>OY720612.1:0-4800000 GCA_963151315.1 Nymphalis c-album
CTAACCTAACTAACCTAACCTAACCAACCTAACCTAACAACCTAACCTAACCTAACCTAACCTAACCTAACCTAACCAAACCTAACCTAACCTAACCAAAACCTAACCTAACCTACAACCTAACCTAACCTAACCAAAACCTACAACCTAACCTAACCTAACCTAACCTAACCTAACCTAACCTAACCTAACCTAACCTAACCTAACACTAACCTAACCTAACCTAACCTAACCTAACCTAAAACCTAACCTAACCTAACCTAACCTAAACCTAACCTAACCTAACTAACCTAAACCTAACCTAACCTAACCTAACCTAAAACTAACCTAACCTAACCTAACCTAACCTAACCTAAACCTAACCTAACCTAACCTAACCTAACCTAACCTAACACTAAACCTAACCTAACCTAACCTAACCTAACCTAACCTAACCTAACCTAACCTAACCTAACCTAACCTAACCTAAACTAACCTAACCTAACCTAACCTAACCTAAACCTAACCTAAACCTAACCTAACCTAACCTAACCTAACCAAAACCTAACCTAACCTAACCTAACCTAACCTAACCTAACCTAACCTAACCTAACCTAACCAAACCTAACCTAACCTAACCTACCTAACCTAAACCTAACCTAACCTAACCTAACCTAACCTAAACCTAACCTAACCTAACCTAACCTAACCTAAACCTAACCTAAACCTAACCTAACCTAACCTAACCTAACCTAACCTAACCAAACCTAACCTAACCTAACCTAACCTAACCTAACCTAACCTAAACCTAACCTAAACCTAACTAACTACCTAACTAACCTAACCTAACAACCTAACCTAACCTAACTAACCTAAACTAACCTAACCTAACCTAACCTAATAACCTAACCTAACCTAACCTAACCTAACCTAACCTAACCTAACCTAACCTAACCTAACCTAACCTAACCTAACCTAACCTAACCTAACCTAACCTAACCTAAACCTAACCTAACCTAACCTAACCTAACCTAACCTAACCTAACCTAACCTAACCTAACCTAACCTAACCTAACCTAACCTAACCTAACCTAACTAACCTAACCTAACCTAACCTAACCTAACCTAACCTAACCTAACCTAACCTAACCTAACCTAACCTAACCTAACCTAACCTAACCTAACCTAACCTAACCTAACCTAACCTAACCTAACCTAACCTAACCTAACCTAACCTAACCTAACCTAACCTAACCTAACCTAACCTAACCTAACCTAACCTAACCTAACCTAACCTAACCTAACCTAACCTAACCTAACCTAACCTAACCTAACCTAACCTAACCTAACCTAACCTAACCTAACCTAACCTAACCTAACCTAACCTAACCTAACCTAACCTAACCTAACCTAAACCTAACCTAACCTAACCTAACCTAACCTAACCTAACCTAACCTAACCTAACCTAACCTAACCTAACCTAACCTAACCTAACCTAACCTAACCTAACCTAACCTAACCTAACCTAACCTAACCTAACCTAACCTAACCTAACCCAGTAACCGATAGATATGCGTGCAATTAACATCTCGCTCCGCATAAAAAATTAATATTAATTGGTTTTTGCAGTGATCAGTGCACAAAAGTGAGTTAGTTGTGTTCTCTAGTGTCGAAATAACCGGGAATATTGTTTGTGAGAAAAAATTCCTTAAGGATCGCAAAGGACAGCACTCCAAACTTCCAGAGGTCATACCACCTAGAGGGCAAGAGTTTAGACCCAGCTGTTAATATCACCGGGAAGCCGTTCTACAGCTCTACGAAACAACACCCAGAGCAAGAAAATCGAACCAGAAACAGGCGAGTTATTAGCTATCCAATATCACCCAAGTTCCATACAAACGGCGGATAGCTAACTGCTGTGACGTCGCGGCAAACTCGCGTCGAGGCTCGAGACTACGTCACGGCAAACTCGCGTCGAAGCTGAGTCTACGTCATTCGAAATTCGCTGCCAGCCAGCGGATACAAAAAACATCTAGTGACGCGCTGTGACGTCAAGGCAAACTCGCGTCTAAGCTCAAGACTTCTAGTAAGGAATCCGGAGCCGGCACCCTAGCGTATAGCCTATCACAAGTTCGGTGAGAGAGAACCGAGGGACCTCCCTAAACCCCAACCCCTAAGGACCACCCCCACCCTCCCAAAAAAAAAAAAAAAAAAACCCCTTTACATATATTTTTATCCCCTCATTCCTCAGGCGGTATATATCCGTCGGAATACCATTCAACCCTCATCCCCTCACACCACCCCCCTCGAACAAGCTCCGAAGTGACCAGAGCTAGATAGGCCGTATAAGGGCTCAAACCAAAGGGCAACAGACCACCTTTTTTTTGCCCCTGGTAGATTCCTGGATTTCTTAAAGGGAAGACCGGGATACACGGGAACCAACCACACACATCAAGAAACAACAATTGTGCGAGTCTGGAGTTAAAGAGCAACCAACACCAGCTTCAAATCAGACCTCGCCCACCCCCCTGTTCATTGCGCCTCACCCCCCCTGGGACCAGCTCCTTCAAATTTGGACCTACAGGACCGCGAAAAGGCAAGTTCGACTCGCCTATAAAAGTCTTGTAAATTGGCCCCAGCGAAACCGGCGAACATAACAGCACAGAAGAACCAGGGAAGCACAAGATCACTGGGAAGACCACGACTGCAGCAGAACATCGCGCCCGACGACCTACAGCGCCGCTGCAAAACGCAGTGGGTCTTCACATCGCAGCACACCAGCGACGTACAGGTGAGCCCGCACTGACCATATAAAAAAAAAAAAAAAAAAAAAAAAAAAAAAAAAAAAAAAAAAAAAAAAAACATCACACACACATAAAGGCAAATTTAATTATTAAGCGTATTCTTATATTGTATTAAGTAAAAAAAAAAAAAAAAACCATGTCTTCAAAAAGCGACATTGCTAAGGCACGCAAGCCAACGGACACCTCCAAACCTAAATGCCTTAGGCAAACTATGCTAAAGAAAAAAATAACCAAAGACGCACTCCTAACACCACCACTCCCACAAACAACTGAGAGCCTGCCACAGTCGTCACAGTCAAACGTGGCAGAGTACTCGTTCTCCTACGACCCTGAGGCTCGTCCGGAGTCCCGCCAACCTGATTTCGACGACCTAGAAACTTCGTCCGTCGGATCCGGTGCCTCCTCTACATATGACAGGAGGATAAGCCTCCTGTATACCACACCTAAAAGAGGCACCGGAGTGGCGATGGACCTTGTAACGGTAGAGGCAAATGAGCTCCTGCAAAAAGGAAAAGGCGCGCTGGAGATAGCAGGCAACATAAAGCGCGAAGCCAAAGTTGCCATGCATGACGCTCTGCAGGGCTTCTATGAAATCGTGCTTTCCCTCTCGGACTCCCGAAATCGGCATAAGTGCACCGTGGAGCAGGAGCGCTCCCGACACGCAAAAGAAATGGTGCGTGTCGAGAGGGCCCACAACAAAGACCAGAAAGAGGCCCAGGGAGCTATCGCACTAATGCAAGATCAACTGCAAGAGAACCGCAATGCGATTAGGGAGGTTCTGAAGGAAACCCAGGCGGTCCGTAGCTGGCTCGGCTACGAGACTATGGAACCCTTCAGAGCCATCCAGGAGATCCGGGAGGCGCAGGCGGGTTTGGAGGACAGACTCAAGGCCCAAACCCCCACGACCATCGACACAGGAAAAGAAGGCACGAGGTGGGACAAGGTGGAAGCTGGTTTGATAGGGCTGCAGAAGCAAATGGGCAGCCTAGGCAACCAGTTGGATGCTCTGCGGCAAGACGTAGACAAGGCCGCTACGATTGTCGCAGACCTACCAAGGACCCCTCCGCCCACTGCCCCCCAAACCCCGCCTGCGATAGACACAACCCTCAGGGAGACGCTAGGCCAGATGGAGGCAAACATAGAAGAATTAAAAAAAATCACAGCCATAATACAAAAGACCACACATGACAGGAACACTAACGACCCGACTCCAAAAATACAACTCATGTCAGAAAAACTAGACATAATGTCGTCAGACGTGCGCGCTCTTAGGAACGCCAAGCCCAAGGCCACTTCACCCCCCCGACCGTCCTTGGAAACTGAATTAGCGGTTAAGGAGGTAAAGGAGACCCTTGACAGCATCCAGCAGGGGGTAAAAAAGCTGAGCAGCGGAGAAAAGCAAGCCGTGGGCCCCTTAACCTTCGCCCAAGCAGCTGCAAAGCCGAAACCCCCCCAGCGACCAAACCACACCCTGATCGTCTCATCAAAAGACCCTGGTGAGACCAGTGACCAAGTCATTGGTAAGATCAGGGCCGCCCTGGATTTAAAAACCACTGGGGCGAGGGTAGACAGGGTCCGAAAGGCTCGGGATCAAAAGGTGGTCCTACGATGCGCCTCTAAAGACGACATGAATATAGTAAAGAGTCGGGTCCAAGCTAACAAAGACCTTAACATCAGGGAGCCCGCAAACCAAAACCCTCTGGTCTGCGTGCGGGGAGTACTGGCCTGCTTCACTAATGAAGAGATCATTGAGTACACCAAAGCGCAAAACAAATCTATCCTGCGCGACGTTGGTGAAGCAGACCTAAAGATGAGGGTTCGATATAGGAAGCGAGCCCGGAACCCGCACGAGTGTCACCCAGTCCTGGAGTTGTCCCCAGAAATATGGAAAAGATTCACACAAGCAGGGAAAATCTACGTGGGCTTCGGTAGATGCTCGGTGGAGGACCAGTCCCCCCTCATCCAATGCGCCAAGTGCCTAAGCTACGGGCACACAAAACAACTGTGCAGGGCTACAAAAGACACATGTAGCTACTGCAGTGGCGACCACATAGGGAGAGACTGTCCCGCTAGGGCGAAGACTGAGGCCCCGCGTTGTGCGAACTGTACCCGTGCAAAAAGAGACAATTCCGACCTGGCACACACAGCATACAGTCCCGAATGCCAAGAGCGCCAAAAATGGGACTTTATAGCAAGATCAAGGGTTCAGTATTGCTAAAGGCTCCCCAGACACACCTGACACATCGGTCCCATCCAGAGGAATGGACGGAGGGGCGGGCAGGCTCTTGTTTATACAAGCAAACCTGCAGCGCTCAAAACTGGCCACGGCTGAACTGCTCCAGACGGCACAGGATAAAGGCATAACCATCGCGCTTGTCCAAGAACCCTACGTAGGAAGGACAGGCGTGATGAAGCAATACCCCGGCACGCAAGTCATCCAGTGCACCCTGAACCGTCAAAAACCCGTAAAGGCAGCCATACTGGTTTTCGGTGACAGGCTGGAGGTCATCCACGACCCCCAAATTGTCACCGAAAACGTTGCGGCAGTCTTTGTGAAGGCGGGACAGCTGAGGCTAGGAATTCTGTCCGTTTACTTCGAAGGGGACCAAGACATACACCCATACTTGGAACACATAAGGGCGGCCACAAACAAAGTTCCTACCAAGAACCTGCTAGTGGCAGGGGACGTGAACGCTTGGAGCCACTGGTGGGGCAGCAACTCCGAAGACCATCGCGGAGCGGAATACCACGCCTTCACTACCGAAATGGACCTCCACATCCTCAACACCGGCAACGTACCGACCTTTGAAACCTACAGAGGGGACAGGTCGTATACTAGCTGTGTGGACGTGACGCTGACGAGCCAATCCCTGATAGGCAGAATGGAAGACTGGAGAGTGGATAGAAGTCTTATAACATCAGACCACAACGCTATTACCTTCGCCATGCGTCTAGAGAAAACCCTGGAACCCCTGCGGACCAGCTCTACGCGCATATATAACACCAAGAAGGCAAAATGGTCAGACTTCTCCACGAAATTCAGAACCAAACTTGCCGAAAGCGGAATTACTCTGGAACGCGTCTCGAGGATCACAAGTACAGAGGACCTTGAAGAGATGTATACCACCTACACATCAATCATCCACGGGTCGTGCGAAGGCACGATCCCGAAAGCGAAGGCGTGGAAAGGCGATCCAAGACCACCCTGGTGGTCTGCCGTCCTTGAAGACCTTAAAACGGACGTGCTAAGGAAAAAACGCCGTATCCGAAATGCTGCACCCAGTCGGAAACAACTCACGATCCGAGAGTACATACTGGCAAGGGATAACTACCAGGAAAAAGCGATGGAAGCAGCCACGAAAAGCTGGAAGGAGTTTTGTTCGACCCAGGACCGCGAAAGTGTCTGGGACGGCGTATACAGAGTCATAAGAAAAACATCAAAAAGGCGGGACGACCTGCTATTGAGGGACACGGCTGGCGAAACTTTGTCACCAAACCAGTCAGCCGAACTACTAGCGAGGACATTCTACCCAGATGACTCTGTAGAAACCGAAAATGAACAACAGCGATCCATAAGATCGATCACTGAGAACAAAACTCCAGCGGAGATTCAAGACCTGTCGGCCGATGATCCACCATTTACTACCGCGGAGCTGGAAATGGTTCTTTCGAGCCTCAATCCGAAGAAAGCTCCAGGCCCGGATGGATTGACGTCCGACATATGCACTGCGGCCATAAACTGTGACAGGGAGGTATTCTTGGCGTTAGCAAATAAGTGCTTTGCGCTGTCATACTTCCCCAAGCAGTGGAAGGTCGCCCACGTGTGCATCCTCCGCAAACCTGGCAAAGAGGACTACACCCATCCAAAATCCTACAGGCCGATTGGACTTCTGTCAATTCTCGGCAAAATTGTAGAGAAGATGATGGTGGGTAGGATCCAATGGCGCCTGCTCCCCTCACTACACCCAAGCCAGTATGGATTCATGCCACAGCGTGGAACGGAAGACGCCCTCTACGACCTGATCGGGCATATCCAGGAGGAAGTAAAAGCGAAAAAAATAGTACTTCTGGTATCGCTAGATATAGAGGGCGCTTTCGACAATGCATGGTGGCCAGCCCTCAAGAAACAGATGATAGAGAAAAACTGCCCGAGAAACTTGTATGCCATGGTTTCCTCGTACCTACAAGACCGGAGGATCGTAGTAAACTACGCTAGAGCGACCAGTGAGAAGG
The DNA here is from genome assembly GCA_963151315.1 of Nymphalis c-album. Taxonomy (NCBI): domain Eukaryota; kingdom Metazoa; phylum Arthropoda; class Insecta; order Lepidoptera; family Nymphalidae; genus Nymphalis; species Nymphalis c-album. Next base: position 7,018 of record OY720612.1, read on the forward strand.
GTACTACGAAGGGCTGTGTCCAAGGCTCCATCGGTGGACCGACCTTCTGGAACCTCATCCTGGACTCGCTATTACAAAAAATGGCGACAATGGGGGTCTACTGTCAGGCCTTCGCGGATGACGTGGTCCTGGTCTTCTCCGACCACCAAACCAGCGGGTTACAGACCACAGCGGAATCCACCTTAGCGGCTGTACAAGAATGGGGCGTCGAAAACAAATTGAGCTTCGCAGCGCACAAAACAAACGCGATGGTCATCACAAAGAAGCTCAAATACGATGCCCCCGTGATTCACATGTCCGGCACTCCGCTGAGTCTAGTGACCGAGGTCAAACTGCTGGGTCTTATAATAGACTCCAAGCTCACCTTTAACGCGCATGTCTCTGCCACCTGTAAGAAAGTGGCAGACATATACAAACAGCTCGCATGTGCGGCGAAGGTGACCTGGGGTCTAAACGGAGAAATAATCAGGACCATCTATGTGGCGGTGATAGAGCCCATCGTCCTGTACGCAGCGAGCGCATGGTCTCCTGCAGCTGAGAAGCTAATGATAAAAAATAAGCTAGACTCGCTGCAAAGAGGCTTCGCCCAAAAAATCTGCAAGGCGTACAGAACGGTGTCTCTAACATCGGCACTCATCCTATCCGGCCAACTCCCCCTCGACCTCCGCGTCAAAGAGGCAGCCACCCTATTTAAGATCAAAAAAGGCTACTGCGTGGACCTTATACCGCCGGGACGAGAAATCGAGCGCAGAGTGGGACCTCTACAAAACCCACATCCATCGCAACTCATAACAACCGAGTATGCGCGCTTAGAGAATCTGGATACGCAAACCCTTGAGGAACACCATATAGTCGGCCCCCTGATATTCACCGACGGCAGCAAGATTGAGGGGAAAGTCGGAGCTGCCCTAACATGGTGGGATCAAGGAAGAGAAACCAGATACTCCACGTTCCGACTAGAGCCGCATAACACCGTCTTCCAGTCCGAGATGTACGCGCTCCTCAGAGCAATCAAAATGGTGAGGAACTCGAAACATCGCTCTGCAAACATCTTGAGCGACTCGAGATCCTCGCTTGACCTGCTCAGGTGCCCATCGGTCTCTCACCCGATGGCCCTCGAAATGAAGGAGCACTTACGGCAAATAGGAGAAGAAGGCAGAATTGTGCGGCTCTTTTGGCTCAGGGCCCACGTAGGTACACCGGGCAATGAACGAGCTGACGAACTGGCAAAGAAAGCGGCCTTAACCAAAAAAACGGCACCTGACTACGACAAAGTCCCAATATCGTACGTCAGAAGGCGGATACGAGAAGCGACTGTCGAAAAGTGGCAGGCGCGCTACGACTCCTCGGAAACCGGATCAGTGACAAGGGTATTCTTACCAGACGTTAAAGTCGCAAAGAAAGTGGTGAGAACGGTGGCATTAACACCCACCGACACCCAAATACTGACCGGACACGGGGGTTTCGCGGCGTACCTCCACCGCTTTAAGCTGAAAGACAGCCCATCCTGTATCTGCGATCCCGAATGCGAGGAAACAATCCTCCACCTAATCTTGGAATGTCCTAGATTTGGCCGAGACAGACTGGCGTTGGAAATCCAAACGCATCATAACCTAGAACAGTCTACTCTCCACACCATCATGGAGAGGGAGGATCTCAGAACACCTTTCCTTGCATTCGCGAGAAAAGCCGTAAGACTGGCTGCAAAAAGGAACAGCTCAACAGCTCTACCATCTGTTACAGACACAGTCCCACCAACACAACACGACCCCACACAGCAACCGACCACCACACAAACTGCTCACACTGCTACACAAACAGCACCACCAACACCATCCAGGCAAAGAGCGGACCAGCCAACTCGGAGACGGGGGCTACAGGCTCTCTCAAGCATCATGCGGGGACTGCTCATGAGGAGAAACCAACCCACCAGGCTGCTGCAACCCACTCACTACGCCGCGTTCGCAGAACTTATACAAGAGGTAGGAGAACGCGGCGCCCCGGGTATCGCAGTAAAAGGCGTGGCCCTCTTCATGAGCGACAAAACGGAAAAGCTGGGCATCAGCTTCTGCCGCCTAGAGGGTTCGGACCACGTGACGGTGTCACCCGGACTAGCTTTGCTGATCAAAGGAAGCACATCGAAAGTGAGCATTAAGCGCGCCACCATCGAAGCGCTCACCGTGCAGATGCCGGGAGATCTGACCTGTCGACTAGTGCGGCCACAAAACAAAGTGGTCGCCCTCTTCGAGTGGGGAGGAGATACCCCATTTGCACAAGCATGCTCACAGCTCCTGAAACTCGGTGAGGGAGTCCGGGATGGCACACCACGTCGGATAAGCGTGGATGCCATGAAGGTCGGCATCGAAAAAGGCGACGTAGCAGCTCGCTACGGCTGCCTGATGGCCTCGAAAACACACGAGGTTATAGCATACGAGGACAGGGGGGAAGACCTAGGTTTTCTTAAACCAGAGGTCAAAACACCTTTCCCCCCCGGAGTGCCGACCGCCATGGAAAGCCCGCTAAGTGGATCCGAGCGCCTGCAAAAGAGGATGGCGGCGAAGAAACCTGCCCAAGCCGTGAAGCCCAACAAGGAGCCAAGCCCCCAAAAGCCACAAATGGCTCTGTTCAAGACAATCCAAGATCTGGTCTCCCCCAAACAACCCAAACCAGTCCCAGGGCCGTCGACATCAGTGGACCGACAAGCGACGGCGATGAGGGAATTTCTCAGGGCAGAAAACCCGAGGGTTCCCAAAACGTCACGCACTGGCTCGACAAGAGCCGACTGGGGACAGATATCACCACCAAAGCTGAGACCAGCGTCAAACCCGAGAGACCACGCAGTAAATGCATTCTTAGAGTTCCAGGCTATAGTAACGGCAACCCGTGAGGTTCACTTAGCCACTTGCAAAAAGATCATGCAGACCTACCAGCGAGGCAACGAAAAGTTGCTGGAGGTGGAGCTCAAAGAAGCCGAGGCGGCCATATATGACAACGACACTTCCCATGTCATCAAAGGGAACATGTCGGGGTGGTACATGGCTGCATACAGTGCTGCGGGAGGTTTCGTGGGCCTGGTTGATGCGGAACGGCGTGGAGACACACCTCCCAAATTCCTTGCCCCCAGAGGAGACCCAGTCTTGGTAGTTTCCAGATGTACGAGAATAATGCTAGACGACAGGATACTGGAGATGGCAAAATCCATTTCAGAAGGTCCCGGGGTCGACGCACCTCTCGACGGCTGGGAACTACCGAGATTATCTTGGATCAATGGAGTACCGGGGTGCGGAAAGACGACTCACATAGTGAGGAACTTCAACGAGGACAACGAAATTGTCGCCACCACCACATTGGAAGCCGCCAAAGACCTAAAAGAACACCTGACACACCGATTTGGAGAAAAGGCCAGATCAAGGGTACGAACTATGGCCTCCATCCTAGTTAATGGTTTTCATGAGGACATAAAATGTGATCGTCTCACGATCGACGAAGCCCTCATGAACCATTTCGGAGCCATAGTGATGGCGGCGAGGCTGTCGGGCGCAAAAGAAGTCGTCCTCGTCGGAGACATAAACCAGCTGCCTTACATCGACAGAGAAAATCTGTTCGAACTGAGGTACTGCAGGCCAAACCTCACAACCTACATCTCGAGTGAGTTGTCATGCACGTACAGGTGCCCCATGGACGTCGCATATGCCATCAGCGACGTATACAGAGTCATTTACTCAGCAAACCCCATCGTCCACTCCCTAAAAATGGATAGATTCACTGGCGCGAAAATACCAGCCGACCAAGCTGAAACCCTATACCTGGTCCATACGCAGGAAGAAAAGAAACTCCTGATGGACCAGGGATATGGCAAAGGCGAAGGGTCACGCGTCATGACGATCCACGAGTCGCAGGGACAGACATACGGCGAAGTCATCATCGTCCAAACCAGACGCGCGGGGCTCACGATCCATCGGAGCGTACCCCACGCAGTGGTGGCCATCACAAGACACACAAAATCCTGTGTCTACTACACGGATGACTGTGACGACGCAATCGGCAACCTCATCAGCCGAACGGTGGGGGTCTCCCCAAAGTCCATCCTAGAGCACAGCCTGAAAATGGCTATTCACAAGCGAGACAACATCGTCGCTGAGGCTGTGCTCTCACTCCTACACCAAAGCGCCAAAGCGACACTTAAGCCTAATTAGTAGTAGTGTAGCATAAGAAAAAGTATATGTATAAAATAGTTGTAGTGACCACAATCAAATAAAAAATAGAAATAAGGTAACAAGCATGTCAAAAATAGTATAGCATAATAAAAATATATATAACAGTTATAGTGACTGTAATTGTAAACACAACATGTATAGTTATAGTGACTGTAATTCTCTAAATTAGATATAATAAGAAATAGATATAAGTTAATAGCATGTTAAAGTACAATACACATTAACACAAACACGAAAAAAAAAAAAAAAAAAAAAAAAAAAAAAAAAAAAAAAAAAAAAAAAAAATTATCATTTATATATAAATAAAAATGGTCAGTGCGGCTCCCTCAATCGAAGGGAAGCCTCGAAAAATCGGAAAGAAGATCTGCTGCTGCAATCCAGTGTTAGAGTAGTTAATATATTATTGTTAACATAGTTTAGTAACTACTGTAACACTCTTAGTACGTCAATAAAGTAATAAATAAATAATATTGTAAAAAAGGGCACGGGCAAGCATGAGCCTGTGGATGTTGTTTTACTCAAAAAAAAAAAAAAAAAAAAACCTAACCTAACCTAACCTAACCTAACCTAACCTAACCTAACCTAACCTAACCTAACCTAACCTAACCTAACCTAACCTTTTTTTTTTTTTTTTTTTTTTTTTTTTTTTTTTTTAACGAGGGGAAATGCATTTACGCATTCCGCCCGGTCCAAAAGGAGAACCGGGACGGGTATGTGGGACTCACGGGGACCCCGAGTCATCGGCTGTCCGATACCCGGCTGCCCGTCCTACCCACTAAAACCACCTCGAAATTCCGCCTCGCCGCAAGGCGGCAGGACTACGGGAACGCAAGTGGCACACCACCGCGGCCCTGCCAGCGGCCGTCGCTGTAAAAGCGCGACTCTTCTCATCATGACGACAGCGGATGTAAAATTCCACTGCCAACCAACACTCAACGACGACAGCGGATGTAAAAGTCCGCTGCCAACCAACACTCAACGACGACAGCGGATGTAAAAGTCCGCTGCCAACCAACACTCAACGACGACAGCGGATGTAAAAGTCCGCTGCCAACACTGTCTAAATCAAGGCAACCGGCCTAGATGGTCGCGGCGCCGTCGACCAGGTCTCCGTCGACGCAGCGGAAGGGAATTTGGGTCGTCCTCCCGCTGTCGCTCCGCCTCCTCCTTCGCGGACATTACGGCTTCACTGAAGACCCGTAATGCCGCCCACGCCTCTTTGCTCGCGACCATCTTCCCAATCAGGGCCGGAAGCGAAATGTCAAGTCCAATTGCCGTGGACAGGGCTGCGCGAGGCTCCGCCCAGGCTGGGCACTCTGCGCGCGTATGCTCGGCCGTGTCCACGGCTCCGTCGTTACAATGAAGACATATCACCGACGGCTCCCTCCCGACCACTTCGCACAAGTATTTGGCGAAGCAGCCGTGACCGGTAAGGAGCTGCGTCAGGTGATACGTCAGTGGGCCGTGCTTGCGCTCGACCCACTCTCTAAACACAGGGCGAATGGCCGCCACAAGTTCCCCACTAGCATCCGGAACTCGTAGTCGATCCTCCCATTTGTCCAAGAGGCGATGTCTCGCCTCCTCCCGCCACTGCCGAACCTCCCGAGGATGGGGCCGGTTCCCCTCCGCTCTTGCAGCCTTGACCCGCCAATAGACGCTCGAGTTCACCTCGGCCTCGAGGTCCCATGGCGGGCTTCCGGACAGCAAGCATGCCGCGGTGTATGACACCGTACGGTACGCCCGAGCCACTCTGAGCGCCATCGCCCGCTGCGGACGTCGCAGCGAGGCGACGTTACGGGCACTCAGAGCGTCCGCCCATATCGGCGCCCCGTAGAGTGCCATCGAGCGCACTACGCTGGAGTATAGCCGCCTGCAGGGATTACCCGGCCCACCAACGTTGGGCAATATTCGCCCGAGCGCTCCGGCTGCAGCCACCAGTCTTGGGGCCAAGCGCCGGAAGTGCTCCTCGAACTTCCACCTGCCGTCGAGAACGAGTCCGAGGTATCTCATCGTCGACCCGACGGTGATGGAAGTTCCGCCGACCGTTATAGACATACCTTGAGGTGGCGCGTTCCGAGGTCCATGGAAGACTAGGGCCTCGGACTTGTGCAAGGCCACCTCAAGGCCCAGAGCACGAATGCGGTGCACAGCATGTGCCACTCCCGCCGTGGCAAGATATGCCGCCTCACGATGGGTACTGCCGCGGGCCGACACGAGGGTGTCGTCAGCGTAACAGGTCAAGCTGACCCCCCGCAAAGTGGCCCCGCGAAGCACCCAATCGTAGCCGATGTTCCACAGTAACGGCCCCAAAACTGAGCCCTGTGGAACACCGCATGTCATCTCCCTCCTGCCAAATCCCTCTTTAGTCGGGAACACCACCGCCCTGCCGGAGAAGTAATCGGCGACGGTTCGCCGCAGGTATCCTGGAACGTTGTGGTATCTGAGGGCTTCTAGTACCACTTCCCAGGGCAGAGTGTTAAAGGCGTTGGAAATATCTAACGACACTGCCAACAACACCCCACCCCGAGAGACCTCCTCCTCTGCGAGCTCCCTGAGCCTGGCGACTGCGTCCAGTGTCGAGAGGCCCCGGCGAAAGCCGAACTGAAATCCGCTCAGACCTGGCTCCATACTGCCGATTAGACGGGCTGAAAGTACACGCTCGAAGAGCTTGCCCGCCTCGTCGAGCAGCACGATGGGTCGGTAGGCCGACGGCTGATCGGGGGCTCGTCCCTCCTTGCGGATGAGTACGAGCCTACCCGTTTTCCACCGATGCGGAAACCTTCCCTGAGCCAGGCAGGCGGAGAACAGCTGGCACATGCCATCGCCCAACTCCTCCAGCGCAATCGCCAGAGCGCGTCCCGGTATCCCGTCAGGCCCGGGGGCTGTCCTTTTCGAGCGGAGCTTCAGGACAGCCGCACACAACTCCGCCTCGGTAACCGGGGACGCCTCATCCGCCATCTCCCTCACATACTCGGGCTCCATCGCCGGTGGGACGAACACTCCTCTTGATGGAAAAAGTTCCTCAGTAATTCGTCGTAGAAGCTGCGGCTCGATGGTGGTGGTGAGCGGGGGTGTCCAGGGTCGGAGCTTCTGCCTCACGACCCGGTACGGTCTCCCCCACGGATCTGCATCGAGCGAAGTGAGCCACTCCACCCACGCCGCTTCCTTCGCCTGCGCGATGGCCTTCTGAAGCGATACGCAAGCCTCCCTGTAGGAGGTGTAAAGAGCCTCTTCCAGGTTGTGGTCGCGTATCCGTCTTCTCCTGGACCTGGCGTATCGACGACGGGCCGCAACGCACGCTCTCCGTAGTGTTCGTAGTTCCGGGCGCCACCAGTACACACGACGACGTGGAGTCTGAGACCTCACCCTCGGCATCGCCACATCGCAAATGCGAAACAGGGCGGCGCCGAGTCGGTCGGCCTCTCGGTCGACCTGGACGACCGGGTCGGAACCGGCGCACCAGGCCTCCACGATGGCCGCCTCTTTCGCCAACTGGCTATCGAGACGGCCAAGACTCCACCGCGGACCTTCTGACCGCTCAACAGCGGGCTGGACGACGGGAACCGCGGAGACATCAAATCGGATATAAAGATGATCCGACAGAGTCTCCACCCCCGTCTCCACCCTCCAATCCCGAACACGGCGGGCCAGGGCGATGGACGCAAACGTCAAGTCCACGATCGACTCGCCCTGCTGCCGCACGCACGTGCTCTCCGATCCTCTGTTGATCGTCGCGAGCCCTAATGACACGGCCCACTCCTCTAACACCTCTCCTCTGGCATCGGTCGCAGGGGAACCCCAAGCCGTAGATTTGGCATTGAAGTCCCCCGCAACTATCACCGGTCTCGGCGATACCTGCCCGACCAGAGCCCCGACCTCAACCAAAAGTTGTTCAAATTCGGCGAGACTCCGGTTTGGAGAGGCGTAGACTCCTACGAACACTGTGCCGTTGACTAAAGCGGCCACGCACCCTCTGCCTTTGGCCACCCAATCGATCGCAGGGGCGCCAGCAATAGCGGGAGCGACGATGGAAACGACTCCCTCGTGGTCGGATACCCAGTCGTCCCGTAAATGAACGACATAGGGCTCCGCCACCACTGCTACTCCAATTTGCCACTCCGCCATGCTCTGAAGAAGAAGGTCCTGAGCTCTGGCGGAGTGGTTAATATTGGCCTGGAGACAACGCAGGGCCATTATTGTGCGGTCTCCATGGGCACCTCAGTCCGTTGGGACACGGTGACGGGCCCTTTCGTCACCGGACCTCCCGTTTTCTTCGGGCGAGCATTGCTGCCCTGACACGTCCTACTGCCGACGGAGTGCGCCGCTGGCTTACCAGCCGCTGAGCACAAGATGCAGTTCGCCTCAGCGGCGGTGCACTCGCGGGCCTTGTGGTCGGGTTGACCGCAGCGGAAGCACAAACGGCTGCGGTCCACCCCCCTGTCACAGACGGCCCCCATATGGCCCCCCTCCAGGCATCTAAAGCAGCGGAGTGGCCTCTGCTCGAGCAATAGCACCCGCGCCGAGACCCACCCCACTCTGACTCTTCCAGATTCCAAAATCTTTTTGGCCGCTGCGACTGGACAGCTGAGCCACAACGACCTGCAGCCGTTGAATCCCCGGACAATCGCGCCCGGCCTAATCGCGCCATCGGAGCAACCTCCTTCACTGGCCACCGCTGCGACCACCTCCTCCGTCGTCACCGAGTCGTCCAGATCCATGACCCTGATTTCTACGCATTTCGTCGGCCGATGGATCTGGACCTCGTCTGGGCTCACGATCTCGCGGAGCTTGACCGCAAGGGCATCCGCCGACTTCTCCGCGTCAGCGGTGCCCGGCGGAATTTCAAGAATCCGCGCTCCAGTGGCCGCTGTCCTGAAGCGCACCGCAGTCAGGCCGACGTCGCTCAGCTTGATGCGACTCTTCGCTAGCGCCAGGACAGCCTCGTACGTCAGGCCCTTCTCTATGGCACCGGGCCTCAGCGTGATGGTAACCACCGAGGTGCGAGGAGAGCGGAGTTTTCTCTTGCCAGACGTCTTCTTCCCATTTCTGGCAGGAACGGTCTTCGCCTTCGCCGATTCCTTCGCCTTGGAGTTATTGGACGGCTTGTTCGGCTGCTGACGAACAACAGCCGCCCATGAAACACTCGAACTGCCCGGCTTCGGAGTTGGTGGAGGGGCAGCTTTCTTCACCGCAGCCGCTACCGCCTCTTGGGCAGCCATACTGGGGCGTTTCGCCTTCTTCTTTCGTGCCGTTTTAGCGCTACCACTCTTCTCCACGACTTTGGCAGTGGGCGACTCAGATGGTGTCTCAGATGATGGTGCCCTTGCAGTAGCGACTGCAGTCTTCGCCGCCCTGCGGTCTGCGGCCAGCGGAGGTCGCAGCCGAGGCTCTGGAAGGAGGCGGGGCTCGATGCCCTCCATTCTGGCGTTGAGCATGTTGCCGTATTGCTCACGGCTACACCGCAGCGCCTCCTCCGTGATGCGCTTGATGGCGTCGTCGCTGAGCTCTGCCGGTCTCCGGCGCATCTCGGCCATCTCCCTACGTACCTCGGCCAGCTGGCCCGAAAGCCGTGCGTTGGCAGCTTCCAGGCGGGCCCCCTCTTCCGACGTGGTCAGGGTTTTGAACTCCGCCACCACACCTTTTATGGTGTCATGGGCGGTCCTCAGGGCCCTGACGTAAGTACCCTTCAGGTTACCCGACTTGTCGGCAACCTGGAGCACCACTTCTAATGCCTGCAGGGCGTCCGCTTCCAAAGCGGCGGACGTCTTCGGTGCGTCCTCGGCAATTGTGCCCGCAGTTTGGCGATCCCTAGCACGGGCCGCTCTTTCCTCCATCGCCAACTTGGCCGTTTCGTTGTAAGCGGCCAACGCGTCTTCCGTCTGGAAGCGATCCATCTTGGTCTTCGCTTCGCGGAGCTCCTCCTGCGACTTCCCTATACCGACGTATTTTCCATGAGTGGGCGGCCGGCCACGCCCCCTCTTACTTGCTGGTTTCAGCCACCTGCTGACTGAGGATTCCGAGTTATCACTCAGCTGCACGCTCGCGTCACTCTCGGAGCCAGAGCAGCTATCCCCAGCGTGGGTCCGCTTCTCACCCTTTCGCCGTGTCAAGTCCTGTGTGTGTGGAATGTCTAGTGACTCCACCGTCCGCATGCTGCAGGCCGAAGAGTCCGACTCAGAGAGCCGCTCTAGCCGTACAGCAAGCCGTTTGAGTACGCCGGGGTCCTTGGCTTCAGTGCGCGCCATCGGGGCGCCCACCTCCACCACCATGTCGTCGCTATCCGTTCGTTTAGCAAATCGGTGTCCATTGTGATTTTTTTGTTTTAAATTTTCCATAAAAATCCCACGAGTAAGGGGAAAGGGGTGGTCCGTCCAGGTGGTGCCCCCTGCACCTGGATAAGCCTTGCGTAACTCGTCGAGGGTGTCGGCCGGTACCCTGACGAGGATCGCAGTAACGACTGATCTTCCCATCAGCCATGCATCCATCGCGCTGCGTCGCCACTTGGGATTGGGGTGATTTTTATAGAGGTTGTCTTCCTCACGGACCGGCCAGTTAAGGCAAGACCCGCGGTCCTGCACGAAGCCGCGAGACATGTCCACGAAACCTGTGCAGGATTACGCGTCACTCCTTCAGTCTCCGGAAGCCCAAAAAGACCCCGGAGATTCAACAGCCAAAAGCTGTACACACTAATGACCTAATCTAACCTAAGCTAGCCTAGCCTAACCTAACCTAACCTAGCCTATCAGGTCTAACCTCCCTAACCTAACGCAGACTAGCCTTGCTAGTCTACCACACCTATCTAACCTAGCCTAACCTAGTCTAACCTACGTAACCTAACCTACTGTCAGTCGTTAGCCGCGATCGACAGGCATTACCGGAAAATCGTCGGAATGCCGGTCGACCCCGTTGCCCAGGGTGCACCACGAGGAGGTGACCGACTTGCACCCCAACCTAACCTAACCTAACCTAACCTAACCTAACCTAACCTAACCTAACCTTTTTTTTTTTTTTTTTTTTTTTTTTTTTTTTTTTTTTTTTTTTTTTTTTTTTTTTTTTACGTGGGGAAACCCTCATGGGTACCCTCTGAAGGAGGGTTATGTCGGACTCTTACCGACTAAAACCACCACGGTACCCTTCTCGTCTTAAGTGGAGCGCCACGGGATCGCTTGCGCATGCTACCGTGACGCTCCGACGTTCGGCCCGCCTATGCGGGCCTCCATTCTCTAGGGAGGAGTCCCAGGGTACTGGGAACCCCCCTAGCCCCGGCGGCGCCTATTGTGGCGGGGGGAGAAGGTGCGCAAAGCGGCGCTTCCTTCCCCCCGGTCTTCTACGGCGGAGCGGGTCTGCAGCGGCATTCTCCTCCCGCTCCCGCTCCGCGGCCTCCTTCTGCGACATAACACTTTCACAGAAGGAGGCCATCTCCGACCAGCACCTCTCACTACCGAGCATCGCGTTGATGATACTCGGCAAGGAGAGGTCTCCGCCTAAGACCGCCGCCAGGGAATGCCTCTGGGGCCCCCACGCGGCACACTCTCTCAGGGTGTGATGCGCCGTGTCGAATGGCGCACCACACTCGTGGCAGGAGGGGGAAACCTCCCGCCGCGCAATCTCGTGCAGGTACTTACCGAAACAACCGTGTCCGGTAAGCACCTGCGTCAACCTGTACGAGAGCGTGCCTCGCTTTCTGTTGACCCAGCGACTCAAGTGGGGACGTACCGCCTCCACTGTCGCCAGGCCCGCCGTGGGGGACCCGAGGTCCTCCTCCCATCGGGTGATCAGGGCCTGCTGGGCTAGAGCCCTGATCCGCCCGACCTCCGCCGTCCCTGGACGGTCGCCGCGCTCCCTCGCCTCGGCCCGGAAGCGGTACACCTCCGCGAGCACCTCCGCCTGGAGTTCCCAGGGCGGATCGCCCGCGAGGAGGGTCGCCGCTGTCCACGACACCGTACGATAACCCCTTATCGCCCTCACCGCTATGACCCTCTGCGGTTTTCGCAGGAGGGCCCGGTTGGAAGCGGTGAGTGCGTCCACCCAAATAGGGGCACCGTACAGTGCCATCGACCTCACCACGCCGGCATAGAGGCGCCGGCATAGCGAGTCCGGTCCTCCCACGTTGGGTAGGAGGCGGCCTAAAGCGGCGGCGGCGTTGATGAGCCTCGGGCCGAGCTGCACGAAATGCTGCCCGAAGCTCCATCGTCCGTCCAGGGTCAGGCCCAGGTACTTCATCTGGGCCTGCACAGCGATCACCGTCCCGTGGACGGTGATACTCGCCCCTCGTGGGGGGCCCCTCCGTGGACCGTGGAAAAGGAGGGCCTCCGTTTTGGATATGGAGACCCTCAAGCCCAGCATTTCCATGCGGTCCACGGTCAGCGTCGTTCCGACCTCGGCCAGGCGGGCCGCCTCCCGAAAGTCCCGCCCCGTCGCGGTGACGAGGGTGTCGTCTGCGTAACACAACACCCCCATACCGGGAAGGACGGGGGCTCTCAGGAGCCAATCAAAGCCGACGTTCCACAGAATTGGGCCGAGAACCGACCCTTGTGGAACGCCGCAGCCTACCCGACGCCGGACCAATTTGCCGTCGCCCCCCGCCCAGACGACCTCTCGGTCCTGGAGGTACGCCTCCAACAGCCTCCGCAGATAGGTCGGCACCCCATGGTATCGGAGTGCCTCCCTAATCGTGCCGAATGGGAGACTGTTAAAGGCATTCGCCACGTCCAGCGACACCGCCAGGACCACCTGCCCCTGGGCCACCGCTTCCGTGGTCCTAGTCTTCAGGGCGTTCAGGGCGTCGACAGTCGAACGACCCGCCCTGAACCCGAACTGAGCCTCTGACAGACCCGGACCAACCTCATCGAGGTGCTGAACGAGACGGGCCGCAAGAATCTTCTCAAACAACTTGCCCGTCTCGCTCAGCAGCACAATCGGCCTGTATGCCGAGGAGGAGCCAGGTGGTCGACCCTCCTTCGGCAACAGCACCAACTTCCCTTCTTTCCAAGGCTTCGGAAACTGCCCGCTGCTCAGACATGCGTCGAACAGCCCCCGAAGCCTTGCACCTAGGTATTCCAGGGCGACGCACAAAACTCGCCCTGGAACCCCGTCCGGACCCGGCGCCGTCTTCTTGGCCCTCAAGCGATCGAGGGCCATCTCCATTTCCCGCTCCGTGGTCAGTGGCGGATCCACTGCGTCCTCTATCACGGAGCGGGGGGCCATAGGCGGAGGGACAAACTCACCTGGGTGGGGAAACAGTTCCCCCACCAGGCGCAGGAGGAGCTCCGGCGGTAACGTTTCCGTCACGGGGGCGGCTTGGGTGCGGAACTTTCCGCGAACACCACGATACGGCCGCCCCCACGGGTCTCGATTGAGACCCGCCAGTAACTCCTCCCTCGCCTTCTCCTTGGCCTGACTTATCGCCAGCTGCAGATCTAACCTAACCTAACCTTTTTTTTTTTTTTTTTTTTTTTTTTAACGAGGGGAAATGCATTTACGCATACCGCCCGGCCGGGTGGCCGCGACGGCTATGTGGGACTCACCGGGGACCCCGAGTCATCGGCTGTCCGATACCCGGCTGCCCGTCCTACCCACTAAAACCAGACCTCGATATTCCGCCTTCGCGCAAGGCGGCAGGGTTACGGGAACGCGTTTGCTTGCAACCGCGACCCCGCCTGCGAATGTTGCTTCTGAGCAACACTACTCGAAGGTGCACCGTGATGGCAGGCGCACCTTCCTACTCTGGCGTCTTTCGACGCCACATCATCAGACCGGCGGCGGTAGCGTTCGCATTGCGAAGGCTCGCCGTCGCCGCCCTGACCTCCTCCGACGTAGCGGGAGCGAGTTGGGATCGTCCTCCCTCTCTCGCTCCGCCGCCTCCTTTTGCGACAGTACGGCGTCGCTAAACGCGCATACTGCCGCCCAGGCCTCTTTGCTTTCGGTCATTCTCTTAACGAGGACCGGAAGCGACAGGTCTCCTCCTGCTATGGCAGTGGATAGCACAGCGCGAGGCTCCGCCCAAGCTGGGCACTCTGCGCGCGTGTGTTCGGCCGTATCCACGGCTACATAGCCACAATGGTGGCACAACTCCGAGGGTTCCCTGCCCACCACCTCGCACAGATACTTGGCAAAGCATCCGTGCCCGGTCAAGAGCTGCGCGAGGTGATATGTGGAGGGGCCGTGCTTGCGCTCGACCCACTCCCTCAGTACGGGCCGAATAGCCGCTACGAGTTCCCGGCTGGATCCCGGGACTCCTAAACGCTCCGACCATTTGGCGAAGAGCCTTTCGCGGGCCTCTTCGCGCCAATGGTGGACCTCACTTGGATGGGGTCGGTTCCCGTCTGCTATTGCAACCTTCGCCCGCCAGTAGACGCTCGAATTGGCCTCGGCCTCGAGGTCCCAAGGCGGGGTTCCGGCGAGCAGACACGCCGCGTTGTACGACACCGTGCGGTACGCACGGGCCGCCCTGAGCGCCATCGCCCGCTGCGGACGCCGCAGCGAAGCGACGTTGCGAGCGCTCAGTGCGTCCGCCCATATCGGCGCCCCGTAGAGCGCCATCGAGCGAACGACACCGGCGTACAAACGCCTGCAGGCGCCTCCTGGCCCGCCCACGTTGGGAAGGATCTGGCCGAGCGCTCCGGCTGCGGCCACCAGCCTTGGGGCCAAGCGCCGGAAGTGCTCTTCGAAATTCCACCTGCCGTCGAGGACGAGTCCGAGATATCTCATCGTCGCCCCGACGGAGATGGAGATTCCGCCCACCGTTATTGTCGCCCCCGGTGGTGGTCCGTTCCGAGGCCCGTGAAACACGAGTGCCTCGGATTTGTGCAGGGCGACTTCCAGACCCAAAGCGCGGATGCGGTGCACAGCGTGTGCCACTCCCGCCGTGGCGAGATAGGCCGCCTCGCGATAGGAACTGCCACGGGCCGACACGAGGGTGTCGTCGGCGTAACAAGTTACGTCGACCCCCCGCAGCGTGGCCCCGCGCAGCACCCAGTCGTACCCTATGTTCCACAGGAGTGGTCCTAGGACCGAACCCTGCGGGACACCGCACGACAACGTCCTCCTACCCCAGCCCTCCCTGGTCGGGTAGGCCACCGCTCTGCCCGAAAAATAATCGGCCACGGTACGCCTCAAGTAGGCCGGCACATTGTGGAATCGCAACGCCTCCGTCACCACTTCCCAAGGAAGGGTGTTGAAGGCATTGGAGATATCCAATGACACCGCCATTACGACCCCACCCCGTGAGACCTCCTTCTCTGCCAGATCCCGTACCCTGGCGATCGCGTCCAGTGTCGAGCGGCCAGGGCGAAAACCATACTGCCGCTCGCTAAGACCCGGCTCCATGCTACCCGCGAGACGGGTAGCGAGCACACGCTCGAATAGCTTGCTCGTCTCGTCGAGCAACACTATCGGGCGGTAGGCCGAAGGCTGATCGGGAGGTCGTCCGTCCTTGCGGATCAGAACGAGTCTGCCCGTTTTCCACCGATGCGGAAACCTACCCTGAGTCAGGCACTCGGTGAAAAAGTGCCGAATACTGATCCCCATCTCATCCAACGCGATCGCCAAGGCGCGCCCCGGGATACCGTCGGGCCCCGGTGCCGTCTTTTTCGACCGGAGTTTCAGGGCGGCCTCCTGTAACTCCGTCTCCGTGACCGCCGGAATCACCGGATCCTCGATCTCGCGAGGTCCGATGATGGGCGCCATCGTCGGAGGCACGAATTCTTCCCTTTCGGGAAAAAGTGCACCCACTACACTCTCCAGGAGTGACGGCTGGAGACTGCTGGTTAGCGGGGGAGCATACGGTCGGAGCTTTTGCCGCACGACACGATATGGTCTCCCCCAAGGGTCCCTATCGAGTGTCGCAAGCCATTCCCCCCACGCCGCTTCTTTGGCCTGCGCGATGGCCGTTTGCAGCGTTTGACAGGCGGCCCTGTAGGCGGCGTATAAGACGCCTTCGGAGTCGAGGTCACGGACCCTTCTCCTCCTACACCGACTGTAGCGTCGGCGTGCTGCCACGCACGCTTTGCGCAATTGGCGGAGCTCTGGACGCCACCAGTACAGCCGACGGTGCGGCTTGTACGGTTTCGCCCTCGGCATCGCCGCATCGCAAATGCGAGACAGAGCGGCACCGATTCGGTCGGCCTCTCGGTCGACCTCTCGGACTACCGCCATGTCGGAGCCTGCCCCCCAGGCTTCGACGATGGCCGCCTCTTTCGCCAGCTGGCTGTCGAGACGGCTCAGACACCAGCGTGGCCCATCCGTACGTCGGGCGGTGGGCAGAGCGTCGTTTCCTGTGGGAGAGACGGAAGACGCAGAACCGAAACCGAACCGGATATACCGGTGGTCGGACAGCGTCTCCACGTTCGTCACCACTCTCCAATCCCGAGCACGACGGGCGAGGGCGTTGGACGCGAACGTGATGTCCACGATCGATTCGCCCTGCTGCCGCACGCACGTGCTCTCCGACCCATCGTTGAGGACGACGAGCCCCAGCGACGTGGCCCACTCGACCAAAGCCTCACCTCGTGAATCCGTCCTCGGGGAACCCCAAGCCGTTGATTTGGCGTTGAAGTCCCCCGCGACCAGCACAGGGGTGGGCGATATCTGCCCGACCAGAGCCCCGACCTCGATCAGCATACGCTCGAACTCGGCGAGACTCCGATTGGGCGACGCGTAGACGCCGACGACTGCCACACCACCGACGACGGCCAGCACGAACCCCCTACCCTTTGCGACACCCTCGATGGCCGGGGAGCCAGCCACGGCGGGGGCGACAATAGCCACCACCCTATCGTGATCGGAGACCCAGTCGTCCCGCGAGGGAACGAAATAGGGCTCCGACACCACCGCCAGGTTGATTCGCCACTCTGCTATGCTTTGGACCAGGAGGTCCTGAGCTCTTGCAGAGTGGTTGACATTGGCCTGGAGACAGTGTAAGGCCATCGTTATTACGAGGTCTCCATTGTCTCCACCGGCGGCCGTGACGACGCGTCTTAGCAGAAGACCAGTCTCCACTGGTCCAATGCACGCGATGTCTAGGCTTTGGCCACGGGCGGAAATATTGCAAGGACCCAGTGGACCTCTGCAGCCACTGCGGGGGGCCGCACCTAAAAGCTAGGTGCCCGGATGCGCTGGCAACAGTGCCGCCTTCCTGCCGGAACTGTCGTCGGGCGAAGTTTGACCAAGTGGAACACAACGCCTTTAGCGACGACTGTCCCGTCAGGAAGAAGTGGGACGATCTCGCCCGCTCATCCGTGGCATATTGCTAAGGGCAGGCTGGCGGACGCAGTGGTATCATCTGACCTGCCTGGCTTGCTGGACGGCTGGCGCGTGCGCGCAGACCCGACCAAATCGGACCACAGCGCCATCGTTATAGAAACTAACACTGGACACAAAAACATAAATACAATTATGCACATATTTAGAAAATCACACACAAACCAGGTGAATTTGACCCAGCTTCGTGAGAAACTGGGTCAAATTAAAACACGAAAACACTTCACAACAAACACACTTAAAAAGAAACAAACATTAA
This sequence comes from Nymphalis c-album, assembly GCA_963151315.1. Lineage (NCBI taxonomy): Eukaryota > Metazoa > Arthropoda > Insecta > Lepidoptera > Nymphalidae > Nymphalis > Nymphalis c-album. The sequence continues at coordinate 24,754 of OY720612.1, forward strand.
CACATTTGCTCTCGATGACGCTGTGGAACGAGTGGTTGGTAGCGCTAGAGCGCGAGGTGGCCACCAGGAAAGGTAGAGTTGGGTGTATAGCACCGATGGAGCTTTGCGGGGTTACTGGGGACTACTTGGAAAGGCAGGAGAATGACAAGTTAGGCCGAAATTTACTTGTAGAAACTATACTCGTAAAGGACAGAGATATGCTCCCTAAAAATTGTAAAGTAAAATATTTAAGTGTTAAAAACTGTAATAAGGCATAAGAAAATTATGTTAGATAGGTATAATTGTATATTTAGGCTAACATAAAATGTAATTTGTAAAATAGTATAAGGAACATATAAGCTAACTAAATATAAGGTCCTAGGTATATAATTTGTAAAAAAGTTTCTATTGTTATTAATAAGTTAAGATAAGCCTGCTGTAAGTGATAGAATTAAGGAAACAAGAAATTGTAAAAAAAAGATGTAATCAAGTCATTGATATTAAATAAAAGGTATTCATGTTCTTCCCCCTCATTATCCCGTGTCCGTAGTATCAAGAATAAGCACGTAAGCCTTAAGCTATAGAATGATAGTGGATGAATATAAGAAAGATCTAGTATGCAGCATGAAAGAAGTGTGCCAGCGAGAGCTGTGTATGAATGAGTTAGTAAATAAATAAAATTAGTAAACACAGTCTCGCACCAATATGTGTGAGGTCGAGAATAAAAAAAAAAAAAAAAAAAAAAAAAAAAAAAAAAAAAAAAAACCTAACCTAACCTAACCTAACCTAACCTTTTTTTTTTTTTTTTTTTTTTTTTTTTTTTTTTTTTTTTTAACGAGGGGAAATGCATTTACGCATACCGCCCGGCCGGGTGGCCGCGACGGCTATGTGGGACTCACCGGGGACCCCGAGTCATCGGCTGTCCGATACCCGGCTGCCCGTCCTACCCACTAAAACCAGACCTCGATATTCCGCCTTCGCGCAAGGCGGCAGGGTTACGGGAACGCGTTTGCTTGCAACCGCGACCCCGCCTGCGAATGTTGCTTCTGAGCAACACTACTCGAAGGTGCACCGTGATGGCAGGCGCACCTTCCTACTCTGGCGTCTTTCGACGCCACATCATCAGACCGGCGGCGGTAGCGTTCGCATTGCGAAGGCTCGCCGTCGCCGCCCTGACCTCCTCCGACGTAGCGGGAGCGAGTTGGGATCGTCCTCCCTCTCTCGCTCCGCCGCCTCCTTTTGCGACAGTACGGCGTCGCTAAACGCGCATACTGCCGCCCAGGCCTCTTTGCTTTCGGTCATTCTCTTAACGAGGACCGGAAGCGACAGGTCTCCTCCTGCTATGGCAGTGGATAGCACAGCGCGAGGCTCCGCCCAAGCTGGGCACTCTGCGCGCGTGTGTTCGGCCGTATCCACGGCTACATAGCCACAATGGTGGCACAACTCCGAGGGTTCCCTGCCCACCACCTCGCACAGATACTTGGCAAAGCATCCGTGCCCGGTCAAGAGCTGCGCGAGGTGATATGTGGAGGGGCCGTGCTTGCGCTCGACCCACTCCCTCAGTACGGGCCGAATAGCCGCTACGAGTTCCCGGCTGGATCCCGGGACTCCTAGTCTCTCCGACCATTTGGCGAAGAGCCTTTCGCGGGCCTCTTCGCGCCAATGGTGGACCTCACTTGGATGGGGTCGGTTCCCGTCTGCTATTGCAACCTTCGCCCGCCAGTAGACGCTCGAATTGGCCTCGGCCTCGAGGTCCCAAGGCGGGGTTCCGGCGAGCAGACACGCCGCGTTGTACGACACCGTGCGGTACGCACGGGCCGCCCTGAGCGCCATCGCCCGCTGCGGACGCCGCAGCGAAGCGACGTTGCGAGCGCTCAGTGCGTCCGCCCATATCGGCGCCCCGTAGAGCGCCATCGAGCGAACGACACCGGCGTACAAACGCCTGCAGGCGCCTCCTGGCCCGCCCACGTTGGGAAGGATCTGGCCGAGCGCTCCGGCTGCGGCCACCAGCCTTGGGGCCAAGCGCCGGAAGTGCTCTTCGAAATTCCACCTACCGTCGAGGACGAGTCCGAGATATCTCATCGTCGCCCCGACAGAGATGGAGATTCCGCCCACCGTTATTGTCGCCCCCGGTGGTGGTCCGTTCCGAGGCCCGTGAAACACGAGTGCCTCGGATTTGTGCAGGGCGACCTCCAGACCCAAAGCGCGGATGCGGTGCACAGCGTGTGCCACTCCCGCCGTGGCGAGATAGGCCGCCTCGCGATAGGAACTGCCACGGGCCGACACGAGGGTGTCGTCAGCGTAACAAGTTACGTCGACCCCCCGCAGCGTGGCCCCGCGCAGCACCCAGTCGTACCCTATGTTCCACAGGAGTGGTCCTAGGACCGAACCCTGCGGGACACCGCACGACAACGCCCTCCTACCCCAGCCCTCCCTGGTCGGGTAGGCCACCGCTCTGCCCGAAAAATAATCGGCCACGGTACGCCTCAAGTAGGCCGGCACATTGTGGAATCGCAACGCCTCCGTCACCACTTCCCAAGGAAGGGTGTTGAAGGCATTGGAGATATCCAATGACACCGCCATTACGACCCCACCCCGTGAGACCTCCTTCTCTGCCAGATCCCGTACCCTGGCGATCGCGTCCAGTGTCGAGCGGCCAGGGCGAAAACCATACTGCCGCTCGCTAAGACCCGGCTCCATGCTACCCGCAAGACGGGTAGCGAGCACACGCTCGAATAGCTTGCTCGTCTCGTCGAGCAACACTATCGGGCGGTAGGCCGAAGGCTGATCGGGAGGTCGTCCGTCCTTGCGGATCAGAACGAGTCTGCCCGTTTTCCACCGATGCGGAAACCTACCCTGAGTCACCGACGACGGCCAGCACGAACCCCCTACCCTTTGCGACACCCTCGATGGCCGGGGAGCCAGCCACGGCGGGGGCGACAATAGCCACCACCCTATCGTGATCGGAGACCCAGTCGTCCCGCGAGGGAACGAAATAGGGCTCCGACACCACCGCCAGGTTGATTCGCCACTCTGCTATGCTTTGGACCAGGAGGTCCTGAGCTCTTGCAGAGTGGTTCACATTGGCCTGGAGACAGTGTAAGGCCATCGTTATTACGAGGTCTCCATTGTCTCCACCGGCGGCCGTGACGACGAGGCTACTGGGCCTTTCGTCACCGTCTTGGCCTTCTTGTTTACGAGTGCCGTTCGGGCTTTACCGCCCTGGCACTCTTTGCTGCCAACGGCATGAGCCGCTGGCTTACCTGCCGCTACGCAGACGACGCAGTTTGCGTCAGCGGCGGTGCACTCCCGGTACTTGTGGCCAGGCTGACCACACCGGAAGCACAACAGGCTACGGTCGACACCCCTGTCGCACCTGGCCCCCATATGTCCCCCCTCGAGACACCGGAAACAGCGCAGTGGCCTGGGCTCGAGCAGTACCACCCGAGCCGAAACCCACCCGACTCTAACCCGGCCGGCCTCGACTATGGGTTTTGCCGCCCCTACTGGGCAGCTTAACCACAGCGAGCCGGAACCCCTCGGTCCCCGAGTGATGACCCCGGGTCTGATCGCTCCTGAGGAGCAACCCCCATCTGCAGCGACCGCTGCCACGACCTCCTCAGCCGTGACCGAGTCGTCCAGGTCCATGACCCTAAGCTCTACGCACTTAGTGGGTCGATGCACCTGGACCACGTCCGGACTGAGGACTTCGCGGAGCTTGCCCGCTAGGGCATCTGCCGCCTTCTCCGCCTCATTTGTGCCCGGAGGTATCTCCAACATCCGGGCACCCGTGGCTGACGTACGGAATCGCACCGTCGTCAGGCCGATCTCGCGCAGGCTGATTTGGCTCTTAGCTTGAGCCAAAACCTGTTCGTATGTCGCTCCTTTCTCCTCAGCACCGGGCTTTAACGTGATAGTTATCACCTCGGTGCGAGGGGAGCGGAGCTTCACCCTACGTTTTTTGGACTCCTTTGCAGGAGTCTTTTTCGCCTTCTTGGCTTTTTTAGACTCCTTCGCAGGAGCCTGCCTCGTCGTCGTCGCCGCCGCCGGTTTTCTTGTCGCCTTCTTGGACTTTCGTCCGACGACAGCGCTCCACGGAACAGCCGCGGCCTCTGGCACCGCGGGTTCCGCGGACGTGGAAGGAGCGGTCCTTTTGGCCGCCGCTTCTTTGGCAGCCAAGTTCGAGCGTCGTGAACGCTTCGGCTTGGCCACCTCTACCGAGGACACCTTCTCAGGTGCCTTCGTTTTTGCAGCCTGAGCTGCTTTCCGGTCGGCGGCGAGCGGAGGCCGCAGCCGAGGCTCCGGAAGGAGGCGGTCCTCGATCCCCTCGAAGCGTGCGTTCAGCATTCTGAACTGCTCCTGGTTCGCTCGGATTACCTCTTCCATCGCCTTCTTGAAGTCAGCCGTGCTACTCGCAGCGGGCTGTTGCCGCATCTGGGCGACCTCTCGGCGCAGTTCGGCCAATTGGCCCGCCATCTGCGCGTTGAGTGCCTCCAAGCGGGCAACATCATCGCACTTCTTGATCGTCCTCAATTCGGACGACGCACCATTGATGGTGTCAACGGCCGACCTGAGGGCCCGAACGTATGTGCCTTTGAGGTTGCTCGACTTGTCGGCCACCTGCGCTACGACATTCGCTGCCTCCTTAATTTCTGCCTCTAGAGCAGCGGAGGTCCGCGGCACGTCCTCGACAACCGCACCGCGGTTTCTCAGGCGTGCCGCCCTTGCTTCAATGGCCACCTTGGCCTTGGCGTTGTAAAGGACCAGCGCATCCTCTGTCTGGAAGCGCTGCTCCTTCGCCTTCTCCGCTTGGAGCTCGGCTCGGTGCTTGCCGAAGCCCACGTATTGTCCGGTCGAGGACGGTCGGCCCCGCCCCCTTTTGGACGAAGGCTTCAGCCACCGACCGATTGATGCATCTGAGCCGCAGTCACTTTGCTGCGCGCTCGCATCACTCTCAGTTCCGGAGAAGTTGTCCCTGGGATGGGACCGCTTCTCCGCCTTTCGTCTATTCCTATCCGTCATGCTAACATAACTGGCGTTCGACGAGTCCGACTCAGAGAGCCGTTCCAATCGAACAACCAGTTCCTTTGTTCCTCAGTGCGTCCGCCCATATCGGCGCCCCGTAGAGCGCCATCGAGCGAACGACACCGGCGTACAAACGCCTGCAGGCGCCTCCTGGCCCGCCCACGTTGGGAAGGATCTGGCCGAGCGCTCCGGCTGCGGCCACCAACCTTGGGGCCAAGCGCCGGAAGTGCTCTTCGAAATTCCACCTACCGTCGAGGACGAGTCCGAGATATCTCATCGTCGCCCCGACGGAGATGGAGATTCCGCCCACCGTTATTGTCGCCCCCAGTGGTGGTCCGTTCCGAGGCCCGTGAAACACGAGTGCCTCGGATTTGTGCAGGGCGACCTCCAGACCCAAAGCGCGGATGCGGTGCACAGCGTGTGCCACTCCCGCCGTGGCGAGATAGGCTGCCTCGCGATAGGAACTGCCACGGGCCGACACGAGGGTGTCGTCGGCGTAACAAGTTACGTCGACCCCCCGCAGCGTGGCCCCGCGCAGCACCCAGTCGTACCCTATGTTCCACAGGAGTGGTCCTAGGACCGAACCCTGCGGGACACCGCACGACAACGCCCTCCTACCCCAGCCCTCCCTGGTCGGGTAGGCCACCGCTCTGCCCGAAAAATAATCGGCCACGGTACGCCTCAAGTAGGCCGGCACATTGTGGAATCGCAACGCCTCCGTCACCACTTCCCAAGGAAGGGTGTTGAAGGCATTGGAGATATCCAATGACACCGCCATTACGACCCCACCCCGTGAGACCTCCTTCTCTGCCAGATCCCGTACCCTGGCGATCGCGTCCAGTGTCGAGCGGCCAGGGCGAAAACCATACTGCCGCTCGCTAAGACCCGGCTCCATGCTACCCGCGAGACGGGTAGCGAGCACACGCTCGAATAGCTTGCTCGTCTCGTCGAGCAACACTATCGGGCGGTAGGCCGAAGGCTGATCGGGAGGTCGTCCGTCCTTGCGGATCAGAACGAGTCTGCCCGTTTTCCACCGATGCGGAAACCTACCCTGAGTCAGGCACTCGGTGAAAAAGTGCCGAATACTGATCCCCATCTCATCCAACGCGATCGCCAAGGCGCGTCCCGGGATACCATCGGGCCCCGGGGCCGTCTTTTTCGACCGGAGTTTCAGGGCGGCCTCCTGTAACTCCGTCTCAGTGACCGCCGGAATCACCGGATCCTCGATCTCGCGAGGTCCGATGATGGGCGCCATCGTCGGAGGCACGAATTCTTCCCTTTCGGGAAAAAGTGCACCCACTACACTCTCCAGGAGTGACGGCTGGAGACTGCTGGTTAGCGGGGGAGTCCACGGTCGGAGCTTTTGCCGCACGACACGATATGGTCTCCCCCAAGGGTCCCTATCGAGTGTCGCAAGCCATTCCCCCCACGCCGCTTCTTTGGCCTGCGCGATGGCCATTTGCAGCGATTGACAGGCGGCCCTGTAGGCGGCGTATAAGACGCCTTCGGAGTCGTGGTCACGGACCCTTCTCCTCCTACACCGACTGTAGCGTCGGCGTGCTGCCACGCACGCTTTGCGTAATTGGCGGAGCTCTGGACGCCACCAGTACAACCGACGGCGCGGCTCGTATGGTTTCGCCCTCGGCATCGCCGCATCGCAAATGCGAGACAGAGCGGCACCGATTCGGTCGGCCTCTTGGTCGACCTCTCGGACTACCGCCATGTCGGAACCTGCCCCCCAGGCTTCGACGATGGCCGCCTCTTTCGCCAGCTGGCTGTCGAGACGGCTCAGACACCAGCGTGGCCCATCCGTACGTCCGGCGGTGGGCAGAGCGTCGTTTCCTGTGGGAGAGACGGAAGACGCAGATCCGAAACCGAACCGGATATACCGGTGGTCGGACAGCGTCTCCACGTTCGTCACCACTCTCCAATCCCGAGCACGACGGGCGAGGGCGTTGGACGCGAACGTGATGTCCACGATCGATTCGCCCTGCTGCCGCACGCACGTGCTCTCCGACCCATCGTTGAGGACTACGAGCCCCAGCGACGTGGCCCACTCGACCAAAGCCTCACCTCGTGAATCCGTCCTCGGGGAACCCCAAGCCGTTGATTTGGCGTTGAAGTCCCCCGCGACCAGCACGGGGGTGGGCGATATCTGCCCGACCAGAGCCCCGACCTCGATCAGCATACGCTCGAACTCGGCGAGACTCCGATTGGGCGACGCGTAGACGCCGACGACTGCCACACCACCGACGACGGCCAGCACGAACCCCCTACCCTTTGCGACACCCTCGATGGCCGGGGAGCCAGCCACGGCGGGGGCGACAATAGCCACCACCCTATCTTGATCGGAGACCCAGTCGTCCCGCGAGGGAACGAAATAGGGCTCCGACACCACCGCCAGGTTGATTCGCCACTCTGCTATGCTTTGGACCAGGAGGTCCTGAGCTCTTGCAGAGTGGTTCACATTGGCCTGGAGACAGTGTAAGGCCATCGTTATTACGAGGTCTCCATTGTCTCCACCGGCGGCCGTGACGACGAGGCTACTGGGCCTTTCGTCACTGTCTTGGCCTTCTTGTTTACGAGTGCCGTTCGGGCTTTACCGCCCTGGCACTCTTTGCTGCCAACGGCATGAGCCGCTGGCTTACCTGCCGCTACGCAGACGACGCAGCTTGCGTCAGCGGCGGTGCACTCCCGGTACTTGTGGCCAGGCTGACCACACCGGAAGCACAACAGGCTACGGTCGACACCCCTGTCGCACCTGGCCCCCATATGTCCCCCTTCGAGGCACCGGTAACAGCGCAGTGGCCTGGGCTCGAGCAGAACCACCCGAGCCGAAACCCACCCGACTTTCACCCGGCCGGCCTCGACTATGGGTTTCGCCGCCCCTACTGGGCAGCTCAACCACAGCGAGCCGGAGCCCCTCGGTCCCCGAGCGATGACCCCGGGTCTGATCGCTCCGGAAGAGCAACCCCCGTCTGCGGCGACCGCTGCCACGACCTCCTCAGCCGTGACCGAGTCGTCCAGGTCCATGACCCTAAGCTCTACGCACTTAGTGGGTCGATGCACCTGGACCACGTCCGGGCTGAGAACTTCGCGGAGCTTGCCCGCTAGGGCATCTGCCGCCTTCTCCGCTTCGTTTGTGCCCGGAGGTATCTCCAACATCCGGGCACCCGTGGCTGACGTACGGAATCGCACCGTCGTCAGGCCGATCTCGCGCAGGCTGATTTGGCTCTTAGCTTGAGCCAAAACCTGTTCGTACGTCGCTCCTTTCTCCTCAGCACCGGGCTTTAACGTGATAGTTATCACCTCGGTGCGAGGGGAGCGGAGCTTCACCCTACGTTTTTTGGACTCCTTTGCAGGAGCCTTTTTCGCCTTCTTGGCTTTTTTAGACTCCTTCGCAGGAGCCTGCCTCGTCGTCGTCGCCGCCGCCGGTTTGCTTGTCGCCTTCTTGGACTTTCGTCCGACGACAGCGCTCCACGGAACAGCCGCGGCCTCTGGCACCGCGGGTTCCGCGGACGTGGAAGGAGCGGTCCTTTTGGCCGCCGCTTCTTTGGCAGCCAAGTTCGAGCGTCGTGAACGCTTCGGCTTGGCCACCTCTACCGAGGACACCTTCTCAGGTGCCTTCGTTTTTGCAGCCTGAGCTGCTTTCCGGTCGGCGGCGAGCGGAGGCCGCAACCGAGGCTCCGGAAGGAGGCGGTCCTCGATCCCCTCGAAGCGTGCGTTCAGGATTCTGAACTGCTCCTGGTTCGCTCGGATTACCTCTTCCATCGCCTTCTTAAAGTCAGCCGTGCTACTCGCAGCGGGCTGTTGCCGTATCTGGGCGACCTCTCGGCGCAGCTCGGCCAATTGGCCCGCCATCTGCGCGTTGAGTGCCTCCAAGCGGGCAACATCATCGCACTTCTTGATCGTCCTCAACTCGGACGACGCACCTTTGATGGTGTCAACGGCCGACCTGAGGGCCCGAACGTATGTGCCCTTGAGGTTGCTCGACTTGTCGGCCACCTGCGCTACGACATTCGCTGCCTCCTTAATTTCTGCCTCTAGAGCAGCGGAGGTCCGCGGCACGTCCTCGACAACCGCACCGCGGTTTCTCAGGCGTGCCGCCCTTGCTTCAATGGCCACCTTGGCCTTGGCGTTGTAAAGGACCAGCGCATCCTCTGTCTGGAAGCGCTGCTCCTTCGCCTTCTCCGCTTGGAGCTCGGCTCGGTGCTTGCCGAAGCCCACATATTGTCCGGTCGAGGACGGTCGGCCCCGCCCCCTCTTGGACGAAGGCTTCAGCCACCGACCGATTGATGCATCTGAGCCGCAGTCACTTTGCTGCGCGCTCGCATCACTCTCAGATCCGGAGAAGTTGTCCCTGGGATGGGACCGCTTCTCCGCCTTTCGTCTATTCCTATCCGTCATGCTAACATAACTGGCGGCCGACGAGTCCGACTCAGAGAGCCGTTCAAGCCGAACCACCAGTTCCTTTGTTACGCCAAGGTCTTTGGTTTCAGCGTGCGCCATCGGGGCGCCCACCTCCACCACCATATCGTCATTATCCAATCGTAAGGCTGTATCGGTTTGTCCGTGTGTGGTTTTAATTTTAGAACTTTCCATATTAGTCCCACGAGTATGGCGGAAATAAATCGTCCACCAAGGCAGTGCCCCCTGTACCTTGGTAACCCTATTACACCGTGAGGTCGGGCGGTATCACGGGATCTCTATGCTATTGTTTTTTATTGAGGTTGGCTCCTCTCGACCCGGCCGACTAAGGCAAGGCCCTCGGTCCCACTCCAGGCTGCGAGACATGATCCACAACACCCAGAATGGGGAAACGAGTTCGAGAGGTGGTGACAATAGTCTTGTTTACTCAGACTCGATACCGAGAATGAGTAAACCCGCCTCTCCGCCTACTCGACTCTATAAAACCGACAATGAGTCCCTCCGTAATGTAAAGAATATAAATAAAGTGTATATATATATCCCCCCCCCCCGCTGCGCCCACTTGTAAAGAAGTGGGCGCCCTCGTGGCCAAAACCCAGACCACGAGATAACCGCCGCGTCAGTCGTTAGCCGTGTCGATAGAGGCATTTCCGGAAAAAACATCGGAAAGCGTGTCGACCCGTTGCCCAGGATGCACCACGAGGAGGTGACCGACATGCACCCCAACCTTTTTTTTTTTTTTTTTTTTTTTTTTTTTTAACGAGGGGAAATGCATTTACGCATTCCGCCCGGTCCAAAAGGGGAACCGGGACGGGTATGTGGGACTCACGGGGACCCCGAGTCATCGGCTGTCCGATACCCGGCTGCCCGTCCTACCCACTAAAACCACCTCGAAATTCCGCCTCGCCGCAAGGCGGCAGGACTACGGGAACGCAAGTGGCACACCACCGCGGCCCTGCCAGCGGCCGTCGCTGTAAAAGCGCGACTCTTCTCATCATGACGACAGCGGATGTAAAATTCCGCTGCCAACCACCATTCAACGACGACAGCGGATGTAAAATTCCGCTGCCAACCACCATTCAACGACGACAGCGGATGTAAAATTCCGCTGCCAACCAACACTCAACGACGACAACGGATGTAAAAGTCCGCTGCCAACCACCATTCAACGACGACAGCGGATGTAAAGTTCCGCTGCCAACCACACTGTCCCGTTCAAAGCAACCGGCCTAGATGGTCGCGGCGCCGTCGACCAGGTCTCCGTCGACGCAGCGGGAGGGAATTTGGGTCGTCCTCCCGCTGTCGCTCCGCCTTCTCCTTCGCGGACATTACGGCTTCACTGAAGACCCGTAATGCCGCCCACGCCTCTTTGCTCGCGACCATCTTCCCAATCAGGGCCGGAAGCGAGATGTCATGTCCAATTGCCGTGGACAGGGCTGCGCGAGGCTCCGCCCAGGCTGGGCACTCTGCGCGCGTATGCTCGGCCGTGTCCACGGCTCCGTCGTCACAATGAAGACATATCACCGACGGCTCCCTCCCGACCACTTCGCACAAGTATTTGGCGAAGCAGCCGTGACCGGTAAGGAGCTGCGTCAGGTGATACGTCAGTGGGCCGTGCTTGCGCTCGACCCACTCTCTAAACACAGGGCGAATGGCCGCCACAAGTTCCCCACTAGCATCCGGAACTCGTAGTCGATCCTCCCATTTGTCCAAGAGGCGATGTCTCGCCTCCTCCCGCCACTGCCGAACCTCCCGAGGATGGGGCCGGTTCCCCTCCGCTCTTGCAGCCTTGACCCGCCAATAGACGCTCGAGTTCACCTCGGCCTCGAGGTCCCATGGCGGACTTCCGGACAGCAAGCATGCCGCGGTGTATGACACCGTACGGTACGCCCGAGCCACTCTGAGCGCCATCGCCCGCTGCGGACGTCGCAGCGAGGCGACGTTACGAGCACTCAGAGCGTCCGCCCATATCGGCGCACCGTAAAGCGCCATCGAGCGCACCACGCCGGAGTACAGCCGCCTGCAGGAACTACCCGGCCCTCCAACGTTGGGCAATATTCGCCCGAGCGCTCCGGCTGCAGCCACCAGTCTTGGGGCCAAGCGCCGGAAGTGCTCCTCGAACTTCCACCTGCCATCGAGGACGAGTCCCAGGTACTTCATCGTCGACCCGATGGTGATGGAAGTTCCGCCGACCGTTATAGACATACCTTGAGGTGGCGCGTTCCGAGGTCCATAGAAGACTAGGGCCTCGGACTTGTGCAAGGCCACCTCAAGGCCCAGAGCACGAATGCGGTGCACAGCATGTGCCACTCCCGCCGTGGCAAGATATGTCGCCTCACGATGGGTACTGCCGCGGGCCGACACGAGGGTGTCGTCAGCGTAACAGGTCAGGCTGACCCCCCGCAACGTGGCCCCGCGAAGCACCCAATCGTAGCCGATGTTCCACAGTAACGGCCCCAAAACTGAGCCCTGTGGAACACCGCATGTCATCTCCCTCTTGCCAAATCCCTCCTTAGTCGGGAACACCACCGCCCTGCCGGAGAAGTAATCGGCGACGGTTCGCCGCAGGTATCCTGGAACGTTGTGGTATCTGAGGGCTTCTAGTACCACTTCCCAGGGCAGAGTGTTAAAGGCGTTGGAAATATCTAACGACACTGCCAACAACACCCCACCCCGAGAGACCTCCACCTCTGCAAGCTCCCTGAGCCTGGCGACTGCGTCCAATGTCGAGAGGCCCCGACGAAAGCCGAACTGAAATCCGCTCAGACCTGGCTCCATACTGCCGATTAGACGGGCTGAAAGTACACGCTCGAAGAGCTTGCCCGCCTCGTCGAGCAGCACGATGGGTCGGTAGGCCGACGGCTGATCGGGGGCTCGTCCCTCCTTGCGGATGAGTACGAGCCTACCCGTTTTCCACCGATGCGGAAACCTTCCCTGAGCCAGGCAGGCGGAGAACAGCTGGCACATGCCATCGCCCAACTCCTCCAGCGCAATCGCCAGAGCGCGTCCCGGTATCCCGTCAGGCCCGGGGGCTGTCCTTTTCGAACGGAGCTTCAGGACAGCCGCGCACAACTCCGCCTCGGTAACCGGGGACGCCTCATCCGCCATCTCCCTCACATACTCGGGCTCCATCGCCGGTGGGACGAACACTCCTCTCGATGGAAAAAGTTCCTCAGTAATTCGTCGTAGAAGCTGCGGCTCGATGGTGGTGGTGAGCGGGGGTGTCCAGGGTCGGAGCTTCTGCCTCACGACCCGGTACGGTCTCCCCCACGGATCTGCATCGAGCGAAGTGAGCCACTCCACCCACGCCGCTTCCTTCGCCTGTGCGATGGCCTTCTGGAGCGATACGCAAGCCTCCCTGTAGGAGGTGTAAAGAGCCTCCTCCAGGTTGTGGTCGCGTATCCGCCTTCTCCTGGACCTGGCGTATCGACGACGGGCCGCAACGCACGCTCTCCGTAGTGTTCGTAGTTCCGGGCGCCACCAGTACACGCGACGACGTGGAGTCTGAGACCTCACCCTCGGCATCGCCACATCGCAAATGCGAAACAGGACGGCGCCGAGTCGGTCGGCCTCTCGGTCGACCTGGACGACCGGGTCGGAACCGGCGCACCAGGCCTCCACGATGGCCGCCTCTTTTGCCAACTGGCTATCGAGACGGCCAAGACTCCACCGCGGACCTTCTGACCGCTCAACAGCGGGCTGGACGACGGGAACCGCGGAGACATCAAATCGGATATAAAGATGATCCGACAGAGTCTCCACCCCCGTCTCCACCCTCCAATCCCGAACACGGCGGGCCAGGGCGATGGACGCGAACGTCAAGTCCACGATCGACTCGCCCTGCTGCCGCACGCACGTGCTCTCCGATCCTCTGTTGATCGTCGCGAGCCCCAATGACACGGCCCACTCCTCTAGCACCTCTCCCCTGGCATCAGTCGCAGGGGAACCCCAAGCCGTAGATTTGGCATTGAAGTCCCCCGCAACTATCACCGGTCTCGGTGATACTTGCCCGACCAGAGCCCCGACCTCAACCAAAAGTTGTTCAAATTCGGCGAGACTCCGGTTGGGAGAGGCGTAGACTCCTACGAACACTGTGCCGTTGACTAAAGCGGCCACGCACCCTCTGCCTTTGGCCACCCAATCGATCGCAGGGGCGCCAGCAATAGCGGGAGCGACGATGGAAACGACTCCCTCGTGGTCGGATACCCAGTCGTCCCGTAAATGAACGACGTAGGGCTCCGCCACCACTGCTACTCCGATTTGCCACTCCGCCATGCTCTGAAGAAGAAGGTCCTGGGCTCTGGCGGAGTGGTTTATATTGGCCTGGAGACAACGCAGGGCCATTATTGTGCGGTCTCCATGGGCTCCTCAGTCCGTTGGGACACGGTGACGGGCCCTTTCGTCACCGGACCTCCCGTTTCCTTCGGGCGAGCATTGCTGCCCTGACACGTCCTACTGCCGACAGAGTGCGCCGCTGGCTTACCGGCCGCTGAGCACAAGATGCAGTTCGCCTCAGCGGCGGTGCACTCGCGGGCCTTGTGGTCGGGTTGACCGCAGCGGAAGCACAAACGGCTGCGGTCCACCCCCCTGTCACAGACGGCCCCCATATGCCCGCCCTCCAGGCATCTAAAGCAGCGGAGTGGCCTCTGCTCGAGCAATAGCACCCGCGCCGAGACCCACCCCACTCTGACTCTGCCAGACTCCAAAATCTTTTTGGCCGCTGCGACTGGACAGCTGAGCCACAGCGACCTGCATCCGTTGAATCCCCGGACAATAACGCCCGGCCTGATTGCGCCATCGGAGCAACCTCCTTCACTGGCCACCGCTGCCACCACCTCCTCCGACGTCACCGAGTCGTCCAGATCCATGACCCTGACCTCGACGCATTTCGTCGGTCGATGGATCTGGACCTCGTCCGGGCTTAGGACCTCACGAAGCTTATCCGCAAGGGCATCCGCCGACTTCTCCGCGTCAACGGTGCCCGGCGGAATTTCAAGAATCCGCGCTCCAGTGGCCGCCGTCCTAAAACGAACCGCAGTCAAGCCGACCTCGCTCAACTTGATGCGGCTCTTCGCCTGAGCCAGGACAGTTTCGTACTTGAGGCCCTTCTCTTCGGCCCCGGGCCTCAGCGTGATCGTCACCACCGCAGTGCGAGGAGAGCGGAGTTTCCTCTTGCGGGCCTTCTTTTCTTTGGCAGGAACGGTCTTCTGATTCACTGCCTTCGTCGACGCTGTCGCCTTTGACTTATTGGACGGCTTCTTCGGCTGTTGTCGAACTACAGCCGCCCATGATACATCCGAGCTGCCCGGCTTCGAAATTGGCGGAGGGGCAGTTTTTTTCGCCGGAGCCGCTGCCGCTTCCTGGGCAGCCATGCTGGGCCGTTTCGCCTTCTTCCTTCGTTGGGACTTTTTGGTGCTCCCAACCGTCTCCGCGGTTTTGGCAGCGGGCGACTCAGTTGGAGCCGTCACCCTTGCCGTCGCAGCTGCAGTCTGCGCCGCCTTGCGGTCTGCGGCTAGCGGAGGGCGCAGCCGAGGCTCTGGAAGGAGGCGGGGCTCGATGCCCTCCATTCTGGCGTTGAGCATGTTGCCGTATTGCTCACGGCTACACCGCAGCGCCTCCTCCGTGATGCGCTTGATGGCGTCGTCGCTGAGTTCTGCCGGTCTCCGGCGCATCTCGGCCATCTCCCTACGTACTTCGGCCAGCTGGCCCGAAAGCTGTGCGTTGGCAGCTGCCAGGCGGGCCCCCTCTTCCGACGTGGTCAGGGTTTTGAACTCCGCCACCACACCTTTTATGGTGTCATGGGCGGTCCTCAGGGCCCTGACGTAAGTACCCTTCAGGTTACCCGACTTGTCGGCAACCTGAAGCACCACTTCTAATGCCTGCAGGGCGTCCGCTTCCAAAGCGGCGGACGTCTTCGGTGCGTCCTCGGCAATTGTGCCCGCAGTTTGGCGATCCCTAGCACGGGCCGCTCTTTCCTCCATCGCCAACTTGGCCGTTTCGTTGTAAGCGGCCAACGCGTCTTCCGTCTGGTAGCGATCCATCTTGGTCTTCGCTTCGCGGAGCTCCTCCTGTGACTTCCCTATACCGACGTATTTTCCGTGAGTGGGCGGCCGGCCACGCCCCCTCTTACTTGCTGGTTTCAGCCATCTGCTTATTAAGGATTCCGAGTTTTCACTCAGCTGCACGCTCGCGTCACTCTCGGAGCCAGAGCAGCTATCCCCATCGTGGGTCCGTTTTTCGCCTTTTCGCCGTGTCATGTCCATGGGTGGATCGTCTAATGACTCCACCGTCCGCATGCTGCAGGCTGAAGAGTCCGACTCAGAGAGTCGCTCTAGCCGTACAGCAAGCCGTTTTAGTGCGCCGGGGTCCTTGGCTTCAGTGCGCGCCATCGGGGCGCCCACCTCCACCGCCATATCGTCGTTATCCATTCGTTTGGAAGATCGGAGTCCTTTTTGAGTTTTTGAATTTAGATTTTCCATATAAAATCCCACGAGTAAGGGGGAAGGGGTGGTCCGTCCAGGTGGTGCCCCCTGCACCTGGATAAGCCTTGCGTAACTCGTCGAGGGTGTTGGCCGGTACCCTGACGAGGATCGCAGTAACGACTGATCTTCCCATCAGCCATGCATCCATCGCGCTGCGTCGCCACTTGGGATTGGGGTGATTTTTATAGAGGTTGTCTTCCTCACGGTCCGGCCAGTTAAGGCAAGACCCGCGGCCCTGCACGAAGCCGCGAGACATGTCCACGAAACCTCACTGTGCAGGATTACGCGTTACTCCTTCAATCTCCGGAAGCCCAAAAAGACCCCGGAGATTCAACAGCCAAAAGCTGTACACACTAATGACCTAATCTAACCTAAGCTAGCCTAGCCTAACCTAACCTAACCTAGCCTATCAGGTCTTACCTCCCTAACCTAACGCAAACTAGCCTTGCTAGTCTACCGCACCTATCTAACCTAGCCTAACCTAGTCTATCCTACGTAAACCTAACCTAACCTAATGTCAGTCGTTAGCCGCGATCGACAGGCATTACCGGAAAATCGTCGGAATGCCGGTCGACCCCGTTGCCCAGGGTGCACCACGAGGAGGTGACCGACTTGCACCCCACATGCACCCCAACCTAACCTAACCTAACCTAACCTAACCTTTTTTTTTTTTTTTTTTTTTTTTTTTTTTTTTTTTTTTTTTTTTTTTAACGAGGGGAAATGCATTTACGCATACCGCCCGGCCGGGTGGCCGCGACGGCTATGTGGGACTCACGGGGACCCCGAGTCATCGGTTGTCCGATACCCGGCTGCCCGTCCTACCCACTAAAACCAGACCTCGATATTCCGCCTTCGCGCAAGGCGGCAGGGTTACGGGAACGCGTTTGCTTGCAACCGCGACCCCGCCTGCGAATGTTGCTTCTGAGCAACACTACTCGAAGGTGCACCGTGATGGCAGGCGCACCTTCCTACTCTGGCGTCTTTCGACGCCACATCATCAGGCCGGCGGCGGTAGCGTTCGCGTTGCGAAGGCTCGCCGTCGCCGCCCTGACCTCCTCCGACGTAGCGGGAGCGAGTTGGGATCGTCCTCCCTCTCTCGCTCCGCCGCCTCCTTTTGCGACAGTACGGCGTCGCTAAACGCGCATACTGCCGCCCAGGCCTCTTTGCTTTCGGTCATTCTCTTAACGAGGACCGGAAGCGACAGGTCTCCTCCTGCTATGGCAGTGGATAGCACAGCGCGAGGCTCCGCCCAAGCTGGGCACTCTGCGCGCGTGTGTTCGGCCGTATCCACGGCTACATAGCCACAATGGTGGCACAACTCCGAGGGTTCCCTGCCCACCACCTCGCACAGATACTTGGCAAAGCATCCGTGCCCGGTCAAGAGCTGCGCGAGGTGATATGTGGAGGGGCCGTGCTTGCGCTCGACCCACTCCCTCAGTACGGGCCGAATAGCCGCTACGAGTTCCCGGCTGGATCCCGGGACTCCTAGTCTCTCCGACCATTTGGCGAAGAGCCTTTCGCGGGCCTCTTCGCGCCAATGGTGGACCTCACTTGGATGGGGTCGGTTCCCGTCTGCTATTGCAACCTTCGCCCGCCAGTAGACGCTCGAATTGGCCTCGGCCTCGAGGTCCCAAGGCGGGGTTCCGGCGAGCAGACACGCCGCGTTGTACGACACCGTGCGGTACGCACGGGCCGCCCTGAGCGCCATCGCCCGCTGCGGACGCCGCAGCGAAGCGACGTTGCGAGCGCTCAGTGCGTCCGCCCATATCGGCGCCCCGTAGAGCGCCATCGAGCGAACGACACCGGCGTACAAACGCCTGCAGGCGCCTCCTGGCCCGCCCACGTTGGGAAGGATCTGGCCGAGCGCTCCGGCTGCGGCCACCAACCTTGGGGCCAAGCGCCGGAAGTGCTCTTCGAAATTCCACCTACCGTCGAGGACGAGTCCGAGATATCTCATCGTCGCCCCGACGGAGATGGAGATTCCGCCCACCGTTATTGTCGCCCCCGGTGGTGGTCCGTTCCGAGGCCCGTGAAACACGAGTGCCTCGGATTTGTGCAGGGCGACCTCCAGACCCAAAGCGCGGATGCGGTGCACAGCGTGTGCCACTCCCGCCGTGGCGAGATAGGCCGCCTCGCGATAGGAACTGCCACGGGCCGACACGAGGGTGTCGTCGGCGTAACAAGTTACGTCGACCCCCCGCAGCGTGGCCCCGCGCAGCACCCAGTCGTACCCTATGTTCCACAGGAGTGGTCCTAGGACCGAACCCTGCGGGACACCGCACGACAACGCCCTCCTACCCCAGCCCTCCCTGGTCGGGTAGGCCACCGCTCTGCCCGAAAAATAATCGGCCACGGTACGCCTCAAGTAGGCCGGCACATTGTGGAATCGCAACGCCTCCGTCACCACTTCCCAAGGAAGGGTGTTGAAGGCATTGGAGATATCCAATGACACCGCCATTACGACCCCACCCCGTGAGACCTCCTTCTCTGCCAGATCCCGTACCCTGGCGATCGCGTCCAGTGTCGAGCGGCCAGGGCGAAAACCATACTGCCGCTCGCTAAGACCCGGCTCCATGCTACCCGCGAGACGGGTAGCGAGCACACGCTCGAATAGCTTGCTCGTCTCGTCGAGCAACACTATCGGGCGGTAGGCCGAAGGCTGATCGGGAGGTCGTCCGTCCTTGCGGATTAGAACGAGTCTGCCCGTTTTCCACCGATGCGGAAACCTACCCTGAGTCAGGCACTCGGTGAAAAAGTGCCGAATACTGATCCCCATCTCATCCAACGCGATCGCCAAGGCGCGCCCCGGGATACCATCGGGCCCAGGTGCCGTCTTTTTCGACCGGAGTTTCAGGGCGGCCTCCTGTAACTCCGTCTCAGTGACCGCCGGAATCACCGGATCCTCGATCTCGCGAGGTCCGATGATGGGCGCCATCGTCGGAGGCACGAATTCTTCCCTTTCGGGAAAAAGTGCACCCACTACACTCTCCAGGAGTGACGGCTGGAGACTGCTGGTTAGCGGGGGAGCATACGGTCGGAGCTTTTGCCGCACGACACGATATGGTCTCCCCCAAGGGTCCCTATCGAGTGTCGCAAGCCATTCCCCCCACGCCGCTTCTTTGGCCTGCGCGATGGCCGTTTGCAGCGTTTGACAGGCGGCCCTGTAGGCGGCGTATAAGACGCCTTCGGAGTCGTGGTCACGGACCCTTCTCCTCCTACACCGACTGTAGCGTCGGCGTGCTGCCACGCACGCTTTGCGCAGTTGGCGGAGCTCTGGACGCCACCAGTACAGCCGACGGCGCGGCTTGTACGGTTTCGCCCTCGGCATCGCCGCATCGCAAATGCGAGACAGAGCGGCACCGATTCGGTCGGCCTCTCGATCGACCTCTCGGACTACCGCCATGTCGGAACCTGCCCCCCAGGCTTCGACGATGGCCGCCTCTTTCGCCAGCTGGCTGTCGAGACGGCTCAGACACCAGCGTGGCCCATCCGTACGTCCGGCGGTGGGCAGAGCGTCATTTCCTGTGGGAGAGACGGAAGACGCAGAACCGAAACCGAACCGGATATACCGGTGGTCGGACAGCGTCTCCACGTTCGTCACCACTCTCCAATCCCGAGCACGACGGGCGAGGGCGTTGGACGCGAACGTGATGTCCACGATCGATTCGCCCTGCTGCCGCACGCACGTGCTCTCCGACCCATCGTTGAGGACTACGAGCCCCAGCGACGTGGCCCACTCGACCAAAGCCTCACCTCGTGAATCCGTCCTCGGGGAACCCCAAGCCGTTGATTTGGCGTTGAAGTCCCCCGCGACCAGCACGGGGGTGGGCGATATCTGCCCGACCAGAGCCCCGACCTCGATCAGCATACGCTCGAACTCGGCGAGACTCCGATTGGGCGACGCGTAGACGCCGACGACTGCCACACCACCGACGACGGCCAGCACGAACCCCCTACCCTTTGCGACACCCTCGATGGCCGGGGAGCCAGCCACGGCGGGGGCGACAATAGCCACCACCCTATCGTGATCGGAGACCCAGTCGTCCCGCGAGGGAACGAAATAGGGCTCCGACACCACCGCCAGTTTGATTCGCCACTCTGCTATGCTTTGGACCAGGAGGTCCTGAGCTCTTGCAGAGTGGTTCACATTGGCCTGGAGACAGTGTAAGGCCATCGTTATTACGAGGTCTCCATTGTCTCCACCGGCGGCCGTGACGACGAGGCTACTGGGCCTTTCGTCACTGTCTTGGCCTTCTTGTTTACGAGTGCCGTTCGGGCTTTACCGCCCTGGCACTCTTTGCTGCCAACGGCATGAGCCGCTGGCTTACCTGCCGCTACGCAGACGACGCAGTTTGCGTCAGCGGCGGTGCACTCCCGGTACTTGTGGCCAGGCTGACCACACCGGAAGCACAACAGGCTACGGTCGACACCCCTGTCGCACCTGGCCCCCATATGTCCCCCCTCGAGACACCGGAAACAGCGCAGTGGCCTGGGCTCGAGCAGTACCACCCGAGCCGAAACCCACCCGACTCTAACCCGGCCGGCCTCGACTATGGGTTTTGCCGCCCCTACTGGGCAGCTTAACCACAGCGAGCCGGAACCCCTCGGTCCCCGAGTGATGACCCCGGGTCTGATCGCTCCTGAGGAGCAACCCCCATCTGCAGCGACCGCTGCCACGACCTCCTCAGCCGTGACCGAGTCGTCCAGGTCCATGACCCTAAGCTCTACGCACTTAGTGGGTCGATGCACCTGGACCACGTCCGGACTGAGGACTTCGCGGAGCTTGCCCGCTAGGGCATCTGCCGCCTTCTCCGCCTCATTTGTGCCCGGAGGTATCTCCAACATCCGGGCACCCGTGGCTGACGTACGGAATCGCACCGTCGTCAGGCCGATCTCGCGCAGGCTGATTTGGCTCTTAGCTTGAGCCAAAACCTGTTCGTATGTCGCTCCTTTCTCCTCAGCACCGGGCTTTAACGTGATAGTTATCACCTCGGTGCGAGGGGAGCGGAGCTTCACCCTACGTTTTTTGGACTCCTTTGCAGGAGTCTTTTTCGCCTTCTTGGCTTTTTTAGACTCCTTCGCAGGAGTCTGCCTCGTCGTCGTCGCCGCCGCCGGTTTGCTTGTCGCCTTCTTGGACTTTCGTCCGACGACAGCGCTCCACGGAACAGCCGCGGCCTCTGGCACCGCGGGTTCCGCGGACGTGGAAGGAGCGGTCCTTTTGGCCGCCGCTTCTTTGGCAGCCAAGTTCGAGCGTCGTGAACGCTTCGGCTTGGCCACCTCTACCGAGGACACCTTCTCAGGTGCCTTCGTTTTTGCAGCCTGAGCTGCTTTCCGATCGGCGGCGAGCGGAGGCCGCAACCGAGGCTCCGGAAGGAGGCGGTCCTCGATCCCCTCGAAGCGTGCGTTCAGCATTCTGAACTGCTCCTGGTTCGCTCGGATTACCTCTTCCATCGCCTTCTTGAATTCAGCCGTGCTACTCGCAGCGGGCTGTTGCCGTATCTGGGCGACCTCTCGGCGCAGCTCGGCCAATTGGCCCGCCATCTGCGCGTTGAGTGCCTCCAAGCGGGCAACATCGTCGCACTTCTTGATCGTCCTCAGCTCGGACGACGCACCTTTGATGGTGTCAACGGCCGACCTGAGGGCCCGAACGTATGTGCCCTTGAGGTTGCTCGACTTGTCGGCCACCTGCGCTACGACATTCGCTGCCTCCTTAATTTCTGCCTCTAGAGCAGCGGAGGTCCGCGGCACGTCCTCGACAGCCACACGGTTTCTCAGGCGTGCCGCCCTTTCCTCAATGGCCACCTTGGCCTTGGCGTTGTAAAGGACCAGCGCATCCTCTGTCTGGAAGCGCTGCTCCTTCGCCTTCTCCGCTTGGAGCTCGGCTCGGTGCTTGCCGAAGCCCACATATTGTCCGGTCGAGGGCGGTCGGCCCCGCCCCCTTTTGGACGAAGGCTTCAGCCACCGACCGATTGATGCATCTGAGCCGCAGTCACTTTGCTGCGCGCTCGCATCACTCTCGGATCCGGAGAAGTTGTCCCTGGGATGGGACCGCTTCTCCGCCTTTCGTCTATTCCTATCCGTCATGCTAACATAACTGGCGGCCGACGAGTCCGACTCAGAGAGCCGTTCAAGCCGAACCACCAGTTCCTTTGTTACGCCAAGGTCTTTGGTTTCAGCGCGCGCCATCGGGGCGCCCACCTCCACCACCATATCGTCATTATCCAATCGCAAGGCTGTATCGGTTTGTCCGTGTGTGGTTTTAATATTTGAACTTTCCATATTAGTCCCACGAGTATGGCGGAAATAAATTGTCCACCAAGGCAGTGCCCCCTGTACCTTGGTAACCCTATTACACCGTGAGGTCGGGCGGTATCACGGGATCTCTATGCTATTGTTTTTTATTGAGGTTGGCTCCTCTCGACCCAGCCGACTAAGGCAAGGCCCTCGGTCCCACTCCAGGCTGCGAGACATGATCCACAACACCCAGAATGGGGAAACGAGTTCGAGAGGTGGTGACAATAGTCTTGTTTACTCAGACTCGATACCGAGAATGAGTAAACCCGCCTCTCCTCCTACTCGACTCTAAAAACCGATAACGAGTCCCTCCGAAATGTAAAGAAAATATAATATAAAATAAATATATATATTCCCCCCCCCGCTGCGCCCACTTGTAAAGAAGTGGGCGCCCTCGTGGCCAAAACCCAGACCACGAGATAACCGCCGCGTCAGTCGTTAGCCGCGATCGACAGGCATTTCCGGAAAATCGTCGGAATGCCGGTCGACCCCGTTGCCCAGGGTGCACCACGAGGAGGTGACCGACTTGCACCCCAACCTAACCTAACCTAACCTAACCTAACCTAACCTAACCTAACCTAACCTAACCTAACCTAACCTAACCTAACCTTTTTTTTTTTTTTTTTTTTTTTTTTTTTTTTTAACGAGGGGAAATGCATTTACGCATACCGCCCGGCCGGGTGGCCGCGACGGCTATGTGGGACTCACCGGGGACCCCGAGTCATCGGCTGTCCGATACCCGGCTGCCCGTCCTACCCACTAAAACCAGACCTCGATATTCCGCCTTCGCGCAAGGCGGCAGGGTTACGGGAACGCGTTTGCTTGCAACCGCGACCCCGCCTGCGAATGTTGCTTCTAAGCAACACTACTCGAAGGTGCACCGTGATGGCAGGCGCACCTTCCTACTCTGGCGTCTTTCGACGCCACATCATCAGACCGGCGGCGGTAGCGTTCGCATTGCGAAGGCTCGCCGTCGCCGCCCTGACCTCCTCCGACGTAGCGGGAGCGAGTTGGGATCGTCCTCCCTCTCTCGCTCCGCCGCCTCCTTTTGCGACAGTACGGCGTCGCTAAACGCGCATACTGCCGCCCAGGCCTCTTTGCTTTCGGTCATTCTCTTAACGAGGACCGGAAGCGACAGGTCTCCTCCTGCTATGGCAGTGGATAGCACAGCGCGAGGCTCCGCCCAAGCTGGGCACTCTGCGCGCGTGTGTTCGGCCGTATCCACGGCTACATAGCCACAATGGTGGCACAACTCCGAGGGTTCCCTGCCCACCACCTCGCACAGATACTTGGCAAAGCATCCGTGCCCGGTCAAGAGCTGCGCGAGGTGATATGTGGAGGGGCCGTGCTTGCGCTCGACCCACTCCCTCAGTACGGGCCGAATAGCCGCTACGAGTTCCCGGCTGGATCCCGGGACTCCTAGTCTCTCCGACCATTTGGCGAAGAGCCTTTCGCGGGCCTCTTCGCGCCAATGGTGGACCTCACTTGGATGGGGTCGGTTCCCGTCTGCTATTGCAACCTTCGCCCGCCAGTAGACGCTCGAATTGGCCTCGGCCTCGAGGTCCCAAGGCGGGGTTCCGGCGAGCAGACACGCCGCGTTGTACGACACCGTGCGGTACGCACGGGCCGCCCTGAGCGCCATCGCCCGCTGCGGACGCCGCAGCGAAGCGACGTTGCGAGCGCTCAGTGCGTCCGCCCATATCGGCGCCCCGTAGAGCGCCATCGAGCGAACGACACCGGCGTACAAACGCCTGCAGGCGCCTCCTGGCCCGCCCACGTTGGGAAGGATCTGGCCGAGCGCTCCGGCTGCGGCCACCAGCCTTGGGGCCAAGCGCCGGAAGTGCTCTTCGAAATTCCACCTACCGTCGAGGACGAGTCCGAGATATCTCATCGTCGCCCCGACGGAGATGGAGATTCCGCCCACCGTTATTGTCGCCCCCGGTGGTGGTCCGTTCCGAGGCCCGTGAAACACGAGTGCCTCGGATTTGTGCAGGGCGACCTCCAGACCCAAAGCGCGGATGCGGTGCACAGCGTGTGCCACTCCCGCCGTGGCGAGATAGGCCGCCTCGCGATAGGAACTGCCACGGGCCGACACGAGGGTGTCGTCGGCGTAACAAGTTACGTCGACCCCCCGCAGCGTGGCCCCGCGCAGCACCCAGTCGTACCCTATGTTCCACAGGAGTGGTCCTAGGACCGAACCCTGCGGGACACCGCACGACAACGCCCTCCTACCCCAGCCCTCCCTGGTCGGGTAGGCCACCGCTCTGCCCGATAAATAATCGGCCACGGTACGCCTCAAGTAGGCCGGCACATTGTGGAATCGCAACGCCTCCGTCACCACTTCCCAAGGAAGGGTGTTGAAGGCATTGGAGATATCCAATGACACCGCCATTACGACCCCACCCCGTGAGACCTCCTTCTCTGCCAGATCCCGTACCCTGGCGATCGCGTCCAGTGTCGAGCGGCCAGGGCGAAAACCATACTGCCGCTCGCTAAGACCCGGCTCCATGCTACCCGCGAGACGGGTAGCGAGCACACGCTCGAATAGCTTGCTCGTCTCGTCGAGCAACACTATCGGGCGGTAGGCCGAAGGCTGATCGGGAGGTCGTCCGTCCTTGCGGATCAGAACGAGTCTGCCCGTTTTCCACCGATGCGGAAACCTACCCTGAGTCAGGCACTCGGTGAAAAAGTGCCGAATACTGATCCCCATCTCATCCAACGCGATCGCCAAGGCGCGCCCCGGGATACCGTCGGGCCCCGGTGCCGTCTTTTTCGACCGGAGTTTCAGGGCGGCCTCCTGTAACTCCGTCTCCGTGACCGCCGGAATCACCGGATCCTCGATCTCGCGAGGTCCGATGATGGGCGCCATCGTCGGAGGCACGAATTCTTCCCTTTCGGGAAAAAGTGCACCCACTACACTCTCCAGGAGTGACGGCTGGAGACTGCTGGTTAGCGGGGGAGCATACGGTCGGAGCTTTTGCCGCACGACACGATATGGTCTCCCCCAAGGGTCCCTATCGAGTGTCGCAAGCCATTCCCCCCACGCCGCTTCTTTGGCCTGCGCGATGGCCGTTTGCAGCGTTTGACAGGCGGCCCTGTAGGCGGCGTATAAGACGCCTTCGGAGTCGAGGTCACGGACCCTTCTCCTCCTACACCGACTGTAGCGTCGGCGTGCTGCCACGCACGCTTTGCGCAATTGGCGGAGCTCTGGACGCCACCAGTACAGCCGACGGAGCGGCTTGTACGGTTTCGCCCTCGGCATCGCCGCATCGCAAATGCGAGACAGAGCGGCACCGATTCGGTCAGCCTCTCGGTCGACCTCTCGGACTACCGCCATGTCGGAACCTGCCCCCCAGGCTTCGACGATGGCCGCCTCTTTTGCCAGCTGGCTGTCGAGCCGGCTCAGACACCAGCGTGGCCCATCCGTACGTCGGGCGGTGGGCAGAGCGTCGTTTCCTGTGGGAGAGACGGAAGACGCAGAACCGAAACCGAACCGGATATACCGGTGGTCGGACAGCGTCTCCACGTTCGTCACCACTCTCCAATCCCGAGCACGACGGGCGAGGGCGTTGGACGCGAACGTGATGTCCACGATCGATTCGCCCTGCTGCCGCACGCACGTGCTCTCCGACCCATCGTTGAGGACTACGAGCCCCAGCGACGTGGCCCACTCGACCAAAGCCTCACCTCGTGAATCCGTCCTCGGGGAGCCCCAAGCCGTTGATTTGGCGTTGAAGTCCCCCGCGACCAGCACAGGGGTGGGCGATATCTGCCCGACCAGAGCCCCGACCTCGATCAGCATACGCTCGAACTCGGCGAGACTCCGATTGGGCGACGCGTAGACGCCGACGACTGCCACACCACCGACGACGGCCAGCACGAACCCCCTACCCTTTGCGACACCCTCGATGGCCGGGGAGCCAGCCACGGCGGGGGCGACAATAGCCACCACCCTATCGTGATCGGAGACCCAGTCGTCCCGCGAGGGAACGAAATAGGGCTCCGACACCACCGCCAGGTTGATTCGCCACTCTGCTATGCTTTGGACCAGGAGGTCCTGAGCTCTTGCAGAGTGGTTGACATTGGCCTGGAGACAGTGTAAGGCCATCGTTATTACGAGGTCTCCATTGTCTCCACCGGCGGCCGTGACGACGAGGCTACTGGGCCTTTCGTCACTGTCTTGGCCTTCTTGTTTAAGAGTGCCGTTCGGGCCTTACCGCCCTGGCACTCTTTGCTGCCAACGGCATGAGCCGCTGGCTTACCTGCCGCTACGCAGACGACGCAGCTTGCGTCAGCGGCGGTGCACTCCCGGTACTTGTGGCCAGGCTGACCACACCGGAAGCACAACAGGCTACGGTCGACACCCCTGTCGCACCTGGCCCCCATATGTCCCCCCTCGAGACACCGGAAACAGCGCAGTGGCCTGGGCTCGAGCAGTACCACCCGAGCCGAAACCCACCCGACTCTAACCCGGCCAGCCTCGACTATGGGTTTTGCCGCCCCTACTGGGCAGCTCAACCACAGCGAGCCGGAGCCCCTCGGTCCCCGAACGATGACCCCGGGTCTGATCGCTCCTGAAGAGCAACCCCCATCTGCAGCGACCGCTGCCACGACCTCCTCAGCCGTGACCGAGTCGTCCAGGTCCATGACCCTAAGCTCTACGCACTTAGTGGGTCGATGCACCTGGACCACGTCCGGGCTGAGAACTTCGCGGAGCTTGCCCGCTAGGGCATCTGCTGCCTTCTCCGCTTCGTTTGTGCCCGGAGGTATCTCCAACATCCGGGCACCCGTGGCTGACGTACGGAATCGCACCGTCGTCAGGCCGACCTCCCGCAGGCTTATTTGGCTCTTGGCTTGAGCCAAGACCTGCTCGTACGTTACTCCTTTCTCCCCAGCACCGGGTTTTAACGTCAGAGTTATTACCTCGGTGCGAGGAGGGCGGAGCTTCACTTTACGCGAGCCCTTTTTTGACTCCTTTGCAGGAGTCTTTTTCGCCTTCTTGGCTTTTTTAGACTCCTTCGCAGGAGCCTGCCTCGTCGTTGTCGCCGCCGCCGGTTTGCTTGTCGCCTTCTTGGACTTTCGTCCGACGACAGCGCTCCACGGAACAGCCGCGGCCTCTGGCACCGCGGGTTCCGCGGTCGTGGAAGGAGCGGTCCTTTTGGCCGCCGCTTCTTTGGCAGCCAAGTTCGAGCGTCGAGAACGCTTCGGCTTGGCCACCTCTACCGAGGACACCTTCTCAGGTGCCTTCGTTTTTGCAGCCTGAGCTGCTTTCCGGTCGGCGGCGAGCGGAGGCCGCAACCGAGGCTCCGGAAGGAGGCGGTCCTCGATCCCCTCGAAGCGTGCGTTCAGGATTCTGAACTGCTCCTGGTTCGCTCGGAGTACCTCTTCCATCGCCTTCTTAAAGTCAGCCGTGCTACTCGCAGCGGGCTGTTGCCGTATCTGGGCGACCTCTCGGCGCAGCTCGGCCAATTGGCCCGCCATCTGCGCGTTGAGTGCCTCCAAGCGGGCAACATCATCGCACTTCTTGATCGTCCTCAACTCGGACGACGCACCTTTGATGGTGTCAACGGCCGACCTGAGGGCCCGAACGTATGTGCCCTTGAGGTTGCTCGACTTGTCGGCCACCTGCGCTACGACATTCGCTGCCTCCTTAATTTCTGCTTCTAGAGCAGCGGAGGTCCGCGGCACGTCCTCGACAACCGCACCGCGGTTTCTCAGGCGTGCCGCCCTTGCTTCAATGGCCACCTTGGCCTTGGCGTTGTAAAGGACCAGCGCATCCTCTGTCTGGAAGCGCTGCTCCTTCGCCTTCTCCGCTTGGAGCTCGGCTCGGTGCTTGCCGAAGCCCACATATTGTCCGGTCGAGGACGGTCGGCCCCGCCCCCTTTTGGACGAAGGCTTCAGCCACCGACCGATTGATGCATCTGAGCCGCAGTCACTTTGCTGCGCGCTCGCATCACTCTCAGTTCCGGAGAAGTTGTCCCTGGGATGGGACCGCTTCTCCGCCTTTCGTCTATTCCTATCCGTCATGCTAACATAACTGGCGTTCGACGAGTCCGACTCAGAGAGCCGTTCCAATCGAACAACCAGTTCCTTTGTTACGCCAAGGTCTTTGGTTTCAGCGCGCGCCATCGGGGCGCCCACCTCCACCACCATATCGTCATTATCCAATCGCAAGGCTGTATCGGTTTGTCCGTGTGTGGTTTTAATATTTGAACTTTCCATATTAGTCCCACGAGTATGGCGGAAATAAATCGTCCACCAAGGCAGTGCCCCCTGTACCTTGGTAACCCTATTACACCGTGAGGTCGGGCGGTATCACGGGCTCTCTATGCTATTGTTTTTTATTGAGGTTGGCTCCTCTCGACCCAGCCGACTAAGGCAAGGCCCTCGGTCCCACTCCAGGCTGCGAGACATGATCCACAACACCCAGAATGGGGAAACGAGTTCGAGAGGTGGTGACAATAGTCTTGTTTACTCAGACTCGATACCGAGAATGAGTAAACCCGCCTCTCCTCCTACTCGACTCTAAAAACCGATAACGAGTCCCTCCAAAATGTAAAGAAAATATAATATAAAATAAATATATATATTCCCCCCCCCCCGCTGCGCCCACTTGTAAAGAAGTGGGCGCCCTCGTGGCCAAAACCGGGACCACGAGATAACCGCCGCGTCAGTCGTTAGCCGTGTCGATAGAGGCATTTCCGGAAAAAACATCGGAAGCGTGTCGACCCGTTGCCCAGGATGCACCACGAGGAGGTGACCGACATGCACCCCAACCTAACCTAACCTTTTTTTTTTTTTTTTTTTTTTTAACGAGGGGAAATGCATTTACGCATACCGCCCGGCCGGGTGGCCGCGACGGCTATGTGGGACTCACCGGGGACCCCGAGTCATCGGCTGTCCGATACCCGGCTGCCCGTCCTACCCACTAAAACCAGACCTCGATATTCCGCCTTCGCGCAAGGCGGCAGGGTTACGGGAACGCGTTTGCTTGCAACCGCGACCCCGCCTGCGAATGTTGCTTCTGAGCAACACTACTCGAAGGTGCACCGTGATGGCAGGCGCACCTTCCTACTCTGGCGTCTTTCGACGCCACATCATCAGACCGGCGGCGGTAGCGTTCGCATTGCGAAGGCTCGCCGTCGCCGCCCTGACCTCCTCCGACGTAGCGGGAGCGAGTTGGGATCGTCCTCCCTCTCTCGCTCCGCCGCCTCCTTTTGCGACAGTACGGCGTCGCTAAACGCGCATACTGCCGCCCAGGCCTCTTTGCTTTCGGTCATTCTCTTAACGAGGACCGGAAGCGACAGGTCTCCTCCTGCTATGGCAGTGGATAGCACAGCGCGAGGCTCCGCCCAAGCTGGGCACTCTGCGCGCGTGTGTTCGGCCGTATCCACGGCTACATAGCCACAATGGTGGCACAACTCCGAGGGTTCCCTGCCCACCACCTCGCACAGATACTTGGCAAAGCATCCGTGCCCGGTCAAGAGCTGCGCGAGGTGATATGTGGAGGGGCCGTGCTTGCGCTCGACCCACTCCCTCAGTACGGGCCGAATAGCCGCTACGAGTTCCCGGCTGGATCCCGGGACTCCTAGTCTCTCCGACCATTTGGCGAAGAGCCTTTCGCGGGCCTCTTCGCGCCAATGGTGGACCTCACTTGGATGGGGTCGGTTCCCGTCTGCTATTGCAACCTTCGCCCGCCAGTAGACGCTCGAATTGGCCTCGGCCTCGAGGTCCCAAGGCGGGGTTCCGGCGAGCAGACACGCCGCGTTGTACGACACCGTACGGTACGCACGGGCCGCCCTCAGCGCCATCGCCCGCTGCGGACGCCGCAGCGAAGCGACGTTGCGAGCGCTCAGTGCGTCCGCCCATATCGGCGCCCCGTAGAGCGCCATCGAGCGAACGACACCGGCGTACAAACGCCTGCAGGCGCCTCCTGGCCCGCCCACGTTGGGAAGGATCTGGCCGAGCGCTCCGGCTGCGGCCACCAACCTTGGGGCCAAGCGCCGGAAGTGCTCTTCGAAATTCCACCTACCGTCGAGGACGAGTCCGAGATATCTCATCGTCGCCCCGACGGAGATGGAGATTCCGCCCACCGTTATTGTCGCCCCCGGTGGTGGTCCGTTCCGAGGCCCGTGAAACACGAGTGCCTCGGATTTGTGCAGGGCGACCTCCAGACCCAAAGCGCGGATGCGGTGCACAGCGTGTGCCACTCCCGCCGTGGCGAGATAGGCCGCCTCGCGATAGGAACTGCCACGGGCCGACACGAGGGTGTCGTCGGCGTAACAAGTTACGTCGACCCCCCGCAGCGTGGCCCCGCGCAGCACCCAGTCGTACCCTATGTTCCACAGGAGTGGTCCTAGGACCGAACCCTGCGGGACACCGCACGACAACGCCCTCCTACCCCAGCCCTCCCTGGTCGGGTAGGCCACCGCTCTGCCCGATAAATAATCGGCCACGGTACGCCTCAAGTAGGCCGGTACATTGTGGAATCGCAACGCCTCCGTCACCACTTCCCAAGGAAGGGTGTTGAAGGCATTGGAGATATCCAATGACACCGCCATTACGACCCCACCCCGTGAGACCTCCTTCTCTGCCAGATCCCGTACCCTGGCGATCGCGTCCAGTGTCGAGCGGCCAGGGCGAAAACCATACTGCCGCTCGCTAAGACCCGGCTCCATGCTACCCGCGAGACGGGTAGCGAGCACACGCTCGAATAGCTTGCTCGTCTCGTCGAGCAACACTATCGGGCGGTAGGCCGAAGGCTGATCGGGAGGTCGTCCGTCCTTGCGGATCAGAACGAGTCTGCCCGTTTTCCACCGATGCGGAAACCTACCCTGAGTCAGGCACTCGGTGAAAAAGTGCCGAATACTGATCCCCATCTCATCCAACGCGATCGCCAAGGCGCGTCCCGGGATACCATCGGGCCCCGGGGCCGTCTTTTTCGACCGGAGTTTCAGGGCGGCCTCCTGTAACTCCGTCTCAGTGACCGCCGGAATCACCGGATCCTCGATATCGCGAGGTCCGATGATGGGCGCCATCGTCGGAGGCACGAATTCTTCCCTTTCGGGAAAAAGTGCACCCACTACACTCTCCAGGAGTGATGGCTGGAGACTGCTGGTTAGCGGGGGAGCATACGGTCGGAGCTTTTGCCGCACGACACGATATGGTCTCCCCCAAGGGTCCCTATCGAGGGTCGCAAGCCATTCCCCCCACGCCGCTTCTTTGGCCTGCGCGATGGCCGTTTGCAGCGTTTGACAGGCGGCCCTGTAGGCGGCGTATAAGACGCCTTCGGAGTCGAGGTCACGGACCCTTCTCCTCCTACACCGACTGTAGCGTCGGCGTGCTGCCACGCACGCTTTGCGCAATTGGCGGAGCTCTGGACGCCACCAGTACAGCCGACGGCGCGGCTTGTACGGTTTCGCCCTCGGCATCGCCGCATCGCAAATGCGAGACAGAGCGGCACCGATTCGGTCGGCCTCTCGATCGACCTCTCGGACTACCGCCATGTCGGAACCTGCCCCCCAGGCTTCGACGATGGCCGCCTCTTTCGCCAGCTGGCTGTCGAGACGGCTCAGACACCAGCGTGGCCCATCCGTACGTCCGGCGGTGGGCAGAGCGTCGTTTCCTGTGGGAGAGACGGAAGACGCAGAACCGAAACCGAACCGGATATACCGGTGGTCGGACAGCGTCTCCACGTTCGTCACCACTCTCCAATCCCGAGCACGACGGGCGAGGGCGTTGGACGCGAACGTGATGTCCACGATCGACTCGCCCTGCTGCCGCACGCACGTGCTCTCCGACCCATCGTTGAGGACTACGAGCCCCAGCGACGTGGCCCACTCGACCAAAGCCTCACCTCGTGAATCCGTCCTCGGGGAACCCCAAGCCGTTGATTTGGCGTTGAAGTCCCCCGCGACCAGCACGGGGGTGGGCGATATCTGCCCGACCAGAGCCCCGACCTCGATCAGCATACGCTCGAACTCGGCGAGACTCCGATTGGGCGACGCGTAGACGCCGACGACTGCCACACCACCGACGACGGCCAGCACGAACCCCCTACCCTTTGCGACACCCTCGATGGCCGGGGAGCCAGCCACGGCGGGGGCGACAATAGCCACCACCCTATCGTGATCGGAGACCCAGTCGTCCCGCGAGGGAACGAAATAGGGCTCCGACACCACCGCCAGGTTGATTCGCCACTCTGCTATGCTTTGGACCAGGAGGTCCTGAGCTCTTGCAGAGTGGTTCACATTGGCCTGGAGACAGTGTAAGGCCATCGTTATTACGAGGTCTCCATTGTCTCCACCGGCGGCCGTGACGACGAGGCTACTGGGCCTTTCGTCACTGTCTTGGCCTTCTTGTTTACGAGTGCCGTTCGGGCTTTACCGCCCTGGCACTCTTTGCTGCCAACGGCATGAGCCGCTGGCTTACCTGCCGCTACGCAGACGACGCAGTTTGCGTCAGCGGCGGTGCACTCCCGGTACTTGTGGCCAGGCTGACCACACCGGAAGCACAACAGGCTACGGTCGACACCCCTGTCGCACCTGGCCCCCATATGTCCCCCCTCGAGACACCGGAAACAGCGCAGTGGCCTGGGCTCGAGCAGTACCACCCGAGCCGAAACCCACCCGACTCTAACCCGGCCGGCCTCGACTATGGGTTTTGCCGCCCCTACTGGGCAGCTTAACCACAGCGAGCCGGAACCCCTCGGTCCCCGAGTGATGACCCCGGGTCTGATCGCTCCTGAGGAGCAACCCCCATCTGCAGCGACCGCTGCCACGACCTCCTCAGCCGTGACCGAGTCGTCCAGGTCCATGACCCTAAGCTCTACGCACTTAGTGGGTCGATGCACCTGGACCACGTCCGGACTGAGGACTTCGCGGAGCTTGCCCGCTAGGGCATCTGCCGCCTTCTCCGCCTCATTTGTGCCCGGAGGTATCTCCAACATCCGGGCACCCGTGGCTGACGTACGGAATCGGACCGTCGTCAGGCCGATCTCGCGCAGGCTGATTTGGCTCTTAGCTTGAGCCAAAACCTGTTCGTATGTCGCTCCTTTCTCCTCAGCACCGGGCTTTAACGTGATAGTTATCACCTCGGTGCGAGGGGAGCGGAGCTTCACCCTACGTTTTTTGGACTCCTTTGCAGGAGTCTTTTTCGCCTTCTTGGCTTTTTTAGACTCCTTCGCAGGAGCCTGCCTCGTCGTCGTCGCCGCCGCCGGTTTGCTTGTCGCCTTCTTGGACTTTCGTCCGACGACAGCGCTCCACGGAACAGCCGCGGCCTCTGGCACCGCGGGTTCCGCGGACGTGGAAGGAGCGGTCCTTTTGGCCGCCGCTTCTTTGGCAGCCAAGTTCGAGCGTCGTGAACGCTTCGGCTTGGCCACCTCTACCGAGGACACCTTCTCAGGTGCCTTCGTTTTTGCAGCCTGAGCTGCTTTCCGGTCGGCGGCGAGCGGAGGCCGCAGCCGAGGCTCCGGAAGGAGGCGGTCCTCGATCCCCTCGAAGCGTGCGTTCAGCATTCTGAACTGCTCCTGGTTCGCTCGGATTACCTCTTCCATCGCCTTCTTGAAGTCAGCCGTGCTACTCGCAGCGGGCTGTTGCCGCATCTGGGCGACCTCTCGGCGCAGTTCGGCCAATTGGCCCGCCATCTGCGCGTTGAGTGCCTCCAAGCGGGCAACATCATCGCACTTCTTGATCGTCCTCAATTCGGACGACGCACCATTGATGGTGTCAACGGCCGACCTGAGGGCCCGAACGTATGTGCCTTTGAGGTTGCTCGACTTGTCGGCCACCTGCGCTACGACATTCGCTGCCTCCTTAATTTCTGCCTCTAGAGCAGCGGAGGTCCGCGGCACGTCCTCGACAACCGCACCGCGGTTTCTCAGGCGTGCCGCCCTTGCTTCAATGGCCACCTTGGCCTTGGCGTTGTAAAGGACCAGCGCATCCTCTGTCTGGAAGCGCTGCTCCTTCGCCTTCTCCGCTTGGAGCTCGGCTCGGTGCTTGCCGAAGCCCACGTATTGTCCGGTCGAGGACGGTCGGCCCCGCCCCCTTTTGGACGAAGGCTTCAGCCACCGACCGATTGATGCATCTGAGCCGCAGTCACTTTGCTGCGCGCTCGCATCACTCTCAGTTCCGGAGAAGTTGTCCCTGGGATGGGACCGCTTCTCCGCCTTTCGTCTATTCCTATCCGTCATGCTAACATAACTGGCGTTCGACGAGTCCGACTCAGAGAGCCGTTCCAATCGAACAACCAGTTCCTTTGTTACGCCAAGGTCTTTGGTTTCAGCGCGCGCCATCGGGGCGCCCACCTCCACCACCGTTTCGTCAATAGCCATTCGTGTAGCAATCGGAAGTCCGTTGTTTGGGTTTTTTATTGAGCTTTCCATAAAAAGTCCCACGAGTAAGGCGGAAATAAATTGTCCACCAAGGCAGTGCCCCCTGTACCTTGGTAACCCTATTACACCGTGAGGTCGGGCGGTATCACGGGATCTCTATGCTATTGTTTTTTATTGAGGTTGGCTCCTCTCGACCCAGCCGACTAAGGCAAGGCCCTCGGTCCCACTCCAGGCTGCGAGACATGATCCACAACACCCAGAATGGGGAAACGAGTTCGAGAGGTGGTGACAATAGTCTTGTTTACTCAGACTCGATACCGAGAATGAGTAAACCCGCCTCTCCTCCTACTCGACTCTAAAAACCGATAACGAGTCCCTCCGAAATGTAAAGAAATATAATATAAAATAAATATATATATTCCCCCCCCCCCCCCCGCTGCGCCCACTTGTAAAGAAGTGGGCGCCCTCGTGGCCAAAACCCAGACCACGAGATAACCGCCGCGTCAGTCGTTAGCCGCGATCGACAGGCATTACCGGAAAATCGTCGGAATGCCGGTCGACCCCGTTGCCCAGGGTGCACCACGAGGAGGTGACCGACATGCACCCCAACCTTTTTTTTTTTTTTTTTTTTTTAACGAGGGGAAATGCATTTACGCATTCCGCCCGGTCCAAAAGGGGAACCGGGACGGGTATGTGGGACTCACGGGGACCCCGAGTCATCGGCTGTCCGATACCCGGCTGCCCGTCCTACCCACTAAAACCGCCTCGACTTTCCGCCTCACCGCAAGGCGGCAGGACTACGGGAACGCAAGTGGCACACCACCGCGGCCCTGCCAGCGGCCGTCGCTGTAAATGGGCGACTCTCCTCGAAGACGTGCCAGGGTGTTACGGCACGCTTCCTGCTCTGCATCGACGACAGCGGATGTAAAATTCCGCTGCCAACCAACACTCAACGACGACAGCGGATGTAAAATTCCGCTGCCAACCACCATTCATCGACGACAGCGGATGTAAAGTTCCGCTGCCAACCACACTGTCCCGTTCAAAGCAACCGGCCTAGATAGTCGCGGCGCCGTCGACCAGGTCTCCGTCGACGCAGCGGGAGGGAATTTGGGTCGTCCTCCCGCTGTCGCTCTGCCGCCTCCTTTGCGGACATTACGGCTTCACTGAAGACACGTAATGCCGCCCACGCCTCTTCGCTCGCGACCATCTTCCCAATCAGGGCCGGAAGCGAGATGTCATGTCCAATAGCCGTGGACAGGGCTGCGCGAGGCTCCGCCCAGGCTGGGCACTCTGCGCGCGTATGCTCGGCCGTGTCCACGGCTTCGTCGTCACAATGAGGACATACCACCGACGGCTCTCTCCCGACCACTTCGCACAAATATTTGGCGAAGCAGCCGTGACCGGTCATGAGCTGCGTCAGGTGGTACGTCAGTGGGCCGTGTTTGCGCTCGACCCACTCTTTCAACACAGGCCGAATGGCCGCTACGAGTTCCCCACTGGCTCCCGGAACTCGTAGCCTTTCTTCCCACTTGCCAAAAAGGCTTTCGCGGGCCTCCTCCCTCCACTGCTGGACCTCACGGGGGTGGGGCCGGTTCCCCTCTGCTCTTGCTGCCTTGACCCGCCAGAATACACCAGAGTTGACCTCTGCCTCGAGGTCCCAAGGCGGGCTTCCGGACAGCAAGCAGGCCGCGGTGTATGACACCGTACGGTACGCCCGAGCCGCTCTGAGCGCCATCGCGCGCTGCGGACGTCGCAGCGAGGCGACGTTACGGGCACTCAGAGCGTCCGCCCATATCGGCGCCCCGTAGAGTGCCATCGAGCGCACCACGCCGGCGTAAAGCCGCCTGCACGAGCCTCCTGGCCCCCCGATATTGGGCAAAATCCGCCCAAGCGCTCCGGCTGCAGCCACCAGTCTTGGGGCCAAGCGCCGGAAGTGCTCCTCGAACTTCCACCTGCCGTCGAGGACGAGTCCCAGGTACTTCATCGTCGACCCGATGGCGATGGAAGTTCCGCCGACTGTAATAGCTAATCCCTGAGGTGGGGCATTCCGAGGCCCATGAAAGACTAGGGCCTCGGATTTGTGTAAGGCCACCTCAAGGCCCAGTGCGCGGATGCGGTGAACCGCGTGTGCTACACCCGCTGTGGCTAGGTACGCCGCCTCCCGATGGGTTCTGCCGCGGGCCGACACGAGGGTGTCGTCAGCGTAGCAGGTCACGCTGACCCCCCGCAACGTGGCCCCGCGAAGTACCCAATCGTAGCCGATGTTCCACAGTAGCGGCCCCAAAACCGAGCCCTGTGGAACACCGCATGCCATTCGCCTTCGGCCCAGACCCTCTCTCGTCGGGTAGACCACCGCTCGGCCGGAGAAGTAGTCGGCGATCGTTCGACGAAGGTAAAATGGTACGCCATGGTATATGAGGCCCTCCGTTATCACCTCCCAGGGCAGGGTATTGAAGGCGTTGGATATATCCAGCGACACTGCCATCAGTACCCCACCCCGAAAAACCTCTTCTTCTGCGAGCTCCCTTACTCTTGCAATCGCGTCCAGCGTCGAGCGGCCGGGGCGGAAGCCGTACTGCCACTCACTAAGGCCTGGCTCCATGCTGCCGACTAGACGGGCCGCAAGCACACGCTCAAATAGCTTGCTCGCCTCGTCGAGCAGCACGATTGGGCGGTAAGCCGACGGCTGATCGGGTGCTCGTCCCTCCTTGCGGATGAGTACGAGCCTTCCCGTTTTCCACCGATCGGGGAACCTGCCTTGAGCCAGACACGCGGAGAATAGGCGCCGGACGCTCTCACCAATTTCTCGTAAGGCGATTGCCAGGGCGCGCCCCGGAATACCGTCAGGCCCTGGGGCTGTCCTTTTCGAACGAAGGTTCAGGGCAGCCGCACACAACTCCGCCTCGGTAACCGGGTACGCCTGGTCCACCATCTCTCGGTCCATGTAACTGGGTACCATCGTCGGTGGGACAAACGCTCCTCGCTCGGGAAAGAGTTCCTCCACAATTTGATCTAAGAGCTGCGGCTGGAGACTGCTGGTGAGCGGGGGAGTCCAGGGTCGGAGTTTTTGTCTCACAACCCGATACGGTCTCCCCCATGGATCCCTGTCGAGGGTAGCCAGCCACTCCTTCCACGCCTCCTCTTTGGCCTGGGCTATGGCCTTTTGGAGCGTGATACATGCGGTCCTGTAAAGGGCGTAGAGGACGTCCTCTGATGCGTGGTCCCGGACTCGCCTCCTCCTATAACGAACATACCGGCGACGGGCTGCAACACAAGCTCTCCGAAGCTGACGGAGCTCAGGACGCCACCAGTAAACGCGGCGACGTGGGGTCTGAGGCTTGACTCTCGGCATCGCCACATCGCAAATGCGGAACAGGGCGGCGCCAAGTTGATCAGCCTCTCGGTCGACCTGGACTACCGGGTCGGAACCGGCGCACCAGGCCTCCACGATGGCCGCCTCTTTTGCCAACTGGCTATCGAGACGGCCAAGACTCCACCGCGGACCTTCTGACCGCTCAACAGCGGGCTGGACGACGGGAACCGCGGAGACATCAAACCGGATGTACCGGTGATCCGATAGAGTCTCCACACCCGTCTCCACCCTCCAGTCCCGAACACGGCGGGCCAGGGCGTTGGACGCGAACGAGATGTCGACGATCGATTCGCCCTGCTGCCGCACGCACGTGCTCTCCGACCCACTGTTGATCACCGCGAGACCCAGTGAAACAGCCCACTCCTCCAAGACCTCTCCTCTGCAATCCGTCGCAGGGGAACCCCAAGCCGTGGATTTGGCATTGAAGTCCCCCGCAACTACCACCGGACTGGGCGATACCTGCCCAACCAGAGCCCCGACCTCAACCAGAAGTTGCTCAAACTCGGCGAGACTCCGATTGGGAGAGGCGTACACCCCCACGACCACCACCTCACCCACGACGGCGAGCACGCACCCTCTGCCTTTGGCTACACCCACGATGGACGGGGAGCCAGCGACAGCAGGGGCAGCGATTGCCACCACTTTGTCGTGGTCGGAGACCCAATCGTCCCGCGAGGGAACGAAGTAGGGCTCCGATACCACCGCAACGCCGATTTGCCACTCTGCCATGCTTTGGACTAGGAGGTCCTGAGCCCTGGCAGAGTGGTTGATGTTTGCCTGGAGAAAACGCAGGGCCATTAATGCGTCTCCATAGGCTCCACCGAAATGTTTGCAGGTGCGGCTACGGGACCCTTCGTAGTCACTCTGCCTCTCTGCGTACCACCTTTGCCGCCCTGGCACATCTTGCTCCCGACGGCATGCACTGCTGGTTTACCAGCCGCTGAACAGACCACGCATTTTGGTTCAGCGGCGGTACATTCTCGGGCCTTGTGGTCCGGTTGACCGCAGCGGAAGCACAAACGGCTGCGGTCGACACACCTGTCACACTTGGCCCCCATGTGGCCCCCCTCCAGACACCTAAAGCAGCGTAACGGCCTCGGTTCGAGCAGCATTACCCGCGCCGAGACCCACCCCACCTTAACGCGGCCAGCCTCCACTACTTTTTTAGCGGCCGCCACCGGACAGTTCATCCAGAGGGAGCCAGAGCCCTTGGAGCCCCGAGCGATCACCCCCGGCCTTATAGCTCCAGCAGAGCAGCCTCCCTCTTCGGCCACCGCAACTACCACCTCGTCCGCTGTCACGGAGTCGTCCAAATCCATGACCCGTATCTCCACGCATTTGGTCGGTCGATGGATCTGGACGTCGTCCGGCCTGAGAACTTCGCGGAGCTTGTTTGCCAGGGCATCCGCCGCCTTTTCCGCATCATTGGTGCCCGGCGGTATCTCCAGCATCCGGGCACCCGTGGCTGCTGTGCGGAAACGAACCGCAGTCAAGCCAACGTCACTCAGTTTTATCTGACTTTTGGCTTGAGCCAACACCTGCTCGTATCGTATCCCTCTCTCCTCAGCCCCGGGCTTCAACGTTATCGTTACCACAGCTGTGCGAGGCGGGCGGAGTCTCTTCTTCGGCGGGGCCTTTTTGGGCGTCTTAGTTGGAGTCTGCTTCGTTGCCGCCGGTTTGTTGGCCGTCTTATTGGGTTTTCTCCCGACGACAGCACTCCACGTAATCGGCGTGGCTTCTGACTCCGCGGACGGCGTAGGAGCATTCCTACGGGACGCCGCTTCTTGGGCAGCTAAGTTTGGGCGCCTCGACCGCTTAGGCTTGGCCACCCCAGTGCTCTGTTCCACTTCGGCTGAGTGGGCCGAGGATACCTTCACAGATGCTGACGGTCGAGAGGCGACTGGAGCATCCTTGTTCGTCGTAGCCTGTGCTGCCTTCCGATCAGCGGCCAGTGGAGGTCGCAATCGGGTCTCCGGGAGGAGTCGGTCATCGATCCCCTCAATCCGGGCGTTCAACATCGAGCTGAATTGCTCGCGGTTCGAGCGCAGCGCTTCGTCAATCATGCGCTGGATGTCCGACGCAGTTATGGTGCCCGCAGCAGGCTGATGGCGCATCTGAGCGAACTCTCTGCGCAGCTCGGCCAATTGACCCGAAAGTTGCGCATTGGCTGCCTCCAGGCGAGCAACCTCCTCTGTCATGGTTAGGGCCTTCCAGTCAGACACCGCCCCTTTGATAACGTCTGCGGCCGTCTTCAGGGCCCGAACAAAGGTGCCTTTCAAGTTTCCCGATTTGTCGGCCACATGAATCACCACATTGAGTGCCTCTTGCACCGCTGCAACCATTGCTGCAGACGTCTTCGGCTTGTCCTCTATCGCCTCTGGAAGACGATTCTTTAGACGGGCCGCCCTTTCTTCTAAAGCCAACTTGGCTGCGGCATTATAAGTTACCAGCGCATCTTCCGCCTGGATGCGCTGCTCCTTCGTCTTCTCCATGTTGAGCAAGGCTTTGGCTTTTCCGAGCCCAACATATTCACCAGTGGTGGATCGCCCTCGCCCCCTCTTTGAGGACGGTTTCAACCACTCCGATGCGTATCCAGAGACGCCAGGCTGCGCGCTAGCGTCACTTTCGGAGCCCGAGCATAAGTCCCGTGAATAGGACCGCTTCTCACCCTTCCGTCGTTCATCCGTAACAATTGTGCAATCCGACGCGTCCGACTCAGAGAGCCGTTCCAGCCGGACAATCAACTCCTTCTTCACGCAAAAGTCCAAGGTTTCAGCGAGCGCCATCGGGGCGCCCACATCCACCGCCATATCGCCAGTGTCCAATCGTTCAGGCAAATCAAGTCCATGTTCGTTAATATTTGAGTTCAATTCCATAACTAATCCCACGAGTGTGGGGGAAATAAACAGTCCACCAAGGCAGTGCCCCCTGTACCTTGGCAACCCTATTACACCGTGAGGTCGGGCGGTATCACGGGATCTCTAAAACTAGTGTTTTTTAGTGAGGTTGGCTCCTCTTGGCCCGGCCGGTTAAGGCAAGGCCCTCGGTCCCACCACAGGCTGCGAGACGTGTCCACAACACCCGGATGGGGAAACGAGTTTGAGAGGCGGTGACAATAGTCTTGCTTACTCAGAATCGACACCGAAACTGAGCAAGCCCGCCTCTCCCACCACTGTCTCCGGTAGCCCAAAAAGACCCCGAAGACCTAGCAAAAGCTATTTACACCAATAACAAAATATAAAATTTTATGTACAACAACAAATTGTAACAACAATAAACAAATCGTAACAATAAACACCAACAACAAATTGTAAACAACAATAAAAATCGTAACAATGAACACCAACAACAAATTGTAAACAACAATAAACATCAACAAATTGTAAACAACAATAACAACGTCAAAAACAACAAAACCCCCCCTTGCCACAAAGCCGCTCACACAGTCCACTCTGCTGAACAGAGAAGTACCAGGAACGGTCTGTGGCATACCCTCCGCGGTCAGTCTTAGCCGTTGCCGACAAAAACGTCGTCGACACCGTTGCCCAGGGTGCGCCACGAGGAGGCGACTGACATGCACCCCACATGCACCCCAACCTAACCTAACCTAACCTAACCTAACCTAACCTAACCTAACCTAACCTAACCTAACCTAACCTTTTTTTTTTTTTTTTTTTTCACGTGGGGAAATCCTCATGGATACCCTCCATATCGGATGATTTGATGGAGGGTTATGTCGGACTCCTACCGACTAAAACCACCACGGTTCCTGCGATCCACATTAGGTGGAGGTACGGGCACGCTTGCGCATTCTTCCGCGCCTGCACCTGTGGTTGTTCTTTTCATCGATCACTACTTACATTTTTCTCGAACTGGGGGACCCTGTTTTAGGCAATGAACTCCCCCTCTTCATTGCCTAGAGGTTCTTCTTTTCAGGCAGGTAGTTAGTTGGCGTTGTGACGCCGCCTGTATCCTGCTCTCCTGCGGCGTATCGGATCCGCGAGCACATTTGTCTCCCTTTCTCTTTCCGCTGCCTCTTTTTGATTCATAACCGTTTCACAGAAGGTTATCATCGCTGCCCAGGAGTTTTCGCTGCTTACCATAGACCTGACCACAGCTGGCAGCGATAAGTCCTCCCCCACAGCTGCGAGTAAGTGCCGTCTCGGTGCCTCCCATGCCGGGCACACTTGTAAAGTGTGTAACGCCGTGTCCTCCTGTGCTCCGCAAGCGTGGCAAATTGCGGTCGGTTCCCTCCCAGCGATTTTCCACAAATATCTCCCGAAGCAACCGTGCCCCGAGAGAATCTGCACTAGGTGGAAAGTCAGTGAACGTTGCCTTTCACACCATTTGAGCAGGACCGGCCGAATCGCCTCTATCGTAGCCCGGCCTGCAGTGGGTTCCGCCAGTCTTTCTTCCCACTTTCGAATAGTTATCGAAAGTTGATTGGCTCTCCATTCTTTTTCACCTACTGCGGGGTAAAGTAAATTACGACTGCGGCATTCTGACCGACGAAAGTACGTCTCGGCAAGAACTTCCGCCTCCAAGTCCCACGGTGGAGAGCCAGCGAGGACGCAAGCCGCTTCAAAGGATATCGTTCGATATCCTCTAATGGTCCTTGTCGCCATGATCCGTTGTGGTCTTCTTAGCAACGTTTTGCTCTTTTTATTTTTATTGAGAGCATTGATCCAAATGGGA
The DNA here is from genome assembly GCA_963151315.1 of Nymphalis c-album. Taxonomy (NCBI): domain Eukaryota; kingdom Metazoa; phylum Arthropoda; class Insecta; order Lepidoptera; family Nymphalidae; genus Nymphalis; species Nymphalis c-album. The sequence continues at coordinate 67,364 of OY720612.1, forward strand.
GCGCCATACAACGCCATAGATTTTATCACAGTTGTGTATAGGCGACGGCATCCAACATTCGGCCCAGCGGCGTTCGGGAGAAGGCGTCCAAGTGCATTTGCTGTGGCCACTAGCTTAGGGCACAACTGTCGGAAGTGATCCAGGAATTGCCATCGACTGTCGAGAACGAGACCTAGATATCTCAGAGTCGATTCGACTTCGATGGCAACTCCTCCGACTGTGATACTAGCTCCTTGTGGAGGCTTTCGTCGAGGACGATGAAAGCAGATAGCTCTGGACTTATAGAGAGCTACCTCTAGTCCTAAGTTACGGATTGTCTCCACCACCTGAGACACCCCGGCGGTAGCAAGAGTAGCGGCCGTGTTAAAATCGCATCCTCGGGCTGTCACGAGGGTATCGTCTGCGTAGCAGACCAGGCTTATACCTTGTGGCAAGTCAGCTCTTAAGACCCAATCGTATCCAAGGTTCCATAACAGTGGACCGAGAACAGAACCCTGTGGGACGCCACAAGATAATTGACGACGACACCATCCTCCTTGTCCTTTATACGACACCGCTCGGTCCGTGAGGTAGGAGTCAACTAAACGGCGGAGATAGACTGGTACTCGGTGATACCTTAGTGCTTCTCTAACACCAGCCCATGGTAAGGTGTTAAACGCATTGGCTATGTCCAAGGACACAGCCAAAAAGAAATCACCCTGTGATGTTGCTTGCTCGGCATCTAATCTGACCTGCATGATTGCGTCCAGCGTCGACCGTCCTCTCCGAAAACCGAATTGATTATCGGAGAGATCGGGACCAACCGTTCTCAAGTGCTCGACGACACGGGCAGCTACGATTCTTTCAAATATCTTGCCTACCTCGTCGAGTAGGACGATAGGACGATATGCAGATGGGAACCTAACCTAACCTAACCTAACCTAACCTAACCTAACCGAACATACAAAATTTTTAAAAATTGACCGATTTCGTTCGTTTAAAAAACTTTTCCGACCTATTTAATTATTCTACATCGAACGGAGTCAATTTCGGCTTTCCCACGACCCGTCGTGACAGGTTTTCTTCAAAAAATTTTAGTTTTCCCGAAAATTTTCCGGGTTCCGTGCTCCCGAAAATCGCGATTTTTCGCGTAAACCTGCGGGCCGCCGTCCCGAATCGAACGAGACCACTCTCGACCGGATCGGCTGTGCCGTTTCCGAGATTTTCGCGAAGAACCGTCGTTCTTGGACTTAGAAAAATTTTCTAATTAGTACGAATCCACCTAAGCTGTCGCATTATATAAATACGACAACATACAAAATTTTTAAAAATTGACCGATTTCGTTCGTTTAAAAAACTTTTCCGACCTATTTAATTATTCTACATCGAACGGAGTCAATTTCGGCTTTCCCACGACCCGTCGTGACAGGTTTTCTTCAAAAAATTTTAGTTTTCCCGAAAATTTTCCGGGTTCCGTGCTCCCGAAAATCGCGATTTTTCGCGTAAACCTGCGGGCCGCCGTCCCGAATCGAACGAGACCACTCTCGACCGGATCGGCTGTGCCGTTTCCGAGATTTTCGCGAAGAACCGTCATTCTTGGACTTAGAAAAATTTTCTAATTAGTACGAATCCACCTAAGCTGTCGCATTATATAAATACGACAACATACAAAATTTTTAAAAATTGACCGATTTCGTTCGTTTAAAAAACTTTTCCGACCTATTTAATTATTCTACATCGAACGGAGTCAATTTCGGCTTTCCCACGACCCGTCGTGACAGGTTTTCTTCAAAAAATTTTAGTTTTCCCGAAAATTTTCCGGGTTCCGTGCTCCCGAAAATCGCGATTTTTCGCGTAAACCTGCGGGCCGCCGTCCCGAATCGAACGAGACCACTCTCGACCGGATCGGCTGTGCCGTTTCCGAGATTTTCGCGAAGAACCGTCGTTCTTGGACTTAGAAAAATTTTCTAATTAGTACGAATCCACCTAAGCTGTCGCATTATATAAATACGACAACATACAAAATTTTTAAAAATTGACCGATTTCGTTCGTTTAAAAAACTTTTCCGACCTATTTAATTATTCTACATCGAACGGAGTCAATTTCGGCTTTCCCACGACCCGTCGTGACAGGTTTTCTTCAAAAAATTTTAGTTTTCCCGAAAATTTTCCGGGTTCCGTGCTCCCGAAAATCGCGATTTTTCGCGTAAACCTGCGGGCCGCCGTCCCGAATCGAACGAGACCACTCTCGACCGGATCGGCTGTGCCGTTTCCGAGATTTTCGCGAAGAACCGTCGTTCTTGGACTTAGAAAAATTTTCTAATTAGTACGAATCCACCTAAGCTGTCGCATTATATAAATACGACAACATACAAAATTTTTAAAAATTGACCGATTTCGTTCGTTTAAAAAACTTTTCCGACCTATTTAATTATTCTACATCGAACGGAGTCAATTTCGGCTTTCCCACGACCCGTCGTGACAGGTTTTCTTCAAAAAATTTTAGTTTTCCCGAAAATTTTCCGGGTTCCGTGCTCCCGAAAATCGCGATTTTTCGCGTAAACCTGCGGGCCGCCGTCCCGAATCGAACGAGACCACTCTCGACCGGATCGGCTGTGCCGTTTCCGAGATTTTCGCGAAGAACCGTCGTTCTTGGACTTAGAAAAATTTTCTAATTAGTACGAATCCACCTAAGCTGTCGCATTATATAAATACGACAACATACAAAATTTTTAAAAATTGACCGATTTCGTTCGTTTAAAAAACTTTTCCGACCTATTTAATTATTCTACATCGAACGGAGTCAATTTCGGCTTTCCCACGACCCGTCGTGACAGGTTTTCTTCAAAAAATTTTAGTTTTCCCGAAAATTTTCCGGGTTCCGTGCTCCCGAAAATCGCGATTTTTCGCGTAAACCTGCGGGCCGCCGTCCCGAATCGAACGAGACCACTCTCGACCGGATCGGCTGTGCCGTTTCCGAGATTTTCGCGAAGAACCGTCGTTCTTGGACTTAGAAAAATTTTCTAATTAGTACGAATCCACCTAAGCTGTCGCATTATATAAATACGACAACATACAAAATTTTTAAAAATTGACCGATTTCGTTCGTTTAAAAAACTTTTCCGACCTATTTAATTATTCTACATCGAACGGAGTCAATTTCGGCTTTCCCACGACCCGTCGTGACAGGTTTTCTTCAAAAAATTTTAGTTTTCCCGAAAATTTTCCGGGTTCCGTGCTCCCGAAAATCGCGATTTTTCGCGTAAACCTGCGGGCCGCCGTCCCGAATCGAACGAGACCACTCTCGACCGGATCGGCTGTGCCGTTTCCGAGATTTTCGCGAAGAACCGTCGTTCTTGGACTTAGAAAAATTTTCTAATTAGTACGAATCCACCTAAGCTGTCGCATTATATAAATACGACAACATACAAAATTTTTAAAAATTGACCGATTTCGTTCGTTTAAAAAACTTTTCCGACCTATTTAATTATTCTACATCGAACGGAGTCAATTTCGGCTTTCCCACGACCCGTCGTGACAGGTTTTCTTCAAAAAATTTTAGTTTTCCCGAAAATTTTCCGGGTTCCGTGCTCCCGAAAATCGCGATTTTTCGCGTAAACCTGCGGGCCGCCGTCCCGAATCGAACGAGACCACTCTCGACCGGATCGGCTGTGCCGTTTCCGAGATTTTCGCGAAGAACCGTCGTTCTTGGACTTAGAAAAATTTTCTAATTAGTACGAATCCACCTAAGCTGTCGCATTATATAAATACGACAACATACAAAATTTTTAAAAATTGACCGATTTCGTTCGTTTAAAAAACTTTTCCGACCTATTTAATTATTCTACATCGAACGGAGTCAATTTCGGCTTTCCCACGACCCGTCGTGACAGGTTTTCTTCAAAAAATTTTAGTTTTCCCGAAAATTTTCCGGGTTCCGTGCTCCCGAAAATCGCGATTTTTCGCGTAAACCTGCGGGCCGCCGTCCCGAATCGAACGAGACCACTCTCGACCGGATCGGCTGTGCCGTTTCCGAGATTTTCGCGAAGAACCGTCGTTCTTGGACTTAGAAAAATTTTCTAATTAGTACGAATCCACCTAAGCTGTCGCATTATATAAATACGACAACATACAAAATTTTTAAAAATTGACCGATTTCGTTCGTTTAAAAAACTTTTCCGACCTATTTAATTATTCTACATCGAACGGAGTCAATTTCGGCTTTCCCACGACCCGTCGTGACAGGTTTTCTTCAAAAAATTTTAGTTTTCCCGAAAATTTTCCGGGTTCCGTGCTCCCGAAAATCGCGATTTTTCGCGTAAACCTGCGGGCCGCCGTCCCGAATCGAACGAGACCACTCTCGACCGGATCGGCTGTGCCGTTTCCGAGATTTTCGCGAAGAACCGTCATTCTTGGACTTAGAAAAATTTTCTAATTAGTACGAATCCACCTAAGCTGTCGCATTATATAAATACGACAACATACAAAATTTTTAAAAATTGACCGATTTCGTTCGTTTAAAAAACTTTTCCGACCTATTTAATTATTCTACATCGAACGGAGTCAATTTCGGCTTTCCCACGACCCGTCGTGACAGGTTTTCTTCAAAAAATTTTAGTTTTCCCGAAAATTTTCCGGGTTCCGTGCTCCCGAAAATCGCGATTTTTCGCGTAAACCTGCGGGCCGCCGTCCCGAATCGAACGAGACCACTCTCGACCGGATCGGCTGTGCCGTTTCCGAGATTTTCGCGAAGAACCGTCGTTCTTGGACTTAGAAAAATTTTCTAATTAGTACGAATCCACCTAAGCTGTCGCATTATATAAATACGACAACATACAAAATTTTTAAAAATTGACCGATTTCGTTCGTTTAAAAAACTTTTCCGACCTATTTAATTATTCTACATCGAACGGAGTCAATTTCGGCTTTCCCACGACCCGTCGTGACAGGTTTTCTTCAAAAAATTTTAGTTTTCCCGAAAATTTTCCGGGTTCCGTGCTCCCGAAAATCGCGATTTTTCGCGTAAACCTGCGGGCCGCCGTCCCGAATCGAACGAGACCACTCTCGACCGGATCGGCTGTGCCGTTTCCGAGATTTTCGCGAAGAACCGTCGTTCTTGGACTTAGAAAAATTTTCTAATTAGTACGAATCCACCTAAGCTGTCGCATTATATAAATACGACAACATACAAAATTTTTAAAAATTGACCGATTTCGTTCGTTTAAAAAACTTTTCCGACCTATTTAATTATTCTACATCGAACGGAGTCAATTTCGGCTTTCCCACGACCCGTCGTGACAGGTTTTCTTCAAAAAATTTTAGTTTTCCCGAAAATTTTCCGGGTTCCGTGCTCCCGAAAATCGCGATTTTTCGCGTAAACCTGCGGGCCGCCGTCCCGAATCGAACGAGACCACTCTCGACCGGATCGGCTGTGCCGTTTCCGAGATTTTCGCGAAGAACCGTCATTCTTGGACTTAGAAAAATTTTCTAATTAGTACGAATCCACCTAAGCTGTCGCATTATATAAATACGACAACATACAAAATTTTTAAAAATTGACCGATTTCGTTCGTTTAAAAAACTTTTCCGACCTATTTAATTATTCTACATCGAACGGAGTCAATTTCGGCTTTCCCACGACCCGTCGTGACAGGTTTTCTTCAAAAAATTTTAGTTTTCCCGAAAATTTTCCGGGTTCCGTGCTCCCGAAAATCGCGATTTTTCGCGTAAACCTGCGGGCCGCCGTCCCGAATCGAACGAGACCACTCTCGACCGGATCGGCTGTGCCGTTTCCGAGATTTTCGCGAAGAACCGTCGTTCTTGGACTTAGAAAAATTTTCTAATTAGTACGAATCCACCTAAGCTGTCGCATTATATAAATACGACAACATACAAAATTTTTAAAAATTGACCGATTTCGTTCGTTTAAAAAACTTTTCCGACCTATTTAATTATTCTACATCGAACGGAGTCAATTTCGGCTTTCCCACGACCCGTCGTGACAGGTTTTCTTCAAAAAATTTTAGTTTTCCCGAAAATTTTCCGGGTTCCGTGCTCCCGAAAATCGCGATTTTTCGCGTAAACCTGCGGGCCGCCGTCCCGAATCGAACGAGACCACTCTCGACCGGATCGGCTGTGCCGTTTCCGAGATTTTCGCGAAGAACCGTCGTTCTTGGACTTAGAAAAATTTTCTAATTAGTACGAATCCACCTAAGCTGTCGCATTATATAAATACGACAACATACAAAATTTTTAAAAATTGACCGATTTCGTTCGTTTAAAAAACTTTTCCGACCTATTTAATTATTCTACATCGAACGGAGTCAATTTCGGCTTTCCCACGACCCGTCGTGACAGGTTTTCTTCAAAAAATTTTAGTTTTCCCGAAAATTTTCCGGGTTCCGTGCTCCCGAAAATCGCGATTTTTCGCGTAAACCTGCGGGCCGCCGTCCCGAATCGAACGAGACCACTCTCGACCGGATCGGCTGTGCCGTTTCCGAGATTTTCGCGAAGAACCGTCATTCTTGGACTTAGAAAAATTTTCTAATTAGTACGAATCCACCTAAGCTGTCGCATTATATAAATACGACAACATACAAAATTTTTAAAAATTGACCGATTTCGTTCGTTTAAAAAACTTTTCCGACCTATTTAATTATTCTACATCGAACGGAGTCAATTTCGGCTTTCCCACGACCCGTCGTGACAGGTTTTCTTCAAAAAATTTTAGTTTTCCCGAAAATTTTCCGGGTTCCGTGCTCCCGAAAATCGCGATTTTTCGCGTAAACCTGCGGGCCGCCGTCCCGAATCGAACGAGACCACTCTCGACCGGATCGGCTGTGCCGTTTCCGAGATTTTCGCGAAGAACCGTCGTTCTTGGACTTAGAAAAATTTTCTAATTAGTACGAATCCACCTAAGCTGTCGCATTATATAAATACGACAACATACAAAATTTTTAAAAATTGACCGATTTCGTTCGTTTAAAAAACTTTTCCGACCTATTTAATTATTCTACATCGAACGGAGTCAATTTCGGCTTTCCCACGACCCGTCGTGACAGGTTTTCTTCAAAAAATTTTAGTTTTCCCGAAAATTTTCCGGGTTCCGTGCTCCCGAAAATCGCGATTTTTCGCGTAAACCTGCGGGCCGCCGTCCCGAATCGAACGAGACCACTCTCGACCGGATCGGCTGTGCCGTTTCCGAGATTTTCGCGAAGAACCGTCGTTCTTGGACTTAGAAAAATTTTCTAATTAGTACGAATCCACCTAAGCTGTCGCATTATATAAATACGACAACATACAAAATTTTTAAAAATTGACCGATTTCGTTCGTTTAAAAAACTTTTCCGACCTATTTAATTATTCTACATCGAACGGAGTCAATTTCGGCTTTCCCACGACCCGTCGTGACAGGTTTTCTTCAAAAAATTTTAGTTTTCCCGAAAATTTTCCGGGTTCCGTGCTCCCGAAAATCGCGATTTTTCGCGTAAACCTGCGGGCCGCCGTCCCGAATCGAACGAGACCACTCTCGACCGGATCGGCTGTGCCGTTTCCGAGATTTTCGCGAAGAACCGTCATTCTTGGACTTAGAAAAATTTTCTAATTAGTACGAATCCACCTAAGCTGTCGCATTATATAAATACGACAACATACAAAATTTTTAAAAATTGACCGATTTCGTTCGTTTAAAAAACTTTTCCGACCTATTTAATTATTCTACATCGAACGGAGTCAATTTCGGCTTTCCCACGACCCGTCGTGACAGGTTTTCTTCAAAAAATTTTAGTTTTCCCGAAAATTTTCCGGGTTCCGTGCTCCCGAAAATCGCGATTTTTCGCGTAAACCTGCGGGCCGCCGTCCCGAATCGAACGAGACCACTCTCGACCGGATCGGCTGTGCCGTTTCCGAGATTTTCGCGAAGAACCGTCGTTCTTGGACTTAGAAAAATTTTCTAATTAGTACGAATCCACCTAAGCTGTCGCATTATATAAATACGACAACATACAAAATTTTTAAAAATTGACCGATTTCGTTCGTTTAAAAAACTTTTCCGACCTATTTAATTATTCTACATCGAACGGAGTCAATTTCGGCTTTCCCACGACCCGTCGTGACAGGTTTTCTTCAAAAAATTTTAGTTTTCCCGAAAATTTTCCGGGTTCCGTGCTCCCGAAAATCGCGATTTTTCGCGTAAACCTGCGGGCCGCCGTCCCGAATCGAACGAGACCACTCTCGACCGGATCGGCTGTGCCGTTTCCGAGATTTTCGCGAAGAACCGTCATTCTTGGACTTAGAAAAATTTTCTAATTAGTACGAATCCACCTAAGCTGTCGCATTATATAAATACGACAACATACAAAATTTTTAAAAATTGACCGATTTCGTTCGTTTAAAAAACTTTTCCGACCTATTTAATTATTCTACATCGAACGGAGTCAATTTCGGCTTTCCCACGACCCGTCGTGACAGGTTTTCTTCAAAAAATTTTAGTTTTCCCGAAAATTTTCCGGGTTCCGTGCTCCCGAAAATCGCGATTTTTCGCGTAAACCTGCGGGCCGCCGTCCCGAATCGAACGAGACCACTCTCGACCGGATCGGCTGTGCCGTTTCCGAGATTTTCGCGAAGAACCGTCATTCTTGGACTTAGAAAAATTTTCTAATTAGTACGAATCCACCTAAGCTGTCGCATTATATAAATACGACAACATACAAAATTTTTAAAAATTGACCGATTTCGTTCGTTTAAAAAACTTTTCCGACCTATTTAATTATTCTACATCGAACGGAGTCAATTTCGGCTTTCCCACGACCCGTCGTGACAGGTTTTCTTCAAAAAATTTTAGTTTTCCCGAAAATTTTCCGGGTTCCGTGCTCCCGAAAATCGCGATTTTTCGCGTAAACCTGCGGGCCGCCGTCCCGAATCGAACGAGACCACTCTCGACCGGATCGGCTGTGCCGTTTCCGAGATTTTCGCGAAGAACCGTCATTCTTGGACTTAGAAAAATTTTCTAATTAGTACGAATCCACCTAAGCTGTCGCATTATATAAATACGACAACATACAAAATTTTTAAAAATTGACCGATTTCGTTCGTTTAAAAAACTTTTCCGACCTATTTAATTATTCTACATCGAACGGAGTCAATTTCGGCTTTCCCACGACCCGTCGTGACAGGTTTTCTTCAAAAAATTTTAGTTTTCCCGAAAATTTTCCGGGTTCCGTGCTCCCGAAAATCGCGATTTTTCGCGTAAACCTGCGGGCCGCCGTCCCGAATCGAACGAGACCACTCTCGACCGGATCGGCTGTGCCGTTTCCGAGATTTTCGCGAAGAACCGTCGTTCTTGGACTTAGAAAAATTTTCTAATTAGTACGAATCCACCTAAGCTGTCGCATTATATAAATACGACAACATACAAAATTTTTAAAAATTGACCGATTTCGTTCGTTTAAAAAACTTTTCCGACCTATTTAATTATTCTACATCGAACGGAGTCAATTTCGGCTTTCCCACGACCCGTCGTGACAGGTTTTCTTCAAAAAATTTTAGTTTTCCCGAAAATTTTCCGGGTTCCGTGCTCCCGAAAATCGCGATTTTTCGCGTAAACCTGCGGGCCGCCGTCCCGAATCGAACGAGACCACTCTCGACCGGATCGGCTGTGCCGTTTCCGAGATTTTCGCGAAGAACCGTCGTTCTTGGACTTAGAAAAATTTTCTAATTAGTACGAATCCACCTAAGCTGTCGCATTATATAAATACGACAACATACAAAATTTTTAAAAATTGACCGATTTCGTTCGTTTAAAAAACTTTTCCGACCTATTTAATTATTCTACATCGAACGGAGTCAATTTCGGCTTTCCCACGACCCGTCGTGACAGGTTTTCTTCAAAAAATTTTAGTTTTCCCGAAAATTTTCCGGGTTCCGTGCTCCCGAAAATCGCGATTTTTCGCGTAAACCTGCGGGCCGCCGTCCCGAATCGAACGAGACCACTCTCGACCGGATCGGCTGTGCCGTTTCCGAGATTTTCGCGAAGAACCGTCATTCTTGGACTTAGAAAAATTTTCTAATTAGTACGAATCCACCTAAGCTGTCGCATTATATAAATACGACAACATACAAAATTTTTAAAAATTGACCGATTTCGTTCGTTTAAAAAACTTTTCCGACCTATTTAATTATTCTACATCGAACGGAGTCAATTTCGGCTTTCCCACGACCCGTCGTGACAGGTTTTCTTCAAAAAATTTTAGTTTTCCCGAAAATTTTCCGGGTTCCGTGCTCCCGAAAATCGCGATTTTTCGCGTAAACCTGCGGGCCGCCGTCCCGAATCGAACGAGACCACTCTCGACCGGATCGGCTGTGCCGTTTCCGAGATTTTCGCGAAGAACCGTCATTCTTGGACTTAGAAAAATTTTCTAATTAGTACGAATCCACCTAAGCTGTCGCATTATATAAATACGACAACATACAAAATTTTTAAAAATTGACCGATTTCGTTCGTTTAAAAAACTTTTCCGACCTATTTAATTATTCTACATCGAACGGAGTCAATTTCGGCTTTCCCACGACCCGTCGTGACAGGTTTTCTTCAAAAAATTTTAGTTTTCCCGAAAATTTTCCGGGTTCCGTGCTCCCGAAAATCGCGATTTTTCGCGTAAACCTGCGGGCCGCCGTCCCGAATCGAACGAGACCACTCTCGACCGGATCGGCTGTGCCGTTTCCGAGATTTTCGCGAAGAACCGTCATTCTTGGACTTAGAAAAATTTTCTAATTAGTACGAATCCACCTAAGCTGTCGCATTATATAAATACGACAACATACAAAATTTTTAAAAATTGACCGATTTCGTTCGTTTAAAAAACTTTTCCGACCTATTTAATTATTCTACATCGAACGGAGTCAATTTCGGCTTTCCCACGACCCGTCGTGACAGGTTTTCTTCAAAAAATTTTAGTTTTCCCGAAAATTTTCCGGGTTCCGTGCTCCCGAAAATCGCGATTTTTCGCGTAAACCTGCGGGCCGCCGTCCCGAATCGAACGAGACCACTCTCGACCGGATCGGCTGTGCCGTTTCCGAGATTTTCGCGAAGAACCGTCGTTCTTGGACTTAGAAAAATTTTCTAATTAGTACGAATCCACCTAAGCTGTCGCATTATATAAATACGACAACATACAAAATTTTTAAAAATTGACCGATTTCGTTCGTTTAAAAAACTTTTCCGACCTATTTAATTATTCTACATCGAACGGAGTCAATTTCGGCTTTCCCACGACCCGTCGTGACAGGTTTTCTTCAAAAAATTTTAGTTTTCCCGAAAATTTTCCGGGTTCCGTGCTCCCGAAAATCGCGATTTTTCGCGTAAACCTGCGGGCCGCCGTCCCGAATCGAACGAGACCACTCTCGACCGGATCGGCTGTGCCGTTTCCGAGATTTTCGCGAAGAACCGTCGTTCTTGGACTTAGAAAAATTTTCTAATTAGTACGAATCCACCTAAGCTGTCGCATTATATAAATACGACAACATACAAAATTTTTAAAAATTGACCGATTTCGTTCGTTTAAAAAACTTTTCCGACCTATTTAATTATTCTACATCGAACGGAGTCAATTTCGGCTTTCCCACGACCCGTCGTGACAGGTTTTCTTCAAAAAATTTTAGTTTTCCCGAAAATTTTCCGGGTTCCGTGCTCCCGAAAATCGCGATTTTTCGCGTAAACCTGCGGGCCGCCGTCCCGAATCGAACGAGACCACTCTCGACCGGATCGGCTGTGCCGTTTCCGAGATTTTCGCGAAGAACCGTCGTTCTTGGACTTAGAAAAATTTTCTAATTAGTACGAATCCACCTAAGCTGTCGCATTATATAAATACGACAACATACAAAATTTTTAAAAATTGACCGATTTCGTTCGTTTAAAAAACTTTTCCGACCTATTTAATTATTCTACATCGAACGGAGTCAATTTCGGCTTTCCCACGACCCGTCGTGACAGGTTTTCTTCAAAAAATTTTAGTTTTCCCGAAAATTTTCCGGGTTCCGTGCTCCCGAAAATCGCGATTTTTCGCGTAAACCTGCGGGCCGCCGTCCCGAATCGAACGAGACCACTCTCGACCGGATCGGCTGTGCCGTTTCCGAGATTTTCGCGAAGAACCGTCATTCTTGGACTTAGAAAAATTTTCTAATTAGTACGAATCCACCTAAGCTGTCGCATTATATAAATACGACAACATACAAAATTTTTAAAAATTGACCGATTTCGTTCGTTTAAAAAACTTTTCCGACCTATTTAATTATTCTACATCGAACGGAGTCAATTTCGGCTTTCCCACGACCCGTCGTGACAGGTTTTCTTCAAAAAATTTTAGTTTTCCCGAAAATTTTCCGGGTTCCGTGCTCCCGAAAATCGCGATTTTTCGCGTAAACCTGCGGGCCGCCGTCCCGAATCGAACGAGACCACTCTCGACCGGATCGGCTGTGCCGTTTCCGAGATTTTCGCGAAGAACCGTCGTTCTTGGACTTAGAAAAATTTTCTAATTAGTACGAATCCACCTAAGCTGTCGCATTATATAAATACGACAACATACAAAATTTTTAAAAATTGACCGATTTCGTTCGTTTAAAAAACTTTTCCGACCTATTTAATTATTCTACATCGAACGGAGTCAATTTCGGCTTTCCCACGACCCGTCGTGACAGGTTTTCTTCAAAAAATTTTAGTTTTCCCGAAAATTTTCCGGGTTCCGTGCTCCCGAAAATCGCGATTTTTCGCGTAAACCTGCGGGCCGCCGTCCCGAATCGAACGAGACCACTCTCGACCGGATCGGCTGTGCCGTTTCCGAGATTTTCGCGAAGAACCGTCGTTCTTGGACTTAGAAAAATTTTCTAATTAGTACGAATCCACCTAAGCTGTCGCATTATATAAATACGACAACATACAAAATTTTTAAAAATTGACCGATTTCGTTCGTTTAAAAAACTTTTCCGACCTATTTAATTATTCTACATCGAACGGAGTCAATTTCGGCTTTCCCACGACCCGTCGTGACAGGTTTTCTTCAAAAAATTTTAGTTTTCCCGAAAATTTTCCGGGTTCCGTGCTCCCGAAAATCGCGATTTTTCGCGTAAACCTGCGGGCCGCCGTCCCGAATCGAACGAGACCACTCTCGACCGGATCGGCTGTGCCGTTTCCGAGATTTTCGCGAAGAACCGTCGTTCTTGGACTTAGAAAAATTTTCTAATTAGTACGAATCCACCTAAGCTGTCGCATTATATAAATACGACAACATACAAAATTTTTAAAAATTGACCGATTTCGTTCGTTTAAAAAACTTTTCCGACCTATTTAATTATTCTACATCGAACGGAGTCAATTTCGGCTTTCCCACGACCCGTCGTGACAGGTTTTCTTCAAAAAATTTTAGTTTTCCCGAAAATTTTCCGGGTTCCGTGCTCCCGAAAATCGCGATTTTTCGCGTAAACCTGCGGGCCGCCGTCCCGAATCGAACGAGACCACTCTCGACCGGATCGGCTGTGCCGTTTCCGAGATTTTCGCGAAGAACCGTCGTTCTTGGACTTAGAAAAATTTTCTAATTAGTACGAATCCACCTAAGCTGTCGCATTATATAAATACGACAACATACAAAATTTTTAAAAATTGACCGATTTCGTTCGTTTAAAAAACTTTTCCGACCTATTTAATTATTCTACATCGAACGGAGTCAATTTCGGCTTTCCCACGACCCGTCGTGACAGGTTTTCTTCAAAAAATTTTAGTTTTCCCGAAAATTTTCCGGGTTCCGTGCTCCCGAAAATCGCGATTTTTCGCGTAAACCTGCGGGCCGCCGTCCCGAATCGAACGAGACCACTCTCGACCGGATCGGCTGTGCCGTTTCCGAGATTTTCGCGAAGAACCGTCGTTCTTGGACTTAGAAAAATTTTCTAATTAGTACGAATCCACCTAAGCTGTCGCATTATATAAATACGACAACATACAAAATTTTTAAAAATTGACCGATTTCGTTCGTTTAAAAAACTTTTCCGACCTATTTAATTATTCTACATCGAACGGAGTCAATTTCGGCTTTCCCACGACCCGTCGTGACAGGTTTTCTTCAAAAAATTTTAGTTTTCCCGAAAATTTTCCGGGTTCCGTGCTCCCGAAAATCGCGATTTTTCGCGTAAACCTGCGGGCCGCCGTCCCGAATCGAACGAGACCACTCTCGACCGGATCGGCTGTGCCGTTTCCGAGATTTTCGCGAAGAACCGTCGTTCTTGGACTTAGAAAAATTTTCTAATTAGTACGAATCCACCTAAGCTGTCGCATTATATAAATACGACAACATACAAAATTTTTAAAAATTGACCGATTTCGTTCGTTTAAAAAACTTTTCCGACCTATTTAATTATTCTACATCGAACGGAGTCAATTTCGGCTTTCCCACGACCCGTCGTGACAGGTTTTCTTCAAAAAATTTTAGTTTTCCCGAAAATTTTCCGGGTTCCGTGCTCCCGAAAATCGCGATTTTTCGCGTAAACCTGCGGGCCGCCGTCCCGAATCGAACGAGACCACTCTCGACCGGATCGGCTGTGCCGTTTCCGAGATTTTCGCGAAGAACCGTCGTTCTTGGACTTAGAAAAATTTTCTAATTAGTACGAATCCACCTAAGCTGTCGCATTATATAAATACGACAACATACAAAATTTTTAAAAATTGACCGATTTCGTTCGTTTAAAAAACTTTTCCGACCTATTTAATTATTCTACATCGAACGGAGTCAATTTCGGCTTTCCCACGACCCGTCGTGACAGGTTTTCTTCAAAAAATTTTAGTTTTCCCGAAAATTTTCCGGGTTCCGTGCTCCCGAAAATCGCGATTTTTCGCGTAAACCTGCGGGCCGCCGTCCCGAATCGAACGAGACCACTCTCGACCGGATCGGCTGTGCCGTTTCCGAGATTTTCGCGAAGAACCGTCGTTCTTGGACTTAGAAAAATTTTCTAATTAGTACGAATCCACCTAAGCTGTCGCATTATATAAATACGACAACATACAAAATTTTTAAAAATTGACCGATTTCGTTCGTTTAAAAAACTTTTCCGACCTATTTAATTATTCTACATCGAACGGAGTCAATTTCGGCTTTCCCACGACCCGTCGTGACAGGTTTTCTTCAAAAAATTTTAGTTTTCCCGAAAATTTTCCGGGTTCCGTGCTCCCGAAAATCGCGATTTTTCGCGTAAACCTGCGGGCCGCCGTCCCGAATCGAACGAGACCACTCTCGACCGGATCGGCTGTGCCGTTTCCGAGATTTTCGCGAAGAACCGTCGTTCTTGGACTTAGAAAAATTTTCTAATTAGTACGAATCCACCTAAGCTGTCGCATTATATAAATACGACAACATACAAAATTTTTAAAAATTGACCGATTTCGTTCGTTTAAAAAACTTTTCCGACCTATTTAATTATTCTACATCGAACGGAGTCAATTTCGGCTTTCCCACGACCCGTCGTGACAGGTTTTCTTCAAAAAATTTTAGTTTTCCCGAAAATTTTCCGGGTTCCGTGCTCCCGAAAATCGCGATTTTTCGCGTAAACCTGCGGGCCGCCGTCCCGAATCGAACGAGACCACTCTCGACCGGATCGGCTGTGCCGTTTCCGAGATTTTCGCGAAGAACCGTCGTTCTTGGACTTAGAAAAATTTTCTAATTAGTACGAATCCACCTAAGCTGTCGCATTATATAAATACGACAACATACAAAATTTTTAAAAATTGACCGATTTCGTTCGTTTAAAAAACTTTTCCGACCTATTTAATTATTCTACATCGAACGGAGTCAATTTCGGCTTTCCCACGACCCGTCGTGACAGGTTTTCTTCAAAAAATTTTAGTTTTCCCGAAAATTTTCCGGGTTCCGTGCTCCCGAAAATCGCGATTTTTCGCGTAAACCTGCGGGCCGCCGTCCCGAATCGAACGAGACCACTCTCGACCGGATCGGCTGTGCCGTTTCCGAGATTTTCGCGAAGAACCGTCGTTCTTGGACTTAGAAAAATTTTCTAATTAGTACGAATCCACCTAAGCTGTCGCATTATATAAATACGACAACATACAAAATTTTTAAAAATTGACCGATTTCGTTCGTTTAAAAAACTTTTCCGACCTATTTAATTATTCTACATCGAACGGAGTCAATTTCGGCTTTCCCACGACCCGTCGTGACAGGTTTTCTTCAAAAAATTTTAGTTTTCCCGAAAATTTTCCGGGTTCCGTGCTCCCGAAAATCGCGATTTTTCGCGTAAACCTGCGGGCCGCCGTCCCGAATCGAACGAGACCACTCTCGACCGGATCGGCTGTGCCGTTTCCGAGATTTTCGCGAAGAACCGTCGTTCTTGGACTTAGAAAAATTTTCTAATTAGTACGAATCCACCTAAGCTGTCGCATTATATAAATACGACAACATACAAAATTTTTAAAAATTGACCGATTTCGTTCGTTTAAAAAACTTTTCCGACCTATTTAATTATTCTACATCGAACGGAGTCAATTTCGGCTTTCCCACGACCCGTCGTGACAGGTTTTCTTCAAAAAATTTTAGTTTTCCCGAAAATTTTCCGGGTTCCGTGCTCCCGAAAATCGCGATTTTTCGCGTAAACCTGCGGGCCGCCGTCCCGAATCGAACGAGACCACTCTCGACCGGATCGGCTGTGCCGTTTCCGAGATTTTCGCGAAGAACCGTCGTTCTTGGACTTAGAAAAATTTTCTAATTAGTACGAATCCACCTAAGCTGTCGCATTATATAAATACGACAACATACAAAATTTTTAAAAATTGACCGATTTCGTTCGTTTAAAAAACTTTTCCGACCTATTTAATTATTCTACATCGAACGGAGTCAATTTCGGCTTTCCCACGACCCGTCGTGACAGGTTTTCTTCAAAAAATTTTAGTTTTCCCGAAAATTTTCCGGGTTCCGTGCTCCCGAAAATCGCGATTTTTCGCGTAAACCTGCGGGCCGCCGTCCCGAATCGAACGAGACCACTCTCGACCGGATCGGCTGTGCCGTTTCCGAGATTTTCGCGAAGAACCGTCGTTCTTGGACTTAGAAAAATTTTCTAATTAGTACGAATCCACCTAAGCTGTCGCATTATATAAATACGACAACATACAAAATTTTTAAAAATTGACCGATTTCGTTCGTTTAAAAAACTTTTCCGACCTATTTAATTATTCTACATCGAACGGAGTCAATTTCGGCTTTCCCACGACCCGTCGTGACAGGTTTTCTTCAAAAAATTTTAGTTTTCCCGAAAATTTTCCGGGTTCCGTGCTCCCGAAAATCGCGATTTTTCGCGTAAACCTGCGGGCCGCCGTCCCGAATCGAACGAGACCACTCTCGACCGGATCGGCTGTGCCGTTTCCGAGATTTTCGCGAAGAACCGTCGTTCTTGGACTTAGAAAAATTTTCTAATTAGTACGAATCCACCTAAGCTGTCGCATTATATAAATACGACAACATACAAAATTTTTAAAAATTGACCGATTTCGTTCGTTTAAAAAACTTTTCCGACCTATTTAATTATTCTACATCGAACGGAGTCAATTTCGGCTTTCCCACGACCCGTCGTGACAGGTTTTCTTCAAAAAATTTTAGTTTTCCCGAAAATTTTCCGGGTTCCGTGCTCCCGAAAATCGCGATTTTTCGCGTAAACCTGCGGGCCGCCGTCCCGAATCGAACGAGACCACTCTCGACCGGATCGGCTGTGCCGTTTCCGAGATTTTCGCGAAGAACCGTCGTTCTTGGACTTAGAAAAATTTTCTAATTAGTACGAATCCACCTAAGCTGTCGCATTATATAAATACGACAACATACAAAATTTTTAAAAATTGACCGATTTCGTTCGTTTAAAAAACTTTTCCGACCTATTTAATTATTCTACATCGAACGGAGTCAATTTCGGCTTTCCCACGACCCGTCGTGACAGGTTTTCTTCAAAAAATTTTAGTTTTCCCGAAAATTTTCCGGGTTCCGTGCTCCCGAAAATCGCGATTTTTCGCGTAAACCTGCGGGCCGCCGTCCCGAATCGAACGAGACCACTCTCGACCGGATCGGCTGTGCCGTTTCCGAGATTTTCGCGAAGAACCGTCGTTCTTGGACTTAGAAAAATTTTCTAATTAGTACGAATCCACCTAAGCTGTCGCATTATATAAATACGACAACATACAAAATTTTTAAAAATTGACCGATTTCGTTCGTTTAAAAAACTTTTCCGACCTATTTAATTATTCTACATCGAACGGAGTCAATTTCGGCTTTCCCACGACCCGTCGTGACAGGTTTTCTTCAAAAAATTTTAGTTTTCCCGAAAATTTTCCGGGTTCCGTGCTCCCGAAAATCGCGATTTTTCGCGTAAACCTGCGGGCCGCCGTCCCGAATCGAACGAGACCACTCTCGACCGGATCGGCTGTGCCGTTTCCGAGATTTTCGCGAAGAACCGTCGTTCTTGGACTTAGAAAAATTTTCTAATTAGTACGAATCCACCTAAGCTGTCGCATTATATAAATACGACAACATACAAAATTTTTAAAAATTGACCGATTTCGTTCGTTTAAAAAACTTTTCCGACCTATTTAATTATTCTACATCGAACGGAGTCAATTTCGGCTTTCCCACGACCCGTCGTGACAGGTTTTCTTCAAAAAATTTTAGTTTTCCCGAAAATTTTCCGGGTTCCGTGCTCCCGAAAATCGCGATTTTTCGCGTAAACCTGCGGGCCGCCGTCCCGAATCGAACGAGACCACTCTCGACCGGATCGGCTGTGCCGTTTCCGAGATTTTCGCGAAGAACCGTCGTTCTTGGACTTAGAAAAATTTTCTAATTAGTACGAATCCACCTAAGCTGTCGCATTATATAAATACGACAACATACAAAATTTTTAAAAATTGACCGATTTCGTTCGTTTAAAAAACTTTTCCGACCTATTTAATTATTCTACATCGAACGGAGTCAATTTCGGCTTTCCCACGACCCGTCGTGACAGGTTTTCTTCAAAAAATTTTAGTTTTCCCGAAAATTTTCCGGGTTCCGTGCTCCCGAAAATCGCGATTTTTCGCGTAAACCTGCGGGCCGCCGTCCCGAATCGAACGAGACCACTCTCGACCGGATCGGCTGTGCCGTTTCCGAGATTTTCGCGAAGAACCGTCGTTCTTGGACTTAGAAAAATTTTCTAATTAGTACGAATCCACCTAAGCTGTCGCATTATATAAATACGACAACATACAAAATTTTTAAAAATTGACCGATTTCGTTCGTTTAAAAAACTTTTCCGACCTATTTAATTATTCTACATCGAACGGAGTCAATTTCGGCTTTCCCACGACCCGTCGTGACAGGTTTTCTTCAAAAAATTTTAGTTTTCCCGAAAATTTTCCGGGTTCCGTGCTCCCGAAAATCGCGATTTTTCGCGTAAACCTGCGGGCCGCCGTCCCGAATCGAACGAGACCACTCTCGACCGGATCGGCTGTGCCGTTTCCGAGATTTTCGCGAAGAACCGTCGTTCTTGGACTTAGAAAAATTTTCTAATTAGTACGAATCCACCTAAGCTGTCGCATTATATAAATACGACAACATACAAAATTTTTAAAAATTGACCGATTTCGTTCGTTTAAAAAACTTTTCCGACCTATTTAATTATTCTACATCGAACGGAGTCAATTTCGGCTTTCCCACGACCCGTCGTGACAGGTTTTCTTCAAAAAATTTTAGTTTTCCCGAAAATTTTCCGGGTTCCGTGCTCCCGAAAATCGCGATTTTTCGCGTAAACCTGCGGGCCGCCGTCCCGAATCGAACGAGACCACTCTCGACCGGATCGGCTGTGCCGTTTCCGAGATTTTCGCGAAGAACCGTCGTTCTTGGACTTAGAAAAATTTTCTAATTAGTACGAATCCACCTAAGCTGTCGCATTATATAAATACGACAACATACAAAATTTTTAAAAATTGACCGATTTCGTTCGTTTAAAAAACTTTTCCGACCTATTTAATTATTCTACATCGAACGGAGTCAATTTCGGCTTTCCCACGACCCGTCGTGACAGGTTTTCTTCAAAAAATTTTAGTTTTCCCGAAAATTTTCCGGGTTCCGTGCTCCCGAAAATCGCGATTTTTCGCGTAAACCTGCGGGCCGCCGTCCCGAATCGAACGAGACCACTCTCGACCGGATCGGCTGTGCCGTTTCCGAGATTTTCGCGAAGAACCGTCGTTCTTGGACTTAGAAAAATTTTCTAATTAGTACGAATCCACCTAAGCTGTCGCATTATATAAATACGACAACATACAAAATTTTTAAAAATTGACCGATTTCGTTCGTTTAAAAAACTTTTCCGACCTATTTAATTATTCTACATCGAACGGAGTCAATTTCGGCTTTCCCACGACCCGTCGTGACAG
This sequence comes from Nymphalis c-album, assembly GCA_963151315.1. Classification (NCBI taxonomy): domain Eukaryota; kingdom Metazoa; phylum Arthropoda; class Insecta; order Lepidoptera; family Nymphalidae; genus Nymphalis; species Nymphalis c-album. Next base: position 87,780 of record OY720612.1, read on the forward strand.
GTTTTCTTCAAAAAATTTTAGTTTTCCCGAAAATTTTCCGGGTTCCGTGCTCCCGAAAATCGCGATTTTTCGCGTAAACCTGCGGGCCGCCGTCCCGAATCGAACGAGACCACTCTCGACCGGATCGGCTGTGCCGTTTCCGAGATTTTCGCGAAGAACCGTCGTTCTTGGACTTAGAAAAATTTTCTAATTAGTACGAATCCACCTAAGCTGTCGCATTATATAAATACGACAACATACAAAATTTTTAAAAATTGACCGATTTCGTTCGTTTAAAAAACTTTTCCGACCTATTTAATTATTCTACATCGAACGGAGTCAATTTCGGCTTTCCCACGACCCGTCGTGACAGGTTTTCTTCAAAAAATTTTAGTTTTCCCGAAAATTTTCCGGGTTCCGTGCTCCCGAAAATCGCGATTTTTCGCGTAAACCTGCGGGCCGCCGTCCCGAATCGAACGAGACCACTCTCGACCGGATCGGCTGTGCCGTTTCCGAGATTTTCGCGAAGAACCGTCGTTCTTGGACTTAGAAAAATTTTCTAATTAGTACGAATCCACCTAAGCTGTCGCATTATATAAATACGACAACATACAAAATTTTTAAAAATTGACCGATTTCGTTCGTTTAAAAAACTTTTCCGACCTATTTAATTATTCTACATCGAACGGAGTCAATTTCGGCTTTCCCACGACCCGTCGTGACAGGTTTTCTTCAAAAAATTTTAGTTTTCCCGAAAATTTTCCGGGTTCCGTGCTCCCGAAAATCGCGATTTTTCGCGTAAACCTGCGGGCCGCCGTCCCGAATCGAACGAGACCACTCTCGACCGGATCGGCTGTGCCGTTTCCGAGATTTTCGCGAAGAACCGTCGTTCTTGGACTTAGAAAAATTTTCTAATTAGTACGAATCCACCTAAGCTGTCGCATTATATAAATACGACAACATACAAAATTTTTAAAAATTGACCGATTTCGTTCGTTTAAAAAACTTTTCCGACCTATTTAATTATTCTACATCGAACGGAGTCAATTTCGGCTTTCCCACGACCCGTCGTGACAGGTTTTCTTCAAAAAATTTTAGTTTTCCCGAAAATTTTCCGGGTTCCGTGCTCCCGAAAATCGCGATTTTTCGCGTAAACCTGCGGGCCGCCGTCCCGAATCGAACGAGACCACTCTCGACCGGATCGGCTGTGCCGTTTCCGAGATTTTCGCGAAGAACCGTCGTTCTTGGACTTAGAAAAATTTTCTAATTAGTACGAATCCACCTAAGCTGTCGCATTATATAAATACGACAACATACAAAATTTTTAAAAATTGACCGATTTCGTTCGTTTAAAAAACTTTTCCGACCTATTTAATTATTCTACATCGAACGGAGTCAATTTCGGCTTTCCCACGACCCGTCGTGACAGGTTTTCTTCAAAAAATTTTAGTTTTCCCGAAAATTTTCCGGGTTCCGTGCTCCCGAAAATCGCGATTTTTCGCGTAAACCTGCGGGCCGCCGTCCCGAATCGAACGAGACCACTCTCGACCGGATCGGCTGTGCCGTTTCCGAGATTTTCGCGAAGAACCGTCGTTCTTGGACTTAGAAAAATTTTCTAATTAGTACGAATCCACCTAAGCTGTCGCATTATATAAATACGACAACATACAAAATTTTTAAAAATTGACCGATTTCGTTCGTTTAAAAAACTTTTCCGACCTATTTAATTATTCTACATCGAACGGAGTCAATTTCGGCTTTCCCACGACCCGTCGTGACAGGTTTTCTTCAAAAAATTTTAGTTTTCCCGAAAATTTTCCGGGTTCCGTGCTCCCGAAAATCGCGATTTTTCGCGTAAACCTGCGGGCCGCCGTCCCGAATCGAACGAGACCACTCTCGACCGGATCGGCTGTGCCGTTTCCGAGATTTTCGCGAAGAACCGTCGTTCTTGGACTTAGAAAAATTTTCTAATTAGTACGAATCCACCTAAGCTGTCGCATTATATAAATACGACAACATACAAAATTTTTAAAAATTGACCGATTTCGTTCGTTTAAAAAACTTTTCCGACCTATTTAATTATTCTACATCGAACGGAGTCAATTTCGGCTTTCCCACGACCCGTCGTGACAGGTTTTCTTCAAAAAATTTTAGTTTTCCCGAAAATTTTCCGGGTTCCGTGCTCCCGAAAATCGCGATTTTTCGCGTAAACCTGCGGGCCGCCGTCCCGAATCGAACGAGACCACTCTCGACCGGATCGGCTGTGCCGTTTCCGAGATTTTCGCGAAGAACCGTCGTTCTTGGACTTAGAAAAATTTTCTAATTAGTACGAATCCACCTAAGCTGTCGCATTATATAAATACGACAACATACAAAATTTTTAAAAATTGACCGATTTCGTTCGTTTAAAAAACTTTTCCGACCTATTTAATTATTCTACATCGAACGGAGTCAATTTCGGCTTTCCCACGACCCGTCGTGACAGGTTTTCTTCAAAAAATTTTAGTTTTCCCGAAAATTTTCCGGGTTCCGTGCTCCCGAAAATCGCGATTTTTCGCGTAAACCTGCGGGCCGCCGTCCCGAATCGAACGAGACCACTCTCGACCGGATCGGCTGTGCCGTTTCCGAGATTTTCGCGAAGAACCGTCGTTCTTGGACTTAGAAAAATTTTCTAATTAGTACGAATCCACCTAAGCTGTCGCATTATATAAATACGACAACATACAAAATTTTTAAAAATTGACCGATTTCGTTCGTTTAAAAAACTTTTCCGACCTATTTAATTATTCTACATCGAACGGAGTCAATTTCGGCTTTCCCACGACCCGTCGTGACAGGTTTTCTTCAAAAAATTTTAGTTTTCCCGAAAATTTTCCGGGTTCCGTGCTCCCGAAAATCGCGATTTTTCGCGTAAACCTGCGGGCCGCCGTCCCGAATCGAACGAGACCACTCTCGACCGGATCGGCTGTGCCGTTTCCGAGATTTTCGCGAAGAACCGTCGTTCTTGGACTTAGAAAAATTTTCTAATTAGTACGAATCCACCTAAGCTGTCGCATTATATAAATACGACAACATACAAAATTTTTAAAAATTGACCGATTTCGTTCGTTTAAAAAACTTTTCCGACCTATTTAATTATTCTACATCGAACGGAGTCAATTTCGGCTTTCCCACGACCCGTCGTGACAGGTTTTCTTCAAAAAATTTTAGTTTTCCCGAAAATTTTCCGGGTTCCGTGCTCCCGAAAATCGCGATTTTTCGCGTAAACCTGCGGGCCGCCGTCCCGAATCGAACGAGACCACTCTCGACCGGATCGGCTGTGCCGTTTCCGAGATTTTCGCGAAGAACCGTCGTTCTTGGACTTAGAAAAATTTTCTAATTAGTACGAATCCACCTAAGCTGTCGCATTATATAAATACGACAACATACAAAATTTTTAAAAATTGACCGATTTCGTTCGTTTAAAAAACTTTTCCGACCTATTTAATTATTCTACATCGAACGGAGTCAATTTCGGCTTTCCCACGACCCGTCGTGACAGGTTTTCTTCAAAAAATTTTAGTTTTCCCGAAAATTTTCCGGGTTCCGTGCTCCCGAAAATCGCGATTTTTCGCGTAAACCTGCGGGCCGCCGTCCCGAATCGAACGAGACCACTCTCGACCGGATCGGCTGTGCCGTTTCCGAGATTTTCGCGAAGAACCGTCGTTCTTGGACTTAGAAAAATTTTCTAATTAGTACGAATCCACCTAAGCTGTCGCATTATATAAATACGACAACATACAAAATTTTTAAAAATTGACCGATTTCGTTCGTTTAAAAAACTTTTCCGACCTATTTAATTATTCTACATCGAACGGAGTCAATTTCGGCTTTCCCACGACCCGTCGTGACAGGTTTTCTTCAAAAAATTTTAGTTTTCCCGAAAATTTTCCGGGTTCCGTGCTCCCGAAAATCGCGATTTTTCGCGTAAACCTGCGGGCCGCCGTCCCGAATCGAACGAGACCACTCTCGACCGGATCGGCTGTGCCGTTTCCGAGATTTTCGCGAAGAACCGTCGTTCTTGGACTTAGAAAAATTTTCTAATTAGTACGAATCCACCTAAGCTGTCGCATTATATAAATACGACAACATACAAAATTTTTAAAAATTGACCGATTTCGTTCGTTTAAAAAACTTTTCCGACCTATTTAATTATTCTACATCGAACGGAGTCAATTTCGGCTTTCCCACGACCCGTCGTGACAGGTTTTCTTCAAAAAATTTTAGTTTTCCCGAAAATTTTCCGGGTTCCGTGCTCCCGAAAATCGCGATTTTTCGCGTAAACCTGCGGGCCGCCGTCCCGAATCGAACGAGACCACTCTCGACCGGATCGGCTGTGCCGTTTCCGAGATTTTCGCGAAGAACCGTCGTTCTTGGACTTAGAAAAATTTTCTAATTAGTACGAATCCACCTAAGCTGTCGCATTATATAAATACGACAACATACAAAATTTTTAAAAATTGACCGATTTCGTTCGTTTAAAAAACTTTTCCGACCTATTTAATTATTCTACATCGAACGGAGTCAATTTCGGCTTTCCCACGACCCGTCGTGACAGGTTTTCTTCAAAAAATTTTAGTTTTCCCGAAAATTTTCCGGGTTCCGTGCTCCCGAAAATCGCGATTTTTCGCGTAAACCTGCGGGCCGCCGTCCCGAATCGAACGAGACCACTCTCGACCGGATCGGCTGTGCCGTTTCCGAGATTTTCGCGAAGAACCGTCGTTCTTGGACTTAGAAAAATTTTCTAATTAGTACGAATCCACCTAAGCTGTCGCATTATATAAATACGACAACATACAAAATTTTTAAAAATTGACCGATTTCGTTCGTTTAAAAAACTTTTCCGACCTATTTAATTATTCTACATCGAACGGAGTCAATTTCGGCTTTCCCACGACCCGTCGTGACAGGTTTTCTTCAAAAAATTTTAGTTTTCCCGAAAATTTTCCGGGTTCCGTGCTCCCGAAAATCGCGATTTTTCGCGTAAACCTGCGGGCCGCCGTCCCGAATCGAACGAGACCACTCTCGACCGGATCGGCTGTGCCGTTTCCGAGATTTTCGCGAAGAACCGTCGTTCTTGGACTTAGAAAAATTTTCTAATTAGTACGAATCCACCTAAGCTGTCGCATTATATAAATACGACAACATACAAAATTTTTAAAAATTGACCGATTTCGTTCGTTTAAAAAACTTTTCCGACCTATTTAATTATTCTACATCGAACGGAGTCAATTTCGGCTTTCCCACGACCCGTCGTGACAGGTTTTCTTCAAAAAATTTTAGTTTTCCCGAAAATTTTCCGGGTTCCGTGCTCCCGAAAATCGCGATTTTTCGCGTAAACCTGCGGGCCGCCGTCCCGAATCGAACGAGACCACTCTCGACCGGATCGGCTGTGCCGTTTCCGAGATTTTCGCGAAGAACCGTCGTTCTTGGACTTAGAAAAATTTTCTAATTAGTACGAATCCACCTAAGCTGTCGCATTATATAAATACGACAACATACAAAATTTTTAAAAATTGACCGATTTCGTTCGTTTAAAAAACTTTTCCGACCTATTTAATTATTCTACATCGAACGGAGTCAATTTCGGCTTTCCCACGACCCGTCGTGACAGGTTTTCTTCAAAAAATTTTAGTTTTCCCGAAAATTTTCCGGGTTCCGTGCTCCCGAAAATCGCGATTTTTCGCGTAAACCTGCGGGCCGCCGTCCCGAATCGAACGAGACCACTCTCGACCGGATCGGCTGTGCCGTTTCCGAGATTTTCGCGAAGAACCGTCGTTCTTGGACTTAGAAAAATTTTCTAATTAGTACGAATCCACCTAAGCTGTCGCATTATATAAATACGACAACATACAAAATTTTTAAAAATTGACCGATTTCGTTCGTTTAAAAAACTTTTCCGACCTATTTAATTATTCTACATCGAACGGAGTCAATTTCGGCTTTCCCACGACCCGTCGTGACAGGTTTTCTTCAAAAAATTTTAGTTTTCCCGAAAATTTTCCGGGTTCCGTGCTCCCGAAAATCGCGATTTTTCGCGTAAACCTGCGGGCCGCCGTCCCGAATCGAACGAGACCACTCTCGACCGGATCGGCTGTGCCGTTTCCGAGATTTTCGCGAAGAACCGTCGTTCTTGGACTTAGAAAAATTTTCTAATTAGTACGAATCCACCTAAGCTGTCGCATTATATAAATACGACAACATACAAAATTTTTAAAAATTGACCGATTTCGTTCGTTTAAAAAACTTTTCCGACCTATTTAATTATTCTACATCGAACGGAGTCAATTTCGGCTTTCCCACGACCCGTCGTGACAGGTTTTCTTCAAAAAATTTTAGTTTTCCCGAAAATTTTCCGGGTTCCGTGCTCCCGAAAATCGCGATTTTTCGCGTAAACCTGCGGGCCGCCGTCCCGAATCGAACGAGACCACTCTCGACCGGATCGGCTGTGCCGTTTCCGAGATTTTCGCGAAGAACCGTCGTTCTTGGACTTAGAAAAATTTTCTAATTAGTACGAATCCACCTAAGCTGTCGCATTATATAAATACGACAACATACAAAATTTTTAAAAATTGACCGATTTCGTTCGTTTAAAAAACTTTTCCGACCTATTTAATTATTCTACATCGAACGGAGTCAATTTCGGCTTTCCCACGACCCGTCGTGACAGGTTTTCTTCAAAAAATTTTAGTTTTCCCGAAAATTTTCCGGGTTCCGTGCTCCCGAAAATCGCGATTTTTCGCGTAAACCTGCGGGCCGCCGTCCCGAATCGAACGAGACCACTCTCGACCGGATCGGCTGTGCCGTTTCCGAGATTTTCGCGAAGAACCGTCGTTCTTGGACTTAGAAAAATTTTCTAATTAGTACGAATCCACCTAAGCTGTCGCATTATATAAATACGACAACATACAAAATTTTTAAAAATTGACCGATTTCGTTCGTTTAAAAAACTTTTCCGACCTATTTAATTATTCTACATCGAACGGAGTCAATTTCGGCTTTCCCACGACCCGTCGTGACAGGTTTTCTTCAAAAAATTTTAGTTTTCCCGAAAATTTTCCGGGTTCCGTGCTCCCGAAAATCGCGATTTTTCGCGTAAACCTGCGGGCCGCCGTCCCGAATCGAACGAGACCACTCTCGACCGGATCGGCTGTGCCGTTTCCGAGATTTTCGCGAAGAACCGTCGTTCTTGGACTTAGAAAAATTTTCTAATTAGTACGAATCCACCTAAGCTGTCGCATTATATAAATACGACAACATACAAAATTTTTAAAAATTGACCGATTTCGTTCGTTTAAAAAACTTTTCCGACCTATTTAATTATTCTACATCGAACGGAGTCAATTTCGGCTTTCCCACGACCCGTCGTGACAGGTTTTCTTCAAAAAATTTTAGTTTTCCCGAAAATTTTCCGGGTTCCGTGCTCCCGAAAATCGCGATTTTTCGCGTAAACCTGCGGGCCGCCGTCCCGAATCGAACGAGACCACTCTCGACCGGATCGGCTGTGCCGTTTCCGAGATTTTCGCGAAGAACCGTCGTTCTTGGACTTAGAAAAATTTTCTAATTAGTACGAATCCACCTAAGCTGTCGCATTATATAAATACGACAACATACAAAATTTTTAAAAATTGACCGATTTCGTTCGTTTAAAAAACTTTTCCGACCTATTTAATTATTCTACATCGAACGGAGTCAATTTCGGCTTTCCCACGACCCGTCGTGACAGGTTTTCTTCAAAAAATTTTAGTTTTCCCGAAAATTTTCCGGGTTCCGTGCTCCCGAAAATCGCGATTTTTCGCGTAAACCTGCGGGCCGCCGTCCCGAATCGAACGAGACCACTCTCGACCGGATCGGCTGTGCCGTTTCCGAGATTTTCGCGAAGAACCGTCGTTCTTGGACTTAGAAAAATTTTCTAATTAGTACGAATCCACCTAAGCTGTCGCATTATATAAATACGACAACATACAAAATTTTTAAAAATTGACCGATTTCGTTCGTTTAAAAAACTTTTCCGACCTATTTAATTATTCTACATCGAACGGAGTCAATTTCGGCTTTCCCACGACCCGTCGTGACAGGTTTTCTTCAAAAAATTTTAGTTTTCCCGAAAATTTTCCGGGTTCCGTGCTCCCGAAAATCGCGATTTTTCGCGTAAACCTGCGGGCCGCCGTCCCGAATCGAACGAGACCACTCTCGACCGGATCGGCTGTGCCGTTTCCGAGATTTTCGCGAAGAACCGTCGTTCTTGGACTTAGAAAAATTTTCTAATTAGTACGAATCCACCTAAGCTGTCGCATTATATAAATACGACAACATACAAAATTTTTAAAAATTGACCGATTTCGTTCGTTTAAAAAACTTTTCCGACCTATTTAATTATTCTACATCGAACGGAGTCAATTTCGGCTTTCCCACGACCCGTCGTGACAGGTTTTCTTCAAAAAATTTTAGTTTTCCCGAAAATTTTCCGGGTTCCGTGCTCCCGAAAATCGCGATTTTTCGCGTAAACCTGCGGGCCGCCGTCCCGAATCGAACGAGACCACTCTCGACCGGATCGGCTGTGCCGTTTCCGAGATTTTCGTGAAAAACCGAAAAAATTTGCCCTCCCTACCCGCCCAAGTGGAGATTTCTAGCAGAGGAGGGAAATTTTCACGAAAATTTTTATTTTCGGGATTTGTTGCCGACATCCCCCTGATTCGAAAGGGGGCCTTAGAGGTGGACTTATCGCACAAATTAAGTGCTGTATATATAAATTAAGCTCTAAATTTTGTATGTTTTAGTTTTAAGTTATTTTAATAAGACTGGGGTACTTTTACATACCCCGGAACTAGGTATAAATTATTGACTCTGTGGTACCTATACATACCCAGATTTTAAAATAGACGACGATTGTAAATACATATTATTATTTGAATTTTTAAAAATTTTTTAACCTAATTTATTCTTTTAACTTACAATTCTATTAAATTTTAACCATATTTATTCTTTTAACACACAATTTTATTCAATTTTATTCAATTGTATTAATCTTATGACCATTTAATTATTTAAAGTATAATTCGAATTCGACGTATATAATTTTATATATTCAATTATTTATGACAATAGTATAACGATAGGTACCCCTTTACAGTACCTATCATTAATACTTATACAAATTTGAAAGCTGATTATACGGTTAGAGCAGCATGAAGAATATTAGATCGACGAGTATGGTAGGGAGCAGAGTCCCACGCGAAATTAGAAATACGTCCGGCACGTCAACTAGCGACACGAAAGTGGCACAAACAAGAACGAAACCCTCAACTCAAAAACCAAATCGTTACTCCCTAGAAACGGTGAAAGAAGACATACTGGCACGGGAGGTGTCCTCGCTCCCTAGGAGAGCAAACGAACTTTATCAAGAGGCAAAGCTACAACTTGAGCAATCCGGAAATATCAAAACTACCATAAAGGAGCTGGTAACTTACAATTTAGGAGCCCTCTATGAAATTGTTTTGCAGCTCAATGAGGTGAGGGAGGCCACGGAAATGGACACAAGCGTGCCTCAGCCACGGGACGACACTTGTATTTTGGAGAAAATAAGTGAGCAAACCGAGGTGGCCATGAGAACTGGAGAAGAGATCATCGAACTAAAACAACAGATGCAAGAAATTAAGGAGTGCCTTAAGCACAAACAGGCAGGTCAGGAAAACCTACCAAAGCCCAAGCCAGCTGAAGCAATGACCCAGAAGGCGGAGGAGCGGAGTCAGCCTGTCCACTCGGTGGTCGTCTCGTCGGAGGAGGTGATTCACACCTCCGACGATGTGATAGCCAAAATCCGGACGGCGGTAAACGCGAAAACGTCCGGATTCAGGGTGGACAGGCTGAGAAAGGCCAGGGACCAGAAAGTGATCCTCGGGTGCAGCGATAGAGATGAGTTGCTGAGGATCACTTCTAAGCTGAAAGAGGCAAAGCTGAGGGTAGAGGAAAAGACAAATAAAGACCCGCTGGTGATTTTAAAAAACGTCCTTTCCTACAACAGCGACGAAGACGTCATAACCGCTGTAAAAGGGCAAAACAACCACCTGATAAAGGATATCCCACCCGAAGATCTCAGGATGAAGATAAAGTACCGTAGGAAAGCGAGAAATGTATGTGAGAACCACATCATAATGCAGGTCTCCCCTATCCTCTGGAGGACCCTAACAGATGCAGGGAAGATATACGTGGACCTCCAGAGGATAGCGGTTGCAGACCAATCGCCGGTGCTCCAATGTTCCAGGTGTCTAGGGTTCGGGCACGGAAAGAAGACGTGCGCGGAAAGCGAAGACAGATGTAGCCACTGTGCTGGGCCCCACCTGAAGAACGAGTGCCCCTGGTGGAAAGCGGGCAGTCCACCGAAATGCCATAATTGCCAGAGGGAGAAAAGTGAGGACGCGGCCCACAATTGTTTCGACGAAGCATGCCCAATCCGAAGCAAGTGGGACCGGCTGGCACGAGCGACCGTGGCATATTGCTGAGGGCATTCGTTCTGAAGGTGGAGGTAGTGTGCCATATCTGGAATTTGGCAGTAGAATACGGAAAAGATCCTCTCGGTTGGCCCAAAGGGTAACAAATCTCCGGGATCGATCATACAGAATCGAATACCCGGAGATTAAAGTAACACATAAAGCCCAAATACACGGAAAAGTAACATCTGGACCAAACCGAGGAATTACATCCCAGTAGCCCAGACAAGTCTATGTATTACACATATTATAAGAATATTTTGTATTTACAAGAATTGCTGGGAACGGGGACAAACACGAAAGATAAAGACCAAAAGCCAAATTCAGGATAAATAATCAAATAAAATAAGAAAAGAAACAATAAAAACATAAGAAATAAACTAAAATCAAATAACCTAAAGAATCATAAAATAGAACCAATACGAAATACACAAGTTAAAAACTGAATAAATAAATAAATAACGGAAACAGTGTCACTTCAAATCGAATTAGAAACAGAAATATGAAGGTATTAAATTAGACAAAATGGATACAAAATTAAGATAACTAATTGTTAAAGAATGAATCATAAGTTTAAAGAAATTATATACAATAAAAACAGAATTGAGAAGAAACACTCTAGCACATAAAATGAACTTAACACTGGAATAAGACATAAGTTGGAAAGAAAGAAAAAGGCACACTATAGAGGCACACAACACAAAGGAAAATCAAAGAAAAGTAACTCCTACCAAAAACCCTCCTAAGTAAAAATACAACTCGGAAAATAAGGTCTCCGACCACCATGTCGGAGGAGATGCTGCCGATTCCCTGCGAAAAAGCAGGGGGTCATTTAAAAAAAAAAAAAAAAAAAAACCTAACCTAACCTAACCTAACCTAACCTAACCTAACCTAACCTAACCTTTTTTTTTTTTTTTTTTTTTTTTTTTTTTTTAACGTGGGGAAACCCTCATGGGTACCCTCTGAAGGAGGGTTATGTCGGACTCTTACCGACTAAAACCACCACGGTACCCTTCTCGTCTTAAGTGGAGCGCCACGGGATCGCTTGCGCATGCTACCGTGACGCTCCGACGTTCGGCCCGCCTATGCGGGCCTCCATTCTCTAGGGAGGAGTCCCAGGGTACTGGGAACCCCCCTAGCCCCGGCGGCGCCTATTGTGGCGGGGGGAGAAGGTGCGCAAAGCGGCGCTTCCTTCCCCCCGGTCTTCTACGGCGGAGCGGGTCTGCAGCGGCATTCTCCTCCCGCTCCCGCTCCGCGGCCTCCTTCTGCGACATAACACTTTCACAGAAGGAGGCCATCTCCGACCAGCACCTCTCACTACCGAGCATCGCGTTGATGATACTCGGCAAGGAGAGGTCTCCGCCTAAGACCGCCGCCAGGGAATGCCTCTGGGGCCCCCACGCGGCACACTCTCTCAGGGTGTGATGCGCCGTGTCGAATGGCGCACCACACTCGTGGCAGGAGGGGGAAACCTCCCGCCGCGCAATCTCGTGCAGGTACTTACCGAAACAACCGTGTCCGGTAAGCACCTGCGTCAACCTGTACGAGAGCGTGCCTCGCTTTCTGTTGACCCAGCGACTCAAGTGGGGACGTACCGCCTCCACTGTCGCCAGGCCCGCCGTGGGGGACCCGAGGTCCTCCTCCCATCGGGTGATCAGGGCCTGCTGGGCTAGAGCCCTGATCCGCCCGACCTCCGCCGTCCCTGGACGGTCGCCGCGCTCCCTCGCCTCGGCTCGGAAGCGGTACACCTCCGCGAGCACCTCCGCCTGGAGTTCCCAGGGCGGATCGCCCGCGAGGAGGGTCGCCGCCGTCCACGACACCGTACGATAACCCCTTATCGCCCTCACCGCTATGACCCTCTGCGGTTTTCGCAGGAGGGCCCGGTTGGAAGCGGTGAGTGCGTCCACCCAAATAGGGGCACCGTACAGTGCCATCGACCTCACCACGCCGGCATAGAGGCGCCGGCATAGCGAGTCCGGTCCTCCCACGTTGGGTAGGAGGCGGCCTAAAGCGGCGGCGGCGTTGATGAGCCTCGGGCCGAGCTGCACGAAATGCTGCCCGAAGCTCCATCGTCCGTCCAGGGTCAGGCCCAGGTACTTCATCTGGGCCTGCACAGCGATCACCGTCCCGTGGACGGTGATACTCGCCCCTCGTGGGGGGCCCCTCCGTGGACCGTGGAAAAGGAGGGCCTCCGTTTTGGATATGGAGACCCTCAAGCCCAGCATTTCCATGCGGTCCACGGTCAGCGTCGTTCCGACCTCGGCCAGGCGGGCCGCCTCCCGAAAGTCCCGCCCCGTCGCGGTGACGAGGGTGTCGTCTGCGTAACACAACACCCCCATACCGGGAAGGACGGGGGCTCTCAGGAGCCAATCAAAGCCGACGTTCCACAGAATAGGGCCGAGAACCGACCCTTGTGGAACGCCGCAGCCTACCCGACGCCGGACCAATTTGCCGTCGCCCCCCGCCCAGACGACCTCTCGGTCCTGGAGGTACGCCTCCAACAGCCTCCTCAGATAGGTCGGCACCCCATGATATCGGAGTGCCTCCCTGATCGTACCGAATGGGAGACTGTTGAAGGCGTTCGCTACGTCCAGCGAAACCGCCAGGACCACCTGCCCCTGGGCCACCGCTTCCGTGGTCCGAGTCTTCAGGGCGTTCAGGGCGTCGACAGTCGAACGACCCGCCCTGAACCCGAACTGAGCCTCTGACAGACCCGGACCAACCTCATCGAGGTGCTGCACGAGACGGGCCGCAAGAATCTTCTCAAACAACTTGCCCGTCTCGCTCAGCAGCACAATCGGCCTGTATGCCGAGGAGGAGCCAGGTGGTCGACCCTCCTTCGGCAACAGCACCAACTTCCCTTCTTTCCAAGGCTTCGGAAACTGCCCGCTGCTCAGACATGCGTCGAACAGCCCCCGAAGCCTTGCACCTAGGTATTCCAGGGCGACGCACAGAACTCGCCCTGGAACCCCGTCCGGACCCGGCGCCGTCTTCTTGGCCCTCAAGCGGTCGAGGGCCATCTCCATTTCCCGCTCCGTGATCAGTGGCGGATCCACTGCGTCCTCTATCACGGAACGGGGGGCCATAGGCGGAGGGACAAACTCACCTGGGTGGGGAAACAGTTCCCCCACCAGGCGCAGGAGGAGCTCCGGCGGTAACGTTTCCGTCACGGGGGCGGCTTGGGTGCGGAACTTTCCGCGAACACCACGATACGGCCGCCCCCACGGGTCTCGATTGAGACCCGCCAGCAACTCCTCTCTCGCCTTCTCCTTGGCCTGACTTATCGCCAGCTGCAGATCTTTTTTCCGCTGGCGGTAAGTGGCCAAGAGCTGTCCCTCAAGGTCCGCGTCGAGGCCGACGCGCCTGCGACAGCGGACGTAGGCCCTCCGCGCCCGGCTGCACGTCGCCCGAAGTTCGGCTATTTCGGGCGACCACCAGTATACATGCCGGCGCGGAACTCTCCGCCGGGTCCTCGGCATGGCCGCATCGCAGACCTCTTTGAGGGCACTGCGCATGCGGCCCGCCAGCTCCTCGACGCTGGCTCCCTCCTCCTCCCGTCCCGCGGAACCCCACCGCTGCACGATGGCGGCCTCTTTAACCAGCTCACGGTCTAACTGACCAAGAGACCACCTCGGCAGCGTAGTCGGCACCCTCTGGGGTTCCGCCAGCCTGCGAGAGGTGGAGATCTCAAATCGGATATAGCGGTGGTCCGACAGAGTCTCCACCTCTTCCTCTACTCTCCAGTTCGACACTTTGCGTGCTACCACCGGGGTGGCGAACGAAACGTCCACCACGGACCCCCCGTTGTGGCGCACGCATGTGTGAACCTGCCCCCTGTTAAGTAGGGACAGGCTGGAGAGTAGCGCCCATACTTGGACGGCCCTCCCTCGAACCTAACCTAACCTAACCTAACCTAACCTAACCTAACCTAACCTTTTTTTTTTTTTTTTTTTTTTTTTTTTTTTTTTTAACGAGGGGAAATGCATTTACGCATACCGCCCGGCCGGGTGGCCGCGACGGCTATGTGGGACTCACCGGGGACCCCGAGTCATCGGCTGTCCGATACCCGGCTGCCCGTCCTACCCACTAAAACCAGACCTCGATATTCCGCCTTCGCGCAAGGCGGCAGGGTTACGGGAACGCGTTTGCTTGCAACCGCGACCCCGCCTGCGAATGTTGCTTCTGAGCAACACTACTCGAAGGTGCACCGTGATGGCAGGCGCACCTTCCTACTCTGGCGTCTTTCGACGCCACATCATCAGACCGGCGGCGGTAGCGATCGCATTGCGAAGGCTCGCCGTCGCCGCCCTGACCTCCTCCGACGTAGCGGGAGCGAGTTGGGATCGTCCTCCCTCTCTCGCTCCGCCGCCTCCTTTTGCGACAGTACGGCGTCGCTAAACGCGCATACTGCCGCCCAGGCCTCTTTGCTTTCGGTCATTCTCTTAACGAGGACCGGAAGCGACAGGTCTCCTCCTGCTATGGCAGTGGATAGCACAGCGCGAGGCTCCGCCCAGGCTGGGCACTCTGCGCGCGTGTGTTCGGCCGTATCCACGGCTACATAGCCACAATGGTGGCACAACTCCGAGGGTTCCCTGCCCACCACCTCGCACAGATACTTGGCAAAGCATCCGTGCCCGGTCAAGAGCTGCGCGAGGTGATATGTGGAGGGGCCGTGCTTGCGCTCGACCCACTCCCTCAGTACGGGCCGAATAGCCGCTACGAGTTCCCGGCTGGATCCCGGGACTCCTAGTCTCTCCGACCATTTGGTGAAGAGCCTTTCGCGGGCCTCTTCGCGCCAATGGTGGACCTCACTTGGATGGGGTCGGTTCCCGTCTGCTATTGCAACCTTCGCCCGCCAGTAGACGCTCGAATTGGCCTCGGCCTCGAGGTCCCAAGGCGGGGTTCCGGCGAGCAGACACGCCGCGTTGTACGACACCGTGCGGTACGCACGGGCCGCCCTGAGCGCCATCGCCCGCTGCGGACGCCGCAGCGAAGCGACGTTGCGAGCGCTCAGTGCGTCCGCCCATATCGGCGCCCCGTAGAGCGCCATCGAGCGAACGACACCGGCGTACAAACGCCTGCAGGCGCCTCCTGGCCCGCCCACGTTGGGAAGGATCTGGCCGAGCGCTCCGGCTGCGGCCACCAACCTTGGGGCCAAGCGCCGGAAGTGCTCTTCGAAATTCCACCTACCGTCGAGGACGAGTCCGAGATATCTCATCGTCGCCCCGACGGAGATGGAGATTCCGCCCACCGTTATTGTCGCCCCCGGTGGTGGTCCGTTCCGAGGCCCGTGAAACACGAGTGCCTCGGATTTGTGCAGGGCGACCTCCAGACCCAAAGCGCGGATGCGGTGCACAGCGTGTGCCACTCCCGCCGTGGCGAGATAGGCCGCCTCGCGATAGGAACTGCCACGGGCCGACACGAGGGTGTCGTCGGCGTAACAAGTTACGTCGACCCCCCGCAGCGTGGCCCCGCGCAGCACCCAGTCGTACCCTATGTTCCACAGGAGTGGTCCTAGGACCGAACCCTGCGGGACACCGCACGACAACGCCCTCCTACCCCAGCCCTCCCTGGTCGGGTAGGCCACCGCTCTGCCCGAAAAATAATCGGCCACGGTACGCCTCAAGTAGGCCGGTACATTGTGGAATCGCAACGCCTCCGTCACCACTTCCCAAGGAAGGGTGTTGAAGGCATTGGAGATATCCAATGACACCGCCATTACGACCCCACCCCGTGAGACCTCCTTCTCTGCCAGATCCCGTACCCTGGCGATCGCGTCCAGTGTCGAGCGGCCAGGGCGAAAACCATACTGCCGCTCGCTAAGACCCGGCTCCATGCTACCCGCAAGACGGGTAGCGAGCACACGCTCGAATAGCTTGCTCGTCTCGTCGAGCAACACTATCGGGCGGTAGGCCGAAGGCTGATCGGGAGGTCGTCCGTCCTTGCGGATCAGAACGAGTCTGCCCGTTTTCCACCGATGCGGAAACCTACCCTGAGTCAGGCACTCGGTGAAAAAGTGCCGAATACTGATCTCCATCTCATCCAACGCGATCGCCAAGGCGCGTCCCGGGATACCATCGGGCCCCGGGGCCGTCCTTTTCGACCGGAGTTTCAGGGCGGCCTCCTGTAACTCCGTCTCAGTGACCGCCGGAATCACCGGATCCTCGATCTCGCGAGGTCCGATGATGGGCGCCATCGTCGGAGGCACGAATTCTTCCCTTTCGGGAAAAAGTGCACCCACTACACTCTCCAGGAGTGACGGCTGGAGACTGCTGGTTAGCGGGGGAGCATACGGTCGGAGCTTTTGCCGCACGACACGATATGGTCTCCCCCAAGGGTCCCTATCGAGTGTCGCAAGCCATTCCCCCCACGCCGCTTCTTTGGCCTGCGCGATGGCCGTTTGCAGCGTTTGACAGGCGGCCCTGTAGGCGGCGTATAAGACGCCTTCGGAGTCGTGGTCACGGACCCTTCTCCTCCTACACCGACTGTAGCGTCGGCGTGCTGCCACGCACGCTTTGCGCAATTGGCGGAGCTCTGGACGCCACCAGTACAGCCGACGGCGCGGCTTGTACGGTTTCGCCCTCGGCATCGCCGCATCGCAAATGCGAGACAGAGCGGCACCGATTCGGTCGGCCTCTCGATCGACCTCTCGGACTACCGCCATGTCGGAACCTGCCCCCCAGGCTTCGACGATGGCCGCCTCTTTCGCCAGCTGGCTGTCGAGACGGCTCAGACACCAGCGTGGCCCATCCGTACGTCCGGCGGCGGGCAGAGCGTCGTTTCCTGTGGGAGAGACGGAAGACGCAGAACCGAAACCGAACCGGATATACCGGTGGTCGGACAGCGTCTCCACGTTCGTCACCACTCTCCAATCCCGAGCACGACGGGCGAGGGCGTTGGACGCGAACGTGATGTCCACGATCGATTCGCCCTGCTGCCGCACGCACGTGCTCTCCGACCCATCGTTGAGGACTACGAGCCCCAGCGACGTGGCCCACTCGACCAAAGCCTCACCTCGTGAATCCGTCCTCGGGGAACCCCAAGCCGTTGATTTGGCGTTGAAGTCCCCCGCGACCAGCACGGGGGTGGGCGATATCTGCCCGACCAGAGCCCCGACCTCGATCAGCATACGCTCGAACTCGGCGAGACTCCGATTGGGCGACGCGTAGACGCCGACGACTGCCACACCACCGACGACGGCCAGCACGAACCCCCTACCCTTTGCGACACCCTCGATGGCCGGGGAGCCAGCCACGGCGGGGGCGACAATAGCCACCACCCTATCGTGATCGGAGACCCAGTCGTCCCGCGAGGGAACGAAATAGGGCTCCGACACCACCGCCAGGTTGATTCGCCACTCTGCTATGCTTTGGACCAGGAGGTCCTGAGCTCTTGCAGAGTGGTTTACATTGGCCTGGAGACAGTGTAAGGCCATCGTTATTACGAGGTCTCCATTGTCTCCACCGGCGGCCGTGACGACGCGGCTACTGAGCCTTTCGTCACCGTCTTGGCCTTCTTATTTAGGAGTGCCGTTCGGGCCTTACCGCCCTGGCACTCTTTGCTGCCAACGGCATGAGCCGCTGGCTTACCTGCCGCTACGCAGACGACGCAGTTTGCGTCAGCGGCGGTGCACTCCCGGTACTTGTGGCCAGGCTGACCACACCGGAAGCACAACAGGCTACGGTCGACACCCCTGTCGCACCTGGCCCCCATATGTCCCCCCTCGAGACACCGGAAACATCGCAGTGGCCTGGGCTCGAGCAGTACCACCCGAGCCGAAACCCACCCGACTCTAACCCGGCCGGCCTCGACTATGGGTTTTGCCGCCCCTACTGGGCAGCTCAACCACAGCGAGCCGGAGCCCCTCGGTCCCCGAGTGATGACCCCGGGTCTGATCGCTCCTGAAGAGCAACCCCCATCTGCAGCGACCGCTGCCACGACCTCCTCAGCCGTGACCGAGTCGTCCAGGTCCATGACCCTAAGCTCTACGCACTTAGTGGGTCGATGCACCTGGACCACGTCCGGGCTGAGGACTTCGCGGAGCTTGCCCGCTAGGGCATCTGCCGCCTTCTCCGCCTCATTTGTGCCCGGAGGTATCTCCAACATCCGGGCACCCGTGGCTGACGTACGGAATCGCACCGTCGTCAGGCCGATCTCACGCAGGCTGATTTGGCTCTTAGCTTGAGCCAAAACCTGTTCGTAAGTCACTCCCTTCTCCTCAGCACCGGGCTTTAACGTGATAGTTATCACCTCGGTGCGAGGGGAGCGGAGCTTCACCCTACGTTTTTTGGGCTCCTTTGCAGGAGCCTTTTTCGCCTTCTTGGCTTTTTTAGACTCCTTCGCAGGAGCCTGCCTCGTCGTCGTCGCCGCCGCCGGTTTGCTTGTCGCCTTCTTGGACTTTCGTCCGACGACAGCGCTCCACGGAACAGCCGCGGCCTCTGGCACCGCGGGTTCCGCGGACGTGGAAGGAGCGGTCCTTTTGGCCGCCGCTTCTTTGGCAGCCAAGTTCGAGCGTCGTGAACGCTTCGGCTTGGCCACCTCTACCTGAGGTTTTGCGGTCACCTTCTCAGGTGCCTTGGCTTTAGCAGCCTGAGCTGCTTTCCGGTCGGCGGCGAGCGGAGGCCGCAGCCGAGGCTCCGGAAGGAGGCGGTCCTCGATCCCCTCGAAGCGTGCGTTCAGCATTCTGAACTGCTCCTGGTTCGCTCGGATTACCTCTTCCATCGCCTTCTTGAATTCAGCCGTGCTACTCGCAGCGGGCTGTTGCCGTATCTGGGCGACCTCTCGGCGCAGCTCGGCCAATTGGCCCGCCATCTGCGCGTTGAGTGCCTCCAAGCGGGCAACATCATCACACTTCTTGATCGTCCTCAACTCGGACGACGCACCTTTGATGGTGTCAACGGCCGACCTGAGGGCCCGAACGTATGTGCCCTTGAGGTTGCTCGACTTGTCGGCCACCTGCGCTACGACATTCGCTGCCTCCTTAATTTCTGCCTCCAGAGCAGCGGAGGTCCGCGGCACGTCCTCGACAACCACACGGTTTCTCAGGCGTGCCGCCCTTTCCTCAATGGCCACCTTGGCCTTGGCGTTGTAAAGGACCAGCGCATCCTCTGTCTGGAAGCGCTGCTCCTTCGCCTTCTCCGCTTGGAGCTCGGCTCGGTGCTTGCCGAAGCCCACATATTGTCCGGTCGAGGGCGGTCGGCCCCGCCCCCTTTTGGACGAAGGCTTCAGCCACCGACCGATTGATGCATCTGAGCCGCAGTCACTTTGCTGCGCGCTCGCATCACTCTCGGATCCGGAGAAGTTGTCCCTGGGATGGGACCGCTTCTCCGCCTTTCGTCTATTCCTATCCGTCATGCTAACATAACTGGCGGCCGACGAGTCCGACTCAGAGAGCCGTTCAAGCCGAACCACCAGTTCCTTTGTTACGCCAAGGTCTTTGGTTTCAGCGTGCGCCATCGGGGCGCCCACCTCCACCACCATATCGTCATTATCCAATCGTAAGGCTGTATCGGTTTGTCCGTGTGTGGTTTTAATTTTAGAACTTTCCATATTAGTCCCACGAGTATGGCGGAAATAAATTGTCCACCAAGGCAGTGCCCCCTGTACCTTGGTAACCCTATTACACCGTGAGGTCGGGCGGTATCACGGGATCTCTATGCTATTGTTTTTTATTGAGGTTGGCTCCTCTCGACCCGGCCGACTAAGGCAAGGCCCTCGGTCCCACTCCAGGCTGCGAGACATGATCCACAACACCCAGAATGGGGAAACGAGTTCGAGAGGTGGTGACAATAGTCTTGTTTACTCAGACTCGATACCGAGAATGAGTAAACCCGCCTCTCCGCCTACTCGACTCTATAAAACCGACAATGAGTCCCTCCGTAATGTAAAGAATATAAATAAAGTGTATATATATATTCCCCCCCCCCCGCTGCGCCCACTTGTAAAGAAGTGGGCGCCCTCGTGGCCAAAACCCAGACCACGAGATAACCGCCGCGTCAGTCGTTAGCCGTGTCGATAGAGGCATTTCCGGAAAAAACATCGGAAAGCGTGTCGACCCGTTGCCCAGGATGCACCACGAGGAGGTGACCGACATGCACCCCAACCTAACCTTTTTTTTTTTTTTTTTTTTTTTTTTTTTTTTTTTTTTTTTTTTTTTTTTTTTTTTTTAACGAGGGGAAATGCATTTACGCATACCGCCCGGCCGGGTGGCCGCGACGGCTATGTGGGACTCACCGGGGACCCCGAGTCATCGGCTGTCCGATACCCGGCTGCCCGTCCTACCCACTAAAACCAGACCTCGATATTCCGCCTTCGCGCAAGGCGGCAGGGTTACGGGAACGCGTTTGCTTGCAACCGCGACCCCGCCTGCGAATGTTGCTTCTAAGCAACACTACTCGAAGGTGCACCGTGATGGCAGGCGCACCTTCCTACTCTGGCGTCTTTCGACGCCACATCATCAGACCGGCGGCGGTAGCGTTCGCATTGCGAAGGCTCGCCGTCGCCGCCCTGACCTCCTCCGACGTAGCGGGAGCGAGTTGGGATCGTCCTCCCTCTCTCGCTCCGCCGCCTCCTTTTGCGACAGTACGGCGTCGCTAAACGCGCATACTGCCGCCCAGGCCTCTTTGCTTTCGGTCATTCTCTTAACGAGGACCGGAAGCGACAGGTCTCCTCCTGCTATGGCAGTGGATAGCACAGCGCGAGGCTCCGCCCAAGCTGGGCACTCTGCGCGCGTGTGTTCGGCCGTATCCACGGCTACATAGCCACAATGGTGGCACAACTCCGAGGGTTCCCTGCCCACCACCTCGCACAGATACTTGGCAAAGCATCCGTGCCCGGTCAAGAGCTGCGCGAGGTGATATGTGGAGGGGCCGTGCTTGCGCTCGACCCACTCCCTCAGTACGGGCCGAATAGCCGCTACGAGTTCCCGGCTGGATCCCGGGACTCCTAGTCTCTCCGACCATTTGGCGAAGAGCCTTTCGCGGGCCTCTTCGCGCCAATGGTGGACCTCACTTGGATGGGGTCGGTTCCCGTCTGCTATTGCAACCTTCGCCCGCCAGTAGACGCTCGAATTGGCCTCGGCCTCGAGGTCCCAAGGCGGGGTTCCGGCGAGCAGACACGCCGCGTTGTACGACACCGTGCGGTACGCACGGGCCGCCCTGAGCGCCATCGCCCGCTGACCCCAACCTAACCTTTTTTTTTTTTTTTTTTTTTTTTTTAACGAGGGGAAATGCATTTACGCATACCGCCCGGCCGGGTGGCCGCGACGGCTATGTGGGACTCACCGGGGACCCCGAGTCATCGGCTGTCCGATACCCGGCTGCCCGTCCTACCCACTAAAACCAGACCTCGATATTCCGCCTTCGCGCAAGGCGGCAGGGTTACGGGAACGCGTTTGCTTGCAACCGCGACCCCGCCTGCGAATGTTGCTTCTGAGCAACACTACTCGAAGGTGCACCGTGATGGCAGGCGCACCTTCCTACTCTGGCGTCTTTCGGCGCCACATCATCAGACCGGCGGCGGTAGCGTTCGCATTGCGAAGGCTCGCCGTCGCCGCCCTGACCTCCTCCGACGTAGCGGGAGCGAGTTGGGATCGTCCTCCCTCTCTCGCTCCGCCGCCTCCTTTTGCGACAGTACGGCGTCGCTAAACGCGCATACTGCCGCCCAGGCCTCTTTGCTTTCGGTCATTCTCTTAACGAGGACCGGAAGCGACAGGTCTCCTCCTGCTATGGCAGTGGATAGCACAGCGCGAGGCTCCGCCCAAGCTGGGCACTCTGCGCGCGTGTGTTCGGCCGTATCCACGGCTACATAGCCACAATGGTGGCACAACTCCGAGGGTTCCCTGCCCACCACCTCGCACAAATACTTGGCAAAGCATCCGTGCCCGGTCAAGAACCCCAACCTAACCTTTTTTTTTTTTTTTTTTTTTTTTTACGAGGGGAAATGCATTTACGCATACCGCCCGGCCGGGTGGCCGCGACGGCTATGTGGGACTCACCGGGGACCCCGAGTCATCGGCTGTCCGATACCCGGCTGCCCGTCCTACCCACTAAAACCAGACCTCGATATTCCGCCTTCGCGCAAGGCGGCAGGGTTACGGGAACGCGTTTGCTTGCAACCGCGACCCCGCCTGCGAATGTTGCTTCTGAGCAACACTACTCGAAGGTGCACCGTGATGGCAGGCGCACCTTCCTACTCTGGCGTCTTTCGACGCCACATCATCAGACCGGCGGCGGTAGCGTTCGCATTGCGAAGGCTCGCCGTCGCCGCCCTGACCTCCTCCGACGTAGCGGGAGCGAGTTGGGATCGTCCTCCCTCTCTCGCTCCGCCGCCTCCTTTTGCGACAGTACGGCGTCGCTAAACGCGCATACTGCCGCCCAGGCCTCTTTGCTTTCGGTCATTCTCTTAACGAGGACCGGAAGCGACAGGTCTCCTCCTGCTATGGCAGTGGATAGCACAGCGCGAGGCTCCGCCCAAGCTGGGCACTCTGCGCGCGTGTGTTCGGCCGTATCCACGGCTACATAGCCACAATGGTGGCACAACTCCGAGGGTTCCCTGCCCACCACCTCGCACAGATACTTGGCAAAGCATCCGTGCCCGGTCAAGAGCTGCGCGAGGTGATATGTGGAGGGGCCGTGCTTGCGCTCGACCCACTCCCTCAGTACGGGCCGAATAGCCGCTACGAGTTCCCGGCTGGATCCCGGGACTCCTAGTCTCTCCGACCATTTGGCGAAGAGCCTTTCGCGGGCCTCTTCGCGCCAATGGTGGACCTCACTTGGATGGGGTCGGTTCCCGTCTGCTATTGCAACCTTCGCCCGCCAGTAGACGCTCGAATTGGCCTCGGCCTCGAGGTCCCAAGGCGGGGTTCCGGCGAGCAGACACGCCGCGTTGTACGACACCGTGCGGTACGCACGGGCCGCCCTGAGCGCCATCGCCCGCTGCGGACGCCGCAGCGAAGCGACGTTGCGAGCGCTCAGTGCGTCCGCCCATATCGGCGCCCCGTAGAGCGCCATCGAGCGAACGACACCGGCGTACAAACGCCTGCAGGCGCCTCCTGGCCCGCCCACGTTGGGAAGGATCTGGCCGAGCGCTCCGGCTGCGGCCACCAACCTTGGGGCCAAGCGCCGGAAGTGCTCTTCGAAATTCCACCTACCGTCGAGGACGAGTCCGAGATATCTCATCGTCGCCCCGACGGAGATGGAGATTCCGCCCACCGTTATTGTCGCCCCCGGTGGTGGTCCGTTCCGAGGCCCGTGAAACACGAGTGCCTCGGATTTGTGCAGGGCGACCTCCAGACCCAAAGCGCGGATGCGGTGCACAGCGTGTGCCACTCCCGCCGTGGCGAGATAGGCTGCCTCGCGATAGGAACTGCCACGGGCCGACACGAGGGTGTCGTCGGCGTAACAAGTTACGTCGACCCCCCGCAGCGTGGCCCCGCGCAGCACCCAGTCGTACCCTATGTTCCACAGGAGTGGTCCTAGGACCGAACCCTGCGGGACACCGCACGACAACGCCCTCCTACCCCAGCCCTCCCTGGTCGGGTAGGCCACCGCTCTGCCCGAAAAATAATCGGCCACGGTACGCCTCAAGTAGGCCGGCACATTGTGGAATCGCAACGCCTCCGTCACCACTTCCCAAGGAAGGGTGTTGAAGGCATTGGAGATATCCAATGACACCGCCATTACGACCCCACCCCGTGAGACCTCCTTCTCTGCCAGATCCCGTACCCTGGCGATCGCGTCCAGTGTCGAGCGGCCAGGGCGAAAACCATACTGCCGCTCGCTAAGACCCGGCTCCATGCTACCCGCGAGACGGGTAGCGAGCACACGCTCGAATAGCTTGCTCGTCTCGTCGAGCAACACTATCGGGCGGTAGGCCGAAGGCTGATCGGGAGGTCGTCCGTCCTTGCGGATCAGAACGAGTCTGCCCGTTTTCCACCGATGCGGAAACCTACCCTGAGTCAGGCACTCGGTGAAAAAGTGCCGAATACTGATCCCCATCTCATCCAACGCGATCGCCAAGGCGCGTCCCGGGATACCATCGGGCCCCGGGGCCGTCCTTTTCGACCGGAGTTTCAGGGCGGCCTCCTGTAACTCCGTCTCAGTGACCGCCGGAATCACCGGATCCTCGATCTCGCGAGGTCCGATGATGGGCGCCATCGTCGGAGGCACGAATTCTTCCCTTTCGGGAAAAAGTGCACCCACTACACTCTCCAGGAGTGACGGCTGGAGACTGCTGGTTAGCGGGGGAGCATACGGTCGGAGCTTTTGCCGCACGACACGATATGGTCTCCCCCAAGGGTCCCTATCGAGTGTCGCAAGCCATTCCCCCCACGCCGCTTCTTTGGCCTGCGCGATGGCCGTTTGCAGCGTTTGACAGGCGGCCCTGTAGGCGGCGTATAAGACGCCTTCGGAGTCGTGGTCACGGACCCTTCTCCTCCTACACCGACTGTAGCGTCGGCGTGCTGCCACGCACGCTTTGCGCAATTGGCGGAGCTCTGGACGCCACCAGTACAGCCGACGGCGCGGCTTGTACGGTTTCGCCCTCGGCATCGCCGCATCGCAAATGCGAGACAGAGCGGCACCGATTCGGTCGGCCTCTCGATCGACCTCTCGGACTACCGCCATGTCGGAACCTGCCCCCCAGGCTTCGACGATGGCCGCCTCTTTCGCCAGCTGGCTGTCGAGCCGGCTCAGACACCAGCGTGGCCCATCCGTACGTCCGGCGGCGGGCAGAGCGTCGTTTCCTGTGGGAGAGACGGAAGACGCAGAACCGAAACCGAACCGGATATACCGGTGGTCGGACAGCGTCTCCACGTTCGTCACCACTCTCCAATCCCGAGCACGACGGGCGAGGGCGTTGGACGCGAACGTGATGTCCACGATCGATTCGCCCTGCTGCCGCACGCACGTGCTCTCCGACCCATCGTTGAGGACTACGAGCCCCAGCGACGTGGCCCACTCGACCAAAGCCTCACCTCGTGAATCCGTCCTCGGGGAACCCCAAGCCGTTGATTTGGCGTTGAAGTCCCCCGCGACCAGCACGGGGGTGGGCGATATCTGCCCGACCAGAGCCCCGACCTCGATCAGCATACGCTCGAACTCGGCGAGACTCCGATTGGGCGACGCGTAGACGCCGACGACTGCCACACCACCGACGACGGCCAGCACGAACCCCCTACCCTTTGCGACACCCTCGATGGCCGGGGAGCCAGCCACGGCGGGGGCGACAATAGCCACCACCCTATCGTGATCGGAGACCCAGTCGTCCCGCGAGGGAACGAAATAGGGCTCCGACACCACCGCCAGGTTGATTCGCCACTCTGCTATGCTTTGGACCAGGAGGTCCTGAGCTCTTGCAGAGTGGTTCACATTGGCCTGGAGACAGTGTAAGGCCATCGTTATTACGAGGTCTCCATTGTCTCCACCGGCGGCCGTGACGACGAGGCTACTGGGCCTTTCGCCACTGTCTTGGCCTTCTTGTTTACGAGTGCCGTTCGGGCTTTACCGCCCTGGCACTCTTTGCTGCCAACGGCATGAGCCGCTGGCTTACCTGCCGCTACACAGACGACGCAGCTTGCGTCAGCGGCGGTGCACTCCCGGTACTTGTGGCCAGGCTGACCACACCGGAAGCACAACAGGCTACGGTCGACACCCCTGTCGCACCTGGCTCCCATATGTCCCCCCTCGAGACACCGGAAACAGCGCAGTGGCCTGGGCTCGAGCAGTACCACCCGAGCCGAAACCCACCCGACTCTAACCCGGCCGGCCTCGACTATGGGTTTTGCCGCCCCTACTGGGCAGCTTAACCACAGCGAGCCGGAACCCCTCGGTCCCCGAGTGATGACCCCGGGTCTGATCGCTCCTGAGGAGCAACCCCCATCTGCAGCGACCGCTGCCACGACCTCCTCAGCCGTGACCGAGTCGTCCAGGTCCATGACCCCAAGCTCTACGCACTTAGTGGGTCGATGCACCTGGACCACGTCCGGACTGAGGACTTCGCGGAGCTTGCCCGCTAGGGCATCTGCCGCCTTCTCCGCCTCATTTGTGCCCGGAGGTATCTCCAACATCCGGGCACCCGTGGCTGACGTACGGAATCGCACCGTCGTCAGGCCGATCTCGCGCAGGCTGATTTGGCTCTTAGCTTGAGCCAAAACCTGTTCGTATGTCGCTCCTTTCTCCTCAGCACCGGGCTTTAACGTGATAGTTATCACCTCGGTGCGAGGGGAGCGGAGCTTCACCCTACGTTTTTTGGACTCCTTTGCAGGAGTCTTTTTCGCCTTCTTGGCTTTTTTAGACTCCTTCGCAGGAGCCTGCCTCGTCGTCGTCGCCGCCGCCGGTTTACTTGTCGCCTTCTTGGACTTTCGTCCGACGACAGCGCTCCACGGAACAGCCGCGGCCTCTGGCACCGCGGGTTCCGCGGACGTGGAAGGAGCGGTCCTTTTGGCCGCCGCTTCTTTTGCAGCCAAGTTCGAGCGTCGTGAACGCTTCGGCTTGGCCACCTCTACCGAGGACACCTTCTCAGGTGCCTTCGTTTTTGCAGCCTGAGCTGCTTTCCGGTCGGCGGCGAGCGGAGGCCGCAGCCGAGGCTCCGGAAGGAGGCGGTCCTCGATCCCCTCGAAGCGTGCGTTCAGCATTCTGAACTGCTCCTGGTTCGCTCGGATTACCTCTTCCATCGCCTTCTTGAATTCAGCCGTGCTACTCGCAGCGGGCTGTTGCCGTATCAGGGCGACCTCTCGGCGCAGCTCGGCCAATTGGCCCGCCATCTGCGCGTTGAGTGCCTCCAAGCGGGCAACATCATCACACTTCTTGATCGTCCTCAACTCGGACGACGCACCTTTGATGGTGTCAACGGCCGACCTGAGGGCCCGAACGTATGTGCCCTTGAGGTTGCTCGACTTGTCGGCCACCTGCGCTACGACATTCGCTGCCTCCTTAATTTCTGCCTCCAGAGCAGCGGAGGTCCGCGGCACGTCCTCGACAACCACACGGTTTCTCAGGCGTGCCGCCCTTTCCTCAATGGCCACCTTGGCCTTGGCGTTGTAAAGGACCAGCGCATCCTCTGTCTGGAAGCGCTGCTCCTTCGCCTTCTCCGCTTGGAGCTCGGCTCGGTGCTTGCCGAAGCCCACATATTGTCCGGTCGAGGGCGGTCGGCCCCGCCCCCTTTTGGACGAAGGCTTCAGCCACCGACCGATTGATGCATCTGAGCCGCAGTCACTTTGCTGCGCGCTCGCATCACTCTCAGTTCCGGAGAAGTTGTCCCTGGGATGGGACCGCTTCTCCGCCTTTCGTCTATTCCTATCCGTCATGCTAACATAACTGGCGTTTGACGAGTCCGACTCAGAGAGCCGTTCCAATCGAACAACCAGTTCCTTTGTTACGCCAAGGTCTTTGGTTTCAGCGTGCGCCATCGGGGCGCCCACCTCCACCACCGTTTCGTCAATAGCCATTCGTGTAGCAATCGGAAGTCCGTTGTTTGGGTTTTTTATTGAGCTTTCCATAAAAAGTCCCACGAGTAAGGCGGAAATAAATTGTCCACCAAGGCAGTGCCCCCTGTACCTTGGTAACCCTATTACACCGTGAGGTCGGGCGGTATCACGGGATCTCTATGCTATTGTTTTTTATTGAGGTTGGCTCCTCTCGACCCAGCCGACTAAGGCAAGGCCCTCGGTCCCACTCCAGGCTGCGAGACATGATCCACAACACCCAGAATGGGGAAACGAGTTCGAGAGGTGGTGACAATAGTCTTGTTTACTCAGACTCGATACCGAGAATGAGTAAACCCGCCTCTCCTCCTACTCGACTCTAAAAACCGATAACGAGTCCCTCCGAAATGTAAAGAAAATATAATATAAAATAAATATATATATTCCCCCCCCCCCCGCTGCGCCCACTTGTAAAGAAGTGGGCGCCCTCGTGGCCAAAACCCAGACCACGAGATAACCGCCGCGTCAGTCGTTAGCCGCGATCGACAGGCATTACCGGAAAATCGTCGGAATGCCGGTCGACCCCGTTGCCCAGGGTGCACCACGAGGAGGTGACCGACATGCACCCCACCCCAACCTAACCTAACCTAACCTAACCTAACCTAACCTAACCTAACCTAACCTAACCTAACCTAACCTAACCTAACCTTTTTTTTTTTTTTTTTTTTTTTTTTTTTTTTTTTTTTTAACGTGGGGAAACCCTCATGGGTACCCTCTGAAGGAGGGTTATGTCGGACTCTTACCGACTAAAACCACCACGGTACCCTTCTCGTCTTAAGTGGAGCGCCACGGGATCGCTTGCGCATGCTACCGTGACGCTCCGACGTTCGGCCCGCCTATGCGGGCCTCCATTCTCTAGGGAGGAGTCCCAGGGTACTGGGAACCCCCCTAGCCCCGGCGGCGCCTATTGTGGCGGGGGGAGAAGGTGCGCAAAGCGGCGCTTCCTTCCCCCCGGTCTTCTACGGCGGAGCGGGTCTGCAGCGGCATTCTCCTCCCGCTCCCGCTCCGCGGCCTCCTTCTGCGACATAACACTTTCACAGAAGGAGGCCATCTCCGACCAGCACCTCTCACTACCGAGCATCGCGTTGATGATACTCGGCAAGGAGAGGTCTCCGCCTAAGACCGCCGCCAGGGAATGCCTCTGGGGCCCCCACGCGGCACACTCTCTCAGGGTGTGATGCGCCGTGTCGAATGGCGCACCACACTCGTGGCAGGAGGGGAAAACCTCCCGCCGCGCAATCTCGTGCAGGTACTTACCGAAACAACCGTGTTCGGTAAGCACCTGCGTCAACCTGTACGAGAGCGTGCCTCGCTTTCTGTTGACCCAGCGACTCAAGTGGGGACGTACCGCCTCCACTGTCGCCAGGCCCGCCGTGGGGGACCCGAGGTCCTCCTCCCATCGGGTGATCAGGGCCTGCTGGGCTAGAGCCCTGATCCGCCCGACCTCCGCCGTCCCTGGACGGTCGCCGCGCTCCCTCGCCTCGGCTCGGAAGCGGTACACCTCCGCGAGCACCTCCGCCTGGAGTTCCCAGGGCGGATCGCCCGCGAGGAGGGTCGCCGCTGTCCACGACACCGTACGATAACCCCTTATCGCCCTCACCGCTATGACCCTCTGCGGTTTTCGCAGGAGGGCCCGGAACCTAACCTAACCTAACCTAACCTAACCTAACCTAACCTAACCTAACCTAACCTAACCTAACCTAACCTAACCTAACCTAACCTAACCTAACCTAACCTAACCTAACCTAACCTAACCTAACCTAACCTAACCTAACCTAACCTAACCTAACCTAACCTAACCTAACCTAACCTAACCTAACCTAACCTAACCTAACCTAACCTAACCTAACCTAACCTAACCTAACCTACCTACCTACCTACCTACCTACCTACCTACCTACCTACCTACCTACCTACCTACCTACCTACCTACCTACCTACCTACCTACCTACCTACCTACCTACCTACCTACCTACCTACCTACCTACCTACCTACCTACCTACCTACCTACCTACCTACCTACCTACCTACCTACCTACCTACCTACCTACCTACAAAAAGAGTAAAAAGAGTGTTGAAATCAATTTAACGGAACGATGATTTCGCCAATTAGTAACATCGAAGGCTTATTTTTAGTTTTATGATTTGTGTTCGGTGTTCGTTGTTCGAATGTCGGTTGACACAGCGTGTTCAGTGATGTATGTTTAAACAAAGTATATTTTTACTTGCGATCTTTTTGATGTTTTTTTTCTCTTTTTTACGTAAGAAAACTGTTAATATACAAGCAAAAGTCGCGAGTATCAGCTAGTATTAAATAATAAAATATATAAAATATCATTAATTCAAAAGCACACTGAGGTAAAACCCGTACTATACGGCGCTTAGAAAATATTTTCTGACTACCGACTACAACAAACAAAAAGTTACATTTAGTTGTTCGATGCGATTTGCCTTGTTGTATGTTTTGTGAACTGCGTCTAATATACGTGTTCTGGACTCTTAATGTGAGTACTTTTATTTCTTCCGTATGCGTTATTTACACACTTCTTTCACAACTTCAGTTAAGAAATATTTATATTTGTTACATTTTAGTCATTATTTCCTCACTGATTTTATTTCTCCAATCGCGTTATCATATTCAATAATAATAATCGATTTGTGAGAGTTAATAAAAGATTAGTTAAAAGAAAATAAAAAAAAAAAAAAAATTAAATTGTATAAAATAATTATAATCATTATTTTCTTATAGCACACTAATCACGTCATTATAAGTAAAAAATAAAAAAAAAAAAATCATATACATTGTAAGTCCCAGGGACTATTAATTTTTAACTCGAAGATGTTCAATCATTCATATCATAATTATGAATCGAATCGCATTTAAGATTGAAACACTCACACGTTTACTTAAATCGTAGATTAAACTCGTATTACCAGAAATCTGTTAAGTACATCCGTGAGATAATCTTGACAGCGCGATTTAACAGATGGCACAACGCCATCTATTCGTGGATAGATTAAATAAGTAGTACATTGGTCTTTGACTCGGACGCACAACATTCTCTAATAGATGGCGGAACTGTATACATTATTGTTTATATAAAATCAATAATATTTTTTTACTCACGCATATTAAATTTATATATTTAATGAAATGTTTGCTACATTTTATTAAATACTGAATTATACTGAATGATATGACAGATTTCAAATCATACTTTGAAATTGAAATATCGCAACGATCTTACGCTACGCTTGTATTTTCATCATTGTATTTGTTCGTGAATTATTTAATTTACGAAAACACATTCTAAATGAACCACGACGATACTTTCAACCCCGACAACCTGAATATGAATACAGCTTCAGCGTCTCATACAGACTCAGGTCTTATTTAGAAAATTGTAAATAATTAAATAGAAATTAGAAATAATGTTGGTATATTAACTTAAAAAGTATAGATTGTAGAGAAAAAAGGTTTAAAACAAAAGTTGTAGAGAATAAACTGATCTTTAAAA
This sequence comes from Nymphalis c-album, assembly GCA_963151315.1. Taxonomy (NCBI): domain Eukaryota; kingdom Metazoa; phylum Arthropoda; class Insecta; order Lepidoptera; family Nymphalidae; genus Nymphalis; species Nymphalis c-album. Next base: position 119,290 of record OY720612.1, read on the forward strand.
ATGGATTTATGCATTTTGTTTATTTTATTTTATTTATATTTGGGAAACATACAGTGTGTTATTACATAGAATTAAGGAATTATTACTAAATCATAAACCAATAAAGTTTCCACTTAAAAATAGTACAAATGTTAGAGTATGCGTGTAAAAAAGACAACAGAAAGAGACAAAAATACAATCTAATCGACTAATTACAAAGTTAAAAAAAAAAAAAAAAAAAAAAAAAAAAAAAAAAAAAAAAAATCAAGACGTTAAATTACAATAATATTAATGAACATAAATATAAACAATATCATTAAAAATATTTAAATTTGGTTTCAACAATTAAAGTAACATCATAAATCATCAATTTATGGCAAGTAATTGATTCAATATACATATACATTATTAATTTACAAAAAAAAAAAAAAAAATATTAATTTTATTAATTATTTATTTAACAAGTATTCTTTTAATAATTTTCTTATTTTATTAACATTCTCTGTTGTAAAAAAAAAAAAAAAAAAAAAAAAAAAAAAAAAAAAAAAAAACAATTTCGCTAAATCGTTTATTGTAATCGGTGCAGGCTCTGTAAACAAATATATTTTGCGCATAATTGCTTCGGGTGAGTGACGGATTAAAAAGTAAGCACTTACGTGTGGTGATTCGAGAGCATCGGAAACTAATACAACCTAAGAGAAACGGGGAATCAACTAAATTATTAATTAATTTAAATAAGAATATTTGATCTCTGATCGCTCTTCTGTCAGCGAGTGATAACGTATTTAAGCATTCATTATTATGTATAAATTCCTTAAAACGCACAAATCTTATAAATTTATTTTGGACTCTTTCCAATCGGTGTATGTATGTTTTGTAATGCGGATTCCAAACAGTGGAAGCGTATTCGAGGATAGGTCGTACAAAGGAATTATATAGAAGAGTTAGGGTACTAGTTTTCTTGAAATCTTTCGACGTTCTAAACACAAAACCAAGCATTCGACAAGCTTTAGCCACTGTCTTACTTATATGCAAACCGAAGGTCAACTTATTGTCCAGATGTATACCCAGGTCTCTCACCTCGGTCACTCTATTAATCTCAACACCGTCTAGACGATAATCATATATAGTAAGATCGCGTTTCCGTGAAAATGAAATGACGCTACATTTATTTATATTTAAATATAGAGAATTGTGTTTACAATATAGACACAATCTGTCTAGATCCTCTTGCAAAAGTGAGCAATCCAACGGAGTCGCAATCTTTCTACAAATTTTCATATCGTCTGCGTATAACAGAGTACATGAGTTTTTAATTATGCCATTGACGTCATTAATATATAAATTGAAAAGCAGGGGACCAAGGTGAGGTGGCATTTAATTGATGAATCTATTGTTTCAAGTTATTGGCAGCGATAGAAAAACCGGTTCATTAAATGGGCCATAAATCGTAAACGGTAAGTTTTACAAAAAAAAAGGTTTACTGGAAACAAAAGATTCGAAATTTTATTTTCTACAATAATGGTCGTATGACTTTTACCCTAAAGTGCATAGTTTCTGAGATATCGACCAAAAACGTTTTTTCAAGCTTGAAGCTCCATCTGGATCTGTCAGCATTTTGTGATTTTATGCTCAGTAAGTGACCTTATAAATAAATAATTGGATCGGAAATTTAGTGCAAAGTTGACCAAAAAAAAAGCATCTATTTTTACTGGCCTATAAGTAATATTATGTTCTCAACTAAAACCCTCTAAAAATGTATATTATTATGTAAGACCGAATATTTCTAACATTGGTAGTAAATTAAATAAATCAGGCTGACAATTAGTTCAGTGATTCAGTCGCGGTGACGAGTTAGCAAAAAAAAAACAGGACAGGACCTTTTTATTCTGATAAAATAAAAGCTACACGGTTAAGTAGCTGATTTGAAAATAAAACACATTTAATTACTTTATTATAAGGGTTTTTTATTGTAGTCTTAATAATAAGGCAGTGACACGTTGTATTACTTGACTCGCGACATGTTCGGATGGGCGGCCTCTAGCCGAGACCTGAAACCAATATTCAATATTAATTCATGGAACATTTTTTTTAAAACGCATATAATTAAAATAAAGGGCTTTTTTATAGAATAGGTAGGCGGACGAACACATGGGCCACCTGATCGTAACAGGGCACCAACCAAATGTGCCTTCAAACCAGAACACAACAATACAAAGTACACAACAATAAGTTTTGCGGTAGAATATCTGATGAGTGCGTGGTACCTACCCAGACGAGCTTGATCAAAGCCCTACCATTATCCTTACCAATCAAAATTACAAAATTACGGTTTTCGAAATTGAATTAAATCCAACATTCAATACCAACGATAGTTTAAAAGCTCAATAATTATTAGCAATTAATTTTGTAATTGAGTTCAAGCGATGGTAATACACACCGGCCACCCCGCCGAGCAAGGAGATTATGTTCGTGAAGGAGCTCAGGTTATCGATGGTGTGCTCAAGGTGAGAAGTTATCAGCGAAGACAGCGCACTCGAGTTGGTCGCTAGGCTGAGGATAAAATGAGTTACATTTAGAGACTCAAATGCAAAAGTACTGATGGTAGTTAAAGCGTCTTTGCAATAAGACATCATCTTTTTCGCTTGAAATATATTTTTTAAGATCATCTTAAATTCGTAACGCAACGTTAGACGTGAGCAGAATGTGCCAAGACAACTATGGATATACATTTCGAAAGAACGTTGAAATTATTTACTATATGAGGTAATACGCTTCTTTATCTTATGTACCGACACATAAATAGATAGAAAAATAATAAAAATGAATTAATTGCAACTTTTTTGAAATTAATAAGACGTTGTGATTGGTGAATACACATATTTTTCCACCTGTATTAGAATTTCCCTACAAAACAGAAGAACAAATAACGCGTAGTATAACCTCGGAATTCACACGTGTTATGTGCATTGCGTTACAGCTGTATGTAGTTATGTACTAAGTTGCTACATCCCTTGTTTCTATTGGCACTGGATCAATCGGCCTTCAAACTGTTACACAATTATACAAAGCAGGCTGTTAGTCCAGGGCGGCGACGGTATTGTAATTACATACGTAGTTGAATAGTCTCTATTAACCTCTGAATATTATCCATATTATAAACTTAATTTAATAGTTAAAAACCAATTTCAATCAAATACTTGCAAGTTTACTGTTTTAGCTGTTTTATGGAGTTATTCGTACTATTATTGGTTAAATTAATATGTAAACTGTGGTATGGTACGGTATGAACAGTAGGCACTGGCAGAGTGAGAGTTATTGTTGAGCCCAGTCTTGACAGGCGCATCTAGAAAATATACTAATGATGTACACTTATGTACAGAGTAATGTTTTTTCGTTAAAACATATTTAAGTAATCCTGATATAGACGTTACAAAACTTACTCCAATTGGCAATCAACGCTGGCGCTCATCTGTAAAAGATAATTTTTTCCCGTCAAAAAGGTTTGTGGTAGTTATTGTTATCTAAATATCATTTAAAATTATTCATAACCAATATTAATCGCATTTTGAAAATAATCTTTCATTTAATTTAGTTCTTTAGTTACTCAATAAACAAAGTTCATTGCACTTGAATATTTCAGCACTATCAGTTGTTTAGATACTAGACTGTGCTGTTAAATAAAACTTTAGACTTCTATTTAGGAAGGATTCGAGCGTATTCCACCAGCGCAGGGCTGTTCTTATGCGGGTTCATAACATTATTTATAAATATTTATCGGAAACTTGAAGGCTTTACGATGTTTTTCTTCACGGCTGAGAACGAGTTAATTATCAACCAAAAAAAAATAATTATCTAGCAAATCAATCAAAACTCTTCAGTTGAATTTAACATTCTCGTGTTGCAACCACTGGACTATCTCGGCTTAAGTTTTGGTTTATAGTAATATACTAGACGTATACAAATTATTTGATGAATTTATGGATGATGTCCTCTTCATGTGTATATGTAACTAAAATATAAGTACATCATCTGTTCCTAGTCTTTTGGTCTTCAATACAGAGACAATGGCTTTCACCAAGAATTTTCTAAATAAGTAATTCACATTCACAAAATATGCAGCTATATGACCATACTAGTGGAGACCTAGCTTCACTTACCATGAACATGACAAGCAACGAGAGAGCGAAAGCGGAGAGACGAGAGAACACGCGACGCACCATCTCCACTAGCGAGTTTCTTCAAGTGTGTTTCAGTTGATTTTACTGCGATTTATATATGTTATGAGAATTAGCGAGTAAAGTTATATTAATAATGACTTCAGTTCATTCATATATTATTATATTGTTAAGTATATATTTATTAGCATTAAAATGCCCGCCCTCGCGCTACATTCGCTCTTGTTCAAAGATAATAGAGGAAGGTTGCCTCTGCATATTGTTTACATAATTTTATTTTAGTTAATTGCGTATTTTATGTAGTATATTTTTGTTACAATCTTTTCTATCATAGTTAAAATTATTATCGATGATTGTAATCTAACTACCCGTATTTATGAACAGATGAGCTAGTTTGTTAACATCACTTTTCGGTTTGAAGTTTAATATTGCTCATAGTCGATTAATATTTCATTATTAGACGATTAGTTTGCGTCATGTTTGAGTTAATTATTTATTTATAGTGTAAGCACACTACCTGCGATCACGATTTAAAGGTGAATTTTGACGTTTTAGACTTCGGGGATAGTGAATCCCCATTTCGCCTACGGCAAGGGAAATAGTATACCTAGCATCAATATGGAGTTTGCTAACATACTGTAAGTCTGACGTTCGCTGGCTCTCAGTCTACTATGCCAGGCATATTATCTATAATTATATAATTTTCCAACCGTTGTTTACGATTAATACATTTAGTTTGTGTCTGTATGAAATAACGCAGAGGCAGATTTATAACAATACAGTCGGGTTATGCAGATTTCCTCACGATGTTTCCGTTCACCGTCAAGCACGAGATGAATTATAATCACAAATTAAACACATGCAATTCAATGGTGCATGCCCGGGTTTGAACCCAAGATCATCGTTTAAGATTCACGCGTTCTAAGCACTGAGCCATGTCGGCTTATACACCTTTCTGTAAAAAAAATTATAAAAGCGGTACTATAAAATGACTGCAGTAAAACCGGTTTTAAACAATTCAATCTGTCCTGTCCTCTCTGTCAATCACTCCGCTGTCAAATTCCGCCACGGTATTATTTTATGTTTTTTCCGCAATTGTAACGTGTTTAATTCAGAACTAAGTAAGGCATGCGATGTTGTCGCGGGCGGCGCGGCGGCTGCGATCGAACTTGGAGTAACGCGTTACGCAGGTAATGCTGATTGTACTACTACTGTTACTCGGTAAATAAAAAAAATATCGTGTACGACTAATTGTCATGACTGCACAAAGTTTATATATTATGTTTTAATTGCAATACCCAGCTCCGGCTGTTTAGTGGCGTGTTATATTGTATGTGTATGTTATGTTAGCACTTTGTTATTGTAAAAGAAGATTCAAAATTTCGGAATCGTTCTTCTGCTTCCGACATATTGAATGTAATGTATGTTATGATAGCGCTAGCGCTTGTGGCGCTTGTGCCAATCTGTGGTCCCGCTGTGTACAGTTCACAACGGGTGCTACATAACTTCCAGGCTTATTGTAAATGCAATAATCATAAAGCGAAAATCGAACAGAATGTTATTCTAGTATAATATGTTTATGGTTGGTGCGTTAATTTAGCGTTTATGCAAATACTCTGCTCGTTTTTATGTAAAATTATTGTACATTTTCGTATTCAACGTTGTTAAGTCTCGTTTGACCGACTTCGCAGAATATAAGTTATTGACAAAGTCAAATAGATGTTATTACTTTTAAAGAAAGTTGACGTTCGCCCGACGACGAATGGTCTAGTTCAATACAAATCTTGGTAGGATTGAAAAAATCAAAGATAATAAATTAAAACTTTTCCTAATGAAACAACTTTATAAACTGTACAATGACTGCACATAATAAATATATATAGGGTATAATAAAATAAGCAATAGATATATACACAGTATTTTTATTGACTTGAAAAAATATAATTAAATAGATGTTGTTTTTCCTGTTTTGTACATGTCGAGTAATAAGTCTCGACTCTCTAATATCTGACGCTCGGCTGTTGAATAATTTTGACGTGCTAACGCATAAGAATTCTAATTTCCATAGATTATATATTGCGGGTTGGTATCGTATGGTACGTTACCTACCATACGCTACGTTTCGCACCAACAGTTGACATTGGCGAAGCTGCCGCAGTGTCCTCCCTTGTAGCCGCGCCTCTTGCACTCGGCGTTGCAGTCCGACGTGTAGTTGACGGCGCCCCACACGCAGCTGCCGATAAGTTTGTCCGCTTCGACTGCATTTTTCGGAGACGAAACAATCACCAGGAATGTGACGCAGACCAACAGCAACATTGAATTTTTCACCATTTTGACGTTTGCGAAGAATATACTTTAGCTGATGAGAACTGATGCGTCGATGTAGAGACGTGAACTTCAACTGTATCCGATAGTTAAATGTTTTCCGTATTTATATCGTTGCAATCGGGTTTAACCCGCTAGCAAAAGGCTTGTTTTCTAACGGAAAATAGTGCTGATAAATAAGGAAAACCCGACCACCTAATCAACAAGTCGTTTGTGCGGCAAAACTTGAAATTAGTCCAGGTATATATCATATTATAGTTACCTATAGTGTTGCGTTAATGTCAATGTAATTAAAATAATTACCACTATTATGGAATTAGTTCATCAGCTTATTAGGTCATTTACATACAATTAATAAAAAAACTTAATTAAAACAGTTTTTTTTTCTAAATCTGTCGATTTGTTTGTTTATAACATAAACTAAACTGAATTGCCTCTTATATAGTTGTAATATTTATATAACTTAATCTGTACCTGTGTACTGTGTAGTTTAAGCGGCTGGACCGATTTGGATGATTTTTTTAAAATAAATGTAATATTTCAACCATACGTAGCCAGGTCGGACAACTAATATCATATATTATATAATATATTTGACTGCCTCGATGGTCTAGTGGCTAGATATAAGGCCGCAGACCCGGTGTTCCTGGGTTCAATTCCCAGGTCGGGCCAATAAATAGTTATTGGGTTTTTCTGTCAGAAAATTCTAAGTAGCAGCCCGGAGTCTGGAAGTTGGAAGTGTGTACACTCCCGAGCCTCGGAAAGCACGTTAAGACGTTGGTCCTGCGCCTGAACACTTTCTGGTCGTGTCGGTTTGCCGTCCCACCGGATTATGAGAGATAAGGAAAAGAGAGTGTACCTGTGTTTGCGCACACACTTGTGCACTATAATATCTCCTGCGCAGTTGGCTAATCTCTCTTGAGATTGGCAGCCCTGGCCGAAATTGGTCTGGAGGACCTTATTTTCTTATATCATATATTATAGTTTAAATAAAATAATAAAAAAAAATATGTAGTACATGCCTTTCATATTTATTCATTAATAACAACAGCAAATGTCATACATCAGATAAATCTAATGTGTCACCTTCCTTAGTTGTTTATTACTTTGTATGCGCACTATATATAATGTTTTTACTAGACTACTCTACTTTACATCACAAAATATCCATACTTGTTTATATTATTAGATTATTGTAACTTTTGTCGTATTGCTGTACTGCGCCTTTTCGACTTAATTGTTTTATTAATTGTTTTGTAATTTTCTCTGTAAGTGATTTAAATGTAAATCTTTTGAGAAAATAAATGTCTATAACCGTAAATGTAACAGTCATAATAAATTATATAACAATAATAAAATACGTCGAGTCATTGCTTTACGCTGTTGTTTAGTTTGCGGGCGTGACCTGTAACTTTACGAGCACATCAATTATTTTATGAAGTACTAATCACATTGTGGCTTTTTCCAAAATATAATGTAACTAGAACCATCGATAGTATCGGGTGTCTGATCTATTCTCACGTTATTCTTCTGTTGTCGTAATTTCTTTCATAGTGATATCAGATCGGTGGCGTATAGTAATGTGTTAAGTGAAATACAGCATCACTGGTTAGCCCGACAGACGACAGACGTTGCTCTGTACTAAATTCAATAATAATTTTGTTCTTTTTGTGAATTTCTACGAATAATTGTTTACGAATAATTTATTGCGGACGGAGATGAGTGTCGGCAGCACGCCGCTAAAATGTTCGAGATGTGTGATATTATGACTGTAATGTGATAGACTTGGGATCGCTGTTTTGTTTCAAGATTTAAGTTACGATTGAGTTCAGTCAGAAATTCAGGTAAACAGTTAGACCAAGATTTAAATCAAATCGTTTGCTGTGACATAACGCATTCTTTAATAGCAATGCTTTATGATATACATATTTTGTTTTCTGGCGCGTACAGTCACATAGTTAATGGTTTTCCGCCGCGGAACTCGTTACATACCGTTATTGACCGTACGGGAAGCATGGGTTTTGTATTGACACAGACAACAGTTATGTATTTACCCTCATTGTGCGAATAAAATTTGTAAATAATTATTTAGGTACATTTAATTTTATTTGGCATGTAAATATATCATTTGATGCAAATATAAAAGATATTATTTTTTTTGTCTATCAATATTTGATGATGATGTTATGTGATGGTAAACTGAGATGACACTGCTTTAGTGGGCTCGGATAGTCCTAGCTGTGCGGTTGCACCCGAGTATAATTAATAAAAATATAATGAATAAAAATCAGCCTAGAGCCTTCCTCGATAAAAAGCCTCTACAACACAAAAATAATTATTATTAAATTCGAATCAGTAGTTCCTGAGATTAGCTAGATCAAACAAACAAACTCTTTAGCTTTATATTAGCTATATATTAGTATAAGTTATATGGTTTACAAAGTGTGGTCGATATAATAATTTAATGTCGATTGAGAACACCGACCAAGTTACAGACACAGCTGAGGCACGCGTGGTATCGCCATTTACACTGAGAATATTTGTAATAATAGTCTGAAACTAACTTTCACACCTCGTGTAACATTTGCAATGCGGCTGGCAATGGTGTGTAATCTACTATACAGCCTATACCTGGATTTGAGGGCCAAGGCCTCTAGGGATCTTAATAATTGAGACACCGCTGGCTGGGTGGGGTACGTCGGCTGGCCAGGTCCTTAGACCGGTTTCTGAAGGGCCAAGGCATAAAGCCGGGGCTACTAGTAGCTTCCAAACTCTAAAGGTTTCATTTGGTATCGTGATGTTGGTTTCATTTAAGAATTGAAGCTTCCATATCCTCAATTGCAATATTAAAATATTTACTTGGTGGTAGGGCTTCGTGCGAGCTCGACTGGGTAGGTAACAACAACTCATTGGATATTCTACCGAAAAACAGCAGTACTTGCTATTGTTGTGTTAAAGTATGAAGGGTGAGTGAGCCAGTGTAATTACAGGCACATGGGACATAACATCTTAGTTCCCAAGATTGGTGGCACATAGGCAAAGCGATGGTAACATCTCTTACAACGTCAATATCTATCGGCGTTGGTGACCACTTACCATCAGGTGGCCCACATGCTACACCTACTACTCCTACACCTTCCTATGCAATAAAAAAAAGAACATTCGTCTCTTTTAAACAATTTTACACAGAAAACGGAGTTGAAAGTTGGTATGGCGGGTCAGTCATTTTTGATGTAAGAATCATGAAATTTTATATACCAGCGTCTGGTTAGAAATGAATAATTACGTATTTCAGGGTTTTCGAAAATCTTTCCCCCAGAGGGTCAAATAGGGGTTGAAAGTTTGCAGGGGGCTCCGTCATATTTGACGTAAGAAGCATGAAATTTAATTTTAAACCTTCTGAGCAAAAAAAAAATGCGTACGCATTTTGACATTTTTGAAAATTCAACCTTAAACGGGAGAAACGGGTTGGCAACATAAGTATAAAAAAAATGGTCCACCTCACAATGTGGTCACACAATGACCTGCTTGGAATTTACTGTTTTCACAGCTAAAATAGACCATAATTAACATTTTTTTTTGTCGCGGGCAAAGCCGCGTTTGAACCGCTAGTCTTATATATATGTTGGTATATAATTTGGTTCTTATTGCACACACGACGACAATAATGTATTCAAATAGTTGTTTTTAATATATATTTTTATAGTTAAGTTACTTTATATAAATATGTATGTGTATTTTAATTTATTTAGATTTTAAGGAAAAAATGAGACATACATACTGATTGAACTTAAATATATACAGATCAATCATTACGAGCGCGTGGATTGGTACAAGAATGCTAGCAGTATTTTCCTGGACTTTAATTGCATATCTGATTCCGAGACCAAAAATGAATCAACTCTCCTGTCACACGCGGACGAAATAAAACGGGGCTTTATCTTATCTATTAGGAGGAGTAAAGATAAACAAACTTCAGGTTTACATATTCCATGCGACTTGCTAATAGCTCCGTTATATTGCGCCCTACATGTAGTTCTCGAATATATATCGAAGTTATATATAATACAACTTTATTCCAATTAATCTACTACTTTATAAAAATGCGCCATAATTCTAGACGCAATTTTTAAGTAATTCATCATGAATGCCAGGGATTTAAGGTTAAGGTTAATTCAATGTCAAAGTTGTTTATTTGTTCCTCCTCCGTGTCCCTTCGTGTATTATTTTGTTGTATTCACAAGGTCAGCGTGAGAGCCAAACTGGTCCGATATTATTGATAAGGTAGTTAATAAACATCGATAGCTATAAAAATGTTGAACCTGTTCGACGTTTTACGCAGATCACTATGATCCGAAATTATATTATGATTAAATTATTTTACTATAAGGAAAATGATTAGTTAGTTAGGTACATAAAAAAATACTTTTATTTTTGTATTCTTTAATATTATGGCAGTGACAATAAATAATAATAAATTAACAATTTTAAATGCTTAATTGTAATAGGTACTACATTTTTATTGCTTATAAATTTAGTAATATTATAAAGCAATAAAAATGTTATCCCTTATAAATAATTCTAAATAAATTAGGAACATCTTCTAACTCCCCACAGCATCACCCGGTCGACGCACGCTGGAACGAACAAACATTTTATTTGTAAATAGAGTCTACAAAGGTAAATTGGAGTGATGTTCGATCATGTGGCTCAGTTTTATGGTTAAAACATAAGTGGGGACAGCAGTGTGACAGTGACGTACCGACCCGACTCATCCCAACAGGCCGATGACGTCAACAACGGCGTTCAGCTTGTCGATACACCTCTCGATCTTGTTGATGATGAGCGCCGCCACAATCGACGTGCCGTCACTGGAGATAAATTATTTGTATTAGCCAACGTTGAAATACAATCGTGATAGATATTACCTGAATACAGGTAACTAATTCTGTGTGATTCTAATATTAGACATAAGAGATGTAATAACCCATCTAAAGTTGGGGCTGATTTGGTGAAAATTACAAAAATAAAAATACATTTTTAAAAAATGTATCCGACATTAAAATAAACGACTGGATCTCGAAAGCATCAAAGTATGCATGGGTGTTTCTATTTCGAACCGGTGGAAGTGCAGTTTGACTATCAATAAGCAAGTGTAATGCTCCTAGTTTAAATCAAATATTTTGATTGTTTTTTGTATCGTGCACGATCGCTTCTGTAGATTAAGATTATGTAAGATTCATATACTTGTGTGTTTTATAGCCTACATATATGAGCTCAGTATAGGAACATACATTTTACTAAATTATTTCTATTTCTCTCCGTACTTATTCCAATATTTGCAAATATCTTTAGGGCACGGTTACCTGGCCATCCTAAATCACTGTTCTATCTTTATGCCATCATAACTTACTGTTGAATGCTGCAATCTGTATATAACTACTAATAAGGTTCCTTGTTCATATTTTTTTTGTATTATTACATAATATACCCGTATGTGATGGTCCGTAAATGTTCTGCGCAAATGTTTGTACTACTTTGATATATTTTACTACTAAAATAATAAAACTATTTTAATTTATTTAAGAAATATTACTTACGTTTGACCGTTCGCGCAGGAAAACAACTGAAAACAAAGAAAACTTAGTTAGAGTATTACATTATAACACACTTTATCTTTCTTATTACTAACCTAGAAGTTATCATAAAATACCATGGTTTGTGGAAAGCCTTCCAAATAACGCATATATAGTTCAGATGATAGAGAACATGGACATTATAAACGAAGAACATCAGTTCAAATCTGCATAATCACAACAATGATTTTTGCACAGTACAGTTGTGTTTACACTGATGTCATGCGCGTTGACGGCAGAAATACATCATCATGATCATAAGGCTGGAGGCGGATAGTGGACTCTTCAATGAAATTGGCAGAGATGTGTCTTTTTAATATTAGGTACAATTTATCACATAATTAAAAAAGTCAAGAATGTTATAAAATTATTAGAAAATTGTTTTTATTAATATATTATTATCATATTAGTGTCATCAAATAACTCGTATCTTGTATTTTCCTCAAAGCTACTTGTGTCGTAAGTAGTAATAAATATTGAGATGGAAGGATAAACGATTTTTATATTTACCATCAACAGGACAGGCAGCAAGAGAGCGAAGTGTGGGAGCCATGACAGCACACGGGACGACATGTTCACGACACGGGTACTCGACGACTACTCGACGACTGCTGACTTACAGCTGCGACTAGTTCTTTATATAGTTAATACTGTACTGTATAGAATATATGGATACAAGACATATTCAAATAGAAACACACATGAGATGTTTTGTATATGTATTGAGAAATCAATATACAAAACATCTCATGAAAATAATAAAAAAATTTTTATAAAAAGTTAGGCATCAAATTTAAGTGTTTTTAAATAAATAATATTACTTGAATATTTTAAAGAACAAGCAATAAGGTAGTTTTAAAATATTTTCTACTAGCGTATTGCCAGCGGTTTCGCCCGCGTAGTTCCCGTTCCCTTGGAATTACGGAGACAAAATGTAGCCTATGTTGCTCGCTGTTAATGTAGCTTTCCATTAGTGAAATAATTTTTAAAATCTGTTTAGCGGTTTATTATTGAAAGCGTAACAAACAAACATACTCACTTTCGCATTTATATTATTAGTTAGGACGATAATATATTATGGCAGTGCTCTACATTTTTTGTATGATTTTCAATTTGCATCAAAATTAAATGCCTTGCGCTAGTTTCATTCAAGACGTAGCAACGCGAGCGCGTCGAATTGAGTGAGATAACTGTTTCATGAAATGAATTAGAAAAACCGAATACTCATTTATTTATAATATTTTATGTTTTTGTATAGGTAGTGGGCCGAGTATATGGGCCACCCGATGGTAAGTGGTCACCAACGCCCATAGACAATGGCATTGTAAGAAATGTTAACCATTGCTTACATCGCCAATGCGCCACCAACCTTGGGAACTAAGATGTTATGTCCCTTGTGCCTGTAATTATACTGGCTCACTCACCTTTCAAATCGGAACACAACAATACAAAGTACTTCTGTTTTGCGGTAGAATATCTAATGAGTGGGTGGTACCTACCACCAAGTACGTTTTCGTATTGACATTAGCCCTGAAAAAGTATTTTTTATTGAACGTTTGTGCACTTAGACAAGAAGCCTCGAAAGTATACAAACACCCAACAACAAAACACCGAACACAAGACTGATCGTCCCCGGTTGGGTGTTTTGTTGATTATTTTATTAGTATATTATATTTTTCTATATATTTATACAGTGTGATAATAATAGAACCGACTCCGACGTATAGGCAAGTCATATCGAGAGTAAGCAAAAATAATAATATCTGCAACATTCAAGTAACGAAGTAAGCATTACTCTTTCGCCAAGGAACGTTAACAAATCGCCTGATTTTATTTTGTAATAACACTTTGTTTGCGGAAAGAACGAACAAAACATGTTTGCTTCTCAAATAATTCCAGGCGGCAAAAAATGTAGATGGACGAATAATATACTTACTGATTTTCCTTATTTGTATGCAAACCACAACATAGGTATTCTTACCATAATAAACGAGTTATTAAAAAAATAAAATCTAATAGTTAATAATTATGTTTGTGGGTAGCATGTATTTTTGATAAAACCCCCGAAATATTGTTTACATTTTGACGCGTAATAAATTGTAAGCTTGAATTGTATCTAATATTTTGAACGATAAAACAATTAAAATATATGCAGTGCGTTTCTATTCATCTTTTCAGTCTATATTTATCTGCTTTTAAATAAATATAATATTATGTATATGTCAACGCAACATGTTCTGTTCGTCTATAATATTTATAAAAAATGCTATACAGAAAACGAATACTACATTTTTGAAGTGTAGTACGTAGTTATTTTCTATGGTAGTAAAATTTTAAGATCGGGTAAAAGATTTGGGTATAACATTGCTATATTGTGTAACGTCTGTAAGTTGACTGCTTTTATGTTTACACAGAAAACGCAATTAAATATTTCTTTTAATATGTAAAGTATAGACACTAAATATCGTCTCCTGGTCGTCCCGCATCGTCTCCCGGATCTTCTCCCTGAGGGCGCGCGTCGGGGCGGGGACCGTGCCAGTGGTGGCGCGACGCTCTTACCGCGCAGACGTGTCTAGTGTGTGCTCATATTCTTCGTATCGCGGTAAGATGTTGTTGTGAATAGTATTGAAATTTATTTGCTATTCGTTTTGAGTTTAAATAAAATATGATTTTTTTATATGATTGGTATTATTTATTTTTACGTTCATATTATTTCTTATTTTTAAGGGAAGCTAGTTTGTTGTCTGTTAAAGTTTATTTATGTTTTTAACACTTTTTAAGTTGATAAATATATTGTATGTTTTCCATTTTTTTTCCCTAAAGTACCTAGTAAGTGGCAATTTAATTGGAATTGACATAAAAAAACGGACTATTGTTTTTAGTGTTGTAGTAAAAACCTTTTTTTGTTACTGATAGTGTTACAGTTGACTTAAAGGAGTACGTTTCATAAGTAACAAATATTACATACATTCAAAAACAGTATTCAGGGTATTTACGTTATTTTGGTGTTCATTCTTACCTGTTAATTTGTTTATGTAGTTATATATGTCACATATATAATTCTAGTGACTTTAAATATACAACCATTACACGTTATGTCACATAATACTATAATATGTTCAAAATATCGTCATGAAAACATGTATCATTTTTTTTCAAATGAAATATATTTAACCAATGTTTACATAACACTAACTTATACCTACGGACTACGGTATACCTTAAGACCGAGTACGTTAATAATTTCGTCTTAGTAATTTCCTCGGTTCACTCGTTCTTCACACCGGAACTAACATATTTTGATGTTCCCGAGCCGGTAATACGTTTAATAATTATTCATTTATTTATTCAAGTAACAGATTAATTTACAAAAGACGACCGAACAGAAAACGCTCATCATTCAAGGCATTCAAAATATGTTGTAATATAATTATATTTTTATTATTTAATATAAAAGAAATCGCGATTGGCTCAGTATCTTTACTTTTTCAATGTATATAAAACACCGACACGAAGAGTATGAAACGTAACAAGTGGGCCAAGTATTCGCTCTTGTAAGTTGTGTAACATGTTGTCACGCTTGACAATTATTTAAAAGTTTGTTAAATAAAATAAAATACACAATTAAAAGATAATGGCGTATTTTGCCGGCCGAGAAATGAGGTCTCTGATGTTTTTCCGTTTATATTCGGAATCATAAAAATGCGTAGCTGAACTGCTAATTATAATAATATTGAACAAAATAGACATCTTTCTAAGCCATTTAACTCACGCGGTATGCCAAGATTGAACGACGCAAATACTTACATAAATGTGCCTAATCAATTTATAAGTTTGTTATAGAGCACACAACGGGCAAAACTGCGTCAATATCTTGAGGCGATGTGCTTTTGAATAATGCCTTTAGTACGTTTAATAACACTTTGGAGCTATGGTAAAAACAGAATATCAGAAACCACCTCCTGGATTTCAGATCCTTATTGACTTTTTTCTCCAGTTCGATTCCTTCTTTCCTTCCTTAGATCCTTTTTCCTTGGATCCGCCGTAAATTATACAGGTTTAAATAGAGTACAGTTAATAGGAAGTGCTTGACGTTCATACTGTATGTGGTAGACGCACTGCCCATTCGAACCGATGAAAGCTACACTTGAAACAAAACATGTAAATTAAGTAATATTTTTAAAGTGAACATAGTTTATATTTTTTAAATATCATAAGGACTAATATTAATCATCACTTGCCTCCATAATTATTGATTACTTACATTTCGTATGATTATTTTCCTAAAATTAGTGACGTAAACCCAAACTGTATATAACGCTCGCGGCGTCGAGTTCCACTTCAGTAATAAATTAGACAGTCCTTGAAGATGCGTCCGTGACTGAATTGTATTATGAGTTCTTACAAGGATAGTTCGGTAATCGATGTCACCGGATTATTTCTATCGGATTACGGAGAAGGTTTTCGAGACAATTTACTCAAGGATCTACATAACATATATATCTTGTGGGTTTCACGCTGGCGTTTGTGAGGAATGTACTATCGAAAAGTTTCATTCGGGGAATGTTAAA
The DNA here is from genome assembly GCA_963151315.1 of Nymphalis c-album. Classification (NCBI taxonomy): domain Eukaryota; kingdom Metazoa; phylum Arthropoda; class Insecta; order Lepidoptera; family Nymphalidae; genus Nymphalis; species Nymphalis c-album. The sequence continues at coordinate 135,979 of OY720612.1, forward strand.
GATCTATTTTACGTAAAAAAATCACGAAAGAATACCTGAGATTCTAAGAAATGTATGACGGCCTGGTTAAGCGCGTTAATACTACATAGTCTATCCATATCCAGTTGCATAAATAATTCGTCCAACAGTACGAATTTCTTATCACTGATTTTAACAGTTATTGTGGAACTTATAAAGGTTCTTAGACAAATAGATAGATTTCATAGATTTCGAGCCCCAGGGCTTCAGTTGTAATAAAAAAGTATTATTTAGCTGTTTCAAATACACTTAACGTTAATTGGACCTCAACTTAAAATGATTATTTTATTTTTAAATTTTTATTGACTTTTCACACGTTATGTGAATTAATATTCAGGTTATATCATTAAATAAATATATCATTCCATTGAGATTAGAAAGGTATTTTCAATCTGACATTTGGGAACGTAAAAGCCTCGCCTACAATGTTTGTAGCACAAAATTAAAGGAATAATAAAATTCCGAGCACCAATTCCTCTCCGCAACTTGTTATTGCGTAAATTTTTCCCAAGCCGTTTGTCGCCCGAAACAGCTGACAATCTGCGGAGACAAAATTGCGAATATTCTATGATGATATTGTCTTGATAACTTTCATGTTCCTCGTAATATTCTTCCTTTTAATATCGTACGCAGAGATATAAACACGATCATTTTGAAGATTGAAAAATTAGGATGTTTACTAAGGATTTTAGGTGAGCAGTCGTTCTGTTTTAACTAAAATAATTGAATAGTGGTGTGTTTACTTATAAAGTTGAGAACTTCAGTTGACAAATTCTTTACGTGCAATCTGCAACAATATAAACTGATCTTGTGTTTTAAATTAAAAAAAACATATGTAATGACTGTCAGCGACGTGTAATTTTGCAATTTTTACTTTGAGGTGATGCAGCTTAAGGCCTGTCACAACAGAATATTGTAAGGTGCGGTCTCTATACGGTGATATTTTAAGGACCAAGTACTTTTATCGACTCGAAACCGAACGCAGAAATTTCAAATCTGCCGCCTACATAACACATAGTAGTGGTAAATAATGTTATCGCTAAGCGACCAACACTTAAAGACGCACATAAGCTTTTTGACGTCAAAAGCTTTAAGCGTAAACGACGTTAACTTCTAATTAACTGAATAGAAATAGTAGTAATATTATATATATATAAGGATATTAGGATATAGCTTTATTTCAAATATATTTTATATAGGAAAATAATTGTCAAAAATGCAAAGTGCAGCCTGCCGTAGCATTTAGTTGAATTATATTATATTTATTGAAGTCGTTTCTAGTTGTTAGTTATTGTATAATATATATTCAGACTTGTCGCTACCTTATCTTGTTATTGATATTTTATGCGTAAAATGTTCTTTGACTACGTTGTATTTATATTGTGTTTGTCATACATTTGAATGTGTTATTTTTCAATACTTTTTGTGTATATTTACTAACTTATGATAATTATGCGTCGTCATGATCGTTACATTCGTCTATACTGTATCTGAGCCATTCGTTAACCTTCCATATTCTCTAACACTATGTCATAGACTGGAATGTCATGATAATGATTTGAATTCGCCCAGACGATACAAATAAACATTTAGAACGACTGCATTTAAGTAATTCAAGTTTGGAGTATGTCTAATGATAATGATCGTCAAATTGTTAACACGACGAGCTATCAAAGTTATCAAACTTGTGTTAAGAATAAATCAAACAGACTGTTTTGACAATTTTGCTCCTGAATATGAAATCTGAAGCTTCCGGTCATTTCCATGTTCGACTACTGAATCGTAAATAATGCACGCTAACAAATAGTAAGGAAACATTAAAAATAAATGAAAAAAATATTTTTAATAACTCGTTAAAAATATTGAACATCTGCCTAGAACAGCAGTACGTCACACTTTTGAGAAAATTTAAAAGAATTACCTTTTTATCAAAATATAGGATCGGAGTTTTGCTTGTCGAGATTTTTATGTCAGACATAAAAAATCTAGAACATAAGTTGAAATTGCAGCTTCCACGGAAACGCCTCGGGGACCGGAGGTTCATTATTCACTCTCCCTCGAGATCTCGTAACCTACGTCCAGTTAATTTTATCTGCCTCCTGCGGTTAGATTGTCCTGATCAGCGTTTTCTACTTTTTCAACTTATAGTATTATCTTGCCTTTAAAAGAAAATGTAGATAAGTATTAGAAAAAATACGTGAATCTGTAGTTCATTGTTTATTTTTTACTTCCATTAGAAGTCATGATTACTAAAACATTAGCTTAACATTCGCCACCACACCACGCCACGACTCACTTGTACTGGAAGCTTTACATATTAATATTTAGGTACTTGATGATTTCTTAGTCTCAAGTAAGTTTCATCTTCAATATTTTGAAATAATTCCAACGACAACTGGATTACGTGACAACTTATTTATTATTGTTATATTATATGAAACGATGGTATTTTTATTATAATATATTTATATAGATTATAGCGTAGTTAATAAATCAATTTGCTCAATTTCATATTATAATTACATTTGATTTGATACTCATTGCAAATTCAACTGAAAATTCTGCTAATGACGCTCGTATTATAATATTTGGAACGAATATCGGCTCATCGGCTCATATGCAATATAATTTAAACTAATAAATGTATCTACTTTTATTTAAAATGATTGTTGTGACTAAATAGCTCGAAATTATTTGTTTACTTGCTACGTAATTGTGGTCGAATTCAATCATTAACCATTATATTGATAACGTTAAAACATTTTATATCGGAATGAAGTTTAAATTATAAATAGTTTGTGAATAATTAATGTTGCAGCGCGATGGTGAATTTTTTATTTCTTTCATTTTCCATTTAACTATTGTTGAATGCAACACATTTAATGAGTAATTGTTTGAACGCATTTTATCGCAAAAATGAGAGAGAAATTTGTAATTGTGAAGAATCTTTTATAATACTGAACACCATTTTGCTGTTTAATTCACTTTAAAAATAAAGTGTAATATTTACGAAAGGTTTTAAAGTAATCTGCGATAAAGCGCTACCAACGCTTCTGGCCGTCCATTTCTTCGATTTTTTATTTAAAATAATAAAACAACTCAGTTTTATGTAATTAAACTAGGTGTAGCAATTACTAAGTCTATATTTTATTTCAGATAGCTGACAAAATAAGATGCCCATTTTAATACGACCTGAAATTATATGTATTCATCGTCATCTTTTACAGACTGATTTCACGCACAACAAAGTATAAGCGTTTCTTGCTGCTGCTGCTGTTGTTTTCGTCATACCAGACGGTCCAGCAATAACCTAACCCGGTACAGGTGCTTCTTATCATTTGATGATATATGTATAATTGTATATGTAGATGATAGTTTCAAAGCTAAAAGATGCATTTGTTTATAGAGCGGAAGAGTCATATCGTATCGAATACGTAAATCTTAGCTAGATAGCTAGACAAGTAATGTAGTATACTAGTAAAGTAATTTTCGTGTGCTTGGTGGAATAAGTTCCAGCCTTTAGATGACAAGTGGCAAGTTGTAATATTGTCAAACTATGAATATGTATTGGATGTTCATTTACTTCAAAATTATTAAAACTACAAATTTGCTATTTGCACGGGTTTTATATAAAACAGGTTCAAAAATAATGTTCATTAATATTAGAGCTGAAGCGCAGTAGAATAAATTGCAAATCGGAAAAAGGCTTAACGTCAGGTAAAAAGACGCGTTTGGTCAACAGTGGAATATTTACGGATACCTTATCTTTTAAGTCGTAACAATATATTGTTTTCGTTCACCGTTCATTTCTTCTGTGCGTCGTAGTTTATGTTATCGACCAAGTAAGTCTAATAAGCTACACGTGCTTTGTTATTGTTGATCAAAGTATCAATATCACTGATCTCTTATTGGGTTTCCATCACGTTATTTGCCATTTCTTGCACGTAAAGGTAAGGCCAACATAATATATTAAGTTCTATCCGCTTTTTATAGGTAAATATAATTATTGGAAAATATTGGATCTGATTGAATATCATCCGATAAATTCGAGGCTGGAAGTAATCTTAAATGTATTAATACAGTTGTTATGAGATTTTGTTATGTTAAGGTTCAAAGAATTTTTATTTTCATAAAGACTTCACTTACATGAGAACAACCATTGTTAAAATTAGTTATTTTCTCACGTTGTTCGTTGTTACATTAGTCGTCCTTTTATTTATTTATACTCATTTAACACATTGTAACTACTTGCTTAGGAGCGAACGATCTTTCGTAAGATACGCGCCTAGTCGGGTCTTAATGTGTTAACAGGGCTTACCTTTCTTATAATTGAGGGTATTTAAAAACTTGCACTTTTTCAAATGTAATAATTTTTTTCCATTGTTTGTTTGTTGTTGTTATCTTTGTTCAATCGTTATTCTATAATTTGATCGTTACTCAATTATTTGCTTGATATAGTTCGATTTTGTGCTATTTAATAATTTTACGGGTAAAACAAAAAAGCTACAAGTGTACCTGTACACAAATGCTGATTTAAGGGATGATAACATGTCGAAAATTGAATGTGTTATTTAGCGTATAAAATATACGTCCATAAATTTGAGTCATCTCATCTATTCGAGCACAAAGTTACTACTCAAGTTGGCTTAATGTAATAACTATTTCTGAGACCACTGTTTTAGTTGCTGTTACTAAATCTTAGTCTAATATTGATTAATACTCTGGGGTTGTTCCTTTGCCGCCTCCTGTTCAGTTACTGTATGGCGAAATCTTATTAATTTTATTTATAACTAGTCATCGGTCTGAACTAAGCACGGCTGCAAGTTGGAGGAAGTTGTTGTCGTTTCGTTTATTTTCTCTGAAGCTAAACGACAAAAACAGTTGTAATTGAGTATTTATATATAATTAGGTAACCCTGTTTATTTATTATTCGGAATACTATCAAGGATGTAATGATGATAATATCTTCCTGAAGGACTGTAATGACTGGAAATGTAGCAACCTCACCGAATATATTATAGTACATTAGCGTTTAGAAAACACAATGACACGGACATGTTACTTAATAGTGAAATTAGAAAGTGCATCTGTTCTTCTGTTTTGCTCTAATAATTCAGTGACAATACGACACAGTAGTCGATAGATCAGTCGAGAATCAGAAGGGATCCTGCACGTGTCTGATAGAATTGACACGTATGGTGTATTCGCTACGAATGTTTAGGTTTACACTACTTCCAATGTAATTACACAACTTCTCAAGGACACAATTAAATTTTGCATTATAGTATTCTTCATCAGCTACCATTTATATTCTTCACGATTTACAGTATTTAGTTTGAGAAGAACTTACCCAAGGCGGAGTGTTTTTATTTATCGATACGCAGGACCCTTTAACACCAAGTTAATTAGATAAATAGCGGCTCCTATAAAACTGCTTTATAAGCTCGTTTCAACAAACAAAGCCGCGTGTCCGAGCAATCATTTCTCCCCCCACGTGTTGAAGTACTCTTTAATCAAACCCTGATTTATTGTAACACGTTGAATGATTGTAATGATAGTCGAGGGGTGTCGTATTCGAAGAAAAAGTATGCATATAACCTTTGTCATACGAGCTAATTTTGCATAGCAGTCATATTTAAATCGGCAAACTATATAAGAACTATTGTGTGCAAGAGAATAACAACCTTAACGCTATGTAAAAGGCTTCATTTTATATAAATGAGAAAATTTAGAGAGATGAAAATTGTTTCAAAGTAATTTCGACCGAAATGCAATACATTAAGATTCATTTAATACTAAAACGTACGTGTTGAGCGGACAGTTTCAAAGGACGCTACGATCATTTTAAAACAATTTATATATTATTTTGTTAAGCCCGATTCGTAGTTTTGCATTGCGTAACTTGCGGATGTCGACTAATTTGAATTCTAACTTACTTCTGTTATTACCATTACTTGCTTTTTATTTTAAATCATAAAGTTTTCAATTTGTTAGTCGCTCATTGTAAGGGTAACGGTATAGGGTAAAAATTGCACCAAATATTTTTCGAGTCTCTGCCGCGATTAATCAAACCGACAGGAATGAAGAAGCACCTCTGGGTGTAAATGAACTTAACTTGTGTTTTAATTGATCTCTTGTCTTACTTACTTGTATCTACCAACGCGCATTGTCGCAGTGTGGAGGAGTATGAATATGATCATAGATCTTAAAACTTTTCCTCCAGATGAGAGGACGCCTTTGCCCAATAGTGAGACATTTACAGGCTGTTACATTAACACGTTTCGATAAAGTTGGAATAGTGTACGGCACGTATAAACCGAATAAAATATATGGAATGGACATTGTGTACTTGGTAATAGAGCTTTCTGCAAGCTAATAATATAGTTAAGTAATGTCACAATATTTCAAGTTGTTAGTCGCGTCAATTGAATACTTCCACTGGCTGACCGACCGTGAATTCAGGTGTATATTGGTGTATGTCTATTGGTATAACATGATGTTTGAAAATCGAAATAATTTCACGCCATCTGGCGGGCGCCTGTGGAATGATAGAATATATAAAATAAAGTTTTACTATTAATATTCTACACATATTCAATAGAAAGTTCTCGACTTTCCCAGGAAGTGCTCTAAATGCTTCCTTCCACACTTCCTAACTCAGGACCATACTTGTCGAACAAATGTACACCCTATATTAATATCATAAAACTTAAAATCCATTGGTATTACCCGATCACGTCTATCCGCTTGGCCAATTTGAGGAAGATTCAAATGAAAAGCAGCCCTAATTCAGTGGTTTAAAATTGAATTTCCATTGAAATGTAACGTTGTTAAGTAAAAATGACATCTACAGTAAAAGGATAAAGCTTAAAATGAAAAGTACTAGTTTTATTGTTAGCAATTTGTCTCTTCTTTGTGACATGTCCCGCAGCATCTCCAAGTTTTGTTTTATAAGAAATACGATTATACGAAGCGGTGTTAACGTTTTATGTTATGGTTTTACTCGAATTATACAGACGTCCCGATTTTCAGAAAAGTTTCCGTTCAAAAACATTTTCTGGACATCGGAAAAAGATACGCCAATAGGAACGTTTTATTCACTTGATTTAAATTTAGAAGTTGTGAGTCTAGGCTCTTGGTTTCTTATTACTTTTGCGTTTTTTGATTTTGTACAGAAGTTTCTAATTTAATATCTCTCCAACATTACTTTGTATTATTCTTGTAAAACCATTATAAAAAGAAAAAGATAATAAAAACATCGTTGTTTCTGTGGCATAGACGCATTTAGTCGGACACCATAATACGATATATGAATTCAATAATTAAAATCTCCTTAAAATGATCAAAGCTCGCAAGATAAGTCGCACAGTGTCGAGGCTACTTTTTGGATTGCGATTTACGGTGATATTAATATCACCATCAGGTGCCCTATATGCTCTTCCGCCTACCTCCAAGTGGTATTAATACCACTTGGAGGTTCAGTCGCCACCAAGTGGTATTAATACCACTTGGTGGCGACTGAACTAAATCATTGATTTATTTATAATATAGGTAGGCGGAAGAGCATATAGGGCACCTGATGGTAACCAGAGCCCTTAGATATTGGCATTGTAAGAAATGTTGTGTAAGAATTGTAAGAAGTGTTAGAGATTACCTTAACCTTAGGACATAAGATACCAACACAATAATAACACGTACAAACAAATACCACGTACTGCTAAACTAAAGAATACGTTTGGGGTGGGCGACATTCGGGCGGTTGCCTCATATTTTTGAGTCGTCGATTCCACAGTCACTTAAGGCCAGGGTCTTTAATCAGTGCGTCCTACCTGTAATGACTTTCGGTCCCAAAACGTGAACGCTCACCGTAGGTCTGCTCCACAAATTTAAGGTCGCTCAGCGAGCCATGGAACGCGCAATTCCGGGGGTTTCTCTGGCAAATAGACAGAATCTGAAATATTCTATATAACCGTCTGCCATATTAACGACGTGTGATATCGTGAATGCCCATTATTATTAGTATCGTATGTTACCAAGTTGAACTTATCGTTTTATTTTATTTTATCAGGCTAAATTCAGGACAGATAACACAGACTTTTCGTTCGCCTGATTTGTGGTTATAATATCTTTAAGTACTGATACGGAAGCTATTATGTATGTTTTGATTGATGTATTTCATATAAAGTCGAAACTGATCGCAGAAGTCGCTCGTGAAATGGAACAGCGCGGTATAAATGTGACATCGTTACATTTTATTACAACCATGTTCGGCGATCAGATTACAGTACAATGTATTGACGATGTAACACGTTGACAGATGCAGCTTCCGTGGAGATGAGCGCGCGCGGTGCATCGCTCCGTCTCGCTCGCACTCTCCCCGTCCCCCTCCCGCGCGCACGATGACGCGCCGCGCTCTTCTTACCACGCTCTATTGCACCATTCTTATTGGTAAGTGATTTAATTATTTATTAAAAAAGTAACGACGGTATATCTTCCAAGCTCGATGACTATGCTATTAGCAGAGTTGTGTTTACGTTTTATTTTATTTGAAAACAACTTTAAAATTAATTAATCCTTTGTGCTATATTCTAAGGGCTAAAGGTAAACAAATCCTAGACAGCAGAGCTATTAGCTAATTGCATAGAATATATTTATTTATCTTCTTCCCTCATTGGAATAGTCTGTAGATTCGATTATATTGATAGTGCTCATAGAATCGTTTGCAGAATTTGAGAATTGAAAACATAATCTTTAAATCGTATTTCAGCTCCGTGAGACAAGGACATATTTGCAGTGTATTTTCATTTAAAAACACATGTATTGAACAATATTTTAATATACAAACCTTATTGGTTAACTCGATTTATTTCGAGATATATTTGCCGCTAATTCAGTGTAAATAATTCACACAATCCTCGCGTTAAAATTATATCGACGAGTCAAGCATTCCTACCGAGAACAATCTGTCGAGTTGCTGTCTGAAGTGACAAGCGAACGAGCCAGAGTAATCTATGGCGCATAGAAAATAGCAATCTCGATTTCAGGGCTGACAGCGGATATAATAAACATAACAAGACTCATCGCTGCTGTGAGTGCGCAAGTGATGACGTCAAATTACAACGTCTCAATATAAAACAGCCGCTATTACCAGTAGAAGGGTTAGGTGCAGGCTTGTGGGGGGAATCCCGACTCGCCCGTCGTATTACCTAAGTGCTTCTTATTGATATTTTCCGGTGTGAGACATATTGTTATCTTAGATCTAATGGTTAGCAGCGCATTACCAAGGCACGATATTTTGTTGGTGGTGCATTATCGAGGGATTTGATATTATATGACCCATTTGACTGTTTTGTTTCCTAAATATACTCATCACTAATACGCGACCAGGCACTGGGAACTGTGCTGGTCTATATGGCAGCCCGACTACGTTACAGGCATTGATAACGATGAAAAAAACATTGTAATACCTTTAAACACTAAACTGGTTTAAATGAAAATTATTTGTAACGTATTCAATGAGATTGGTATACATTAAGGTAAAACGAAACTGATCGCAGAACATTATACGATATTTGTTATATTATATTATACATTACGATAAAACAGCTTATCACTGTCAGAGCTTGTCACTGGCTTATCACAGACCGGCACTGCTGGTCGAAAAAGTTGAGCTAAGGAAATCGGTAAAGAGATTGACAAGTGTCGATGTCATTTCTAATTCATTGTTCTATGTTATCTCTTCTAGAAACTCCTCTCGCCCTCCTGTAGCCGCTGTAGCGGCGCCGGCGCGCGGCAGTAATCTGTCAATGCGACGTCCGATTCAATCAACTGACATCCATTTAAAGGTGTTACACTTGCATAGGAGAAGCGATTTCATTAGCGTTTAGCGGACTAGAGCTGTCTAAAAAGAAGATAGTCGATTTATTTAAGATGATCAATCATTAAACATTGATGTATAATTAATCATATTCTGGTAAATATTTCTCTTTTAAAAAAGAAAACATATAAATCTAATATTTTAATATTTCAAATTACCTCTTAATATAAATCCTTTTTTGATTTATAAAAATTATTAAATAAAAATATTATAAAATTATTAAAAATATAAGTTGTCTCTTCTTTATGTATTTCATGTCATATCTATAAGTGATGACAAATATTTACAAACTCTATATAATTTGGTTTACTGCCTCCTCTATGTAATGAGCGCGAACATAAAACATTTCATCTCTCTCGATGAGTTACTCGCGTTCGCTTGTATCACACGAGTGACCTATTTTTCGATCGCTTTGCTTGTCATGAGGAAAATGGAAACGTGCTCAGTGGCGCAAGTAATAAGTCTTAAACATCGCAGATATATTGAAATATTAATATTTGCAAAATTATACATGTATTTGCAGCTGTGTATTTAATAAAATTCTGTATATAAAATAGCCTTATTTGAATAATAACTGATTTTGCAAAAGTATCGGCCCCGATAAAAACTTTTATCATATTGTGTAGGTTATGTTTGAAATTGTCTTTTTTTTTGTAAAATCGACTTCTACAAGTAAGAATATCAGCTAAATGATAAATTAAATATAACTTTTTTTGCAAGATAATCTTAAATTATGAAACACTAGAGTTTTGCCCGCGGTTTCACTCGCGAAGTTCCAGTTCCTGTGGGAATTCGGGGACAAATATAGCCTATGTTACTCGCTGGTAATGTAGCTTTCCATTGGTGAAAGAATTCTTAAAAATCGGCTTAGTGGTTTAGGCGTGAAAGCGTAACAAACAAACTAACATTCGCATTTATAATATTATAGCTGATACCCGCGACTTCGTCCGCGTTGCTTGATATATTAACAAAATGTTCTTGTACGAAGGAAAAAAAAACATCAAAAAGATCGCAAGCAAAAATATACTTTGTTTAAACATACATCACTGAACACGCAGTGCATATACAAATCGTTGTTTCTTGAAACTTTAATAACGTTTTATTAAATGAAGATATCGCAATAATTCTTTTTTTGATAAGGGCCAAGTGTCTAAGAAATAAAATTTAGAAAATTTCATTGAAATCTATCCAGTAGTTTTTTCCGTGATGCGCGCACAACTGCAGACCTCTATCATTTTATTTATATAGATTAAGGATTTATACGCTTTACACACACACACACTCTCAAGCAATTTTAAAATCTTATTCAAAAATGAGGCAAAAAGAGTACATTCCACGCACAAATAGATAGTAAATATATTGTACAGTAAAAATCGAAAAAATTAATTATATACCATGTAGGTTTTAACCTCTCTCAACTTGGGAGTTTTTATTTCAAAATATTATGTAATGCAAGATTAATTTTAAGTACCGTTTGTCAACTTCCACTATAACGTACCACAGAGAAAGAGAATAGCAAAATCATAATCCTATATACCTGATTGACAGCAATCTTATTAAAGGACTTTGTGAAAATGTTTTGAGTATCGAGAGAGGGAAGTATTAAAAAAAACCCTTGTCTTATAAGAAAAGATAATGAAAAAATATATTCCTAAAGCAAAGAGAATTTCTGTTTAAGAAGCATGTACAAGGAGCGCATATCTATCGGGGCACTGTAAAATCTCGAGTGGGTGAGTACTTGTTCAAGGCGCTATAAAACGTTCGTATAGAATTACCATACAGGATTCACTGCCTCGAGCGTTCTGTTGGCCTGGTACATTTACCCTAACTATGTATATCATTAAGATATTTTAACATACCTATTTTCTTTTTGTCTTCTTTCGACTTCCTCATTGTAAAATTGTTTTTACATAAAAAAGGACCTTTTTGTATGTGATGTTTTTTAGACATTTTTTTACTTTTAGTTATGTAAGCGATTCAAAGAACTATTGTTGCGAATGTTTTATATTTATTTGTAAACATAAAATTAATTAAAAACATTACTTATAAAAATAAATAATTTATATAATTTCTACATGTTACATATTTATCCAATATTTTTTAACGAAATTCAATTATTTTATATTATAAATTATATATGGCACAATCATTTCTAAACAAATATTATCAATGAAATGATAATTTGTCAATTTATTTCAACTTTAATCTTGTATTCTAAAATATGATTTCGGTTTTTTAAGGCAAAGGCAATCAAAGATTCCAGCAACGTGAAGTTTTTCCTAAAAGTCTTATCACAGCTGTTGCATCGAGCTTAACTAACTACTGTATGTACAAAGCAGATTAGGGCATTTAATTCAAATAGAATTTAAGGGGAAAACAAAACATATGGGAATTGTAACATCGCTCGAATAAATGGAGTCGAGATTAGCCCAAATAGAACAATGGATATAATTTCTGCCTGAAAGGGTATAAAGGCAAATCCTTGCACGCAATATTCGTTTTATTGGTGAAGGAATTAGAATTATTTTAGCGTGAGTTAATACTTCAACGGATCTTGTTTTGTGATTAATATGAGTAATTTATGTTTAGGAAAACACATACAGAAGTTGTTCTACGTAAAACATATTACATAATGATGTTCATAATATATTTTAGGGTAATTAAGCACTTTATATTTCACCGGCGTGTATTTAAGTTTACTACTTAAATTAGTTAAAACCTTTGCCTCTTCTCATCATTCCTTCCTTTTGTGTACATTTACAAATAAAAAGAAAATAAATATTGAGTTAAACGTTATAAAAGAAACACTCAATGTAAGCCGTCGCTTAGAAATATTACTTAAAATCTTTCATTTCATACAGCAATTATAAGTGTGTCGGATATAGAATCAATCACTCCGTTTGAAGCAATCTGATGTTCTCCCGACCGAGTGGGACTCCGCGAGACTGCACAACTCACAATAATCGAAGTGAAGTTCTTCCTTAATAATATTGTGATACATAAAATGGAATGGCGCATTTGCTTTTATTACAGAAATCATTTCCCCCTCCATACTTTCATCGGTATAATCAAGATGTTAGACGCAATTTTATTGAGCTTAATTTATATATACTTATATAATGCTAAAACATTCCACAAAGCCGGCGGTTGAGCGCAATTTGCATCGAAAAAACAACTGGTATCTCCGCAATCTCCAAAACTGCCTTACAAAGACACATTCCCTATTTTATTATCGGAAATCGTATATTCGTACCCCCTCTACAAATAAATTGGGACTGTATCCCCGGGGATTTGATTTCAAATTCGCTTGTCTCCAACAATATCGTCTAATCCGTACAATCAACAGAATTCCATGGCCCCTATCTTGCCAACCATAGAATAAATGCGGCAGAAGCGCTATTGTTGAATATCTCTAAAAGCTGTTTTCATCTCTAATCTTATAAAACGCTATGTTCGCTGAAATATTTCGCTCCCTGGGGAGCTAGATAGGGTAATGCAATGCGTTGGTTTTCGTTTTAATTGTTAACTACTTGGCTTAATTAAGGAACTAATTTTAACGGGTTTAATTAAAATTCTGACATTCCTAGTTAAGATGTCACTAGCTATTGGCTTAAAAGAGTTATGGGAAGTATTATATAACCCAAACTGCGCTCACTGTCACTGTTAATTGCTGTTTGTTGCGCACGTACTATAGAAGAGTACTATAACTCATTATAATATTCTAATTTCGGAAATAGTGATGCTGCTATTTAATAAGGTCCTCCAGACCGATTTCGGCCACATATGCCCTGCGCAGTTGGCCAATCCCAAGAGAGATTAGCCAACTGCGCAAGGCATATTATAGTGCACAAGTGTGTGCGCAAACACAAGTGCACTCTCTTTTCCTTAGTTCTCATAATCCGATGGGACGGCAGTCCGACACGACCGGAAAGAGTTCAGGCGCAGAACCAACGGCTTAACGTGCTTTCAGAGGCACGGGAATGAACACACTTCCAGACTCCGGGCTGCTACTGAGAATTTTCTGGCTGAAAACCCAATAACTATTTAGTGACCCGACCTGGGAATTGAACCCAGGACCACCAGGTATGTGGTCTTATATCAAGTCACTAGACCAACGAGGCAGTCAAAGAGTGCTATTTATATATTAATTTTGTATTATCCTTGAAGTAATTTCAATACACTGGATCGCAAAGAAAAAGGGCCGGTCAGAAAAACTTCAATATTATTTTTTACTGATAGTTTAATGTTAATTTAATAATATGTCACAAAATGAAACATCCAGTAAAGTTACGGAACTGATAACCACCGTGCATTGGTCAGCTAAGTTAACATAAGTTTAAACGAGATTATCTTAAATCGCGTTGCTCGGACACACTTTAAAAAGTAATCGAATCGATAGTACTAACGAATAGTCGTATAAGCCACCAAAAAGTTACCGCAAAAACGGAGCTTAAACAAAAGGGGGATAACTTCTGTTGGTATTACTTACGATTTAAAATCAAAATATATTTAATTAAAATTGGCTTGTATGTGTACTTATGAAACGTCATTTTACAAGATTAAATAAAACTTCGTATTGATGTATAGTTGAAGTAAAACATTAAAAATGTATTTGAGTGAAAGGAAAATGATACAGTTAACTAGTGTTTTTTTTTAATGTAAGAGGGGGCAAACGAGCAGGAGGCTCACCTGATGGAAAGTGAATACCACCGCCCATGGACACCTGCAACATCCGAGCACTCTCAGGTGCGTTGCCGGCCTTGGAAGAAAGAGTACGCTCTCTTCTTGAAGGTTTTTATGTCATATCGGTTCGGAAAAGTCGCCGGCGAAAGCTGGTTCCACAGAGTGATTGTGCGATGATAGTGTAGACTAGATCTAGTCTAGATCTAGACTTGAACATTATTTAAAGGTTTCGTTATCCTGAAGCAGTTGCTACATTTTTAGTGGCCATATAATTATGCATATAGCTGGGATTATAGTTAATGTTCTTTAGTAGGTGTTTTTTTTTTATAGAATAGGTAGGCGAACGAGCATATGGGGTAACTGATGGTAAGTGGTCACCAACACCCATATACATTGGCATTGAAAGAGATTTTAACCATCGCTTACATCGCCAATGTGCCACCAACCTTTTTTTGTTTTCACTGCAAAAACGCATTAACGCGTTTTCCCCACATAAAGTGGAGGGGTATGTGGCTCACTAAAAAACCAGCGGTATCCTCATATCCATTTAACGAATCGCATCTATATTTTTATCTATGATCAAACACGCTCCGTCGCAGCATTATTTGCAACGTGTCTGCGGAACACGCTCTGGGCGGTCACGGCGGCCATCTTGTACGCAATCCCACTAAATACTATTTGAAGTATTCCCTCGTCTTCAGAATAAATCAAGAGATTGGCATAAGATATTTTTGTTCAATTTCAATATTTTTTTTCATTTCAACGGTCAATTGCAAAGAGACCAGCGGATAGAAGTATTAATTTAAATAAATATTAGAGTGTTAATTTGAATACCACATATATATTTATAAACTTTCGTATGTATGTGTAATAGTATGAGTATTTTTGTGTAAAAATTATTGACAATAAACTCGTGGAAGTTCTAGCCTGCACTATAATTGTAAGCCTGTAAATGCCCCACAGCTGGGCTAAGCCCCATATCCTTTTGAGGAGAAGCTTTGGAGATTATTCCACCAAGCTTCAATGCGGGTTGGTCCTATTTTTGGCTGTATAATATAGTCCAATGACGATTAAGTCCGCCTTTTTTACAATACATATTTACATAATATGAAGCATTTTATCACAAAACCTCGTTAAAAACGAGAAAGTAGCAACACCTATAATGAATAATTACCGCTCTCTTTAATATTGATGAGAGCGGCTTCAGTTTTTAATCTCAACCCATGAATATATTAGCGGACCGACTTCATCTCGATTCCTTCAAAGATAACTTCCTCTGCGAGTTGAACTGAGACGAAGTACGTTATTTAGAAAGCTATTAACTGAAAACTTTGAAAAGGTTATAAAAAACTTATAGCTGTGAATATGTATAGCATTTGCACCTCGAATATATAATATACTTTAGTTTAATATCTAAACTATAATTACTACAGAAGCATTGTTAGAGGAATAAGACAGTATAGCTTCTTATGCAAGTCAGTGAAAAGAATGGGAGCAATAATTACTTAGATTCTTTGATTGGAAATGCATTATTATGTTAAGAATATCCAATATTAAAGCAAAAAGGTAATAAAATTCTTATGTAATTTGATCCCATCTTAATGTTACACAACAGAGACATGAGGTTTATTTATTTTTATAAAACATGTTACTTTCCGAAATACTCGTATCATATTAAATAATGATGTCACATTTATACATCGTTTCATTATGGCTCCGGTATTTCGGTAGGTGATGGAATTCGTTAACAGCTGTCAATATGATGGACAAACATGGATGCACAGGTAATATTTATTTGCGTATTTTGTACATTTATATCCGGAAGTACAGGTACACTCTCTATTCCCTTACTCTAATAACTCTAGGTGTAGTCTCAAAGTAGACTAAACACGTTCGGAATGTGTTAAGTTGTGAAAAATACAATATCACTTATGTTTTAGGTCCAAACCGAAATATTAACTCTTTGCTTGCATTAAACGCGAACCGCGACATATGATGTTATTTATTCATAAATAAGGAGGAGGAGGAGGAGGAGATACTGAAAAATGGAACAAAACTTTGATTTATTGGTATCCCAGAAACGCAAAAAGGAAACGCGGAAGGCTGTTTCGAAGGTGGGGAGATGAAATGAGGTCAGCAGCAGGGAATACATGGACCAGGACCGCACTATAATAATAAATTAGAATGGAGGAGGCCTTCGCCAAATGTAGCTAACAGTCAATGTCAATTCACCAAAGTGATAATAATTTTATTAACATGTAAAATGTAGCAATAATGTGTCTGAATAAAGGCGCATTTATTATTATTATTAATATTAATTATTCATAAATAAATATATAAAAACATCAATCTTGTAACACTTCACAATCTACTCATTAAATTTTTCTTTTTACTTTTTTCTTAAATTAAAACAAAAGGTTTTTTCTTTAAAACTTTAATTGCGTAGCGATTATAAGATCAATCAACCTACGACATCGCTACGAGCGCTACGCAAGTGTTAACCTTGGTTTTCGTTTAATCAATGATGTATTCTTACGACAGAAAATTAATATTTTTAAGAGATTTATATATTTGGGTGGTGAGTAATTAAAGAACACATCTGTAATAAGTAAGTATCTTACTAATCAAAGGGGAGCTGAGATGGTCCCGTGAGTACAAAGCACAGATTATAATAAAAAATTACGAGTTCAAATGCTTGCAGTCATTGCTTTTTTACTGTGCTTAATTTGTGTCTATCATTCATTTAGCTCGGTGACGTAGAAGAACATCGCGAGAAACCTTAAATGTGTCGTATTATATTATGTCACATGTTTGTTCACCAATCTGCCGCGGAGCAACGTGGTGGAATAAGCGCTTATTTAGAGAAGAGGGCTAGCCCAGCTGTAGAAGAAATGCCACTCTATGACCATCTGCCTGTTAAATAAGATAATTTTACAACCGCCATGTACTTAGTTCTATCTTTCTGATGCCATTCTAAATAATTATGATGACGACGAATAAAACTTGAAGGAGAAAAATAAATGTCGACAGGATTATTGATTCAAAGTCCGCTTAAAGCATTTCTTAAAAATATTCGTTCAATTGTATATAAATACAATTGAACGAATATTTTAATTGTACAATCGATAACTTCCAATAGTTCTCCAAGTAATTGCACCAACTTACTACTTCGCAGTAGTAACAGACATGAATCGTCTCCGTTGTTTAATTGTTCATGGATTAAAGGTTTTAATAACATAATGACTTTCTATTTCGTATAAAAGTAACATACTGTAAATGTGCTCAGTACTAAGATCTCTACTTTCGTAGGAGAACATTTGTAGCTCATTCCTCCACGCTGCTGCAATCCGGTTTGGACCGCGCACAAGGTGAATTACAAACACAAATTAACCACATGAAGATCCTTTGGTGCTGGCCTGGGTTTGAATCCGCTATCATGGGTGAAGATTCACGTGTTCTAACCAGTGGGCCATCTCGGTTCGGTATTATTATCTAAATATTGTTTCTCAAATTCAATTTATTTCATTGTTTTATTTATCTATATTTCACGAAACAAACAGTTTAATAAAACAATGAATTAAATGAATACAACAAATACAATAATATGAATACATACCAATAAATGAAAAGTTTCCAATAACAAACAATACATCAAACGGTATAAAGTGCGATTTTTACAATATCAACGATTGATTTATTTTTTATTTATTTATTTGAATAGGAAGCCAACGTCGCATACAATGTAATATACGTACGTCTTATAGGTGACTTATATACAAACGGAAACAAATAGCAACATATTGTATGATCCACTTAAAGGCTAACTTAGCGTTACAGGCGTTCTTTGTTACATTTAGGTACTTATTCAAATGAGATTACAATACCAACTATTAAATACTAAAAACAATAACTATACAAAAAACACAATAAATAAGAAGAAATGACTAAATGATCACGATATCGTATGTGTGTCGGTACGTGTGTGCGAATATGTTTATGTATTTCGTTCGCACACATCTCGAGGCCTACTGTAACTGGTATCACTGACATCAAAAATAATTTCATCTGACTTGTACTATCAGAACGATATCGTTTTGCATGAAATTCAAGAAGACTTTTGTTTTAATTAAATTATTTCTTAATAGGAAGTTAATAGCTTTGGTGGACGACATCACACCGAGACTAATTGCTGGATTTCCAGTGACTAGTTTAATTTGTAATGTTAGTTGTAAACTTACAAGAAACTTGATATAGTTAACGTTAGTTAGCATTGGGATTGTAATTATCTGGAACCCGTACTTTGTTTGTGAGTATCATAGCGTAATATCACGACCGTTTAATTAAATATTAAAGAACGGTGAAACAAAAACCTCGTCTGAAGTCGACGCTGTACTTTGCGATGTAAATAGAACTGCATCGAAAATATTCCATCGCACAAAATTAAACGAGCAACCAAAAGAAATATCCCATTATAAAATTATCGAGTGATTTCGCCGCTCGGTGGGTTTTCGTAACCGCACTGCTTCGAGTGCATCGGATGTTAATTAATGCTCCAACAACAAAGGAAGCCAATGAGGGGCACCTATTACCATAATAATTTCTACAACAATCGACTTGCAATATGAATAGCGCGCAAAGTAAACGAATAATTATTCGAATCGGTTCAACTGTTTCGAATAATGGAACTTATTGGGAACCTGTTTGAATTTATTATTCGCACAACAACAACTGTTTGTGATCGTATCAGTCCGCGTTTACTAGCTTTAATAACATTATATACGCATTGCAAAGTTTACATGTCGTTCGTTCATATTGGTAAATAATTGCAAAACGCACTTTATTTTTAATTTGATTTTATATTACGCGTGTAGGCGTGTATCCCTGACGATGAATGGCGATGCCAAAAAATAGATTTGTTATCCATTGTTTACTTATTAGCTAATTCACATTAAGTAAAAATATGCTTTACCAAATTAAGCCCGCGTTCAGTTCAGGTTAAATCGTAATATTACAAGATAATTTAATTTATCATCGATTCGCTATGTAGATTCTACTGAAAATTCAAGTTTTTGTAAGTATTACATTCAGGAACCTAATATCTAATTTTTTACTAAACATTTGAGCAATTAGTATACTATGATTTTTTTGTTTATACAGTATTTCATTATCATATTCTGTAAAACATTGTTACACTGTATCAACAACGAGAATCTCTGTGAGCTCGCGACGAGCACGAGGAATGATAGACAAAGTTGTTTGATTGTCTCCTTAGACTACTTTTATTACTGAAGTAAGAAAGCATCCTGTGTCGAGTTTGGTCCCATTTTTTTTTGGTCCAGTTTTGACAATTTGACAATGGAATCCATGAGAAAACCATATAAGTCGTAAATTTGTATGAGGTATGTGCGCGACAAATGGACGAATAACTCGATATCTATTCAACGGATTTCGATGATTTTTTTTTATTAGAAAGAGTATACTTCAAGGGTTGTTTGATGATAGTTTGGTTAGATTCTGATTATAGGATCCATGACAAAGTAACGGAAATCTTCAATTCTTAGTAGCAAATTAACGATACACGGCCGAATCTTTTATAGGCTATCTAGATTTATCATTCACCTACCATAACATCGTTATGATCAAGTAATTGTAGTACTATTGTATAAAACACTTCTTTATATACCGTCAATAGTTTTCGCAGCGCACGCGAAATAATAACTTTTATAGGCAACAGTTAAATACGTTGGGTTACATTGCTCCATTTTAAGAAGGGATCTATAAGTTTTTGAAAATATAATATAGCCTATGTTACTTGGTAAAGACGTAGCTTTCTAAGGGTGAAAGAATTTTTAAAATCGGTCGAGTAGTTTTTGATTTAAATTGTAATAAAAATTCAACAAAAATCAAATCTTTCCTCTTTATAATATGAGTTATGCATGTAAGCATTAGTATATATGTTGTTTGTAATTGAAACATCTACTAAAAGTAGAGACCAATTTTGAAAATTATAAAATATATCGTATAAGTACTCTTATATACATGTTATATTTATGTATATTTATATATTGATTACTAGTGTTTTTCCCGCGGTTTCACCCGCGTAGTTCCCGTTCCCGTGGGAATATGGGGACAAAATGTAGCCTATGTTACTCCCTGATAATGTAGTTTTCCATTGGTGAAAGAATTTTTTAAATCGACTTAGTGGTTTAGGCGTGAAAGCGTCACAAACAAACTTACTTTCGCATTTATAATATTAGTTAGGATAATATAGATACTTCCCTTTTTTTAATATATAGACATTCCGTCATATTTTATGGTGAAGAATGGTATAACACAACATCTATAAACATACAGTTTATTTAATTATTACTAGAAATAACTATTTGGTTAAAATGTTATGGCTGCCCAACTAAATTACCCCACCAACTAAATCTATTTAATCAAAACATGTTAATTTATACTCATACATTTAACCATATTAACTAATATTTATTAATTCAGTACCAAAATGTGACTCCAAAAGTAACAATAATTGTAAATAAATTATCAACCACACAACACATTCGTACCTACATATTGTTGAGTAGAAAATAGTAAGTTAATTATCAAATTATAGAAGATTACGCAATTATTTTTTTACTTTTTACTGCATATTAATTTGTTTTTCCTATGAAGTCGGTTTTTGTTTTGTTAAAATTTTTATTTATTACAAAATCTAAAACTCGCTCATTTTGTCTTTTTCTTCTTATATGCCCGACACGGAATTTGTATTTAGTATTGTAGGATTTGCAGTCTCATAAGAAAGTTACACGACGAACGAGGCCGACGAATATTCGATTTTTTTAAACTGGTAACACATTGAATAGTTCGAGGCGTCCGAGAATTAATGTAGCGAATATAAAACTTAGCCACTTCGGGCACCTCGGGGCCGCGATCGGTTCTATAAATCAGATGTCACCGGGGCTGTATCGGCTCATTTGTATTGCAATTTATATCTCTTGTAAATGGTTTCGATAATTGTGTTTGTTTTCGCGCGATGCCGGCTAAAGTTTTGTTATAAATATCCTTTTACCGCGCTGGTATTACGCGAAATACTGGGCGAACATATATTATGTTCACGGAGGATAAGAAAGATAAGGACTTACTTATAATTAGTCGTCCTAGTAATCTATGTAAATATTATTACAAACGATGCAGTGATTTGACAAATGACAAACAAAAACTGCAGACACACAGCAAATCAATTGAAGTCTGCTAAGCTATGAATAGTAAAATACGTAAAGAAATCGTTTATTACACATATCCATCACAATCTGTATCCAAGAGAGCGTCCGTTAATCGAGTAAACATTTCATCTCGGGTTAATCCCCAAAAGGGAATCAAGGCAATAAGTATTCCTGCGCTAAGCTGAGACTTAAAACAACGAAGTAATTAACAGAAGAGTCAAGGATTGCTGAGCTCGCGCCTGACCGGGCCGGGCTCGGCCGGGATCGCCTCCAGATATATATTGCTCTTTTATTCATCTGACCGTGAAACTGATTTATATTAAATATTATCTCAGAACTCATTATATTTCCTCGGCATTTAGTATCCGCAATAAATATACTATTGAAGTTTACGTATAATATCCGATAGCATTTCGAGTCGCCCGAGGAGAGCTCAGGCCAAAGAACAGAGAGAGCATAGTTTGGCAGCTATGTACGATATTCGATAGGAATACTGACAGAGTTATGTACCAATTATTACTAACGACGATGTTATTGTATATTGTCTGATTATTAAATTCAGAAAGTATTACACTTGCTTATTGATAGTCGAATTAGAAACTACTACAGGTTCGATCATTGTACAAAAGAATAAATAGAAATAGCCATGCGGCCATCGTCTCTCCCAAGGTGTGCTATCATCCATAAAATCATTAATTGTATAATAAGCTTTAGCACACAAGCGATCCTTTACATTTTTTAAATTTAGTCACTGAGGCATTTTGAACGCTTTCAGGGATCCTGTTGAAGGATGCAGTCAAGAAACGGGAGTAATTAATTTGTGTTTGTTCCTTGTACCAATGTTACGAGTATCACATTTTCTCACATAATGTTTTTCCGTACATACAAATCATTACATAATATGTATTGAGAAGCAACAGTCAATATTTTAATTTCTTTAAATTTCTGTCTTAGGGATTCTCTAGCTCCTAGGTTATAGATTGCGCGAATAGCCCTCTTCTGTAGTACAAATATCGTGTGCTGTGGGGTAATGCGGCCGCTATCAATATAGCATAATGCCGTAAGACATGCTACTGTGAAAATAACTAAAATTTACAAGACGGGCCGTATCGACATCGGTATAAAATCTTATTTTCTTAACCGCAAAAGCCGCTGAGCTTAGTCTACTCGCCAATCCGTCAATAACCTAAAATAATAAAACCGCTAATAAATTAAAAATATATAATTCAAGAACGTGTTAATCTTGACCAAATATTACATTTAAAACTCATATAAGCTTGAAATCATCCCCTAAATAGGACAGGAGGCCTTACCCTAGCAGAGGGACATTCACAGGCTGTTAATTTGCTAAAATATTATTGGGTACGAGTGAACTTTATGACCGTAACCCAAAACAATCGATTCGTGAAAGATAATATACCCTGAAGCGATTATGGTAAACAGGTCGACTGAACAATTTTGTATCGTCAGGTACGAATCAACCCTTTCAAATTTATATTAAGGACTTGACAAATGGAGCATATCGCAGAACAATCGGAATAAACAACTTCCCAATTGCTTCCGAACGAATTGACCGTCCGTTAACGTTCGGCTATGTTCGGCTATGTTCGGTAACGTTCGGTAACGCGTTACGAGTCCTGACCATTTTACAGCCGTTGTAAAATTTCCAATATCGTCTGTTTACTCAAACGATCATTCAATCCATCGAATTGGTGGAGCAACAAGATGAATTGATATTTATTTAGTTATTTCAATTGTGTCTTTATGAAATTTATTTTGTGATTAAATTAATTTGTGAACGAGAATATCGCGTTGAATTACTTTAAGAATATTTGTTTCGATAGTTTAATTTAGGTTGTCATTAAAATGTTTAAGGGAAGAGATTCATCAGCAAATGTTCTTTTGTACCTGCTGTGACCGCGTTGATGTTTTATTGCTCGGCTGTCTTTCCGTGCGGCGACTAGTAGTTCGCACTCTGTGTCTGAGGTGAACTGAGGCAACACTAGTACGTATATAATATTATATAAGATGACAATTTGATTTATTTATATATGTCGTGGAAAAACGATGATTTTAACTAAATAAAATAAAATTTCAATCTAAATCATAACAATAATCTTTATGACTTAATCTAATAATTGTACAAATCAGACGTCGCACATCAAACGCGTTAGAACATATCTCACGCCAGTCGTTACCTCGCACGGAGCTGCGGTCACCGTTCGACCGCCGTAATTGGCTCGAGATGTGCCCATAACCTGTTATACGTGTAATGAAATCCCAGCGAGCGCACTCGGCGCTCGAATTAAATCATTACGTATTGGTTTTGGGTTGTAAAATGAATCAAATTTAAAATTGAATCAGACCTAATGTCGCCCAGTGGATAAAAGTGGCCTCAAATAATCACGGGCATATTTCAGTTGAGCTGAGTTAGTCGTGTGCCAAATTAATTAATTAGTGCTCGATGGTGGGAGAAAGAATGAGTTTCGAAAGTTTTATCCTTAAGAAGAGGAAATATATTTAACAGTTAGGATGATAACTGAATTATATTTTTTAATTAGGTATTTTATATGTAGAACTTTATCCAAAATAAATATATAATTTTCAATAATAATAATAAAGTACACTTAATAATATAAATAAGCAATTCCGAAATGCGTAATATCTTGTCGGCTATACAGCCGTCACATAGCAGACGCAACAGCAGCATGTATACACCATGAGGAGAACATCAACTTATAACATTTGCACTGTTTTAATAATTTAATTTTCTCAAATTCGGTTAAATTTTAATTGTTATTGCCTATTTAACAATCTTACATGATCTCAGATGTTTCGAATCGAAATCAATTTTGTTTTAAGTCGGCATCTGCTTATCTTATCGTCCTTTGATCATACCCGGTTTTTCACCGGAACAGCTGCCTTTCTCAAAATATAAATATCTCTATTTTAAAAAGTTATAGGTCTACAAAAGTTGATATATACTTACATATAAGAACAACATAATAAACCGCCTACATTGACGACGTAATCAATATTAACTATTCCTTACATCGTAAAAGCCGATGTTGTGTCCTTTTGTCTGAAGTTACACGGGCTCAAGTCGAAACGCAACACAGAAACGAACGAACATATCGTACGGAACTTTTTATCAAAAAACTTGTACGTTTTTGAAGTTAAAATTACTAATCCTACATTCATGATTGTCTATGAATCTAAGCAAAGTGTCAAATATACTACTTTATAAACACTTCATTTGCGTAGAGTCTTAGAATTTATTTCGTCTAATCTCGGTGCCTCGTATCAAAATTATAAACGGAGGCTCTCGTCGGCACTTCATTATTCTCTGGGACGTCGCCGGCTTATCGCGGAGTATCCCACTCCTTCGACGAGGACTTTGTTAAAATGTATAAACAATTATATTTGCATCAACACACTAGAATAAAATGAGTTAACCGATTTAAATAATTGCAAGATTTTATTTCCAAATAACATTAAATGGTAAGTAAACCGACCAGTATCTGCAAGAAACAATAACATTCGTTTAGATTTGATATATTTGTCAATTTCCAACATTTCATAAGATATTATAGTTGATAATTAGTTAATTCATTTTGTAATTAAGTTCGTGAATAATTTACTCCTGTTCGGCGGTAGTTTTTCTATTCGAATAAAGTAGGTTTTCATGTCAAATTGACGGTAGTCGGAATCCATCTGACAAATCGCAAAAGCCACAACAGTCATATTGTTATGTTTGATTGATTATAATTATAGATCTGCAAGCGGTCACACGCGAACCGAATCGTATCTCATGGTCGATGCGTATTGACAATGCCAACGCATACAATTGTCCCAAGCGTTATTAATATCTAAGAGCAAACATAATCAATTAGTACTGAGCTGAACATTTGCATATAAACGCGTATACCTTCCTGGAATTTCCATAAAACAGCTTAAACTTAAGTTCTACGTTAGTAACTCTCAGCGGCTTAATGAATAGAAAACATTGTTAAAGGATTTCGAAAGCAAACTCTTAATATACCCACCTACAAAAACTACACTCGATTGTACTGTCACTGGAGCTACCGGAAGTGTTAAGAAAAACAGCTCAGTTGGAATCGTTTAAAATTCGCATTTTGACACACATACGAACACAAGTTACATTTTTTTTTGTTGTATATGAAGGCGGACAGCATAAGGGCCGCCTGATGGTAAGTGGTCACCAACGCCCATAGACTATTTGTAAGAAATGTGAACCATTGCTTACATCGAAAATCCTGTAAAATTAGGTGAGGAAAAAGGAGAACAGTAACTTGCGCTTAATGTAAATCGAATTTATTATTGATATAAAAATATTAGTATTTAATAACATTTTTTTAATGGAAATATATATTTTAAACAACTTTATTTATATATATAGTATAGTATATTACTTTTAGAGCGGATAAACATAGCACACTTTAATCTTATTCCACCTGCATTACAATGTGGGTTGGTAGCCGACACATGCCGGTACGCTGATTGTCTTTATCGCCGTACACGAGGTTAATTGTAAGCACTAATGAAGTATATGTATAATCATTGCTTGTCCGGATTTGTTATCTCAGCAATCTTAGTTATCTCAGCTCTTACCGAAATGTTAAACGAATATATGGTGCATTCTAGCCACCATTTCACGTGGTCCCGATTTGTACACTAACTATTTTTAATTTTTATTAGTCTAACTGTTAGACTAATAAAAATTAACTGTTATTTGTTAAAATTGACTGTTAGACTCTAACAGTAATTACCGTTAGGTGGAAGCAAATAATCCAAGCCAGGTGTATACCATCCACATTCGTCGATGACCACGATCCTCAGCCATAAGGGAGCGACCAGAGAGAGAGAACAGTAATTATATGATTGCCATTTTTATTCTCTTTTGACATCATTGTATTATATACGTTTTTTAGTTACTTCGTATATTCTATACTTATAAAAAAGTATAGTATTTTCTGTTCAAATTTTATCTTATTTAATATATTCACGAGTTAGGTATTGTTTTTAAAAATAAATTAGGAATATATTTCCGTAAACAAGGGTATAGTTCTGTAGTTACCTCGACCCGCCCTGTCCACTTAATTTCGTCTGCTGTAACACGTGTTATTGCGGCCACAAACTCGCGTGTCGCGTTCATTAGGGCCTTTGTGAGCTCTCAGCTGAAAGCCACTTCAGTGCGCACTGCCGCCCTGACGTGAGGTCACCTAACATACGCTCAAGAATATACCTGGGTTTTACTTAAAATTACTTCCTCGTTTTTTTTTTATAGTCCGGAAATTTTTCATATTATATTAATGTGATCACTAAGAATAAATTGCATGTCATCTTATTTGTAGAACGTCTCGAATGTGATTTTAAAATCCTAATAATGTTATAAGTTTTCGCATTCAGTATTAGGATGAGTAGGTGAGTTTGTTTGTTACGCTATCACACCTAAACCACAAAGCCGACTTTAAAAATTCTTTCACCAATAGAAAGCTGCATTTTGTCGCCGTATTTCTACGGGAACGGGCACTACGCAGGTGAAGCCGCGGACAAAACGCTAGTACATAATAAGCAATACATCGTCTATGGCGGAATGTTCGATGAGTGTATGAAATTAAATTTGTGTTGGTGACATTTTAATTTATTCCTGTTATAAAAGTCAATCAACTTTAATGACGCGAGACCTAACTTCATTTTTAGAACGCGACTTATAAAAACAATATTAATATTTTAGAGATAAATGTTTAAATTATTTTTAGAACGCAGTTCCTTATCGCGCGTTATACTCCAGACACATGGAGAATTAGAAGCTAGGCCGAAATAAGTACAAGATTCAACTATCAAGACTATTTAGTTATGGAAACATCTTTGTTACAAAAAAGATATCAATGTGTTATTGTAATGTTATAACCATTCTTTCATTATTTTTATAATATATTTTATTCGACGTGCCTTTTATTTAATACACAGTAAAAGTTTATTACAACCGAGTGTTCCGCGACACCTGTCGTCTCCCGTGGAATTCAGTTTGTAACAAAAATCCTTCAAAATCTGCCATTTAAGGTTCATATTGTCTGTTTGAGTTATAATAATAAAAATGCGGCGATAGAATAAAGAAAACTCTAGATGAGTGAATCAACTCCGAGAGATACCATTGCGTCGCAAAAGAGTTGTGCAATACTTGTTTTATTTTATTTTTTTATTTATTTATTTAAGATCCACCAGTGATAATTACATTAATACAATATTGGGTAAAAAGAAATACAGTGTAGCTTAATTTTAAATGCATTATCTTTTAAGGCAGATACAGCATGCAAATATTAGGAAGTTTATAAATCATTTATTACATTATTTTAAAAACGTATTAACTTATTGGTTTGATTTTGTCTATTAATAAAAAATCCTCTCAAATATGTTACCATAATGTAGAGTGGATGTCAAATGTAGTGACATTAAGTAGTTTTGTTGCCGCGGCGCTGTCATTACACCGAGACAGTGTAATCATAATTGTACTTTCAAACAATAATCGTGCACTTATTCTGCATACTATGATTGCAACTCTGCAAGTTAATTTCACTCTTAAACCTCGACAATAAGGGCTATAATAAAACAAACTACGGTACTACTGCATGATACTACAGACTTTTAATTCAAGTTATTGTAGTTCTTATGACAATTCAAAATAAGGTTGAAATTGCCTTACTATGGCTATTTCGTAGTTTGACTTATTTTTGTGATGCGTAAAAAGTTTTCTCCGATACTTGGCGCTGAAGTATTATTTTGTTTTTCCTAACTTTGTTTTTCCGTTTGATCTTATTGATGACGGTCAAAGTTCAGAGTCGGAGTTTAATTTAAAAGTTTAAGTTCTGACTTTTATCAGCGTGACTGTTTATTTAGTTTTACTATAAAGAGAGAAATGAAATTTTTGATTAATTGTCTCCAACATTACAGTAAAACTTATGAAACAAGACGAACTTATTTAATAAACAAGAATAAATAAATGTTAGTGTACTGAGTATTTATAATTGAGATAGTTGAATATATATTTAAGATAGATTATAGACTTCGATATATTACTTTACTGATTGCTACAAAAGTTGGCACATGTAGGATATTTATTGGCATTTATTGGCAGAGCTCATATCAATATTTGACGCCAACTTGTTTGTGTTTTTATTCTATGCGTATCTACAGAAGTTGAAGAAAAAAGAAGTAGAATAAGATGAGAATGACCATTAGAACTAACGTCCATTTTAAAGTTCACGGTGTAAGCTTAAAGTACATTATTAGTAAGTGCCGGAGACATCAGAATGTACGCAACGTAACGTATCGGATACACAAACATCAACATTGCTTTACCGCCAGAGCCAGAGGCCGCTCGTTTGTGTTACAAAGCCGTGTTCGTCATTGGAGGCTTCGTTTCATTGGTTTCACACAAAGGCATGTTAGCATAATGATTGTACTAACAACTGGCTCTCCGTCACGTCACCTGATTCAATATTTAGATATATTTTGTCGACAGAAATAAAAATAAAACTTGATTTATTATTCAAAAGATTAATTCCATAAGAACTGAGTTATGGAGATAAATGTATGCTATTGCTCTTGTCTTAAATTGCAATCTTCAGTTATGACAATACCAATTTAGCTGCTACAAAAAAACTTCTCAAGTTTGGACATTAATTTTAATAGTTCACTATTTCTTTCGTACCGAAAAAATCTGAATGAATATCGCGCAACTTGCACAGAAAATTATAACCATCTTAATGATCGCATGAAGACAAGGTCGACGTAGGCGCGAGTATTTGAAGACACAACAGCTTCACAGCAGTAATTATAGCCGTAATTACAGGCGAACAAGTTCCTACATCTCATACTCCGTGTTTGACGCATTGACGGCGTCAGGAGGGGCTTAGATTTATTACGGCGCCTATGTTCATAGGAAGGTGAATTTCATCGGGTGACCCAATTGGTTTGGCACAAGTAAACAAAACTATCTCTTTTGTATATTAAAACTAGAATAGTTCAAATACTATATTAACAGGCATATTTTTAAAAATCAAAAAATTATGATTAATGATCAGCCTTGGAATTTATGGTGTGTTATTAACTAGCTGTTCATACTGCTATCCAGGTCCCGAGCTTCCTCGATTGCAAACTTCATAATGATTGATTCCGTTGATTTAATATGATACGACACAGTGACAAAATCATATGAATACTCAAATATTATTTTGTTAAATCTCGAAGTATCGATACAGACATCCGGACGCCTTGACCTAGTTCGATGAAATCTGAGGGAATGTCAAACCGGGGCAGGATGAGAGTGACGATAGCCATTGATGAGTTCGCCTGGCTGGCTGTTTCCGATCGAATGTCTTGATATACCTATATATTTCACATGCGTATATTTGAAAGTAGGTACTTATCGAAAATATTTGTTTTTTAAAGTATGTACTTTGTAAGTATGTAGTTGAATCTTGTATAGTTTTTTTTTTATTAAATTATACAAAGTTTCACGCGGTCTTACCATTGGCCCATCTCGACTTGGCAGAATGCAGAATTTAGCTACGCTTTAATTATGAAATAGACACAGTGCGTTAAACCCACTATTATAAAGTCGATAGGAGGGAGGGATATGGAGGGAACTAAGTTCGGAGTTCTCAATGATGAAATCTCAATAATTGTGGTGATCCGACAGAGAAATAAAGTTCAAGGCAAAGGTCCTTTGACTCTTCAATATAACCAGAAGTGGCAGTGGGCTGGTCACACATGTCACAGAACTGACAACAGTTGGAGTAGAAGTATTCTGGAGTGGAGACGATGCCTTGACAAACGTAGCGTAGGGTGCTCCTGCTAGGAGTAACGAAATATGAAAAGTGGCTGGCAGAGGATGAAAATTGAGAGCTGAAGATCGAGCTCAGTGGCGCCACGGGAGGGACCTATTAACAGCAGTGGACGAAAAAGGGTTGATTGTGATGATGTTGCTGGCGAGAAAATGTTTTACTTGTTATCGTCAGAACATCTGTATATATATGTACGAACGCGTGATTATTAAGCGAAATGTATTTATTAAGTTAAAGGGTCGAATTCGAGCAAGCCGCACTAAGTTTTCGTGTACTTAACTTACGTTGAGAAGTAATTCACCTCGTGTTCCGTGGTGAAAACTACGTGAGGAAGCCTCCATGTGTCCGAAAAGAATCGCTAAGAAGCGGAAATGCATTAATTGCAAGCGCACACATGAATTAATTTAATTTATCGTTGAATTACTCTTCTTGAAAATATATTAAATGTAAAAAAATAATTTTAAAATAACACAAAATTCTCTAAGTTTTCACGTCAAATGCACGCTAAATCCAACCTAATCGTTTTTTAAAGGTTTTTTATTACTCGTTGTCTACGGCAGTCCCGATGTCTTTATATTAAATTAAAATAGATAAAATCAAATATTTTTTTCTTAGTGAACACCACACACATGCTGTATTGACGTAGTCAGGAGTCAGAGGCTAGTCTAACAAGCACCGTCAGTATATTCATTATTTGTTGGTTAAGACAAATCTATAAGACAGGCAGAGTCGGTCGCGTTAACTAGTCTTGACTCCATCAAAACATCCCCAGACGAAACTCCACCTGAATATTAAACAGTAAAGTTATTCGGTAAATAAAATCGTTTATCTAGCCCTCACTTTATCTTAGTCTTTGAAATAAGAGCCGTAAGGACGCTTATTCTTTACCCACAGTTCAGCTCACGAGATCTCAAATATGACTTATGATAATGAACCTTCAACCCATATTAATAAAGATCAAAATTCAATGTTATGTCAGTCTTCTGTATGTAGCCAATGAAAATATAATATAGACCCAACGCAAAATACATCTTAAGATTTGAACAATAGAGTTCAAAATTGAGTGCATTTACTTGTTAAAATTTTCAGCAAAGTGTACTGCAATCGAAACGAGCGGAAACCATCATTCTTCTCACAATGGAAACAAACAAGGGCATATTTTTAAAACTTTCCTCTTAAATTCGGATGTTTTTATCGTTGATATAAATTGTTTTCGTCCGGCAATAATGAATGATACAGGTATATTAAAGTCGTAAATTCAAGAAGATATATTTAGCAAAGGGTAGACAGAGTTATTCGATCGTTATTAAAATTACTGAAAACAGTTCATTAAAAAATAAAAGAAACAAATATACTTCATTCGACCTTAGACATCAACTTTTGAATCGTCATTGTACAAGATTAAATTTAATGTAAAGCAAACGTCAGTTCGGAAAGCATACCGAGACGGAAAGACAAGAATTTCAGCAATTACTCTTTTTCATTAATGATATTACACATGTAATAATCATATACAAATAAATGTATGTGTCCCGTATTAAAATCAACAAATATTAACCCACCAGCAAATAGTAAACACTATTTGAGACACCTCACTTTGATATTTTTTTATTGCATAGGTAGGCGGGCGAGCGTGTAGGCTAGGTAGCCTATACGCTCGTGGTCACCAACGCCCATAGACAATGGCATTGTAAGAAATGTTAACCATCACTTACATCGCCAATGCGCCACCAACCTTGGGAACTAAAATGTTATGTCCTTTGTGCTTGTAATTACACTGGCTCACTCACCCTTCAAGCCGGAACATAACAATACAAACTACTGCTGTTTTGCGCTAGAATATCTGATGAGTGGGTGGTACCTGGTGGTGATACAAACGAGCTTGCACTAAGCTCTATAACCAAGTAAATACCACCGGTTACATATTATATTCAATATACGCCAATTTGGTATAATATAAGCTAAAACTTCATTCCTTAATGCGCCTCTTTATTTGCTATCGCGTTTTTTATTGTATTAAAAATACAAAGATCAAAAAGAAACGCTGGAGAGCAGTAACCACCGCCCTTAAATATGGAAATATTGCCCACACGCCACCATTCACGGGAATAAAGATGTTATGTCCCTTGTCTCTGTAATCAGTTTAGCAAATGGCGCATTTACCCTTTACAGGAACATAGCAAGAAAAAGTTTTGCTGTTTGCCGGTAGAATATTTAAGTAGTACCTAACTACTAATACCTACCCAGAAGGGTTTGGAATGTCAGTTATTATTCCTACCGAACGTATAACATGAAGTTATCTTACCTGATGAATATGTTTTAGTTTTATTTATTTTCATTTTAAAAAAGTGGTTCAGTTTATTCGTTTGTTCTTTAATAAGTTCGTTCGTATATAATTAATGTTAACTTTTAAATATACTATTCAAATATTTCAGCGATTAGACAAGATCGATGCAAGTAGCGCTAAACAAAAATTTTTGAGTCCTAGATAGAAAACTTTTCACTTGCATAGATGGGGTAAAACTGTCGTGGTATAGCGTAAAACTTTCATGAAATATATTATATATATGATTCAGGTTTTAACCAACGTTTTGTCAAATATATTAGCATTGCCGCGATCATGAGCTGACAGCTCAGTCAGCCGTTCGAGTCAGTCGGTGAAAGATAAAAGTTTATCTGTAACTTTAGAATCGAACTTAAAAAAGAGCTTTATCGTTTTAGAGTATTTCTTGTTCGGTTATGATAATATGATGCAGAGAAAATCAAATGGAAATGGAAAAAAAGTCTAAAACCGCGGGAAAACAAAAAAAAACAAGTTGTCTTAATTATATCTCGCTGAGCAGCGAGGCGACGGTCGTTCTGAAAACATCGAATTGTTTCCCGCCGGTCATTAGTCAGGTAGACTCTTTAATATTTATATGAAACCATGTTTAAGTATTTCCCCTACTCGTCTGAATAATAATAAGTAAGTTATTTTTCATATCACAATTAATATTTATTTTAAAATTTTGGGATCAGTAATTAAGTTATTTCTTATAATAATATACTAGTCAAACTATCACTGTTTCGTAAGTCGATCGTTGTGCCTCGTGTATGGTTAGCACGTGCGACCACTAGTCCTGTATTTTTTAGTTATTAGGGTGTAAGTGAGGTAATGACGAGGGTTATGTAACAGTTCCCGTGTTAGATTCCGATTAAATGATATTATTTGTGATTTCGACGAGTTTATAACAGCGTAGACTTCACATATGCTACATGTATTGGGTGCGATTTTTCTTTAAGATCCGAATATTTTATTCATTGGACATCGACCCTATCGGCTCTAAGCACAAAACTAATTTATTTCTTGGCTTGGCTTTGGATTTTGTCTACAAAATTCAATATGATATGTGCCATATAATTATAATTGCCCTTAACAACGAACTAATTAGAAGTGCTAAATTCATAATATGTAAATCGCGTGTAAAATATAAAGAACAAAGATTTTAAAGCTGTATGAAAGTATACATGCTAATAAAGATACACAACATTTTATTTAACTATACTTTTTCCATGAATCATAATGTTTCACTGTGCGCCAAAGTTTTATTACAAATACATATATACGAAAAAATATTTATTGAATCAGTGTATTCTTTAGTGATTGAAAATAATATTTAATATTAACGTTGTAAGACGACTAGACGAGGGCATCCTTTGGGAATGAAGTCTACGACGGATGATCACCGGCTTTGTCGTGGAGTTTCGCAAAGTAATTTTATATCACACAACTAAATTTCAGTCGCGTAGGGACGAGACCTCCGAACTTCGCAATGCTAACAATGATCGGTCGTAATTACGACGTTCTTTCGCGCTCCTACTTGCTATGCACCCCTGGTATGAATACATAAAGATAATTCAGCTTCTGTCTCAAAACATCACCGAGGAAATAAATCCATTTTACGATATTAAAGTGTTTTTTGGTTACACGACGTCTTCGCTCGTTACGTTAACAATTATTTGTTATGTTTTATAAAATACAGTTCATTACATAAAAAACTGAATTCAAGCTTTGATTCACTT
The DNA here is from genome assembly GCA_963151315.1 of Nymphalis c-album. Lineage (NCBI taxonomy): Eukaryota > Metazoa > Arthropoda > Insecta > Lepidoptera > Nymphalidae > Nymphalis > Nymphalis c-album. The sequence continues at coordinate 170,715 of OY720612.1, forward strand.
CACTGCAATTAGTTTAACATTGACTTTTGTTATAGCACGTTACAATTACAATTTGTAACCTAATATTTGAAGATGGTTAAAAACGCTTTCGAGACATTCAGGAATTTATATTTAAAGAAAATAATATGGTTAAGTAGCGTCTTCATTTATAGTTACCATTGCGATGTTGGTGGAAACCAGTAAGGACCAGTTGTTACTTATAATAATCAATTTAAGAATGTTATAATAAAGAGTAACAAACATCCATCCATACTTACGAACTTTCGCGTTTATATTAGCATAGATACAATTAATATATAAATATAAAGTAGGTAACTTTTGTGTTTTTCATTCATGCAGATTTGTTTGCACTGTAGATAGACGCATGTGTGACTACTACATTATTTATTTTATTTATAACCACCAACAAAGTCATCAAAACCGACGTGAAGGAGGTATGTAACAATTTTTGTATCAGTTTAAATTGTATCGCATCTGCTCAATATTGGCCACAAGTATAATTGAGCAAGATTAATAATAAGTAACTAGAGTGAACGTTTTACAGTTATAACGAAAAATACATCATGATTATACTATTCGATAGCGTATTGTAGGATATTACAATTCTGTCGATACGTGTACTGTGTACTTGGTTGGGCTCTGATACTTCTAATGTAGTGTATAAATAAAGTCATTAGCCGAGCCCACGTTCGAGTTAATACGTAACTCAATAATCCTTATTCAACATCAATGGTTAAAAAGGCCATAATAATAAAATTTCGAATACCCTCTCCTACCCCTCCGTAATTGGCCCTCTTATATAATTAGCTCTCGACTTCTGCAAAGCTTCGTTGTAATTCAATTACAGCAAATACGTTACGACCCGACGCAAATTGATATGACGTGAACGTTACAAGGTTTAACAGACAGTTTCGGAATTAAACTGCTTAATATCATTTGCTTGGAAATTTTAAACTAAAAGCCAAGAAACGGAAAGCAATTAGCTATTAGTGCTGGTTTACACGAGTTGATGTTTGATCGGCACGATGGCTTACCGGCGTACATAATATTCGTTTTAAATATAATTATTGTAATCATGACAGTCATATAGCATCCCGAATACAATTTTTCGCGGTTGAATACTTGCAATCTTAATATCAACGAATTATTACGGAAGTAAAACAAGTATGAGTTATAATAAAATACGTTTATTATTATTGTAATCCCTAATTGTACAAGTAATATGTGTTCGTATAATTAAAATTGTAAGAAAAGTCAACATTGCAGTCTACTTATTGTAACGTTTCCTGAAGTAACGCCCGCCATGGATTCCCGTACTAACCGTTCACGAATCAGCTATTAGAATCGAGCCCGGCTTTCCCGACGTCCCGTTATAAATATGTGATAAATAAATACGTTTTAGTACACAGTCAGCCAGTACATCGAGGGTCTTACTATATGTGTTCGTCTCTATTCGTTCCGACTTTTAATATTTCCGATTATCATTATAGAGTTATTTGTTGAAGGAAGACATCTTCGGCCGCGGTGTTCCAGTTGAAGATAACGGGAGTTGACCGTATTTACACTTGCTCTGCAAAGTACTTAAATCTGTTGCTTCTACGCCTACCAGTCAGTAGTTGCATTTTTGGTATCAACAGGTGAAGGTGTCACGGGATATCATAAGGAGACCCATCTGCTAGTCAGATATAATAAATAAATACAAATAAATATATTTTCCACTGGTTTTCTTTTATTAAATTGTATTTAATTGACTCTGTAATTAAAAGGATCAAAAGAGTAAGGAACCAGCAAGAAATAACATTCCGAACGGTAGCTTTACACTTAATTAATTACTGTATAATGCACTTATAAGCCTTCTTGATAAAATAATGTTTTGGTTTGATATGATGTGATTTAGTATGACATATACAAATATGTACACTTAAAAGGGCCTATTAGAGCGCACTTAAAAAAAAATTGATACAGTTGTGTTTCAATATTCAGTATCTAGTTTTAATCTAGAAGTACTTACACAAAGTTTTGATATATCTGTTCGGGAGATAAAGCACCTGGGAGACATTCGCTGTATCTCATAAACTATATAACGTGATACTATAAACTATTACGATAAGAAGCTTCGACGACAATACTTGCCTCGGTGGTAGAGCTTTGTGCAAGCTCGACTGGTAGTGGGTAGGTACCACCCACTCATCAAATATTCTACCGCAAAACAGCAATACTTGTTATTATTGTGTTTCGGTTTGAAAGGTGAGTGAGCCAGTGTAATTACAGGCACAAGGGACTTAATATCTTAGTTTTAACATCTCTTACAATGCCAATGTCTATGGGCGTTGGTGACCACTTAGTACTAACCGTCAGGTGGCCCATATGCTCGTCCGCCTACCTATGCAATTAAAAAATTAATCTAGAGTGGCGGCGTGATATTTAATTTAATACAGTAATACGGTGAGTCATAATTTGAATTTTACACCAGTTCCGCTCAACCCAGTGTACTATTTTGCACACTTGGTGTTATCAACGATTTAGTATAACTATTCGTTTTAGTTAATGAATAAAATAAAATAAAGATTTTTAAAAACTTTTTATCATCCTCTAAACTTTTATTCGTCAATAAAAATAATATAACTTTTTTAATATCTCCATTAAATGTAACAACAGAAACAATCGTATCGCGGAATTGACTTCATAATTCGTTCCCGAAATCCGTCCGTTTTACGAGGTTCAATCAACTCGGTGGCATAAAGGGGGATCTCGGTATATCGCACGATCTCACTAAATTACTGCCGATAGCTCTCCGTAGATCTGTCTACTTATAACTAGACTGGTTTTATTGCTTACTTACTTATCTTTGACTTAAACTGACTTACTGTTCTATTATATTCGATCCTTTGTCTAAATTGAAATATTTAAGGTACATTGGAAATATTGGTCCCATTTAAATCTATTGTCGAAAAAATTGGGATCTTATGTTACATAAAATCACACATCCATTAATTGCGGTCATTTAATTATTTCTGACCTTGCATTCTCCTTAAATATATACTTGAAATATTAAAAAATGAGCCATTCTCTGTCCCAATCACTTTTTTGAGCACTCGAGCAACATTTCTATCCCCAAGAGATAGAAAAGTAAACCCGGCTTATTAAGAACCCGTCATCAATGTATGCTTTTAATGGATTATGTTTTTCAACTGATTTGATGGTCATGATAGTTTATCATAAAATTGATTGGGATTTGAATTAAACATAGTGTTCAGATGGTTACCATAGTAACACAGTTCATGTAATAGACAAAATAAAAACAAAATTATATATTCTTATAAAAAAAAACTTTGATAGAGACTTAGTTGAATTTTTTAAGGGAATATGAATATGTTATTTAATCAAGCGCGAGTAATCATCCTTAATTCTGTTTAGCGGATTCGTTATAAAAACAATATTCTGTTTCGGTCCTTTGAAATTAATGTAGAACCCCGAGGATGTTAGATTTACTTCCCTTCATATGTGAATGTGTATTACTTTAAGGCAAAATAATTCTTATATCAAATATATAAGGTCCACTGTCGTTTGCTTCATTCGTGTCTGTTTAACGACTTACATTAATATTAATGAAATTGTTATATCTACAGGACTTAATAAGTCTATACGGATGTAATGTTTGTATTGAGTAATCATTTGAAGTTGTGCGGTGAACAGTACCGATCGAAAATTATATATTTTTTTTTTTTTTTTTTTATTGTATACGAAGGCGGACGAGCATATGAGCCACCTGATGGTAAGTGGTCACCAACGCCCATAGACATTGGCATTGTAAGAAATGTTAACCATCGCTTACATCGCCAATGCGCCACCAACCTTGGGAACTAAGATGTTATGTCCCTTGTGCCTGTAATTACACTGGCTCACTCACCCTTCAAACCGGAACACAGCAATACAAAGTACTGCTGTTTTGCGGCAGAATATCTGATGAGTGGATGGTACCTACCCAGACGAGCTTGCACAAAGCTCTACCACCAAGTGAATATATCGAAGTTACAGGCTTCAGTTTACATATATGTTATATTTTATTTATTTATCTGTTATAATTGTTGATGTTAAATATTTAATGACTAAAATATACATTTTCAAGTTTATAATTTGATTGAATTATTAGTGACAAGCCATAAATTTCCAGCTGCGAGGATATTTACGGCCTCTCCGATAAAGACTGGTGACTTATTCCACCACACCGCTCCACAGCGGACTGACTGACAGATTGATGGCTGTGACTGTTTCATCTGACACATGCGAGTTTCTTTACGATGTTTCCCTTCCTCGTCGACCACGAATTGTCGAGACAAGTGTTATTAAGAACGTGAAAACTCAAGACAGATCCAATTTCTAGACCTATGATTAATACATAAGTGTTCATCCAGTGGGACATCTCGGCCCTTTTATTTAAATTTAGAGCGAATAAAGAATTGTCGGAGCGCTGTGAGTTGTAGGAATTTGCCTTAGTACTGTAAATTAGTGTATGTAAATTTTATTGTAAGCCACAAGACGGCGGATTTCTACGAAAATGTATGGAATTCTCTCATTATTTTTTTCTGTCTTCATTATTTTACACTTACCTTTTTTTTCAATTTATTTTCTCAAATATTTAAAGACCGACATTATTTTAGGATCAAGTTCCTGACAGATATTTCAGACCGAATGTTTTTAATTGGATTTTGTTAAAGTATAATGCTAATGTCCATAATAAAATATACAATATTTTTACGACGTTTTACATTTATATCTGTCTATTCCGGAAAAGTTAACTATTTAATATCACGCGTGGAAGACAAAACACAATGGTTCCACGCATAATTGTAATAAATACTGGAATATTATAAATATTCAGAGCGTATGTAACATCAGAACAATCAGCAATATCGAGCCAATCGTAAAGAGAACTTTACTCACAAACAAACAAACATACAAATGAAGCGACCGAGACAAGAGTATCCGTCGCTATTTTTGAACACGTCCTGGTCTTAATAATGTTGACTCTGTTGATGAGATTGTATCAAAACAGAAAACTCTCAAAAATGTCATTAAATATATTCGTTGATTTTTTTATTTATTTCTTGGTTCGATAGATTCTATTTTTTTAATAATACTGATGTGTGGTAGTTAGTTAGTTCTAACTTCTAGCCACTCTTTCCCGCTGCAATACAAGAAACGATTATTGTATTACTAGGGATAGTTCTGGTGACGGAATTCATAACCTTTCATTGGAATGCTTACGGGTCTTGTTACGAATAACGCATTGTAAGGTGTGTCCATGATTGAAACTGTTTTTTAATACATGGTTACCGGACTTACAACAATATATAATTCATATATATCGGAGTGTTATTTTATTTTCATACATGTACTTAAAGATGATGACGTCACTTGAAAATTATCTTTTAGCAAACCGACAGCAGATTAATAAAATGTATAACATCTAACGAATCGCTTCCTGGCTGAACAAATAAAACCAGAACCAAGTGATAATGGGCCTTATTACAATGATAATAAAGATCGTTAGTGCAATACTGAAGATATAACAAAAACAAGCGATAATAAACCCTATTGAAACAGTAATAAAGGTTGTAAAGCTGTAGGTGATGGGGTGGACCACAAATTGTCGCTACGTGAGTCTCTCTCCAATGCTAATGACGGGTGATTACCCAGAGAGGGTCCATAGAATTTAGATCGATGTTTTCGACGCAGAAATTCGTAATGGGAAAGTTGTAAAATACTTTAAAATATGTCCGAAGTCGCGTTAGAACTGAACGCGCGATATCCAACATATTTACTTCTTGTTTTCATTTAACAGTTTCGCTGAATCATTTCCATTCATTACGTAATAAAACTTTTCGAACTACTTCGAGCTTAGTTTTAAATATTTTTCGTATTGAATATTAATAATTAATTAATTACCTTTCGAATTAACTTACCTTATACGAGTGTTTCTTGACGCTTCAAATTCATTTTTTAAATTTTTCCATATATAATAAAGGAAAACCAAGGGTTAGTCTACACATATTATATATTTTATTTTTAAATTAAGTCTATCTTGTGCGTTTCAATATGGCAAGTAAGTAGTTCGATGTTTAAGGCATTTTCTACGCCCATATCAATGACAAAAAACCCCAAATTATATGACAAAAAAATCCCTGTTGAATTAATAAAAATATATATTTGGGCTTTCAATTTTCCCTTATAACTAAATGAATTTAACTTGAATTTGAAACAATAAGTACCCTGAATCAACGATCAAGGTGAAAAACAATCCATATTTATAATAAACTAGCTGTGCCCCGCGGTTCCACCCGCGTATAATTAATAAAAATAATCCTAAAACCTTCCACAATAAAAGGACTATAACACAAAAGTAATTTTTAAATTCGAACCAGTAGTTCCTAAGATTAGCCGGATCAAACAAACAAACTCTTCAGCTTCGTATATTAGTATAGATGAACATAGCCACGGTATATATTTGTATATACTTAATAAGAAGTAAGTCAAGAAAGCGATAAATTTTAAAGGGCCGCGTTAAATAAACTAGCGTGTTTCGCGGCGCTTGAATACATCTCAACTTTAAAGTTCCTGACTCTGTGTTTCTTAACCGCCGGCACGTACAACTTATAATTAACTTCAAGTTCGGGGTTAATTGTGCTGTTGTTTTTATTTTATACAAATATTTTATCGTACTTAATCCATAATAATATTTGTTAAGTGAACAAACAGATCGGGGAGTCGGGGAGTAAATCTGGGAATAATTGAATCAGTCTTATTTCGTACGTGTATCTAGTAGTAGATAAACGGACAGAAATAAAAAAAATATATATTACATATTGCTTAAGGATCTTTATTTTCCATAAAAGACAACGTCACTTACGATCGTAAGCTATTCCAACTTATTTTCACCCATTTTACGTACTTACTGTTAAAGTGGGTATTTTTGAATAATGTTCCGACAGTTTAGTGTTGAATACACTTTATTCATAAGAATGTAACGGAGCCATAAAATATAAATTAAAAACGATAAAAAGGTACTCAAAACGGCACAAGTTAAGGCGAACCGGCAAGTAATAAAGTTATTATTTTTACTCATAAATAAATTACATAATCATCTTTAAGCATAAAATGATATATTATGGAAATTAACTAACTCTAACTCCACACTTTTAATCATCTATTTGATAATATCGACAAATAGCTTTGTTGATTATGTTTTTAACACAGGCCTTAAATTAATTAATAAGCAAAGTTGATAATAAGTTGATAAATGATAATCAACTCATACATGAGGTTGTGAACTAGGCGTTTCTGATTGCCTCATACAAGAAACAATATTCATATTATTTAGTTGAACTCTTACTGATGTGCTTTTAGAGTTTAAAATGATAGGTGAGGTCCAACATTTCTTTCTATCTTATCGCCATCTTCTATACTAGTTACTAACTCGGAAGCTCGCAATTTGTATGTATACCAAAATTTAAATTCATAAGTGTGTTCGTTGCTTCAGCTTCAGCTACAAGATCTCATACATGGGACGTGCCAAGAATCTTGACTTCGCGCGCTCCGAGATTCTGTATGTAACTACGATTAGTTCCTATCAAAATTCTTATAACGTACATGTTCGACGTTTCGGCGTGTCGGCGTGTCGGCGTGTCGGCTGTCGGCTGTCGGCCCTTAGGACAGATGACGTCGAAACACGGATAATTTAGTTTTCATACATGATCCAATAAGTTTCGCTAGAACCACTTAGAGTTTTTGACAATGGTAAGAGACCTCTGTGACATTTTGTAAAACTAAATATATAGTTTGACGACTTAATTATCGTTACTTATACACATGAAATAATTCCAAGGTTGAAATAATCTCCGGCAATGGTTTTTAAAATCTTCCCGCGGCAGCTATTACTTTCCACTGCGTCCTATAAAAGTCTCTCAGAGGCCTCTTAATCTAAGGGACGTGGAATTATTTATAAGAGGCTGAATTAAGGTACTTTATACGTTACGGTTTTGTGAAGTTGGTCATGAAGATATTGTACTACGTCATCAGGACAACGAGGTCATTTCAAAATTTGATATAAATTTTCAATTAAATTATAACAAAAATAATTTTTTGTTATAAAAATCGAGTTCTAAGTTCTAAATTATTTAATAAAAAAAGAAAACTCTTAATAATAACAATTTGTATAATATTCAAATATGTACAGATCAAAATAAAAAAATATTCTGTACAAATCTTAGGCTCGTGAATTTGTGACAGAAGAGCTAGTAACCTGGTAGAGGTTCGTTGCAGTGACTGGGCATGTGTCAGTGGAGGCAATGGAATGGGGTGTGAAGCTGCAAGAATACAAAACACGATATAAAGCCCCCCGGAGATAATTTCTTCGTTTATTATTTTTATATATTACGGACGCATTCGTTGTAAATAATAATCATAAATCTAGTTTAGGTATATTAAAAAATAAGTATTTTGTCATTATAAATCTTTAGCCAATATATATGTGCCGGCAGAATAATTTTTTTTATTGTATACGCTCATAGGCAATGGCATTGGAAGAAATGTTAACTGTAAGAAAATCAACCCTTGTTTTTCTTACAATGTATATGTCCATGTGCGGTGGTGACCATCAGATACCAAGATTATAGAAATAACTTTTATTTGTACATAAATTTGTGTTAATGTTAAAAATTTTAAGAACATGATTGGTACAATAAAATAATTAAATTAGATCGTAATAGATCTATACATCTTACGATATTATGTCGTGTCTATGTCGTGTAGGACGGGAGAATCTTTATCTAAAAAGATCTTCGTTAAGAAGTAATGAGATGGCTTACGGTCGGCGATCTTTAGTGAAATATAAATGAAGCCGGCAAATCTGGTTAGGGTTTTTAAGTACATGATTTTTAGTTCGAAGTTTGGAAAGCTGCTTTTTACTTTTTACATTGGCTTGTTCGTTTTTCTTGCTTGTTTTTAATTTGAACGAAAGCAATTAAAAATGAAGTCCGGCGATATTAAATGTTTTATTTTATTATAAATAAAAAGAGCGAAACTATATATACACGGAATAGAAGTAAAACTTAAGTTTGTGTGTCATGACACGAATAGAAACGATGTAGTTTGAAAAATAAAAGTCATTCAATTGGAAATGTTCAGGTAGGTTCAGGTGGATACAATATCAACTTACTTATAAATTAGTATGTTTGCAGATAAAATTAAAAAAATAATTTAACACAGTGTTGTAAAAATTGTTTGAATGTACGCTTTAACTTAGTTTAACGATGTCCAATACATTTTTAATGAGACTTTGAATCTTTATTGAACCCAGTATAAAACTATTCAGTGATAACTTTTCTAGTGGACTTATTCCTTTTGATTCGAAATAAAGCATAGTAAGACCTTTCGCAACCTTATTATACATTAGAAATCATTATTTTTTTATGTTGATTAAAAATCGGCTAAACAATGAAAGTAAATTTTAAAGCATAATTAAGAGAATAAAACTTATTTAAAAATAAATAAGTTTTAATTTGCACAAATAATAACTGTCGTAAAATATTCATTATTTTTCTATTTATTTCGAACAAGACGAACAATCATCTTTCGCTTCCAAATTGTTTTAATATCAAATTGTATTCAACAGTAATTACGACTTTCAAAGCGTTGATTTCTAATTAAGTTTCAACGCCGTCTTTATCATTCACTAAGTACGAAGCGTCGGAGCAATCATTTATTTTTCTCACTTTTACAAAAGTTATATCCAATTTTCATCTATTTTTCGTCTCTGTCTCACGCTTAACCTCTGACCTGCTAGTGAAAGAGACGACTGTGACTGACTTCATATTTCTTTGTCGGGAAGCCTTAGGCGACTTCTTAAGCAAAATTCCGGCGACACAAAGTTTCCTAATGAACAAAGGGATGGTCTCAAAATTTGTTAGGAAATAAAATTTTGTTGCGCGAGAAACTTGTAAAGAAGAACTAAATGGAAATTCACGTCTGACTTGGCGATCTCTATTAGCTTTGATCTGCTCGCTACGAGGAAGGGTTGAGAGTTGGATGCTGTATAACACGACAGATTCAAAGATTTATTCAAATGGCTGTAAATATAAATAAGTTATTTAAAAAAACTAATTAAGATTACAATGCAGTAGATCGCATTTTTAAATAAAGACCTTTCAAGAGGTGGTAGTTGTGATTATTCAAATTAATTAAAAAATAGTCTTGAAAGAACTTTAACTACTTGTAGATGCAAATTTAGTTTTTTTGATTTTAGTGAGGCTGAGAATATAAAAGATGTGACTGAAAATTCAAAATAGAAAGGCGTGTGGTACGTCATCACCGCCATCCATTGATTTAGGAATTTGTCGGCAAACAATGTTTAATTATTCAACCGGAAAATAACAGTAAAGGGTTTATGATACAGCGGGTACACAAGTTTGTTATTTTATGAGAAAACTATTAGCCTTGTTCAGGCCGGACCAAGGTGACCACTCTTATCCTATCATATCATCCTAGTGAAATTATAGTATCCTTGACAAAGATAATATTTATCATTGCAATAAACAATTACGGGGAAAAATATTTTGCAGATTTACTTTAAACGAAGTTAAAACGTTAACAAAATTATAATTTGTAAGCACTTAATACAACTTTGTCTCAATTTGAAATATGACTTTCATAAAAATTCTCCGCTCTGTGAGGGTGTCAATCATTTTGGCGTTTTTTATTGCGTGTCGCTTAGATTGCGTCTTGTTTCGAGTTAAATGAGTTGTCGTACTTCCTATCTCGAGTATCTTGTTAGTGATCTGTATTTAAATGGACGCAATTAATATATTTTTTCTAACTTAATCATCTACTTTATTGTACTTTAATTCCTTATTTTTTAGTTTATCTTATAAATAAGAAAGCCAACGTTATACATTAATAAAATGTTTTCTTGCTGCCTATATAAAAATAATGTAACAAAATGTGTATCAATTAAAATTAAAAAACCCTATTAGGCTAACTTGACATTAAAAAAATCTCTAATTGACGAAAAATAAATGTAAAGTATTTTACTAAAATAAATTAACCAATATATAATTAAATTTTAATATAAATAATTTATTATCTGGGGCTTAAATATCACAGGTTTAATTATAAATTAAAATAAAGACAATTTTACTAACAACTAATAAATCTATATTGTCCACAGGCTTCCTCCCTGCTGTATACTCCGACAGGAGTAGTTCTGAACGCTCTCCTGCCTCCCTCGACGCGGCAGAGCTTCTCCGCGATGCTCCTCTTTACCCTCCTCTACGTGACTCCGACCACTATGTAGATAGTAATATTCTCGCAAAGAGAAACATCAACGAAGAAGACAACGACAAAGCAATAAGTGATTTAGTTCCAGATTTTAAAAACGACGATTTGCAACCTTTTTTCGACACAAATGAGTTTAACGATGAGGATTCTATTGAAAACACTGATGTCAATGAAGTGCATGGTGTTGACTATGATGATCCTGAAACTAGCATCGAAGACAGTAGCATTCTAGTTACTCCTGAAGAATCTACATTCGATGAGTTCGAAACGAATTCGAATAACAAAATTGTTGAAGTTCCTAAATTATATGACGAAAATAATTATGCAATTGATTATACAGATAAGAGTAAATTATATCAAAATGATTATAATGACGTTACTACTGCAGGAACGGTACAAAGTAGAAAATTAGCTGATGACGTTGATAATACAAGAAATATATCCCCAGACGACACAGAACAATTAAAAGAAACAAACGGATTTATAGTTGCTCGAGGCTCCGATGTGGACGAATTAAATAGGAATTTAATGGCTGAAGAAGACAGAAAGACGAATGAAGACGAAAATCAAAGCATTGGTTTCGACGAATCATTGAGGGAATTAATACTAGGGAAAATACCCGATAAATTAACCGAGGACGAAGATGCTTTTGATCGTCAGAAGCGAAGCAGCGGACAAGAACGGGAAAAACCAACGAAGGTAATATTCAAATATAAGTATATTGGCTAACACGTTCGTTTAATCATTTTTATTAAAAATATATAAGGCATCATGTTTTAAGACTTGAAAATTAAGTATCACACCTACATCTATTAATTACTCGTACAGTTTATATATACATAACCGAAATTGGAAATTTAATTTAAATTTTAAAGGGCACATAAGGACTAGCGTATTAACTGAGGTATTTGCTTTGTTTTCAAACAATAATACACAGTCACGTCGAGTTAAAACCGGTGACACGATCCTCAATATCCGCGGAGCTGTCCGCGATGCTATTGGTGATGCAGGGGCAGCTCCAGGCATGCGAGCGTCATCACGAGTGGATGCATTCGTGATCCGTCCTGCACCAGCTATGAGAGATGAGCCCAGAGATCAGATGAGGGAGGCTAGAAGAGATAGAGTATCTGCGTCCCCGCCTCAGGTAAACTAAGCAATACGCAACTAATTGGACATTAGAGGTGTGATTCATATTCACTATCTAATATACCTCAAGTATTTCTATATTAAACGTCATTAATTTAGCCTTATTACACTTTCGCTAATTATAACGTAGTAAGTAACTAGTTTTTCTATTAGCAAAAACAATAAAATTATTTTGTCAATAAAAAAAAATAAAAAAATATATATATTTTGGCGTTTACAAAAAATAATTAATTGATTACAAAAATTATCTTGAAGTTTCGGTACAAACAAATTACAGTTCTAGATTAATGAATATTCCATAAGACTATGAGATCTATATGGAAATTTAATCATGTTTATTTAATATTTACCGTAAGACTGTTCGAAATTGTTGATCGTTTTATTTGTTGAATCCCCTGAATACTCTGAAAAACGGGCGCATTTTAAATGAAATGCTTGACGCCCTACACATTAAGTATTTATTGCTTAATTGTTCCTTAACTCACGCAAAGATGGTGAAAACATCTCAAACATTCTCTCAATCGCGAAGTCAACATTTTATCCCCAAGAAAAGCCAATTAATTACGAGACGGTCGCCTCCCGTCGTACAGAACAGACCGCTTCAAATGGAGGCCTTTTACTCGACATTAAATTTTAATTTGCTCCTTCCTTTTTCTCCTTTCGGTAGAAATTATTTTGTATTTTGGTACGTAAATAAATATAGACAAGCTAAATTTAATTTCGCTGGTTGCTGTTTGTGGTTGTAAGACGTTCAATTACTGGGAACCCATGTTTTAATATAAATAAAGTCTGTCCATACTCAGTACCGTTCGAGTGAACCTACTGAAATGAGAGAAAAAATAATATCAAAGTTCGAAGTTTCTACGAAGTAAAGTTGACTTGACGTAGATTCCTAAGTAAATATTTCTATTAAGTACCGAAGTTATTGCTATAGTAATAACAAGAATATTATGTTTAGTAAAAAACTTGTACGTATTTTTGCTAAATTCAAAATAGAGTTGTAAAAATATTTCTTCAAAATATTTATCCGCCGTTTGTGTAACTAACTCTCTTAGTACTGTGAGCCCTTGTACTCACAGACACAAGGGACACTTTAGTTACCACAGTTGGATCTGATTGAATGTATAAGTTATGGGTGATGATTTTTATGGAAAAATATTACCCATAACTTATATTGGGCTAACGGGTCTAACCTATGGATAGTAAAGAAAAACTGACTTTAGAGGCAGGTCAAGTGTCCACTTCAATTTAAAAGCATTAGAAATCTCAAAAAGTATAAATATAATAGCAAAAAATACTTGTCATGAAAACAATATTATGTAGGCTTAATTTTTAACACCCAAACCAAAACAAAAACAATGTTTAATTACATTACCCATTCCATAATAACTACAAAAAATACTTTTATGATCTACGGTGTATTTCTCGTATTAAGAGAATTGTTTTCTTTTGAGAGAAATATATGTCTTAGACCGTATAAATAACTATCACAATTTAAAAGCACTACGTTTTTTTTTGTTTTATTACATGGATGGAGAAATACCTAAATACAATCAGTTTTGTGTCTATCTGTAACAGTACTTGTTATACAAATTAATTATCTATCTTTTATCTTACCTAGCCACTAAAACAAGAACGGGAGCTACTTTTGGAGGCTCACGCACACGCTCGAATACTCTGTGACCTCGTCAACGTCACAAATCTGCGATGGTACAAAGATAATGAGGTAAGTTATGATCTTATCTTATTAGTCGATAAAAACAAAAACATTTATTTACCAAAATCCAATTAAAAAAATTATGAATAAACCCGTTGGTACCAACACTGAGGGGCCTGTTGTATTGTATTGTGTTGTAAAAATACAACTAAAAATGTGTATTTTAATAGAAATAGTAATTTCATAATGAAACGTCAGTTAACGTAGTACAGAAGAAAATATAAAGAATTACTTAAGATTGGGATTAAAATATTCTGTTAAAAAAAATACATAATAAGATTGTCTAATTAATATTCTATCGACGTGTTGCGAAGTTAATTAGTAATTAATATGTAAAACGAATTCTGGACAAGCATTTATTTCGTAAGCAAGCAGCGTACGTTCAAACTGTTACGCTTCCTGTTTTGAATCGAAAATACTATACAGGGTGCTTAATATAATGGTGTATGTAGGAAGTTTTGGGAGAAAATTAAAATCAAATTTGGATGATATTAAACACATATGGGATACGGATACATCATGGGAACATACACGCGAGAGAAAAATCGTAAAAATCATAAAACTCACTTATGCTGAAGCATAAGTAAAGTGAAATGTCACCAAATAGTTCTTTAGTTAACTTAAATCGCCTTCTTTTAGAACTAGAATTTTTACTCCTATTCTATATTACGGTTCATAGATACAATAAACTATTATGTGAAAAAAGATAAATGAGACGACTTTTAAAATGTTGATGTCAATAGTAAAATTATTGTCCGTGATTATTTACCAAAAACAATTTTCATTTAGCAAATCAATCTCCCGTCTTCACCTGGCGGAGGAGAGTCAGCCTGGAGAGAAGGCGATGCGGTGGAGATACCGCGAGCGTCACGCGGTCACGCCGCGCGCTGGAGGTGCTCCGGTCGAGACCGGTCCGGACGGACCGTCACCGGAGAGCCGACGAGGCTTCTCATATATGGTAAAATTTGTAACTACCTTTATTGCTCATTTGTTTTAATTACCTTATATGTAGCTAAATTATTTTAAAATTCATTTTTTTTTGTGTCGTCGAGTCAGGGTAACCCACTAGAAAGTTATAGAAAACTCTCTTAAAATGATTTTTTTCATCGTCGTATATGGAGCGACCTGAGTTCATGTAGAGCAACTTTTGACGTCATATTATACCTGTCAAGCAGTGTCACTAAATTCATAATAGAAAATAAAACAACAGTTTACAGTGTAACTTTCTCGCTGGTGAGTTGAGGCCTTTTCGCCTCTCGAGGATAAGACTTGTTTACTTGGTGGTAGAGCTTTGTGCAAGCTCGTCTGGGTATAAGGATGGGACTTAGACACAATAAAACATCTTCAATGATGATCGAATACTGAGTATATTTAGTCTCTCAAACATTATTATAAGTACGCACCCAAGCATACATATGTACTACATATATACTACATCACACCTCCCCCGGCAAAATAAGGACAAAAAAAATATATTTTTTTTTTTTGTTTTTTTTTTTTTGACTTAAAGATAAATTTAAAAGCTTAAAATTAAATTTCAAACATGTGTTAAATATCGTTATGTAAGCAATGATTGCTTGTTTTGTAAACAATAATCGAGCGAGTAACTCGATATTCGTAAGTCATTAGCATCTACAATCTAAAATTAAATGACATTATAAGCACCTACTTTTCTACTTATACATACGAGTAAGTGCAATATAGGATTTTTATTAGAATAAGTTTAATAAACATTAGTTTAGAGATATAAAATCTAAAACTGTCGATGAGTACATAATATAGTTTATACATAATTAGTCATAGTACAATTTCGTACGATTCTTATGGACTAAATCTAATTTACCGTTTATATTCACCTCCACATTCGGTGACAAATCTCGGATTACCTTGTAAGGTCCCGTATAAAGGTTTGCAAGCTTATTACCATTTCATTTTTAATTAATAAAGTATCACCTTGTTTATATTTAGTAGGGCTTATGTGGTGATCATATTTGTCTTTCCTCTGCAATTTACTTTTGATTAAATTATTTCTCGCTTCTCTTTGTGACATCTGTAATCGATATTTGAGCTCGTTGGGATAGTTATCATAATTGTATAGTGGCTCTACAGTTTTTGTGAGATTACTTGGCAAGTTACATATCTTTCCATAAACTAGTTCGAATGGCGTAAATTTAGTTGAAGTGTGTACCGTCGTGTTATATGCAAAACACCAAAATGGGAGCCAAGTGCTCCATGAATCTGGTTTATTTTCTGTTTGTATTCTTAAAAATGCCCCTAAGCTTTTGTGTGAGTTCTCTAGCGCCCCGATACTTTCGTGGTGATATGCTGTTGAATTTAACTTAGAGATATTAAGAATTTTACATACCTCTTTAAAGATGTCGGACATAAATTCCGCGCCTCGATCGGTAGCAACCTCTCTTGGAACGCCGTGCTGTAGAATGAAATTGTTCACGAACACCCGTGCGACTTCTTCTGATGTTTTAGTAACCAAAGGGAATGCGCATACATATTTTGACAGCTCACATTGAAGTGTTAGGATATACGAATGGTTACAAGAATCCCTATCGAAGGGTCCCATTAAATCCAAATATATTTTTTCAAAGGTAGTATGAGACGTAGAAGTAAGGGTCATTGGTTCTTTAACAATTGACGTATATTTTTGTTGTTGACATTTTGGACATTTTTTAACAAAATTAATAACATCATTTTCGAGTCCCGGCCAGAAGTAATATTTTTTTATGCTATTGAACATGCGTCTAATACCTGCATGTCCGCTTGTAGGTAATAAATGGAAGTCATTTAAAATAACTCTCCTATCGTCTTTATTTTCAATTCTCTCCACATCTTTTATAATAATTATAGTTGGCCCTCGCCAGTCAGAACACTTTTTTATCTCATTTGTAAACTTTTGTGTAAAGATTCTATTGTCCTTGTTTTTCATTAAAAATATTTTATTTATTTTAATTGTATCACAAAACTCACACATCTTTTTTATAAATTCTGTAGGCGTCAGCCGAGATTGTGCTGACGGATTTATAAATAACGTTAATTGATGTCTATCGTACAAAAATATATTATTTTCATATGTAATCTTTTTCTCGATTCGTAGCCTATTTAAATACTTCCTGTCGGCAAACCTAAGTTCAACCGAATTTTCCGGAACAATGTTAGATTCTACTAGCCTTGGCTCGTTCCAACTCTTCATGCTCTTAGTGTTTTGATTAAATGAAATATTAGTTTCTAATCTTTTCTTTTCGGCGGCCATCGGAATTAGCTAAAATAGCTCCCAGCGCGTAACCTGATGCATCAGTCTGTATAATAAATGTGTTCTTACTAGATAAATCAGGATATTGTAGAACAGGGGGCGATGTTATACATTTTTTCAGGGTTTCGAAAGACTTTTGTCAATTATCATCCCATTTAAATTTAGTATTTTTCCTACATAATAAATTTAAATGATAAACAATTTCAGCAAATTTCGGTATAAATTTTCGATAATAGTTAGTAAACGCTACGAATCGCTTAACTTCATCAGCGCTTTTAGGCACAGGATAATCTTGCACCGCTTTTATTTTCTCAGGATCGGGTAATACTCCTTCTGCTGATACAATATGGCCTAAATAAAGCAATTCTTTTTGAAGAAAATTACATTTTGCCGGATTTAATTTCAAGTTAACTTTACGTAATCTTTCAAATATGTCTATTAAATTTTTATTATGCTCCGCTAGGTTTCGGCCTAAAACTATCAGATCATCTTGGTAACATAAACATTTTTCGTAACAAAGACCAGCCATAGCCATGGTCATCATCCGCGAAAATGAACTAGGGCTTGTCTTAAGCCCCATCGGCATTCTGGTCATTTGAAACTGCCCCGAACAAAAAGCTGTATATTTTCTGCTATTCGACTCAAGTTCAACATTATAAAATCCCTGATTTAGATCTAAGTGCGAAAAATAAATACATCCGGATAAAGAATCTAATATTTCACTAATCTATCTAAATCTAATTATATTTGTGTAAGAAATCTTGGCCTAGTATGCCACTAGCCTTACATGGCAACGATTTAAATACAAAGAATTTATTGTTTACAATTTGATCACCCGAATATAGATTAATATAAACATATACTATTGCTTGTACTTTGCCTCCGATTCCATCAACAATAAGTGTCTCTTTTTGGATAGGAATATTATTCTCGATTACATGTGCATATTTTATGGCTGAAATAGAAGCCCCGGTGTCAATAAGCCACGTATGCAAGTCCCCACAAGGATTAATGTTTAAATTAATATGACACCTATTATTACAAGACAAAATTGTATGGTTATTCACGAAAAAACTTATCGGGTATTGACTCTTTAGACTCTTGGTTTTCTTGCGAATCTGAGTCTGTCAAAATATGTATTTCTGGTTCTTTTCCTTCAGAGTGACTATATCTAGAGCGACTGTAAAATATCTTACCTCTGTTGCCTCGAAATGACGTTTGCGCACCTCGTCCTCTGAATCGACCACCTGTCCAGCTGCTCTCGTCTGATTGAGCCTGAGTACCCTGAACTGGCACCTGTTCTCTTCCTGGTGTATACTGACCTCTATTTCTGAACCGACCTCTAAAATTCCGGTATTGATTAAAATTATTTTTGTTATTATAACGCATAGAAAATATATCACCTGATGTTGATGGGGTAGTGATTTGTTCATCTATAGCAGCTTGAATAGCGTCACTCAAGGACGAATAATTCCTTGCTGCTATTATGGTACTTAATCGCCGATTTCTCAATCCATCTGCGAAACTTTTTATGGCCTGTTTTTCATTTAAAGGCTTCAATACACTAAAACTGGTTTCACAACCTTCGGATTGAGAGATCGTCAAATCTACAAATAAATCTGAAATTTGTTTACCATATTCATCTATAGAAAGATCGTTTTGTCGCAAATTAAATAATTTATGTTGAAGTGCTGTTGCTGATTTTTTGGGCAACAAATGAGTTTTCATAGCCTTAATTAAACTATTAATTGATTCATATTTATTTTCAAGTTTTAGTTTAGCCGTTTGTGACAACCGACTTTTCAAAACAAAGTTTACTAATTTATTTTGACCTTCCTGGTCGAGCTCGGATTGATAATACTCTACACCGTCAATGAGCTGTTTTGTACTAGCCTCGTCATCTTTCAAAACGGGTAATAAGTTCAATGCAACCTTGAGGTCAAACTTAGCCATGTTTTTTAATTTACTAGTGCACTTTTCTACCGATGAATTACTGCATAAGTCTAATATACTGTCATATAAACCAAAAAAACTGTGAAATTTGTTCATCTAATTCTAAAGATTCATTCTCCTTTAATTTAGGTCTCAACGTATTTAACTTTTCCAAACTACAGTTAAACTGACTAACTAAATTATCAGCTTCTTTTAATTTTTTCAATACAATTTCACCTTGACGCCTACCTGGTCCGATTTTCACCAAATATGTTCTTACTTTATTTAGCTCAATACTTAAATTATTTAAATGTTCATACATTACGGTCCATTATATGACATATTTATATAGTTTAAATATGCTTATTCATATATAAAACCACGCATACACCAATTCACTATAAAAGCACTTTGACATAATATTTTTAATTACACTATCACTCAAAATCTTCTAGCCTCGGTCATCTGGTTCCAGCATAGGTATGCATAATTATCCACTCATTACTTCACTGGATTTTCCTTGCAGGAATTGGTAGCTCTACAATTACAATCTTCGCATATAACCTTAGGATTCCGGTATTGATTAGATAGTCTTGGTTGATTAGAACGTCTTAGCACATGTCGCGTTAACTGGTCTCTCATCCAAGATTGATGGCATTTCTTATATAATCTGTAGCCAATATATAATAATCCATGGAAAAATATTGTACATATAATCATCAAGACTATGCTTATTGCTGATAGATGAAATTTGATTTCTTCCACTGAAGCTGAATTTTTTCCTCCACCGGCACTGTTTTGGTTTACAAAGATTTCCTCGTTGTTCACCTTAGATTGGCACATGATAATGATTGTCTTTGAATATAATATTTGTAACTTTACGACTTCTCCACAGATTGAAACAGTCCAGATTAAAAGTAAACATTTTTAATTTAACTTTGATTAATTTGATCCCCGCTCAAGTGGCAGGGTCGCCATATAAGGATGGGACTTAGACACAATAAAACATCTTCAATGATGATCGAATACTGAGTATATTTAGTCTCTCAAACATTATTATAAGTACGCACCCAAGCATACATATGTACTACATATATACTACATCACATGGGTAGGTACCACCCACTCATCAGATATTCTGCCGCAAAACAGCAGTACTTTGTATTGCTGTGTTCCGGTTTGAAGGGTGAGTGAGCCAGTGTAATTACAGGCACAAGGGACATAACATCTTAGTTCCCAAGGTTGGTGGCGCATTGGCGATGTAAGCGATGGTTAACATTTCTTACAATGCCATTGTCTATGGGCGTTGGTGACCACTTACCATCAGGTGGCCCATATGCTCGTCCGCCTTCCTATACAATAAAAAAAAATATATATACGTTATAAGGAAAGTAGAAAGAATGTAGGACGGCAATTACATATTTTCCCAATCATATTTTATTATGAGCTGAGCTGGCCGAGATAATATTGATATCTACGCAAGTAAGTGTGTAACCCGTATCGTAACTATATTTTTTATAACATAGGTATGCAGACGAGCATAGAAATTGGCATTGAAAAATATGTTAACCATAGCTTACAATGCTAATGCGCCACCAACCTTGGGAACTAAGATGTTATTACCCTTGTGCCTGTAATTACACTGGCTCACTTACCCTTCCAACACAACAATACCGAGTACTGCTGTTTTGCGGTAGAATATCTGATGAGTGGGTGGTACCTACCCAGACGATTTTGCACAAGGCTCTACCACCGAGTAATAATTAAGATTTTCACAATTAAAGTTACCTATAAACGTTGTATTGCTGGAAGAGACGGTGAGGAGTGCATTCCATTCCATTCCACGCGTTCAATGCGTGTTTGTGGATGAACTGGCAAATTTCGGCACTAAATACACCACAGCGCTTGCTACAGTCATCGGTTTCAAGTGTTCTAACCACTGGGCCATCTTAGTTCATTTTCCATAATTAATATATAAACTATGAACAATATCTAAACACAGCAAATTAATTCTAAGGCATAATATTTGTACACTAAAATAGATATTATGATTTTAGTTTCTAATTTTATCTGAATTTTATAAAATTAATGCAAGTTTTAAGTTAGTTTAAGTTAGAAGTGTTTTTAATCATTTATAAATAGATTATTGAACATAATAACAAAATCATTTTGAATAAATTTTGTTTAAATTTGAAACGGTTGGCTGCGAAGCTGGATATAATTTCACCGACCTTGTTAAATACGTTTATTGCTTCTCATAATAATTAAATTGAAGTCTAATTTATTAACATAAACTTAATTGTGTAGGCTGTGATAACTTAAGCAATATAATCTTCTTATTTCGAATGACAACTACATTAATGAGTAACTTGTATATCAATAACGTACACTTTATGTTGTAATAAAAAATAGTAGTTTGAAATTACCAATAACATACATATGTATTGGTAATATTGGTAATTTCAAATTACTACTACTATTTCTAAACAGTTAATCAATCGCTAAATTAAGAGTCAAAGCAAAACCAGACAAGGCAGTTAAAGTAAATAAAGACCATTTAAATAAGTCTAAGTTAAAGTCAAAAATCTGTATTTAATACAGAAGCGTTATGCTTACTATTGATTGTCATAAATATGCTACCGGTTCGGGAATAAACGCCTGAGACTGTATTTAATGATTTATAAAGTAGTCTTAAATGGAATCCTTGTTGTATTTTGTATTGTCGTATTTAAAGGGTAAGTGAGCCAGTGTAGTTACAGGCACAAGACACATAATATCTAAGTTTCCAAGGTGGTTGTGGCGCATTCGCGATGAAAGCGATGGTTCACATTTCTTACAATACCATTGTCTATGGGCGTAGGTGACCACTTGCCATCAGGTGGCCCATATGCTCGTCCGACTACCTTTTCAATAAAAAAAAACTCTAATTGAATTACACAATATATACATATGCAGTGTCTCGTGTTACTGATAGTAACTTATATACTAATAACAAAAATAATATTTAATAATTAAAGATACCTTACTCGGAGCTGAACCCTAAAACTCTAACCGCCAATCATCTTTTGACTAGCGTTCCATATCAAGAATCGGAAAGAACCCTCAGTGATAGATATTCATTTCGATCTGATCTCCTTTGTTATGATTTCTCGTAAGCTCCTTATCAGAAATAAGACCAAACAATATTACTGATTTGTAGTGTTTCTTTGTATAATGATATATTATAATTGTATATAATCTCATCTATACGAGTAGTAATAAGTTTAATGACGAGTTTTTTATTTACATCACAAGCGAATAGATGTTGTGCTTACACTCCGAGGATTAATTACACGATTAGCAAAAATACAACGAACTTGTCGTAGACATGTTTGACAGCCTACTTCGACTTCGTGATGATGTTGAATGTTGTCAATTTATGTCTACTACCAGTTATGATCTCCAAGTATTATTTATTTGCATTTATTTCACTTAAACCCTTAAATTGCAAAACAGTTGCAGTTTGTATGACTATATTGTATACAAGTTTAAATTATGTATACGATTTTATTTTTCTAAATATAATAAATGTATTATACGAAGTGTTATGGAAGAGCGAGGTCTCTTGACATGGGTAGATATCGTTGTATAGTGATATTCATATAAATATATATTTTATTTCAAATGAAATAGAATCAATGAAAGTATTGTTTTCAGCTTGTCTAAGGTACAAGTTGTAATTGTTCAAGACATTTGAAGTGATAAGTCAATAAACAAATCTAATTTGATATTTTTTATGACAGAACCTGTGCGGTCTGTCTATCTGGCAGTGGACGGAAGACGCCTCGACGCTGGTAACACTTGGGTGCCTGTGCGAGACAAGACCGTGCTCGAAGTCCGATGTGTCGCTGAAGGTAAGCTACCTGCACCATATAATCGACTATAGCTCAACTAAAATCGTTTTATTTTCCTTCTAAACGCTAGCAACGGAATTACCAAGTATCCAATACTTGTAAATGGGTCTATTGGAGTTAAAATGCTTTTACAATACAAGTTGCATTATCTGGCAGCGTTCGAACTTTCAAATGCTTTCAGTGTTAGTTCTTAAAAGCCTTTTTATTGATGTCTTTGGACGGATAAAAGAGAATGGAGGCTATTCGTGCAGTTGGCTTAGATTTAAGCGTGAAGTCGGTCAAGTTCTAAAGATTTGCAGAACAATAGAAGAGTGAACTCCGATACGGGATTGTGGAGAGAAATATATGTTATATCATTTGTTACATCGAACTGATTTATTCTCACATTTAATACGAGAGTAAATTATTTGTAGAATATACATTGTTTTAAAAGCGATTTATTGTACGACTACAATTCTTTTCCACTTTGATGAGTTCTTGAATTATATACAACTATGAAATTTGAGTTAATAAAATATATGTATAGAATCTATTTGAGGCATATTTTATGCATGTAAATGATATTTAAATTAAGCGAACATGATCGTTCACAACATGTAATGGTTTGAGATTGGCCATTTACTTTTGTATTAATGCATAGATTTATTTCTTTGTGTGTTACTAGGTGGAATTCCACCACCAGAACTGTCATGGCGTTTATTGGCCTTGGAGCCTGCTCTAGACCATCGCCCCTATCTTCGTATACATCACACTAATTATACCGTCGGTAAGAAAATTTATATAAAATATATTATTTCAATTTTATTCGTTTCGTCGCAATCTGCTTAATATAAACTGCAACAGAATTAATATTCTTTAGAACAAAAATACTCGAAAGGTTATTTTGAAGTGAATGTGACATTCAAAAATTTGTAAATTGCATTTCTTCGTGGTCAAAGAAGTTACACTTTAGTGCAAAATATGATTTGCATTTATCGTAAACAATCGTAGAGATGAATCTTCTGTTACAACAGAAGCTGTAGCGTGGTCACGAGTGGTCGTCACAGCGGCGCGAGAGCTGCACAACGCCACGTTGCAGTGTGAGGCGAGGCAGCGTCGACCGGACGCCCCGCCCGCGCCCGCGTACGACGTGCTCACAGCCAAACTCGAAATACATGTCACTTGTAAGCATTCATTTAATAGCCGATTAAAAAAAGAATTTTATAAATTCGGTCGGTAATAATTTGTAAGGACGGCGTACAAACGGGTAGTCTACTAAGTACTGTATTTCTGTCTGTTACAAGGTTGAATTTTGAGAGCGCAACTATAAGTCGGTAAAAATGTTACAGGAAACGTATAATTGTAGCCGCTATTAATACAACAATAATAACGGTTTGCTTATAATGACTATGTGATACGATGGTTCGACAGCTGTAGCGCGGGAGTCTGGTCATTTTTATCTTTATTGTAATTGGAAGTAAATATTTTACCCATTTGTGTAGGATAATATACCCGGACAATTGTTTACCGTTTTCAATATAATTATGAAAGATATAATAATAAATGTCAAATCTTCTACAAAACCATGTTGTACCAGATCCACCGTCATTCGTGATCTCGCGCTGGCCTGGATTCGGTATATCTCTTTCTGCTGGCGGAGCTGCCGCTTTGAGATGTGACGTGGACGCCAACCCCCCGGCGAGAGCTACTTGGATGAGAGACACTGACAGGCCGTCTAGGTAAGTAGCAATTAAGTATATGTGTAGAGTAACTTACAGCATAATATGTTTCTAATATATAAAATTGGAAGTTTTTGGTGGTTTCAGAATAACTATTATTATTTTATTCATGTCTGTTTGTTCGGTTCGTATGACTGGGTAAAAGTTACAAAAGTAAATAATGTGAATATATTATATGCTATTTATATAATATTAAAAGGTAATAAAGTTCGAAGTATTGTTTAGTCTTTATATTTTAATCAAAATTTCGGTCGGTCGTGTTTATGTAATATACAATATATCAAAATAAGAACAATGCAGTTGTTTTGCTTTCCTTAATTTTATCCGGCTTGAATACTTTTTATTTATTTAATTTACAATACAAATTTAACGTGAGACAAAACTAGTAGGGGTCCTAGTTTAAAAAATATATATACTAGCGCCTTGTAGTTTATTGTAATAAATTTACTTTCTCTGCTATGTAACTAATATATGTACATATAACAATAAATAACTAAAAACCATTAAAAACTTTATAATTTGTAAACTTTAAACTTTATTACCATCGTTTAAATTAAAACGCTTTGAAGTCTAGTAATAAAGATTTTATTTTCAAAAATTTCCAACTGAGGAGATATAACTCCGTTGTAACAACTTTTATAGCTAATTTATCATAATAATTCTCTCATCGGACGGTTTGAAACATATTAGAACTTGTTTTATATAAAAGTTTTCCTAGTTTAAAAATAAATAAAGTACAAAAGCTCGACGGTATAATCGTCCAGGCCGCGCCGCCGTGGACTAGCGTGACCACTCTTGATGAGAGTAGGTTTCTACAAATTATATCACAAATAGTCTTTGAAAAACATATTTAGGTGTTTTAACACGCTTTATGAATGTAGTTCCTTTCGCTTTATATTATGTATTAAATAGCTGAGTGCAATAAATAAAAAAAAAGTAATAAATCAAAAGAAAATAATTATTAGTAATAACCTACGCCAAATGGGTCACCAGAGGGTAAGAGGTCATCAAAGCGCATAGACACTGGTGCTAAGAAATATTAAACATTGCCAATGCGCCACCAACCTTGGGAACAAAAACGTTATGCCCCTGGTGCCTGTAATTACACTGGCTCACTCACAAGTTTATCGGCAGAATATGTGATAAGTGTGTGGTCCCTAAAATAAAAAAAATATTCTTTTTTTTAAGTTATAAAATTAAAATTTTATTATTAATTGTTATTATAAATATAACACACATACTGTGTGTACTCGTACTCGAGGTGTGGTGACGGCGGAAGTGCTACGCTTATTGCGGTCTGGCTCTGATTCGTCTAACTAAATAGTAACTCACGATACGTAACGTTGTTCCAATAATAAGAAAGCACAACTTAACAGGCGCAATAATTTAAATCATATTGATTTTGTGAAATAATATAAAAATGAAATGATTAAATTTTATTTACATCGTAATGATGTTTGTTTTTAAAACTATAAATAAAGTCCTGAATTTTTGGTAAGTGGTAGCTAGTACAGTTAGGAAGAATGAACTGCACTAGCCGCCCCCGCCTCGCCGCAGCAAGCCGGCCCGCAAGATGCCTTCACGCCTTCCATTGAAATCTCCTCACAACAGACTGGAGCTGGCTAGTCCCCGATGAGATTCATCCTCGTCATGTTCAATCTTGAAATTAAATAGTTTAGTCAATATCAAATTCTCTAGATTCAGACTTCTAAGTCGCATTTGATCGTCAACTACTTGGTCCAGGTGTTGATTGTGACAATATCGCGAGATTTCCTATTGTCTGTTTAATTGGAGAGAGTGCAGTGTATTGTTCAGACGTATTGAATGGTTCTTGTTGAACATTTACTCTTCCATTCTTGTGTGAGAAGTCATTCACTGATCTAATTGCTTCATTCTTGTATAGAGATTTCCCACGAGTCTCTGTTGCTGTTACTAGGAAACTGTCTATAATCTGTAGATTCAATATAATCATAGTAATTATCATGCTCTGACCTATTTCGGTAACGGCACCCATTTTTTAACGGAGCATAGCTATCAAGTACACCTAAAAATATTATTTTCCAAATCGGCTTTTTAATGACAGTCTTGTATATTATCAAAGGTTGCATGATCGTATTCGGGCACCAATTAAATAAGTTCTAACCGTGAATTCAAATTTAAGACAAATTCTGTTTAACAAACACAAATACAACCATTGGAGTAAAAGGTTAAAAACTCGAAATCATTAATTTTAATCCAGTTTAACTATTTTAATATTCCTAGTCCACCAACACCGCTGGAAGTAGGCGCTGATGATGGTGCATCTCTGGGCTCTGCCACGCTCCGCTGGACTAGGCTGAGGGAGTCTCACGCCGGATGGTATCGATGTAGGGCACGATGGATGGACACGGAGTACTCTTCCATTGGATACTACCTCAACGTGCTGCGTACGTATTTCAGTTCCATTATAACGTTACTCAGTAGTCGTAGTGCGATTTACTAATTATAATAATCAACACTTTGAACCCAAAAGCTGGCTCTATGTATGGCTATAGGAAAATATATTACATAGTATCGTCGGAAATAGACCGGCGGTGACGACTCTGATTGCTCAATTAGTGTGTAACAGACTAAGTGCCTTTACATTTGTCTCATTAGTGAATGGAATTAAGCTATATGTAGAACCAGCTTTATATTATTATACCGGTTAGTTTTGTGAAAATTTTAATAGATGTTGTTGTTTACTTTAATTTTCTTTTTGAATAATGATATGGTTCATATAAATAATATTATTCGATCCGTAATTTATTATAATATGTCTTTATCTTGAGGAAGATTACTGTATTACCTAGGTACATATACAAAGGTCATCCTTATTAACCTATTAGAAAAACTCCGATCCGATTTACATTTAACATTATCACGTGAATGAAAATTCTTGAATAAAGTATATTTTGATTTCATTTGATAAAATGATTTTATTTTAGAAATGATTAATTACTTACATTAAAACCTTAACTAAATACAAATAACATTTAAAAATAATTATTATAAAAGTAACCGCGTGGAATGGTGGCAAGAATGCTAGCAGCATTTCCCCTTTGAATCGCAACTCCGATTCTCTGGGCGAAAAATGAACCAGCCCTCCTGTCACCAGTGGAGGCAATAAGGCGGGGAGTAATATTTTGGATGAATTTTTCGGCACTATTTCTCCAAGGTCCAAGCGTTTCAACTGCAAACGGAACAAAAATATAATTTGGAATAAGAGACGAATATTTGTTACGTTAAATATTTAACGGAATTTTGGTTGTTGATCAATTTTTCCATTTGATTTATTTCCTAGTAACAAAACATTTGTTATGAAAATATATGGTGATTTATAATATTGTTCCAAATACAACTATCATCATTCATATGAGATGTGTGTGAAAAATGATTAAATGTAAATTGAATTTTCATAAATAATTCCGTAACGAATTGATCTCGCCTATAATTGGGATGCATATTGACTAGGACTGTGGACAGATCATGACAGGTGTATGTCATTTATCCCTATACATATGGCACTGTAAGAAATGCATAATGTAATTAAGATTGTATATTTATATAGAAACAAATTAACTATTTTTTTTAGCTTTTGTATGCACAACAAAATCGTAAACAAGTTATTTTTATTTTATTTTTGTTATATAGGAAGCCAACGCTGTATACAATTTAGTTTCTTATTGCATAGTGCAATGGAAAATAACATAAATATAAAAATTATACCTCACTTATAGGCTAATTTAACATGCATAGGAAAAACAAAAAATACTCTTTGTAAATTAACTGAAAAAAAAATAAAAAGATAAACGCTATTTTGAAATATTGATAATGAAATTAAATAAAGTAAATAAAAAAATTGTTATCCATCTTTAAATAAAAAAAATTAGAGGCAAAGCTAGGTAGTTTCATTATTTTTAATGTCTTTTAAAGCGTGTATTAGATTGTTGAAAAATATCTAGGCCAGCTTTTTTGAAAATATTATTATTATATACATAAATGAATCTAAGTCCTCTCATATTTAGGTGCTTTCCACTTAACACAGTAGCTAGCCAATGATCCACAATGATGATGATGATAAAGGGAAATAAATATCTTTTTTGACTGACATGATAATGACAATTATGCAGCAGCCGCGGATGAAAACGAACAAACGGCGGAATCGGATGCTAACGACGAAGTACCGGATCATCAGAATGTCGAAGTTCCTTTGGGAGGGAACGTTCAGTTACATTGTCCTAAAGGTAACCAATGCTTGAACAGATCTCTCTTCTACGAAGATATAGTTAAAAATGTTTATTACTTCTTCTCCATATTTCAATGTTAGCCAACTGCGAAGAAGATTTTAAAGTGGACAAGTGTGTGCGCAAACACTCTCACTGTGCACTCTCTTTTCCTTTGCTCTCATAATCCGATGCGATGGCGATCCGACACGACCGAAAAGAGTTATGTTTTTTTTTGTAGCGTGTGAAATAAATAAATAATGAAATTGATTAGCTAATTTTGAAAAGAAAACCCCATTGTCTAATTACTCATAGAAGATCTACAAACCCATCATTAGTTTGTAGATCTTCTATAAGTCTAATGTTAATTTCTATATATCTGATGTTTTTTATTAAAAAAAAGAATACTGATTATTTCGTTTTCAATTTTTTAAGATTTTTAAATTTTATTAATACACAATCCACAAAAATAACAACAATAACGTACATGAAAGAAAAATATAATGATTAGATATAACAAATTATTTCATATGTAAAATTGTAGTACCCAATATTATATAGATAGGAGTCAAATTACAAATTTATTCTCGATTCTTTTTCCCGATAGCATGTATGGAGAGAAACAACAGCAATCTTAAGTCTTCATTATTATATGGATATTGTGTTTCCCGATAAGTTAACTACGCGTCTTGATTATAACGCAGGGAGTGTGGGGTGCTGGTGGAGACGTGTGGTCGGTAACTCCAGCGAGTCGTGGGCTCCTGCTGGTTCTCATCACGCGCATGGCGTTCTAGGTATGTACTAGATAGTTTGTAGCGCACTTTGTTATTTATGTATCATACATAATATTACTTAGTACATTAAAATAGTATATTTAATATTTATATCGTCGTGGAACAATATCTGCGATAGTAATTACACATTGTCGTCAGCAGTCGCTTTTGTTTTATGTCCAGGACGCAGTGACGTAAACGATCCGGACGGGTTATAAGATAAATAAAGATATACGTTACTGTTTGTTTTAAGATACATCTTATAAATAATTCAAAAAGTAAAGTAAAGTAATTATTTGTTTTAGATTTATAAAACATAAAATACCAGATCAACACTCTTAGCTATAATTTACAAAATATATATTTTTAACATTATAGTTAATTTTAATAAAAAAATTTAAAAATATACATTCAAATGTGCTGAAGTATTCAAAAGGACTTAACATAAAAAGAGTATAAAATTATTATGTTAAAAACCAACTTGTATGATGTAGAAGTTTCTAGAACAGTGTGAATTGGGCAGGTATCAAAGAAGCCTTATACGAGGAAGGCGGCGAGTACAGGTGCGTGGGGGCGCGCGCGCCGGACCTCAAGCGCTTGAAGGAACTGAAGCGAGTCACGCTTAAAGTAACAGGTATGTTATTGTACCATGAGTAACACAAAGCCGAAAAGTGAATTTTTATACACAAAAGACTGCCTATTCTACCCAACTCTCTATTGTGCGGATACAAAAGTTTTGTTATTTAAATGTAGGTCTAACTTTTTCCACGTTTAACAAAACGTTACGATAAAATTAAGCTACACGTGACAGACAAGAAACATTTATATAATAAACCTGTAACGCTATAAAAATAAACATTTATTTTGCAGCGTTAAATATTTTTTCACTCCAAAAGTCAGTGGTGCCGGTAAAGTTTGGATGTTTTTTTTAAGAATATGATTCGTTATTTACTGAATAGTTCAAGTATTCTTTTAAATTGTTAAAATATTACTTATAACCGATTTAATTGTTTTTAATAAACCCTAGTATTACTCGATTACCCGAGTATCCTTTAATGTTAATATTGGTTTTATTTTTGATTTTTGTTGATTTTTATATACATGAATTATTGATATTTGTATTTCATTCATAATTCTCCTTTTTTTGGAGACGACTATAAAATAAAAATATAATATTATGTAATTAACTTAAATATTAATAAATGTTATATAAAAGTAATAAATAATTTTCTAGAAGATAACATTGCTAACCATTTATTGTTGATATTTGTTATTGAAGTTCACAAAACATTTGTACTGTTGTATTCCATCAAATACTCCAAAAATTCGGTAGCGAAATATTCTGTATATTACCCCATACTGTCTCGTAAATCTTTAGGTGGAGCGACAGCAACCGCTATGAACGCTGATCCTACACCTAACGGCTGGCGGCTGGAATGTGGTGCTTGTGGACGAAATCTCCGCGTGTTATGGCTGAGGGGGGGTAGATCCACACCCGCCATACTCACACCAGATCTAGCTCAACACTGCTGGAGAGCAGTGCTTTTAGTACCGGAACCGGATGAAGTCTGGTGCGTAGCTGTGTCGTCTAACGGCGGTGCAGTTGCAGTTTTTCCCAGAAGGTCTATCCAGGCTTCTCCTTCACCCGCGCGACACGCGGTGAGAGCCTTACACGGGGACGCGACTCACCCGACCTATACGCCGGTATTGTATGTTTTTGCGCTACTCAAAGGACTTTTGTCAATTTAAGTATTTGACTTTCTGCTGTGAAGATGTCATTATTTTACGTTTTTGTTTAATCAATATTATACTTTTCAACTTTTTAATATCATAATTATGTTAATGAAATATTTAATCGCGTAATCAATTTTTTTAAGAATATACTGTTTGTAACCTTATTTTATCTTAGTAACTAATTCTATTTTCGTTATGCCATTGATTATTTAAATTTATAATAAGTTTAGTGTTATTTTATTAGATCGTATAATATTAAATATTCATATTCTCGCAGCAGGGAAAGCTTTGAATGTCTATGAAAATAATTATCGTGATTATTAGTGGACAAGTTTATTCTCAAGAACTTAGTACTAGCAAAATATGACTGAAAATTGTATTTAGACAGTCTTGATTTCCATTTTGTACAGCTAATGAGGTTCAATTACTGAATATAAAAATAAAATCAGTAGAAATTCTACCAAAGTCTTCATCCTCAAAATTAGAGTCAATTTAGTAAAGAAAAATTGTCGTCCAAATTTTAAAGCTCGCATTGTGAGTTGAACGAAACATGAATGAATGGCTGAAAATGCGATACTCTTAGAAGTGTATTATAGATGGTAAACGATCTGTGTCGTTAAAAATATTACAGTAATTTAGACTTTATTGTGTACTAGTCCTTGTGTCGTAGGGACTAAAATCGTGTGCACTATCTTCGTAGAAATGTGTCCTTGTATAGCCTTCGTAGTGCTCCTATAATCATAATTTGTTATACGTATTTAGTAGAACTCTTTCTGTCTTGGCACGTTCGTTGCAGTGACATTTGAAATTAACGTTGTGGGGAAGAAAATTAAATAGAATGTGAACATTTTTCTTTTTTAAATCTAGAATTGAAAATGTAATTGCGTAACATGCTTCTACTCTTATTACAATATTTCTTATAATTTTGCAATTCTTTGACATTATTCGATATCAGGAATTTTAATTTTCAGTCGTTATTAAATGATATATTCTATAAAGTCAAATTTAATTTAATTTTAGCTCTACGTTAAGTTAAACTTTTATTATAAGTTTTCGAATTCGATTGCCATTTGATAGCTTTAGAGAAGAAAAATCTTTTACTATTTTTCGTCTAAGCGACTATGGAATGCACTGCTACGAACGCACCTTCTATGCAAACTATACTTCATCTCTAACGGTAGTTATTCTTTCGTCTGTCTTATTCCTTTCCTCGCCATTGTTATTTTAGTTCTAGTAAGTGTTTAAAACAGGAATGGAATGTGCCAAATTGTTGATAATTGTAATAGATTTTCTTATATAAATGGAGGTAAATTGTGAATTGAATATATTTAATTTTATTGTGTATATTACGATATCTGAATGTTTAGAGCAATGAACACCAATGGAAATGAAACTTAGAATTTGTAAGTTATTGGTAATGTTAAGGTCGCTTCCTCGACACTCGAGTCCCATCCCAACGGCGCTCGAATCTCGCGGAAGACAACGCCCCACCGGCATATATCTATACTATATTTTATATAGACGTCAAATTCGTAAACTAATATATGATGTATTATAGCTTAACAATTATGTAAATTTCGATGTCAATTTTAGAAGTCCGTTAAGTTCGGACCGATTTTTGTATGGAGTACATTTGCTAAAGTTTTGATTGTAACGAAAATGTTTATCATGTTCAATGTTTGATCATTAGTTTTATTGTGTTACTTTCTTACAGCTCAGATCAGACTGTGCACTAGCTTAGTGCTTACAGCGCACATGGCACATTACGACTGACGTTGTGTAATCGACTGAATTTTAATCGATCATCGTCTGCAATACAATTATCAAATTAGTTACACACAATTTTGTTGCGAGTTTATCAGTTATGTGAACAATCTTATATATAATCAGCTGTTTGGCTGAATTCATACCGATTCGTAATTTAATTATATCGGCAATGATATAGCAATGTGCGTTAGTTTTTAGTGTCACATCATCATCGTTATTATTGTTAAGATTGTGATAACAGAGGCGCGGGCGAGTTGCGGGTTTACGGAAATATAAACGAAATAAAGAAATAAATTATAAAAAAAAACGATTAGTTTAGTTAAGTTAGATTGTAGCTAAATGTATTTTTGTACCGTATCAAAAAAAAATGTTGGTCAATTCGACAGTAATGTTAAACGAAATTTAATTTACGTACCTGTTTATGAGAATGTAAAGATCCGTCCACTGCGGAGTCCGGCCTAGTTAAGGAGCTATTTAGAACCCTATCTGTCCATCCTTAACTTCTTGTAATGCGAGTTCAATAGATAGAGGAATCTATAGATAGAGTAATGGCTTAAATCTTCTGACCTACACGTTCGGCTCTTCCCCCTTCCTCGGCTATACCCCCGCGACCCCCGCCCCTCTATAAAAACATGTATACTTGTCTGTGTAATCATTTTATAAGCGACCGGCCCACGATATGTTTGTCGTATCTTTATCATGAGCGTAGCTAGACAAGAATGTAACAACTAAGTGCTCCTGATACTCTGGCCTCTTTTAAAGAGTTTAAAGATAAAAATCAATTTGATAAAAACTGATCATACCATAATAAACTCCAAATCGTCTGTGCCCACTGTTGCCCACGACTGTCAGTAGCTACGCTCATAACCCATAATCAATGGCATGTGTCTACAGTTTTCATTCAATTCATTTTAAAGGTTCCTGTATTTTTAATCCGAGTAAGTGGATGATGGTTTTAATAAATTTGTGTTTCAAGCGCAATTTGATGAAGTCGATCCCGGAGTGTTTACCAACTCATCGATTTTGATAACTTTTTCATTGAGTAAATTCTTATTTGGGGATCGCCTTTGTTGTTCCAATGAGTTTGATCAGCACAAATTAATTAATATATTATACAACCAATAATGTTTGAAAATCGCCTTTAACATGAGTGTTTTTACACAGCAGTTAAAGACTCGTTCCGCATTATTGTACTATTGTTAGAGAATGTCAAAATTTTGGATACTTTATGCCATTTTTATCATCACTCTCTTGGAATATATATATAATATTGATGTTAATTAATTGGATTATATCTTGATGGAAACTAAATGGATGGAGTTCGTACACACTACGAAAGATGAATTCGAGTCTGCCGAGAAATAAACAAGGATATAAGTGAGCGGGTTGTTCATGTGAATTTAATGAAATGTCACTATAAATTAAAAACGAAAAGAGTTTCTAATAAACAATTTGAAAGAACTCATACGACTACCTATATAAACAATATATTTAATGAAATATTAAGATAGTTTAAAAACAAACGAAAATAATGATTATGACTACGAATATAAAGTTATGTTTTAACGTGACAAAGCGTGGTGACGCAACAAATCGAGATTCGATATTTACAGTCTTATTCAGTTTGTTAATAGAAAGTAATCACACGAAAAAAGACATAAATTGTGAAATTATTCAAACAGTGAAAGTAAAATGTACATTACCTCTACAGAATATTCTAATAATTATATGTTTGCTATTGTTTTTTAACCGACTTAAAAAAAAGGAGGAGGTTATCAATTCGTCTGTATGTTTTTTTTTTTACAAGTTTTTATTCACTTGGTGGCCACTCTTTTATAAAATAATATCACTGTGTTGATCAAATATGGTCACTCACTTAAAACCAATACCACAACTGATAAGGCTGAAATTCGCACGCAGTTTTACTATAAAGCACCGGTAACCACAAACACTAATACATGTATACTAAATTGTAGTTAATATATTATATAATACTTCAAATAAAACCTAGTATTATGTGCCTATTTGATCAATACAAAAAATGCTAGTGGTGGCATTTATAACATATAAATTTAAAAAATATAGAAGAACTTACTCGGACTTACTCAACAGTGTGTCACGTGCTCAATTATACTCGTGTTTCGTCTCCCGTAGTGTGTACGTGCTTCACCCCTGGGCGGTCGTTTTTGACATAACGTTGTTCTGTAGTATTTCGTACTAGCGTCCATAATACGATACGATAAAGTGTCGTATCGGTGCCAATACATTATGTAGTAGATCATTATATATAATATATATCTATATATATTTACATTTTATTATACATATTATCGTTTACTTTGATATTGAATGTACAGTATCCATATATCCATCGCATGTACGATCTCCTATACCGAAAAATAAATGATATAAAAAACTGCGTGTTTTTTTTGAGTGGAAGCTCAATTTCATTTACGTAAGCAGAAATTTTCCTTTACAAGGGAAAAAATTTAATAAAATTAATCTAGTGAGTGCGTGCAAGCAGCCAAGTGTAGAATTGAAGAGCTCCAGGGCGCAGCTTCACTGTATAACGAAATAATCACACACGTGAAGGCGTATTCTAGTTTTAACTTTTGTACTTTTCAAAGTCTCGAAGTCTAATAGTTATTATTCAGGGTTATTTTTAATGACCCAGCAACCTGGCAGGACTAGATAGCTAACTTCATAAACAACAACATTTGTTCTACGACTTCGGACATAACTCAATACATAAAAAAAAAAGATTTCACTAGTTTTTGTTGTACTGTCGTGATATTTGTAGGTCTATATTTTATTCATACACGACAGGACGATGCGACGCGTCGATCTTTGCGTTGCGCGTAGATTTATAAACGTTCACGCGGGAAATTAAATGAATACTTATTTTTGTATGAAAATAAAATCTAACAAATTATCAAAAGTCGTAGAACAAAAGATGTTGCTTAGCTATCTAGTCCTGCGAGGTTGCTGGGTCATTAAAAATAACCCTGTACACAATTGTCATTATATAATGTCCTATAATAATCGAAGAATATAACCGTTACGTTCGTTCGTTCTGTTCGTATTGTGTAAGACATTATCAATTAATCATTTTAACAAAATGCGTTAGGACGAAGTTACCGAGACTCAACACCGATATCAAATAATGCCCTAAGTGCACACGAAGGAGGACGGGCTAATGAGCCGTATCGAAGCGAGTAACTGACTATTGTAAAGGGCTCGTAAAAGCCTACTTGTACAAAGTATTTTTATAATTGATTTTTTACGAGATACGTTACTTTACAAAGTAAAGTAACGAAGAACAAAAACAGTCCTTCCTGAGGCATAGTAGTCGTTTCTATAATATTCAACAAATGTTTTAGCTTGGTCTTTTACTTAATTAAAATGTTAACACATAATTATTACGCGATAAAAGATAAAACATCGTTAGAATTACTTAATTTTTAAAAGATAGGGTTCTTAAGGAGAATTGATGATTATTATTATTTACTAAGTATACTTTTTAAATTTAAGTGGAATAGAGTAATTCCTGAGTTTCTAGCTGGTTCTTCTCGATGTTATCTACAGATCGAGCCGTTGGTAGCTTAATAATTCATTTTATCATTTAACATGAGGATTCAAGCTTTAATAAGAGTCTACTTGAATTTTAAATTCAAATCACTGAGTCACCAATCAAGATCACCGGCGTTCCCTCGTGAGATAGTTTTACTCTACGGATGTAAGTAGCGATGTCATTACTCATCTCACGCTAAACAAGTCGTGGCTTGTTCTGGATGTTCGCCAAAAACACTTAAACTGGATTGAACAAAACAATGTCATAAATTGTAGATACCTTTGCGAACTATTACTTCCTATACGTATACCGTATAAGTGGTGGTATATCAGTGCTTTCAGCGAGTCCTGGCTTCCTGTTTTAATGGTAAGCCCGTATGAATAGTGATTAAATAAGAAGATAATGAGTTAATTAAAACTAAGTATTATAAGACAGATAGCCGAGATGGCCCAGTGGTCAGAGCAAGTGATTCTTAACCGAATATCGCGCTCATCGCTATGTTAATAATAACGTCGTGCCGTGCTTCATGAATGAAAATATATTTATTATCATTAAATTTCAAAATAATAATAAAATAGGTAGGTGAACTGACAAATGTTAAGTGGAGCCAACGTCCATAGATGAAGACGACGATTATAGAAGTTATGAATGTTAGAAGTATTAACAGTCCCTTACATCGTCAATGCGCCACCAACCTAGGGAACTAAGATTTTATGTTCCCTGTACCTGTAAATTCACTGGCTAACTCATCCTTCAAACAGGAACAAAACAATACCGAGTACTGCTGTTATGCGGTAGAGTATCTGTGGTAACTACCCAGATTAGCTTGCACAAAGCTATTTTTAATTTTTATTTATTTATGGTTTTAATGTAAATGATTATAATATTATGAAATAAATTCGTTTTTAATGAAACTTTCAACTCCAGCTAATATTATAAAGTTACTTGGAATCCGTTTATTTCATTCTGCAACAAATTAACGATTGGTCGGGTTTTAATTAAATTAACAGTAAAAATCGATTTTCAAAATAAGATACAGAATGCTGTTCTAATTATTTTTAATTAAAAACGACAACAGACTGTACTGCGTGGCGTGCGGCTAGTTACTAGACTTGAAAATTTAATATTAAATACTAAAAACCCTTATCAAGCTACCATGTCCGTCGTAGCGTGATTTTATGTAATAGCTTATTCTCTTCTCGTTCTTTTAACTCTTACTCTACAAAAGGGCTATCTATTTTTAGTGTTGCTGTATTAGTTATTTATTTTATAAGAACTTTCACACAAACAAGAAAACTCTTTAGCTTACAATAATTCTACTTAGTGGTAGAGCTTTGTGCAAGCTCTTCTGGGTAGGTACCACCCACTCATCAGATATTCTACCGCAAAACAGCAGTACTCGCTATTGTTGTGTTCCGGTTTGAAGGGTGAGTGAGCCAGTGTAATTACAGGCACAAGGGACATAACATCTTAGTTCCCAAAATTTATGGTGCATTGGCGATGTAAACGATGGTTTGTCCACCTTCCTATGTATGAAAAAAATATATATATCAATCGTAAGCGTTTATTAATTTCGATAAAAAGTTACGGCAGCCTTATCATCTCAGTAATAAAATATATATTTTAAATCGCATTTCCTAAACAAATATTGTTTTTACATAGTGCAAGTAATTACTCAGTTATTGATGAATATTTAAAAAAATACCTGAAAATAGATACACGTTGCATAAAAAATATTATAAAAATATGTTGTGACTCTATTTCTAAAAATTGCAATAAAAGTGTTCCCACGTGGTTTTTTAGACGATATTTTAATACAAGCAAATCTCTGTTATACAATTGTATAAAATTCGTTAGAGAAATATGTTACGTGATAACGTTCAAAACTAATTACAATACAAACTATTTGTATATTTATAAATGAATAACAAGTGGTTACCAGCACCCAGACAATGGAGCTGTAAAAAATATTAATCATTGCTTACATCGCGAATGCACCTGCTCTTACACTGGCTCACTACCCCTTCTAATCCAAAAACCACAATACTAAGCTTAATGTTTGTCGGTGCAATGTCTGATGAAGTAAAACTGACTTATTGTATCTTGAAAACTGTCATCTCACCATTTCGCCGTTTACTCAGGCCCACGTGTTATTCTGAGACGCCTCGACTCAATAGTTTATGTACATTGTATACAAGAGGTAATGTACTCACACTGTCTCGTCTGTCGAGAAATGTGTTGTTAATGTATGCCAACATCTTCTAGCACTTAAGGTACATTACTATTTATAGACAATACCAAATAACTGGGTATCGTTATTTATGTAACACATTCAGTTTCAAATTAAGTTACCTTAGTGATGATGATCATGTCTTTCTTATCAATTTATGACCCGGTGACCAGCCTGTAGACTATACGTCATGGTACATAACTGCGCAGATACAAACGCTCTCTGTTTTGACAACAATTTATTTATAGTATGAGACGAGAAATTCGACAAGTAGAGTGATTCTGTAAGAACTCATTTCATTACTCAACTGCGAAAATATGTTATGTGTTTATTATGGACAACCAATAGTTGAAACAATCGAAGTTTACTTGGTGGTAGAGCTTTGTGCGAGCTCTACTGGGTAGGTACCACCTACTCATGAGATATTCTACCGCAAAACAGCAGTACTTGGTATTTTTGTGTTCCGGTTTAAAGGGCGGGTGAGCCAATGTAATTACAGGCACAAGGGACATAACATATTAGTTCTGGTGGCGCATTGGCAATGTGAGAGATGGTTGACATCTCTTACAAAGCCTGTGTCTATTAGCATTGCTGACCCTTACCATCTTACCTTAGGCTTACCATCATATGCACGTTCGCTTACCAATGCTATAAAAAAAGTTTACAGTTAAATATAGGTTGCAAAGTTTTTGATAAATATTCTACAGGTTATCACATCATTCGTAAAAGCATCACATTATAAACACTAAATGAATATATTTAATAGAATATGTTATAATTATTATGGTTACTGTCGCGAACACTGTCTGATATGTCACCACCGCTTACTGCGGTGAGTTACGAGTTTAGTCCTATAAACCTATTTACGCGCTTTCTGTGGCAAGAAAAACTCAATAATTTCCCACAAATAAAATTAATTAACAAAAAATGCTGTAACATTTGTATAACGTGACATTACATGCACGAAATGGTTTTTCTCTCTCAAGTGTTACCGCTTAAACTAAAACTACAGACAAAGTGTGGAAATCCTATTCAGAATATCACAAAGGAATCCAGTTCCAAGCGGCGCGCTGTGGACTTTATTAGTTTGAATCATGTGTTAAAAACTTTGACGGTTACGTTTTGACGACGGCACGAACCTCTCACATGACTAGTTGCTGCTACTGCGAATTTTATATGTTTTATTAATAATAGTAAAGGATTTTTATATATTTTCTAAGTCGGTAGTTAAGTAAGACAGTAGTTATATTTGTTTATCGTTATGATGCACACGCACACGCACACGCACACATATACAGTGACGTTAAGTAGTACACCTAAGCTTATTTCACAACTGCTGAGACGAAACCTAAGGAATAAAACAATCGTTTTCACGCTATTTAAAGTGAAACTACGGCAGTACAATACAGTGACAGCGTTTGAATGTCCCACTGCTGGGCTAAGGCCTCTTCTCCTTTTTTGAGGAGAAGATTTAGAGCTTATTCCACCACGCTGCTCCAATGCGGGTTAGTAATGTTTTCCTTCCCGTCAAGTACGAGATGAATTATAATCACAAATTAAGCACATGAAATTCAGCGGTGCTTGCCCGGGTTCTTACCACCGAGCCATCTCGGCACGGTCACGCATACTTGAAAATACGGCGTTACTTATAAACTTTATTTAGCGTTTAACAAATTCAGTCACGTCTACGTGTATCTAAAAGACCTCGTTCATGTGCTGTAGGACAACTATAGGATATTAATATGTGTTGTGTTCATATTACCTATCAATACAGTGGCAGTAGTGGCACACTCGCTCTGCAAGCTTACTCAGAATTTTAAAGTATTCCCATTTGGCGGGCAAAGAAATATCCAGTCTATCGTCAGATATAGTTAAAATATAGTAAAGAGATATTTAATTCTTCTAATTGATATTAATTAGGCAAAGCACCTTGGGTAGAAATTATTTATAATTTTAAGTCAAGACAAATATAATACAAATAGCCTCCAGCACCCATTATAATATTTTCTTGGTTGAAAATTCTGTTTTTCATATTTATAATATGATATATAAAATGAGGTAGAGATACTTGTCGGATCGAGTTTACACATAATATAATTAAAGGTTGTATTTCAATACTCTTAAGCGTAAAAAAAAATTATAATGTAATAATTTATCCAACCGATATAAGATGTATTACATACGAGTAGCTTATACTTTTGTCTTTATAGAAATAAAATGAAATTCACGAGATTCAACAGTTGTTACGTCAACATTATGAATTTAAAGCAGGTATTCATTTTATGTAATTAAACTTTCTATGCAACCTTTTTGGTAAAAGTTTTATGTATTGTTATAGTGAGACATTATAAAAAAAATGTCGTCTTTTGATATTATATTATATATCATTAACAAAAGATAAGATTATTGGAGTAACAGTGTAAAATCTTTCATCAAAAACGCCTTGCTGCTTGCCCCATCTTACTGCCTCCGCCGATGATAGGGCTGGTTCCTTTTTCGCCCCAGAGAATCGGAATTGCGAT
Organism: Nymphalis c-album; assembly: GCA_963151315.1. Taxonomy (NCBI): domain Eukaryota; kingdom Metazoa; phylum Arthropoda; class Insecta; order Lepidoptera; family Nymphalidae; genus Nymphalis; species Nymphalis c-album. The sequence continues at coordinate 212,561 of OY720612.1, forward strand.
TCAAAGGGGAAATACCCCCAGCATTCTTGCCACTATTCCTCACGGTCCCGATTTTTACAGCAGTTTTAGTTGTTACTTGTATATAATTGAGGTTTTAATGAGAATAATTCTTTAATAAATAATTACATGTATGAAAAGATTAATAATTACCAAATGTTACTACAATAATAGAGCTCAGATGGCTCAGTGGATTAAGTGATCAATCGATCGCGGGTTAAAATTCGGCCAATAACCAATGATACCAATGATTGTTTGCTTAATTTAAGCTTTGGATATAATAATAATTATTTTCCTATTCAGCGAATAAATTTGCAGTGTTGGATGACACTCGATAGAGAAGGAGAGATCTTTACCTTTATTTATGTTACCTACTAATACTGATGATAATTAATTATTACTGATCAGGCTTTTTTATTTTGATTATGTAGTCAGACTGGCAAATAGCAATTTGATGAATTAATGACTATCACCTATAGACTGCACTGCTAAGAACACTGTTAAGTCATATTAACCTCCCTTACATCGCCAATGTACCACCAACGTGAAAAACTAAGATGTTTTATTCCTTATGCTTTTAGTAATACAGGCCTCACCCTTCAAGTCGAAACTCTACAATACTAAGTATTGCTGTTTCTAGAATATGTAATGCCAGACTCACACGACGCCCCACCACCAAGTAAATCATCACACAAGATATGTTTTGCAGTCGCCGAGCATCAGTTATGTAATTATAGTGATTTCCAGCAACTTGTGCGGGACCAAAAACAAAGCTGGGGATATATCGCGCAACGCTTATCTCGGTACGAACCAACAAAGCCCTTGCGAGCAGACTCGTCGACAAAAACTAGTATATGTATTATATAAGTTAGACTAAATGTAGCAAATATCACACAATAGGGTTAAATAAAGCCAGAATAGATGCTTGTTAAAGGCTATAATAGCTGAATGTCTGTCTTGTTGTCACGCGTGACGAATTAACTGCATTTCGCGTCACAGACAATAATGGACCTTATTAATCAATAGTTTAAAGTTGAAATTTAATATTCAAATGCTAAGCTATAAAGTCACGCAAATATACGCCTTATAGCTTGGTAATAAAAGTCAAATATTTTCGAGTTAGCCGAACTAATCCAGTTTTCATAGTAAGTAATAGTAAGTAAACCTGGATGCAAATATAGGCTTTATTCCATTGTATTAAAGTATTTCCTATATTTGTATTTGTTGCAAATGTTGTGATAAGCGAATATCGTCCTTGTTGTTACTACGTTAAAATATTTAGATAAATAAAAAAGTACAATTTAAATTGAGCCTTGCGCCATAAATCGTTAGGTTTAATTTAAACATTACAATGTTAAGCCGATTCCATTTATTCGATTTACTATCTTATCACAAGAGCATAAAGTTCAAATTTGCTTACTAGATGTATTTGTTTGGGGATGAAAGCATATACATTACTCTAATGATAAAGAGATGAACACACAGATTAATTTGGAATAGCCATTTGTGTTTAAGTCTCATCGCAGATAGGATATATCGTCGGCTTACTGCAAGAATTCATTAATTGCAAAAAGTCACGTAGTGTGTTAATATCTTAGATTAATAATGGACTCAATATGATTCTCATATCTATTATATTCCTATATATGAAAGCAGTTATAAAAGTAATAATATGTTTGTGCATTGTGTCAGTAGTGGAAAATCTAAGTCGAATTTTTATCTAAAAATCACGAACCAATTATACATGGTTATATTAAATGTGGTGTCACCACCTGTTCGGAAAGTACTTAGATAGAATGTTGTGTGCGTAATTGTTTGTGTGTAATTGATATACATATTTTTTTCAGTATAGGTAGGCGCACGAGTATATGGGCCACCTGATGGTAAGTGGTCACCAACGCCCATAGACATTAATGGGACATTAATGGGAACTAAGATATTGTCCATTTGTGCCTGTAATTACACTAGTTCACTCACCCTTCAAACCGGAACACAACAATACCAAATATTGCGGTAGATTATCTGATGAGTGGGTGGTACCTACCCAGACGAGCTTGCACAAAGCTCTACCACCAGGTCTTAGACAGCTCTTGGACCCTGCTTACTTCTTTGGTTTTTGCTTTGTATATAGTAAAATCGTGTGTTTATAATAAATTTGTCTTTATAGTGTAACTTTGGACTTATGGTTTATTCATTTTACACTCACATATACCCTGCGCAGTTGGCTTGTCTATTGAAAACATCTTCATAGAATAGTTTCATACAAACGCCGACCATTGAAAACAAATACAGTAATAGTATGTTTCCCACCGCTCGGAACATATTTCTTCTGTTTTTTTGTTTGCTATTGCTTACAAATTGGTGAACGTGTTACGTGATTTAATATTAATATATTTATTTATTTTTTATTGCATAGGAAGGCGGACGAGCATATGGGCCACCTGATGGTAAGTGGTCACCAACGCCCATAGACAATGGCGTTGTAAGAGCTGTTAACCATCTCTTACATCGCCAATGCGCCACCAACCTTGGGAACTAAGATGTTATGTCCCTTGTGCCTGTAATTACACTGGCTCACTCACCCTTCAAACCGGAACACAGCAATAACAAGTACTTCTGTTTTGCGGTAGAATATCTGATGAGTGGGTGGTACCTACCCAGACGAGCTTGCACAAAGCTCTACCACCAAGTAATACTGTTATATCTTGTGTAATATTTGGAAGTGGTGGATGCTGTTTGAAATAACCAGCTTAAGGGAAATGATCCCATGACACTGAGCGGTGACAGTATTGCTATCCGCTAGTATCTCAATAGAAGAATGAAACGAGTTCATTATCATATTCACGGCCGTGACATAATTACGCGCAAAACTGCGATCTAATTTACATATTAAAATAATCCGCGGATAAACAACAACCCGCAAAATACTTATTTATATATATTGTTATGTAAATAACAAAGCCTTCATTATTATAAACTAACACTTTATTTAGTATACATAATCTATATAAATAAAATGATAGAGGTCTGCATGTGTGCGCGCATCACGAAAAAACTACTAGATAGATTTCAATGAAATTTTCTAAATTGTATTTATAAGACACATGGCCCTTATGAAAAATATTGCGATATATTCATTTAATAAAAAGTTAAAGTTTCAAGAAACAACGATTTGTATATGCACTGCATGTTCAGTGATGTATGTTTAAACAAAGTATATTTTGACTTGCGATCTTTTTGATGTTTTTTCCTTCGTACATAAGACATTTTTGTCACGCAATGAAAATCAAGCAACGCGGACAAAGTCGCGGGTATCAGCTAGTATATTATAAATGCGGCAGTAGGTTTGTTTACACTGTGACCTCTAAACCGATCATCATGGAGTTTTGCCTACACATCATCAAGGGTACAGAAGCAGACATAGGTTAAGGAAACCACGGGCAGAAGCATGATATAAATGCTTTAAATTTGCTATTAATTGTCAATAACATGTAAATGGTTCGCCGGCAACGACACATGGCTTACATCCATTATCCTGATGTGATTATCATTTAATAACGATAATTAATTATGAGAAATATCATCATCAATTAATTTAAATTAATAATTAAATATACATTAATTATATTATCATATACCTAGAACAGCTTCATTTCTGGGAATCGTTTATAATAACATAATTTCCGTCCGCGTCTGTGATACCCATTGTTAGGTACCTGTTATCCTTATCTGTAACACTGACAACGAGTATGTAAAATTTTATAATAATTGGTGGTGTGGAGGAGCGAAGGCTTAACAAACAAATAAACAAAAAAAAACGCATTCATAGGGTATTAGCTAGCAAGGACCAATTACGTTTGAAATCTAAAATGAAAATAAAGGGTCTTGACAGACAAACAGACAAACGGACGGACACACTCATCAGATATTCTACCGCAAAATTGCAGTACTTTGTATCGTTATGTTCCGGTTTGAAGGTTAAGTGAGCCAATGTAATTACAGGCACAAAGGACATAACATCTTAGTTCCCATTAACATTTCTTACAATATCACTACACTACACTGTCTAGGGGCGCTGGTGACCACTTACCATCAGGTGGCTTATATGCTCGTCTACCTACCTATACATTAAAAAAGCTTGTTTTAACCACTTAAATAATACTTGGTAATCATTTATTATGTAAAGCTGAAATGTGTCGGATTTTAAGCAAGCTTAACTGTAAATTATCATAATTTTCAAGTTAGCACAATCAAGTAGAACCTAACAAAACAGACATGTAATGTTCGAAGAAGTCTTTGAAAAACAAAATAGTTTTAGTTTGCAAGAAACAAAAGTTCATACGTAGCCATGGCAACGAAGTCTGTTCCTTTGTGAAATTGTAAAAACAGGAATTCCGCACCATTATTGTTCAAGTTTCAAGTTGAATGGAAACTCTTAAACAGTGGAAGCACTAACTTTCGGTGTAATCGCTGTAACAAAACTTTACCAAGATATAAATGTTTAAGATCCGACTTGATAATGTTTTGGAAGATTTTTAAGTCTTCTTGATATACACAGGGCTTAGAGTTAGAATGAGAAAGCTTCGCCCAAATATAATACTGATACTACGAGCGGTATACACATAATCCACTGCTCGATGCCCTACTAGTTACGGCATTTAATATCTCTTGTGCTTGTTATTACATTGGATCACTCACCTCTCGAACCGAAACACTAGCTAATTACAGTTTGGGTGTAGAATAGTTGATATGGCTACTTCGAGTTATATCCTTTTATTTCCGTGCAGGATAAATAATATTTTTTATAGTATTATACTTTTATAGTATAGGACTAATTATTTAGCCTCGAGATAATCTATATACTGCAGTTTTATTCATTTTATATAAATAATCAATAAAAGCGTACCTGAACAATATTTTGTAATTTTTAAATAGATAGGTGGTACCCACCAAGACGGGCCGGAACAAGCAACTTGTTTAATTAATTGCTTTCAACTTAATAACAGTTACTTTTTCTCTCTTAATATTGTTCAGTGAGTGATTATTTGAATAATGTTTTGTCTCCTTCTCTCAAATATAAAAACAGTAATGATAGAAAGAGCGAAATCACTGTTAAACTAAACAGCCGCTAAGCAACGTTTACTAAGTAAGGCCGTTTACGTCTCAGACAGACTCCTGAAATATGATTCACTCGTGCCTTTGTTCGTTCGGTATTGATGTATGGAGTATTTTGCTATCACATGGAAAGTTTTTTATTTCACGGGATAAAACGTCCATGACATAATGTGCGTACAAACAACGCGACTATATTATTTGTTATTGACACACTGAATTTATATTTACATTCGAGACGATGTATTTATTAAATTTCTAAAAGTAAATAATTATTATTGTAAAACATGCATGATACTATTCATATCTATATGTATGTATATAAGAATGATACTTTTCTAATTACTTTCTTGGTGGTAGAGCCTTGTGCAAGCTCGTCTGGGTAGGGTGAGTATGCCAGTGTAATTACAGGCACAAGGGATATTACATTTTAGTTCCCAAGGTTGGTGGCGCATTGACGATGTAAGGGATGGTTAACATCGCTTACAATACCAAAGTCTATGGGCGTTGGTGACCACTCACCACCAGGTGGCAAATATGCTTGTTCGCCTACCTATGCTAAAAACATAAAAAATGATTAATATATTTTCGTACCAGATCTCTTAAAAGATGCGCCATAAAAATTGTTCATGTGGCTTATCAATAAAAATGCGCATATAATAATGATATTATATGAAAAATTTATATTTATTTGATCAATAATACTTTACACCAAAAGGTAGTCAGTTTTGTAACAAAGCTAAATTTCAGAGGTTGAAAGTTCTCAAGTTGCAGAGCATGTAACTGTTGTTGCAACTTGTTTAATATCGCAACTGCTATCTTCAGCTCCGTGTAATTATTGTTGCATAAATATGCATTAATTATCACATGAAATTATACATAGTTATGAGTTTAAAAATTATTTTATTTTCTTTATTAATAATTGCATCTTCATTCGATTCAGATTTCTGAGTAAGTGCCATTTTATTTGTTATTGTTTTGATAATTTTATATTTACAATTGTACAGTGCTAATTTCTAAGAGTAAATATGATCGTTTAGCGGCAACGGCGCGTATACCAGCCCGCCCTCCAACAGTAATAATAGCGTCAAGCAATCTGGCAAATTGTAGGCGAATCATCACATGTATGTACAAGGCAAACTAATCAAACTGTTGCACTAATCTCAGGAACTATCAATCCAATTTCACTAATTGAAAACCCCTTTTATTGAAGGCTGTTACAGGCTACTAGAATTATCAATAGGAATAAAGGCAATACAAGTACAACTAAATATAGCAGTATAATAATAATGGAACCAGTTTTTGCTGGTGGATATCTAGACAATTCTGTTTTAGAACCTTCAATAAAAGAGCCTGCTCATTCTTTACTTCATGGCAACGCACTTGCAAGCCCTCTATTGTTGTAGTCCAAGCAGTATATGTGGTCTGCTGGTTCGGTGGTCCACTTTTCACCAGGTGAGCCTTTTGCAGGTTTACCCACTATAACAAAAAAAAAAATAGAAAAAAAGGTGCAGTCTCACCATTAAATGTTGCCTCTAAATACTGACACATAAAGATTATATTTTCTACTCAGATTCATGAAAATATTTAGATATATTATGTCACCGCTATGGTTCTTTCTACTGTTATTTCTATTTAAATATTATTAAAAATTCAATTATATTCAACAATGTTAGTGATCAATTGATTGGAATATATAATGGATAGATCAGTGGTCAACACCAGCGTCGTAAACGAAGTTTAAAATCTGGGCAGGCACAACTGAATTGTCATATGGTTAATTTTTGTTTATAATTCATCGCATGCTAACATGCAGATTTTGCATAACAAGCTAACTTTATAAGACTTGTTATAAACTTGTATAAAGTTTAATTTAGATTAATAGCAAATATCTATATCCATTCAGAAACAGGACGCGACTCGAGGTAACAACAAAACGCAAGATAATAAAACAAGTTCCAACTTTATAGATGCGTCTGCAACTTGAAAAGTTATACCGTTATACTGTAAGCAACTGCAGCCTTGTTAAATAAATCTCGCCGGTGTATTGTGTTAAGTTAAATTTATTATATAAGACGTGTAGCTTTTAGGTTTATAAGATTTAGCTATTTTTATTGATTTCTAGATTATGGCGATTGTTTCGTGTTTGATATTTATTGAATATGTACTTTACTTGAATTTTAATCAATAATTCTATCACGGTAAAAAAATATCTTTCTATTTTTGTTCATTCAATAATATCATATTTAGAGAATAGAGACATATGTACGTGTTAGCGGTATAATATCTCAGGTACAGCGGCCTGATCTCCCTTGAGAACTCCTTGAAGTAGATTTTTCTAAAGGCCATTCTTATTAACCAGATTTTTACTGCGGCTACGCCCGTGTCTGAGGAGGCAAGCATTATGTGTTATGTAAGAGTTTAAGCTATCTCTATTCTAATTTTCTTTAAAGTATGTTCAGTAGATTTTGAGTAAATGAGTCAATATGATCCATCCAAAAATTTACAAACTGTCGTGTTTACAATAATAATTATTATAATAGTATATTAAATATTATGGGTTAAAACAACATTAACATATTACTTACTATTAAATTAGATTTTATACAGATTTAATTTTGTATACATACTTTTATCAAGTAAATAAATTGAAAAAAAAAATTTATATAGCGTTTATCCTTAGCATAAAATATCTTGAAATATCGTTAATTAAGAACAGAGGAAATTAAAATAAGAAATATTTCTTTTTGAAATCGCTGAAAAGTCCCTTCAATAAAAGACCGCTACCACAATCTCTCCGGTACATTAATTTCCGAAACCATTATCGTGGGCTATAAACGAACCGCTAATTGTGGTTCTTTATGCTAATTTGATTGGGTCTGACTGCCTCTGATTTATGAGAGCCTGGTACCCTAGACTGTCATAAGAGAAATTTAAATTGATCGTTTTTAATTTTTTTAAATGGTACTTCATTAGTTGTGAAATTGATGTCAATTTTATTATGTTATGATATAAAAGTCTTTGTATTTTAAAGTAAAGAGTAACAAGTGAGTTTCTTGATAGAATTGTAATGTTGAATATTCAAACTTACTATATTCATGAGATTCATTTTGTTTGCGTTATCTGTCTGTGAGGCGTAAGTCAAAATGTTCCGTAAGTTTCTGAGGGACATTATTGTATAATGTATTGGAATTGAAAACCGACAGTACTGATGTAGCATAACGATTCAAACGGTATTTATTAAATTTTCTGTTAACTGGCGATTCAAATGTGTGTGTATTTTTATGATTATTGTGTTACAGCGAAAACTAACAGGTATTTTACGTTTGTCGTCTAAGAAATAAAGGACATTATGAGATTTAATTATTTATTATAACACCTCATTTGTTTTTGTGTCATGTTTCAATAGCTTGGTATTTTTATTTAATGTTTTTAAAATGTACCTGATATATTTAAAATACGTATTATGTATATATATAAGATATTACATGATATAATTTAGCTTATATATATAATGTAATTTATTTTACATAGAATATACACCGTTCGCAAAGATCGCACTGCTGGTCAATAATCACGTAAATCATCTGAAGAGTTCATCCATCCTCTGTTGCCGGGTCACGTTTCATACATCCTGCGAGTCATGCAGGTTGCCTCGATGTTTTCATTCGCCCCAGATTATGAGATGAATTGCAAGTTTATAGGAGACACTTGGAAGACTTAGTTTTCAAGTCCTCTATGAATATCCATATATATAATATACTTAGATTAAGGTATATTTGTTTGAGATTACTGTTTTTTTTATATTAAATATCAAAATGTCCCTAAAGAACAGTGCAGCGCACTGAATGCGGTAATGATTGGTTCCACGACTGTTAACAAAAACTCGCAAAATATTTACAGCACACTATATAATATATTTCATATTAAATGAAATTATTTAATAAGTAGACGAAGACATTTGGTATAAAGATGGTGTGTGAGACATACTTGCAAGGCGTAGGTACAGAGTATTAGCTTCTAACCAATAAAGTAACCTCGATAATTCTTTATCACTAATCCTGGTGGGTCCCACGGATTCATCAGATATTTTTCCGGCAAAACTAGTAAATTCCTCAAAATGTTAAAACATCACTAAAGTGACGACAATGGTTATTCTATTTTTAAAATATAAAGTACTAAAACAGTTTTATACACTAAGTGCCCACGCACTCGATACGTTACACTAATGGTGGCTGTCACTACACATTCGAAAATAGAACGTTTGTCGAGCAACGCGTTTGACAGATCGGTGGAAACCTTACAAAGTACGAGAAGACGTAATCCATTTTTCATGAGCCGAATTTCTCTGAAGTTTTTAGAACATGTCGTATAAATATAAACACATGAAAAGAAAATTCATCAAGGAACTTCCCTTACTGTTGTCGGAGTAGAGCGACCATGTTTTGTATAATTTGGGGACTTATTTGGTAAACGTTATGTGAAATTTGACGTCATTCATACGTACACGAGGCTAGTGGCGAGGTTGTAGGCTGTAGCTTTCAACTTCCTTACAGTTGCGAATTTAATTTCCATTTCGACAAGTAATCATGTAAATATTTAATAACGATCCGATAGATTAGTCGCTATAAATTGAATTGAATATAAAAGTGCGTATTTAACAAATATATGAAGTAAATAACGAAACGTTTATTCCGTCGGATTTTTTCTATTTCAGTAAGTTTATCACTTAACATAATGACAACAAATAGCATTTTATAATATTTGCTTAATTAAAATTAAAACTACAAACTATAATCAGTACTTACATTCGTTTTAACAATTTCTGCTCACACATAACATTTTTCTTATAATAAGCTAATATTTTTATTAATTCTTGTCTGACCAAGTTAACAGAACGTAATGACCCCCTTTTTCTATTTAATCAATGCAACAAACATTTTCAGGAGCATTCACTTTTTAAAAATAATTAAGCATTAATGTTATTAAAGTTTTATAATAATTTTAAATATTTTGCTAATTTAATTTAACCTACAAAAGTAAATCATTTTTCGTTTTATACTTCAATTTTCAAGTATTCAATCAATAAAAAATATACTGAAAAAGCTGCAAAAAATAATAGGAGTGTAGTTGAATATAATATATTTTGAATTTGATCATCAATCCTTGTTATATAAACAATCTTACCTTATTCTATATCTTAACTAAATTAATAATAATATAAAATAAATAAATTAGTTGCCTTAACAGCAATCTAATAAATATAACAGAATAAACAAACTATTTCAATTCGTTCTTATTATCTCAGGACTGGACCATTGGATAACACAACGTGTGGCCGCCTCATCTTCACTCCTCCGGTGTATAAATCATCCAAAAGATGATATCGGAGGAAAAGTTTTTGGTTTCGGGAAAAAAGATGACTCCGGACGAATTAATTCATGGCAACAGGAAATTACGTAAGTTTGTAACGTGTAGCTCCGCTGGAACCGTAAAATAATTTTACGTTATAATTTTAGGAGCGGTTATCGGCTTCCCTGTGAAGACTATTCCACAGCTTGTTGGAACTTTTTTGTGAGGTGATATTGCAGAACAATGGGACAGGTCGTTCATTTATATAAAATTATATATTTCCGTGATAAAATTCCGTTGAAATTTTAATAATAATATTTTCTAGATATATTGTTTATGACATAGTATTACGAGATTTTTATTTATTTACAAGAGTATGCATAATAAATTAGTACATACTTAAAAGTAAAGTTTTGAATTAATCTGCACGTAACTTGGCAAGTAGACACAGCGCAGAGGATTAAATGAAATGAATAACTTAAAACGGTCAGGTCTTAGGTATATGTCAGCATGTGTCAGTCTAGTCCTTCCTTGGATTTCAAAGTTGCTTAACACATACGTCATCTAAATCGTTACACTGCTTTAGCCGAGAAAGAGTAACAGACAGACAGACAGTTTTTTTCGCATTAATTTTAATACTAGTAAAGATTTTTTATAAATATTTGTTCTTCTATGTAATCAAAAACATGTAATTTTACGTTAGTAGTTTAAATTTAGATTTATGTAAGCTTTTGATATTGAAGCTTTCTAAATATTATAGATTTCTAAATATTATATCCAAAAGTATTTTTAATTGGTGTACTAATAAAAACATATTTTTTTTTGCAAATAAGGTTACATTATTTAAAATATAGTTGGTACATCTTATTATTAAATAGTTCAGAGGTTCCATTTTAATTAAAAATGTTGCCAATATTGATTAATAATGTCATATTAAGTTGTTACCGCAAATTGATTACAAATATTATTCTGAAACCCATTATTACTAACAATACATAATATAGAATGTATATTTTTTTTAAATTACATTGAACCATTTTAATAGTTATTTCCTACAATGTTATTTCTGCGCTGGCAACACTTCTGACGTAAAACTTTAACTTGTCTTGTCATTGTCAGAGTTTCGCGACGCGGTGTCTCCCCTCGTGTACTTTTTGTAGTTTTGTGTCGTTTATTTTCGTGTTTTCTGAAAGTGGATTTTTATTGCCTTCAATTTAAATCTGGGGTGATTAATACCTTGCAGTTTTATGAGTATAAAGTAACAGCTTGTAAATGTCCCACTGCTGAGATAAGGCCGTGTAAGCCGAAAGAGTCAACCTCTTTTCCCCACGGGTTTCTGTGCTTAATGCACAACTGTGTTCCCAGTCGTTCCCTATACCTATTGTTCGCGTAAAACATTCATTGTCTAAAAGCATCCCAAAATTTTTAGAGGGTAACGCATGTAACCTTTTTAGTTGATAAAGCTAGAAGCCGTGCACGGTTTTCGGCACTTGTTAATTTTTGCAAATATTTAATGAATATTATTAATTATAATTTATAAGTTGTCTTACTATTTTAGAATATCTTTCTTATTTATACTTCATTAATCGAAGTAGCCTTGGCACTCTCTTTTGTGCATTGTTATTTCCTATAACAAACTTCGAATTATCGAATTTATTTTTACATAATGATATTCGTCTTTTGATGAAATTTGTTTCCATAATTTGTCGAAGTTGTTTTTCAAATATCTCTACTTACTTAAGTAAACAGATAGACATAAAAAAGTAACTGTACACGAACGTAACTAATAAAATCTTTCCCTAGATTGTCGTTTGTGTAACAGATTTTCAATCTTACACGCGCTTCGCAAGCGTTTTTCCGCTTCAATCGATCGCAGATAGAAGTAATAAAACGACCCAATGTCAGCGCAGTTCTGTTCTCAACTTTGACCACTAGAAGATGGCTCAGGTCATAAGCGGCAGCGAGTAGCGTTGTTACACGGCTCGATAATTGAAAATGTGCATCAGACAAACTCTGTTGCAAGACTGCATGTTGTCTTGTCTGTCTTACCTCTGGAGTGATTTTAATGAAGTATTTGTGATGCGTGAAGGAGGGAATGCAATTCCAGCACAAGCAGATGCGTTTTTTGCGATGCAGTTGCGATGCAGTTGCGATTTTTTTGACGATTAAAATCATATTTGGAGGTTCAGAATGCGATAGTTTTTTCATTGTCACAACGCATTATCGTTGAATTGCATGACAGTGGATATACGAATTTCGCTATGTGGTCTTTCTTTGTTATCCATATCGAATCATGGGCGTTTCTATGAGAGCCAAAAAAACTAATTTCGCGATGTGAAGGTATTATTTGTGTGACTTGTTTTTACGTTGAATTAGAGTTGACGTTCTATGAGCAAGTATAATAAAATATTTTATACGTCACAGTTATAATCCTTAACACGATAAATATATTCATTTTCACTTGAACCAGCTGTTTTGGAAACATTACGAGATATTTAAAGACACGCGGGGATTGTAATAAGATCCTGTAGAAATTGTCCGTATTTAACGCGTATTGTTTAGACCAATGCTTTATTAAGACTACGTTAAATGGATTAACGATTAGAATTTATGCTGGTTCGCATGTAACACACGACAGAACGCATTGCCACATTTTGGCGAAAACGGGGCCAACTTGTCTAGTATATATATATTTGATATTTATTGTATATAAATAATATGATTATTGTATTTATTTCCAGTTCTATTATTATATGTGTTGTATGGAAGACATTGAAGGTAAATAATAAGAAGACAAAATGTGTTTTTATTTTTTATTGTTTCATTAATTGAAGTTGTTATTTTAACCGGTATAATATTGTATGTAAAAAATAAAATAAATAGATAAATAATATGACAATATAAAACGTGTCAGATTCAACGAGGACACGTAGAAGCGATTTAGTTTATCGCGTCCCCTGGCACAGAACAGGTCCTGCTCAAAACTTCGCTGATTACCCGTCCCGAGTTGTATAATGTTGTAATTACTACGATAAAGCCAAAATAACTTACTAATTACAAATGTACAATGTCCTTAACTGTACACCTACACGCTTGAATCGGTACGAGCCGGTAGACCTTCTGATAACAGTTACATAACGTACACAAGTACATAAATATTAATCAATTATAATATAATTATAAAACAGTGTAAACTCTATTTAACACTCAAGGGACTGCATATTTCGACGTTACAGAGAGTTGTCGTTAAATGGAGAGAAGAAAAATCTGTATTAGAAAAATGAAAAGTTTCTTTCAGACTAGTGGTAGTAATTAAAAGCACTGTCGACGGTCTTCGTAATTAGGTTCCTATGTATATAATTCGATATAATAAATCTTTTTCTTCAATACACAGTGTTTTCTCATACTTGCCATGTTTACAATTTGTAAGTTTGTAAGCAACTAAGAATATGATTATTCCAATTTCTAAACAAAAGAACGAATTTCTTAAAAGTTCGGCATGTATGATGCCGATAGTCGAGTTTATTACGGGCTAGGATAATAAAGTGATAAAAACGTACACAGCTGTGCAGTTTTTACTAATTTTGGCAAATTAAAAATATTTGTTTCGTCGTTATTGAGAGTGGATGTAATGCTATATAAAGCAGAATGATTTCATCGCTTTAGGGAGTTTGTCGTTAAATAGAGTGACGTTATATGGAGTTTACACTGTATTTATTTATTTATATGATATATAAATTATATATTTTATTGATATTTTACTTGGTAGGGCTTTGTGCAAGCTCGTCTGGGTAGGTACCACCCACTCATCAGATATTCTACCGCAAAACGTCAGTACTTACTATTGTTGTGTTCCAGTTTAAGGTTGAGTGAGTCAGTGTAATTACAGGCACAAAGAACATAATATCTTAAGTCTAAAGGTTGGTAGCACATTGGCGATATAATCTATGGTTAACATCTCTTACAATGCCAATGTCTATGGGCGTTGGTCACCACTTACGATCAGGTGGCCCATAATATGCTAGGCCGCCTACTTTTGCTATAAAAAAAACTCGAAACACACACGTGCAGGCAAACGCACATGAAAAAATGTTTAGATAGATTGATATGAAGCTTTTTAAAGTTTAAATCGATATTTAGATATTTTTTTGCATTACAAATTCCATTTATTTTAGTCGTTTCTTATAATATATTTCTTATAAATCTAATTCTATAATGTACTATTTTGTACATTTGATATAAATAATATGACTGTGACACTGATTGAAAATACTATAATCAAAAGAATAGAAAGATAAATAAAAAAATGAAAATAGAATATAGGTATAAGCCAGTGCCTATTAATTGATAGCGTGTTAACAACGCCCGGGGGACAAAACTCCAGCTTTGTTATCTGTATAAAGAAAAAAAAAAAAAAAAAGACATACAGACGAATTGATAACCTCCTCCTTTTTTTGAAGTCGGTTAATAACCGACTGAATGACTGACATATCAATGCGTTCAAACTACAGACTCTATCTACTCTACTCTGGGAATTTGCATACGGGTGCCTTTACATATTAGGGGATGAGAGTTTACATAAAAACTTTAATCTTTGAAGAAAGATCTATGAAAATGGTTACTTAGCCAATCTGTTTCTTCTATATATATATATATATATATATATATATATATATATATATATATATATATATATATATATAGAAGAAACAGATTGGATATATATATATATTCTATATATATATAAATGAATGTTTGTCTGTATGTCCTTTATAGAATCGTAAACTATGCATTTGTTCATGTCATAATCTTCAGCGAAGTTTTGTGCATGAGCCCGCAAAGGTTTCTGAGTTGGTACGACCAATCTTTTGATAATTAATAATTAGCGTATCAACGCGCGTAGGGTACAGCTAGTTATAAATATAAAAGACAACGATTAAAGAGAGAATGACGAAGATACAACAGATAAATTATGGTGGGGCTTTGTACAAAATGCGTGTTTCCAATTTATTTTGTAATCATGCTTAAAGCGTCATTAGTTAAATAACACATCTTTTAAATTAATTAAACATCTAAACTACAACAGCAGCAGCTTTCCATGCATGAAAATTGCCAAAGATTATTTTAGTTTCTGGCAACCTAAACCTGTAGAATGATCGGCAGATTTCAGCCAGCGGTTTATCCGGCTGCATCATAACTTACCACAGTGAGTTTGCGTTATATGAGTTCATATTTTAAACACCAAAAGCAGTGAACGATGATTTTGGAGAATATTTTTGAAGTGTTTATTAGAGATTTCTCATTTTATAGTTTAGATAATAAAGACTGTCCGTGCGTAAAACCTCTCCAATGATTGTATGTATACTGCAGGATTAACTTCTTTATTAGCTTTAGCATTATTTGTATAAACGGTATAGAAATGGTTATTTATGTTTTTAATTGTGACACTAAAAAATTCGATAACTTTTATGATTGATTAAATAAGTATAATCGCGATGAATCAGACGTCCATTGGTCGCATATCTAGTGACGAGCCGGTTGGCGTGGTTGGTAGATACCTGCCATTCGCGCCGTAGGTTCGATTCCCACCCAGGACACACGTTTGTGTGTATGAAAAGGTAGTATAATATGTACTATATCAGTTGTCTGGTTTCCATAGCACTGCGCTCTGCTTAGACTGAGATCAGATGGCCGTGTGTGAATAATGTCCCCGGATATTATTATTATTATCTAGTGATAAACTAACTGATAGCTTTGAACCTCGTTTAATGTATAAAGGCGTCTATTGAAGAACTTATCCTCAATAGGCGCCATTAATCTAAAGACTAAGTAGCAAGTTATACGTTCTCGTTATAATAGAGAAAATCCTTACGTATTATTGTGTTGCATATAGAAGGTACTTTCTGTCAGCGAACTTCTTATGAACGGCTAACTTTGACAACGATTCGTCCGTGCTACAAGGCACGAGCGATGCGATCTGATAAATATTATTATTATTATTTTTTATAGCATAGGTAGGCGGACGAACATATGGGCCACCTGATGGTAAGTGGCACCAACGCCCATAGACAAAGGCATTGTAAGAGATGTTAACCATCACTTACATCACCAATGCGCCACCAACCTTGGGAACTAAGATGTTATGTCCCTTGTGTCTGTAATTACACTGGCTCACCCACCCATCAAACCGGAACACAACAGTAATAAGTACTGCTGTTTTGCGGTAGAATATCTGATGAGTGGGTGGTGGGAAGGTAGACGAGCCTGCACAAAGCTCTACCACCAAGTAGTAGTTGCAGTTCCAAACTGACGAAGTGCTCTGAAATATTGCAGTCCCTCTTCAGTGTCTCTAAGCGTAAATAACCTAAATTGAACACTTTCTACCAGATAACCCATAACATTTATTATTTCTTACGATAAAAAAAAGAAAAGCGTATTAAAAAAGAATAGAAATGTTAAGACTTGTACCACAAGAAGCTCGGTACAAGTTCCGTCCAACAAAAGAAGTCGGTTTATTTCATTCGGCGACTCGCGGCAGTCTTGCTTAGTTTGGATTTTGCTTCGGCATTAGGTAACGTAGTTAGCTGCTTCGGACTTCGCGGTACAAGTTAAGCCGAGGTTCGATAATGTCGTACAGTTTTATCTCCTTATTTCTTATGCTAGCCTGGTACTCCAGCACGGTTCCGTGCTTTAGAGTAACGACTCAATTTAGCTTCTTTTAAGTTTTCTATTAAGAAAAAGTACGTTGCTAGCATTACAATTTTTAAAATATTGTAATAATTATTATTTACAAGTATATCTGAAATGTTTTTTTTAATAATTTGTGGGTTCAGATAATATCATATTGATCTGCCCCAATGAAGAATGAACCAACAGATATACATTCGCATTTGTAATATTAATAGTTGCCGCCCGCGGTTCGACCTCGTTTGAGGAGGGTTAGGTTACCCCTCCCGGGCTAGGTACCCTTTTCTGTATCTCCGACAAGGTATGTGAAATTTTATGGTCATCGGTTGAGTAGTGTAGAAATGAAAGCGTAACAAACAAACTCAATGTTCGTAATAAAAAATTGTCTGAAAATACATATATGTATAAATAAAATTATAATTTAACGAAGATATAGTATGTTGTAAAATATAGGATCGCCTCGTCTAATGTTACAATTTACGACATCGCTGGGGGCTTTTTAACACGCTCAGATATATTATATCGCTAATAAAAATATATGTCTATGTTACTGTGTATTTATTTGATCGTCGGTGAAGACTCTTATTTTAGGCATTTTTAGGCCGACCGTGTGATTTTAATTCATATTATCTTCGGTTTTAAATTGATCTTAATGTATGTATAGATTACTTGTTTCCGGTCAGGTGGTAAGTGTATATAAAATTAAAAATATAATAAAGTAACAGCCTGTGAATGTCCCACTACTGAGCTAAGGCCTCTTTTCCTTTTTTTTGAGGAGAAGGTTTGGAGTTTATTCCTCTACGCTGCTCCAATGCGGGTTGGTGGAATTCACATGTGGCAGAATTTTGAGTGAAATTTGACACATGCAGGTTTCCTCACGATGTTTTCCTTCGCCGTCAAGCACGAGATGAATTATAAACACAAATTAGCACATGAAAATTCAGTGGTGCCTGCCCGGGTTTGAACCCACGATCATCGGTTAAGATTCAGGCGTTGTAGGCACTGGGCCATCTCGGCTTTTAAAAAAAATAAATCATAATATATAATGTCTATTATAATAATCTATTATAAATTATCATTAATTTATAATATTATGTAAATATTTAAAAATAATCGTCTTTCATTTCGATAGTAATATTTCTAATTTATAATAGTTAAGATAGATAATAGTTTGCTGGCTTAGATTTGGTTAATATTGTTTTAAAAATATATATATTTTAACCGTCTGCTCGCCACTTGATTGTGAGAGACTAACAAAAAATGTTGATTGCTCAAAGCGACGAGCAAAAACGAAACTGGCGTATGGAAAATGGTTTTGATATTTCAAAATATTTTCGAGCGTTTTTTTTGTTAATTGTAACTGAGAAATACTCAGACCGCTGGCTTTGAGTTTTTTTTTTATATTTAAATATGATATTGTCAAAGTTGTTTTCGAAATCAAAATCAAAATAATTTTTAAGTAGGCTCTTATAAGTATTAAATCGTCATGTTATACGATTCAATTAAATGTGTGAAATGTAGATTCTATAGAGTTATACGGACAAGGATCTCAATAGTAACTCTATTTCTCAAATGAAATACACATTTAATTATATTCAGAGATAAACATTTTCAGAACTGATAAATCATTTATAATTTTTATATGGAACAAACATCAATCAATAATTTGTTTAAGTAAATAAGTAATTATTCTATTCCTCATGCCTATAATATTATACTGGCTCACTCATTCCTCAAACCCCAAGTGACACGTCATCATCACAGGCAGAAAATATTAGGTATTGTCCTTTGTCATGACTACCCGACCAACAACGATCACAAAACTACCTTAGTTACGTTAAGTCATTACGTTCGGTACGTTAAATGATTAGTTTACTCAGGTACATAATTTAAAATTGAATATATTTTGCATTATGGAATACCTTTCCTTATATGGATAACATAATCTCAGAGTTGAAAAGTAAATGTTTTACAAATCGAACCCCCTATCCGTATACGTAACACTTATAACCAATAAACCGTTGCGATAAAAAATTAAAGTGTAATTAATTACCCCAACCATCTCGTCCAAACAAAATTATTCGTCCCTTAATTTTCAACGAAAACGCACTTTTCACTTAATCAAAAAATTTCATTATTTTCCACATGATTCTCACCTTTAAATCAGGCAAAATAAGGGTTACTATGGCTTACATCTGTCCAGCCCTTCGAACATAAAGACGTCAAAGCGATTAACGGAGATACAAAAACAGTAACAAAAGTATCTCGAATAAGTGAGTTCGTTCATTCATTGTCGCTAGGGTTGTCACATGACCGATTCAGTATTTTATTAAAATTATTAACTTGAAACTGCTATTAGGAGAATATGTCATCATCACGCAGGCTTAGTAGAAGGAAATATAATACAAAGTTAAGACCTCTACAAAAATTACACAATTTATGCTTCCGCCATGAATAATATGCATTTTTAACGAGATAGGGCTGCAGATCCCGAGGTCTTGGGCGTCCGGGTCAGGCTAATAAAAGGTTACTGTAATAAGTGTCGTTAGACCCTCCAACGTTCAACGCCTGAACTCTTTGGGGTCGGGAACTCACTATTCTATGACTTAAATAGTCACTTTGACCAGCTTCTACAATAGCTATCTATTATTACATTTTCTTTGTATAGACTACGCTTTCTTTATGTAGGCTTACGCTCGACTGCAACCGATGGAACGATTATCTTGAAGATACCTACTCACTTCTGCCTTGATTGTGATACACAAACACTGAATGGCTATTTTTTATTGTTTTACAAAAATGTAAAAGACAAAAAAAAAAGATTAAAAAAAAATAAAAAACCAACCCGCTGAGTTTCTTTCGCCGGTTCTTTTCAGGGCTGGGTGTTTCTTTTCCGAACCGGTAGTAGTTTCCAGTTTGACAATCAATCAGTAAGTGTAATACTTCAATATTGAATAAAGTATTTTGAATTTTGATATTTGTATCTTTGGTTGTACGTACATCTAAATGTTTGCCTGTTAATTGTAAGGTCCATTTGATACTTAATATCGGATGCAAAGTATTAATACCATTTTACAATTATATTGAAACGAAGTCTGGTGCTGTAGTATGTCTATAATAATAAAAGAAAGAGAAAGAGAGAGATGATAATAAATTAATTAAGAAATATACAGGTAATTATCATATTTGTCACAATTACACCTACAAGTCCAACGATAAACATTTTTGTAAATCTTGTATTTTTTTTATAAAATAAGTAGGTAAGTTTTTTATAATAGATATAGGCAATTAATATTACCCGTTTCTTACAACAATGCGCCCCCAACCTAAGGCACGATTTTATATGATCTAGGAGTTATTTTGTAAGTACTCGCTCTCATATAGACATCACAACTGCGCGCACCAGAACACCCCTTATGTAATCGTGAAGCTAAAGTAATTATTAAAAATTGGCTGCTAGGACTAGATTATGAACAAACTGAACTGTTGTTGCTATAATATCTTGTGAAACAAAATATACACACGCACACACACACACACACACACATACACACACACTTAGACATACACATAAATACATACCCTACACAAATCTTCTGACACTTTAGTCTAGTATAAAGTTAGAAATATTCATTCATTTATTAACATAGAACGATATGTCACTTAAATATGAGAGAGGACACTGATTTCTGTAATACAGGTCTTTGAGCCTAGCTCAGAAATCAGGGACTTCATTATAATTTGTTACTTTTTATGTGAATAAAGATTATTATTATTATAATTATTATATCACTTGTGTCTGCACTTTCACTAGCCCCTCATCCATCAAATTGGAACACAACATTACTAAGGACTGTTGTTTGTTTATTATTATGGGATTATTTGCAAGTCAAAACTTTAAATTGCCAACAATTTTATTTCTGTTTGTGACACATACAAAGTCTTTATTTATGAACGTTAAAGGTTTACTTGACACGCATCAATATTCTTTTCATATGTAAACAATATGTTAAATTAGAATCCCTTTCATATTTATCGTTTATGTCAATCATAAAAGCGATCTGCCTATCCCTAAGTTTCAAATAACTGGCTTATTTTAATAAAATCTGGTAATTCTATTCGTGACAACCCTACTCTTGCCTCTGGGAACAATACACTATTGTTCACCGGCCACAGTATCCCTGGCTTTATCGTCAACCCTGGATTATGAACGACTATCTGTTTCATTGGAGTTTAAACTTTATTTTAACGAATGTAGAATTTATTTTCGAATAAAACTTCGCTCCATTCGGTTCCGTGCACTCGATAAAATTCTAACTCTTTAGAATAGGAGTTAAGGTTTATTTTTGAATGTATAATCGTATCTATTGTTCGGTTATATACGAGTCATTATGGTTCTTATGATACTGGTATTAAGGGCTATGAAATATGCGTAGTTTTTCGAAATATTTCTTTGTATCTTATAGTTGCGTGTACAAGTTTAAGCGATTGAATCACGGTCGAAATAATAGTGATTAACATAAAAAACATAATTACCTAATAAAGAGATTTCATTGTTTATTATAGTAAGTAGTACATATAGAAACAATTTGCATATATATTTTTTCTCCATGGGAATACGAAGGAAATTGATTAAAAAATATTCTATGCTTAAATATTATCAACGAGTATATTGTATGACTTCATCTTCGTCTTAATATCCATATGTATATGCATCCAATAAGTGCCTTTGGGTAGATTGGTACCATCTCTTAGAGATGGGAAGTCAAGCGAAATAATTACATCTTTCTCATTGGTTCAAAACTGATCGGAAAAAATCTAATTTATTGGTTTCTTGTTAAGAAATTCTTATTATCGTTTTGAAGTTTAGAAGTTAGCAGTCTGCTCTTCCATGGTTTGGGAAAGAAGGGAAGCCATTGGTCCTGTTACATTCTATTAGATTTGAGAGTGAGGGAACACAAGTGAGTTAAATGGCTTTTTTTGAGAATAACACTTGGCTGAAACCTGTTAAAAGGACATCGATATGACTTACATCCACCGTACACATTTACTTGATGGTAGAGCTTTGTGTAAGCCCAGGTACCAGGCCTGGGCAGGTACCACTCACTCAAATTCAAAATTCAATTTCAAAATACTTTATTCAATATTGAAGTATTACACCTGGTTATTGATAGTCAAACTAGAAACTACCACCGGTTCGGAAAAGATACACCCAGCCCTGAGAAGATCCGAAGATCCGAAAGAAACTCAGCGGACTTTTTTGTCTCTTTTTATATATATAGTACAAAAGACTGCCTCGTTGGTCTAGTGCCTAGGATTCCCAACGTTGGAGGCGCAATAGCAGTGACTATGAGCGGTGGTGACCACTTCTATGAGGTGGCCCATTTGACTTTTGTAGGCTTTGTTAAGTGTATATGAAGATTGACTTCTTAACTAAGAAGGCTATTCGGGTATGTCTTCATAAATCTATATACAAAAAAATAAATTTGAACCGTCCGTAGCTGAATTTAAAATAAATGCTTCGCTTAAATAATATCAATTTGAAATTTAACAAAACTAAAACAATTACTATTCGAGAAACTAAAAATATTTAATTGAATGATAATAGAGAGTACTTTTTTTTACCAAATATTTATTTTTTATTTTAATAAAAAGTTATAGCAGCTTGAAATATTTACGTGCGTAATTGTTTTACGCTTGAAGCTGTTTCGGGCATATAAGTGGATAATAAATACTAAAAACAATTTTCACGATTTTTCCAATTTTCCTGGTATAGGGTTGATTTGATTTTCTTCCGTAAAAGTTGTTAATTTTTTTTAAATGTCTGACATGCGAATAAGCCTGATCACGTCATCAGCAGACATCACCTGCTACTGTTTGACGGTAGAGTATAACGTGATGGTAACCCAGATCGCACAAACACCAAGATGGATTACATAGTTTATTTAAATATTCCATATACATAACCGGTTGGCACGGCTAGTACTCATTAAAGTATACTATTTGGCGAAATATATTTATTATATCTTTTGTGTGAGTAATTACTTTGAATCATGTTTCATCGCAACCTACGCAATGTTTTGGCGGTAAAATTTCAGAAGGATCTCGCTATTAGTAATAAAACTCCAGAACAAAATACATAACCCATCTTGTTGAAAGTCGACGTAACCTTGGCATTTCCACATACCTGACAGCCATTTGGAGTCATGAAAATTTAGCTCACCCTCATTAAATAAAAACCCAAAACAAAATACAGGCCATTGAATAATAATAAAAAAAATTTAATTCTTATTACGGAATTAAATTTTCGAGAGAAATTTTTTGCTAAAGTTTTTATATTCGTTGAAATCTAAAATTTCAAAGAATTTCAATGTGAGCACTTTTAAACGCGTCTTTTACAATGTTAGACGAGTTTTTCTGTTTTTAATACAAAGAGAGAAAATATACTTTTATAACAAACCTTACTTTTGCAATGTGAATTAAAATATTATAAACGAAATAGCTAATTTCCAACTACTACACTTATATCTAGATGAGATTTATTTTGCTTCTGTTTGCGTTAATTAAACAAAGTTTGATTATGATGATGTTAACCCTATTAGTATTAGAACTTGGTGGTAGAGCTTTGTGCAAGCCCGTCTGGGTAGGTACCACCCACTCATCCCATATTCTACCGCAAAACAGCAGTACTTGCTATTGTTGTGTTCCGGTTTGAAGGGTGAGTGAGCCAGTGTAATTATAGGCACAAGGGAGATAACATCTTAGTTCCCAAGGTTGGTGGCGCATTGGCAATGTAAGCTATGGTTAACATCTCTTACAATGCCAATGTCTATGGGCGTTGGTGACCACTTACCATCATGTGGCCCATGTGCTCGTCCTTCCTATGAATACTGTAGTATTATTACAAGTGACCGTTTAACGTGAACGAGTTCTTATTTGAAATAAAAAAAATAACAGTTTTATTATATAAGACCGAAAATCATGTCAACGCTTTAACATTTTATATAAAAGACCTTGTCAACTAACCTGTAACAGACGGTGTGACACGTCCACATGTACAGTCAACACCAAAAATATATTCAGTTTGTTTTGCATTTACTTTTGAAACTTTGCATTTATTTATTACAATTTAATTACTAATAACATAATATTTGTAACGATAAGTATGTATCGCATATATATATATATATATTGTATTATTATTATTTTATATAACTAATTTATAATTATCACTTTGTTACGGCCCGTCACAGCCACAAGGGTACCATTGAAAATCAGCGTTGGGTTCTAACCCAACATAAAAGCTGAATGGTATACCTCTTCAGGACACATCACGGTTGCAGACATTATAAGATAAGATTGTGTTTGTGTATGTATATAAATTTGTTGCTTTTTTTGTAATTATTCTATATAAGGTTTTTTTTTTGTTGTTTTCTTAGTCATAAGTTAATGTTTAATTTCTTGTTGTTTTTATTTTTGGTTATGTTTGCAATGTATGTTTGTCCTGAATAAATGTGTTCTTATTCTTATTCTTATTCAGATGAAAAAATAAAGTATAATTTTAACTATTTTTTTTCCGTCTTCTTAATCATATCGCACTGTTAGCCGTGATCATCATGATGTGATATGTTTTGGGGGAAATATTTTTCACCTAAGGAGTGTCCTTCTCTGCTTTCAGACAGGCTGATGCACTCATGCAAAGGACACCGCGCATAGCTGATTTGTTTTGAGCCGTTAATTTGAGCATAACAGCTGATATAATATTGAAAATGTGTAGATGCTATGTTTCTTGCTATTTTTTTCGGTAAGGAATATATTACAGGAACGATTTTATACATTTTGACAATTCAAAAC
Source organism: Nymphalis c-album (assembly GCA_963151315.1). Lineage (NCBI taxonomy): Eukaryota > Metazoa > Arthropoda > Insecta > Lepidoptera > Nymphalidae > Nymphalis > Nymphalis c-album. The sequence continues at coordinate 237,563 of OY720612.1, forward strand.
TTGTTATGAGAGTCAACTTGAATATTCTTACTCTGTTCATACTCCTTATTGCTTTTGGGCTAAATAACTGAACCGAATTTTAAGAAAAAAAATATGTATAACTCGTGTCCCCCTAACAAGTGGGCAAATAATGTAATAATTTTGATATACTTGTGGGTGGGTATATAAATATTTTTATTTAATACTAGCTGTGCCCCGCGGTTTCACAAGCGCATAATTAATAAAAAGATCACTATCACTACATATTATAAAACAAAGTCCCCCGCGATTCCTGTCTGTCTGTATGAACGCGATAAACTAAAAAACTACTGAACGGATTTTCATGAAGCTTTCACCAATGGATAAAGTGATTCATGAGGAAGGTTTACGTGTATTATTCATTTACGTTTTCTGGTTGTAAATTTGTTGAAATATGCCGATAATTGTTGAAGAAGTCGGAAAAAAACGAGTCGATTGGGAGCTTTCATCGAAAACGCTGGTATATGACTATTATCTTTTAAAGATAGCTAACTATACCCATTTTAATGTTTAAAAAAAAGTTACATAATAATGTTATAATCGGAAAGCTATGAAAACGGATATAATATGAATCCTTATCAAATTAAATACGTTATTTACTTTAAGAATTTAAGCATGTATATTATAATTACCTCTTACACCACCCAATTTAAATTAATATCTTAGGAGTAATCGTAATTTTAAAACTATCGCGCACTCAATAAATTCAAGCAGTCCCACACCGATCATACTAACGCGTGATGCAACGCCTGCGCGCCACACCGCGACCCCGCTGTCGCCCACTGTGGCTAAAAGAACATACAATACTACGACAGATATATTTTTTAGGAATATTTACTCTGCTACTCGGGCGAAGCCGGGGCGGGTAGCTAGTAATGAATAAAAATCAGCCTAGCTAGAGCATATCTCGGTAAAAGAACTATACAACACAAAAATATTTTTTAAATTCGAACCAGTAGTTCCGGAGATTAGCCGGATCAAACAAGCTCTTCAGCTTTATATGTTAGTATAGATTACAACTTTGTAAGCTATACATAATATTACTTTTATCATTTTATAAGTATATCCAATTGTTTTTAATTTACTCGAATGAAATATAATAATTATATACTTGGAAAAGTATATCATTGGTTAGGAGGACATTATTACCATCTGGCGGTCTATTGTCGTATTATTTTAAATATTATTAAGAATATATATATATATATATATATATATATATATATATATATATATATATATATATATATATATATATTTAGGGCTGACTGTAAAAGTTGCTTGTACATGTATGTACATGTTGTTGAAGGGACGCCGAATCAGCAAACTCACGTAGGATACGACAAGACAACTCAATAAGTTGACAGGTACGTTTTCCTTTCGTTAGGTGAATTTTAGCCGTATATTATGTAACCGACTATATAATTAAATTAATACTCATATTAAGCAACAGCTTGTCAAATAAATGCTGCACTGCTGCTCTATTAGACAAAGGCTATCCTTTTGTTCTTTTGTTGTGTGACATAGGTAAGTGAACGTGCATGTGGTCTGCCTGATAATAAGTTGTCACTTGCCCTTGCCCTTAGATATTAGCGTCGTAAAACCGGAACACAACCATAATAAATAATGCTGTTTGGTTCGGTAGAATTTGTAAATGTACAACCAAGTACAGAAACTCTTATTAAGAAAATTTAGAGTTAATTTCACGATGCTCGACACTTAAATTAAATGTGGTGGGTACATGTCTGCCATGTCATCAGACCCGTGCAATTTTCTGAGAACAAGTTGAATTAAAGGCATAAAAAGTATTTATTTAGTTATATGTATTTTGCATTAAAAATCTATAATTTGTACTTGTATATAGCCAAGCTATTTCCGACAATAACAGTATAATTATCCATTAAAATACATTTTTTTTATTGTATAGGATGGCGGAGCATATGGGCCACCTGATGGTAAGTGGTCACCACCTCCCTTAGACGCTTTCATCGCCAATGCGCCACCAACCTTAGGAACTAAGATGTTATGTCCCCTGTGCCTGAAATTACACTGGCTCACTCACCCTTCAAACCCGAACACGACAATAGCAAGTACTGCTGTTTTGCGGTTGATAAAAAAAGCATTAAACCGTCATCATAATTTTGTCAAAAACATAGCTGCCGAAAGGTCAATGACGAGGGTATCGTTATATCGACCATTTAACTGGACCCTTCGTATCATTTTTGAACATGTATAAAATGTATAGAATACTAAGGGTTTCATGGAGAGGCTCGGGTCTTGTACAGTCGACAAAGCATACCACTAACTTCGAATAAGCACATGTAGAAGTGAACCTTACGTGTTATAGCTTAAGGTTTGTTATTATATAATATATTTATGACAATTGAACTTGTACAAGTTACTATATATCTTACATGTCGCGTGTCCCAAAGGGCATTGTACGAAGCTTTATTATTCGCTTATGTGGACTTATTTTAATATATTAAGAAATCTTTTTGTATCTTCTTAGTTTATTAGATGTTAATTTGACACTGATTTCTTGAATAATTAACATATTTTTGTTTAAATTGACTGTTTGTTGAACAGATAACGTCGTGATAACGAATGTACGATATATTGGCTTATTATCTAACCAGTGCTTGGTTTTAATAAATACCTTCGCATCTTATTCCCTTCATTCCATCAGATGAGCCTCCCTCTTTCTTTTTTATTGTATATGAAGGCGGACGAGCATATGGGTGACCTGATGGCAAGTGATCACCAACGCCCATAGACAATGGCATTGTAAGAAATGTTAACCATCACTTACATCGCCAATGCGCCATCACCTTGGGAACTAAGATGTTATGTCCCTTGTGCCTGTAATTACACTGGCTCACTCACCCTTCAAACCGGAACAAAGCAATACAAAGTACTGCTGTTTTGCGGCAGAATATCTGATGAGTGGGTGGTACCTACCCAGACGAGCCCGCACAAGCTCTACCACCAAGCTCTACCACCTTCTCTTTCAATACAAAAAAGAAGTATGGGATGATTAAAATGTTGCTCTACAATTGTATTAGAAGGATAGAATATATTATGTTCCAAAAGAAAAAAATAAATATATTTATTCATTAAAGAGATTGAACTGAGCATTATTACAATTGATTTCTACAAATTGATTATAATTCCAATGAAGTGTACTCCTCGCTAGGTTATAAAATAATCTGTATTAAGCAGCGCAAACGTAATGAAAGTAAACATTTCATATAGCGTTGTATGTTATTTCATATTTCTCGATTCAGGAGATAAATCTTGTTTCTCGCTGTCACGTCATTGGAATAGATATTTATGAAGGGAGATAACTAAACGGGTCACCTGACGGAATGTTATCCTTATCAACCTTGTACATTGGTAATGCAAGAAGTCGAAACACCTCATATGTAGGAAGATTAATATTTATGAATTGTTGATACCAGAAACACGGATAAAAAGCCATACCGTTACTAGTATTACAGCGGTAGTGCCTCTTAAATTTAACTATCCTGAGAGGAAATATGTCAACATTCTTGGCACTGTGCCTGAAGGTGTCAAGCCTTAAAGTGAATCACCGTGAGCAGTGTTTTATCTAAAACTCGTATTGTTTAAGAGCCGAGATAGCACAGTGGTTAGGAAACATGAATCTTATCTAAAGATTTCAAGTTGAAACCCTCGGAGCTGCATCTTATGTGGTTAATTATATTGTAATATATCTCGTGCTCCGCGTTAAAAGAATATCGTTAAGAAAACTGACTGTGACGCATAAAAACCTGCCGCAAGATATGTCCACCACCTGCATTGACGCAGCGCTGTGGAATAAGCCTTAATCCTTCACGTAAAAAGAGGACCTATTAGTGAAATATTTAAGAATCGTTACGTACTTTTAGTTTTTAATAAGTACGTTTTGCATTGAGTTAATTACCATTAGTTACTTAAGAAAAGTATGATTTTGCCTACTGGGTTATTGTCGTCTCCACTTCTAACACAAACTACGCTTAATCGGCTTAATAATCTGCTTAAAAAATACTCCAAAACCGTTTCATTCGACTACGTTCAAATGATTCACATGGCTCGCATTACAGTCATATGTTCCTATATAAAACCATACATAGCGCATGCGTGGCCTGCTGACGGATCTCTTTAGTTTTTGATATCTCACTAGCATATCTTATTGTTGCTGTGAATATAAATGTTTGTGTGTTTGTTAGTCACGCTGAAATAGCTGAGTTAGATGTTCTCGTTTAATTAATTAAAATAGATGTTCTTTAAAAACGGTGACTTGTCACATTTGTGCTATACCTCTTCAACATCTTGTCAGAGAAATATATGTGTGACTATGTGTATTTAAGAATAATAATAATTATTACGCAAAAATTCCAAAATACAACTAGCTTAAGAACTATGAGAAATCTAAATATAGATCTATACTATATCTATGTTAAGAATTTTATCGAAAACTGTAAAATTGTAAGTCGGCAGCAGAGGAATCCATCGACCTGAAGTATAGCTTAAAATAATCCAGGTGACCATAGAAATAAAAGAAAAAATATTTTATTAAGATCGTTCAAACCATTTGAGTGGAAAATCATTTCAAGCCCATTGGAGGTTTGTATAAAGAAAAAAAAAATACTTTGTAATATTATTTATAATCGTAATGGCAGCAAGTTGTAGGCAAGTGCTTGTGTTAGTTATGTTAATAATGCCTCGTCTACACGTGCGCTGTCAACTCACAGAGCTGATTTATGTGACGTTATTGCTTATGTGACTTAGACGAGTCACTCGAGCGAAATTATAAGGTTCGTAAAAATCGTATAATATTAGTACACTCGCTGTTTATAGGACTTCGTTTTCATGAATAACTCAATTATAGAAAAAATATATTTTAGGATAAAAAAAAACAAAACAAATGTGTATCCTGATAAAATAGTATCCTGGAAAAACATTGGATTTTTATCCAAATGGAAATAATAAATAGTTGGAGCCTTTCAAAAGCTTTACAGAACATCAAATATTTTCTTAGAAATAGTTGTTCCAAAGATTATTAACGGCCTAGTCACACTTTAATTTCGAAAATAATAAATAAGACTACTGGTGAGTGGTCCTTGATTGCCATTCTGTTCCACTATTAGACTGCAGTCAGGTCAGCTACAGTAGGAATAACACTGAGGTTAGCGATCTAACATAAGGTAGCTCCAACGTAAAAAATATATAGCAACGTTTTTTAACATAGAGATTAATATTGCCCGGTAATATATATGCACCACTTTTCGGCTATGTGTTACTCATGCTACAATAACATACCTGTTACTTTAAGCGTGACTCGCTTCAGTTCCTTCAAGCGATTGAGGTCCGGTGCGCGCGCTCCCACGCACCTGTACAAGGAAGGCGGCGATCCTTGTATAATTGCACACTGTACTCAAAGCTAACTTTGAGTGTTGGTTAATGTCTGGTATTTTATGTATTATAAATCTAAAACAAATTAAATTAATTTATTGTCGTTTTTAATTATTTATAAGATGTAGTTTAAAACAAACAGTAACGTATATCCTTATTTATCTTATAACCCGTCCGGATCGTTTACGTCACTGCGTCCTGGACATAAAACAAAATCGACTGCTGACGACAATGTATATTATATTAATTATTGTGGCAGATAATGTTCCACGATAGTATAAATATTTAAAATACTATATTTATATATGTATATATATATATATCCTAATAATATCCTAAACATTCTTCCTTAATCCATTTCTTCCAAACCAGGCAACACCTTATTTGGAAAAAGTCGAATACATTTGTTACGTTTAATAGGAAAACCCTTTTATACACGCCAGTAACAACTACACCCTGGCAATAACAGTCATTCTTTACGATCTGCTAATATTAGTCGTAACCTCGGAACGTGCCATTTCTAATGTAGCTCAGAAATACCCCGTATGGAAGTAACGGGACGTCAGGTGTGTGAATTAAAAAAATATGATTTATTTTCCCTTTTGACTGCCTTGTTGGTATAATGACTAGATATAAGGCCGGAGACACCTAAGTGTGTGTTTGCTTGCGAACATACTTGTACACTACATTATTTCCAGCAGACTGCGCTGGAGATTGGCTGTAGCCAAAATCAATCAGGAAGATAACATTTAAGTCACCCTTACGGTAATTTGTCCTTAATTTTAATTTTACTATAGTAGCTGTTACTTAATTACATAAGAGCACATACACTTGTGAATCGCATAATTTATTTAAAGCTTCCCATGTGTTTTCCTTATTTTTTATGTAAGAGGGGGCAAACGAGCAGGAGGCTCACCTGATGGAAAGTGACAACCACCGCCCATGGACACCTGCCACATCCGAGGACTTGCAGGTGCGTTGCCGAAAAAGAAAATTCCGGCCTTGTTGGAGATTTGTCCTATTAAAATAAAATAGATACCAAGAAATCATAAAGTGACAAGGTATATTAGGTCCCTGTGATGGGGCAAAGCAAGTTATGTTGTGTGGTAACTTGTAAGATACATCTATAATAAGGTAGGTTTTTGTTCGTTATTCCCCTTCTCCTCATTCTTAACAATTACTCTCTTTTGATGACAATTCTAATATACTTGTAGAGTACTCATAAAATGAATTTTGATTTATGCGACGATATATTGATTGACGACGACGATTATTACGTCATTCCAAAAATATTTTCAATAGTTTGGGTATTGCATGTCCTTTCAAAATCTAACAATACTAACCAGACTATAGAATTTGGTGTGTATAGATTTGATGGTATGAAGTCAGTCAGCCTTGCATTTAATTCATCTAGTTAGGATTTCAAATTAGAAATTCCAATTTAATTTTGTGTCGCGCGGCAAAGTTGCGAAATTTTCGAATAGTTAACTAATGCTTCTGACAGCAGCCGACCTAAAACAAGTCCGTAGACCTGATTTTCGGATTGTGAGCGCGATGTCCCACGTATCCGGAATATATAAATTACACTGTTACCTGCAGCTGGCCAGAAGGGTAGCCATGAAGTCTGATTGTTTTTTTTTTAAACCGTCGTTTGTTAAAACGCATTACCGATAGAAGGCGCTAATTAATCGGCGTTCCAAAACTACATAAAGATCGTTGGTATATATAGTTCAGACCATTATTTTAAACTGATAGTAGCCAGACGTCGCAGAAGACACCATTAAAACAAAAGTATTCGGAGTTCTTGAGTGGACTCTCAACATCTGGCTTGAGTCTTAGTACTCTTCCTCCCGCCCTGTTACGCTGTCGAGGCCAGCAGAGTTCTGAAGCATGTACACTTTGGAAAAAAGTGACACTTAAGAAATTTATATGTATTAACTGTAAATTTATAGATGCCTTAAGGGCACTGTTATATCGATAAATTATATCACTTAAACTGAATTGTTATTAGGTAATATTATTATCATCAGCCTGGTGTCATCCAACTGCTGGGTAAAGGCCTCTTTCCACAATTCTTATTTCCCGCTATTTGAAACCAGTTGTTACTACGTAAAAAGTAAATTTCAAGGCCAGATTTGCTTTCCAATACATTTATGAAATATCTGTGGGTTGAAGGGAAAACTGAGGTGCTATTACAATGAACTCACATCTCACCGCAGAACACGATCATGGAATGTTAGCAAGTGATATGCGACATTGACTTTAATACTCAGATCATCATAGTAATAAGCCCTATAGTCATAACGATTGTATAGCATAAAAAGTACTTAGACTGCCTCGTTGGTCTAGCGGCTTGATATAAGGCCGCTGACTCGGCGGTCCTAGGTTCAATTCCCAGGTCAGTCCAATAAATAGTTATTGGGGTTTTCTGTCAGAAAATTCTCATTAGCAGCCCGGAGTCTGGAAGTTGGAAGTGTGTACTCCCAACTCCCGTACTCCGCACTCCCGTGCCTCGGAAAACACGTTAAGTTGGTCCTGCGCCTGAAATTGTTCCGATCGTGTCGGATTGCCGTCCTATCGGATCATGAAAGACTAAGGAAGAGAAAGTGCACCTGTCTGAGTGACCTTATAGCATAAAAAGTACAATGAGATATAAAACAAAGATACAGTTTTTCCATTTGTCAAGTTATGTAGAAACATATATTTGTATACGATATTGAACTACTGAAGTAAAATAAAATTTCAAAGTCTATTAATCGAATAAGACTTGGTGAACGTATTGTCTATTTTGCATTTCATATGTAATGGATACATAAATGATGTCAGAGTGGAATATCCTTAGCTATCACCTCGTGTGGTGTCAAAGCGCGCGTGTTCCAATCTACTACGTGAGACCTCCTGTCACGAGTGTATGAGCTCTTCGAAATATTTTTATAAATATAGACTGCCTTTTACTTCGATTACATCAAAAGGTAAAAACAGAAAACTTCAAAATATACATATAATTTGAATTTTTGTTTTTCTATGAGTGAGTATGCGTGTGTGTTAGCATTCATATTGATTACAATAAATTAGATGTAGTTTTATACTAGACGCTGACTAAAGTATGGCTATCGATAGTTATGGACATTTGAGCTGTGAGAGTGGCATCTATGATGGTAGTACTTGATAATAAAGATATTGTGTTCCTTATGTCTGTATTTATGGCTCACTCAGACTTTAAATCAAAACACAACTAAGTATTTATGTATGGCAATTTTATACATAAGTCTTGCTTGCACTACGGCTTGACTTGATCACTATATATCAATATTATCATGGTCTTTTTTTATAAAATAGGCTGGCGGGAGGACAAATGGGCCTTCTGATGGTAATTGGCATTGGATCCATAAAATATAATAACCACTCTCTACAACACTAATGCACGAATAACCGTGGAAACTAAGATGTTATGATCCTTGTACCTGTAGATATACTGGCTGACTCACCCTTCAAACCGAAACAAAACAATAAAACGTTATTGTGGATTGTTAGTTAGCGGTAGCTGAGGAGTGGGTGGGTGCTTGCTTGGCCCTACCACCAAGTAGAATGTGCGGAATCTTGATAAGAATATCATAACGTTGTTAAATGTTTTAGCACTATTATTCAAAGGTATATAGTTAAAATATCCATCACGAATGCTAAAAAAGTTTCAGCAAGACCTTTGAAAATGGTGAGGCTTTTGACTACTAGCTTTTATTAGTATAGTTAAGTAATGAAGTACGTGAATTTATCTTCAAAGAAATATATAAAAATGATACATACAAAGATATTTACTTACGCTAGATAAATAACGTCTTCCATATACCGTCCTAACATGATCATAGAAGATACCGGCTTGTATACAAATGAGCTCTCAGAATAAGGACAATAGAAATGGTATAGAAAAATTTGTTTGAATATCTTTTAGTTCATTTATGGATGCAGTTTGAAAATGGCGACATCTTTGCACACTTTGTCGCTGTCATGGGGTCTTTTTGTGTTCATTCGGCTACAACCTGAAGGCAATGCATCTTAGCCCCACGTTGGGCGCCAGTGAAGTACTTCACATTTATAATAATATATTATTATTCTTTAAATACAATATAATCTACTTTAATGAACAAGGATCATTTGAAAGTTTTTAATATGTAGTAGCAAGATTGATATGACCTATAGCATTTCTAATGTAGTTTTAAATCATTGAATACGTCGCTGCTGAGAATATAAATTGATACATATTGCATTACAAGATCAGGGGCGAACGTATTTTGTATGCATCAAGACCCAGAGAGACCTAGCTGTTCTATCAAACGCTTAACCAATCATTTACTTTTAATAAATATACGAAAATGAATAAATTAAAAATGTTTGATTAATCAAAAACTTGTCACTATTTAATTAGTTGTTAATATCTTCTTTAAAGTGTATACAGGGTTATTTGTAACGACCCACGACTTTTGATAATTTGTTAGAATTTATTTTCATACAAAATAAGTATTAATTTAATTTCCCGCTTGAACGTTTAAAGATCGACGCGTCGCGTCTTCCTTTCATTTATGAATGAAATATAGACCTACAAATGCTACGACAGTACGACAAAAACTTGTAAAATCTTTTTTTTTTCATTTATTGAGTTATGACCGAAGTCGTAGAACAAAAGTTGTTGCTTATGATGTTAGCTATCTAATCCTGCGAGTTTACTGGGTCGTTACAAATAACCTTGTATAATACCTGTGACAGATATATAATAAAAATATACCGTTATATAAAGTATTTGTTTCAAATTAAAGTGAAAACTCTTATTCCATACTAAAGTCTAGGTCCTGACTACTACGCCAGAACTGACGCTCTAGGCGCGAGATAATTAGAAAGGAAAGTGTTTAATAACAAAGTCACTGTTTTATATATTATTTAACAATGTAGGTAGTAAGATAGGTGGTAATCCTCTTATTATTATTGGCGCTGTAAAATTGTCAACATTTATAAGGATATACCGGCAAAACACTGCCAGCCTAACTACCTCTTCGAACTGAAATACAGTCATACAATTTATTGCTGTCTGGCGGTATAATAAATTATGAGTAGGTTCTATCTACCAAACGTTTCCAAAATAATATAAACTAAGTCATCTGTCACGACCAAAATCTTAAGTAATCTATATTAATTTTAATTAGAATAGATTTCAAAACTATCGCAATTAGATAACATTGTCTTTGACGATGTTTACTTGCAAACACAGACGACGATAGAATTTGTGCAAACTACAAATACAACTCGCTCCGGTAACAACTAAACTGAACTTTTTTAATGATCTAGAAAGACGATAAAAGCAATAATATATTAATTGTTATCATACAGTAAGTAACAGCTTGTGAATTTCCCACTGCTGGGCTAAGGCCTCCTCTCCTCTTTTGAAAAGGTTTTGGAGCTTATTCCATCACATCTGCTCCAATTCGGGTTAGTGGAATACACATGTGGCAGAATTTCAGTGAAATTAGACACATGCAGGTTTCCTAACGATGTTTTCCTGCACCGTCCAGCACGATGAATTATAATCACAAAATAAGCTCATGAAATTCAGGGGTGCTTTCCCGGGTTTGAACCTAAGATCATCGGTTAAGATTCACGTGTTCTAATCACTGGGCCATCTAGAACATTTTCTTTAGGTTATATTTATTACATCGAGATTAAAGATCTATTTATCTTTGGTCAGATCCGAATGGTACTTACTCACTAATTATTAACTATTTGTATTGGTGTATTTCAACTGGGTTTGTACAATAAGCCAATCACAATCAGCCATCAACCAGTGTAATTACCGGCACAATGGATGTGACGCATTGACGGTGTACGATGTTGCTTATGTTTGTCGTCGGGTGGTTGCTTGCCTGTGTTTCGAAACAAAGTTAAATACAATACATCTGAGATGACCCAGTGGCTACAACACGCAAATTTTAACCGAAGATTGCAGGTTCAAACCCTGACGAGCAATTGAGATTGCATGTGCTTAACCTCAAGAACCCATATTTGAGCAACAAGAATATTTAAATTACTATTCGAAATAAACATGTATTAAAGAAATCAAATTAAATAAATAATTTAAAAAAACACTGATGAATACATTAGTGATAATTTGAAATACGGTCCGTTAAATCATTGAACAAATTCTCATTACACAAAGCTATCGTCGATACAAATACATAATTAAATCAGGCTTACGTTTGTACATCACATGTTCCGCGACGCTTATTAAAATCTCTTCCATACTGTACGGGATTCATTTTAAATTGATTGCAGGAATTTAACGTCCGTTCTATGATTGGATTAATTGTATTTCACTGCATTTGGTATTAACGATACAAACGGATGATAGACAAGTAGGTCGTGTTTCAATTCATATAATAATCATTATTGACAGCGTCATTGGTCTAGTGACTACATGTAAGACACGTAGGTCCTGCATTCAAATCCGAAGTCTGGCCAAAAAATAGTTACTGAGTTTTTCTGTCGAAAATTCTACAACTCTAGCTATATTACCAAGTACAAGTAAAACATAAATTGGTATCTACGTTTAAAAAATATTCAATCAAATAAGAAAATAATAATATTGCAATGAGACTGGCTGGACGTTACAAAATATTGACAACTGCTATGAATAAAAAAATTAGAATTTGCAAAACTAAATTATACAAGGTTATTGCCTTACTAAAAATTAAAACATTCTTAACTTAAGTAGGCTGATAGAAGCAATTTTGAAGTATTTAATTAAATGCATTCTATTGAAATTCCAAAGAAGAATTCTATGTAATACATAATAGTCGATTAAAATACACACACCTTTCAGTTATAACATTTAAGACGCTGTTTTCGCTTAAGCCTAGCTTAGATCACCCAATCAGTCTTCGGTTCGAGCCTTTACGTGTGACGGTCGATCAATCACTTCAACGACAAACGACGATACCATTAGTCGAATTTACGCTTTTATTAAAAAAAAATGCGGTTCAATGTATGAAAGGTAGAATTTAATCAGCCTTTATGTAAGCGAATTGTTTTATAATTAATTTTTTTTTATAGCATAGGTAGGCGGACGAGCATATGGGCCACCTGATCGTAAGTGGTCACCAACGCCCATAGACATTAGCATTGTAAGAGATGTTAACCATCGCTTACATCGCCAATGCACCCTCAACCTAGGGAATGTATATATCCCTTGCGCCTGTAATTACACTAGCTCACTCACCCTTCAAACCGGAACACAACAATACCAAGCACTGCTGTTTTGCGGTAGAATAAATTTTATAGTATTGTATTTTTTTCTCGTCTCATTATTAACATTTTCTTTTGAAATTAACATTGAAAGATTATTCGTTCAAGTAATGCCATAAAACACTTCAATAATATCTAATCTAATTCCGATATGAGAATTATAAAAATGATTTATTTATTAACATTAAAGCGTTAAGTTTTTGTATTTAACAAATAAAAATAAAAACTGTAAAAATCGTGACCGCGTGGAATGGTGGCAAGAATGCTAGCAGCATTTCTCATTTGAATCGCAATTCCGATTCTCTGAGCGAAAAATGAAAAATATCAGAATTAAATTTATAAAAGGCCAAGTAAAAAATATTTTCTTACGGCTACGGTTCTTATCTTCAAAATAAAGGCAAACATATGTAACGTGATAATATTATATATGATATTAAACTGCAGCGTGAGATCTGACTATAGCCGAGAATATACTGAAAATTATAGATTTCATTTTAAAGGAATTATAATCCATTTTAATTTTTAACAATCATTAATTATCACAATCGTGTCTGAATCTTGAATATTTTAAATGATTTAGAAAATCAGTTACATATCATTTGTGATAATTACATAAACTACAATGCAGTTTGTAAGAACTCACTGCGTATCTTAAATCATTCTTATCCCAAAGAGGATATTTGATACCATTATCTTTATCCTAACTAGTATTACAAAGGCATTAATAGTACATTTCTTTCTTACTTTGATTGTGACGCTTTTATTATGGAATTTTGTATACACGTTGTCAAAAGACAGAAAAGGACATTTGGTATTTAACTCCTAGCTCCCGCTTGACATGCGAGCGACGCCATGGGCAGTAACTAGTTTAACATCAAACTTCTACTTACACCGGCTAAGAAAGTAGGAAACATTATAGTGCACGAGTGTGTAGTAAACACAGGTGCATCCTGTATCCCCGTACTCTCCTAATCCGATTCGCAAATCCGATACGTCTGGAGAGCGATGAGGCGCAGAGTTCACGGATTTATTTTCCATCCGACACACTGGAGTGTGACACTGCCAAATTACTAACTCCTAGCTCCTAAGTTAACCCAATAACTTCGATCCGAGATTAGAGCCGTCTCCCGTAATCCTATAAGTTAATTACCAGAATTATTCTCGTATATCTATCTGTACTAACAAATAAGAAATCTACTAAACTTATATACGCGGCGCGTTTTGAAGAAGATTTATTATATATTATTATACAAGTTAAATAAGTGTTGGCGCACGGTAAAAAGAAACATTCTTATAGCGACAATGTCTTTAGATTAGATTTCCAAGGCCGGCAACGCACCTGCAAGTCCTCGGATGTTGCAAGTGTCCATGGGCGGTGGTAGTCACTTTCCATCAGGTGAGACTCCTGCTCGTTTGCCCCCTCTTACATAAAAAAAGATGGTACTCACTTACCATCAGGTGATCCATTTGTCAGTTTGCCTTTCACCTCGATCAAACCAACAAATATTGGTTTTCCAAATAGTGTCTTGTGATTAAATTTGTAAATATAATAACATAATAAACACATTATTATAATAACAGATATTTGATTTTGATAATGGCATCGATACGTGTGTATTGGTATTTGTATGATCACAATCTAACGCTGATTTAAAACCACCCTGGGAGCGAACCGGTTTTGTTATTTGTAATTTTAAAGTGTTCATGTTTGCTGTTTAATTAGAATTGATTTTAAATGTGGTTATAAGGTATCATTATAATAACTATATAATGTAAAATGAAGTCATCCAAACCAAACGGATTTTCATTAGTTTTCACCAATGGATGTAGTGATTCATGAAGAAGGTTAAGATGTATAAATTAATAAGTTTTTGTGACAATTGACTAAAATGACGATATATGATGAAGATATCGGATGATAATAATGCCGACTGGAGGCTGTATTGACGTATACAGATACATATAACCATTTGAGTTGTCTGTATTCCGATATAAACGTTTATAGACCATTATTCTGCTTTAGCTGAACTTTGACAAAACATTTTCAAACAAAACTATGCAAAATATTACTGTTTTAAATGTATAGAAATAAATGGAATATTAAAAAAAACCTCTAATAGGAAACATTTGAGGGCCCATGACGTTAGTTTTCGATTACAAGTTGACACAATTATTTAATTTTGTCCATTTATTTAACAAAACGTCACGATTATAAGGAGTTTACTATTCAACTGCCACAAAGTATTTTTTATACCTAATCATGTAATGTTATTCTGACTTCTATCTATCTTACCCTCTTTGGTAATATTTTATCTAGTAATTAAATGAGGGTAGATTCACCCTTATAAATGATTAAATAAACAATGAAATTACTTCGTCAATTGAAGGTGGAACTAGAATACCGACATTTATTTTTCTTTCTAATCACAAGCAAGGCCGGTGATATAACTTTGTTTACGACGAAAATAGTGGCCGAAACTACGTTACCCTGCTACTGAAATTAGTTTGACAGGGTCACCAAAATAACGAATTTCTTAGGATTATAAAATCATCGTGAATTAAATAAGAGCCGAGATGGTCCAGTTGTTTGAATACGTGAATATCAACTAAAGCTTTAAACTCGAACAAGTTAAGTAATAAATAAATTTATTTATTATTTGTTTCATCTCGTACTTCGTGATCAACGAACATCTTGAAGAAACTAACCTCAAAATTCCATTATCATCTCCTCGATGTCTGGAAATTCACAACAGTGCGTTACTTAAGGCATTTCCTGCCTCGCACAATCTCTCTGTAGAACCAGCTTTCACCGGCGACTTTTCCGAACCGATTTGACATTAAAACCTTCAAGTGGAGAGCGTACTCTTTCCTCAAAGGCCGGCAACGCACCTGCAAGTCCTCGGATGTTGCGGATGTCCATGGGCGGTGGTAGTCACTTTCCATCAGGTGAGCCTCCTGCTCGCTTGCGTCCTCTTACATAAAAAGAAATGTATGAAGCTACCTCGTTAGCAGGTTGTTCGTAAGCCGGCTCGTGTATCAGACAATTATAAATTGCTAACTGGTTTATGGTGATACGCTATTTTGGCGCGTGTGTCCTTTAAATATTGTGATATATTTTATGGTGAACGTTTTATTTACGCTTACAAACTTTAACACAACTCTTAAAAACCCTAAAGATAGTCAAAAAATTGTTCCCATCCAAACGCATTGCCACCCTACACGGGTCAGCTTTCACTGAAATTAGCATAGGCCGGCCAACTTCAGGAATTTCTGAGCGAAAACCAATACCGGAGCGTATAAATAAAAACTTCGCGAACTCGAACCCTTTGTTATTTAAACGTATTATTTCTAATCAGATTTTTTCCAATGGCTGCTTTTAGCTTTCTTGACTTTTATTAATAAAAATTACGGTCGGTGTAGACCGCTTGATTCTTTTAGTCTAAAAAAATTGTTTTTGTTATATCTTGAAATTCAACAGTTATAAATTAAGCTCTGTATTCTTATTAAAACATAAAAATGATACTAAAAAGTTCTTGACTCAGAATCGACTTCAATTTTTATAACGACGGAAAATATTTGAATCACATTTCTATAAACAAGAAAAGTAGTTACATTTTAAGGTTAGAGAAATAGGTAACAGTGTCTGTTTATGAAGTCAACATTGTAGTGTATTATATGTTCAAGGATAACAGTGACTCAGATATTCGACTCGACTACATTCTAATCATTAATCAAAGTAAAAGAAATAAAAAACAAGCAATGAAATGCTACACACATAGCGTTACAATTGTTACTTTTTTTGTCAATCACATAAATATCAATTCATGTATAATGTCCTCCAGACCGATTTCGGCCACGGCGACCAATCTCAAGAGAGATTAGCCAACTGCGCAGGAGATATGATAATGCACAAGTGTGTGCTCAAACACAGGTGCACTCTCTTTTTCTTAGCTCTCATAATCCGATGGGACGTGGCTTAACGTGCTTTCTGAGGCCAGATACATAATATTTATTTTTTTTTCTTTATATGCACACACTACAATAACATAACAAATAGAAAGAACAAGTTTTACATAATAAAGTATGCAAATACTTCCTTATCACTTACAGTGATCTCTTCCAGGCAACCTCTACAATTAAATAATATTTGCCAGGAGAATTGATCGGGCATAGTTTGCGAACTGCAACATGCTGAATTGATACATAAAAATTATATAACATAATAACATAAATACTCTTATATATAAAATCATACATATGCACTTATACATACATACATAAATATTTAGATATAAAAATAAATATAATATATACTTATACAGTAAATACATACGATAATTAACTACCCAAAAAAGCTCTATCTATATAATATATATAGATAGAGCTTTTTTGGGTTGTTAATCAGTTTAATTTCAAAGTGATTGAAGGTTGTCTGAACAACAAGCGAGCTTATTTGTTTATTCAATTATCTCGTGTGATCAAGTCGTGGGGATAAAATGCGATTATCAGTCTTTGTAAAATATTTGATAACGACCTACGCAAGTGAATTCATCCGTGTGGAATTCGATGACTTATATTTGTTGCCTTATTGACTATCGTCTGTTATGACGTCACGCAACATAACTTGGACGGTCAACAAAATGCACGTGCACAAAATTGCCTTTCATGATTTGCTCACTCCCTTAACCTGATGACTAAAATAATTCCAGGGTCAGTGGCAACCACTTACCATTAGATGGCCCCCTACCTGTCAGCCTAAAAATTTTATAGTATACTAGCTGTTCCCCGTGGTTTCGCCCGCGTATAATTAATAAAAATATAACTAATAAAAAATCAGCCGAGAACCTTCCTCGATAAAAGGACGATACAACAAAAAAATATATTTTTTTAATTCGAACCAGTAGTTCCTAAAATTAGCCGAATCAAACAAACAAACTATTCAGCGTTATAGATATACTTTTTGATTATACATATTTTATATGTACACAAAATTCATTTTTTTGATAGCTTACAATATATCTAGATTTGGTGTGTGTGTTACATACAAATTTACATATACATAAGACATAGAGTAAATTGTTAATGTGCTGCTAATTGCCAAATCATCATTAGCCAATTAGCCGCGTACATTAAAACAATTTGTAACCCATTATCAATATCAATTATATCATACTATTGATATAGGAGATATATACATTGTACCTCTGTTACCCGACTGCACAGACTTTTGTGATAAAACAAGTTAGAAATGATCAATAACAAAGTTGTTTAAATCTGTTAAGAAACGTTATAAAATTAGGCGGACGGACAAATGGACACCACATGGATGTTAAGTGGTCGCCACTCATAGATATTGCCGACGAAGCCCTACCACCAAGAAAATTACAAATTTACGGTATTCAAAATTTTCCCATTCATTGTGCTACATGACAGTGATTTTTGCCATATTACAAGATTCTTGGAAAACATGAAGTACCCTATAGATTCTGATTCCCTTGCGAGTATCAAAACGTCCGTTTTGAGGCATAAATGGGGGCCCGTTAACCCGTATCGGGGCCGTATCTTTTGATTGCGTTAATTAAGAAGTTTGATATTTTCATTTCTCAAAGGGATTGCTTACTTAAGTATTTGGGATTAATTTCAACTTGATACCTCCACACGTTTCTTAAAAATTTTGACAGATGGACAGATGAACGGACAACGAAGCGATCTTACAAGGGCTCTATTTTCCTTTTGAGGTACGGAAACATAATTTTAAGAACTGAAAAATCGGCGAGAGCTAAGCTAAACGGAATAACTTTATTATCAATTTAAGTTTACAATATTAATACAATTATCTTTTTTTTATCAAAAATGTATCTACAACTATGAAAATAAAGACATTTGAATTTTGAATTTGAATTTATAGATAGGTGAACGAGCATATGAGCCACTTGATTATAAGTGGTCACCAACGTGTTAAGAAATGACAGTGTATCGCCACAGCGTAGCTACATCATAGCGGTTCGACCCCCCGCCGCCCCACCGTTTCGATTTTCAGACGACTCGCGACAGCGGCCGCGTGAACTTAAGGTACGCCATCATACTAAATTCATTTTTAAATAATAAAGCGGTGTCAACCTGTAAGAATCATTAAAATATCTGGTCCTTCGAGCCGGATTCAAATCATTTATCTTGGAAGACATAATCAACGAGAAATGTGCCAGCGACTATAACCATACAAGAAGAAACAATAAAAGCCGTTAAAAGGAATAAAGGCATGCGGTCTGAGACCCAAAGACAATGGCATAGTAAGAAATCTAAACCATCGCTTACATCGCCAATGCGCCACCAACCGTGGGAACTAAGATGTTATGTCCCTTGTGCCTGTAATTACACTGGCTCACTCACCCTTCAAACCAGAACACAACAGTACAAAAGTGCTGTTTTGCGGTAGAATATCTGATGAGTGGGTGGTACCAACCCAGACCAGGTGAATATCAATACATTTAGCATCCAGAAGTGAAAACTGATATTGTCAAAACCTCGAATTGGTACTTTTATAAATAGAACACCTATCATTTAATTGTAAAAAATACTCACTCAATTACTATTAAAAGTTAAAATAACACATATGAACTAATACACTATATTAAAATCGCGCAAATAATTACTTTACCTTTTAGTGACGACCAACAAAATGGCGGTTTCAAATTACCACGTCATTTCTTTTAATAACGCTTTAATCAAGGATTCTACTAACTAATCATACAACAGAGAACAAGTAATGGTTTATACATAATATAAATAAATAGCGTAACAAGTGAACAAACTAAAGTTCGTTGTAAATTCCGAAAACAAATTACGGATCCAAAAAAATTTCGACGTCGTCAATGTCAGTCGGCAATTTACGTGAAAAACAGCGTTCATGGGTGACAGGCTGAACTTTTGTAATTGAATTCATTCGCAGACATCACCATTTAAGTATTATTATTGATTTATTTATATAAGCAGAAGGTAAATTGGCATCTGATGATTTTCTCTTGGTTGGGCCAATAAAAGAACTATTATATCCAGAAAACGTAAATGGTAGCCTGGAGTTTGGACTCAATTGTTTACATTCTCATACCTTCAAACGTTCGTTAAGTCTAAGTCTAAGTCTGAGCAAATCGGATCATTAACTTACTTTAAAATTATTTGTATTGTTTTGTATTAATCATTTAATATTTATTTTTATTATTTAATTAAAGTTACATATTGATGTCACAATGTTACATAAATAAAAGCGTTACAAAATGCACACAAAAAAACAAAATCAACACAATAGAAAACATAAAAAAAAACGGACAATATACGGAGATTTGATTATTTAAGATATAAAACTGATCGCTATCATACGATACCGGATAAATTACATAAAAGATTTCAAGATTATAAAATCTGTACTGAGCCCTGAAATACGAGAGGGTGGGAGGAAAGGAGAGTAACGCGACTACAACTTAGAGCAGCTTAGGGAGCTCGGGAATTGAAAAAAGTTATCAACTAAGTCCTAGTTATAGTATTATATATATATATATATATAATACTATAACTAGTACTATACACATATATATATAGTAACATAATACTATATATATATATATATATATATAAAGACATGGGTTTGTCGTTTCTTTGGTAATAATTGTTTAGATACACATCTATGTAATTCGTATGTAAGTGTAAGTATGACATATTATATACACCAATTAGCTTTATAATTGGTTTTGTGTATCGTGTTGTAGGATTATTAGGCAACAGGTTTTGTTTAGAAGCGAGATTAAATAACCAGATTCCTTTAAGCGCTTTCCAGTATATATTCACAACCGATGGTAGCTTGCCTATTTTAAATTGTAAAGTAACAGCTCAATATTTAAAAAATATATATTATTGTACATAAGTAGTCGAGTCAACGTCTTTATTTTGTATATTTTTATTTGTCTATTTATATACCAATCGAATTCTAGCAATGTATTTACAAAGAGAAGAATTGTGTTACAAAGGAAAGCTTATCTCTATAATAGAATTCTTTGCTCCTGTAAATATATTGATGTATGTACAAGCAAAATAATTAAATGTTATCTACATTACACTCCTAGGAATAGTAAACAAAGAAAAAATATATATGTATAAAGTTAGTGTATACATGCCTACAGCTTTTCTTACTACTGCTGTTATTGGTTCTGTCTGTACACTTTTTACACTATTTGACATTGAGACATTTATTTTCTCAGAAAAATTACATTTAAATCACTTACAGAGAAAATTACAAAACAATTAAAAGAACAATTAAGTCGAATAGGCGTAGTACAGTAATACGATAAAAGTTACAATCTGCCGATAATCTGACAAGAGTGCCACGAAGAAGAAGAAGAAGAGAAATCTTGAAATTAAATCGGACAAACCAAGCGTGTAAAGCAACAAGCAACAACTAGTGCGAGCTAAGCCTTGTACCCCCCACGGCTTATATTTTTCCATTTCCTGAGTCGTTCCAACACAAGTATTAACCTTTTGAGTAAAAAGATTTTGAAGGTTGCTTAGTATATTCTATATATTTTAAAAGAAATAAATGTTATAAAACGGCGGTGGCGACTACTTACCATCGGGTGTCGCATTTCCTCGTCGCCTGCCTGTAATATATAATATAAAAAATAACTTTATCCAAAATTATGAAAATGAAGCGATTTTGATTTTAATTTTGCTCTAAATGTATGGTCTCAAACCGACTTAGGCGGTAAATCCGCGGGCAGCCGCTAATACATAATGAGCGCCGTCAGTTACCGAGCCGTAATTGATGTTAATCACATAACAGGCCGGAGCCATTTGCATTCAGTATTATCATGACGGTAATTATATTATTACCGCTACGAGTATGATGGGGAAATTTGTAAATTGAAGCTTCGTATTCAACTAGATTTTTTTGTGAGGCACATAATGCGTAAAGCGAAGAAATAAGAAGTTATCATGGAGGGAATGTGGCAGGCAGTATGAGGTCTGGCCGTATAAGGATGTAATGAATTCTTCAAAATTACATTTTAACGGTAAACACTCAACATATTCTTGCCAAGTAGCAATACTCAGTATTATTGTGTTCCCGCTTGAATGGTGAGCGATCAAATTTATCTCCAGGCACAATACTTAGCATCTTAGTTCCGAAGGTTGGTGCCGCGTTGGCCCTGTAAAGATGGTTAGCATTTCTTTCAATACATACGTGCGTGTACCAGTGCGTGATTGACATATTAATTAAATTCTTTAGATATTATATTATGACTTACTATTAAAAAAATTGCATCCGCATTGGAGCAGCGTGGTGGAATAAGCTCCAACCCTTCTCCTCAAAAAGAGGAGAAGAGGCCTTAGCCCAGCAGTGGGACATTAACAGGCTGTTATTATTACTATTAAAAAAAAATACTAATATATTAATTTCGTTAGAAGCGAAGTTATTTGATCTTTATCTCGCTCTTGACATTCAAATTTGTGTTCTATCGTTTATGTGTTAAGACTTAGTTCTCATACCGAGCAAAATAGGGAATATTTGTAGCGTGAAAAGTGATGTAATCGCTTTATGAGACGTTCTCGTTGCGAACTTAACTCGACCGCCAAGACATTCGTCGGATAATCGTTGTTTGTTTGTTTTAAGTTTAAGGATGGCATTCATTTAATAAATTTGATGTGATTTATATGTCGCAAGATGGCGATGTACTTAATAGGCAACTTTTGGTTAACTTGGACAAATGTTCAGGAGAAACAAAGACGGTTATTGATTTTTGTAAACAGCATACTCTTGTAAAAAACACAAAGAAGCATGTTGCCTATGTGACGTAGCGATACGACGACTCATTATTGTATATCAATGAAACTACTATTTGCTAGGTGGGCTTCATTAGATATTCTACCGCTAAACAGCAATACTTGTTCCAGTTTGAAGTGTGAGTGACCCAGTGTAACTACAGGAACTAGGGACGTAACATCGTAGTTCCTAAAGTTGGTGGTACATTGGCTATCTTAGGGATGGTTAATATTTTATTCCACGGCGATCTATTCCAGGCAATTTTAAGGTAAATAATATAATCGCAAAAAACATATAAATTTGATTTTTCAAAGTGTATCGTCAGTATATTTATATATGACTAAAGAAATGCCAATATTTAAACATTTAAGCTGCCAATCTCTGAGAAATGATAAGTAATTAGTGCACATTGTCTAGATTATAGGGAATTATCGAGCTGTCTCAATCCAACAAGACATATTGGGTATTAAAGGGATGAATAGTTGACGCGATTGATGTGACATCTGCTATTGAAGGTTCTGTGAACAGTTGATGAATGTCGCTGATATGTCACGTTATGTTAACCACCAAGAGTTATATCTATACGCCTTTATTACTATACTGACAACACACCAACTCAGGAAATATAACAAAGACTTTAAATCTTATA
Source organism: Nymphalis c-album (assembly GCA_963151315.1). Taxonomy (NCBI): domain Eukaryota; kingdom Metazoa; phylum Arthropoda; class Insecta; order Lepidoptera; family Nymphalidae; genus Nymphalis; species Nymphalis c-album. Next base: position 260,737 of record OY720612.1, read on the forward strand.
AATAAATCAGTGCGTCTTAGATGATAAACTAATAATTCTTTGCTATAGAGACTATTTTCTTTATATTACTATATCTATGATAGTGATGCAGACCGATTTCGGCGACGGCGGCCAATCTCAGGAGAGATTAGCGAACTGCGCAGGAGATATTATAGTGCACAAGTGTGGGCGCAGACACAGGTGCACTCTCTATTCCCTAACTGTCATAACCCGATGGGACGGCAATCCGACACGTCCCGAAAGAGTTCAGGCGCAGGAACAACGACTGTACGTGCTTTCTGAGGTACGGGAGTGTACACACCACTAACTTCCAGACTCCGGGCTGCTACTAAGAATTTTCGACAGAAAATCTCAATAACATTTTATTGGGCCGACCTGGGATTTGAACTAAGGACATTTTGTTTGGAATGGATAAACTCAAAAACTACTTAAGCGATTTGAAAAATTCTTTCACCTACAGAAAGCTTTATCATCACCTTGTAATATAGGCTATTTATTTATGATGATAATGTATGAATGTTTTTTTCTTATAAAATATCTACTGTGATAGACAATAATTGTTCAACCGGGCCCAAGTCGGGACGGGCCGCTAGTATAATAATAAGATCTTTATAATCTTTCTTCTTAGAACTAGTACATAAAATAAGTGCAAAGACGCAGTTCGTCGTATCTTATTTAATGTTAGTTATTTCCTTAACGTAATTTTCTAGGAAGATGTTATATTTTATATTTAATGTTATATTTTAGATTTATATTTAATATTCGATATAACTAAGCACGGTGCCATAGTAACAACTTCACAATATATTAAACCAGCGTAAATTAAATTTAGTAAAATATAGTTTAATTATATAAGGCAAAATTATTATGTTATAATATATTTTTTTTTAATGTCTATATATTTTAATTAATAAATTAGTTATTTTCTTATTGTTTTTTCCTAGGTATATAATGCCTTATATTAGAACCAATTGTTCACATTTGTTAACCGGTAAATTAATGACGTAATAAAAGTATTTTTTTTATAAAGTACGATTGTATTCCACACGGTTACAAATTAAGCACATGAAACTTCAGTGGTACTTTTCCGGGTCTATATATTTTGGTATACAAAACAATTACGGCTGTCTTTAGACCTCTAATTTTCGTAAGTTGAGAACTATTTTACAGCCAATGAAATATATTAAATACTGACAATAACATAACCATCATAATGTTATTTAGAGTAAGTCTTCGTTGATATTATAAAATGTAATGCGATTATGCCAGAAGGGGCTTTGCATCTTAAACAATTCAACACCTAAGTAAGTCTTTTATCGATGGCGTTCAATATTTCTCTGAGAACTTTGCAATACTGATATTGCAATTCAATGTCGTATAAATTTTACCTATAAAATGTAACGAAGACTGTTCCACGTGAATAATCTTGATATTAAGAGATGAAGATTTTCGTATTTTGTATAATATAAATTATAAATATTACATATTATCTTCATATTAATTTTATGAATATAAAAGTGTTTGTTCGTGAGTTGGTTTGTCTAGCAGGAGCAGGACTAGAAGAGGGACCCACCTCCGACGTTATTTGTTGCTTACAAATATTTTATGGGCCCGTAAGTGTTCATGAAATATTCTTGTGATACTTTTATTTTATCCAGGACTAATGCATGGCCGCGAATAAAAAGTTTTCATAAAGAAATAAATAAAAAAAGTATGGTCGGAATGGATAATATTTTATCCCACTTATGATGTACGCTACCACTACATTGTTTAAACAATTTTGAATCGTAAAACTTTAAGTTTTAAGTTACTTATTGAGTAGTAAGGCTTATTAATTATTATCAATGTTTATTTTATACAAAAGACCGGGCGGTCTTGTATATGACAAGGATTTTTATCATATAATAAAAATAGACACATAAGTCTGTATGCGTCTATATTTTTTTAATATACATAGCATGCAGCCCAAGCGATAAATTTATAAACGAAATCATTATATTTATGAAAACCAAAGCTTGTTTAAATAGTTTTCGCTTATTCTATTTTAGAAAGATCGAATTCTCACTCTATTACAATACTCGTTTCAGACACTACCGATTAATTTCATCTTGTATTTCTTTAAATTAAAGCTTACGTCGGCTTAACTAACATATTATGTACGAATTTAGTCTTACAAGAGAATGGTAAGAAGAGTCGAGTTCGTCGTACGGGTTATATGATGAATTATATGTAATTAATTTATGTAATTATTTACTGAGTTTCTAGACAATTATTCTCGTTAGAATTTACATTTCACACCGGTGATAATTTGAAATTTAATTAACAATTTATGCTACAAATGTAATTTTTTTGATAACCCACATATTTTTTTAATACAACTTTAAAATAATAACATTGAAATCTCGTGTAATGATAAAATATACATTTGTTTGAAACGTTGTCTGAGTAACTTAAATAAAACGAAAGTTAAACATAAAAATTATGAAGGATTTTATTTTAGAATGAAACTTCTTTAGGTGTAATACGATTTAGTTAAATTTTAATGGAAACATTACGTAGTTTCAAATCAATTATCCTAAATTTATTTTTAGTAATTTGCTCTAATTATTACCAGAGGAAAAGGCCTGTGAACCTCTACCGGGCAAATGCTTCTCTTCAGGAGCAGAGGTGGAGCTTACCATACTGCTGCGAGTTAGTGACACATTTGGCAAATTCGATACATTTAAGTTTCTTCGCGCAAGTCAGTTCCCCGAACTCCACGAGATGAATTATGAACACAAATCAATCATATAAAAACTTTGTGGTGTTTACAAGGATTATACGCTTATCGCTTTCGGCTTTAGAATCTTATATATTTTATTATTTCCAATAAATAGCTGGTGTGGCAAATGGTTTACCTGATAGGAAGGGAGTTGCATAAGTACTGTAAGAAATATTAATAATTTCTCACATCGCCAATACACTATGAACGCTATAACAAATATGTAATGTCCCTTGTGCCTGTAACACACTGGCTTACTCAACCTGTAAATCGGAACACAACAATTTTAAGTAATGCTGTTAATAAGATAATGTATATTGAAAAACTTTAATTGTAATAATTAATATTTTTAATTTATATTTATTTATAATTTCAAAAATTATATACAAAAGTATTGTATATAGTTTTTGAAATAAACAATAATGTATGCATCGTAATTATAAAACATAGATTTAACAATCAATTGAATTATCTTTAATTAATACGCAGAGATATTCAATTAAAACCGGATAGTGACGGGGGTAGAGGATTCGTAGGGGAGGGCGCCGGTGGGGGGTAGACGGGTGAGGGTGTGAACGCGATATGAATTGTGAATGACGAGATGCGAGTGGAAATGACGTTTATGGCAGATTCGGTGTAATGGTTGCTATGGTTACGATATGTTGACTATTTATTATTATGACCTAACGTGTGCAGGTCGTTGTGATTTTTAAATCATCTAACTATCTATCTATATATATACTACTAAATAAATGTATCGGTTCTGTCTGTTTACTTGGTGGTAGAGCTTTGTGCAGGCTCTTCTGGGTAGGTACCATCCACTCATCAGATATTCTACCGCAAAACAGCAGTACTTGGTATTGTTGTGTTTCGGTTTGAAGGGTGAGTGAGCCAGTGTAATTACAGGCACAAGGGACATAACATCTTAGATACCAAGGTTGGTGGCGCATTGGGTATGTAAGCAATGGTTAACATCTCTTACAATACCATTGTCTATGGGCATTGGTCAACACTTACATCAGGTGGCCTACCTATTAAATAAAAAAAAAACCTTTTTTTTCACATTATTATGTGATAAATAATCGTTTTATGATGACTGCATCATTTCATTTACTCCTGATCCACTCCTGCGGTTGAGCGTCTTGAGGACTAGGTTTCAGGCTTATTTCACCACGCCGCTCCGATGCTTGTGATGGATACACAACAAGCCGGTTTTTATCAACGCCGAGTATGCGAAGATTACAATAACCGGAAAATGCAAACAAAAGCCACCGTCCCATTGGCCAGGTATGAGCCCGCGAGTGGTTCGCCGGGTAGCCTTAGAAGAATGACATTCTAATATTTCGCCCAGCGTTTAAATGCTTTTACACAATACGTAAATAGTAAAAGTCAAATATAGAAGTACAACACTTGCTTAATGATTGATAATAATATTCTACCGGTTCCGAAAGGTACAGCTGAGAGAAACTTGTGTAAGAAACTCAGCGAAATGTTTTTTCCTCTTTTTTCAACAATGGATGGATTTCTTTCTATAGACCAAGGCATTTAACATAAAGTCTAAGTCGTCTACTAACCTTCCTAAACAAAATTTCAAAAAGTCTTATTCGAATTTCAAAACTTCACGAACAAAGAAATAACTACCTCACATTATTAGGCAACATAAATGCTATCACAAGAACCTATTTGCGTTCAACGCTTGTCTAAACGTCTTCAGAGTGTGACAATCTCAACATGACGGCGATAAAATGTAACAACGTCGACCTCACGACCTCGCCTCGCACCTGAAGGCCCTTTTCCAATATTCACGCATCGATAAGGGTCGATTCGGACGGGGCGGTGCGAACGATACAAAATAAAAAATCCTTTATAAAGTTTATTTGTATAAGCAGAGATGGCCCAGTGGCTACAATGCTCGAATCTTAACCGATGATCGTGGGTTCAAACCCGGCAGGCACCACTGATTTTTCAAGTGCTTAATTTGTGTTTATAATTCATCTCGTGCTTGACGGTGAAGGAAAACATCGTGAGGAAACCTACATGTGTCAAATTTCACTCAAATTCTGCCACATGTGTATTCCACCAACCCGCATTGGAGCAGCGTGGTGGAATAAGCTCCAAAACCTTCTCCCCAAAAAAAGGGGAGAAGCCTTTGGCTCAGCAGTGGGATATTCAAAGGCTGTTACTTTACTTTTTACTTTTTTTTATTTGTATTGATTTGACATCTTGTAGTGGAGATTGGAATTATCTATATTCAGCAGTACTATTACTTCATTATTTTTAGGTATGAATGATGACGACTTGTACACTACCTTCTTATCATGAATCAACGGTCACCTATTACCACTTTTCTCTGTCAGTTCTAAGCAATATCATACGCTATCCCGCCATAACTGACTCACTTTAAACTTTTGCACTGCAATAAAAGTATATTTTTTTAGCAGCCACATGGGCCACCTGATGGAAAGTGGTCACCAACGCCCGTAGACATTGGCAGTGTAAGAAATGTTAACCACCGCGTAAATCACCAATGTGCCACCAACCTTAGGAACTAAGATTTTATGTCCCATGTGCCTGTAATTACACTGGCTCACTCACCCTTCAAACCGGAACACAACAATACAAAGTACTGCTGTTTTGCGGTAGCCTCTGATGAGTGGGTGGTATCTACCCGGGCGAGCTTGCACCAAGCCCTACCACTGAGTGAAATAAAATACTTCGACGCCATATAGTGTGCCGAGTTTAAATATTTTACAATGAAAACGTTTTTGTACTACTCAAATTGTTAGAGGGCTTTATATCATTTCTAAGCCATTACATATACATATATATGTAAATGCAAATTCTCATAATAATCTGCAATCTATATAGTATAACCTTAATAATAATAATGTAAACAGTATGTGTTCAATCGTTTAAAATCTAAACATAAAACAGCGTTATCCGTTAATTCTGTATATCAAGTATTTCACTCCATATGAAGTCAATACGAATTCAATTTTCCGGACGATAGGATCTCCATTGTGACATCTAGTCGAGTTTAAATTAGTGTTTTGTGCATAATGAGTACAAATTATGCAACTTATGTGATTAACTTGTTTTATATATAAGTAATAATATGTGATTGTTATATGTTAGTATTTTTTCAATAATACTATCATATCTATATAAATAAAATGATAGAGGTCTGCAGTTGTGCGTGCATCATGGAAAAACTACTGGATAGATTTCAATGAAATTTTCTATTTGATTTCTTAGACACTTGTCCCTTATCAAAAACAAATATTATTGCGATATCTTAATTTAATAATAAGTTACTAATGTTTCAAGAAACAACGATTTGTATATTATGCACTGCGTGTTCAGTGATGTATGTTTAAACAAAGTATATTTTTGCTTGCGATCTTTTTGATGTTTTTTCCTTCGTACATAAGAAAACTTTGTTAATATATCAAGCAAAGCGGATGAAGTCGCGGGTATCAGCTAGTATTGTATAAAGAAAAACATTAATTACTTTTTTATATTTTTATTTAATTGAAATATGGAAGGGATAATTACAGCTATATTTCATAATATTTTTGAGTTGTTATAAAATCGTTTATATTAAATAATAAATTATAATTTTATATTTTTGTAACGCCGTGTTTACTCTGACCCTTAACATCGCGAGGTGAATACTCGTTGACCCGCTAAGTGCTACACGAGTACGGAATAACTACAACGCCGTGCTGTTAAAGTGTACAAATAATATCATTTTATTTTCCAATTACAAATAATTAATGGAATACAATAAGAAGAAGGTATATGAGGGCAACGATATATTTATTAATTTAATAATTCTTCGTAAGGTAAGCAAGTAAATGTTTCACTTTTAGGGAAAGATTCCTTATTGAAGAGTTTCGGAGCTTATTCAGATTTGATTCCATATTGGAGTAGAGACACATCTGCCCGACCACGACGATGTATGTGATACGAGATGTGGTTTAAGCACAACAAAACTTAATAGTTCTATCCTTGAAAAATTCGTAAATCTGTTTTCAAATATAAAGTGTATACTTAACACTAATAAGATATAACTCTGTCATTATTGATTTAACATTCGAAGTAGATTTATGACAATCAATTAGCAAGTATGAAGCTTGTACATTTAATATAGATTTTTGACATTTACTAACTAAACATACCTTGAAAAAATTGTGTATAAATGTAATAATTTAAAGAACTATTTGTATATACTTAATATGTCTGTGAGTGTAATGCGTAAAACGTCAAAGGGTTGTGGCACACATTTACAACTTATAAGATAAAGGTTTTGCGTATTTGCAATAAACGCGGATTTCAATTGTTTTCTATCATATAAATAAAGATAACGACGTGATAACAATAATGGTTATTCGCAACAGTGACAGTCACAGTATAAACACGAGAAGCAAAGATGAACTTAGAACACAGCACTTCCGCCTCCGCAAAGTTAATACATCCTTCCGGGGGTGACACATTTGGTAGCGTAATGAAAATCCCGCACTTGCGTTTGCCAAGTAATCTATTTAAAGCTATTATTCAAATATAATTAAAATAAAATATATTTTGTTGGTTTTGAAATAAGTTTTATTTATGTATGTTGGCTTTGTTATTTGAAAAAAAAAGAGTTACTCCTTCCGCATCGTTGGTAGCGTTTCATTCAATTAGGTTTACAAACTAGTAAAAACCTTAGATCTATCTAAGGGAGCAGGTCCTGACAACATTCAACCTTTATTTATTACTGCGCAGCCCAATGATCTTACCCTCTAACGACAATCATAAACCGATCATTATGTGACAGCAGATTTCCTCAACGATGGAAACAAGCTAGAATCTTACCAATTTACAAGAAGGGAGCTCAAAACGATATCAAAAACTACAGACCAATTTCTATTTTGTCTTGTTTTTCTAAGATTTTTGAGTCTCTCGTCTATTCTAGTCATAGCATATCTTCTGTCATAAATAATGTCTTGACTCAACATGGCTTTAGGAGGGGCTATTCAGTACAGACCAATTTAGTCTCTTTTGTTAGCGACATTTCGCAAACGCTAGATACTGGTCATGAAGTAGACGCTGTCTATACGGATTTCTGAAAAGCTTTCGACGCAGTAAATCATATAAAATTACTTGAAAAAATGTAAACAATTGGTTTAAATGACTCTATCTTCAATTGTTTTACATCGTATTTAACTGACCGTCCACAAACAGTGTCAATAAAAGGACATGAGTCTTGTGTATATTATGCGAAATCAGGAGTCCCCCCAAGGTTCACATTTGGGACCTCTGTTATTTTTAGTTTACATAAATGACATTATTAAATATATCCGTCATAGTAGATCTTCGCTTTTTGCAGACGAAAGTATAAATTTCAAAATATATAGAACATTAAAATCCGACTCTGACATAAAATGAATTCAAGAGGATTTAAACGGAATTCAACAATGGTGTAAACATAAAAAATACAGGCAGTCATGGGGACTGCCGATAGAAATGAAAACTATTAACTTAAGACTAATTGAAATTATATGCATTTTTTTGTTTTATTTATTTATCAAAACATATTATTTGTTGAGCAATCCCAGAACAAAATATAAATACAAATTGTTTGAAATAATAATTAATATACAATTATCTTAATTATACGTTGTATTACTAATTTCAATGAACTTAATTTTTAACATTATTTTTATCATTTTCATCATTAATTTCGACAATACTTAGATTATTCTTACTTTCAATCATTTCATTGTATTCTAAAAGAGATACAGTAGGCTTATGGTAACTGAAGTAAGAAACAATTTTTTTTTAAATTTTAGCATTAGCATGTCGGCGACGCGAACCTATAAGTTTTTCCCCTCCAAAAACGCTCAACGCGCCTAAAGAAGTTTTCACTTCAATAACATAAAATTAAATCCAAAAAAAATCTTTTTACATTCGTTTCACTAAAAAAAACTAACTTCACTAAGAAATAGAACCATAAGATAACTTACAAAGTATGATAGCCATCGAATGTTTACAACTCCCTAGTCAATTCTATAACTGAACCGAAAAGTAAATATACTACAAGTTCCACAGCAAACTGACCTGCAATTACCTTAACTTGTTTGCGGGTGACTTATAATAGAATGAGTATCGAACCCCCGCCCCACGTTCCAAGGCACAATAAAGCCGGGCTCAAAATAAAAAGTACCCTTTAGCAGTAAAAATAAAAAATAACGAATGTGGCGTCCAAAACGAAAGATACGACTCACACAATAGAATTATTACAACTAAAAAAGCTGCACAGTATATTTCCATCTTTATTCTCGGTCGAAAAAAGGTTCATTTTAGTGTGTTTATATTTGGCGCTTACTACGTTATTTTTTGCAAACACTGTATCTCCTTAAATCCGATATACGACGCTTCTGATACCCAAAGGCGTACATTGCCTTTCACGCGATTAACACCTAACTTATACTTTGTTAAATTTAAACTTAACTTTAATCTACCATACGCAGAGCTTAATTTTGTAAAACAAAAAGAGAGTACTTACGTCGTTTGCGACCTGTCATTACACGTATGAAATCTTCCGTGTACCATTATAAAATTTGTTTATTATAAAATGAACCTTATTCCATTACCGTAAGATTGATTTTTGTTTTGGTACGTTTTTAGTTTTTAGCTCACAAAGTCGTAAAAGGGGTGTAAATCAATAATAGTTATGGCGATTGGAAATTGTTCGCCGGTATCGATAATCGTCGGGAAGTTTACTTACTTCACACTTGTTACAGAGATTCAAAATATATCGATATTTTTGGCTTCGTTCTAATCACTAAGAGTAACAACTTATTCATCTGAGATTTTTATCTTTTCATGAGGTTTTGGGGTTTATTTACCAAAGCTGACCCATTACGAGTCGAGAATATAAATAATAATCATTTTATATAAAATACAATTGATTCTTTTTTTTCAAATTAAAAATAACTTATTATTTACTTTGGGAGAGAAATGAAATTCATTTAGCACAGGTTAATTAATGTTCTCTCAATTTACAAAAAAATATTTATCGAATCAATACAATATCTGAACTTTAAAATCAAAAACCATTTGATTAACAAAATATAATATTTTAAAATACTTACAATATCCCCGAAGATGTGTCTTTTATCCTTGTCTCGTAGCACGTGCTACAAAAGCGTAGCAGAGCTACGTATTGCTACGTTCTAATTTTGTATGAAAAATAGCATCATTTGTTGGCTTCCGTGTAAATATTTTTATGTAAATAGCGTAAAGTTTCTTTAATGCTAAAAAGTTTCATAATGGCTTCATAATTAGTTAGTTATTTAGTTAAAGATGACAGTCATTAATGTATTATCTTAAAACGTAATAAATAGTTATAATGGAACGCTATTGTTTATTGTAAGTTGAAAGTATTAAGAGTTTCCTCTTAATACTTTCACTTAGGTTACGAGCTTAAAGATTCCACCACGCTGCTCCAATACGGACTGGCGGGTACATTTTTCCGCCGAGCACGAAATTTATCACCTCAATTTTCTAGAACAGCGATAAGATTAAATGTAAATTCTAATAAAAGCACCTTCTTGAGTGAAAAATAAAGCCAGTTATTAAAACAAACATAAGCCATAGCAGTGCTACAACAATGTTTAATAAAGCAGATAGTTTGGCGTAAAGGAAAATCTAAAATAATTTAGCGCATTTCACCATTTGATATTAACTTATGCGTAACATCTGTTTTACAAAGAAAAAGACGTCAGCAACTGTTCAACCCGGATTCGAACCCGCTACCGGTTTGGAATAACAACGAGAAACTAGTCAAATCTAAAATTCTGATTTGCGTATACCAAAGAAAGTTTCAAGGGATTGAAATACGCGTATTTTTAGTGTTTCTCATACATTGATAGCTATGTATGTATCAGTAGTTGTATCTCTTAATAAAATCAGTAATGAATTGCGAATTTGAATTTAAATTATTGTTAACAAGTGAATAGTTGTCGGTTTAAAAATTGCAGAATTTTTAGTATCAAAATACGCGTTTTCTTTCTTGAATCGAAATTACAATGAAGCAAGCATGATATTATTTTAAATATAAATTTCTTATTTAATAAAATATAAGTGAACATAGACGTTGCATATTAACAAATGAATTATAATTATAATAATTTATAAAATAATAGTTTAATCAAACTAAAATAAACTAACTTATGTCTGTTACGTTACAAGTTATAAAAAATATAAAAAAATCACGCCTTCTCAAAGATGATCCTGTGGCAATATACCGAAAACGTTGAAATGAAATTATTTATTGTGTTTTGTGGTTGCCGTGTTTCAGTAATTTAATTATCTTAATAAATAATTACTATTTCTGTTTTGCTGAGAGTAAATTAATATTTAGTAAAATAGTGATTATAATATATTTTTGTGTAATATTTGTTTTATTTTATATAACATATTATGTGAAGAACAATCTTGTGATCTTGAAAACAACACTGTTCTTTCTATAATGGTATGAGACCTGAAAGTATCTCCTCTATCAACCAGGATCCATGTCTCACCTAACCACCTGTCCGCTGCAAATTACATTATTTGCAAAATCAATCCTCTACCGTATGGAACGAGTTTAATTTATTGAAAAAGGTCGGCATAAATCAATGAGGCACATTCACGCACTTTATCGCTTCACGGACATATTCTAAGGCGTCGCTGAATTTATGTTGTTGAAAAAATATTTAAATTAAAGTAAATAATTTTATTATAGAGCGACACATTATTAAATTATTACAAAATAAAGTCAACAATTTAAACATCAAAATATATATTCAATTCAATTAAAATTAGTTTTATTTCATTGCAAATAAAAATTTCGAAAAGAAAAATAGTAAACAGCGTGATAGAGCACGGGTATAAACCAAAATATTGACATATACAATTATAAAAACGGGTTTTTAAGTGAGTTAAAACAGTACTAGTCTCCTTTCATCTCCTTAATTATTTAGTAAATTTGTCTTTTTCTTACTTGCATTTTAAATAAATTTAAACGAATATACCAAATTATTTAATGCTAATTGCATTGCATAGTAGAAAAAAATTGCATTCAAAATTGTACACGGAATATTCTCCCAGAATATTCCCTTATATAATAACAAAGGGACTAGACAGGGGTCGGTCAGATAAAAGAGATTTACGTCCAACTTTTCTGCCGGATTCGCCGACTCCAGCTTAGTATTACACCGACTTTTTCTATCTCAACTTAGCTAAAGTTTCAAGACAAAATTACCTACATAGATTATTGTAGTGATTCTCAGCTTAACACGCGCCGCTACATATTATTTGTAACTAAACAATAACTTATATATGTAACAATATGCACATACGTTTGTACATTACACGTACAAGTTTTTACGCCTTGTATTTCACGGGAGACAAATTTTTTTCAAGTACAATTCTTGTAATTTTTAGAATTGATTGCTTTTATCATATGGATGAACTTCCACTACGTGTGTATCCACCATCCACCAATACATCTGGATTCTATACAGGATATTCATGGTTCTGTAATATTTGTTAATTTATTTACATTTACTTATACATACGTATAAAACTTAATTCTGACTTAATAATTACAATCAAAATTATTTTTTATACACATTTGCGTCTTTATACAACCTTTGATTTCCGCGTAACGATGGTTATTAAAGAAGATAATACTAAAGCTTTTATATCTTAAAAGCTCGTATCAGAATAAAAAAATTAATTAAAATTAATATTTCATATTATTTAACTGAAGTAAATATGTATTTAATATTATTATTAGTTTTTGGTCGACTGATAATGATATATTAAAATAATAATTATACCTTCTGTTCAAATATAATATCTTACTGTAGATATTCATGTTTATTATAATATCTTCTATTTTTTTTTCTCTTTTTTAATTTCATAGGAAGGCGTACGAGCATATGGGCCACATGATGGTAAGTGGTCACCAACGCCCATAGACAATGGCATTGTAAGAGTTGTTAACCATCTCTTACATCGCCAATGCGCCACCAACCTTGGGAACGAAGATGTTATGCCCCTTGTGCTTGTAATTAAACTGGCTCACTCACCCTTCAAACCGGAACACAAAAGTACCAAGTACTGATGTTTTGCGGTAGAATATATAAGGAGTGGGTGGTACCTACCCAGACAAAGCTCTACCACCAAGTGAATAAGGATACTAAATAATCTAGGATGACATAAATCTATTTACATAATGAATAGGATTAATATTCTTTACAACTATCCGCGTTAACGAAACAAGCCATTCGTATTTTACCAAACGTTGGACATCTTTTTTTCTAACATATTTTTGAAGCATCGTATAATATTGTACAGTTTATTACAGTAAAATTATTGCAACGTTTTCATTTATCAATTAAGCACGTCCTTGTGGACGCAAATGCAATTATTTTAGTTAGTCTACGTCTTAGCCGACAGCGTAGTGGTCATACCCATCATTCATTTAGGATTAGCATAGTTTAAGTATATTAATAATATACATATTCTAACATTGACTTCAGTTTATTTTTACACTAATTTTAAATATATATGATGTTTAGGTAAACAACCTATATAAACGCCATGAACTAGACTTAATTGTTTTTTATGTAACCCGTAAGGGCAAATAACTCTACTCCACCTGATGGTAAGTGGTAGTAGAGTGCAACCGCGACGATGGCTATTTAATTTAGGAAGAATGATCTGCACTAGTCGCCCACGCATTGCCGGCCCGTAAGATCTCTACAGGCCTCGTTTGAATGAACCCAGGTCATAAAAGGAAGAGAACACGTGTTTAAAGAATTCCATTTCCTAGAAATGCGACAACAAAAAGAGTTAACAATTTTTTTCATGCGAGATGGAATTGATGTCACAGTTAGGCGGTGACACCGCGAGCCGGCACACGTAAACTTGTGAAGGAAAGAATTAAACAGATATCAACGTAACATTTGTAGAAATGTACCGTGTTTACGTTGCAAGAGTTGTGTTATCGCTCGATCTGTTGTTTTCACAGCGAATGAGTGTAACGCGACCGCTACCTGAAATGTTTTTGTTTTGCTTATATATATCACATACATTACGTAACGTAAAAGATATTTGTTTTAAAAGTAGGCGGATCAGCAAATGGAACACCTGATGGTAAGTAGTCAACATCCATTAATAGGTGATTTAGGAAATAGTCACGAAATTTTACCAACTAAAATATTATGTATCTTATCCCTTTATTTCCAATGGCTCACCCAAACGGAGCTGGTTGGCTCCTTTAAGTGGTAGAACATCTGGTGAGTGTGTGGTACCTACAAAGACGGGAGAGCACAAAATCCTACCACTCAGTAAGGGAATGAAGATCCCCGTGTCAATCATAAAATTCATAAGATAAACCTGTCATCCATCAGGTTATTCGCTTTTTAATAGCTTACGTAAAGTGAGCTATAAAAATTCCTCTGCAAATTATAGCACAAGTCAACCCAGGACTTGGTGTAAAACAACTCCATAAAAAGAGAGTATTAAAATAACTATAAAAACTTTCTTATAATTAAGGTTACATTATTTTATTAATTATGATGTAATTGTTACAGTACGCTTGTAGCACAAAGCGGATCTTCGATAGTAAATTTCCAAATGTTTCAGTGAGAGAATAAATCGAGCAGATACGAACTATTTATGATCTTAACCCAACTAGTAGGGCACCTTTCTCTGACACACGAACAATACAATATCATATATGATTATATTGAGAAAATACTCCTGTATACCTGAATGTTATGCGGCCGCAAATCGATCAGAAAGCTGCAAGTTCGATCCTGACTTGTTGAACTATTATCTTCTCGATTGTCCTATAAGAATAAAGTCTGTTGGAGAGAGCCATTAATAAAGTATTTAAACAAACCTATTCACAGGTTCCAAACTGACTCTACAAAAGGACAGGTCAAGGCCTTAACACATCAGTGGGGTCATTTAGATTTACCTTATTTTCCTTGTTCTCTTGATGTCTCTATAAGACGAGACAACCGTATGTCAGGTCAGCGTCAAGCACGTAGAGTTTGATAAGACAACTTGATTACCTTGAAGTAAGTTTATTCGTCGAACGTGACTCGTTAACTGTTTACGCTATGCTGATTTTATTATGGCAATTATATTTGCGTTCTAATAATAATAAACAGAAATACTCGACATGTTTGTTACGAACTTTTATATTATTTTATAAAACTACTGGTGGAACTTGAGTTTGTCTAACGCCAGGCGACTATCTTATCCCAAAAACGATAAGCCTTGGAACATAACCCGCTTCAATGTGGTTTGGTGGATTTAAACATTTATGAAACTTTAAACGAATCTATTCGATCGATTTAAAAATGTATTTAATCCTTAAT
Source organism: Nymphalis c-album (assembly GCA_963151315.1). NCBI lineage: Eukaryota > Metazoa > Arthropoda > Insecta > Lepidoptera > Nymphalidae > Nymphalis > Nymphalis c-album. The sequence goes on from OY720612.1 coordinate 275,926, forward strand.
ATCCTAAAAATTCATTTAATTTTAAAACCACATCTTCATACATACAACATACATACAAAACATTTACAAATGAATTTATAAATCAATTATCATCATCCATTCATACAACGGCACGCCACTGGGCTCGATGTTCTACTAAAAAATAATAATTATATCTAATATCCATGACAAGTCAAATGTTCATAGCACATAGCAGTATTTTAAGCGATGAAAGACAGCCAGGGCTTTTAAGATATAAATAAGATATAACAAATCTGTTTAGGCAATTCGTTATGGTAGAATAAAGAGATTCGGATACATACATACATTAATGTATGAAATCTGTAAATACTACACTCGTTTATGGGCAGTCGTGTAAAAATGTTTATAAAAATCAATTGTGTTGTCGGATTTTTTATTGAGATGAATAGATACCAGGAAACAATACTGGTGCTTCCTGGTAGACGACGTAAGTAATAAAATTCTAATTAAAACAATACAAACAACGTTGGTCATTTATTTGTATGTCTACAGACGTACTGTCCGTTTCTTTGGTGTATCTTATAGTACGAGATCCGGATGCAAGATCACTACGCTCATCGTGTATATAATCAAAATCTATTTTTTATGCATATATGAATATTAAATAAAATATATTAGGCATAGCGTGCACTGCATGTGATGGCCCAGTGGTAAGCGTGAATCTTAACCGATCGTGGGTTCAAGCCCAGGCAAGCACCACTGAATTTAATGTGCTTAATTTGTGATTATAATTCATCTCGTGCTTGACGGTGAAGGAAAACATCGTGAGGAAAACTGCATGTGTCTAATTTCATTGAAATTCTGTCACATGTGTATTCCACCAACCTGCATTGGAGCAGCGTGGTGGAACAAGCTCCAAAAACCTTCTCCTCATAACGATGAGAAGAGGCCTTAGCCCAGCAGTGGGACATTCACAGGCTGTTACTATAGCGTGCACTATAAAGTGCTATAAAGAGCTTGTGTTCTCAACTAAACAGCAACATTCTCATTCTAACGTTTTGTTTTGGAGCTCGTCACGCACAACGTGGTTTGATTTAACTATACACATAATTACAAAAGTGTAAGTAAGTAAGTAATGTCTTCCAGACCGATTTCTGACCGACCGAGATATTATAGTGCACAAGTGTGTGCGCAAACACAAGTGCACTCACTTTTCCCTAGCTCTCATAATCTGATGGGCCGGCAATCCGACACGAACGGAAAGAGTTCAGGCGGAAGACCAAGAGCTTAACGTGCTTTCCGAGGCACGGGAGTGTACAAACTTATAACTTTCAGACTCCGGGCTGCTACAGAGAATTTTTCTGACAGAAAACCCCAATAACAATTTATCGGCCCGACCTCGGAATTGAACCCAGGACATCCGGGTCTGCAGCCTTATATCTAGACACTACACCAATGAGGCAGTCAGTTGTCAAAAATAAAGAAGTGTTTTGCGTGGTAAAACCAAAAAATGTGTTTGTAAAGTTCACGTGACTAATTCATGACTTGAAATGTGGGACACATTAACTTCCATGAAGCGATGTCTTAGTGGCATTATGGAATCCTCTGATGGAAATGGTATTCGGCTAGTCTTACTAATCCGGTCTCTAATTTGGATTGCTATTTGGTTGTACTTCAGAATCTCATTGGTACTCCTTGGACATTTGTCAATTAATATCTTCGATTGCTCGGAAACAAGGCATAGTTTAGGTTGAAATTATGAATCTTCCATCTTTTGCATCGTTTTCTCCATTTTATGGAATAGTCAGCCGGTGCCACATTTAAGTATTGTTTTTGTTCGTGAAGCGTTATCTAGTAGTATTGTTGATCGAAGATTCATATTATAACAACTACTTTGATTCAGTATGATGCTTTGTATTGTTTTATACGTGGCGCAAAAAAAGAAGACTGAATTATAATAATACTTGGAATCCTGTCTCAACCTTTACACTTCTTAATACTAATGGAACAATAGCATTTTCTAGAAATAATAAGGATATTATTTATTCTGAATTATTTTCCTATAAAACTTCCTACGTAAACAAATTAATTAGCTAATTACACGAAAGGAAAAATTAACGAAAGAAAAATAAGGGTTCTTCGAAAGAGATTCGAAATTTATTTTTAGATAAACAATTGTATTTTATTTACAATAATGAGTTCATGACTAAAGAGTGATTGAAATAATAAGCATCAAATGAGTCTACTATTGCACTTTACAGTTAAGTAAATATCTAATGACGGCTGTCTTTAGATGATAATGAGCTCTTTATTTATTAAAATGTTTTTAAAGGCTCCAGTTGATAGGCCCCAATGAATCGGTTGTCACTGAGACATCGTTAAGCTAATTAACATAATAATTAAAAGCATTCATTTCTCTTCACCCATTGATTAATATGGATCAAATTTAAAAAAAAAGTATTATTCAACTGATTACATTTAAATTTTGTAAACATTTGGTACTTACGATTGACAATATAGTTTAAAGAAATTGGAAATTGCCAAAGAAAACCTCGTTTAGTTCAGATAAATATTTTTTTATTATTTTTGTAAATAAGAAGTTATTTTGTTAATTTAAATATTGGTATCGAAAATATTAAAATAATAAAAATAATCCTCTCGGACTAATCGACGGAATAATTGACTCGGAAAAAAATGACGACCTTAAGATGACAGCCATTCCATATCACCTGTATAGCCTCTCCGGTAGGAAAATCCTATCCACTGCCTCTTTAAAACCAGATTGATGTGATTAAAATCTCCAATCAATTTTGAAATATCATCGAAATCGCTTCACGTGAATTTAAATAGGATCCAATAAAGTCGGTCATCAAACGCAGATTTCTTTCGGAACTGTCACAGGCTCGCTCGATATTTCAGAGGTTCATGTCTGTCGGTGACAGCTGAGGTGGTGGCGTCGCTTTGCGCGATATTGATTTAATGCAACTCTTCTTATATTCATATTTTTTATATATATTACTAATATACTAAGTTGCCCCTTTACTCCTTTAAGGGTAAAATATTCGCGCAAGCCTATCTATATAAGCACTACCCAGATTTTCTATTATTATTCATTGTAAATATATTCTTTTGGACATGAATTATTCAAAATAAATAAATAAATCTTCTACCCCCAAATATGAAATAATACCCCCCCGCGTGGGATCTCCACCTTGTCGTGGTGGGGGGGCTCAGTAACTGTGGTAAGGCCGGCCACGGGGAAGCTAAGAGGGATCCCGGACGTGGGGCGCTCCTCGTGGGCCTCAGGAGGAGGCTTGCGTTGGATGCGCCCAGAGGGCGGGTGCGGGGGACAGTTCTGTCTGTCCCTCACAGTCGGGAGTGATCGCGGGAGGAGAGGCGTGTCGGTGTTGCGTTGCCGCGCGCCCTATCTCCCGCGACCAAATGGGGGCGCACCATTTGTGCGTTGCGGTGGGGCCGCAGAGGAAGAGGAGATGCGGTGTTGTCAGGTTGCCGTCCTCCCTGTCCTCTGCGGCCGCTGGGTGTGTCGCTGTGGGGGACGGTTCTGTCCATCCCCTGCAGCCGGGAGCGGTCGCGGGAGGAGAGGCGTGTCGGTGTTGCGTTGCCGCGCGCCCTATCTCCCGCGACCGAATGGGGGCGCACCATTTGTTGCGTTGCGGTGGGGCCGCAGAGGAAGAGGAGATGCGGTGTTGTCAGGTTGCCGTCCTCCCTGTCCTCTGCGGCCGTCAGGGTGTTTTTTGGCGGCGGAGCCCAACACCTTCATCCGTCGCCAAGGAGCTTGTAGCCTTCGGGCTATCCGTCGGGGTGTCAGGGTAGAATGCTCACGCGACCCCTTGGCACCCCCATAAAGGCGGTGAAGTATACGCTGTGGTTTTAGTGGGTATTACGGCCTTGCACTTCAGCCGTCGAGTCCCACATAACCCCCCGCTTTTCATCTTGCGGGGGGTATGCGCAAATGCATTTCCACAGCGAAAAAAAAAAAAAAAAAAAAAAAAAAAAAAAAAAAAAAAAAAAAAAAAAAAAAAAAATATGAAATACTATGTTATGCTGTGTTCCGATTTTAGTAATTAAGGAAGCCAGGCTCATAAAGGCCCTCGACGCCGACGTAAGAAAAGCTATTTCTTAAAGATATTTCTTGAAGAATATTATTTGTTAACGACATAAAAATAAACTAATCATAGGTAACTCTGATGCTAGGACGGATAAATTACGGAGAAGCTACTAACTTGTATCAATTCCACGAAGTAATATTTTAAACAAAGTTTTTTTTTAATGTGACGAATCACTATATGTCACACATACACTTATTTAAGTTCTCAATGTAAATATAACAGATATATAATATCGCGAACACTGACAACCCACTAACTAAAAGGGTACAGGGTGTCCATCAGTTATGGCAGACATACTGACGCGTCACGCCGTCCCTTACTTTACATAACACGCAGTCCACATCAAGTCATATTAAGTATATTATCATATCTTGTGACGTATTTGTTTACGATACACTGACGTAGTGCAGATATAGTATATCTGATAATATCCTGTCACTATAGGAAAGGAGGTTTTGTTTGCAATATACACATACAAACATACAATTGCATGTAGGCCCTTATGTCCACGGCAATCTCTACTATCACTGAATGCACACAACCTTACTTTTTATTTTCTATTATAATAAATTATTGTAGTGTGATGTGTACAATATACATACATGTGTTAGGAAATTAAGCCGTGTCTAGTCCGTCTACTTCGTAATACTCCCGATATGGGCGTTTATTCTGGCGCCAGGGAAAGTGGCGCCATTTGTCTTAATTATTGCAATACAATACTTTTACTTCAATTGGTGGTAGAGCTTTGTGCAAGCTCGTCTGGGTAGGTACCACTCACTCATCAGTTATTCTACCGCAAAACAGCAGTACTTGGTGTCTGTTGTGTTCCGGTTTGAGTGAGCCAGTGTAATTCGAGGCACAAGGGACATAACATCTTAGTTCCCAAGGTTGGTGGCGCATTGGTGATGTAAGCGATGGTTAACATCTCTTACAATGCCATTGTCTATGGGCGTTGGTGACCACTTACCATCAGGTGGCCCATATGCTCGTCCGCCTTCCTATGCAATAAAAAAAACAATAATAAATATTAAAACATTCAATGTGTTTACGAGTAATTTAAATTTTGAGTACGTAATATAACTCTCACAAATTACGTAGGTACTTTAATACGACGTGATTTGTAACAGTTATATTGTAAGCGGCATTTTGGTCGTGTAATAGCAAGCGATTTATCAATAAGTGATGGATTATACATCGTGTACTCGTAGAAGGCTAAAGCTGTACTCAAAAATACATTTGTAAACCAAACTCACGTTAGATTTTAAGTGTCACATTAACTTATTTATTACATATTAATAAATAAATAAAATAAAAAATAAAAAAAGCTTTTATTTCTTCCAAACACTGACTATTTAAATAACAATGGTTTGAAATTTTGTTAGTTGGTTAGTATTACAGTACTTATATCCCATATTAGTAATATTAGTTATTCATCGTCTGTGTAAGGACCGCCACTTGCGGTAAAAGCCTCCTCCAATTCCTTCCACATCTCTCTCTGTTTGGCTATTTTGGACCAAAGTTTCCCAGCTATTTTGACGATGTCATCACTCCATCTTTTTAGGGGCCTACCTCTCCTTCGTTTCCCGTCTCTAGGCGTCCAGTCTGTCACCACATGAGTCCACCTGTTAGGATCTAGTCTCTGTAAGTGCCCTGCCCATCTCCATTTTAGCTTCAATATTTGCTGTATGACATCCCTTGCCTTGGTAATCTTCCTTACTTCTCCATTCCTCACTCTATCTCTTAATTTTATGTTCATAAAGCTCCGCTGGCAGATCCTAATTTTTTCAGTGCTATTTTTTGTTAGCGGCCATGTCTGGCAGGCGTACGTGAGACAAGGCATTAAGCAGATGTTCATTGCTTTAGTTTTTAATACATATTAATAATTGAAAATAAATGCAGGAGCTTAAGTTAGCTAATAGTTTACTCGTAGAATATATATTTACAAATACACATGCAAAAGTAATAAACATATTTATAGTATGCTTAAATCCCTTTATATAATATGAAATTAAACAACTAAATCTAACTTATAAGCGTTCAGCGGCTGTTTAGTTAAACACAGATTTCTCACTTTCTGTCATTAGTGTTTTGTCATTGGAAAGAAGAAGACACGGCATTATGCGACTGACCACCTGTTCTACATAATATTATAAACATTGTTTATAAGTAATGCCGTAGATTAATAAATTTCATAATTTAAATTTAATCCAATTAAAGGCGGCACGTGCACTTACTTACGTACTCTGGTAATTTCTTTCAAAGACGAACGGACGACTCGATCAATGAGTGAGATGAAAATCTGGACCAAGAAGAAGTGTTAAATAGCAACTTACTGCACGATAAAACATTATTAAAAGCATTATTGCATTCAAACGCATACTTGGTGGTAGTACTTCACACAGGTACAAAACACTAGTTCCCAAGGTAGGTGGTGTATTGACGATCTCAGGAATGGTTATATTTTCTTACAGCTCAATGCCTATGGATGGTGTGTTCACTAACAATCAGGTGGCGCATTTGACCTTCCATTGTAATACACACATCATTATAGCACAGAATATAGAGCAGGTCAAAAGTGTACAAAACTATAGCGATCTCTTTCTGTCAGCCTTTGTGAAAAATAATTAATATAAAAATTCAAATAAAAAGAAACAACATAGAAAAATATATATATTAATAAACATTTTTAACGATAAGGTTAACCTTTATCGTTTGTCGTTTGGTAAAGCGTTCTATAATGTATACAAGTGTATTTCTCTATGTAGCAATTAATCTACAAGAACAACAGGATTATTATAATTGTAAAGTAAATTGTACATAAGTAAACATATTAGACATCGAATCATCATATTCATATTTGTTCAATTATAGTAATCACGATAAACTTTTGGGCACGTCGCTTGAACTTTAATAAGTTTCAAGAATTTTGGTATATTCCCTTAAGTTGCGAAGCTCGAAATGCTGGCCTAATATTTAAGTTACGCGTGTGTTAACTTAATTCAAATTCAAAATTCAAATATCTTTATTCAATGTGTGTGCGAAGTGTTACACTTTCTTATTGATTGTCATAAGTCTACCACCGGTTCGGAAATAAGCACCTCAGACCTGAGAAGAACCGGCGAAAGAAACTCAGCGGGAATTTTTTACAATATTTATATAATATATAATAACCATACAATAATAATATTCTTCTTTAATTGAAACAGCCTGGAGGCGATCGTTTCATTCCCAAGGTGTGCAATCATCTAAAAAGTCATTGATTGTATAATATCCTTTAGCACACAAGCGTTCCTTAACAATCCTTTTAAATTTCACAATTGCATATTTTTGAACGCTTTCTGGGATCCTGTTGTAAAAACGTATACATTGTCCCATAAAAGACCTACTAACCCTGTGTAATCTAGTAACAGTGGTTGTAAGTTTATACTTCTTCCTGGTGTTAACAGTATGTACGTCACAATTTCTGGGAAAATCTTTTAACATTAACAATAACATTATCAAATATAAATTGAGAAGCGACAGTCATTATTTTAATTTCTTAAAATTTACATCTTAATGAATCTTTCGGGCCCAGGTTATAAATTGCACGAATAGCCCTCTTCTGCAGTACAAAAATCGTATTTATGTCAGCTGCATTACCCCAGAGTAGAATGCCATAAGACATTATACTGTGGTTATAAGTAATCCCCTACTTCCTCAATTCACAACCAACCTTGGGAAAAAAGGCCTTATGTTCCTTGTGCCTGTAGTTACCTTGGTTCACACACCACAACCAGAATAGGACAATACTAAGTATTGCTGTTTAGTTATGTAATGTGTTGGTGGTACCCAAACCGGCTAGTACAAAGCCATAACACCACGTAATGTTATTATGCCAGACGCGGATATTGGTCATCTGGTTGTTCATCAACTCCAATCGTATAAAATAAAAATATGGCCACCTTTATGCCCCTCCATAATATGCGACGCTCTTCTTATCTCTTAAAGGGAACATTTTGAGATTTTTTCACATACACAATGCCTTACCACCACTTAAAATAATTACACCAAATAATCAACTGAACTGTCATTTATAAATCTTATCTTGATTGGGAAACTAAACTTTATCCAATATGCCACGGTTGGACAACCACAATGAACCCCCTTCGGTAGAAAATATATAAACATAATCCATCACGCTGCTTCACTGTAAATGTTTAACGAAGAATTTTCTTCCAGCGACAGCTTTTTCTCATAACATTTTCTATTACCACAAGCACAAAACAAATTGGTACACAAATTTGTTCATCCATCAGTTAAAATACACAACTTTATTTGTCATTCAATCGCCCGCTCATAGCCCACATTGACTTAGTTATTTGAACCCTTTATTTTTAAATTACTATTTTTATAATATATATATATATATTATATATATATATATTCAAGGAAATAAACATTTTGTCTGTGATTTCATACTAATTACCTCTTTTAAAGTTAATATGGCTATTTGCGCTAGTTTATAAATATGATGAAACAAGGGTCTGTTATTTTTAATTTAGTAAGCAATGGGATTATGAATATAAATGAGAGATTCTATCTACAAAGTAGACCTCGTTGTAATTCTACTTTCCATGAGTAAAACTAATTGTTTCTTGAATTGATTGTATATAGTAACGAAGAAAAAGAAGTACCTATGTAATAAACTCTGAACGTAGCAAACCAATGTTTTTTTTTTTAAATATTTAAAATACAAAAACCGATAGATCAAGACCACTGATCGTAAGTGATCACCTTCAAGAATAGATCAAAACATAAAAATTATTTATTCCTATCATCAAATTAAAGCATTCGAACTAAATTAAGTACGCAATAAAAAGGCGATCAATGTACAGCAAGGATACTATATACCTATTTAACTTGGATTTAGCCAATATACCATATCAGAACTACTACGCAAGAGTTAACATAGCTCTGAAACTCAAAAGTAAGCAAAGATCAACAATTAACGGACTAAACCCAGTTCATAATGGCCAAAGTCAATTTTATCGACCTCATACTGTTAGCAAATCACTTTGATTATTCGAAGACTTTGCAAAACTACTACCCATTGTTGACTTTACTATCTCATCGTATGCAAAGTCTAACTAGTTATATTCAAAATATCTTTCTCAATTTCAAAATTGATTGAACAATTTAAATGCACTTATCGCTAATAAAATAATAATTTATAATCAATTCATTAGGAAGCTAGCTTAAGATAATAAATTTTCAATTTGCTCTTTTTATCGGCGAGATGGTGGCTGGCTGCGTTCCAGCTTCGCATTAATTAGAAACTCCTTTGCATCTCAAACAGAAAGTAGATCAGTTTTAAATTATATTATAATACAAATTGCTAAAATATCCTGCAGAGTGGTCAGTGAACCTTTGCATTAGGTTTGCAAATTTGCCAAGTAACTAATATTATCGTAGTATACTGTGTTTTTTATCTAAATTGCTGGAATATAAATAACTAACATATAAAATTATGAAACAGAAATAATTAAACTTGTTACCATATTCAGTGAATTGATAAGCTCGTTCATCTATTGGCTAACAAGGCTACAAACTCTAAAGTCCTGGGTTCAACTACTGAGTCAGGTCAATAAAAATTAGGTAGCAATTTTATAGGTCCACCAAGTTAGGTCGTAGGTTTCCATCTGATCTCTATAGTTGTATTAGATTGCTATCCTATGGGATTACAAGAGCACATTATCATTATTTGTAAGTGAATAGCTATAGATAACATGGCAATGCAATAGCAGTCTTACGAAAACTTACTTCATGTACCTAGCTTCGTCTTGGTAGGATTAAAACTAGTTGAAATAAATTATAGTGAAATAGTTTGTCCGATTTTTGGTTAAAATGGCCATTAATAATACTTATCCGATTAGAAAATATACGCAAATTTTAAAGTTAATATTCATAGTAGACACAGTGGAACTTAAATCAACACTTCGTAGCTATCACACGCCGAGACACTCCGCCAATTAGAGTGTTTGCTTTACCTGCCGTGACGGAACTCAAGATGCGATTTTAAGCTGTTAAACAAATTTGAATCTAATTATTATCAAATGAATGGATTTTTTTATTTGGCGTCGATGTTCTAGGATACTTTTTTTTATTTTCAAGTGTCTACAAAATAATCAGTTAATAAATACTTCTATATATTTCCAAGCAGATAGATTAGAATAGAGATAATTCATCCAGCGTTGAACCTTAGACGTGATAAGGGCTACCTAAAGAATTTAATCAAGCCTATCAGCAAAAGCATTCCAAAAGAAGCAAAGGCTTTTGACCGTAAACGTCTATACCTTGTAAATAGAATAAGCATATTATATTTATTTATTCACATTGTTATAATGGTGATCAGGATTAATACCCTTACCATAAGAGTAAAAAAAGCCGAGATGGCCCAGTGGTAAGAACGCGTGAATCTTAATCGATGATCGTGGGTTCAAACCCGGGCAAACACCACTGAATTTCATGTGCTGAATTTGTGATTATTCATCTCGTGCTTGACGAGAAGGAAAACATCGCGAGGAAACCTGCATGTGTCAAATTTCATTGAAATTCTTTCAGATGTGTATTCCACCAACCCGCATTGGAGCAGCGTGGTGGAATAAACTCCAAAACCTTCTCCTCACAAAAAGAGGAGAAGAGGCCTTAGCCCAGCAGTGGGACATTCACAGGCTGTTACTTAAGAGTAACAAAAACGAAAAATATTTATACATTATTCATGGATAACCTAAATATCAAACCGTTCGTAAATATGATGAAACATCTACAAAAGTTATATATGTACATAATATTAAATATGTACATATAGAATGTCTTAATTCACTCCATCGAATACCATAATTATGTTCGTGACATGGGTCTGTAAGGGGTCCTAGGGGGGACGGAAAGGGATGATCACAAAAGATCTCGATGGCATGCAGTCTGCTTGACATATCCAAGGGTCGGGGATCCTATTATGCAGTTTTTGAAAGTGATTGATTAATATATGGTACAAAAAAGTGAGTATTTTGTTAGGTATATTTAATTGTTTTCTTACTTACTGTTAGCTTACTTTTGAAAACAATCATATGTGGTAAGTATTAGTACAAGTCGCAGCATAAATGCGGTCTTAAGTAAAACACACCTATCGATGCTTCACGTTAAAAAAAACATTACTTCGAGCATACATTAAACGATTTTCAATAGGATGTGAGTTCATAGCGTCCTGTCTACGATAAAGTGAGGAGTCTAATCGCCTCTTTATTTGTCAAGATAAATAACTTAAATCAATAGTAAACATTTAATAATATTTTATTTTTTAATTAAGCCTTTATTGCACATTTGGGGGACACACCCCCATTGAAAAGATATGTGGCGGGTTAGATGTCGCTACACACACAATTTACAAACATTATATAAAATAAGAAGCAGTACATAAAGTATGCAAAACCGGCCTTATCGCTTACAGTGACACTCTTTCGACCAACCTCTATAAAAGAAACACAAATATTTTTGTTTGTTATGAACATTAATAGTAATATTATTTTACTCGGTGGTAAAGTTTTGTGACAGACCTTGGTATTGCTGTGTTCCGGTTTGAAGGGGGAGAGAGCCAGTGTAATGACAGGTACTAGGGATCTTAAGATAATATCTTAGTTCCCAAGGTTGGTGGCGCATTGATGTAAGCGATGTTTAACATATCTTACATGCCAATGGCCATGAGCGTTGGTGACCTTAGCATCAGGTGGCCCATATGCTCGTACGCCTATACCATAGGGTTCATACAATAAAAAAATATAATAAAAATAGTTAACGTTAGTTTAATAACTAGATCAGTCCTGATCAACACGATTTTGTATATCATTTAATTTTTATTACCACGTATCAGTTTAATTAGTGTTCTGTAATTATTTGAATAATTGATTAATGAAAATAAACAGTTGGAAGTATTCAATCAATTTTGTTAATTCAACACACAAAGGCTAAAATGACATATTTATTTTGTTACTCGATTCGAATTAAGGTTTGTTTGTAGAAACTCATTTCGTGTCTCACTCGTAAATTTGTTGAAAATCGATTTACAGTGTTACGCTATGGTAATGCGTTTAGACTTTGGATGTTATAGCTAGCTAAGCCTCCTCCTCTAAAGGGAGAGGAGGCCTTAGCCTAGCAGTAGGATTTTTACAGTCTGTTACTTCCTTTTATTATATAGGTATATATATATATATATAGAGTATATATATATATATATATATATATATATATATATACTCTTGAGCTTTCTAGACTCAGTAGTAATGGCTAAGCGTTGACACTTAGGACAAACGTTTTTATAATTATAGTCAATAGTCCTCACACTTTCTGACATCCCCAATCGTGTTCTGTGTTAAGTTTAGAGTTTCTTCTTAAAAATAACACTTCTGTACTCATAAACTAGTTGTTCCCTGGAGAACATTTTAATTGGATTTTGTACCAGTTCTTTAATCAAGAGAGAGAACGAAACTGTCCACGTACAAAATTCTACACAGTTTATTAAGAAATTGGGGCGTAAGTACGTGACAAAGGAAGAACTTTTCTTAAAATTTATATTGTATGTAACAAAGTGCATATAATATAATATATATAAGCAAAGATAATCCAGTGATTAAGATAACTTAATCTTAACTTATGATTTCGGTACATAATATAATCAAATTCAGCTGGTACGTATCGCTGAATTTTGAAGAAAGAAAACTCGTGAGGAATCTTTTTGTCGGTGGATGTTTATGTATGCGGCATATTTGTATCAACGCAAAGGAAAATCGTGGCGGAAAACCCTAAAAAGTTTCTCCTAAAAAGGAGCTGAAGTCTTAGCTTAATCAAGTCCACCAATGTTCAAACCGTACCTACCACCATTTGTCCTGCGCATGTCCTGGGATAAAATTCTACCATATGTGTATCCGCCATGATACTGCATAGGAGAAGAGTGTTGGAATACCTTCAAAACTTTTTTCTCGAGTGGAGGAGAAACTTGCAGCATAATAACCTAGTACTGAATAAAATATTTAATAATTATATTTTTTAATATTACATATATTAAATCTGCATTATGTATTATGAAAAATTTAGCATCCAGAAGTGAAAACTGATTTTATACGGACCTCGAATTGATTTATTCATAAGTAAAACACCAAATCATATAAATTGCTGTTAATTACTCTCATTCAATTACTTTATAAATTCAAATAACACATTTGAACATATTTCAAAGCATAAGTCGCGCAAATAATTAATTAATTACGTTACCTTAATATCCACTAACAAGATGGCGGCGATTAAAATTAGCGCGCTTCTTTTTAAAGTGAAACTTTTATTTTTTTGATAGCGCTGTTGTATGGATCAAGGGGTTTCCTAACTATACATATTATAATAAAAATAAAATAAAAATTAAAAATTATTACTGTAAAAATCGCGACCGCGTAGAATTTTGGCAAGAATGCTAGCAGAATTTTCCCTTTGAATTGCAATTCCGATTTCCTGGGCAAAAAATGAACCAGCCCTCCTGTCAGCGTAGAAACAATAAGATGGGGTGTAATATTTTTGATAAAAGTGTTTGCACTATTACTCCAAGCGTTTCAACTGCAAACGAAGCAAAAATATAATTTGGAATGAGAGACGAATATTTGTTACGTTTGTTCGCTTCAGCTTTTTCCATTATAATAATTAAAAACATATTATGGTTACTTAACCATAAACATCAACATTTGCTTTATGACAACATATTGACAGTCGAGGCGCGGATTATTACTCTTCTAAAATTCGAAATTTGAGGTCCGGTTTACATTTACTGGGCTAATCCAGTATTTGAACCTGGTATCCCAATAGGTAGTGATTAGTACTGCGATATTGAATATGCAAATTTGTTTTTTGTTTTCCAGTTCTGTAATATAATAACAGTTACAATAAACGCGCTGTGATGTATGTGACTTCTTTTTATTTGAGTCCATTGAAACGAGTCGACTTGCTTTGTTATATTCCTAGATTTATGGCATCGCATTATATGACCTGGCGTCATAGACTATACAGTCTATTGAAATTATAAAACATTAAGATAAAAATATACATAATACATACACTCGGTGCCAGGGCCTTGTGCAAGCTTGTCTGGGTAGGTACCACCCACTCATCAGATATTCTACCGCAAAACAGCAGTACTTGGTATTGTTGTTTTCCGGTGTGAAGGGTTAGTGAGCCAGTGTCATTACAGGCACAAGGGACATAACGTCTTAGTTCTCAAGGTTGGTGGCGAATTGGCGATGTTTTTTTAAAGAAATTTACAATGCCACTATAGGTGTTGGTGATAACTTACCATCAGGTGGTCCATATGCTCGTCCGCCTGCCTATACTATAAAAAAGGTCAGATTGACTTTAGCATAGATCGCGGGTTCAAAATCTGCTATAAACCACTAAGTTTTTGTGCACTGAACTTGAAAAAGCATAATAAATAAACTCATGAATATACTAAAAATGGCCAAATATACGACTACGTCCGTCTTACACCCCAAGGGACGCCAATAAATGTTTTACATAAAATAATATTTCAAATTCCATAATCGTGTTGTTAAGGCTAATAATAGTGTCGAATATATTTACTTTATATTAGAAGAAGTTAAAATTACCTGTGACTCCTGAGACGTCGCTCGTGTAGGCATTAACCCAAACATCGAACCACATTTATTATAAATATTCTGCGCGCCGCGTGCACGTGACGCGCCATTTATCAGCCTTTATGAGTGGACATCTCAGTTTTTACGGCGTCGAGTTAGCACAACCATAGAACAAAAGCTCTATAGAAATATATTATGTTTTAAAAATAAAGCGTTTGTCACTTTAGCCATTGTGATACAGACTATATTTTTAGAACGAAGTTCCTTATGGCGCTATATATCAGTCACTTGTCAAATGAAAGCTATACTAAAATAATACGTGTAAATATATATATAATTATATTTAAATATTAATTATTAATAAAATCTAAAATATGATATTACAATTTCCTTTCCATTCCTTTATGTAGCCATTACATTTTATTCCTGGCCTGGCAAGAGGCGCGCGTGGCGCGAATAGTGCGATGTGAGCAGCGTGCATTCACGCGGACTGGTCTACAAGCCACGGTAAAAAGCCAAAAGATATACATACATATCTATGCGTGGGTGAGTTAACCGATATATACCAGTATAAGTTGAACCCTATTTAATATGCTTGATCATATTATAGATCTGAGCTCAACTTACATTGGATTTTTAAATCTCTGAAATTGTCCATTTTTTAGTTTTTTTTTTTTTTTCCAAGCCAATTCAACTGAACAGTTATTTTATAGCATTTTTATCGAATAAACGTTAATTATGAACCGAATGAAATAAAACTAACACTCAATTTTAAGTGAAGTTAGCCACAATACATAAGTGAAAACCACACCCAAATCCATTAAGCCCTTTCTAAGATTAGCCTGCACAAATGTACAGATAAACGAACAAACAAAACAAAAATTCTAACAATAATTGTTTGGGTTCTATTGCATTTATAAAGATTCCCGATATTAGTTTTACTCAAAAATATTTTCCATGTAGAGACAGCGAACAGTTACATATAGAAGAACAGTTAGATTAGAAGTGTAGATGCTGTTTTGGCGGTAGAATACGAGACGAGTGGATGGTACCATCCCCGATGGGCTTGTACGAAGCTCTACCATCAAACAAAATTATGTTAAAAGTACAAACCTTGAGAACTTCATCCGGTGACAAGTGTTTTGTTTTACTCTCGCAGTCTCTAAAGGAGAAGACAATTATGACGAATGTTATATTCGATACTAAATATCTTTAAGTTGTATATCAATCTATAAATATAATAAAATCGTGACATCACCATGTCTGTAAATAATATTTATGAAAAAATAATTGGCCATTTGTCGTCTAGACGGGCTTGTGAGTCTAGTCTACTCATGATTTTTTGTATAATGTTTAACCCAATAAACAATTCAACAACAAAAGAATATATTTATATAATTATGTTTTTACTTTAATCGATATAGTTGGTAGCAACTTTTTATGTTCATGATTAGTCGATGGTATGTCTTACAGACGGACACATTGTCTGTAAACCACACTGAAACAGTGCGCTGTAATATGCTCCTAACCTAGTTTATGCCCAGCAGTGCCTGTAATTATTATTATTATATATTAACTTACGTACTTATAAAACCGCTTCAATAAATATATAAACATTAAAAAAATAATCCGCAACTTAAAAGCACTTCTATTACTTTCTTAGTCTTTGAACAGCTCCAGCCGAAGGGTCCGGTCCGAAACCCTTGGCCGTCTAATATTAAAGATTTTTTTGTACTTTTAGACTTACTTATATTTAGAAGGAGTTTAATAAAGCTACAATATATTTTATTATAGAAGCCGAGATGGCCCAGTGGTAAGAACGCGTGAATCGTGAATTAACCGATGATCGTGGGTTCAAACCCGGGCAAGCACCGCTGAATTTCATGTGCTTATTTTGTGATTATAATTCATCTCGTGCTTGACGGTGAAGGAAAACATCGTGAGGAAACCTGCATGTGTCAAATTTCATTGGAATTCTGTCATATGTGTATTCCACCAACCCGCATTGGAGCAGCGTGGTGGAATAAGCTCCAAAACCTTCTCCTCACAAAGAGGAGAAGAGGCCTTAGCCCAGCAGTGGGACATTCACAGGCTTTACTTTACTTTACTCTACTATATTTTATTAGTCTAAAGTAAAACATTTTATATAATTATTTTATTTTCTTATTAAACGTTTATTTCACTAGAAGCTACATTATCGATCATATCGGAATATTAAAAATCAAAGTCGTTCAAAAAGTATATCAAATTCATAGTTAATTAACGCATTGAACACGTCGTGAAATAAAAAGGTAATTTGAAGAGTCGAAAATAAAATCAAGATCTCATAAATTGAGTATCAAGAACAGATGATGAGACACACGGAGGGCGATATCTTCTCTGAATTTATTTCCTACAATTTGGTTTTCTTTAATACTGGCTATAAAAATTTAATACTGAGTTCGCCCAGTAAGGAGTAAATAATAATATATAATAAATATATCGGAGTTTCTCTGCAAGATGGAATAAAAATGAAGAAATCCGCAGGCGAAGCAAAATAGCCGACAAATTCTTAAGATTTGCTTGAAGTGGAAGTGGGCGGAGTACATCGCTCGGAGAACTAGCGGGCTGTGGTAGAAAGGTTCTCAAGTGGCGAGCACAGACCAAAACACGCAACGTGATCATCTCTTGTGAATTTTATGGGAAGCCGATGGAATGCTATCATGAAGATCCTCCGAAAAAAGCCAATTTTGATAGGGGAAGTTTTCCGATGGTGCATTGATGTCAGTCATACAGGACATTGTCTTTTATATGAAATAGATAAAATAACAGATAAATATGTGTAGTTTCAACGCAAATGGTAATTTAACGCTCAATAAAAAGTAATTCAAAACGCGAGAACCGTCCAGAATCGAATCGAGTATTATAAACAGGGTGTTAAGAACAGATGTGGCGTTACTCCCCGAGGGAGGACGGAGGACGCGAGTACTCAAAAAGTCATTATCCACACGATAACATAAAGAGTCTACTGAGGATAATATAGTTTAGGTATTGAAAGAAATAATAGCGTTTTTGATTCTATTAAATTTTTATAGCCTTCGTGTTCTCATTAACAAATAATACCAATTTTTGTCCGTAACAATTCTTTACACTATTTTGCCTTTATATTGTGCTTAACTAGCTTCCGTCCGTGCTCAACCGGAGCTCCCTGAGCGGAGTAATGTTAGGTAGCATATACCTGTATGTTATGTGTTTGTCTATGTTATATATTTTCCAAATTTCATCCAAATCCGTAGTCTATGCGTGAAAGAGTGCCAAAGATTCATCCGCCATTGTAAACTTTTGCGTTTATAATATAAGTAGAAAGTAGGTATTTTAATGTCTCGTATATGACGTCACACTTTATATACGAATAACGAAACAATTGTTTGATAGTATTGGTATTGTTATTTCAACTCTAAACTTACACGACATAAAAGCTTAAAATGTACGAACCATTCTAAGACGACTATTTTAAACGCTATACCAACGGCTTGATTTGTGGACAAATCAAAACTTTGAACTCAGGATCTCGGAGTCCGTATCTTTATAAGCTAATCACTAGCTAGACCAAAGAGACAATCAAAATGCTAATTAAATTTATACATATAAGGTCCCTCAGACCGATTTCGGCCACGGCGGCGAATCTCCAGAGAGATGAGCCAATTTTGCCCAGGACATATTATAGTTGTAAAGTGTGTGCGCAAGCTCAGATGCACTCTCTATTCCCGCACTCTCATAACACAAAAGAGAAAAGTTAATGTGCAGTCCCACCAGATTGACGAGTCAGACACTTCCAACATCCCTACTCCAGGTTCCTATTGAGTAGTAGTCAGAAATAAAATTTATCGACAGAAAACCTCAAACCTAAGCTAGGCTTTGAACCCAACATCTCGGGATCTGCGACTTTACGTGTGGCATTTACACATATATACAATGTTGTACATGTATATGCATGTAATTAAAATTTAAATACTAATTCAATATAAACGTATGTATATAATTACTGGCTATTTATTTTTGACTGCTTGAATACTGATCTTAAAGTTATCAAAAGACATAATAAGGAATTTATCGAAAAAATATAACACAATAGGTACTTAAAGTAATTCTGGAGGTAAAAAATAAACTTCGCATTGATGATACTTTTTACAAACCCCCGGCTGTTGGAAATAATCTTTTTGCAATAATTTTCAGTAAAAGAAGGAAAAAAAAAATATTATTCATACTTCAGAGACATCTGCGTTCCTTAACGTGTTGAAACAACCTTCTTAATAATATTTTCGCTAAAATATGTCTTATTGTTATCTTGTTAAGGTATATTCCTGCGTGTCTACTAATCTGTTGTTGGATAACTCGTTTCTAAAGTTTTGTTTTAAAAACATAGGGTAAGGATGAATAATATGTTTCCGTAACACTAATCGTTTCTTCCAGTTCTGCTATTCGTGTAACCTTTCCGTTTACATACCGTCAAATATATCTTTAAGTCCTCAGACTTCAGACTTACTACCAAAGTGGTTAGTGGTAGAGCTTTATGACCTGTACGGAAGGATAAAGTAAATCAAAAATGTTATTCTCAGATATCTCTATAGGTCTACAGAATATTTTCTTCTAAAGTTGTGGTGGTAAGTACTTGTCTGTTAGGGTATCATTCATCAATACTATTTATTACTCTGGTCCGGTTTGAAGATTAAGTAACCTAGTTTAATTACAGGTCCAAGGGACACAAGTCACTTGTAGGTGTAAGCCCAAGGTTGGCAGCGTATTTATTATGAAAAATGGTATATACTTCGTTGCAGTGCTAGTAGCTAGATATAAGGCCAGGTCAGGCCAATAAATAGTTATTGGGTTTTTCTGTCAGAAAATTCTCAGTAGCAGCCCGGAGTCTGGAAGTTGGTAGTGTGTACACTCCCGTGCCTCGGAAAGCACGTTAAGTCATTGGTCCCGCGCTTGAACACTTTCCGTTCGTGTCGGATTGCCGTCCCACCGGATTATGAGAGCTAAGGAAAAGAGAGTGCACCTGTGTCTGCGCACACACTTGTGAACTATAATATCTCCTGCGCAGTTGGCTAATCTCTTGTGAGATTGGCCGCCGTGGCCGAAAACCCTTATTGATGAGCCTTGTAGATAATGATGTCGGGCGAAAAGAAGAGATTCTTTTTGAGAGAAGCGTTGGAGTCGCTGCTAGCACACACCGATGCATTTTTGGACATATAACTAGTAGAACATCTGGCTGCTGGCATATACAGATTTTATCGCGACATTCCTTCTCTAAACCTAGTACAACAAGGACGGGAACCTGCTGTATCTGGTTAAGATTTACATGTCTTAGCCACTGGCCCATTATGGTTTTGGTTGTTTGCCTGAAATAAACAAAAAATATATTAAAACGGAGTAAAATACATAACAAGACTAAGCTTTTATGTATCGCTCTAAATTAGATATAAATATATATGTAAGCTATAACTACCAAACAGGGGTCTGTCGATTGCAGATTATCTCGACAAAGATCCCTTCCAATTGAATCGTTTTTCAATTTTAAGCTGATTTGGAGATGAAAGGATGTAATTTTAAATCGATATAATCCTCATAATATTATCTACAAGTTTTAAATTATAGTCAATGAGATTTTGTGTCCTGACTACAATAAATATAATAAAATCTTTTACTTACCGAATAAGAAAGGCGAATGTTTAAATCGAAGTAGCCTTTCCTTTCCTTTCTTATAAAATAAGTCTTTAAAATTGCGGGGTTGCGGAGTGGTCCCTTCCTATTTTCTATATTCAACTGCATGCAATCGATCCACTTTCGGTTTAAAAAGTTTATTTGTCAAAAAAATAATTCAAAGGACATTTTTAGGAAACAAAGATGTACATATAACACACGAAAGTTCGCTGAGCTTGTGTTTCTGACTTCTATATATATGTCGCCGAGGAGGCGATGTGGTCTTTATATAAAAACATTGTTAACATCTATTTCCTATATTTTTATTTAAAAGAAAACAAACTGTGTGTTAATATTAATTATTTTGTTTTGCTTTGATTGTGATTGTGAATATCAGTGCTGATTTGACTACATTAATGAAGTAAGTATGCTATGGATTTCAATATCTTGCTTCTATAGCTGTGTAAAGAAAATCATAAATACTTTTATGATTTCTTAGAATTTATTTAATTATAATAATGATTTACTATTAACTTATTTCTTAAAAGTGAATAAACAGATTGTAAACATTTAAACAAGTGCATTACAACAAACAAGGTCAGAAACTGACCAATAGAATCGCTACAAGTTGGCGCCTAAGATAACGTCTTGCACTTGTTTGATGTGGGTTTTGGATTCAGTCTTCATGGTAAGCCCAGAGGGGTTAGACCATAAGGTGGAACTCAATATTGTTAAATTGATAAATGAAATGTTAAATTATTTAGTTTGTGTTTATCAGTTGTATTTTAGAATGTTAAATATTGTTATAGTTATAATTAGTAAAATATTGCCTTCGCTAAAGTGTCCTCTTCTATGAGTTATAATTTGAGTAATTATTATCCATACGTCAAATATGAGAACCGATACCGACGAGGTCATCGGTTTTGTACTTTTAAAAATTCTACTGGAGCTCATTCTCCGACATATATCACATATACTTTTTTTGCAAATACATCACGATTAACTGACGTAGCCTTACCGGAAATCGAGCAAAATAATACTCCATCTTACGCTGACTCGACGATGAAATCACGCGACTTGTTACACTCGAATTCATTTTTAAAAGCATTTCAATTTTGTAAAACAGATGCGCTTGTGAGTAACCTTTATTAAACAGCCTGTAAATATCCCAATGAGAGCTAAATTCCGTTTAAAAATCAGTTTAGAGTTAATACGCCATGCTGATAATATTAATAGTGAATGATACGTTATTCGCAAAATTAAGCAGATAAAAATTTTCAGCCACGCATCTATCCTTTCCATCCACTGAGCCATCGCGTTTCTTATCTCATTTCCTCAATGTTTATAAGTTATATTGTTAATATATTTTAAAACCGTTCAGTTAAAAATCTATATTGTGTAATATTACAAACCGACCTAATAAATTTATTATTTTATTGAATGCTGTTTGTACGGTTGGTATTTGAAATTTCTAAATTGATGGTTATATATTAGTTTCGTACACGAATATATTTTTGTTATTAATTCAATTCCTCTTTAAAGTTTACCAATAAACATAAATGTACATAGTTAGCATACAGGAACGATGTACGATCTTCCAGGCAATATTAAGGTAGAGGAAAAAAAATACAACAAGGAAAAAAATATAACACTTACCATCCCTTCATCAATATTCTACCTCCAAGCAGAAATTCTTATTTATCTTGTATTCCGGTTTGAAAAGTTAGTAAGAAATATTACTTCTCAAGATAAACAGACTTATTTTAATTAAAAAAAAATCTAACACAGATTAACAACTTACAACATATTAGAAGTGTATTTAATTTAGAAGTCTCTCTATTGACTGTCCATAGTAATCCACCATCCGATTCGGAAACAAATACCTCGAACCTGACAACAGCCGACGAAAGAAACTCAGAGGGATTACATTTATTCTTTAACCAACAATTTTACTGACAGTAGTAATTTATTGTTCGCCCCTGGAGTCGATCGTTTCATTCCCAAGCTGCTATCGTGTACAACGAATTTATAATAACCTTTAGCACATAAATGTTCATTTAAACCTTACTATTGAATTTGTGGACGTTTTCTGAGAACCTGTCCTGAAAGAATTACGTGGTCGGTTGAGAACCGCGATGTGTTGAGAGATTTATTATATTTATTAAGAAGCAAATAATGTGTGCCGAATAGTTTTGATAAATTGACGAGCCGGTTGGCGTGGTTGGTAAGACACTTGCTTTTCACGCCGCAGGTCGTGAGTTCAATTCCCACCCCGGACAGACATTTGTGTGCTTGAACATATCTGTTTGTCCTGTGTCTGGGTGTAATTATCTATATAAGTATATATTTACAAAAGAGAAGTAGAATAAAATGTAGTCTATCAGTTGTCTGGTTTCCATAGTACGAGCTCTGCTTAGTTTGTAAGAATGTCCCAGGATATTTATTATTATTATTAAATTGGTCGATACTTTTACTATTACGGTCACTGCTCTGTTCGGTAAGATCGACAAGTTATATATTTAATATATATAACGTAAAGATATAAAGCGTATACGATTTTGCAAAAATTAGAACAATGTAACGTAAAGCAAATATAAATTCGGACTTGCAGTTTCTGAGATAAGTGCCTTCAGAATACATACAACAAGCAATCAAGTTAAAACTATACTAATAACTTGTAAGGTCTGAACAAACGAAATACGTAATCCCAATAATGCACTAAGCCCGACTATAAATTTTTTCACCCCTTAACAGGGGACGGCTACCCCTGCGGATTTCATCCTTATCGTGTCGTTAAACTCGTTAAAATAAAATTAAATGACGCGCATTTAACTATTATGTGTCTTTTTGGATTGATGCTGTTATCGGAATCCATTTTAGCCAATTTTAGAACAAACGTTGTTGCTTATGATGTTAGCAAATAACCGTGTATAAAAACGTGGACATCATTTCCTTGTTCCTTCAGAAACTGGTAACCTATGGAATACGTATAAATACGGACCGAAGACACTTACGGGGCCCAGTCTACGTGCTCGTTTGTTTGTTTGTCTGTTGAAGATAGGTTTAATTCCCTATTTTACGTTACAAGGGATTACATAATACGCTTATATAATTTAAAGGAAGTATTTACAACATATTGTGCTAATTTAGATTTTAATATTTTCATTGACTTACAATTCTTAATTTTTGGGGGTAGTTTGGTATAAAGTTTGTTCGCGTCATCGGGTGTATCAACCACCTTGTTTGGAGAAAACTCGGCTTAAATATATATTTTAAATGATGAATTTATTTTTGTGAACGTGTGTCACATAAAGTTGCTGTCCAGTCTTTGTATTTACAAATAAAATTATTCACACAAACCAAACCCACAGAAGTTGAACGCGCTAAACAAATGGTCGATCAAGCGTGAAATAGGCAAATTAGCATCTATGACCTTTATTACAAGGGGCTATGTTCTACAATCGCATGTCAAGTTCGACCCCCATGGCTTTAGCAAGGGGAATGTGTAATTTCAATCCCATGAGTTAAATCGAATTACTGCACTTGGAAATGGGAAATGTCGTAAATAGTTTTCACAAATTTTAGCTGATTACATACATTTGTCACGGACGAGCCGGTTGGCGTGTTTGGTAGACATCTGCCTTTCGCGCCACATGTCGTGGGTTCGATTCCCACCCAGGACAGACATTTTGTGTGCATGAACAATTGAACATGTTTCTCCTGAGTCTGGGTGTAATTATCTATATAAATATGTATTTACAAAAGAAAAGTAGTATATGTAGTATATCAGTTGTCTGGTTTCCATATTACAAGCTCTGCTTAGTTTGGGATCAGTTGGCCTTGTGTGAATAATGTCCCAGGATATTATTATTATATTACATACATTTGCAATATATAACAACATCTAACTACACTTATAAGGATCTTATAAACATTTAATTGCTTTTAAGAATATATTTGACCAAAGTAATATTTAGATGTTCAAATATTTCATCAACGTCGTGGCTAACTTGTATCGTGGTTCTAAAAACGCGGGTTTTGCTGAAGAAAATGTATTGGTTTTTCTGCCCTGATATTCTTAGTAACAGTGAGGAAGTATAATTTATGTTCCTTTACCTTGATAAGCACGAAAAGCCTGTTACTGCGCCTGAACGCTGATCGTGTCAGTTCATCGGATTATTAGTGAGGTAATAGTGCTTACACACACACTTGTGTATTATAATATCTCTTGCACAGTTCGCTAGTCTCGCTTGAGAATGTGCCGTGGCTGACAGTCAAGCGAACATAACAAACCAAAATTTAATTTTTATATTAATTCTATATTTAAAAGGCATTTTCTCTGATTTCCTTCTTCCAAGAAATAAATTAATTTTATATTCTAATGGCCGAATACTGAAACGTCTTTCAAATATGAAGTGGGACTTAATTTAATTTCGCATACTAAATTTTGAAATTAATGACGTTCCAAATAATTAAGTCCTACTTCATTTTGAATGACGTTTCAGTATTCGGCCGTATGGTACCTAGTTAAAAACATTGATTTCGCCAGTCTAGAGTTGCTTTTCTACGAATCGCTATAGACGCTCGAATAACAATAAAAGCACTTCTTATATACGTATTTGCTGGTTATATTTACTGTGATCATAGTACTTTGTTACTATAGATTAGAAAAAACGAAGACCAAGAAAAACTCAATTTAAAAAAATTATACATAATATTTTCATGGTAAATCCATATTATAAGCCGAGATGGCCCAGTGGTAAGACCGCGTGAATCTTAACCGCTGAATTTCATGTGCTTAATTTGTGATTATAATTCATCTCGTGCTTAACGGCAAAGGTAAACCTGCATGTCTCAAATTTCACTGAAAATGTCACATGTGTATTCCACCAACCCGTATTGGAGCAGCGTGGTGGAATAAGCTCGAAAACCTTCTCCTCAAAAAGAGGAGAAGAGGTCTTAGCCCAGCAGTGGGACATTCACATGCTGTCATTACTATTACCATATAAATATGATAGTGAAATGCATAGGCTTAAAAGTATATAAGTGTATTTATTATAATGAATATAAAGGTGTCATAAACATAAATTAACTTTATACAAAAATCTAAAATATAATATTTCAATTCGAATAATTTCGAAGCCTCAAAACTCGCCTTTATAACATTTAGTATTCCTATAATTCTGGGATAGTTCTACAACTTGCATGTCTTTGTCTATATTAACTCTCATTTCATAAACTGAATAAATTCACGTTAACTATAACTGGCACTTTCCTTGAAACCCTCTTCACCCGTAATATATATAAAACTAACACACACACATAAAACTTGAACATTTACCGCTATACAACAACACCTACGCGGTTTTACGATTTTTCCGAAAACTACTTTTAAGAGTTTCTTTCAAGACACGTTTCCTTATGATTTCCTTTTCGCATTAAACTAACTTTTGCATTTTATAAATGTTACAGAACAAGATTCTATGCTTTATTATAGACTAGCTGTGCCCCGCGGTTTCACTCGCGTATAATTAATAAAAATATAATAAATAAAAATAAGCCTAGATAAGCCTTCCTCGATAAAAGGACTATCCAACACGAAAAGATTTTTTAAAATTCGTACCGGTATCGTCGTTCATGGGGGGTATTTGCCATAGTCACCACGCTTGGCAGGCGGGTTGGTGACCGCAGTGGCTGGAATCTTTCTCTGATAACGCTGCTGCCCGCTATCAGGATTTGCATTTTCGGATTCCAGCATTTGAGTGGTTATACCGCCACGTTTTCGGTCGCCAGAGCCTCGTTCGTTGATTAGCAGGATGCACCACGGGCAGGTGAGGTTGACGGTAGGGAGCCAAAGGTCGTTGTCGACTCCCCTTACATCGGGATGGTTGGCGTTCTTTGGGGGAGGCTTTCGTCCAGCAGTGGACGGCGATAAGCTGAAAAAAAAAAAAAAAAAAAAAAAACCGGTAGTTCCTGAGATTAACCGGATCAAACAAACGAACACTTCAGATTTATATATTAGAATAGATATAGATATCTCGTTTTTAAGAACATATGTAATAAGATCAGCTAAGGGTATTTTAGGGTGTGAATAATTAAACGTATCTTTATCTCCTTCATTCAAATATCAAATCAATGAAGCCAGAAAAAGATACATCAGTTAAACGTGTTTAATTCTGCTTAACAGTGTTTATAAGTAAAGCCGATGGTATCACTTAAAGCTAAATCATTCTCGTTGAGAAGACAGCTTATAAAAATCCTTCTTTGTTAAGTTCATCTTGTTTCCTGTCGATTACTACATATTCAATTATATTGTACTATCTTATCAGGTCGCTTGGCTAGAAATATAACTTCAAATTTCCGATACACACTTAGAACAGATGAAACTTCCAATAATAGTTTACTCGTCCGGAAACAAAATTGAATATATGTAAATAATAAAGAAAAGAATACCATTCACTGAGAAACAAAAGAGGAATAGAATATAGTTTAGTTGTATGTTATATGATATATATCTGACTACATTGTCACTGATTTTCAAAAGACTCTGTTGAACGGTATAAAGTCGATGTACTACTGCAATCTGGCGGCAAGTTATAATAAAATTGATACTTTAACCACCTTCTAAATTTTCCTTTTAGGAAATACGTGACAACTTCCATGTCCAACGGTTTTGTAAATGTCTTATTTCAAAGAGAAAAACAAATATTCATTTTTGAAATAAAATTTGCGCGTTCAATCCTTGTCCGAACCCGAACCGCCTAGAGATATGCGGCGCTAGGCACTAGACACATGATCACCAAAGCCAATTAAATATACTACATGATCAAATACCTATGTCTCTTGCTTATGTACAAGAGCGTAGGTACCTATATATACATCCCACTGATTTTTGCGTGTGATTAAAGATGAATAGAAATTTAACCCGTAAGTCTGAGGTACGGTAAAGATGTAAAGTACATTCACTAGCGGGTTAATTAAGAACTCTTTCAACCCTTATTTACTCGAGGCGGGCTGAAGCGAGAACTATTATTTTAGAAATATTTCATAAAGGTTTTATAAAGTAAACTTAGAAATATATTTTTGAGTAAATTAATATTGATTTTAGGACGCACTATTTATAAAGGATTAATTTTCAAGTGACCATAAAAGACCAAATACGATTTTAATCTAACTTTTATATAATATATATATGAGTACATTTACCGTTTACATATGTACCATTCTTATTTTTATATGCCTAAATAAATAAATAAAGGTTAATTAACTTAAAAAAAAACTTTAGATAATTTCAAGCTATTTTTAAGTTAGACAACAAGCTTTAGACATATTACGAGACTTGAACAAAATGAAAATTTTTAAAGTGAAGCGCGTTGTTAACTATATAAGCACAATGCTGGTTTTTATATAGTTTGGTTTAATTTATTATAACATTGGTTTATATCTCATTACTTATAGAAATAATATGGACGCACATACCTTTAAGAAGCCAAGCAAAATTAAGTAAACTCGCGGATTCACCCGCGGGTCAGGGATTGGTGTTCAGTAGGTACTCTATGTCCTATTCTGTAGCTGTTATGTTGAAATTTCATGTTGATCGATTCAGTAGTTAAGACGCAAATGTGTAACAAACAAACGAACTACTTTCGCTTTTATAATATTAGTAAAGACTATAGCCCGTAAGTCTATCTGACATCATAAGGAGGGAGTTTGCATGATCGGCGGTGATGAAACAATATATTATGTCAGATAAAGGATTTAAAAAAGGAACTTCATCCTTCCACTACTCTGCTCCAAAGCGGTTTGGTAGATACAGATTTGGCATAATTTCATCCGACAAACAATCAGATTTCTTCATGACGTTTTCCATCTCCGCTGAACACGAGATAAATCGTGAACACAAATTAAGCTCATAATAACTCAACGGTGCTTGACCGGGTTTGATCCACTGAACTAATAAGAATTATGCAACCAAATAAAAATGAAGTTCTACGAAAATCAGCGCAAGTCCATTCCCAAACTCAAATGAAGCGGTAAATTTTAATTGACACAAAGAATTTAAAAATAAACCCACTCCGACCTTTTATAAAAAAGAGCGCTTTTAAAACCAACTCCAATTTGAAGTTAACTAAAGCAATTACAGGATACCTTTGATCGTTCAAATCATAATAAAAACAAGCTCCCGGTAATACGAGGGGAGTAGACTTAAACTCGTGCACTTGACTTTGATGGCGTTTCAGGTTGGGGCACCTTTTATACCAAAGAATAAACATTTATAAAAAGCATCAAGCGTTTATTTTAAAAATTGGTTTCTATGAATATTTTATATGTGATTTATTTAAGGATATCATTTTGATTTAACCCCTATCTGCCTATGGGGTCATTTTTACGCTGGTGGTATTTTTACGCGTAACGGAATACCTACTATGTCTTTATAAACAACATTATGTTTATTTATACATATGTTTATCGATACCGACAAAGTTTGTCACCTATATTAGGTTAAACTCAAAAAAGTATTCATGATGGATGAATGAATGTTACAAACAGATTTTACATAAACTAACCAAAGCTTACTAATAGTAATAAAAAATTACATAAATTAAGATCAATATAAACTATATTGATTTTAATTTATGATCCAGATTATCCTATGTAGGAGAACAAATAAGCACGAAATTAGTAGAACTTGCCCACAGAACGAGCAATCTCAAATTAAAAAATTGTTGTTTAAACAACAACACATTTTTATTAGGACCCCTGGGTCCTAATAAAAATAATATTTAAAGTTATTAAATAGTTACCAACTAATTTTAAATACCGTAATAAAATAATCGAAAAGTATTCTTCATCACATAAATACAATTAAAGAATAAATCACCGATCACATATATTCCGACACGGACTAACACCGATCGTGGCCCTACACCAATAAATTACAACACATAGTTAATCAAAAGGCAGATAATATTTTATTATAGTTATAACAAATTGAAATTAACCTTGTAATAAAGCGTCCCAGTACGTTCCACTAGAAATAACATTAAGTTAACGCCTGCCGTTTTACGTTGAGCAATAATTTGAAACCACAAATTGAGCTTAAATTAAAGGCTAGGCGCTTCACTGATTACACAATGGTTTTTAGGATGAAGCAAAATTAATAGGCCTACTGTGACTCATTTATCGATTGTTACATTTTAAATTATCGATGGTAAAGTAAATTATACGTCTTTTTTCTTTTACATAAATGTTGAATGACTACTGCCCTGTCATTAAAGACCGAGAATCGTTATTTTATTTAACGCTTTAAATAAAAATAATACATGACACAAAACAATCAGAAATTGATTTGAATCATGAAATGAATGATTTAAATAAATTTAAAATAGTAAGTACTCATTAACTATATAATATGAGTTTTACTAAACTACATTCTTATTCAGAGCCGAGCAATTATTAAATACCATTAAAAGATACACATAAATGCAAAATGTGTATGTTTGAATAAAGTTTTTCAATACTATATTTACAAAAGTATAAGTATCCGAGCAACTGAAAATAGTGCCAAGTCGCTGCCAGTTCGGAACTCTGCTAACTGTCAAACGTACTGTACGATTGCCAAACATCATTGTGCGAGACAAACTTTCGAATAGTTTCTGTTAAAACTCTGCCATCCGTAACAATGGGTGCACGTATCCGGATTTATTTTTGAACCTCCGTTTCGGACGCTGCGAATGAAAGGTCATTTTCCGTCAAAGTGCACGTCGAATAACGGTATTATTGTGTTTACTGAATTTTATTTCAAGTCTTTACAGTGCAACTGATATTGACACTTGCTTTTTTAGGTTTATCTCATATTCAAAATAATACTTTACTAATGTAAGTTTTTAAAAGACTATAAATTTATTCTTGTGTAATCGTTCACTTGAACACTGGTTCACTAAACGTTAATTACCGGCACGAGGACATAACATCTTAGTTCCCAAGGTTGATGACGCATTGGCGATGTAAGTGATGGTTAACATCTCTTACAATGCCAACGTCTATGGGCGTTGGTGACCACATACCATCAGGTGGTTTATATGCTCGTCCATCTACCTATGACAAAAAAAATAGAAAAATACGATATAATTATTTACTTGGTTCATCATATTAGTTAAATATTACTGGATTTGAGAGGGGAATATATTAAATTTACTTGGTGGTAAGTGGTTGTAATAACAACCCTTAGTCCACCCTCAAGCAGCAATGCTTGGTATTGTTGTGTTCTGGTTTGAAAGGTGAGTAAGCTGTGACTGCCTCGTCGGTCTAGTCGCTACATATTAGGCCACAGGCACGGTGGTCCTGGGTTCAATTCCTAGGTCGGTTCAATAAAATGATATTGAGATTTTCTGTCGAAATTCTCAGTATCTGCCCGGAGTCGAGAAGTTGGAAGTGTGTCTGGACACTCCCGTGCCTCGGAAAGCACGTAAAGCCGTTGGTCCTGCGCCTGAACTCTTTCCGGTCGTGTCGGATTGCCGTCCCATCGGATTATGAGAGTAAGGGAATAGAGAGTGCACCTGTGTTTGCGCACACACTTGTGCACTATAATATGTCCTGCGCAGTTGGCTAATCTGTCTTGAGATTGGCCGCCGTGACCGAAATCGGTCTGGAGGACCTTATATACTTATATAGATAATTACACCCAGACACAGGACGAACAGATATGTTCAAGCACACAAATGTCTGTCCTAGGTGGGAATCGAACCCACGACCTGCGGTGTGAAAAGCAAGTGTCTTACCAACCACGCCAACCGGCTTGTCGATTTGTCAAAACTATTCGGCACACATTATTTGCTTCTTAATAAATATAATAAAACGGTCTGGAGGACCATTAATATTAAGCTGTAACAACTGAAATCTTAGTTCCCAAAGTTGGTAGCGAATTGGCGAGATAAGGAATGGTTAATATTTCTTACAATAGTATAAACGGTGGTATTTTTTATATTACAAACGTTTTTTACATTACTTGGTGGTAGAGCTTTGTGCAAGCTCGTCTGGGTAGGTACCACCCACTCATCAGATATTCTGCCGCAAAACAGCAGTACTTTGTATTGCTGTGTTCCGGTTTGAAGGGTGAGTGAGCTAGTGTAATTATAGGCACAAGGGACATAACATCTTAGTTCCCAATGTTGGTGGTGCATTGGTGATGTCAGCGAAGGTTAACATTTCTTACAATGCCATTGTCTATGGGCATTGGTGACCACTTACCATCAGGTGGCCCATATGCTCGTCCGCCTTCCTATACAATAAAAGATATATATATATATATAGTCATCAAGTTATTAAAGTTATTTCGTGCTACAAATAAAGCCGCATCGATATTCATTGTTAATAAGTTAAGTACATTTGTATGTTAATCTGTGAATGTGTCGCGGAACTTATTACATATGTTACAGTATAATGATATAAACATTAACGAAATATCGTTGCATATTTGATACTGACTACTTAAATAAATTTTGTATAGTTATAATAAAATTATTGTAAATTCGACTCATAAAAAATACGTATTGTATTGTATTTTTATTGTTTGATAGTTGGAGGGTGTCAAAGCTAGTAATAAACACCAGTACATAAGTAATTATTTTGTATTGTTCATATATTAATCAGAATTATTTCGAAATACTGATCCTGTTAAATAAGATTTGAGTAATGTATCTTACAAATGATGTAACATAGAATGACTAAAATTGTAGTAAATACATTATACCATTAATAGTAGTATTAATAATCCGATACACCTCTAAGTTTTCACCAAAACACCATAACAACACCATGACCTCATGATATTTGCGTTGACGTAACCATGTTCAAATCAAGACATTACATAATACACGATGATTTAACGATACGAGAATGTTATTTAATATTTACAAATTGAAAAAAAAAACAGTCTACGTTAAAACGAGTTTTCTAATTTGTTTATTTAAACCAAGATTGCTAGTTTGATAGAATATAAGGATATTAACTGATGATAGTAAGATCAAATAAGAGTCATCCACTGAGTGTGAATATAATTAAGTGAGCTGAAGTACTTTTATATTGTCATGTAACCAATGAGATTCTTGCCGATTCTTCTTTGCAGAATCAAAGTTCCGAACCGGTTTCCATCGTTATTAATATTATAAACGAGTCAGTTTTTATAATTTTGTTTTCGCTTCTCAACTATTCAATCAATCAGGGATGCAGAAAAAAACCTCCTTATAGATCTTTCTAAATTACGCAAAAACTACTGAACGGATTTGCATGAAATTTGGTATACAGATAAAGTCAAAATTAAAAATTGTTACAGTCACTAATTGATTGTCATAAATCTACCGCCGGTTCGGAAATAAACACGTAAGGTAGCACCTATGCCCTGACCCTTACACGCGACTAGCTAGTTTTATTTAATCGTTTAAAATTACAATTCAAAAGTGCCAGCTTTTCAAGTAATCAATCAATAAATATTTCAATAAAAATAATTATCTATAAACAACATATCAAGTAATTGAACATGAACATTGTTCAGCTAACATAGTAGTTTATATAAAGTCTTATAATGGTAATTCTCGAATCTTTTAAATTCCCTTTCAGCAATTACATTTCCAGAAATCGTCTAACAGGCTCTGTCCTATAGGAGGAGGAGGGGGGCGGGTGGGACACGGAATGCAATTAAGCAGCCGGCATGTCCGCGATTTCTGAAATTGGTTCAGTTTCAAACTATTTTATTATTGACGTCAATTCGTTGATTTTTTCAATATATGACAGGCCCTTCTTTTGACTTGTAATAATGTTAGATTTTTATTATTTTAGTCATTGATACAAAATTATTAACGAGCGTGATGTCTAGCCTACATTATCTGTTTTTATGTATTTAATATTGTAACCTTTGTCGGTATTTCGATATTAAATAAATAAATCAATTATATTACAAAATAGCTTACATTTGAACTTTTACAATTTTTGTATTGGTTGTTGTTCCTTAAGCAGTTTACCAATTACCATATAAATTTATATTTATGAGGAAATAGTTAATCTTACCGTAAGTCCAAGACGGTGCCTACCAATGCTATAAGAGATTATAACTTGAAAAAGACTATAAAGATGGACACCGCGAACAATTCTGGAGATTGCGACTTTATTCCATCTTCTCAGAGATAGTTGCGTTGGCGATTATCAATAACACGAAGAACCAAATATATAATAAAATAGTGGGTATTTTATTATACATTAATATATCATGCTATGTCCCTTGTGGCTGTAGTTACACTGGTTTACTTTCTTTAAGCGACTGCATAGGAATAATTAATAAGTACTGGTGGTAACTATCCAGGCGAGCTTGCACAACGCCCCACAACCAAGTAAATCAACTTTGATAAACCGCCGCCATTCAATAAAAATCATGATATCCATATATTCAAGTAGACTCTAACACACACACAAGATGTAAACCTACCACCAATTCGGAATGCAGATTCTACCGAGTAGAATTGGCTAGACACTCAGTGGTTACTCTTTTACTCAAATTAAAAATAAAATCCTGTTCTAAATGGAAATGATTACATCAAATCAAATCAAAAAACAAACTCCATTTTATTTATATATTATTGTATAATGTAATAAAATAATTTTTATTGCATAGGAAGGCGGACGAGCATATGGGCCAACTGATGGTAAGTGGTCACCAATGCCCATAGACATTGGCATTGTCAGAGATGTTAACCATCGGTTACATCGCCAATGCGCCACCAACCTTGGGAACTAAGATCTTATGTCCCTTGTGCCTGTAATTACACTGGCTCACTCACCCTTCAAACCGGAACACAACAATAGCAAGTATTGCTGTTTTGCGGTAGAATATCTGATGAGTGGGTGGTACCTACCCAGACGAGCTTGCACAAAGCTCTACCAATGTTAATAAGTAAAAGTAAACTGTCTGAAGTAAATAATATACTTGTAAATATCTAATGTTCGAAATACGCGACGCGTTGTCACCGAGTCAATCTCAATTATACGTAAATGATACAAGTACAATAACCCCACGAGACAGCCGAGTGTTGCCAAATGTCTAAAACCTATTTCGTGTCGAGTTAAAACAGAATTAAAACTCCAAACAAATCCGATCCAAAACACAATACAAACGAAAAAACCAAACAAACCGTTCGTTTTGTCAAAACTAACCCGAAAATGTAATCCGGTATGGAGCTGTAGTTTTTCAACCCCTTTAACAATACAATTTTGATATTTATTCCATAAGCCATAAGCCTCTTATTCAAACGACTCAAACGTAAAAGATACATTTCTATTAATTTCGAACAATAGTCGTCTTTAAAATCTGAGGGATACGTATTAAAATTCTATACACACAACGAAAAATTTCATAAAAATATTTAACTGTTAAAGAAAATTTGTCTTTAATGTAAAGCTGTATGGATTAAAATTCTATGTTCAAATTGTCAAATTATTTAGTCAAATGTCTCTAAATAAAAGTGAATCTTATTTGGTCACAAATAAGACTTCAATTTGTATAAATGAAAAGTGGATACTGTATGTGACAAACTTGGCCGAGTGAAGTGAGGTAAAGGTTGTAGCGCATTTGTCGAATTATAACTAGCCTTTTGCTCGCGGTTTCTCTGATAATGTAGCTTTCTATTGGTGTAAGATTTTTTTAAATCGGTTAAGTGCTCAATGAATGAGAGCGTAACAAACAAACAAACACACATTCGCATTTATAATATTCTTTAAGATCTTATAGTTTACATACATTATAATAAATATTTACTATTTCATATTCCTGCTGTAAAAACAAAATATCTCTGGAAACAAACCCCCTTTTGTCCGTGTATACCTGATATTTACATAATTCATGCCCCAACCTGTTAAGTTTAAAAAGCAATTTGAACTGCTTGTATGTATATCTACATACATATGTATAAAGAATTGAAGAAGGGAAGTATGTATGTATATGTCTCTTGTTACTCTATGTTTTATCTTTGTTTTCGTCAATTGTTAGTTTATTTTTGAATAATTAATTATTAGTAATGTAAGTAAGTATATTATTAGTAATTATACATGCATAGGGGACATAACATCCTAGTTCCCACGATGGGCGGCGCATTGGCGATGTAAGCGATGGTTAATATTTCTTACAATGTCATTGTCTATGAGCGTTGGTGACCACTTACCATCAGGTGGCCCATATGCTCGTCCGAGTCGTCGTGCAAGTAAGTTTTTTTCTGTATTATAATGTATTAGCATGCATGTTGCAAATGTTTAAATTTAAGCGAAGATAGCGGGTTCAAAACCGGATAATTTTACAAAGTGTTAAATATACGTAATTGATAATAATAATCGATACTTCAACTTTAGCCAACCTTAAATAAAAAAATTAAAACCCAACTAATATTCGAATACAAGTGCGTACATTTAAAGAGTCGTCTTAATTAATAAATACGTATTGTCACTGAAGCCACAGATAATCATTATGCGAATGAAGTACATTAAGATTTGAGGAGGAAAACGTATTCTGGATATTATGAAGATGTCCTCCTCACTGATTTAGGACACGCGGAAATACAGTAGGAGTACTGTACAGGTATCTGCGCGGACAATACAGTGCAAAATTATGTGACCAGGTAAAAGTACATACAAGTATTCCCTCGTTCTTATAGACCGACGATAATCTCACAAGTTTCAAAACTTCATTCCTTAAACACCGGTAGCACACCCGCAACGTGTCCATGGGCGGTAGACATTTACTATCAAGTGAGCCTCCTGCCCGATTGTGGGGGGCAACATTCACAATCTTACATAAAAAAAACAAAAGGAGATCAAACGCAAGTTCGACGGCTTAACCTATTTTTCATGGTACGAGACTGTATCCCCTTGTTGTTACTGAGAATTATATTAAACAATAAAATCTAATAAATATCCGAATCCCAAAGCTAATAATAATGGGCCACTGGATGGTAAATGGTCAAAGATAATGGATCTATAAGAAATATAAACTAATACCACCAACCTCGGGAACTACGAATTTGTCTTCCTTATAAATGACACTGAATCTCTCACCCTTCAAGTCAATCAACAACACTAAGCAATTGTGTGTGGTTACCTTCCCAGATGTGCTTGCACGAGACCCACCAACAATTAGGTGATCATGACCTGCAGCCGCTCAGTCCAGCCATTATAAAATAGTGTCACAAGGCCATAGTGCTTTAACAAGGTAGATTTGCCTATTTGCCTGCCTAGGTAATTAGACAAATGGAAACATTGTCTGACTTAATAATACACAAACCTTGCACTATCATAAACTGTGAAGTAATTATGATTTGTTCGTCCGAGACACGGGTTTGTGGTTCCACTTGCGTACTATGCGGTTATATTCCAAGAAGCGATATTTCCTCGGTTAAAACAATTTGACTCATATTTTCGATAGCAAATTCTACAGTCTATTTTAAGTGAAATTCAATGAAATTTATTTTTAATGGCGCTACGAATTACTCAATTGTTATTGATGGAGTTCGCGTAATTAATGTAATTTCATATTTTAATACCAACCTTACTCGAGATTGCAACATTCTTATTATTAACATAAAAATTAGTCTTTCTTCAAAAACAAATGTTTTTCATTTTTAATTTATCACTACGTTAGGGGTTACATTTTCAAAAGTCCATCTCCACTCCTAAACTATTGTGTAAAAGGTACGTTATGTATGCAAAGGTATGTAAAAGTATGCAAATTTTCATAGCGCTGCAGTAGTTCGAGTTGCGTTGATATGCCAGTCGGTTTACCTTATATAAAACAAATATATGCTATTACATGATATAGATCTCATTTCTTCACAATCAGCGGTAAAGTAACAGCCTGTGAGTGTCCCACTGTTGGGCTAAGGCTTGGGACTTAGGGCATGTTGCTTTGTTTGAGGAGAAGTTTTGGAGCTTATTCCACCACGCTGCTCCAATGCGGGTCGGTGGAATACACATGTGAATTGCAATGAAATTAGATACACAGATATCCTCACTCTATCCTTCAGATGAATTATAGCACCTGGGTTTAAACTTACGATCATGGGTAATACGATTATCGGATTCACGCGTTCTAACCACTGGGCCACCTTTCTGGGCTTCTATCAGGGCCAATGGTCTGTATGAAGTGCAAAAAACTGAGTAAGTACTCAGTTAGTAATTATTCACAGTTAATAATGACATTCAATATATATTTAGTGAACAATTTCATTTAGTAAGTAACATGTATAATGCATACGTAATAATAATATAATATAATTATATTAAATTAAAATGACGCAGAAAACTTCGTTTATTATTATAATATATACGAATTCTCAGAAAATTAATCTGTCATTATTTTTCTCACACAAGAGAACATTTGTCGAATCCTTCCAATGATTCACTTGATAAAAATTACCGTCATTAAAACATAATCAAGTATAGTAATAAAGTGATTCAACATTATACAATACTAGTTGTCACCTATGTACACCATATATATATACATAGGTGACGAGTATATACTGTATTTGTTTTTGTATATCTCTTTATTGCGTCAGTTCCGATTATAGTATGAATATAATTAATATCAATCGCGTTCATTGCAAAAATCTTTATCTAAGAGAAATATATTTTATATTATGTGGCGTCATCTATATACAAAACAACCATTGTTTTACATTGTTTAACTGGAGTAAATTGTTATAAAAGGAAGACCTTCAATATACGTATAAAATATAAAGTAACATTCTTATATATATTTCTTTTGCCGTGTAATTTAACATTGTGGTTTTTGAGTGTCCTTATTTGTACTATATTATTATTATTCTATCGCTCCGTTACTTTTTATCAGTAATCATATTAATAATAAGTATATTATAAGTTATATACATATATAAATGCTATTTATCTGTCTTTGTAACAGAACGGTAAAGGTTTATATTGATGCTTATATGTATAATTATTGTATCTACTAGGGCTAAAAGTTTCTCCAACATAAACCGCTAATTAATTTCAAAATGATAAATTCACTCATTAATAGAAGAAGATGTACAGACATTGAAATGATAAAACGTTACTCCAATGTTAATATCTAAAGATATGTTTAAGACACGGTCGCGTGATAATTTTATTTTATGCAAAGATAATATCCGAAACGACAGCCATTTGACGTTCACGATCCATTTAAGGCATACTAGTACCATTAGGGCAAGGCCATAAGTACAATATCCTCTGAGAGCCCTACGAAGAGCCTGTTATTGCATAAAAAAATGAACTTGAATTGCTCTTAATTTAAAATATGTTTTGTATTTGTTAATTGTACACATTACAGTAATTATGCTCAGGCATCTAATCTCTCTGATTGGTCACCTATGTGACATTATACACACACACAAACACACACACACAGCGCACTCTCTATTCCTTCAATCATAATCCGATGGAATATTAATCCCACACGATCAGAGATCAGAGTTCATTTGCAGCATCCTACGAGGCACGAGAGTGTATTCGTGCAGCACCTGTCAACCTGACCTGCTATCGAGACTTTCCTCAAGAACCACACAACCTTATTATTATATTATACTAGTTGGAACAGCTACCTTTACTAACAAACTCATCATCATTTGTCCTGACTGACGAGTACAGAATACTGAAATTCGGAACATAGGTTAATGTTTTAAATATCTGATATGAAAAGCTTTTTATAGTACGAAATAAGGATGGTTAGCTAGTATTACAATACAATAAATTAATAAGCATAATAGACACATTTAATAATTAATTTATACTCGTGAGTGAACATATAAATTGGTAACTAGATCGAATAACTATATAACGATATAATTAAATTAATAACTAAAAACATGAGTTGTATGAACAATGTATTTATTATAATAAATTTTGTATTGTAATTGTTAACTTAAGTTACTTTAGAAATTAATTAGTAACATCGGATTCTCTTTGTAGAGCCCGATAATATTTTACATTATTACGTGCAAGTATTGTATTTTATAATACAAATGCTTTACGATTTTACGAATGGTTTTTTATTATATGGACACTAACATTATATATAATAACTATATCTGTCTGTTGCACTTTCGCCTGGGAAGTTATTAGGGAGACCAAATGAGAACGAAATTTCACTGTTCGCAAAACTTATTAATTTGATCATATTTTGTAACATTGACATCACTTATACGTACTATTACAAAAAACTTACATTTTTTTTGTATAGGTAGCCGGACGAGCTTATGGGCCACCTGATGGTAAGTGGTCACCAACGCCCATAGACATTGGCATTGTAAAAAATGTTAAACATAGCTTACATCGCCCATGCGCCACCAACCTTGGGAACTAAAGAGTTGTCTCTTGTGCCTGTAATTACATGCTCACTCACCCTTCAAACCGGAACACAACAATACCACGTACTGCTGTTTTGCGGTAGAATATCTGATGAGTGGGTGGTACCTACCCAGACGAGCTTACACAAAGCTCTACCACCAAGATATAAGATAAGCGTGATTTAGGAATTACAAAAACTGAGTCAACGCCGTCTAGTGAAAAACAATATCAGTGTTTTACTCCTAACAGTTGTTTGCGTGGCAAGTTTCGTATATAAATATTTTTATCCTCCCAACTCTGTTTTATTTATTTTATTCCATATTTATTGATTGGTTTCCATTTATTACATATTCAATAAATTTTGATGTTTCACATCTGGCGGGCGTCCCGTGCCGTCATATTTATTTTTAAATTGATGGCAATATGAACAGCGATTAAAAATAAAATTAGTATTTTGTAATGAAATCGTAACATGTCTAGTGCACGAAAACTTTTACGGCGACTATTTGGCGACACGGATGCGACGGCGCGTGAACCGAGCAAGGGTGACTAAAATGTACCTTTTGTCATATTACTTTATATATTTTTAGTAAGAATAAATGAAATATTATAAAGAAACAATACGTTAATTAGTCCGACGATTATATACACGATCATAGGCTGTTTAGGTAATTGAATGCATTTAAATTTTTTTGCAATTAGTTTTCTAGATTTATTAAGAACTGTTTATAAAAACCACAATCTATATAATATATAACTTACTTTTATAAGGTGACAAGATAAACTGGCATAGACTAGCTAAAAATATTCATGTTTTCACATTTAATTTTAATTTAATGTTATTAATATGTTATATTCTAAAGATTCAATTATATAATTATACATACATATATATATACATATTAAAATCATGAAATATTTTCTATTAACAAGTATACCGAAATATATTCTATAATAAAAGCTACGTCTTAGCGACCTCTACATATGACTGTTCGAAAAATCGGAAAAACTCGCTTGAATTTATGTTTTTAATACTCTTTTGCGCAATTCGGGATGAACTAGTTGCCAATTAAGATTGCATGCATATGCATGGGAAGATGGTAAAACCGTTGTTTATGTAACTGTTAACCGCACATATGGTCACGGATTTAAAATACGAACGCATATGATATTCGTTTTACTGAGAAATGGTAACTACGACTAAATCACTGAATTTA
Organism: Nymphalis c-album; assembly: GCA_963151315.1. NCBI lineage: Eukaryota > Metazoa > Arthropoda > Insecta > Lepidoptera > Nymphalidae > Nymphalis > Nymphalis c-album. The sequence goes on from OY720612.1 coordinate 316,963, forward strand.
ATTTGGTATGAGGCATGCATGGAAGGACATAGGCTACTTTAATAAGCCTCGCCAAAACGCAAGCGAAGCCGCGGATAAAAACTAGTATTAAAATAAGTAACACGTTAATTTTAAACGTTTCATCTAGATTATTATTTGTAATACGTACCGATAGTGATTGAAGTATTACGAGATAATTAAAATAATTGTTAAAGAATACGATAATATGACGACCTGGTTGGCGTGGTTGGTAAGGTTTCTCCCTTTTTTCCCTTAACGCCGCAGGTCGTGGGTTCGATTCCCACCCAGGACAGACATTTGTCTATTATATAACATTGTATTGTGTAATTATCTACATAAGTATGTATTTACAAAGAAAAAGTATATCAGTTGTCTGGTTTCCATAGTACGAGATCTGCTTAGTTTGGAATCAGACGGCCTTGCGTGAATAATGTCCCCATATATTATTATTATTACAGAACAATGGCTAAAGGCTAAATGGCTAATTGATAAAATGGTAACTATACACGTGGAAAGCTGGAACGGGTACCTAGGGGTAGTATTATATATTTATATCTAACTAATTATTAATAAGATCATAGTGCGTTAATTTTACCAAGGTGATGAGACGGGTTGTTAGTCTTACTTAATTAATTTATTTAGATGGTACTGCATACAAAAGTGCATATAAAAAAAGTTTACAAGTTTTAGGAAACTGTTTAAATGTACCAATTATAGGAAAACAAAACATGCATAAGAATAGTGTTGAATAACATAATATAAGAATTAATTAAACAAATATAAAAATAAACTAAAAAGACTAACTAAAAACAAATCCAAAATTCAAATGTTGAAATAAAAAAATAAAAGAAACAACAAACGAAGTTACTATAATCAGATTTTATAAAAGGCTTTACTTAGAATTAAAACTGTCGAACCAATGTCTGTAGTTGGTATTGCATTATACAATAGTGTCATTCCAACTATTGCTGATTTTATCCTAGTTTCGCTTCACTTACACTAGTTTTACAAATCATTTAAGAGTTATTGTTTTTATTGTACTCCAATGTCCAGATACTGTATTCAAGAAAGCATTTCGCTTACGGAACTCAGAACAGTTAACGAGGCGTCTCTGCAATAACCTCAAAAGCCTCTTAAAGCTATTTTTAATTACAAATCCCGCAAAAGCAGATATATGAGATTGCCATTAAGAGATTTTCTCCATAACGTCCATGGGTACATTCACCACGCCCTAATGACCGGGACGATGAGTCGTGATTTATTTTATTAGCCTGTCTTTTGCGGAGAATGAGCTGCAATAGTCATTCGTAGCTTAGGTAGAGTGTATTACTTCTTATTTATTGGTAAGGTTCAGACCCCAATACCGCCTAGATAAACTACTAAGCTTTAATTTATCTTGTGTACTAAGTAAAAACATTAAATTACAATATTAGCGCAATATTACTCACTACAATATGCTCGAGCAAACGCGCAACCGCTCGAATAAGCACACAATTGTGTGCTAAGTGCTGCTCGCCCAGACGCGTTCCGTGGCACTATTTTTGCGCTACTATCCTCTGAAGTAGTTAATTGATATATAGAACGAAATATTATCTGCAGTCCATTCCAGGCCAAACCTGAGAAAGACTTCCTTTTCTCATCAGATCCACTGAAAATGTCTAAATTGTGTTTGTCATAATTTTCTAATCAATAATTCCATACATTACCATAAATAAATATGTATTCATAAACCAATAACCATATTTTCAGCGCACTTAAAAATGTCTAGCTTCAATCGTGTGACGTTATATTTTATAGCAATCTTATAAGTTATGGCTTTAAATCACGTACATATAATAAAATATTCAGTTTTCAATAAAGCGGAATTATTGTCGTAAAGAAAGCGAGTGTCGTTTCGCGCCAAAATTCGCGCGTCATGCAATGACCGTAAAAGCAAATGGCGGAATGACAAAGGATGGACGATACTTTATTTAACAAGGTAATCTAATACGCCCTGTCAGCGGGTAAGTTATTTGTTTTCGTATCAAGATACCGACTTGTTTTGAAAACTCTCAAGTTTTGCAAGTTTAAATTATATTAAAATAATGATTTTTACTTAGAAAGATTTTCGTTTAGTATCGATATCAGGTTTTGTTATATTAAAACTATCTAATAAGAAATAATATTATTTTACAACACTTATTGCTCCTTCGACTTTACTTGTATTAAGATAAAGAGTGTTATATTTTGGTATTAATATGGAATTAGACATATAAGTTAATTCCGCAAGATAGGTTAACAATGTTCCTGAAGCACTCCAGGTGATTGAAAGCCACAAACGATATAAATAATGATTACTTTAAGTAGATGATGAAAATTATGAGTGATAAGCAAAAATTTGGTGCAGAAAATTTGACGGGAACAAAAACCCTGAAAAAAAAAATATAATACAATATTATGTAACGAAATTAATATAACCAATCACAGACATAACCAACTGTATATTATTATGTAAGTTCAAATCTAATTTGTTCGTGTAGCGAGCCAATCAAAAGACTTGGCAAGGTCTGATAAAAGTTTTTTGGGTTCCGTTAAATTAGGTTTCGGTCCCATGGGCTTTAGACATGAAGATAAAGATATCTTGCCTAACGTAATGTTATTTATATTAAATTCGATAATACATGGGCTGACAATATTATCAAAATAGAGATCAAACATGGTCAACCCGCGATTGAGGTGGTTTGTGGATTATAGATGTGTGAGAAAAGGATGGACCTCGTGCTGCTATACGCACTTATGAGGGATGCATGAAGAGAACTATTCCTAAGGTAAATCCACCACATGACCACACCTACATTGTATGCGTATGAGAAAAAAAACGATCCCACTATCTCTTCGGTATAGCTTACCACATAGCCCTGCTTTCCCCAGCGCCCGATACGATCGCAGCTGTGTATAATGTCTTACATAGGTATATATTATTTATATAGAACCTTAGAAATATCATGCACATCTTATATCAAAAATATGTATTAAACTAGGGTTAAGTTTATGCATATTTCAATAAAATTAAGTGAATTAACATATATTTGTGTATGTGTGCGTGTGTGTTTGTTATAAATCAAAGATTTAAATTACCATACCAATGGCTTACTTCTATGTAAATTATATTATAGTACAAAATTAAATATAAGAAAATATGTAAGCAGAAAATTGCAAATGTAAGTAAACAGTTATCAGCGTTTTCAATTTAACACGATGCTCAACAAAATGGCGGAGCGTTTCATGCGCGCTACCATTTGCACGCGACATCACTCTGACATTGACAGCCAGTCCGGAAACACGATATTACGAAGCTTTTAAAGCAACAAATTTGCAAAACTACCTAAGTGGTTTTATTCAAAGTCATCTATAAACTTTATGTAGTATATAATTTCATAAAACATTAGGTATTTATTTATTTATTAACGTAAGAATTGCCAACAAAAGTAACGACCATGAACAATAGCAATTCATCGCTCTTGTAAGCTAATTGCACTTTTAATTATAAGCAATTACGTTTTGCTTTTAAATTAGATAGGTATTTAATGTATGTATTAAAACATATTCCCGACTTTATATTTTGAAATATTATTGCATTGGTATATCAAAAAAATAGTTGTTATAACTAATTTATTGTTTTCGTATTATGTATGTTTGTATGAGAAAACAGTTTGTTTCAAAAAGTCATTTATTTTTCTATTACGCTATCCTGCAGTTGCTAGGTTAGCTGGTTAAAAAATATTTTATTATTTTTTGTGTATATTTATGTATTATAAATACAAAAATAATTATATAACATGGGTACAATAAGGTTATGTATGCGCTGGCGGTAACACATAAACCTATATGACACTGCTGGGATAAGCCTACTTCATGGAGAACCGAGATTTGAACGTTATATTTCACATATATATTCCCCAAAAGTATATTATACTTCTTCAATGTTTATGATAGTCACTAAACACGAAGCTGTGAATATAATTTAAGCAAAATTTGTCATCTTCACAATCACAAACATTTTTGGCGACGTGTCACCATTGAAAAGGGAGGATCCTCCGACCAGACGGGTGTTGTGTCTGGTGGGCTACTGCCCGACGATTGTTGTCGGGTTCTTGTATATATGTTCAATCGCTCTGATAACTTTAATATCGCGATGTAGAATACGTCTGTGTCATAGTTCGTATGTGGCGAGATAGATGTCGCTACATCACTCCCCTCCGAGACCGGAGGTCGATAGCAGGTTGAGTCGTTCATATATCTTGTGATGCTTGCCGGGCCAGTGGAATGTTCCAGTGAGTCGTAACCAGATGCCGCATAGTTCACGGTGAGTCGGAACTGTCTGCGGTGATGCCCCAGTGAGTCGGAGTGATGCTGCAAATGCTCCAGTGAGTCGGAGTGGTGCAGTGGTGCGTAGTGGCTGGCTGCTGCGTCGACCAGGAGAGAAGTACGTCTCTTCTTGCTGACCGGCCGAAGTGCAGTGTGCTGTGCCAAAGTCGCTGAGAAGGCTGTGGGTGATGACCAGGAATGCGCGTCCGCTGCATGCTGGTGGTCAGGATACCCGTAGTTGCCGTGGATGCTGGCTGGCTGTATGACTCGCTGCTCGAAAGCTTGAGGAAGTGATGATGACGTCACGATGACGTAGGTTTGCGAAGGCTGCGCTGACGTTCATGCTCGGGGTCACCAGTTTGGAGATGGGTCACCATTGAAAAGGGAGGATCCTCCGACCAGACAGGTGTTGAGTCTGGTAGGCTACTGCCCGACTATTGTTGTCGGGTTCTTGTATATATGTTCAATCGCTCTGATAACTTTAATATCGCGATGTAGGATACGTCGTTCTTAGTTCGTATGTGGCGAGATAGATGTCGCTACATCACTCCCCTTCCGAGACCGGAGGTCGATAGCAGGTTGAGTCGTTCATATATCTTGTGATGCTTGCCGGGCCAGTGGAATGTTCCAGTGAGTCGGAACCAGATGCCGCATAGTTCACGGTGAGTCGGAACTGTCTGCGGTGATGCCCCAGTGAGTCGGGGTGATGCTGCAGATGCTCCAGTGAGTCGGAGTGGTGCAGTGGTGCGTAGTGGCTGGCTGCTGCGTCGACCAGGAGAGAAGTACGTCTCTGCTTGCTGACCGGCCGAAGTGCAGTGTGCTGTGCCAAAGTCGCTGAGAAGGCTGTGGGTGATGACCAGGAATGCGCGTCCGCTGCATGCTGATGGTCAGGATACCCGTAGTAGCCGTGGATGCTGGCTGGCTGTATGACTCGCTGCTCGAAAGCTTGAGGAAGTGATGATGACGTCACGATGACGTAGATTTGCGAAGGCTGCGCTGACGTTCATGCTCGGGGTCACCAGTTTGGCAATGAGTCACCATTGAAAAGGGAGGATCCTCCGACCAGACGGGTGTTGTGTCTGGTGGGCTACTGCCCCTACGATTGTTGTCGGGTTCTTGTATATATGTTCAATCGCTCTGATAACTTTAATATCGCGATGTAGAATACGTCTGTGTCATAGTTCGTATGTGGCGAGATAGATGTCGCTACATCACTCCCCTCCGAGACCAGAGGTCGATAGCAGGTTGAGTCGTTCATATATCTTGTGATGCTTGCCGGGCCAGTGGAATGTTCCAGTGAGTCGTAACCAGATGCCGCATAGTTCACGGTGAGTCGGAACTGTCTGCGGTGATGCCCCAGTGAGTCGGAGTGATGCTGCAAATGCTCCAGTGAGTCGGAGTGGTGCAGTGGTGCGTAGTGGCTGGCTGCTGCGTCGACCAGGAGAGAAGTACGTCTCTGCTTGCTGACCGGCCGAAGTGCAGTGTGCTGTGCCAAAGTCGCTGAGAAGGCTGTGGGTGATGACCAGGAATGCGCGTCCGCTGCATGCTGGTGGTCAGGATACCCGTAGTTGCCGTGGATGCTGGCTGGCTGTATGACTCGCTGCTCGAAAGCTTGAGGAAGTGATGATGACGTCACGATGACGTAGGTTTGCGAAGGCTGCGCTGACGTTCATGCTCGGGGTCACCAGTTTGGAGATGGGTCACCATTGAAAAGGGAGGATCCTCCGACCAGACAGGTGTTGAGTCTGGTAGGCTACTGCCCGACTATTGTTGTCGGGTTCTTGTATATATGTTCAATCGCTCTGATAACTTTAATATCGCGATGTAGGATACGTCGTTCTTAGTTCGTATGTGGCGAGATAGATGTCGCTACACATTATTATAGTGTAAACTCATCTCATCTCTATAAAAACGCAAAAACACAAATCAAATAAAATAAAAAAAAAGAAATTAAATAGAGTTTTACAAATAATTATGATTCGCCAAGCGCAACCGCGTTTTAAATGTGGATTCTATCGAGAGGAACACAAGAATTATTTACTCTTCAACTATTATCAAAGCAAATGTCAAAGTATATACAAATATTAGTATTGTAACAGGTAAAAAAAACAATTCACACAAATTATCTCAGTGACTCATGTATGTGACTAAATCATGCATATATTATATCTTTGTCATAGCATTGAAACCACAATGAATCATGGGAAACTATTTTAGCACATAAACGGTAGCACGTAGCATACCTTGAGAGTACTTCGCTGATACGAGAACAATTTAATCAAGAACTGTGACTTCCGGTCTTGTTGTTTAAAACAATGACAATTATGTCTTTGTCAAATAATAACACTTTACAAAATTTTAATTAAATAAAATTTTTGATCTTAACGAGTACTTCTGCATAGCACTGAACCTTATCGAGACATCTAGTGAGTCTGATAGTGCCAAGTTAAATCTTATATCACCCCATCATATTATCTTACTAATGATGTTTTTACAATTAAATTGGAATTGCCATTCAATGCGGAAATGTTGCTAACATACTTGTACTATGAGGTCGCATATCCCGCGCTCCTGAGTTTAAACGCCAAATCGGATGAGTAAATAGTTATTGATTTTTTTCTAGAAAATTCTCAATAGCAATCCGGAGTCTGGAACTTGGAACTGCGTACATTCCCGTGTCTCGGAAAGCACGTAAAGCCGTTGATCCTGTTATCTCTTTGTAATCGTATCAGTGTATTTTTTTTTATTGAATAAGTAGACGGACGAGTCAACTTAAGGTAAGTGGTCAACTACGCCCATATACATTGGAATTGTAAGAAATGTTAACCATCGCTTACATCGCCACTGCGCCATCAAACTTGGGTGTTAAGATGTTATTTCCCTTGTGCCTGTCATTACACTGACTCACTCACCTTTCATACCGGAACACAACAATAACAAGTACTGGTGTTTTGAGGTAGAATATCTGATGTGGAGCGGGTGGTACCTACCCAGACGAGCTTGCACAAAGTAAACCATCGAAGCGTCAGCGAATACAGAGGGCATTGCCATTTGTGCACTTACTTGTTCCCTATATTATATCCTGCACAGATTCCTTTGTATTTTGCACAGATTCACCGATTCCGGAGACATCTTGCGGAGACTTAGTAACTGTTATGTTCACGTCAAACGTTTTTGGACAAATCGACAGACAGAGTTAATTACTTAATAGCCTTTTAATCTTAGAAATTCTCTCTTTAATTTAATTCACTCGTAACAAAGACAATTATATCACATGCGCGGACGTCACAATTACCTTACATTAGCGACTCCGCGCTGATAATTGAATCTTCTCACTAACAGATAGAATGAGGTTGTGCGACTGAGCGGAGCGTATTTAGTCCTTTTATTTTTTATTATTATTTAATTATTTACTTTAGTTCTAAATATTGTAATGTGTTATGTACATGTTAAGTCCTCCACATTAAATATCGCCATATAATTAATACGTGAAATTATATGTACCTTATAAACTAGTTTTTTTTTTATTGCATAGTAAGGCGGACGAGCATATGGGCCACCTGGTGGTAAGTGGTCACCAACGCCAACACCATAGACATTGGCTTTGTAAAAGATGTTAACCATCACTTATATCGCCAATGCGCCACCAACCTTGGGAACTAAGATGTTATGTTCCTTGTGCCTGTAATTACACTGGCTCACTCACCCTTCAAACCGGAACACAACAATAACAAGTACTGCTGTTTTGCGGCAGAATATCTGACGAGTGGGTGGTACCTACCCAGACGAGCTTGCACAAAGCTCTACCACCAAGTATATGTTTTACCTTATATACTCTTAATTATCATGACTTGCTATACGTATAGTACTGAAATATAATTTATTTATTTATTTATTTTAAGGAAAACAAACAGTTATAAAATACATACAAAAAATTATCACATTACAGATAAATAACCCAATCAAGTCTTCACAATTAACTAGATCAAAATCATTACATAGCAGATTGATATAAATATTAATAAAAATAAATAATAATGACAACACTTGGGTTATTTCTGCTTAGTCAGATTTCCCGAAGAATTTAATTGTTGTTATTTTATTTTGTATTATTTGGGCCATATATTTGTTATGAATGAAATGTTGATCAGAAGTCTCGCTTAATTTTCATAAAGCAATCTGTGGAAATAATAATAAACTTATCAAAAGTATTAAAATCGCGAACGCCTACAGTATAACCTTAGGCCAAAATCTCGATGATAATCTAAAATGCGCCTTATTTTAATAATGGTAAGGACCAAGAAATATCTGCACCTGTCAGGCCAAGGTTCAATACCCGGGTTACGAAATAGATGAGGCTTGATTAGGCATTTACAAAGGTCACACATGTTCATAGCATTATACCCCTTCTCAGCATTAGTAGAAGTGCTATAATACTGTAAAGAGCTGTTTTTTGGGTCTTCGAAAGGGTTTCGGCAAATAGAATTATTTGATTAAAGATTTTTTTTTGTATGTAGTTCATTTGGCTCGACTTTTCTGTTGTTAAATTAATTTTCCCGTATATCAGAACAATAACACTGCAGACTGTAAGCAGGAAACTTTTGTTAGTTTGTTTATTCCAGACTAACTCCAAAACTACAAATCCGATACTTTTTTTATTTATTGCCTTAAATGTCACACTGTTACGGCGTGAATTTTAAAGAAACGCACCGATATTTATTAATAAAAAACTTATATCTAAATTGTAAAGATTTGTAGAAAATGGCTGAATTATTAAGTTGTATTTTATTTTCCAAAACTGTTCGTTTGCATGGTCAATGCTGGCTAAACCTTGGGAGTCAGGTATATCAAAACCATGTAATAGAAAATTATATGTCTTAAAAAAACCTACAGAAAAGTCGACGACAATTTCTAAGGTCAATAACTATTTTTTATTTATACAGATACTTAGGTATAGATTATTTGCGAAACTATTTTCGTTAATTCATTGTTATGATTCAGATAGATATTAATTAGTTACCTTGGGTATGTAATATAGATTAAAACTGTACTTTACATTATAGTCATAAATAGAACATCATTTATATTTGTTTGTATTGCCACAGAAACAAGTACGCAAGCATAAGGGATATAAATGGGATATAACATCTTAGTTACTATGGTGAGAGGCGCATTGGCGCTATGAGGGTCGATATTTGTAACACTACCAATGTCTATGTAGGTGCTGACCAACAACATTTGTTTTTGATTTTGCAGAATCTGTAACCTTGTGTAATTAATTGTTCATTAATGTTTCTATCAAAATAATCACTCTATAAAGATATGTATTAAAACGTAGATACGCTATTTAGTTATTTCTATTAATAACATCAAATTATATAATCTATACTAATATATAAAGCTGAATAGTTTGTTTTTTTGATCCAGGAATGTTCTAGGCTTATTTTTATTTATCAAGTTTTTATTAATTTTATACGCGCTGCCGTTTAGCAGGGGTTTAACTGGTGAGTTAGCAGTAGGTACCCATGGCTTGGAGTGCCTATCACAATTGCTTGCGTCATGGATGTTGATAATAATGAAATGACAAATCCGTAACACAACAAAACCGCATGTTGTGGGTGTGACCATGTCGCCATTGTATATTGAAATTAAAAATGTATGTCACATCGTTATTGTTAGTAAAAGGTCGTATGTGAAAATTAACTTCCAATATCGAGCTACGAAAAAAACCCACATATTAATGTTTCAGAACGAAGTTCCTTATCGCACATTACACTCGACTAGACTGGACTCTTGGCGAAAGAGCCAGGACGAAATAAGTGTAAGACTTCGACTGTCGACACTTTTGATATAGTATGTGCTTGAGTTTTTACTAGCGCATGTCTGTGTATACGAACAAAACTGCAATTCAGACGTGCAGTGCAGATATCTGTATTGCTATTTTATAATAATCAAGAATATAATCGGCCTTATTTGAACGTCAGCTGATGTTGTTACTCTGCTTTATCTCTCTTCGTCATCATTGATTTGACATTGGAGAGAAGAGGACGCAGCATTTTTGCAGTTAATTTATTTCATTTCACGTTGATGAAATTTGGTATTTAGCAAGCTTGAACCTCAAAGGTTTCCTTTTTATACTTACTCCCCATCACACGGGCAAAGCCACACTCGCAAACAAGTATATAATATATAGCAACAGAAACTTCGTTCCGACTGGCTGTTCCGCATAATACTTCTTGTATTTTTAATTAATGAATAAATTAAAATTTATTGTAATTATTTTACACATTAGTTAACATAAAAACAAAGGAGAGAAAAAATAAGGTATAAATATATTTTTCGTTCTAAAGTCACGTGATTGTACATACGACCTTTTTCACTTGAGTATTCATAATGCATGAGTAACAGTTGTAATCTATTTCCTCATTTCAATCATATTAAGGAAAGTTTAAACTAGCCTATAATTATTATTACTTACATCTTTCTTGTACTACATATAAATGTGTAAGTTTGTTTGTATGATTACAGTTCTTATCTTGACCTGTTTCGATCCGGCGTCCATTCTCAAAGGATGTCAGAAGATAAGCTCTTCTAAATCTGATACAACTGGAAAGAGTTCAGGCGCAGGGCCAACGATTTTACTTAGGGAGGAACACTGATACAAATTTCAGATGGCTACAAATAATTTCATAATAAAAAAACTCAAAAAAAAATTTACTCACCACCACATAGTTTGAACCTTAGACCACATATTCAGCAGCCTTATAATTTAGTTACTAGATCAAAGAGGCATTTTAAGTATAAATCTGTTGATTCGACTGAGGATAAAATATCCCAAGTGATGATTCATAGGAAATCTAGAAACGAAAGTAGAGTTTTATCGTTATTGGAACGTGTTTTTCTATCGGGAAAGTAGAAGTCTCTATAAGGTATCTTGTTGTTGTGAAAACTTATGACTTGCATGTAAGGAATGTTATTGATTTATTTCTTTAAGTAATTATAATAGTGAGTAATCGTCTGGTTTTATTAAGTATTATTTATTTATTTATTTAAAGAGGAAACAAACAGTAAAATTAAAACATACAATTAACAAATATAACACATACATACACCAATCAAGTTTCCAAATATAATCACTACATTAGAGAGCAAAAAAGCACACATTAATAAATTTAAAAAAATGTAAAATATTTAAATTACAAAACAAAATAATAATACAACAAAAACCTAAAATTGGAAATTCATATTACAAATTAAAAATTATGTCTGGAATTCGTTTGGTAAACTGATAGACTGGCAAATAGGCCACATTGGCACCGTAGGTAATATTAACCATCCTTTATACTGTCTATAGCAGATTTAAATGCATTTAACTGATAAACCACAGTCCAGAAGCATGACAAACTGCTTTACGTATTATTTGAGGCACGTGTGTTAACAATGGTAACTAAACTCCAGACTACATTAATGAATAAGATTTTTGTCCGATAACCCCCTTTTCCCAGAGTTAAAGATAGCCTTATTAATAATTTAGGCTTTTGGTTTAAAACTTTCACTTTTTGTATCTATGAACCCATCAAATGCTTGCCAAATTCCATGTCAAACTGACTACAAATTCCGAATCATAAGAAACTATAATTGCGTTGACACAAAAAAGAATGTCGACTTATCGACAGTATAGACTTTAGTAGAACCATCAATCCATTAATAAGCAACATCTAATTACCTATATAATAAACATAATTTTCTATAACAGTTTCAATTAATGATTTTTGTAACCTTGACAGATATTATTTTGTGCTCTATTATTTCTGTAGCCTTATTGGTCATGCAGATATCACCTGTAATTGTGGTACCACGTTTTGTCATTTTATTTTATCAACTTTTTATTTTCATGTACTTCTTGTTTATTGGTAATCTAATAAAAAAGTTGAAAAGGGATATATTTTTTTATGACCAGCGACAGCAAAAAAACATTATCAGAGAGACATAAAGATCGGAAACTTAGTAGAAACTAGAAACTGTACCTACCAGACAGAGACAAATTGCATATTCCACTAGTTTTGGTTACCATAAGAAATAAACACGTATTTATAAATATCTAAGAGGAGATTCTAGTAAACACTTTTACGACACGAGGAAATGTAACTTACATTCTAAATTCCTTCCACATTTGGCTCTGGACCACATAGTGTGGTGACGCAACCTTCACCGACCAACATTTGTATTTGTCGGTCAAGGAGGACTACTGATCGCACGGATAAAACATTCGTTAAATGAAAAGCGAATTCATGAGCGGAAATGACAGCGGAAAAATTGCTAGTAAAGGCATCACTATCCAAATATTATTATCATGCGACAGTCATTACTATGTTTAACTCTAATTCATAAAATAATTCTAATGATTAATTAATGAATGAAAAAAGAATAACAGAGGTTTTTGTTATATAGTTTTCTCTTTTGTCAAATATTAATTGAAACTTACACGTTTCACAGGTATTTGTAACTAATTTTCTTTTTTGTTTTTTTTTTTGGTAGTAGTTAGTATTTTGAGGACCAAGAAATTAATTACGAACAAGCTCTACGTTGTTTATCCTCTTGTAATAAAAATAATATTACATTACAAAAAACTTTTGATTTAAACGCCTTTTATTTGACGTACGTTTTATCTTATTTCAATTACGGTTTTATAGATGTTTATTAAAAAATAATTAAGATTTTCTATATCTATATTTTCTATATCTAGATTCTATCGAATTGAAAACAACTTTTTTTACTAATTAAAGTTTTAGATAAGGTATTTATATTTAGATATCTTTATTAAATTCTATTACGTTTTTTATGTAATTGCTACATTACGTAATTTTTATTTTTATTTTAAATGAAAATTACTTGTTTCGTACAAAGTTATTTGGTTGTTCTGTTGAGAAATTTAAAGTTGTAGTCCAGAAGTGGAAGCCTTTTGCTCTGTTTCTGAACTCTTTCCAGTCCTGTGGGATTTGCATTGTCTTATAATATAGGTAGAGCTTTGTGCAACCTCGTCTGGGTAGGTACCACCCACTCATCAGATATTGTGCAATACTTAATATTGTTGTGTTCCGGTTTGAAGGGTGAGTGAGCCAGTGTAATTACAGCAACAAGGGACATAACATCTTAGTTCCCAAGGTTGGTGGCGCATTGGGGATGTAAGTGATCTTAACATTTCTTATTTATTTATTAATGCCATTGTCTATGGGCCTTGGTGACCACTTACCATCAGGTGGTCCATATGATCGTCCGCCTTCCTTTACAATTAAAAAAAATTGTATCTTTACTTGGATAAGATTTTTATACGATCCACTTTGTTGTAACTAACCGATAGATGGCGCTGCAACACATATACTTTTATAACGTTCGACCAATCGCTGAGACTATTAGTATATGTCTACATAAGCAGAACGTCTTTATTGTTTCGATAGAACAATATAATAACTAGGTGCGACAAACTAAATACAGTGTCGTTTTTGACTAATGTATACTTCTAAGTTCTGAAGTTCGGGATGGTAATAAGAATTTATTTATTGATAACCCCACAATCGGCAAATATTATTCTTAAGTCTTAATCTGGTGATTTGATTTGTATGTTAAAACATGTGTTTAAACATGTCTATCTGTACGCAATGTTTATAATATTTTATAAAACTTATAAGTAGTTTGATTATGTTTACAAACGCGAGTTGTTTTGCAATATGGTTAATGTGGGAATTTGCCGCGCTCTATTTTTAATAACTGCACTGCAATAGCTAATAAGAACAGAAAGGCATTGCTCTGTATGATCAAAATATAATACGTTTTTTATAAAAATTGTTTTATATAAAATTAACTCGATATTTTATGTATAAATTTAAGAAACACCAGTTAAATATAAAGATATGAGAGTTTAATTTTTAATACCATATTTCTAAATAAAATATATTTTCCTCTAAAGCTAATTTAATAAAATAAAAACTGTAATCCGAATCCTTAATAGGAGAGGCCCAGAAATGGGACAGTTACATGCTTTCAATTACTAACTGTGTAGTCGGTAAACAGAGGTAACGAGTTTAACAAAAAAAAAAACATATTCAGGTTGACTCTACCAGAACTTTTGCACTTCTATCTCTTGAATGTAACATTCAGTAATTTGTGTTGTACAATTGAATGTAAGCTGTTATTGTTTAGGAATTTAGATTTTACCGAGAACAGATAGTTTCACATCTTCAGAAATGAGATGTCAACTACAACCACGAACTCATATGTTTGTAAATCGGTCAAGTTGTATGTTAATAACGAAACATTATTGTCATGTAATCGCCGGGTATGATTCGGTACCTTGAGTTGGTACAGTAAGCGACATATGATGTACTTTGTAAACATTTAACACAGCGATAGTACCTTGACCGTGAAAAGCTCTAAAAATATTTCAAATATCAGATTTGAATAATTGTTTCAATCTTAGTGTCCATTGTAGTTCTGGTATTTTTTTTTACCACCTGCAATTTATTTGGGACAAATATCTGAGCAAATACAGGTGCGCTCTCAATTCAGCCTCATGGTTCATTGGGACGGTAATCCAAGAGAGTTCATGGATGGAGATTCAATAAATATTATGATATAAGAAGTGTCTATAAACAGCACATCTTGATCCGAACTAAGCACCTCCATAAAAACTGCTCAACATTTTTAGCCTTGTAATATATCACAACTGCTCTACGATACAAAACGTCACAGGCATTTTTGATTTTTCAAAACTACATTGTAACCTATAGTCTAATTTAAATAAGTGGAAAAACCGGATACATACGAAAAGCGAGTTTACTTGTACTATTTCAATACAATTGTATTGTATTCTTCTGTATTTACTATTAAATATAATAATTATAATTAAATAAAACAATGACAATATATTAAAGACTTATTTGCTAAATATCGCACTGTTCAAAAAATCTATCTAAAGTTACGTATTGGCTGAATGCGAGACCTGACCAATAAAAAAACGCTTTACAGCAATTCGTTTCGTACAGCGCGGCATTTCGTTCAAAGTTTGTCGAAAAATAAAAAAGAACTAACTGTCTTTTTGTGTGTTCTAAGCTTTAAAGTTTTCAAAGAGCTCAGGTGCGAATTATTTGTGTTGAATAAGATACTTGGTGAAGGCAAATAATTATCCACTTGATGCATCTTCGTCGGCCATAAGCACTGACATTATAAGAAGTATAATTTATGTATTTATTTAAAACAGGTAGGAAGACTAGTAAATGACCACGTGAGAGGGCGCCACTGCCTACTGATATACGCATTTTTAGATATAGTAACCACCCTTTACATCGTCAATGCGCCACCAACCTAGGGAACTAAAATATTACCTCTTGTTCCAGTAATTACACTGGCTTACTTACCTTTGACATTGGAATGAAAATAAATAAAACCAAATAATTGTTTATTTACATTTTGTTACATATTATGTAATAAAATGTAAAGCTGACACCGGTTCGGATGTAGATTCTACAAGTAACTCAGTAGTTACTCTTTGTCATCCTTTTTATTACAGTAAGTAACAGTAACTGTGAATGTTCCACCTAGAGCTAAAGCCCTCTCCTTTTTGCTTGCGAAGGTTTTGGAGCATATTGCACCACGCTGCTCCAGTGCGAATTCATGGAGTTCACATGAGGCAGAATTTCAGTGAAATTAGACAATAAATAATCACATCAAAATACAGTGGTGCTTGCCCGGGTTTGAACCCACGATCATCGGTTAAGCTTCACGCGTTCTAACCACTGGGCCATCTCGGCTATTATTTTTTATAGAGTCATTCAAATATAATTAAAATGAATATTCCGCTTGGAACACAACAATAATGAGTCCTTCTGTTTAACGAATGAATTATAATTGAAGAGTGAGTGGAGTTGATTTATAACTTAAGTTGATGTTTCAAAGAATTTAATTGTTTTTTTATAAAAATAGAAAAAAGGTTTTATTCATTAAATTCTATACAACAATAAATAAAATTAACAAGTGAAGTTTCCGACAGCCGAGTGTACAACAAATGTATAACCTATAATAATTGTTTAAAATCATACGCGAAACATAACTGTGGGAACTTTTATTAAACAATCACTTACAAAGCTAATGATTGTCTGGAAAATCATCGAAAAAAAATATCTTTTAACATCATTTACGTATATTTAAGAATATAACGTGGAGATTAATCTTCCATTATTAATGTGTCAAATTATGCCAAGTAATTAAGAAGTTTATCTTTATTCGCGGTATGACGTATTATATTAACTTATTATATAATAAAGAGGTAAGATTAGTTATTGTCTGATTTAACTAAAAACTGCTAATACGTTATACATGGAATTTTTTTAAAAAAAAATTGTGTTATATGGTCATTTTATGTATAATTTATTTTTTATTTACATTAAAACCTTAAATAAATACAAATAAAAATTAACTAGCTTTTAACATTGTTTCCCTGTTATGAGACGGGCCAGTGTGTCAACACATGTTGCGCCCCACACAAGGGCCCGTCCCCGTTCCCAGAGAACCAATGTCAGTCCATCAGGTCTATTGCCATCATCACGACTAATTCCATGAAGCTCAATAAGAGCAGGAACGTCAATGATATATATATATATATATATATATATATATATATATATATATATTAGTTTTTTTTAGATTAAAATGACAAACAGATAATTTTGCTATTCTGTTGATACATATACATATATATAAACAAACATAACAGACCTTGCTACCATTTACCAAAGCGATTTACTCGATGACACCAGATGTGCGGCCCTCGCACACGATTAACGCCCTTGATTGAAAGCTATTAGACCTATAATGGTGTGTAATTATTCGATGTTTAGATTTATCGAAATGTCGTTTGATGGCAAAAATAGTAGGAAATTATTTCATTTATACACGCACCACTTTAGGAGGACATCGCTAATCATTAAACAATTACTAAGGCTTAGTAGGGCTTCGTGCAAACCCAGATCTTGATGTACCACCCACATCACATTTTATCCTACCTCCAAACAACAACTTTTGTGTTTGAAGTGTAAGTGACTAAGTGAGCTAGTAAAATAGACACAATCGACATAATTACCATTTCTAAGGTTAGTGGCGCATTGATGTAATGAATATGTATAAATATGGAAAGGGATATCGAAATGTGGTGATCCGACAGAGAACCAAAGTTATCGACATAGCCCAAAAGATTAGCAAGCTGAAGTGGCAGTGGGCTAGACACATGTCTCAGATCCGACAACCGTTGGAGTAGACGTGTTCTAGAGTGGAGGCCACGCCTTGGCAAGCGTAGCGTAGGACGCCCTCCGGCTAGGTGGAGTGAAGATATACCCAGAGTGACTGGCAGCGGATTGAGATTGAGAGCTGACGATCAAGCCCAGTGGCGTGACATTGGAGAGTATTTTTTTATTCTCATATATATATATATATATCTGGACATATATAACATTTTAATAAAAATCCCTTTAATAATATGCCATGCCTTAATTAAATCGCCAAAAACCTTTATACCTTTTTTACCTAAAATGAAAAAAAATATTGGAAACCATATCCGACCTCTTTGTTGTCCATTTATCAAGGCCTCTTTTCTGATACGACCTTAGCTATCAATCTAAAAGTAATATTGCATAAAAAGACTCATAAATTCAATACTCGTGATCTTAAAAACGCGCAAAAAACTGGCCTTTTCAGTTGTATAATATATAGATATTACATGTATATACAAAATTTATGTTATATACTATACTATGAGTCTGACTGCCTCGTTGGTCTTGTGGCTTGATATAAGGTCGCAGACTCGGTGGTTCTGGGTTCAATTCCCAGGTCGGGCCAATAAATAGTTATTGGGGTTTTCTGTCAGAAAATTCTCAGTAGCAGCCCGGAGTCTGGAAGTTGGAAGTGTGTACACTCCCGTGCCTCGGAAAGCACGTTAAGCCGTTGGTCCTGCGCCTGAACTCTTTCCGGTCGTGTCGGATTGCCGTCCCATCGGATTATGAGAGCTAAGGAAAAGAGCAACTGTGTTTGCGCACACATTTGTGCACTATAATATCACCTGCGCACTTGGCTAATCTCTCTTGAGATTGGCCGCCGTGGCCGAAATCGGTCTGGAGGACCTCAACATGAGTCTTATTTGTAGATAATGAAACCCATTAGTGTACTTGTAATTGAATTGTATTCATAGTTTTCAGGTGTCAAGCAGGAATAATCATTTGAGTGTATTAATAGTACTGTCACTTAGTGGTAGAGCTTTGTGCAAGCTCGTTTGGGAAGGTACCACCCACTCATCAGATATTCTACCGCAAAACAGCAGTACTTGCTTATTTTGTTCCGGTTTGAAGAGTGAGTGAGCCAGCGGAATTACAGGCACAAGGGACATAACATCTTAGTTGCCAAGGTTGGTGGCACAATGGCGATGTAAGCGATGGTTAACATACTCTTACAATGCCTTTGTCTATAAAACCCTTTAAAAATACATATATATATATTCTTCTTCTTAGTCGTAAACTCCTGACGGAGTGGTCGTGGTCATGGATAGTCTGATGAGTTGGTTGCGGCTTTTGCGAGACTTCTCCATTTCTCTCTATTTATGGCACTGTCTGTACATTCGATAAGGGAATAAATAAATAAATATATATACCTACATATATATAGATATGTAGGTATATATATTTATTTTTATCATTTTTATAATAATTCTTATTTGATGAGCCGATTGGCGTGGTTGGTGATGCTTACCTTTCGCGCCGCAGTACGTGGGTTCGATTCCCACCCAGGACAGACATTTGTGTGCATGAACATGTCTGTTTGTCCTGAGTCTAGGTGTAATTATCGATATAAGTATGTATTTCCAAAAGAAAAGTAGTATACGTAGTATATCAGTTGTCTGGTTTCCATAGTACGAGGTCTACTTAGTTTGAGATCAGACGTCCTTGTGTGAATAATGTCCCAGATATGTTATATGTATTATATAAAATACAAAAAAATGTACTTCAAGTGTATATTGGGTTCAGTTTCATACGTGTTCAGCGAAAACTATAACCATCACATAAATTTTTTCTCATCGAATTTTTAATTAAAAATAAATCAAACTTTGCGCTGAATTATATCACTCAAGTACCAAGTATTAGTTTGTTACCAAGGACCAGTGACTGAGGGCCCCTTTGAAATTATTAACAGTTCACAAGACCTTAATAAATATAATTAGCAACATAATTGAGTTCTTCCTTTACACCTAAATTAGCACTCGGCGCTACGTCTGTATAACGATAGCTACTTTAATTGACCGCCTCTTTGTTTATTGAATAACTTATAAGGCTACAGGTCACGTGACTCTGGGTTAAAGCCCTTGAGCCAATAAGAAGTTATTGAGTTTTAGAAGATCGATGAGCTCGTAATTGATGAACGCTCGTGAATTCATGACGTGTATACATAATAGCCTGTGAATGTCCCACTGCTGAGCTAAGGCTTCTTCTCCTTTCTCGAGGAGAAGATTTGGAGCTTGGTGGTAGAGCTTTGTGCAGACTCGTCTGGTTATGTACCACCCACTCATCAGATATTCTGCCGCAAAACAGCAGTACTTGTTACTTTTGTGTTCCGATTTGAAGGGTTTGAATGAGCCAGTGTAATTATAGGCACAAGGGACATAACGTCTTAGTTCCCAAGGTTGGTGGCGCATTGGCGATGTAAGCGATGGTTAACATCTCTTACAATGCCATTGTCTATGGGCGTTGGTGACCACTTACCATCAGGTGGCCCATTTGCTCGTCCACCTTTCTATGAAATAAAAAAAAGCTCATTCCACCACATTGCTCAAATGCAGGTTGAATTATAAACAAAAATTAAGCACATGAAAATTCCGTGGTGCCTGCCCGGGTTTGAACCCACGATCATCGGTTAAGATTCACGCGTTCTTACCACTGGGCCATCTCGGCTATTTTTATTATAATGAAATCATTCAAATAATATTAAAATGAATATTCCGCTTGGAACACAACAATAATGAGTCCCTCTGTTTAACGAAGTATCTGCGGTGCTATTTCATGAGATCTCACTGCATTACCCACCCGTAAAATAACAACCGACATATATGACACACTATTTTGATGTGTGTATTCCTGAAATGTAATAATTATAATGGCATGACCGTTTTCTACGATGAGTTTTGTCTTTGGTATTACATAATAGCTCTACTGAACTGCGGTAATGCGTACGCCAATGTGTTTGAAATTTTCCCAACCAAGGTACCATAAATTTTGGTTATTAAAAATCGATTAATTATTGAGCAATAACTACATTTACGAATACGAATTTGTTTTTATCACAGATTAACTTGTATTGTATAACTATTTTCTAAAATATTAATTTAGAAATTTACTTAATATGCTTGTGCTTGTTAAGATTTATTTCAATTCCAATGTCTATGGGCGTTGGTGACTTTTCAATCATTTGCACGTCCGCCTACCTATACTATAAAAAAATAATTCAAAATCCCACGAAGACACTAACACCTCTTGAAGGAAGTCAACTGACACAAATGGAGTCAATGAAGAACCCACCTGGACTCTACGACCTCAAATACAATCCAATCATATTGCAAGCTAATACCTCGATCTAGAGAAAAAAAGAAGAGGAAGCTTTAGCCAAGCAGGCTGTTACATCAATTAACCTCGATCTAATATCTCAATCATTTTTATAATCCTGAAACGTATATTGTAATCCTGGTATCCTAATCCTTGGTGACTAAAGATAGATACATCAAAAGCATTACACATAACAAAAAGAAAAAATATATTGGTATTTAAAATTAGACATAACTTAAAAGCGTGTCACAACGAAGGTTCTGCTGTCGTAACGGAGACGTGCTAAGTACAATACGTAATATTTTGTTTATTTATTTGCGTTTACAAACGACATAAGTCCAAAAATGTAGGTCATGACGTGGAATTACGACCAATGGATATAGCATTGTATTGCACGAGCGTACTCGTCATATTATTAATAATTATTGTAACCTTCTTTTGTTAAAATATTATGTACCTCTCTTGTGTGTTTTCTTTGATATGCAAATAGATCCCCAGCTATATTCCTATTAAATAATTTACAATATACATTTACATTGTAGATGAGAAATTTAAGTATTTGTTAATTAGCGAAGTTTGTTGATAAGCGAACCTTCAGTGCACCCAGCAGGTCATTGAAATAATATTAATATGTAACATATGTTTTACGTTTTATTATTGGGGGTAAGACCGACTCGTACACCATGACAGCAAACGAGATGACGTTCCCGTTTAGGTTATGACGTCATGACCTCTCCGCCTCCAACCTCTACTCCATTGTTCCGTGGCACGTATACTAGTGTATAGTAGTAGTAAGTCGTTCCTATTAAGAAAAATATATTTATTATTAATATATTAATAACCATTTAATGATTAATTATTTTAATAACAATCATCTTTATTTCACATCTGAAATGCTCCCATTGGCGTACAACTTATTCA
The DNA here is from genome assembly GCA_963151315.1 of Nymphalis c-album. Classification (NCBI taxonomy): domain Eukaryota; kingdom Metazoa; phylum Arthropoda; class Insecta; order Lepidoptera; family Nymphalidae; genus Nymphalis; species Nymphalis c-album. Next base: position 338,865 of record OY720612.1, read on the forward strand.
CAAATATTTAATTCAATAATACACTTTTACTTCCGTACACAATGTCCTATTGTATTATTTTATTATGTTATATTAGCTGTTATGTGAAATCGTATAATACAAATTAAATAGGTCAGGCATTTGATTATTTAATATACATATTATCGCATTAATTAACTGGAAACTAATAATAGTATATCAATACTTTACCATTAATCGTATTTCACAATGTTCACTTATGTGGTGAGCTTATAATAATGAGATCATTACGGACCCTATCACATACTACTCAGTTGTAACTACAGTAGGAGAAAGAACACTCCAACTTATGAATATAATAATGATGTTGTTCTATAATATTACTTGGCTTTGTGCAATCCAGTCCGAGAAGTACCACCCACACAACTTATTTTCATCCGGAAAATAGCATAATTTAATGTAGAATGGTTTTGTTGCATAACTTCTTAGTTTTTAATATTTCTTAGGGTACTAAGGTCTAGGGTCAGCGGTGACCGCTTACCATCAGGTGGTTCACTTGCTCGTCCACCATTTTTTTTTTAATATAGTTAATATTGGATTTATTTTCTATTATATAGTCTTTTGTATAGTATTGTATTATATTGTATTATATTTCTATTGTATAGTATATTATATAAAATCTTTTATAATTATTTATTTACTAAATCGCTCTTCTATGTTAACTAATGTAAAATTCATATCCAAATTTCAAGAATGGTTTACTGTTATTAAAGCTACATTATAAACATAGTAAATCGATTAGTATAATTATACGATCAGTAGCGCATTGAAAGTATAGATATGACTAATACTTCTTAATATGCTAATATAACCAACTACACGACCTATGTAATTATATTTCGTATAATGACTGATATTATACTCTATATAATAAATAATACAGAGTACATAGAGAGAATATATACAAAACATCTGATCATATATAAATCCATTTTGTGTATCACGGAGATGACTCTACAACTTTGCTCAAACTTTTCACTAAAAAAGTAACTTATTATTATAACCAGGTCGTGCAGGTACTCCGACCTTAAATAAGTCCAAGTATTTATATATAAAAGAATAAAAAAAATGAATAAAAAAGAAATGAATAAAAAGAATAAAAAAGTATATTAAAAAAATGAAATAATGTTACGACTATCCAGTGTAAGTATATCTGTGTGACCATTTAAGATTCCGTAGTGACCTCCTACGTAAACCGTTCCTCCTGGTTTTTTTACTATTTCACTACTTTTTATATGTTTATTCAGTCCCGTTTGTGTACTAAAGTAGCTCTGGTTCTCTTTTTATGCGCCATTTTGTGGAAAAATAAGGATTTTTCGGTGGCCTTTTCTATTTAAAGTTTTTAGTTCTGTGATATATTTATCTTATCTACGCGTTTAGTTGCAGTTTTCTTTATCGTCTGTAGGTTAATGCCTTTTGTTTATGTTATTACTGATATGGAATTTTCTTGTAAAATGCTAAACCGATTTTGATAAATATTTCTTTTATCACATTACATAATTTCTTTATATATCTAAATTAAGTAAATAATATTTATAATTGTTTCATAATCAGAACTTTTTTTCATACTAAAAGGGTATTTCAATCATAAATCTATATAAATAAAATGAGAGGTCTGCAGTTTTATTTATATAGAAAAAACAAAACATGGCCTTTATCAAAAAAAATATTGGTTGCCTGTAAAGTCGGTATACGGGCGAAAGTTTTACGTGACAACGACTTTGAGTGGTAAAATAATTTTAATGTGAATATTCATTCGTATAGTAGGAAGAAGGATGAAATAATAGTAACAATTTAAAACATTTATTTATACAAAGAATTATATTTAAAACATTAATTTATACAAAGAATCTCGCACTGAATTTCATATTAACAAAATTTTATTTTTTATGTCTGTCTCTCTCGCTCTTAGGCGGGCTAACCATGCCCGAGTGGAAGGGACGCGTGCCTCTCACTCGCTCTCATTGTGAGCGCATAACGTGAGCGGAGCGTAACGCAGTTTCTTGAAGTGTCACCCGGCAAACCAATTTATAAGACGTTGTCACGTCAAAAAAATGAATGCGATATCTTCATTTAATAAAGTTATTAAAGTTTGAAGAAACAACGATTTGTATATGCACTGCGTGTTCAGTGATGTATGTTTAAACAAATCATATTTTTCTTCTTCGTACATTCGTACATATGAAAACTTTGTTAATATATCAAGCAACGCGGACGAAGTCGCGGGTATCAGCTAGTATTCAATAAAGTTCATAATATATTGTTTTAATAAATTATTATTAATTTTATTAAAATAAATAAATTAACTTAGACATAATGTTTATATAATGGAAAATAAAAAAAAATACCATTGAGATTCAATCATTTATTTCAATTATATTATTTATATGAACGTCTTAAGACTAGTTCCGACTTAATTTAAATATATTACTGTATAAAAATATCTTATAAATTAATATAATTCAGTGGTTCGATATCTTAACTGTTATAATATTTATTTATTGCATGCAATATTATATTCATTTATTACCATTTCATATATTTTGATTTAAATGAATGCGATCATTTGTACACATTTCTTTGGCATGTGATTAAACAGTTACATATAAAAAAATATTGTTTATTATTTATTTAAGAAAATGTGACGTATAAAAGGACGGAAACACTTTGTTGATATATATAATAATAATATAAATATAGACGGATTGATTGGGATAATTAATTACTTATATAATTTAATAGCAATTGCCTTATTTGTAAAATTTATGTCGCAATACAAGTTTTCATTAAGATGGCACCATTTACATTAGATCGACGATTTCGCAAATATAATATATATATTAAGCACACCTGTGTTGGTCACGGCCTACTTTTTTTCCATAGTTACGAAACATGTGTCGTAAGACATCTATACCATCGATGGACCTTAAAAAAGACCTTACACAATCCTATGACGAAACTTAAACAAACACGCCCATACATACAGAGTATGCGTGTATGTTGGTGCGTCCATACTAATTATATTAAAAATATTCAAAATGCATGTAACGGTTTCGAATATAAATGTACATGTACATGCATAAATATATTATAATTGTTGCGTTAATTTGAATAAAAACTTAATAAAAATACAAATAATATAAAATAATTATGCATATAAAATTAAAAAGATTCGAATTTTAAAAATTAATTAAAAAAAAACAATGCTATTTATACCCACACATAAGTTGCATTCACAATAAACAAAGTCATATCGTAAGCTTAGCTAACATCACTCAAGTACCAAATTATAGGCAAGTAGCTAAACGAGCCGAGGTCAAATTTTTCTCATACCCCACCACAAGACGACAAACCAAGCACACAGCTTACAACGCTGTTTACACCTAATCGCTCTTGCAACATAAAATTAAAATATTTAACCATTATAAAGACTCAAAAATATTATTTAAAAAATATTCAACATCACCTAAAAAACATATGTATGTATACATATAATATGCAGTTTATATTTACTTGAATATAATATGTATATATATGATCAATGGTGCATTGTTCAAATTATATATTCAATATATAAGATCGCTTTTCCACACCATTTTTTCTTGTAGTCATATGTCAACTCTAATAAACAGTCTATCAAAGTAGCGCTAAGGCTTAACAGTAAAACCATAGATTAGAAGGTCACTTATGTACTCTGCTAACTTGCATAACTGAGCATTTGTTACAAGCTACTGTCGTGGGACATCGAGGTCGTATACCGAGCTATGAGTCAAGGCAGGTGATTCATGACTTAAGGAGGATATTAATGATTAAAGGCGTCGAGTGAACTTCGAACTAGGTGTGGCCCTTATCGAGATTGTAAATATAATTTGGAATTAAAATTCGTGAAGGTGTAAGTCGTTCGCTTCGAAAGTAACAGATTCGATTCTTGTTCGAGATTGGAATGTTGTTTATAAGTCTATAGCTTGCCTTACTAAGTTGCGAACATTAAAATATATACATAAAACATTCTAAAATACTGAAGTTTCGTATTCAAATCTAATTATATTAAGATGAAAATATAAAATTTCTTATATCAAAAACTTTATCGAAAATTTACAAACTATAAATAAAGTTACAATAATATATTATGTAATGATTTAAATGACACAAATGGTAACGTAAGAGCAAAAGTCAGTTTCGGTATACACGAAACTAACTATGAATAAAATTTCATACATTTCCTTACTAAGGAAACGAATTTTATTCTAAAAAAAAAAGATTAACCTCGAAGAATAACTTTCAAAAGAAAATCGCCCAGGATTCGACTCGATTCGTCGAATTCGGTTCGGAATGCAGGGCATTATCGACACTATAACAAAGGTATTAAAGAACAGACTTGCGTTAACGGTAGGCCATACACAATCGGTGGTAAAATTTGGCTAAGGGTAACATTCATATCAGTTATTGTGACCGTGGCCTCTAACTCCACAAACAATTACGCTAGAAACTTGTTTTATAAGGAATTCACACAATTAACATAACTTATATTTTCCTTAACATATACCTTTATAAGCGGCGCTTATAGCCGCCATGTTGAATTATAAAATGACGTCATCCATAATTATTATGGAAATTAAAAAAATATCTGCTTATACAACACGCTTCTTTGCTTTGCAAAGACCTATGGTATTTAGCGCGTATATATATATAATGAACTACATAGTGTTACATACTTGTAACATATTCAGAACCACAATAGATTCGCACCTGAACCATTCAAGCGTTAAATCGCTACGGTCACAATACCCAATACGGCTTTGTAAAACCAAATACAAATAGATTCATTTTAATTATAATATTACCTCGAATTTTAACATTCCGTCTCACCCTCTTTGCGCTCCGTGATATAATGTTCGACTTCTCTCAGAGTGTTGAACAGCTTCCAGGCGAGGATAACTCCCACGATCTCAACTAGAGATATAAGTAGAGACGCACCGGCGACGGACGAACTGATAATCTTCGTATACACGGATGCAACCTTAGCACAACCTAATCTCTCATTAGCTTCCTTATCAGTGAAGTCGCATGTTGCCCTGTAGTAACTATCTTGACAGCAGGTCAATGGCAGGTCGTTCCTCCAGCTCCTGTAATCCCTGGCATCGTTCGCGCCGCAGCACCTCAGCTTTCTTTCGATCCTTCCAAACGCTTTGAAGACATCAGGGTTTGACTGGGAGTTGTAATATCCGTCGTAAACTGTATCCTTTATGAATCTGTCTGTGTCCTCGCCGTCAACGTATACGAAGATCAATGTCGCAGCGATAATTTGTCCAAGGATAATAAGGATGAGGAACAATCCATAAACACCGAGTAATCCTCTGCTCTCTCTGTTGGCACCACACCATCCGCAGAAGGCCACCATCATTACGAAGAGTCCCAAAAGTATGAAGAACCATGGTGCTACCTGTGGCCAATACACTCGATAGTCCAACAGGTAATGGTTGCTGTTTCTCAAGGCCACGAATTCTGATAGTTGCACAAAGAACCAGATGCCCGTCGCGGCTGTCACCAGCCCGAACACGGCGTATATCACATTCAACACATACAGGACACCCTTAATCATTTCTTCTTTCGCCATCTTTAAATACGTCCGACGCGAATGATAGCTGGCAGTGGTATGAGAAATGTTGCAACATAGCGACTGGTTTTATAAACTCATGCGCAGCGTAGTCAATAGTTAAGATACGTTGATTTACACTCGACGATACGATATCGCGCCGGTTGAAAGAGAGCTGTGACTAAGATAGTAATTAAACCACTTCCCGTCAGTTCGATAAGTTTAATTATCATAATTAATTTTGCTAAATCATATCAACAATAAATTTATTAATATAAACTATTACTGTCATAAATCTTTCACAGTTAAAAACGGTATCTACATTAATCTATCCATCGCGTCGTGTCGTCGTGTGTCGATCGTGTCGTATCCGTCTCGTGTAATAAAATCAATGATCTACGTGATTTAACTAACATCTAAGCCGGTTCCCGATGACATAGTTTGTTTTCAATACTTTAGCTGATGCGATCGGTACGTCTATTACGCAAAACAACACGTAGCGTGCATACTTTCCGTGGCCTTCGAGACAAACGCTTTACTTTTATAAAATAAACGTAAATATTGCCAATTTATTCAATAGATGTATTCAATGTTTAAATTATTTTTTCAAGAGATTAAAATTTGTAAAAAGTATATATAATGGACGAAGACTTTAGAGAAGATGTAAAGCTTCACTACGTTGCTGCAAGCAATTTTAATAAATTATACATAGTAGTGCTTGTCTGGGTTTGAACCCGTTACCTTGATTAAAATTTACGTGTTCTAGCTATTATAAAATGCCTTAATAACAAAACGTAACATGCAAATACGTCTGCAAATTTCCACGGTAAAATGCATTCAACAAAGATTTTGCTCTACACTAAAGGGCATTACATTACCATCCAATTTTGTTGAATTTTAAGTAATTCTATTAAACATAACCATAAAATCATTTTCATTTATAAAACTGCCAGATTTATTTTATTATCAAACTGTTTTTCTCCTACAATACGAAAACACAGCACTAGAATTATAATAATCCTTGAAATTAGATTGAAAATAATGAGTAAAATTGAGTTAGTAGTATATTAATAATGTGATGTTAAAATAAGAGATTTATATCCTTTGGTATGTACATATATTAAATACAATATTATAAATTCATCTAAAACAATAATCACCTGGTATATTAAAAAAACCGCAGTTACTTTTCAAAACAGTTATTGATAAAATTATCACAAAAATAATTAAAAATCAATTAAACCTGTAGCTACAGATGACAAATGACTATAATATACATTATTACAAATCATTACACGAAACTTAAATTAATTTAACAAAATAATAACAATAAAAATAGCGCCATTGTATCAAAGAAAATATATAGAGTCCCTACAAGAGTTCACCTTTACAAAATGCAATATGGAAGTTTAAACTAAGCTAATTATGATAATCTTTACCTGAAAGTGTTTATACAATAGACAATTATTATTCCCAATCAACCACAAGTCAATATACATACATTATATACATTAAAACATTATATAATATTATACTAATATATATAATACAAGTAATATCTATAAAAGATAGATAAATACAATAATATGACAAACTAATTTATCACTTTACATAGACTTGTAGATTCATCATATTTCCAGTCTTACTAAAGCCATCCACACGTTTTATTAAAAAACTACAATTATTACTATTGTTACAAAGTACAGTATACATCTGTCTCCCTTGCACTTAAATGAGTTGAAAAGAGAAAACAACACCCATAACATACTACGACCTACTTTCTAACAAATCGATTATATTAAAAGCTATTTCATTATTAAGATTACTTATCGTCTATTAGACTAATGCTATTAAATAAATAATTAATAAACTAAATACCTTAATTAAACATGCATGTTTATGATTATTTACATATGAGTTATAGTTAAAAAAAAATCTCCCATTGTTTTATGCAAACTAAATTAACAGTCTTAAAAGTAAAATATTTAATACTATTATTAAAAACCCTATATAGGGGAGTTTGCTCAAGCTTAAAGATTGCCAGATACAAACTATTAAAACGACACGTCACTCAATGACTCATATATGACTATGTTATTGAATTAATTAACCAAAAACGCACACTGCTGAATAAAAATGTAATTAGATCTTATCCAATGAATAACGGCATTGGTGTGTTTTACCTTTACGCTTATAAATATATATTTATATACTTAATGATAAAACTGAACGTCACAAAGTGTGAAGTAAAAGAAATCTAGATAAGACAATATTTCGCGTTGAGATGATATTGAACATTTCAATACCAGTCAGAGGTAACTAATTAATTAACGTTAGAGGGTCCATTAAAATAACGTTAACGTTCAAATTTCATATCGAACGTCATTGTTTAATTAAAAATAAATTAAGAAATACCAGTCATTAAATAAGTCTACAAAAATACATATAAACAAAATTACATATTTTGTAACTAACTTTTAGTCATCTCCGTCTAAGTCGAATTAAATGGCAAAATGACATTCAGAATTAACAAAAAATAAGTTATTGTGATTGTTAAGTTGATTGAAGTTAATATATTAAAAAACGTATCTTGATGTAGCATTTGACAAGCGGCAAGAATCAACATTGTTCGCTAGCTTTACGCGTGTCGTTTTAACAGTATGCATCTCTCTTTAAGATGTTTTTTTTCACATGAGCACGTGATATTATCTCCGTCATGTTGTAAGCTGAATGTTTGTTCGCCGAATTAACGCCTTCATATATTGAAGTTACTTGTTTTCTCAGACGAGAAAAGAAAAACTTCTATATAGAAAAGTCAACCGAGTTTTAAAAAATGATAATCATTTGTGATAAAACAAGTTTTACAAATATTGTAAGAGCTGTTTAAAGCATTTGTATTTATGTGTGTCATGGGAAAAACATGGTTTTATTGCGAAACAAGTCATTCAACATGTTTCTTTTGAACATTAAGTATTTTAAATAATCCATTACTTTGTACACTTTTTAAATCATGGAATATTTAAAATAAATACAATATTTGACACTTTGATGTAATCGAATTACATAAAGCACTTACGTCATTAATCTACAGTAAAACCTTTTTGCTCTCTGACTCGTGCTGGACTGGTGGACGATTCCTCTTCTCCAGGGCTCTTGATAACATAACAGCAGCCACAACACTCATTATGCCAATAAAAGCGGTAAATAAAGACACAGCAGAGAAAACCTTGATGGCAATTCTTGCGTACTGAGCTGCGACAGTAGAACACCCGTGCCTCTCGTTGGCCAATTTATTCGTGAATTCACAATCAATCGTATAAGGTTCCAACCATCCGTGGTAATATACGTCGCAGCACGACATCGGGAACTCAGATTTCCAGTTCTTGTAATCCCTCGGGCTATCAGCGCCGCAGCAGTGTAGCTTTCTCTCGATAACACCGAACGACTCGGCTACTTCAGTGTCAATTTTCGCTTGGAAATACACGTCCCATACCGTATCCTTGACGAAGTCGTCCGTTGATTTGTTGTCAGCGAAAACCAAGGAGAGAACAGAGGCGACGACCAAACACAGAATCACTATCGATGTCATCGTAATATACACAGTTAACAGGCCCCGACTTTTCTTCTTAGCGCTGGCGAAACCGCACGCCGAAACTCCCACAACGAACAGCGCCACAAAGAAGAACAACCATGGTATGGCCTGAGGCCAGTACACGGTGTAATCGAGCAAGTAATGATTACTGTTCCTTAATCTAGTGAATTCATTAACTTGACAGAAGAACCATATCGAAGCAGATGCGATCGCGAGACCGATTATTAAACTAATTGCGTTTAGAATATGAAGGGCGACTTTGGAACCGGTAGTAGCCATGATAGCGGCGCGTGCGTCTCGCTCGAGGTTTCACAATTGAATGGCGTGTGGGGACGACAGATCTTGTTTATAAAACTTCGCGAACGCTTCCTAGTGATTCATAAGGATCAATGGAATTATTTAATACGTTCTGTTGTTTGTATTGACGCACTATTTTGTTGATTAATTATTATACATCACTTATATAAGGTCGACTTTCGTGTACACAGTTTTTATTGCTTGGGACGTTATGGATGCGATAAAAGGGATGAGAGTCATCTCAATACTACGATGATGATGTTAATTGTAAATTTGTCAATTGAATGATGCAAGCGTAGTAGTAGCCGACGACGGAACAATTACTCAATACAATCTTCCGTATGTGGTTTAGCGCGCGTGGGTTTCGATTTTAACAGGAATATTAACGTGTTTATGTAATGTATTAATCAGAACAATAATTGAGAATTTATATATATATTAAGTTGATCATATAAGTATAATATGTTTATTAACTGTAAAGCATCATATTTAGATATTGCTGTTTGTGTGTTGAATCATGTGGTAAAATAAATAAGTAAATATTGAAATGTAAAGACTTATAAACTGAAATAAGCTGTAATATAAAGTTGTTCTTTTATGAAAATGTACAAGTTACCTTGTTACAAAAGAAGATATTAGAATTAATAAAAAGCCAATTGGTTTGTTAGCCATTTTATTATTAAAATAAAAACTTTAATATTAATATAAACATTAAAATAGAGAAATAAAGATTATAATTATTAAAATTATTATGTCTGCTATTTACACTTTACCGATACTTACGATCTACATACATTTGTAAAATAAAAAATAACTATTCATGCAAAATATAAATTATTATGATTAAAATTACTCTTTATTTTAAAAATATACAAACGATGAAAGGTACGAAGTCAGTCGTCTGACTGTTGGATGAAAAAACTTGTGAGATTAATGGGAGCTATGTGTATTAGGTTTAGTTTATTGTTTACACAAAAACTATTATATGATTGATAACATTTTAATGAATAAATAACGTTAAGCTAAGCTTTTTACATCGCTGATATCACAGTATTTTTTATACGGTGGTTGGGTTGTGTGCACCCTGCTTTGTGCAATTCTACTATGGTTCCACCTATATCAGTATTATATCTCCAAGTAACAACAAAAAACAAAACCGAAGTGATACTACCAGAAATCTTGTACTTTCTTTGCACAACCCAACCCGACATCTACGTTATATACATTTTTATCCGTAATTACACTCACTTACCCTTCAAACCGGTACATAACGATACTGAGCATTGCTGGGTAGAGAAGTGCAGTATCCAGACGGTCTTGCACTAAGTCCTACCACCTAGTACACATCTGAGAAATAGGTTAATATGTCGTCTCGCAAGTTTACTAGCTGTTTTCAAACCATAGTCTGCAATTATGGAAACATATGAGTGTCATTCAAATTATTTCCTCCATAGTTTCATCATACATACAGGAAAATCCGAATGATGAAATTGATTTCATAGGTAAATGTTATTAATTCACATAGACAAATTTTAACTTGAACTAAATATTAATACTGAAAAGGCAGTGTATAATACTTTACCTTCTTAAATTAATTTTTAGATATTATTGAAAGGAGAATACGAGTATATAAGAATTAGTATGTTTAAAAATTTGTTCTTTTTTTTAAATTGATGATAGTTTTAAAGTATTTAGAACTGTGTCTTTGCCTATTATTAAAAAAAAAGAATGTCAATGTTTACGCATATAATAATTTAGTTGCATCTAAACTATATAAACGAAACTATTATTTAATTGGAGTAGAATAACTACTGTAATTAAAGCTGGTTATTTGTGTGGTTAAAGAAATGCAAATACTAATAAAAACAAATAACGTAGTTCACTGAAAATGTGTTAAAACTAAAATAATATATGTACATACCTATATTATTATTATTTTTTCTCTTTTTTTTCACTTTGCATTTCATTTTACTACTAAAATTTTATAATAATTTATTTCTTTCACTTTATCCCAGTACATGTTGTTTTAGTTCCTTTTGAATATATTCAATTTTTCGTTTGTTTTTATGTCATCAGGCAATTGATTATTTATATAGCTGTGCTCCCTCAAACAACGTTTTCTTACCATATTGAGTTCTAGGCGTTAACAAATGTAGTTTAATTTTATTTCTTACCTTATGTGTTATCTTATGTAATTTTATGTTTGTGTGTAAGGAATTACTTGTAATATATTTCTATTAAAACGCAAGTATTATATGTTTAAGATTAAATTATTTAGTTTTTTTTGTATAATAATTTTGTTGGAGTGATATTGAAACATTGTTTTAATTATTTTGTTCTGGGTTCTTTGTAGTTGGCTTAGGTTAGATTTAGCACGTCACGGTAGCATGCGCAAGCGATCCCGTGGCGCTCCACTTAAGACGAGAAGGGTACCGTGGTGGTTTTAGTCGGTAAGAGTCCGACATAACCCTCCTTCAGAGGGTACCCATGAGGGTTTCCCCACGTTAAAAAAAAAAAAAAAAAAAAAAAGGTTAGATTTAGCAGCTGAACCCCGTATTTCGATAAGATATTCTAAATGTGATTTTACTAAAGAATTATAAGGGCACGAGGGACATAACATCTTAGTTCCCAAGGTTGGTGGCGCATTGGCGTTGTAAAGGAGGGCTGATGTTTCTTACATGCCAATGTCTATGTGCGTTGGTGACCACTTACCATCAGGCGGCCCATAAGCTCGTCCGCCTACCTATGCTATAAAAAAAAATGAAAATTCAGTGGTGCTTCCCCGAGGTTGAACCCACGATCATCGATTAAGATTCACGCGTTTTCACCACTGGGCCATCTCGGTTATAAATGAACTAGGTACGTATAAGTAATAAAAAAACCCGAGCGATTACTACCAACAAAAAATCGTATGACTCAAAGAGTGTTATAAAAAATTGTAACCGGAAGATTTCCTTAAAATATTTCTTACACAGGTTCATACCCTTTATCTCCTCAAGGTCGTAGAATTTTAAATCAACCATACTATCATGTTTACTACAAAACATACTACGACCGATGTTCCATTCATAAACCTACCAAAAGTGACGCATTCGATAATGAACCATAACACCATGTAATAAAGTATAAGCTTATCATAAACAATTAAATGAAAATATCAAATAATGTTACATATAAAATTAAACCTAAAAACAAGGTGGTATAGTTTAAATTTATTTAAATTGTTCTTAGGTGACCGGCTGGCCTTTGACGTGGATATTTATTTTATATATGAGTCACGGATATTCGCGGTATGTTACAAGCTTTACTGAGAACTTAGATAGAATCAAGAAAATTATATTCGTTGTCATTTCGTGACGTCATCGATATCATAAAAAAGAGCCTATAAATGTCTTACTGCTTGGCTAACGATAGGGCCTCAATTCGTGTGACAGTTTTCCTTTCTTACAGAGTTATTAAGCACATGAGAATTCATTGGACTTGAACCCATTGGCTTTGTGTATGATGCTTCTAACCACTGGGCCACGTTGTCTCAGTTGACCTTTTAGTAAGTTAGTTATTGCGTCATTGGTTATTTTACTAACCCCTTTTAGAATTATATTTAAGGAAACGAGTTAAGAAGGGTAATATTTTTGTAGGGGAGGGTATGGATTCGTTATATAGGGGAGGATATAGGGGTGAATTACAAACCGCGTCATGCAATTTATATATCAGTGTTTACAGACATAATAAAAAAGAAAACAGCTTATTTTTGTTCTCAGATTAGTAAAATTACTATGTTCTTAGTCTAGTAAAACTATAGTTTTAACATATATAGCATTTCGTTTGATTTATTTGATATGTGTGCATCAATAATTATGTCAACGCAGTCGCACAGACGTGGATCCTGTTCCCCATTTCACCTGTAGTAGTGTTAACACTTAGACTCACGTCTAATAATCAAATTGTTGTCTATAAAATTAAACGCATGGCTTGGAAACGTCCCACAGATACACAAAGGTATGCTCTCCTTATTTATTTGAATCTCCGACAGTTTTAACATAATTATATATATTCATGAGAAGTATATGAAACTTGTACTTGTAACTACTGTACTTGTAAGCAAAAGCTGTACTTGCTACTCAGACGCGTTTGACGACGCAACCGCGCTTTTCTCATAGAAAGAGAGCGTTTAATGTCAATAAAAATAGAGACCAAAAGTTAACTGAGGTGCTTTCTAAACCTGATACCAGCGATTTTAGTACAAAACATATTAATATGTTGCTTAGTACTCACAGCTGTTTAATAAATAGTATATGTAAGAGAAGGACAAAATGATATCACAAGTAGGTATAAGATAACAAATGAAATTAAAGGACAAAAATACTTATTATAACAAGATTGCTTTCTTTATCTTGCTCTAGTTATTGTTTTACAAAGGTTTTAAATAAAATTATTTTTTAATGATTTTTTTAACAATGGACGAATACATTCTGTAAGTGCGTCAAGTAAGAGTTGATAGTTATAAAATCACACTCAGACCAATTTCTTCTGAATACAATAATATGATTCCTATTCTATCCGTTACATTTCTTTCAAAAAAGCAGTGCAGATTTAAGGGTAAGTTGGCAGAGCTGCCTTGCTTCAGAAATAACAGAGAGTCATTGAAACTATGTTGGCTATTCTCTCCAATTGTTTCTATTTACTACTTCACAAGGCGATGAGAGTGGGCGAACAGAGTGTGTTTGCGCACACACGCCTGCTACATATCTGCGCAGTTGTCCAGTTAAACGATTACCTCTCATAAGAGTAAATTCAGTTAGTTAGCTATTATCCGAGATGGCTCAGTGCTTACAACGCGTGAATTTTAACCGATGATCGTGGGTTTCGGGCACCCACCTCTGAACTTAATTTGTGTTTATAATTCATCTCGTGCTTGAAAGTTTAGGAAAACAACGTGCACGTATCTAACTTTACTAAAATTCTGCCACATGTGTATTCCACCAACCCACATTGGAGCAGCATAGTGGAATAAGCTCCAAACCTTCTCGTCAAAAGGAGAGGATGCCATAGTTCAGCAATGGAATATTATATTGGCCATTATAATAGTAATATTATAATAATAATAATATCCTGGAGCAGAGCTTGTACTATGGAAACCAGACAACTGATATACTACATATTTTTTTTTTTTTTTTTTTTATTATTTATTATTATCCAAACACATAAAATAACAATTAAACAAAATAAGAGCATTACAAAAACCACAGAGGTTTGACATTAATGCCCATCTGTGCTTATTTTAGAGCTTATAACTATGTATATCATAACAAAAAAAAAACAGGTATATAGTAATTGAGTTTTAAAAAAAGAGAAAAAATAAAATAAAATCATTACACATATTATTAGCTTACCGTTAAACAAGTCCTACTTAACGGTTGCAATAGTAATAGTAGTATTGTTAAATAAATAAGATCAACATTAAGACGAAGTGAATTAACAAATAACATCAAATAAAATAAATAAAATAAAATGTGCAATCGAAATGATCAATGCCAAATAGAAACTATGCAAGTACTTGTGGTTTAGGTATATAAACACGTAATTTGACCGTTAAGATTAAACTTTTTATAGATCTAAGGCATTTAGAAAGTATTCCTTTAGTTTTTTCTTATAATTTTTATTATTTATATTTAATGTTAAAGTGGAGGGTAGTTCGTTTATAAGACGAGGAATAATGTAATTTGTTGTTCTTTCGCCATACGCGTTGTTAGCTGTTTCAACCCGCAACCGATTTGCTGTTATCGCTCGAGTGTGTACAGGATGTTCAATTGTTTTACGAAGTTTGTCATTAAAAAATTCTTCTTTAAGTATTGTGTACTTAAATAGCAGCTGAATCGGTAGTGTTTTGCAATGTTTGAAAATGCCTAATTCGTTGCTAAAATACTTTCTTTTAATAGATTCTGATACTATTGTTTTTAGAATTTTTAACTGTAGTTTATAAATATTGGAAAGATGAGTGTTGTAAGTACGACCATAACTACTTAAGCCGTATTGTATGTATGATTGTGCAAAAGAGTTATATAACATTAATTTAATTTTGAATGGAATGCGTCGGTTGAGAATGATAATATTTGCAAGAAATTGTTTTAATTTTTTAGTGACGTATTGTATATGATGGATCCAGCTAAATTTATTATCAATTGTAAGTCCGAGATATGTGTAATTGTCAACTAGTTCAATAGTAGGACATTTGCAATTGATGAGACCCTGAGTGTGTAGGCAAGTGTGATCATGAGCTGTAATCTGTTTTAATGGTATGAATTTTAAATAAGGTAATGAATTTTAAATAAGGTAAATAAGGTAATATACTACTTTTCTTTTTGTAAATACATACTTATATAGATAATTGCACCCAGACAACAGACAGACGTGTTCATGCACACAAATGTCTGTCCTGGGTGGGAATCGAACCCTCGACCTGCGGCGTGAAAAGCAAGTACCTTAGCAACGACGCAAAACGGCTCATCAATCACTATTAATTTTAACTCTAGCATTAAGTTTACCCAAATCACAGCTTTAACTTCCAATGTTCCTCATAATATACGTGAATAAAATAAATAAAAATTTTAACAAAACAAAAACCGACTTCATAGCAAAAACAAATTAATATGCACTAAAAAGTAAAAAAATAATCGCGTATTCTTCTATAATTTGATAATTAACTTACTATTTTCTACTCATCAATATGTAGGTACGAATGTGTTGTGTGGTTGATAATGTATTTACAATTATTGTTATTTTTGGAGTCGATGTCAGCCAAGGTGGGTTTATAACTACCTACATAGTTAGTTATAGGTGAGATGTGCTTGTGTCGCACGCGCAACTTAACGAGGCGAATAATAATCTGTATGTTTTTGTTTATTTTTAAAAGATTCCCGTATTATTATTACTAGGTATATTATAGTGTTTCCATAGCTGACATATCCTCCTTTTTTTGAAGTCGGTTAAAAATAGTGATTGTTCTCACACGCGGTTTTCGCTGGATGATCGCTCGCTCGTCGCGCCCAAGGCTATCTTCATTGTAGTTATTGTTGCGGACGTCGATTTTCATTTAACGTTAATTTTCCTTGCGTCGTTATATACTTGTTTATATAAATAGCGACACGGCCGATGTTGAGTTATCTGTGTACATTCCGTTCTTTATATAAAAATGGATGTGTATTTTGTGACATATCATAATAATAGTTTAGTGGTTTATTATGAAATATAATATAAACAAATAATATATACAAAAAATGACCGTTTTAAAATGTATCTATATTATATCTGATGAGTGTGTGGCACTAACCCAGACGAGCTTTCACAAAGCTCTACCACCGAGATTATTTATTACATTAAAACCAAAATCCAGTATCAGTACAATAAAACCAGCATCAACAAAGATTTCCATCTTTCCAACCTTTGTAACGCAATTTCGATCCTCTGAGCGAAAAATGAACTCCCACCACCAATAGAGGCAATCAGATACATATTTATTTTGTTCGTTCAACACATACGCACACACAAACAAGTATATAATATTGAATTCAATAGCATTGTTTATTTACGGAACCTGCCTTAATGGGAACAATAATTGTGTCACGTGATATGAATGCAAGCCATTCGATCGTTACAGAATAACTAGAAAACCTTGGGAGTGTGTGTGAAGAGACAGCATTCCTTTTCCCATGTGATTTATAAACACTTTGTATAAGTGTCATATATCTATATATATCTTTATATATGCGAATAAAATTAATTCATTTAAAAGTGTAAACTAATTCACAAAATACACGAACAAATTTTGGCATAAAATGGACAATAAGTTACTGCTTAATTAAATGATAGACTAATTTGATACAAAACATATTATTTAAGTGAGTACTGGCTGACCGCCACACAAAGAGAAAGCCAGGTAATTAATACTATTATAATATCGCTCGGTAATTAATATACTACTAAAATTAAAACAACTACAAGAAACTATTATAAAAAAGCTATTAAGCGATAATAACACTTAGTATTAGTAATAGTATATTATTCTCGTTGAAATATAGTTTCTATTTAATTTATAAACTTTAAATTACGATAATAGTAATATTACATCACATGGCCCAGTTATAGTTTTAACTTATATTGATTTGTGTTCATAACGTATCTTGTGCTAACAAAGAAAAGTATACATAGTCAAAAGACGAAATATAATTTATCCAAATTGACTACCCAAAGCACTTTTGAATCATCATTTAAAAGAACGAAAATATACATCTCTGGTCGGTTCGGACACACTTATAATTCACTACACGATGTACAAAAATAGTCAGAAGAAGTAGAGAGAAATTAAACAAAATTCAGTCAATCACAAGAGTATGAACGGCACAAAGAAAAAATAAAAATCAAAATTTACTCGTATCAAGTTTACAATATAAAGCTACCGCCGCTTTATTTATATAATCATACACAGTACAACATTATTTTATTAAAATGTTATTGGTAAATATAAATGGTCTGTGGAATTTGATAATATAATCGAACATTGCCCCAAGAAGGATGTATTAGCTTTGTGGAGTCGAAAGCTTGGTAGTAGACAGAAAAATGAGACTAAAAACCATTCATATGTATATAACTATATATAGTTTTACATTAAAATTAAATTTATTCTACTTAGTTCACTGTGTGTCTTGATATGACAGTATTAATTCCACACCGTCGAGTTTTACGCGAAATATAATTAAATAAAGCAATGCAACGCGATTTCAGTCAGATGCTGTTCTTATGATATAAAATGTACAAGTATACATCCTAACTAAGATTATAAATGCGAAAGTGAGTTTGTTTGTTATGCTTTCACGCCAAAACCACTACACCAATTTTAAAAATTCGTTCACCAATGGAAAACAATATTATCAGGGAGTAACACAGGCTACATTTTGTCGTCGTATTCCCACGAGAAGGGGAACTCCGCGGATAAAACCACGGGCAAAACATGTAGGACAAAGTATGTATATAGAGATACTTATCCCTGTGTAATATTACAACAACATATATATTCGTTAATTCAATAACTGAACTAACTTATAAAGTCTAGCCATACAAAATGATATACATATAAGTACGTATAAAAATTCGATTAGTTAAAAGACAATGCTCGCGTGTTCCGCATCGGAGCAACCCTTCAACGCCACCCCTTTTAATATATTTAATCATTACATCAGTGCAATGGAACACGCAATGGAAAAACCTATGTACGAGCCGTTTTTAATCAATATCTATATATATATTGTAATTTAAACAGGGTTGTGTACCATTATTATGTCTGTCGGTCATTGTCAAACTAAGGACGAAGATTGTGATAACTTATTGTTACATTCAATATTGTTTACAATTGAAATTAAAAAAAAGTTTGTTTTTATGATAGTGTCATCTTGCAATGCTATAAAAAATATAATGCTATTACTGTTGCCTGTTTTTACTTCCATAAAAACGATAAACTTATACTACTGTAACGTACATATCCCAGGAAATGAGGATCGAACCTACCACTTGTTCACCAGTAGACGGCGAATACCGTTGAGCTATTGGGGCTTGTTTAACTTCAGTTTTTTTTTCATATTTGCGAGCCCGTTGGTGTGGTTGGTAAGATACATGCCTTCACGCCGCGGGTCGTGGGTTCGATTCCCACCCAGGACAGACATTTGTGTGCACGAACATGTCTGTTTGTCCTGAGTCTGGGTGTAATTATCTATATAAGTATGTATTTACAAAAGACAAAATAGTATATTTAAGTATATCAGTTGTCTGGTTTCCATAGTACGAGCTCTGCTTAGTTTGGGATCAGATGGCCTTGTGTGAATAATGTCCCATGATATTATATTATATTATTATATACCATTTTTCGAAAACCTAATGATGCACGTTACCTAACCTAACCTAACCTAACATTTTTTATATAATTTCATACTTAAAAATGATTCTCTATATACGTTTCAACTCGATATACGCCTCACTTTATATACTAATTTGACCTAAAAATTATGTTTCGTGATTGGATTTGAACTTACGACGTTGGCAAATGAAATGATCACTGTGATCTATCACGGCTTCTTAAATATCAAAAATATTTCTAATTAATTTAACTGCACCAGTCATCGTTTCACCCTTAAAGGGTTCCACTTAACTCAATTAAATCGGGCTTACTGTAATCTACTGAGCGGGAGTGGGATGGTGGCAAGGGTGGAGGGGGAGGGATGCGTCCTAATCTGGCGGATTTATGATGATTTATACGG
This sequence comes from Nymphalis c-album, assembly GCA_963151315.1. Lineage (NCBI taxonomy): Eukaryota > Metazoa > Arthropoda > Insecta > Lepidoptera > Nymphalidae > Nymphalis > Nymphalis c-album. Next base: position 358,675 of record OY720612.1, read on the forward strand.
AACACTGTCCTCGGGTGCGCGAGTTTGTTGTTTATGGTGATATGATAATGTCAACGGATTTGAATAAAAATATGCTGCGAACGACTCGTCTTTATCTCATTACAACATATAGGGCGTTACAATACTTTTATTTTTAAATAGCCGCCCGGGTAGCTTATATCGTAATACTATAATTCTATATGTTTACGTGGCGCCAGCCAGTGTAACTTTCAGTTGGCATTTTTAATCTCCTCAACAATCATCGTCATATTCCAGCCAATTTACACAAAACCTAAACGAATTATACACCTAAACATTCTTCGAGAATCACTCCGTCCATTGGTGAAGACCGTAAAAACGCACACACACACATACGCAAAATATGGTCACAACCATGCCGCACAGATAAAAGCATAATTTGTGTGTATTGTGTGTAAACACAAATCCGTGATCTCCCATTAAGTAAAATCCTTTTTTTTATACACTATGCCGTCTCAGACAATAATTCTCTCTAGAAATAAGAATCTCTCTAGAAAGAAAGCCGAATTATATTTTTCGTCTTTCGTTAATTAATTAGTTAATAGTAACAGCCTGTAAATATCCCATTGCTGGACAAAAGCCTCCTCTCGTCTCGATTATAAGGTTTGAAACTTATACCACTACATCACATACGAAAGATGCATGGTCCTTCACGATGTTTTGTTACCTTCATGCCCGAAATGAATTATATACTAATATTTAGCACATTAATCCCTTATCTTCGGTAAAAAATTCACATTAAAATCACTAACCCATCGCGACTCGTCATCGCTTCTAAAAGTTTGTATTCACACATAAAGTCCATTTGAAATGTCAACTTGTTAATAATTTATATTCTATCGAGATGAACCGACAAGAATTACGAACATTTTCTCACATATGACAGTTCCTATTAATTGATAGTCTTATGATTCAAACTGTGAGAATATAAAAACAAAGTGACATAACACTATTATATTCATTAACGCGCAGCTTCGTCTATTCAACTACCCAGAACTCAATAGTATAGAAATTAACTTATCACTTAAATTCAAACGGGTACGAATAAGAAGTTTAATAAAATACTGACAGGTCTTTGACATATTTTATCTGTATCATGTCTTACTCTCTCTACATAATATAAGGGGGATTAAAAGTTGAGACATATTTTGGAAAGTTACCAAACAAATATTAATTTCATTTCAATTCAATTCATTCAGTACAGTACATTACAGCAACAGCTTGGGATTGACCCACTGCTGGCCTAAGGCCTCTTCTCCTCTTTTTGAGGAGAAGGTTTGGAGCTCATTACACCACGCTCCCCCTATGTGGGTTGGTAGAAAACACATGTGACAAAATTCAATAGTGCTTGCCCGGGTTTGCACCCACGATCATCGGTTAAAATTCACAAGTTCTTACCACTGGGCCATCTCGGTTCAATTCATTCATTGTTTTAATATTAAGAAAAATAATCACTATTTCTTGACGGTTATTTACGGAAGAATCTACATTAAAAACCGATGATAGTCTTACAACTGAAACGCGATATATGAAAAGTGTTCACAATTTAAACGTACAAACAGAACGTATAGTGGCGTATTGTTTTATAATATTGTAGCGATAACTTCCGCATAGCAGCAGAAATATATACAAGATTACGGAACAGAAATATGTATTCATAATATAATCGCGATCTTGTGCCGTTTTTAATTGAGTTACAGGCTTGCCATTTATGTGTATATGACAATTGACCTATATACCTTTGGTCCTGTACCTAAACTAACTGCGGTCATGTTCTCTTTGTTATCCCATCGGATTGTAGAGAACAATTGTGTAGCCTATTCTATAACATGTCTAGTCTAGTTGGCTAGTCTCTCTCGAGAATGGCTGTCGTTGAAGAAATCATTTTAGAGGCTGTCATCATCTTAACTTTTGTTCGACCAGCCTAATCAACTCCGAACCTCAGAAGAGCCCTATCAGCTTGTAACTAGAACTATGAACTGGATATTAATTGATAACTCCCTATATAATAATAATAATATCCTGGGACATTATTCACACACGGCCATCTGATCCCAAACTAAGCAAAGCTTGTAATATGGAAGCCAGACAACTGATATACTATATATACTACTTTTATTTTTGTAAATACATATTTATAGAGATAATTACACCCAGACTTAGGACAAACAGACATGTTCATGCACACAAATGTTTGTCCTGGGTGGGAATCGAACCCACGACCAACGGCGCGAAAGGCAGATGTCTACCAAACACGCCAACCGGCTCGTCAAGTATAAAACATAAAAGTAAAGTAATCGAAGTCAGCTGTCACGTTATTAAGACATAAAGGAAAATTTATATAAAACACACATTGATGATCGTTTGAAAAAACATTATTTTTCTCAGAAAAATACGCCGCATTATATTATTATGCATAAAATAGCTTCCGTCCGCGGCTTCGTCTCTGTTTATGTCCCCCGGATAACATGTATGTAAAATTGCTTAAGGATCGGTTGTGTCGTTAAGAAGTGAGAGCGTAACAAACAAACTCACTTTCACATTAATAATACTATTTAAAAAAAAATAATTGCATTGGTAGGCGGACGAGCATATGGACCACCTGATGGTAAGTGGTCACCAACGCCCATAGACATTGGCATTGAAAGAGATGTTAACCTTCGTTTACATCGCCAATGCGCCACCAACCTTGGAACTAAGATGTTATGTCCCTTGTGCCTGTAATTGCACTGACTTTCTCACCCTTCAAACCTGAACACAACAGTACAAAGTACTGCTGTTTTGCCGTAGAATATCTGATGAGTGGGTGGTACCTACCCAGACGAGCTTGCACAAAGCTCTGCCACCAATTAAATTCAATATTCTATTGACCAGTTATTTGAATACGTTCGATTTGTCATTTTTTATATTTAGCAGGTCAAATTCGCCAGATGGGATAAAATAATTTGATTTGCAGACAGAGTTTTTATTTTCTTATCATTTTTTTGTTTTTGAATTATGTATAAGTATTAGCTCCACTTACCTTGAGTATAACCGATTGGAGTCGACTAATGTAAACGCCAAAATAAGGGGAGCCCATGTGAGCGCTTAATAAGACAAAGTTCTAAGGGTTTCGTTTACTGCGATAACGCACTTGGTCGCTTAGAACGTTGTCAGCGTACAGGCACAATACGGAGCGCGTTGAGTCGTCACGTCCGTCCAAGAAACGTCACAAGTCGGCAACCTGGTTTCCGCCGACGAAGTCTATTAGTGTTTATACATCGATCTCGTACCTGCTAAGGGAGCCTTTGTCATTCAGGACATGTTTAGGTCGCTTAAAGTCTGTCTGGTATGCTTCCTCTGGTATATGATGTATGATATATGAATGACCTAGTCTTAACAATTCTCTGTGACTTATAGTTTCACAAAAGGACAACAAAGAAAAAAAATCTTAGATGACTGTGTAATAGCCATATGTATGAATGTTATCAGGAAGTCTTAAATTGGTTAGTAATCTCGTACTACCAACTACGAAGTCAGTAGTACCTTCGAGATGAGTCACCATTCATCCTTGCATTTATATTTGTATCACGATGTAGTTTTCGCTCAACTTGGACGCACTTGGACTAGATGTGTCATGTTTCTAAATATATAAAAAGATCGTCAGTCATGATAGAACCATATCTTCTATATCTTGAATCAATAATATTTATAAATAAAATTAAAAAAAATACTAAGTACCTATAATTAAAATATGCGATAGATAACTTTGAATTGTTATTCAATAAGATTCAATTATATGTTCACATATTAACGCTTGTAACATATATTCTACTTGTATTATTTATATGTCTCGTATGGAAATCAACGAATCCTATCACCGCAATTCATCTATATATTCTGACTTCATATCAAATAGTGCTCGTATTTGAACCGTAATATTTCATTAAAAACCCACTAAGAGTAATATAATATTATAACACGTAACATAGCGCCTCGTAAGAGTCAACAGGAAAATTAATGTCGTTAAAACAGTCGTCGCTTCCATCCAAGTTACAAAGACACGACACGTGCGCAGGTGACTCACGGCGCGCCTCGTGCATAAAAACTATATGAAAACAATAACAATGTGCACTTTTGATGTAATTAAATTTCGTCGGCAGGTGTTCGATTAAAACTTACTGTTATATAATATTAGATTTCGCCAATCGAAATAATTTTCCGATGACGCATTTCAAATGTAATATGATTATGGGGAAAATGAGTCATTTATGATTCGGTAAATATATTTGATTTTTTAATTTACGACACATATTTTGCTAATGAATTCGATGACGTCACTTAGCTATGGTATTTTGTTGAAAATTAACTAGCTATAGGGAATTTTCAGTCACATCGACTTGGAGAAATTTTTGCGTTTGTAGTTGTGCACCGTCAACAAATAAATAAACAAATATATTTTTATATTGTTTTATATTTATAGGTAAGTACTTCTTCAAGCTCATATATTACGTAGTCATCTTCAGTCTCGCATTCAATTTATATCACGCATATTAATGATAAATCTCATATATAAAGAAGATATATAAAGGCCTCCCTTTACGGACCAAATTTTCAGCGCCTACTGTGTAAACGTATGTAATTTGTACACGAGATCCAGTCAATCCAATTATTTAAGCTGCAATTTTGTCAGATATATGTATGTAAGTACATATGTATATTACGTATATTCTGATAGCCAAATGCTTAGTAAAAAAAATTAAATGTGCGCTAATCCTAAGCCGCCATTTTGTTATTGAGCTCTCGGTCAGTAATGTAAGGTCGTTACTGGCGCGACTAACGATTTATTAAAATACGTGTTCAATTTTTATTTTAATTATTAATAGTAATTGTGTGACTAAATTACTTTACTTTTTTTTAAATCAAATCAAAGTTTATAAAAACTATCAATTCAGGATGTTGAATATATTGCACATGCTTATGTACTCCTAAGTGCTGATTAGTCTTAATTCGTTTATACTACATGCTAATGTTTTACCTAAGAACCTCGAGGTCATTGACCTCAAAAATTTTGTGTGAAAATTTGAATAACAGTTTCTTTACAAAATTACTATGTTGCGCAATTCTAGCGAAACGATTCACCTGTGATAATACTTAATTGCGTTTTAGACACACACGACTTGAATTACCGTATATTCTTGCAACCGTAAACCGTTTACTGTATGTCTGTCTGTAAGCCGTTTACTTGTTGGGCCTGTCTGGGTATCAGCGACTTTGTTCGGATTTGAAGGGTGGATGAAACAGAGTAATTACAGACTCATGGAATGGCGTTGGTAACTCATTGACAATGTAAGAAGTTCTGATAATGATTATCAGTAGCAGCCCGGAGTCTTTAAGTTGGAAGTGTCTCCACTCCCGTGCTTCAGACAGCACTTAACGCTGTTGGTCCTGCAGCCGAACTCTTTCCGAGCATGTTGGATTGCCGTCCGAAGGGATTATGAGAGCGGGGAAATAGATAGTGCATCTGTCTTTTCGCACACAATGTGCACTATAATATGTCCAGTGCAGTGACCCAAAATATCATCATCATCATATTCTCTTGAACAAACCCTTACGGCAGAAACATATATATGAATATATCTTTATAAAGTCAACGAGTAGGTATTTAAATCTGACGTAACGCTTGTATTGGATGGATTAGATCGCGAAATAGCCACGCCAGACACTTAGGCACATCGCTCAGTTGACAGGTCTCCTTGACACAGATAACGGAGAGGTTCAAGCGCACGATAGATCGAATTAAATTAGCTTAATCCTTTTTTACAAACTTTAATTTAACTTGACCTGTCTCTTGCATAATAATAATAAATATAGTTTTCTTATTTTAGTTTTTTTTTATTTGAGAATATTAGCTAATAGAAGCGTAATGCTCTATAAATGATAATATTGATGTAAAAAGTGTAGAGTTAGTATTCAAATGTACAATATTCTTTATTGCACACGATAGAAATAAATTATATTCAAAAAAATGTTACAAGAGTCGGCCTTATCGCAAAAACAGCGATCCTTTTCGCATCCCAAAGGTAACCTTAAGTTAGACGAAAGAGACAGAAGAAAGAAATATAGCTAAATGTGTAATTAGCATAAATAAACAAAATATATTTACATTATAATGTAATAATACCTCCTATTATTATTGGTAGTACATATTTAGTTTTAAGATTCACGCATAAAAAAAGCCGAGATGGCCCTTTGGTAAGAACGCGTGACTCTTAATCGTGGGTTCGGTGGGTTCAAAACCGGGCGAGCACCGCTGATTTCATGTGCTTAATTTGTGATTATAATTCCTCTCGTGCTTGACGGTGAAGAGAAACATCGTGATGAAACCTGCATGAGTTTAATTTCACTGAAATACTGCCATATGTGTATTCCACCAACCCGCATTGGAGCAGCGTGGTGTAATAAGCTTTAAACCTTCTTCTCAAAAGAGGAGAGGAGGCCTTAGCCCAGCAGTGGGACATTCACAGGCTGTTACTGTTATTGTATGTAGATTTAAGTAAAAGTAAAGCATGGGGTAGGTGTATTTTATGTGCAACTGTTGGTAATTTTGTTACAATTAGTTTATATATTTATATATCAAATTTATTAAGTCGTTGATACAGTAAATCAACGAGGTAATCGGCTGTATATATGAACGATGCGAAAGGAGATTAATTAATTAATTTATTCTTTATTGCACACACTACAATAACATATCATAACACAGAAAAAACAAGTTTTACATAATATAGTATGTAAAGGCGGCCTTATCACTTACAGTGATCTCTTCCAGGCAACCTCTATAATTAAATAATATTTGCCAGGAGAATTGATCGGGCATAGTGTGCGAACTGATACATACATACTTAATTAACGTTAAAAAAACGACTCTATTTTGTTTATTATTTACATTAATTCAATTCAAATCCTTACTAATATTTGATTTATTTAAATATGTTAAATTTTTGTATGTATGTTTTAATGATAAAATTCATTTTACATTATTTTCCTTCGAAAACAACAGACGTGACGTACTTTATATTACTCATGTACTTCCCACCAAAACTCAACAATAGGCAGCGCTCATTGTGGTGTTGCGGTCAAATCGAAAACCAAAATACTTGAAGGTATTAAACACAGTCATATCTGACCAGATGTTTTAGTAACTAAAGCTTTATTTCTAATATAGTTCGTAGTATTTTTCTTTATAATATAGTTTATTATATAAGAAGTAGCCACCAATATACATTGGCGTCGTGAGAAATATAAACCATTACATAACCAATACGCCACCAACCTTGGGAACCAAAATGTTATGCCTCTCATGTTTCCCGTCTACACTTACATAGTAGAGTTCTGAATATTAGATTATTTGGTGTTGAATGTTTGGCCCGTCTTGGTAGAAACCATGCAATCATCACATGCTCTACAAGTAGAAATCCTTAGTATTGCTACGTTCCGGTTTGAAGGGTGCATGAGCTACAAAATACAGGCACAAGGAATAATAGTTCACAAAAGTTGGCCGCGCAATGAGGGAGCAATGGCTAGTTGATATATCTTATGGGGTCAATATCTATTGGCGCTAATGACCACATACTGAAAAATCGCCGCCATTCCACGCTCTTATATATTATATTTGTTGGATGATAGGCCTTCTATCTACGATGCTTGCGCTTGATGACTATCTTGTCTAAAAGACAATGATGCCTTTTCAATCTTGTTTTTCAGGTACTCATATGCGACAGGAAACACAGAACAAACTTGAGTCTGAAATAGTATGGGGCGCTGCTCCGCCGTGAAGCACCGCTTAACCTTGTTTGGTGTGCCAAGCGTTTTGGCAGCTGTTCTGCCTTTCACTAGATGCATTTCTCGATTCAGGTTAAGTGAGATTTCGATATCTAAGAGCTAAATGCAATCTCTTATCGGTACGAATATGTTTTCGAAACATGAAACCAAAGTGAAGAGACCTTCTTTGCGGTAAATAGACAGGCTTGCATCTTAATGGTGACCTAACATAGTCGTACGTACACCACCTTCTTAGAAAAATCTAGACTTAGGTTAACAAGGAATTATTTGTGTTTATATATATTTAACTAGCTGTGCCCCGCGGTTTAACCCGCGTATAAGTAATAAAAATATATTGAATAAAAATAAGCCTAGAGACTTCCTCGATAAAAGGACTACACAACACAAAATTAGTTTTCAATTCGAACCAGTAGTTCCTGAGATTAGCTAGATCAAACATAAAGACTTCTTTTATATATTAGTAATTAGTATAGATTCGGTAGTTTATGTAAATAAATCATACGTACTGAAATAATATACAACATCCGGAGACCAAATAAGTAAAATAATGTTGAAGGAAAACTTCTTAAAGAATTCATGATTAATACATCATTACAAGGAATTTCTTGAAATGTACTTAATTATCTCAAGGCGAGACCAGAACAATGAATTATATTAAAATTAGAGTTGCAATAATAATATTAATGAGAAAACTTATTATAATATCTTGGGACATTATTCACACACGGCCATCTGATCCCAAACTAAGCAGAGCATGTGCTATGGAAACCAGACAACTGATATACTACATATACTACTTTTTCTTTCGTAAATACATACTTATATAGATAATTACACCCAGACTCAGGACAGACAGACATGTTCATGCACACAAATGTCTGTCCTGGGTGGGAATCGAACCCACGACCTGCGGCGTGAAAAGCAAGTGTCTTACCAACCACGCCAACGGGGTCGCCAAATATTATACAATATATAATCAAATCTATCTATAGACAGCTATACTACAAATTAAAGGACAAAAACATTCAAATAAACTGAATTAAAAAAAATGTACAAAAACAAATCTAACCAAATCGAAGTCTATTTTATTGTACATATATAACGGAAAGGTACATATATACTGTGTAACGTTGCAAATGGTTGAGGTTGACCTATATATCATTGTTGTACACAAACGATCATACAAACCAATATGATTCAACAATACGGTCTGATTTGAAAAAACATTAAGCATTAGATAGCTATTTGCTGTGGTTATATGGTTTTACCCGCGGATAATTAATAAAAATATAATGAATAAAAATAAACCAAGAGAGCCTTCCTCGACAAAAGGACTAACCAACACAAAATTTTAAATTCGAACCAGTAGTTCTTGAGATTAGCCGGATCAAACAAATAAACTCTTTAGCTTTATATACCGGGAGAATTAAAGTGGGGTAAACACGCGGAACAGTTCGTAAAATTTGAATCATTATAAAAGCGATATAGCGAATGAAAGTAATAAATTGCAAATTAGAATGTAAAACATTCGACAATCATGACCTCTACGTTACGAGATGAATAAAAATCTCTATGAATCACTTCAATACTTTGTAAGCCTGACTCACTATAAGTGACAACCTGATTATGACGTCATAATATAATTAGCTTATCATAGACGATGTGCGATGTTAACGGCCGGCCATTAAACATTGTACTATAATAAAAATTCAAACCAAATAATGCTTTGCGTTATTTGATTGCTCAGTCCTTATCATACTTAATATTAAATGCGAATATTGTATGTTTAGATGTTTGTTAATCAATCACGAAAACACGGATTTGGAATAAATTTGGAATTGAGATTACTTATTTCTTAAATTAAAATATAGGCTAACCAAGCTCCAAGCTCCCACGCGGTGGAATCCATGGGCGGAAGTTTTAGTGATACCATATTTTATTGAATAATAAGCATCTATCAAAACACTTGTCACTTACGTGTCAAATCTTCATAAGGTTTTCGGTCACCGAAGAACACGAGATGAATTATAAACATAACTGAGGCACGTGAAAAGTCATTGGTGCTCGCCCAGGTTTGAACTGGCAATTCTCGTTAAGAATTCATCTGTTCTTGCCACTATGCCATGTGAATTTTTTTATTTACTAGTCCTAAGTTATGGATAAGTATTTTTATTTAATTTAAATACCCACATGGGTAAATTACATAAATCAAATGTTGGAAAACTATAGAATTAACTATCTTGTCGGTTCTTTTCTATATTCTGAACCGGTGGAGGCTTTACTTAAGACATAACCTTATATAACGACGATATTTTTTTCTTTTTTTTATAAAACGTAAAATATGCATCACTAACTTTTCAGATGCTTTAATTATGTTTAAAATTCAAGACAAACTGACAAATAGCAGATGTAGTACGCGTATCCATAGACCCGCATTATACCAGAGCGATGAAATAAGAAGGTTTCTTTAGGAATACCGTTCCCAAGCAACGATTCAATTACATGATACGTTACTTTACAATAAACTTGATATTCAAACTCGTCCTCATTAAGACCATAATAATTATTAACAATAAAGTATGTACAGTCATGATCCCGTTAAATTATATATATAGATGTAATAAAGATAAAGAAACTCTTTGTTCAGTGTTAATGACATTCGTTTGACCGAAGCGACAAAAAACAAGTTCCGTCGTTTGTGATTTTTTATACATTCAAAGTTAATTCCCATTGTCAAGGCGTGCGTTGAGAAAAACTAGCTTAGTTACAAAGTATATATTAGCAAGGAAAATCACAAGCAAAACACTACCAATCAGTGTATTATATTAATTTAGAGATGATTACTATAATAAACTTCACCTTATGTTTAAAGATAAATAAATAGTAGTTTTGGCAACTGGCATAAATCAAATCAAAATAGTTTTATTCATATATACTGCTGGAGTTCTTAAGAATTTTTAAGTGCGACCTCCGAGAAAAAAAATTAAAAAAGCAATCGGGTTTTTTCAATTGACTGTGTCATCCTGCGCATATCCCATGCATCTAACTGAATTGTTCCGTCAAACAGCAACAATTGGTATCATTGGTACGTTTGAAAGGGTGACTGAGCCAGTGTAACTGAGACTTAGTTGCGTAACAGCACCCTGATGATCTACTTCTAACAACATGATCATGTGGTCATTGACTTATCTGCTTTCCAAAACATAAAGAAAACCAAGCAACTCCAAACCAAAACCAAACAATAGTGAAGGTAGGCGACCTGCCAAATAGGACATCTGATGGTATGTGATCATCACCATCCATAAACATAAGCAGAAAAAAATCTGAAATATTTCACATATGACGACTGCGATACTAACCCCGGGAAATAAGATTTCCGTCGTGACAGCAGTTACACTTGAGTGCACACAACCATCAATCCGGAACACAACAATACCAACAACTGCAGTTTGCGAAAATTAATATATATAAATTAGAATAAATACTAGTAGTAATAATAATAATAATAAAATATACCTACGTGTGAAAAACGTCGTACGATGAACAAGACAAGGCGAAGAACACAGCTACACTCCTATGAATGGCAATTACTGACAATCTTATAAAATAATATGATAATTCAAAAGAGAATTTAAATAACTTTTAAATTTTTTATAAGAGTCGGACTTTGTTCAATTATGTTAATACTTTCAAAGTTGAGATTAAGTTTTGTAATGGACTTACAACTTCGTCTCGATTTTTTATTAACCAAAAATAGAAAAGGTCGAAACCGAAAGAGATCTCTAAGAACATGAATATTATAATTTATTTTTCACACACATATTAACATACAACATATTCAGGCACAAAACTGATCAATGATCTGGTTAAAACTAGTATAATGATGTGTACAAGAGACACAAAACATCTTAGTTCCAAAGTTAAGCGCTAGACTGCAGGGCACAGTTTGTCAATATTTGCAAAAAAAATTACTTTGACGACTTTTTTTATTTTATAGGTAGTAGAACGAGCATATGGGTCACCTGATGGTAAGTGGTCACCAACGCCCATAGACAATGGCATTGTAAGAAATGTTAACCATTGCTAACATCGCCAATATGCCACCAACCTTGGGAACTAAGATGTTATGTCCCTTGCGCCTGTAATTACACTGGCTCACGCACCCTTCAAACCGGAACACAACAATACCAAGTACTGCTGTTTGGCGTTAGAATATCTGATGAGTGGGTGGTACCTACCCAGACGAGTTTACACAAAGCTCTACCACAAAGTAAATGTACATATACAGATTAAAAAGCAAAGCTACCGTATAAATCAAGACCTCGTTGAATGTTGGCGAGAATGTTAGCAGCATCCTCTACGTGAAACATGTACCAGCGGGTCACCAGGAGAGGCAGTAAAACGGGTGGTTATACGGTTTAACAGCTGGTCATCCCAACTTCGTAAGAATAAAACTAACACCAGTATCCTCCCTTAAAGCTGGAATTTCTTAATATGTACCTAGAGTAAGTTTCGGATTACGGAATAAAAAACGGATTGTCAAATTCGCGTCGTTTGTTCGCTTCAGTATTTTATAACATTAAGACCTCACTAATGATACGACTTTATCTCAAAAAATAATATCCAAATTCTATCGTCGCGATAAATTTATCTTAACAGATAATAATTGTTATCAAAGTTATCTGATATCGGTTTCTTATTTATAGTTTAACCTAATTGTGATTAGTATACAATAGCATAAGTAATATAATTATGTTTTAAGAATCAAAATGCTAATGAAAACCTTATATTAAGGACTCTTATCTTAAGGTAATATTTAAGCTATAATATAAGGCAGTTCCCCGTATCCTGTTTAAAAAATTGGCATTTTAAATGAAAATTATTGAGTTTTCTCGGACACAGTGTAAAGCCGTCAGTCTTGTAACGTGTTTCGTTCTTCTCGAATTGATTGTGCAAATGTATTTGCGCATGCGCAGTGAGAAGTGAATGATTATGCCTATTGTAGACAAAACACATTTATATAAATTGCAGTATATTAAATAAATCTATATGTAAACGTACACAGATAGCCATAAATTTGATAATTGTTATTATTTTTATATATTTCTTTCGAGTGTGTGTTAACAGCTATGCAGATATGAAAGATAATGTGGATAATTGGTATTATCGCTAGTCTAATTTATTAATTGTGTAGTTCGGTCGGTAATATCAGAAATTATGCGTAAGTATTATTTTGTTAAATTTAAATAATATTGAGCACCGTTAAATATTTTTTGTCTTATTTGTGTACTGAGCAGATAAGATCATTAAAATCTTAATCATCAGTTACTTTCAGCCAAAATAAAAATATTTTTCAACATATTAATTATCTTGAGCAAGATTTCAAGCAATACTAATTCATAAAACTCCGCTTACCTGCTAAGGTTCAACGTGCTTCAAAGAAGTAATTTTTATCCGTTATTCTTTTTTTATATTGTCTCATTTTGACAGACGGAATTAAGATTAATTAAAGACTATTAATTAAAGGAAAATGTCCTAATATTATCAATATAGCAAGTAGGTCGTAGTTTCTAGTTTGACTATAAACAAGTAAGTGTAATGCTTTAATCTTGAACAAAGTATTTTGATTTTAACTGTTGAGATATTTCCTTGTTATATATTAAAAAGATTTAACTTAGACATAATAAAACTATATTGTTTAATGCGTTATATTTCATCTAAGTACTAGATTGGCAAGGTATCTTTATAAACCAAAGTTGAAAGTTTTTAATCAATGATCAAAAATCAAAAGGACGGCGTCAACGTCCTTCATTCATAAGTCATCTGTGTTGATTCATAAGTCATTGATACCAATGCTTTACCAATCAATGGTATGCTAATGATGACATCTAAGGTATACGTTGTGTCAGTAATTACACTGGCTTACTTACGAACTGAAGCACTACAGAAAAAGTATTCATGTTCAGCGGCTGAATTTTGAATGAGCGGGTAATAAAACCCGGAATGTGCCTACACGCCTATTTGTAGTTATTATATATCCATTCTGCTATATTTAAAATAATTGTAAATTCTGCTAGCACTGTGCGTTTAATAATTATCAGGCATTAATCTTATAGTTGATATAATAACAATGATTATATCAGTTAATGAAAATATAAATTACAAACATAATAAACTGTACAATTTGCAAACACCACCCTAAAGCCTAATAAAATATTTCCTCACCTTTCTCACTCGACGCAAAGCTGCCCACCTCACAGGCCGCGTTTCAGCGCTGTACGGCAATGGACAACCTTTGCGCCAAGTAAGACTCGGAGCGATTGTCACAATCAGTTAATTGGGATCATATTATTATAATGTTTTTTTACATACATAATAGGCAATTAATTATTAGTCATAATATTATTAAATCAGATATAAAGTTGTGTTAGAATTATTTAATTATAATACACAGTTAATTACATACATTTAATTTCAAAAAGGCATTGCTTTTTATTATTAATATTTACAAAGAAGGTGAACTAATTATTTCGTGTTATAAAAAAATACACATTGTTATAGAATTCTCACCAATCAAAAATACAAGTAACCTGAAACACATCTCCAAATACTTGACAAAAAAATCTTTATTTTAATAACGATATGACGAGATGTGTATGTCTTATACAATATATTGATACTTCACTTAGCATTAGCCATTATGTTAGTTTATATAGTATTATAACAGTGACATCCTTATTAGATTAGCTTATTTTTTTTATTATCGTATAGAAAGGCGGACGAGCATATGGGCCACCTGATGGTAAGTGGTCACCAACGCCCATAGACATTGGTATTGTAAGAAATGTTAACCATCGCTTACATCTACAATGCGCCACTAACATTGGGAACTAAGATGTTATGTCCCTTGTGCCTTTAACTACACTAGCTCACTCACCCTTCAAACCAGAATACAACAATACAGAGTACTGCTGTTTTGCTGTAGAGTATCTGATGAGAGGGTGGTACTTACCCAGACGACCTTGCACAAAGCTCTACCACCAAGTAAAATATTAATAATGTATTAAAACATTAATAACTGTGATTTTTGTTACAGTTTTAATACTTCTTATATTAACGCCAGTATTGGCTCTAAGAACGTTTGAGCCACCACCGCCTGAACTAATGAGCCGAAATACTCCCATAGAGGGCTGGGTCAATGTGAGATTGAACCACTTCGATGCTTCCAACACGAAGACATTTCCTATGGTAAGGTATTTATCCTTTAGTAGTAATTATATAACTTCTTTGTATCAAATAATGTATTACATGTTTATAGTAGTCATTATCCACAGAAAAGTGCGCGAAGCTATGTTTTGTCTCACTATTACAATCAAGTCACCATAGCTTTTTGTACAAATTAGCCAATCAAAACGCGGAGAATGAAGATGATGACATTAGTACCATAATATTAATCCATATACAACTAAATTGTTTCATAATAATTGATAATCAATCTTTATTCACCATTTAAATTTAACTTATTACATATTCTATCACGAATCTGATTTGAAAACTAAAGGAACAAGGGACATAACATTATACTTCTCAAGGTTCGTGGCGGATTGGCGATGTAAGGGATGGTAAATATTTCATATAGTGCCGATGTCTATGTGTGGTGGCATTGACCACTTCTCTGTTATAATAAAAAACCAGGCAAACTCAACTCTTTCAAAAGGTCTGTCATAATGTAAAGATATTACGATGAGTCATCATAATTAGAAGCCGAAGACGGAATCTAAGAATATAATAATAAATTATTAGATGAAATAATACGCAAAGCATGTTGTACTAAGTTTTGCACATATAGCTAATTGTATTCTCGTAGCACAGTACTATGCAAATACATCGATTGGCGTATATTTATACTCTATTTACTATTATTTATTTTTCTAAATACATGTTTAAAAGGCACTTAATGAATGACTAAGTAATCAGTAACAACAGCCTGTAAATGTGAATAACTAAGTAATCAGCCCAGCAGTGGGGTGCTGGGCTAAGGCTTCCTCTCCTTTTGAGGAAAAGGTTTTGAGATTGTTGAGATTGCGGGTTGGTGGAATACACATGTGTTGGTGGAATGGATTACACAACTTCAGTGAAATTAGACACATGCAGGTCTCCTCACGATGTTTTCCTTCACTGTCAAACACGAGATGAAATATAATCACAAATTAAGCACATGAAATTCAGTGGTGCTTGCCCGGGTTTGAACCCACGATCATTGGTTAAGATTCACGCGTTCTTACCACTGGGCCAACTCGGCTTACGACTAAGTAAACATAGTATTTAAATAAGATTGCGTGTATATAATTACATACTCTATTAGTCTATTTATGGACAACCATTTGTCTTAGTTATTTTTTTCTACGTAAATGGAAGACGCCACACTTCCTGATTATATAGTTTTTATTGTATACGATTGTGAATCATTATTAGATACAGATATATTATAGTGACTGCCTCGTTGGTCTAGTGGCTTGATATAAGGCCGCAGACTCGGTGGTTCTGGGTTCAATTCCCAGGTCGTGTCAATAAAAAGTTATAGGGGTTTTCTGTCAGAAAATTATCAGTAGCAGCCCGGAGTCTGGAAGTTGGAAGTGTGTACACTCCCGTGCCTTAAGCCGTTGGTCCTGCGCCTGAACTCTTTCCGGTCGTGTCGGATTGCCGTCCTATCGGATTATGAGAGCTAAGGAGAAAAGGGAGCGCACCTGTGTTTGTGCACACACTTGTGCACTATAAAATCTCCTGCGCAGTTGTCTAATTTCTCTTGAGATTGCCCGCCGTGGGCGAAATCGGTCAGGAGGACCATTATTATTATTATATTATAGTACTCTATTGATAACTGTTAGGTTGTATGGAGGCATATATACTAGAATATAATAATAAATAATAATAATAATATCATATAATATCATTTACATCTTGTAAATGAGTTATAATTTTTTAGTTAGTAATATAATATAATTTAATTAGTTATTAATTAAAACTTTAATGATTAATAATAAAGATAATAATTTAATAATTCCATGAAAAGTAAGGATATAGTGCTTGTATATTATATTTTTATATTGTATTTATTTATAATTCCAGCGTTACTACTACAACAACCAGTTCGCGAAAACCGAGCATATCGTGATCTTCGTCGGCGGCGAGTGGTCGATCTCCCCGGGCTGGGTGACCGGGGGCCTGGCGTTCGAGCTGGCCGAACGAATAGGTGCTGGGCTGTTCTACACAGAGCACAGATACTATGGGCAAACGAGGCCTAGCAAGTAAGCATGCAAATATATTGTTCATATATTATTTTAAGTTTTTATGTATGTCATTTTTGTCTACTTGTGTACATCACTAAACTCCTTGTAAGCGGTCCTCGATTTGATAACATTTATATTTTCGGAATGACTCGGTGGTAGAGCTTTGTGCAAGGTCGTCTGGGTAGGTATCACCCACTTATCAGATATTCTACCGCAAAACAGCAGTACTTGGTATTGTTGTGTTCCGGTTTGCAGGGTGAGTGAGCCAGTGTAATTACATGCACAAGGAACATAATATCTTAGTTCCCAAGGTAGGTGGCACATTGGTGATGTAAGTTATGGTTAACATCTCTTACAATGCCAATATCATCAGGTGGCCCATACGCTATCATCAGCCTCGTGTATCAGCTCATAATAATTAATAAAATTCATCAAATGAGAAAATCAAAGTAATTATAGTAATTTAAACATTTGAATTTCATTAACCAACTAACAAAATAATTTAAAAAATAAGTAAATCATATTTAATACAATAGAATAAAACAATAGAATTCCCAATTAAATTAAATTAATTGATAAAAAAATTATAAAAATATAATGTCTAAAAATAAGAAGCGAAGAAATATAATCATTAAATCATTGGATCGTATTTGAATTATGTATCGAATCATATTCCGCGTTCATTGGATTTTATTCCGTCTTAAGCAATTAATATATGTTTTTTTTATTGCATAGGAAGGCGGACGAACATATGGGCCACCTGATGGTAAGTGGTCACCAACCCCCATAGACATTGGCATTGTAAGATATATATTATACATCGCTTACATCACCAATGCGCCACCAACCTTGGGAACTAAGGTCCTATGTCCCTTGTGCCTGTAATTACACTGGCTCACTCACCCTTCAAACCGGAACACAACAATAGCAAGTATTGCTGTTTTGCGGTAGAATATCTGATGAGTGGGTGGTACCTACCCAGACGAGCTTGCACGAAGCCCTACCACCAAGTAAATGTATTTTAAGTTCAGACTTCAATGTATTTTCTGGATCTGTTTTCTAAGTATCATTACAAGAATGAAATCGGTCCTAAAGTCAACATTACGTCCATAATCACTAGAATCCCCATCGCACAGATATCAGTGTATGCAGGAAGCGAGTCGAAACGTGATCACATACCGATTCTACAACTGCGGCCGCCGGTTACACAGACGCTCATACTATTTACTTTATTTAAATGTATATAGACTCGATAGTAAATACCTTGGTAACGTTCCTTCCTAAAGCATACAAATATGATGTCCTCCTGAATGGTTTCAGTCAGTGACTAGTCTGAGACATATTATAGTGCACAAGTGTGCCAAACATACTATCTCATAATTCGATGGAACGACAATTGAAAGGTCCGAAGTCCGTGTTTTCTGAGGCACGCGACTTCTAATATCCGCACCCCGAGCTGGAAGTGCGATTTACACGTTTTAGTCATTTTCTGAAATTTTTGTACACTTATAAACAAGTAAACATTACCTTAAATTCAAATAATCCAGACGTACGTTAAATTCATTGGCTAACTGTGTGATTTATTTCAAGGTTGTGGAGCATTGCTTTCTATATAATTCTTTTTAAATAAATTTTAAAGTACAACATCCTCTCCAAATATCAATCTGGCTTTCGTATGGGCCACAGCACAGTTACCGCTCTGGTAAAAGTATGTGATGACTTACGTTCCAATATGGACAACAAGCAGCTGAGCATCCTTACATTGCTGGACTTTAGCAATGCATTCAATGCGGTTGATTTCGAGCTCCTGCTGGCTGTCCTCCAGTCCATCAATGTTGCTACGGACGTTTCTGACTGGTTTCGTAGTTACTTGTTTGGTCGTCGGCAAAGTGTACACGTTAACAACCAATCTTCTTCCTATCTCCCTCTCACAACTGGTGTACCGCAAGGTAGTGTCCTTTCACCTCTCCTGTTTTCTATTTTCATTAATACCATCCCAAAAATCCTTTCATCCTCTTTCCATCTCTATGCCGACGATCTGCAGGTCTATGTTACTTGTACAGCACCTGATATTGATGATGCCATCGCAAGACTCAATCAGGACCTGCTTAATATCTCCAATTGGTGCAAGGCGTATGGACTCCATGTTAATCCTGCCAAGTCCCAAGCCATTATAATCGGTAGCACCTTTCAACTCTCCAAACTTAATTGTAGTCAATTACCTGCTATTCTTTATGACAATGTTTCCTTAACCCTCTGTTCCCATGTAAAAAACCTTGGTCTCCTTATAGATAGTAACCTCTCCTGGTCCGTGCAAGTTGCAGAAGTGAGTAGAAAGATTTTGGCCACTATTAGCTCTTTTAAACGTTTGAAGCACCTATTACCGGTTAAAACTAAAATTTGCCTGGCTCAATCACTACTGCTCCCAATACTGGACTACGCTGATTGTAGTTATACAGACCTAACAGAAGAACAGCTAAACCAGCTTGAACGACTACAAAACGTCTGTATCAAATTTATTTTTGCGCTACGTAAATTCGATCATGTCAGCGAATACCGTGACCAACTGAAGTGGCTTACAATTAGACATCGCCGCAACTTGCAAATACTCTCCCTTCTCTATTCTATCCTTTATAATCCTTACTCTCCTAATTACCTAAAAACTCGTTTCTCTTTCTTAGGCACTGACACTGATTGTCATCTTGATCTGCGGTCAAGAAGTGACAATCGCTTAAAGTTGCCAACAGCTCATACTCGCTTTTACAGTGAATCTTTTACTGTTAAAGCTGTGAAGCTATGGAATATGCTTCCCCCGGAAATTCGTCGCTCTGATTCTATTTATATATTTAAACGTCGTGTGAAAACTCACTATCTTTCCTTACAATAAGTAATGTATGTACATTTATTGAATATGTATTATATATAAAAATGTTATATGTGTGTATGTATATATATTTATATGTATCTATGTGTGTACGTATATTCATATATATTTATATGTAACGTATGTAGGTTATATATATTTTACGTTAGTATGTATATTATAAGTCATTATTTTCTTTTATCTTGAATATTATTTTATTTTTATTTTTTGCACTATCCTGTTTCTGCTTTTGCAAATCCTTTCACCAAAGGTTGTGTTAGAGATTGCTTTAGCAATAAGACCGCCTTTGCACGCTCTTATTTTCTTGTCTTTGTTGTAATTGTTCTCTTTATTTGTATGTCCTTTCATTGTGTGTGCAATAAAGTATTAAATAAATAAATAAAATAAAATAATTCTTACCAAATCCCAAACTTCGATTGCCAGAGAAGACCCATACACCCAATAACTTTTTAATGCCGCGACCCAGTTTTGATTTCAGGAGAATCTGCAGCCTTTTATGCTTCCAATAGACCAACGAGGTAGTCAATAAAACATAGTAAGGTATTATTTGTGCTATACCAATATAATGTATTCTGACTCACTCAACCTATCCATGGGAACAAAGCCATTATTGCCAGTGAATGCGCGCTTACACCTGAACTATAATAGTTGGTATATTGTTAGCTAGTCTATTGATAATGGCCACTATGATGGAAAATTCAGTCAGGGAGACAACGGACTATAATTTAAAGCGATCAGTCGTTCAACCAATTAATTTATGCCAAAGTGTTGATATTGAACAAGGTCATTGACCTCTCTGTGTTTGGCCATTTTCATAATAAACACGTGAATTAAATCTCTGATTATTTTTTAAATTCGTTTCTTTCGGCGTTTACAATGCACAGTACAGAGTCTCCGCTATTATAGTAATCGGATGCCTCCCACGTATATAGACTGATCTACAATAGGATACAGCAATGACGGTACAAGGTTGAAACATTTATGGAGTTTACGGTATCTAAGTGCTTAAAGAATAAAGAGTGTAAAGAATACTATCTGCTATTTTTCATCAGTGAAAAATCGTGGGTTCATTATGAATGATCGTCCATGAGGTCAATAATTAACGGAAATACCAAATAAAAAAGCTTGATGCTTCCCCAGATTAGAACCCATAATCCTTCAATCCACCAACTCATCCACGCATTCTATTTGCCGAGCTCGCCTATACATACCAAAATAACAAGTCGATATTTTCAATCCTTGGTAAATATCACAAGAAAATAACTGCTACACCTACAATTTTGCTACAATTTATTTAAATAAGAGTGCTTCCTTTTTGTTCCCTTGTATGATAAGGGAACAAAAAGGAAGACAAAAAGTTAGATAAATTCATTTACCATTAATATACAATGTCAGTGTCTTATTGAGAACATGGACTTAAGGGTTTTGTCATCATCGTACAATATTTAAGTGGGAAATATCGTATCATTTAAATAAAATACCTTTCTGTCGATAAAATTTCAGTAGTGTAGAAGTTGACAGTGCACGGTGCATTGGACGCACGTGAACCTGAACTACCTCGAGTCTAGTCAGATTTGCCATCAAATTATAACAGCGAGGATATAGAGTATAATTATACTGTCCAATAACTA
Source organism: Nymphalis c-album (assembly GCA_963151315.1). Classification (NCBI taxonomy): domain Eukaryota; kingdom Metazoa; phylum Arthropoda; class Insecta; order Lepidoptera; family Nymphalidae; genus Nymphalis; species Nymphalis c-album. The sequence continues at coordinate 380,322 of OY720612.1, forward strand.
GTTTCTGAACATACCTGTGCACTGTAATATTACTTGGATAGTTGGTAGAGAGGCCATGACAATGGCAGAGTTTTGAAAATACATAAACAATATAAAAGAAAACTAAAAAAGTAAATATGCACTAATAACTTACTAATTAAAATATAATTTAACAATCGTCAGAACTTCCTAGAGAATTGTAAGCGTTAACTCCCACAAGAGGAAGATTAAACAAAGGATATATATTAACGTCCCCTGAGAAATCTGAAACGCAAAATACTTTGAGGTCTCCCAAAGGAAAAAAACCCGGGGAACGATTAAACGTTACGATATTTTAAACAAAATATAATAACACTGTGGCCGTCACGGGGCGCTCGATGGTATTGAAATTGACATTGAAAGAAAACCGATTATAAATATGGATGATTTAAAAAATATATGTAACGTTCGTTAATAAATTAAATATAGTCTTATAAATTAATTAATAATATAGCTAAAACACGCCAATAGATGTTTTACATCAATATTTACAAAATATGGGATGTAAGGTATCTACGGGATTTTTTTTATAGTTAAGCTTTTTTAACAACAACTAAAATATATATGAAATATTAGAAAAAATGTTAAATACGAGCCTCATATGAGAAATTAGCTATAAACTTGTCAAATTCAGTTTTTTTTGACTATAAGTTATACGTATTATCATATTACATATTTGATAATCATTATCCACAAGGCGTCAATGAGATCACAGGTGGTACAGCCTCTAAAATCGTACAGCCTCTATAGCAAAATTTGACCTAACTGATCACAACCAACATTCATTAGTAAAATTCGTATAAACTTTTGGAGTTATCTTTCCTTATTATCTAATTTATTTTTATATTCATTATCTCGATAAACTGTTCATCAGTTCAATCAAATCAACGAGAGAAAGTGCCTCTACTTATACATCAACTAATTAATTGAATTCAGATATAAGTATATTAAATAAGTAATTAATTAAAACTTATTTTAAGACGTAAAATCTTAATTAATCTAGCCTATTCTCTTCTCCAAATTAAAAAGCTCGCTCATTTGGTAATTTCTAAGGTGACACTGAGATAATATTTAAATCCAAATTACCATAATGTATTAATTTTGACGTAATTACCAATTATGCAATTTAGCTTATTGTATGTTTGCGACTATGTACTGAATTTTCCTCGTATACAAAATGATAAATAACCACGGAGTAATAATATAAGCTTCACGGTGTGACAGAATCCTGCAAAGCCCCAGAGTATTTGGGCATTAATTAGTCGCCTCTGATTCCGCGTCTAACATCCACAATTCCATTTTAAACGCCAAAGCGAATGTTCGTTACCGTTTATTGTCCTTGGAGATAAAAATTATCATATCAAATTTAAATACCTCATTTTAAATCGTCTCAGTGAAATGTGACCAGGTTTTGATTGTAATTATATTAACTACACAAATAAACTAGTACCCCAATCGTTGAAAACATAAAAGGCGGTATATTAGTAAAGTTTAGTGTCCTGGTTAATGTTAGCGATCTTGAACGACTGAAGCTTGCACCGCCATCTTAAAAAAATGGTACTACAAATTCTTAAAGTCACTTCACTCCAGCGCCATTACGTTAAAATAGCTGTAACAAAACTTATAAATCACTTAATTGTATAAGAAATATTTTTGAATTATATAAATGGTTCACAAGTTTAAGCTGAGTGCTCAGCTGCTGTTAGTAGTGAGACCCAATGACTGGACTGTTATAGTTAAAAGTATTTTTTCAAAATGTGACCTCAAACCTCTCATCTTTTCATGCCATAAACAGAAAACCAGTATCTTTCTCTCTCTCTTTCTCTCTCTAATATTTTATTTATTGTTTTTTTTTTATGAAAATTCGCTTTGTGTTCATTAGCTGTGGTTTTTTATGAGCTATTATATGTAAAATAATCCAAACCGTTTATAACTCCCAGTCATAACTTACAACTCAAATAATACAAACTCAAATTAACGGTAAAACAGTAAATACAAATCTAGAAATTTCATCTAACCAGACCCATAAACAAAAGCTCAAAGGTGCCAATAACTTGCCATTAGTCTATGTCTCATCATTAACCGTAATGGCCGCTTTAATGGCAGCGAGCTGGACCGACGCCAGCGTGACGTCATAACGCCGTACTCGGTGAGCTATGGAAAATCGCTTGCCAACTTCGTATCGGTTTAGTTTATGTTTATGAAGTGAAAAATAATATTTTATACATTTTTATACATTATGGGGTATTATAAATTTAAAAAAAATCAAAATGAAAGATACTTTATTCAACTATTCTGTATCTTATCGCGTTTGGACTCTACTACCACTTACCATCAGGTGGAAACACTTTTGTCGTTTTACGAGATTAAATGTAGGAACGAAGGATCGACGGCTTCGAAGATTTCAGTGCAGATACTATGGAAAAAGTTATTGACCTGACATCCTGTCTGGAAATTGACTCCTTATCCATTATATAAAACCTATATAAAATATATTATTTCTTGATTGGTATTCATTAATTATGTTTTTTAAACAAAAGACTTATATTTGTTAATTGGCTTAAACTTAATTGATAAAACTATGTGTAAAGTATATAGGGACTGTAATTCGTTCTTGCTATGATTCTGGACTGCGGGTTGGTACACACGAACATAATATTTATTTACGATGTTTTTATTGACCACCGAGAGCGAGATTAATTATTATATAGCCCATGAAAATTCAGTGGTGCCCATATGGTATTCTACCACGAGGCCATCTCGGCTCTTAACTCGCTTTTATGAAACCCATGTATTTTATGAAACGCATGTGAAATTCAATAGTTCCAATCTAACACCATTATTTAGTCATCACCGCCAGTTAAAATATTGTTATACATTTGCTCGTTATTTATATTCAAATATTTAAACTGATTGATTGATTGATATTTAAATATATTGCTTATTATATTCATCCATCCAGAGATATCAGTGGGCAATTTGTTGTCGTAATCATCTAGCGCGTTATTATCTAGGTCTTCCTCGTCTGTAAGATTGTCAACCAACGGGGGTATATACACGACATCGATTTGATGGGGATCTTCTAAATCCTTTTCTTCTTCTAATATACTCAGAATTTCTTGAGAAAATAATGTGATAATTTGATGAAAACCGAAGAAGCCCAAATTGCAGATAATTCGCATCTTTTGGGGAATTCAAATATAAAAAAATATAAATCTAGGAAGTCCATCCCAACATGCGTTACCTTCCAATATTCGGTTCGATAATATTGGTCATGTTATAGAAAACCACGAATGTAAACGTCGAAGGAGATGTCGACAGTGTAGGAGTATAACAATTTATATATGTAAAAAATGTCAAGTACATCTTCATGCTGATTCTTTTTAAATATTTCACTCACGCTAATACTCTAACGTTGTTAGGCATGATAGTAAAATCGAAGTCCAGTAATCCCAACGTTGCGTAGACGCAACATTTTGTAGAGTGTTAACTAATTAACCAATAAAATTTTTTACTATAATTTACTCTTTTTTGATGTATTTATAGACGTAATAAACAATAAAACCAATAAATATGCTTTTATTTTTAGCCTTGGGAATTAATGGGTTAATGCTTTTATACTTTTGTTAGTACATTATACTCAGACGCCATGCAAACACAGTCTTTAGAATTACCCATACAAAATATAAAAAATATTTCCAATTTTCTTATACCTCCTTCTAATATTCCATTTATGTACCGTTAAGGTTTATATGTAATGTTGGTTTCCTTTGGTAATTCAATAAATAATATTCTTTTAACTCAGTTGAGCGCCGTGCGAACCATATTTCGGGAAATTATTGATAACAATAGAACATTAAACACATTTCAAAATGTTAAGTTAATAAATGAATTCACTGAATACTTTTTAATCTATATAAATATTTAAAAAGCTGAAGAGTGTCTTTGTGTTACGGCGCTAATCTCACCATATACCGGTACGATTGAAAAAAAGAAAAACGCGTTCTATTATAGCCCATTTATGGCAAGAGGTAGAAAAGTAGTTTATATAAATAATCAGTTATTAAGCCATACATAGTCGCATGTAATAAATTGATTTGTCACATTGTTTAAATTTTACTTATAAATATAGGGATTAACAATTGAGCTTCATAGTGGTTCATGGTCACCGCCAAGACCAAAGCACGGTGACAAGAAAAAACTACTTCATGCATCGTCAATTCATCACCACCCACGAAACATTTTTATATTCCTTAATAATTCAACAGTCTCACTTAGGGAGAGTGAGCAGAATAAAGAATATGATTATTTATTACTATTTGATCTCATAAAGCATTAGCTCCCTGAAATATAAAACTATAGAATACAGCGAGAATCAAAGTTTTGAAGAAAATATACAATACTACTATGGACCTCCTGCGGACTGCGTCCAGAGCGTTCACGTGCATCGGATTTCCTAATCTGGAGCAAGTTTAGTCATTTCATTCCATAATCTCAATGACTCCTTAAGTATTCGTGTCTCATGAGTCTGGGCGTGAACAATTGATCGTAGGGTTGGCTGACATTAAAATAAACATAACTCTTATGAAGAGCGAATAAAGCAGTGTCCAAATATATACCTTTGGCGATGAGTAACCATTGAAAAGGGAGGATCCTCCGACCAGACGGGTATTGTGTCTGGTGGGCTACTGCCCCCGACGATTGTTGTCGGGTTCTTGTATATATGTTCAATCGCTCTGATAACTTTAATATCGCGATGTAGGATACGTCGTTCTTAGTTCGTATGTGGCGAGATAGATGTCGCTACATCACTCCCCTTCCGAGACCGGAGGTCGATAGCAGGTTGAGTCGTTCGTATATCTTGTGATGCTCGCCGGGCCAGTGGAATGTTCCAGTGAGTCGGAACCAGATGCCGCATAGTTCACGGTGAGTCGGAACTGTCTGCGGTGATGCCCCAGTGAGTCGGGGTGATGCTGCAGATGCTCCAGTGAGTCGGAGTGGTGCAGTGGTGCGTAGTGGCTGGCTGCTGCGTCGACCAGGAGAGAAGTACGTCTCTGCTTGCTGACCGGCCGAAGTGCAGTGTGCTGTGCCAAAGTCGCTGAGAAGGCTGTGGGTGATGACCAGGAATGCGCGTCCGCTGCATACTGGTGGTCAGGATACCCGTAATAGCCGTGGGTGCTGGCTGGCTGTATGACTCGCTGCTCGAAAGCTCGAGGAAGTGATGTCTGCACATAAAATTTACGCGGAAAGTTAATATTATCCCAACCCAGTATAGCTTATATGATACTAATCTAAATGAAGTTGAATTGGTAAAGGATCTTGGTGTGGTGTTAGATAGAAAATTAACATATCTTAACCATATTGAAAATATAATAAGCAAATCATCAAAGTTATTGGGCTTCAGTATGAGACAAGGACGAACTTTCAAAGAATCTAAAACGAAAGTTATTCTTTATAATAGTCTTGTACGCAGTCACTTGGAGTATTGTAGTGTTATTTGGCGTCCTCATTATGCTTCTCACACATTAAGAATAGAAAGAATTCAGAAAAGATTTTTGTGGCATCTGTCTTACTCTGAAAGGATTCATAAAACAGTGACTTCATATAATGACAGATTGCAACATTTTAAAATAATGTCCCTTGACAAGAGAAGGGATCTGCTCGATGTTAAGTTTTTGTACAACATTCTAAAAAATGCTATTGATTGCCCCAACCTACTAAGTAAAATAAACTTTAGAGTACCACATCGTCTCCCGCGGCGGGCTATCAGCCCACTTGTACCGCCACGCACAAGAACGGTTTTTGGCGCAAACTCCATCATCCCTCGGTTATGTAAATTATTTAATACAATAAGTCAACATATTGATATCCATAATGTTGGGTTCAGTCGGGCTTTCCGCAAAAAAATCACTCAAGCTCTCTTAAATTTAGTATGATTTTATTTACGACTTCATTTTGTATTGGATACACTTTTTTATTTTTTACACACTGATTTGGTTGTAGTTATTAAGTTATGTAGTTTCACTTTTATTATTTAATTTTATTTTCGGATGTTAACAGCTGTTATATTTGTCTAAATTGTATTATATTAAGGTGTTTACAGAATTTTAGTTCCAGCAAGTGGTGTTTGCTTTTATATGATTTTGCATTACTCTGTGCAAGTTATAATTTTATATTACATGTTATTTTAGTATCATAAGTATGTAAAAATCGCTAGCAAACCTTATAATAAATAAATAAATAAATAAATGACGTCACGATGACGTAGATTTGCGAAGGCTGCGCTGACGTTCATGCTCGGGGTCACCAGTTTGGGGGTGACCACCATTGAAACGGGAGGATCCTCCGACCAGACGGGTATTGTGTCTGGTGGGCTACTGCCCCCGACGATTGTTGTCGGGTTCTTGTATATATGTTCAATCGCTCTGATAACTTTAATATCGCGATGTAGGATACGTCGTTCTTAGTTCGTATGTGGCGAGATAGATGTCGCTACATACCTAAGCAAATATATAATAGCTCAGATTTAAATAAAAATAATGCTTCAAATTCAATACAAGCAAGAAAGTGAATCTCTTATTTTCGGGTGAAAGTTTTCTTTTGAAACGTTAAGTTTAATACTTATCATATCAACCGCCAAACAGCAATACTGGGTATTGTGTTCCTGTTTGTATGGTGAGTGAGTCAGTGTAACTGCTGGCACAAGGGATATAACTTTTTTCAATACAACAATTCCCAAGATTAGTTAATCGTTAGTATTTTCATACCGCGAATGTTTTAAATAGAGAATGGTGACCGCTTATCGTCAATAGGCACTTACTAATTGTATATAAAACATGTAAAAACAAAAGCGATTTCATCTCATCTATCTTCTCATCTCGTTTCTAGAGAAGATTCGTGTAAACGATTATATTTACTCATAATATGATATTTGGTTTCCAACAAGTGACAGCCCTGGCGCGTCACAGGTTAATTGCCGATTGTCCAAATGACCCGCGGTCAAGAGATGACGCGATGGTACCACGGGTGTAATTTTATACTTAACTATGTGACATTCATATGTTCGGAGCAAATAACAAAAGAATCATCTGTTTCCGTTCACTTATACTCATAATATTAAAAATTTAAGGAAACGATTAAAAATGCGTAATTTGAAATTTACGCTTCAATTGAAAACTTAATAATGCAAATTATTAATAAAATTGAGATTAGGCGTTCATACCCAAACTGGACAAGATACAAAAAGATTATGTATATTAAGACGACTAGAGACCATCCGCCTTTTTTGAAGTTAAAAATATATAAAAGTTACAGCAACAAGTATTTCCGAATGACTAAAGTTTTACAATAGATAGTCCATATATTTATTATATACCCTGCATTAAACTACCTTTTTTTAATATCTACGTCTTAGTGCTTTAGGCACGTAAATGTTGACTGAAAATTACAAGTTAAAATACTGCGGTCCATCCCTTCGCAATTGAATACATATTTCGAATCAGGAGCACTCTTAATAATTTAATTATATATTACACGCCAATCGCCATTATGTCAAATTTTTATCTTTTAATGAATAGTATTACCGTCTATTATTTATTTAACATACCACGCTTAGCAAAACCCACACCACCTTACTAATTAAAATATGCCTAAAAACAATCTTCTCGTGAAATGTTAAGAATTCAAGACCAGCACGAATCACAATTCCTATTCTTAAAGTAATTTATTATCACAGCGCAACTACCGTGCCAGAGCTCCGTTACCTGAACGTGGACCAGGCGCTGGGCGACTTGGCACAGTTCATCCAATACGTCAAGAGTGACAGCTTTGAAGGTGGAAAGTTCAAGTAAGTATTTTCTTTAATTTGACAACTTATTGACATTGGACTGCGACTGAGTTATCTTTGAGTTGCGGCTCCCATCGCGCTTATAAACACATTGCCTTTGGTTGTTTTCGATTATTTTTCAATTGAAGCCCGAATATCAAACAAAACTTACCTTATAATGAAAGTATAATATAAAATATAAATGAATAATAAAAATCTGTACGTGTGAAGCAGAAAAATAAAAGTGCAATTTTAAATTATTAAGCGTAAATTGAAAATAATGAAACAGTAAAAGTTAAAACTGTGTTCTTGAAGTTCTCAAAAATAAATTACATAAGAGAGACTATCACTAAAGGGGAAATATATCACAATAAAATGTATTAATACTCTGCTCATACTCGAGCAAGCAACTTTTCCAGTGTTTATAATTCATCACTTGGTCGGCGATGAAGGAAAACATTGTGAGATTTCGAAAGAGTCGGATAAAATTCTGACACATGTTGTTCCAAATTAAATCACACTATATCAATATTATTTTAATTTTCCTTTTCGTTAATAGATGGCGCTAGTTGTCTTTTTTTTATCGCGCTATGGTTATTTATTTTTATAAATACTTAATCAGGCTTGGTCTATTAAAATAAGAGAAAAGAAAATTTTGTGAAAGAAAATGGTATTATTCTGAAAGTAGTACAGTAGTTACCCGGTGTCAGCCCAAGCACATGTTCCGTGCAGTGACGGAGTAAGAATACAATTCACTGCCCCTCTCTTTCCCATGGGTGTCGTAAAAGGCGACTAAGGGATATCTGAGCGACCATCTGCTCATCTGGTGGTAGGATGTCAATCATCCGCCTGGCTTGTTACCACCGTACGCATGGTGAAAAACTCGTGAAGTGGCTGCTTGCAGCCGCGTTTCGAGATCAGCCAGCGTACAGCCAGTGCCCGAGCGCGCATTGCCGCGATATGTGGTGGTCCAGTGGAAGTTGCTGTTGAACCAATGCCGGGGCAAATTATATTGACCCGCCGGGCAGGGAGACCCGTAGAAACGGTTGTTCCGCTGGCCGCCCGTGGCAGAGTACAGGGGCCCAAGCGTTCCTAACCAGCTCGCGAGGCTGCCCCACCAGGCCACGCATAATCTCGGTGTGGACCGTCGTGCCGGTTGGTGACCGGACGGTGGGGTCCCGGCGGCCACTACCGGGAGGGTTCGGGGGCCCTTCCGTCCGGCGGGTCAGTTTATTTTCCCTTCAGGCAGAATCTTGGGGAAACACAGCTCCACGCTTTGTCCATCCCTATCGTGGCAATGCGACGCTCGCTTCACGTCTCTCCCTTCTTTCTCCCTAATGACATGACAGCGCAAAGAAATAACGGTCGATCAGCGGTGCACACCCCCACCACTCCTTCGCTGTTTGAGGTTGAGTTCTCTAACATCCGTGGACTCCACGCTAACCTCAATGCTGTCCACCACCATCTCGAGACAGCACGGCCAGCAATGTTGTTTCTTACGGAGACCCAAATACTCCGTCCTGCCGATACCAGCTACCTTAGTTATCCCGGCTACATGCTTGAAGAATCCTTCAAAGCGAAAGCCGGAGTATGCTTGTTCGTCAGGACGGATGTTTGTTGTCACCGTCTGCGCTGCTTGGAGGACCCTTCCTTCTCCATGTTAGTGGTACGTGTGGACCTGATTCGTCAGAGTCGAGTCTACGTGTGCCTCTACAGATCCCACAATGGTGACTTGGAGACAAGCCGACTCTTTGACCATCTTAGTCGGGTGGCAGATGCTGCGCAAGAGCAGTTTCCTAACGCGGAAGTGGTGTTTTTGGGGGACTTTAACGCTCACCACCAATCATGGTTGAAGTCTCCCAAAACTGACCATGCTGGAAGGACTGCTCATGCTTTCGCTCTCACGCATGACTTGACCCAGCTGGTTGATCAGCCCACCAGGATCCCAGACATTGACGGGCAAGCGCCTTCTCTACTGGACCTTCTGCTGACTACCCACCCGGTGGAATATCAGGTTGAGGTTCGGGCTCCTCTTGGTTCTTCGGATCACTGCCTGATATCTACCAAAGTGCCACAGGCCAAGCTGCCGTCACAAGCGGTACGCAAACGTCGCGTTTGGCACTATAAGTCAGCAGATTGGGACGGTTTGCGCGATTACTATGCGTCAGTCCCTTGGAAGGAACGTTGCTTCAGTGAGAATGACCCGACTGCTAGCGCCGCTGCTATTGCTGGTGAGATCCTGTTGGGGATGGAATACTATATTCCTAACTCGGACCTCACCAGTAAGGGTACGCGTAACTGTTGGTTCACTCGCGAATGTGCCGATGCTGTGTCATCTAAGCAGGCGGCATATCGCGCGTGGATCAATGGCCGCGTTAGCGGGGCATCTAACATTGACTCACTGAAAGCAACCTACAATAAAACCTCCAAGTCCTGTAGGAAGGCATACACAAGAGCGGATGCACAGCGCATTGTACAGATTGGCCATGACCTTGCTTTACATCCTAGGGGCTCCCGTAGCTTCTGGCGTCTGACCAAATCTGTGCAAAGCAATTTCTGCCAACCTTCGCTGCCACCGCTCCGGTATCCGGACGGATCGCTGGCTCACAGTCCGCAGGAGAAAGCCGATCTTCTGGCAAAACTCTTTGCGGATAGCTCCGTGATCAATGATTGTAGTGCGCTGCCACCAACTATCCCTTCTTGTGGCCACACGATGCCTGACATCAAAATCAGGCAGCGTGATGTGCGTGCAGAGCTGCAATCACTTGATGTACGGAAAGCTAGCGGTCCCGATGGAATACCAGCCATAGTGCTGATGAAGTGTGCAGCGGAGCTGTCTCCTGTGTTGACGCGCCTGTTCCAACTGTCTCTCTCTACAGGATGTGTGCCGGATTCTTGGAGAGAGGCTAATGTGCAAGCGGTTCCCAAAAAAGGGGATCGATCAGACCCGGCAAATTATCGGCCAATAGCTATCACCTCAGTTCTCTGTAAGGTGATGGAACGGATCTTAAACAACCAACTGATCCATTACCTAGAAGATCACTGTCTAATTAATGATCGACAGTACGGGTTTCGACCAAAACGGTCCACAGGTGATCTTCTAGCGTACGTAACACACCTCTGGGGTGAAGCTATCGACAAGCATGGGGAGTCGTTGGCTGTCAGCCTCGATATCTCCAAGGCTTTCGACAAGGTCTGGCACAGAAGTCTTCTCTCCAAGCTGCCGGCATACGGTCTGCCAGCTCAGCTCTGCACCTGGATTGCCAGCTTCCTACACAAGCGTAGCCTTCGCGTTTTAGTCGATGGTTGCGCTTCACAGTTCCATGTAGTGAATGCTGGGGTCCCCCAGGGGTCTGTGCTATCTCCCACACTCTTTCTTTTGCATATCAATGATATGCTCTCTCTCGGGAACATACATTGCTATGCAGATGACAGTACAGTGCACGGGGGATACCACGGACGCGCAGTAGCTGGGCGGGCGGAAACTGAGGAGAGACGGAGGGATCTTGTTGTTGAACTCGATAGGACGTTAGGACTCATTGCCAAATGGGGCTCTGATAATCTTGTCGAGTTTAACGCCAAGAAAACACAGGTATGCGCTCTCACAGCGAAAAAGTCGCCATTTTCCCCTCCTCCTTCTCTCTGTGGCACTACGCTGGAGATACAAAGCAAAGTCGCCATGTTGGGAATTGACATTCGGTGCGACCTCAATCCAAGGGATCACATCGAGGCTGTTATAAAAACAGCCTCAAGAAAACTCGGTGTCCTGAACAAGGTGCGGCGTTTTTTCACGCCACAACAACTGCTCCTGTTGTATAAAACACAGGTGCGGTCCTGCGTCGAATATTGCTCGCACCTCTGGGATGGCTCCGCTAAGTACTTACTGGAGGCCTTGGATCGGTTGCAGCGGCGTGCGGTTCGCATTATTGGCGACGTAAAGGTCACCAACACCCTCGAGCCTTTACAATTGCGTCGTGAGATAGCGGCACTCAGCGCTTTCTATCGAATGTATCACGGCGAGTGCTCAGAGGAACTATTCTCCCTCATTCCTGCTTCCCCTTTCCTTCACAAATCTACGCGTGCTGGCTCTCGATGTCACCGCCTAACTGTGACATCAATTCCATCGCGAACGAAGAAATTTGGCAACTCTTTTCTTTGTCGCACCTCCAAAACATGGAATTCCTTACCAGCACACGTGTTCCCCTCCTCTTATGACCTGGGTTCCTTCAAACGAGGCGTGAAGAGGCATCTTGCGGGCCGGCAAGGCGGAGGCGGCTAGTGCAGATCATTTTTCCCGACTGCACTAGCCGTCGTCGCGTTTGGACTCTACTACCACTTACCATCAGGTGGAGTGGAGTCATTTGCCCTCCCGGGCTATAAAAAAAAAAAAAAAAATGTGTATCCCAATACAAATGGGAGCCGTGTGGATACTGGAGACTCCAAGACTTGTCTTCAAAATGGGCCTTTGCCCATCTGTGGGGCACAAAAAGTTTTAACGATATTGAAAGATAATTTGAAAAACGTACCTATGTGAAAAAAAAATCGTCCACTGAACTGCTTAAAATGGGTATCTGCTCATCATATCGGGTTTCATTAACAAATATAAATACAAGTACAGTCTAAATATTCCCGTGAGAAGTCGAATAGGGCAACTAGTGTTCTTAAATAGACAACCGAGTTATCTTAAATATGCTTTTCGACGAGAGAAATAGCGGAGTATACGTTCCAAATGTTGATTCTTTCCTGGAACCTATCCAGGGTAAATGTTCACCTTCTACCTCTTAAACATATTCGTTACTTACTTCAATTTACATAAAATTTTACTTAAATAAAAAAATATATCTCTTTATACTTTATTATAGCGATATATTTTTTAAGCTAAGTATTGGCTTTAGGCTGACTGGCTGGCTTATGTGCAAGCCCGTCTTTATTAATCTGCCGTTAAAGTCTGAAATCTAGTTTGGTGAATTTTATTTATTTCTCATATTCTTAAATAAAAAATATTGCTAATATTTATGCCATTTGACTGGTTCATTTTTGCTCTGAGAAACCCCCATTCCACGCAGTCACGGTTTATGACAGTAACATTGTGTTTACTATATATATTTAAGGCCTTAATCAATATTGAGAAATATCAATTATGTTTTTCTAAATATGAAAAAACAGTTGAAAGCGCCTGGTGATTAGAGCGTCGGACTTCTCTACTAACGTCCTCCGAATGCCCTTGCTACTTGACCACGCTCATTTGAATGTCTGTTATTTTCACTTCATTTTGATAGTCGGTACCGACCAGAACATTCAGACAAACACTTCATGAGCGCAAAGATCCCATCATATTGAATCCGATACATTCCCAAGATTTTAATCTTTTTTTTTAAATCAATGTAAATATTAAATACCTATTATTTGTTATTTTAGAACAGGTAACGTGGCTCTCGTCGGCTGTTCCTACGCAGGCAGCATGGCGACCTGGATGAGGCTCGCGTACCCTCACATAATAACAGTTGCATTCTCCGACAGCGGACCTCTGCACGCCCAGGAGGACTTTCCAGGTACGCACAGGGCATACAATTTAAATACAAGACACTTTCAGTTCATGTACTTTTCAATATAATCAGTGGCACAAGATTCTCTGCTGTCTGTTGTATAATATAAATAAAAAGTTGAAATAATAAAAAAAAATATTACATATAATTATATTCATAAATGTACATATATAACATAATGTATTATAGTTCAATAGACAGAGCGAAACAAAGCAAGAGCTTCACAGCGGCCTTGATAGTATACTTTGTATATTTCTTTAATATTTCTTATTATACGTGTAGGTTTTCTTAGGCTGACATGAGATAAATTATAATGCTTATGTTTAGAAACTTGATTAATGTTTGTCTGAAACCAAACACGATTTTTTTCACCCTCTACAACGTACAGATTATATAAAATAGTCGGAACATTTTTAAATTATATAACAAAAGCAACTGTACATATTTTTTCAATTGTGAAATATTTTTATTGTTTCACTAAAATAACATTCATGAAACGAACAAAAAAGTCACCCTTCCGAAATAGTTTGTGAAATAAAATTCAGTTTAATAATTTGACTCACAAACTGCGTGCAAAAACTTTTTTAAAATACTGTACAATATTATCGCTTTAAAATATTCAGTAAGCTTTACACCGGGCTGTTACTAACAAGTTCAAACGTTAGGTGTTTTTTTAAGGGCAAACCGACCTACTAAATGGCCTACCAAGAAATATAACCCGTTGTAAATGCGCCACCAACTCTGGGAACCAAGATGTTATGTCCTATAGTCCTCTATTTACACTTCACCACAACTCAAGTTAAAGATCGTTATTAATACGCTTTTATTAGCTTGGGTTGTATGTAACGGAATCTTTGAACTTAATTTTCACCAATTTCCAGAAGTCTGATTAATTTGAAACTTTGCATACGTATCAAGGACCGATGACAATGCAATAATTTGATAACAGTTTTTTTTTTTTTTCGACGTTTCGCTGGATAATCTTAGCGTGTTTTTTTAGTTTTTTTAAACTATTATTATTTATTTTTCGTTAAAGACACAACGTAACTTACATAGAAACAATAAATTAAAGTAAAGGCTAAGTGATCGTAAGGTATTACAAGTTTTAAATAATACTGTATAATAATATAAATACTTGGTGGTAGAGCTTTGTGCAAGCTCGTCTGGGTAGGTACCACCCACTCATCAGATATTCTGCCGCAAAACAGCAGTACTCTGTATTGTTGTGTTCCAGTTTGAAGGCTGAGTGAGCCAGTGTAATTACAGGCACAAGGGACATAACATATTAGTTCCCAAGGTTGGTGGCGCATTGGCGATGTAAGCGATCGTTAACATTTCTTACATTGTCTATGGGCGTTGGTGACCACTTACCATCAGGTGGCCCATAATGCTCGTCCGTCTGCCTATGCAATAAAAAAAAATATACATTCCGATAGTTTAGTTTCAGATACTTTCAATGAGCCCACAACATCCACCTATTCAATGTTGAGAAAATAAACAAAAGACGAATAACTCTCTAGCCCTTTATATTTTGTTTCTCAAAGTCTTGACTATTATATTTTCCAGAATACCTCGAGGTGATAACCGAGGCCCTCCGAGTACAAGGCAGCGAGGCGTGCGTGTCTTCTATTGAGGAGGCGATCAGACGCGTGATGCAACTACTTGAAATACCAGCTGGAGTCGAGCGCGTGTCGCAGTTATTTAAGTGAGTATACAAACTGTGTGGGGGTCCAAGAGAAAATTACCATGAGGTGGTCTCTTTATGCGTCTGCCATTCGAAAATATTTTGTATAATAGTGTCTCAAATGTTAGTGGAACACCCAGCATCGTGGCGTGGAAACGAAAATCCGAGTCGTAGCGCTTATTGTATTTTATGTATTGTAGGGTATACATACATAACGTTTAAGTATGTACTTTTTTGAAAAAAAAATATTAAAACATCTTGTACTGGAGCCAAAACGGAAAAGCATAAATATAACCGTGTCATGAAAATGTTTGGAAAATCTGTTTCACCAAAAATCAATATATAAAATCACCAAATATCAAGATGCCTTGATGGACTACAATAAACTAACACCTTGAACAAGTTAAGTTCATAATAATCATATGTTAAGTTCATATATATGTCTTATGTCTAAGTCTGTCTGTCTGTCTGTCTATCTTATGTCTAAGTTCCTTGTGATGTTTTTCTTTTTGTGTAATATGTTTTTTTACTCAAGGATAAGGGCTTTCTAGTTTTAGTTTTTTGTTCTTATAATTTCATTTATTTATTTTCGTGTGCGCGCCTTTGTTTATGTTTACCCAATAGTCAGGGGCCATCTGAAAATCAGTGCTGTGCATTAGCACAGCTTATACTGAGATGAACCCCTTGCTACCTACACTGTATTCTTTAAATTTAATTATTTTCTTCTGTATAATCTATGTAATGTATGTGTGTAGCAAAATAAATGGTTTATATATTTGGTGATTTTATATATTGATTTTTCCTTTCCTTGAACCTAGGTATATCTACCGTAGACAATAATGTAACCACAGAGTATATTTTGGAGGTCCTGTCAAAAGTTAATTAATATTGTAATGTACTGGATGTAGCACCTGCACGCCCCTGCAGACGACACCTCTGGACCTTGCAACTTTCTTCTGGTTCGGCATCACGGAAACTTTCGCGTACCTGGTGCAGTACGCGACGCCGGGACAGATACCGGCCGCGTGCGAACGACTAACTAATAACACACTAGGTAATATTTCTTATTTAATTGCCTCTACTAATATAAGCTATAATTAAAAGTATTTTGAACACGCTGATCTCAGGACCTACATATCCAACTTGAAAAATCAGAATCAGAAATAATAAAGATATCTGTGCCCTGATGGCGAGCGCATATAGCCAGCGACCGCGTTTTAAGGACAACATATTATGCAGCAAGTTATATGTGTACTAGTAGTGATGGTATTTAATCGTGGCGTGCGTATTTTTATTTATGTAAATGTCCCTCGGAAACATTAATATCTGAAATTGAAAAGACCATCAAAGTAATATTCGCGTCACGAGATCTGTAGTTACGAAAATATTCAAAACAATGATTAACGCGAAATACCTGTATAGACGCTACCTGAAAAATATTAAATGGATTTTTTTTTAATATTTAACATTATATTATGTTTCGGTAAAAAATATTAATAACGTTATTTAATTAGTTCTGTTAATTAGTAATGAAGCAACGGTGCCACTTTCTACATCCTGCCCTCGGGTGAATGCATATATGTATGTTTATAATAGTTTGTAGGTTTGGTCATGAAATAATTTTGTTTTCGGTAGTTATAATGTAACATGACGTTTTGTTGAACGCTATTAATGTTGACGTGCAGCAGCGCCATCTAGCGATGAGTTACAACAAAGTGGATACTAAAAACTATCGCGGTCGTACAAACTGTATCGAATCCTATTAATCACAAACAAATATACCATCACTTCTATATATAGATATGTGTATTTTAAAGCAGTTTAAGAAAACATATAATTTAATATTTATATAAAACGAAAACAGTTAAATAGCCAACTCTGAAGCGGCGCCACTGAGCTCACAACTCGCCCAAGGTCTGTTAACTGTGTGTAGGCGTTTGGTGACAAGTGACGACATCTTTGATATAAATTTTATAAACACGGACAGATGCGCATTAAAGGCGCTATCTTCACAGTACCACACTCAAACAACGTTTAGAGTTAAATCTCTAAAATTTAAAGTCAACCAATCAAAATAAAAAATCAATTTTCCTTCTATGTATTTTATATAATTTTTCCCACTTTAAATCACTTTAAATTTGACTTATGACTTAAGTATATAATATGTAAGTATAAAACTATTTTTTAGGTGGCACTAACATTAATTGTGATTTCATTAAATTAGTTACCTCAGGTATATAAGATATTACTTTATGTAACGATTCTGATATTAATATAAATTAATTATAAAAACATATATTTATTAAACCAATTATTATATATTTATTTTGGACGTGGTTTGTCAACGTTGTCGTCGTCGTTTCAATGATGATGGAACCTCTAGTTGTCTTTGTGAAAATGTCGATAATTTCTCGCCAATTGTTAATAATGTTGAATGTTTTACATAATTATAAAAATATTGCATTGCAAATGTGAGATTTAAAATTCTCAGCTGAATCGTTTCGCTGGTACTGATTTAATATTTAATTAAAAGATTAAACGGTCGTTAATTAAAATGAGAAATTAAAAAAAGAAAAAAATATACGAATTAAGAATACTTTATTGTAAATGAAAAAAAAATGAACTCCACGGCGGGGAATCGAACCCCGGTCTCCCGCGTGACAGGCGGGGATACTTACCACTATACTACCGAGGATGCGAATGTTATGTTGAATTTAGCGTAGATTTGCTACTAATACAATATTATTTACGATAATTTTGATATTTGATAAGAATTTAAATGTTTAAAGATTAACCTTCTCTAATGTAATATGTATGCATTACATCAATATAAACGCAGAACACTTTCAGAGCAGATATTATATCCTGTGATATTATGCTTTTTAGAAGAAATTATATTTGAAAAGCCATAACAAGCGGAAATCGTTAAACCAAAATATTAAATCTTACTGAAATGATCATAAACGCGAATGTTTGTACGTGTGTTACGTAATCACGCTTCAGCGACTGGTGGTTAAACTATATAAAAAAAATATTAAAATCGAAAATAGAATTACTAATCAGTTTCGATAAAAAATTGTGATGCGATTAGGCAAATATATTAATACTGAAGTAACATATTTTTACAGGTGACCCAGTAGAACGTTTAGCCGCCTGGATAACCTCTCAGTCCTGGACGCAGCCGTGTATCGAATCCCGATACTCTGAGCAGATCGCCGCACACACGGACACCAGCTACGATGCACCGCAGAGCACAAGTAAGTTAACAGTTGAAAGGTTATATTTATTTATTTGCATAGATTATGCAAATGCAGATAAAATATATGGTGCAATTAATACATAGAATAGTAAGTTGATTAAATAAATTGCAATACCTATCTCTTATTATTATTAATGATCGGTACATGTTTTGATTTTTTTTTATTTGTTTAAATTATTACAAAATCTGACAACAAAACCCGCTGAGTACCGGTTGCCGTTTTTACGATACGATATCATAACTTTTCTTACCGAAGCGGTGATATTTTTAATTTAACTTATAAAGAAAACGTTATAGAATATAAGAATAAGATAATATTAAATAAATAAAGATAAAATATTAACTAAAATTCAAAACATTCTGCGAATTAGTTTCAAACAGTATACCTATGTACTCTTTCCTCATATGAAATGTTTCAATGATTATATATTTAATTATTTAAGCTAAATACATTATATAATTATCTATAAATGTTACACTAGGACAAAATACAAAAAGTATTACTATTTATATTCGGTAAAAGAAGCGACTTTAAGCTCTCCACTTGATCAACGAATCTATAAACAATGTATAGAAGTAATAAAGGAATGAACTCGATATGCAAATCGTTCGACGAAATAATGAATAATGCTAAATCCATATTCCGTAGAATTCAGAAAGCTTCTTTAAGTCCTGGTAACTCTAAACTCGAAACACATTTGCATTTGAATCGCTGGCTTGTTGTTAAAGGCTTTTACGTTAATAATAAATTTAAAATAATACGATTCGGACATTTGTAGACTAAAGTTACCTTACAGTCGCTCGTGATAAATTGGTTATGTTTCAAAATGAATTAACACAATGAGTAATGTTACCCGAAAAGTTTATTAAACAAATTAATTATTAATTAAACAAAGTCATTTAAACACAATCACAGTCGAAATAAATTCAATTTGGACAGAAGTGTAGTTAGGCGTTATTTCAATATTTTACTTTGTGGTTTTGCCTTGAGAAAACCAGTCTGGATAGGTTTCAACCAGGTTTGACGAGTGATTGAGCCAGTGTAACTGCAGGCAAGAGGGTCATGGCATCTTAGTTTCCAGGATTGTTAGCTCATTGGCAATCAGAGGGTCAATATTTCCAAAACTGCCAACATATTATCACATTAGATAACCTATTTGCCAATTCGCCAACTTATTCGAACATAAATAATTAATTTCTTATTTTTATATAAAAAATAATTTAAAAAAGCCGAGGTGAATAGTGGTAATACGCGCGTATCGTCACAGATGATCGTGGGTTCAAACCCGGGAAAGTACCACTAAATTATTGTCCTGTGCTTAATTTGTGTTTATAATTCATCTCGTGCTTAGCGGTGAAGGAAAACATCGAGAGGAAACCTGCATGTGTCTTCATTTCATTTCACTGAAATTCTCCCACATATATATCTCACCAACCCACATTGGAACAGAGTGGTGGAATAAACTCCAATCCTTCTTCTCAAAAATAAGGAGAGGAGGCCTTTGCCCAGGAGTGGGGCATTCACATGCTGTTACTTGTTTATATAAATTATAATTCAGCATTTTTATAACCAATTATCTGACACGACTCGCAATTTATAACAAGTGTATGAAAATAAAAAAATTCTCATAGTCTTTGACGGTTCCTGTCAATAGAGTCCACTTTTCAATCCGGTAATATTTCACGCCTAATTAAAACTTGTTAATTAATTCAAAAATGCTTGTAAAGTATCCTTGAATTAAGTTAATTTTGATCACATACGATGGTCTTTTATGTATTTTTGCCGAAACAAAATACATATTTTAACTAGGTAACCGTAGGTATTGGTGTTTAGTCTATACGGAGAAATGATCGCGGGATCAAACCCAGGCAAGCACCATTTTGTTTGTTGGTGCCTAAATTATATTCATAATTCATCTTCCCAGCGTGAAGATATATACATGTGTAAATAAGCCACTAAAGCTTTTCCTTATTAGAAGAGTTTGCTTAACAGTGGGGCAATGAGTAGCTGTGAAACTCTTTTATGAATTGTTCAGAAACTTTCATTATCTTCGTAAAGAAATCAGATTTGATACGTCATCATAATTCAATTAACGCGTCTTAAAATAGATATATTGAAAAAAACATTAATTAACCTTTGTAAAAACACACCTTACTCATAATATATACGGTACTGTACATAGAACAAGTGACATGGTGACACACGAGGAAGGTAAAGAAATAATTAACAACGGATACCCATAGCGGCGACTATTTTGTCACACGTAGTACCTACGCGTATTATACGTCTGCCAAGCCCGCTGTACACGTGTACGTGCGTCGTGCATGTTAGCGCTAACAAACAATGTCTTCGATCCTTTCTTCAAAGGCGGTTATTTATTTGGCATTTTATTTGTTGATGTATAATAATATATAATACAGAAGATAGCATATAATATGTAGAAATGTTACTCGCATTTAAGAAATAAATTTACGCACAACAAATGGTATATAACTAACATTTACGCATGTATAAAATTTTACTAATATTTACGAAAAATAGATAATGACATATTGGACATGAATTGTTTTTAAATTTGTGTTTAAAACACGTGTGAAATTGATGTTGTCTTGAAAGAAGATAATAAATCTGTAATAATATATGATTTGATTAAAATATCAATTTTTATAAATTATTTCCAGTGCGTCTCTGGACCTACCAAACGTGCGTGGAGTATGGCTGGTATCAAACCACGACCAGCAGTAAGCAACCCTTCCTCTCCGCGGTTCCTCTAGGCTACTTCCACCAGATGTGCAAGGATTTCTTCTCTACAGCGTACGTACCTACATTTCATTGATCACCTTCAGATTTACGGGTAGAGCCATGGATATTACTTTGATATAAATAACTCGTCTAACGTGAATGAAGTCTTCATTCGAGACCCGCGAATATTAGGTATGGTGAGTTGGTAGTATTTATGTAATCATTTTTAAAAAATATTAGGAATAAAATTACCCAGAAAAAATATTAACTGTCATTTTCAATTGTAAATGACGAAAATTTCATGGGCAACTGAGGTCATCTCTGTCAACTGAGGTCAACTGAGATCACCTCTTGTCCTAGCTACCCGATTTTTACAGTGGTAGTGCCATGCTGCATACCTTTAGGTTGTAGCCGAATGGGCCGGCACGCCCGGGGAAGTACCACTCTCTCACTTAAAATCGGCGTGAAGTGGTAGCCATGCTACCGCGTTTCGTCCGGTTTGTGAGAGTTCCGGAGGCCCAATTCCCCCCCCCCCCAACAAAATGAGTGCGCAGAATCAAAAACAGCTACCCCAGGACGGTACCATCTGCGACTGCGGTGGACAATCCCTCTCTGGACATCCATGCTCAGGACATACACCGCCTGAGCAGGGATGCCCAGGCTGCCCTTCGAATTCTGGGGGGGGCAATTTTGCGCTACGGAATGGTCGGGGCAAACGGAGCAGGCATCTTAAGGCAACCCCTTCCACCCTTACTGTGGACTTCTGCAACATCAGGGGACTGAATTCCAACTTAAACGCCGTCCACTACCATCTTGAGACGGCGAAGCCGGCCTTGCTCTTTCTCACCGAGACCCAGATATCGTCTCCGGCGGACACCTCATTTCTCTCCTACCCGGGGTACAACTTGGAACATTCCTTTGTACCACGGGCTGGAGTGTGTGTTTATGTCAGAGAGGGTATCTGCTCTCGTCGCCTCGCCCATCTTGAAGGGAGGGACCTATCTATTCTTTGGCTGCGCGTAGACTGCGATGATCATCCGCGAATCTACGCGTGCCTATATAGGTCCCATAGCGGTAATGCCGAAACTGATCGGCTCGTTGAGCACATGCAACGGGTGACAGATTCCATGCTGCAGCAGATCCCATCCGCAGAGATCGTGATTCTTGGCGATTTTAACGCCCACCACGCCGAATGGCTAGGTTCACGTACCACCGATCATGCGGGGAGATCTGTGGCCGATTTTGCCTTGGCATATGATCTGACACAACTGGTTACCTCGCCAACGCGAATCCCAGATGTGGATGATCATACACCTTCCCTGCTAGACCTTCTGCTGACCTCTCATCCGGACGGGTACCATGTTTCCGTCGAGCCTCCTCTTGGCTCGTCGGACCATTGTCTCGTCCGGAGTACAGTGCCAATCTTACGCCCCTCACGGCCTCGGTTCGTGGGATGTCGGCGAGTGTGGCACTACAGGTTAGCGGACTGGGATGGGATGCGGTCCTTCTTTGCATCCTACCCATGGGGGCGGATTTGTTTCTCGCCGGATGATCCAGATGTCGTTGCTGACTCGGTCGCTGATGTGGTGTTTCAGGGTATGGAACTTTTCATTCCGTACTCTGCAGTACCCATCGGTGGCAGATCCCGGCCCTGGTTTGGTGGCTTCTGCAAAACGGCGTCACGCCGAAAAGTAGAATGCTATCAAGCCTGGGCTGAAGCGACGGCATCGCGTGATGTAAATACCAGCGCATTTAAAAAGGAATACAACTCTGCCTCCAGGTCTTTCAAAAGAGTTATTGCCAAGGCAAAGTCGGAGCACATAGGCAGAATTGGCGAGAGATTGGTGCGTCTTCCTTCGGGAACACGCGCATTTTGGTCTCTCGCTAAGGCTGTCTTAGGGAATTTCTGTCAGCCCTCCCTTCCATCTCTGCATAGGAGCGATGACACGTTGGCTCATACCGCGAAGGAGAAAGCTGACCTCTTGAGCACTCACTTCGCGTCAAACTCGACTCTGGATGACCAAGGAAAGATACCACCGACAATCTTGCGGTGTGATACCACGATGCCGGATATTAAATTCCGACAAAGTGCGGTTCGTAAAGCACTTTTTTCCTTGGACATCCATAAGTCGAGTGGGCCCGATGGCATTCCTCCGATTGTGCTGCGTACTTGTGCTCCCGAGCTGGCACCGGTCTTAACGCGCCTTTTCCGCCACTCCTACACATTAGGCGTAGTCCCGAATTCTTGGAAGACTGCTTTGGTGCACCCGATCCCTAAAAAAGGCAATCGCTCTGATCCAACAAACTATAGACCTATTGCTGTCACCTCCTTGTTCTCCAAGATAATGGAATCCCTTATTAACTGCCAGCTCCTGCGGTACCTAGAGGAGCACCAGCTGATCAGCGACCGCCAGTATGGCTTCCGTCGAGGTCGCTCAGCTGGTGACCTTCTAGTTTACCTGACTCACAGATGGGCTGCAGCGGTTGAGTCCAAGGGGGAGGCAGTAGCAGTCAGCCTGGACATGGCGAAAGCCTTCGATCGGGTATGGCATAAAGCGCTTCTCTCGAAGCTTCCTTCCTACGGGCTTCCCGGGAAATTATGCACGTGGATCACCAGCTTTTTGGCAGATCGGAGCATCAAGGTCGTTGTCGACGGTGCATGCTCTGACTTAAAATTCGTCAATTCTGGTGTTCCACAAGGCTGCGTTCTTTCACCTACTCTGTTTCTTCTGCATGTCAATGATATGTTACAAATCAGTAACATTCACTGCTATGCGGATGACAGCACTGTAGACGTTCTATACACCGGCCGTAGCAATATTTCTCGGGAACACGTCGACGAGTGTCGGAACAAACTTGTGTCTGAAGTCGAGACCTTGTTAACCAAAGTCTCGGACTGGGGCCGACTAAACTTAGTCCAATTCAACCCCAATAAGACTCAAGTTTGCGCGTTAACCGCTAAAAAATCTCCTTTTGTCATATCCCCTCATTTTGAGAATATTCCCCTCGCTGCCACAGCCAGTATCGGGATACTTGGCGTCGAGATTTCGAACATTGTTCAGTTCCGCGGTCAATTGGAAGTTAAAGCTAAATTGGCTTCTAAAAAGCTTGGAGTGCTCAACAAGGCGAGACAGTACTTCACGTCGGCCCATCGCCTACAACTTTACAAGGCGCAAATTCGGCCCCACATGGAGTACTGCTCTCACCTCTGGGCGGGAGCTCCCCAATACCAGCTTCTTCCTTTTGACCGTATTCAACGTAGAGCAGTTCGAATTGTCGACGATCAGGCTATTACTGATCGGCTTGATACTTTGGATTTGCGTAGAGATGTAGGGTCCCTCTGCATCCTCTACCGCATATATCACGGGGAGTGTTCTGAGGAGTTGTTTGGTTTAGTCCCGGCAGCTGAATTTCACCACCGGACATCGCGCCAGAACTCTAAATTCCATCCCCATCACCTCGATGTCTGGAAATCCACAACAGTGCGTTTCTTAAGGCATTTCCTGCCCCGCACAATCACTCTGTGGAACCAGCTTTCGCCGGCGACTTTTCCGAACCGATATGACTTAAGAACCTTCAAGAAGAGAGCGTACTCTTTCCTAAAAGGCCGGCAGCGCATCTGCATGTCCTCGGATGTTGCAGATGTCCATGGGCGGTGGTAGTCACTTTCCATCAGGTGAGCCTCCTGCTAGTTTGCCCCCTCTAACATAAAAAAAAAAAAAAAAAATAGGTAAGAGCTATCGAGCGCTGTCGCCCGCGCCTGTGTTGCCATGTAATTTTCGTCATTTAAGTAAATTAATTTGTTTCGGGGTAAATTTTTTTGCTTACAAATTTAATACTGATTACATAAAAAGAACCGACTAACGTAACCTAATAACCAGTTCACGGGTCGGACAGGGTTTTTGTTACACGCTGTATATACATACAGCGAGCTGCATACACTCACTCCGTCTGTATAGACGGAGTGAGTGAGGGCTCTATGTATAGCTCGCAAAAAGCCAGTCCGGGTACGGGCATCGAGGGTATCCTGAACTGGGCTAATCCTCACCGGCGAACTAGCTTCCTATATCGTTTCTTCTAACCGGAAAGGCCAGGATCATACCAATGCTGTCATAGGCGGGGACATCTTACATATAAATAAACTATTTGATACATCATAAGAAAGAAAACACCAATGACCTGATATTTTATTATTTATTGTCACCAGCTTCGACGAATCGTTATTGCGTTCGGGTATAGAACGAACGAACAACTTGTTCGCCGGCTTAACACACATGCCGGACAGCGTGGTGTCGGCGGTCGGCGGTCACGACCCGTGGTCGCCGATGGGGCCGAACGCGACGCACGCGACGACGTCATCGCCTGTTCACGTCGTGCCCGGCGTATCGCATTGTAGAGCTATTAGGTATGTGAATTAAATACGATTCAATAATAACATATACTCTCCAAACTTAAAATATATACGTAATATGAATTTAGTATTCTTAAGTGAAACTGATTTTTTAAAACCTCGAATTGGAATGTTGCCCCATTATTGAATGGAAAAATAACAATCGACAGTATTAAATTAGCGCGCGTTTTTTTATCAACGATATTTTATGGATCAAGGAATCTCCTCACTATATTAACTCTATTTCCAGATCAACCGATGACAGCGAGACGACAGATTTACAAAATGCGAAAGTTGACATATTGCTCTACATGGACCATCTGATGACTGGGTTTAGAGCCAGCGCCAGTTCTGCGGCGCTGTCTCCTGTACTAGTGGCAGCACTCGCCAGCCTCTATATGGCATTGTAACATCACTTGATGGTTGAATTTAACAGAGGAAGATACAAATATTTCATAAATATAAGAGTAAATAAATGCTGGGCTAAGGCACAGCTTTCTCTTTGTTTTTGAGGAGAAGGTTTCATCAATAAATATATAGCTAAGTTAATAGTGTTTTATTCTTTCTGATCGCACCTCATCGGTGCAGAAAAACATTGTGTCTCCACCTCCGTGATGCCTGATCTTCTTCCAGCTGTCATTATGGTAGGATTTTTTATCTTAATGTATACATATATATATATTTCAAATTTTTATTTCAAAATGGTGGTCTTTATGAGGTATCAAATATTCCTTCAATATTGCTGGCTAAGCTTGTACTGTAGTCAGCTTGCTCTTGATGGACCCTGTAACAAAATTTGGTACGGGGGATTTCTTCCTAACTGCGGTGTTCGTTTGTGCAACATTTCTATACTTCGCTATTTTTTTATATTGTTTTATTTCTATTACAAATGAAGTACAACCAATTTTCGAATGGAGTATAAAATTATATAAAGATTAGCATATTAACGACACCTCCGGTGGCCAATAGGCAACCAACCCAGACATGCGAATACTATCCTAGCTATTCAACTTGGTGATAGAGCTTTGTGCAAGCTCGCCTGGGTAGGTACCACTCACTCGTCAGATATTCAACAGCAGCAGTACTTTGTGCTGTTGTGCTCCGGTTTGAAAGGTGAGTGAGCCACTGTATTTACAGGCACAAGGTACATAACATCTTCGTTCCCAAGGTTGGTGGCGCATTGGAGATGGAAGCGGTGGTTAACATTTCTTACAATGGCAATGTCTATGGGCTTTGGTGACCACTTACCATCAGGTGGCCCATATGCTCGTATTACACCCTGTACAATAAAAAAATGAGATGCGTATAAACAGTGTAAACTCTATATAACGACACTCAAGGGACTGTGCATATTTCGACGTTATAGAGAGTTGTCGTTAAATGGAGACAAGAAAAATCTGTATTAGAAAAATGAAAAGTTTCTTTCAGACTAGTGGTAGTAATTAAAAGCACTGTCGACGGTCTTCGTAATTAGGTTTCTTTAATTATTTTTGGAAGATTTTCCATCCTTTTCTGCTTGTAGAATTTTTCTTTCATGCGCGTATCAATAAAACATTTTCTTCAATACACTTACCACGTTACAATTACAATACTTGCCACGTTTACAATTTGAAAGTTTGTTAACAACTAAGAATATGATTAACCCTATTGTTTTAAAGATAAAGAACGGATATCTTAAAAAGTTCGGCATGTATGATGCTGAGTCTATAGTCAAGTTTATTACGGGCTAGGATAATAAGTGAAAAAAAAACGTTCACAACTGTGCAGTTTTTACTAATTTTGGCAACTTTTTCGTCGTTATTGAGAGTGGATGTGGGTTTAATGATCTTTATTTTTCATAAAAGACACAAAGTCACTTACATGGAAACAATATAATTACTTTTAAGAATAAGTGATCGTAATCAATTACATGTTATTCATTCGTTCTTTTGTAATGTTATATAGAGTGTATCATTGTATGGAAGACAAGGTAAACCAACCAAAGGCGAGTGATTTCAACGATTTAGGAAATTTGTCTTTACATCGAGTGACCTTATATGGAGTTTACACTGTATTATAATTTTTTACGGACTTCGAGTTCGAGTGAGATTTCGGATAACATTTTACGAATAGTTGCTTATAAATATACCTACTTGTATGTTTTAGGAGTTTTCGTTAAAAAGAAACACATTTACAATGGCAATGTTTATTCTATGTTACATACTTAGGTACAGCGATATCTAACGTGTATAGTTTTTGTTTATATACAGCTTGTTAATCATATAATTATACATTTAATATAAATTAACGTATTTTCAATACGATATACGGAAACATCAATTCCTATCATAGAAAGCTTATTCGAAAAATCACTACGCTGTTTACACAAGTTGTCGGAAGTGGTCACCCGTCCGACCGTCGCCCGACCGTCGTCCGACCGTCGTCCGACCGTCGTCCGACCGTCGTCCGACCGTCGTCCGGAGTGAACGTCGCTTCGCTGGGTCTCGTTATTTTTCTTTACTTTTTTGGTTTTTCTCTCTCTAAACAGCTATGTATCAACTAGTTACATACGTCAGTTAATATGGCATTAGCAAGGTACTAGGAATATTTAGGGCACTGTGGTACAAGTCTACACTTACATCTATATAACATATCGTGTCTGTTTGTACAATACGTGGAATAACAGGACGGGCCCGTGGATATAATTATATTCAAACAATAACATCAAAATATATATAACTACTTGTTTATTGATGTTTTTATTTTAATAAAATAAAATTCTAAAAATTATAATTTCGTAGAAAAAACATTGTCAAAACTTTAAATATTACTTTTGTATAAAATTGATTTAAAAAATTAACGTTAAAATTTACTAACAACAATCAAAATAAATAACTTAAAAAAGAACTCGATAAGCCGTCCGACGGGCCGCCATTTTACATTACATACGTATAATATTATTAACAATGAAAAAATACAGATTTTTTTGTATATTGTCAAATAATACTTTTTTTTTATTTCAAAGTAGCGCAACATACCGACATACAGCGAGACATTATTTACACTTATTTATACATGTATATAGAAACGCAAAATAATATATTTATACAAGCGATCACATCAAGTTACTTATGGAATACGAAAAACGAAACGAAATAATTAATTTAATACTAAAAAAATATTACAAAAACGGTAACGTTGCGATTACTGTTACATTACAAAATATACAATATTAGTACGAGTCTGATATTCGACGGGACATCGAAACCGTTGGGTGGTCGAGGAGCTGGATCGATTCTGATGAAACTTTCAACAAAAATATATATCGATTTTTTTTTTGGAAAAAAAAATCTCGTTTTTTCGTCAAGTTTCGCTAAGCGTCATAGAGGGTCGCGCCGGCGCGGGGGGGCGGGGCGGACGGGGGGGAGGGTACAGCCGGGGGGAGATCAACCCCCATTACTCGGTTGGTCCTGTTGGCAAAAACAATACAAATGTTAAAAAAATACATTAAAATTTATCATAAGCTTAATGAGGCAATGTTACAACCTTTATAACTAAAATATATTCTTGATTTCTTAATTAATTTTATGATCAATTTATATTCAAATATTATAATCTAAAATATAGAATGATTTTTTCCCGAGACTCCGAGCATTTTATCTCATGGTAACATTCTCACCTGGTGTCAGAAATGAGTGAGAAAAATAAAAACTAAATGAAATAGTGAGTAATAAAACTATTGAAACGAAAAATTATGTTTAATTACAAATAGGTAGATTAACGGTCCACCTGACCGATCGGCCGCGGCGGCCAATCTCAAGAGAGATTAGCCAACTGCGCAGGAGATGTTATTGTGCACGAGTGTGTGCGCAAACGCAGGTGCACTCTCTTTTCCTTAGCTCTCATAATCCAATGGGACGGCAATCCGACACGACCGGAAGGAGTTCAGGCGCAGGACCAACGGTTTAACGTGCTTTCCGAGGCACGGGAGTGTACACACTTCCAACTTCCAGACTCCGGGCTGCTACTGAGAATTTTCTGACAGGAAACCCCAATAACTATTTATTGGTCCGACCTGGGAATTGAACCCAGCACCACCGAGTCTGCGGCCTTATGTCAAGCCACTAGACCAACGAGGCAATCTAGGTAGATTAGCTATCAATGGTATTATAAATGTTGTTTAGCGGCTGATTAGTTAAACACAGCTTTCTCCCTTTCTATCATTATTGTTTTGACATTTGAAAGAAGAGAACACGATATTCTTATACTAGTCACCTGTTACTTGTTAGATAACGTTTACAAATAAAGTCGATAGACTCTAGTAACAAGAAACAGTAAACAACTCGTTCAGTTGATTCTACACTAATTGTACTCTCTATCCAATTCTTTAATTAATTTTTGACAGCCTATTAATCAATCAGTGTTGCCCATTTTTCCTACAAGCTTTATACTTGCAACAAGTCGAAAAGTATGGAGCTTAAATGACAATAAAGAGCTTAAACAATTTTTGTAATTAAGAAGTGACGTTTAATAATATAATTAAAGATTCTGAGTTTGTGAGCGGTGATGCCAGATCGATATTAACAAAAATATATAAAAAGATTTCATTACATTATAAAACTTCAATAATGAACGTTAAAATACATAAATAACTCGGCTCCGCCGACGCACCTGTATCGACTGGTCGACTCCTTTGGGGAAGATCTCCTCCGTCATTTGAAATTCTGGAACGACACGAGACAAGCGTTAGATCACCGTTCGGAGCGCCCGTACCGACCGACCGAGTCGCGTGAGCAGGGCCGTACCTCTCCGGCTGCGCGCGCAGTCGGCGCGGTCGCGCGCGGCGGCCAGCTCGGCCCGCAGCGCGCGGCGCTCGCGCTCCAGCGCCGGCAGCGCCGCCAGCAGCGCCGCCAGCGCCGCCTGCAGGCCGCACGCGTGCGCGCTCAGCCGCGCCGCCAGCGCCGCCGCCGCCGGGGAGCCCGCCGGCTCTGAGGATATAACGTATATTAATGGCGACGAATCTCAGCTTTTGGTCATCGGTTCCTTTTTATAAAGGCACGGGCCGACCGGAACCGTACTTTATTCTCCCCGCTCTTCAACCGATTACCTTTTTTATGTTTGATCGCTTTTGACGAGTATCTATGTTATTGATAAAAATAATTTATGAAGAAGTAAAAAAAAAACATACGTAATCTCAAATTAATAATGATTATATGAGCGAAAACCATGTTATAAATATATGATAACGGACATACCGTAGGCGGCCTCGAGACCGGACTCGTTGGCCGACAGGTCGGTCAGCATGTCGAACGACGCGTCGGCCTCCAGGCTGTGGTCGAATCTGTCCTTTGTGCGTGAGTTCTCCGCCTCGTCTGATTTTTCCGTTTGGTTGTCATTTGTTTCTAAAATAAGAAAATCTATCAATAAATATATTTGTCTTTGTCTATATAATGTCATCTCTTATGTAAAAAAAAATGTACGGTTAGGTTAGGGGGGGGGGGGGATGTGGTCAACGTCAGTTCTTTGCAATATTTTTTCGAGTCTAACCGTGTTATTAAATGTAGATTTTTTAATTGATTACGATTATTTTGTACCATTTTAGAGGTAGACGTAACGCTATTCCGTTATGTGACATGACCTTGGCCCAGTGCCATTTCATTCTACTGTGAGCCGCGTAAAAGAACTTCGTTCTAAATACATTATTTTAATTGAAATCGACAAATTATATAATTAATCAAAAAAACATTATTACACAAGCCTTAATTTTAATTCAAATCTTTATCTTTATTCTAATTAAAAGAGACGGATAATGATGAGTAGATGACGCGCGTGTCGTACCTCCGAGCCTAGCGGGCGTGGCGGGTGCGGGCGCGGGCGCGGCTGGCGTGGCGGGCGCTCTCCGCGCGCGGCACGAGTCGCAGCGCCCCGCGCGCGCCGACATGGCGCCCGCCTCGCTCACGTTCAGGGCGCCGCTGAGGGCCTCCGTCAACTGGTTCGCTGCGGGGGGGAATCACGGTTCATAATAGTGAACAATCGAGTTCATCGTGGAAAAGGTGTAAGCAATATATGTATATTATTGAGTAATAGTATACCAGCGTTGAAGCTCATTTAACAATGGTTTCAACACAAGCTGAGTGGTTTACCAATTTGGGCATCACATTATTCCTGTCTTTTGTTACTTTATATAATTTTGTTAATGATTTGTACAACGTGTATGTCCAAATAAAGATTTATTTGATTTGATTTGATTTGATTTGATAATAACTATTGTATAATATATAATCGTTTTTTGTTAAAATAAGCTAGAATGTTACCTTGCGCCTGCGCCGCCAACAGCAGCTGGTGCAGGTCCGGAGCAGTCTCCGTCTCGCGAGCCGTCTGCAGCTCGCCGCACACGTCTGGGGAGAGGGGAGGCGTATTAACATAACGGACACGAGTTGAAATACATCGTAACGCGCGGAACGGTATCGGCGCGGCGGACCCACCGACGTGGCCCAGCGTGTCGGCGACGGCCAGCTCCGCCAGGTGCGCGAAGCTGTCGGGCGGCACGCCCAGCAGCTCGGCCACCACCAGGCTCTTGGCCCGCAGCGCGCGCCGGATGGCCTCGTCCAGCCGCCGCAGGCGCTCTGTGGACAGCGGCGCGGTCAGTACGGGCGCTCGGCCGGGAAGGGGGAGGGGGAGGGGCGATGGGGGGGAGGGGTGCGCGCTGACCGTGGTGCGAGAAGGCGCGCGTGGCGGTGTGCACGGCGGGCGGCGCGGCGCGCACGCCCACGGCGCACACGTCTGGCACGGCGGGCGACGCTCCGTGCGTGGTGATGCGGCCCACTGCGCGCCGATGGCTGCGGAACGCGCTGTCATATTAGTCAGTTTGCCATATTATTGATTTACGGTTGTCGGTGCATTTAGCATGCTCAGGTTCAAAATCGAATTTAAATTCTTTATTAACAAAGACTCAAGAGGTATTTTTATAAAAATATTCTATAGTAAAGGTATCGACTATATATATGAGGTAAGTCGTCAGTCTCCCCGCTCGACACTCACTCGTGCCGCTCGTCCTCCTCCTCCTTGTCGACGGACACGGAGCGCGTGTCCCGCTCCCTCTCCTCGTCCCGCTCCAGCGACTGTTTGTCTCGCTCGCTCGCGTCGTCCCGCTCCACGGACGCTCGGTCTCGCTCGCTCTCGCAGGGCTCCTCGGGCGGCGCGCTGGACGTCGACTTCTCGGACGCGTCGGAGGGATTCCTTGACACGTTAATGCCTGGTGAACGTGAAATAATTTTAGAAAATCAGTTCAATAAAATAATTGTCTGTTCTCATTTCGACAGAAAATTACATAAGACTAAAAAGAAATAAACCTGTATAAATTAGTAAGACGAATCTAAACGGGCACTCACCTGAGTCGTCGGTGGAGCGTGTGTGCTGGTGGGCGGCGCTCAGGGTGGTCTTGGTCTCCGCCAGGCGCGCCAGTGGGGACTCTCGGATGTGCTTTTCCCACCTATTTCGAAGCGTAAGGCTCATCAGTACATGGCGGATTTACAACTATAATTAAGCGTCGCAACGTAATTTAATACGGTACGGAAAGGAAATATGGAAATGCGGCACCTTAGCACGCGTCATCGCACGCACGCACGCACACGAGAACACATCATCCTAGCGATCTAAGCACACAGTCGAAACTCACGTGAGATACTCGGTGGCGGTGTGCGTCGACAGCTCGTGCATCTGCACGGCGTTGATGTTCATCAGGAAGAAGGTGTTCCGCACGGCGGCGTTGGGGCGGAACAGCACCTTGTCCCACTTGATGATGGGCGACAGCAGCGCGGCGTGCGAGGGCTGCGCCAGCGGCCGCAGCACGTAGCGGTCGCCCTCGCGCTGCAGCAGCACGAGGCAGTCGTCCAGCATGAGCGCCAGCACGGCGATGCGCTTGGAGTCGGCGCGCAGCAGCAGCTCGCCCTCGTGCCGCAGCGCGTGCGCCGTGAGGTCCAGGCGCCGCAGCTCCTCGCACTCCGCGCCCGCGCCGCCCGGCAGCCGGACCTCCAGCTTGCTCTGGATCGAGCGCAGCCTGCGGGGGGGGACACTACACTGACTCGCTCGCTCCTCTTGAGGGTAGAGGACAACTCGAAGTATTTATACTCGTTAATACGATAACAAAGAGGGAGGGAGCGGCAGGGACGCTCACCGGTGCTCGTTCTCCGCCGTGCGTATGGCGGTGTCCACGCTGTGCAGCACGTCCTTGGCCACGTTGAGCGCCTTCCTCAGCTGGTTGATGTCCTCCGGACTTTCGCCGTCCGCGCTCTCGTCCTCACTCGCCGTCTTCAATATACTCTCCAGGAGGAGCTGGTACTTTGTTAACCTACACCACAGATATACATACATTTAGAAAACAACTTTCCTACGGTCATTTTATTAGTTAACGATACCACTGTCACCAAATTAAATTTAAGAATGAGCAAAAGTTAATTAGTAAACGCCTCCAAAAAAAATAAACACCAATGCTCTGTAAATACCTAGTTCACTCTTTACTGAGTAGAGGTTCTTACAGCTAATCGTGATTATGTTCCGTACTTTACACACGTTATCTTAATCTCACCTCTGCCACACGCAAGCCAGCAGGTCCTTCAGCTGCAGACGGCCACAGCGCGGCAGCTGCTCCCGCCCCGTCAGGAACTGATGCAGCTCCTTGTTCTTACGCCTCCTCTCACGCAGCGCATCCAACGCCATGCGCTGACCGCGGCAGAACTTGGAGAGGCACGAGGCGTAGCCCGAGTCGCCGAGCTAGAAACAGAGACCGGCGTTGAGGACCAGTGGACTCGTCGGACCCGTCACAGGGCGGGCGGCTCTCACCGTGGCGAGCATGGCGTCGGCCACGGGGCGGATCTGCACGACGTGGTGCGGCGCGTCGGCGCGCACGGCGCGCAGCTCGGCGTAGAGCCGCGAGTGGCGCTCGCGCACGCCCGGCAGGTTGGGGAACAGCGCGCGCAGCTCCTCCGCGGGCAGCAGCGCCGGCTGCCGCTCCAGCGGCTTCAGGAAGTCCACGCCCAGCACCTTGAGCCAGCGCACGTGCGAGCCCTCCGACACTATTAGCTCTGCGGGAAACGTTCGTGGTCAGGCGCGTGACGTCTTGTATCATTGTATATTGTATCGTATCGTGTTGTATCATCAAGAATATTCCTTTTTATTTTACTAAATCATTAAAGTATAATAATGGTTCTGGCTTACACATATATTCTTTATAATCACTAATATTTAAATCATTTTTGAAAAGCAAAATATTGTAGCGTTTCTTAACAACACGAGTGCCATGCGAGTTAATCTGAAGATTCCTCATACCGTGTATGACCTCCTGTCGTTTCCTGATGGGCGCCGAGAGTACGATCGTGTCTCGGATGTGCGGCGGCAAGCTGTCCGACCACTGAGCGGCGAGGGGTTCCTCTTCCTCGGACCAGTCGGAATTGGAAGCTAAAATGAAATAACGATTGCAAACGATTTGAACATACAAAAAAAATTTTGAACAAATGGCGAATACGTATTTATAATAAAAGAAAAGATTCAATTCATAAATTTACGTTTGAAATATATGATTCATCGATAATATTCATAATGAGTGTCATACCTTGGTGTTCAGTAGCGACGGTGTTGCTCTCATTACTTCTAGAAGAGAGACTGGAACTACTTGAGCTGCCCGAGGGAGCGGTGGGCGCGCCTGGCTCGAGATCACTGCAAAAATATAACAATTCATTAAATACATTAAAATTATTATTATTTTATACTGAAATATATTTTTTACATTAACATACAATATTATAATTAAAGTCCGTCGTATTTACGTTACAAAACAATAATAAGTGTTCTTTATTTAAATATATACAATTACACGGAGCTTCTCAAGGCGAATCATTTGAATAGGTCATAAACATAATAATATGGTCCTTCGAGCCGGATTTTAACTTTACCCGATTTAATGACAATAAGGAGGATAAATTGAAATACAATAAGTAATTAACATTTAACGAAGAAACGAAAGACAATGTTATTCATTATAGTATGTTATAAGTTCCAAAAATAGTTATTTTAAGTTATTAGTGATTTATTAAGATAATTTATTAAAAACATTATTGAAATTTTATTAAACATTCTAATATTTGTGACCCATTTGCTATCTCGCTAACCTAAATACTACCTCATATTACTTACAATGCAATGCATACAACTGCAATGGTAACGTCTCATTTTGCCGGCAAAGTACATAAAACTCATTACGGTATTATTAATAAACAAGGCATGTATAAACGTCTAATCCGACTTTAATTCGCATAAACGAACAGATGCTAGACGGCACGTTTCAAAGGTCGAAGGAAATGCAGTTCATAACACGCGGAGGAAGTTATAAAACGCTCTAAAACTGGCGTCGCATAAATGAAAATGTGCTCTCGCTTCAAACGATCGTATGGCTTCTATTGGGCAAGGAGCATCATCGTACTCCTCGTGTAAGTGAAATTGGATGATAAAAAAATATGTTTTATTGAAGATTATAGAAAGACATTTATATAAGAACGAGATAACCCAGTGGTTAAATCATCCTGAATCTTAAACGACGCTAGGCAATTCAACCCCATGCACAATAAAAAACGATGTGATGTGTGTGCTTAATTTGAAATTCATTTTGTGCTCTGTTAATGAAAACATGAAGCGGTCGTTTACCTATGTTTCATATAAACTTCTGCACATACCTAATTTATTCAGAAGCAAATTTCCAATAAAGATTTTAACAAGGTAAATAATATTTTGGATCGATTTAAATGATACCAGAATAGTTATCGTTCTAAGCCTGAACCTAACTACACGATTGGTTGGTTTCGAAAAGTTATCATGTAGTCGCAAAAAATATACTTTTAATGTATTTTAACCAATCTACTTCATATATACACAAACAACGTAACAGTGACACTCGTTTTGCTATAAACACGTAACAGGAACGGCTATTAATACTAACCCCCTGATTTCCAGTCCCTACATAGAAAACACTAACTTATAAAAGGTGTATTACAAAATGAGACGAGTTTCCATCTTTCATTAATTATCATTTTATCCTTCAACCCAATTACTCGTCACTCGACACTTTCAGGTAATTAGACGTTTGCTGTGAAATGTATGTATGTCAAATGTATGCTGTGTAATTTATTTCTTTAAAGTTTAAAAACGTATATTTTTATACCACGGACTATCAAGTATGCTATTAAAGAAATCATTATAAATTAGAAATAAATTCAAAAAAGGCATAAGTAAAATTATAATTTTGCCATAAAATCATTTCTACTGTTAGTTGATTAACTTAGATTACTTTGAAAAAGCAAAATAATATCACTAACGATAACTTTATTTCTAGGGCCTGTATCTACCCTTGAACCCGTTCTCGCTACGATTATATTATCTATAGTCTAGGTGGAAAATAACCCGTCGTTGTTATAATTGCACGTTCTCACTCAAAACTAATGGATTCCACGGAAATTACATAGCTTTTAAATTCTATGGAATAATAAATAGTAAAATTCCATAATTTGACCTTTAGAAATTCAATATCAAAGTAATTTCGCCATATTTACTAAAAGCGAATTTATGTTCTATAAAATTATTCTATGAAATTATTTTCTATAAAAAAAACGTAAACAATGTTAGTGCAACTAAAAATAAATAAACAATCAAGTTGAACACACAAAAATGCTGCAGTCAGTTACAGAGATAAAAATAATTTATCATAATTGTCAGTCGACTTATGTCCGCGATAACAGGCAAACATCCGACGGCTACCGGTTCACGAACTATTAAATCTCTTCAAATAAAAAATACAATATATATAATGACGAAATTATCAACTTATATTGTTAGAAGAGATAAATATTTGAACTGATGTGTTGTTGACGGATTATTGTGATGTTCTTCTGGCTGATTTCGACCACGGCAGGATTTATATTTAAAAAAATAAATAAAACAAAAACATTTATTTCAATGGTTTTGTCACGTTCGACTAATATGACAAGTTTCTTGTATGTTACACCTCTAATTCTTACGCGCGGACTGACAGACATAGAAAAGTTTGATGTCACAAGCGGAGGTCACAAGATGTTATGGCGTAGAAAAAAAATTAGATGCTGCATTTCACGCATGAATCGCTAATTGAGTTAACGCTGTCGTGCTACCAAAACACAGTCATCAATGTAAAAATACATACATTGTTGACCAGAATTTGACCTAGTTTCCTCAATAAATAAATATGTTCACAAAACTCCGAAGTACCTCTCCGACATCGTCCGGCGCGCCAGCACGCCGACAGCCGGCGGCTGTCTCCCGGCCGGGAGCGACACGTTCCGCGAGACGCGCGGCGGCGCTTGGGTCGCCATCACTTACACTTGACACTTTTTAACACTTTTACATATCATCCCACTTCAACTATATTGATCCGTCACTGTTTATTATTCAACGTTGTATATGAATTGTTATATATATTTAATTAATATGTTGCTATATTTGTAAAAAGAAGTGACATAATTAGTAAGTAAATTTCCTATAAAGCTAAATATTAATGTATTTTTATCTATTCGTACTAATAATTATAAATGCGACAGTAGCTCCGCCTGTCTGTCTTTTACGCTTTGACGACTTAACATTGAGTGTGACTTTAATTAAATTTGAGATGAAGAAAGCTAGAACCTCAAGGAAGGATATATGCTTCCTCTAACACGCAGGCAAATCCGCGCCCAAAACCGAGTATTATATAATATGTATTATACAAAATGTTTGGACGATTAATATAGGTGATCATTATTATCTCTTGACTAACCTAACCCGTTCGAACGCGGGACCCCGGGTTCTGCATTCTTACGATCCAAACACTAGAGACCAAAGACCACATCAATGTAATTAATTAATTATTATTACGTAATGTACAAGAAACAGCATTCGCCCGTCAGTTGGTTTGTTTCACTCGTATATTTTTTTCTTCTCTATTATCCATTATATATTCTTGATAATTTATGTAGCGCGCGTTTGCGTTGCGTTTCGAAGATTTATTACCGATGCGTAAAAATATTTTAATGTATGTATTCATACTTGACGTAATATTGCAGTCTAGTTTACGCTCTCGAGTCAGGGTTTTTTACGTTTTAAATTTAGAACCGTCCGAGCTAAAATATTATTTAAACTGTTGCTTTACATTTTGAAGATTTTAATCATTACGTGTGTCTACAGTAACTGCTCTGCGACTGCCCCACCTCTGCAGGTGATGACGATGACAGCGTGATGTTTTAGTGTCTATAATATTACTTCTTTCTCGTTATAATTTTTATCAAATCGAATTGGTAGTTCCTAAGATAGCGCAATCAAACAAACCACCTGATGGTAAGTGATCATCATAATCAGAGATCATGACTGTCGCAAATATTAACAGCTCCACACACCGCCAATCCGTCACCAATGTTGGGAACTAAGATGTCCTATCATGTAATCTGTTTCAAGTCATTTTTACACACCCTTCAAACCAAAGCATAGCCTATCAAAGTATTACTATTTGAAAGTATTATAACTGATGGTAGGATGGTATGACTTGCCGTGGAAAATCTATAATCCAGAAGTGGATTTTTTAACGTTCCGTACTCCGGCTATCACGTACCAAATCTTTACACAACAAAATTATAATGAAATATGAAAACAACGTGTTTTTATAATCTGTTTAAAATTACGAAGCAATTAACAATGTTATTATGTGATATAATTAGCGGGTATCTCATTATAATCATATGCTATTATGTATTTTCTTTATGTACATCTACAAACCAGTTTATTTATGTATTTTAAATTAAAAGAGCGTTAATCCAGACGATGAAAATCCAAATTAAAACTTAACAAAAAGTAAAAATAAAAAAAATCTAGAATAATATGAATTTAATCTTTCACTTCGGTCACGCTTACCGACTTGTCTACGTCAAGTATGTACCTACAGTCGACTTGAGTCAAACGAAGGCATTCTGAGCCCACGCATGGGCTTCTTGGGCTTCTATATACGTACAACAATCGATCACATCGCATACTGAAATCGAAAATACGTACCTATACAAAAAGAAAGTACTTTATTAATGTCTCATATAAGTACCTACAGCTGTGTCTACAAAACAACCAACCAAAATAAAAAAAAGAAATAATCTCGTATTGTCAATTAAATGTACACACACGTACAGTAAGTTTGGCAAACGACACTACGAAAATTATTGTAAAAATAAATAGTATGTAGAAACGTAAATGCAACAATCATAAATCACCCATTCCTTGTTATCAATTAAACCAATAGCCTACATAATTCATCCGTATATAGCGGTACATAACAATATAAGTATATAATTGTGGGCAATGCCTTAAGAACATGCTAATAGAACTATGTAGATTGTAGGTTCCGGCTATACTACTTGGGGTATACCTAAGGTATTCTAGAATTAAACTGTATTACCTTATTCGGATTTTATATCTGTCGATTTATAAGTTATTTTGAATATAAATACAAAAAAGTCAAAACATCTTGTTATATATAATACTTATTATAACCGTGTTTTAATTTTGTCTATTTCTGCATTTCTATACCGATTGTAATCTATATAAATAAAATAATAGAGGGCTGCAGTTGTGCGCGCATCACGGAAAACTAATGGATAGATTTCAATGAAATTTTCTAAATTTTATTTCTTAGACACTTAGGCCCTTATCGAAAATGAAAATTATTGCGATATCTTCATTTAAAAAAGTTTTAAAGTTTCAAGAAACAACGATTTGTATATGCACTGCGTGTTCAGTGATGTATGTTTTAACAAAGTATATTTTTCGTTGCGATCTTTTTGATATTTTTCCTTCGTACATATGAAAACTTTGTTAATATATCAAGCATCGCGGACGAAGTCGCGGGTATCAGCTAGTATAATATACAAACAACAGTTGTATATAATACAGAACAATTGTATCATTTAATTATTAAGTTAAATAGATAATCCGAATGCCAAATAATATCAACAATACTATCTTTATACACTAATTATGTGTATAATTACACATTATACATTGTATTCAGTACATATTAGTTCAATTAATGCGACCGGACCGAGCGATAGCACCCTACTCGTCA
Source organism: Nymphalis c-album (assembly GCA_963151315.1). Taxonomy (NCBI): domain Eukaryota; kingdom Metazoa; phylum Arthropoda; class Insecta; order Lepidoptera; family Nymphalidae; genus Nymphalis; species Nymphalis c-album. The sequence goes on from OY720612.1 coordinate 420,926, forward strand.
TTACTCATACAATTTAACATCATTACTGTATATTAAAAATAAACTCACACGACGAATACGCGTACAGGTAATAATTACCACTACTTAGGCATTATATGTATTGTATTTATTTACAAGTTTGTTTTATTAAAACAAACATACTAACTAATATTAATACTGGTTTAGTTAATACTAGTTCAACAACTTAACGTAACGTTTGCTCTCTATTGTTTCTGATTACAATATCTAGGGTAATAATCGATCGATCATTTTTTTTTTAGTTTATTTATTTTAACAATTACAAATACGAAAAATATATTTATTTAAATAATATCTACTTGCTTACAATTCAATCGATACTTTACGAATTATTCATAGTCATAATTTTGTGTCACTTACACTGCATTTAATTAACTACATTGAAAATCAATTTTAAAGCTGTTCATTATTATCAAAAATATAAATAACCACTATAAAAAAATTAACATAGTAGAAAATCAATCGATCATAGCTCATCAAAGTACACTTAAAAAAATCCATCACAAAAAAAAAACAAAACTGAAATTCAAGATAATATACTCGTACATCAAATGTAATTTACGATTTTAAGCAATCACGGGGACACTCGGGAACGAATTATCGAAAAGACTTAATAAAAAACCGAATTCACAGAGAGCACGACATCCCGGTACACGTCTGGCCCGACCCGCGTCTCTATCAGACTACTGTGACGACCGACGTCGCCGCTGCACCGACACTTTTACTCGAGGCGAAATGAAAAATATTCAACTGTTTTGATAAGACGGTCACTTGGCAATTACTTTTTTTTTTTTTATTGTATAGGAAGGTGGACGAGCATGTGGGCCACCTGATGGTAAGTGGTCACCAACGCCCATAGACAATGGCATTGTAAGAAATGTTAACCATCACTTACATCGCCAATGCGCCACCAACCTTGGGAACCAAGATGTTATGTCCCTTGTGCCTGTAATTACACTGGCTCACTCACCCTTCAAACCGGAACACAGCAATACAAAGTACTGTTGTTTTGCGGCAGAATATCTGATGAGTGGGTGGTACCTACCCAGACGAGCTTGCACAAAGCTCTACCACCAAGTAACTGGATTAGCTTATTGTTCCGATGTAGTTCCGAATCGATGTCAGGTATTATATGAGTCATGCATAGATATAATAACAGTGGCAGGGGGTTATGTTTATCTTTATATTCTATTATCTACAATTCAATAGAACTAGTATAACCTAACTATGTACACGTCACAGGATTGATCCTGATCACTTGGGCTATTATTGTCCCCCACTCTTTAGTAGTTAACATGGAACGGAATATACCATGAAAGCATAAAGGTTCTTTGAAGAAGTAAAAGATTAAATTACAAAATAATTTCATATCCAGAAAATTCATATATAACATGCGTGTGAAAAGATTGAAAATTGCATTTTCAGATAAATTTACAAAAAAATAGTAAACTTTCCAATTTTCTCTGTGACTGAAAGCAAGACAAAAGGGTTGATCCGCTGGCAATATTGGTTATTATCGAATCCACAACTTTATAAACAACAACAACAACCCCTTACTATCTCTCTCTTACTTAGTAATACTTTCACAAATTAAATTTAAATATTTCTCATTTATTTTCAAGTCTCCGTACAAATTAGTTCAGCGTGCACCTGACAGATGTCAAAATTCTAATTAACATCAAAATTTTCGCTGAAGATAATTATAATTATATTCCTAGATAACAATATTAAACTATATTTAAGAGTACGAAATGAAAAAACCTTGATATAACTGTAGAATACAAATATTACATTGCAAATAATGGCACTCATCTACATGGCATATAATAAATTATATCGCCAACCCATTGCCAAGTGTGAGAAGAACTTCCTACATGGAATACTAAAACTCGTTGTAAGCATTGCTGTCGTTTCGTCTTCGTTACATAATATGGGAGGAAGAAGAAATACGCTTTTACAATAACCAATAATTTTTTTTTTTTTATTAAGCTCTTGACAAAAACATTTTTGCAATGTAAGATATATTATATTGCACACATTTCATGTATGATAAAATTCTCGGAGCTAGTATTCTTAGACATTCATACAGGATAACATTTATTTATACGATTGATAAAATTTTAGTACCGAGTCCCATTTCGGTAACATCTACCGTACCGTACCGTAAGTGTACCGTACCAAAACGGTACAGTACGCTTAGCTTTAAGTTCAAAATCGTCCTGTAAAACGCCGAATCAGAAGTGCTTGTAAATGCTTTGTAAATGCTTACTAATATAAAGTAGAGCATAATTTTGATTTTACAGGAAATATTATTCTCACAGAAACGTATACAACAAACGATTCAGATAAGAAGACTATCGACACGTCTCAATCAAATAAACGATCAGGAGAGGAGAAGCGATAGACTCGGGAAGCTGCGGACGACAAAGTCAAACGTTAAATCTAGCGCCGTGATTTACGTAAGTCACGAGATGCGGGTAAGGCTCAGATAAATCCGACGCGACGTCTCAAACTTATCATATAAAATATAATTATAGTAAATCATATAAAAATGTAATATAAGGTAGGTACGTGGAATATTTTTATGTAATTAAAACGGATATATGTATATAAATAAATAAATGTATTTCCACATACAAAATCAAGCTGATAATTAATTATGTTTATTTATATCTTCAACTCTATATTTTTGTTTTAAAAGTATTGCGTTTAAACTCGCCGAATCAAAAACCCCTAAATCATCCAGTTTCCAACTTCAGATAGTTGAATCATTGAGTTTCAAAATTGGAACACACACGCTCGAAAACTCTCCAAAACTTCAATATTCTGTTGACCGTACTACGTATGCTCGAAATTTTCAATATTGAACTGAGCAAATAGTATTTCCTTGGTGGTATTTTACTTGGTGGTAGAGCTTTGTGCAAGCTCGTCTGGGTAGGTACCACCCACTCATCAGATATTCTGCCGCAAAACAGCAGTACTTTGTATTGCTGTGTTCCGGTTTGAAGGGTGAGTGAGCCAGTGTAATTACAGGCACAAGGGACATAACATCTTAGTTCCCAAGGTTGGTGGCGCATTGGCGATGTAAGCGATGGTTAACATTTCTTACAATGCCAATGTCTATGGGCGTTGGTGACCACTTACCATCAGGTGGCCCATATGCTCGTCCGCCTTCCTATACAATAAAAAAAAAAAAAAAAAAAATCCCTTGACGAATAACTGAAAAGTGATTCATTGTGGCCGTTATTCTGTAAGTTGCAAAAATAAACTCAAATAATATACGTAACGGAACTGAGGCGGCCTAGCGTTGTAGTGTCCGGACTAGCACACTACTGAATTATAGTTTCAGTTTGTTATAACTCATTTCATGATCGCCGGTGAAAGAAAACGTCGCAAAAACCTGCATGCCGTGGATGAAAATCTGCTTCTTATTTATTAGATTTGATAGAACTGTCTCCAGGCCGTCTCCACAAAAGAAGAGTAAGATTTTACACGCTGTATGTAGGCGACATATGTGTCGATCTTTTCAGCTAAACAATAAAGTTATTGGCGAATTATAGCCAATAACTGTTAAGATCATCAACAAAACTCCGGTAGTAAAATATATTTTCGACGTATTGGCGTTTGAAGATTAATTTCATTTGGACGAATCAGATATATTTTTGGCAGCTACACGTTTATCTGACTACGTAATCATTTTAACTCCAATACCGAGGTTATATTTAATATGCGAAATAGTTTTCGACAAAATGGCATCGAGGGCCGTTAATGTATTCTTGGAACGCAAAAGGAATTTCGAAATTACTAAAATAGTTGATCGAATCTCAAGATCTTGGGACTCCCTTTGAGATGTGTTTCACATAGATGGGATAATTACAGCTACATAACACGATCATATTATATACTAATTTCCACCCATGACTACGCTCGCGTGTTAGAGAGGCACGTGTTAGGTTCACTTTCGCCTTATTAATTTATTTCGAATTTATAATCTTAGTTAAAATATCCACATTGATTGTTTTGACAGGAGCAGTCTCAAACAATACATAAACACGAGAGGCAAGGTGTTCGCTTCTATAATAAGAACCCGAAAAAACGATCAGCTCTGCCAATTAGCAAAAATTAAATCTCATTGTAAAACGACGATAATGATACGCTGTTTTATTAAATAAGAGATAATACATATGATACGAAAGCGTGGAGTTTATATTACTTTTCGTTGATCATTATCACGCAGATGTATGAGTTAGTTGTATAATATAATTAACGTGTTCTTTAATTGGTGGACAGAGAAACTATTTTGTTTCCTTGTCGGTTCTTTTTGGTAGAATCTGGATTCATGTAAGATTAAATTTAATACAAAACTGCTTGTATGATCGTACTCTGATAATGTACACTTTTTAATTAATTACTCAATCGACCTCGAGTAAATTGACGGATTCTAAGAATATTTGACATTTAAATCTTTCATATCGTGCAATAGAATATAATATGATACTTTCAAAATATTTATTGCTATATTTCTTTTTACATTTATTAGTTCGGACTTTTCTTTGACGATTCTGTTGCACTAACAATTCGAGCAATTATATATATGTATTTATTACATTTAATTGATCCAAGATAAAACTCGGTTCGTAATACGTAGACTAGAAAAACGGGCAGGAATCCAAGTAACGAGCCATTTTTTAAATTATATTTTGTTAATTTTTCCTTTTTTAACATTAATATAATTTTACTTATTATTGAATTTTAATGTTTTTTTCCATTTTACATTGTTAAACCCAGCTGAAAACCGATGCCGTGTTTCGACTCATCGTCATCTATACTAAGCTGGTTCCTTGGCCACACAACTTATTACATGAACTTTAAATTGTAATCATTCGTTTAATTCATGTTACATTTCTTTCTTTTTTCTAATAAAAAAAGGTTTAATTTTTTTTTCACAAATACCGAATGATCCTACACATCCATCATAAGCATTCCGATCGTATGTCTTGCTTACAGAACATTGTTTGTATCAAACCGGCCGCACCTACTGACATGGCCGTAACTATGACGTAGGCAGGTCACCTTACCAAGCATTAAGACATAAAGAACAGAATGGCCACCAGGCCGGTGTTCGATTGGAAGCGATACACGAGCTATATATCGCTACGCCTTAGACCTAACGTGAATTGCGACATTAGAAGTGACCTCGTTAATTCATCATATAATACGAATACTTAATGTGTTTTTAATTTCTAACATTTAAATTATCTATCTGATAAAAAGAAGGTCGAATATAAAAAAATTAAAGTTAAGAGCTAGTACTATAATTATTTAATAATTTATTGAGGTCTATTAAATACAAACTTGAAATTATACAAGTTTATAAATAAAAAGCTATTTATTAACATACCTTTCAATACACAATGTAATGTATAAATATATAAGATTCTCAACAGAGTTATATAATACAATGGGAATACAACTCAAAAAGTATAGAAAGACTAACTAATGTTACGAATAATCAAAATCAAGAATTGAAAAATACTGAATAGGCTGAAAGATCATCAAGAAATATAGTCATATTTATGCACACAATGTTGTCCGGCACACATATTAGAAAACGCTCATATACTTGCACGTATGTACCGAGTACACAGTGGATACACAAATAGGCCACACCTGACATACATAACTGTTATATGCTAATGGTCGCGGTTAGGTCACATTTGTCATTATCAGAATCGAACCTGGAAAGACGTTAATACTTGGACAACATATACTTTTTTATATCGATAACACAAAGTAATATAAGATGAGTTTGTGTACATCAAGTTAAACAATGTTTTTTTTTTTTAATTCATCTGATTTTATTCTTCATTCTCTATACCATGGTTGTTATTGGTGTTGTACGATGGTATTTTTTTAGTTTGCAAGTGTCTCGTGGTGGTTTAGATTAGACCTAGGTGGTGCTGCGAACGGGTTCCAGGATTTTTTTATTAAACAACAAAAATCATCTTATTTTTAAATATACATTTCGTACAAAGTCGACAGACAATTAACATTTGTATATTTCGTTGTTTATATGAAAAGTACATTTAAATTATTGTCATTGAATTATATTTAAATACCGCGGAAGTCGTCTTGAGTAAAAAACTTATCCTCAGCGTACAAATCAAAATAGGTTTAAATATTATAAACAATGTGGAACATCTAAAACTTTAGTTAGCTTAAAAGCTCGTCTGATTTTCAACTATAAGAAAATAAATATTAGCATTATCTATCAGTAGCTCATCCTTCCCGATAGAACCACAGCCCGTATGTAATAACCCTATCACGGAACACCAACAGTGTTGCCATTTGCTGCGCCCTTTTCACTACTCGAATAGGTCGAAGCGAGTTTATTTATTTTACCATCAAACATTGAACATTTTTATGAGTATAAATATTATATTCATTCTATTAATATTTGTTCCGCATAATGCACGAGGCTTACAGGATGATAATTATGTTTACTATGCTTGTATGTGACCCACGTATCATAATAATTTAGTGTAAAGTATTTTCCCATCCAGCTGTGTTAGCAGTGGGTACGACAACCACCCAAGTGGGTCAAATATTCCGTTGAACTACTGAATTTCCTTAATTAATGTTAAGTAACTGGCATATAGCAATAGTTCTATTAAGATTATTCTCTTTAAGCTATGCATTTAAACAGCAATTATAAAAGTTTTTTTTTTTATAATGATGAACTTGTTAATTGTAAGGCTAAGGCGATATGCAATAAGATACGTAAGACTTTACGTGGCTTCGCTTGAAACTGAACCAAGACACTTGTAGGTTTCCTTGTAATTATCATGTCATTCAATTTTTAACCTACATAACATTGAATTAATAAGACATATTACCCCGTATAAGAATATTATCTATACTAATATATAAAGCTGAAGAGTTTGTTAGTTTGATCTGGCTAATCTCAGGAACTACTGGTTCGAATTTAAAAAATATTTTTGTGTTGTATAGTCCTTTTATCGAGGACGGTTCTAGGCTGATTTTTATTCATTATATTTTTATAAATTATATGCGGGTGAAACCGCGGGGCACAGCTAGTATATAATAAACGATTTAATAGCTGCCTTTAAAAACAAAACACTTCATAACACTTGTTCATTTGGCTTATACATATAATCATACAAAATTACATTTATTTATCCTGCATGAAAATCAATACAAACTCCACGTTTTTTTACTATTAATCGTATTTTAAATCGGTTAATTTCAAGATTGAATTTTAATCAAAGTTTAAAAAAAACTCGAAACAGGAAAAACAAAAAAGCATTAGTCCTAATTATTCGATTTATAAACGTAAACAAAAATAATGAAAAATTAAAACGTCAAAACATTTGGCACGAGCCGTCGTCGTCGGCGCGGGTGAGCGGTGACAGCGGCTGTCATCGGCTAGGAATTTCCCGCTGGAAGTTTCGCAATGAAGGAAATATATATTCATGAGCTATCACTGAGCATCGATTATCATTATTTAATTTTATAAGTGTATTGACGCCGTTGCACGTGATCTTATTTGTTTGAGAGCCTGGTCAAAAAGTATGTGGTAGCAGACTGGGAATGTGACATTGCTCTGTGAGGTACCATCTCTTTTCGATGAGAAAATGTGTGGCTCTACATTGGCTCAATAAGGATTGGTGGCTTGAGACGCGAGAGATTTACGAAACTGTGTTTTAGTATCGCACAGCACGAGATGAATTATAAGCACAAATTAATCTCATAAATAGTCGTCGGTGCTTGTCCTGATGTCTGAACCCGCAAAATTTCGGTTAAGACATATGTGTTCTAGCCACTGAGTCATCTCGGCTGTTTCCATCGTTTCTTAATTAATGTTTAAATATACACACACATAGATGTCCTGATTCGTTTTTATATATTGCTAAATAAATCAATTAAAACTTTCCTACACAAAACCTATTTTGCCGACCATATCTATCTGAGATATTATATTAAACAAACAAACATAAAGATATCGAAACGGACTGCATCTCTCGTCGGAATAACAAACCAAATACGCATTTTTTTCCAAGCACATGAAATCATATTCGCCATCTGCCTTAGAAAATGTCGGCAATGAAACGTATCAGACGAGAGATGAAGGATTTCGACATTTGGCCCACGGTACAGAAATATGCCGGTATTGGGTCACGGACAGCGTGAAATATATATCTATGAATCATAATATTTGCTCCGGGAAACTGAGAGATGCCATCCGTTGCTTTATATATTATTTTAAAGTAAGTATGCAGACAGCACGAACGGCAATATCTTTGTTGAGAAACTAATGAATGAATACGATTCCGATGCACTCATTAACACAGGTTCAGGTAATTTCAACTTCGGTAGCCAATCGTAAGGACAAACCAACTGCACTGGAGATACATCATGGCACAGGTACATATGCGCATACACAGTGCTGTATTCTTTATCCCTTTACTCTAATATTCCGATAGGACTACATTCCGACACGACCAGAGTTGGCAGTGAATCGAGGAGGCAGTTAAGCTTTACTTTTCTACGCACGGGAGGGTAACTAACTCTAGACTGCTAGTAAGTTAGTAGAGATTATCTTAACTATCGATGGCTTACAGCCTCACAGGGAACAGAGAAGTAAGACCTAGGTAAATTGACCTATACAGTAAAATACCTGTAAAGGAATATTCTGATAACGTATAATTTATATGTGTATTGGTTTATTTCTATGGATTTAGACTTGACTGAAAGCTCTTCGATAACTGACATTTACGTAAAGTGCTCGATGATACTGATAACAATCTGTGATTGCGATGTATATAATGGAGTTATTTATTTCGCCCTGAATTTAAAGAGGGAAACCGAGATACGGGGTTTGAGCGACAATTTAATTTAAGTGGACGACAATTGTAAATACTAATGGCCGAATACTGAAACGTCATTCAAATATTAAGTGGGACTTAATTATTTGGAACGCCATTAATTTCAAATTCTGTATGCGAAATTTTAAATTAACGGCGGATTTAAATTAAAGGGTGAGTGGGTACTCATCCTTCATTCGGTAGGTTAGACACACACAAGCGCAAACAGCAAACACAGCTAATGCGAGTATTGCTAATTGTCAGTGAAAACAACGTAAAAACTACGCTGACCAATTTTCACTAATCTTTAAACTACCGAAAATTGTACTCTTATTTAAATTAAAAAACAAACTCATAGTCTAGATATATCATCTTCTTTAATAATAAAGTCAGCGTGAGCGTGATGCATCGACAAACTAGCTGGCTACCAAAACAATATCAGTATTATAAAACTGCGGTAAGTTTCCACGATTCGGCGATAAAGTTCGCATTTTTAATCGCACGCGTTTGTTTATCCTGATCCGAATTGAAGTCGTGTTTGTTTGAACGAGGTTTTATGCGGGCTGTTATATTTATATGAGGTGATTTGAGGTTCCCAATCTGGTGGTCACCGGGGATCCGGAATTCGTATATATTAGATAATCTTTTACTTCTTCACGTTTAATTACGACATTGACTTCGACGTTGACGAAAACATAGTGAAAACAACTCTTCACGGCTTGTATCGGATGTAAATTTTATTTGTATCCGCCGCTAGAGCAGCGTGGAATAGGCTCCAAATTCTCTCCTCAAAAAGAGGGGAAGCCTTAGCCCAGAAGTGAGATATTTAGGGGCGATAAGTCTTACTTTTTTATAGTCAGACATTCCCGTGCTGGCTCGGTGCCAGTATTACCGTCACCGACTGGAGTGCAGCGGGTTTAATAAACGCGATATCACTCTTTTACAGTAACATTTCTCTTTCTTTATTATTAAAAAAAAGTGTGTGCACTAATTCGTTCAACCGTTTATGACTGATATCCTAAAAACGAAATAGCATCAGCCAATAAGTGTCTCACGCAGTCGGAACGGAACACTCTTGATAAGAATAGACTTAGGAGGACTCATCATGGTCCGTAGCGGGTTCGTGTAATACTAATGATAAAGTTAAACATTTCTTGATTAGCTAAACATCACAGGCAGACACAGACACAGACATATGAATAGATATTTATATGTCAATATCGCTTTTTTATTTTGACTAAATTAACATTAATATCTAATGAGCAAACAATAATGACGCTGTCTAAAAATTATAAAATAACATTTTTTGCAAAATATAAAAATCTTATTCATAAAAAGAATATTGTTCAAAATCCAATCGATAGATCTTCATCTACGAAAGCACTTGCAAGCGCTTTAAATTTAATCATACCGAGACAAATCCTAATCAAGACTAAACAACTGAACGGATCGTAATGAAATTATAGAATTTAACATTTAGTACCGTTATTATACGACGAATGACGTAGAACAGCTACCTACATAATAAATTTGTATTTGTTAAATATAATTGATTCAATTTAGAATATTTTCACAAAAGAATTCACAGTCACCACTCCCACGCCACCGCGATGCAGAAATTCATGACGTACGCTCAATATTTTCAGAATCAAAATCAGTTTCTATATATTCCGATCGATAAACGATTACACTTCCCAACAATCGGTTTCGTATAGTATCCGTAAAATTTACGATGCCTCTTTAGTGCCCACAGTCGTATCATGTACATTACGCCCGCGATATATTCCCATTATTATTTTAACATATATCAAATGAATTCGAAATCATTTCATTTTACCTAATTTCTAATATTAGATTATGATCGAATGAAATATTTCCGCGATCAAAATAATAATCTTATACAGGAGAATATTATTGTCTAATATCGCAATGACTTTAAAAATATTCGGTATTACCTACAGCTGTAATTTAGGAGGTTAATAGTATAACAATGCCTTGTCTTCTTCTTACGTATGTCGTATCAACGATGACAGAAAGAGATAAATAAGTATTAAACCGATGCTAAGCAACGATTGTAAGTAGCTTTACTGGTAAACATTACGATAACAACTGACGTTAACTCACTCATATTGTATGAAATTACTTTAATTGACATTCGCTTGTAATTATATTATCAACTCAGGCATACAAACTGAAACAACATTACCGCAATATACTATATTTATACGTAACATACAATTTTCCCGCATAACAAATTTACACTGCAAACTCCGCAGAGCTCTACCTCGCACCTACCCCCCCCCCACCACCTTCTCCCTACCCTCCACAGACGGGTACGGAAATCGACTGTCTGGGTGTCTGTGTAGCGAACATTTTGTTCGTTGAACGCGAGCTACGATAACATTGTTTCATTAAACTCCGCAGACACGTAACAGCATCGAACGATTCATTTTACAATAAACCGTATTTACAATGCGACTGTATTGTTTTTCTGAACAACGACATCACCGTACTAGTTGTTTATTGTAACCTTACTTATGAAATACGTAATAATTATATTACATTTCGCTGGTGGTAGTGGTATCAGATCCCGAACTCCTGTATTCAAACTCGTGTCGGACAATCGATAAGTTTATCCGTTAAGAAAACTTTCAGATAAACAGCTTGAAATTTGAAAGTTTTAGAGGCGCGTACGTCGAATAGCACCGCAGTTAGTCCTTCGCCTGAACTCTCTCTGGGCACATCTGAATTCACATTGGATAATGAGATTAAAGTAATAAGGATTGAACCTTTTCACCTACGCTTGGGCACTAAAATATCTTCGCAGAGAATGGCCGCCATATGCGAAAGCGGTGAGAAGGACATCAAGAAAAAAATGACTATCATATTTAAACTATTCCTACCGACAATCATAATGAGTATCTAAAATTAGACGATTATTTTTTATCTTTTGTTTAGTTTAGGTATTTAAACTACTGCATACGTATACTAAGTTTAATTACAAAATGAGAATATTCATGCGTTTGCTACACAATCCTGATGAATCAACGACGACGAAGGTTACTTACGGAATTTAGACGGAAATTCAGTACAGAATTCGATTATAACACGGAATAGAAGTTTGACGAGCGGGTAATAACAGTTGTAACGCAAAATGTACCGCTTGTAAGTGATGACAACGGTCACGAAAACTATTATTTAATGAAGAACAGTTATAACATTACTATAAATCGAAAAAAAAACTTATCAAAATAATCGTTTCAATAAATGCATATTTCATCTTATAAAAGATTCATTTTATTGTAAAATATATTTAAAATATTTAATTTAATTCGTAAGTTTCTTGACGATAAAATCTACATTCCGTAACGATGGTAACTTTACGTTGGATTCTTTATTAACGACGATTCAAAAGTACTTGTTAAGAGTCTACTCGATATAAATTATATTTTCTATACAAGACATACATAATAACGCATACAGTAGCGCATGTCGCACCGGCCGCGGCGTGTGGAAACATAATGTTTGTTGTTTGGAAGAGTCGCCACGATCGACCATTGTCAGCGCATCTTACTTACATACGGTAAGAATGTACATATTATATATAGTGAAACCAAAATAGAATTACACGGTTTTAAAATCCTACACGAGTACAGCATAGCTGAAGTTTAATAATTGCGCTGACTACCCTCTCATTGGTTATTTAACATCAAACGAGTCTAAGGAACGGAACAGCAACAATAAATATCAACTAGACTTGTCGAGTATAGTACTAATACTATATAAAAACAAGCTTGATTTCGCCGGTTATAGTAACATTTGAAGTATTTCTCAACGAACCTGAAGTATATCATAATTAACAATCAATAATTAAGTTTAACGTTTCCAAGTTCACTTCGTGTGTTTAAACATATATTATAAGAAACGAATTCAAAGGGAATTATAACCGCTTGTGATATTTATATAATACTCTCTCAGAAATATAAATAAACTAACATAAAACATATACATGCACTATATTCGAATTAATTTATTTGGATATATGTAATACGCTCTCAGGATCGCATAGCTAAAATAGAGTACAGACAAACTACAGAAAAGAAAATTAATTACTAATATATCGAAATATTAATGACCTGAATCTCTTTTATCTGCTTTAAATAAAACCATCGAAATTCTGCTTTAAGTAAAATCATTCATGTGATACATCTTACCAAAACCAAAGCGAAAAATTAATGAAAAAAAAATCCAATAAATTTTTAATATAGCCAAATATAAACACGCTGTATAATATGAAAAACTAAAATTAAAAATCACTGTGTCACTAAAGTCTTGTTCGAAACACAAAGGGAAAAGTTTCATAAAAACGAATTTCCACGCAAATGTCCGCTTCGTGCTGTATCGCGTCTGAAACTGAAAATCAAACCTTTCAGGACCACGCTGCGACTACGTATCCTGAACCCTCGAGTACGTATAACGTGAAAAATACGAGAGACCATTCTATACCGGTTCCAGTAAGACCTCTCGACGACTGTATTAATGATGATACAAAGGCTCAAATTGTAGTGGCTGGAAAAACGATGATGCGGTAAGGCAAAGTTAATCTTAAGCTCCACAGAACAAGGTCGTATTTCATTTAAACAATCTAAATTTACGCCTCACTCGCCATATATTTATGTTAAAACGAAGGGTCTTCGTAAATTGGTCATTAAATAAGTCAATATAACACTCGGGAATGCAATTAGTTCTATAATTAAATTTAATTGAAATTAGACTTTAGAGTATAAGATTTAAAGTTCAAATTAAAATGGGTCTATCGTTAAACTTGTGTTTTTATTCAATATATAAAGATAAACTCTGTTTTAATAAAAATACAATATAATTAAATTGTTTTAAAATAGTTAAGCTATTCTTGTCTTCAGATATGCTATTATAAAACGTATTTTGTAGGGAATAAAGCTTAAAATTCCAATTTTAATTTTACTTACGTCGTTCTTATGTCTAGGCAGTACTGAATTAGTTTTGGTCATAGGAAAAATAAGAGAAAATATCTTCAATCTGAACATAAATGCATCTATTTCTAGCTAAAGACTTTAAGGAATGTCTGATAAATGTATTTCTTATTTACAATTAAGTACAATAATTTATATTTTTATTCAAACGATAGATTTTAAATGACGCAATAATTAAGTATTATTAATTAACTGAGTTTTCGTGAAGTAGTTCCACGGTTAATAAGCCTAAAAGTGGACACAAATAAATTATTTTAAAGGTCTTAATGTGATATTATTATGAAATGTACTCAAAATAATTTACTCAAAAAAACGTAAACGCAAAATTCGAACCTGTTACTTTCTATTATAATTGACGAGTTAACTAATTTCCGTACTTCATATTAAATTTTAAATTAACGAATTTATGAAAATTTTGCAAAATATTACAAAACTATGTACATGTACATAAAAATTTCCTTACATATGTAAATAATAATAAGTTGACAGTTTAATATGTACTTATTTTGATAACAGGAAATAATAATGTATATAATGAAGATGATTTATTTTGATAAAGTAACAGATAGAACGTTTTAAACGTATGAGAACGTGGAAGTCGAAACTAAATCACATTATTTTGATACGAAAATTCTCTACGAATTCAATTTTTTTATATTTCCGATGACACATGACATTATATAATATTCGGGCAGGTTCTTTGAAATATTTCGTAGTATTATTTATATAACTAAATATCGTTAAGTTGTCGATAAGAATATTTTCATGCGAATAAATAATCGCGATGCTCATATCAGTTTATAAAATATTGTCCCCATATTCAAAAAGTTATAATACTATAATAATACATATTTAGTGCACACACAAAATGTTTAGACATAGCTATGGAGTTAGATATTGCTAAAGAGTATTTTATGTTTATATTGAGTTTTAAATTATAATGTACTCACTGGTTAGGATGAGCAGTGAGCCGGTTCGGATCGGACGCATTGCGATGCTTGCCCCGTCGCGGTGCGTCGCGCTCGCGACAGCTCTCCGCGCGGTTCACGCCGCGAGATGCATTCGCGCCTTTCCAACTGATGTAGGACAAGTTTTATGTTAACATATCAAAATTATGAAAAAGATTATTAATTTGTGAGTTTATTATTACAACTTCTTGGTGGTAGAGCTTTGTGCAAGCTCGTCTGGATAGGTACCACCCACTCATCTGATATTCTGCCGCAAAACAGCAGTACTTGGTATTGTTGTGTTCCCGTTTGAAGGCTGAGTGAGACAGTGTAATTACAAGCACAAGGGACATAACAACATAGTTCCCAAGGTAGATGGCGCGTTGGCGATGTAAGCAATGGTTAACATTTCTTACAATGCCAATGTCTATGGGCGTTGGTGACAACATACCATCGGGTGACCCATATGCTCGTGCGACTCCTTATGTTATGTTATAAAACTATATATAAAATATATAGAACTTGATATTGATGAATTATGACTGTATATAAAATAATATATATTTTTTTTATTATTTCAGGGATTTTACCAAATTCTGCCCCGATGGTTGATTCGAAGAAAATCATCCATCTAGGGCTTGACCTATCCACGCCATCCAGCGGCAAGTAGCCACACGTTTTCAATAAAACAAAAACAAGGCGAATCCAATGAACTACTACACTGCGATAAAAATAAAAGCCAACTCTGCGTACAGTTTATAAGCTGTTTAACGCCACCTAGCGGTCAATGAGAGAAACTGTAAAACTTCCTACAGTTCACAGAGGTGGCGCTAGTGTAGTAATACCGAATCTGTTTTTAATTCACTGGAAAATATATTCCACAAAAGAGTAGAGTTAAATCTATTTCTTAACTATATAACTTTTGTAGTTTATTTCGTGAACCTTTTTTTTTCTAATTCCAGTTACATAACGAGTCTAATACAGACCTATAAAACTCGATCGTAATTCTCATTTTGTTTTATATGTTTGTTTATGACATGTGCACTAACTACTGACCTGTGTTCTTTCGTTTCGTTCTCCTTGCTGTTGGTGTCGTTGGTGTCGACGTCTAGTTCCGGCGCAGTCGGCTCCTCGGTCGATCCCTCTCGTCTCGATTCTCCTGTAAATAAAACAAAAAGAAAACTTAGTATTGCTTTGTATCTGTTGATAGATTTCAATGTCGTCTCGATGTCATTCAATATAAATAAATAAGTATATATAATATACGACATAGAATTACTAAGACACGTTTATAGATGGCCCGGTGTTTATAATAATAGCAACTAAAGATTTCAGGTTTAAATCCGGGAAAACGTGTGACATACGTCGGGGATGATGGAAAATGCATGTGTCAGATACAATTATGTCACATGTGTAACACCATCTCGCAGAGAAATAGCGAGCTGGATAGGCTCCAATAACCTCCTTAAAATTATATAACGCCTCTGCATAGCAATTGGCAGCAAAACATTTACGAATATTTACAAAATGTACGAACAAGGAGTCGAATCAATAGTAGACAAACACAAATAGTTTCCTATCAAACCGACAATATCTTACGTTTCAAACGCTGCAATTTTAATGAAACGTAATTGCAATGAAACATATAATAGCGTCGACGAGTAATTAAAAACACTCGAATGTTACAAAAACGTCGGAAGCTCTGCGCGACCGCGGCGCGGCGGGAGATGAATCATCGCGACCGCTCTATCCTGTTACGGGATGAGCCACAATCGACGCGTCATAATCCTGTGCGAGGATACGAGAATAGTATGTACGTATAATTTAATTGTAACATATCGGTGTCTGTACATAATAACTTTATTATTTTTTCAAATGATGATAGAGTCTTAAGACCGATTTCAGATGTTTTTCAGATGTGCACAAACGCAGAGACGCTTCGTTAACCTGAAAATCCGAACAAAAAGTGTTCAAGCACAGGAGCAACGGTTTAACCTGTGCCCGAGGCACAGGATAGTAAACTCTGATGAGCTCAACGTCTTAGTTCAGAACGACGACGAATAAACAACACATAGCCGGAACCAGTACTAATCCAGAAATGATAAACATATATACATATTGTATTTGTATGTATTCACAATGTACATTCTGTGTTATATAATTGGACACCATTTTACATTTTTGACCGGGAATAATGAAACAGTTTCCTGTTGACAAACGCTTAACCATACCTCACAATATCGTATCGAAATATGAAATGCAAAATTGAGTTTTATATATATATATCTATGATACCTATAAGACCAAATCTTTTTTATATAGAACAGGTAGGCAAATGGGCCACCTGTTGGCATGATGGTAAGCATTCAACACGGCCCATAGACATTGGCCTTGTAAGAAGTATTAACCATCGCTTAAATCTCCGTTACTCCACCAACCTCGGGATGTAAGATATTATGTGCCTCGTGCCTTCAAACCGAAACAATACAATACCAAGTACTGCTGTTTTGCCGTAGAATATTTGAGTGAGGTGTAGGTTAGATTAGCTACCCAGACTTTCACAAATCCATCAAGTAAAACTCAAGTAAAAAACAATCTGTACATTATTAACATAAAAGATTACAAAATATTAACAATTATTAGTATATTATATTAGTATTGAACAAACGAGAACAAGAGGACAATACAGTATCGTAGTTAGCATTATAGAGGACGTGTATAGCGATGATCTCACTCGTGCGCAGCGTTTTAATCATTCTTAGCACAATCGCATTTCATATTAACAACCTATACAATACGTTGACTATGGAGATGAAATTATTTTGATAATATTTTTGATATATATTTTTAAATATTTTACAAATAAGTATTTATATACTATTAATACATTAAGAAGACATATATGCAAACGTTTAAATGATGGTGTCAATATATTTGATAATAAATAATAATAAAAAGTCTTTATTTGCATTAATTATTGTGTACAAGAAATACAATAATTATAACACAATATAGCCACATAGTGGCATGCAAATATGTAGTACATGTCAAATTCACAAAAAAAAATCAAAATTATCATTACAATTTCATCATTAACAGTTTCATCCTTAAATTATTACATTATTAGAATTTAAAAAGTCAGATACAGAATAGAAATTTTTTTAGATAGCTAAAGGTTGATGTTAGGAATATTACATATGCACATTAGATTATTTTATTACATTGCCAATTATTAAGTTAATTATTATAATTAACTCATTTAATTTTAATAAATACGCTAACAAACACAACTACACTTTTAGTTGAGTTTTTTATTTATCGTTGTGTTTGATTGTTCACGACGCGCGTGTTTAATGTGAAATGATAATCTGCCATATTTATTCCTGCTACCAACCTGCATTGCAGCAGCGTAGTGGAATAGACTCTTAAGTAAAGGGGAGAGACGGGTATAAACATTAGCCAAGCACTATGGCACTTAACTACTTTAATATTTTATGTATCTATAAAATACACAGCACATCATTATAGGAAATTAATAATTTTTAAATGTGATGAAAACTTTTTTTTTAAATAATTTATCAAGTCAAACTAGACTTCGCGGATAGACTCTGACACCGTAAGAAACACAAAGCGCTTCTTACACCCAATCACGAGATAAGATGATATAAAACCGTATTAGTTCATTAATATGACGACTATTTAAAAAAATACGAACTACGAAAATTGAATTAAAAATTATAAAATTCATTATGTAACTATATAGGTATGCCAAAATAATAGATTGGAACTGATGTTAAAATATAAAACTATTTACAAACTAAATAAATTAAAAAGTAACAAATATCCGAAGTGTTGCTCAAATATTTATATAATGTTTTATTTCCGTCAATAGAATAAAAAGAAAAAATCGGAAGTCGACGTCATCGATTTCGCGCAACATTCTTCGAGCACAAATAAAATAAACAGAAACGAAAGGTTGAATCGTTGAACGGGTAAAAGAATCTTCAAACTGGCGTTTGTCTTCAGAATTAGTCGACCCTTGTACCAATATTGTTTGAACGCTTTCCACGGAGGAGTTAGCACATATGTATACCAATTAACTTGCCGTTGTCATATTAATAAATATGAATAGCTACTCATTGCTCAAGCATTGTTTGAGCTATGAATTTATTATGAGTTCTTAGTAACGGACGTGATCGCATTGTGTTAGTGGATACGAATCTTATACCAACTAGGTTAAACATTGTCTAACTTATAATAACATTTGTTATTGATAACGGACCATTTACAATGCGAAGTTAAAATCAACTAAATTTTAATTAAAAATACTAACATCATACATTTTGGCGGTAATTAGGATCGAACCTGTGACAAATGACGCTACTCTTTCAGCTATTGACACTTTAAAATAATTCATCTTGAAATAAATGCCATGTTTTCAGCGTTTATTTACATATGTATGTGAGTTTCTTTCTTCCACTATAACTTTTAAATGCCTGAACACATTTTGGATGCTAACGGGTATCGTTAGAATAAGCGTGACACGGCCTATTTATAAATTCATTTATTCAAAGCAGTCGGCGTTTTATTTAATAAGAAAAAAAAATTAAATGCAGGTTTAATTTGAAACACGTTACTAATATTAATTCAACAATAATTACAATCGCCGTTGCACGGTATTACTAATAAAGTTCAACTAAGGATTGACTTGAAAAGAATTTCCTGTGGCATTATGTCTGTCTACCTTTGCATAATCGATGCGAATAAATAAAACATTATAAATACTATGTAGTTAGGAACTTAGTACATGAACGACCTGAATACTCCAACAGTTAACGTATGGTGTGTTTACGATACACTACAGTTAGCGTCAATAAACATACAGTAGTACAAATTCGATAACAGTTACAACTTCGAGTAATTACCGGGTCTGTTTTCAGTTACATCGCGCTAATCGCTATATCATATCGTTCTACATATATAGAGGCACAACAAAATTTGCATTAGTAAAATAGTTGGCTTCTAAAGGTACTTAATGAAGTGTTTTGAGTGTATGCGCAGTAAGAATGTCAACAGATGTTCTGATCTGTATCATAAGGTAATACAAAAGTTCCGAAAAGTTTGAGTCTTTCAAGTCATAGTATATAACTGTGAGCTATGTATGTATGTCATATGGTTCGATATACTAAAACAATATTACTAAAATAAGCATTATTAAATTAAATTAAGTTTATCTGTGATAAATACACGACAAACTGGATTCTCGCTACACTTTGGATTTACAAATAATAAAATGGATCAAGTTTTCTTTCACAAGATGCCTAATTATTAATGCTAATGATATATATATGTATTGTATGTATAGTATGTGTAAATGTTTAAAAGTCGATTCTATGTAATAAAAAAAATATAGACAAAAACTGAATTTAAAACTTACATATTTAAAAACATAATATGAGAGACATGACCTACAGATGTACCAAATAAAATATGTGGTTCTCGTGTTTGAAACCAGTTCAGAATTGTCGACAGATGCGTCCGTATACTTCTCTGAAATATAAAACACCGCTAAAAATATTTACAAAAAGAGGCTAAAATACTACTAGTATTCGCTGATCAAGGACTAATATACATATTTATCCCTTCCACAGATACACCGCCTGTATTTGAAGTGGGAACGACAATAACCCGATCGGTTAACCTCGAACCTGCGACTTTTACATCGCTAGACAGCTTCAACTTGATCGTAGAAATGAAGTGAGAAAACCTGCCTCACGATGATTTCTCTCGACACATCCAAGAAAACGAAACACGTCCCATCGTTACCCGCCTTACGAATGAGCTGACAAAGAAAGTATAAAGCAAGCATGTCGCTCGCTCCTTATATAACACATAACAAGTAAAAATGCGTTTCTGTCTTGAACGTCCATCGGGTAGGGAAAACCGAAATTTCGATCCGAACGGGGTTCAGTGACCGGCGGTGACGTCACACGACACTGAATCACCGCCTGGACCTCGACTTCGAAAAAAAGACTCGATACGAATCTGCAACTTCAATAGTTGTCTTAAATAATAAGAAACAAATTATAAATATTCTGTTTTTAATGCAGACCAATATAAATAAGTTATATTATCGATAAGTAGCTCGAAGTCGTTACGTCCCTGATGTACATATGTTAAAAGCACTCGCCGCAGTGCACTCTCCGTTTAAGAAACAATAAAACCAAACAATGCAGGATAGCACGGGCGTATAATATATGTTGAGTGGTAGAACTCATACCGACGAGCCAAACCTTACTACAATATCCCTTCAAGGGCAGATTACGATATAATGCATTGCACTTATCTCATAAAAAACCAATGAAATTCGGAAAAGGACATAAGGAAAAATACAATACAATGTAAAAATACACTTTGCAATTCAATTAAACATCCATAGCTAGAATAAAGGCGAGGAAAAAGACATAAAGCGCTACAACAATGGTCTGACAAAATATAAACAAAAACCTTAACAAACACATTAAATTTTCAAAAAAAAAACAATTACAAATATCATATTATTAAATATATAACTATTCCTATGAAACTGTAGACATTTTCAAAGACAATCCGACACAATTCGTAAGTCGCTTTGAATCGTATATACCGTTTAATAAATTCAGAGGTCGTTACAAAAAAACGGGACAATGTTTTTGGTTTAAATCGTCGATTTATTGCTAACATACATACATAATATTTATGATACGGGGTCAAAGAACTTGCATTACCGAGATAACCTCGAAAGAGCATTCTTAATGTAATCGGCGATAATCTGGATTTGCGAAAAATGATTTTAGGGTTCCGTAGCTAAGAAACTCTAAATAAAGATAACACGGCCGAATACTGAAACGTCCCTCAAAGTTAAACGCTACTTAACATTGAGAAGCTCCTAAATTAGTATGCCATTTATAATATTGACGTAATTAATTAATATTTGAGCTCACTTACTTTTTAAACGCACGGAACGTGAAAATATTATATTAAAACACATATATAACACATATACACATATAATTAACAACTCGAAACTGTACTTTAAAAAATCTTTTAACCCATAGTTTTAGTAAATAACATTCATTTTCTATAGGTGGTCGAACGAGCGGTCAATTCTCTTGTTTTTGAGTGATTGCAGACGTTCAGACATCTGGAAAAGTAAACGGGGTTGCCGCTGCGTCACGGATGTCGAGGGAACCTTAACTCTTGACGTGCATAAGCTCACTTGTTATAGCACTAAGAAAAAACCCCCGGGGGCAAAAGTTATCTTGGGGAGTTACGTTCTCTCGTTGGAAACAATAAAGATAACCAATCTACTTACATATACAAATATTATAATTGCAAACGTAACAACTGCCTGTTTGTTACGCTTTCACGAGTAAACCACAGAACCAATGTTGACGAAATTTCGTATGTAACTAGCTTGAAATCTAAGCAAGGACAAAGAAAGAAAGCTGCGTGCGAAAACTACTGTAATAACCGCAGCCCTTATCTCAAGCAACCAAAAATACTTAACAATAACAGAGTCTAACGAAATCCATTCGAAAAAACTTAGTCACAATCCCAAATTAGCGCAACGGGAATCGAACTGGGAACAATGTCTCCGCTGAGTCAACCCACACAAGGATACGCTATTAATACGCGCTTCCCGTCGAGGTGCGCACGCGCATATCAATGTACTGGTGAAATCAACGCTTCCGGTATTTTTTTGTTATTTAACGGACACCTTTAAGGTTAGCTTAAGCTTATGTTTGACGTTTAAGTACATCTAAGTGAAATATAATTGGACGTTCGCGAATGATAACAGTGCGTCTAATTTGTATGATTTCTTATACATCTAATAATAGAAACCTGTAGTTGATGAAAACATATACGCAATTAGCCAAGTTACGCGAAACGCTGCCTGTAAAATAGAAACTTTGATAGTGACAGGCGCGGATCTAGATATTACAGGCGCGGAATTAGATACAGAACCAATGTAAATTAGAGACGTTTTTAAAAGAATTATATAACTACGACGTTTCTTTTTCTGCCAAGTCAGATTGAAAAATTAACCACCGAAACACATGGCCTACATGTCCTAAAACACAAACATAGCACATAGAATCGACCGGCGCAATAGTCACTCCAGACCTATCTTATCAACGTCTGCACTACCTATAAGTATATTTATAATTATTTCAATATTCAAGACTCATCAGGTTTAAGTTAATCTAAGCCGTCTGTGATGTGTTCCAGTTATCTCACTGTACATTCCTGTGTGCTGCGTTTTCTCCAATAGTTACAACGAGAACTGATCGATTACCTGCGCTGAAGTAATTTAACATTCAGTATCTAATCTAAGAATACAATCATGTTTATTTAATCACTAGATGTGCCCCGCGGTTCTAGAATAAAAATAAGCCTAGAGCCTTCCTCGATAAAAGGACTTTACAACAAAAATATTTTTTTAATTCGAACCAGTAATTCCTGAGATTAGCCGGATCAAACAAACAAACTCTTCTTTTGAAGCTTTTGCAGCTTTCAGCAGCAGACGAGCAAATGGGTTCGTTGATGGTATGTTGTTCCCTTCGTCCGTTAACAAAAGCACCGAAGAAATTAAAGATAATTTTCAATATATAATATTTTCACTAGAAATATTTACATACTAGGATATTACTAGAGCACAATCCTGAATAATTTCTTTCGCCGGTTCTTCTCAGGGCTGGGTGTTTCTTTTCCGAACCGGTAGTAGTTTCCAGTTTGAGAATCAATAAGTAAGTGTAATACTTAAATATTGAATAAAGCATTTTGAATAATATAAGAAGAAAAAGGAAAACACGGAAGACCGACCTATAACGTTACAGCATTTCTATTATAACATGCATCTGATGACCTGCTGACCGATTTCGGCCACAGCGGCTTACCAACAGAGTCGGACATATTATAGTGCAATAGTGTTTGCACCACAGGTGTAAACAGCAGGAAATGCTGTTCTCGTGTCGACAAATCCGACGACGACGACACGACTAACTTTATAAATGACTCTAAAGTAAGTAGAAACTATTAGCTAACTTTAAATCTTTATACTCACTCGCTGCGGTAGCTCCTGGACTATGCGTGAACAGTATTCCAAAAAATGAACGACCATTATATACTTATTCAAAATATGTACGCACATAACACATAGATGATTAATAGACGATAGGATCGCGTCACAAGGCCGGGAGTGTCGTCCTGATAATGGATCGGCGAGTGACCCGTTATCAGTGACATGAATGCAGCTATGATAACTGTACACTACATAATGCAACTTATATCCACTTAACAAAAGCCTATTATGAATATGAAATGAGTAATTTATTTATTAGGAACGTCAGTTATCAGACGCATATGCTTCAATAATAAAAAATAATAATTTAACTATATTTTGTGGTGTGGGATGAATTATTACATTATTCTATTAAATCAACACCATGATCAGTGATATGAATAAAGTCATATAACTTGAATATCCAAATAATTTCTTCAATAAACTATTTAATCGGAAACACAATTGTCGTTTCGTGCTCAAGCAACCCCTTCCATTTATATACCCATTGACTTAACCACTCAAAGAGTCATCTTAAACCAACTGTAAACTCGCACACTATACACATACAGTCGAGACCCACCGGCCCATTGACCGCTTGCGGAATGCACAGACGACTTGTTTCAATATCACACAATTTTATATATAAATAAACGATCACACTTAACACATGGAAAATAAAAATAAAACATTTAAAAACAATACTTATTTTCCAAGAAATAAGGTTCAATATCAGAATATATGCCGCTTATATAGAAAACTCGTACAGCAATCCTTATTGTGCAAGAATTAAGGTTGACAATAGAATTTATAAAATCAATTGTATTGACAGAGTCAGTAGTAATCCTTACATAGATTCTATTTTCAAATACGTAAGGATCAGAACAGCCTGTCTACGATTAAGCATGTTTTGGTATGCGCTGGCACGGGTCATGGGCAGAATAGCTATGAATGGAGAAACTGTTGCATCAATGAATACTTAATTAATTATGGGAGCAGTTGAAATAATTCGCGATTCAGACATCTCCCATTACGTCATCTGCTTGCTATCTAAAATTGTAAAAGATTTCAAAGCGTTTATAATATTATTAAAAAAATACGTATTACATAAATACGTAATTGGTACAAAGTTTTTATCATTAATTTCGAGACGACAGCAGCTAAATAAAAAGACCAACTAAACTTAAAGCGACCTCAACCTAAGTGACCGTAATGCAATAGAAAACAATACCAATGAAAAATATTATCAATACTTGTTCATTTAAAGAAACACCTACATTCTTGCAAATTGTTCAAAAGAGCATCAAAAGTTGACTTAAATAAAGTATATTCGATACAAAAATGTAAAAAAGTTAATATTTACATAAATCCAACGAGATTCAAATGAAATTGGAACGATCACTCGTGATATCGTTACGTGCGATAAATAAAATTTTCTCACGACGCGACGGGTGTAAAGGTTTATAGCTCGTACGTCGATTTTATAGATTGTAACCAGACGGATTTATTTATTTTCCATTGCCCATATGTACGATTTCACGGTCAAAGAATTCAGATGTTTTATTGTTGAAACCGTTTTAATATCGCATCGACATGTTACGGTCGTGGTACGAATTCGCGTTACCGTTTCGCATACTAGGGTTGCCATTGATGATGACTTTATAGATTCGAAATCAGATTCTCGAAGATAAAAGCTAAAGAAGATACCTTAACCAAACATATTGCATTTAATAAAAATGTATAACTTTTGTAAGGTGAGCTACAACACTAAAACAATGTTAAGTACATAAAGACATCAATATCAAGATCTTATCATGTGAGTGCTGTTTTTTTTATAAGCAATTACAATAATTGCAATTTACATAAATGCAAATAAATATGGGATTATAAGATTGGAACGACTTAATATAGAACACAAATTAAGCGACTAACGGCCGAATACTGAAACGTCATTCAAAATGAAGTGGGACTTAATTATTTGGAACGTCATTTCAAAATTTAGTATGCGAAATTTGAAATTAATGGCGTTCCAAATAATTAAGTCCCACTTCATATTTGAAAGACGTTTCAGTATTCGGCCATAAGATCGATAAAGGATGTTGTGTGAATAACGCAGACTGTCAAGACGAGTGAAACATTGGACGGAGCATTATCAAGTGAAGTAGAACGTTCAGCAAAAAAACTGAACACCGTTACATGTCAAATCCGAAATAGTAGTTGAATCAATTTAAATATTTCGCTAAGCGATCTATCACGATCACCATCGACCATTGAAATGTTTAGCGATTTAGATCACATGTACGGACTGTGAGGCAATTGGACCGTCGTCGTCGTCGTCGTGTGTTAATCGCGCCGGAGATATTGTGTCAAATATAATTAGGAATTTAGGTGAAGTTTTTTGTTTGAAGTAAGACGATACCTCACTTTCTCAATGTGTATCTAGTTTGGTTCTTGCAAGCAAGTCTGTTTCATATTTGTATGTTGCAAAATAATTTAACCCAATCAACTATCTGTTGATTGAATATAAAAATATTTGCCATACATAATTTGCTAATTCTTAGATCTTCGTTTTACAAACAGCTTTTATGTAAGTTTTAAGTAATAAAGTATACGAGAACTGATATTATTGGCGACATATTTCTGTGCATAAATATAATATTGCAATAGGGTTGCTACTATGAAATAAATAAAGATTCTTCTTTATACCATTGCTTGTTACAAGTCTGCAGCAGTCCGAGAGAAAACGACTTCAAGGTATATTTTTTGCATGACATGAATAATGCAAATTGACGCTTGTTATTATGGATGAAGGAGTATTTCGTTGAAAATACTTTAAAAAAATCATAATAATCGTTACGGTTTCACTTATAAGGTAAACTTGAAAGGGCTTAATAATAAAAGCAACTTCCTATCATACAATATCCAAATAATAGCCTAAGTCCGGCTTTGACCCGACAACCCTGAAATGCAAGGCGAGCGGGCTCGACTGATCTGAGGTCGGCGTTTGATAAATACGACGCCGTGACGGTTTGATACGGAATCGAGATCTCGTAAGCGGAACGACGATTAATTCGTTTGAAGTTACTTTTGTGCTACATGTAAGTGTAATTATTGAATTGAAAAAAGTCAGGTTTATTATTTAAAGACCGAATCACGAAAATTATCGCGATAAAAGATATCGGTCTATTAAAGTCATAATAAAAACGATCCATCGCTTGAAGCTATAAAAAAATATGAACGAAAAAGTAATAAAGTTATAAATATGATAATTGATAACTCACCTCTGGAGCCGCTGAATAGCCACGAGTTCTGTTTAAAAGCGTCAGAATTCTTCTTTTTTGTAATCGGGCTAGGTTCCACGATACTAGCTTGGCGACTTCTACCAGCTAACGGTGTCTTGATACTCTTCTTTTTACCCTTCTTTAGTGTTCCGCTGTGGGATTTTCTTAGGGTATTTACTTTGACAGTTTGGCTCTTTCCTCTTACTTTACTCTTACTCCTAGAAGTCTGTCTACTCAATCTTCGTCTATGCTCACCAATAACCTTGGGAGGTGGCATATCTTCATCCGAATCAGTGTCTGCCGGAGGTTTACTCTGACAGATTGATGCATGCCTTTTTTCCTCTTCCAAGAAAAACTTTGTATGGTTTAAAATTTCATTGGTATTTACAATACCGTCGACAACTTCAACTACTGCTTCGACCGTTTTCATGGATGTTGGAGTTTTCTTTCTCCTGAGGAAGTTTAAGGCGCTAACTGACGACCCTTTACTACTTTTACGTTTCGGCGCTTCTGTCGTACTGGTTTTACGACTTTCACTCCCTTTGTCATCTTTCTTACTATTTTTCCTTAACTGATCTAATTTCATAGTGGAACCATGAATCGAATCTCTGTCCTCTTCACTCCATAGACTCTCTCTCGATTTCTTCTTGTCCGAATTTTTCTCCGTCTCCTTTTTTGTGTGGTCGAACCACTCGTCGCCGAGACTTTTAACGATTTCAATCGGATTGGATAGGGACATTGTTTTTCTGTGTCCTTTCTTAGTTCTTGCTTGCTCGCCTTCTTCGTCTGTCACCGCGAGTTTAAGAGATTCTTTGCTCATGGTGGGCGTTTTACTGAGCCTAGGCAGCGCGTCATCGCTAGCAGAAATAGCATCGCTGTGGCAGTCAGCTGACTCGTAGAGAGATTCGTCACTTTCATCACGCCGCTCTACGGATTAATTTACATTATGTAACAACGTATCGGAATACTGTGTTTAGATTTCCTTGCCATGTAATATTTTTCTTACAATAATTAATTAAATGCATTCACGTATCATCGTCTCGTGTAAATAAAGTGTATAATCATATAATAATCTCATGTAATAAGTTTAAGAAGTGCAATAATTATCAATAATAACACTGGGAACTTAATTATAAGAATATCACTATGTAGACATTAGCTAACAATGTCAATAATAAATACAACGATATGGAAAAAATATAGCAATGATGTGTCCGCAATGAAAGATGAATAATAGGATATAATCGTAGAGGTGACGTCGTCTGTAATAATAATAATTATGAACTAACAATTCACTGCGAATGTCTTGTAAAAAGTATAAACAATTGAAGAATTAAGAATCAATACTTATTTAAAAAAAAAACTAATAACAGCTGATTCTATATCCACGTTCTTTGAATCGAATGCGATGCACCGAAGAAAATTTACAATTCCCGTTTGTATATATACAATATGAACGTAGCAAGTTACGTAAAATCGTAAATGTTATGGGCAGTGACGTCATCGTGTTATAAGACCTGTTGTTATTATTTGTTATATTTCATTCGTGAGACGAATTAAAATGTTTCTTATTAATAAGCACAGATGCCATAATTCTGTGAAATTCATCTTATCTACGGCGTGTGTGAAGTTTTCGTTCTCATTTCCATACAATAACAGTTAATGTGTCGCTTTAAAAGACGCTTTCTATACAAACAAAAGAACTGATTACAAGCGGGAAAGTAAAAATTATGTAAATACTGATTGTTCTAACGGCGGCGGCGGTGCAGCGGTCAGCCCGACCTGTTCATGTATATTAGTCGGAGATTCAGATCAATTACAATAACTTTAAATAATTAGACGATATGACAAAAAACTATAATATCTAGAATTACAACTGAATCTATGTGTAATTAATTATAATCGAATACTCGTTGCCGTTAATAAATTTAAATGAATTAATACCTTTCACATACAGTAATAAAACTTAAATGAATCGAAGTAAGGTATAAAACAATTTGACTATATCATATTAATGTAATTAGCAATATTAACAATTATAATTACCTACATCATGTTATCAAATATTTTGTCATGTAACTTATTAATTGATGATTTATGTACATATGTAAGTACATATATTTACGGAAGGACTATCGCTTGTTATTAATTTTTTTTTACGAATGGCCTTAAAGACTCGGTACTCAGCCGGTGTTCTTCAATTGGCGAAACAGTTTAATTACTGTGAATCTTATCTGTTCTTCCCGGCATTCCACGTTACGAACCAGTACATAGTATATTTATATTTTATATAGTCTTGGAAATTTTTGAAAAATTTTGAAAAAAAAAGTGTTTGCAAGACGATAATGAATAAGGTAAATTTTAATAACTTATATACCTAGTATAAAATAACTACAATAAATAGTTTGCTTTATTTTAAATCTCAAGAAAATTAATTTATTACTCTTTCGTTAATTATAAGAAATAACGTGACTTTCAATTTAACATTTACTTAAATTGATTTCAATTCTCGTGGTATTAAAATTAAAAACGAATCATATATTATGTAATTTAAAATTAAACGGGAATATCTATTAGACCCTCCAGATGCAGGAGGGCTAAAGGGCATTAACCGTAGGGCTCAGCCCTGAGGGATCGTCGGCGAATCAGGTTAATGCCTTTGATATACATCGTAATATCACGCAATATAATATAGTTTAAGGTAACAGGCAATTCATAACGAATTCGAGCACTCCAATAAAAAACATTTATAAAAATCAATCTATGGAAACACGTATAAAATGTTTTTATAGCGTAAAATAACTTCTCAAGAATAAAAAATAAATTAATAAATGTTTCATCACAATAAAAATATAAAAAAGAGCGAATCCAATTGTTAATTTTTCAAAAGAAAATCTAAGCAAAAACGAATGCCCTTAATTGTATCTAAGTTATTTTACTTAAACCCCGCAAGACAAAATAACTTTCATAAACTTTGGCTAAGCCTTTCATAATCTGTACTTAAGTTGGAATAACTAAGTTTTAATAACGAATTAAGTTATCGCATTACTAACATCCATATAACGTTATTATAAACAAAATAAAGATAAGGCCGCGGCTACACCGTTGCACATGCTGGTTAAGGATTATCTCCGCTATCTCCTAAGCTCGGGTTACACTGTTGTAATAAGTTGATAGCCGAACTATTACTGAAGGTAAGCACATATTACGAAATATATTTCGTTAAATGTATGAAGACGATCCATTAGATGTATTTCTATAAACAAATGGAATTATACAAGATAACTTATCGGAAGAAAAATGAATTGTTTTTAAAATATAGTGATAGTGAGTAAATGAGTGAGAATATAAGGAAAAAATAATTGTAAAAACGGAAAATTGTATCACAAATCTGAGACCGCATTCCTAAATATAGAACTTATCACATCAGATGGGCTGACCTCGACCGTACTGACCTTATGACATTCGCAGTTATTCGTTACAAACTATACATGCGCGTACGAATTTATTTAAATGAGGATAAAACAAAGCATACGTACATACATACATCTTTATATGAAATAACATTTGATCAAAATGTAACAGAAATAATGTATCTCGTAGACGGTTTCACAATAAAACGGCTAACGACCATATCGCAAACAGGTTGCTCTGTAGTCGTATATTGACACTTCAAAACAAGACATGAAATTGATGATGCTACTTACACACACACACAGACATACAATTCGTCTAATACCTTTAACACATTATATTTTTACTTGACATTCAATTATACTAATAAGGCCATCGACCCGACAATCAACAGTTAGTATTTCTTGGTATTTGTAAATTTGTACTACTTATATTTACTACAAGAGCAGCGAATTCATTTTAATCAAAAATATTACCATGGCTTGGAAGTCCTTAACACTAATAAAAAATCAATAATTTCATATTATTTTTATCGCCTGGTACATAACCGACAGGCTCGTAAAACTCATACATACCGAGCGATACTTTCATATCGAGTATATCGGAGTATCTTCGTCTTTCTTTATCACTGTCCGCTGATGTTTCCCTCTCGCTCGACTCTCGGGTCGGTTTCAGGAGCACCGGTTTCTTTCTTCTCAATTTATTGACAACTCCATTGTCAACCTTGTCGACTTTCTCTGGGACCTTCGGGTCCCGCTTGAACCACATCATACCGACCATAAGTACAATTGTTCGTTAACGTCAACGGTATCAACCGTCGCCTTCGCTAATGTTTAATTAGCATATCCTTTTAACTGCTCGAACAACACTGATCACTTAAAATCGATGATCTATTAACACAATTCACTAGTCTGTATCATTATTATCACACTTGAGCGCTATGTTATTATATTCTTTAATTCAATTGTTTTGTCACAAGTCATTTCTTTTAAAGCACCGACAACTTCACTTGTAAGAAATTTTGGCAGTCACACCGCGTTTATTTTTTTTAGCTGAAAATTATAATTATTCAACATGATACTCTTGGCAGTTTAGTTTGATTTTTCGTTTTAATAGATTTAGCAAAAACGATATCTAAATCAAAAATAATACGAGTCATAATTGCTTGTGTAGGTTTATTATTTAGATAGCTATACCGTATGTTGTACGTCCGAGACGCACAAGTGCATAAAGATAATGAGACTATTTTAAAACTCACATTGTCGCCTTGCGAGTACTCGATCTAAATATAATTTATTTTATATAGATAGTTATGTTTAGATATTAAACTAAACCTAGCCAAATATATATTTTTAATTACGCGTACATTTCAAAATACTATATTATTTATACACACAGAAAGTACTATATCAAAATACAAGCGCGGAAAGAAGTCAGTGCATTTAGTAGCAAACATCATAGTAATTTCTATTACCATAAATCAAAATGAATTAAGATCGCTTGTGAGGAGGTATGACGATCAAACGAGAGGACAATTGGTACAATCTCATCGAGATCGGGACGTGCGCGGGCGCACGGAAGCCGTGCGAGGATGCGGCCTCCGCGCTTCCGTCAGTAATACAGGCACAGGACAAGTGTCGCAAGACTGGGTGACTTGAATATTTCACAAAGACGGAAAATCTGACAGCATTTTATAAATACTTGGCTCACATGTGCAACCGTAATTAAATAACTTTTAAACAGATAGATTATTTTTCTCATTTTATAAAAAATAATTGTTATGTATTTTAATTATGATACGTGAATGAAAAAATCAATAAAATAAGGATCATTTTAAAATAATAATAGAAAATTGCTTTAAAATACCAATTTTATCTCTCATAAGCTTATGTTGAAGATAGATTTATAAACAATCAAACGAGACGAAAATAAAACGTAAACGCCGGACATAAAAACTGATTATAAGGAAAACATTTTGCAGCCGCAAATGCAAGAGGAAAGTTGAATTTACGAAACTCAACCTCGTCAGAGAGCCACTCGACCGGGCAGACTTTATAAAAACGTTGGAAAAAAAACACAAACTGCATTTACGAGGGCGGAGGGCGGAGGGTGAATCGTGGAGTGACGAGGGTCGGTAAACGAACAAAAATTCGCTATCAAGGCATATTGTATGATTTATAGCAATGATAGCGCAGCTTCGTAACAGAATGTGTCATTTGGTATGACAATGGGACCTTTTCAGCCAGCCAGCATAATGCTGTATTCAATTATTTGTAAAAAAAAACAACAATTAATCCTAAAATTCGAATTTCAAATTCAATTTGAAGATATTTTCACACGACAGAGATAAAAAAATGTATAAAACACATTGTACCAGATAAAACTATTGCAATATCGTCCTCACATTTCCTGATGTCGGTCGCGCGGATGCGCTTCCGTCGTACATGGAATAGGGCAGGGCTTAAATAACTTATGTAACATGAAACCTAACTCGCTTTTATCGATTACGTTCGAGTGAATTTACAAATGATAGCTGGCTCATTCCTCTCACACTTTTCATACTTTAAAACTTATTAAAGATATAACTAATCACCGGGATAATTATGAGGTGGCACGGATAGAAGCGCATCGCATGCATACAATAGGCTGTCATAATCATTGTCTCCGTGATTTTTCTTTAAATCTTCAAATAATAATATTACCTTAAACTACTCGATAATGTAAAAGGAATGAGTGAATATAGATAGTTATATATAATAGGCATTTAATACTTTAATTATTGTTATCGACAAATAGTTTTGATCAGATGAAATTTTGAAAATATGCCAAACATCCAGCCAGTAAAAACAAATATCTTTAAAAAAAAAGCGCGCTCAGAGAATTGTTTTAAGCCCGATGAATTATTTTCATTACCGTTATGTGGTTTCATAAATCGTAATCCATTGATTCGTTTGAATTTTGTTCATATTTATTGTAATTTCTAAGTATCGCTGTCACACACACACGTACATACATACATACACAGATTGTCGTATTTTTGTAAACATGGTACAAGAACAGAATGATGTCATGGCTTGACTTTGAAGCAATGATTTAATTGCTCATACGCAGGTAACGTGTTTGTTCATTTGTGTGTAAGTAGCCTTTTGGATACACTTGAACAAAATTTATATTTCTGATCATGAATTATACCTATCGTTATTTCCTGATAATTTTTAAAATTAGCATTTTCATAAATAAAACGAAGGTAGAATGACATGGACGAAGTAAATAGAGATTATGTGCTGCCAAAGAAGACACGTCACTTGTTATAGCTAGATTTTATAATAAAAATATTGCTAGACGCTAAAATATCTAGTTTTTACCGTTAGTATCTAAACATTTAGGATACAAAAAATAATTATGTACGACGAAAAATATATATAGAACCAAAATAATGAACATTAGTTTTATTCCTCAACATAATAAAATTAAAAACAGGAATTCGAATAACATCTTGTAAAACATTCTGTCATCGTGAGTTGGTATTTTTGTTTAATTTCGTCATCATTTTACTAATTAGCGTCTTAATAAGGTGTTAAGAGTTGTGACACCATGCAAAACATGGTTACAAGTCCGAAATGTAAATTTTAAAACATAATTAATAATAATTTGCTAGAGTTTAACAGCCAGAGAGGCCTTGTCGTGAATTTAACATGTTTACATAATGTACCAATCATACATTATATTTTAACGTGTGCTCACAGATAACCTTCTGCTAAAATGTCATCGTTACTGAAGTAAGATTAATATTTAATAGCAGCTGTTTTATCGCCTTTAACATTTTAAGCAAATGTTTTACACAAATATCAGAATTATCATGACTGTTTATAAATATCATAATAAATTATTATTAACATGAAAATTATTTCATTGATTCTAAAGCTATATAGGGATCAATACGGACTTGCGATCGATTTCTTGTATGACATAAGCTATAAAATATATTACCTATCTACCACAGGTTTCGGAAATATATCTCTCAGACCTGAGGGGAACCGGCGAAAGAAACAGCGGTATTATTTGTAATTTAATATTAATTATCATTGGAAACGACCGATTAATTCCTAAGATGTTATCATTAATAAATCAAACGCTCAGATCTAATCTATGATCTACAACAAGTCATAACAATCAAACATACAAATCGTTAACAATAATAGGTGATCCTAAAATACCGCGTAACACCCGATCCATGTTCGATACAAATTAAGCTACGGAAACACATCCTGTCCCTGAAACACCCCATACGGGAAACCGGGATGATGATATTTTAATTGAACCGAAACGGAACGGAACGGAACGTACGGAAATAGTTGGGCATATCCCGAAGCTGAGATTCTGAACGATATTATCATAGGCGTTGATATTTCATTCGCTTTGAACAGCTCGAGGAAACCATTTGGGAAGTTTATATATTTTTTTTTAATTAAGAGTCGTGGTGGTTATCATAATATTTTGTTTAAATAATTAAAACTTTTGTCATTTCTTAGAAATAAGAATTTATATTAGTC
Source organism: Nymphalis c-album (assembly GCA_963151315.1). Classification (NCBI taxonomy): domain Eukaryota; kingdom Metazoa; phylum Arthropoda; class Insecta; order Lepidoptera; family Nymphalidae; genus Nymphalis; species Nymphalis c-album. Next base: position 456,139 of record OY720612.1, read on the forward strand.
ACTTTTTAGTGACGTTTAGTTTCAAACATTAAATTAAGCAATAACCAGGCGAACAGAAACGTATAATTGTTTCAAATGAAGCATATTTTTTCTGTAACATTTCTATCATCTCTTAAATCTATAGATTGGAAACAAAACCTTTTACTAAGCTGACTAACATTGACAAGTCTCCATTACCAGAAGCTTATATTTGAACAGTTTAGCTTTAGACCTATTAATCGACATCTCGCAATTCCACAAGTAAATAACAGACCGAATTATAAATCAATTTAAATGGTAAGTTATGTCTCAACACACCAAGTATTTCAAATCGCAGGGGAGCCTGGCTTCCCTCCAGATATAATGAAAGCATCCTAAATAGACTTACCTACAATTCGAGTCTCAGAAGTAGATATAATAATTTGTATGTACATTAATTACTTTATTGATATTCTTTAATTTATTTTTTATTATTATTATGATATGTTCATATGATACACATGTCTATAAATATACTTCATTTAGTTGTTTTAATATAACTGTAACCTTAGATTGTAATTAAAAGTATAAGTTTTTATAAAATACTATATCCACAATGGGGAAGGATTCAATCAAATTCAGACTACGAAAATAAGTGATATAATTGTCATAGTACATTAATACTCCAATCGCTACACGACCGTTGATCACCAACATCGATATCCCCAGACGGTACGTGACAATATGCAGATTCGGAGGCTATTTCTGTGAATACACTGGAGGGTACGGATCCATACCCCTACTTGGAACTACGTACCTATTTAGTCTTAAGAACATTCGACAAGAACGTGTGTGAGTGCGAGATTCGATATATAATTGATATAATAGTGATTTTGTAACAATAAAACTGAATAGAAACAATTGAACATTGATAGAAATATAATAAAGAAGAGTAAAAGCTCGCAATGTCCAACTTTTGACCAAAGCTCCTCTTAAGGGACTAGTCCCTTTCTAATTAATAATTATAATTTAGTTCATTTTCTATTCTTTATGTCATCTCGGATCTGATCGAAAGCTATAATCAGTCCTTATATAAAATAGCAGTTTTTAAATAACTAATCGAATATGACAATCTTCTTGTTATTGACATTATTTATTCATTAACCGACTTTTGAAATTTCATCATATTTTTAAAATAATTTTATAATCATATTAAACGTTGTGCCATAGTAGGATATGAAACATAACCCGATGTATTGGTTATTTGAAGTATTACATGATCTTAAATTTGCTTACATCAGGTATTTGGACATATGTATATTGTATATAACTAGTTGCACCCCTCGGACCATGGACCACGAAAGATACATTATGCAATACAAACATACAAGTTCAATAAAGTAAATTGTTAAAAGCACTCGATAAAACCAAGAGTACCAATAATAATTGACGCTTATGTACCAACTCGCGTACATGATATCAATACATTATTTGGAGTTCAAAAATAATATAAATTAATTAAATTTTATATAAGGACGTGATCGCTCGAGTACTTCATCTTGTATTGTAAACTTTATTCTTAGAAATTAATAGTTATTATTTATTTGTCGTGAACGTATATATATAGTGAACGTTAAAATATATATACCGTATAAAATCTTGATTTTACTACTTTACATACGGCTTCGGTTAGGTACCTTCTTCTTTTTGTGAACCCCGAGTACATGTATGCAAAATTTCATGAAGATCGAGTGGTTATACGTGAAAGCGTGATAAACAAACTGACTTTCGCATTTATAATATTATAGGTAGTTAGGACATATTTTCAAATTATTTTAGTAAAGTATCGCGTCATAAAAATCGAACTCTGCGTGACTTGTAGTGCAGAGACGCAGAGTCATTTATGACATTACTTGATGGATGGGTCAACACTTACAATTGTAATATGTTTATTCTGTTGACGATGACGTCAAAATGATACCATATTTCCATAAGCGATGAGTAATATTATAGAAAATAGAAAATCCCCTTTATCATATGAAGTCATTCATTCACACAATACGTATAACAATCAATAAGCAATCATGGAGATATTGAATTTTTTTATTGCATAGGAAGGCGGACGAGCATATGGGCCACCTGATGTTAAGTGGTCACCATCGCCCGTAGACACGGGCATTGTAAAAGATGTTAATCATCGCTTACATCGAATACGATACAATAGCGAATACTGCTGTTTTGCGGTAGAATATCTGATGAGTGGGTCGTACCTACCCAGACGAGCTTGCACAACGCTCGACCATCGAGTAAATTATTTTTATTAATATAATGCAATTAAGAGACGAGTCATATTATTCCATTGGTTCATAAGTGAATTGTTTGGTACTTAGTTGATATTATATGATTAACTAAATTTACTTGTAACTGCCAACACTATATCTTACTATATGTATTCGTAGCCATGCAAATCAAATATAATATATTCTTGTCGTTTCTTCTCGGTATAATATACACTACGTTTTAAACCGACGACGATGGTAGCTAAATTATCAAAGATAATCTTGCTAATGTTCAATACAAAGGAGCTTGTAAAATCTTAAAAATACATTTTAATCGTACAAAGCGAATTGTTTTCAAAAGAAAATAGCTGTCACGTTTACTTTTTATATTTTATTTTTAAATTCCAACGACGTCTAAAAATAAACTTTACTTAAAAACATTCAGTAATTAATCCATAAACGATAATTATCCCAGGAATACGTACGTACATCTGCATCACCGAAATGTTTGCGTTCGTCTGTCTGTATTGTACAGCACTATCGGAACTAATAGCTTACACAGAACACATGGCTCGTAGAGATACGACCTTGCAGCCACTCGAAATAATTGTAACTGCTTCTGTTTTACTCGAAGACAATATATTGTTGTGATATAACCCTTATTCCTTACGAACTAGGAACTAAAATTATATCTCTATTCGTTCTCGTGTAAACGGAATAAGCGATATTGATTTTTAAATAAACGAACATAAAAACTAAATTGATTTGTGTAACTATTGTTACGAAAGAGATAGATTATAAAGCAATACGTTTTGAAATTATATTTATGATCCTTTGAGCCGGATACAATGTAGAATTTAACAAACAAAATTCCTATTCATGAACATTATCTATAAAATTAGAAACCTCTCATATATTTCAACCAAAGGCAATTATATTAGTAGGTAACATTTATAAAAAAAACAACCCAGGAGAATTCACGATTTAAGGAACAAATATTACAACTACGAAACTAAAAAGATCATTTGTGAATATTCAAAGATAAAAAAATACCTAAAAAGCCGTTGCATTCATATTGGATACAGGAAGTCCACGGGTCCTCCCTGTTGGAGACAGGTGGCGGCAAGTGTACGAGACAGGTGGTTTAATGTAGGCATAGTCCATATCGCGTACAGTTAACAAGAATATTATTATAATTCGAGATACGTTTTATTTGATGAATATTCAACCACCTTGTTAAGAGTTCTACGTACGAACTGAACGAGTGATCTATTGAAGTAGAACGAGTTAAAAAAGTAAGGTTGACGTGCAAAAATTTATGACATTTAATTGCCTATTATGAGAACTATGTCTATTTATATAAACAGATATATAGTATTTAAATGTTTACATTTAAAAACAAAAACGATAAAATAAAAAATATATAGAATATCTTCTAAATTTAAAAAATCTTCATTTTGCCATAAGTTTCATAATTGATTGCAAACGAAAATGAACACAAAGCAGCTATTAGGGAAACCGTATTTTATAAGCGCAAAGTTAGGTAAAATTATATAGCATAGAAAGGGAGGCGTCGACAGAATAATTATGGGGGAACGTAGCGAAATAATGAGGTCAATTGTTACACCACGAATGCGTACCACGTGCAGAGAACAAGGCGGGCGGTAAGTCTTAAAAATCGTACTAAAGCCAAACATGACGCAAATTTTAATGCTTAGCATTCGCAGCGCAAATATAAAAAACAATATTGACCGAGATGAAACGACAACAGAAATCGGTTAATCTAAATAAAAAATGTACATGTAATAATCATATACTGTACATTGTACAATCATATTTATGTGTCCTATATGAACATCAACTAGTACTAAATCCGAGTTCCTATTTCATTTATGTCTAACATAATCGTACGTACGTTATATGAGCTATATTTATTAAAAAAATAACAATAGTTTTAAAATCTGTTACAAGTTAATTGTTAAATAAAAGCTTGTTATCGTATTAGACGATCAATTAAAATATATATATTTTTAAAGCCTAGTTATTATATTGTAATCAAAAACAAAAATTCCACTTCGAAAATAATAATCATGAATGTTGTTGTTTAGACAGAATGGTTTCGACAGATTATTATTTATGAAATAAATAAAACAGAGATTAATATTGCGTAATGAAATAAATAAAATGATAAGCTTAATTGACAATATTATCTCGAGTGGTCGTTGAATCGCATCAACTATCAAATAATACCAACGGTTGATAAACGAAAACTAATATAATAAAATAATGCAAAAATGAGTATGTTTGTTCGTTTGTTTGTTACACTTTCACGTCTAAACGAAACAATCGATCATCGTGAAATGTCGCGTACACGTTCTCAGGGGTTATAAATACACGAAAACGAAATCTAAATTATTAAATCAATGTTTGGCAAATGTATTGTGTGTACTACATTCACTTAGGCCCTTTCTTACAAGCACTTTTGAATAATTTCACACGACTAATTAATCAAATGTGAAGCCATCGGTCTCGGCCGTAGAATACGAGATGTTGAGAAGAAATCGAGTAATTAATCTTTGCTATGTATCATTTATTTATAGCGTACGCGAAAGTTATTTTAATGTCGAACGTCATTGTAGACGAACAATTAACGGTAAGACAACACAAATAATAAGCCTAGAACCTTCGTCGATAAAAGGACTATACAACTAAAAATATTTTTTTAAAATTCGAACCACTACCTACCATAGTTCCTGAGAATAGTCGGATCAAACAAACAAACTCTTCAGCTGTACCTATATATATTAGTATAGAAGATATTGTCCGAGTTTTAAACGATCAGTATCGGTTGAAATTGTCTTATCGAAGAGATTAAACGGTGGGCAGCGGAATATATAAACTGAAAGTTACATAAGTTTCTGGTAGACAAAATAATGTAGTGAATATTCAACTTTATATCGATTTCGACCTCATTGACATCAATCTATATTCATTGTTTGACATTAAGCTAGAGCTTGCGCGGAATTATATTAATTAATGTGGGGTCCGATTTAAATATTAACAGTCAACTGTTATCCGAAAGGATTTCGACAGTTTCTCTGTAGAATATTAAAAATAAATTTTCGAATACGTTTGAAGTTATACTTATAGACTAAACTGATTAGTAGCGTGACGGACGAGACACTATTGCTGTTATCGCGTTTATTAGAAACAAGACAACTAAATTTGTTAATGTTTGAACTAATAAAGGGATACTTCGGGAACGACGCTATGGTAGATGATATCGACGGCGGATGAGATCGCCAGGCATACAATCTCACAGTGGATAAGGCGAAGTGCAACGGAAATTTGCGTTAACAATACGACATATGTTTCTTTGTAATTTACCATCTGCGACCTTAACGACATCACTTTATTACTTAAATTGCCATCTTCGTGAATTTCTATGTGGCCTTCAGTAATGTTGAAGATCTTTCAGAAGGCTTTCCGGCCTCAGCTACATTATTTTTTGTGCGTATGTCATTTTACGAGAAAAATATTACTTCGTTTAGAAAACACATTACAAATGTCTAACTGAAAATGTATTGATTATTTGTTTTATTCTATCGAACTAAAACTTCTGTCTCTCACATTGTTTATATTAAAAAAAAAAGAATATACACAGACGTCGCAGACGACTCACCTCCTACGTACGTATATATTACGCGACACAATGAAATGAATCGATAAATATATCTAGATGCTATTAACATTTAAACTAACGGTTCTTAGAATTATAATTTACATAAAAAATAAATGTAATTGATACGATAAAATATTCATTTTAATTAAAAAACAGTCATATATATAATTGATACATAATAAATATTTAATAATAGTCATTGTAAGTACTATTTTTGATAGCCGTTATCAGCACATAACACTTTTTACAATTGTAATGTGCGATACATATAATATGATTGTATTCATTATTTAAAGAGGCCGCGAGGTATAATTCAAGTGTGCCAAAAGATCTAATAGAAACCAGAAAACACAGATTTATCATAATTTAAAAACACCGAGGAAGCAAAGCTTAACATAGCAGTGTAAAAACATATACAACGAACTGTCTAGACGTTAAATTAATTCACCTCCGTAGACCTAGACTTACTTGGGCTCACACCGGCACCGGATTATCGTCTACATTTTTAATTAAGAAAGCACCGTCTCCTCCTCTGTCGTACAACGTACTTGAGTAATATAATATATAAAGCTGCGTCTCCTCTAATACTTTTCTATCAACTCGCGTTGGTAAATAAAATGAATTGGAATAAGTTTAGTAGTACTTGTATATCCTTCGTCTATTAAATTATAAAGTTGCGTATATAGGTATATTTTTTGTATGTTACAAAAGTTCGGGTAAATCTACCAATAGTCGTATGTGACTAAAAAGTATTATTAGTATTATATTAAAAAAGGAGTATATTTTATTGCTAAGGCTTAGAAGAAGATATGTATTATTAAGCTGAAGAGTTTACTTGATCGAACGTCCACACTAATATCCTATTGAAAAATGTTTTTTTTTACGTTAGTTGACACATTTATTGAGAAATTTTATAAAACTGCACTACACGGTTTCATACATATATTTCAATATAAACTATAATTATAACTTAAGTCAACTCAAAACCAGGAAATAATCAGTATTTATGATTTCCTGTAAAATATATTTTTTAGCTTGTCAAAATCAGACAACTAGGTAGGTATACCATAAAATATCTTTCCTCAATAAACATTGTACGGCGATCCGTTAAAATAATAACACGGTACTTCCCTTATAAACTTCCAAATAAATCCGTTGACGAAAATTTACGTAATTAATGAATGTTGCAAGTCATTATAATATTGAGTGTGATGCGATTGATTTCTGAACAAACCTTAGTCGCGACATACTGCATCACATGTGACAAAACCGACCTGAAGGTAGCTTATATATTTGCATATGAAAAATAAAATATAGATTTTCCTTCGCTGGTTCTCCGCAGGTCTGATGGTTTTCAGACTCGATGTTAAGTAGGTTTTTGACAATCGACGATCGATGTTAAATGCTTCTTTATTAAACCGAAAACTCGATTCACATGTCACACGCTATGTAGGGAAAATATGAACATGATACGACATGAGATGAACATGACAAGACTGATGTGAGCGGATATATGTTTAATTTTATGATCTATTGTTTTTTTTATCTATGAAAAACCCAGTACAATAGATTAAGAAGTATATTTGATAAAATCTATTACCGTGCGCTTAAATTTTATTTTTATATTTTTCGTTCCAGTATTTAACTCTACCTCCGAAAATGTTATTATTAAATATATTAGTGTTTAAAATATTAATAAGATAAGCTCTATTGCTACTGGATAGCATATGATCTTCGACAATAGACTGATATTAGGCACTCCGAGAAAAATAAATCACTTCATACACCATCAATGCGCCACCAACCACGGGATCCAAGATATTATATGCCGTGTGCCGTCAGTATTAGGGCGTATGTTATGTGTTAATGTATCCCGTACTGCGTCACAATCCGTGGAACACATGCAAACGTATAATAAGTTTAAATTAATTAGTTATTAATATCGACCTACATACAATCTACATTCTCATGTTCTCAAACGATTCTATTTACGTCGCTCCTACACTTGGCTTTGATGTTTCCAACTCGCTAATATCTGCCATAGCGGGTGTACGGAATTAGCGCGGTTCTAACGCATGTGTCGCGACCGGCGCGCGGCGCAGGCGCAGGCGCACCGTGGGGTGACCTCATCTCGATGGAGCCTGTGACACATCGGGCCGAATTAGACACTTAGCGTTTACAGTTCAGACTTGTTTAGGTATTAGTGTTTAAATCTATCTATATATAAAAACCGACGCTGTTTTATTTGTGGTTGTTTCGTTTTAATATAGACTATTATTTAACTGATAAAAACCCCGTATATAACTATGCGCTTTTTTGTAGTACTTCACCGAACCATTTCGAAGTATTTTCATTAATATACGCGTTGAAAAAAAATATTAATAAAACATTAATATACAAAACAAATAAATTAATGGAATGGTATTTGTCGTATTTATTACCAGTTCAAACTATGACTCACGAATTAACAAAAATACATTTAAATAAGGATAATAATTATAAGAAATACGGAAATATTTAAAATGTTAATTCATTCCAACGTTATTAACTCAAATAACTCGTTTTGAGATTTATTATCGATGCAATTAATCACGTAATTTTGCAGTTTCGCGTAATATAAAAGCGAATGTTTTGATTGCATCAAAACACAATAAAACTCTCCGTCTTGTCGTTAGAGGACCGAAATACTACAACGTTTATGAAAGCTGATACCCGTTTGAAAATTACAAAATGTAACTATACTTTAAAATTTATATAGTGCGACGCGACAAAAAAACAAAAAAATCAATTATTTTAAAACTTAAAATTAATGTCACTTACGCTTGGGCGTAAGTTGCTTTTTTTATATGCATTATGTACAAAGATTTGGTTCTCATGAAAAATGTTTCACCTTGGTTTTACCAACGTTTGCGGTTTTGCGCCGTCTACACTATATATACCTATATATTTAATAATTATATTTGGTAAAATTTTCCTTTTCATTAATAATGTAATGACTAAAAAACAAATTGAGACTTGCAAGTATAAAAATCTGAAAAACATAATACGACAAAATTAATATTAGAAACGTCAGGATAAAAACGAAATCCCGTGGGTGTTGCCGATAACCCCGATTCTCTGAAACAATTACTATTCCATAGTTTAAAGAGTGGGTGGATCGTACGGAGCATCCGAACGCGGATAACAATATATGTGTATACATATCTACGAAGGAATATAGGCTCATTCGAAATATATTAAGGACTATATCGCTGTGACGATAATTAAACTGGTAATCCGAAGTACGAGCAGCGAGTGACGGATTAGTCACTTAAGTTATCTGGATAGAGAGTGTTCCATCAAGCGATAAAATACCGTTATTGTATCATCCCTGTTATGAGGAATTCCTGAGACAATACCGAACTATCGTTCCTGTTTAATGGCCTTTTTTTGTCTGTTTACGTCTTACGATTTGATTTATTCGGACGTCTCTTTAATCTCGGATACATTGTTCTATTTCAAATGAATAAACATTGGTCTCGTACATATTCTCAAGCTCTGAACTATTTTTTGAAAATCCAATGCAAGAAAATACATTACACAAACAATATTTGAAGTGGGTATTCTTTAGCTTTTTGCACGTCAGACCGACCGCTCGTAATTACATCTTTTCCTGTAGATATTTGAACGCTCTAACAATCGACTAAACCTTGTATTGTAACGCGGATGATCAAATATATACATATTAATAGAATCTTTATAAATATAAAGGAATTTAGACAAACAAAAATATACAACGAATAGAAGATTAACATCGAAAATGTTAACACGTAAATAAAGCGTGAGATCACGTCGACGACGTCACGACACATTGTCTAATGAACCGACATATTTTCATCCATTGTTATTATAAATACAATACAATACACGAACCATCGGAAATTATATCACACGAATCGTGTTTCGCGGGGAAATTGAGTATTACTCGGTGGTGGGACTTTTCTCTAGCCCGTCTGGGTTGGTACCACCCATACATACATCACTTACTCTGCAACTCTCTACTCTATTGTGTACACAAGGGACATAACATATTAGTTGTCAAAGTCGGTGGCGAATCGGCGATGTAAGGGATGGTTACCATTTCTTAGTGCGACGGTGACTTTCCATTCGGTGGTCAACAAACCAGTATTACCTTACCCACGTATTTAAAAACAATAATAATAATAATTAAATAATAGGACACGAACATTAAGCTCAAATTAAAATACAAAATCAACAAACGCGTATTTTCGATAATAATATCATCCTTCGTTGATCTACGAGTAGTAATACGCGGAAATCTACAAATGAAATGTATTCGTTATTCATCTGGATAAACAATGCATTAAGATACTTTTCAGTCTGGCAATGTTGCTATACTAATAATATAGGCTGTCCTGGAACTGAACTACCAAAAAGCAACTGCAATGTTCAGATAGCAAAAGTTGATAGATTTTTCAGGTTCAGTTAGGTTTCGTCACCATGTTATTTGTAGTCCATATATTGTGACAAATTAGTATATTTTTGTATGCTCATCAGCATTCGTTAGGCAATCCTGAATAATCCTGCTTTTAGTTACAACAAAAACATTAACTTTTAATATATAGGTTTATACCGAGCAATTTACCTAAAGTCAAATGCACAATTGGTATCACGGACACGTCTTTATAATTAAGTAATATTTATAAATAAATAATGTATCATTGTAATTCCAGAAAACAAGGGTTTTACAGTTCTGAGGTTTGCTGCGTCAACAGTTGCCAGTAGTGGGTCTCGCTGTGTTTTCTCAACGCTCGCTTTGATGTCGCGGTATTATTAGATGTTTAGGTAAACCTTTTGGTTCGGTTACATGTTTGTCTTTTATGATTTCCTCGTTTACGCGACCTTCGAAATTTATTTCGTCAAAATCATAATAATCTTGCAATTCTCTTACATTTTGAGTTTTTGTTTTGATATTTGTTTTCTAACAAACACTATATGTAATGATTTTGAGTAGTAAGGCTTTCACATATTTTTGACCTTTTCTACATAGGAAGTCGGTGATCTACCTATACTGTTTCTTACTAGTTCTACTCGGGTGAACAGTTGATTCCGAGCAGGTGGTAGATTTACAATTATTTATTATAAGTATAACCATGTTAATTAACGATTCGAAAGTATACTCGCTTGCCTTATTGCACTTTAAGTTCTTATTTCATTTTAATAAAATTGACAACCAAAACCGAAAATAACATTTATATTTAGAAAAGATAAAAAACAACCACGGCATTAGAAATATCAGAGTTGTAATTATTTATAACTTCCATATTATAATGGAATTATTACCCATTGGCAAAGAATAAACCATCAATATCCCTAACGTAATTCTACATTGTATTGTAGCCATACAATTACATAATATTACATATCATTCATAATCATAATGTAATATGAGCCATAATAAAACCAACATATTTAATATAAAAGGGAACTCTAAAAGACAAACCGAAAAGTCTGAGGAGAAAGAAATTAAATTAAAAAAAAAAACATAACAACATAATACGATACCTAGTATACCGAATGAACTTGAATTCATTAAATTATTTGCGAAATAAAATGAGACTTACGGCCTTTCAAAATTGAAACAAAACCGATTTTAATACACAACCAATATTTTAAATAAGCATTTGAATTAAAAGCACATCATACAATATTTTTTTCCACTATGACATACATACAATAACGTCGCCCGCGAGCTGCGTCTCCATACCGATAACCCATGTCTTGACTCAGAGCTATTCCGAGAGCATCCAAGGGCGATGGAATACTGAGAAGCAATTATAACTGTACGTTAATTGGTCTATTGAAATGGTCACGGGAACACCGACGACTTGTTCGCCTTTTGTTTCGTCGATGACCAAAACCTGACAGCTGTTTACTTGGCACTTGTTTTAAATAATATAATCTTTATTACGAAATACTAATATCCTTATCTTCGTTCTAAATCTATAATCTCGTACACAATTATTTGTTTATAATAAATAGGAATTACGTAAGATGTATATTATAATACACTTTTAAATATTGTCCCTCAACAATTAAATATAAATCAACTACTACAATGAAACACGACAAGTAAATTGTTGTATTGCAAACAATCGCTCATAAGATGAGATAGCAGCTGAGATCCGAAATGGCACGATGGATAGAATACGTAAAATGCGGACGAAGATCGCGGGATCGAATCTGGCCTGTAATTTCTAATCTCGTATATCTATATGTACCTAGACTATTGAAGTAGTAGAGGAGAAGAGATGGCAAAGTAGAACTATGCTATCTCTTCTCATACAGCTCCAGATTTAAGCCTAGGCCTACAAGGCACCGGCAAAATAATATAATTATACTCTAGCGCTTCGAAGGCTTAAATTTCAAAGTGCCTAGTTGCCTTGAATCTCTATGTCTGGGTCAGCTCTTAGAGATGATAGGGTCTCTTTGCTGAGCAATAAGAAGTACACGGTTTGTTTACTCTTTACTCAAATTTAAATATCTTTATTCAATGTAGAAGTGTTACACTTTCTTATTGATTGTCATAAATCTACCACCGGTTCGGAAATAAACACCTCAGACTTGAGAAGAACGGCGAAAAAAGCTCTTCAAAACTACTCTTCCAATTCGTAAGAATAATAAGACGAACTAAGTTTCCGAGCTGCATACGCAACCAAAACTTTATCAATATTAAAAAAAGCAAATAATAGCTATAATTTCAATTAAAATCGGTTCATTAATTTATAAGGTTGACGTTACTTATGTAGACAATATTACCGTTTTATATAATAGTAATAGATAACAGATTTTATTTACATAATTAATATTTCTTGTTCGACAGGAGGGTATTTTTTTTATTTAAATGAGCATGTAAATAAGGTAAATATAATACGACTTATGTGTATCAGGTAGACAGTGAGCCGTTTGACGAGATATCGTCGTTTTTTGCTGAGCTACGAGTCGGAGCGGCGTTAGGTAATTTTAAACAACCTTGATGATTGTGCTTTTATCATATTACACTGTTTCGTTCCAGCTTTGTTATTCGAATTACTAATCGTGATAAGGAAAAACATTTTAAACGTTTTTACTTAAACAATTCAATGATTTATAATTTTATTTATAGTTCGTTATTTCATTCACGTATTTCAATTAAATAAATATGATCGAGCAAACCAGGGCGACATGACGAGTGGCAGCACACTTATGGCGAGCCTTAAACGTAAGAGAACTGAATTCCGTGAACGAACGGTTTCCGGGGAACAAAAGGACATCCGAAAACAATAACCGCCAAGAGCAACACTGACCACCATCACAGGCACAACACTAGCACACTCACTTACGTTGATAACAACGAGTCACAGAACAAAGCACAAGATTTTTTTAAAAAAACATTAAAAACACGTGTAACATCTATGTAGACGGCCGTCACACGCCAATCGCTCCGGGAGACTGACCTGACGGTCGGCGTGATATAAACATGTGCGAGCGAGACCGCTTTACAGTGCACCTGTGCACTTAAATTGAATGGTCCGACGGAGCGAGATGGCTATAAAACATAACAAACAATAGAGCAAGAGATGAATATTGAGAATACTTGTGACAGGATAATGAGCGTAAAGCTATATATTAACGAAACGCACAAACGAATTTCGACAAAATATCAATGACATTAGAGTTGGAAATCGATTGATTTGACTAATGTTTATGAGCTTTTGCGATGTAAATAGGAAAGTTTATTGTCAGGGTCAACATATGGCGAAAAGTACGTCTGTAGCCAAATTCCATGTCGGTTGAACAATATGTCGGTTAATTTTATTACAATACAATTTAGCTGATGATTAAGTATTTGGAAATTTAATTATTTTGGAACTTATTGTGTTAGCGATCGTAACTAAAAGTCTGAACTGGGCTATTCCAGCTGTTCCACCCCGCATTATCTACACTGATCAATAGAATCAAAATCATACAATTTTCTTCCAATTATATTATTAAAAGTTAAAACAGCGTAGAATTAATACATTTATTATTATATTCATGCAGTATATTTGAACTCTACTGTATTTATTGTAATACAATTATAATTAAAATTACATATTTGGAAACATCAGAATACATTTTCCGAATGTGATTTTGTAAAATTTATTAAACAATGATTCGAAAATAGATAAGTCCATCGCAAAGCAAGAATTTTGGCGCGTGAAATTACAATATCGAATTTGAATGCAACGTTTTCAAATGTAAAATTTGAGTGGAACGTGTCATTTCCGTCAAGTGCATTAAGTTGGACGAGTTTTTTTTTAAATAAGCGTTTTCTATCATAAAATATTTAACACTAAGAATATTTCGTTGGGCTTAGAGCTTCATCCGTCGCTCGACTGTGATTGTGAAGGTAAACATGTTACAAAAACGAATAAACATTGTTTTGAAAATACTATGCCTTTTTTAGATTAATTTAATCAAGTGAAAGATTGAAAATACAAACTAAAGAATTAAAAAATCACAGGTGCATGATCTGATTGGAACGTAAGTACGTACTTTGAAAAAAAATTGATTGGTGAACAAACATTAACCGCGCCATCTGCACTTCATTGAAGTTCAAAAACCGTCTTTTTATATCGATTAATTAATGTAATCTAAACCGATACGGAGACAAACATTATAAACATCGTTTTGCATCGTTGGAGTCGAAAATAGTATGTTGTTTGATATAGTAGTATGTATGTAAACCGAGATGGCCCAGTGGCTAGAACGCGTGAATCTTAACCAATGAACGAGGGTTCAAACACGGGCAGGCACCGCTGAATTTGCAAGTGCTTAATTTGAGTTTATAATTCATCTCGTGCTTGACGGTGAAGGAAAACATCGTGAGGAAACTTGCATGTGTCAAATTTCACTCAAATTCTGCCACATGTGTATTCTGCCAACCCGCATTGGAGCACCGTGGTGGAATAAGCTGTAAACCTTCTCCTCAAAAAAAGGAGAAGAGGCCTTAGCCCAGCAGTGAGACATTCACAGACTGTTACTTTACTTTTACTTTTATGTATTCCTTACACAGATATTTCAGTGCGTTCCGCCGCGGGTGCTCTTTAATCAATCATAAACGTAGAGCTACCACTCGAAACCTAGAAATAGATTCGCTTGAACTTGTAAACTGTTTACAGCGCCGCCTCTCATCGCGAAGACGGCTCTTTCCTGCGAACCTCGACAGCGATTTAGCAGAACTAATGTACAAATAAACAAACATTTCTTGAATGAACGTATCTTTATCGTTTCGGGTTCAAACTTTATACATACATGTACATACATATACATACATATACAATATACATATTATATCCATCGTGGACTGTTTGATATTTATATCACTCATTGTATTATCATCACCAACCATCACCATCATATAGGTAGGTACCAATCATTGATCGCATTGTTGTGTTTTGGTTTTAAGGTTTGATGAGCCATCGTAATAACAGACATAACATCTTAGTACTCATAGTTAATATTTCTTAGTGCCAATATATTTTATGGTTATGCTGGTGACCACTTCCCATTAAGTTGAACATTTGTCAATCTGCCAATTTTTATTAAATGAAACAATATTCAGTAAAGCGATTTGTCTTTTTCAATGCATTCGACATAACAGACTCTTTGCCACCACGATCTACTACTACTACTATAGGTATTTTAAATTGTATTTTTCACTAAAGCACGAGGAAGAATTTTAAACAAAAGGCGCGGCCCGCTCGACACGCATAAAGTTAATTAATTCATTATAATTATAAAATATTATTTGGTGGAATTTGTATAAATTCTACACTATCTAAAAAAGCGCACGCTATCAAAGGTATTATAAGTTTTTATTATTAACATTAATTTAATTTATGCCTCAGTTACTCAGCGGTATACGGGCTGCATTGTTGTGAAAGTCGCAAGTTCGATATTTTTGTAAGCACTAAATTAGGACCCATGTTTCACGCGATAGGCTGAGACGTCGAAGTTTAAAAGCAGGACAAACTAACATAGTCACTCACTATTTATATTAGTAAGGATTATATATTTTATAGAAGCACATAAGCAGTATATACTTAATATTTATTATGTATATACTTACATGTAATGGGAATGTGAAAGTTTGTATGATGTACATATTTTATATATATGTAGAGTACTTTTTAATGTCACAATATCAGACCTGCACAGCTGGCCGAGGGCCTCTTTTGGGTATATCCACCACGCTGCTACAACGCGAGGCGATCAATGAATATTTTTCCTCACGATGTTTTTCTTCACAATCAAGCATTTGATAAATCATTAACAAATTAAACAAAACAACCTAATTGTAAAATATTTTAATATTTCATAAGTTTATATAGTTACGAGAGTTTTGCCCGCGGTTTCACTCGCGGAGTTCCCGTTCCTGTGGGAATGGTGAATAGCTTTCCAATGGTGAAAGAATTTTCAAAATCGGCTTAGTGGTTTAGGCGTGAAAGCGTAACAACCAAACTTACATTCGCATTTATAATATTAGTAAGGATATATCATATGATGTGTGTCCTAACTTGTGACGATAATAATCTTTAGATAGATTAAAATTATAAAAAAGATCGTCGTAGGTATCGTCTTCTAAAAGCGTTAGCGAGTACCAGCATCGTATGAATTTGAAATCGAATGTTTATTATAAAATATGAGTTCCGTAAAATACCACTCTCAGTATTGTAAAACGTTTGTTTGCAAAACAAAATGAAACGAGGATGTGTCGAACGGGCGCCGTTGAATATCTTCCCAGCACTTTCCATGAAATCGTGACGAGATAAACTTTTATTGTTCATCACTCATATTAAACCAGTTGTCGCTCGCGGCTTCGCCTGCGTTGGGGTGGGGGGAGGGCAGGTGTCAGGTGGTTAGGTTGGGAAAATCGGTTGAAAGCGGTAACTATATAAGATAATAACGTTCTGTTGCACTTCCTATGTATAAACATAAAGTGAACTAAAATGATCAATCTAACTTGATAAGATTGCTTTCGACCACTTTTGGCTGGAACTAGCGATCGTATCGTGAGAGGTATTTCTTTACATTATCGTGTAAGCTTAAAAGGAAAAACACTTTATTGTGGAGTATTACCAAAGGTCGCCAGCCTTTGATAATTCTTTACGCCAATAAAGTTATTCCCTGACCAATAGAAGTATATTATTTTAATATAATCTGCTCTATTACAGTGGGATACTCGAAAATGGCCTCCAAGTCTTATTGTATTGGAAAACAAACAATAACGTGATTATATAAATATAAAATAGATACATTGAATTGTTTAATTTTAATTATATTAAACAAATTTCCTCCTAAAACTAATTAACACAGCATGTTTACATATAATTGAACTATAATATAATACAATTCGTTACCACATATTCGAAAACAGGTGACGTTTCGCTATGTCTTATGTTGGATTGAATACTTGTTGTTAAAATAATGTTAATTACATTTCATACACGTTTTAAGAATATGTTATTCATGTTTAAGATGTATTATGTATAACTGTTATACAAAAAAAACACGGTAGCTATGGTACAAAAAGCAAATTGCAAGGGAGATATTGCTAAGCGCATGTGTGTTCACAAATACATATGTGATTTCTATGTACTCACTCTTACAAGTTAGGTAACTTCCAAGCTGTAAACTACTACTGAACATTTTTTGACAGAAAACCCCGTTCACCCGATATTTATCCCGTCGCTATGCGACCCCGTATAGAGAAGCTAGCTCGGAAACAACGCAACAGTTCCTACAATATAATAGTTCATACTTGTAGTAACTTCATAATCTCGGCTGAATATAAATTAATAAAAAATGCAAATTCCATAATTATTATGGAATTATATGTTTTATGTATATTTGTGTATTTCGGGGTCACAATGATTTTCTCTAAATTTAAATATTGTTTAAGTAACGGCGAACAGTTTTGAGGTCAAGTTTCAATTTAAAACTTTAAAAACCTCGTTAATGTCAATAAATAAAATAATAAATAGTAAAATTAGTTTTGAGGCAAACAAACCAAAGCTAAGTTATAGTAATAACATAAATTATTTAAAGCTAGTTTAAGACCGCATATGTAGGGGGAGGTGCTTGGTAACCCTATTTTATTTAATGTGCCTATGACAATGTGTATACTAAATTTCATGATAATCGGTTGAGTGGTTAGTACTTGAAAGCTTATCTAACAAAAAAACTCACTTTTAAACTCATAATATTGTTAATTAGTATAGTGATATGCCCCGGCTACGCTCGGGTAAGGACGCTCTAATTAAGTGAGAAGACGATACCAAAAATTATTTTCTATGATGAACTATATTCAGACGGCGTAATATCGTTATTTTACATAAAATATTCACAAATTAATTTTAATTTAGTCTGTTTATTTGTTTAGCTTATATTCTGTTAGAAAGTTAAGTTTTTTATTCGTATGGAGAAATCTATTCTCATGATCACTTAATAAAATCGTTTGTAACGCTTCTAATTATAAATACAAAACCATTTATTTAATTTATAACAATATAAGTGACGGGAAACTCATTTGGTCTTTTATTAGTTTTTTACAAATACTTCACAAATCAACTTAAGATATTGAAAATCGGTACGTTGAAGGTCGGACGGTGATCTGACTTCGCATAAAAACTTGTAAATTATATTTAATTTAGGAAATTTGGGAGAACACTAAATTGTATTTTTAATTTACTTTTATTTGATACGGACGGTAGGTAATTTATAAATAAATGAAATATGATGACGATACTTTTAGCAAATACAAAAGTAAAACCAAGTAACTGTCCACTGCTGGGAAAAGTCTTCTTCCCTTCTTCAAAAGAACCTTATACCAGAACGCTCCAGCAGAGCGAGATGATTGATACACATACAGTGTCAGAATTCCAATCCAACACAAGCTGGTTCATACTCTTGTATGAACCAGCTTTCCCTTTACGTAATTAAAACAATAAGATCATGAAAATTCAGTGGTGATGAATAAAATACGTAATCCTCGATTAAGACCAACGTTTTATAATTACTAGGCCATCTAAACTGTCGTGCAATTACAAATTGCTCGGCATCAAAGTAGATTCTATGTAGCTGACGTCACTAGCCTCTACGTCACTAGTCCCCGTGCCTCGCAACAAATTAATTTAACATTACGTTTTCCTCATTTCATTATTTACTTTTTATTTCTTTGAAGAACTTGTACATAGTATGAAATTAAACATATACAACTAATTTAACGAAAAACCGGATTAAAAATTATCGGAACACTATATCTCTAAGAGGAAACCAGCTAGAGTGTAGATTATTATTAATTTCGAAGAATCGGCGAGATATCCTCGGAACATTTAAAGCGAATATAGTGCTGATGCAGAACATCTCGGTTAATATCAGAGTTGGGGGAACATGGCGCCATTAATCTTGCGTAAGAATAATCTAATATCTTAAAACTGTAAACTTTATTTAGACAGCTGAGGCCTACGAGGAACTCGTCTGGAGTTCCCGCCAACCGACAGGCTGCACGCAGCTAAAAGAAACATAGTTTTACTCAAACCGCTTTGGAATAAAGGAGGCCATCAGGCCACAAATGACCAAGTGCCCAGGGCCTTTGGATCCCTATGTCCGGGCCTGATTTTAGTAAATACATGTTCTATCTTTTCGAAGCGCATAGTCTTAATCAACAGTTATCACCAGTAATAATAAAAGACAATGTGTATAATCAATGAATTTCACTCAGTAGGGCAATGTATACATGTGTAACAAAATACTTGTCCGACCCGTGGAGTGGTTATTAAGTATCGTTATGCAAAAAAATATATTAATTGTCATTTTCAATTGTGACGTTGTGTCCGAGCTACCCGATAGGTAAGAGCTAGCGAGCGATGACGCCCGCGCCTGTGTAGCAATGTAATTGTCGTTATTTGGTTAAATTAAATTTCATTCGGGGTAAAAAAAAATCCTTAGAATTTTAAAAAAGATTACATAAATAGAACCGACTTACGATAGCTAATAACCACTTGACGGGTCGGACACATATTTCGTTACATCCTGTATAAAGTGTAATATAGCCGTATCCGCAGGATTCTAGGCTAGTCACATAAAAAGTCATTATCAATAGCACCAACTACTAAACAAAGGCCTATTATTAACATTTCTATTAAATTTTGCTATTGAGAATTGTTTACCGTTCTATGAGATGCTATTTAAAAGATGTATGCATTATGTACAATAAATTATATAAATAAGTTATGACTGAAAACATGTTGGAAATTTAATATTTACAAGTTCCATGATATGGCTAACGGTTGCCTGGACGAGATCTCAGCTTTAGATAAAAAACCGTCTGATGACTTTTATCGATTTGATGAGCCGGTTGGCGTGATTGGTAGATACCCTGCCTTTCGCGCCGCAGGTCGTGGGTTCGATTCCCACCCAGGACAGACATTTGTGTGCATGAACATGTCTGTTTGTCCTGAGTCTGGTTGTAATTATCTATATAAGTATGTATTTACAAAAGAAAAAGTAGTATATGTAGTATATCAGTTGTCTGGTTTCCATAGTACGAGCTCTGCTTAGTTTGGGATCAGATGACCGTGTGTGAAAAATGTCCCAAGATATTATTAAGATATTATCGATCTCTATGTTTATTTTAGTATTCGTTTTTGTATTTCAATAGTGAATAAATAAATAAAAGAATTACTGAAGTACAATTGTCAAAAGTTCCATCGTTACGCGTTGAAGGATTGTCGGGTGTTCGTCATGACATGAGCGATTGCGATCGATTGCGATAACGATTAGACATTTATAAAATAATTCACTCAATACCGTTTTAAGATTAATTCGTGTCAAGGTTCCAGCCAATCTGTCTCAGACCGACGAACCATTGAGAGCATTCCAGATCAATTGATAGACTAATAAATGAATATTAATATACATATACTCTGGCTAATAGAGCTTATTTACAGTAATAGCCTTAGAATGTCCCACTGAAGGCTAAGGCCTACTCTCCTCGTTTGAGGAGATGGTTTTGGACCTTTTTTCCACCACGCAGCTCTATCATTCTGTCACATGTAACAGAATTTCAGTGAAATTAGACACATGCAAGTTTCATCGCGATGTTTTCCTTCACCGTCAGCACGAGATGAATTATAATCACAAATTAAGCACATGCAATCAGAAGTGCTTGCCCGGGTTTGAACCCACGATCATCGGTTAAGAGTCACGCGTTCTTACCACTGGGCCATCTCGGCTTTAGCTTGAGCTTATTTATTCGATTATATATGAAAAAAAAAAAAAAAAAGACAAAACATTCCGATTTCATTTTCATTTTATTACTTAAATCAGAATCGTGTGAACACGCTATTGACACTTACTCGTCAAAACAAAAACCACCACCGTGTTGTAGTATACCAACTTGACTTGATAAGAAAAACAAAAGAAAATCAGTGGATCTCTTTTATCAAAATTGATGAAATTTAACAACATTTAGTAGACTAAATAGGAAGCTATCTCGACATGTTTAATGTCGTACATAATAATAATAATAACGTTTAACGTTCGTATGACGTTATAAATACCAGAAGCGATCACGGCGAGGTTACGTGCGAGACCTAGGAACAGCGAGCGGCAGTTAACATCCATTTATGTAAACCTAATCGCATTTACGTATTATATCTACGCAATTACAGTAAGTAAACGTTTGAGGACTGCCGCGTGCCGTCACTCGTCTAATACTTTTTGTTCTTATGCGATGGCGCTCATAAAGTTATTTTCCTCTTTCATTATTTAAGTATGCTATATAAATTATTAAGCGTTAATATACCACAATGAATTATATGAATTTCTGGACAAGCACTGAGTTATGATCTGCTTAACTTGTGATTAAATCTCGTGCTCCGCGAAGAAGGGAATAATTTCATCATTAATAAAAACCCAGTACCTACTTATGTGTCAGAAGAAAATATTCCACTGATCATTGATTGCATCGCCTAACAGAAATACTTATTATTGTTTTGTTCTGGTTTTAAGAGTGAGTTAGACAGTAACTGCATTGGACATAGACGCATTAGTTCGCAAGGTAAGTGGCGCATTGCCGATGTAAGGATTAGTTGATATTACTTCTTACATCTCTCTACTTGCCTACCAACTTTATATCCATAATTTCCATCGGCTATTAAGAGCAATAATTCACGATATGAATACATATTGTATACAGTAATTGTTTTATTACAAAATCTATCAATAGACCGAGCGTTTAGTTAGTCATATAAACAATTGGACGCATTGAAAACAAACAGAACATCCAACGCAGGACAATGCTAACCCGTCATACGGCCCGGCCGGCGCGGGCGGCGAGGCGGTCGCCGAGTATAACTTATACGAGAAATGGCATATCTGTAGGCAATATGCTATGTTCATTTATCTTCTCGCATTTTGACACTAAAATATGACCCAGTTTATTTTTATATAGACATTCTGATGAATGAAGTTTTATTAGAAAATATTAATATTTTGTTGCATCTTGAAGTACACAACATAAACACCAATTAAATCATTTTTATAATCTATCAAAACGTGCATATTAGTATTTATAAAGAAATATTTTTTATAATGACGAGCAGGTTGGCGTGGTTGGTAAGACGCTTGCCTTACACGCCGCAGGTCGTGGGTTCGATTCCCACCCAGGACAGACATTTGTGTGCATGAACATGTCTGTTTGTCCTGAGTCTGGGTGTAATTATCTATATAAGTATGTATTTACAACAAAAAAAAAAGTAGTTTATGTAGTATATCAGTTGTCTGGTTTCCATAGTACAAGCTCTGCTTAGTTTGGGATCAGATGGCCGTGTGTGAATAATGTCCCAGGATATTTATTTATAATCTAAATAAATAATTTATATTTCATTGTATGGCCGTGAGGAACTAGGTATTTGAAAATGCAAATGCAAGATATGAACCACAAATACCAAATAAAAACTGACATCGCGTCCAAAGAAATGTTCCTTCGGAATACGAATTGAAAATCACAGTGTATCGAATTAAATTAATAATCGCGTATGTTTGTGTTGTCATGCCATTTCTATCTGTAACCCAGTTCTATGTTCGATGATGAATTCAAGCGGAAAACAACAATAATATGATGTCACGGGTGTTTATTCGGCGCTACCTTATATTCTAAGACTGTATCAGTTGCAATTATTGTTCAATCAATCAATCGACATAAACAATAATAATGTTGTCAAATGCACCATCGACGAGAAACGGCTCGAGGGATTATTTATAAACAGATAGAATTTATATGAGACTAAAGACATAATAAATATGATTGTACATAATTATGTAATATAATATAGTATTATATTCATTCGTATGAAAAATCTAAAATTAATGGCTACACATGTGGCAGATATTAATCCGACATTTCCCCTTTTAACACACGGTGGTAGAGCGTTGTGCAAGCTTGGCGGGGTAGGTACCAACCAGTCATCAGATATTCTATCGCAAAATAGCAATAATTGGTATTGTTGTATTGCGATGTGAAGTTTGAGTGAGCCAGTATAATTACAGGGACATGGGACATAACCTCTTAGTTCCCAAAGTTGGTGGCGCATTAGCGATGTTTTTTTCTAAGAAATACAATATACTATAAAAAAAAACATGTTTTCCTACACGCCCGAAACGAAGATGTGCTTGTCTGGGTTTGAGCCCATACTGAAAAATTCCAGCCATTTCGACTTCTATCAGTTATATATAATACTAGCTGTGCACCGCTGTTTCAAACGCGTATAATTAATATACCTAAATATAATTAATAAAAATCAGCCATCCTCAATAAAATGACTATATCACGCTAAAATAATTTTTAAATTCGAAACACTAGTTCCTGAGATTAGCCGGATCAATCAACAAATATAAAATCTCCAGCTTTATATATTAGTATAGATAACAAAACTATGCAAGCGAAATGACACGCATTTCAAGTTAATAAGTAACTTAATAAGGTAAACATATCTAATATATCCAGTGAAAATAAACCATACATATTATTGTTCCCATGTTCCACATTCCGTAAATAATTCAAAGCACGATAAATAAATCATGATCTAACCGGGATTCGAATCCAGGAACGGACAGACGGCGGCCGACAACCGGGTCAACTATTTACAGCTGATTTATATGTTATTTGTTGACGATGTTTTACTTTCGAGCAGGACTTCCTAACCGGTCGGACGCGTTCATATATCGAAGGGGGCTGATAACATTCAAGCCTTTTTATAAAAAGAGTTTTTAAGTTATTATTGTACAGTTACTAATTTATTTAGAGGGAAAGAAGGAAATGTCTTTATATATAGCACAAAACAATGAAGACAAATACAAATAAAGCTATAGAAAAGGCTTCAAACGTGATTAAAGTTGAACAGTAAAATTTAATAGATACTCATAATAATCATAACACACATGTGAAAACGCTATATTACAAAACTAACTTTAATCTACCTTTATCATTTAGCTGTGCCCTGCGGTTTCAACCGCGTATATATAATAAAAATATACTAAATAAAAATTGAAAGCCGAGATGGCCCAGTGGTAAGAACGCGTGAATCTTAACCGATGATCGTGGGTTCAAACCCGGGCAAGCACCGCTGAATTTCATGTGTTTCATTTGTGATTATAATTCATCTCGTGCTTAACGGAGAAGGAAAACATCGTGAGGAAACCTGCTTGTGTCAAATTTCATTGAAATTCTGTCACATGTGTATTCCACCAACCCGCATTGGAACAGCGTGGTGGAATAAGCTCCAAAACCTTCTCCTCACAAAGAGGAGAAGAGGTCTTAGCTTAGAGGCTTAGTTATTATTATATTAACTATCGTTCTTGAGAAATAAATACCATGATAATAATGTATGTGGTATCAATGCAATGACATGAACACTTATGTATAGTTATCGACGGCTTGTTGTCAAAAAGTTTGCGAATCCCTTCTTAAATGAATATTATCGTATGTTAGATGTAAACGATTACTTTGAGAACACGTTATTTTTACAAACGATCGCACCCGAATGCGAATCGTAAAACTTAAAGCGAGTCGAACAGTTGAACGTGGCGCTGAACTAAATACGATACTCGTAAATATGTTTGTTTTAATATGTAATTATAATTTGATAAAATTTATTACAATTTGTTGAGTTCCTAATGATTGGCATCAATCTATATATATATATATATATATATATATATATATATATATATATATATATATATGTGTATATATATATAAATGAATGTTTGTCTGTATGTCCTTCATAGTATCGTAAACTATGCATTTGAAACGTTTATGAGTTAGTACGACCAATCTTTTGATAATTAATAATTAGCGTAGCAACACGCGCAGGGTACAGTTAGTTTTAAATAAAATAAACAGTAAAATTGAAATGAATGAGCCGATAACATCCGATATAGCCCAGTTGATAGAAACGCGGATATTGATTGGGGGTTACATATTCTAATGCGAATAACCACTGCCTGCCTTTTGTGTTTATAATTTCGTAAACGACCGCGAAGCGACACATGGTAATGAAACCGTTATCATTATATCGAATACAATTTCACTTCATGTGAGCGAGAGGAGAGGAGGCATTTGTCGAGCCTAATAGTACCATGGTTTAGTCTAAGAAATGTTATATCGCACGATACATTATGACCTAGTCCCACTACTTACTTACTTAGAAAGGGAAACAGGAACAAAGTAACGCTTTACTAAATATGAATAGGTTAATTTGTAGTAAAAATAAATGGTTGTTTGTAAAGTCGGTTTACGGACGATAGTTTAACGTGACAACGTCATAACAAAACATTGATGAAATGACTGCAATCGAGTGAAAGAGAGATAGATGCGGCGCAAGCGTACAATTAGCGTAACGGGACAAAGAGAGTAACGGGACAATTTTTCGTGCACGCTGCCAGCGTCCATCGATTTATTAGACGTTGTCACGTCAAAAAGTAAACTTAGTAAATACAAAATACGTTTCTACAAAGTTACATAATTAAAGGACTTTAAGACATTTCGTTTAAGCGGCATTTACTTAATCGAAGGTTTAAATTTATTAATGAACGACTTAAAAAAGTTTATAATACACTACCAATAGAATATTATTTAATAAAAAAAAAAAAAAAACATTTTTATGAAATATCTATCAAATCAGTTTGAAACAATTATATGAATGTAAAGGTTTAAAGAGTTTAATAATTACTTACGGAACCCAACACAATTCAATAGAAGATAAAAAAGCCTCACTCACTATCGCGATCTATATTAAGTTATCAACTTAAGTCAAGTACAATATTAACCTACTTTTCTTATTTATATAATCCATAAAACAAGATCGTTATCATGTCTTGACCGTTTCATTAATATAAACGTTAATCGTTTATTTAAGGTATAATATATTTATTTTATATATAAAATGTTACGAGATTATATAAAATATTATAATAATAAGGAAATAAAACCCAAGGACCCAAACTTTGCTAAAAAGAACATCATGAGGAATATGCCAATTGGATGAAGAGGTTCAATCGCCTCTGTGCATGCCATCCACTACAAGTTCGGTATGTATACGGAACTCTTCCAAGCCGAATGCTATACTACCCAGTAATGACCAGCGGTACCTTATGTGTCTTCCGTCTATCTTTTCATGAAGCATCACTTCATGCTTGTGCATACTACCTACTTGTGCTTGGTTTCCTAAAATAACGATAATACCGGCCGAGATATGCAATTGGATAGAATACGTAAACCCAAACTACATGAGTGCCGCTTGATGAATAAACTCAAAGCATTTTCCTTAAGAGATCTGTCCTTCACCCTGCAGTCGAATACGGGTCGTTAGTGTACTTTTACCTTTACGATCCGAAACAAGAAACTCGAAAAATCATTCAAATCACGATTTGTAATATGTATTAAATACCCTCTTAATCTCGAAGAAAACAAACCATATCAATCAAACTTTAATAAATATTTATAAGTCATAAAATAATATATAAAAACCTGTAACGGTATCGTGTCTGTAGGTACGCGATGTTTTTCTAATAAAATAAAGAATTCAACCAATAAACTGTGAGGCTGTCTATTAACTGTAACAATTTTTATATTCTAAATAGCCGTAAAAACCGAGGCGCGTGAAAATCCAAAAGCGTCAGGAACGTTTTATTAAATATAATAATTGACATTCAAATTTTCTCAAAGAATTCGTCTTGAAACACATTAGAGTCGAAGCGAACATATTCGTTGAGACGACTCGTTATAAATACAAGATGTACATAGAATGGTTGAGGAACTGCGCATAAATCATAGTTGAACAATTCAGAGCGAGTTGGCGCTGCGCCAGCGCACAGAGATCGGGTAACTGATTTCGTAATAACAAACAAATTACATTGATATTTTCATGAATGAGATTCGGTGGAAAAAATATACGTACGTATGTATGTATGATTTATAGGAGAGCGAGCCGTTTCCTGCCGACGAAAATAATGAACGAAACGAACAGAGATCTAAACGATGCAGACAATGAAACTGAAACAAATACGAAACTGTATAAATATTTCAAGAATCTCATCGCAGAAATAGATATAACTGAGGAATGCTTTACCGGATTCCATTTTCATGGTTTGTCTACTGGTTTGTTTCAAGCGGCCCTGATAAAGACCTCGCGTGGCCGTGCATACTAGCGAGAAATGCGTACGGGCGAAATCAACTCTATTCAGTTGAAGTGAGCTCCGCCGAGCCACGAGCTGGGCGCAACATGGGCCTCTCCACGTCATCCCGCGGGCTTGTCATATCGAAACGATCCCGTAGGACGGGCCGGTCGCTTGTAATCCAGAAACGATTGTGACGCGACCATATCGAAAGTACTAAAGTCAATCAAAACAATGGAAAAATACATCATCGATATGAATGATAAATCTGTATAGAGTTGTTAGTTTAAGGAAAAACAACGACATTCAAATATTGACGTCATACTAACCGTAACCACGCTGTTATTGTTACCGCCCAATGTCAATCCTAAGAACTATATCCAATGTAACCAACCCTGTTATTGTTTATCATTAGATTTGTAACAGTTTTACAAATAGACCTGAAGGTATGAATTTTTGAAAGTCTGCTAGGTCTAAAGGTCTAAAGGTCGTTTCAACAATTTCAAAGTTAGAAATAAATAAATCATATTTTGTTTTGTAACAGTAAATCTAATATATATAGTAAATATTTTTGATGTAACATATATATACCTTATATTTTTTATATAAAAAAATATAAGGCAAACATGCCTTATATTTTTTTATTGGTGAATAGCAATGGCTGTATCCGAGCGAGTCGTCACAAATTTCTAAACGGCCAACTTAGCGAGCATATTACATGGGATACCCGTCCAACGAGACCCGCTCAGCTGTTGAGTTATCTCTAAATCTCAAGGCGCGTGATCACAGCAGGTGCGCGGTGCAACGAATACACAAAAAAATTAACTCCCTTCATAACCATTATATGAAAAAACGTAATGTGCAAAGTATAAGTTTGTTTATGGCGCACTTTAAAGTCGATTAACGAATTACCGAGAATGTCATTACGAGATTGGTTTACTTGGAAGGTTTTAAATGATAATGAAAAAATATATATCAGGGTTTTAGGTGCATGTGTTAATGTCAAACAATACTTTTTTCATAAATGATCATATCTCAACAGACGTGTTGTCCGTGCTTTTAGTGGTTTTTTTTTCTATTATTTAGATTTTCGTTTTTATTGCTGTGCCTGTGTTTTATGTCTAGGCTGCATAATAGGTGACATAATGTTAGGAATTTTATATACACAAATTAAGCAAACTAAAAGTAAATTGTGTTTGTCAAAAGGGAACCCGCGAACTCCTAAACCCACGTACTTCTAACCCACTTCCGTCCAGTGGACCATCTCGGCATTTATGTTAACATTTGTACAAGACTACTGGAATCATTAAATCGAAGGTGATAATTTAAAAATCTCAGCGTATTATTTATCCGCACGTTCATACCACCGGGCGACGGAAACAGGTGTAAGATTAACCAAACCACGACAGATGGCACGAGAGATCGGCAGCTGCATATCATGCACCGCTGCTGTTCGCTCCGATAATACATCGTCGATATCGACTTATTGATACCTCATTAAATGCGCTCGTGACTCGACTTGTTTATATATAAACAATGTAATTATTGTACATATTAATATATTGTATACAAGGATAAATGTCGGTATATCTCTTAAGGATTAATAGATTTTGAAACCATTTGACCGATTTCCTCCACTATTGGCACATGTGTTTTTAAATGGAGATTATTTTTGCACCATCCTCTTTGTCGTAACTTGCTACTAGCCGGTGTTGCAAATCATCAACTTCTTTGTCAACAGATAGTTGTTTGGTGCACATATAGAACATTTTATATGAAAAAATAATAATTACTGCGTTCCTTGAGATTTCGTTATGATAGGATTTACATCAATTGTAATTACCAGCGGCCGGTAATATGAATTGTACTAAATTTAAATCTGTTTATTTATTTATTTGGATGGAACTCCGACAGAATTACATATGAAACACACAAATATACAAGTTTTAGGAAAATTATTAAATGTATGATTATGGGAGAACACAACATACATAACGTTATGGTTTTATAGTACCTATAGTTAGGCGGACGAGCATATGGGCCACTTGATGGTAAGTGGTCACTTACGCCCCTGGACATTGGTAGTGTAAGAGATGTTAACCAATGTTTAAATCGCCAATGCGCCACCAAACTTGCGAACTAAGATGTTATGTCCCTTGTGCCTGTAATTACACTGGCTCACTCGTCTAGTTAAAACCGGAAAACAACACTACAAAGCACTGCTGTTTTGCGGTAGAATATCTGATGAGTGGGTTGTACCTATCCAGACGAGCTTGCACAAAGCTCTACCACCGAGTAAATAATATATGTATATACAGACACGCTGTTCAGCAGTCAACCGCATCAAAGGTTTCTGCTGAGTCCCCGTGGGTCGACGACATATAGTTTATAAATAACCTTTCCCAATAAATATTAATGTGTTGATCCTGAGAGTTAAGTGCGTTCAAACTTACAAGCCAAACTTACAATCTTGTACGTGATAATTTCAATAGGTAACTAAGAACTAACTGGGGTCGTTGAACTCGCGCTGCGTAGCAAAGGGTCTAATTGTCCTGACAAAGGTCAACACTTTCCCTTGGAACTGTGACCACCTGACCTCACCTGACGTCATCTAAATCGACCGTGACGAAGTTTTTAAACAGTTCCTTTAATACTTAATTTACTAAATTCAAGTCTATCTATAAAGGTACTATTAAATTAAGTAATTTCATAAGTTTTAATGAAATGTAAAGCTTATTATCAGTACGACGATACGTAATTTATTGATAGAAACGGACGGGACTAATCGTCTTAAAGGGGAAGGTTTTGGATATTATCCTTAATGTAAGGTATTATTAAGGTTTTAGGTATTATTAACTAATTTAAAAAAATAAGTACCTAAAAATCAGTGTAGCATTTGAACCCGGAAATTTATTTACAATCCACGCGTTCTATCCACTGAGCAATCTCAAGCTCAGCTAAATAATAATTATATGCACAATATTAGAAAAAATGATAATAGCCTTCTTCTTATCCAAAACATTTAAAAGAAGTTACGGCTTGGATTCAATAGACTTTATTTTGAACCAGACAGGCGGGGATACTTTCCACTATAAGAAAAAATAAATAAAAAAAAAAATTCGAGATGGCCCAGTGGTAAGAACGCGTGAATCTTAAATGATCGTGGGTTCAAACCCGGGCAAGCACCGCTGAATCTTCATGTGCTTAATTTGTGATTATAATTCATCTCGAGCTTGACGGTGAAGGAAAATATCGTGAGGAAACCTGCATGTGTCAAATTTCACTGAAATGCTGTCACAAGTGAATTCTACCAACCCGCATTGGAGCAGCGTGGTGGAATAAACTCCAAGCCTTCTCCTCAAATGAGGAGAAGAGGCCTTAGCCCAGCAGTGGGACATTCACAGGCTGTTACTTTTACTTTACTTTGAACCAGAAACCATTCCAGGCAATATTTTTTGGTGATTCGACTAAACTCGTCCTAATGTTGAAGTCAATATGTAATAAAACGCCATCTACCGTCAAGATGACGAAACAGTCGAATGACTTAACATACACCTTATTCAAATTTAACAGCCCCTTAAAAATTATCCAAAACCAAGGCCAACATCTTGCTTATAGTATAAAAACTCCCTTCAACCATATAGACGACACATAATCTAATATTTAAGCTTAAATTAGATATTTCAAGTTCCTAGAAACGAAATAACACTCTCTAGCGGCCGAATACAATCACCAAGTAAAAATGTAACGCCATCTCGCATACAGTAGCGGTACTACATTGCAACGATCACGTTTGCAGTTTAAACAAACCGCACATAGATGTCGCTTTTACACTAGTTTACACAAAAATGTTTTAAGTTGAAAAAATTTCAGTATATGTACTTAAGAATACATACCTGCCTCGTCTTGAACCAATAAATGTATCCAGTTATCTTACCTGTAACAACAATAAAGCACATAATTAATATTAAACATAAATTAGCCTTAGATGTATATTTACTTAAATATTATTTCTATACTATGCATTCTTGTTACAGTAATAAACTGACTTCACTTTATGAAGGCACGCGTTACACTTTTATATCGCGACAAGGAGTCATCTATTCTATTATTATTCTTGTAATATTGTGATATATCCCTTTTTTAAAAGCCGGAACAACCGTGTCAAAATGCTATCATTTACAACATAGATAATAATTGAAAAGATTAATATTTATATTTTATCTTTTCAACAAATGTCTGTGTACCGAGTACGCAGTTAATTCGATTCATGTTGGTTTAAGAATTTATAACTCTGTTTCTTTCTACTTTATAGTAGGCATGCTGTTATTAGCTCACTTTGAAAGTAATATATTATTGTAATAATATTAATATTTATCAATCTATGTTTAAAAATATGTACATCTATATGAACATTCGAAAGATCAAATGGGAATGTTTTATATATGTATTTCATTGAGAAGACAATATGACACCTAATTTAGAAATTCAAACACTACAAAGGCTATGTATATTTCATTCATCCGTAGACTCACAAATATAATAAAAAATAAATGTCAAAATCGCCACTGTTCTACAGATTATAATCCAAAATGTTAATCCTAAGTATATTAAATATGACATCTGTTATAGAAATTTACACGCAAAATGTATTTATTTTGATCCCTTTAAAACTCAATTAAATATGACACACGGGGCCAATGAAAATACAGCTTAACTTCTATTTAGACAACTATAATCACAAATTCAACAAATCTAAAACCCACCTAGAAAAACTGTACATCGAAAACGGTAACGAGCATTCATACTGACAGTCTCCACCAAGAATAAAACCATTCGATGTAGTAACTGATAATCATAAACAACGACTTATATTTCTAATCTCAAATCGCGTTCGAAATTCAAATCAAACACAACAATTACATTGACAGTCACATTTTACCGTTTTAATTTAAAAAAAAAAACCGTTACAAACAGGTCAGTTTAAATATTCGATAACATGGAATAAGTCCCTAACGATCCAAAAATACGTCACTAGTGACGTCTAATTTTCAAAGTAGCTCAAGTTACACTAAGTCAACGGTGAAAACGAGTCGAGGTCTTCAGATGAATATTGAAACGATACTGAAGCGACATCGCAGTTCTTAACAATAGATGTCTAGAACAAAAGCTTACAATTATAGATCTCTAAATAACTATCGAGAGTCGTCTCGTATCGAGCATATGAATTATATTATACATACTATTCTATTCTAGAGATTCTAACCTTGTTGTAAAGGTGTTAAACCTTTAAAAAGAGATATCGATTTTTAGTGAGGAATATTCGATCAAATTAATATCGCTGCATATAACAATATCGGCTATGTTCCGATATGAATGGTGAGTGAGCCAGCATAATCACAAACAAAGGCACAACATCTCCTCATTGATTGTTTGTGAGGTGGGTGAGTCTTTATTTATAAGCACAAGCCTTATGACCAGAAGGTGAAGTTTTGCTCGTCTGCCTTCCGATTAAAAAGTTAAGCGAAGTCACAGCGTACACTAAAATAGACATTACACTCTAATTCGAAATTGAAAATTTTACTCCCGCATGAAACGTACTGTTTTCATAATGAACAAACTATATGATTTGCGCTTAAATAAAGCTTTATTTCACTCAAGACTGATGTATTAATCTACTACTAATCTAATGATATATCAAAAATTATTTATATTCAAATCAATAGATGTAATATTTCTAAGCTAGTTTTAAGACGTTGTTTATTTGTTTCTAAGCACAAACATCAAAAAGCAGGCCTCCTCAAAAAGTCGCGGGAAGCCGTTGGATGCAGGCAGCGCAAGACCGGTCAAAATGGAAATCCTAGGGGAGGCCTTTGTCCAGGAGTGGACGTCTTTTGGCTGACGTGATGAAGCACAAACATAGGCTCACCATTCCATTTTCAAAAAATATTTTCTTGTCGAAAACGTATATGTATAAGTACTGTAGAACTTTCCTAAAAGGCCGGCAACGCATCTGCATGTCCTCGGATATTGCAGATGTCCATGGGCGGTGGTAGTCACTTTCCATCAGGTGAGCCTCCTGCTCGTTTGCCCCCTCTAACATAAAAAAAAAGACTATATAACGCTACGGATAAAACCGCGCGAAGCAGCTAGTTACAAAATCTATCCACATATATAGAGTGTTAGTAAATGACCTTTTCTCTTTCCCCTCCCCTCTCCAGACCAGTAAGGAACCTATATGTGTTGAAGAGAGGCTGCGTGTATTCGCACAATAGTTCTCAACGAGATCTAGACACAACAAAAGATTTAATTAAGCCCCCGAGCGGCCGCGTTCCAGCTGAAAGCGTCGATCACATATATCGAGAATCTATTAAATAACAATAGGCGAGCGCTAGCGATTGCTTATTTATTTACTATTTTTATCCTGTTTAATGAAAATTGATTACGATCACCTCAG
Organism: Nymphalis c-album; assembly: GCA_963151315.1. Classification (NCBI taxonomy): domain Eukaryota; kingdom Metazoa; phylum Arthropoda; class Insecta; order Lepidoptera; family Nymphalidae; genus Nymphalis; species Nymphalis c-album. The sequence continues at coordinate 490,280 of OY720612.1, forward strand.
TAATCTAATTCAGCTTTGAGAAAACTAGAACTAGTCAGAACTCTTCAGAGCACATTAGAGAAAAATGCAAATATTTTGTCAAAGAGTACAATGACTATTAAATCGACATTTTACAAAGTTTAATTAAAAATTCATAATATATGTCAACTTAATTACGTTAGGGTTTTTTCTACGAACGAAATCGACAATCGCTCTGTGAGTTTGTCTAGATCCGTTGATTTGCTATGGAATGGTAATGAAGCAGACGATTATCGCCTAAAGCAGGTGTTACACCCGCCGTAGCTTCGAACCATCGTCTACGAAACGATACCCAACATTTCAACGGCAGAATTAATTGAATCACCCGCCTCATACGAAACATTTAACATGAGCCCATATAGTATTACCTTAAATAAAAACAAACATTCAACTAGAACGCATAACTACGCTTTAGGAGCGAATTCTTCCGTGTAATCCGAGCCAGACCTGCCTCGCGTCACTAACACCCAATACGAACAACCTTTCCATAAATACTGCACTTCGAGTAACATATATTTGTTAACGCTTAGACGATTTCATTTAGAAATGCTATTACTTAGCAGAATGAACGATAGCTATGCTCTTACCTAGATACTAGTCAAAAGTAACAAGCACCGGAAAAAGGGATGAATGATTATAACTTGAAAATGTCTGCAAAAAACAAAGACGCGGTGTTTAAGAAGATAACAGATAACGAGGGTTGAGAACTTTCATCCATATACATTTCGTTAACATGTGTTACTTATTAACGAATACTGCAACCATGTAATACGTATCTATATATACAAATGAATGTTTGTCTGTATGTCCTTTATAGAATCGTAAACTATGCATTTGATCGTGTCATGATCTTCAGCAGTGTTGTGCATGAGCCCGCAAATATTTCTGAGTTGGTACGACCAATCTTTGACAGATGGCACCACTATCATTCCAATGAATTTCATACGCGGGTGAAACCGCGGGGCACAGCTAGTTATATATAGAGTCATGACATGTAGTAACATTTTTCGTTGGCAATTGTAGGTCGATGAGCAAATAGGGCATCATATGTGAAGCATCTTCTGCAACTCCCGCATCAGTCACTATACACGGCCACTCTATTAATTCACTCATAGAGCCCGATGGAAAGAAAATCTAACCAAATTAGAGACGAGAGGCAAATCAACGCCTTTTCGAAACAACGGAAAAGTAAACTTATTTACCTGAACGGGGGACTTTTAGATCTGCCTATATATAAATAACGAGTCGAACAGCGAGTCAGTCAAATACATTAGTCTTAATCGTGAAACAAATATATATACATCTAGAAAGACTACTACAGAACACCGATGGAATGGCAATTTCCAGCCAAATTCCTGTCAATTGCTCAAAATAATTCTCACACGGAAGCAACGTGGGAGTTCCATTAACACCTGACAGATGCATTGATAAATCCTACATTTCATTAGGTTTATGTGCGCACGAGGTGCAAGGTGAGCGCCCACGCATGGGGCTAACATCATCGCCTCGGATATGTAGGGCGGATTATTAGCACATGGCGTCTCCACGTGTATGATTACAAAATAATATATTCTTTATATTAATAATAATACAAAGCATATAGTATTTTATTGCCATATGACATATTAAGTAATTAAAACGTTACAGATAGTTCTATTAAGGACTTTCGTAGTGTCGGTGATCAAACCATTATCATGAACTTTTAAATTAGTTTTTTAGTTTTTATCGTAAAAAATATCTAAAAAAGAAACTTTATTCAACATTGAAGCATTACACTTGCTTATTGATAGACAAACTAGAAACTATCACCGGTTAGGAAAAAAAGCACCAAGCCCTGAGAAGAACCGACGAAAGAAACTCAGCGGAACAAAGCTATACACTTATTATTATTCCTACAAACACATAAGTACTATAAATCAAATAAAACGAACTAGCCATTCGGTTTCAAGTTTTGCAATCTTCAATATGTGTCTATTAACATACGAATACGTTCGTAACGTTCGCTGAAAGGTCGTATTACGTCATTTTCGGATGCACACTCGTTCGCACTTCAAGTGCAGTCGTAATTTTCAATATAATTTACAAGTGCCTTTTCATGGCTGCTGACCTTACTGGAGATGCTTGTGCTATCTCAGATCGGAGGCTGTGACGCAAACGATTCAACAGCGATTCGCTTTTTATTACAGTCCACTTCTAATCACGTGCGAGTTGAAGAATATTATAAACAATTATTTGTCTTAATACGAACATGACAAATGTTCCCATAATTTCGATTCAATATTACATTACTTTTATATAAACGTCATTACTTTTTCAGATTATTAGAATTCGACGCCGTTTAATCACCATAATAATAATAATATTCTGGGACGTTATTCACACAAAGCCATCTGATCCCAAACTAAGCAGAGCTTGTACTATGGAAACCAGACGACTGATATACTACGTATACTATTTTTCTTTTGTAAACACATATAGATAATTTCACCCAGACTCAGGACAAAACACGAATCGAAACCACGACCTGCGGCGTAAAGCGCAAGTATCTACCACCCGAGCCAAACGACTCGTCAACCAAAAAGTTAAAGTTATTATACTATTTACTTTTTTGTTGTTGTTGGTGGTAGAGCTTTGTGAAAGCCCGTCTGGATATACCACCCCCTCATCACATATTCAATCACCTAACAGCAACACTAAGTATTGTTGTGTTCCGCTTTGAAGGGTGACTGAAGCAATGAACATGCACAAGGGACATATTGTCAATATTCACATCGGCAATGTCTATAGACGATGGTATTCATTTACCATCTGATGGTCCAATGGCGATTCGCTTTCCTATTTTGTGAAAAAAAAAGTTAAATGACAAAAAAAAATACTCGAATTGGACTTTCAAAATACGTTTAAGAAAATCTATCAGCGCGAGATAAAGTACATAACATGAAACAGTATTCGCAACTCAATCTTCGCTTGTCAAAACGTAAACCTTATAATCTCGCCGTGTAACGCGGATCGAGTGGAAGTTTCAGCCGTACGTTTGAGTTCCACTTACGTTCACGTTACGTGAGCTATTCACGTTATGCCGTCTGTGTTGTATAAATATATATATGTATAAAATAATGAGCTCTTTATTATTTACAATATTAATTCACTCGTTCGTACACACGCACAGCAATACGCACAGCAGTATTTATTTCCTTTGTTTTATAATAACCTAACAACATTAACATTGTTTTCTTATGTATATCTCGTTATATTAAGTACATTATATTAAGGGGGAAACATATTTTGGTCTCAAAACTGTACAGTAACTGTACACAAATAGTACATTATTATCAAGTAAGCTATGTTTCCTACAAATATAAATACTATATCTGGTTATTCAAACGTAATACGAGCGTTGGCCATTCAGAAACTGATGAATGGGGAGGGAATTGCATAAATAAACGAAGCTCCTTTTCAATAATAAATAAATGTAATCCATATTCAATGTGTAAGAGAAAATTAAAAATATATAAATAAATACATTGAAATAGAACTCGGTAGTAGGGCTTTGTGCAAGCTCGTCTGGATAGATACCGCCCACACATCAGATGTTCTACCCCTAAGCAGCAGTACTTTACATTGTTGTGTTCCGGTTTGAAGGGTGAGTGAGCCAGTGTTATTACAGGCACAAAGAAATTAACATCCGAGTTAAGGTTGTTGGCGCATTGGTGATGTAAGCGATGGTTAACATTTTTTACAATGTCATTGTCTATGGGCGTTGGTGACCACTTACCATCAGGTGGCCCATATGTTTGTCCGCCTACCAATAAAATAAAAAAAATTAGAAGGCAGGAACGAAACATCATCAATGATAAATAATGAATCGCAGAATTAATAGACAGAAAAACAATATATTTAGACATCGAAGATTAAGACACGAAAGAATTTAAACCTCTACTGATTATAAATTAAGAAGCAAATTAGCATAGCAACGTTTAAAACGCGTCATAAAAACGTAAAACGTTGGAGAAGCAAAATACACTCAATTCACATAAACAAGCACTATGAATCAAGAACATCTATTTAGTTAACACGTCAACAAACAAGAGCAAAGTTATTGTTGCCAAATTCACTAAAAGCATTGATATATTCGATGGAGTATTTACGGAATGCGAACTAACTCTTTCCGCTTCGCTTGTAGTTTCGCTTTATTATATGTATTTGTAGACCTGCTGTTAAAACTATATTACACACACGCAGTTACTACATAATCTATGTATATATTTTAAACATCTACCACCAATCTATACTAATATATAAAGCTGAAGAGTTTGTTTGTTTGATCCGGCTAATCTCAGGAATTACTGGGTCGAATTTAAAAAATAATTTTTTGTTGTATAATTTTTTTTATCGAGGAAGGTTCTAGGCTGATTTTTATTCATTATATTGTTTTACTATTTATACGCGGGTGAAACCGCGGGGCACAGCTAGTATACTGTCTTCTCTCGCAGCTTTGCCCACGTGCTTGGGGGAGAGGGACAGGTATGAGTTAACGTAACCTGTGTCCTTCCTTGGGATTCAAGCTTTTTTCATAAGAAATTTCTTAAAAATCGGTTTAGAGGCTTAGCCGTGAAAGCGGCACAGATATAATTTCGTATTTATCGACGACGTTGACAACTGATCATTATTAAACGATCTATCTGTGTGTCTAGTAATATATAATTTTAAAATACTCGCAGTCGCAGTATTTTTACATATTCGTTAGCGTTGACGTTAAATGCGATATGTTTGGAACAAAAACAGTGGCGTCTATGGAAAAAAATAAGAATTCCTTTTCGAAATTTGTTTCTAATGGATCGTGACCCGGCAATTGCGATTGACGGTGAGGAACGGCCTGGGTAGAGGGAGAAATCCCGAGGCCCGTACCCAGACTGACATAATGACATTAGGCCAGTCAGGAGGAACCAAATCTCTCCAATGGGTCTTTCCATAAGCATCCAATACGTATAGGAAATTCTAAAAAAATTACATAACGATGTTTTTGCACGGACCTCGATTGTAAATTCTATACATATGTATCTACATCTGTTAGTCGAATTTTAACTTACAGAATAATTTTATTATCTCATACATTCTTGCAAGCCAATTTAAAATTCGACATATTGTGTATTTATATTTGTAAACACGACAACAACAAAATAAACAGCAACAGAAATAATGACATCAAAACATATATCATTTCATCGTCCGACCTGTTTGCAGCTTGTCAGCGGTGAGGCTGCGCAAGAGTCGCTTGATACTCCTGCGCCGGCGCACGCCGCAGCCTTCCTCCGAACTCATACCGCACCCATCTTACACTGCACTTTTACACTTTCAGATACAATTATATTTTATCACTTGCTTGAGATACAATATCTTATTTATATTAAGGACTCTACACAACATGTATTATTTTATTGATTTAGCTATTTAGATTTTCACACGGTGTAGGTACGTTCTTAGGCAGTTGTATGATGTAAATTAGAATTTATAATTCAATCTGAAGGTTAAAATAGATATATATATAGCTCAGAAGGAAGAGACAATGGTGTGGGAATGTCCAAAGTTTAATTAAAAAATGTTCTTGTAACTAATGACAATTACACTTGTCTCTTCGGCGAAGACAAATTAAATTCGTACGAAAATTCATTAGTACAGGAAAATATATTGTAATTATTTGACGACTTAAGATTCAGACAATTTTACGTAATTATATAAAATGTCTACTTTGTTTAATAAATAATCTGTTTAGAATCACTACGTCTATATAATTTTACGAAAGGCCTCTTTGGTCTAGTGACTACATGTGAGGCTGCAGACCCAGAGGTACTAGGTACGAATCCCAGATCGAACCAACAAAATGTTATTGTGTTTCTCTGTCGTAAAATCTCAGTAGCAGCCTGGAGTCTGGAAGTTGGTAGTGCGTACAGACCCTTGCCTCGGAAAGCACGTAAAGACGTTGGTCTTGCGCCTGAACTCATTCCGGTCATGTCAGATTACCGTCTCATCAGATTATGAGAGTTACGTAATAGAAAGTGCACCTGTATCTGCGGACACGCAGATTAAGTCTTAAGCCCAGCAGTGGGACATTTACAGGCTGTAACTTATTACAACTACTCATTATACATACATAGATGCAATAAATTCAGCCATAATACGAATGCATCACAGTACATCACAAACAAAGGAAACTAAACGAGCGACAGAGACAAAAGGAAGAAATAATAATTAGTAATTTATCTCTTTCCCAAAAACAGATCCTCAACTCAATGACGGCGTAAGCCTTCCACAGCGGACAGCGTTTCGGCTTTAAGGAATTATGTATCAAATGTCGGCGATTACATGTCATGGGTGTGCTTTGCAAATATCAATCACAGTGGATCCCGTAGATTAACCCCGATCACATTCGAATTTCTAACCTAACATACATATATTTAAGGTCGAAAATGTAATGAAAAATTCAAAATTTACGAATATTAATAGAATTTAAACCTTAAATTATTTGTGTTAAGGTCTAAGAAAGGAAATCAAGGTGCGTTCATTTCCTTAAATCATGATAATAACTGAATAGTAGCTATATCATTGAACATAAGGTTTATATTTGCCTGAACGTTTGCATTTAATACTGTAATTGCTGAACTGATTGGATGGAGCAAAGATTAGGATGTATGATTAAAGTGACGTGCCCTTACAGATTAACAAAACAACGCACTTTGAGGTTGAAGGTAAAAAAGACAGAAAAAGATTGTTTAAAGAAAAATTACGCTAAAAATAAATTCAATTATTGATCTTCTTCATTTCTTTAATATTTTATTATGAAAATAAAGTATTCTTTATGTATATTAAGCCTCACAGACAGATATAAAAAAGACGATGGTATCCGCTTTAACGATAATCGCCAAAATAGTTCTCAATGTAGATTAACCACTTGCACAATAGATATGCCAGGGCACAAGTGTTTGCAGCTTACACAGGTCCAACAGGTAATTCGTAACGCTCATAATCCGAAGTCCCTCATGGTGCTGAACATTTCAAGGCAATTGTACGGAATAATGTTTATTGTCCTGAACCAGGATTTGAACCCAGAATCATCTGCGCCAGTCACCAGACCGGCGAGACAGTAAATATACATATTCCCTTATTCTATCATAAAAGTTGCAAAACGAAATTTAATTACTCTTCCTGTGATTCCTCTCGCTTGATTTATAGCTATGTAAACAAACACGCGTCCAACTATTTACGCCATTCTAATCTTTATTGCTTTAAATTTAAGAGTCATAGTTAAATCTATCTGCGTGTTTATCGACTAGGGCCACCTGTGTGGTTGTAAATAGAAGTTTCTTGCAATTTTAGACTTTAATGTTCAAGTAGTATGTTTTCATTTCGTTTGATTGGGATAACCCTTTGATGTCAGGTATATACACGGCATATCAGATGTTCATTGTTATTTAGTAAATATTGAATATTGATAGACCAACAAGAACATAGTCATTTTAATTCTTGTTTTTAACTTTTATGATGACACATTATTTTAAAAGTTAGTTCTAAAATTATTTTTCGATATCCAATTAGTATATAACAATTATTTAAAAACGAACAAGAAATAATATTTTAAATCGTTTATTTGCCGTAAAAGCTAAAAAAACATAACTGTCGTGTCTCGAAATGCGATGACATTTAGTCAGGCAGGCTAGCGGCAGGAACGTCGATAATTGTGTGAAATAAACCGTGAATTTGGTACCGCACGACCGGGACCGTCAAAACCTCATCGTTGTTGAATTTAGGTCAGACCCGATGACAAATTTTCAGCAAACCTGACACTTTATATTCAACCTAATATAGCGACGCTAAAATTTATAAAAGTATAAATAAATCATTGTTAACGTTCATTAAGTAAGCACAACTAGTCGCAGCTCACTCGTGGATGTAATATACGCATATATATATTTTAATATATGTATATATATTAGTGTGTTAAAAAAAAACAAATATTGTATAAAAATATTTATACAGTTCGAAACGCTTGCTCACATCAAGGAGGTATAAAAACAAGAATAAAAAAAATCGTTGAGATTCTTACGCAAGCTATGGAATTACAAAATAATAATAATAATAATAATAATATCTTGGGACATTATTCACACACGGCCATCTGATCCCAAACTAAGCAGAGCTTGTACTATGGAAACCAGACAACTGATATACTACATATACTACTTTTTCTTTCGTAAATACATACTTATATAAATAATTACACCCAGACTCAGGACAAACAGACATGTTCATGCACACAAATGTTTGTCCTGGGTGGGAATCGAACCCACGACCTGCGGCGTGAAAAGCAAGTGTCTTACCAACCACGCCAACGGGCTCGTCAAGTCAAATAAAGTTTTATAAGAGCTTTAAACTCCATGTTTTATAGTTCAGTTCAGTTATGTGTCTTGAAAGTCAGTCAGGACATAGCGCCATAAAGAATAATGTATTTACTACAAAACTTTTATACTCTTTTCGCTTTAGTAATAAACTCATAGAGACCGTTATTTTTAAATCGCACGAGAATAAATAAATATCAGTATTGTATTTACTGATATAGTAAATTTAAATCATTAATTTTAATTAAATAATTATTGATTTGCACCTAAAATATACCTATCTACTAATGTTAAAGTCTAATTATAAAAAAAAACGATTCCTCACCCCACGCGCATCTATGATTTTACATCCCTTATGTCTCGAATTAGATACTGCTAATATACAAAGTACCTCCCATCCACCCAGATGGACGCTAAGATTACACAAGAAATAAATTAAAAAACAATTGATTACAGTATCAGGCGCACGGATCAAATTCAATAAGAATTTTATCACCTCTTCCGAAAAACCGATAGATCATTATCCCGAAATAAAACCCGGCCGAATTCAGCAGGCCGTGATTACTCCGAACCTTTTACGTCTCCTTGACATTTTTAGAGCGAACTTTAGGAAAAGGACATCATTATTTCATATACCTATACAATTGCTAATACAATGACGAATATTCATTGTATATATCCTGCGCATTTGTTATAATATAAATCGACGAATTTAATATTCTAAAAGACCATTCTGCTTATTTGTGTATATGTACTAAAGAATGTAATAATTGTCCCTGAGCATAAAAAAAACAATGCTTGTAAAAAGACCTCATACATAACTTAACGAAGGGGTTGTATTTTTAATAATGTTATATGCAAACCATCCCACGCGCCGCTTTTGAAAATCGCGTGGGCGGGCGGGTCGACTGTAGAACCGTGAAATGTCAGAGAATAAAAATATGAAACAACCTACATTTCAAACTGATAGATAAGTCTTCATATCTTACAATATATCATCTATCTATTTTCAATTTTATGACTTGAAGTCAAGGTAGCCCAGTTGTCCAAACACGTGAATCTTAAACGAAAGCGGCGCGTCCTCTCATGACCAGCGGCAAGTAAAACCTGCTACTATCACCACTATACCACCACTGTATGGTTCAACTCTATCGAAAATTTAGGCAAAATAGTTAATAAATATAAAAGGCATTATAACCTTTCATATTAGTATTTTTTTCTGTATGATAAGTATTTAAATAAATAAAATGACATGACATGACATGATTAAAACTATTTCACGCATCCTTGGTCGCGTTATATATTTGTTATTTAGATAAATACGTTAGTATCAAAAGATAATACAAATTGAGATTTTCGTGTATAAATAATTACATAAACGAATCGTTAAAATGTAAACAACTAAATGGTATAACACTTGCGGCGATACCGAGGTAATCGATTCAACTAGAGCTTGGTAGCGGTCCAAATACCGGTAAACGTAAGATTCCCATAAATTCGATAAATGTCTAAACTACTAAATTGCGAGATAGTTCAATCGATATGCCATGAATTTCAGGTTGTTTTTATTATAAAAGGGAATCTTTATTCGATAAACGTTATCTTATATTTTTTACTTAAATAAATGCTAGAAGGCCATAGATTAATATCCGGGTAAGCGCGCCGCGGTGTTTTCATGGGCTTCATTAATGTTTATATTATTCGCGTTTGGAAGAAAACATGTCATGCGATAAGTGTATCCATTGACTCAAGTTCGAGCAGCGTGCTGTATGAGCTCCAAGCCATCTTTACAATAATACTACTACTAAAATATTATGGCAAAACTTTTAAGCATTGCTGACGAAATTACTAGCTTAACCTCTATAATTAAAAGTTTAAATTATTCTGAGAAACATCAATAATTAATTTGGTACATTTCTTTTTAATCTGATTTTGAAGACACCTTACACTAAGTGTTCAATTGGTCTATACTAAGTGTAAGTACTAAGTGTGTCAACGTTTGCATACCCAAATCCAGCACGAGTCAACTTTAGTACATCTGTCTGTCCCGGATGAACCGCAGTCAGACACCTAGCATTACTAATGAATGAATCAATCGATATATCGCATCGAGCATAACGCGAGCGGAGCTTTGTGTTATTCGAGACAGGAGATGAATTCTACTAATTTATAAAGTTTACGATACGTTGCTGATTCAATTCCAATCTAATTTAGACTCATTTACATTTATTTGGAACGGAGTCGAACCGATACGATGCTAACATATACTGTTGCGTCAAAAAGGTTTTCAACTTTTATACCAATAGTCGATACCTAAGTAAGTTAAAGATTAGTAAAACCGAAAAAACAGCAACGATGTTAATATTATTACATTGTTTATTGTTCCTCAATAACGTAAATAAATAAATCTCAACGGCCTTTTTAATATCGTATAAATATCAAATGAGAAACACGAAAACTTAATAAAAAATAAAATAAACAACAGACTCCGAGCGAATATAAACTTAGTTAAATATTAATACTCAGTCGTGGGCGTAGCGAAAGGGTAATATTACGAGAATTCTCGAGAAGCCTCGGTATCCTAAAAATGATCATAAAATCTGAGCTAACGTCAGACAATGTCAAAGTCAAAGCGATGGAAGCTCGAAATATGTTTAAGAAAGTAAAATATCAATATGACGTAACAGCGACGCGTTAACATGAAAAGATGAAGGTAGTTTTTTTTATTTTAAATCAAATGAAACCGTCCTTTGGGAGGCACATTATTACAGTGTAACTTGATGTTTACTACATTAAAAAATAATGTATTTAACCGACAAGTACGTAAATTTAAGCATACAGTAACAGCCTGTGAATGTTCCACCGCTGGGCTAAGATTCTTTACAGAAGGGAGCTTTTTAGAGCTTATTCCACCACGCTGCTCCAATGCGGGTTGGTGAAATACACATGTGGCAGAATTTCTGTGAAATTAGACACACGTTTAGGTTTCCTCACGATGTTTTCCTACACTGTCAAGCATGAGATAAATTATAATCACACATCATAAGTTAAGCACATGAAACTCAGTGGTGTTAGCACGTAAATTTCATGGCGGTGAAATGTAAGCATGCCTTCGCGTTAAATAAAAAGTAAATTCGTATCGAACGGTTGTGATGTTACAAATATTATTTCCAACGATCTGCTAAAATACTGCAAACTCCAGTTTTTAAAGCGCTGATCAAAGTCAGTTTAAATAATTCAATGCTGAACGCTGATTGGTCGATAGCAAGCCCATGACGCAATAGCCGACCAATGGGCTTTTAGTATTCAGTCAGATCAGTTAATCTGACATCGCTTATCATTTCAGTAGACTGTCGGTAAGTCGAAAACATTCTACACCCGCGGTGTACATAACGCCAGATGTCTGGCGTGGTGCCAAGCAATCGGATTGTTTTCTTGACGATATTTTATTGTTGCTTTACTATCAACATCGGGCAGTTCGCAAAAGGTGCGCTAATCGTAAAACAAGTCATCATTTTCTATTAAAAATATAAAACGAGCGTTTCGAATGTACCGGCTACCTAACACATGTTCGTTCATCCACTTCTAACAATATCATTTACATCTGCATATTTTATGAGAATATCATTTATACCGTTGGTAGTGTTTTGTGCTGGGTATTGTCTGAACCAGCCAAAGAGGGTCTTTATTCCCAATCATTCTACCGCTAAACATCATTACTTTGCATTTCTGAATTTCGGTTTGAAGGGTGAATGGTCCAGTGTAGTTATAGATAGGCACGGGGGAGGGATAGTACATCTTAGATCGCTCTTGGCGGCGTATTGACGGTTTTAGACCTTTTTTTTACTGCAATATCAGTATTGAGTGAAGGTGACACCATCATGAATATCATGGTGGCCCATTACCTCGTCTACATTTCTTACATCAATGAATTGATATAGCAAACCCAAGTAAATAACTCTTAATATAAATATATTTAATTACAGATATATGTATGTATTTCAAGACGAAATCGATGTCACAATGCGAAACTATCTGAACACAATCACGCTGTCCGAAGCTGCACACAAATATATAATAAATGCTCTTCATAAAATAATATACGTCTTCAGATTTTTTGTTATGTGACTTACAAGTAAACTAATCATTACAATTCATTTTTGGCTTGCTTCCAAGCGGTCAAGGTCGCATTACTAACTTCTACAAAGTCGGTTAAGTACGAAAGAAGCCCAGCGGTGCTATTCTGAAAATCGCGTGTGTCCTTTTTATGTTTATAATAATAATTATTGTGATCAATATGGCTTGTCAATTTTTGATATTACACGATGGTGCTCTGCGGTGTGTTTCGAGTTTGTTCATAAAGGATAGCTTTACCGATATGTTATCTAGTTAAACAGTGAAGTGATTCGCTAATTGGTTTTGTATATTACCTTTTTTTTTAATTAGTGATTAATTTCGTTCGTTTGCATCACCTAGGTATAAGGTATGGTGTAAACGATAAGGTCACCATTGAAAGTATCATTTTGTTATAATGTTCTCTGCTTCTGTAAAATTCTCAACGATAAGTCTCTCTAAGACTTTATAATATAATAACATTCCAGAACAACCATTGTTAGTTTTTTGGAAACATTTCGATCTGAAGCGGATTTTGTCACGATAATGTAAATAATACTAATCGCATTTTAACATTATTTATGTCGCGTTTTGTATCCCAAATTCGAATATAATAAAATTTCAGAAATTTCATCAGTCAACTACTATATAATATGAAACTTATCTTACAGATTACTTGAAAGTTTTCCAAGACAAAGTTTTCACAACCCCACAGAAACTACAGATACTTCTCTAATTATTTGAAACGAAGATTTGGAATCCGTTCTGTGTAATACTCCGACTCATGTTAACTGAGTATTGTACTCGTTATCTCCCGTCAGTTTAGACAGTGAATCCTTTTGATAACGTCCCATATTTGCGCTTCGAGATTCCCTTTGTCCGCGCCGCTAGAAATCATACCATTGTCAAATACATCTCCTCATTAATTCCTTTTACTGTTGTCAGCACATGTCGTATTTTTGTCGTTCTTTCATATTTATAACAAAAATTACAGATTTATTTTGTATTATCATTAGATAACAACTTTTGTATTGTTGCCATTGTGTTATCTATTCAAAATCAAATAAAATATGATTTAATACAGTTTACCCGTGACTTAACGCGACCAGCTACTTTAATAACAAATGTAACTCGGTAAGGATGTAGCTTTGTAATGGTGGAAGAATGTTTAAAATCGGTCGTAAAGATGAATGTAAATCCTACCCAAAAACTACCTCTAACTGCACACTTTTTTATAACCTATATAAATTTATATCACATCCATTATGTGTAGTTTGTTCTGCATTTAGAATCACGGGTATACCGCGCAACACGTCGGTCGCATATCGATGCTATCGTTTTCCAATAAAACATGCTACATATGAGTTAGTATCTATAATTCATATAGCTAGATATCGAATCATTTTCATGAAATATTGTATGCACACTTGGACCCCGAGACAGGATATAGGCTACTTTTCATACCTGACAACCTTAAAACTCTCTTGACATCAAAACCCTCTAACACGCGAGCGAAGTCGCGGGCGGTCATCTATACAAAATTGTAGCTTTAATTTTATTTAAAAACCCGCTCTAGCGTACATAACAATCATTGTATAAACAATTTCTTGCTCAATTTAGTTTACTTGTTACTTTTGACTTATAAACTATTTTTTGACATTGAATTGGCGTAATATAATTGGTTGAAATTTTTAATTATAATCTATGGTTTTTGTAGGCATCCGAAAAATGTCGACGGAGTGATTGTCGGGTCATTGGAAGTAAAATTATAATGGATATAAATATTCATCTATTTTGCATAACTTTATATTATAAATAAATATTTATTAATCAAGAACAGCTAATAGTGCATAGCATAGCTAATCGGCAGCAGAACTATTAACAAATCTATGACTTTATTATCGGAATAGATAAAATTTAGTCTATAATCTATTTCAGTGAACGAGCTATCCATCGTAAATATTGTTTTCAAATCGAAAGCATAGTAATATAAGCAAGTAAATCATATGATTAACACGTTCAATCAAATCTTTAGCTTTATAATATTAGCATAAATTATCTTAGATCATTTATCATTTCACTCTCTAAGGAATTTACGCACATATTTCACGTATATTATATACTATTACTATATATATACTTCGATGACGTGTCCACTCATCTACTGTACATAATCCGTACATTTCCTATGTCCTCGTGAAACGCTCGTCGACAAGGAAACTTCCGACTCAATGATTCGGAATAATTAGTGAAGCAAATTATGTTGCGAGATTAATTATTTTTAATGAAAAATCCGACTAAGAGGAAAAATTTTAATTAACTTCGTGTGACTTCAACTACCTCTCTGATTATGATAAATGATAAATATATTTAAAATCGGAAAAATCTGTTTATCAAATATACAAGTCAGACGCTACTGCGACAAAATTTTACGACGAATAGCCCATTTATTGAGAAATATTAGTACATATATAAATTCACCCTACTATCTGGTAATGAATATTTTAATTTTCATTTCTACCCAAACCTGACAGATAACAAAAATAAATCAATGTTTCTAAGACTGAATTTAATTTAATAACAAATACGTATATAAGAAAATCAGCTTGACAGAAGTGATTTACACATCTCTAACATTTTCTTTTTTATGACATTGACGATAATGTTTTCACGTCGTAAAATAACCCTTAATAGTTATTATACAAAGGCGTTAATTGTCTCTAACGGTCATTAATGAGTCAGAAGGGAATCCTGACTGACTCACTTGGCATAAGTCCATCGTCGGTTAGAGATTCAGTTTGAGTTTGATGCCCTTTGGCAGTGTCCTATCTGATTAATTAATATATTGCTTTTCAGCGAGCTACGGTTGACGATACGCTCAATATAAATTGAACATCGCATGTTATTATATAAATTATATTTCGAATGAGAACAGAGACAACCCAATTCAAAAAAATTGAAGTTTTGCGTCTGCCCGTGGAGAGAACGTGCATAGACAAGGAGCCGTATAAGCTAACTTTATGTCTTTACACTGGCTAACTTTTATACGTCATAACAGAGTACACTAGCTAGCTTTTAAAGTTGTTTTTATATAAAGAAATTTAAGTACATTTTAATTTTACGAATATATTATTTATTAACAACTCAATGAAGAGCTACGCATTGTCGATTTAAGGGATGCTCTTATTTATTACAATGCCAAAGTCTATGGCAGTGATCACCACTTACTATCGGGTGGCTGATATGCCAATCGACCAACCTTATTTAAAAAAAAACCGATATGTTAATTTAATATTAAATAATTATGTTTTCTAGTGAATAAATTTACAATCCAGGTTATCATTTAGATTGAACAGTATCAAAACAAGTTGCATCATTTGAATTCCACATAACATTTCTCATAAACAATTGGACACGAGGGCCGCTGTAACGCTGTACCCGAAATAGTACTGTTTGTGGATCGATGTCCGACCGGAACCGCCTTCTATTACCGGCACGGCCCGACGTGCGCCGATTATCCGCTGAACGTAGTGTCAACAGAATAAATCTTATTTAAATTTGGTGGACACAGTTTAAATACTTTGTATTATAAGGACGTAATAAGTGTAGAACCTCAAGGTAAATTCCAAAGAGTTACGATAAATGTCAATAAAGTTGGACTTATCTAATCTCATTGCTAATTCGTACATTTATAAATTAATACGTAACTAGTTATATATACTGTTACTTTACCTAGTAAGTAAATAACTTGCTTTTGAAAGCGAGTAAAGATTGTTATTTGGTACTCAATTTTATCTGAATTCATTAGATTTCTATATGATATGTATAATCTAATACCAAAGAAACGAATCTATTTTTAACGGCTACGTATGTGACAATTATTGCTCTATTTGAGACTTCGGTAATTTCGAAAAATGAAAAAATAAATAATGTAAAATACATTTTGCTGACTCTACGTCACATCTGTAACGACACGTGGCCATATTTATTTCCATTGAAATGGTTTAAGCGAACTACACCGACCATCGAGCAGCGTCATTGATGTTCTTAATACATGTTATCCAATACAAGCGAATCCGGTCGTTTTGGTTCCTTATACCAAAACAAACAAAAACTGCCAGCGTGACCGAGTCCTTATTCTCCGAAATGGCCTTACGTATCAAATCAAAACTATTATCAAATATAGAGACATACCGACTCTATATTGCTTTTTAAAATTCAAACCTAAAAGAATATTATTACGAATACACAATCACATTACAATTATATTGAAGAGCGACGGTCAAAATAAATAAATTTATAATTGTAAAAACTTATTAAATAAATAGAATAAAATAAAATTATTATAAAAATAAAATTAATCCCTTACGATTTTATCTATAAAATAATGTTGTTATTTTCGATTCGTAAAACTACAAACTACTCACTACTATCATTCAATTTAATTTTATAACATGATGATTATTAGTGGTTATAATACATTTCGTGCGTGGCGGTCATTTGCCGCAGATATCACCAAACCGCATTGGTGCATTCCTGTCTGAACAGGAGATAGGACTTTAGTTCATCAGTGTAAGTGGAGTCGAGTCGTATCTACCCACGTAAAAAGTATAATGCAAACCAACCAAAATATTGTAAGGCAAAACAAAAAATTAAATAAAATTTCCTCAAGTTTTCTACTTTGTATGTTTCCCAGAATAAATCGTGGCTAAACCGATGTATCTAGTCAGCTACGAAACATTACCATACCATAAGAAGTTCCACCGGCAACCGCGGAAGTTCGCAAATAGAAATATGTGCGCACGCGCGAGACGCGACAACGGTCGAGAATGCGCGCGCTACAGTTATTTTAGAAATTATAATGACGTTGTCAAGTTCCATACAAGTGTTCTCCGCTGATGCAACGAACTGCCGAACGAAAATATTGGCAACACGCAATGGCGTTTGGTACATTCTGTTAGCCGTTTATTGTTTAGTCATAACAGCGATACAGCTATAATTTTATGGTTTGTAAAACTACCTTACAGTTCGTTTCATGAATTTAATTTCATTTGAGAAGGTTTGGGAGAAGGTGGAGCTTGTGGGAATTTCTCCACGCTGTGTCAATACGGGTTAGTGGACACACATGGGGCAGAATTTCATTCGACACTTGCAGAATTCCTCAGGGCGTTTGCCATCATCGGAGATCACACGTGAAACGTCAGCGTAGCTTGCCGGAATTTTAACCCTTCCTTAATTTATTAACATCGGGCTTCTACCACTGGGCCATTTCTGATACATAATCAGAAAATTATCTTTCTGTGTGTGTGAGAGTTATTTCTTATTGACATGGGTACATCAGAAGATTAATCCGCGAAAACAAAAACGCTTTTTTTATATCGGCGATATTAATTTTTCATTTTCATACCTTTAAAACCCTCAATACTATATAAAGTAAGAGATACTTCCAAGATAAGTCGAATGTGAAAAAAGGAGAAAGTCATGAGAAATGGCATTCACTCGAACATTCTTATATTAATACATTGGCAAAATAATAAATATACAAACAGCCTCGATAACAATTCTCATACGAGGTAAGAATTTGGAAGCGTTGTCATTTTTAGCGGGACGGAGTCATTTGTGGAATGTCGGGATCGCTATACAGTCTCGGGGGCGTCTTGTCCCCTTCGCAAATATTAATGGCCCTGTGGTGGGGTGTGGAGTGGGGTGAATCTTGGAAGTAAACTTGAAAAAAAAAACACTAACAGGGAACAATTTGACTGCTAGTGGATATTTTTTGCATTATAACAAAAAGCGTTACTTCAAGGTTTTTTCAACGATAGTCTTTACAAATTGTTTAGTTTTTAAAGTAAACATTAACAAATATGCAAATGAGTATTATTCATTAAGGCAATACATGAACGATAGGTCAATAATATAATAATTATATATTATGTGAATATAAATATAAACATATATATGGAACAAGCTCCAAACCTTCTCCTCACAAAAAGGAGAAGAGGCCTTAGCTCAGCAGTGAGACATTCACAGGCTGTTACTTTACTTTACTACTTTATATATGTGTACTAATTACTTGAAAATAATGTATAAATGTAGCGGAGATCAAAACTTACAAAAAACATGTTAACTTGATAAGGATAAAGAGATGAACATTTATTAAAAGTAATAAAAAAAAACCTTTTTAATTGGGAAATTATACCTCCAGCGAAGCTCACTCGTGAAACTTTGTAAACTGATTTACCGCGATACGCTATTTTGACACGTATATCCTATAAATGTTATAATTATTTAAGTCATTATCGTATTCTGCTGTAATTTTCCATTTTGTTCTTACCGTACTCTATTTAGCTCTACAGGTTTCACAATCAACCAACAACTATACGTATAACGAATAATTTCCACTACAAACGTTTCCCACTAATTGTGCAGTTTTATGTATTATTCATATAAGAATCGAAATCGTAAACTGAAGCAATCCAATTGAGAAGCACTATAATAAATAATTATCGCGAGAGAATCTGTAATTAAAACACGTCCTTGACCCGACGGGCGGTAATCAAACCGTATTGGGCGGTTAATTTCCATTACGACCCCTTAATCTTATTCCCAGTCCTAATGGTCGAATCTTTACTTGAGAAGATGAAATTTATAATTCATGTACAAATACAAATAATAGAAGAACAAGATATGCACGCTTTTCACGTCAATTGTCTAATCTTAAAGCGATTGCAATTGCAAAACGCAGATACTTTTATTATAATATTTTTTAATAAAACATTTTCCTAAATGCAATGCAGCTTATGGTATAAGTATTATGTATATTGCTTATACAACAGCTCTGAAAACATTTAAAGACGTTGTTCGTACGCCTGAAGTCTTTCTGGCCCTTTTCCGTTTGTCGTTCTATCGCATTATAAGAATAGAGAGCACGCCTGTGTTTACGCACATAATGGCTAAAATTGGCCGCGAAGACAATACTGCAGGAGGCTGCAGTAAAAATATATCAATATATATATTTTTTATAAAAACATTGAATTGATTGCCAGTTACAATTTACATACATACGTAGGTTATTCTCCAGAAAAGATATGACATGCTTTTCATTTCGGAAAATGGAAAGGTCGAAAAAGTCAAAACAATACCCTTAACCCATTCTATTCATTGCTTTAGATGAAGAAAGAAAACGAATTAAGCCATTATAAAATCATAAAGGCACCGCTACCAAAGGGCGTCCCGCTCAGAACACAAAGCTGTTAACGGCAGAGCCTCGCACTCACTCAGACACCGGCAGCGCACTCGAGCACGGATAATCGACTGCTGACCTTGAACTACGACACCACAATACTAAGAATTTATCAGGGTCCTGTCGTTTCATCTAAAAGATATGAAAGTTTTCATTACACAACACCGGACAAACAATTTATTTAATTTAGGTTAGAACATAAAATTACAAACTAAACTTTAATACTCAGAACATTTTCAAAGTGCGAATACATGCGAGTTTTTGTCTAATTAATTATCATTTATAAAATAAGCATTCTTTATGAAAAGGTTGTTTTTTCAATTTACCATTTGCCATACATTCCTTGTCAAAAATTAGGAAACCCATTAATCATGATAACACTCGATTTTAACAATTTCTTCGACAATCGAATGCGAATTTAAATAACTCTCATATTATCATTGTTTCTGTATTCGAAATTAATTACAATAATAATGAGATTAAAATCGATAATAAAATCAAAGAAACAGCCTATAAACGACGCCCTGCTGTCCTCTCGATTTGAGGATAAGCTTATTACACCACGCTGCACCAATACGGCTTGTGTATCCAATATCCATCACATGTGAAAGATTCTCATCCGCCATATTACAGCTACATCAAGTCGTATACATGTGAAATTGCAAATAATAATACATTTAAAGTTCAGTTGGAAACATGGTCGGTACTATTATCACTGGGATGTCACTATCGCATCCTGCCGCCGCCGCCACTGCCGATACTGTTGTTCGCTGACATTTCTCCTAAATGCTAAGCAATTGTGTCAGTGGGGACAACGGGACAAGGTTGTACGCTACATTTGTTTATTCTGTTTTATCTATTTATACATGTACCTATAGCTTCTTTATTATGTCATTATTATAATTGGCCATATTCTAAAAATAAATTAAAGATTTTTTTGTCGGTTATGGTTGAATATAAAAGTTTTATAATGAAAACTTATGTTCTAAAGAAATACCTACTTTTAGAGTATGTTTGTGATTTTAAAATAACTGACTTTTTAAAATCAATATGACTCTTTGATAATTACCAAAACGGTTACCAGAAAAATCTTAAAAAACAAGTGAAAATTAATAATATAATTAATCTCATATTATATGGATACGTACGACAAATTATCGTTTAGTCTCTATTTCACCAAAATCGTAATTGTACAAATATTACATTAAACATTTATATACATATTCGTTTATCGCATTTTTAAGCGTTTAAGTATACAAGTAGATAATAATTATCGCTAAATATATGTTAGGATTACTCCCGGGTTAGAATAAAGAGCGTTGGTTTGATTTAGTCACTTTTGTTAAGTATTTAGTTTTGTTTTTAATATTCTACGTTTTTACACAATACCATGTAATTTTTTATACATACGTAGTAATGAGAAAACAATTTATATATAGTGAGTTTTTAAAGTAACAAATGAGTCATAAAGATAAAGATAAGAAAGAACTGTGATTTAAAACTGTTATTCCGTTATATGGTGAGCTCACGAAGTCGAATCGACGGAACATATCTAATGTTCTACTACATAATGTTGCATGTTCGCAAACATCGCGGAAGGAGCCACGCGGAAATAACTAAGTTTCAAGTTCGCCGTGTGGGCAGAACGAACGCTCCAAGTTAAAATTTATATTATTAGAAACTACGCGAATTTCAAAACATTTCTTTTCGTTAGAGGCCGATTTCAAGCTTTGTTGTAAAGTAAATACATTTGACTTTGTGTGATTTGAAAAGAGTAAGAGGATAAGTTAAGAAAGGGACAACGATAAATAAAATTTACTTAACAATAAGAATGTACTGTTATTTATCGTATGAACTTAGGTACGTTTTCTGACAAGTTGCACTTGCCTCAAACGTACTCACATAAAATAGATTTCGAGGCTAAAATTAGTTAAGCTTTGAGTTATGCCAAGTATGCATACACGGCATAACTGCTCCGTCTTGGCGTCATAAAAATGACGATTTGTCTGAAAATTATTCCAAATGAATGAATGCAACATTTATATATGTAACGTTTCTTACGAAAATTAATTCTACTTCTGTCACATGAATTGTAAGCGTTTTAATAATTTATTTTATCTGAGTTAGTCTATAAATACAATCACTTACATAATAACTGAAATAAACTAATTGCACATGTATTAAAATCATATGAAAGAAAAATTAATCGTATCGGAAAATCGCTTTTCTTGTGGCCATGACTCCCCAAGGAGGGTGCGCCCTTGGCCGCGCCCGAAATCTCCGAACCTCCCGTCACTCCTACACTATCAATGTAATAAATTGCTCCTCTGTTTGGGGTTTGTTTTATAAATAAAGAATGTTTACCGTTACATAACCGCAATGGCAAAACTTCTGGTTAAAGTAAAAAGCGAGTCGCTTAATTTCGGTCTACCCTTGAACTATATGCTACTTTTATACGTTCTGTATACAATAAAACACGATATTATTGTTAGCTAACTCTGATAAAATCGGCGAATTTCGAGAAGACTACGGAGTAAGCAACGAGATTATTGACAAGGATATAAACACGGTTTTTTATAGTTCATAAAACAGAAGAAGAACCAATTGTTCAATACTATGAGATAAGTGATCACCACATCTAAAATACATTGAAAAGAAACATTTTTATATCCCAAATAAATAGGGTATTTTCTTTCCACATCCCCGGGCAAAGAAGATTGTATATAACATATAAATCGTTTCTTATATGATTAATAAATCACGACATGTAAATAACTAAATGTCTTCATTTCATTCAAAAGCTGTATAATTATTTATGCATTACATCAAAAAGGATACACTTCAACTTTGAAAAGTATTCGCATCGGTGAACCGCTTTTTGCTTAAGAAAGTTTAAAAGGTGTGGTTTCTATTTCATATTTAATATCTTAAACCTGAAAGTATTTCATCGTCTTCAAAGTTCGAGGCACGTTTTAATAAAATTAAGTTTATAATTAGATAGTCTTAGTGTGCTATACTGGGACTAAGCCTCCAAGCGAGGGTCTTTTGCGTGACTATGCTAAATATTTCGCTGGGTTATAATCTAAATATACATTAAACAATATCACCATAAAATATATATTAAATTATAATCTCATTTTTTTATGTAAGAGCTGGAGGCTCACCTGATGGAAAGTGACTTTTTTTTATGTTAGAGGGGGCAAACGAGCAGGAGGCTCACCTGATGGAAAGTGACTACCACAGCCCATGGACATCTGCAACATCCGAGGACTTGCAGGTGCGTTGCCGACCTTATTGGACATATTAAAGACGTTGGAACTAAGAGCTGGTATTTGTTTATTTCTAAGCAGGGTATGCGTGAATTCAATTGTATTTCATTGGTTCTGTATATAAAAGTATGAAGATGAGAAACTACTGAGTTACTTGTAGAATCTACATTCCGAACTGGTAGTAGCTTTACATTTAATTCAGTATGTAACATAACGATTCAAAAGTGTCCCTATGAGCTTACTTGAATAATGAATAATTTGATTTGACTGATTTGCACCTAAGTTAAATAATACACCAATATGTCCTAATTGTAGCAATGACGTGTTCTTATTGGTCGATTTTTTTGTCGTAATTGAAAATTGACATAAGAAGCGGACCAATCAACGACCGTATCACAATCCAACGGTAACCATTCTCGTTACGCACAATGGAAAAAAAAAATCCATAGAAATCAATCGTCATTTTAAACAAACTAATGACACTTTTCAAATTATCATCATCTATTTAATTTATACCATTTGAAAGGCAACGATGAAATATAGAACATTATTACTAAGTAGAAATTATTTTTCTACGTGAAACTTCTTTTAACGCGATAAACATAAGGAATATGTAACGACGTCCGACGCAATAAGGTTTCACTGCAAACACTTGTACTGATTTGCGCGCGCTTTTACATTTACCAATTACGTTGTTCGCAAAAAAAAATGAACAAAATACGACGCGACGTGGCGCTACCATCGAACATCGTTTGCATCTCAATTGCGTCCAGCAGCCCAATTGCCTTTATAAGAGTCCTATCGCCTTTGACACGCGAACACTCATTCTTAATATCAGCTGACGTTACGAAAATTACATGTTAAGACGTCATCTCATATTGTAAAGTTTCATAAATGCAATAAAAACGTAAAGGTCAATGTACTTAATATAATTTTAGAAATTGAAAATAAAATTACAAAGAAAATACCACCGGGAACTATTTTCAGTGTCACCGGACACTCCGTTGTGACAAAGATTCCTCCTTAATGACTTTAATTGAATATTTCGAACTTATAAATTTTCGCTTCACAATACAAATAACATAATTAAATTTGCTATTCAAGTTAGTCAGCACAAAAAGATTAGGTATCTCCCAAGGTACATATATATTTAGGTGAACATGGTCCGCAATTTTATACACATTCTATATACTAATTTGAAATTAATAGAATTTTTGCTATACTTCTTAATCCTTCACGAGAACAAGAGATGGCAATAATACGTCAATGAGTCATCATTCGTCCGTTCATAATCTGAAGGGACGGCAATGCGATCAGAATGAAGAGTAGGAGTTATGCGTTTTACGTGCTTTCCGAGGCAAGAGACAGTAAAAACAGCCGACTTTCAATCTCTTACTGATATTTGAACCTGGTATTTGAACCCAAGACCTCGGCATTGGTAGCCCTCTAAACTAACCTAGAGACCGGCGTCATGCATCAATGTATCAATTTTGTCTGTATTTTAACTTTTCTTCCAAACCATAATCGATAAAACAATACACAAAAATATTTAATTTATTGTCCTGGGAATTAAGTGCTGTTGGTCAAGGTAGTCCATCAATATATCTATAATAAAACTACCTTGAAAAATAGAACTAGCTATTTTTTTAAATAATACACCCACTACTAACCACTGTTTAAGAGTTCATAATTTAAAATAAATAAAAGTTACGTACATAACGTAGACGACTAAATCTAATAACGTAACTTCCATTAAAAAAGTCAAATCTTTCCTACATACATTATATGCCTATATACTATATATTTACCTAATTTACCAAAATACAACTAATAACAAATCCACTGGACGATTCAAAGTCAACAATCATCCAAGATACACGTCACGTAAAAAAAATCCAAAACACAATATCAACTGAAAAAAACACGTAAAATTATACTCAACGTACGTACACGTACATGAAACGTGTCGTACATTTGTATCGACACGTCCGACCCGCGCGGACTATACCGACTCACTCCCGAGCTTACAGCTAAAGCTCTGAAACGAACTGAAAGTGAACTTCAAGCTTCGCAATACGTACTTACGACTTATTTGTTATTCGTTATGTATTATTGTTCGTTTATATACATAAGCTACACGCATGCTTCGTTCATTGGGAATTAGATTTAATCTAGTATGGAATTATTATTTTTTATTTTAATGCAGAATAAATAATAATAATTCGATTGTATTGAAGTGGACACTTATTACTATTGAACACGGTCGATCTAGCGAGATGAATCTATAAGGAACAAGAAGTTATCACATTTTCAACAACACAAGTGACATGTAATTGAAATTGTTTTGTTTATTGTTAGGTACCACCCACTCATCATGTGTTCTACCGCCAAACCGCAGTAATGAATAGGTATTATTGTGTTCCGGTTTGAGGGGTGACTGAGTTAGTGTAACATCTTAGTTCCCAAGTGGTGGTTGGTGACGTATTGGCCATGTAATAATTAAGGGATGGTTAATGTTATTTATAGTGTCAATATCAGTATCCAGGTGGTCGTTACCACTCACATATCAGGTTTTGTCAGGTTGTTAATATGTATTAAAAAAGTAAATGTACATATCCCGTACTTACATCATTTCTATATTCTTATCTTATTTATCTGACATACAGTAATATACCTTATTTATTTGTTTTATTATGGATTTATGTTAGAGAATTCTGTTCACTAAAGACGAGCCATATAAAAATAGCTAGTGAACAAGACCGCTTGGAATGGCTAAATTGCTAGGAGCATTTCCCGTTGAATAGCAATTCCGATTCTCTGAACGAAAAATGAACAAGCCGAGTCACCAGTCGAGGCAACAAGACTGAGTGTTATTTGTTAACCGACTTCAAAAAAAGGAGGAGGTTATCAATTCGTCTGTATGTTTTTTTTAAATTCTTTTTGCATTATAAATTCTAGCCTTACTTACAATCGTTGCGTATTTTAACACTAGTTATCTCTTTCTGTAATTATCGATTTGGCAATCAAAAGAAGAAGACACAGCATTGTTTAACTAATGACCCGCTAGATAATTTTCATAAGTAAGGTCGGAAGTGTTTCAGCTGTAAATGACTTTAAGATTTAATTTTAAAATTTGAGACGATTCATGTATTATTATTATGAATGCAAAAGTCTGTCTGCTACAATTTCACCGCTAAACCACTGAACCCAATTTTAATGAAAATTGCTATGGAGTAAGCCTCAATCCCAAGAAAGTACAGGCTACTTTTTGCCTAACACCCTCGCTTTATCGGAAGAAAACACGTCGTCAAAAGAAGTTAAATATAAACAAGATATTTGAGTTCAATTGTCTTATTTGTTGTTATACAATTTTAAAACATTTGAATACTCCTCAAAGCTAACAACTATACTGATCCACTGAGAGTCGGTAGAAACATGAGCTCGAGATGCTAATTTTTCACAAAAAAGTTACATGAAAACTTATACAAGAAAAGTTACACAATACTTGCTAGGATTAGAATTCGCAGTCTTCAGTTGCGATTCTAGCCAACGAGCCATCTCGGCTCATAATCATTAATTACTACTAATTCTCCGTATAAAGAGTATATGAAGAGTTTGTTTGTTAGATCCGGCTAATCACAGGAACTACTGGTTCGAATTAAAAAAAAAAATTGTTATGGATAGCCCATTTAACGAGGGAGGATCTAGGCTTTATAAAATCACGGGAAAATATCCTTTTTTTACCTGTACGACGTCAGGACGGGCAGCTCGTATAGTATATAATACAATAAAACGTCTTTGTTCTTCCTACCGCGTATACCGACATTCCTATTCGGAATTTCGGAACTATGAACGATCCGACATATGAAAACGCGTCACGGCCACTCCGAGGGAACAATTAAAAATCTATTTATACACCAAACGTATATACTTTACACCCAGTCGGTGGTTCCGTCGACTACTATGCAAGCTTTACATGTCTTAAGAATAAAACCCCTTTCGAGTATTCTATAGAAGTAAACGTACCTGTGAAAACAAAAGTTATCATTTTCATTTAAAAAATCTCCATGAGAAATTTCTTTTGTCAATTTTAAAACTACTTAGTAGGATATCATTCTAAGCGATTTCGGCCATGGAGACTTAAGAGACTGACGATAAGCCATCTGGGCCAAATATATGAACACTATTAAAGTTCACAAGTATGTGCGCAGGTGCAGGTCTCGGTTGAGCTACTGAGAGTTACATGTCAAAATAAATCACTCGTCTTAAACTCGAGTCATTAAAGATTTATAAACTAACCACTATAATAATGTGTTCTGGAGTGGAGACTACGCCATTGCTAACATAACGTAGGACGCCCTCCGGCTAGGTGGAATGACGATATACGCAAAGTGGGTGGCAAGTGGCAGCGGATGAATATTCAGAGCTGATGTCGAACTCAGTGGTGAGCTATTGGAGACACCCATCACCAGCAGTGGACGACAAAGGGGCGATGTTGTTGATGACACAAATGACTGCCTTCATATATATTAGTACTAAGAACTATGTAAATGAAAAGTTACTGTATACCATTCAACAATAATACTTACAGAAATTATTATCATTCCGTATGAAGCGAGCGAGTAAAATTAAAATTTAAAAATGACTTTACAGTTAATACACGCAGTATCATAGTTTGATTATTTTCTAAACGAATATTATGTCTATTGTATGTCTATTACACGAACTATACACTTCCTAGGTTTATTGCTGATCGACAAAGTTCATAATTAATGGATACATTTCGCGTCCGAGGGTCAAGGGTGGACGATCCAAGGAAGCGCAGATATAGAGCACTGGATGTGGCCCAAGTTAATGTCACTCATATTATAAAGCCAGACATCCATTGGATACATAGCGCAAGGTATCTTTATATAGCTTGTTAAATATACTTTTATATCTAAGAAGGGGAAAATGAGCAGGAGCTCACCTGATGGAAAGTGACAACCGCGGGGACTAAACCAAACAATTCCTGAGAAAATTCATACGTGATTCAAGCGATAGAGGATGCAGAGTGACCCGGAATATCTTCGCAGATCCAAAGTATCAAATCGGTCAGTGAGAACCTGATCGTCGACAATTCGTACTGCTCTACGTTGAATGCGGTCAAAGGGAAGGAGCATTGGTACTGCGGAGCTTAACATGTAACTACCACTTAGATTGAATACAATCAAATTTTATCCGCATCATATATTACATAGCGTTATCGTCGTGTTATCGCAGTGGACGACACGCGTGACCGTCACTCATATCACAATGTGTGTCATTAGTCCGCGGGACAAATGAAAAGTCGTTCGCCAACAAAAATAACTTTGTTATGTAAACATTTTAATACTGGAGTTTTCGCGCGTAGATATTTCTCGAGTGAGTCACGGTCGAAGCGCGACGTGACGGCTGATCTTTATAAACGATACAAACGGACGGGTGACTTTTATTCGCCGGCTAAATAATTGCACACGAATGCGATGAGCATAGACTAATATTACGAGAGTAGGTATTTGAGTATTTTTCTTTAGCGTGAATATTTATATTGTATTTCTTCAAAGAAACCTTGTTATAAGTCTTACGATTAACTTGTCACGCTTTATGTAACTAGTTTAATCTGGATTTATTTATATACATAGTTAGGTCTCCTACCTGTGGTTATAATATAGGTTGGTGGAAAAATATATATATATATAATATTATTTTTAATTGTTATATAAACAAGAGTATGTTCACACACAACAGTTTCGTCTATGTACATAAAGGTGATATGCAAAATAGAATCTTGTTGCACGTTTCCACGCCGTTTGATTTTTCAAGTAACTTTAAACATAATATACTAATATTACAAATACGACACTTCCTATATATAATATGTCTGTAACACTTCTTCATGGCTGAACTGATTTTGATTAAATGAAACCTCGCCCCATGAAAAATGACGATCACTAGTATAAATATATAATATTGTACGATAATATAGTATTTGTCTATCTTATATGTATTATTATTATTTATATATTCCTGTACGCTGTATCAATCCCCCTCCTTAATATCAGTCGATATTGTTTTAACCCCTCATGTAGTCGAAAAGAATAAAATATCGAAAATTACGTAAAGAATATTTGAAAATAATTTCAAACACATACGAACTTGAGTTATTAACATAGTATTGACTTTTTAAATAAATTATCTGAAATAAAAATTAGTTATTGACAAGTAATATAATTTTATTCGACATAATACATTTAGTACGCATATATTAAACGCAAGGACTGATTAAATATATTTAAAAAAAACACTAATACCATAATATATAATTAAAAAAAACATTTAAATTCAATTTATTTATATAATTCACACTACGCTGTGAACACAATCGTAAATTATTACTACAATTTTACAAACTATTTAGCAACTATAGATAATAGAATTAACTCAGAAAAACTATACCTTTTCCGCACGTCAATTTCTTCGTTAAATTAATATATTTCGTTTTTGAAAACAACATGAACCGAACTGAACGAAACTTTAGAAACGAACACCGACTTAACGATAACGTTTACGTTAAAGTTACGTTCATCGTTCAGTCGTACGAGCCGCTCACTCACTCACTCACTCACTGAGCGACGTCTACGACTAGATAGACGTGATCCCTTTGAAACATACAAGAACAAAAGCCTTACACATGCGACTTCAAGGTTTTCCTTCCAAGTCACCGCACATTGACGATTCATATTGCTTTACAAAATTGAATGTACGCTATGGGGTTGTATTATTTATATTCACTTATTATATGACGCAACGGATAGGTTTTGCATAAAATCCGTTCTTAATGAGCGTCTACGTCGGGGAAGGAGTAACTGTGACTAATTTCGAGACAATCGGGCTGATTGGTTAGGATATCTCGCGATGGTGGGTATTTCGCTTATATATAATATGTATATAGATTTTCTATGCATAATTTAGGATTATGGCAATAAACAAAGTTAATCCTACGTTAAGTTAGTTTGAAATGTAAAAAAAAAACGTTTGACGACGAACGCAGGACTATTCGTATGACATTGACAGAATGAACGTGAACAATTAATGTTTTATTTTATTTAATATAATTTATTTATAACACATAGGTACTCTGATCAGTTTTTAAATTTAACCAAACCGAATCTCACAACCCTCAGTGCTTAAAAGTATTACAAAAGGTTTCTCTTTACATATTAAATACTAGCTGGGCCCCGCGGTTTCACCCGCGTATAATTCATAAATATATAATGAATAAAAATCAGCCTAAACCGAACCAGTAGTCTCTGAGAATAGCCAGATCAAACAAACAAACTTTTCAGCTTTATATATTAGTATAGATAAATAAGATAAATTAATCACGTGTAAAAATCAATTTAACTATAGCTTACAGTGTGTGGGTCATATCTGTCCCCAACACCCGCGCAAGGGTTAACCTATGCAATTAAAGGGAGCGGGGTGACTTCATCGAGCGACTGCGCTCACTCCATGCTATTATTTATCCAGATTGGATCGTTCCATTAATCTATAACGATAAACGAACTGCAGAAGCCAAATGTACGTCTTACTCGATCACGTCGTCGAAGGAAGTAATGCATTTACACAGTTCGGATGAGTTGATAATTTAATAACAAACTGTGACGTATATATAATTTAAAGAACTTTACTAATTAATTAAATTTACTGTTTATTTTAAAAGCAAATCATGTTTTTTTTTTTAGATGTCAACTAGCGCTTGACCCGCGGCTTAAAGGGCAAACTATGTTAATTAAGTAATATTTTACCTGTCATAAGGCGTAATAAATAAATAAATAAATAAATAAATAAATAAATAATATATTCAAACACACACAAAAATCGTATTCATGATATAACAGTGCGATTATTATTATTCTAGTAACTAAAGATTTACTATTTATTTTAAAGAGGGGAGGGGCGAAGTGGTGCTTTGACATTCAGACGAGTAAACGCAAGATTTCGAGCGTCCGATGACGTCAGCGTAAGATTTCGAGCGGTTTAGTGTGTTAGTGACATCGGTACATGAGATTACTTTTATACCTCATAATTTTATTCTCATGACAACCCTGGGACTCACACCATTTTTTATTTACGTAATTGTACCAACTTCGTATTTTGTATACTGTTTATAAATGCGTTGTTTTAAAGAGTTTAACGTGGGTCCGTCGACTTAGTACACGTGTACAGTATACACGACATTGGTTAATTGCTTCGCTGCATAACAGGTTAAAGACAGTGATCCTATTTTTATAATTAATATATTATTATAGTCGTACAAGAAGCGTTAAGAGGACTCACCTTGAGCCGCGGCAGGCGTTAGCGTTTGGTCCCACGTGTCGTCTTCCGCTTTTCGAAAACTCCTTTCCACTGAAATCGAATTTCAAAATATAGAAACGATTAAATAAACAATAACTGAACTACAAAACGTAAACTGAAGTATTAATTATATAATAAATAATGTATATAAACCATCACCAGTTCATATAAATCCAATTCAGACCATGTAACTAATCGTTTGTACTGCAACACAATATTGTACTCTAAGCTTTACTTTACTTGGTGGTAGAGCTTTGTGCAAGCTCGTCTGGGTAGGTACCACCCACTCATCAGATATTCTGCCACAAAACAGCAGTAGTTTGTATTGCTGTGTTCCGGTTTGAAGGGTGAGTGAGCCAGTGTAATTACAGGCACAAGGGACATAACATCTTAGTTCCCAAGGTTGGTGGCGCATTGGCGATGTAAGCGATGGTTAACATTTCTTACAATGCCATTGTCTATGGGCGTTGGTGACCACTTACCATCAGGTGGCCTATATGCTCGTCCGCCTTACTATACAATAAAAAAAAAAAAAGGCCCAGTTGTAGCTTCGACTCCAAGAAATAAGAAAATAATAAGTAAAGTTAAGATTGTAAGGAGCACCGAACCTACATAAAATTTAAATTTCATCTAAACTCTCCAGCGTCATTAGCCTGCCAGAATAATTAGGTCACGCTAAATAAAAATCATTAAGTGGTAATAACTCACTGTTGAGGAAGTTGGCGGTGCCCGACGACTTCCTCGCCTTTTTGTCGCCCGCGTCGAGACCTGCGCGCGAGAGAGACTGTTAGCGTGCGTGTTTGGGCGCGTGGGGGTGTGTGGGGGGGGCGCACTGACCGGGCGGCGGCGCGTGCATGCGCTCCATGAAGCGCGAGAGGCGCTTGGGCGCGCCGGGCCCCTCGCCGTCGAGGCAGCAGCCCTCGTCCACGGCGCGCGCGCAGGCGCGGTGCACGCGCAGCTTGCAGTCGGCGCACACGTAGGCCTGCGGGGCCAGCCCCCAGATCACCAGGTCGCAGTGGTGGCAGTGCGCCACCGACGTCAGCGCCTGCAGCTGCAGGTGGTGCCCGCGCACCACGAACTGCGACACACACGCGCTACGTTACGACTTACGACATCGCGCCGCATTACAATATGGACCCGAATGATTAGTGGGAAACCATATTCATAGCTCGAAACTAAACAATATCAAAAACATATAACAAAGAGTTATTTATTTCCGAACCAGAGGTAGACATTTCATATTCAATAACAATTATTTGAATATTTGTCCTGACTGTAACATAGTGTGATAATATATGATGTAACTCACGGGCTGTGGATGTTGCTTCGTGAGCTGCTTGAGTCTCTGCTTGTAGAGCTTATCTCGTTGCAGGAACGCCGCGCGGGAGCCCCCCACCGCCGCCGCCACGGACGCCGGCCTGAGTGTTATTGGTGACGGTTACTTTCTTGAATAGCTTTATAAGATTTTACAGAATTTAACATGACAAACATGTACATGTGCGTACGCGCCAGTCTTCACGACTGTGTCGAATTACATTCCGTATTCACTGATATACGGATTGATCCACGAGGAAGATTTAGCTGTATAATGTATGTTTATGCATATTTTGTGCAAATTAGCTGACGTCATCATTTTATTTCAACGGATAATATTTACTTCACAAATTATAGCTTGTGTTATTATTTTGGCTTTTTATTATTATTTTCTTTATATCTGCCAGAAGGCAAATTACTCTGATCCACTTGATGGTAAGTGGTAGTAGAGTCCAAACACGACGATGGTTTTTTTTTATGTAAGCGGGGCGAAAAGATACAGAAGACGCACCTCATGGAAAGTGACTACCAACACCCATGGACACCTGCATCACTCAAGGGCTTGCAGGTGCGTTGCCTTAAAATGTTAGCAGAGGGTACGTAAAACTACGCTTTCAATACACATTTGTCGATTAACTCGAACATAATCGCGCCTAACGATTCACGTACACTGTGTTAATCGATAAAGCTATGTGAAAATAATGTGTATTGGAATTTATATATGTCTACTTAGTTCCATCGATTGCTAATATATTATAATTAATATATTTTTTTTCATATCATAACTACATAATAGTTAATCTATATCCTGGCTATTAAACTGTATCTTGACTTTGAAGACACTTCTCAACTTATAAAATGTATTCTCAATTAAAGATTTTTCTAGAAATTGTGTCGTAGGTACATATGTTGACACAAGAATGAAATATAAACTTGTTACACACACAGAACGAGTAAATCATTTGTGGGACTTGTTTTCGCATGTGTGGTATTACTTATATGAATACATAAAATATTGGAACATATCTAAATGATACGTTAAAACATGTGTTATTAATAAGTTAAAAACTAATATAAATAAGTTGACGTTATTTAATTTGACAAATTAATAAAGAAAACTATATAACACACTAGTCACTAGCGCTATACCCGCGGCATTTCAGAATTGAAATTAGAATACCAGTTTCCTTAGCTCTTTTTCCAAACACATTCTGAACCCCTTTCAATCCTTCCTTAGTGCTAGCCTATTGAGTATAACCAGTAGTTTTTAGTGATATTATAGTTATGTCAGTTAGATATAAAGATATTCCAAAAAATATTGGCTTTTTGTGTCAAAAACGTAGTCCTTAACGTTGAAATATAATATGTAACCTATGTTTATTAAAAAATCTTAAATGTTGTTCTCACTTTGTTTTCTTCTTTTTAGTTTTCGGCGACTGCCACCATCTCTTTCTGATCTCCTTCGCGTCTTCTTCGCCGATATCCAATAAGTTAACCATTTCGAACACAAACGACAAACGCACTTACTTCGATATTATTACACTTAAAATATATAAAATATACAAACTCAATTTATTCTCATATATTCGTTTTAGACTAAACGAAGGATAATTTCAAACATTTTCCGCTATGATCATCCTTATTAAAAATGTACATTTAGACTGAAGTAGCGATTTAATTAATATAGTATTTACTAAATAACTAACAATACATGTCACTAAATTCACATACAAATAATTTATTTAATCATTTTAAACATCGTAAACACTTAGAAACACACAAATAAAATCCATTGAAATCGTTTTAAAATTCTAATACAAATATACATCAAACATACCTATACGACACATTACTCAATACTCAACGAAATAAATGAAGTGTGTACAAACGTAAACTATTTCGTATTTACCCGCAATACAATAAATATTTATTAATAATATAGACGAGATGTGTCATGCGACGAACGGATACAATAGTATGAAATAATACCTATTTATAAAACATATAAATTAATTTTAAGCAAACTTTTCCGTACCGATTCGAACATAATACGCATTGTGAAATACGTTCGCCGCTATAGAACTCAAAATGCACTGAACGCTGAAATTAAAAATAAAGTTAACAATCGTGAAATTACATTTTGATGTCGAAACGTGCAAAGAAATATTGACTTTATGTATATAGTCTTAAGGCTGCATATCGCGTGTTCGGCTTACGTTATTCACGTTATCAGCACTTCAGACGAACGATAACGCGCCCATTGATAAATATTTCATGTAAATTTGATGTCATCGGTGTTCCGATTGATACTAGTTACGTGCGCCGGGTGCGCGTGTTATATAAAAACGAGTAATTGGTTTTTAATATTTTCGAACGAGGCGTTTTTCAATTAATGAATAACAGTAGCTTCTCTTTAAGTCAAATCTCGATAAGTAGAGACCTTCTATACAAAAAATGTTTTCTTTCCTTCAATCCCCAAAACTTCAATTGTTCGAAATATGACCCTATAAGTCGAAATAATTAGTTAATCAGTACATGTCTCTATAACTCGAAAAAATAAATTTGTATACAATAAATAAATTCTATGAAATCATAAAGGAAGTTATGACTGACGTTAAGTGAAGTTTAATCTCTACAATTTGAACATTTCCTGACAAAATTTGCTTAAGGCGACGTCCTCCATAAGTCTAACTGCAGAATGGTGAAACGTTAAACAAAGTTAAACGCTATTTAACACTGAAAAGCTCCTAAATTAGTATGCGAAATTTTAAATTAACGGCGTTTCAAACAATTAAGTTGCATTCAATATTTAAGCGACATATAACTCGATCTTTTTTGTCTCCTTTTAAGTTCGACGTACAGAGGTTCTACTGTAATAAGAAAGATGACAGTGACGTTCACCGCTAATTTGCACAAAATATTACAGTAAGATAGAAAGTGTACTCGTGTCGGCGAGTGCGAGTGCGAGTGCGAGCGCGTGCGTACCTGCAGTGCAGACACAGCGCGGCGGCGACGAGCGCGGCCAGCAGCGCGGCGGGCGCGTCGGGCGCGGCGCCCGCCCCGCACGCTCCCCCCGCCCCCGCGCCGCCCCCCGCCGCCCCCGCGGCCACGGCGGCCAGGCGCTGGCACAGCAGGCGCTCCACCACCACCTGCTCCTGCGCCTTGTCCAGCGAGCAGCGCTGCAGCACGCTGTCCTCGGGCCCGTACAGCGTGCCCAGCCCCACCTGCCGCTTCACCTGGAACTCGCTCAGCTGCCGCCCGAGCTCCTCCTTGGCCTGCCGCCGCGCCTTCAGGAACACGTTCCGGAGCAGCTCCTCCTTGTCGTACTCTGGGGACGGGCCGGCCGGCGTTAGCGACTCGGGCCTAGAGACCGCCCACTGCTAACTCTCTATCCGATCTCACTACTTATTTTAGTAAGACAGATGAGCAAGTCGTACGCCTGATTATAAACGACCGTTCTACATACATTCCCTCCTATTTTCAACACAATTAACTGAAAGACAGACTATCGATGGAGTCATCTAATAGTTTCGACATTGTTAAAATTTGTAATCACCCCTCACATTATCAATGCGCCACCGACATTCAGAACTAAAATATTTGTCATTTGTGTCTGTAGTTTCATTGCCTTAATCGCTCTTCAAACCGAAACAATAATAAGTATTGTACTGAAGGTAGAATATCGTATGACATGGGTTTGCACCAAGTTCTACCTTTAAGTAAAAAATTAATATAAATCAATGTCTGATGTCTGTCTTTCTAATTTTGCCAATTACTAAGTAAGTACGCGTCTATAATAAATTAAAGTATTTACTTTGAACGATGAACTCAACTAGCTTCCCCCAAGTACATGCACATAACTACACCCTCCTCACGTTTATACGTCAATTTATAAACCGTAACTAAAACATAACCTGTATACCGATCGATGTTAAGGTTGTATAATAAGTAACTCACCATTAACTAGAACGTGTTCAATTTCGTTCGCCATGTTCTCGTCGACGCCGTTTAATTGTAAAACCTGCATGTAATACGTTGCATTTCTTAATTACTCCACTTTCCGCGATAATAACGCAACTTCAACTGTGTTTGATAGTGCAATTTTGATAAGTGTCAAGTTCTAGGTTTCAATTTCCGAGAGGGGAAATAAAATAAATGAAGTAATTATATTGTGAAACAAACTAATTTTGATAATGCAATGCAATAAGTGTTCAGTATAGGAGTGTGTGTGTGTGTGTGTGTTACAGACCGCGTTGGGCATGAGGAAGGTGGAGTGTATCTCGTAGGCCCAGCGCCGCAGCGTGGCGGGCGACACCCCGGCCGCGCCGCGGTACGCGTCCGTCAGCACCAGCACCAGGCTCGCGCACGCGCACCTGCCGACACCGCGCACGTCACACACGCGTCACGCACTCGTCGCGCACTCGTCACGCACCGCCGGCGCACGCCACACTCACCTCCGTTCGCCCAGCAGCCAGTTGATGAGCACCGCCGTTCTCGCTTTCGACTCTCTCACTGACCGAAGGTTCGAGAATAGTCCAGAATACGACGAGTTGTCCTGTTCAAAAACACATCGATCATAACTTTGTTCACCGAAGAAAATACGATCATGTTTCTATGAATCGCGAGTACTCACAGAGGCCGGCGAGTCGTCTTCCTCCATAGATATTATTGCTCGTTGTGGGTCCGCACACGGCTAGAATATACGGCATGTATTAAATATGTGGTTTACTTTTACTACATATTTTAAATCTGTCCTCCGCCGCGTCTCTCTGTCTATCTATCTGAACGCTATCAACTCACAAACTTCAGAACGGATTCTCATACGGTATAAATTGGCTGTAAAAATATGATGATTGTTGAAGATGTCGAAAAAGTCATGCCAACTGATACTTATTCCTTCCCTCTGTGGCACCACGCTAAAGATACAAAAGCGTCACACTGGGAATTGTATACTTGGTGGTAGAGCTTTGTGCAGGCTCGTCTGGGTAGGTACCACCCACTCATCAGATATTCTGCCGCAAAACAGCAGTACGTTGTATTGCTGTATTCCGGTTTGAAGGGTGAGTGAGCCAGTGTAATTACAGGCACAAGGGACATAACATCTTAGTTCCCAAGGTTGGTGGCGCATAGGTGATGTAAGCTATGGTTAACATTTCTTACAATGCCATTGTCTATGGGCGTTGGTGACCACTTTTTTTTTTTTTTTTATTGCATAGGAAGGCGGACGAGCATATGGGCCACCTGATGGTAAGTGGTCACCAACGCCCATAGACATTGGCGTTGTAAGAGCTGTCAACCATCTCTTACATCGCCAATGCGCCACCAACCTTGGGAACTAAGATGTTATGTCCCTTGTGCCTGTAATTACACTGGCTCACTCACCCTTCAAACCGGAACACAGCAATAACAAGTACTGCTGTTTTGCGGTAGAATATCTGATGAGTGGGTGGTACCTACCCAGACGAGCTTGCACAAAGCTCTACCACCAAGTAAACTTATCGTAACTTACCATCAGGTGGCCCATATGCTCGTCCGCCTTACAATACAATAAAAAAAAAATTGACTTTCGGACCTAAATCCAAAAGATCACATCGAGGCTCTATTTGCCTTTCCAGGTAATATAAAAAAAAGCGCAATGCCGGGCAGAGTAGCTAATATTATATAAAACTTACGTATAAATCCTTCTTAAAGAAACAGTTCGTATCGTATTTGGTTACGCTTTTGTTTGTTGATATTTTAACATAAAACCGATCTTTAACAATAAGTATGGTTATTTCTTTCTTACATTTCTTATGTACAAAGTTGAGTACCGCCATGTAAGGTATAAAAGATCTGTAGCACAAGGCCTCGATAACGAAGTTTAACAGTTAAATAACGATGTATTAACAATTTAATATAAAATCGATGTCGCAGTAGTAACAAACCTAGGCAAAATTAAATATTAATTCATCGAGCACAGTGAACAAGTGTATACAATAAACAGCGTAATTATTTAAAAGAAAAAACACTATTTATATACATCACATATTAAAAGAACTTGAATTCGACTCAGAACTAAAACGATATTTCGATTTTACAACGCAATGCTCGTGATAAAAAAGTATCCGTAAATGTGTTTATTGCCAAATTAAAAATGTATATTATTATTATTTTATAAAAATGACACTGCTTAGTAATATTCAATAATAATTCGTATTACATATTATTTGTTACAATACGTGACGTACGTAACGCGCACGCATACGTGCTGGTACACTATGTATAGTGCTCGTACCTGCGGGTGCGGGTAGGGGGGCGGCGGGGTGCCGGGCGGCGGCGTCCCGCGCGACCAGCGCTCCTTGTCCGCGTTCGCCGTGTTCGTCGCGCTCGCTGCGCACGACAGACGGACACAATTTGTTTTAGTCATTTCATTTACACTAGGTATATCTTTAGGAACTTTAGTATATCTTACTTTCGACGAATATAAGGTCAGCTGTCAACTTGTCAATGTCAAACAAAGGTAATTTTTTATTTCAAAACTATAAAAATATCATAAATATATAATATCATAATATATGGATGGATCATATCCGGAGACGTTTATCAAAAACGATACCTATTTCTATATAATAGTGATAAAGTTAGATCATTTTCAAAATAATGTTATAAAATTAGTGACAAGTTTTAAATGTCTTTATTTCCTTTATCATCAACTCTATTATCATAATGACATCACATGATATTGCGTTAAAATCTATAGGGTACATTTTGTTAATTTTAATTTTCAATACGATATTAAAAAAATGGACATTATTATTTGTAATAGCTAATTATATACGACTCACTTCTAGGCAGTTCGTGATCCAGATGTTCTGGAGACGACTGACTCCTCACGTGCAGAACTGGAACGCCGCCTCGATTATCTGTCTGTACATAGGAATATACTTTAATACCTACATATTACATATGTACATAAAAATATTGCTGTATTTACTTCGGACATTTACTATGTATTTAGCTATATTATGTAAACACTTTGAAGTTACATTACAAGAACATAAAATTATTAACAAGTTACATTAAGTATCAATCTGGACAGTGAAAGACAAACACACACGACACACGACAAGAGCTTATTGTCAGAGATATATCATATAATAAATATTACATTAAAGAAACATTAGAATTCCATACTAACAATACTAATATATAACTTATCTACGAATAAAATTTACTTTGTGATTTATTAAAAATTGCAAAATTTTAGCAAAAATTATAATAAAAAAGAAGCAATAGCGATATGTGGATAATGAAGGGTGATGAATAATAATAATTAAAACTCTAAAACAATTGCATTGTAACCTTGAAATATAATTTCGTATTTCAAGGTCATATGCATTTTGCTCTCATAAGAATCGTTTACTGATCGAGTTTACAACTAATGAATTAATTTTAATACAATACTTGTATCATATAAGTAGTCGAATGACGTCAAGTTAGTACAAGAGGTCCAAGGTTCGATCGACTCGATCGGCAAACGAGCAGTTACCTGCAGAGGAGGCGGCGGCGCGTTAACCAGCGGATAGTTCATCTGCAACGCGATCGAATTCGGCTGAGGTCCCTCGAGCTCCCCGTCCAGGGAATGAGAGGACCTCCTCATCTTCTCCTCCCTATACGGAGGCATCGACTGATGCATCGGATAGGGCTTCTTGTAGTAGTGCTTGTGCGGCGCGGCCAGCGGGTTGACGGGGCTGGCGGGGCTGGCGGGGGGGCTGGCGGGCGCGGGGGGCGCGCGGCGCGGGGGCAGCGGCGGCGGCGCGTTGTCGAGGCACGTGGTGGGCACGAGCGGCACGGTGTGCGTGTGCGCGCGCCGCCGCCCCTCGTCCGAGTTCTGGCGCACGAGCGGCGCCTCCGCCTTCTGCCGGCTCTGGCGCAGGTTGCGCAGGCTCTGCCCCGTCAGGTTGCTGAGCGAGCGCGGGATGCCGCTCAGGAAGCCCGAGTTGCCGCGCTCGGCCTCCTTGGCGCGCCCGGCCTTCGGCGTGCCGGGGGACTGCGGGACCAGGGCGTTTCGATATTCGGCGCTCTCGTGATCGACTTTTATTGTTTAATAGCTTTTCTCCTCGTCTCAGTGAACCGTGAGACCGTTGCCCGTCAGTCGTGTTTAAAGGAAAAACTATCGCAATTTATGAGTTGCGGCTCGCACCGAGTCGCAGCGAGGCGAAAATTAATTTTGCATAGCGGTGCTATTTCATCTGTTCTTATGCGTTGCTTGTGTTTTATGTCAAGTGCATCTTATTAAATACGGCTTAGCTTAGTATTAAAAAAGTGACTCAAAATTAAAATAATACATAAAA
The DNA here is from genome assembly GCA_963151315.1 of Nymphalis c-album. Lineage (NCBI taxonomy): Eukaryota > Metazoa > Arthropoda > Insecta > Lepidoptera > Nymphalidae > Nymphalis > Nymphalis c-album. The sequence continues at coordinate 531,342 of OY720612.1, forward strand.
TGTTGAACAAATAAAACTTCTAAATTGTCACATATTGAATGTAATAATAAATTATATAATCACCATTAGATGATTATATTATTTAAATGTAAAATCTAAATAAAACTATAAAACCTTTAAAAACGACGCCACATGAACGTAGAACACAAAACATGCATAAAAGCAGACGAGATAACGGAAACGCATAGTTTATTCACCACCTGGCGTCCCATTAATGCGTTAGTAACAATTAATTTATTAACAATCATTATTATCAATTGACAGTTATTACACAATTTATTTTCGCCTTTATAATATATATACAGTGATTTAGAAAAATATAAGTTATTAAATAAACTTTAATCCTTATAAATTATTTTGTTATCTGTACTTTGTAACGCGATTAAAAAACTGTACCGACAGTAAAAAAAATTATATTTTTCTAAGCCACACAGAACCACTGACAAAACAAATAAAATGATGATGATGATGATGATAAAATAATCTAAACAGCTGCAAAAATAGTAACAACTGTGAACGCTATGTGAATATTTAAAGCCATTTGAGTAGCTAAAGAAAAACTTAAATGAAAAAAAATCATATTTCTACATTATCTGTGCTGAATAATCTCAGTTTTATGGTAACGTTACAATGTTTAACTTCAATGATATAATTGTTACATATATATCATTACATACTACTATTGTTACTGAGATTAAAAATGACGGAATTTATTGTATAGGATTGTTGATCATTAACATGTTACTGTATATCATTAAAAATATATACATTTTTAATGATATACAGTATGAAAAGTCCATTGTTCATTGGTTTACAGATTACTAAATATATTTGACATAAAGAATCCTGCTTAAAGCTTTCTATATCACATGTAGATCTGATCATTACAAACTAATATACAGCATAAGTTCAAGGAAAATGACAATTTGAAATAAAATTAAATATAGAATAAATAGTTATAAATAATTACTGTTCACCCAAATAGTCTAGAACCTAGATCAATGAACATTCAATGTCAAATTTCCTATATATACGTTGAACAATGTTGACTTTGATTTGAAATGACATCATGTGTCGACATCTAAATAATTTATGGCACTCATAATGGAAAACAATTGGGGTTTTAAATTGAGAATGCTATCGGTAATTTGGAGGTCTTTAAGATTATGCAAATAGTAGTGGAATAGACCTGTTTGTAGTTCATAATATAGCAGGGATATTAGCAAACATGTGGGATATGTCAATCTAAGTTTTGTTTATATTTATTTCTGTAAACTATTTGAAGCAGAAATCAATTCCTCAATCAGAATGATTTTGAAATACAATTGTAACATTACCACGCAACTAATAAAGTGTACACTTTCTCATAGGGCTCACATAGAATGCTCGTCTCACCTGAGCCGCCATGATGGAGTCTATCTCGTGCTGGAGCGTGGAACAGCGATGCTCCGCGGACTCGAGCTGTGCCTGCTTCCTTACATCTGGAACTTTGAGCAGCTCATCTGAAAGATAATTTTATTACTCTTGTTTAATGCTAAGCGACATAGGGTCTTATATATAAATAAAGCATTGGTCACAAACAATTGGTAATTCTATTACCAATAATTACATTGGCTCACTCATCCTTCACAACATTAGTGAAAGGACTTCGATGCCTGGACACCAACGATCCATAGAGCCTCATCATATAATACCACATTTATATATTATAAGCTACATACTTTTGTTGTGAATTAGAAATTATTAAGTATATAAAAAAAGTTTGTCTAATTTTTTTTTTATAGTATAGAATGAACCTTTGTGTCCCCGATGGCAAGTGGTCACCAACGCCCACAGACATTGACATTGTAAGCAATGTTAACCATCATTTCCATCGCCAGTGCGCCGCCAACCTTGGGAACTAAGAAGTTATGTCCCTTCAGACCGAACAACACACTGCTGCAGAACAATAATACCAAGTACTGGTGTTTTGCAGTAGAATATCTGATAAATGGGTGTTACCTACCAACAATGAACTTAACAATAACTTAAACAACAATACAAAATAACTTGTATACAATATCTACTTTTAACTTAATATTAAAAATCGTTATATAGTTTGTATAATATACGATCAAACATATCTCACTTCTGAGGTCCCTCATGTACTTCTGTTCCTTTTCGAGCATCAGCCGCACCGTCTGCGCTTTGGACACTTCTAGCTGTCGTTGCTTCTCTTGCTGAAATCATTAATACAATTTTAGTTTTGATTGAGGCTCATTATACTGTACGGGATATATGTAAATCATAGAGGAGCTTCGAGTTTGTGTTCGTTGATGTTCATACATAGTATTAAACATAATAGCATAATTATGATTATCACATACTTTATATTATTTGATTATTCAAAATCTTCACTCTATAATTTATTCTCGTTTATTCTCAGTAGAATCTACATCCCGAACAAGTAGTAGCATTGTAATAAATAATATTTTTTTAAAACGATTCACAAGTTTTTTTTTTAAATAACTTCATTGTGTTTTTAAGCAATGAATAAATGGTAGTTAGTTCATTATACATAACCCTATTGAAGTAAAAAGTATAGTTTAAAATATTACAAATATGGTATTAACAAAATGCATAGCATTACACTCACATATGGGCTATTTCATTTCGCTGTGCGTACGAAGTATATAAATAAATAAAGATTAAATCGTCTATAATAAAAGTAATAATTTATATTACTATTACTTTTGTTAATAATATGCAAAGTAGTCCTCCCGAATTGAATCGGATTGCTTGATGAGAAACGTCAGACGGACTTTTTTTATTAATAATAATATAAATAAATAATAACCATGAAATATCGCTGAAAGTTTGCATCTCGCGCTATCTGTGAAGTCGTTTGTTGACACAGTTGTCACCGCGCTGGTCAATCCCAAGGTTATCAGTACAGAATGCGAATAACACGCGAAAACGGGTGCAGTTTTGTTTTATTTACATAAAAATCTTTACTGATATTGTGAAGCTGATGTGATCGTTTGTTTGAACGCGTTTATCTCAGTATCAACCAGTAGACATATTATTATACAATAGCCTATTTCAGGGCCGGACTTAAACTAAATGCCAACCCTGGGCACCGAAAAAAAATCCACCCCAATACTGGTATTTTACATTTTAAATTTTTTAAATTTAAAAAAAAAAAGGCTAATTAAATTTCTTTAATTCCAGAAAATAAAAAAAAAAAACGATTATTATTTTAAATCAAGCAAATAAATTGATCAAATCGTTTTTATTATTATTTTTTACTAAGCGTGCCAAAATTATAATTTACAAATAATTGATAAAATGAATTTCTTGAATTATCAATTAAACTAAAAATTATTAATTAACAGAATTAATTAATTATATTGAGCAATCTTGATAAAAAAAAATGTGTTCACGTTAAAAATTTTGCCGCCCTAAAAAATTTGCCGCCCTGGGCACCTAGCCCCAACTGCCCCTAGTGTAAATCCACCGCTGGCCTATTTTCTGAGTAAGATTATGGACTTCATAACATCACGCCACGACCCACGGGAGAGGAGCAGTATTGTGAAACGCGAATGCAACGACATGGAGCAAGTTGTTGTATTACAATTTTTTTTTGCTATTAAATCAATAAATTGAAAGAAATTAAAAAAATAATGCTATGAGTAAGTGTTTTGTTATGTGAAAATTAATTTTAAAAGTGCAAAAAATTTATTGTTATTTATGAATTTCACGCTGAATCATGTATGATTTACATAACGGCTGAGGGAATATGTATTTATGTCGTTAGACATAATAAATCGGTTGCCGCCCTCGATTTTATGTTAACATCGTTACAACATTTATACATACTACTCATAGTAGCTTAATACTCTATAATATATTTCAATTATTATTATAGATTATTTCATATCTCGATTAATTATATAATATCAATTCAAGTGCTAAGTTGTTTACTTATATTTACCATTAGAACTGGCTTTATAAAAGTTCGTGCACGTCATAGAAATGATCCAATAAAACTATCAGCCTTTATATTATTAACTTGGCTATTCCTTTTATATAAAACAAGTGCGAGTCGAACTCGCGCACGAAGGGTTCCGTGCCATTATCAATGAAAAGCGCGAAATAAATCATGTTTGTTGAATATTTATTTTGTTTTGTTTTTAGTATTTGTTATAGCGGCAACAGATATACATCATCTGAGAAAACTTTCAACTGTCTAACTATAATGGTTCATGTGATGCAGCCTGGTGACAGACGGACGGACGGACAGCCGAGTCTTAGTAATATGGTCCCGTTTTACCCTTTGGTACGGAACCCTAAAAAAAAGAAACCAAACTTAAATCGAGGATAGCGTGCATACGAAAGTTACAACCTACATACGAAGATAATTTCTCGATTCCTGCCGATTGGCAAATCGTACGCAACGATGCGGATAATACGATCTCCAACGTGAACGCGTTGCCGATATTAATACGTAATTATTACGCGCTTCCCGTATCGATTGACCCCGACTTTAATTAATATTCGACCCCGTGATATTTTCTTAATCACGTCAAAGTATACTTTATTCAAGAGAGCTCTGAAGATTAGATTCAGTTTTGAAATGTTATTTTACAATATTGAATTGAATTTGAAAATCAACTCCGATTGGGAACGTAGATATTATAACAACAATTACTAAAGTAAATATTTACAACCGCGGCTTTTTCCATAAATGGTTTCAATTTTTTATCAATAATGAATGATATTTCATGCAATAATGAGGACGGAGAAGACTTCGAACAAAAAAAAAATAGACAAAAGAGAACAATGAGAGGTGGTCTGAGCTGTCAAGGATGTTACTGATATGTAAACTAGTCTAACTAGTTAACTAGCGCTTATATTAGTTCGGGGTACCCAAATGAATACACGTAAAATATTAGAGCAAATAATAATTAATAAGTTATAAAATAATAATAATTTAATATTTTTATCTTGCTTAAAAATCACGGTTCCCCCACTTCATGTGGGAGGATAATATAATATGTGGAAAAAATCTAAAGGATCACCTAACGTATTGAATTTTTCAAGCAGCACCGGTGGATGGTATTGATGAGATTATCGCGTTCAAACAAACAAACTCTTTAGTTTGTTTAGTTATAATACTAAGTATGATACTGAGTATATTGATTGCTTCATTAATAAGACATCGGTCTCGGTTGTTACAACAAACATCGGATAATAACCATTAACAGTAAGTAGGAATATTAATTATAACGTTTGTTCGGGGTTACCGACGTACACTTTATAAACGTAAACCGACGATAAATTAACAATTTTATATTACTTATATGATTTTAGATAATAATATTTCTGACATTACGTAGATTTAAAAAATTAAAAGGTAACAACTTATTTAAATGAAATAATTCTTTATTCAAGTAACCTTAAGGTCGCTTTTCAATCGTCATGTTACGTATATGTAATTTGTCCCACAGCTGGATTGAAGCCTGCTTTCCTCTTGAGGCTTGCTATATTGTCTTTTATTATTCTTCTCTATATTTCTCAATGTGAGTTAAGTGTAGTCAGCTGTATTGTTGTGCGCTTGTATCGGTCAAACGGCACTAGATTATTATCGTTACATTTGTTTTGCATATGTTGTTTACATCAATAAATACTTAATAAATAATAAATAGCTATAATCAAAGATTTAATCATATCACTCACATTGACTGGAAACGGCGCCGTTATCGGCGTCTTGTTGTGCCGTGAACTGTTCTGTTGCACTGTCAGTACTGTGGTGGGATTAGCTGGAAATTAATTAATAATATTATATGAACAGTTTTTACTTATCTATTAAAATATTTTTATACGACAAAACGTTATTGCCCGAAAACGTTATTAAAAATAGACAACTTAAAAATATCAATTAAATATGAAAGTATAACGACGTTTAAAGGATAGCCGTGGTCGCATGCACTCTCATCACATAAGGCTTACTTATTTCAATAGATTTCACCGACAGCTATTCTATAAGATCTCCCTTCGTATCTCGTAAAACCGATAACAGAAGCGACACGTAATTGTTCTATTTATTTACTTAACATTTAATTTATCCGTATATATCCCTTGTGCTCGTAGTGTCACTGGCTCACTCGCCCTACAACACTAAGTATTGCTGTCTGGAGGTAAAATTTGCTATGAGCGGGTAGTATTTACACAGACGTGCTTGCACAAAGATCTAATATACGTATGTATATTTTAAAGTTCAATCAATATCGCAGATAACTTTATAATGTCAGTACATCATACAATCGTGTGCTGCGGATGAGCGTTGAGCTCGTCGAACTAACTAGCCTCAAGATTCGATTGAAATTTCAAGTGAATCGAAGTACAAAATTATTTAATCATAATGTAGATAGTTTAATATATTTGTACATATCGTATAAGTACGATGAAACCGCATTAAATATATAAACATACCTATGTACCTCAACCAAATTTAAAAGCTTTTAATAAGCAATTTGCCAAACAAAACGAAATATAGTCTGAATTCGAATCCCTATCATGTCAATTGCCGTTATCTAATTGTCTTATATAGCTGATTAAATAGTTGAATTATATTCAAACGTGTTTGTTATGAATACTAAACCATTTACCGTATCTTATATTAAGTGTAAGTGCATTGAAACTTGGGATCATTCCAATAAGAATATCAAATTAAAGATATTTCGAATGATTATTTAAGCAATCAAGTATTTTTGATAGTGAAATACATGCATATTTGTTACATATGTCTTACTAGGCGGAAAGGGCTGTGTGTACCATGTCTAGGTAGGTACCACCCACTGATCAAGATATTCTACCGCCAAACAGTATATACCAATACTTAGTATTGTTGCTGTCCGGTTTGAAGACATTGGCTATGATGAATGTAATAAGTAATCAAAGTTAAGTGTAATGATTCTATACGTATGTATATTTAAATTAAAACATTCTAAACGTGTAAGTTTAAGCCCCATGATGGTTGTTGGTCACTTGTGCATGTTTGGCTCATTGACATCATTGGCACAATGGCTCATCCATCGAGAATACAATAACAAATAATAATGAGTTCCACTCGCTTGAATTTCACTTTACCATAATATAAAATACGAATGCACTAATTTAACTGTATTACCTACCTCGTATCATATGCACGACCTGCTGATGCGTGTGGTGGTGTACGGGTACGGTGTCAACTCTCAGGATGCGGTCTCCAGCGCGCAGACCAGCGCGCCAAGCGGCACCGTGCTCCTTAACTGATTGCACGTATACGGGATTGTCACCTGGAATATACAATTATTAAATCAATATAATATGATAAATAATAAAGTAAAACAAGAACAACCCTATTTCTACGCCCCACACACGATATATTTAATAACAACTTAATTTATTTATTTAACTGAAATAAGAAAAATAACTATAAAAAAACAGTAAAGTTTAAAATAAAAACTTAATACGTGAGCAATTTAAAAAAATATATATTTATGTATCTTGGAAAGGGCTCTCTCGATTTGACTCAATAACTTTATATAGCTACATACATTTTTGCTATTTAAATTTTTCTGTGACCTACACAGATAAATAAAAGTCTTTGCTAAAATGAAAAATTGCTAGTTAAGGTTATTCAGTTCGGTGCTGTGAGAAGATCTGGGATACATTAGTTAAATTGACCCATTGTATTATGTAGATGTTTAGTAGATTAACGGCCAAATACTGAAACTCCACTCAAAGTTAAACACTACTTAACATCGAAAAGCTAATTAATTAGTATGCGAAATTTGAATTTAACGGCGTCTCCAATAATTAAGTTGCATTTAATATTTAAGTGACGTTTCAGTATTCGGCCGTTAGAAACTAGCTTATAATTCTAATGCTAAAGATCTTGAACATCGGGAAGGGCTTACAAAAAAAGTTACTTCGTTCCAAATATTTTAAGTAGCAGCCTGAAGTCTGGAAGTCTTGGAAAGCAAGTAAAACCGTTAGTTATGCACCTGAACACTCCAATCGTGTCTTATTCCAACGGATTACGAGAGTGCACTTGTGTGTGTGCACCTAATTAAGCACTATAAAATCAGCTCAGTTGACGATTCCCCGTTAAAAATGGCCGCCGTGACGTTCAATTCATTACCATCGAACATTGACATAATCTTTATGATACGATAGAATTGATCAATAGTTTACACAAAACTATGCGTTCGGTTTTGTTTGAAGTTTCGAATTTGCATCTACGAAATAGGGTCAGCGTCGTTACTTATAACCCAATAGGAAACTAGTTTTCAAGGAGGCGGCTAATTTGATTGGTCACAAATTACCTCCGCAATATATTCTTTCGTAAATATGCAAATATTCGTAACAGGTATTAGGTACTCGGGGTAATTTAACTTCATATAAGGCTGTATTGCATTTAATAAAATGCTAATGAGTCTTGAATTAACTTGAACATATTATATTATAGGTACCTCGTCTCCATTTTGGATTCAAAATTAATGTTATATTCAGAAGTTTTGCTAAAAAAACATTTCATAAATATAAAATGATATATAAATAAATACATATTATTATGATTCAAACAAATGGCTAAAATTACCGTTATTTTTTCTATAGTAAAACATTTGGACATTTACTCTGACTTATCGCAATAAAAAAGTAACACAAACAACAGCCTATAACATATAATACAGCGTATAACAAAGACACGTAGGTATATGGGACATCCAACGTCTGACACTCTGATCTCCTCTTCTTGAAAGGAAGATTTAGAGTTAATTTCACCACGCTACGCTGAGTGAGTACTCACGTGTGAGATAGCATAAAATATTAGTCGTACACTCACCTGACACCTTCATTCCATAGCCGTGCTCGTCACTCACGACGGTGACGGTGAGCAGGTCCTCGCCGCCCGGCGACCCCGCACCTACCGTCCCGCCTAGCATCACCTGTGACAAATGTAAGATACATTAATTCACATAAACTTGTCGCCTGTACATAAATATTTCGAATAAGTACTTCTAATGACAAAACAAGGGAACTTAAAAAAATAATTAATTGCAAGGTGCATTGGCAATTCTTCATTGGCAGAGATCTAAAGTAGGTGTGCTATGCATTATTGATTCGTGTAAGGAGTTTAAAAAAAAATCGTTAATGTCGAGGAAGTTTTTATCGGAACGTTGGAAGTAAAATTTAAAGTTAAGTATAGTTTTGCATTATAAATCAAGCTGTTTGTAGTTTATACGTTATAGTACACCCAGAGGTTCCATGGAATATGTCAATATAAGGTTTGTTTATCTCTACACCACCTGCCGTTGGAATATAGTGTAGTGCTGATTACACATACGACGCTATCATTGACAGACACAATAGTATACAATAACAAAAGCATACAATCGACTAGCCTCGCTGCTCGCTTACGTATGAGTCAAGTCGGAATCTACTGAAACACTGTCTGACGTATATTGTATTATTTATCTGTATTTTATTATATGTATTTAACTTTTTGTTAACGTTATTATTGGTGATTTTAACTGGCTCGTTGGTCTAGTGGCTAACTTATAAGGCTGCCGACCAAGGGAACCTAAATACAAATCTCGGGTCGAGTGAATAAAATTTGGCGTGACTACGTCCCAAGATGCAAGATATGATTTATCATAAATATATTCACTGTTATTGGAAGTGTGGTACACTCCCGTGCCTCGGAAAGCACGCGTTAAACCATTGGTCCTGCGCCTGAACTCTTTCCGGTCGTGTCGGATTGGCGTCCCATCGGATTATGAGAGCTAAGGAAAAGAGAGTGCACCTGTGTTTGCGCACACACTCGTGCACTATAATATCTCCTGCACAGTTGGCTAATCTCTCTTGAGATTGGCCGCCGTGGCCGAAATCGGTCTGGCGGACCTTATTATACTTATACTTATTCACTGTTATTGAAATAATCATTGGTTCTATAAATCAATTAGTTTACAAATAATAACAAGCCAATACTTTTTCATAAAACATTATTTGACAGAGAATTTTTAGGACATAAAAAATAAATTAAACTTTAAATTCAGAACATTCTTAAATGAAATTTGCTTGCGAATTGAAATTGTAACCGAATGAATTCTTATGTAACGATATGTATGCAGAACAATATGGGCTGCAGTGCGATATCCTTTCTCATGAATGGTGCATTTCTGTTTCATAGGAGTGATGTCGGGTAGTAAGGGACTATTGCCCCCCTTCCCCGCCCAAAACTCGTGCCAAACGATATCGCATTATAACCCAATATGTTTGTTATCTTTTGTTTTTTTGCTAATAGTAAAATACTAATTTCTCAAAAATTAGGGATGTACCTACTTCTTACAATACCAATGTCTTCGGACAGAGGGGACTTAATAGAAAAGAAACCAGTGGTCCATTTACGTGCCTACAACTCACAATAATAAAAGAATATCAATTTCATGACGAAAATATATTTTTTATGAACAACACACCACACATCCACAAATAATTGACTTAGCGCGAACAATACATCGGGTATATAAAAGGCAATTTGCATTCAAAATTCACTTTCACGTCTGAACTGCTCGCAGACAATGATATGCGAAAAATTATGCGACTTTTTCTCCCTAAGGCAATGATCGCATAAAAAAAATTAGATAACACCAAGAATAAAAACAAATAAAACACAGATTAACATAAACTTAAGTAATAAAAGATTATTTGAATTTATTGCATCAGTCATATCGTTAAAGTAACAATAGAAGTATCCCACTGTTGGGAAAAGATTTCGTTTGAGGCGAATGCTACTCCAATGCAAATAGGATAGTCACATAGGGCGGAAAAATCAACTCATGCTGACGTCGTCACGGGGTTTTCCATCACCACCAATCACGAGATAAATAATTTTCAATACAATTTAAACACGAGAAAATTCAGTCCAGTAATTTTTAGTACGGAAAACTAGAAATAATGAAATACCGCCTCCGAAATTCCCCGCTACGCCATCATCTAGGCTCATATATAATACATACAGGCAGCACTCTTCGCCTGCATGTATTAGCATGAAAATTACTTCGGAAACATGCAGGCTTCCAAAATGGTTTTCTTTATAACAAAGCCTGAAGTGAATTATAAATTACAAGGCTTTTGGAAACCGGCTGGCTTTAAATTAGAATCCAGGACCAATTGTGAACATTAATGTGTTCCCTTCACTAGGAAATTCCGATCGATTTTGAAGTAACAAGTTAAAAGTCTGCATTTAAAAATATAAAGTTGTAATAATATAGCCAACTAGCTGCTGCACTAGATCTAAGCGTGATACTACAACTTATAACATTTCTTTATGTGCTTAATGAAATAAATAAAAACATTAAATGTATGCTTGTATTTTATTAATGCTATAGATACACGAAACATACAATGATAAGAACTTTCTTCTTTCACTAGCAATTCCTCCATAACCCATAACAAAAGATAATTAACGAAACACTTATTAAATTATTTTTATCACCGAATAAGCAAAGGTAAGACTTATACAGTCTTACATAAATGTATCCGGAGGATAAACGACTCAGTTCTCCTGTTACTGAGATGCACGTATCTGGTTGAAACAGTTATGTATAAACAGGAAATAACCTAAAATACACATCCACTGCACACTTCGAAAAGGACGTAAGATAATTAATACTATACAGTATTTATTTGACGATACACGTTTCTTTTAAACTTATAACTTATTAATAGGTATAATCTATTTGTGTATTTTTAAAAATATATCCTTATCCATCTATAATTAGTTGAATAATTGTAGTATATTCTAGTAAATAAAATATTACGATAACACTGTAATTTACATACTTAAAGATATGATAATAATTGTTTGATTGAAGTTATTTATAAAAAAAAACTTCGTAAATTATTATTAACGATGTAACTTGAATTAATTCATTGTAAACTTTGAAGTTTCAACTTAGTTGATTAAGTATCGCAAAACGCAACGACGCGACGTGACATAAAACTCGAGCTAAGTTTTCATATTAATACTTCAACTTGGATCGTTTGATTTACGATGTCTTTTATTAAAGTTTCAGTTGTGTTCATTCGAGAGTCGAGACTTAACTTCATAAATAATAATAGTATTTTATATACTAAATTATAAAACAAATTAGTAATCAGTTTTAGAATCCAGTAATCGTAATAATCAACATACTTTTTGAAGACAGACGTTTAAAAATTCGATACTTAGCCATTCCGAATTATGGCACGAGCCAATCCCAGTGGTTAGAACATGTGAACCTAAACCGAACGAGCCCGGGCACCACTATGTTTTAATTGGGAATAAGCTGCAAACCTTCACCTCGAAACTTAAAGAGGCCTATGCCAAGCAGTAGAACATTTATAAGCTATTAATTTACTTTTCATTATTATAACAAACCGTTGAAGCGCACGACAGACATGCAGCATAATGTTCCTGCTGATGTCATGTCATGCCTACAAATTATATTAATAAACATAGATATTTAATTCTGTCCCGAAACCTTGGACAAGACGACTTGTTAACGCTTCCGCGATTCTTTTAATAAACATAATTGGATGTTCAGTTTATGTCATATGTTAGCAGTTAATTATTTAGAGCTAAGTTATTTGAGATTAATACAAATTGAAATGAGATTTTATTACAATTTAATTAATTTATTCAATATAGAAAGCATTAGTTTTACTTACTGACATTTATAGTAAATACTAACACAGGTTCATAAAAGAATTACTAATACATTTGTAATTGTTATCACTTTACAATATAATAAAGAAATAGGTAGTTAGCGATCTTTGTACATCATCATCTACATACAAAAATAGTAAAAATATTTGTGCGTGCGTGAGCGTATGCAAGCGTTCCTTTACAACTTAACAACTGAGGCAGGTTAACGCTTGCTGGGGATAAACATAAACTGGCAAATTAATATTACAGATAAACAACATAATCTATTAGTAAGTAGTGATATAATTATAAGTTACAAAGTCGCATTGCGGTTTCATCGATCACAGATCTATATTGGCGGCACAATAATCGAACAACGAAATTACATCTTCTTAACAAATGTTACAACTCCAAATAATAACCTGCAGCGAAAAGCGACTTGGTGGAATACACGTCATATGACAGAATTTCAGTGAAATTAGAGACATGCAGGTTTCCTCGCGATGTTGTCCTCGTCAAGCACGAGATGAATTATAATCACAAATTAAGCACATGAAAATCAGCGTTGCTTGCCCGGGTTTGAACCCACAATCATCGGATAAGATTCACGCGTTCTTACCACTGGGCCTACTGTACTGTACTGTATTGAAAGGCGAATTGGTCCCTGGTTTTGGGGAGTTATGTGGGTTCGGTGAGTCAGCAGACGCCCCTCCCCCCTCCATTCTTTCAAATTATAAAAAAAAAACAAACTGATGATGAAATTGCATTTGATAAATATCAACGGAATTAGCTTTTATTTTACGAAATTAATTAATTCAGTGTAACTAACTATAAACGGTTAAACGTCCGAACATATCATCGTTCTATTATCGGCACGTCATAGCAGTTAATCGAGAATATATATACCTACATATACCTATATATCTAAAAGCTAATCGTTACTGTGATGCTGGCCAAGCTAAACTTTTCATAGTCGACGAGCTGTCATCGAGTCCTGTCCACCTCCAGCGGGTGATATATCACCGATCTATTTCGGAGTGAGAGCGCGCGCGCGTGATTTTGAGATAATAACGTATATTTGGCAATTTCGCGAATTCGACTTTATGGATGTAATTTAAATATATATAATGGGCGTGAGATAAAACTTACACTAAAAATTATGTAAGATACTGAAAAGTCTATAGCATGTATGTATACAGCAATTCCAAGTTATACTACCACATTTATAGATGTATAGAATAATATTTCTTTTAAATTTAATCTAACACTAAAGACACTCGTTACTCTGTGTTAGACCTTTGTGTAAGCTCGTCTGGGTAGGTACCACCCACTCATCAGATATTCTACTGCAAAACAAACGTGCTTAAATCAAAACTTAAATAATATTCAGTAATGTAATAATTTAATGTGGCCAAAAGTATAAATGATACTATAAAATTGGCAACATATTATAATACAATATAATTTGAAACCAGGTCTTTATGTATATATTATTATCTATTTAGGTAAATGATTATAATATTATTCGCAATATTATACTTTCTATATTCTCATTTCAGCTAAAACTGCTGTCATCAAAATGATAACATCATTTAAATCAAATCGCATACATTACAGTATCAACCAGTAAGTGTCCCATCGGTGGGCTGTAGCCCCCTTTATTTGAGGTTTAAGGATTGTTGTGTACACGTGTCGCTGATTCATAACCGATTATAAACACGACAAAATCTAAAAGCTCAGTGTCGCTTGCTGTACGAATCTGCAATCTTCGAATCGACACGTGTTCTAGCGACCGGCACCGGGCCATCGATACATGACTTAATTCGCTCGATGAAGACGTAACAGTAACACAACAACAACGTGATACAATATTATACAACACGAGTGGTGAAGCGTGACAAACGGGCCGTGCCGGTTTGATAGAAATGAATATATGTAACTTGAAGAATATACTTTGTGACACACATATCACAAGAGTCGTCACGGCGGAGAATGTTGTGTGCATTACATCAAATCAAATCATATCTATTGATGGAGATAAATTAGACGTTCGAGAGCAGTGAGGTTGGCAGTGTTGGCACTCAGTGTGACCGAACGCTTATTATACTTCTAGACTCATATAGAAATAATGAGGATTTTTTTAAATTCCACATAAAATGACATTAATATTTCTTTTAATAATCACCATGATTCAATTTATTATTAAACAGTGTTCATAAAAAAATGAATATTTTTTAATAACTTTTTCATGCTAAAGACTTTATATATTTCTTAAGGATTCACGTGTTTTATTTTATATTTCAATGTTATGAATATGTAAAAATTATAATTGTTGTTTGTATCTTTTTAGCTCTGCATTAATAAAATTATAGTATATTTGTTTTGGATAAAATTGAGAAATACCTAAAGCAGGGGTGGAGTGCCATTAACTTAATGATTCGAAATTTAATTCTTGTTTTTGTCGCCAAACAAATTACATATATTCGCATTATTCGTATAACATAAAAGTTTACTAAAATGTTCTCGAATATTTTTAGTATTTATAGGACATTAAGAAGGCGTTGAGAGAAGTAAAAAAAAGCCGTTCATAAATCAAGAATAGCCCAAAAGCAGCCAGACAGCAACAATGTTAGTTCAGATAAAAGCCAGACAGACAAAAACTATAACAATATATATATATATTCAGCTCGTTATATAACAATGAATCTCGCTGGAACTGTCGCATTTGGCAGCGGTCCGCGCGTGCGCGTTCCGCTCGCTGACTATGATGATATGTCCAGATCTAGACAAATGGCGAACATTTTCACTGTCATGTGTTTATTTTATAACATTCGAATGACATGCTAAGTTTAATTTAAGCAATGCACTAAGAACAAAAGATAATCATGGCACTTGAAAAGTCCCAAGAATTGTATCAATAACATTTGCTTTAAGACTAAATGTTGAACATTTAAATACATATCACATTCCACCAAAATCTCATAGGCATTATTAACGACAGGAAACCAGATTATAATACTTTTTTTCAATAATATAGGAAGGAACGTTTGTGTGCAAAAGGTTGTTTTACAATGAGTTCCTATTTATTTCTGTCTAATATTGAATATTGTAAGCAATTTTTAAATTTTGACAAAGTAAAATTGCTTTTTATTATCTTCTGAGATCTGATTAATTCCTTTTTCGAATCCGTGCTTTTGTTTTGCATTGAGTAACAATAAGGATGTTTAGTGTTTTTTTATTGAATAGGATTATATATGTATTATGTATAAAGTTTATGACGCGTTGAAAACAATTAAGAAATTTAAAACGTAGAAACAAGAGAAAGTAAGTTAATATTAAAATACTTTCGAAGACCAATCAGGCCATCGGTTATCTGATATCAATGCGATGCATACGAAACAAGCATCGACGTATCCTGATGACGATAAACTATCATCACTGAATCCAAATAAGATGTGAGGCTTTTAAATTATAACATTATCACGTACCCGGTGTAATAGGCAGAGATGTAGATAGTGTCTATCTCTACTGAATAACAAATTTCGCTCATTGGAATATGTTCGAACATTGCATAGAAATTAGTAATTCTAACATTAAATCATAAAATGTATTTAAAAGTAATTACGTACGCTAATTTATCTTTCTCGATCGTCCCATGTTATAAGAAAGTATGACCAACATTTTTTTGTTTAAAAAAAACAATAGAATTATATTTTCATAACGCCTTCTCCAAAACCACATTCTCACATTAAAAAGAACAAAGGAATCTTTGAAATAACGTTTTTATCTACGATTTTTTTTAAATAGCATTAATAATAATTGCTCAAGATTTTACATGCAAAGCGAGAAAATAACTTCGTAGCGACAATCATAAACACCAAAATATTTAATGACGATCATCCTCTTTAAAGATATTTGGTCTCGCAGCTGTCCAAATATAGGTTATGACCTGTCTACTGTTGTGTCGTTCGGAGACAAGATGGTAAATGACTTTTAATGGCGGTGATTATAAGCGACCGTTCCTCCCAGACAGCCCGACGCCGACTCGAGACAAATATAAAGACAGTATCGATTACGCCTCATTGTAGATATAATCTATAATACTATTTTACCGTAATTCATTCATTTGCTACAATACTACGGAAGTACTCGGAAATTTAAATATATTTTGAGTTTTTATTTATTTAGGAGTATAAATGTAGGATACTGATGGTAACTGGTCATCATTGCCCATATACATTGGTACTGTCAGAAATATTAGCCATCACTTCGTCCAGGGAACTAAGTTGTTATGTCCCTTCTGCCTGTAATTACACTGGCTCACTCATCCTTCAAAAATAGAATTGTTGATGACTGTGATGGATACCCAGAAGGGCTTGCACAAATCCCTGCCACCAAATTATTCGCTCATAATCATACCCATATTTAGTTAGTTTCCAGTATTCCATATAATAAAACTAATATGACATTACTGTTCCGTCAAACGCTTATCACAAATCGTTTTATCTGAGTTCCTGTAACCAGTGGAGTACAATTGATACAATTGAAGTTTAAAACGTTTCCATATAATAATCTACAGCTAAGCGGTATTATTTTTTATAATTATTTATTATACCTATATTTCAAAAGGTTTTCAATTATACGCACCACCAGTACGGAAAATAAAGTCTGTCGAGAAGAACCGTCCAGATTCTCACGGGGAAGGGAGTCACTAGCTCCAAGATAACTAATAGCCAGCATTTTATTTACATCTAAACCATAACATTATGTTCACAGAAATAAATCTCGATTCTTATTCACATATCGTAAAATAGTAATCGAGGGGGAGTGTATAATAACAGCAATGCAGTCATCACTGGATCTAGAATCATGTCCACTCCGTTCCTCGTATGAGTCACGCGAAAGCATAAACTAACATATAACAACAATTTATATCACGATCCCACGGTACAGCCAGGGCTACCGATTGAATATAAATATTCTCTAAAAGTGTTGGATGCTTCGCGCGCGACGTCTGTTGATGTTTATTAAACAAAAGTTTTCGATAAAAAATATTCATTAATACTTTTCAATATATATCGCGTTATTATCTTAATAGTTTGAAATAATTATTATATCCTGAATGGTAATTAATTTATCAGATGAGCCCACTAAACAATCCCGTAGAAAATAACACTATGACCGAGAGAGCTCGCTGATTTTCATTGAGTACCTAGTCTAGGTCTAGACGACCGACCGTGACGGATTGGATGATTAATGGAAAGTGATTGATATCATGTTACTAATGCGCTACCATTGACGTTTTTTATATTAATCATAATTTAAACTTACATAGAAATTTTGGTAATTATGCAAATACACACAAGCATTTTGCTTCATATAAATTAAAAAAAAAAACAATTTAAATTACAATACGCAAAGTATTTTTTTAAGCTATATTATAAATATGTAGTTGTAACCACACAATACGACGAACGCATAATAAGTTTATGAGAAAGTGTGCGAAAGGGATCGATAAATCAATGACCTACAAATCCACGTTATTGATGTTAAAAGTATTTATATACATACACACACATTATATAGTTTGCATACCATTACGATTATCGGTCGGTCGCGTTAAATGATTATTTTAACTGAATGCAATAAAGATCAATAACCCCTCTCGATGGTTTAATCACACACGAAGAATATTTGCAGAATTCCGAAGTCGAACCGCAATTATTTATCGACATACCTCTGACGGTTTAAAATTTCTCCACTCGTCTTTTATAATTATTTTATCGAGAATTTTCTCTTCAATATGTTTGGTATTTGTCGATAAGTTTGATAATTAAAATTCATTCAACATAACTATGTAATTTAATTTAATTGATGAAATAGAGTAATTACTGGGTTTCTTATCGGTTCTCGGTAGAATCTACATCTCGAACCCGTACTTATTTCTATTTAAAAGTGCTTATATAAAAGCCTATTGGAATAATATTTTTCATTAATCTTTCAAATTTACAACCCTAATAGAAAATTATAAATTAAGCTAGGATACAATTAGGAACATATGACGTTAATCATGTATCTTTATGTTAATTAATATCCCGCGGTACACTTAAAATGAACTGAAATTCTTTGAAGGTTTATCATGACGCTGGAATGTAAGGCTGTGGTTTATTTTGTGACAAAAAAAACTCGTGAAGCAACATCGACACGTGTAGGATATATACAATACATAATATTAAACAGAGAAGTTAACTAACCAACGTTTATGGTTATAGATTTCGGAAATTCTACTTGGAAAATAATTTCCAAAACACGGAACGGGAAATTGTACATTTCTCCACATATAACAAAGTTATATTGAAGTTGCTAATATCGTACATATTAATATGTATCAAACAATGAAACTAGGTAAGTAATTATAATTAAATAATAATAATGTGTAAATATTTCGTAGATTTTTATGCCTTAAAACAAGGTTCTCGCATGATATCTCGATTATTTTAATTTCAATTGATATTGTTTTATTAATTGCTACTTTTTTTTCTTATTATTCTAGTTCTTACTATCCTAACAATCTGCTATGAAATTATTTTGATTTATTTAATTGTGAAGGCTTGATTGGTTTTTTTTTCTGCAATGTGATATTTTTTTGTGTATTTTATTACCGTTTGTCTTCCTTAAAAATAAATAAATTAAATAAATACTAAGGAACTAAATCTATGTTTGATGTCCCGAAAAACGAAGTATCTGGCAGAAGGACATCAGGAACAGGATTTATCATCATGACATTCGTACGCTTGATGGGAACGTCACTGAGATGCCTAAGATACTTTTAACGTCTTCTGCGTGCATTCTGTATACACAAGATTGACTAAGGTTGTAATTAACTGACGTTGGTTGTAAATAATCTTTGAATTCGTGACAGAATACTTTGTCCTCGATCTAACCACGATAACGATCACAGAGAATTGACTAACATGACAGGACGCAAAAATATATAAACATATACTATTTAATTTAATATTTAAGTATTACAGGAAATATAAAATTAAATAAATACAAAAGTAATTTGAAAATCATGACTAACATTAGTTCCGAAACAAAATAAAAAATTATATGCATTTAATAGGAGCTTAGAAAGCCATAATCTGTTAAAAACCGCAAGTGAATTAATCCTCGAATAATTTAAATACCTACTTGGTTTAATATTGCATTCCAATCTTCTTAAGTGTACAAGTGAAAGTTTTTATGATGCACTTCTTAAACTTTTTATATTATCTGCATAAACATCGGGGCATTCTTAATTTCTTATCAATAGAATTGAAACTTCTTTTTTCATTTTGTTATAACGACAGCAACGGCACATAAACCCACACAGATTATGGTATGTATTATTTTTTCTTTTCTATGCCATATTTATGACTTTGAATCGAACATTTCGCTTTTCCATCTTATCTCCCTAAGCTTTTATGTTTATTTATTTTTTATGATTATGAATAATAATTTTCATAACTATTCTTTATTTTACTTAATACATTTAAACTATTATTTTTCTACGATTTATGAACTCAATTTTCTGAGTCACATTCGCCAATGTCAAAAGAACGTTGACGATTTCGAGTTTTAATTAATATTAGCAAAATGTTGAATTCTAACATATGTATTGAGACATAATTTAGCTGCTCGGTTACAGTTAACTTTATTATAAAACATTATTTAATAATTATTTCTACAACAATACCTAAACACTAAGTCAAAACGTTCCTGATATAAATAAACCCTCCAAACTCTAAAAAAAAAAAACTTTAAAGTGTTGCTGCAATAATCTTGTCCAAATAATAATAATAATAATAAATATTTCATCATTAACATTTTTTACATATACCAAATAAAAGAGCAACCATGACTTCCAAACTAGTGTCAGGTGATCTATGTTATTGTTAGATGCTTGTGTGATGACAAGTGATGACGTATGACTTGTAACTAATTTCGTGAAACTCCAAGAAGATATATTTGATGTTTCGATTTGTGGACTATAATTACTCTTAGGTAAATAGGTCCAACATTAGCGGCAATATCAATTTGATTTAAACGAACATTTAAAGGCTAACGTTAAAATATTACTATGGACGACCATTATAGTGATTTATCTGGTGGAGCGACGTTCGAAACGAGCTGGATTCTCTTCTTTATATCAATAGCCAGAAGGCAGAGCTGTAAAACATGACATATTAATGCTAACGCGACTTTATCGTTCAATTCAATGACATCATCAGTGTTAGATCAATGACGCGACTCCGGTTCTCAGATAATATAATATTGCAGCTACAATATTGATAATATAATATTTAGCATTATAATTTCAGAAATATGTCCTCTACTGGATAATTTATTTAGGTGTGGTTATTTTAAAGAAGGAATATAGTTATCTATGGTTACGGATGGTGTATTGAATTCGGTATACTCCGAAGTATGAGCCATCACACGGTCAGAAGTAAATAAAAGTTCAATGTGATCCAATGGGTTCAAAGGCATTTTTGACGTAATATGTACTCTGCCATCATAAAGAAATATTATAAAAAAATAGTTTCCAAAGTTTTAACTACTTTGGCTATTTGACAGAACAAATATGTAACAGAACTACTTTCCTTTACAAATACGTATTACATACGTACATAACTACATATATATATTTGAACTAGAATAACAGCATGGCCTTCCAGACATTTGTTATCTTATTTGTTAATATTAATATTGACGATAACGCCAGACGCTACAAAGTCGAAAGAATTTAAAAAAGTTACATAGAAATTTCACTTAATACATACTTCAAAATGTATTATAATGTAGCTGTTCCTTACGATGCCGAAAGCGAACAGACAGATTTACTTTAGCATTTATTATAATGAAAAACATAAAATATCTATTATATGATAAATTCTGATAACTTGGACATACTTTATGTACATAATATATTAATTATATATTTCATAATGAAGGGCAGTGCTAATTAGTTACAAAGTTTAAAATAAAGAACGTAAATTTATTATCGTGGCGGGAAACGAAAACAACTTAGAAAATGTATTGTTTATCATTAACTATAATTTTCCAATGCTATTAATTAACATCAATCGGCACAACAAAGCAATGAGTATAAAAACAAACAATTATCACGATAACCCGATAAACCCGAAACAACAGAGACGTCCGCCCGATATGACTCATAGCATGGGAATGACACCGACGCGCGAAATGCGAAGAGTATTTTTTTTTTATTTCCTCACAGCCGAGGACCGCAAGGCCGTTATACCAACATTTTTGACGTAATATGTAAACGGGGCATCATTGTAACCTCACAGGTTATGAAAACAACTTTTGTTTACTGTTGCCAATGTTACTGCGTTTCTAGTTCGGTGGATAATTGATTTAATAATCGTTCGCAGGGTCGTGGAGGCATTACGTATTTCTCAGCTGCAGCGGATGCCTATACTTGATCTCTGGCACGTCGTAGAATGTCGTAACGTACTGGAACCTGTCGTAATCAAAGCGTATTTTTATATTGCCCATATAAAAGTTTATTACTCTATAATCTATGCTTACAAAAGTGAAACAAATGATGCATTAAATCGATTAAATTTCTGCACATGAAATAAAACACTCCGCTTTTTATTTTACTTTATGGCTCGTTAAATATATTAATGTATATTTTATCAGTCCGCTTATGCGTGTTTCATGTTAGGACTATTATAATTAACGCTCGCCTAATGATTCGAACAGAAATGGACCGTGATAAATAAGGCAAGGGTGAGAAGTTAAGAATAGAACGTGCTCCCATTTCTATTAAACATTATATATACAACCTGTTTTATCAATATAATCAGATAACTAGGAGGTTTATACAATATTGAGTCACACTTTCATTTATATATATATCACCAAAGTAGACTATAAGTGGGCAGATCGCCACAGTTACTAATATTAAATCAAAACCTACATGGAACCTACAAAGCAGAAAACCTCGAACATTTCAATTTCTTATTTCCGATCTTATTACTAAGAACGAAGAATATATTTTTGTTCGACATATCGCCGTTACAATTTACTTAGACCGAATATTTTTCGCGACGACCGACGCATGTAAATACTGACGTATGAGCTAGCATCGTCTTCAATTAACAGGCGTCGACCTACTGGTTATTTATATTTCAACGAATACTATCACAGAGTAAAAACACGTGTATATAAATATTCTCTTTGGTACATATTGACGCAACATCCGTTACTCCGCAGTCGGTACATGTCTTAAGTCACGGCACCGTTCAAACGTAACCGCTACTTTTAAATTTATTCGATCAAATGTTTGTTTAAGCTAATAAGCAATTAAGAATGATTAACTAATTAGTGAGTCGCAAACACGAACCACGCTGACTGTATGACATTATCGTTTCGTTTAAGCGAAAATATCAAGTATATATACATTATTATTATTATTTAAATTTATAGTGCAAATTGGCCGTTTCCCAAAAATGGTCTCCGCTCTCTATAGCTATGAGTACTGTTAGACGTACAGGAGTATTTATGGGAACTAAGTTTTTATGTCCCATGTACCTTTAATTACACTAGCTCATTCACCCTTTAAACCGGAACACAGCATCATTAAACCTTTGATGTTGGCGGTAGAATATTTGATGAGTTTGTAATAACAACCCGACGGGCCCGTAATCAGGAACGACTTTTTTCTTATACGTGTCAAAAGAACGATGAAATCTATATACCAAGACTAGCTGATACCCGCGACTTCGTCCGCATTGCTTGATATTTTAACAAAGTTTTCTTATGTACGAAGGAAAAAACATCAAAAAGATCGCAAGCAAAAATATACTTTGTTTAAACATCACTGAACACGCAGTGCATATACAAATCGTTTTCTTGAAACTTTAATAACTTTTTATTAAAAGAAGATTTCGCAATATTTTTTTTATTTGATAAGGGCCAAGTGTCTTAGGAATTAAATTTAAAAAAAATCATTGAAATCTATCCAGTAGTTTTTCCGTGATGCGCGCACAACTTCAGACCTCTATCATTTTATTTATATAGATTAAATTATTGACTTTATCCTCGAAAACGTCCATACAATATTTAATATGACAGAATTACAGCCAACATGTTTCTGTTAAACGATTTTCAAACCAAAACCAAACCAAAATATGCTGTAATCTATAAAGGAATACTAGCTTGTATGTACGTTTTTCGAGACAAAAGTCTCTAATATAGACTAGGGTAGAAGCCTTTAAAAATAATAAAAAGTGAAAAAAAATAATAGTAGGATGAAATCCATTAGAAAAGGAGGGGAATATTATAAAAATGAAAGGAAAAATAATTTACGGGCGATCTGAGGTCGGGAAGGGGGTAAGGGGGGGTTTTAAGGGTAAAAAACGGTTTTTCTCGATTTCCGGCAAAACTAAAAGTACTATCGAAAAAATTCAAATGGCAAAGTTGTAGGTAAGAAAAAGATCTAAAACTCTTGTATTTATACTTTTTTCACATAACCTCAAAATTTATGTGAAAAATTCAAAAAACCAAGTTTTTGGTTTTTTATTTTTATCTTTTACAAACATTATTTTTTTTTAACGAAATTTGGTGAAAACTTACCTTTTTATGTCTCAAATACGCTGTAATTTATTTGATTAAAAATATTTATTTTTTCACCTTATTTTGAATGAATATCGAAAAAACACCCTAATTTTCAATCGAAAATTCACCCGTCAAAATATCAGCTTTTTTCAAAAAGTTGGTATGTTTTTTGTTCGTTGAAACCTCTACTTTCCGATGGTGAAAAAAAATATATATGTTACCATAGTAAATCTTCTCAGAAAATGCAAAAAATCGAAAATAACTCGAATTCCATTTTTTTGCAACAAACAGCAACAGATTGGGGCTGGAAGCAATATCAACGTGGAATTATGCCCAAATCTACACAAAAGAAATTAACTCCGGAAATATTGCTCAAAACTATTTTCTGCAGCTGTGAAACTGCATGTAATAGCTTAAAATGTGGTTGCCGAAAACATGCACAAATTTATGTTCAAATTGTCATGGTTCTGAAAATTGCTCCAATATTGAAGAAGAAATCTACGAGGAAATTAATGATTCAGAAGAAATTGTGGATGAAGAACCAACGCATTCTGGAAATAATGTTGGAGAGGAAGAAGGTGGTAGTCATGTTTTGAGCAATATTTCCGGAATTAATTTCTTTTGTGTAGATTCGGGCATAATTCCACGTTGATATTGCTTCTAGCCCCAATCTGTTGCTGTTTGTTGCAAAAAATTGGAATTCGAGTTATTTTCGATTTTTTACATTTTCTGAGAAGATTTACTATGGTAACATATATATTTTTTTTCATCATCGGAAAGTAGAGGTTTCAACGAACAAAACACATACCAACTTTTTGAAAAAAGCTGATATTTTGACGGGTGAATTTTCGATTGAAAATTAGGGTGTTTTTTCGATATTAATTCAAAATAAGGTGAAAAAATGAATATTTTTAATCAAATAAATTACAGCGTATTTGAGACATAAAAAGGTAAGTTTTCACCAAATTTCGTTAAAAAAAAATAATTTTTGTAAAAGATAAAAATAAAAAACCAAAATCTTGGTTTTTTGAATTTTTCACATAAATTTTGAGGTTATGTGAAAAAAGTATAAATACAAGAGTTTTAGATCTTTTTCTTACCTACAACTTTGCCATTTGACTTTTTTCGATAGTACTTTTAGTTTTGCCGGAAATCGAGAAAAACCGTTTTTTACCGTTAAAACCCCCCCCCTTACCCCCTTCCCGACCTCAGATCGCCCGTAAATTATTTTTCCTTTCATTTTTATAATATTCCCCTCCTTTTCTAATGGATTTCATCCTACTATTATTTTTTTTCACTTTTTATTATTTTTAAAGGCTTCTACCCTAGTCTATAAGCGGTGTTATTTTTTATAATTATTTATTATACTTATATTTCAAAAGGTTTTCAATTATACGCACCACCAGTACGGAAAATAAAGTCTGCCGAGAAGAACCGACCAGATTCTCACGGGGAAGGGAATCACTAGCTCCAAGATAACTAATAGCCAGCATTTTATTTACATCTAAACCATAACATTACGTTCACAGAAATAAATCTCGATTCTTATTCACATATCGTAAAATAGTAATCGAGGGGGAGTGTATAATAACAGCAATGCAGTCATCACTGGATCTAGAATCATGTCCACTCCGTTCCTCGTATGAGTCACGCGAAAGCATAAACTAACATATAACAACAATTTATATCACGATCCCACGGTACAGCCAGGGCTACCGATTGAATATAAATATTCTCTAAACGTGTTGGATGCTCCGCGCGCGACGTCTGTTGATTGTTATTAAACAAAAGTTTTCGATAAAAAATATATTCATCAATACTTTTGGATATATATCGCGTTATAATCTTAATAGTTTGAAATGATTATTATATCCCTAATGGTAATTAATTTATCAGATGAGCCCACTACGTAAACAATCCCGTAGAATAACACTGACCGAGAGAACTCGCTGATTTTCGTACCTAGTCTAGGTCTAGCCAATCGACCGTGACGGATTAGATGATTAATGGAAAGTGATTGATATCATTTTACTAATGCGCATAATAATAATTTAAACTTACATAGAAATTTTGGTAATTATGCAAATACACACAACCACTTTGCTTCATATAAATTAAAAAAAAACACGATTTAAATTTAAATTACAATACGAAAAGTAATTATTTAAGCTATGTAGTTGTAACCCACACAATACGACGAACGCATTATAAGTTTATGAGAAAGTGTGCGAAAGGGATCGATAAATCAATGACCTACAAATCCACGTTATTGATGTTAAAAGTATTTATATACCTACATACACACACATTATATAGTTTGCATACCATTACGATTATCGGTCGGTCGCGTTAACTGATTATTTTAACTGAATGCAATAAAGATCAATAACCCCTCTCGATGGTTTAATCACACACGAAGAATATTTGCAGAATTCCGAAGTCGAGGCGCAATTATTTATCGACATTCCTCTGACGGTTTAAAATTTCTCCACTCGTCTTTTATAATTATTTTATCGAGAATTTTCTCTTCAATATGTTTGGTATTTGTCGATAGTTTTGATAATTGAAATTCATTCAAGATAACTATGTAATTTAATTTAATTGATGAAATAGAGTAATTACTGGGTTTCTTATCGGTTCTCGGTAAAATCTACATCTCGAACCCAACGAGTGCTTATATAAAAGCCTATTGGAATAATATTTTTCATTAATCTTTTAAGCAGCGTGTTTTTGTTTGGCAATTCAAAGTTACAACCCTGATAGAAAATTATAAATTAAGCTAGGATACAATTAGGAACATATGACGTTAATCATGTATCTTTATGTTAATTAATATCCCGCGGTACACTTAAAATGAACTGAAATTCTTTGAAGGTTTATCATAACGCTGGAATGTAAGGCTGTGGTTTATTTTGTGACAAAAAAAACTCGTGAAGCAACATCGACACGTGTAGGATATATACAATACATAATATTAAACAGAGAAGTTAACTAACCAACGTTTATGGTTATAGATTTCGGAAATTCTACTTGAAAAATAATTTCCAAAACACGGAACGGGAAATTGTACATTTCTCCACATATAACAAAGTTATATTGAAGTTGCTAATATCGTACATATTAATATGTATCAAACAATGAAACTAGGTAAGTAATTATAATTAAATAATAATAATGTGTAAATATTTCGTAGATTTTTATGCCTTAAAACAAGGTTCTCGCATGATATCTCGATTATTTTAATTTCAATTGATATTGTTTTATTAATTGCTACTTTTTTTTCTTATTATTCTAGTTCTTACTATCCTAACAATCTGCTATGAAATTATTTTGATTTATTTAATTGTGAAGGCTTGATTGGTTTTTTTTTCTGCAATGTGATATTTTTTTGTGTATTTTATTACCGTTTGTCTTCCTTAAAAATAAATAAATTAAATAAATACTAAGGAACTAAATCTATGTTTGATGTCCCGAAAAACGAAGTATCTGGCAGAAGGACATCAGGAACAGGATTTATCATCATGACATTCGTACGCTTGATGGGAACGTCACTGAGATGCCTAAGATACTTTTAACGTCTTCTGCGTGCATTCTGTATACATAAGATTGACTAAGGTTGTAATTAACTGACGTTGGTTGTAAATAATCTTTGAATTCGTGACAGAATACTTTGTCCTCGATCTAACCACGATAACGATCACAGAGAATTGACTAACATGACAGGACGCAAAAATATATAAACATATACTATTTAATTTAATATTTAAGTATTACAGGAAATATAAAATTAAATAAATACAAAAGTAATTTGAAAATCATGACTAACATTAGTTCCGAAACAAAATAAAAACTTATATGCATTTAATAGGGGCTTAGAAAGCCATAATCTGTTAAAAACCGCAAGTGAATTAATCCTCGAATAATTTAAATACCTACTTGGTTTAATATTGCATTCCAATCTTCTTAAGTGTACAAGTGAAAGTTTTTATGATGCACTTCTTAAACTTTTTATATTATCTGCATAAACATCGGGGCATTCTTATCAACATAATTGCAACTTCTTTTTTCATTTTGTTATAACGACAGCAACGGCACATAAACCCACACAGATTATGGTATGTATTTTTTTTCTTTTCTATGCCATATTTATGACTTTGAATCGAACATTTCGCTTTTCCATCTTATCTGCCCAAGCTTTTATGTTTATTTATTTTTTATGATTATGAATAATAATTTTCATAACTAAAATAAAGAATTTTACTTAATACATTTAAACTATTACTTTTCTACGATTTATGAACTCAATTTTCTGAGTCACATTCGCCAATATCAAAAGAACGTTGACGATTTCGAGTTTTAATTAATATTAGCAAAATGTTGAATTGTAACATATGTATTGAGACATAATTTAGCTGCTCGGTTACAGTTAACTTTATTATAAAACATAATTTAATCATTATTTCTACAACAGTACCTACACACTAAGTCAAAACGTTCCTGATATAAATAAACCCTCCAAACTTAAAAAAAAGCTTGAAAGTGTTGCTGCAATAATTTTGTCTAAATAATAATAATAATAAATACGTCATCATTAACATTTTTTACATATACCAAATAAAAGGGCAACCATGACTTCCAAACTAGTGTCAGGTGATCTATGTTATTGTTAGATGCTTGTGTGATGACAAGTGATGACGTATGACTTGTAACTAATTTCGTGAAACTCCAAGAAGATATATTTGATGTTTCGATTTGTGGACTATAATTACCCTTAGGTAAATAGGTCCAACATTAGCGGCAATATCAATTTGATTTAAACGAACATTTAAAGGCTAACGTTAAAATATTACTATGGACGACCATTATAGTGATTTATCTGGTGGAGCGACGTTCGAAACGAGCTGGATTCTCTTCTTTATATCAATAGCCAGAAGGCAGAGCTGTAAAACATGACATATTAATGCTAACGCGACTTTATCGTTCAATTCAATGACATCATCAGTGTTAGATCAATGACGCGACTCCGGTTCTCAGATAATATAATATTGCAGCTACAATATTGATAATATAATATTTAGCATTATAATTTCAGAAATATGTCCTCTACTGGATAATTTATATAGGTGTGGTTATTTTAAAGAAGGAATATAGTTATCTATGGTTACGGATGGTGTATTGAATTCGGTATACTCCGAAGTATGAGCCATCACACGGTCAGAAGTAAATAAAAGTTCAATGGGATCCAATGGGTTCAAAGGCATTTTTGACGTAATATGTACTCTGCCATCATAAAGAAATATTATAAAAAAATAGTTTCCAAAGTTTTAACTACTTTGGCTATTTGACAGAACAAATATGTAACAGAACTACTTTCCTTTACAAATACGTATTACATACGTACATATATGTATATATATATATATATATTATTGAACTAGAATAACAGCATGGCCTTACAGACATTTGTTATCTTATTTGTTAATATTAATATTGACGATGACGCCAGACGCTACAAAGTCGAAAGAATTTAAAAAAGTTACATAGAAATTTCACTTAATACATACTTCAAAATGTATTCTAATGTAGCTTACGATTCCGAAAGCGACCATTACTTTTCCCATAAATGTAAATAATTGACATGCCTATCCAGATCCTATGCTACCTGAATTTAATTTGTCAAAGTTAATTCGATCGATTCAGTGCTTTCGTCGTGATAAGGTCACGAGCAGACAGATTTACTTTAGCATTTATTATAATGAAAAACATAAAATATCTATTATATGATAAATTCTGATAACTTGGACATACTTTATGTACATAATATATTAATTATATATTTCATAATGAAGGGCAGTGCTAATTAGTTACAAAGTTTAAAATAAAGAACGTAAATTTATTATCGTGGCGGGAAACGAAAACAACTTAGAAAATGTATTGTTTATCATACTATAATTTTCCAATGCTATTAATTAACATCAATCGGCACAACAAAGCAATGAGTATAAAAACAAACAATTATCACGATAACCCGATAAACCCGAAACAACAGAGACGTCCGCCCGATATGACTCATAGCATGGGAATGACACCGACGCGCGAAATGCGAAGAGCAATTTTTTTTTTATTTCCTCACAGCCGAGGACCGCAAGGCCGTTATACCAACATTTTTGACGTAATATGTAAACGGGGCATCATTGTAACCTCACAGGTTATGAAAACAACTTTTGTTTACTGTTGCCAATGTTACTGCGTTTCTAGTTCGGTGGATAATTGATTTAATAATCGTTCGCAGGGTCGTGGAGGCATTACGTATTTCTCAGCTGCAGCGGATGCCTATACTTGATCTCTGGCACGTCGTAGAATGTCGTAACGTACTGGAACCTGTCGTAATCAAAGCGTATTTTTATATTGCCCATATAAAAGTTTATTACTCTATAATCTATGCTTACAAAAGTGAAACAAATGATGCATTAAATCGATTAAATTTCTGCACATGAAATAAAACACTCCGCTTTTTATTTTACTTTATGGCTCGTTAAATATATTAATGTATATTTTATCAGTCCGCTTATGCGTGTTTCATGTTAGGACTATTATAATTAACGCTCGCCTAATGATTCGAACAGAAATGGACCGTGATAAATAAGGCAAGGGTGAGAAGTTAAGAATAGAACGTGCTCCCATTTCTATTAAACATTATATATACAACCTGTTTTATCAATATAATCAGATAACTAGGAGGTTTATACAATATTGAGTCACACTGAATTATTTTAATCGACCTAGAATTTACATTTTTCATTTCGATAATATCATCAAAGTAGACTATAAGTGGGCAGATCGCCACAGTTACTAATATTAAATCAAAACCTACATGGAACCTACAAAGCAGAAAACCTCGAACATTTCAATTTCTTATTTCCGATCTTATTACTAAGAACGAAGAATATATTTTTGTTCGACATATCGCCGTTACAATTTACTTAGACCGAATATTTTTCGCGACGACCGACGCATGTAAATACTGACGTATGAGCTAGCATCGTCTTCAATTAACAGGCGTCGACCTACTGGTTATTTATATTTCAACGAATACTATCACAGAGTAAAAACACGTGTATATAAATATTCTCTTTGGTACATATTGACGCAACATCCGTTACTCCGCAGTCGGTACATGTCTTAAGTCACGGCACCGTTGAAACGTAACCGCTACTTTTAAATTATTTCGATCAAATGTTTGTTTAAGCTAATAAGCAATTAAGAATGATCAACTAATTAGTGAGTCGCAAACACGAACCACGCTGATTGTATGACATTATCGTTTCGTTTAAGCGAAAATATCAAGTATATATACATTATTATTATTTAAATTTATAGTGCAAATTGGCCGTTTCCCAAAAATGGTCTCCGCTCTCTATAGCTATGAGTACTGTTAGACGTACAGGAGTATTTATGGGAACTAAGTTTTTATGTCCCATGTACCTTTAATTACACTAGCTCATTCGCCCTTTAAACCGGAACACAGCATCATTAAACCTTTGATGTTGGCGGTAGAATATTTGATGAGTTTGTAATAACAATCCCGACGGGCCCATAATCAGGAACGACTTTTTTCTTATACGTGTCAAAAGAACGATGAAATCTATATACCAAGACTAGCTGATACGCGCGACTTCGTCCGCGTTGCTTGATATATTAAGAAAGTTTTCTTATGTACGAAGGAAAAAACATCAAAAAGATCGCAAGCAAAAATATACTTTGTTTAAACATACATCACTGCACACGCAGTGCATATACAAATCGTTGTTTCTTGAAACTTTAATAACTTTTTATTAAATGAAGATATCGCAATAATTTTCTTATTTGATAAGGGCCAAGTGTCTTAGGAATTAAATTTAAAAAAAATCATTGAAATATATCCAGTAGTTTTTCCGTGATGCGCGCACAACTGCAGACCTCTATCATTTTATTTATATAGATTAAATTATTGACTTTATCCTCGAAAACGTCCATACAATATTTAATATGACAGAATTACAGCCAACATGTTTCTGTTAAACGATTTTAAAACCAAACCAAAATATGCTGTAATCTATAAAGAAATACTAGCTGTCCGCTTTTCGAGACAAAAGTCTCTTATAACGTTAAATGGGATTACTAATAACTTTTCATGCGTTCTGAGTCGTTTAATTTTTTTTAAATACTTGGCAAAAAAGTTACTTTCTGTTGCAAATTTAACGAAGTCATAAAAGTTGCATCCGAGCACGGTTTTTGCCAAGACTTTAAAGGGTTTCCGAGAGGAATGTTAAGTTTCGGTGGTCAAACTCAAATTGAGTATTAACATGCTTTAATAAAAATTTTATTTGACTTACACTTTAGAAGGTTTATAAATGTATGGATATGTATGTATGGGTGTATATAAATGTTGTTAAGGGTTCGCCCCCCCCCCCCCCCCCATTAAAATACTTTTGAAAGTCAAATCAATGACGAGAGAAAAAGAGAAATCAGTGTTCAGCTATGCATCCGTTAAACAACCATCCAATTGTACATTTTAAAATCAAATAATTAATTAATTACCTAGTTCGATATTTTACAATAATGATATGTATCGCAACTGTATCTCGTGTCAACTTGGTTATTAAAATTTATGCTAATATAAAAATCTGTTCATTAAAATGCTATTTAAAATAATCACTGCCAGAACTTAGCAACACATTTCAAAAACAAGTCTAGTTGTTTGCGATGCGTTTCGTATATATTTATTAGATATATAAACGCGACCTTGTTTCCTTATATCTTTCCAAATCTTGCAACCGCATTGATATGCGACACGAAATAGCTCGTTGTTTTTTTTTCACAACTTAATAATGTTGTAATATAAGCTATACCACTAAAGCAAAACGTAAAAGTCTCGTGTGCGCTGCAACATTGTACATCTGCTTATAATTCAAGTAGCACCGACGACCGACCGGATCTTTAAGTGGTAAACGTATTAACATTGTCAGAGAATTATTTATTTAGACAACGCTAAAAACGTTATTGTGGATAAGGAGAGCACAGGATCGTAAAAGAGAGCGCGACAGATGGTCTGCACATAATACCGGGCAGTGGGTGGATACAGACTAAAAGTTGGCTAAAATTAATTAATGGAAACGGGGTAATGATTGAAGTATTTCCTCGTCAAATTGTATTCCCACAAAGTTTTGTGGGTATTGAACTACACTTGTATGCATATGTTTAAATCGGACAAATGGGAGAATTCCGAAGTCGTTACTTTGAAAAAAGATACTTTGTGGGGGGGTTCTTAGGTTGCTAGGTTACTGCTGGCGTCGCGGTAGCATCCCATTGCTATTTTTAAAGATGCTAGATGGTCCGCTGAGTTTAAATGTTCTAGCAATGATCAATAGAGGTTTACATATATACTTTCACCAGAGAAACAAAAAAAGGCTGACAAATACTGTTGCGTGATCATGTATATTATATTCACATGATGTCTCCAAGAAATTAATAAAAAGTGTAACGAAATAATTTTATTGACATTTCTAAGGTCATATTATTATTTTCAAACTTCTTTATTGTATTTAAGCAACTATAAACGACGAAGTTACTAAAATCCTGAATATTTTTACCGAAGATTTTTACAGACATTTCTTTTATTTCCTGTAGTTCAACAAAAAATATTAGAAACACTCAATCACTTCTCAGTCAGTTCCTCAATCTGATAATTTGTATTCTTATCTAAAATAAAGTACATCTTGCATATTTTCTTGAACGTCGAGACGGCTGTGGCTTCGCACTAATTCGATTAGCATATTCTTAGAAATATAGGTTACTTAACGTTGCTTTCTAGGAATCCTGCTGTGTAAGAGACGTACCTAATACGGGTTAGAACTTCGTTTCTTCATCTAAGTAATAGGATTAAAACTTGCAATTTTAGAACACAATATTCCAACTCTCTCGTATAAATCATATTCGTAACTCGAGCTGGAACTACATAACCGCTTTAAATAGAGCATAAACTGCATAACAGATATACATTAACATCAATATGATGATCGAGATGCGATCTTGCATGAGGATAAGTTTGTACAAAACTGATATGAAAACAGTAGTTAGAACACATAAATCTTAAACCATAGATTGCGGCTTCGTGATGAAACCTGCATGTGTTGGATGGAACCTGCATGTGGAATTCTGCCAAATGTGTATAAAGATAGGTTTGAAATAATAATGACGATACTATATTATTATCCATGTTAGCAACCCGTCATTATCTAAAGATTAAATAAACGAAAAAAGGCTCTCATTTTTTGATATCAAAACATTCAAGATGCAATGTGCAATGTTTTCACGTGATACGTGAATAAACAAAATGGAACAAATTATGTGAAAAAAAATTGTGAAAATCCATAAGCGTTTTTCAGTTCAAGTTGAAAACTTATTCTAAAATAAATAACGTATAAGAAATAGAATATATTCAACGAGTATCACATTTGAATGTATAACATAATATGTAACTCAACTGGAGTTGTCAATTATTCTGACCTTACCACTAAGTGCGTTAAATAGATGCATAGGTTGGTACGTGTATTGCAAAATTTTAACTATGGTAATAAGGAAGCTGTAATGAAAATTCAAGGGAATTTTTAATGGCCAATTCGAAAGCGCTCGTTAATTAACCGACTAGGCTAGGCCATAGGGCCATGAAGGCAAATATTCCTTCGCAACGACTTTATGAAAAAAACTTCTGTCACTGTCTACAAATTTTTATTTTGATCAATACGTATACAGTATATATACGAAATAAATTTATGCAGCTTTGCCCATATCATAATTAAATATATAAATATATCGTCTCTCCCTGGTTTTATTATATTAAGCATTTTTTGAGCCGTCACATATTTAAATCTTTTCTTGGCTAAGCAGAAACAAATTTCTCAGATAATTACGTCAATTTCTTTTCACTAGAACAAGCTATACAATTAATCACTGATCCTACGATCAGCAATTAATTTAACAAATCGTGTACCTTTATGGTATATGCCTATTAGTAAAACCAATTTCAGTATAGATCTTAACATAATAATTTTTATCAGTTATTTATTTTTAAATTTAATAAACAAACAAGTATTGAAAGCTAATAAGTTACGTGATTGTTTCGTTAACAATGACCTCCTTCTCTAGACCGAAAGATCTAGATTTGAAATATCAGATATTGTGGTCAAAGCACTAGCACTTGACCAAACAAATACTAGACCGACCTTCATTACAAACGAAACCCTCATAGTTAAACAGATTTTATTATATTTAACAGCAGCCGGGCACCCATAATTAATGCTTTTTGCAGTCGTATTATAAACTTCCAAATAGTTCAAGGTTTGCATAGTTTTGTTACGATTCTTACATAGCACACTTGGTGGCGTATGGGTCGATATGGATATTAAAAAAAATAGTTTTTTTTTTATTATTTAACCGAAAATATAATTTGATAATACTAAAACTACCTACTACTTCTATCGACCAAAAACATAAGGAAAAAGTCGTTTGCAGAAATAACCATGTATTACTTCAAAGTCTCTGTGAATAGTACAACAATGTTTATGCGAATAAAGACTACAATATAATACCGAGTGTCAGGTTTACAAAGATACAGATATCGACCATAATAAATCCGTCGAATGATAGATGTCGCTTGCGCAAGATTTCGAGACCGGTTTTGCCCAGTGGCCAGAACATAATTGATTCTCTCGCGGAACGGAGAATACGCTCGAAATACTATCGCTAAATGTCGCGAAGACTTAAAGCGATTGGTCTTCTTTGCTAGTTCCAACACGACCAACCTCGATGAGATTTATATATTAATAACGTATGTTATGTTAACGACAACAAATAAGCCCTAAATCTGTCGACTTATTTGTTTATAAATATATATATTCTTCTTTATTGACCACCAACATACGCATGACAAGGCTGACTTAACACAAATTAGTTATTTTCTGCATTCAAAGGTTAAGTAAATATTTATGATGGCGGCATGTGTTTGCTTTTACTTAACAGGAGAGTGGATCTCTCTCCAGAAGTTGGACTTTGACAAATTACTTTTTTCTACTATGGATTCTTATAATATAAAAAAAATATTAACCGACAACTCTTAATTACCAAAATGTAAAAGAAAAAAATATAAATAATTTAACAACTACTTATACATAACAGATTATCTAAAATTACATTTATACGTGTGCCACTTCTAAAGTATTATCACTTCTGAGTTTTTTCCTTTGGTTATAACCTCTTTAGTTGAATCAAACAAGCATTTATACTGTATTAAGTACAAGCTATATTTATAACAGTATATACGTAACTCATGTCACACACAGTTTTGTCCAAAATTATACTTTTACACGTTCCGTTATTAACCTTAAATATGACAATCGCGATCAAAAATTAACGTGAAAACATCATCAGATCATATATTTTTGCGAAGTAATTTCGTTCGACAATTGAGGAATGAAATGTGCAACACCGCTGCACCGGACCAGCTTTGGGCTTCCTCCTTTTAGTTATATTTATCTCTATAATATTTTAATACTATGAGTAAACATGTACTCTACCTTAGTGATCGATCATTTTTAATCGGCTACAATTAGATCGTTCTGGAAACAATATTATGAGATATATAATCTAAACGGACAGATTTGCAAGAGACATTTATTATATTATCTTACATACAGAAAATCAATTACAATATAGGGTAAAAGCACTAATGCCAGACACTTTAAGGACAAATTAAACTTCATTCTTAAAATTAAAATGTGTTTATCAAAAAATTACAGGTAATTTTTGTTTAACTGTTAGAGCAACTTTCGGTAATTAACTTTTTCATAAAAAATATTTATAAATGTCCTATTTTGAACTAAAATATATATTCTTGTTAGGTTAGCCGTAGGCTCTAAAAGATGACATCATTAAAATTCAAATCCACCACAAATAGACATCAATTGGCACTAATAGTAGACATGAAAAACGAGCAGAGTGTGTGCTTGAAAATTATTAATTAAGTAACAATATAATAAAATCAAATAACATAAACAAACAATTGACAAAAAATAAACAATATTTAACCTTTTTGCTTTTTAAAAGTAGTTAATTTTTGCATTTTAAATACTTTAAACTATACAAAACAAACATAAATTTTCTTTTATAGTATAGTAATAAATTTTAGTATATAAACTTTCTTCTTCATTGTCAATCTCACACTCTTCAGTTAGATCATCTAAGCTATCTCCAGATTCTACTCATTCCTCTTTAGTACTTGAGTCACTATAGAAATCAGTCTAGTTTTCTAGCTAATTTCTGAGCAGCCTTAAGTTTTCTTTCTTCTTCATTTTTCTGCTTCATTTTTTTCTTCTAATCTCTTTTTTTCTCTTCTTCCATTTCATTCCATTTTCTTTCCTTGTTTTCATAATATTGCGGCCATTGCGTGGAGGACACTATAGAGGGTATTTTTTTTCTTCCGTTTTTTAGAATTTTCTCTTTTAAAGCTCTTTTAAAGGGACTGGGAATAATTTCACACATATTATGGGAGAGACTTTTTGGAAATTGTGACGTGGATGGCATTATCACTGACAGGGTATTTTCTCTTTATCTTTGGGTGTCTTTCCCTTGACTTTGTTCAGTAAAGTTACTCGTGGCACTCCAAATTTTTCCGCCGCAGTAGCCGTCGGAACGCCCCGCCTGCATTCTTCTATAGCTGCTTCTATATTGGCTTCAGAATATCTAAACATCTGACCCTTTACTGGCGGCATCATGCTCGAACTTTATTCTTAAATTAATGGATACTAATGGTTGACATCTAGTATACCCTAATAGTTGATACTGTCTTCTTTTAGTTAGGCTAGTGTAAAACAAACGAAACTCAGACATAAACTTTATTTTTATAATATAAACGCTTAATTTGCATTGAAATAAGCTAACAAATTAAGTTCTATGTAACCCTATTAGAAGACACACGTGTCATCTTTTAGGTTTTGATTAATTACTGGTACTAATAGTAAACACCTCTTAAAATTTATGCTGAAATAAGCCAAAATAACAAGGTAATAGTCCTAAGAAAACAATAATTTCATACATTTATAATATCGGAAGCAACAATAGCCAATAATCATATAAATAAGACAAAATCACACCTGATAAAAGTCTGTTGTCTTAAGAAAAACGCTAAGAATTACGCGCGTAACATCAACTTGCTCACATTGGTTGTTGTCAACTGATGCCATTTTAAAATTTGCTTCTTAAAATGCATGCAAGTTTGAGTACGTATCATGGATGGCACTAGGTGTCTTTAACATCAGTAGCAATGTTATTTAAATGATTAGTTTTCTTATTAGAAAATATTTTTTTCGAAAATGTCATCTTTTAGTTCAATGTCGAGCATTAGTGCTTTTACCTTATGAGCACAAACATATGTAGCTATTTAAATAGACCACACGTAAATTTATACCTTAATTCAATTTAAAAGAGATTGACATAAAGAGAAAATATAAATTATTTATTTAGCAATGTTTAGTCAATGGGACAACTTTGCAATGTCCATTTTCCAGTAAATCCATATACAAACTGAGTCATAGAGCACTTTTCCAAACAGTGAAACAGTAATATAAGTCCATTCTATTTTAAGGGCGAACAAAATGAAGTTTACGGTACTGTAGTGTATGAAGGTTTTTTTTTTATAGCCCGGGAGGGCAAATTACTCTACTCCACCTGATGGTAAGTGGTAGTAGAGTCCAAACGCGACGACGAGGTAGATTGATACTCAAGCTCCTCACAAATTTGAATTGTACCTATTTATTTTTTAAATTTGGTATCTACTTCATAACTTGATTTAATGAAGAATATTGTATGGACGAATCATTATTTTATAGAACCCGGAATCAATGTTTGTAGTTACTATCCAGGTGAATCTGAACTAGGCCCTATCACCAATTAAACGTCGTCGTTAGTGTAATTAAATGGAAATGTGTGTGATAATGTACAGTACTGATTTTATCTGATTTAATCTACTAAAATTAAAACGATATCAAATAAAACATATGCTGGTTTCAAATCTACACAACTCCTACTCTATTTCGAATATATTTACGTTTTCTGGGGATATTTAAGATTTAAGGGACCACCTTTCACGAATATCACAACTCAAGTAGTGTTTTTTTTTATAATATCGTAAAAAGTAACCAGCCAGCCAGTTAACGTGCCATTTCTGGTCAATGACCGCCTATCTTCTTGAGGAGGTATAGTGCTTATTTCAGCATGCTGCTTTGATGCGGGTTAGTGAACACATGTGACAGAATTTAATTCTACACATTCAGGTTGCCATAAAAAGCCGCCGACCACGAAATGAATTATAAGCACAAAAAAAATTCAGTGCACTTGGGCTGATTCACCTGTACTTACCACTAAACTATTTTCGGTTTTTATTTGATAGAATTACCATATCAATGTTTATGGACCCAGCTTGACTTTAGCATCGGGTAGTCAATCTCTTCATCTATTTCCTTACTCATCATAAGATTCTATTTAACTTGCGACCTCGTTGTTATGTCATCGTTTTACAATATAAAACAAACATAGCGTCACAGCATTAATTTTATATGCATGAGTAATTGTAAACGAAATTGTAATATTGCTAAAGTTACGGCTGAAGCGAATATCAGGAGTCGGGTACTACTGTTACATTCTTGGCTTCTATCACACCGACGTACATTTACGACAGGTTTTGTCGAAGTATCTTTAATTTCCATATATTCATTACGGTTATATATATTTATGTCATTAAGAAAGGTCATTAGTCGTTATTAAGATGCGGAAATGGCAAATTAAATACATAATTAAACTTGATATATATAAATGTACAGTTACCATTAAAAAATTGATATCAAAGTTATGAGTTACCGGTAACACAAATATTTTATTTAACTTAATCGCGTCATAAGATTTGAATGTTAAACATTTTGATAAGATAATATTCAAGTTTAGTCATCATAATGTTTAGACTGTTAACTTTAAAATAGGTATATCAAAACAAATATTAAATTATTCTAAATAGGTAACATATAAGTAATCATCATGAGCCTGTATTCGTCCCCTGCTGGACAGAGGCC
Source organism: Nymphalis c-album (assembly GCA_963151315.1). NCBI lineage: Eukaryota > Metazoa > Arthropoda > Insecta > Lepidoptera > Nymphalidae > Nymphalis > Nymphalis c-album. Next base: position 571,851 of record OY720612.1, read on the forward strand.
TCTCCTAAGGTACGATACTGAGTCCCGACTACATTTGTTGTACCACCACAAGTAATATTTAATAAAAACATCAAATATTCCTCGACAAAACATAAGCGCATCCGAATTAGATAATAATAATAAATTGTGATTAATTAAAAAATAAATAATTTTATGATAAAAGTTGGGAACATTTAAAGTAACTTTAACTTACAAGATCCCGTGGATAAAGAGCAACGAAGTACTCTTATTACTTAGGCTAGAGTAGGTACAGTAAACATATAGACATAGTCCACACTCAACTTAGTTACAAACTAGATCTAATAGTATTGAAACCACAAGAATTTATCTATTTATTATATAGTCAGGACCGTTATAAATCTCGCGATAGGAGTTTGTATTTAGTGGTTTTACTATAAGGAATCTTTAATTAACCGAACATTCCTCGGTGCGAAAAGATTGAAATAGACATATTGAAGTCGTAAAGACCGACCCTGGAGTGATACAGAATTTCAAACGAGACATCGAGACAGATGATAAATAATTTTAAAATTGGATCCTAGCCAAACACGATATTCCGATATAACTGTCACCACTATTATATGATAATGAAGAATTCGTCGCGTCGTCGTCGCTTACCAGCTTAAAAATTGACAACTTCGACCGTTTACGGTACGGTGTGAGAGCCGACCGTACGCAATAACCAAAGCATAAAGCGAATTGGTCTTAGCCGTAAATTGACGCGTTTCTAAACGTTTATGGCGCCAACTACAAAGGCAGAACATTACATTTAACTGCGGGATCATGAATCGATTGCTTTGCATTGCATTTGCGTCGTACGTTACCGTTTAGAGAAACAAACGCTACTGTTTACTAAATTCGAAATATACTTTGATTTAAAAATGTAACATTAACAAGACATGTTGTTACTGCAGCGTCGATTTAGTTTCCGTTACATTATATTGAAAGATTATGTATTTTTATTAGAAAAAACCAAATGAATTCCCTGCCGATCATTTTCAGTACATCAATTAACTTACAAAACAGAGATCGTTTCACACCCAATTTAGTGAATATTATGAAATGATAAAGTATACTTTTACATTGTAGTACATTATGTTAATAAGTCACAATATAAGATACAGATAATTATTACTGATTTTTTTTTTAAGTTTTTCGTTGACAAAAATCGAAATCTCTTATCGTCATGTGAGCGCTTGCCACCTGTTTCCGCGGAGATTGTTTAAGTTAGACCTTACTCAGAGTATAAATGGTATTTAGGCTACTACATATTTTCCACATCCTCATAATCAGCCTAATTCAGGCAGCTGGACGATGTTTTCTTCACCGACAAACACGACATATTTAAAAACATGAATTACCTGCTTCCGTACTGTAAAACTCATATTTTAAATCACAATCCTCTTTTAAGATTCACTGTCCTATCCAATCAGTTATCTCGGCTAACTTATACCATAACGAAATCACGAAGACGCAATGATTAGCTCTTTTGAAGGGGTTGATTCTATTAAAGTAACTTATAAAGCTATGTATACACGTTCCGAGCACAAAGGGCCAATGGCCATTAGCGCTTATTAAGCACCAACACACAATGTTAGCGGTGTCATATTACGTTCGTCTCGGCGCACACTGCCGCGGCCTGCACTCTTGGGTATTGCGCTCTTAATGTATCCTTTCACTAGTGTATAATCGCTGCTTTACTTGTCCATATACACTAACTAAACTAACTAATGTCAGTGATCATCTTAGTTATTTTATATTTCGTTCGCAAAACTGGACTGACGAAAAAAGATTTAATTGTATTCTATTAAAAGCAAAAATATAAAAGTAAATTTAACTAGCAATTCACAACTAACTTATATTAATATAATATTAAACATACCTACATACCTACCTACATGTATATAATAAAAATAATATAATTTTAAAAGTTAAGTTAATATGTGGCTAGGTAAGGTAGGTAGACAATAAACAATGTAGAAATAAAAGTTATTTAAAAAAAAAAGAACATCTCGTGATAAATTTGAAAAATGTGGTTTGATTTTTTGTCACACAAAAATTTTAAACATGATATAATTTGACCGGACGGAAGTTAAGCTTTTCTAGAAGTTAGCAGATTTAAAATATAACGATAACAATATATATATAACAATTATAATAATCGAAGTCAAAAGTATTTACACATATTGGCTGCGCAATGTGCCTTTTAGAGCCGTTTTAACTTGTGGATACTAAACGCCAGTTTCTGAAGTGATGAGCAAAGTCAGATCGACTAATCCAGCTAAATACTGAACGCTCATTGGGCCTACGTCATCAGCTGTTTTCGACAAATGACCGTTCAGATTAAACTTAAATTAGTTAATTTAAGTTTGACCGGCGTTTCAGGAACTGAATATAAGTATCCTTATTGGTCCTGTCTAATTCATTTAGTACAGGGACTGTGAACAACAGACAGCGTCATTGTATGTCTTCAATATTTATTTTTGAAATTATAAATCATCATCATATTATCCCTATATTAAAAAACCGGACAAATGCGAGTCGGACTCGCCCACCGAGGGTTCCGTACATATTTGAAGTACATATTTAGGGTATTGTTAATTTAATTTTGAAAATTTTAAATTAACTAAGCAGGTAAGCATAACAGTGCAAACTGTTAGTTTTGGTTAAGTACACCAAGTTATTAGGTACCTACCTATACTTATAAAAAAAGGGAAAAGGTTTTCTTTTATTCTTCGTCATAAATCGAATCTATACATCATAAAAATAAATAACACTCTGTTTAAGCTTGTGCAATGAAGCCCTTTCATACGATACCCCACATGACACGGTTAACTTAATTCAAAATTTGGACCGCCGACTCTTGCATGAAAACCCTGTTTTTTTATGATTTAATTACAAATGTATAGTTTTCAGATTTTTCCCTATAATTGTAGTATATGACGGTATTACTTGCCAAATTTCATACTTCTAGGTCAACAGGAAATACCTTATGAATTTTGATTTCCTTGAGTGTCGAAATATACGTTTTTTGAGGCATAAACGGCCGTACCTTTTTTTTACGTTAACTTAGAAGTTTGATTTTTCACAGTTTCAAGAGACCATACACTTGAGTATATCGTTTTAATTTCAACTCGATACCTTCACGCGTACCCGAGATAAAGGGTCTTGACAGACGGACGGACGGACGGACAACAAAGTGATCCTGTAAGGGTTCCGTTTTTTTCCTTTTGGGGTACGAAACCCTAAAAACTAACGAAAAATTGTAGAGCAATGGCAAATGAATTGTGTTATTGGTTTACAAACGGAATCATACTTAGGCCTTATTTTGTCATTGATCTTTTTCTGAGAAAAACCATCTCTTTTAATATTCGGGATCCAGTAATCAAATCATTCAATTCAAGTATTGAATATTAAAACGATAAGCGGTGAGGACAGTTGTTCTAAATCCATGTTCTACGTAACATTATTGCTGTGATATCCGTGAGGCCACTTCAATTGTTCCACATCAAAATTAAGTACATTAAAAAGTAATATACATTAGGTACAATAAATAGATACAAATTTCTCTACAAAAATGATGCTTTAAAGCAGGCTTGTGGTAGTTATATACCAAAGAGTTAACTTTTTAATTCTATAAACTAATAAAAAAAAATCTCATTGTTATCTAGTACTCGAAGTTAAAATGAGAACCCTGACTTCAAAAAGATTGCGAACCACTGACGTAACTTACTAAGCATACACGTGTCCGATTTCACTCGTCGCGACGTAACACACACATGCGCAAATAAACCGGGAACCTTAACCTAAAGGGATAAAGTTTCAAGTGTACGAGAATATGGATATTTCTATTACAATAAGCCACGATTATAATAGCCATTTACGTATGGATAAATAATTGTGTTAGATTGATAGCCGTGTGGTTCCGACTAAGTAGGTTTAAGTCACTTCCCCAAGCTGTCGTTGTCGTTAGAGCTGACTAAGAGATTTTTCGTTAACTATGGGATGTCAACCAGCATGTTAAAGCATCCATCTAATCGTTTGGTGGAGCGAAATCAACCCTTTTTTCAATATATTCCAACGTCTGGCGTCAGACTGGCGTCTGGCTGGCGTCTGACAGGCGACCGGTCGTAAATTGGTACCATATTTTTATTTAAGCAATTTTAACTCGCAGTTACAAATAAATACGATCAGATTCAGATCAAATTAGTGATTATAACTTTTTAATCATGATCTTTTATGGATATTCCCCTAGAAAGTAATTTATTTCCCCCACTTAAAGATTCTGATGTTTCCATTTAGTGTATTCAAGAAGTAGTAGTAAAAGAAGTACATAGTACACACATACAAGCATAGATGTGTATGAGGCATGAAGAGCGCTACAGAAGTGGTGGTTTCAGTTGAAACAACTAAATAGGCAAATAGGATTACTGTTTTATAGATTAAAAAATAGTAAGCATAAATCAAATTAAAATAAAATGGGAATTATATGTTCCAGGTACCAATTGGTTAATATAATACAAAATAGTATGTGAATAATTTACTGATATACAAAGAATAGGACATATTTTCTAATATATAATCTAAGGACAAATAAATTGTTATTTTAATAGCATGAAAGACCATTTCATACAAGGTCACATTACTAAGACTGTTTCAATGCACATAAACATTAAACTAACTTAAAAACTTGCATAACACCAAACATAGATGCCAAACAATTATAACTTATAATACAAATTGTATAAGATACATTTTAGTATGAACATGGAATACAAGAATCATTTAAAGTTATACTAATTTGTATAACAGTTTCACATACATAGATTTAGTAGATAAAGTAATGTAGAAATAAAATGTTATGATTGAGAATTTTTAACGTTATGCAATTCGATTGTGTAAGGAACAATTGGCTTTAGCACACCAGATTTACATGTTGTTATTTGACATACTCTTGTTTAGTCCTGCATTATCTATCGTCTTTATGGTGCCATAAATATTAATAAAAATCAATTAATCTCAATCCTCAAAAGCAGACTACACCTTTCTATTTCCTACTCTCTATCTACTAACTTGTATGTCATCTGTATAAATGTAATAGCTATTTATCTACATTATAATATAGTACTCATATGTCTTATGTAATGCTTCAATTTCAATTTGTACGTAAAGATGATGATGACTTGTTTGTTAATAGTTATTTATAAGATATTATTTAGTATGTCAATAGCTATTGTGGGAATTAATTAACTCTTTATTAAAATAAGTTTTTAATAGAGTGGTATTCTTCTTTAAGCTAAAACCTTAGCCAAAAACAAAGAATACATCATAACCATGTAGTTTCAGATAAAGTAAGGTAATAGCCGTCATGTTAGGCAAAATCTGTATGAATATAATCATAAATACCATTTAATTCAACAGAGTCTTTATTTCACAGACTATTAGATTTATAATTATGTTGTTTTCACACTAATGTGCAGTGGCGTAACTATCGCAGGGCTAGGTGGTGCAGTGCACCAGGACCCCGGAGCTCAGGCGCCCTCTAATCAGAGCTTTGAAAAGAGAGGAGCATAAAAGAAAATGAGAAGAAAAAGCTAGCGCCTGGAGCCTGCTCACAAGATTTTTTTATGTTTTTATATAAACATCAACAATTACAGAACTCCGTTAGTTAAGCTACGTGGAAAGGGGGGTCGAGAGTCTTTCTCTATGCACTGGGGCCCTTGTCCACCTAGCTACGCCACTGCTAATGTGGTACTTTTAATGCCTTAATAATTTTCTCTATTGTTCATATTTTATTGATATTGAAGTTAATAAAGCTCACAATGATAATTAAAATTGTAAACATGTTCTTTAGGCATTTCTAACTAAATGATTAGCATGTAGCTATTAAATACAATCTGTGTGCACTCATTATGTTACTTGAAGTTTATTTATTTCATTATTTATTTATTTACTGATAATGAGTTTATTTAGATTAGAAGTATCTCTGGCTCCCAACGAATAAAGTATGCAATTGAAAGTTATTGGTCTACTAGTTAGCTCTTTGTCAAACAAGTCATACATTGACCTAATCTACTTACATCCTTTGATAACAATAAATTATATTATTTGGGCGTCAACGTCTTCGTGAACGTAGACGAGACGTCGCCGGTCTCGGCTAGTCACTTCTTTGTGAGTAAACAATGTATAAAGTATCTAATACTTCCTGAAATATGCTAAAATGATGTCACTGCTGAGCGCTAGACACAGCCTACGCGCCTTATGTCACACTTAATCTTAGAGGACCAGCCTCTAATTGCCTCTGTATGACCTCCGACCTGACAACCGCTCTATGAATCTACTATTTCGTAATAGGTCACCACCAAAACAATAATACGCGACACACTTTCCATTAACGAAGGGAGTGACACAACTCCACATACTCTACTGTTACTTTCTCGCTCGCGCTCACTATAAAAACATAAAAAGCACGAGACAAAAAAATCTGTCAAAACTTTTAAAATTATTTACACGCATCACAGAAACTATACCAACGGAAAGTTAATTTTTAGAATGAAAATATGTAATTTAATTATATAGTACTAACCGTAACCAAGTAAACATAAATCCAAATCAGACAGCAAGTTGATGATCTCCGTAAAAACAAGACACAAAAACACTTAAAAACTTTACTTTGTTTTCGTATTACCACAATGTTAATACACAGGCAAACACAGCATGCACTATCACGGGACACGACAAGAATTACGCCACTTGCACTTTAATGTTTATTTACAATAATGACCCTTCAATATCACACATATTTCACGGGACGTCTGTCGCAGTCCAACGAGTTTCAGCCATTTTGCTTATTATTAATTGTAGACTGAATGTCATAGACAACCGCTGTTAAGCAGCTACGAAATGTAATGCCACCTCTACACGGCCACTTTTGTCTATACTTTGTCCTTTGACAAACTTTTATTAACTCTTCCGTGTATTCGTTTCTATTAAGTTATTTTACTTGTTAGCCTTATATGGAAAAGTTATTTTTTGTTTATTATATGCACCTTTCAAGTACCAGTCCCGACGTAGCCCTAGAAAAATAATGATTATACCCCCTAATAAAATTTTGATCGTATCATTTAATTAGAAATCTAAAGTATTTATATTGGTTTTACATAAATCAAAATCTGTACAATAATATTGACCAATGTGTATATTGTGGTGTTTATAACACACACACAATAATCGTATGTTTTAGATGTAGATAATAAAAAGGTTCAGTATGTTTCTCTTTGGTCGGGAGTAAAAAAGACAACGCAATTGTTTTAAATTGTTTTGAGTTTAGCAATGTATCAAAATGGAATATAAATATTGCCACATTGCTTTATTTTTTATAATTGTAAGAAAAGTAAACATTGAATCGTAGTTTATTATTTATACAGTTTAATGTTTAGTTATTTTTTATTACACAGATGAGTTTTCACGTTGTTTACTGCGATGACCCAGATGAAGAAAATAACTTAAAAACTTTAACTTCATGTTTGTTACTTTTCGATTTTTATGTTATATTTTATGTGAAATTGCAGAAGCATTTAATAAATGTATAATTTTAGATATACCTCCAGAATTTCCTCTAGACTTTAATCAAGTTTTTGATGATGCCAGTAACGTAATGCGGAAAGTTGTTGGCAAAATGATGGCTCACAAACGTTTGCTTGGACTGGATTGGTAATTTTTATTAAATTACATTAAATATGCATAAAATAGAGAAACGTTAATAAATAATGACATGTTAACATATATTGATTTTTATAACTTTGTTGTTTTATTTAAAGCAAAGCTAATTGTAGCCATACTTTTTAAGATAAGCCTTGTCTAATAAAATAGCTCGGTCATAACGTCATAATAAGTACAAAAATGTTTTTAGCAGGAACGATTTGCTGTTGGCATGTTACATAAATCACGGCATTGTATCTTATTTTTTATATTTATGAAAAATAAATTATATTTATAATTTCATTCTTTTTAAAAATATTTTTGGGAAAAAACTGGTTTTCAGAAATATTTAAATTAACATAAACGTCAAAAGGACAATTTTTTTAAATTTGACAAATCATTTGTGTATGGCTACCAAAAAAAATATCACGTGAATTATTGAATTCAATAACATAATAATTAATATGAAATAATTAATAAATAAATTTCATTTATCTTTAAACTGTTTTATTAGTTAAATTTATTAATAAAGAAATCTGTACTATGACTGTTACTGGTATATGAATACAGAAATCCAAGTGTTCATTTTGTTTGACATAAAATGGCGCTCAATTAATTTGCACGTAGAAATCGAATTCTTGAACGAAAAGTTTTGAAAGCCCGCGTATTTTTTGATTAAATATATTTTGAAATTGTACTCAACTTAATCATAGTAGATTCCATTACAATATAATTTATATAATATGCTGGAAGATATTAATTTAAATATAATTGTATCAAACATTTTGAGTGAGAAACGCTACAGCCATTGCAGGTTATGTTTAAAGATTATTAAAGAGCAATATGTTCGTTTAGATGATGCAGTCTCTTTATATCCATCTAGTGGTATTTTTCAACCGCTCTCCGAAATTCTGGCAAATCTTTTGGATGAAAATGTAAGTAAAAATTACCATATAATAACTTAAAGTAAGCTAAAGAAATACATTTCAAAGTAAGGTAATTTTTTACAGATTTGTGATGAAATAACCGGCGTTGAAGCAGTTTGTACGGATTGTGTCAACATTGCGCTCACATCAGCTCGTTTTATAGAAAAATGTCAGAAATCGTCGCATATTTTGAATCGAGTATTTGAAAAGCTTTCAGATAATTTCAGCACTGATATTAATACAAACGATACCGATAAAACCTTATATATTGTGATAGACGATTTAGAATCTAAAATTCTGCTTGTAGATAAACCTCAAAAGAAGCAAAAACCAATAGTAACCAAGCTACCTTTTGAATGTCATATCTGTGATGAATATTTTGATACATTTGCAGATATAAAGGCTCATAACTTAGCAATACATGGAACTTTGACATGTGATAAATGTAATGAAACATTTGAGAGTGACATTGATTTGGTCTCCCACGAGGGTCTTAGCCATAAGTATAAATGTCCTGAATGTCCACAATATAGACGTACTGAGGAAGGCTTACGAGACCATCAAGATAGGCTTCATAATATATATGTTTGCAAAGAATGTGGTAAACCTTGTCATGGTCTGGATAAATTACATATACATGAAGATAAGCATAAAACAAAAAGCTCCTGCCCAAAATGTGGAAAAACTTACACAACTAGAGAATTTTATGAAAGGCATGTTAAGTTATGCCTTAACAATTTAATTGATCCTCATCCAATAAGAAGTAATATGGAGAAAACCTATAGCTGTGAGAACTGCGAAAAAGCCTATAGTACCCCAGGAGGACTAAGAGTGCATAATCGGTTTGCACATGGAAATGCTAAGCCTCATGTATGTAAAGAATGTGGAAAAAAATTCACTGCACCCAGTTACTTGAAGGTCCACATGATAAAACATACTGGTGAAAAGAATTATAAATGTGATATTTGTAACAGTAGATTTGTTTCAAAAGAAGCCCTTTTATATCACACACGACGACACACCGGTGAAAAGCCATATACTTGTAAATTTTGTAGTGAAAGATTTGTTAATGCTTCTGCTAGAGCCGAACATATTAAGTTTAAACACGTGGGACCAACTTTAATGTGCGAGATTTGTTCACGAAAATTCGTCACAACACATTTCTTGAAGCAACATATAAAAAGACATCACGACCCAACTAGCAAGTTGTACTATGGTAGTAACATGATACCTCCAAATCTACCAGGTGAACAGAACATGCGAAGGTTTATTATTAAAACTGAAAATTAACTGCAATATATTTACATGAACCACACAAAACAAGCCACCGTCTAGTTAAATATATTAAATTGTGTTGTATTGTACTTTAAAACCTAAGTTATTGTAATAATTATGATTTCTACTAAGTTAATTTTAAGTTATTAAAGCATTCAATAAAATTAACATAAATTAAATATAATTTTCATTCAATGACTTAAAATAATATTATTTATTCAGCTATTGTTTTTTATTGATTTATTATAACAAAAAAATTATTTAATTGAATACAAAGTATATTACATGTTTATAAAACATTCAAATTCAATCTACTTCTTAGATAATTGTTAAAAGCTGTGATAAACTTCTTGACGGAACTGGCTTCTGTTCTCTATGCATATCCATCAATTTGCATTAAGACAATAAAATAGAATAAACTTTCTCCATAAGAACCGAGGAGCCCTTAACTTTGCCCGGGAATGAGACATGTATTGTTTTAAATTTGTAGCTAAAAATAATTAAACAATTCCAATGTCATCTCTTTATTACTCTACAAAAACACTGTTTAATGATAAAGATAAACATATGTCATGTATTAGCAATTCAAAATAGAACGATAACTATATTTACAATACTTTTCCAGATTTTTGTAATTCTATTAAATCAGCTTTTGTAATAAAAAGTTTGCTGTTTGGATTAAAATGTCTCTGGAAATGCTTACGCAGTTGATGACTAGTGATGAATTTCATGTGACACAGAGTACACGCTTTAGTGGGGCCAATGTGTTTTCGTTTTTTATGTTCCATTCTTCGAGATGCTGAAAGAAAACTTTCATCACATAAATCACAGGGAAATGGTCTCTCTCCTGTGTGTAACCTTACATGGTAAACTAAAGCTGGATAAGTAACAAACTGCCCGCCACACAGATTACAATGAAAATTTCTCTCCTTCGTATGTTTGACAATATGGTCCTTCAATCTGCTAATAGCATCAAATTTCTTATTGCACCAGTTACAAGATAATACCTTTCCAAATCCATGATCAGTCTTTAAATGTGACCTCAGTCCGTTTTTGCTACTATAACATTTGTTACAAATATCACAAATGTATCTCTCTGGCTTATATCCTGTAATTCCACATCTATTAACATGTATTTTAAAATTATGTATATTAAGAAATTTTTTGTCACAAAGAGAACATATTTTGGCATTGTGATTGTCTAGATGACCTCGAAGTGCCTTTCTCGATACAAACTCAATGTTACACAATTTACACTTAGCTGGAATGTGGTAATGATTTTCATGTGATTTTAATATCTTGAGTGTGCTAGACATGTAGGAGCATTTGTCACATTGTAAAGTCTTTGGATAATGCACTCTTTCCATATGCTCTTGTAACTGTGTTGGGGTAGAAAAAGACTTAGGACACTCCTTGCATGGGTTATGTGTTTTATTGTGAGCCTTTATATGTTTTACTAAAAGGAACTGATTAGGAAATTTTTCCCCACATTCATTACAAAAGCATTCTTTCAATTTTTGTTGCGCCTGAACATATTTTCGACAACTCTTCATTATTTCTTTTAAAATGGCTACCTTCTTTGGTTTAACTTCGTAGCTTTTATGATTTGTGAATACGAGATTATCAGTCTTATTTATAATTAAAAACGCAGTTTGAGTATCTGTCTTGAGTGTATCCAATTGAGAAAGTGAATTTTTCAGAAGTTGTATTACTTTCACCCATTTATCCAAAGAAAACTGCCGGAGTTGTTGGAATAAATAACAATTAATAGTTATTTTCGCACAATTCTTGCACAGAATTTGAGGCAATAGAGGTTCCTCTGGTACCTATTACAAAATAATTGTTTTAATTTATGAAATGGTATACACAACATATTTTAATTGATGAAAGCCAGAATGACGAAAAACAGCCTTAGTAAATCTATCGGGTAAAATGTATGGATAAAAATATAATTTAAAACCTTCCGTTAAAAGAAAAGACGTTTATGGTATGGTGCATTAGACATTTGTGGCATGTTATTGTTTTTTTTTTTCACAATACATAGCTACCAATATCTTTTGACTTTTGATTACTTACATTTAAAATTCCAAGCATACTTTGATACGAAATTGAATTTTCGTAGTAACGCGTCTGTAATTTAACAGTGTCTTCTATATTTATATATTTGTTATTGGTAGGTGATAAACATAACCTACAGACGTGTTCATTTTCGCCACATACGAATTTTAGTGCTGACAAAGTTATTTGGTCTTCCACTTTTGTATATTCCATGTTTTATTAAACTACAACAGTGCAAATTCAATAGACTTATAGTTTTAATTCATCTTATAATAAATAAATAGTATTAAGTTAAAAATGACGTTTCTTAATTCTTATATCAGAATCTCATATAAAACATCAAATTACCAGTGTCAAAAATCTAAATAGTTCATTATTTGTGTCATTTGTATATAAATACCACTGTATGTGTGAAAAAGAATAAATTATTAAAAATACTTCGGTATTAATATTCGGTAATTCATCAGAATATATTTGTATATGTTGTATAAATCAGTTTTAATAGTTTTAGAGTCATGTTTTTAGAGTTTGCTACTAGCTTTTTCCGTTGCAACTTGTACCTTGCGTGAGTTCCTTGCATTATTGTTCACCCAGTGGCCGGTGCAACACTATCAGTATCAAATTATTCAATACCGAGGTAAGTTTTGTTTCGTGATTGTTTTATTTATTATTTTTATGCTGCTGCGTATTTACTGAATATAGGGTTATAATCTAGAGTTAGTTCACGTCATTACTTTTTATATTGATGACACATCTAAGCAATAACAAAATTATTCCTCATACCAGTGTTGTCGTTACGTCGATTATGTATCGATATTTTTGCGATAAGGAAGATTTATTGGACCTGTTTATTAGGTACACTAATTTTTTACAAGCGATAGCTTTAAATTGTTAATCTTTCAAAATATAAATGAGATAAATAATTACTTTTTAATTATATAAGTAATTTGAATCATGTCGAGTATATTTGATGAGTGATTACTTGGTATTTTTTCTAAAGTGAAAAATAACTCGATACGTATAATAATATTTAAAAATACTGGCGTCATTATAACTTATATAATATATAAGTAATATAATACTAAAAATATTTTCAGATGTCCGCATATTTACCGGTAACCTTAAACGGATCAAACTTACGAGAACGACATCAGTATTTGAACTCATTAGTTACTAAAGCATATGAGGAAAATGTTTCTATCTACGACATCATTACTCTACCAGAAAACACATCAATCGACCGAATATTTAAAATCGACCTTGCGTCTAAGTATAAATACATTGAATACATTTTACAAAACCTGAAAGATGACGATATGCTATTTGTGAGCAGAGCACTTAAATGCCATTGGCTCCTCGAACCGAAATACTGCGACGTAATAAGTCCCTTATACTTAGAAGATGTTCTGTATCCAGAAATGATCCAACCAGCTGTAAACAAAATGAAGCACTGGTTGCGATTGAACTTAAAAAACTCAGAAAGATGTCAGGAGTTTTACAATTTTTACAAGTCTAATATGGATGAAGCTATAAATTTTTTTTGGCACTCTTCCAACGAATTTATTTTAAGCGAATTACCGAATATCATAGACAAATTGACGCCTGTGCAAGTGAAATTGCTCTTTGAGATATGCCCTCCTGCTTGTGCACTATATTTTAAGATATTACCGAACAATCGCACTGCGTTGTCGCGTTATGTAAACGATGAATGCAATTACTTCAAATGTGTTAAATACTTAATGAAGCATGACGGAAACTCGTTTTTAGATATTGTTGAGAAATATTTCAACACGTCTAAGTTGGAACCTTTCGGCCCAGCATCGACTGAATTCATAATGAAACATTATAAAAGTAGAGTTTTAGCCAAAATTGAGTTGTATGCGTCATCATTACTTAATATAAAAACATTAGCTGCTTACTTGTCCAGCGATGAAGCTAATGATATTATTTTACAACTTGCGCGGGCTCATTACCTTGCGTCCTGGTTTTCATACCAGAAAGTAGAACCACTGTTTAAACGCTTGAGTATAAAAGAACGAACAACCCTAAAAAAACAAATTTTTGTAGATAAAACTGTAGGTGACAAAGTTGCTGAATGGCCTTATTCATTACCGACACCATTAATTCTGGAAGAAGACTATTATCTACTCGATCGTATGAAACCAGTTTCAATCGGATGCGGTCTTAAGAAGTTTTTAAAAAAAAGAAAATATAAACGATATTCTTGTGAAATAGTCAGCATGGAAAAGTCTCAATTACAAAAATTATTTAATCGCTACCGCTTCACAGGTTTCGAAGCTACATTTTGCGAGTTAAGCAAGAAATTATTAGCTGAGGGCACAATTGAGGGGAGGCTAAATATGATGTTGGTCCTTGTTAGTAAAAGTGGTGGTGTTACAGAACAAGTTGAAAAGTTACTTAGGTTTTTAGTAGAAAGACATAAAAATGAACCAAACACACTACGAGCAGCGGTGATAAGGTCTCTCGTGAAACGGGAACGTGTATGGTGTGTACAAGATCAGGCCTGGGACTATTTGTTGGAGTTTGGACGAGATATAGGACTTGATGGTTCCACCACTGAACTTATTTGCCGAGAAGGTCTTCATGCTGTCATCATAAGACACTTGTTAAATGATATTTCTATCCCAGAATATTTGCTATCGGGTTTTATACGCGAGTTCTCAACTCTGTCCGAATACAAACTGAATATAAAAGAAAAGGCGCTAATTACAAAACGCTTACCACTTCAACTTTTGACCTTAAGCCCTGTTGCTTTTTTGGATGTTCTTGGAGAATATAAGATTTCTATTAAAGAATTTCCCGATGCTGTACCTATACTTACAAAAACAGCAACTGTAGAACCTGATTTGGTATCTAGATTATACAAAGGAAAAATGTTACGACGTGAACTCTTCCATGAAAATTTTAGACTTAAACCAACTGATGCTATGTATCTAAACGCATTGCGATATGATATAAAACCTCTCGAAAATGGTAAAAGCTTTGCGATATTAGCCTCGGCACAGCGCACAAATCATGATAGGTTCCTTAAATCTTTGAGCGTGTACTTTAGCGAATCGGGTGGCTTAGCAGAACAGCACAGATTACTTTTAGAAGAAGCTTTAGAACGAGATCCTAAACCGTGGCTTGTTCGTCCAATGTGCACATTAATGACGAATCAGTCATTATTCAGACGTATTTCTGAATCATCATGTGAAACTAAAAGTGAAAATAATATAAAGTCAAAAATATTATTGTCTGAATTTAAATCGAATGCACATAAAACTAAACCAACTTTGGATATCGATGTTATTGATTGGCGAATTGTAGGAGTTAAAGCAATTGCAAATAAAGTGTTTATTTGTAGAACGAAAGACCAGGAACGATACCTAATGAAACTTGTGGAGTGGAGACGAACAGCTAAAATTTTATTAAAATTATCATCGAAAACCCCATTCGCTGTTGATTACTTCGTTCGCGTGTGCACATTGAGACCTTCGGTTGCTCTTAATTTTGGTTTATCGTCATATCTAACAAAAATTACAATCGATGAATCCATTTGGAATGCCTTGAAATCCCTGATTAAAAATACAAAAAATATATCCGATAAACGTGATTTGTTAAAGAAGTTAGAGCATCCAAATTCCGTTCCAAAAAATATAGAAGGCGATTACTGGGCGTTCGTGTATAATATTTTTCTTAAGATTGATAAGAGTAAGACTACGGTAATGGTTTATCACTTGGAAAACATTCTACCCGAAGTAGACAGAAACGTAATTACTGATATTTTAAAAGAATTTATCGATGACCTGAGTGTTGGTAAATTAGTGAATATTTATGATGACAATGAAAGAAGATCTCTGTATTTCCGAATTATAGCCAAACATTTGCTGCTATGTAAATCTGAAGAAGAACAGAAATATTTAAATGAAAATATATGCGATAGATTTTTTGATGTTTTGGAGGTTTTGTTTAAAACAGAAGATAATAAGGCCATAATTTCAGAATCTCTGGACGAATTCATACTTTCTTTGAAATATACTAAAGTATTCATAGACGAACACGTTTCGTCTATGACGGTATTTAAAAGAGTACTCAATAGATTACATAAGATTTTACCCATAGAAGAAAACTTTAGAAAATATGCGGAGATTCATTTAACTATGCTCTTTTATAAAAGCATAAAACAGATGAATAAATTTGAATTAAATATAACAGATTCAAAGAAACGCTACGAAGCTATTAAAGTTTTAGGTAAACTGTTCGGTAAATACATTGGTTACGAGATAAAAGAATTAATTTCGAGATACTTTAGGTCTGTGCTAGACATGTACAAGAGTATATTGTACAATTATTTCGACAATTACTTTGTGTATAACTACGCTAGGAAATTATTTGTTACATTTGTAATAAAAGGAATTTTAGAAGCTGGTACAAATGAGGCGTTCCTTTTAGCTGAACATATATTCCAGAGGAATCAAAAGTACTATATTTCTGAACCTCATCGCAGTGAAATATTAAATGTCCTGAACGAATCGAGCGGTGAGGTGAAACTTTTCCTGTATAACAATGTTTTCAATCCATGAAGTAGGCAATATTTGTTTCTTAGTTTTTGTGAATGTATAATTTATTATCTATAAATACAAAAGTATGATTCAAAAATGCTTTAGTGTATTTATGTATCTTAATTAAAGTATATACTTATTTTGATTTGCCCTAATTTTATATTTTTTTATACTTGTATGATATAGCGTGGATACAACAAAATAAATTGTTAAAGTTTTCCATAAATTATTTTAAGCTGATTCATAAAAATGTATTACGTATATTATAATATTGTAATGAATATTTCTTATGATTTGATACTGTATTTGAGATTACTTTACATTAAAATATTATTAGTTGTCATATTGATTCATTTATTAATTAAAAGAGATTCTAAATAGTATAACAGATCATCCAAAAAGTTTTTGAAAGGAAGTTCTTTTACGCGGCTTCGGCGGGTAGAGTGAAATGGCAGTGGCCCAAGATCGCGTCATATAACGAAATAGCGTTCATGCTGTGCCTACCAAATGCTACAAAATGTGATGCGTTGGACGTTCGAATTTAGGAGGTAAAGGAAAAATACAGTAATATGGTCAATATACATTTTAAAACGCGGATAATTTAGAAAAATATTGCACAGAACTTCGTTCCCGACGGGGCTGCCCCAACCGCACATTTTTTTTAATATTGTTCATTAGTAACAAAATGAAAACATACAAATATACTTTTATTTTCTAGTTTTATAGTTAAATAATTTTATATCTTTTGGCAACTATTTATACTTAAATACTTACTATTATTTACTTAGCTAATTGTATTTAACTAATAAGTGTAACACTTCTGTATAGTCTTAATTATCAACAGTAAAACAAGGTATATTTTGTGCAGGTTTTATTATAAATATAACTTAGTTAGACATAATATCAACAATAATACAGCGCAACGAGCAATCACCTATAATATACATTTACACTATTTCTCCTTGTTCAGAGCCTCTATGAACTCCTCTAGTTTCTCTTGGACTTGTCTCACGCGTTCTGAAATTAAAATACAATCAATATTAATCAACGCTCGATTTGTATTTTATAAAAATATATTTACTACTTGGTGGTAGTTTTTACTTTAATTATCAGTAACCGAGTGAAATGCTTCTAAGATAACTGATTCCAAACTTTGACCTTCAATTGACATATCATTGGTCGAGATCTAAATAATATGATTGTTTACTAATATTACGCGTTTTATTGAAATTTTCTTTGACACTATATTATTTGTAAATGTAAAATATTGCATTGATTATGATGGATGGTCGAACACTAACTATAAACGTAGTGATTTGATTCACTACCGAAACTGTAAGTATCATCGCCTTTCAATACTTTCAGGATTTTTTTGCAATTATAGCGCCATCTAACACGAATCGCAAAAAAATTTTTTAATAACTATATAGTATTTTTATGGGGAATCCGTATTTACAATAATAATGGGAGTTCCCATTTGAAATTTCAAAGTTGCTCCACCCCAGTCCAGGGAGGGGTGGGGGTGAGTACTTCGGTATCATTGGATGGTCCCCTTCGTACTGTGCAATTTTATAGCAAATGTCACTGTGAACCTTATAGTTTCGAAGATACCTAAGATGGGTAATAGTTATTGGGACACCTGGTGTATTGAATAAGGAAATTTATATTTTTTATCAGTTATGGTAAAATATATATATATATATATATATATATAATAACTTAATTAGAATAATTTAATTGAAAAATACTATTGTCTAAAATAATTTTAAAATTATTTTATTATAATTTTTAATGATCTTAATAATAAAACACAGAAAACACTAGGTACGCATATTTGAAAATAAAAAAATAGAAAATTTCCATATCACACAATTACTATTTTTTACATAAAGTAAAATGGTACATAAAATTTTGTTACTTACTTAATTCCTCCGCAAGTTCTACTCTCCTACCGGATATAAGTTTTTTCTTTAGATCTGGATCCGCCGCCATCTTTAATAATAGAAACACATTCATATGTAACGATCAGACAGTTAAGCCAACACTGTGATCCAAGTAAAATTAACTAATCTTGCAGTTAACCTGAACTTATTGGTTAGTGGCTGCCGATGACGTAATCTACTCAGCTCAGTCTACCGATGAACGTTGAGATTAACGGCGAATTAGTTAATATGGCTTTGATATATTTTTTAAAAAGGGAAGGGGGGGGGAGCTTTTAATTGCAAATATATGATTATAATAAGATAGATGAAGTCTTCCCGACTGAATTTAGTTCACCGTTGGGCAATACTGGGCAAATAGAAGTTCACACTCCACTCCCTCACTCTTATGGTCCAATAAAGGCAGGTTCTATGTTCTCTCCGAGGAATCGATGGCATGACTCGGATTTCGAATTAACGATATAATAATTCACAAGCGTCGCTTGTCACTCGATAACAAAGAGCACAACGAAGCCTCATATAAACATAGGTCACCTCGTCGAGCACCTCCCGCAGCTCCCGGTCGAGGCGCGCGGCCTCCCGGTTGCTGATCTGCTGTCGCAGCGCGTTGGCCGAGGCGCGCAGGGCGCCGCACACGCGCCAGAACATCACCACCTCGCTGCACTCCTTCTGCGCACGGGAGAACACTTGCGTCACGTCACGTCACCACATATTGGTAATCTAAAGTATTTATAGCTAATCCTTTTATATAAAAATAGCAAGTGAATCTACAGATCTAAAACACGCAGTATTAGTCTTGTCTAAAATTATAACTCCAATAAAATTCAATAGGAGCAAAATTAAAATATAGGCCCCTTACCTCTGATCCGTTCTGCTGACTGTACAAGTAGAAGCTTTTCTTACAATCTCTAGCTCGAGCCTGTGCGCGCGTTAAGAAATTCCTGTAAAGAAATAGTTTTTTTTTATTAAATGTATTGGCAACATTATTGGCCTTTTGAAATAAGGTTAACAAAACAGATTATCTTTCACTTTTATTGAAGTATTTTATTATTTGAAAAAAATTAGGTATCAATTCAGACTTATTTCTTCACATGTCCTGATTGATTTTGGATTTTATCCTAATTTAAAAGAAACCCTTATTGTGTGACTATTGCAAACTGATTCTAACGATTTCCATCTGAACAGATTTGCCCTGCCTTCAACTTAAAGGAACAGCGACTTCAAAAATCTATATATTTAATTATTCGAAAATCAATATTTTTGAAATGTCCATGCAATATTGGCCAATATTAGATGTCGATTTTTCATTGATGAAAAGATTTAAGAAACATACTTGAGGTAGACTGGTTTCCACGTCTCTCGAATATAATCGTTGTCGACTTCGATACCGCGTCGTCTCAAATTGTCTCTGACTGCAACCACCTGGCAATATTTTAAATATTTTATTGGGACACAAATTTTTCTATTTATTTTTTGGATTATTTTTTCGATTAAATTTTATAGTAAACACATTTTGTTTCAAAATAAAAGAAAAAAATGAAATATAAAGGTAGGTTAGGACCTAGGTGGACCTAGGTTGGTAGGACAGGCAGGTGGGCTAACAGATGGTTCCTACCCAGACAGGCTTGCAGAAGGCCCTACATCTAAGTTACTGTTAAATAACTATACAGTGTGTAACAAACACCCTGTCCGACCCGTAAAGTGGTTATTGGGTATAGTGATAAATAGAACTGACTCACGATACTTAATAACCTCATCACGGTTCGGACAGGGTTTTTGTTACACACTGTATGTACCTTGTGAAATGGCTTCGTTTAAGTAAACATTCATTTATTCTTTGGTCTAACATCCATGCTTAATGTAGGTGATGAGCCAGTAATATAATGTGTTAGTCGGATATAGGCAGAGACGACAAGTTACCGTCAGACTATTGTAGTTTAGTAGTTTTTGCTACAAATTAAATACACTTGGCACCACTATAAATAGATTCACCTCATCGTATGTGAGTGATGGTCTCGCTGCTCCGAGCTGCTCCAACTCTTGCCGCACATGTGCGCGACGCTGCTGCTCCTCCGTGCTGCTCGTCCAGCGCAACCAACGCTCGCGGAAACCAGGACCTGTGGATATGGAGA
The DNA here is from genome assembly GCA_963151315.1 of Nymphalis c-album. Lineage (NCBI taxonomy): Eukaryota > Metazoa > Arthropoda > Insecta > Lepidoptera > Nymphalidae > Nymphalis > Nymphalis c-album. The sequence goes on from OY720612.1 coordinate 592,448, forward strand.
GTAAATTAGTATTCTTTTAAAAATGGTAATTTAAAAAACAATACAGAAAGAAAAGCAAGTAATTGGCCTACTTGATTTTAAGTCGTCGAGCACATCGACACTGACACTGTTATAAATATGAAGTACTAATACTCGTAACATCGTCAATAACGAGCACTGTTATGTATAATGTCGTACGTCACATGCAGTTGCGATAGATGGCGCTGATTGAATATGTCACATTCCTGAATTGCATTATCAAAATATTCACGACTGGCTAAAAATAGTACAGAAGAATTATCACAATGTGATCAAAAACGTTTAAGTTGTATACTGTGTGTGTGCTGTATGTGTGTGTTTGTGTGCTGTGTCTATGTGTGTGTGTGTGTCCATGAGCGCGACGGCGGCGTCCCAGTGTGTGTGCGTGTGCGTGTGTGTGCGCGTGTGTACTGACCGGTGAGCGCGCGCAGCTCTGCGTCGACGGCCCGCAGGCGGTCGCGCAGCGCGTCGTCCATGAGCGCGACGGCGGCGTCCCAGTGTGTGTGCGTGTGCGTGTGTGTGCGCGTGTGTACTGACCGGTGAGCGCGCGCAGCTCTGCGTCGACGGCCCGCAGGCGGTCGCGCAGCGCGTCGTCCATGAGCGCGACGGCGGCGTCCCAGTGTGTGTGCGTGTGCGTGTGTGTGCGCGTGTGTACTGACCGGTGAGCGCGCGCAGCTCTGCGTCGACGGCCCGCAGGCGGTCGCGCAGCGCGTCGTCCATGAGCGCGACGGCGGCGTCCCAGTGTGTGTGCGTGTGCGTGTGTGTGCGCGTGTGTACTGACCGGTGAGCGCGCGCAGCTCTGCGTCGACGGCCCGCAGGCGGTCGCGCAGCGCGTCGTCCATGAGCGCGACGGCGGCGTCCCAGTGTGTGTGCGTGTGCGTGTGTGTGCGCGTGTGTACTGACCGGTGAGCGCGCGCAGCTCTGCGTCGACGGCCCGCAGGCGGTCGCGCAGCGCGTCGTCCATGAGCGCGACGGCGGCGTCCCAGTGTGTGTGCGTGTGCGTGTGTGTGCGCGTGTGTACTGACCGGTGAGCGCGCGCAGCTCTGCGTCGACGGCCCGCAGGCGGTCGCGCAGCGCGTCGTCCATGAGCGCGACGGCGGCGTCCCAGTGTGTGTGCGTGTGCGTGTGTGTGCGCGTGTGTACTGACCGGTGAGCGCGCGCAGCTCTGCGTCGACGGCCCGCAGGCGGTCGCGCAGCGCGTCGTCCATGAGCGCGACGGCGGCGTCCCAGTGTGTGTGCGTGTGCGTGTGTGTGCGCGTGTGTACTGACCGGTGAGCGCGCGCAGCTCTGCGTCGACGGCCCGCAGGCGGTCGCGCAGCGCGTCGTCCATGAGCGCGACGGCGGCGTCCCAGTGTGTGTGCGTGTGCGTGTGTGTGCGCGTGTGTACTGACCGGTGAGCGCGCGCAGCTCTGCGTCGACGGCCCGCAGGCGGTCGCGCAGCGCGTCGTCCATGAGCGCGACGGCGGCGTCCCAGTGTGTGTGCGTGTGCGTGTGTGTGCGCGTGTGTACTGACCGGTGAGCGCGCGCAGCTCTGCGTCGACGGCCCGCAGGCGGTCGCGCAGCGCGTCGTCCATGAGCGCGACGGCGGCGTCCCAGTGTGTGTGCGTGTGCGTGTGTGTGCGCGTGTGTACTGACCGGTGAGCGCGCGCAGCTCTGCGTCGACGGCCCGCAGGCGGTCGCGCAGCGCGTCGTCCATGAGCGCGACGGCGGCGTCCCAGTGTGTGTGCGTGTGCGTGTGTGTGCGCGTGTGTACTGACCGGTGAGCGCGCGCAGCTCTGCGTCGACGGCCCGCAGGCGGTCGCGCAGCGCGTCGTCCATGAGCGCGACGGCGGCGTCCCAGTGTGTGTGCGTGTGCGTGTGTGTGCGCGTGTGTACTGACCGGTGAGCGCGCGCAGCTCTGCGTCGACGGCCCGCAGGCGGTCGCGCAGCGCGTCGTCCATGAGCGCGACGGCGGCGTCCCAGTCGGCGCGCGAGCGCACGCAGCCGTCCTGCAGCGCCGACAGCTGCAGCACGCGCAGCACGTCGAGCGCGCGCTCCTCCCACTGGTGGCGCGCCAGGGCCTCGTCCACGGCGGCGCGCTTGACGCCCTCGTAGGCGGGGTCGGAGTCCCCCGCGCGCGCCAGCAGCGCCTCGAACTCCTCCCGCAGCGCGTCCCGCCCCGCGCGCACCGCCTGCGCCGACAGCGAGCCCTCCGCCCACTCGCGCAGCTTTATGTCCACCGTCGTGTTGAACTTGTCTGATCGTTAGGTACAGATCGTTCATATTTTATGTATGAACTAAGCAGATGAGATGCGAACATTGACGTACTTGTATAGATAAATAAATGTTGAAGATTATTTCACTGTCCACGAGGTCATTTCCTTGTCATGTCAAGTCATTTTGTTAACTGAATATAATTATGCTGTCAAAAATTAAATAAACTTGGTGGTCTATGTATACCATTTACTTGGTGGTAGAGCTTTGTGCAAGCTCGTCTGGGTAGGTACCACCCACTCATCAGATATTCTGCCGCAAAACAGCAGTACTTTGTATTGCTGTGTTCCGGTTTGAAGGGTGAGTGAGCCAGTGTTATTACAGGCATAAGGGACATAACATCTTAGTTCCCAATGTTGGTGGCGCATTGGTGATGTAAGCGATGGTTAACATTTCTTACAATGCCATTGTCTATGGGCGTTGGTGACCACTTACCATCAGGTGGCCCATATGCTCGTCCGCCTTCCTATACAATAAAAAAAAAAAAAAAAATCGTGATGGAAGACCATAAGTACAAATCACTTTACTACAACAGTGGCACTATATAATGGTGGCGTACGGTATATTACAATTTACAATACGACTACGAGACGGTGATTCCAACGCTACTACTACTACAATATCGTTTTGAAATTCTTACTAAAATCGAAATCGTAAGGATCGAGCCATATCGTGGTAGACCCGCCGGCCTCGTGTCTGTACTTCACTTGTCGGGGAACCGACATCGCTAGGGGCGGGGAGTATCATTAGAAGAAAGACTTATCTCTTGAAGCGCGATTTTGCATAGCAATGAGAATATTAACAATACAAAGGGTTAAAAAGCCCTATATATTACTAATTGTTATCTATCAGTCAGACGCATGGTATAAAAGTAGTGTAATGCTAGACGAGAGAGTCTCCGTGCTCACCCATGTCGGCGTGCGCGGTGGCGGCGGCCGGCAGGTAGATGTGGTCGAACACGTGTTCGGCGGCGGAGGCCCACAGCTGGGCCTGCAGGCGCAGCTCCCAGGCGGGCGCGGCCACGGCCGACAGCTCGGCCGACTGGTCCAGCAGCTCGGCGCGCGCGCGCTCGAACAGCTCGTCGCGGTCCAGCTCGCGCGTGCGCGGGAACGTGTTCTTCCACTCCGTCTCCAGGTTGAAGCGCATGGCCTTGAACGCGTCCGCCTGCTGCTCCACGGAGTCGCGCACCATGCGCCAGAAGCAGTCGGCCACGCCCAGCGCCAGGTTGCGCGTCGTCACCTGCGCCGCCGCCACCATGCCGGTCCTGCGGGGCAGGGGGGGGGCAGGGTTAGGTCAGTGCGGGGTGACGTGAACGCTGAGCTCTGACGAGTGGTACTAACTTGAAGAGTTTGGACGAGCTGAAGAACCGCTCCTCGTACTCTCGGATGCTCTGTATGGAGTCGTCCTTCCGACTGCGGCCGGTGACCACGGCGTAGTAGCCGAGCGCCTTCATCGGGAACAGCTTCCCCTCCAAGATACGACGGATCTATATAACAAACACAATTATTCTCTTCCGAACAGATGTATAGTTTAATATGTTATGTGATCATAGTCGGGGCCCGCGCAACTCACCCGGTTGGGGTTGGCGAGGTTTTCCTCGGCGAGGTCCACTTTAGTGAGCACAAAGATCGTTCGCTTGCCCTGGGGGTCGCAGGACGCCACTAAGTCCGTCACGTTGCTTCGTTCCGCATCCACCGAGCCGTCCTGAAAATTATATAGTAATAATATACAGTATGTGACGCTAAGTGAAAATAATTTATAACGTAACATGTTATTAATTAAGATTTCGGTAAAAGTACAATATTGATCACCTTAGAGGTAGCATATGGGCTACTGACTTATTATCAACTTTTTCATTAATACTAGCACTGATATGACTTGACGTAGGGAGGCTGGCAAATGGGCTACTCGGGAGTAAGTGGTCACCACAATAGTCATTTGGCACTGTAAGAATATTAACATTTCCTTACACCATTTCCCAACCAACCTTGGACACTAAGATATTATCTATACCTAGGGCATGCCCTAGTTCCAAATGAACTGTGTATGTGTAATATACATACCTGTATACACAGAATGATGGCATTGGGATTGTCCATGTACTGCTTGGTCATCTGCTTGATGGCGTCGCGCGTGTCGGCGGCCATGTCCACCGTCTGCGTCTGTAAGCAGAGCGGGCGGTGAGACGTGCCTGGGGGGGGGGGTCGTGAGGGGGTAGGGGGCGCTACTCACGGAGATGACGCCGGGCAGGTCGACGAGCACCATGCGCGGCAGGCCGGGCCCGCGCACCGACATGGCGATGACGTCGGTGGACACGGTGCGCCCGCCGCGCACGCTGTTGCGCATGCGCATCTCCACCTCCCTGCGGGCGCGGCCGCAATGCGTCACTAACGTTACACGTACACACATGCACACACGAGCGCGACACTCACTTGCGAAGGTCTGCGAGATCCGCCTCCTTGTTGAGATCGAATTCCCGGGAGGAGTCTCTGAACTGCGCCACGTGGTACGGACCCTCCGATAATGTCACCTTCACTGGTGCCCTGAAAGAATTATACTATGAATTGCATTATCGGAATTATTTACACAAACATAATCCTAAAAACTCACACTCAATTACATGTATGCAATTCAACAGCCTTTTATGCCATACCTTGTGCCATAATACCACTAGCTTAGTCACCATTTCAATTGTAACATAGCATGAGTGTCTTCTTCAAATATGCAAAATAAAGCAAACTTATACAAAACTCTGTAATCAATTATCTGAATCAATACACTGCCACTCAGTCATCTGCCACTACCCCCATGGTACTCACCTAGTGCACATCTCGCCTGCGCCCCGGGGAAATATCCTGGCCTGCGCGATCATCTCTAGCACGGAGGTCTTTCCTGCGGACTGGTCGCCCACTACCACCACTCGCGGCAGTCTGCCTGCCTCGCCCGCCTCCCAGCCCGCCAGCTCGTCCAACACGGCGGAGTACATGTCGATGAGCGAGCGCTGTAACATTAACATAATGCCAAGATTTAGATGAATATTATATCATCCTTCTTAAAGGACGTAAATAAGAAATCAATAGAATGCTATTAACGTGAATATTAGTAATATCTTATTTTTTATTTCACTTTATTTTTTTTTATTATTTTTATAATGAGACTGCATGCTATAACTTGTATGGATGAAAAATTATTTAAGATGAGGTATGGAGTGGACAGCTTACCTTCATTTTCTTGGCAGGTGGTTGCCTGCCCTGCCTGAGCAGCATGTTCTGCTGTCTCAACTCCCTATTCTCTTGTTCAAGTCTTTGCAGCTCCCGCTGGTAGCGAGCTTGCAGCGTAAGTACTTCCTGTTGTAAGGCGTGCACTCTTTTCTCTGTTTTGAGTTATATCGGAAAAGATTGATTATTTATTGATTTCTTTCAATCAATCATGTTAGTTTTGTTTATTAAATTATTTTATGGTACAATTCAAAGACGAAAGGAGTACAGATAAAAACACCTTAAATTAACATTCAAGATATATTCAAATGCAAGATGAATTTTAAGTACTGTTTCTCAACTTCCATCATAGTGGACCACAGAGAAAGATAAATACTCATCAAGCCATTTGACATATTTTGTAGCAAAATCATCATCAATCATCAATCTATACTTATTTACAACAATCTTATTAAAAGATTTTATGAAAATGTTTATATCTATTCTGTTATAATGCCGAGTTTTTTTACTTTTTATTTATAGCAAATTAATTTCCCAATATTAACGAATATAAAACACCACAACTCATTGGTGTGAACTAAATTCGATACCTATGCAAACTGCCATACAGAATTTGGTCATGTCCTTTAAAAATACACTAATTAATTTAGCATTCAAACTTCCAATAATAACTTCCAAAGCAATGATGTCATTTCAATTCAAGGTCAAACTTGATAAAGTTGAAAAAATTGTTTAAAAAAAAATATAAATACCATATGCAGCAGCTTCGTCGGCGGAAGAATGACTGGATTGACCTGGTGGCGGTTTACTCTGTAAGTTGTTCACAATTTTTGGTGCTGGTTCTGTGAATAGAGAAATGTTAACAAATGAACATTTAGTCTCATATATTAAGTAAGATATATTTCTTAAATTTATTATTTGTTGACTTAATTAGGGAGATATTTTAACAAATGATGTATATACATAAGAAAAAACACATTTATGAATAAAAACAAGTGGGCAGCTCTTTAGAATGGTAATTTTACAAGACAAATTAAATACTATTGATGATAATGATGATGTATGGACTACATACTACATACAAAACCAATATGATAATGCATTTTATATGCTTATACTTTTCTACAAATTTTACGTAATTTAGAATAAGAATAAAAAGTCATAAATTACATTTAAACTTACCTGGATGAAAATAATTATGATCAGCTCAGCTCAGTATATGAAACGCCATTTTCTCATGAATATTTCTAGATATACTTACTTTGATGCATTCTGTACGTACTAGATACTTGTCTACTCAATACATAGAGCTGTCAGACTCACCAATGTGACTGGCATTGTTAGTAGCAGCTGCCGCAACTGCGTCTTCGTACCGCTGCGAGAGCCAGCCGCGCAGTTCGGCCGCGCGCGCCAAACCCGCCTCACGCAGACGAGGATCTGAGGTCAGCGACAGCGTCAGTGGACCTAGTGGTACACACTCGGTCATGCTAGCAACCAGTTTACTTAAACACTGACTTTAAGCTCTGCTCACTTGTGATCTGAACCGGTGGACATCACTGACCGCATATTATAATATGAATAGTATTTGAAACTATTGAATATCCTATTCAGGTTTACTAATGAAACATCTATGTCTAATGATCTATACTAGCATAAGACATAAAAAAAGACTTTCACATTCAAGATCAAGCTGTATTATTTAAAAAATACGACTAAAGAAAAAAATATTCATTCTAAGACTGAAATACTGAAATTAGGTAGATTATTGAAATATATTATAAAATTTCGAGAATAGGAAATGTACTGCATGATTAGTTGATATGATCACAATGTTCACACATGTTCAGTGTACAAACCTATCTGTAACTGGTCACCAATCTTTTCTTTCGCATTAATCAGCGTTGTTGTGAACTTGTCCCATTGATCATTGTCGGGGAGTATCTCATTCAGCCACCCCATATCTGGTAGACCATCTTTCCATTCAACATATTTCTGAGAGCAGAAATATAGGGATTTTAATTGTTACATTTAAATACTAGATATTAAAATTAATAAAAATGTTGATTTCAGTATAAGAACATAGCTTTTAATAGTTAGAAGTAGTTTTCTATCAATGACATAATATTACATAACAATCACTTTCCAAATACAATTTCTATGTCACAATTTTTGTTTTCATATTCATTGTTAATATAATATGTTTAATACTAAATAAATTAATAATACCTTATTTAATGTCATGCCTCCTCCTACAGCACCACCAAGTATTAAATATCTAATCTTAAGTATACCCCTTACAGCCCTTGCTACCAGCATTCCATATTTTCTTCTAGGAATGTGACTGGGGTCTATTGGTTTGTGGAGAAGTAGACTGCGCCCAGTGTATATAGAGAAGGCAACAGCTCTTTTATCTACACATGTGAATGATGGCTTTTTGAGAGATGATCTGAAATTAAACAAGATTTATAATAGTTAAAATAAAAATGTAATCATTATTACAATGATATTTAAGGTGTTTATTTGCTCCTAGTTTATTAGAAATATGACAGAATATTAATCTTAAGTAAAAATTAAATTTATGGGCCAACACTTCTGATCTGATTTAACCATATTTTTTATTGTTTTTTTTAACAGTTAACATAAATATTGTGGAGAATCAGTTGCACGATATTTCTGTCCTAAATTAAAAGGCGGATTTTATCATCCCATAAGATCTGTTTGAGATGTTTGTTTTTCCTTCTTAACAGAGGCATTTGCTGGATAGTAGGACATTAATGGGCTAAATGTGACAATACTATCAGATAGAAACCTTTTATTATAATATATATGTACATATATTTGGTTACTTTTTACTTTTCAACTTTAATATAGTTATTGAAAATATTGAGACACGAGCGAAATTTGAGCTTATACGTCGAATATAGGCTTGAGTTCAGTTTCAATTGCATTTAATTTCTATTTTAACAAGTCACTAAGTTACTGTTACCTCATACGATGATTCAGTATTCTGGACATCTTGTTGATCACTTATTTAAATAATATTAAGGATTACAGAATATCGATATGTTTTAAAACATAATCACGAAGGTTAATCTGTTAACCCCAACAAGTTCATAACCTATGCCGGTTTATTTATGAATATTCAAGATAATCAAGCAATCACTTTTTACAAAAGAATAAACAATTAGAATAAATATATTACACAATCAACATCTAAATCATTATAGATCACTTCATATTTTGAAAATTTGACAAATTACTGACTGATCGCAAGGGCAGTTTTCATTTTCTTTGACGTTTCATTTTACTGTATAGGTAGTTATTACTAATAGCTTCATAGCACCGTATTATGCTTGTTTTTTTTATAAAAAATGTCATAATTTTTGATAGTTTAGTAACTAAACACTATTTAATTCTTAATTGAGTAGTTTTTATTTAAAAATAAATAATTATTTTGTATAGCAATAAATCCTTACACCTCCAATCCTTAACAAATAACAGTTAACATTAAGAAGTGACAATGGCAACTCCGTATTTGGAAAAACGTCAAAAATGGTCTGAGAATCGCTTTTCGCTGTAGTGTTCTGTTAGATAAATTTACGTAAAAATAAATCGCTAATATTTTTTTTCATCTAACGTGACATCAGCCATAGTGACGTTGAAATATCTTGGTGATCAGTGATTTTACGATTTAGTCTTGACTGCTAAAATGACCTCTGTAGTTTGATGTCATCTCATCGAAGTTTCGCTTTGTGAGTATACCAAGGCACCGTGGTGGCCCATATCAAGGTTGGGCGGTGTTTATTCATCATTAATTAATGAAGCGGTGGGGTTTTCGACCAGGAAACGATGATATCACGGTCGGTGCTTTGAACCTTTATCTGTAACGAGGTAAAATCGTCTGCATTCTGCTGTGTAGGGCTTCTTTCGTGTTATTTTTAGCTCGTGCACTACGTAAATGTAAGAGCGTCTTGTGTTTGCGTTATAAAGATCCTTTTATTGTTAATGTTGTTTCAGTTTGTTAGGAAGTTAAGTCAAAGTGTTAAACACTTAATGAATGTGTATATTGATTGCTACTGACCTTCTGAAATTCTTTTATAAATTCGACTATTCGCCCTGGATCATATAATTGATAAAATGTGTCTTAATCAACAATATATGTTAACCAAAATTATATATATTTAATAAAATAAAAAAATATACCTATATAATAATAAAATATATTAATTAAAAACAAATCATATAAGGTTTTATTCAACTTACATGGCTTCACAGACTATAAATCATATGGAAATTAATATATTTTTATCGCATTTAGGTACAGGAAATTATGATTAAAAGGCAGTTTATTTATACCCAGAGGTCAAAACACTTTAATATTAATAAAAATGTATAGTGTAATGACCTGACACACAAATACTACAAAACTTACTATAGAAATGCTAAAATGCAGATACAGATGAAATATAAAAACATTTCACAAAATTTTCAAAGATTTGATTGAATTTTGACTAAGTAGGCAAAATTTCTGATATGGAAAAATAAATGTATTTATTTACCATTACTCTATAACATTGATCAATTAAACACAATACATTCAAAAACTAAAAGTAATTTGTGAAAAGGCTTGTGTTTACTTAAGTAGAAATATTAAGAAATATATTATGCAAGACAATATGATTACTAAATGGATAAGAATTAATGATAATTTACCATATTTATTTGTTTCAATGTAGCAACTATTATACTATGACCTAATCTTGCAAATATTTCACAACACTAATATGGTTTCTTTCTACTTAACTAAAGTTTTGTATTTCTCCTTGAAAATGAGACATTTTCCTGCGAATTTTCTGTATGTTGACCCAGATGATTAGTTATTATTTTACCAAATTTCAACAAAATCCATCAAATAACTTTTGCATGATACGGTAACAGACAGATGAAATATTGTATATTTTTCTATTAGAAAAAGATATTCTATAAAATTTTCAATGTACAGACAGGATTCAGACACATTTTGATTATGTGTATACATAATAATTAACATTGCTGTGTCATCAAAGTAGCATTTGAATAAATATTCAACAAAATCAAAATAACATATCATACTTGAACTTAAGTTCAATATTTGTGATGCAAAAAATCTAAAATGTGAATTTCTAAAATATAACTTGTTTAGTTTAAAATAGAGTTGATATTGTAATAACTTAATATTAAAGATGATGTCATCAGGATAAAGATATGAAATTATTAGATATTTTGAGTGGGAGTAAGAATGCAACAGATTATATTGTGTGTTTAAGTTTATTGATAAGTGGGAATATAAAGTTATAGTTTGTATGTCCCACTGTTGAGTAATTGGCTCGTCAAATGCTATACGGAAGAGCTTAATGTTTTCTTATGATGTTGTTCCAGTTGTTATGGTGATTTACATAATTTGCTGTGACGGCTCAGATGTTCATTGTAGGTTCAAAACCTGGATTGTCATTTGCTTAACTTTTCTGTTACTTTTCTTAATGAATTTGTTTTGATACGTAATCTGAATTAAATGATTTTTCAGTTCAAAGAATTTTGGAAGTTAACTATCTATTTCGACTCAGGGTCTAAACTAAACTCTCTGGTCGTATCGGATTATGAGAGAGATTAGAGAGTCGATTTGTTGGTATACTACTATATATTTCTAATGTAGTTTGGTATTTCGTTGAGTGAGCCAGTGTAACAACAAACAAGGGACATAACATATTAGTTCCCAAAGTTGGTGGCGCATAGGCAATATATTATAATAGTTAATATTTCTTACAGTGCTAATGATTATGGACGATGGCCATTACCACCGCGTGTACTTTTCGCTTTTATATTTAAAACTATCTGTATTTATACTTGCGTAGTCTATCACGAGAAATTTCTAACCGGCCAACGTAGATTACGCAGTATCGCAAGATATAAGTAAAAGTTTCCGACTATAATTACAAACTTAAGGAATATATTATAATACTAGTCCGTACACGCGTTTCGGATCCGACAGCACGAGTAGTGTCAGTTATATAGACTAATCTTTCTCTATCAATGGGCTATCTAACGAAAAAAATAATTTTCAAATCGGCCTGGTTTATCTTGAGTATACCGCTGTCAAACAATCAAACAAAACTTGTCAGCTATGTAATACATATTATGTTTATATTAGTATACATATTGCCCGATAGTGTTAGTGCGCCAAAAATTTAACTTAATTCAAACGAGATGTATGAAACTCATTCGTACTTATTCGTAGATAATTAACCATAATTGTTTATTAAGTTATTATATTTCAAATGAATAATTGTTAAAATAATAACATTCGTCTGAACGGGAAAAAATGATTTAATTGTTAAATAGTAATTAATATTATAAACAAATGAATAATGGTCACTTTATCTAAACTATACTTCCGTTACAGAAGCGAGAAGATAATGCGCCGGCGCAGATAATCGCAAGTGCTCAATAATATCAAATGTAAGTTGTTCTATGAAATTATTAAATGTTTTTAGTTTAGAATAAAATACAGACATTATAGTGTTGGGTCTGATGATATGGTTCTCTATTTATGTAAAATAGCACGAAAATAGGGATGTATACACGCGGTTTCGCGCAGTTCCCGTTCCCGTGGGAATACGGGGTCCAACATGTAGGCTAAGTTATTCGCTGATAATGTAGCTTTCCATTGGTAAAATATTATTTTTAAATTGCCTTAGTTTAGGCGTGAAGGCGGAACAAGCGAACAAACTCTTATTCGCATTTTTAATATTAATTAGGATGTCAACAATAATGTGAAAGTTATCATCGATACAAATATTTATATTAGCGGAATATAAACCATATGTTTTGCTTTGAATAGTTTCATTAAAAGCCATTATAATAACGTCGACTTTAAATTGGAATATAAAACGAGTTTTTCCTTATTCCATACGAATATAAACAATTTAATTATAATTAACAGTTAGTATTTAAAATAATAATCATAAATTCAAATTACTTATAAAATAGCTATGTACGTGCAATATTCATAGGTGTTTAAAAGCACATTAGTGACGTCATTTTATACGTATAATTTATTTCGAGCTGCACCAGCCAGTACATTTTAAACTGTAGCATTCATTAGACATTTTTTTCATGGTAATTTATTATAAAAGCAATTTTCTTCTTCATAGTCATTATGACTAGCTCGACTGTTCCGGGCAAGGCTAAATACTTATATTTTTCTTTTTTTATTGTGAAACTACTACGTAAGAACAAAGTCGTTTGTCTCTGTCTGTTGAACTCTTACGCGTTGGTGTCCTATCGAGTTTTGAGAGAGAATAGAGTGGACCACGGGTCAAGATTTCGCGCAACATACAGTACAGTTGGCTCACAGTAACCTTTAAGAATAAATGACGTGACAAAAATGATCGTAATAATGCACAGATAACATAGATATTTTTTTAAAGATTTTTGTTAACAATATTCTTAAAATTTCCTCTTGCCTTTTCTCTCATGAGTTTATTCTAAAACGCTGCCCAATACCGTTTGGTGGAACTACATGAGATAGAATTCATTGAAATCTACAGGTTTCCTTACCATATTGTCTTTCACCGCCGAGCACAAGTGGAATAGACACAAATGAGGACATGAAAATTGAGTTTTACTCGCCCGATTATGAACCCGCGAACTTCTGGGCCATATCTGAGTTATCTCGACGCTAGATCGCAGACTTCCATATATAAATTACGAAACCGAATTGCCGAAGAAACTACAGTGACGTAAGCAAGTCATTACGCTTCAAATATAAAACGCAACAATTTGCACATACAGTTATCGATTAGTCACAAAATAACCGTTAAATTTTAACGTTATGCTAAACCGCAATCTCTACTCTATCAGTCAACGACGAAATATATGTTTGTAAAATTAATGTTTCGTATGAAAATGTTCTTTTAAAAATGTAAACAGATTTTAAAGTTACTAAGAAAATAGTCTCTTAAGATTAATAAGTTTACTACAAAAGTGACTGACAATACGGCTTAGCAGTAGAATAAGCGTTGAGTGTGGTAGCCAGTTAGTAATAAGACCTACCACGGCTTATAAATGTTTATCGGTTATAAAGTTAAAGTGCGTTTTTTATCTTATAGCAATATGTAAGTGACCCGAGAATTTAATCGATTAAATTCTTGGCCACTATCCCATTCTATAAAATGTATTTAACTTAAATTGCGTAGAGTAGCGTCGGATAATATTATGATTTATGCCATAGTTTATCCAACGTATCGGAGAAGCGCGAAGACATAAGTTCCAAACCTAAAGCGGAAACCTTTGATGATTGCTGTAAGGCACGAGAATGACCAAAGAATATATTAATAGACTGTGAAGTGTGGAGTATTTGAAGATTAATTACACTCCTTATATCATACCTAACCGGTCGACCACAAATCAATGGGAAAAGGGCAAGCGTATAAATTTGAGTGTATGTACTTTACTTTCAAAGTCAAGTTGAGAATATAAAAGACCTTTTCATAAAAAATATATATAAGGTTTTGAATGCGGTAGTGTGATTATTTAACATTGACCCTGTGGACTTGCTCGAATGAAATGCTTCAACAATGTTTACCGCGTTTTATCTCGAGGGTCATTGACCTAAATAGTTAAATACCGCATGCAAGATGCATCTCTTAAATGAAATGTTTATGGAATTCGTTCAACCTACCATCTAGTTATCTATACGAATGAATTTGGAGATTTTTTTTCGTAACGCCCAACTGGTAAAATTACTAAAAAATATATACATAAAACTTATATCAGAATATGCAGTGCGTTTCGAATGGTATATAAGTATCTGCGCGTAAAACTATAGACTACTAGATATAAATAATTAAGAATGCACTTTTTTAGTAATGTTATGTTAGCTTTTTTAGACTGAATAAGACTCAAATTTTAAGTGAATAGGGTTGAATTTTCTACGTTACGATTACGATAATTGGTCACACTCATCGTCAGGAGGAAGTTATAAGGACTATTGATTATTATCATTTTATAAATAAAATCATTTGTATTATTTTCGAATAGTGTGGTTATAATTTAACTGAAATGAGCTCGTTTTGTTAAACCCGTCCGTCCGTCCGTCTACATAAAACGCTCATATCGTAATACATATAAGTAACTATTGGTTTACGCGGGAACGCCACAACACACGAAGTCGCCATGATTTTTTCCGACATCTTCAACAAACATCGTAATATTTCAGCCAAATTCACATCAACAGGCGCAAGGGACATAACATCTTAGTTCCCAAGGTTGGTGGCGCATTGGTGATGTAAGTGATGGTTAACATCTCTTAAATGCCATTGTCTATGGGCGTTGGTGACAACTTAACTTCAGGTGGCCGACATGTTCGTCCACCTTCCTATGAAATAAAAAATCAAACCTGTAATGAATTATACAACTAAACCTTTTACATGAATCACTCAGTTCATTGGTGAAAACCGTATGAGAATCCGTTCGGTAGTTTTTGTGTTTATCGCGTGCATACATACGCGGCGGCGGGGGACTTTTATAACATGTACTGATATGCGTCAATCGTAATTTTACGCCAGTTTACAAGTTTATTGTCAGTGGTAGAGCTTTGTGCAAGCTCATCTTGGTAGGTACCACCCACTCATCAGACATTTTATCGCAAAACAGTATTACTTGGTATTGTTGTGTTACGGTTTGAAGGGTGAGTGAGCCAGTGTAATTTTACAAACACAAGGGGCATAACATCTTAGTTCCCAAGATTGGTGGCGCATTGGCGGTGTAAGCGATGGTTAACATCTCTTACAATGCCAATGTATATGGGCGTTAGTGACCACTTACCATCAGGTGACCCATAAGCTCGTCCGCCTATAGATTTTTATAAACTAACGGCTCTTTATTATCCGGTGATATATTATTATATCCACAGACTTAACCATTCTTGTTTACGTTAAATGTTCTTATCACAAACATGTTCGTACCAAGGTTAATTTTATATTTATCTCAGGACTATATAATACATTTATATATACATATTTACAAAGCTATATACTGTTAGCTGTTATGTATATTAAAGATCATATTTATATCACGGTTTTTTTTCGTATTATCGATATGTGACTTAGATTGACGAGCCGGTTGGCGTGGTTGGTAAGACACTTGCCTTACACGCCGCAGGTCGTGGGTTCGATTCCCACCCAGGACGGACATTTGTGTGCATGAACATGTTTGTTTGTCCTGAGTCTGGGTGTAATTATCTATATAAGTATGTATTTACAAAAAAAAGTAGTATATGTAGTATATCAATTGTCTGGTTTCCATAGCACAAGCTCTGCTTAGTTTGGGATCAGATGGCCGTGTGTGAATAATGTCCCAGGATATTTATTATTATTATTATTGTTTTTGTAATTTTTCAGATTGAATAAAAATGGCGTCGGTGTGGAAGCGGCTGCAGCGCGTCAACAAGCGCGCCGCTAAGTTCCAGTACACGGCCTCCTACCACCGGATTGACGTTGAACTTACGCCGAAGTGGTAACTAAACATAAATGAAAATTTTAACAAAACAATAACCGACTTCAGAGGAAAAACAAATTAATATGCACTAAAAAGTAAAAAAATAATTGCGTATTCTTCTATAATTTGATAATTAACTTACTATTTTCTACTCATCAATATGTAGGTACGAATGTGTTGAGTGGTTGATAATGTATTTAGATATGAGGTAACAACGTCAAAAAAAAAAAAAAAAACAGACGAATTGATAACCTCCTCCTTTTTTTGAAGTCGGTTAATAACATGTTTTTATAATAACTAATACAACTATTGTGTAGTGTACGATTCAAATCAAGCGTGTCGCATCGAATCGTACTGCATTTTACATGTGGTATGCGAGCGCTATGAGAATTTGATGGAATCTTGTCAAAGTAAATCAAAAATGACTATTCTCGAGCGAAGGACCGTTAGCAGAGAAATGCTTAACAACAACGTTGCGAATCTGATATTAGTAGACTATGTCTTGTCTATGACTATATTTGAGTTAGTGTGGTAAAGTTTGTATGTATGAACTGCAAGAATTAATTTATTGCGTGGTTCGCTTTTCAAAATGTTATCTTTCTCTTCATTCATTATTAATGTAACCACTAAAAGAGACGTTGTATAATAAATATATAAAATGATTGAGTAACAAATCACGAACAAAAATCCACACTGACAAATAAGTAACAAAGTCCCGCGAGCATCGACGTGAGGTTGTTGACGCTACCATAGCTGACGGATCGCGCGTGTCTCAGTTCCAAAAGGTCATATCATCTGATCCCGCGCGGAATATTTAAAGTTCTTATTTGCATGAAACGCTCGCAAGATTTCAGCCGATCGTGTTCCTTGGTATGCTAATATAGGCTTTAAATGTTATGTATGTGAGTTTTTCTTTACCACGTAATAAAATCCGTTGCCGCGCGATAGATGTGAATAGTGCGATAGTAGAATTGCATACAAAGCGTTATCCATCCCTAAAATAAACATGTCGTAAGTTTCGAAGTCGTATATAATTATGTGACGTAAAGGAACAACTTAAACGGGCTGTTACTCGTAGCTTAAAAACGACTGGTTACTCAACTGATGTACAATAACGATTCGTTACATATAAGAACCACGTGGTTCATTTTTGAGTGTCGAAATTCTATCATTAGTTCTCTAAGAAATACCTGAAACCTGAAAAGAAGCTGAAAAATGAAACAAATTTTCAGGGAGCCTTATACATAGATCATTTTTGTCAACAATTTTTGTTTATAACATATATTTTTTTATTTGAAACGATCTGGAACTGGATCTTGTTTTATTCCCATCGCGTGTTACCCTAATCACCAAATAAATAATTAGTTTTGTAATATAATTTATAGCATACATTACATAATTAAACATTTCCGAAAAAAGAAATACTTTTGAGTTTTGATTTAGACCCTTTAGCTATTAATTATTATTAAATTAAAGCAAAGTCGCCATACTGGGGATCGACGTTCGGTGCGACCTCAATCCAAAGGATCACATCGAGGCTGTTATAAAAACAGCCCCACGTAAACTCGGAGTCCTGAACAAGGTGCGGCGTTTTTTCACGCCACAACAACTGCTCCTG
This sequence comes from Nymphalis c-album, assembly GCA_963151315.1. Taxonomy (NCBI): domain Eukaryota; kingdom Metazoa; phylum Arthropoda; class Insecta; order Lepidoptera; family Nymphalidae; genus Nymphalis; species Nymphalis c-album. The sequence continues at coordinate 610,091 of OY720612.1, forward strand.
TTGTATAAAACACAGGTGCGGTCTTGCGTTGAATATTGCTCGCACCTTTGGGATGGCTCCGCCAAGTACTTACTGGAGGCCTTGGATCGGTTGCAGCGACGTGCGGTTCGCATTATTGGCGACGTAAAGGCCACCAACACCCTCGAGCCTTTACAATTGCGTCGAGAGATAGCGGCACTCAGCGCTTTCTATCGAATGTACCACGGCGAGTGCTCAGAGGAACTATTCTCCCTCATTCCCGCTTCCCCTTTCCTTCTAGTCTACGCGTGCTGGCTCTCGATGTCACCGCCTAACTGTGACATCAATTCCATCGCGAACGAAGAAATTTGGCAACTCTTTCTTTGTCGCACCTCCAAAACATGGAATTCTTTACCAGCACACGTCTTCTCTCCTCTTATGACCTGGGTTCCTTCAAACGAGGCGTGAAGAGGCATCCTGCGGGCCGGCAAGGCGGGGGCGGCTAGTGCAGATCATTTTTCCCGAATGCACTAGCCGTCGTCGCGTTTGGACTCTACTACCACTTACCACAGGTGGAGTACAGTCATTTGCCCTCCCGGGCTATAAAAAAAAAAAACAATACTGTTTTTAAAAATGTAACATAAAATATAGTTAGTTACACAAAATGAGATTGCATTGTAAGTTGTTATCCAAAGTAGTCTTTATCTGATGTTTACAGGAAGCCGAATAAATTAAGTATAGTGTGGACTCGTCGGTCGAGGCGCGTGATCACCGAGCCTCTAGAATGGGAACCGTCTCTCAAGGATCCCTTGAAGTAAGTTCAAAAGTTATTAACTTGTATATAATTTAGTATAGATCAGCAGTGCCATGGCTAACGAGCCACCTTTGGGCTATTGTCATCCCCACTCCTAAAACCAAGCTACTCTTAATTGGAGTGGGGTTGAAATGAAATGAATTGATATTTATTTCTCTCAACCAAAAAGAAAAATACAGGTAAGCTAATTAATCAATAAACAGTTTATACCGTTTAACATGTTACAAAGTCTTGTTAAGATGTTACTTAATCTCTTACAAAGGATTGTGAGTACACAACTGGTGTCCATACCAATTACCAGTTAAACTGTTTTTATAGGAATACTAGCTGTACGCCGCGGTTTCACTTTAATAAAAATAATAATGAATAAAAATCAGCTTAGAACCTTCCTCGATAAAAGGGCTATACAACACAAAAATATTTTTTAAATTCAAACCAGTAGTTCCGGAGATTAGCCGGATCAAACAAGCAAACTCTTCAGCTTTATATATTAGTATAGATTGGTAATGTCTTTAAAACGTGGATTATTGAACTAAAAAATAAAAGTCAGGCAAATAGCCGATCAGGTATGGTAGTTGATCTTCACATATCAATATCAACCAGCTCTTATATGCCCAATAAGTGACCAACTTCGGGAACTAAGATGTTGTGTATCTCGTGCCTCTAGTTAGTGGATATCAATTTTTTTAAATTTCTTTATCATTAACATGCTTGTTATGATTTAGTGTGCTCGAAGGACGTCGACTATAATATTTCGAGAAATATTTTATATTACTAGTTTGAGTATCTCATTATAATTATTGACGTTAATTGTTCGCAGAGGTTCAGTAATATTCACAGTTCCAGAGAATCAAACGGTGGCCGTGACGTTGTTCCGGGACTCGCGCACCAACGAGCTGGAGGACAAGGACTGGACCTTCGTTCTCGAGGATGTAAGACGACTCGCTAGAAGGGTTACATGAATTACAAATATATTTAGTTACAGATAGTTAAATTCAAAATACAATACAAATGTTAAGTACATGCTACGATGTATAAAAATGAGATCCAGGTAATGACCTAAAACGCAGCACCGGAGGACACCTTTTATACAGTATGTAACAAAAACCCTGTCCGTCCAAAAATTCGATCCGTTGTCCTTATTGGTATCGTGAGTCGGTTCTATTTATTTAAATCATTTTTAAAATACTAAGCAAAAAAATTACCACAAATAAAATGTTAACCATCGCTTACATCGCCAATGCGCCACCAACCTTGGGAACTAAGATGTTATGTCCCTCGTGCCTGGCTGTATTACACTGGCTCACTCACCCTTCAAACCGGAACACAGCAATACAAAGTACTGCTGTTTGGCGGTAGAATATCTGATGAGTGGGTGGTACCTACCCAGACGAGCTTGCACAAAGCTCTACCACCAAGTATCTCAATTTAAGAAGTTACATAATTCATGAAATAAAATAATATTTATATAATAATAATAATAATTGGTTGTCCATCGATATTGGACTATCGACATGCAACACTAGCATGAACCGGCGAAAGAGAAATTTTTGTGAACGAAAAGTAATAAAATATTCCAAGGTCGTGGTAGTTTAAGGATAAGGTGTCACATTAAGTTTCTTAAAATTTTTTTCTTAGGCTGTTACTTTAGTGTCCAATGGCTTCAGCCGCTTACTGAGTGTAAGCTAGGTGATTTGTGACTTTTTTTTATTTTAGTCGGCAGACAATATCGCACAATATCACGCAACGGTCGCTGCTGAGCAGTAGTGACACGGCCTTATACGTGCCAGCGGCGTTTCAAAGGCACTCAAAGGAGCCGCCTAAAGACTCTGTCGCATTTCTAAAAATTCGCTCGATGTTGGAGAATTAGGGCACTAAAATGGGTATTTTAAATTACATTAACAATTTTATAATTATGAATATTTGATATATATAATAATTTTTAATAATGTACATTAAAATGCCTCTTTTGGGTTGGACAGGGTTTTTATTACATACTGTATACCCGAGGTGCACGTGCGACTGAGATAATTTTAAAAAGTCATAGTAAATGGATATATAAAAAAAACCATACAAATTTCACTGCGTCATTAGAGTATTTACACAAGTCGTATCGTAGTTCGTTCCGAGTGCGTGCTACGAACGAGCGCCGTGACGCATCTCGCCTCAGTAGCTCGAAGGCGTCGGCCGGTCCGTGCCCGCAGGTGTCGCCGACGGGCAAGCGGCGGCGCCTGGCGGCGAGCGCGGTCAACCTGCGGCGCCACGCGTCGCTGGCGCCGGCGCAGCGCGCGCTGCGGGTCGCGCTCGAGCCCGTGTCGCGCAAGCTGCGCGCCGCGCGCCTCAGCCTCACGCTGCACTGCGTGCTGCTGCGCGAGGGGCAGGCCACGTGAGTACCGCCCCCCCCCACACACAGCCCGCCCGGCGCTCGCTGACGGCCCTTCGTTCCGCAGGGACGAGGACATGCAGTCGCTCGCCTCGCTGTTGTCGGTCAACAACAATTCCGACATCGCCGTGCTCGAGGATCTGGACGAGGACGACTACACTCTCTCCGACAATTCGACGCGACAGGTGAATACTCGACTTGGGGATTTTGATCATTTTAATTTTTTTTTGTGATAGCACGGCGAAGTGAGAAAATTGTGAAAATGTATACTAATTTGTAATTTTCAGATGTTGGATCTCCGTCAGCAGATGGAAGAAATGACGCAGAGCCTCACTAATAGTGATATAGCGGCCACTCCTAATAGCGTTCAGAGTCTCAACTTCGATAACTCTCGAACTCCGACGGCTCCCATGACTCCCGAGTCGACGACGCCCACGACTCCGGTGCCACCGAAGGAGGTCGAATTAGATTTAAAGATAAATGAAATATCGAATGCGCCGAAATCGAGACCGGAGTATCTCAGCAACCTAACTAAATTAGCTATGAAAAGTGAACTGCCGAAACATACTTCGACGCCGAAAATAATTCAAGAAAAAAACACTGAGGACATTAAAGTAGATAATTTGAAAGGTGTCGTGTTCAAACCGAAGACGATCGCGAAAAGGAACCTTAAACCGTTGGAGTTAAAGACGAATTTGAATAACATAAACTTGGACACGAATTACAATGAGAAAGAGGAGGATAGTGACAAAACTCCGGTAGCGGAAGTCGATAAGCTGTTCCCTTTGAAGGTTCTGGAGAAGGATAAAACTCCAGTAAGTTAATATTTCATTATTAGAATGTGGAAATAACTTGAACTATTTCTTGATGATCTTACGATAGCCACACCGAAATAAAAATGTTCACGACATTAAAAACATTCTTATTTAATTTTGTTATAAGAAATAGAAAAATAATTATTACACAGGGTGTAAGAAAATACGTGTTCGACCCGTGAAGTGGTTATCGTAAGTGGGCTTAATATATGTAATCATTTTTAAAATACTAAGTAAAAAAATTACCCCGAATAAAATTAGTATTTAATTTAATTAAATGACGACAATCACATGGCAACACATGCGTGACGACAGCGCTCGCTAAGTACTTACCTATCGGGTAGCGAAGACATATGGCAATGACCTCAGTTGATCAGCTGTTTTTAAGCATGGTTATAGTAGTAAGAAACTGAATTTTACTGGCACCGTTGCACATAGTTTGCACGGACGCATTGCAGCACATTTGCTCCCGATTTAATTTGGTTATTATTACTCATTACTGTTGATTAGAAAACGTAAAACATATAAAATATTTCAAGTTTAGGGAGTCTTCCATCACGCTCATTAATTAATTTTTCTTTTTATTACCTATGAGTACAAAATTTGTATGTTTCCCTGAAAAAAAAATAATAAATAAGGAAAATAAACAAATTACTCGCCAGAGTCCAATTAGCTCATGATTTGAATTGATAATATTGAGGCAATTTTTAACGATTAACCAACCCTTAGTATCCTTTTTTCAATTCACGTACACTAAACAGTAACTCGTACTTTTATTAACTTCCAGAAGTTAAACGGCAAATCTGTCCAGGTCCAAGATCTCCTCGAGTGGTGCAGTGGCGTGACCGGCGAGTACCGCTCGTGTCGCGTCACCAACCTCACCACCAGCTTCCGCTCCGGACTGGCCTTCTGCGCGATCATCCACCACTTCCGGCCCGACCTCATGTGAGTGCGCCCCCCTCCCCCCTCCCCCGTCCCGCGGCCCGTGTAACGCTCGTGTCACTCCGCAGAGACTTCTCGGGGCTGCAGGCGGAGCAGGCGGAGACCAACGTGCGTACGGCGCTGGACGCCAGCGCGCGCCTCGGCATCGCGCAGGTGCTCACCGTGGCCGACGTGTGCCGCCCCCCCGCGCCCGACAAGCTGGCGGTGAGTGTACTCTCCCCCCCCCCTCACATACACACACACTCGGCATCGCGCAGGTGCTCACCGTGGCCGACGTGTGCCGCCCCCCCGCGCCCGACAAGCTGGCGGTGAGTGTACTCTCCCCCCCCCCTCACATACACACACACTCGGCATCGCGCAGGTGCTCACCGTGGCCGACGTGTGCCGCCCCCCCGCGCCCGACAAGCTGGCGGTGAGTGTACTCTCCCCCCCCCTCACATACACACACACTCGGCATCGCGCAGGTGCTCACCGTGGCCGACGTGTGCCGCCCCCCCGCGCCCGACAAGCTGGCGGTGAGTGTACTCTCCCCCCCCCCCTCACATACACACACACTCGGCATCGCGCAGGTGCTCACCGTGGCCGACGTGTGCCGCCCCCCCGCGCCCGACAAGCTGGCGGTGAGTGTACTCTCCCCCCCCCCTCACATACACACACACTCGGCATCGCGCAGGTGCTCACCGTGGCCGACGTGTGCCGCCCCCCCGCGCCCGACAAGCTGGCGGTGAGTGTACTCTCCCCCCCCCCTCACATACACACACACTCGGCATCGCGCAGGTGCTCACCGTGGCCGACGTGTGCCGCCCCCCCGCGCCCGACAAGCTGGCGGTGAGTGTACTCTCCCCCCCCCCTCACATACACACACACTCGGCATCGCGCAGGTGCTCACCGTGGCCGACGTGTGCCGCCCCCCCGCGCCCGACAAGCTGGCGGTGAGTGTACTCTCCCCCCCCCCTCACATACACACACACTCGGCATCGCGCAGGTGCTCACCGTGGCCGACGTGTGCCGCCCCCCCGCGCCCGACAAGCTGGCGGTGAGTGTACTCTCCCCCCCCCCCTCACATACACACACACTCGGCATCGCGCAGGTGCTCACCGTGGCCGACGTGTGCCGCCCCCCCGCGCCCGACAAGCTGGCGGTGAGTGTACTCTCCCCCCCCCCTCACATACACACACACTCGGCATCGCGCAGGTGCTCACCGTGGCCGACGTGTGCCGCCCCCCCGCGCCCGACAAGCTGGCGGTGAGTGTACTCTCCCCCCCCCCCTCACATACACACACACTCGGCATCGCGCAGGTGCTCACCGTGGCCGACGTGTGCCGCCCCCCCCGCGCCCGACAAGCTGGCGGTGAGTGTACCTGCCCCCCGTCTGCCCCATACACAGACTCGGTGCTTAGTTTGCTTTTTACTTGAAGATAGTAGAAAAAAAGTTAAATGCAACATAACAGTGTAAACGGTTCTTGGAATATATAAATAAAGTATATACATAATGGAAAATTATCTTTCAGATAATGACGTATCTGTTCCAATTACGGGCGTACTTCACCGGTAACGAGCTGCAGGTGGAGCAACTCGGTGAGTCGAAATGAATCACTCATTTTCAAAATCTTTGATTTTAGAAAACATACGCCGATAAATCATACTGAACATATTTATAATAGTTATACATATATCATAAAAAACATTAAGAATGCATGGATAAGTGCACCCAGTATAGATACACAAATTAACCAAAATTTATTAACTAATAAATGGGGGATTTAATCAGTAAAGGTTGGTCCAGAAGGAATTATTCGTATGCACTATAGCCAATTCCAAGAAAGGTAAATAAACGGCTTTTACCTTGAAAATTGTATTAATTGTGGATTTGTGAAAATTGTGTGTCAGGCAACGACGAGACGGAGTCGTCGTACCTGGTGGGGCGCCACGACACGGACGCGTCGCTGCCCGCCGAGCTGTTCAGCCGCGAGGTCAGCGCGCGCCGCTCGCGCACCCTCGCCGACCGGCCCCGCCCCGGGTACCACCCACCTCACTAATACTTTACTATAATACACACCTAAATTATAGTAGAAAATATATTTGGCATCCTTCACTTTTGCCGCCTGGTGGTTAGTGGTCACAGACGCCCATAGAGATGTTAACTATCGCTTACATCGCCAATGAGCCACCAACCTTGGGAACTAAGATGTTAAATCAAATCAAATCAAATTACTTTATTCAATGTTGAAGTATTACACTTACTTATTGATTGTCAAACTGGAAACTTATGTTATGGTTATGTTATGTTCCACAATTTTTTATCTTTTTATTTTTAATAGTATATACATATGTATATACATTTGTATATATGTATATACATACAGTGTGTAACAAAAACCCTGTCCGATCCGTTAATTACGAGTCGCGAGTACGCGAGTCGGTTCTATTTATATAATCATTTTAAAAATACTCAAAAAAGACCCCTAAATAAAATACTTGTAACCCCCTTTTTGAGCACCAAATAACTGGACTATAAGCTAATAATAGTAATATCATTTAAAAAAGTTAAGGGTTCTGATGAAATTGCGTACTAAACGAGGTTTCCTCAAATTAACTTTATTATCTATTTACTTTTACAGAATATTTTACAAATTATTCAGCTCCGTCTGTAAGCATGTACATATATGCCTATCTTACAAAATGTAACACAAAGTACTGTTGATAATAAAATCAGGCATACTAAACAACTTTTGTTGTATTAGTAAGAATAAATAAAAGTTTAAATGTTAAACTTTATTCGGGATTCGGATAATTTAGTGTAGTGTGTAGTGTAATGTAGTGTAGGGCTTCTTTTATGATGTCCATCTATTTGAATTTATCGACTGGTCGTCAGGTCTCAAGGTTCGCAGGAGTCGCCCGACAAGTCTCCCGCCATCAAGGAGGTGCGTGATATGCTGCTGCAGTCCAAGAACCTGCTGGGGAAGATGCTGTCGCCGGCCAGGCCCACGACCAGGTGGTTCACAGAGGTGAGGACATTACCAACGGCACTCGCTGGAATTTATTTAAGCAACAACTAGTTTCAATCTCGTATTGTATTATAATATTTACAGCCGATCCCAGCCCGACCTGAAAAGTTGATGACGCGCAAGGAGCTGACGGATCCGTTCGGCTCCGATGACGAAGAGGAGTCGCCGCCGGCCAACATGAATGGCGGTACTGATGTCGGCAACGGTGGCCTCGGTGAGAGCTTGTCGAGTAACTAATATCACCTGACCGTCGGCTTCCGCATGAAGTCAAAGCTAAAAGCGACATTTCTTTTTCCTTATTGTTTGTTATGTATTGTGTGTGTAGTTGACTGCCTCTTTGATTCAGTGGCTACATTTATGGCCGCAGACACGGTCCTGGGTTCAATGCCAGGTCGGGCCAATAAAATGTTATTGTGGTTTTCTTTCGAAATTTCTAAGTAGAAGCCCGAAACTGGAAGTTGGAAGTGTGTGCACTCCTGTGCCTTGGAAAGCACCTAAAGCCGTTGGTCCTGCGCCTGAGCTTTTCCCCGTCCCATGGGGTTATTAGAGGCTAATCTCTCTTGATTTTGTTATACACTGTATATTGGGCAAATAAATCATTAGTTCAACTATTTTGATTGATACAGAATGTAATATCCCTAAGAACCCTTTCTTTAATGGTAACACGTATTGTTTAGTGATAACGTTACCTTAATGTACTTAAATAATAAAGATGATAAACAGAAATAGGAAATCATATATCCAACAGTCAATCAAGAACAGAAACCGCAAATCGAGCCCGCCTCAACTGACCCGCTGTCCACCCCACCATCGGAGACGATCGTCGTCAACGGTGGCACCACCGACGCACAGAAGGCCGTCGAGCTTCCCAAACCAACTCCGGTGAGTCAAAAGTGAAGGCGTGCGTGTGGCTTTGTGTTCCGTATTAGTGATGTCTCTGAGTTAGCGTGAGTGAGGGGAGATTTGAGTTTTGAGTTTCTAACTATCATATTTAAGAAAAACAAATATATTCCATGCTTATGTCTCATTACAAAATCAAAGATGTCGTTATAGTTTTGTTAATCTCAATAATGTAATCCATCGGCGTAGCCAGATATTCATACCAGGGGGCTCATAAGTAAAAAAAAATAGTGAATTTTCGGCCCTTGTGGTACCTTTTTCAATGTCCTAAGCAATATGAGATATTATCTTAAACGATTAGCTATATACGCTACGATAGCTTCGCTTACCCGGGCGCCCCAGCGCGTGTAGTGCGTGTAGTGACTAACGGCCAGTGCTTGTGTGTGCGTGTGCTTGTGCGCGAGCAGCAGCTGCTGTCGCGCCACGACGAGCTGAAGGAGCGAGCGAGACAGCTGCTGGAGGCCGCGCGCCGCGACGCGTGCGAGCGGGACGCACCGCTCAGCCCCGCCAAGGTAGCGCCCCACGAGGTTGTGTTACGTTTTATCATTCATCATTTTTTGTTACGTGTTCTGGACTTGTTTGCGCTTTCCTTTTTGTTTTCATTCTTTGTAATTCGTGAATAATTCTCTGTCTGATCCGAAAAGTTGCGAAGGGAGTGCTGTAATGTTATGCATATTTATAGAAATTATTATCGATTCACTCGGTGTATGACTCGCTCGATGAAACCTTTTTGCAAGTGCACGATACAGAACCGCACGCGGGAGTCGGCACTACCTTCAATATATCGATTAGGACAGACAGGGTTTTTGTAAAATCTTGCATATTTTAACGATAGTAGATTTTGTAACAATTTTATTTGGCTTCGTGTTGAATATACATTATTCGAGTAAACGTATACACGAACTAGCATATCACCAGTTTGTTCGAAAATTAGTATTTATGATTTAGATTAAAAAAGTTTCAAAACCTTTAATGTCCTCGGGTACACTGTAGTATAACCAGTGCGTGTGTGTGTGTGCAGTCGGAGGAGGAGCGGCAGGCCACGCTGCGCGAGCGCGCGCGGAGACTCATCGCCGACGCGCGCGCCGGCCTCGTCAGGTACCCCCCCCCCACCTGTTGTTATTATCGCAAGATAATAAAAGAAATGGAAACGTCCTGTAATAGAGTGATCTAATAGTATTCTTTAATAGTGCGGCGCTTAAAATGGCGCAGGTGCAGTCTAAATCGATCAATGAAATCGTTTGTACCTATATACCTCGTAAGCCATTCCAGTGTAGTTACCGTCATAACGTGGAGCCCCCCTCCCCCCGCAGCCCGTCGTCCCCGCTGTCGCCGTCGCGCACGCGCGGCACGCTGGAGATCATCAGCAAGCAGTCCGTACTGGACGAGCTGGCCGCCGGTACGTACCGCCCACCACTGAGCCGCAAGCGCGCATTGCCGTTATTCACCATTATGACAAAAGTTATCACATCAAAAGTTCTAATTTTAAAGTTATTTTTTACGTTTTCAGCTGGTGTGGAACAATTGGAAGGTTTGGTTTCGAGGCCGGAGTCGTCGCCTTCGAGTCCCGGCTCCAGGAAGAGCGCCCCCAGTCCAGATAGATCTGGTAACTATTATTTTGTTGGCAATTTGTTTTAAAATGTGTCAAAGCTATGTCGGTTCAAAGAATATATTAAGATTAGTAGACTTGTGAATGAAAAATAATGTTTACGATCTACCCCGCGCCCCCTCAGAGCGCGCGAGCTGCGAGAGTCGCTCGCCGACCGCGTCGCCGCTGGCCGAGCGGCTGTCGCCCGACGTCGACGCCGACGCCGACGCCGAGCACGTACGTACACACGTCACACACAAATTGTTACTTACTATAAACGACGTGTCCTCGGGAATTGAAAAAATAAACTCAAAGCGATGGGTTAATCTCGACCTACTGTTCGCGTGTACTGCATGTAACACAGGTGAAGATTCTCAAGCTCAACATTTCTATTGAGGGACGTTCCTTACCAATCACCAATTTTGTAGAAGTCATCTCGTAAAATTTTTGAAATGTACTTCTGTAACTGGTGCAGGCGCAGTCGGAGTCGGGCTCGTACCTGTGCGGCGAGCTGGCGGCGCTGGAGCGCGAGCAGTGCGCGGTGGACGAGCGCGCTGCAGCGCTCGAGAAGCAGCTGCGCCGCGTCATGGACGCCGCCGACGACACCGAGGTACCGCTTGCGAGCGTGTGTGTGTGTGTGTGTGTGTGTGTGTGTGCGTGTGTGTGTGGGGGGGGGGGGTGGTTATAAACAAATGCCTCAGCAGAAAATGTACATAGATCATTCCGGCGAAAGTATCACTGACATATTATGTCATGTACTGTCTGATAAAGTCGTATTCGTAATCTACATAAAATGCATATAATAAAAATGATATTTTCAGATGAAATGGTCCCATGTACTCCTCGCATGTTTTCGAGTTCCTCGTAACCCGGTACCTCTGAACCTATCCTAGTAGAAAATACCTCCTCCTACATAGTCCATTCCAATGGCGGTAGAAGTAACGATTGATGGACAACTTTGACCTTGAATTAATATGCCATTGCTTGAAATCTGAATAATCTGTGGTATTCATAACTAAATGTCAGTTTTAATGTCGGTGATGGTTACATCATACAATAAATAAATTAAAATGAACAGAACTAAGTAAAATAAATAAATTTATTCTGTGTTTATCATTACTGTTTCTGCCATTGGAATGTAATATAGTTATGTCTCACTCTATCTATAGCTATTGATTACATTTATAGTTAACAGTCTATTATATATAACAAGTAGCAGTAGGTTGTAATACTTTCCTTATTAGTTATCCAAAATAGTTTTAATAATTATTTAGGTTTTGTAAATGAAAATGATCCTTTATCGTATTACATATCATGTCGTCTTAAGCCCGATAATATAAAAAAATTTACAATCATTTCTGAAAATAACATGAGCAGTGTTCGTTTCTTAAGATTTTAATAATATTCCTTTTTATTAATCACTCGATGTACACAGGTTATATATGCCGTTAGGACTTAGTGTTTTAATTAAATTTTTAAGTAAGATGATTATTTTATTTATGTAAAATAACAAATTATTTATCTGTTTAATTCACATAATTATATACCTAAAATAATATTGTCGTCGTCAGGAGGAGGATCGTCTGATGTCTCAGTGGTTCAACCTCGTCAACAAGAAGAACGCGCTGCTGAGGCGGCAGATGCAGCTTAACATACTGTGAGTGGGACCTTAACTCATAATCTTAATTACTCATATAAATTGAGCATAAAAAACATTATCGTTAATTATTACATAAATACAGTTTTCTATTAATAGTAACTTTGAGTATTTGCACAGAACATATGAATATGATATAATTTGAATGTTCCCAGCGAGCAAGAAGAAGACCTGAGCCGTCGCTGCGAGCTGCTGGCGAGGGAGCTGCGGCTGTCGCTGGGGGTGGAGGAGTGGCGGAAGACGCCCGGACAGAAGCGGCGGGAGCGCCTGCTGCTGCAGGTAGGTACACTTAACTGTATAGTTTTGGGAGTGTTTCATAAGGCACTTGGATAAATATATTAGAAAAAAATCGCTTCGTGTCGAATCGAATGCCTTGAGCTCTTTATGAGGCACGGTCTGATGATTTGAAATATCAGTTATTATTTTCGAGGCCCAATAATTACATTGTCGTAACGCACCGCTTTACATTAAATAGCCGATACTCGTTACTTTTGCTTTTATTTTTTCTTAATAAAATTGGACTTAAATTTAGTAGGTGTGCATACATTGAAGATTTACATAAGGGCTTCCTTTTGAAGTCTGTTAAAAATTTAAACATTTCGATACTTTATCAGGAACTGCTGTCGGCGGTCAACGAACGAGATAGACTCGTTCAAGAAATGGACGAACAGGAGAAAGCGTAAGTAAATTTTGCGTTATCACTACCTATTATAAAACAAACTCTTCACTCGGTGGTAAACTTTGTGCAAGTTCGTCTGGATAGGTACCACCCTCTTATCAGATATTCTACCGCAAAACAGCAATACTTGGTATTATTGTGTTAAGGTTTGAAGGGTGAGTGAGCCAGTGTCCAGGCACAAGGGACATAACATCTTAGTTCCCAAGGTTCTGGTGGCGCATTGGCAATGTAAACGATGGTTAATATTTCTTACATGGCTATTGTCTATGGGCGTTGATGACCACTGACCACTTACCATCAGGTGACCCATATGCTAGTCCGCCTACCTATACAATAAAACAAACAAAGCCCCGCCGCGTCTGTCCGTCTGTCTGAACACGATAAACTCATAAACAACCGCACGGATTTCCATATTAAGTGATTTAAGAGGAAGGTTTAGGTGTATAATATATTAAGGTTTTATGTAAATAGATTGTGCGAAGTGTAAACCAAAAATGCGAAGAGTTATTTGTGCTACGATATAAAACTTTTATGTAGTTGTATGTAAGTTAAAAAAAGAAACAATGTAACTACAAGATATTGTTATATATTTTACAGGATAGCCGAAGACGATGAAATCCAGCGTAACTTATCAAACGTCGAGATACAAAGGAAAAACAACTGTATACTTCAGTGAATAAAGACTGATATACTTCACAGCGCTTACTTAACACAGCTTGAACATTACAGAAACTCCAAAAAAATAAAAACGTCATAAAACATCGGCTGATGGTCCATTAGGTCTTAAAACTATATTTTCATATCATTCTATATGTTCTGTCTCCCTCGCACACCTATTAAAGAGCGAGACGGCATGCGTTTTTTTTTAATAATTGCGACTTTTAAAATATAACATAACGGCCTTACTGTTGTAAGACAGAAAATACTCATAATATTGTTTCCTATAATAATATTTAACTATTTAAGGGTTAGGAATACGGAATAATCCCAGTCGTTCTAACATGGTCCTTATCCTATACGACATATAGTTGAAATTTGAATACGATGTAATGTTGGCATCTAGTACAAGTAATGTTGGGTCTACACGGTGGAGATAAATTTAAAAAAAGAATAGTCGAATAAAATTTATTTATTTTTATTTCAAATTAATTTATTAATTTATTGACCGGTATGAAGTTATGAGGCTAGAAACAAAATGTTTTAAGGAAATGTGATATTAACATTTTTTTTTAATAAAAAAAATGATGAAAGTATTACTAATGTCACGTAGATCCAACTGACGCGCGCTTTTTTTAGTATTTTGTGTTATTCACCAAAGATTCCCCATAAATTTTTCCTTCACGTCAAATTCTATTATTTAACATTTTATTACAGTACTAAATATAATAGTACATTTTTCTTAAAATCTTTTTTGAACTTTTTTCATATTATGGGTTAAATGAAATTCGTTATGGAATACAATTTTTGATTTTAATAATGAAATATAATTAATTAAACAAAACTTACGAAACTTCGGTTCGCGATTATGTTTATAATATTTGGCGGTGAAGCAACGTGTATAAACCGGGCCGCATAACGTAAGGCTAAGTACACAAGTTCAATTCCGATAGTCTCGCGGCAGACTTGTGCGGCCGTTGTCTTTTGTCTCGTCGTCGTCGTGTTTTCATGAAGCGTTAACATGAAACGAATATATTTTACAGTTGTTTTACAAAATCAGATGTATTCAAAATCATACGGTAATAAAATAAATACTTATTTTCAATTCAGTCGTAGGCTATAGATTATACAAGGCGTGCAAGTGGCCGTTTGATAATATTATTGGATGAACAAGGCATTTTTCTTTTGTTTCTGTTTTTCTTCCTCACATATTTACACATACAAGTAGTAACACGATCGGTTTCTATAAAATGCATATTGAAATTGAAAATATGGGCGACAGAGTCGTATTTCGAACAGTATTTCTAGCGCGACATGTCGGAACTATGTACTTAGCCTAAGATTAGAACCGGTTTTTACTATGATGATATTTTTTATTTTATACCTTAAATAATAGAATTTGAACCTTAAAATCGAGTCCATAAAGGTGATAATCGAGTACAATGCCATAGATTAATTTTTTTATGTACAAAAAAAATATTTTTTTACTTAGATTATAAACGGAGCGAAATTTCGTTTTAATGAAATGTAAATAATAGTCATGTTTTAGATTTTAATTTTTATTATTATTATTTATGTCTGTTAGGTTAAACTCTTGCCGGCGAACGTTACGTATTTTTTTTTCAAAATAAATTAATGCAAAATTAATTTAAATTTTCGTACTGAACTAAATCAGAGCGTCCTTGAATAAAATAATTAAATAATGGAATCTACAATTTTACTTAATATAATAATAACTTGACCTAATCTTTAAGTCGTTATAAATTTAAGTAAATAAAATTTACAATCTACACAAAAATAACCCTCAGAGAGCAAAACTCGTCTATATGGTAATTGAAGAATATTTTGTTTATATATATATATTAATATATATAATTAGCCTGGCGGGCGGTAACGGGTGCTGGAGCGATCCCGCGTGTCGGTACGTTAATGTGCAATTTGTTTTTCGTGTGTAATTATTAAGTACACGATTTGTCTGTCGTTTGAAAATATAATAATGAAATTGTCGATGAAATAATATTTTTTGTAAGATTTTCTTTCTCTTTTTACTAGTAATGAAATTATCAGCGACGGTATATTTTTTAATCTATGCTTGGATACTTACTGTATATACATATTGTATACTTAGAAATAGTTTTAGCGTTTTCTTACGTTTGTGTATGTCGGACTAGATGATTTTTTTATGTTTTTAATTAGTACCCATTATATTTACATAATTTTTCATTTTAAGGTGTTTGATGACAACAAACAAATCAACAATAAATATTGTTGTGATAAATAGCACACGTATGACATTGTTGTTGTTACGTAGACGTACGTAACAGATTATGTTATTTTGTTTTTTTTTAATATATTTATATATAAGAACCCTTCTATGTGACAGACCGACATACAAAATACAAATGAAATGTCATTAATAAGTTTGGCTTCAACATATCTACTATTTAATAGCTTGCTTACAAATAAGTCATGATTTTTTAAATATTTTTACATAAAAAAATTGTATAATTATATAAATACCTATGCGAGGTAAATAGGATCTCATTACAAAATTTCCATAAATAACCAAAATAAAAAATGCTTACCTCAAACAACAATAGTGTAATATTTTCAGTCTTGTAAACTTATAGATTGTGTAAAATTGAAAATTAACGTAATATTCTGTATTTTTTAATGTTTAGACTTCGTGCAAATATTTTTTTTGTCAATCCTGTCGAACCTAGTGTAAAGCGATGTCAGTTTGAAATTATGTTTTGTAGAATGTAATTCCGATAATACTTATAAATGGTGCAGAGGTTTCAATACTCAAAATTGAAAGGTATTTGTGATATATGTAAATTGTTTTTTTTTTTTTAATAATGACATGAACTGCCACCATAGTCTGACTCATACATTATACATTTTTTACAATTTCCGAAACGATTGTCGGTCCCATTATGTAATGCGAATTAAATCTGAACACTCATTGGTCGGTTGCAACCGATGACGCAACAAGCGACCAATGACCGTTCAGTATTTAGTTAATCTGACGTTGATTAAAAATATGGCGGCAATACTTTGAGTTGGAGTATTGGAGTTTCGACCTGCTTGTAGACTCACGGTAGAACTCAATAATCAACGGTTTGTATTCACTCTGTATCCTATCGCTATTTATTGTAACTATAACATATATAATAAAATAAAGTGACATTGTAAAATATATCTCGTTTTTATTAGTTTAATCATTTTAGTTAATCATAGATAGTAAAATTGGGATCTTAAAGCAGCCGCTCAAGGGAGAGTAGAACGCCAGTATTGTTGTCTCTCTCTCACAGTCCGATGTACGCGCACCGCGACATGAAGTGTAAACTGGCAACTTTGTAACTTTACGAGTAGTGATTGGTCGAAAACAAAACTTAATCACGTGATAAAAACTGGTTCCATAGAGTGGTTGTGCGAGGCAGGAAATGCTTTAAAAATCGCGCTGTCGTGGATTTCAAAACATCGAGGTAGTGAAGATGGAATTTAGATTTGATCTATTATAAAAGGGGTTAATAAAAACGATTTTAACAATTAAATATGTGTTTACAGCTCTTGTGAGGTTTTAAAGTAAAATGAAAACGAGACATGTCATTGTGTAAAATGTTTATTGATTATTCGTTGTTACAAGCAACTTTAGGTATAATATTAACTTAAATATACAATTAAATAAATTTGTAATATTATTTATATATTGTACTGGAAGAACCCGGTTTGATATTAAATAATATTGCTTCACATTTATTATATAATAATTTCATCCATTTTAATTTTAATGTTCATCAGATCATAACATGACAAGTCTAAAATTAATTATATTAAATGTTCCTAATTAATAAAAATAATGAGTTTTTATCACAATTTTCATGAATCTTTTTCGTTATTTAAATATTTGAGAACTTTATTTATTATCTTTAAAATAACATAATTACAAGCGTACATAAGTGAGTGTAGTGGTTATACAAAATGGTTCAGTTTGGTAGTTTTTATTATAAAAGTCTTAATTTTACAATATTAGGTAATGCTAATTTACATTTATAATTAAGTTGTGGTCAAGGTCATTTGTGACCACTAAAGAAGTTAAAAGACAACAAATTTTGTATCCGTCACAGATTATTAATTTTGTTATAAATCCAATTATTTTAATAACAGAAATAAAATTAACACAATAATACTTATAATATTATTTTTTTATAAACAATCAATTCCTCAAATATTTTATTATACCTTACACACTATAGAAGCACTTGGGGCTTAATTTGATCGTGGCAACACCGCTAAATACAGGATATAAACCAATCGAATATTTAAATTCTTAGTTTATTTAAAGTGTTGCCACTACTATGCTAGTTCGCCTACTTATATAAAAAAGACCTCGGAATGGTCGGAAAACTTTATATGGAAGTAAAAAACCATGAATTCACGTGGTTACAAAACTTTCTGACCAGCAGAGTTATATTACAGCTTACTAAGTTTGAATTTTCCATAAACGTCACTTGCGTCATGACTTCTACTAATACTTGGAAATACTGTACAATAACAAGAATAAATCGCTGATTTTATATAAAAAAGTTTTATTATTATTTAATAAAGTAATAATTTAATTTATATATTTTTTACAGTTCAATCCTAATGATTTATTTACTTAGCCAATATTACTTAATAATTTAATTATATTGTAAAAATTGACTTTTGATATTTCATTGCAATATTTCAAAATTGGAGTTAATACATACTTCCACTTAACATATTTCTATTGCTAAATTGATAAAAAAAGCCATAAATGTGGTTTCTTTAAGTATTTTGGAGTCGTGGTTAGCCCATATATACAATAATAGAAATTGTATCAATCATGTAACACAGTTATTTAGAGTTATAGATTTATTATTATAGTATTATTTTCATTCAATCATTAATTTACATTAAGCAAAATTAAGCGTTATAATATAACTATGGCGAAAGTGTCACTTCTACAGCCATTTTTAATAATTATTCATTTACGCTTAATTCTCAACTTAAAAAAAAATACGATACTTTATCGTTATTTGTCAATATAGCACTTGCCTAGTGATTGATTTCTCTCGTTCTATCATTATTAATTTGACAGTCGAAAGATAGAGACACAGCATTGGCTTACTATTCACCCGCTCTATAAGTAAGGCCGTAAGAGTTTTTAGTATTCATCATTCAGTTAGTACTTCAATGTTGTTAAATGATTATCAGGCCAACTTTTTTTTTATAATTCAATAACAGACAATTTGGACAATGTATAACTTGTAAATCTTTTATACATAGTATAAGTATTTATTTAATATAATTTAATCGATTTGATCCTATTTTAAATTTTAGAGATGGTCCGTCCGTGACCCCGCAGTCCGGCGGGGCTTCCCCTACGCGCGGTGGTTGTTGTCGCTGACGGGCGGCGCCTCCGTCTCCTGTTCCGCTTCCGCCTTTAGCTTCCTGTATTTACCTACACATATGGAAATAGACATATTTTAGTCTATTATTATATCATGTACACATTTTTATTTTCTTTTACACTTTCTTATTTAAGAAAACGTATTAAGTTTCAGAAACTGGGAGTTGGTATAAACCAACGCATTCGTCGTGTAGGTATATATTTTTAATTGCATACTTTGTCCCATGCAAATGTAAGCAATAATTTATAAAATATAAATAATATGCGGTACTCACGCGAGGTCTTGACCATGATGACGCCCCACCATATAGACCAGCCCCACCCCACCAGGCAGAAAAGCACCGTGAATAGCTGCCCACACCCCACCAGCAGGTTGATGACGAAAGATCCTGCGAGTTTTGGAATGTGATATTTGTAGAGTAAGTCTTGACTAACTCGGAATTAACAAATCGTCTACAATCGATAGATAGGCGGAGTCACGGGTTCGATGACCTTGGAATATTGTTGTTTATTGCTTTAACACAGTTTGTTTTTTCGCAAGGAAGAATTCACAGAGAAAGAGTGAGAGAGATAGGAGATGGATAACGATAGAAAAGTGGTAATCGATCTATTTAGTAATTGGTACGAAAGTTATCTAGAAAATATTAATGGTTGGTGGTGGCAAGGTTTTTGCACATTTATATCCTATCTGTCGAGCAGAGTATTCGATTTTTGTAGAGGACATAAGCAAATAAGGTAAATACAATTATTTTTCAAAAATAACCGACAACAAGCACAAGAGCTCAAGAAACTACATTTCAAAAATAAACCAGTCATTTTCAGCTTTTACATAAGAATGATGTACTTTAAGGAGTTAAATATCTATATAACAATAAAAATAACTACTGTATTTATTTTAACTCACCTATCCTGTGTTTGGCGCCATCGTGCACGCCAAAACGGGGAATCCCGAAGCATAAACAAAACATGCCACTGAAGATTGTGCCTGAAATACATATGAATATTGTTTAAAAATATAGTTATTTCAAAACTATATGAAATAAAATGATAAATTTCGTTTGTTAAAGGCTTAGTTATAAGATGTTGATAAAACTGGGACAATATTCTTTTAAAGGATATTTATAAATTACTTCTCTAATATTGAAGACTAACGGCCGAATGAAACGTCATTCAAAATGAAGTGGGACTTAATTATTTGGAACGTCATTATTTTCAAAATGTTGTTTGCGATATTTGAAATTAATGGCGTTCCAAATAATATTTCCCACTTCATATTTGAAAGACATTTCAGTATTCGGCCATAAGTATTATTCAAGACTAAAAATTAATAAACGAAGAGTGGTATGGAATGAAAACATTGCACACACAAAGAATAATAAAAATAATGAAGTTACACAACAAAATAGTAATTTTGATTACAAGAGTAATTCTATTAACAGTTATTGAGATGTAGGTATATAACTAAGCCTCAAACTCAGTCGTAAGATAAAAACAGAGGATGAGCTTACCGAGTCCAGGCACACATATGTTGCACAAGAGACAGAAGTAGGCGAGCACGGCCGGCAGCACGGGTATCGCGCCGCGCATCACACTTGTGTGTTCTATCAGCGACGGATCTAACTTCTTCCGAGTGTCCTGGGAGACGTATATATTCGTTTATTATGTTAAGTAGTATTTATTACATGCACTGTCCCCTGTGTCAGTTATTTTGGGTACATCCAGAAAACGACGTCAGTATTTACAAAAAATAATAATTTGTATTATGGTATAGCTTATGTCACTAATTAAAGAACAATGAAAAATTGAAGATTTTTAATATTTTTTCTAATGATAATTACCTCGTCATTAATATCGACAAAAATATCTCGATCCCGATCATTCGTGACGACAATTGTTGGCGTTGTTCTGACGGTAGATAGCGAACTGCGCCCCGAAGGTATGTCGAGAGACATTATTTATAAGAAATTATAAAAATGCAACGCTCTCGCGTGGCAAGCCGTGACATGTTAGTGTTATAAAAGCTAGAAATATACTAATGAGAAATTGTAATGGTTTTAATAGTGTTACGTGTATCGTGTATTGTTGGTTTATATTGATTTTATTTTCTTTGTCATTCCACCTTTTATTCAATGACCTATTTATTAATACACGCGCATAATCTTTAGATAAAGGCATCCTCGAGGTAGATGACCTCGAGGATGCTAATTGTCAACATGGTTGAACTTGGTGATGTCCATGTATGTGATGATTAAAATAAGTTTATTTACAAATTCAAATTCAAAATACTTTACACTTATTTATTGATTGTCAAACTGGAAACTACTACCGGTTCGGAAAAGAAACACCCAGCCCTGAGAAGAACCGGCAAAAGAAACTCAGCTCGTCTTTTTATAAAAAAAAACAAAAGAAATAGCCATGCGCCGATCGTCTCATTCCCAGCCGGCGGCGGATCTCATTCACAGATGGCGATATCATTAATTTTTGCTTTTGATATATTGGATTCAAGTTTTTCATGATTGTCCGTTTTTGCGCTTACGTTCTATTAACCACGCGATGGTGTCTAATGCCCCGAAATTAATTTGGGTGATTTTTCCGGAAGTTTTTAATGAAGAAAATATTCATGAAAATATACGAAGAGCAAAATTTTGATATTTTCTATTTAAGTCGTCAAAGGCGCTCAACTCCTTAAATCACTATTGCTCACTATTATTAAATCTTAAATACCGAAACTGCTTAAAGGTTTTAAGGGAATCCTTGTATGAAGACTATATCGCGTGAATATATTTTTCTCCATGTTTATTTTTAATTACTAAAACATTTACATAAGATTTAGATTTTATAAATGAATTATTGAATGTAAATCCGAATAAAAAGGTCTTATTTTTAATTTAAATAGTCACATTCCTAGGTACAAAAGTTTAGTGTTATATATGTTTCAAAAGTTTTACTGTAATTTGTTGAAGAATTCCTAATGTCGTTGAATGTCTTGATATAATTACATAAACAAAAGGTTAACTAAACACGCAAGTTAATATATATTTGTTTACTGTAATAATATAATAGTTTAAATTAGTTTCCAATATTTATGTTACAGACTGATAGTTAGTCATTAAAATTACTTGTCTGGTCCCACTTTGGGCGCCAATTTTTTTTGTTAAATATGATTATAAATGTGGACTGGATGTTAGGAATGCTTAACCCATAATCACAAGTAAAAATCCTTGCATACATAATAAGGTACTTAGTTGGTGTTTAATTTTATCTCACAAGCACAGCGGGGAACGAAAATATTGTGATGATGATAAGGATTCATGTGTCGGATAAAATTCCAACCAAATAGTATTACAATACCACGTTAAGCCTTTTCTTTGAGATAGGAGATCTTAGCCCAAATATCTCATACATTTATGGCCTGTTTTGTTTCAACTTAAGGCAAGTGAATGTGTCTCATGAAAATATATTTCCGAGAAGTACGAACAAAAAAAAGACCTTGATATTGGTAATTATTTAATTCTAACATTCACTTGAAGAAAAAAAAATCGCATTTCATTATTCATAAGAAAGTAACACGTATACTTTCTTAACGATTAAGTAAATTATAAGTTGAATCACATTCTCCGTCATTGAGTCAACCCGCTTCGCGTGTCGAATGACCACAGCGAGCTGAGGAAATGTCGCGGGTCACTTGTACAGAACTAAAGCAATTGCTTGTAGGGATGACAACTACATAAACTGCAGTCTACTGTTTATTTAAAACCGTATTCAGAAAATTGTAATCAATTTCAATATCTTTTTTGTTAAATCTCAAGTATCAAAATTAAATTAATGTTATTTGGTGGTATTTTTAATTACATTTTAGTTTATATTACTAGACAACCGAGATTGTCCCACAACGCGTGCATTTTAAGCGATGATCGGGGGTTGAAATTCAGGCAAACTGAATTTTCATGTGCTTAATTTGTGTTTATACTTCATCATTGTGCAAAAACTTGGATGTGTCTAATTTCTCTGAAATTCACCCACATGTAACTGAAACCGACCCCGCTATGAAGTAGCGTGGTGGAATAAAAGCTCACACACTCAAAGGCTTGTTGTTTACTTGTTGTTGTACTTTAATTTTATTATACATATTACTATATACAATGGACAAATTCTACATTTTATTGATTATTATTTGTATATATTTATTTTGGCTTCGTGCTCTCTTTCAACATACCCAAAAGCGTGCACGCCATTTATATTTATATAAAATAAAACGAACATGAATATTTATTTTTGTGTTTTTTTTTTGTAAACGGTACTCTTTCGGCACGCCATAAAAAGTTTTGTTCATTTCAAGGTAACATTCTTGATTTCTAACTTATGTTCTCAGTAAAATAGAATAATTTTGTGATACTACATTTTCATATCCATATATTATTTTATTGTTTAATTATTTTATTCCCAAATCAGTTTCAGTTAATTTGTCGTTTATTTGTATAATTTAATATTGTATAGGTGATCGTAGTTAATAAATGTTTGAGGCATTTTAACACACTAACTTATGTTTACACTACATTTTATATGAAGTCTTATTGCATGCCTTGTAAAAGTTAATGTTTGCTTTATGCAGAAGTGAATTCTACTTGATTATTTAACCTATATCGTTAAATTGACTTACCTCAGGCGGTAGTGTTGGCGAGAGGCTTTTGTTTTTAGAAAATAGACTCGTTCTTCTACTGGACGATTGTTCCGATTGTTTTCGACACGCGCCGCGGATCCATTGACCGAGGCGATTGTTACAGCAACTGTCATGGTAGCAGAGATTCATATAAACATATAATTCTTGCAATACTATATTCACATTAGATAATGATTATTTAATATATTATAAAAATAATATAGCTCACATGGACGGTGCTCGATCACTCAATATGCTGTCCCTCCTCTCGATCTCCCTCCTCTTGCCGCAGCAGCCCGTGTCCCGCACCACGTCCGCGCTCATGTCGGGCGGCGAGGGCTCGGCGCGCGGCGCGGGCTCGATGTCGGCCACTCTCCGCCGGTGGCTGCACGCGCACAGGATGTCACGCAACTTGCGCTTGCGCTTCGTTTCGTGTTCAAATTCGATTGTTGTACCCTGAATACGATCATATAAATATTTGACATGCGATAGAAATATAATATATTTATCTTCTTAATATGTCTTTTGAAGCTATCATTTCCTTTTATTTTTGACCATGTCTGATATGATGACATATATTTGTAGCAGTCCAAGACACTAGGGTATGATGTGTCGGAGAATTTTATCGCAGAAAACCCAAGAAATTTTTATTACTAGAATTGTTAGAGGGACGGAAACACGAATCCAACATAAGAGAGAATGCTTTATTTTAAATAGATTTACATATGTTTACCAGGAAGGTCTTGAAATATGAACACTAACATCGGAAAGCTTAATAACAGCCACTTTACTTAACAGACGTGCAATATGTCACGCAAACATATTAATAACATATTCATTATTTCTAATTGTTATTTTCTCTATCTTAAAAACTGGTATGATGAATGGTAACGAGTTGACAACATAATATTGAGGATATACTCACTTTCCCGGCAGCAATTTCAACATCCTCATCAGGAACTTTCTTTTTACAACAGTTCATGTCTTTCCAAAACTTTTTCTTTTCTACCGGCTCTGATTGTTCTTCCATCTCTGTTTCATCATCGTCTTGTGCCTTGGTGCAACAAGGACAGCACTTTGCCTTGCATTTACCCATTAATCGGGAGCATATATTTGGTTTTGACGGTGGCACCTGATCGTTGACTTCGTCCGATGCTTGGGGACTTTTGTCCTTTTGTTCTCGATGGGCTCTTGGTGGAGGTTTCGGAGTAGTGCTTGTGCTCTGTGGGAACCTGGTGAAGTTGGGAAATAATTTGATTTATAAGAAAGTACAACGGATATTAGAAATAGGGACCAATTTCTATAGTGCTTGGTTTTCGTGCCCTGATTCCGTAATCATTGTCTTAACTCTTAAGCAATGCTTATATATAAGAGAAAATGTCCGTAGTTAACATTGTAATTTGAATGGTGTTTTAAATAATTAGTAACTGTAACTTTAGTAACATTAGTCGTTATCCAACACCAGTTAGTCATTTAATAGTTTTAACACGTACTAAGTCGAACCCTAGTAATATAAGCGAAAGTGCAACGTTATATCATTATATAAGGTATATAAGGAGTCAATATCAGGTATATAAGGAGTAAACTATTTTCGTGATTTAATTTATGTATTACTAGAGTTTTGCCCGCGGTTTCACTCGGGGAGTTCCCGTTCCTGTGGGAATTCGGGGACAAAATATAGCGTATGTTACTCGCTGATAATGTAGCTTTCCATTGGTGCAAGAATTTTTAAAATCGGTTTCGTGGTTTATGCCTGAAAGCGTAACAAACAAACTCACATTCGCGTTTATAATATTAGTAAGGATGTATAAGGTTATCTGACAGTACTAAAATGATATAAAATACTTTATCTGGTAGCTATGATTTATGAAAAATGTTTTAACTTATAATGGGAGTACTGTTCTAGTGTAGGGCAACACTTAAAATGAAAGTTTTTATTTATATATTACGTGTAGAACGACCTTTATAATAATTTATATTTATTCATCTTTGTTTATTCAAAAATAAGTTATTTAAATTATTTTATGTAGAAAGGTTTTATTTCTAAATTTTGACATGCATAATTTGCTCTCAAAAATTACCTCAAGAGTTCAGCTTTGCCTCCATATCTAAAAGTAAAAATACATTGAAACATCAGTTTAAGTCACATAGTGTACCTTAAGTTGAGCCTGAGACAATCTAATCTTAAGTTTTTGTGTTATTGTGAGATTAAAGCGAAATTTAATTGTAATAAGTTTATTTGATTTTTCAAACTATTCAAGTGGACTTTTTATTATTTTATATCGTTTGGCAGATAGGCAAATGGACCACATGATGGAGAGAGGTCATCACGGCGCGTATGCGCGTATAATATAGCTTTGTATACAATTTTCAAAAAATATATTTTCGATCGATAGAAGACAAAACGTTAATCACATTACATTATATATTATAGTATCGAGTGATTTTGACGATTGTTATAAAATAATAGAAACAAAAAGTAACCTTAATAAGCTCATTAAAAATTGTCTATATGTAGGTATTTATTTAATTAACGTTTATTTATTTTAAATAACATTTTTAAATGATACCATAACATAGTATTCTGTTTTATAAAGTTATATTGATTAATTTGTGTAACTTTTTTTACACCAAAAAATACGTTCGTTAGTAGTCCCTGTGGCAATCCTGCGTTAAAAATATATTGGATAAAGTTATTTTTTAAAGCATCTTCCGTGTATGTCACTGCCTAAGTCGCTCAATACATTTAAAAGTAAAAAAGGACATTTTTGTCCAAAAAATAATTAAAATGGTTACCCATCGTTGTCGTACCGCTTTGGCAACAATTCATTTGGCAATATATAGACTGTTCTATTATGTATCATGACTTAACACACACAAATACACCACAGTCGTCAAATTAATTTATAGCACACACATAAAAGCCATATTTTTCACTCAAATTTAACGTTGATATCTACGTCAAATATTCCACAGATAACATATTTTCAAATGTCATTGTCAAAATTTCGCGCCATTTTCTGTAGCAAGAACGACGCGTGGCGAAGGCGGCCGAGGTCAGACTAGCGTGAACTAATTCTTAAAGGGTCGTGTTAAGGGTCGTATCGAGTGCTATGCGATCTATTAGGGTAAAGAAATAGCTAAATAGCTTACGTGAAACGAAACTGAAATTAGGGTAATGTGGGTTAACGTTAAATAAACTTACTAATCTGTTAAAACTTTGTAATATTTTATTTTACGTTGTGATATTATTTAAAATTGCTATTTTTTAGTTTTTGGTTTTTTTATATAAATAAAAAATAGTTATCAATATTAAAAAATATATATGATTTAAATTGTAAAATTTTTGTGTTCTGCACTTAAATGAAGAACTTATCTTTTCCTCATGTCTGTGTGTGAAGTTTGCATAGTTTCTACAGTTTTCGGACGGAATGGATGCATGAAATTATGCAAGCAAATGCTACATACTTTTACTAAAGTGCTTAAAACATTTGAAAAAATAAGATATTGTCAGTATCTTATTCCTTCTAATACTAACTAAAAAAACAATAAAGAAAGATATATTATTTTATTATTATCTGTTCCAAAAATTCAATAATGAAAGTCACTAACGAGGTTAACGAATTGTTATTTAATTAACTCAAGTTATTTTTCAGACGCCATAACTGTAGCATAATGTAATAGGGTTGGCGAAAGTTAAACGTCGATAAAATACGCAACGGAAATTGGTATATTGGTAAGTAATTCATCGTAAATTACGTTAAACCGCTTATCTACGTACACAATGGTTAAATCTGTCGATACGTGGTAAAGTGTAGTAACTTCTACGAAATTTCTTATTGAATTCATACTAAGCAAGTAACGAAGCTGTTGCCAATAATTGGATTGATGTATGTAATTGACATGATTAACATGTAAAATTTAATGAACTCGCTACATGCAATATATATATTTTTCAAATTAAGTTTTTTTTATTTTACTTTACATATATGAGTATGGTAATATATTATTTGATTGTATTAACTTTGTTACGGTTCTTATTATTATTGTTGTATAGTTTTTATAGCACGTATAAATAAATTATAAATTTTTAATTTAATCTGGTAACACTACTTGTTTAATATGCTCGCATTGTAAGGTCCTCCAGACCGATTTCGGCCACGGCGGCCAATCTCAAGAGAGATTAGCCAACTGCGCAGGAGTTATTATAGTGCACAAGTAGTATGTACGCAAACACAGGTGCACTCTCTTTTCCTTATCTCTCATAATCCGAAGGGACGGCAATCCGACACGACCGGAAAGAGTTCAGGCGCAGGACCAACGGCTTAACGTGCTTTCCGAGGCACGGGAGTGTACCAAACTTCCAAGTTCCAGACTCCGGGCTGCTACTGAAAATTTTCTGACAGAAAACCCCAATAACTATTTATTGGCCCGACCTGGGAATTGAACCCAGGACCACCGCGTCTGCGGCTTTATAACAAGTGACTAGACCAACGAGGCAGGCTCGCATTGTAATGAATTGTGGGAACTTTATTAAACGATGTGACTTTATATTTCTTTTTAAAACTGATTGTTGCCAAAAAAAAGTGTTTACGCAAACACGGTGCACTCTCTATTCATGAAATAAAGTATTTTCATCTGCACCTTCTCTCTGTTATAGAACAGGACATAGGGTACAAGAAGATAGAAAATGATAAAGCTGCTTGTAGTAATTGATTGATACCTTCAATAAATAACAAATTGCTTCAATTGCATTTCGTGTGTAAAACTTTTCATAATTTTCAACCTAATGGAATTACAAAAATATTTTTGTTACAAAAATGAAAGCCTTCAAGCTTCCCACTGTTGGGCTAAAGTCTCCCCCTAAACGTGATAAAATTTTTGTAAAATCTAAAATCATACAACCCTAGAAATAGTATGTTAATAAGAAAGGTGGTCACGCCACCACCCGCTCGATACTGACCGTTGTCCGAATTCTTCTCCTTATGTCGCTACAAATAAGGTACATAATTCGATGTACACATTTTGATTTTCGAAGATAGAGTTTTGACTATAACAATGCATACATAATGTAAGACAAAACGACGAATATTCTTAAAAGACGGTCTTCGGGTATCAGCACATTTTGGTAATTAGTTTTTGAAGATAAGCAAAATCAAATATGGCTGACACGTGGCTTAAATTTTCAATGATAACGAAAATATTTGTTTGTATATATTTCCTGTTTTTATTATTTTATATTAGCATATAACTCCACTTTATTCCCATTCTATTCAAGTAGGCTGTTACGGGAACTTTTACAAGATCAAATCAAATTGAATAACTGGAAATATCTCAGTAGTTATTCTTTTTCGACAATCAAGCTACATAGATAATTAAATACAATTATTGTAATCGTACACGGAAATATCAACAAATACTAGCGATTTTTTAATTTTTATCATCTAAATATTGCTGTATTGAGTAACATGGCTAATGTATCAACATTTCTTCAGACGTCATTTAGTTTTATTAATAAGCCAAGTTTTTTTTGACGTGACAACGTCTTATAAATTGGTTTGCCGGGTGACACTTCAAGAAACTGCGTTACGCTCCGCTCACGTTATGCGCTCACAATGAGAGCGAGTGAGAGGCACGCGTCGCTTCCACTCGGGCATGGTTAGCCCGCCTAAGAGCGAGAGAGACAGACATAAAAAGTGAAATTCAGTGCGAGATTCTTTGTATAAATTAATGTTTTAAATATAATTCTTTGTATAAATAAATGTTTTAAATTGTTACTATTATTTCATCCTTCTTCCTACTATACGAATGAATATTCACATTAAAATTATTTTACCACTCAAAGTCGTTGTCACGTAAAACTTTCGCCCGTATACCGACTTTACAGGCAACCAATTTTTTTATTACATAGGAAGGTGGACAAACGTATGGGCCACCTGATGGTAAGTGGTCACCAACGCCCATAGACAATGGCATTGTAAGAGATGTTAACCATCGCTTATATCGATAATGCGCCACCAGCCTCGGGAACTAAGATGTTATGTCCCTCGTGCCTGTAATTACACTGGCTCACTCACCCTTCAAACCGGAACACAACAATAGCGAGTACTGCTGTTTTGCGGTAGAATAACTGATGAGTGGGTGGTACCTACCCAGACGAGCTTGCACAAAGCTCTACCACCAAGTAATAGTTATATATTATTAGTTATATATTATTTAAGGAATTCTATTATAAAAGCGAAGTTTGCGAAGAATGAATTGACTTTGTGGAGACTGAAATCTGATGTTACAAGTTTTTCTTTACATCTCCTGTTTTTATTATTACCGTATGTATTTAATTATTGAAATAATTAATACTTTTAAATCTCCTGAGGAATATACCAACAATATATTCACATTAAAACCATCCCGAATGGAGTCTCTAGCTCTGTGATTGTAAATACCATAATAACATCAAATAAGACTTAATTGTATGTATGATCCAATTACAAATCGCAATGTTTTTGGTCGTTGTTTTGTAAGATACTCGAACATATATGTCACAGTGACTAGTACATCTTGTATACCTCGTAATAAAGACTCTATGCGAACTTGCGTGCGCTGCCGTACCTTCAGATACAGTCAATTGCACATCAAAAGTAAACAAAATTTACTTTCATATTGTGGCTTCGAACAATACACACTTTTCTTTAAAGAATATAATGTAAAGAAAGTATTCCCTGAGCGATTTTGATCAGTTTTCACCGTTTACTGCTGATAGTGTCGGGCTGTGGTTTGAATAAATATTACAATTATTATTGTGTGAAAGTAACTACGTTTTACTATCGTTACTTGAACTAGCTAAAACTAGTGATAACCAGTTCTAGGGTAAATAAATAAGTCGTACATTTTGAACTGATAGTTATTATTGTAACTTAGTATTGAATGTATGACTAGGGCCAAATGTGTGAATGCTATTACTGGCTGAAGATAAACATTATTGTTAAAAACAAAGATTTGTTACTAAATAAGCGATTTTTTTTCCATTGTAAAAAAACTTTAAAATTACACTTGTTCCAAATTGAATAAAATATATTTTAAGCTATTAACGTTAATATATCGAAATCATACATATAAAATTGCGTTAGTCATTACAAAAATGCCCCGTCTGTTTAGTGGCTACCTTGTAGTTTGTTTGGCTAGTTAGTTCATGTCAAGGAATGAACAGCAGCAGATTGTTAGTGTTTCAATCCCGTGCCACGGTCGTGATCGCCACCCCATCAGCCTATGAGCTATATTATACATACGGTCCTCCAGACAGATTTCGGCCACGGCAGCCAATCTCATGAGAGATTAGCCAAATGCGCAGCTATTATAGTGCCACAAACGTGTGTGCAAACACAGGTGCGCTCTCTTTTCCTTAGCTCTATAATCCGATAGATAGATCCGAGATTATAATCTTATGGGACGGCAATCCGACACGACCGAAAAGAGTTCAGCCTGAGATAATACCGAAAAATTTCTGACAGAAAAACCCAATAACTATTTAGTGACCCGACCTGGGAATTGAACCTAGGACCACCGGGTCTGCGGCCTTATATCTAGCCACTAGACCAACGAGGCAGTCAATTATACATATATAGTGTACCTATTACCTATGTTTGTACATACATTTATGTATTTTTATGTATGTCCTGCGTCAATTGTGCAGCTGCTGTGGTCGAATTAATCTTTTAAATATTTTAGTTAATTAATAAAACTCACCCGCCATTACTATGAGACTTGTCCGATGCACTTCCTTTGGCTGCTTTGCTGTGTAAATTCATATTATCCGCACCAGGTGTTGAAAGATTCGAACTAAGTACATCCAATTCAGGACCACCTTGTACTAAAGTTTCATTTATTTTCTCAACTATTTCAGTTTTCACTTCATTTTTCTTCTCATTAACCACCGTCACAATCGGTTCTATATTCTTCTTTATATCTTTAGATTTTTCTATTAAATCTTTTGGTTCTTCGACAGGTGTCATAATGCTGTCAACTATTTTAGCCGCTTCTGTGCGAATTTCCGAACTCATTTCTTCAGATTTCTTAATGCTGTCTTGTATTTCGGATAATTTATCAGAAGCTTTGTTTTTTACTTCTCTTGTAGCACTTTTTGCTTTTTCGGCAAGCTCTTTTGCTTCTTTAGCCTTGGCAGCAGCAAGAATATTTTCTGTAGATATTTCAGGCTCCTTCAATATACTGTCAATTTTTTGTTTTACTCTCTCAACTTGCGGGTTGTTGTAGGGTGGTTGCAATGGTCTGAGTCTCACGTGATCTTCTGTAAAAATTGTTCGTTCGTGATTTGATTTAGTTTTAACTGGCTTTTTTTCTTCAGTTTCTTTGTCATCATCTTTTTCTACTAAAGATTCTTTTGAACTACGACTTTCAAATATGCCTTTTTCTCTAGCCTTTTCAAAAGCCGCCGGTAATTGATTGGTAACTGTTGTGACAACTTCTAAGGGTTGTGACGTGATTGCCGCTGTGGTCATAGAAACAACATTTTTCTTCGTTAGAATTACAATTTCACCTTTTTCGTTTGTTATTTTGTCGTATTGAGTACCGTTATCATGTTTTATTATCTCGTCACCAACATTCGCATCTGCTGTATTTTCTTCAGCTTTTTTCTGTTTTTTTATAACTTCGACATTTTTAGGCTCATCAGTCTTTTTCGATAAGGGTTTTTCAATATTACTTTTCTTAGTACCTGCCTCATTTATTTTACTCGTTGATTTAGATTTTTCAGAAAGATCTTTTTTGCTAGCTTGCCTACTTAAAGGAGGCTTATCATTAAGCGTCTTTGAACTTGGTGCTCTACTTAAATTTTTTACACTGTTTGTTCGACTTACTGGTTTTTTTGGTTCTACTTTATTTGACACTGGAGGTTTTTGGGTTGTTCGAGTACTTGTTGTCCTTGGTATTGGCTTTGCGGCGCTACTACTAGGTTTTGTTACATTTTTAACGGGCCCTTTTCTTTTATCCGGACTGGGCTCACGACTAGTATTTCTGCTAGGTTGTCTAGAATTCAATCTAGAGGTAGCAGGTGTTGCACCGGCCGTCTTCGTAGTCTTTCGAGCTGTAGGAGTAGGTTTAGTTGGCGTTTTGGCAGATCCAGACTTGGTGTCTTCAATTGGGCTTTTGCTTGGCGTACCGACTATAGGAGATAATCTTTTAGGGTTAATTGACTTATTTGAAGGCGGTGGTCCACTCTTTCCAGGTGAAATCGGTGGCTTACCTTTTATATGCGACGGAGAAATACTCAGATGCTGAGTACTTTGGCTTGTTCTTTTATCATGAACTTGGCTTCCTATCCTTATTGTTTCATGTATGCTGCTAGTGCTGTTAGACATGTATCTTTGATTTCGGTTTAAATTCCTATCTAGGGATTGTCTTGAATTGCTTCTGGATGGGGATACAGAGTTTTGTCGCTTTGGTATTTTCGAATTTTTTGGCGATCCATTATTTGATTGAGGCTGAGATTTCGATATTGAGCTTAAACGAGAACGATGTGTAACAGGTTTTGGGGCTCCGTCATCTTTGTTCAGATACTCAGAACTGCCTCGTGGTATATTTTCGTAGTGTAAAATCGCTGACGGTGAGTTTGATCTGGATCTCATATTTATTTTAGGTGGCGAATTACTCCGAGAGTTGGATCTCGAATTAACTCCACTCTTGACTTCTCCTTTTTTATCTAATATCCCCATTTCTTTCAGAAGTGCAATTTCTTCATCCATTTTCTTTTTCTCTGCTTCAGCTTCATTCTTTTCCCTGTTTAATTCACTAAGCTCCCTAATTTCCTCCATATTTTCTTTCAAAAAGTCTCTTGGTGGTCTATGAGCAGGAGGTGGTGGTAGCAGGGTGGCCGTTGTTGCCATGTTATCGATTCGTGATAATGAATTCGTTCGTCTTCTTGGAGGAGAATTCGATCGGGAATTGGCAGCTGAGGTTTTTGGTGTATTGTGTCTTGATGTTTCTTCTCTAAAGCCTCGACCTAAAAACATAGAATGAATTAAGAAAAAAGTTTACGCCATAGCATAAGTATTGTCACTTAGATAATTACAGATCTACTTACATAATTAATTACACATTAAGTCCATTAAGCAATCATATTGTTAAGCATAATTATATAAAATTTAAGTTTATAATACGAACCCTTAAATGGTGAGACTCTCCCAGGTCGAATCTCGACTGGAAGCGACCTGGGGCTGGTGGGGCGAGAAGAAGGTTCAGCGATGATCGCAAACGATGTTTCACCTTTTCGCTTTGACGTGGACACCACGCTGGAAGATAAGAAGAAATATTATATTGATTACATGTAATAGGCATGTGTTTTTTTCATTTATAATAACTTTAAGACGTAGGTGGACGAGCATATTAAGTGGCCACCTGATGGTAAGTGGTACAAACGCCCATCAACAATAGCTACTTTAAATATAGTTTGGGTATATTTATTGTTTACACTACTTAAATATAATTCAGACGCGCGCTTTTCCTATTATCGCAAATAATATATAAATCTAAGTTTTTTCATATTTACTCAATCCTCGATTGGCAATAAGCATAAATAGGATAGCTTGCCTGCTTAACAGATAAGTCAGATGTATTAGTATTAAATCAAGCAATGATCTCAGAAACACATCTTGACATGTATTTATTATTGTTATATAAAACGCGCGGAGAATAATTTAATTATAAAGTAAGTAGTAAAATAACAGCATGTAAATGTCCCACTGCTGAGCTAAGGCCTCTTCTCCTCTTTGTAAGGAGATGGTTTGGAGCTTACTCCACGACGCTGCTCCAATGCTGGCTGGTGGGATACACATGTGACAGAATTTGACACATGCAGGTTTCCTCATGATGTTATCCTTCACTGTCAAGCACGAGATGAATTATAGACACAAATTAAGCACTTGAAAATTCAGTGGTGCCTGCCCGGGTTTGAACTCACGATCATCGGTTAAGATTCACGCGTTCTAGCCACTGAGCCATCACGGCTTGTAATTTAATTATAATCGTACAATATTATTAGCCGACCCCGCATTTCACCCTCATGTAACCTAATTCAAAAAATGCGTAACTCAATATACTGACCTTCGTGTGAAGTGGGGCGGACATAATTGCGAACATAGCTAGCTAGAGCAAAAATATTCAATTTTTATTTTTTTACAAAAGGTGAGGGAGCTGGACCTCCTTCAAAATGACAGTACTAAGTATTGCTGCTTGGCAATAGAATATATGACGAGACTGGTATCTAACCACAAGGCCTACCCTTATTTTCGCTTTGTTCACATTACATTAAATTTGTTGCCCAATCGGTAAGAAAATCAAAGGAAATCAAGTTTAGCATTTCCTTTCAAAAAAGGAGAGAAGACCTTAGCAGAGCAGTAGGACATTCACAGGCTGTTACTATTTACTTTCATTACATTCTATTATGATTTTAATTATAAAGTGTGCTCACTTGGGAGTGGGTTTCCTATAATTATAAGAAGCAGATAAATTAACTAAGTTGTTACAAATATTAATTGCTACAATATGGTTCTCATCAACTATTATTATAGTAGTATGATATTATCTATCGACTGAACTGAACTAAAGCAAATTAGTTAGCGAATTTTGCTAAAGTGAAATCCATCTTTTATGAAGTGCTTCAGAAATTGAAACGGGCAAATTTGGCCAAATATAGCCTTGAATATTTAAATACAATGCATACATACAGAAATAGGTTAATTATATTAGAGCGACAATCGCTTACGCATGAATTAGTCCTCGTGAGAAAATATATTTTACATGAAATAATCAATAGTTTCTACCACATGTAACGTTTTAATTAAATTCTAGGCAGGAACACTATATATGCAACCTAATTAAGTGATGATGATGATATATTTTTTTTTACAATAAGTGTAAAATTCAATATACAAAGATCAGTTTCATTAAGTGTTACAGCCAAACTAATAAAAAAAGTGAACAACAAATTTTTAATTTAATAAATATTGAGAATAATGCTTTATGCGAAAGAATATACGTTTTCAATGTATATAAATTACGTTGGCTCTTGACTATTATTTCGTGGCCTTAATTAAAGTCAAGAAAAAAACCTTGACGTGATGCCGTAACAATTTATTTGTCGAAACTTGAAAACGGTTCAATTTCAGATATATTATTCATAGATACGCTTGGATTCATTCTTGTGTATTTTATTTATATACTTTTGGGATATTACCTGTTCTATATTATATAATAAAAATATAAAATTAATTTGTTTTTAATCTAAGAAAATATTCTATACTGATAAACGATAAGTTTTTGTTGTACCTAACTGAGCCAGTATAGGCTTATACAATTATTTAACTCATACCAGAAAATGCAGCGCGTTTTTGACGTGACAACGTCTAATAAATCGATGTACGCTGGCTTCATGCACGAAAAAGGATGACTCATTGTCCCGTTACGCTGATTGTACGCTTGCGCCGCATCTATCTGTTATGACGTTGTCACGTTAAACTATCGTCCGTAAACCGACTTTACAGACAACCATTTTTTGAGATGGTTTTTGTATTTAATAATATTACATGTGTAAGTAGATGCAATTCGAAGTATAAGCCGCTTTAATTTTATCGATGTTACAAGCGTGATTTTATCCTGTATATTTCTATTTAAAAAATATTCTTCTGTGATATGTATTATTATATGTATGTATGTGAGTATATATAAACAAGTCAAGAAGGTAACAACACAATGTAAAAAATAAAAGTTAATATAATACACGAATTTATTTATTTATGTAATTGTTATTTTTAAATTTATTGGATCTGTTATCAGTAAAATACATTGCGAATGTTATATTATTATTTAATTAATACCTTCGATTTGAATCCCCCAGACAATAAGATCCCTTGTTAATGTTAAGTACACTTGTAATGATCACTTATATCAGATACCCAAAATATATTTCAGTATTATCTATACTAATATTATAAAGCTGAAGAGTTTGTTTGTTTGTTTGTTTGTTTGAACGAGCTAATCTCAGGAACCGCTGGTCCGATTTGAAAAATTCTTTCAGTATTGGATAGTACATTTATCGAGGAAGGTTATAGGCTATATTACACTTAAAAAAAATTAGTCGTCCTTACTAAAAGTCCAATTATGTAACCCAAGGTGTATAAAAATGACCCAAAAAATCCTTACACGGCGTGTGCTGCGAAAACTATTGATTATAGAACAAAATAATGTACTACCACTTTGCAGAATATATAATTGTCTACAAAAAATATCACGTCACCATATGTCTAACTATTGTAGTTATCTCACAATAAGTGTTTTCTTTTATTTTTTTTAAAAATTAAAATGCCATCGCTTTCAAATCTCTTTATTTTGTACCTTGGTATTAATCCTTATCAAAATAAATTACTTCATATTCAGGACGAATTCAATACCTTTCTAGAACTTTTTGAATTATTCAATTCGGACGTTTCATTCAAAATATATCGCGATATTTAAAATGTAAGTATTAGTTTTGTAACCAAATAAGTATTTGTGCGCGCATGTATGATGTGGTGGACGGTTATGAGGGGCGAGGGGGCGGTAGCCTCTGCGAGATACTATGCCGGGTCGGCTCCTTACGGAACGGTTGTACTCAGCGAACTAATTTTTTTTTTATACTTCTTAGGCGAAAAATTTGAAAACTAATCGTAATTTTACAACTATTGCGCACTAAATAAATTCAAGCGGTCATACTAACACGCGATGCAACCGCCTTCGCGCCCTGGCCCCGCGTGCCGCTGTCTTTTTTAGTAACATTTACTGTGCTACTCGAGCGAAGCCGGGGCGGGTCGCTAGTTATCTATAAAGTGTTTAAAAACAGAATATATATGCATAATATTTACAACTCTCTCGTATATTCTTTTGAGTTTCCAATAGTGATCAAACCTGATATAGCGAACAAACTTACATCATGAGGAACTCGTAAGCACGAGTACATCCAATTTTGAAGTCTTATGTAACGATACAATTTAAAGAAACCATAGTATTATGGACAATAGTTGTGGAGAGTCTCGGAATTTATGCGTCGCTGGTTATGTGACTTGGTGTATGTTATAGGAAGTAGCGAGTAGATATTAACCTCTATAGATATTTGTGATATATATATCAGCAGAATTGCTGGAATATATATATGGTAAAATTAAATGAATTACAATTGTATTGTTTGGTATATGTTTCATAGGTAAACATTAATTTAAAAAAATATTTTTTTTACAGGATAGGTAATTTAGGCTTTCCTATCAAAGATAAGGATATAAAAATGAGAAGACGATTATTTTGTATATAACCTAATTAAAAAATCTACTAAGTTAATATTTATATCAGAAGACACGGCGCATTAGGAGAATGTTTTAGTGTATGAAACATGCAGACAACATCTGCATACGGTTTTGCTTGTAATACGATAAGTAAATACGATGTTTAGTAAACCAAGAATATTCATTTTGCCTTTATTAAATTGTTGACATGTAACATCATCAAATGTACACAGACAAGATACTCCTGTACTATGTAAATATACCTATATAACATTTTCAATAATTTATATATTTTAGTTGTTATATTAATGAACTTCTTGTCCAGCTGTTCACTTGGTTAGCACATGTCACTAATGTCCATGGCTATATACTTCTATTAATAGATATATTTTATATTTATACTTCAGAAGTATTGAAGAAAAACAATTATATCAACAATCCACCAACTCGTATTGGCGTGGTGTAATAAGCTCCAAAACTTCTTCTCCAAAGGAGGGAGGGACGACGGGACAAATATATATTAATTTAACAAATTTTCGACCGAACCAAAATCGCTACTGTTCATGTTTTAAGCCACGCACTAATGGGAAACGCTATAATTAGCCATGGCCGTAATTCCTCTAAGTGCAATGAGATACCTTCACCATAAAACGCATTTTAACACGAATATGGGAAATTGATGAAATTTAGAACATTTTGTTAACATTAAAAGTTCAGCTTTGCGTTAAATCCTTATTTACATCTGTAATACATAGAAAAATGTTAAAATGAATATAATTTGGCGCAGATGGTCAAAATATATTTTTAAGATTGCTCAACATTACACATGTTGAGCAGAGGTGAACCAGGAGATAGACTACGCAATGACAACCAAAGATCCATCCAAAGAACATTGCTATAAGCATCCATGTCATGTTCAAGGATTATGCCTTTTGAGAAGAAGTTTTAGAAAACGTGGCTTCAATGCGATTTGTGGATACACATGTGACAGAATTACAGTTAAATTAAAAAACACATGCAGATTTCCTCACGATGTTTACATTCACCGCCGCCATTCACATGAATTATAAACCCAAATTAAATACATGGAAATTTAATGGCGTTTGCTTGGGTTTGAACCCGCAATCATCGGTTAAGATTTTCGCGTTCTAACCACTGAGACAAGTTGGCCCATGTTAACTCTTATGATAATTTACATTTAAATTTTGACCTATTGACATATTAATGTTAAATTTATAATACCTAGACTTGTTAATGAGTAATCAATGTTGCTTGTAATATTCAAAATGTCAATAAACATTATCTGCATTACAAAGTTACATAAATTATAATTTGATGTGTAATCGAACAATAGTTGTAGAGATGTAGGCGTCCTGCGTCGTCTAGTGATAGTGATGGGCATGATTCATCGACGCGCGGGATGAGCATCCATTGATTGCTGTCACCTTGGGCTTGTTTTCTTTAATTGAAAGCCTACGTTAAATATATGTAATGGTTATTTATATGTTGGTACATCCTAACTATTCTTATAAATACGAATGTGAGTTTGTTTGTTTGTAACGCTTTCACGCCTAAACCACTAAACTGATTTTAATTCTTTTTCACCAATGGAAAGCTTCATTATCAGCGAGTAACATAGGCTATATTTTGTCCCCGTATTCCTACGAGAACGGGAACTACGCGGGAGAAACCGAGGCAAAACGCTAGTAGTTGACTCAAAATAGATCTTGCCCTATTATGGCTTCACCACTGAATAGAGACCTCTATCATGTAAGTATTTGTTTTGTTGCTGATTGAGATCACAAGTTAAATTTTATTTCTTAGACACTTGGCCCTTATCAAAATTATTGCGATATCTTCATTTAATAAAAAGTTATTAAAGTTTCAAGAAACAACGATTCAGTGATGTATGTTTAAACAAAAAATATTTTTGCTTGTGATCTTTTTGATGTTTTTTCCTTCGTACATAAGAAAACTTTGTTAATATGTCAAGCAACGCGGACGAAGTCGCGGGTATCAGAGCTAGTACTATATAATATAGTAACATATTTAACATAATATTATTACAAAAAATATATACATTATCCAATTATTACAACCTTGTCCTGTAATGATATATGTTAAGTTTTAGTTAATAAATATTTTTTATAGCTTATTTTATGCATTGTTCACATAGACTTGTTATGTCTTATTTGATAATAAATATACAAATGATTGACGCCTACTGGCTAACTGAACGCTGTATAATTATAGTACTTAAAGTTCTTGTACAATTATTACTAATCTTATATTCAGTAAAGAGAAATTGAATATATTACGTTCAGAATTCCAAGGTTTATTGTGTTATTCATTAATATATAATCGTATTAGCTGTTAATCCAGACTTGCTGTGGATAAAATAGGAATTTCATTTATTCTATATTTACGCAAAAAACTGAATCCCTGTCGCAGGTCGCTGCACCACAACCACAGGTGGGTCGAATATAAACCACCCCGAAACCTACTCGTACAAAACATTTCATCAAAATCGGTCTATCCTCTTAGCAAGAATTCATACAACACGTACAGAAGAATTATATAACAGGGAGTAACAAAATTCGTGTCCGACCCGTGAAGTGGTTATTAGCTATCGTGAGTCGATTCTATTTATGTAAAAAAAAATTACTCATAAAAAATTTTTAATTGTCATTTTCAATCGTAAATGACGAAAATTTCATGGACAACTGAGGTCATGACCTCGTGTCCGACCTACCCGATAGGTAAGAGCTATCGAGCGCTGATGCCCGCGCCTGTGTTGCAATATAATTGTCGTTATTTAAGCAAATTAAATTTTTTTCGGATCAAAATTTTGCTTAAAATTTTACATAAATAGAACTGACTAACGATACCTAATAACCACTTCACGGGTCGGACATGATTTTTTTACAGCCTGTATTTAATAAAGATTTAAACAAAAATTATATTAATTGCTAAAACTGGCAAGTAATAAAGCAATTTTTACATTTCACATTTAAGACTAGAAAATTATCCCTTACTAATATATGAAGGTGATGTTTGTTCATTTGTTTATACGTGCTAATCTCTAGAACTGTCAATGTCAGTCAGGTTTGAAAAAGGAATTGCGTTTGATAGCTTAATTCTTGAGAAAGGTTAAAGGCTATTTAATATGATAAGCCGCGTACTGAAACTAGTACAATATTAATAGGTATATGATCCAGCTAATGCCACTGTTAACAGCTAGCGCTCAACAGCCACTGAACACAACTGACATGCTACGCTTTCTAGCTACGAAATAACAGAACAAAACGGAATAGCGCTTAATTGTTTATTTTCTTTAACAAAATACCACATACTTTATTACGCAATGTATAACTTGTAACATAATTACATTTGTAGTTATTTGTAACATTCATTAATACTAGTGTTTGAAATTATTATATATTAGAATTAGCATTTTCAATTTTCTTTAATTGATAACTCTAAAACAACATCACCCCAAACAATAAAAAAAACCAGTTGATAACGGGAGAGAAAAAGGTAGTGCTCTGTGTTTGCCTATATGTGTATATTTTAGAATACTAATTTGGTATTGGAATTATTACTACTACAATCAGATCATGTTTGGTTTTCATGCTAACTAATATTATACATGCGCATGTGAGTTTGTTTGTTGTTACGCTTACAAGCATAAAACACTGGACTGATTTTAAAATAAATTTCACCAATGGAAATCTACATTATCAGCGAGTAACATAGGCTAAATTTTGTCCCCGTATTCCCACGGAGTATAGAACTACGCGAGTGAAACCGCGGGCAAAACGCTAGTTTCATATAAATATTTTATACAAACATGGTTTTAAAGGGTTTATGTACATATTATATTGTTTTTTAAAGCATGAAATTGTCGCGAAAATTGATATTTCATGATTTTAACAACAAACTATCAGCTCTATAGTCGTGTAAATCGCTTTAATCTCAAAAGAAATAAGATTTCATTTAAACCAGCTGTATATCAAAGTAATTGACGTCAGACATATGATATATATCCGTAATTGATTGATGATGTTGTTATGTTGAGGCGCATTGTAAATCTGATTTATATTATTTTAGAGCAACTATCCGAGTTTTCTTACCGTTACCGGAATAGTGACGATTAAAAAAAGGCTTTTTTTTGTAAAACTTACTTGAATACATTTGATCTGATTAGAGCTTGCAATAGCTGAGATGGCTAAGTGGTTAAAACAAGTGAACCTTAATTGAATATTACGGGTTCCAATCGGAAAAAGCAACACAATTGTTATTAATTTTAATTTGTGTTTACCTATCGTTAATTTATTCGTGCATTAGACTCTAAGCTGCATAGGTAAAAAAAAACTATATCCAGGGGTTTTAGTAGTTAGAAGAATTTACATAACACGTTGAAAGGAAAATTGGATGTTGATTTTACCTCAACACTAACCTAACCTTTAATAACCCCTCTTATAGGTAGAATACCTAAAGACCCAAGTCCCATATTACATTTTTAATTATATTGTATAAAAACATGCAACTAACATTCTTGTTTCAATTGTAGCTTATTTTAGTTATATCTAATAAATGTTTTCGCTTGAAGATTTACAACATACATAGTACTACGACTATTTTTTTCTGTTAGAATAAAAATAACATTTAAAGTAGGTATTACTTGTGACCTTTTATACAATTTTGATCAGTAGTGGTAGTGTCTAATTTGATTATCAATGAGTAAGTTTAATGTATGTTGAATAAAGTATTTTGTTTTCAATGACTTTGTTTTTTGTGCATATTTTTAATGCGAGACATCACAGTCGAAATTTTAGGATTAATGAAAATGTTTTAAATAGTTTGAATGTCAATGACCTTTGTAAATAAGTTTAATACTAAAACAATCACAGATTAAAAAGTTCTCATTATTGTATGTAAATATGAGTAAAACAGTTGACTAAAACATAAAATAAATTTAAAATAATTCTTCATAAGGCAATAAGCAGTTGAAAATTTGTATTATTTACTTTAAGGATTTCTAAGTAAGTTTATATACTAATCAAAATTATATTAATATATATTCTAATCAACTGAACTGCATGTATACTGAATGTAAGCAATATGGGAAATAGTTATATGAGAAATACCACACATCACGAGATAAACTATGCGCCCGATCAACTAATTAGTCACAGCTACTCTTTCCTAACGTAGACGATTACTAAGAACGGATTTTACGCAAATCCAAATATATTTTATCCAAAATATTTTTTTCTTCTTACCTAACTATTTGAAGCTGGGACGCTTAGATATTTGTTATGATGTAATGATTTCGTGATAAACACGAAATTGAGTATGTTGTTACTTTAACAAACTTTCAAGATATAACTACTTAACGGAGCATCATGCATAAACGTCAGAGGTACAGAGGCCCTAGCCAAGTTGACGTTCTACAATCGTAAACGCTAATAGAAAACTAAAAATTGTATGAGAATGACCACGTGCCTTATCGTTGAGAGATGTCATTCTCATACATTTGTTTAGATTTCTATTAGCGTTTACGATTGTAGAATGTCAACTTGGCAAGGGCCTCAGAAAAGAGCACAGTACCTAACACATGGCCCCATACCCTCACAAGCGGGTGCCCGCGGCGTTGATTACATTAGTTATATATTAATACATACGTAAAATAATACCGCATACAAACCCTCAGGAGACTTACGCCATATTAAACGTTGCTTTCGACTGTCTAGTCAACCAATAATATCGCTCTTTTTGTTATTGATTCATTTGACATTTGTATGAAGAAGACACGTGTAAAATAATTATAGAAGTGGCGAATGGCCATTATAGTTTGAAACACCAATTTACTATGACACAATTTTATTTAAAATCACTTCGCGCATCAATCACATTTAATTCATAATAATGACACGATATCTTTTACTCGGTGGTAGAGCGGCTTTGCAAGCTCGTCTGAGTAGGTACCACCCACCCCTCATCAGACACTACCGCAAAACAGCAGTACTTTGTATTGTTGTGTTTCAGTTTGAAGGGTGAAGGGAGAGCCAGTGTAATTACAAGCGCATGGGAAATAATATCTTAGTTCGCAAGGTTGGTAGCACATTGGCGATGTGAGCGATGGTTACCATTTCTTATAGAGTCATCTTCTTTTGATTATCACATCAATAATAACAGAAAGAGAGAAATCGTTGTTTAACTTTAGTTAAACTGTTTACAGTCGCTTAAGAATAAAGCTAGCAATATATTTCAAATAGAAAGTTGACACTCGTAATTATGTTTAAAATAACGTGTGAATGATAACAATAATTTATTATTATTACATTTCAAAGTGATTACAAATGTAATTATTCGCACGGTTGATTTGCGTGGATGGACGACACCTTGATTGGCAATTTTGAACTAGACAACACTGCATTAATCGTTTTGCTGCATGCAAAACCTTAGACGAACTCACTTGGAAGTGGTATCTGAGTTATTCTATACAACGTCTATTATTTATAGACATATAGCCATTTGGGCCAACAGCAACAAATCATTTTGAATAAAAAAAACCTAGCACTGTGTGGCACTATACGTACATAGATCACAGTCTCAAGATGTTCTAAGTTCTACTCTCTTTTATGGGTTTAGAGCTTAGTCCACCACGCTGCTACAATGCAGTTAGGTGGATACAAATGTGGCAATTTTTTAAGAAACCTGCATGGTTTCTTTGTGATATTTCACTTCACCGCCACTTAAGCACATTCAAATTTATTGGTTAGTACACGATATCCTCGGTTAAAATTCACGTATTCTGACTACTGGGTCACCTCGACGATAGTGTCTTATAAAGTAAATTGAAATATTCATCGACCTACCCTTATAGGTTTCCTAAAAGCATCAACGCGGAAATGAATAGGGAGTCTCCTGCCTTCAAAATCATCGTACTTCAATCTCCTCGTCAATTAAAATTCCGCGATATATATAGAGATATATATATACTATTGTCGTAGTACGATTAAAGGCTCGAGTCGTATATACCACCTCTATTGTACTCTTCGTTCAGCGTGCGAATTACACAAGTGTTGC
The DNA here is from genome assembly GCA_963151315.1 of Nymphalis c-album. Lineage (NCBI taxonomy): Eukaryota > Metazoa > Arthropoda > Insecta > Lepidoptera > Nymphalidae > Nymphalis > Nymphalis c-album. The sequence goes on from OY720612.1 coordinate 655,005, forward strand.
TTTTTGACTCGTGTAGGTATTTTGAATGCTCAGGTGGGTTATGAGTGTGGGTATTGATTAATAATAATTAATTTTATGCAATTGTGTGTACATATATTCGATAACATTGAAGATTAAAAGAAAATAAAGCTCAAGGCACACTACTTGAATTATGATTTATCTATATCTATACTAGAAGAATAATCTGTAATTAATAGTTAATGAAAGTATTTTAAATATTCATCAATGTTTAATAATTTCGCCCGTTATTTTAACATTCAGTTCATTTATAAAAATAAAACAATATTTCGTATTCTGACGATGGTTAAGAGACCAAAACGAATAACTATTTTTATTTAATCCAGGTTTAGGCACGATGCAGTTTATCGTTGCCTTTTTGAATAAAAAAGAAAAACAATTTATTTTATCTGTATTCTATATTTTTATAATCATTAAGTTAATATGATTCATCCAAGCTGTCAATTCGTTTTCACCATATAAGTTCCGTTGGCTACGTGTAGGTAGCACAAGGTTGACGACCCGCCTTTCAAAGCCTTAGAAGACATAGTTTAATACTTTTATGACATAATAATGTTAAATGAACTGATGACCTATGAATAATGTATAAACATTAATACCGAAGTTTATTTTAGCTACATAGAGAATTTGGCGTTGTTATTCTATAAACTTCTAAAACGCAGAAACAGTAGTGACATGTCAGAAATGATGATATGCGACATTGACCACTATAATCATAGAAATTCAAGAGTACACGAATCAAAATAGTATATCACAATTATTTGTTTAAATTTCCTATTATGCTCTCTTTTGTAATAAATATAAGGTTGAGGCACCGGATTTAAATACAAGGTCGAGCTAATAAGTTAAATTTATTGGTATCGTCTATCAAATTCTCAGTAACCCAGTAACACATATAACCGTGGCGCGGAAATCACCTGTGACTTGTGGCTGTGGTCTCTAAAATTGCCTCCCCATTATACTACGAGTACGAGAACGAAGGAACAGAGAGTGCGTCTGTATTTCACACGCCTGAACTATAATAATTAATCTTGAGATTTGCAACCATTGCCAGAGAGTCAAGAGTACCATATCATAATTAGTAGCAATTACCTACTTCCGTCGCTAAATATTAAATTCAATTTATTAATTACTAGCTGCTTCATATAAATTCAACGTTACTCTTCCGCCATATTAGTTCATAAGTTTGGTGGAGCATTAGCGATTTAAGGGATGGTAAATATTTCTTACTTTGCCAATGTCCATGGGCGGTGATGATCACTTACCATGAGGTGTTCCATATGCCTGTCCTAGGTGGACTACTAGCTAACTAGGTTCTATAAATGTGTTTTAAAGTATATAAAGTATATAATTATTATATATAATTATGATATATGTTACACACAAGATCCTGAGTGTTAAGTTACAATGACAGAATCGTTTGTGTTACAAGTAATGCCGTTTAAAAATAGTTACTTAGCATTTTTGCTTCAAGCAGTAGGTACTCGTGATTACTCTTAAGTTATCAAAACATTGATGTAACCATTTCAAGCCTAAATAGCTTAATGGTTTCGGCTGAGTGATGTTAAATGATTCTGCTGTTTTAATTTTATAAAACTACGATTAATTTTTCGTACGGAAAGAAAACCCCTGTATGTAATATAATTTATATATACAGTGAGTTTTATTATTTACAGATTTTATACGCTTAAAGTCCTACATAGATTTAAATCTAAAATTGTAACATTTATTGCGATGAATATTTAGATATCAATCATAATAATATCTATTGTTTCATAAAACTATAACAATCTCATTTCGAAACTCGACGTTGTGTGCGCTTGCGCATGTCAACCGTCACTGTGACAGACGGTTGCCCGCGAAAATGGACGGTTTCACGCCGATCATAGCCGAACACAAATCGCATCTATTTTTTAAATTGCTTTTTATACGCAGCTGATTTTTATTCTCATTTAAACTTTAACATTATTTTAATAAATTAAATATTATGTACAACAACTACAACAAGCTTAGTACTAACCGCAGAACAATATCAATAAGAATAAACAATTAAACGCCATTGAGACGTAACCGCAGGCCTTGGTAAGGTCAGCTAAAAACATTGTCATTACGTTTTTTTTTCAAGAAAAAAAATTTGAACATAATTACGTCAGCTTAAAGTATAGTTAGTCTATTGTCTGTATTTTCCGGTGTTTTTCGTGAAAAAAATAATTAACAAATGTTTTGGATACACGATATTTTTTTTGTGGTAATAAAAATAATAAAAACTAAAGTAACGACATTTATATATAAATGCCTTTAATAGAGGGTTTGGAAACACAAGACATAATATCCACATATTTTCTATTATATTACTTTTATATGTATTCATATTACGTTTTGTCGCTTATTTTATCCGTCAATAACCATACAACGTCTTGCGGTATCGGAATTAATATAACCGCAACCTTTATAACAGTCTTTTCGAAAGGTTATTATAAAAATATTGCAGTCAGTCTAGGTGACCCAGTGTAAACGATAATATCGATGCGTAAATCCTTTGTAAGCAATAATTTTTATGCCGGATATTTGTGAAAGTTCCAAATTTTTTCAAAAGAAGACAAGCATTTTGCCCAGATGTGGGTCATTTGCTGTACTTTAAGGCTCTGGTAGGTACCATTCGTTAATCCTATTACAAATACTTTGTATTTCTTCTAATTTGCAGAGCGAATTCGTATAATAATCTTAAGAGACCAATTACACGGTTAACATTGCTTTAATGAAATCAATGTAATACTTACAATTTCAAAGTCAGGGGACCGACGTGACCACTTACCATTAGGTGGTACGTTCCCCTGGCCAAATAATAATAATGTATTGCTCTTATAGGGAGAGGGTCTTGTGGTAAATATCATCGTGTAGAATTCACTTTATTTAACAGCACCCACATAGGGGTAAAACCCATTAAAAATATATACATAAATATAATAAAGCAAATGTTACAATTAATTATTTATAGATGAATTTTATAAGATCTACTTTTCAATTGTACTTTAATATCTTTATTTTACTGAATTATAGTGAAGTAAGCGAACAAACGGGCAAAAGCAAAAATATAGATAAAAATTTTCGAATAAATTTAATTAGAAATTACTAAACACATTTCGATTATAAAAATTAATTTAATTTTACGAAAATATACTTTCGCATACCGTCTTATACGATTGCGAAATGTCTTATACAGAGCGTGAACAATTTTGACCAACGAATCAAATACACAAAATGTTATTACAAAACGATTGTCTATGTTATGAACTTAAACGTTACTTAAGATTACAAATAAGTATTCAAATTTTTAGTTCTTTTGTAATCATTGCGTGATATGAGCGTTTAATTGCTCGCTGTTAAGTCGAAACTATTTATATAATAATAATATGGTTACAATATAGTGTCATATATTATATTAATACAAATAAAATCTAAACTAATTTTAATTGATGTTTACAACGAAACAGCCTGGAGAGGTTTCACCGTTCGGCAAAGGCCCCTCGTCTTGAAGAGTAGGTTTGGAGTTTATACAACAACGCTCATACAATGTGGGCTTCCTCGAGATGCGATTCCTTCACGGCTGCATTAGTTGAATTATAATATTATTAAATTAAACATACGAAAACTCAGTGATGCTTGTGCGTCTTGGCTCAATTTCATATTTAACTAGCAGACTTATTCGTCTCTTATTCCAAATTATATTTTTGTTCCGTTTGCAGTTGAAACGCTTGGACCTTGGAGTAATAGTGCCAAAAAATTAATCCAAAATATTACTCCCCGCCTTATTGCCTCCACTGGTGACAGGAGGGCTGGTTCATTTTTCGCCCAGAGAATCGGAATTGCGATTCAAAGGGGAAATGCTGCTAGCATTCTTGCCACCATTCCACGCGGTCACGACTTGTATAATAATTATTTTTAAATGTTATTTGTATTTAGTTAAGATTTTAATGTAAATAAATAAAAAAACTAGCAGACTAGTTTTATATTATCGATACGAATGTAACTCTACCCGTTGTTTACTTGACCACATAAATATGTCGATTACATAAGCGATCGTAATGAAATTTGATTAACTAGTATAAACTTGGAACAGGGATAAATAGCAATTAAAGGATTTATAAAAATAAATTATAATATGGATTGCAAAACACCTTATTAATAATAATTTCAGGCAAAAATACAGGAAAGATTACATTTGAACATGAACTATGTTACTAAGCAATAAAAACCGGCCAATTGCGAGTTGGACTCACGCACGAAGTGTTCCGTACCGTTATAATAAAAACGGCCAAAAAATCATGGCTGTTATATGGGAGCTCTACTTAAATATTTATATTATTCTGTTTTTAGTATATTATGTTATTATAGCGGCAACAGATATACATCATCTGTGAAAATTTCAACTGTCTAACTATCACGGTTTATGAGATACAGCCTAGTGACAGATGGACAGACGGACGGACGGATGGACTGCGGAGTCTTAGTAATAGGGTCCCGTTTTACCCTTTGGGTACAGAGCCCTAATAAAATGATGACTTTTCATAATAAAAGCTTTTTTATCTTACACTATATCCTCTTTTGTTTATTAAGTTATTTTTAAGCTTATAATATAATTTCAACGGCCAGTGAAACCTCATAAAGTATACTGTGAGACGACAGGACGCTTAACTAAGTGTAATCGATGGTGACTTAACCTACATATTAGGCTTACTAGGAATTAGGTAATTAAGTAACAGTACTAAGTCATGCCTACTGGATACATAAATAAGCGTGGCGCCACCGCGAATGTATAAGTGAGATCTTGAATGAGACGAGAGTGTGACATATAGGGACCGATTCAACCAAAATTGTTATTGCATATTTGAGGAATAAAATATGAACTTTATAATGGCGTAAATTACTACTCTTGTCACCAGTAGAGGCAACAATACGGGGTATAATATTTTTTATGAAAGTTTTGCTTTATTATTATTATTTGTAACGTATGACTGGTGCCCACCAGACATTTAGGGAGTGGAACATTGGGAACTAAAATGTTATGTCCCTTGTGCCTGTAATTACACTGGCTGACTCCCACCGGAACACAAATATTGCAAGTACTGCTGTTTTGCGGTAGAATATCTGACGAGTGGGTGGTACCTACCGAGACGAGCTTGCATTTCTACCACCAAGTCAATACGCCTTTTTTAAACTAAACACGTGACTTAGTTAGAACCAGACATTAACCTACGTTCATTAATATCCGCAAAGAGTTTTTTTTTCACACAGACCAGCAAATAAACCATTAGACGTTAAGTTAGAACCTCTTAATTAAGATTTTGAAAGTGTATTTGTAATTCTAAAGACATAGTATAATACATTCATAAAAACAAACATATATCGTACATACATAAAAACAGTATCTTAAACTAAAAAGATACGTACATAATGAATATGTATTAGGATGTTCATAATACGAGATTAATATATGATGATTATCAGCCAGGATATATTAAACTAATTATATTTTATTAACATACATATTTTATTTCATAGCGGAAAATATAACTACTGAGTTACATTGTAACTTTAAATTTAATGTTTTCTTGTAATTTCTATAAACTTGGGAAAAGGATAACAATTACGATGCGTAACCAATCCAAGAGTATTCTATACTAGCTGTAATCTTGTTTGTTCGTAATAATGAATAAAAAATCAGCCTAGACTCTAGAACCTTCCTCGATAGAAGGACAATACAACACAAAAATAATTTGAAAATTCGAACCCGTAGTTCCTGAGATTAGCCGGATCAAACAAACAAACTCTTCAGCTTTATATATTAAGGTCCTCCAGACTGATTTCGGCCACGGCGGCCAATCTCTAGAGAGATTAGCCAACTGCACAGGAGATATTATAGTGCATTATAGAGCGTGCGCAAACACAGGTGCACTCTCTTTTCCTTAGCTCTCATAATCCGATGGGACGGCATTCCGACACGACCGGAAAGAGTTCAGGAGCAGGACCAACGGCTTAACGTGCTTTCCGAGGCACGGGAGTGTACACAATTTCAACTTCCAGACTCCGGGCTGCTACTGAGAAATTTCTGACAGAAAACCAAAATAACTATTTATTGGCCCGACCTGGGAATTGAACCCAGGACCACCGAGTCTGCGGCCTTATATCAACCCACTAGCCTCGTTGGAGGCTTTATATATTAGTATAGATTTATTCGGATCGGAACCGAACCGATATGATGTTAACATATACCGTTATGTCAAAACCAAACTTAATTTTTAACTTTTATACCAATAGGCGATAGTTAAATTAAATAATAGAAAAACGGATAAACAGAAACGATAACTCTTCGATTCGATTGCGATAAAGTGACAATTTGTTAGTAGAATTGGCCCTGTTGTTATCTACTTGAATAAAGTATACTTTGGTATTGAATGATTGCTCAAGAGCTTGGTTCTTCTCTTATGCAGGCACTGAGTAACTGACGGTTTTCGCATTAAACCTTTACATCGTTTTCTTCATTTTATGGTATAGTCAGTCAGTCAGTCAGTCGTCGCCACATTTGAGTATTGTGTTTGTTCGTGAAGCGTTATCTTGTAGTATTGTTGATCAAAGCTGAACAATGACCTCGTGTAAGTACAAGAAATATATAAAAAGCTGTAATTTTCTATTTATAATCAACTTATTTGTGATCTTGACCGATTTCATCCACGGCTAATTTCAAGAGGGACGAGCCAACTGCGCAGAACATATTGTAGTGCACAAATGTTTGCACAAACTTGGGCGCTCTCTCCATTCCCCCACTGAGTGCAAAGAGGTACAGGACCAACAGCTCTGTTTGCTTTCCAAGGCACGGGAGTGTACTTTCAACATTCGAAATCCGGGCTGTTACTGATAATAATAATTCGAAAGAAAAATCTAATACATTTTTATCAGCTCTAGTTTTTCATACCCTCGGGGTCTGCATATATACCAACAAGGCAGTCAAGGTGTATAGTAATGAGGAAGGCTATACAACATCACGTTGCAACTCACGGAGCAAGCAAAACATGTGTGAAGTCGCGCGGAGCGGCTACTCATTAACAAAATAATATGAATCGTATTTACGAACGATAGATTTATATCTTAAAAACTATAAAACAACTTCAGGGTTATTTTTTGTAACGGACATAATAAATGTTGTTGTGTAAAGCTTTGTATTTACAATCTGAGGTATAACGTAGCAAGAAACGTCCTTTGGCGATTATATATTTTTATATATTACCTATCGTCCTTGGTGTATATATGTCGTTTTAAACATACAATATATTAATTAAATAATACAAGTAAATAGAATGTTTCAATGTTTGGCAGTGTTCCTACGATACGGATTTTCCTAGCTTAGGGGGTCATGATTACAAAGAAGAGTCACGGATATAAATAAAAATAGTAAGTTAATATTAATAACCCTTCCAATAAAAGTAAAGGTTTTTACAAATGTATTCTTTTGTATTCTATTTATATGTACAATTTCGACCACGGCGGCCTTAATCACGCCAGATATATTATAGTGTACATGTGCAAACCCAAGAATAAGGCTACTGTTTATTCCCTCACTCTCATAATTCAATGAGAACGCAAATCCGAAACTACAAGAAAGATTTCAGCGCTTCTGAACGGCTTGACGCTTCCCAACTTCCAGAATCCAGGCTGCTATTAAGAATATTACGATAGATAAAGACTTTTTACCGAAACTTGGAATTGGAATGGAAACCATCTTATCTGCATCCTTATAATCTAGTAAGTCAGTCAGTCTTGTGAATATGTTGCTATTAATTCATGTTTTCGTGTGTATGCATTAAATGAATACATTTTGATACTTATCACTAATTAAATGAGCATAACAGATGGCCCAGTGGTAAGAACTAGTAAATCTTTACCGATGATCGTGGGTTGAAACCCGGGCAATTGATTACAATTCATCTCGTGCTTGACGGTGAAGGAAAACATCGTGATGAAACCTGCATGTGTCAAATTTCACTGAAATTCTGTCACACGTGTATTCCACCAAGCCGAATTGGAGCAGCGTGGTGGAATAAGCTCAAAAACCTTCTCCTCAAAAGAGGAGAGCCTTAGCCCAGCAGTGGGACATTCACAGGCTGTTACTGCACTGTACTGTAAATGAGCATAATTAACAATGTAATTACATGATTAGAGTAATAATGATAAATTAAAAGATCTAAATGTCGTGGTGTCTGTCTGACCACATGACACATAAAAATAAATTGCATTTGAATGCTGTTAAATAATAATTATTATCTTAATTTAAATTTATACGGATGTATTTTTATGCCAATGGCGTATTCTTTTATTTTAGTTTGAATAAAAATGAATGTTACCGGTCTCTGTGGGTGGTAGTCCTTATTGAGACGTGGTGTGCGATCATTTTATATGGATAGAACTTTGGAACGAGCAATGTATTTCGTTTTAAGTATTTTTATGTATTAACTCGTACTAATACTATTTACTGGTATATTACTAATTTGGCTGCCTCGTTGGTCTGATGGCTACATTTAAGGACCTGGTGGAGGACCACCTTGAACCTGATATTTACTTTCTTTTATTTACCCAGGAGGGTTCCCAGGTTAAATATCAGGTGGGATCTCAGAATCTCAGGAGGTCCCGTGCCTCGGAAAGCACGTAAAGCCGTTGATCCTTCGCCTGAACTCTTTTCAGTCATGTCCCATCGGGTTATGAGAGTTAGGGAATAGAGAGTACGTGATAGGCTATGAAGATAAATTACATAATTGAATGATATATTTTTTTAATCACATTACGAAATTTTTTCAACAATATTATGAAACGAGTAACGCGTTCTTTGATTGTGGTTATCGATGATGAAAACGTTACCTTACGATAAAAACTTACTTTGTCACGTTTGATTGATTTGAAATTTTACTTTTGTTAAATCGTTGTTTGAGATTGAACTACAGAATTGCTATCTGTTCCATTACTATTTATATACCTACACATAATAAATGAATTATGTTTTTAAAAACCCAAAAATACAAACATTTAGATTAGATTAAAAAAGTCGAGACGACCTAATGGTCAGAACACGGGAATTTAAATAAATAGACTCAGGTTTAAATCCCGGCAAAGACCGTTGTTATAGTCTAGAGAAGCACATTTCTACAGTATTCGTTGTCCGTCTGTTTATTTGGAATTCAAATTATATTGAATTCTCAAGAAAAGTTTTTCTTTTTATTTCATAGGAAGGCGGACGAGCATATGGGCCAACAATTTAATTTTAATATGTAGTTTTTGCAATTTAATTTAATTGTACAATGTATTATTAAATATCCTCAAAAACATAGTGTTTGTTCTTTTGAAATATGATCATATCGATAATAATTGATAACACATTCATTTGCTACGTAATTGAAAATTAATATTAAGACAACTGGATCATTCTTCGCGCCGAGGGTTGGAAATTGCTGTTAGTTTTCTTGCTACCAACCCACGAGGTTTTGATTTGTTTTTAGACTTGTATGTACTTATTTAAGTTTTCAATATTAATTATTCTTACATACATACAAGTTAAAAAAACGTTTTGTGTGTAAGTATTTTCTAAACTCTGTGTCAGAAACAGAGTAAGTTGTTGTGTTTGCTATTAAATTACGTTTGAACGGATTTACGTATTTCATAGTAGAATTCGACATAAAAGTTCATCATATTACAAGAATATCGCTACGTTTACGATGAGTGAAGTCACCGTTTAACATCTAGTTTAAAATATCAACTACAGGTCTAGCTGGTTTTTAATATTGCAAAAAACACAATGGTGCGTGTATATATGCACATAACAAATTAACTATCTTGTACGCCCTTGATCCGTACGAAAAATGTATACAATAATTTTTATTTACTTTTATATTACTATTTCATTGCAATTACCGTTATAACAAAAAACTTGAATTGTTATTACAAATATGCGCAAGAGTGCTTAAGAAATCTTTAATTATCATTTTAAGAAACTAAATTAAACTAACTGTCTCATATATTATTAATTACGCGTATACTGAAACTTTCGTTTTAGAATAGACTTGAGTTTTATTAAATAGTTTTTCGTCGGACTCTCAAAACTTTATATATACATATTTTAATATGTTTTAACAGTAATATATATTAAAGATGATTCAAAAACGGGAATTAATCATTGATTTTAATACATAAAAATAATTATATATATATTTTACTTGTGAGTAATATTATTATTGATAAAAATGAGGTCGATATTTGCACGACAACTGTGGTTTAGTTTGTCGTTAAAAATGATCATTAAAAAGTACTTAAGAATCTAATTAAACAAAGTATATTTTGATTATGTTACCTATATTTATCATTTTAAATTAATATAACTATGTGGTCTAGTTAGTAATACTGAATATATTTTTCAAAGATATAATGTTAATTTTATCTCTTTATTTAATACAAACACTAAGTGAATATATAAGACATGTACCTTGAAGATAAATAATAAAAAAAAATCAAGCAATACAAGACGATAACAGTATTCTTTTGAAAATTATAAATCTCTATGTTATGGTTTACTTACGGTGATTTAGAGGCTAGTCTTCCCTTGACGCTGCCCGCCGACAACACTTTAAACGCTTCCCCACTTTTCGTCTTAACACTGACCGTCCTTTTCGCGGAACTAGGGGCACTTTTCACTTCGAAACTATCCGCTATACTCCGCACTGTCCCTTTGCTTATCCCCGACTCATATTTAGTCCTAGACGATAGATCGAAGTATCGATCCTGCGCGTGGATCAGCTGCGTCACCGTGAACGCTGTGTCCTGTTTCTTTAGATCGATTTTCGGTCCGAATAGATCGTCTCGTTCGAAGAATCGATCATCTTCTATGTCCTTTGATGGCGATATGTCGTATCGCGAGTCGATAGTGATGTCGAGCACCGGGTCGTCGAGACGGAGAGATCGTTCTGTAGCGAACGCGTACGGCGTGTTCGCGAGCTCCTCTTCGAAGCTGTTGTATCTGCTTCGGAACAGCGACTGGCTCTCCCCTCCATCTTCGTACTTCCCCCCGAATATGTCGTACTGTCCGAAGCGCTTGTTGATCGTATCGAACTTCGGATCGGATATTTGTTTGTCGACGGGACTCGCGGATGGGCTCATGTCGATGTGAAGTATACCGTTCTCGTCGGTGTATTTTAATTTTAGCGCCATTTTTACATTTTTTTTAAATCGTACCTGAAAAAAGAAGGTTTTTCATAAATTTATTATATTATATATGTATGTATTATATATTTATGTATTTTAAATACTTTTAGAATGTTTTGTTAATTTTTTAATATATTTTATTAATATAGATAAGGATTTACAAATAAATTTGAATATTAAAATAAAGTTTATACTTTTATGTTATTCTTAAAATTTATGAAATTTTAAAATTTAATAATTACACTTTACATTTTAGAGACTTGTGATGACGTATGTAATTCGTAAATTAAATTTTTATGTTTTTTATAAATACAATCAAGGATTCGAACCCACGCTACCATAGGAAATATCATACATATTAAAATACAATGAAATATCTAAAACATAATGGCATTTTATTTATTTGATCTTTGGTATATCATAAAATCTAGTATATTATATATAGTAGTATATCTAGAGTATATTATCTAGTAATTATTTTCTATAAATAATTTTAATAATAAGCTGGTAACAATAAAATATATAGCACAGTAGGTATTTCTGTTTCAAATATAATGGTAAATAGAATACTTCTCCAATCATTTCTAATTAAAGTAATAGTTGTCATTTTCTTTCCTTGACACATATTAAATACTAGGGATACACGATAATTCGCGTGTAATTCAGTTTGTCATGAAAATACTTTAAAATCCATTTTAAAAACCATCTTAACGTACATAATCCCTATTTTGATAAAATTAAATTGTACTTAAACAATATATAATTTTTTTTATATAAAAATATATAACTTAGAAAGAGCCAGTTATTTTGAAATCACAGTTTTATTCATTTATATAGATAAATATTCATTTAGAAGATTTAAATAAACACAACATCAAAAACAAAGCTACCATTGAGTTTCATGTGTTTAATTTGTGTTTATAATTCGTCGTGTGTTTAGACTAGGGTAGAAGCCTTTAAAAATAATAAAAAGTGAAAAAAAATAATAGTAGGATGAAATCCATTAGAAAAGGAGGGGAATATTATAAAAATGAAAGGAAAAATAATTTACGGGCGATCTGAGGTCGGGAAGGGGGTAAGTTTTGAGCAATATTTCCGGAATTAATTACTTTTGTGTAGATTTGGGCATAATTCCACGTTGATATTGCTTCCAGCCCCAATCTGTTGCTGTTTGTTGCAAAAAATTGGAATTCGAGTTATTTTCGATTTTTTGCATTTTCTGAGAAGATTTACTATGGTAATATATATATTTTTTTTCACCATCGGAAAGTAGAGGTTTCAACGAACAAAACACATACCAACTTTTTGAAAAAAGCTGATATTTTGACGGGTGAATTTTCGATTGAAAATTAGGGTGTTTTTTCGACATTAATTCAAAATAAGGTGAAAAAATAAATATTTTTAATCAAATAAATTACAGCGTATTTGAGACATAAAAAGGTAAGTTTTCACCAAATTTCGTTAAAAAAAAAAAATTTTTGTAAAAGATAAAAATAAAAAACCAAATACTTGGTTTTTTGAATTTTTCACATAAATTTTGAGGTTATGTGAAAAAAGTATAAATACAAGAGTTTTAGATCTTTTTCTTACCTACAACTTTGCCATTTGACTTTTTTCGATAGTACTTTTAGTTTTGCCGGAAATCGAGAAAAACCGTTTTTTACCCTTAAAACCCCCCCCTTACCCCCTTCCCTACCTCAGATCGCCCGTAAATTATTTTTCCTTTCATTTTTATAATATTCCCCTCCTTTTCTAATGGATTTTATCCTACTATTATTTTTTTTGGTTTTAAAAATTATCTACCCTAGTCTAATGAAGGAATATTAGGAAAACGTGTTGGAGTAGCTTCAAGCCTTTTTCAGATGCGAATAGGAGACCTTTGACCAGTAGTACGATATTTACGAGATCTTTATTTATTTTGTTACAGTAACAGCCAGTGAATGTCCCACTGCTGAGCTAAGGCTTCGCTATTGAGGAGAAGGTTTAGTATAGATTTCAAGCATATTTCGTTTCAAGCGAATTCTAGTACAAATTATGAAATTGTTATTTAAAGAATGACAACATGTCAATTTCAATGTGAAAAAATACGTTGATTACTATTATTGCAGACCATGGTATCGAGTTCCATCGCACCAGTGGCAGCCTTGGTCGTCACGCGTTTGATAACTTAACACTTCATTGCTTTTGAGAAAAAAATATCAAGTACGTCCAGACGGTCTCAATTTAGATTTTTATTAATAATACATTTTTTTTTAATTTGTCACTGAGCTGCGAGTAGTCGTAAAATCTATTTATTTATGTCCTACGGCTGAGTAAAGGCCTTGTCTCCGCTATTCACGATGATTTGCAGGTTAGCAACCATCAGATACAAGTTTTCGACGTTGTTTTCAGTGGCGTAACTTGCTCTTATTGGATCCTGTATAAAAATTTGATGGGGCCCTCTTCATCTTAACTGCTGCGATGACTTTTTTTCACGCTAATTTAGCGCCCTGACCGCCAACAACTGAAACTAGCTATTCAAATTTATTTTTTCAATGTGTATAATATTTTAATTTTTTCCCGCGTAAATTTAGCGTACTCGTACCTACGGCCTTAGAGTTTGCGTAAGATTTTGGATAACATTTTTGTACAGGTTAGCTACGCCCCTGGTTGTCTTCCTTAACTACCAAGCTCTAGATCCTGCGACCTTCTTTTAATATTCACGTCTCCTCGTCGCCCAATGTAGGGCCATCTCGTATTTAAAAACGCAAAAATAAATAATCACAAAAACTTAGACAAAGCATATAATACTGCTTACGATTATTCAGAATAATAGATAAAAACGTGTGATTTCGTTGATTCTCGTGCAAGTTATAATTAACTACTGGTTCGAGTTTAAAAATAATTTTTGTGTTGTTTAGTCCTTTTTTATCGAGGAATGCTCTAGGCTGATTTGTATACATTACATTTTTATTGATTATTACGGCAGAAACCGTGGGGCGCAACTAGTCATGTATATGTACTGGAATAAGATTGGAAACTAACGGAGTTTCTTGTCGGTACATATATATAATTAACATTTCAAACAAATTTTTAATAAACACTATAGTACTATAGTGATATGACGGTTTAAAATACTGCTTAGGGCCTATTTGAATTATACATTACTATGATTTTTATTGTGGAACCTGTTTACTTTAATAATTTCTTCAATTATGCATATATTTATATAAGTATTATACCTGAATATGATTGAATGTTTTGTTTTGGGATTTTGTGAGAAAAAAGGTGTAAAATTGTCCTGAATGTCAGAATATCTAGATTTTGTATGTTTTGACAAACATAGATCACATATATCCAAATATCATTATTATATAAATTATTATAAAAAATATCATTATTATATTGATTATTTCCTAATACTCTTTTTTATGTTGTGCAATAAAGTATTAAATAAATTATTAAATATATATTGAGAAGCGAACTTAAGGGCCAAATTATCCCGTATATCTCAATACCCTTTCAGTAATTACACCCTGACATACCTAACTTAACTTAAATTCTACCGTTATATTAATACATTACAATAGTTTATTTATTATTAATGACAAGTCACGGGTATAAAATTGTTGCTTTATGGGATAATTGTAACACAAATACCGTGGTTTTGTTAGTACAACGTCCGCAGGGATAGGGCGTGGTGTGTTTGTTGGCGATGATTTTATAAAGTGGAAACATGTATATTTCGGAGTGTACATAGTATAATTAAAAAAAATATATTTATTTCTTTTATATTATATATTTTAATAATGATAATTCAATTATGTAGGTAAACCACCACCTTTGGAACTAAGGTGTTATGTCCCATGCGCCTGTAATTACACTGGCTCACTCACCCTTCATACCGGAACACAAAAATAGCAAGTACTGCTGTTTTGCGGTAGAATATCTGATGAGTGAGTGGTACCTACCCAGACGAGCCTGCACAAAGCTCTACCACCAAGTAAACCTTATACATAATAATAGCAATATATTATATTGTGATATTGCTATACTAATATAATTATTTAAATGAAACAATATTGATTTTATTGATACTGAATAATGCTATGCAACAGTTTCCTAGCATTATTGAAATGATATAATAATAGTAACTGTTCTGACCACAATAAAGACTAGGAAACTCCAATATCTCGGACACTTAATGAGAAACAACAAGTATGACCTTCTCCAAGTAATTATACAAGGGAAGATCCAGGGCAGGAGGAGGCCTGGTAGAAGAAGAATTTCTTGGCTGCGAAATCTGCGTGAATGGTACGGGAAAAGTACTAGATCGCTCTTCCGTGCGGCGGTGTCCAGATTGCAAATAGCCCTAATGATTGCCAACCTTCGGAAGGAGACGGCACCATAAGAAGAAGAAGTACATATGTTCAATTATTACACTTATATAGAAAACATACTCGAAACAGATTTTTCTCTCTTTCGTAGTAGAAATTAAAAAAATGTATCTGAATCAGATCATATATATTATGTAATCATTATAATTACTCAAGAGCCAGCATACCTTAGTGACTAGAACATGAAAATCTTAAACGAAGATTGCAGGTTTAAGTCGAGCAAGAACCACAGCACTAGTGAAAATGCAAAGCTGCATAAAATTCACATAAAAACTGTGTCCTATTTGTGTTTAAAATTCATCTCGTACTCGAAAATAAAGGAATACGTAGTAAAGAAACAAGCTTCAACTCATTTTTTACAAAAGGGGAGAAAACCTAAGCCGTGGCACTTTAAAAGGAATACTAATATTATGAAACAGTTTATTTTTTATGTTTTTCTATTGTATAGGTAGGCGGACGAGCATATGGGCCACCTGATGGTAAGTGGTCACCAACTCCCATAGACATTGGCATTGTAAGAAATGTTAACCATCGCTTACATCGCCAATGCGCCACCAGCCTTGGGAACTAAGATGTTGTGTCCCTTGTGCCTGTAATTACACTGGCTCACTCACCCTTCAAACCGGAACACAACAATACCAAGTACTGCTGTTTTGCGGTAGAATATCTGATGAGTGGGTGGTACCTACCCAGACGAGCTTGCACAAAGTTCACCACCGAGCTTATTCTAAGATTACGACATTAATCGCTATCAATGTGGCTCCAACCGTCCACACGACGTTGGTATTCAAACATAAATTATAACAATACTTGCGTTACCACATAATATGAAAAATGCTAAGATTTTTTTTTCATTAGATGAATAAATTATTTTCTCGTCACGGCATATTTGCATGCATTTAGGACTCCCGCTTATTATTTGAGTGAAAAACTATTGTTTTTCCCTCAAATGAAAATATAAAAATAAACGTCTATTTTTACATTTCGGTCGTTTAGTCCGATTTTTTTATTTGTCCGAAAGCGTTCACGTTTTGTGCTAAGTATGGAAGGAAAAGAGCACCGTACAGCAATAATAATCAGAATTGGAACTTGTAACGCGCTTCTGACACATGTACAACTGTACAAGGTTCTAAGGCAAATCTTTTTCGTGTTTTAAATTGATGGAAAGTGACTACCACCACCTATGGGCACTTGCAACATCGAAGGGCTTACTAGGTGATCGTGGGTTCAAACCCGGGCAAGCACCGCTGAACTTCATGTACTTAATTTGTGATTATAGTTCATCTCGTGCTTGACGGTGAAGGAAAACATCATGTTGTCAAACAGTATGCTTGTTCGTCAGGACGGATGTTTGTTGTCACCGTCTGCGCTGCTTGGAGGACCCTTCCTTCTCCATGTTAGTGGTACGTGTGGACCTGATTCGTAAGAGTCGAGTCTACGTGTGCCTCTACAGATCCCACAATGGTGACTTGGAGACAAGCCGACTCTTTGACCATCTTAGTCGGGTGGCAGATGCTGCACAAGAGCAGTTTCCTAACGCGGTAGTGGTGTTTTTGGGGGACTTTAACGCTCACCACCAATCATGGTTGAAGTCTCCCAAAACTGACCATGCTGGAAGGACTGCTCATGCTTTCGCTCTCACGCATGACTTGACCCAGCTGGTTGATCAGCCCACCAGGATCCCAGACATTGACGGGCAAGCGCCTTCTCTACTGGACCTTCTGCTGACTACCCACCCGGTGGAATATCAGGTTGAGGTTCGGGCTCCTCTTGGTTCTTCGGATCACTGCCTGATATCTACCAAAGTGCCACAGGCCAAGCTGCCGTCACAAGCGGTATGCAAACGTCGCGTTTGGCACTATAAGTCAGCAGATTGGGACGGTTTGCGCGATTACTATGCGTCAGTCCCTTGGAAGGAACGTTGCTTCAGTGAGAATGACCCGACTGCTAGCGCCGCTGCTATTGCTGGTGAGATCCTGTTGGGGATGGAATATTACATTCCTAACTCGGACCGCACCAGTAAGGGTACGCGTAACTGTTGGTTCACTCGCGAATGTGCCGATGCTGTGTCATCTAAGCAGGCGGCATATCGCGCGTGGATCAATGGCCGCGTTAGCGGGGCATCTAACATTGACTCACTGAAAGCAACCTACAATAAAACCTCCAAGTCCTGTAGGAAGGCATACACAAGAGCGGATGCACAGCGCATTGTACAGATTGGCCATGACCTTGCTTTACATCCTAGGGGCTCCCGTAGCTTCTGGCGTCTGACCAAATCTGTGCAAAGCAATTTCTGCCAACCTTCGCTGCCACCGCTCCGGTATCCGGACGGATCGCTGGCTCACAGTCCGCAGGAGAAAGCCGATCTTCTGGCAAAACTCTTTGCGGATAGCTCCGTGATCAATGATTGTAGTGCGCTGCCACCAACTATCCCTTCTTGTGGCCACACGATGCCTGACATCAAAATCAGGCAGCGTGATGTGCGTGCAGAGCTGCAATCATTTGATGTACGGAAAGCTAGCGGTCCCGATGGAATACCAGCCTTAGTGCTGATGAAGTGTGCAGCGGAGCTGTCTCCTGTGTTGACGCGCCTGTTCCAACTGTCTCTCTCTACAGGATGTGTGCCGGATTCTTGGAGAGAGGCTAATGTGCAAGCGGTTCCCAAAAAAGGGGATTGATCAGACCCGGCAAATTATCGGCCAATAGCTATCACCTCAGTTCTCTGTAAGGTGATGGAACGGATCTTAAACAACCAACTGATCCATTACCTAGAAGATCACTGTCTAATTAATGATCGACAGTACGGGTTTCGACCAAAACGGTCCACAGGTGATCTTCTAGCGTACGTAACACACCTCTGGGGTGAAGCTATCGACAAGCATGGTGAGTCGTTGGCTGTCAGCCTCGATATCTCCAAGGCTTTCGACAAGGTCTGACACAGAAGTCTTCTCTCCAAGCTGCCGGCATACGGTTTGCCAGCTCAGCTCTGCACCTGGATTGCCAGCTTCCTACACAAGCGTAGCCTTCGCGTTTTAGTCGATGGTTGCGCTTCACAATTCCATGTAGTGAATGCTGGGGTCCCCCAGGGGTCTGTGCTATCTCCCACACTCTTTCTTTTGCATATCAATGATATGCTCTCTCTCGGGAACATACATTGCTATGCAGATGACAGTACAGTGCACGGGGGATACCACGGACGCGCAGTAGCTGGGCGGGCGGAAACTGAGGAGAGACGGAGGGATCTTGTTGTTGAACTCGATAGGACGTTAGGACTCATTGCCAAATGGGGCTCTGATAATCTTGTCGAGTTTAACGCCAAGAAAACACAGGTATGCGCTCTCACAGCGAAAAAGTCGCCATTTTCCCCTCCTCCTTCTCTCTGTGGCACTACGCTGGAGATACAAAGCAAAGTCGCCATGTTGGGAATTGACATTCGGTGCGACCTCAATCCAAGGGATCACATCGAGGCTGTTATAAAAACAGCCTCAAGAAAACTCGGTGTCCTGAACAAGGTGCGGCGTTTTTTCACGCCACAACAACTGCTCCTGTTGTATAAAACACAGGTGCGGTCCTGCGTCGAATATTGCTCGCACCTCTGGGATGGCTCCGCTAAGTACTTACTGGAGGCCTTGGATCGGTTGCAGCGACGTGCGGTTCGCATTATTGGCGACGTAAAGGTCACCAACACCCTCGAGCCTTTACAATTGCGTCGAGAGATAGCGGCACTCAGCGCTTTCTATCGAATGTATCACGGCGAGTGCTCAGAGGAACTATTCTCCCTCATTCCTGCTTCCCCTTTCCTTCACAAATCTACGCGTGCTGGCTCTCGATGTCACCGCCTAACTGTGACATCAATTCCATCGCGAACGAAGAAATTTGGCAACTCTTTTCTTTGTCGCACCTCCAAAACATGGAATTCTTTACCAGCACACGTGTTCCCCTCCTCTTATGACCTGGGTTCCTTCAAACGAGGCGTGAAGAGGCATCTTGCGGGCCGGCAAGGCGGGGGCGGCTAGTGCAGATCATTCTTCCCGACTGCATTAGCCGTCGTCGCGTTTGGACTCTACTACCACTTACCATCAGGTGGAGTGGAGTCATTTGCCCTCCCGGGCTATAAAAAAAAAAAATGAGGAATGCATGCGTCAAATTTCACTGAAATTCTGTCACATGTGTATTCCATCAATCCGCACTGGAGCAGCGTGGTGCAATGAGCTCCAAACTCCTCAAAAAGAGGAGAAGAGGCCTTAGCCCAGCAGTGGGACATTCACAGGCTGTTATAACTTACAGGTGTTCCTACGAAATCTTTTACCTCTACTTACGAGACTGTTTACACCAAACATAATTTTCAATAGTCGCTTGAATTGAAATCCGCGCTCTTCTGTTATTATTGAACTGTTTTTAAATGAAGGTTTAAACAACCTGTCCCGGACATAAACGCTATATTTTGTATGTATGTATTATAGTATCCCAATTATATTTCCTGCCTTGTTGGTCTAGTGGCCAGGATTAAGGCCGCTTGTTTGCGCACACACTTGTGCACTATAATATCCCCTGCGGCTAACCTTTCTTGAGATTGGCCGCCGTGGCCGAAATCGGTCAGGAGGACCATTATTATTATTATTATTATATTTCCTTCAAATATATTAAAATCCAAACGAACCAGTATGTTCTTATGTACGTGTATATGCTGTAGCTATAATCTAATGAAAGTTGAAGTGTTGTAAATAATAAAATCTAACCTCGCGTCTAACGTTTAAAAAAGCGAGGACGTCCGTAGTAAATAACTAGTTTGTTATATTAATATGTATTTGAATAATGACCGAGTGCGGTTATATACACGTGTTAACGTTTAGCGATAAGTTATTTTGCCAAGTACAGTCGGCAACAAAGTTATATTGTACAAAACAAATTTGACATTGGACATGGCAAAGTTCGGTTTACAGTGGAAGTTATTTTATGTGTCATTATGTACTTATATGTACCTATATTATTGCGATTAATGAAATATATTATAGCTTTATAGCATTTCAAGATCGAGTTATTTATTATGTGTAAACATCGTAGGCGCTAACCGAGACTTCAAACGTCAGACGAGTAAGCCTAAGATTTCGAACGTCAGATGACGTCAGCGTAAGATTTGTGATTACAAAATCTACTGAGGAGAACCTAAAATGAAATACAGAGACAACTATATACAAGTAAATTTACATTTTTTTAATTTAAGCTGTCAATCAGGTATCAGCTTGTCAATATTAGTTATATCGATAAATCTGTAGGTTCTCATTCTGTATAATCTACGTACATTCCGTACCGGTGATAGAATGCTTCTTCACATTTAATTTCATCACCATTCATCCAAAATATTACTCCACGCCTTATTGCCTCCACTGGTGAGAGGAGGGCTGGTTAATTTTTCGCCAAGAGAATCGGAATTGCGATTCAAAGGGGAAATTATGCTAGCATTCTTGCCACCATTCCACGCGGTCACGACTTGTATAGTAATTATTTTTAATTTTAATTTGTATTTAGTTAAGGTTTTAATGTAAATAAATCTTTATATATAAAAGAAAAACCATCATGTATTATGGCGTTTAAAATGTGCTTTATAGGAGTCTCTTTAAATAAGGTCCAGTAGCTATTTTTAATTCTTATTTGTATTTATTTAAAGCTAAATCGAAATTAATCTTATAAAAATAAAAACTAAGAAAAAGGCACATTATTTTATTAAAATTATATACGTTATGCATAATTTAAAATTAATTATGCATATATAAATTTATTCGAGACCTAATTATATTTGTAATATGACATATGTAAATGCGGCCCACTGTACGAAAGCAAATGTTCTACTCAAGGACCCCAGGTGTCCTTGTTCGAACGACTTTATCGCAGGTTCTATCCCTGATCTAAGCCAAGGTCGCCATTACCAATTCGTAATGGCGGACATTTGGGCTGGACATTATTTATAAAAAGGACATTTTTAGCTATATACAATTTCTACTGGACGTAAATATAAAACTAGCATTTTTTTTATTGAATTTCATATAGGGTTGACTAAAATCATATCTTGCGTAGAAGATGTCTATTCACTCTTGAAGGTACTCGAATTGTAATGCTCAGACACAGCATGACACGGCCGACACCTTGGAAATTAAGATGTTATGCCCATTGTGCATGTGACTAGACTAGCTCTCTCACTTGGAACACTACAACATTAAGTATTGAAGTTCAAATATCTGTTGAGTGGGTAGTACCTATAAAGACGGGCTTGCACAAAACCCTACCACTAAATAAAAAAAAAAATTATAACTGCGTGAACAACACGTTCAAAATACAATGAAAAAGAATAACTGCCTTTCTCTCGCTTTCAAGATTTATATATTTTACGTGTATTTCGTTATTTACTGAATGTTTCAAATAAATAAGAATATTATTATTGTAGTGTTATTTTGTAAATTAACTATAGTTGTAAATAATGAGCTAAAAAGCAATTCCCGCAGATTTTTTTTCGCCGGTTCTTCTCAGGTCTGAGGTGTTTATTTCCAAACCGGTGGTAGATTTATGACAATCAATAAGTAAGTGTAACACTTCAACATTGATAAAGATATTTGAATTTGTATTACTGAATGTTATTTATTTATTATTACGTAAATAAATATACATTTTATTATGACAAAATCCAGCTTGTATACAAAAGCCATAACCGAGAATCGTTAAACACTGACAAGCGGTACATCGACCACTTTATCACTTTACCAATTTTGTTTGTTGTACAATTAATTAACTACAATAGATTAATTCGTGTAAGACTATTATTCAATTCGACGATATTTTTACTATTTTCTAAAGGAATTGACAAAAGCTACATGTCTCCAAATAAACTTTTTAGTGTGTATTTCGCTCTGTTATGGCACAGCCTCCTCCTCAGTGAATAGATTCGGAGGGCCTAGATTATTTTCAAGTGTCACAGTATTTCGAACGAATCAATGGAATTGATAGAGGATCGAACCCTCTTAGCTGAAATGTTTCCCTTTCTTAGCTCTCCTAATAATGTCACGCAATCTGTCCCGCCCGCAGGCCTAGGGCTTGAGTTTGGACAGATTTGAGAGCCTGTGAGTTTGCAATGGTTTTTTCCAACAGCCCCTGGGCGGCAGACGTTATGACCTCGTGCTGGATCTACGATCTAGTGCGTTGATATTACGATTACTTTTTTTCTCTCTCTAAGGCGGCCGAATGCGTCCAGAAAAGGCTGAGCAAAGTATAGACTCAGTTATATGCAATTTTTCTCTTTATTTCTAATAATGTTAGTGTCTTCGGACAAATGTGGCCATATAACATCTGTAGCCGATTAACTCAATTACTTAAGATTTTATACAAATAAACATTTCAAAACCACTTAAGCTATCATAGAAATTGAACGCTTATCCTCTAGTAAATTAAGCATTCATCAAAAATATGATATCATCCAGAGTGACCCTAATGTGACCCATAAATAGGGTTTGTAGGATCCCTGACGTTTTCAAACTTCGTGTTCTGGTGCCATTACCGTCTATGTTCATTAAAACTAAAATATAACTGTGCATAATATATTAATACATTTAGTTTATACATAAAGTATAATTGGCTAAGTTCGAACTAATGGACATAGTTTTGATAAACTAGTTCCAAAGTATAAGTTGACGACATCTAATTATGTTTAGATTACTCTGGTATAAATTAACGTTTAATATATTTTTCTTAATAGAGGTAATCGTATGTCAGGTTGAACAAAGTTCAGATGGTGTGCAGGTCAGTCACCTCGTACTACACTCTAGGCATGGTCGGTTAGTACTCTTTAGATTGGTTGCCAGCTAGGCGAAAGGCTGATTTATTCTTTACTGATTAGTAAAACGGACCTCATGTAGAGTATTGCCATTGCAGGGTTTTATTAGGGATAAGAATCTCACACACGCACAAGAGTTCTGGTACCTTTGGAAAGAAATCACCAAGGGTGCAATAACTCGTAATTATATATAGCCAACATAGCGATTTGATAGTCGCAAATAGGATCCTATTGTCGTCCTCACTCCTAGCATAAAAATATGATATGAATGCGTAATTAAGCCAATAATTTGCTGTGCTGTGCTACAAATTGTAACAGACTGCAAAATGTCCGAAATCTCGAAACAGTCAATTATCGAAGTTAAGGTGTAAGTTTGTTTTTTTTATTGTATATTTAGGCGGTCGAGCATATGATCCACATGATGATAAATGGTCACCAACGCTTATAGACAATGGCATTGCAAGAAATGTTAACCATCGCTTACATCACCAATGCGCCACTAACCTTGGGAACTAAGGTGTTATATCCCTTGTGCCTGTAATAACACTGGCTCACTCACCCTTCAAACCGGAACACAACAATCCCAAGTACTGCTGCTTTGCGGTCTACCGTACTCATCAGATATTCTAATATATCTGATGAGTGGGTGGTACCTACCGACGACTAGACGAGCTTGCACAAAGCTCTACCACCAAGTAAACTTTCTCAAATCTTTTATCTATTGTACAGCCAATATGATATTTTGTTTTACTATATTCTTATTGTATGTCAACTCCTGGCTTCTTAAAGATAGCAAACCCAAAAAAAACCTGCTGATTCGCTGTTCCTTCTCAGGTCAGGATATTTTATTGAATCAAATAGCTATTACGTTGAATAAATGTTATACTTATTAGATCTTAGTATCATCGATTTAGAGTTACATTATATGTGTATATTTCATTTCAATAAATATTTCTATATACTCTGCAGTGTTATATATACATATGTATTATTAATGCAGACGAAACCACTTAGAACGTCTTGTATAACAAGTAATGTTCACAGCTGTGAAATTAAATGCACTCAACTGTATTGGACGCTCCGACGTATCATTAATCATGACATAATACTGTTGCCACTTTTGTACGATAAATTGATTGTGTACAGCGAAATTGTTGTGAAGAAAATTACATGTTTTAAAAGAGATATAGGTTACTATTCTTAAGGTAACATGTGCCCTCATTTCCAAAATAACAGAATATATAAATACAATATAAATGTCGCGGAAGAATTGCTTATGATGAGGCTTTCAATAAGTATATATATATATATAGATAATGTGACCTTACAAGAGTTATCTGAGATAAAAGACTTAGGAGTTACTATTGACAAAAAGTTAAATTTCAAATCACACATAAACAATATTGTTGACAAAGCTGCAAAGTTCTTGGGTTTCATTAAACGCAATACTAGGGGATTTTCGTCCTGGACCAAAATTCGTCTATATAACGCTTTCGTAAGAAGTCATCTTGAATTCGCCAGCGTCATCTGGAATCCTGTTTACAGCTCAAACTCTCAACGCGTTGAAGGAATACAACGTGCATTTACTCGACATTTGGCTTTCCAAGCCAGCGGTTTCTCACACAGGCAGCCATACAATCAGCGACTAGCTGAATATAAATTAATGTCTCTTCGCGATAGGCGGGATATTCTCGATCAATGTTATTTGCATAAAATTATCCATAACAAGGTAAAGTGCTGCGACCATCTTCATCGAATATCCCTTGCTGTTCCTCGCAAGCACCCCCGAAGCTACATAACAAAAATATTCCATACTCCTATCACGAAAACTCGTCTTGGAAAGCTAGCTCCGATAGTGCGCATATGTGCTCGACATAATGAATTGGCAAAAGTCATACATGGCATTGACATCTTTCATGACAGCTTCAGTACTTTTAAAAAAAAACTCATGGATTACTTTATGTCAGCGAGTTCACCATCAAAATAGTGTGTTAAATTCCTGTTGTTTTTTGTTTGTTATTGCTTTATTTTTATTTATTTTTTGTTTTTCTGTTATATTCTTTACTTATTATGTTTATAAATGTTGTTAGCATGGGTCAATAATTTTTTTTTTTTATATTATTTTTAATTGTATTCATTTTAATTTAAACTTTAAAAAACATGTTGACACGATATAATATTATGAATGTTGTGTACACTTGTAATCGATGTACATATCAGAAGTTGTTCTTTTTTGGATGTTGTGTAAGCCATCAGTTAATATGTACATTGTTAGTGTGCCTATTAAATAAATAAATAAATAAATATATATAAATCAAAATTAAAAATTAGTAACGTCCAAATTATGATCGTGGAATAGTGGCAAAATGCTAGCTGCATTTATTGGTTGTTGTAGCCGAAAATCATTAGTTACCAGTCGAGACGATAAAACTGACTGACTTGGCATATTTATATATAATTATGGAAAATCGGTACTTTAATTTATATTAATCCTCATTAACTTGATTTTCCCAATCATACTGCCCCTATAGGGGCAATAGGGGCAGTATGATTGGGAAAATCAAAACAAAATACACTAAGTGCTTAAATTTTCGAATCATCGTCGTACAAGAGTAAATTAAATGAAAAGCTACCATCGATTCGGAATGTAGATTGCACTAGAACCGGCAAGAAACTCGGTAGTTAGACTTTTCCAATAATCAAGTTTCAGACACAATTAAACATAATTGAATTATAATTTATCCTGCATGGAAACCAATGTTACTCACCACTTTTATATTATCTATGTAATCTTCTATCGGTTAATACGCCATTGCCATCAAACTTATTTGCAAAGCTAAAACAATTTTATGGAACAAGTTCCAACAAGCCAAAAAAGCACTGTACGGAATGGTATTGAAGCGATCTCCTGAAACCTTTCTGATCCGCATGGGTTTCCCAGAAGAGGTCTGGTTACCAATCTGATGATATCGCGTGAAAATAAGTAGCTAGCTTATAAGACTTCTGATTATTTATGAACAAAAAGGCGAAAGAAAATAAAATATATATGCCAGCAAATTTGGTAGGAGATTAAAAAGTATTCTACCTCCTACCTACTTAGAATATCAGCCTTACTTCATCACATAAACAAATTATCATGACATTTCTCTACGTATGTCATATAATAAAGCTTCGAAACGGAAACTCTTTAGCAGAACTAATGTCCAACAAGTCATTTCGTTTAACGGTACCACTTATTCACAATAACTCGAAAAATCCTGAGTCATATGTTATGAATCAAGTTACATTATTAAGTTCGTGTAATAATAATACGAAGTATTAGGACTGTTAAAAGATGGATGGTATTACTTGAATCAGTAACGACGGTGATGTTTAACTTTGCGACCAATTTTCTCCTCGGGGACCACTGTCATGTAGGTCGAATTCGGAGCATATATTACAGTGCACAAGTATGTGCGCAAACCAAATAGTGCGTCAGGACGGCAAAGCGGACACGACTGGAACGAGTTCACGCGCAGAACCAGCAAATACGGCTTTCCGAAGCACGGGAAATTTCCAGATATTGGAAATATTGGAGTGCTTTTGAGAAATTCACAGGCGGAAAAAACCTTCGAAAATTATGCCTTATAGGCCAACCCAATGAGGTAGTCCAAATACTGATAATAAGCAAAATGGGAGTAACTAAGGGTTAACCACAAATAGCGTTAAATGGAAAAATCAATCAAAAATCAATGCACTATGCCCAAATTTATCTTTAAAAGTACATAATGGAATATAACGCCTAGACACAATTGTTTATTTTAGAATAGGAAGGCCTGCAAGCAAATGGGTGGTTTATCTAAATATAATCTTATGACTATCTTATGACGATAATATTTCTTTAAAACAAAAATGAGTAAATTTCAATAATAAAAGAATCTTAAAATATATAAGTACCTACAATGAGTTTAGGTTCGATCCTACGACTTTTATATTTATCTATTATATATCTTATAAGAATTTTTATATATTGCTAAATATTTATAATTAATTGGTTCGCCTAATTATTCACTCGCGAAATGTTTAAAATCGACTTACGCTGTTTTGATGCTAGCCGGTAAAATGTTATAATTATTATAGTTAATGTTGCTTCTAAGTTTACACGATCGAGTTCTACGATAAGTTTCGCGTTCGTTCTTTTTAGAAGATCAGAGAAAAATGTCTGTGAGAATATCGTTGAAGTAGAGACGTCACGATTAACAAACGTTCTCTGATTCATTACGAGAGATAAATATGTAAATTAACTTCGTGCGAAATTTGAATATACTTTGTGTTTATATTATAAAAATGTTTTAAAAACTGGATGCATGTTCAAAATAATTTTACGATTAGTTGAAGGCGAAATATCATAATTTATATTTCGCGTTTAAAATCTACCTTAACGGCGCTGATAAGTTAGTTATTATAATAAAATGCTTATATTATTAATCAATTCAAATCTAATATAACCTTTACTTAGCCAAAATAGAGGTTATTTTTTTATAGTTTTTAGCAATGTATTGCATATATTTTGCTTTATAGGTCTTATTTAACGCATGTATAGTTTACGTATTTTAGGTTATTTTGAGAATAAGGCATACTTACAGGATACAACTAACCTCCCACGATAAAAATCACTGACACAACATATAATTATACACAACCACACAGTTTCGTTCACAGTACATTAAAAAAAGTTCACATTTTCGCTATATATTCATATAAAACCTCTTTACCGTGTCGTCATTTCAATTTGATTTTGAAGATGTGAAAACCAACGGGTATAAATGCCATTATTGTTTTTTTGGCGCGAAAATACGTTATGGAAGCCATCTTTAAAAACATTTAACACATAATATTACGTCAATTTAATTACTTATTATTATAATTATTAATTTTAGTGGAACACGTGTAGGATTCATCCATTATAGATAATAATTGACAAAATTATAATTAAAATTTCACTTCTATTTTAAATAGTCACCATATTTTAAAAAATCGATTTTAAATATGAAATTTGTTTATTTTTGTTTTGCACTTAGTTTCTAAGGCGACATGGTGTGTAAGAAGGCTGTTCTACTACTGACCATTGTACCAAGAAAGTGGGTGGCGGGGTGGCGACGTTAATCACGAGGGGTGGAATATTTCGCTTTTTTAATTATGGCGAAGTGCGTTCAATTTTCGATGTAAATTGGCGATGAAAGGATTATTATCTATCGAATGTTTTAAGTAATTCGGAAATTGGTCTATTAGTTTTGTTTTACATAAAATTGTATATATTTAGGTCACGTTACAAGTGATTTATAGGTGTAAAATTTCCACACACTTTATATAAAATATTTTTACTTAGATTATACAACAATTAAATTGATTTCTATGAACATGTTTTTTTTTTAATACGGTCACTGGTACGCCGAGCCCAAATTGCTATCAACATAAATTAAGCTTTATTGTTTCCCGTGTCCGTGATTATACATACATAAACCTTTTTTACATAAATCATAGCTCGAGACATCATATCTATATATTACGAGCCCATAACAATAATATTCAGGCAAATTTTTGTATTGTTGATTTTTTCATGTGAAGCATCAGAGATGGACCAGTTCTAGAAGATCCTTTATGTTAGATCAACGCTAGCATTCGTATTATGACCTCTGACCACCGACAAAATAAAATTTTTCTCTTTTTGTAAAAATTAAAATTAGAAAGCCACAGATGTCAATATATTTATAGTCCCAAGTTTCTTACATTGACTAATAAAATTAGTTTTCTGTCATCTTTTAAAATGACCATTCATATGTGCTTGTAAAAGCCTATTCGAATAAAGTATATTTTGATTTATTGTTCAAAGTGTATCCACTTACGACACATAATCATTGGCCGATGATTTGCAGTAAACAGAAAATGCAACTCGAATTTATCTAGCGTACCAACACTACAAACATATTTACGTCATCAGGTAACGGTGCTCTAGTTCTAATTAAAAAAAACCCACAAATATTTTTAAAGTTGGTAATAGGGAAGTGTTCGAAAATTGGAAGTTAAAACATGCCTTGTTATGATGTATATTTTCAGTATAGGAATTTATATGTATAGATGCCATAGTTAAATTATGTTTGTGTTAATTTTAGTTAAAGTATTTCGCGATATCTACAAAGGATATGATTGTTATACGTTTTAAATAATAATCATGTCCTTTGAGATATTGCTTTTGATAACAAGTCATCATCAAAGAACGGGTTTTATGAAATTTCTCAAAAGAAATACATAGAGCGCATTAACCATTTGCGCCTCGTTTGGAATGTATTTTTAGATATGCTTAATATTCTCGTAAAATTACGTTTATAATTGATATGATATTGTATGTATTAATTTATTTTGACATATTTTTAATAATCTACCAACTTATTTCTCATTTCTTCATATGAGATATGTACTTACTGGTTTCCTAGTGATGATTTCTACCAGGAATTCTGGAAAACCAGCACGTGTCTGGTGAAAAACTGCCATACTGTATCCGTCAACGCGCATCGCAGCAGCATGGAAAATAGTCAAAACACTATCCTCAAAGGGTAACAGCCACTTCAGACCTTCAGAATATTAAGAGGTAGAAGAGGCAAGTGTGAGTACGAACACAAGACAATCCTATAGCTTCTCAGTTTCACAGTATATATATATAGTCCTCCTCATCGATTTCGATGACGGCGAACCTAGAAATTAATTGTCATTTCTAACATGAGCCCTAATGTGGCTCGCTAGACCAAACTTGGTTTTAAAAATCCTACGACATTTGTTACAGTACAGTTGGCCTGCAGAGTTATATGTATATGTGTAGGAGGGCTTAGGTCTTTCTTTTCTTAACTGGCGCTTTTCGTCAAGTGCCTGAAGGCGGTTTTCCTCAAACGTCTTGATCTTCTTATAGATGGTAGAGCGCCAAGATGACCTTTGAGAAGCGAGCTCCTCCCAACATTCTGTGTCAATATCACAAGCTTTCAGGTGTCTTTTAAGCACGTCCTTGTATCGCAGATACTGACCACCATGCTTCCGTTTGCCTTTAGCTAACTCCGAATAAAAGACAGCTTTAGGCAAACGATGATCATCCATGCGCAGAACATGCCCACACCATCTGAGTTGACGTTGCATTAGAAGAGCTTCCATGCCGTATATTCCACAACGACGCAGGATCTCTGAGTTAGGGACGCGATCCTGCCACTTGATCCGTAAGATTGAACGAAGGCACCTTAGGTGAAATGTGTCAAGCTTTTTAATGTCTGGCTTGTAGATACACCATGTCTCTGAGCCATACAAAAGAACGGGGATAATTAGTGCCTTGTAGACACTAAGCTTTGTCTCCAGCTTGAGATCATGGGATTTCCAGACTCGATCAGTGAGTCTTCCAAAATTGGCGGCGGCGTAGGCAATGCGTGATGAGATATCCGAAGCCAAGGTGTTGTCAAATCGGATGTTACTTCCAAGATATTTAAAGTGCGTGACTTCGTCTAGTGGCTTCCCATCCAGCTTCAGTGCCGTTGGATCAGCTAGGGAATCTCTTGGTGTTTGTTTGATAATTTTTGTCTTGGAAGCACTTATAACCAGTCCAAACCGTTGACAAGATTTATGGAGTGCGTCAACATAGTGTTGGAGATGTTCCATACTGTCGGACATGAGACATACGTCGTCAGCGTAAAGTATTTCCAATAGGGACATTTTATGGGTTTTAGTCTTCGCCCGAAATCTTGCGATGTCAAACACACCTTTTTCTGTCCTGACATTAAGTTGGATTTGGTTGCTGCAACTCTTCAGCGCGTCTCTCATCACCACAGCAAAGTATATGGCGAAAAGTGTGGGTGCCATGACACATCCTTGCTTTACTACGCTAGTAATTTCGATTTCCTCAGAAAGTTCGTTCTCATGCTTAACCTGGGCTTTCATGCCAACATGAAATTGGCGAACAAGATTCACGAATTTCTTCGGATACCCTGATTTTTGTAGAACAAGCCAGAGAGCCTCACGTGGAACTCTATCAAAAGCCTTCTCTAAATCAACAAAGCACATAAAGAGGGGTTGTTGATGTTCGAGACTCTTCTCCTGAAGTTGCCTTACAATTGAGATGGCGTCAATCGTCCCTCTACGGGGACGAAAGCCACACTGGCTTTCAGGAAGATTTTGTTCGGCCAACTCACTGAGACGGGAACTTATGATGTGCGCAAGGATTTTACCGGCACTGGAAAGGAGCGATATACCTCGGTAAGAGCTGCAATCGGAAACATCACCCTTCCCTTTATACAGCGTACAAATTACCGCATCCTTCCATTCTTGTGGTACCTCTTCTGATTCCCACACGTTAAGGACAAGTTGGTAAAGCCTGTTAAGGATGTGTTTTCCACTATACTTGTAGACCTCAGCTGGTAGTTGGTCCATACCTGGACTTTTTGAATTTTTAAGACGCCTTACTGCTTTCACGAACTCATCAAATGTCGGTGGATTGTCTAGATGATGACTGACAGGAAGATCCTCAAGTGAACTTACATAAGAAAGATTAGCACTGAGTGTGGTAGGATTCAGAACATCACTAAAATGTTCGGCCCAACGTTTCAATACGGAACATTTATCCGTAACTCGGTTCTGTCTGTCCTTTGAAAACATCGGAGCTGTTTTTCTGATTCGTGGACCATAGATTGCGTGTATGGCCTCGAAGAACTTTCCGGTCAGGTTCATATCGGCGTAATGCTGAAGTTCAGCAGCTTTTGCCTTCCACCATTTGTCCTTAAGTTCGCGAACTTTCGATCTTAATTTGAGTTGGGTTTCCTTTTTGCTGAGTGCATTCGCTGATTTTGAATTTAGATTGTGTCTGTGCTCTTCTACAAGTATATTGATGTCATCATCAAATTCGTCGAACCAGTCCTGGTTTCTCTTTACTGGTTTGCCGATGGTGCTTAGAACACAGCCACGAAGGTTTTTTGCAAAGTATCTCCATTCATCATCAGTTGAGCAAAACTCGGTTTGAGGAGCAGAAGCAGCAAATTCTAAATCTACTTTATTACCTAACTCAGTTGAATTTATGAGTTTCGAGTAGGCTTGTCTTGGTGATACTTTGTGCGGTGACCGTCGAGGAGCTTTTAGCACTAGGTGGATTTTCGATCTGAGGAGTCTATGGTCAGTCCAACCCAGAGCTCCACGCATTGCTCTCGTTATGAGAACATCACGTAGGTCTCTGCGACGAACAATGACATAATCCAGAAGATGCCAGTGCTTGGATCTAGGGTGCATCCAGGAGGTCTTAAATTTATCAGGAAGACGAAAAAAAGTGTTTGTGATACTAAGATCAAGTTCGGCACGCAGCGACAACAGACGTGTACCGTTATCGTTACAGCTCCCAATACCATGTCTGCCTAGGACACCATCCCAAAGATCATAATCTGTCCCTACACGGGCATTGAAGTCCCCGAGCAAAATGATCTTATCGTGTTTTGGAACAGTATCAAGAGCCAGGCGAAGTTGTTGGTAGAATGCCTCTTTATGTTCATCTGGTGAGGGCAAGGTGGGTGCATAGGCGCTAAATAAGTGGACATATTTATTGCGTGCGATTGATATTCGTAGAATCATGAGGCGATCATTGACACCCTCTGGCAGGTCCCTCAGATCTCTTGCCAATTTATTGCGTATAGCAAAACCTACACCACTACCCGCTCTCTCACCGTCAGGACGTCCACTCCAGTAGAAAGTGTAGCCGCCTCGTGGTTCACATAGCTCACCGCACCCGCTAAGATGGGTTTCGCTAATTGCAGCTATATCTATTTTGTAGCGAGCCAGCTCTCGCGCTATGAGAGCAGTTTTGCGCTCCGGGCATAAGTTTCGCTCGTTATCCACTAAAGTTCTCACATTCCAGGTGGCAATGGAAAGTTGTTGTGTATTAAATGTAAAATGTTTGTTTCTTTTATTCTTTCGACCGCATATATCGATGTCCAGGCGCCCGCGGTTTAGCACCTAGATGATGGACGAGGCAGACTATGTTTGGGCCACCTTTTCTAGACCCCTCCTCTATGCAGAGGAAAGCAGAGCGATCCTAAATAGGGCGGCTTTGTCACCAGCCGTGCTGCCGAACCCAGAACCCCGCCTCTATCGGTTCCGGAAACGACCACTCTCGCCTGGCCGCCTACGTGCAGGATGTCAACTAAGGCCTCGGTACATCGATACCTCGACCCCACCGCCTTCACCCTATCGCCGCAGGACTTTAACAAATCACATCCGGGAAGCATAACTAAGGTCATCTGCGCGTGAACTTATTTATAGTGGATAAGCAGTTGCGCGGGTGCAGATCCACTTCACTCGTCCTTCCTCCTGTGCTCCAATGGTCCGATAAACCGGAACGATCGGCAGAATTCGGGATGCAGTGGAAAGGCCATTTGTCACTAAATGGACTCTGACAAACGCCCTTGAGGTTTTCCACATTACCTTACTATATGGATTTCGGGAGTCACCGATAACTAATTCACAGGTGTTCGTGAATTAGTCCCCTTCTTTAGGTTTAGCCCACTAACGTGGTTGCCCGGGGTGTGGCCGCTGTGCCTACAGCTTCTAGGAGCCACTAAAGAAGAGATTGCGGAGGTTAATAAAACTTGTGAACACTCCACTACACCCCTAATCTACCCTAAGTTTCACAGTAAAATGTAAGGTGTAGGATCAACCGTTTAAGTTATTTCAATGGCGCGATTGTAGTGTGGGCCACTGCCAGCTACCTGACTTCGGGTTGCGTTTGAAAATTGGTTAAGCTTTCAATGTGTATTTTATTTAATATCTAAAAATGAAGGTAACCTGAAATAGCTTGACTTCTGGGCAGAAGCCTTTTTTCCTCATAAGCTTGAAGATTATTCCACCATGCTGATGTAATAAAATTCTTCCGATGCAAGATTGCCTTATGTTTTCCTCAACTCGGTAGTTAAGGAAAACATAAGGCAATCTTGCATCAGAAGAATTTCATCGTTATATCAATATAGTTGTCCTTATCTTTACTAATATGCGATGTCAGTTCGTTTGTTTGTTACACCTTCACGCCTTATATATTTAACCGATTTTCACAAAAATTTGCATACACGTTGCCAGCTGTAAATAAAAAGACAAAGTGCACCGGTCACACCTGCGAAGACAAAGGCGGAATCTATTGATATATAAATAACATTTTTGTTAGAATAGATATATATCATTGTTACTCTTTCTTTTTTTGTATAGGTACGCGGATGAGCATTTGAGCCTCCTGATGGTAAGTGGTTACCAACGTCCATAGACAACGGCATTGTAAGAAATGTTAACTATACCTTACATCGCCAATGCGCCGACAACCTTATGAACTAAGATGGTATGTCCTTTGTGCCTGTAATAACACTGGCTAACTCACCCTACAAACCGGAACACAACAATACAAAGTAGTGCTGTTTTGCAGTAGAATATCTGATGAGTGGGTGGTACCTACCCAGATAAGCTTGCACAAAGCTCTACCACCGAGTAGTACTTTCGCAGTTTTAGCAGTTTTTCATACAATTTCAAATCACTCGTAATTATTAAATGTGTTTTTTTTACTTGAAATATTATCAACGTCATCTAGTGCTGGTCATCTGAACTAATATTAATTAATAACATATTTATTTTTGGAACGACCTTTTGCAGTACCGATGTCCAAACGCTGTTCGAATCGCAGCTGCCAACATTAATAGTGGGTGATTTGAACGCGAAGCACCACGCCTGGGGCTCCCGCGTCATCAGCCATGTTGGCAAGACTCTGCACGACGACAGCGAACGCCAGGGTTACGGCGTGTTGGGTCCAGGAGCGCCGACCCACATACCAGGAAACCCTAGGCACCAACCGGACGTATTGGACATCGTACTGCACCATGGACTTGACTACCCTATTGATGTTGAAGTTAACTATGACCTCAACACTCAACACTTGCCAATACTGGTCACCCTCACCCTCCGGCGCGAGTTTCGAGTGCTTCGTCCCCCACGATCGCGGGTTGACTGGAGGCACTTCCACCGAGAACTCTCGGGGCTCGAGCTCACGGTCCCGATCGCGACGGCCGCTGATGTGGAAGCCACTACTTCCAAAATCTCTGAGGCGATCCAGAAAGCCAAAGAAGCAGCCACCACTCAAGGCGGAACACCAAGCGGACGTCTGGACCAGCTGCCGAGCTCGCTCCGAGGAAAACTTCGGAAGAAGCGGGAGCTTCGCCGACTCTGGGCACGAACGCGCTGCCCGAGGGTGAAGCGTGACCTCAACAAGCTTGCAGAGGAGGTGTCGTGTGCACTCGTGGCTCTCGAGGATGACCACTGGGAGGTCACCATCGATCGAGCATCCGAACAGGACACGACACTATTTCACCTCTGCAAGCAACTCACCGGACAAGACACACCCGTGTACCCGCTCCTAGATCGAGCGGGTAACAGAAGATACCCCGCCAGTGACAGAGCTGAGATCCTGGCGGAGCACCTGGAGGGGCAATTCACACCCAATCCACCTGACCTGACCAATCCGAATGTCGTCCGACATCACGCGGCGATTCACCAACAAGTGGATGCATTCCTGTCGGCCCCAACCCCGCCGCTCCAGGGAGATGAACTTATCTCCCTGTCTGAGCTGCGGAAGGCTGTCTTCCGGCTACCGAAGAGGAAGGCGCCAGGGCCTGACGGAATCACCAACGCCGCGTTGATGCAGCTACCCAACAACTGCCTCGAGGCGCTCACGAGTGCATTTAATGGGATACTCCAGACCGGACACTTCCCCGAGGCGTGGAAGAAAGGGAAGGTTATCGCCCTCCCAAAACCCGGAAAGGACCGCCGCCTACCAGCAAGCTACCGGCCCATCACGCTACTCTCGCACATCGCCAAGCTGTTCGAGCGTCTGTTGCTGCGAAGACTCGCGCCTCACCTGCCCCTGCGCGAGGAGCAATTTGGA
The DNA here is from genome assembly GCA_963151315.1 of Nymphalis c-album. Classification (NCBI taxonomy): domain Eukaryota; kingdom Metazoa; phylum Arthropoda; class Insecta; order Lepidoptera; family Nymphalidae; genus Nymphalis; species Nymphalis c-album. The sequence goes on from OY720612.1 coordinate 691,432, forward strand.
TTTCGCAGCAACCACTCCACGACGCTCCAGTTGGCGAGAGTTCTTAGCTACTTAGCCAGTGAGCGAAACAGAGGGCATCCCACCGTCGGGGTCTTTCTCGACATGGAGAAGGCCTTCGATCGGGTGTGGCATGCCGGGCTCCTGGCTAAGCTTTTGAACACCACGGCGCCTCTCGCGTATGTGCGAGTAGTGGCGTCTTTCCTGCAAGGCCGTAGCTTTTATGTCTCGGTGGAAGGAGCGGACTCCCAACCGCGCCCCATCCGAGCTGGAGTACCCCAGGGTAGCTGTTTGTCACCGCGTCTCTACGCGGTGTACACGGACGACATTCCCACCCTCCGCGACCATCTGCGTGAGGGTGAAGAGGACGTGCTGTTGGCCCTGTACGCCGACGACAGTGCGTTCTTCTCGTCGTCCTATCACCAAATCGTCGCTGCAAACAAGATGCAGCGCCTGTTGGATCTGCTTCCAGAATGGCTAGACAAGTGGAGGATGGCCGTCAACGTCGGTAAGACGGCCGCTCTGCTTGTCGGTGCCAAAAGGCCGCTGCGCCAGCTTACCCTCCGAGGCCAGGACGTGGAGTGGCAGACCTCAGTTTGTTACTTGGGGTGTCACCTGGACCGCGGGCTGTGCATGATACCCACCGTAAACAAGGTGGTGAGTCATGCCGCGGCTGCGCGGTCTAGGTTATACACCCTCTTCACATCCCGCCTACCCATGAAGACCAAACTGAGGATCTACGGTGCCTACGTCCGCTCGCGCCTGACGTATGCGGCCCCCGCATGGTACGCACTCTGTTCAGCGTACCAGAAGCGGAGGATCCAGATCCAACAAAACCGATGCCTGCGCCTTATAGCAGGAGCTCCGAGGTACGTCAGAAACGACGTAATCCATCGAGACACCAGGACGCCCACCGTGGAGGAGTTCGTCCGCCACCTCGCGCGCAAGTTGTTCGCCAGAGCGGACAGCAGTGTGTGCGTGCACCTCCACGGTATAGCACCATTACATGCTCGACCACCTGAGGGGCGTCCTCTACCTCGTGAGCTCCTACTGTCGCCGACCACCTGCCCCGGCGCGGGCATCGACGACGACGATTTGGAGCACGGATGATAGGACGACGACAATAACCGGACATGACGACAACCCAGGACAAGACAATAACCACCCAATGATGAAGAAGACACACCGGAGAAGATAGCCACCAGGCCAATAAAGGCCCAGACCTTCCAGGTCTAAAGAAATGACCCGACAGTTGCGACTGTCGGAGAGGAGATGCCCGGGTAAAGAGGGAATCCTCGAGGCCCGTACCCGGACTGGCACCGTACCAGTCAGGAAGAACCCTGTTGTTGTATTTATTTTTTCCTTTCTCAATTATTGTAACTATATTTTCATAGGTGGCATTATTCTTTGGTAACGTTATTAATGTTTTACTTACAAATTGTGTTAAACAGACTTTGCTCTATGATATATTCTCATCTATACACCGCTAGATGGCACTGTTTATATATTTCAAGTAAATGGGTGCTATTTGATCAGGTATATCCATATAATCATATAAGGTGTTATTTTATGCGTGTAAAATAGTACTTACTCGTATTCTATGAGACTTAAATCTAACTTAAGTAAAATATTTGATTGTACCTACGTACTAAGTGTAGCATAGATCACCCCCGCGTGGGATCTCCACCTTGTCTTGGCGGGGGGGCTCAGTACCCGTGGTAAGGGCGGCCAAGGGGAAGCTAAGCGGGATCCCGGGTGTGGGGCGCTCCTCGTGGGCCTCAGGAGGAGGCTTGCGTTGGATGCGCCCAGGGGGCGGGTGCGGGGGACAGTTCTGTCTGTCCCTCGCAGTCAGCAGTGATCGCGGGAGGAGAGGCGTGTCGGTGTTGCGTTGCCGCGCGCCCTATCTCCCGCGACCGAATGGGGGCGCACCATTTGTTGCGTTGCGGTGGGGCCGCAGAGGAAGAGGAGATGCGTTGTTGTCAGGTTGCCGTCCTCCCTATCGTCGGGTTCTTGTATTTATGTTCAATCGCTCCGATAACTTTAATATCGCGATGTAGGATACGTCTGTACGTAGTTCGTATGTGGCGAGATAGATGTCGCTACAAATATAAACTCTATAAACTAATGTATTGTATCTCCATTTACCTCTTCTAATAAATTAATGTACATATTAATTAATACGATACACCAAATATGAAGTACATGGAAATTATAAAAAACAGGATACCTAAAACTTGACCAGAAAATATTTTTTAGTCCCATGTCGGTATATTATTATTAATAAATAAATAATTAGTGTAAAGTTGAATGAACAAAGACTATTTTTTTAATGTATAGATAGGCGGACGAGCATATGGGCCACCTGATGGTAAGTCGTCACCAACGCCCATAGACAATGGCATTGTACGAAATGTTAATCATCGCTTACATCGCCAATGCGCCACCAACCTTGTGAACAAAGATGGTATGTCTCTTGTGCCTGTAATTACACCTCACTCACTCTTCAAACCGGAATACAACAATACAAAGTACAGCTGTTTTGCGGTAGAATCTCTGATGAGCGGGTGGTACCTACCCAGACGAGCTTGCACAAAGTAAAAACGACTACTAAAAACAACAATACACTTATTTTTATATAACGCGTTTCACTGACGAGATTAAATAAAACAATTTTAAAGCCTGTATTACTTTATTTTCATATAAATTATAAATCACAATAATTTGAACATAACATTATAATACAAGCACCTAAACGAAACTATAAAATTTACAAATGTACATGATATTCTAATGATAGGAATGAAGTGTGATAGAGAGAACGTGAGAGAAAGAGAACGTGAGAGAAAGAGATAATAGTATATATTAATATATCAGATTATATGTCAGACGAACAAAGTTACTTTATTTTATAATTTTTTAAAACATCGGCTGTCTTCTTCATTCGAATGTCGAATCAATGTTGATAGAAAGAAAAAACAGTGTTTAACTAAACAACCGCTAAACAACCTTGATAAACTATAAAATAAATGGGTGACAGAGACAGAACTATATGAAAGGTAGCACCCCCTTTCCTGGACTGTATAGGAGTGTATGATTCATCATTACTAAACCAATCTATATTTACAATACAAACACAATTATAATTTTTATATAATATACAGCGTGTAACAAAACCCCCATCTGGCGCGAAAGGGGAATATTGGTGTTTTGTGGACATTACTAAACATAATATTAAAAATCCCATATTCATTAATTTAAAATAGTTATTGTAATTTAAAATACCCATTTTTGTGCCCTAATTCCCCAACATCGAGCAAATTTTTCGAAATGTGACAACACCAGATTTGTTAGGCGGCTTCTTTGAGTACTTTTGAAACGCCGCTGGAACGTGTAAGGCCGTGTCACTACTACTAAGCGCGATATTGTGCGATATTAATTTCAACTAAAATAAATTAGCTCACGAATCACCTAGCTCACACTCAGCAAATGATCTGAGCTGATTGGATTCGGACGTGGAAATTTTTCAGGGACACATACTAATTAACTGATAATTTTATACTTATAAGTGATACATTTTTTTTCCTACACAATCAAGTGTCCATGACTAATTAAAACATAAAGAATAACATTAACCACACAGCTTATAAGAGACTAAAGAGAAAGAAAATATAAAATAAAAATAAATTAATGAGCGTGATGGAAGACTGCCCTAAACTATTACCAAATATTTATTATTTTTCGTTACAATATTTTTCTTTGTCAAGCCGCCGCTGTTTCACGCCGAAAGGCTATGTCGGCGTCTTCAAAGAGGCGGCGGAGCGAGCGTCGGCACGTGTCATGTGAAGAAGTAATGTTGTAGAATAATCGATAGTTTGATTATCGATAGTAATGCATGCGATAGTATAGATAGTATTGCAATACCCATTAGTTTTAACTAAAACTTATCGATTTTCACCGATGGTTTTGATCTTAATGATTTTTCATTAACTAAATTGATAGTACAAAACCATCGATTTTATTAATAGTATCGATAGGTTTTGGTTAAAACTAATGTATTTTGGAATACAATCGACACTATCGTTTTTATAGAATAAATTACTATCAATATCAATAGTACGGATCGTATTGCTCTTATAAATAGTATTCCAAATTTCACACGTGTCACTGTTATCGATAAATTATCGATACAATTGTTTTTACTTCACTAGATAAATAACCGATTGTCTATTAATAACTACTTTTCTATTTCTATTATTCGGTCAGTTTGGCGCGTAAACTAATTAAGAGTGGTCGTTTTGCAGTTAAGTTTATGTTCCGCGATATGTATTCTAATCAAGAGTATTTTACATGTTAATGTGTCTGGGTAAAAGTGACTGCAATTATGCAACGGCTCGTAAAGAATACGAGACACGGTCCACACAGTTCCACAAGGTACTCCAGTGCCATCAGAGCGTGCGTTTCAACTCTTCGCCGCAGCCATCACATTAGTGTGAACACCGAGTTATTTTTCAACTGAGATGACCTCATGACCCCATGTCCTCGCTACCCAATAGGTAAGTACCTAGCAAGCGCTGTCGTCACGCCTGTGTTGTCATGTGATTTTCGTCATTTTATTTAGTTAAATATTAATTTTATTCGGGGTAATTTTTTTTCTTAGTATTTTAAAATTGATTAAATATATTAAATCGACTCAAGATACCTAATAACCCCTTCACGGGTCGGACACGAATTTTGTTACAGCCTGTATATGTCCAAATTAAATATTTTATACAATGTTTCTACTTATATATATGTAATCTCTATCAGCTTGGTTCATTTTAAAAAAAACGAATATTAATAGATGAAAAAGTTGAAATAAATTTCTACATAAAACAGATATGAATTAAATTTTAAAATTACATATGAAATATTTTCCTGTAATATTAATATTGTATTATAACTAATTATTTGAAAGATAAATTCATATTAAACATGGAAGTAGAAATTCTTAATTATATAACTTACCATTTAAATTAATTTTTAAATAAATTTATGAATAAAATGCTAAATTTTTATACAAAATTGTTTAATGCGAAACGAAATTATGACTACATAAATAATATTAACATCTTTAAGCGAAATAGTCATGAAAGATTAAACGAGAGAAAGAATGAAGAAACAAAAGTAGAAACTATATAAATAAAACCAATATTTTTTTAAACAAAATAATAAATATAATTATTGCATTTATCATAATGACGTACTTAAGTTGTCAGACATGTCACATTTGACAGACCGCCAATAATGCGTGGAAAATGAACGCAGTGTTACCAACCGTAGGAATATAAATATAGTAACAACAATAATTTCACATCATACGATGTATGAGTATTTCAACTTTATAATACGATATTGTTATTTGTAATTAAATAACAAGAAAGAACCAACTTTTAGATTTGTAAAAAAATTTAAGCATGAATTATGCAGCACAAAGAAATGTCAGATTTTTTTTTATTATCGTATTAACTGCCATAGTATATCGCAGTTAAATAAGTAAGTAAGTAAGTAGGTCAGAACTGTAATTGCGTGGAGAAAATTGGATACATTTTATGCTATTACCTGATAAGCCGTTAATTCTTATTATTAGATTTATTTTTTATGTATTACCTATATAGTCATAGATTCATTTCTCAATAAAGCAAAAATAAATTTAAATGCTAAATCAAATAACTTATTACATTCTTAATGTTTATAATAACGATATTTTTTTAATAATGAATGATAAAAAGAAGGAATGATGAATGAAAATCTTACAACAATTCAATGGGATTCAGTGATTGAAAAAATAAACTTCAAGTCATATCTTCGATTAAATATTATTTTTTAAATATTTATTTATAATTATTGCTACAAATGTTGGATAAACGCGTACATATGGGGTTCATTTTTAATTCATTACATTATATTTAATAATTGGTGTATTTCATTAATATTCATACAGATTATATATTGATTTAAAAGCAAATGACACATTGGGATTGTATTCATAAAAAAACTTATTTTTTTATTTCAAATTTAAACGAATGCGTTCAAACAATTCCATATTGTTTGAAAACTATCAAAACCTGTAATATACATTAATATTTTTATATTTTAAATATCACATATCTTTCAAAACATGTTTCAATATCGCTCCCTCGTTGTTTCTCGTCTGATTGATTCCTGTTTCCATTGTATTTACTGGTACAGCCCTGGCTTCAGAGTCCACGGATGGCTGCGAAGCTGTGTCCATCGAATCCAAATTTTGGAATAGTAAATTATTGGAACCGGTCGATGGATTCCGTCTATGACCAAGTTCGAAAACTGGATTGGGGCCTGGAATATAAATGGAGCGTTCTATTTGACTTAAAATAATAAAACTCAATTATATCTTTAGATTGTATATGTATTCGATTCTGCAAATAATCGTAACTTCTACTGACTCTGGGATTTTTGCTGCCTCCTCACCTACTTCGTTGGTTAGATTTTGATAATGATTGGTCGAAAATATTTTAGCAGAAGGCATATTGACATGACCAAGTAAATAATAGGCTAATGACCACGATATTATTTACACTAATAATTATAATATATATATAAAATAAAAGCCACAGAAGTGAGCCAAAGTCATCTTCAATTTTCTGGTTGCTGGATTAACGTGTGGTCAAAGTATATCGAGCACATAAAGATTGGCTTAAATTGCTTACCTTTACAGACCACAAGATGTGTTTTTTGTGGCGTTTGTGTGAAATTGTAAAACATAAATGGATTTGAATTGAAATGGTACTTACCAATGGTTGAACTTTTCCTAGAACTAGATACGGACGCTCTTCCTCCTTGCAGACCCATCATGTCGGGCAGCTGCGCCCTTGGTCTCGACTCGTTTTGGAGGAACTTCACAAACTCAGCAGCCAAACTATCCCCCTGGTTGGCTGATCGGACGAGTCCCAACTTTTCGCATTCCGTCTGATTAAAGTCTAAGACCGTTGATAAGATTCGGAGGATTTGTGTTCTGGAAAATTAAGTTTTGAAACTGATTGACATCCAAAAAAATCCAGCAAAATTTATTAGAATGACTGAATTTAATTATTATATATTTAAATACTTAACGATGTATTTTGGAATTGTGGAAATTTTTAGTATTTTATTCAGGACATTGTATATGTAATTGTAATATTATATAAACGATAACAGCGCTAACGTCTAATTACATTATTAATTAGTTACAGTTTTTTGACAGGACAATATTTTGGACTGCTGGTATTCATCTTATGTCTGTTTAGTTTTGTCTTTTTTCGTTATACAATTATCATTATTTATAATAGTCAAGTTAGAATAAAATGTGAAATAAATAACCCATTATTGCAATACTATATTGAGAGGAACATACCTGTTGAGAGTGTTCTGCCCCGCTGTTAGGACGTAGTTGATGACGAGGTTCTTAACCAAGTTCTTATCAACTTTATCCTGCTGGTTCGATATCGCGTTGTAATAACGTTCCTCCGCCGTTCTCACCGATGCTTGAAGGACGCGTACTGAATGGTAAACACAATTTGTTTAAACAAATTAAAAAAAAGGCCTGCAGAACTATTCTGAAAGAACTCTCTCCGTATCTCACTCGTGAACTTTTAAACACTGATTTAAGTTGCGTTCGAAAATTATGTCGTAATCACACTTTCTGACATTTCACGATCGGTTGTTCTGCTATTAGTTTCGAGAATGTTCTTACAGAATAACTCTACAGCATACATTAAAGTTGTATATTTATAAATTAAGTTATTGTGAGTCTTTTAGTGGATGTGAGACAGCTTGTCTGGTTGCCACCTTTTCATCAGTTATTCGACCAGAAATGGGAGAATGACCAAGTGTAAATATTTATAAGCACAATGAGCATAACATCATAGAATGGTTTGCTGTGCGATGACGGTGTAGGGAACAATTTTTATTTCTGACTGTCTATAATCGATGGGCGATGGTGACCACTTGCAATTAGGTAGGCCATTTGTTTAAATGCTGGCAAGGCACTTTGAAATATATATTTTATTAGTAGCTATGTAACACAGATACATAAATCACTAAAAATTCAACATAATAAATAAAAAAAGTAATCTTAATTAACTATACACGAGAAATGACAACAGTAATTACTTTAAAAAAAAAACTGAAATTACTGTACATAAAAATTCATAAAAAATACTACATAGATAATTACATAATGTATTTGTAAATTGTTGTAAAAATTACTTGAAACGTTGTAAATGAGATTTTGCTTAACAAATATTTTTTAATGTAATATCAAAATACATAACAAATAGAGATAAATAAACAAATTATATACATAAGAATGGCTATATATTACTTCATATACTAGAACCTTTCCATAAGTATATAGATGACTTTGATGAAGAAATCACAATTATCGATCGTGTAGTTTTTAATAAAGAACATTATTAGATTTTATTCAAATTAATGTTTATTTGTTTGTTCTATATGTATAACAATAATATTCATACGAATTAGTTCCAAACTTTGTACAGCTATTATCGATACTTGCTTGAAGGTTACTAGCAGTGTACAAAAGATGGCGCGCAAGTCTTATTGGATAAATGTTTACAATAAAAAAGAGGCATTACAACGCATACCAGGCATTAGCTACTACATAATATTATGTCTAAACATTAAAATAAACATTTTTAGGTTCTATGAGACTGCAACGATTTTATATGTAACGTTTCTGACGCAAACATGTTTCAATTGTAACACAAATATTGAATCAAAATAATAAATAAATACAAAAAGGTATCATAGCATTAACTACTACAAAATACTATTATTATCTTATTAGCTTTAAATCCTTCGATCAATAATGTACTAGATTACCGGTTAGCGTTTCAAAATCGGCCCCAAAAGTAAGAACACGTTTGTGAGGTTATTTCAAATTAGTATGGTCCAATCATAACTTATTGCTAAGGAAATAAGGTTGAATATGGAACAACCTTTATTATACATTTCCTATGTATTTCTGTCATTCATGGCGTAAGATCGTAAGTGAATGTCAATTCAATCTAAACCACTTTATTGCTCGGGAACAAGGCATAGTTTAGGTTGAAATTATTAAGCCTTTACATCGTTTTCTTCATTTTATGGTCGGTGCCACATTTGAGTTTTGTTTTTGTTCGTGACGCGTTATCTAGTAGTATTGTTGATCGAAGTTTAAATCAATCTTTTATTTATTTACAAAAAAATCTACATAAAAATTGGTATACACACAACTCTAGGAAAAAAAATCCATATAAACATAAAACAATATAAATGTTTTCTAATCTAAGTTTTCACGATGCAGGTCGGTGTCACGATGCAAGCGCCAACACGACCTCAAAGTATTATTCAGCCACTGGGTTGAGAACGAAAGGCACTGACCCGATATGAACAATGCCAAAAATATATCGAAATCAGCTACGGTCCGAACTATTAGATATATATCAGATATAATAAAAAAGCAATACCCATATTCAATGAATTACTCCCAATTTCCATTTCCACAGGCAATAGCCGAAGAAGTCTCTGACAAACCATCAACTTTGGTTGAGTTAATTGTTTAAGAATGTTTAAATCCAAGATTTCCTACAAGGAAATGTGGCATTTTGCTTATATTGCACAAATTTTCATAACAAATGAGGATCATTGAAGTACTTTAACATAACTAGTGGACTTTTCGATGAAATTTGACATTAAAATCACACGTGAAAGTATCCTTTGTTCTCTATTTGTCATCCACCAGTACCTGAAGTAATACTCAGAGACAATGCGGCTGTTTTCTTCTGTATAATCTTCTACGGGATTTCAGGTATATTATAAAGGTTATGTTTCGAAAATATAATATATTTTTTTATTTCATCGTTACAAAAGTAATTTTCAATTTTTAGTTATTTTAACAAATAAAATAATTTATATTTTCGAAACGCAAAACATAAGACAACATTTAAGTGCTACAAAAATAGCAAGTGCAAGTAAAACAATCGATGCATATCATGTCGAAACCTTTTAAAACTTTTAATTTTAATTCAGTCTTAATTAAGAATTCAATTATTGCACAATTGTTTTTAAAAAAAAGTTTCGACATTAAAACGGCACAACATTATCGTAAGCAAAAACAAAATGGTGATAAAAAAAACAGACGCCACGACGTGATACCAAAGTCGATCAAACCCCATATGGTAATCTGAGTTGGACGCAACGCGAGCTGCCAGAGACACGTGACATATGTCAACGTCAGTTTGACAGGTGCCAGAGTCGGGTTGACAGACCGGTCGCGCACTCATTAAGTCTCACAGTTACCAAATGAGATTAGATCGAAGTTGGCGCAAGCTTGATTCTTGATCTGCTGAGAAGCTTATAAAAATAATCTCCCATTTTTTAAATTAAATATCGACCAATTTCGGTTGGAACCGTGTGGTGCAATAACTATCAAGCCTTTTCCTCAAAAGGAGCAAAGGCCTCAGCCCCGTAGGTAGGCAGTTATTAGTTTTTTTTTTTTTAAATAGAAGACTTATTAGGCATTTATGATTAGATATACTAATATTATTTATTTTTATTTTAAACCAAGAACTTCGAATATATATTTTTTTATAAAAAAAATCGTTATTTATTAGTTAATTAAAAATAATACAATTTCTGCACAAACATTAAAAAAAAAAACAAAATCAAGACACACGTTCAAAGCAACTACACAATGAAACACTACACACGAATCTACACATTTACATAAAACTTACGTGTGTCTCTCGCATACTCTAACGAAGCGGTACAGCATTTGACTGTATACCAGCTGATAGTCTGGGTTTAATGAACCCAGAATTACCAGCTGATATTTAGCCATCCGCCGGATATACTTCGTAACACTTTCTCGGAAGATTTGACAGTTATGATTTCTTTTTTCGATAAAAAATTATCTTGTAATTATTGTGACAACAATCATAACGAAATTTTATCAAATTAGCGAATTTTCTTTCAAATCGATAACATTTTAATTGAATACGTCTTTGCTCTTCGATCAATAATGTACTAGATTACCGGTAAGCGCTTCAAAAACTGCCCGACAAGTAAGAACTTTTACTTGGTGGTAGAGCTTTGTGCAAGCTCGTCTGGGTAGGTACCACCCACTCATCAGATATTCTACCGCAAAACAGCAGTACTTGTTATTGCTGTGTTCCGGTTTGAAGGGTGAGTGAGCCAGTGTAATTACAGGCACAAGGGACATAACATCTTAGTTCCCAAGGTTGGTGGCGCATTGGCGATGTAAGAGATGGTTAACAGCTCTTACAACGCCAATGTCTATGGGCATTGGTGACCACTTACCATCAGGTGGCCCATATGCTCGTCCGCCTTCCTATGCAATAAAAAAAAAAAAAAAAAAAAAAAGAACACAAATGACGTTTGTGAGCTTATTTCAAATTGGTTTCGTCCAATCATAACTTATTGCTAAGGAAATTAGGTTGAATATGGAACAACCGTTATTGTACATTTCCTATGTCTTTCTGTCATTCATGGTGCAAGATCGTAAGTGAATGTCAATACAATCTAAACCGCACTTTATTGTTCGGGAACAAGGCATAGTTTAGGTTGAAATTATTAAACCTTTACATCGTTTTCTTCATTATATGGTCGGTGCCACATTTGAGTATCGTTTTTGTTCGTGACGCCATATCTTATAGTATTGTTGATCGAAGTCTTTGCTCGTTTTCAATTCGCCTGATCGCGTAGATGAGTTTAATTTGTAATAAAACTACATCAAGCGCATTAATTACTATTTACAAAATTACAAATTAATTAAAATGTACAAGATGAGCATTAAATACTAAAATTACTATTGAGCTGTGTCTACACTAACCTTGATCCTTCAAATCGTTTATCTGTGCCGTCTTAGTTTCGACTTGATCACCAAGTCTAGTCGCAGCTTGGAGGCCAGCTATTGATTCTTCCAGCTTGCCATTTAGCCTTGCTATTTCCTGATGTAGCACTTCATTGTGACGTTTGATGTCCTCCATCTTGTTTCTCACTTTTTCTGTTGCGGAATGGATGTCTCTTTCTTTGTCTGTAATTTTACAGTAACATATTTTATTGTTTTTCTGATAAACAATATCTTAAGAATTCTGTTACAATTCTTCGACGTCCAATTCAGTATTGCATTTTTAAAACTAACCTTCTCTTTTATGGATTACTTTAATAAAAACTCTATAGTAGATTTGTAAACAAATATGCCCGGTAGGCAAAACCACATCACCAAATATTTTACTGCCAATTAGACAAGACCAATGTCTCTATGCCAATGTCTTCAATCATAATTATATACACACTTACCATCGATAATATGTTTTGATCTTTATTATCAATGAGAAATAAAACAAATGTCTCCTACCTAATTGGAACTGTTCCAAAACTACTTGCAAGTTAGTAAGGGCGGCTTCACTTCTGCTCTTTGCATCCTCTGCTTCGCTCAGCCTCGCTTGGACTTCCTCGCGTTGTTTCTCCAATAATTTGATTTGATTCCTCAAAGTTTCTACTTCTTGGTTCGCTCGGATGCTGTTCATAATTTTAACAACATTAAAACTAGTATTTCTATAATATATTATATAATTAAAATATAATATCATTAAACTTTGACAAACTTTTTTTTGAAATATTATTTACCTATTGCTAGTGTACACGGTGCTCGTCTGCTTAGCCCTTTCTTCGACTTGGTGTAATCTCGTCTGACATTCGGTGAGCTTGTGCTCTGACGTCATTAGTTCCTGTGTATAATTCTCTTCCATTTCAACTAGATGATGACGTAACCTTTCCAGCTCACGCGACGAATTCTGCTCTTGTTCTGACAACTGAAACCACGAACATTATTAGATCAGGAAACCGTTTTTTTATTTAATTGGTATTTATAATTTTATCAAGATAACGCACCTCCATATTTTCCGTCGTCAATTTCTTTACAATGTCCAGCTGTATCGTTAAACTTTTATCTAAGTCTTCGCATCTTTTCGTTAAATTTTTGACAGTATCACTCGCATTTGATAACTCCGCTTTGAGTCGTTCGTGTTCATTCGTACTTTGATTCAAAGCTAATATTATTTCGTCCTTCTCTTTGAGAGTTTGACGTATAGTTTCGCAAGTCGCACAACTATTTGAACCCTTATCCCTTAACAACGTGTCTTTTTCATCGATTATTCTCTTAAACTCATTGTTCTGTTCAAGTAAAACGTGATTTAACCTTTGGATTTCATTATGATACTGTATGCTTTCGTTATGTTTCATATTAACTAATTTAATTAATTCGTTTTTCTCAACTGTTGTGTTATCTATAATTGCTTTAAATTCCACACAAGTATTTTCTAATTCAGTTGCCTTATTTGTAGTTTTCAATAACTCTTTTTCTTTCATATCTAAACAGTTCCTTAATTCTTTAACTAATCCCTCTACTTCTTGTTTTTCTTCTAGTAATTTTGCATATTCGTCATTTGGCTGTGTGGTATTTTCAGATGCTTTTATTTTATCTGTTAATTCTACAATCGATTGATTTAGCTCCTTTATTTGTTTGTCTCTATTGGATACGCTAGCTTTACTTTCCATATAAGATTTTTCGAAATCCTGAAGACGATTTGTTAGTTTTGATATTTCTATATTCTTATTGTTAATTTCATCATTCAGCCCATATAACTGTTTAATTATCTCTTCTTTTTCTGTATGTAATTTTTGGAGTTCCTCATGACTTTGGTTAGAGGCAAGACCAGTGCTGTTTAACTTCTGTGTAACCTCCTCTAGAGAGTTCCGTAGATGCTCGATTTCTTGATTTTTAATTTGAACACTTTTCTCGAGGTCTGTCACATTTTGACTTAGGTTTGAAATGTCGTTATTATTTTTATTGACCGTCGAGTTGAGGTTGTCTATTATTGAATCTTTTTCATTGAGGACTGTTATAAGTTTTTCAAATTCTTCTTCTAATTGTACAATTTTGCTATCCGTAGTTGATAATTCAACTTCAAGCTGCAGTTTTTTGTCCAGCAAAACTTTATTCTCTTTTTTAGCTGCAAGCAATTCCTTATTGATGCTATCGGATTGATTAGTTTTTGTTTTTAAGTCATTAACAGTATCTTTGAGTTTGGATATCATTTGAGTGTCATCGTCCGTTTTTTGTTTTAAATAATTATTTTCATTAATTAATTCTTCTTGTTCTTTTTTAAAATCTGATATTTCATTGAAAAGCAGTTTTACTTTTTCTTCCAATGTGTTATTATGTGTGGCCATATCTTTTAACTGATTCGCCATTTCGTTCTTTTCAGTTAAAATTTTTTCAACGTCTGTAGAAGACGAAACTAAGGTTTTATTTTCTGCAATATTTTGTTTTAAAGTATTATTCTCTTTTTCAAGTTCTATTTTGTCTTTCATAATTTCGTCCGATTTACTTTGAATTTGTTTTAATTTGTGCTCTAGATTTATTTTACTCGATTCCATTTCCTTATGAGAAGTTGTTTTAGATTGTAGTTCTTTTTGTAGATCTTCCACTTGTCTAGCAAGTAATACTTTGTCGTTTTCAATAATATGTATATCTATAGAAAGTTGTTCATTCTTCGAGTTAGCAGAGTTCAAATGTTTTTTCAAATCATCTAATTCATCTATCGTTTTCTGAAGTATTACGTCGTGATTAACATTTGTATTATTTTCGAGCTCTGTAACAGCATCTGTCTGAGTTTTACAAATTTTCAATTCGTTAAGCATCGAGACGTATTTATTTTTCATGTCATTGAGACTGTCTTGTAATATTTTCTTTTGGCTTTGTACTTCTTTAAGTTCACTTTCTATTCTCTTAATTTCAGATTCAAATGTTTTATTAATCCTGTTACAATCGGCTAATTCCGTTTCTAGTTTAACGAGGTTATCTTCATGAGTCTCTATAATAGGCTCCAATTTTGAAGTGTTTTTCAAAGCAGCAATCTCTGATATTAGAAAATCGTTATTTTTCTTCATTTCTTCCAATTCTCCTTCGAGATGTTGTATGTCAGATGTTAGGTATTCATTTTCGGTAGTTAACTCATCTATTTGTGTCTGTAGACTGCTAACATTAACTTTTTTCTCCGAAAGTTTCTGCTGTAAATGGTCAATATCTTTTTTATATGTATTCAAAGTTTTGAACACGTTTTCTAATTTAAGCATAACAATGTTCTCAGTACCAGAAGGCATTTCACCGACGTAATCTACTGGTAAATCAAAAGTAACATAACGATTATATAGTTGCGTTATCTTATCTGGCTTTAGAATTTTAATTTCTGTGCTATTTTGATTTTCCGATTCTTTTTGAGCTAATTTACGTTTCAGTTCACTGATATCCCTTTTCAAAGTTTCAATAACACTTTTAGCATTATCGTCTATATTTATTTCATCTAGATGCATTTGATTTGAATCACGTCTATGTTTGAGTTCATTAATTTCTTTTAAAAGTTCATCATATTTTTCTTTAGGAACCATGTCGATTGCTTCGTTGTGTTTATTTAAGATTTCTAAGTCATGTTCCAGTTTCGTAACTTGCTCTTGTAATTTAAAAACTTCCTCATGTAACTCCTGATTTTCTTCTTGAAACTTTTCTGCATTTTCTCTTAATAAACTGTGTATCCTTTCTAAATTCTGATACTTGTGATGCAAAGTATCATAATCCGGTTGAGCAGACTTTAAAATTTCTATTTGTTGATCTCTTTCACCAATTTTATGAAGAAGCAATTTGATTTCCGTGGTGTATTCATCATTAGAATTCTGAAGCTCTTCGTATTCCCCTTTAAGAACTTCAAAATTCTTTTGCAGCTCTTTCTTGAGAGTTAGCAATTTTTCCATTGCTATCTGATGTTGACTGTCTAAGTCTTCGAGACTGCATGTTAAATTTCTATTCTCTTCACGAAGACGATTAATTTCTTCATCGTTATCAACCCTTTGATCTGTAATATCTCGTTCCCTCAAGTTGAACAGTTCATTCTGTAACGCTTGTATTTGTAATTTGTATTGCTTTTCAGTTTCATGATCGAGTGTTTCTGAAGTTTGTGGTAGTGGAGTCCAATGCCAGCTCGATTCGTCATCCTTGACACCATTTTTTCGGGAGAGTTTCTGCAAAAAATAAATAAATGAGTACGACTTTTTAAATCAAACTTAATTGATAATCAAGTTATTAAAGTATATTGGAAAATAGTATTTAGTTTGAAAACCTTTTACAGAATAATGAAGAGCTCTAATATGTTAAACAATCTATCAAAGTAGGTATAATTAAAAATTTCAATTACGTTTTAAACGATACTTTTTAATTTATTTTAATTGTATTCCTGATAGTAAAATACGCAAAAAGGAGTTACTTTATAGTAATTATCCATGTCGTTTGATAATATTTAATTGTGCGATAAGTAACCAACTAAGGTATATAATGTTTTAACGTTATATAATTTCAAAATATATTACATACATTTTAAAAATTTATTTTTTTGTGTATTTTTTATTTTTTTATAGACATGACAATTCGTATCCGTAATCATTGACACTTGTGTATTGAAATAACAACTATTCTTTATCATAAATAACATTAACTCTTGTCACACAAAATAAACTGTGAACATCCTGTATAGTCTTAGTAGTGTCTATACATTAATGAACGATTACAAAGTACAGCGGGGAGTTTAGAAAAAAAAAACCTAACACCACTTAAGACTTGGAATTCCGTAGCATTATTATCCTTATTTTTATTGGGATAGAGGTGTATATTATGTGAGACGGTATACATTAGACTTAAACGCCTGTTCAAACACGATAAGTTATCTCCGCTTTATGGCTTATTGAGTCACGTTGTAACGTTAATGTACAGACATACATGCAGGTTTTCCCCTTGTTTTATTCATCGATCGATAGCAGTTCGTGTTTTACGATATATTTTTAAATTGTTGAAGCTATTTATTTGTTAGGTGATAACTAGCCCTTGTACCAACACTAGCTGAGAGGCCTAACTTCGAACGGGTGAAATAGTATCTTATATATTTTTTGTTTAAAATAATATTAATGGACTTAAATCACATCTACCGGGTCCAGTATAAGCCGTATATGGATCCACTCAAACACACATAAAACATCATCACAATCGTTCAACTTTGTGGTAGAGCTTTGTGCAAGCTCGTCTGGATAGGTAGTAGGTACCACCCACTGATCAGATATTCCATCGAAATACAGCAATACTTGTAATTTTTCTGTTCCGGTTTGAAGGGTGAGTGAGCCAGTTTAATTATAGGCACAAGAGACATAACATCTTAGTACCCAAGGTAGGTGGGGCATTGGCTATGTAAGCGATGGTTAACATTTCTCACACTGCCAATGTCTAAGGTCGTTGGTGACCATTTATACGACAACGATTTAAAAAAAAATACGTTAGATATTCCATTTATAGAGAAAGGTTACATACACTATAGAACACCACGCTAGGCGGAGCAGTCGGCTTAAACATGAGTGAAGCCGCGCTGAGCAGCTAGTACTTAAATAAAAATACTATTGCAAATAGATTTCATACAAAGTACAACGCTCCTTGCATTACAGGTTATTTATATATAGTGGTGGTATTTTTCTGACCCTTGTCATGTACTAATTAACAGCTGACTCAAGATGGGCCAGTTGTAAGAACGCGTGAAACTCACCCTATGATTGTGGGTTCAAATTCAAATACTTTATTCAATATTGAAGTATTACACTTACTTATTGATTGTCAAACTAGAAACTACTACCGGTTCAAACCCGAGCAAGCACCTCTGAATTTCATGTGCCTAATTTGTGTTTATAATTCATCTCGTTTTTAACGGTGAAGGAAAACATCGTGAGGAAACCTGCATGTGTCGAATTTCACTGATATTCTGTCACACGTGTATTCCACCAATCCGCATTGGAGCAGCGTGGTGGAATAAGCTCGATAACTTTCTCCTCGAAAGAGAAGAGGCATTAGTCCAGCAGTGGGACATTCACAGGCTGCTACTTTACTTTTTACTTTTAGTAATGCCAAATGTATTTTGTTTAACAAATCGTTTAGATTTTTCGAGGGGACTTGGATTTTGGATTGTGGAAGAATAAATTGATATTACTAAAACTATTCGTTTACTTAATTAATTAAGTGATTTAAATCACTTCAACATATACAATAATCGCGATAACTTATGTTTTCTTAAGAAAACGCTACAATCAAACAATGAAGTGTGAGAATATACAATTCAAATGATAAGATTCTCCAAAATCAACTAAACCGTATTTCATTTTTTTTAACGATTGTTGTCCGGGAGGCGGCGTAAAAAATCATTTAACTACCATTATTAATGATGCGTTTTGTTGTCATCTAAAAAACAATATGAATAAAGTAATTTAAATTGAAACTCTCAGTGACTGTAATCTTGAAAATGGTAGAGCTTTAAGCTCCGCCGATCATTATTAACTACATACATAAATACTCTTTATTGTAGTAATTAGTCGCACAACAGTTATGAATTATAGTTCATAGTTTTCAATGAGTGTAGCTGATCAATTATCATAGAATAGCTATCCGCACTTCTGCTGTACATATGGAAGCTTCAATTATATTAAAAATAAACAGGCTATTGATGGTAGTATGAGCGAAAATCCAACGTCGCCTCCCCGACTATTGCAATCACATAATGAGTGGCGTAAATTACCTCATGTCCTTGCTGTTCGTTCACTGTTGTGGAACAAATGTTTTATTTGACGTAACTTAACCAACTTACATGATCATTAAGAAGACCGTTCGCTTGTGGTTTTTTTAAACACACAGATAGATTGTTTTAAATTGTCAAATTTTCTTATAGACGTTGCATTTTTTTTATGTGTAAATTGGTAGTAAGACCGACTCGAGTCGTGACGGTTTTTATTTTCAGATTATATTTGCTTTTGACCCTAATGGCCTCGACGGGCTTCAGCCAGGTATCGGGAGACCACTTAAGGGCTCAGAGAACGCACGTCCTAAGGTCCGTGCGCCCTAATCCATCCCGCCACTCTCTACTCCAATGTGTGCACGTGGCGTGTACAGTATTTACTTCGTTACTAAATAAAATAAAATATATATCTATATAATTATAAATTATTTCAATTACAATAAATTCAAATGTATCATATATATTGAGCGTCCTATGTATCTATTTAAATATTGTGTTATTTATTTCAACGAGTGGTATACATATGTACAATTACCGAGTAAAGTGTAAAAATAGATAAACGCGTTTGTAACGAGCTCGTATTAACGTTCCCGCGTGATGGGGAAAAAAGAGTTTACCCTGTCAACTCGTACTTGTTACACAGATTATGTTTTGATTGTGTTCAATACATAATTGAATATTATAATGAAACCTATGAAAAATATAATAATAATGACCTCCAGACCGATTTTGGTCACGGCGGCCAATCACAAGAGAGGTTAGCCAACTGCACAGGAGATATTACAGTGCACACGTGTGTGCGCAAACACAGGTGTGCTCACTATTCCCTCTCTCATAACCCGATGGGACGGCCATTCGACACGACCGGAAAGAGTTCAGGCGCAGGACCAACGGCTTAATGTGCTTTGTGGAAGATGGAAGTGTGTACACTCCCGTGCCTCACGGGAGTGTACACACTTCCATCTTCCAGACTCCGGACTGATAATGAGAATTTTCTTACAGAAAAATGTATTGCATTTTTTCCTCTTTTATTTACAAAAATATTTCAAGCACGTAGAAAAAATTGTTAAATAAATAAAAATATAAGGTAACTATTATAAGATTGTAATTAGTTATGGAATTAATTAAAGCGTCGCTTAGCAACTGTCTATTTAAACACTGAGATCTCTCTTTCTGCCATTAACAATTTGACATTAGAAAGAAGATGACAGCATTTTTTAACTAACCACGCTATACAAAGACCACTAATTCCCAAATGGTGTCTTTCTTAAGTATATCAATCAGAGACACTTAAACCTTTACTCTCAATTCATCCACCTATCGATTATCGAATCGCCGTCTAAGGAGGTTTCACTTCAAAAGTTTCGAATAGTGGATTTATGTTAGTTGGTTAAAACGGAGTAACGGTCACCACACTATTTGAACAGCACGGGCATTAAGATTACGTTATCTAGTATCAGCGCGTTATCAGTATGACCGCTGGGTAAACTCAACTTAGGTGTAGTAATAATGTAGAGCGAAAGCCTTATTTGCACTAGATACATATAGATAAGTCGTATATATGCATTTACGGCATAAAAAACTCAGCTACAATAAACGTATTCATATTGTAAGCGATATACGTTTGAATGGTGAGTGAGCCAGTGTAATTACAGGTTGGCAGCACATTGACAATATAAGCGATGGTTAACATTTCTTGCAATGTCATTGTTTATGAGCGTTGGTGATCACTTACCATCAGGTGGCCCATATGCTCGTCCGCCTACCTATACAATAAAAAAAATCTCTAGAAGGTTCGGACTAGATCGGTAGGTGGCGCGCGATAATGTTCTGGGATAGAGAAATAAAATCGACGGAAGGCATTCGTGTTATGGAAGAAGTTATTCATATTTCTTATTGACCCAGTATCTAAGGATGACCGTGACCAGGGACAGGGTCACTATCTGTATTGGTAAAAAAAACTTACTACTAAAAATGATTAGCGAGACAGTCCAGAAGTTAGAACTAAGTTAACGTCCATGTGTCGGAAATGACAACAAAATAAATCCACCAGCTCCGACTTCGCACCAACCAATGTCACAAAATAATAATGTTACGAATTATTTGTAATAGGTACCCAGAGGATTTGATGTATCGTTTTGCATAATGGTTAATATTATTTAAGCAATATTATTAAGTGTTCATAAACGTTACCGAGAGCTGGGCGTTCAGGTCATTTGCCTCGTAAATCAGGAACCAGGCTTGATCTAGGCACAGTTATACCATTCTACGGGCATTTTATAGGCCATTGTTGACGCACGGATTTCTTATTGTACCTGAGCGCCTAGGTTGAAATAATAACAGCAGAGTTATATGAAAAGAAATCATTTAACGTAAGATTTTAGTTACATAATCTTTGCTAATTTCAACATTCGCATTCGACTTACATGTCTCCTTTACTATTTTATTTTTCTAAATCGAATTTTCTATTATATTCTATTAACGCCAAAGCCACTTGTCTACAGGCCAGTACCATTTCCACGATTAATCTCAAAAGAGATTGGTCAACTGCACAGGACATATTATAGTGCGCAAACACAGATGATCTCACTGTTCCGTCAGTCTCGTAATTGATGGGATGTCAATCAGACATGACCTGAAAGAGTTCAGATGCAGGACCAATATTTTAAGAGGTTTGTAAGTAAATTAAGTAATTTAATTTTAATATAATTTATTAGTAAGATATAGAGTGCTTAGATGTTTGCGCATAAACTTGCACTACAATATCGTGGTACATTTATGTATAAAAAAATATAAATAAATCGTATTCAAATGTATATTCCTAATAATTATGTACATCATTTAAGTAGATGATATCACCTGAGGGATTAAAAACTCGCGTAAGAATTTAGATAAGACGTCACATAGTGGGACATGAGAGTATCTCAAGTTTCTATACATCAATTTGTACATAGCACATATTTCGTGGTAGGGCTTTGTGCAAGCTCGTCTGGGTAGGTACCACTCACTCACAGATATTCTACCGCAAAACATCAGTACTCGGTATTGTTGTGTTGGAAGGGTGAGTGAGCCAGTGTAATTACAGGTGGCTCATAGGCTCGTCCACTTTCCTACTCTATTTAAAAAAATGTGTAAAGGCTATGACCAAATTAATCGGACTGTACTATTAGCTGTTTCCCGTGACTGCTTGTCCATTTTTTTTTTAAAAAACTCCTTTTCATAAATATTAAATACCCATGTTATTATCCAAAACTCAGGCTACACAGTCGGTGATGAGGTTACAAACAGGCAGTCTGTTAACATTCAGATTAATGTTATGATGTGTTTTATATTAACAGCTCTCATATTTCCCACTAGTGGGCAATGTAATGGTCTGATTTAACGTTGCACCAGTCGGTAGGCATATGCATAAATTTTACAGGAGCAGGTTTTCTCGCGATATTTTTCTTTATCAAACAGCAATTACCTACACGAAAACTCTGGGGTACTAACCAAAATTTGAACCTGCGATTTTCGCTTAAGACCCACATATTCTAATCACTCTATCATCTTGGTCAAAACATAAAAGCTACCACCTTGAACCCATCGACCGGCTTCACAGTAGCGTCGTCGTTAGAAGCTATAAAATTATCTATATTCATAAACAGCAACCGTCGAACGTTTAAACAGTAACGATTTGACACAGGTTGCATGCCGCCGTACTGGACAATGAGGTTTTGCGCAACCACAAACGGTTGCTCGTCGATTATGGAGATTTTAAGAATCGGCGGGAACCCGGTCAAGGCGGAGGCTGGCTTAGTTAATTTGTCGCTCGACGTTTATATATTATTACATATTATCTTGCTTTAAGTACGCTCGTTCTACTTATTTTGTTATTCTATTATTTAGATAATATCTTAGACCTTTTAAGGTATTTACTTTAGCACAGTTTAAATTATCCATATTTGTTTATCGAATATTTTAAAATCGATTGCTGGGAATATTGCTAGGTTAAAGGTTTTAGAGTTTCAATGCTGGTTGATGGAAATAAGTTCAGGATGAAATTCAGCCCCTTATATAAGCCTATATAATGCGGCTTATATAATCCGACTCATGCCTTACGATGATTTTGTAGGTGATTTTTGGAAACTTAACATATACAAAACACCGATTGTATAAGTATTCATTTCAAAACAATTATGATTCCAAATGTTTAATAAATATTTAATTAAAATAATAGCATAGAATCAAAGTATGTATTTTGTTATATAAATATAAAATATCGCTTCTAGCCCTGACTAGTGGATTCAGTAAAATTTTATGACGGTAGATAACTTGACCCTAATTATGAAAATACATAATATAATGTATTAATGTTGGAGATTTATAGCTCCATAAAAATATGCTCACATATTTGTTTGTGTATTACCTGATTGGATTCCATGAAATGCCACGTTGACACATAGATCTGTAGGATTTGAGAAATTCCGAAGAACAACTTTAGAGATCTCATTATTGGTGCATTTATCAACTTCGTGACATAAAAAAATCATTTAAATCAACACAAATGATTCACAACACATCAGATACTAAATTTTATTTAATATCATTCACACATTCAATAATTTTGATACTATTATAGTCTTTAAATTATTTCACATACAAGTCAATGTTCTTTGTATTCAATTTTGGTTCATATGACATTTCACTTTTACGTATTCAAACGCAAACAACGAACACATCATCTGTTTTTTTATCATTATCAATAAACACATTTATATCTGATTTTAATTTAAAATTTGTATCACTTGTTACTTTTAAAGTTTCTATAACATATTCTTTTTAAATAATAGCATTTGGTTTAATGGTATTTTTTTCAATATCGGCTATAACAATAGTCGAACGTCCACTGGCAGCTGCGTACTGGCCGTGCTAAGTTTTCAAAACATGAACTATTGTGTTAGTAGCCCTGTGTTGTGACTAGTTTTGAGATGAAGACCGAGTTGAATAATAGTATTGTCTCATTATGTTGTAACCGATGACATAAATATTATTAAAATGACATACGAATGAGGCATGGCGTTTGAATACGTATTATTCGATATAAACTTTGGACTTTATATTAACAAAATGTGATAAAATAGCGACATTTATAGAAGTCGGATACAAAGATTCATAATTTAGTATCATCCTTGAATATTTTTCTACTTAAGGGATAACAAGTATACTAATTACGTAGCCAAGTATAAAATATAATTATTAGTTGAATAGTTAATACGTTATACAAGTACATACAAAATTACGTTCGAAAATTATTTATTATTTCCGCGGAAAAAGCTGAAACGAACAAACGTAACAAATATTCGTCTCTTATTCCAAATTATATTTTTGTTCCGTTTGTTGTTGAAACACTTGGACCTTGGAGTAATAGTGCCAAAAAAATCATCCAAAATATTACTCCCCGCCTAATGCCTCCACTGGTGGCAGGAGGGCTGGTTCATTTTTCGCCAAGAGAATCGGAATTGCGATTCAAAGGGGAAACGCTACTAGCATTCTTGCCACCATTCCACACGGTCACGACTTGAATTGTAATAATTTTTAATTGTATTTATTTAATGATGTAATGTTTGATTTGATTTGTTAATTCACGTATCGATAGTTATAATATACACGACTTACATTTATTTTTTAAAAATTAACAGTTATTATTCATTCTAAAAATATTTTAATAATTTTTATACAAATAAATGATTTATCTTTGAAATTTGAATTAGGTAAATATTGATAATAAGTCTATAGAAACATTGAAACAATTTTACAATCTTCAACAAATTAACCTTCTATTCTGAACCTTCATCGGATATCGAATGACCGACTAAAGTTTCACTTAAAACAGTTCAACGATTTTATTAATGACAATGTTTTATATAAATACAATAACATATTATGTTAACAAAATATTTTTCATCAAAACCAAAGTATGATTTATTTAAATAGGTCTACACGAGCGATTTTAAATCAATTTATTGGATTATATAAAACAAATATATTTAATTCAGGCTTGTCACGTCAATAATATAGATTAAAGACACGTGAAATTGCGAAGTATAGCTACATATATAATAATATTATATACTAAAACCTTTTCCAAGCCAGACTCGAGCTTCTGGTATCAGCTTTCTGTACGATGGTAGCTACCATTGATATTCAATGAGACATCACAAAAAATCTATCCTCCTTTATTATTATAGAATGTTACAAATGTTATTCGATTTGTTATGATTAATTTTAATGAAAATTAATAATAAAAGCAGTTGTGACCATTTGTATCTCTTTCCGTCATCAGTAATATGACACTTGTAAGAAGAAGACAAAACAGTGTTAATATTCGTAATTGTAAACCATAAGGAATCGATTATTTTTCTTGTAACTGTATATACTTCTATACTTCTATGTAATACTTCTATACGTCTATACTTCTATGTATACTATATAGTAAGTACAATAACAATAACGGCTTGTAGAGGTCCCGCTTATTCGCAAAGAGCTCCTCTTTTGTACAGGGAAATAATAAGGGTTCCATCCCACCATGCAACTCCAGTACGTGTTTATATAAAACAAATATTACTAGTAAATTTGATTACTGTTACTATTATTCTGGCATATACATTATACATATACAAAAATGAATAAATTTGAAGTGTCTGTCTGCGATTTCACAATAACTGTCGTTTTGTTTTTTTTTTTTTTATTACATAGGAAGGCGGACGAGCATGTGGGCCACCTGATGGAAAGTGGTCACCAACGCCCATAGACATTGGCGTTGTAAGAGATGTTATCATCGCTTACATCGCCAATGTGCCACCAACCTTGGGAACTAAGATGTTATGTCCCATGTGCCTGTAATTACACTGGCTCACTCACCCTTCATACCGGAACACAACAATAGCAAGTACTGCTGTTTTGCGGTAGAATATCTGATGAGTGGGTGGTACCTACCCAGTCGAGCTCGCACAAAACCCTACCACCAAGTAAAGTCTCCTTTAAAGATAATATGGCTATTTGCGATTTACGAAAACCAAAACAATCTTTTTATTGTCTGTCTGTTTGTCCGGGGTAATCTTTATAACGGTTAAAAATTACAAATGTATTTTTTTAAATATATATTGCATGCTAAGCCGCGGGCAATACTCGACTATAGATATTTAACGACAGAAGTCACAATAGTTATTTTCTTTTATATTGTAAATTATCACAAGTCAATGTGTCGCGCGCCTCCCAAACAAACTTGCCTTTTTTGAATTTTAAGTTATTGGGAGTTCCTCAAGGGTCACATTTGAACCCGGAATACATTTACACATAAAATGACTTGAACGACTTATCTGTGCAGATAGTCATTAAAGATAATCAAATAGAATCAATTTCACATGACTTAGCGTCCTTCACAATTGCAATAGCGTAACGAGTCGCGTGCGAAGTTAATGACAAACAAATATCAACTATAACACCATATAAAACGATTCAAACTTGCATAAAAGCTTTGATCGTGTCGACGATTCGAAAAATAAGACTAAACTTATCTTTAATGGTTTATACATAGAGTGCATTTTTGATTGCAAAATCTGTTATCCAGTTACCAGTAAATATGACTTATTGTACTTCAAATGCAGTTGTAATAAAGGTCATTCTCATACGACGTGTTTTCCTATTGTAAGAAGAAACACTAAAAACCTCTAATGACACGTTTGAAGGACTTTTCAAAACCAAACGTATTAACTCTTCATCATTGCTATGTTAATTTAAACTTACTGTCAGCGGTACTAAGGGTGATATTAGAATGTTGGACTCAGAGTTATGATGTATTCAGATGATGCTACGCCCGGTCCATTCAGAATGCATGGGCCAATGTCACTTTGACGGTATATGATTGACGGTTATTTGTTAGACAACGTATGCGTATGTAAAATTGTAAGAATAATTTTATTTTATGACAAAACCTTATATAGAATTATTTTAGTAATGGATTCATTAAAATACAAAATTCTATTTGTTTAGGGTAGCCTACTACATGATCGTCATACAAAGGAATAGGAAGAGTCAGGTAAATGTCGCTTAATATTTTCAAAAAGAGAAATGAGTTCACCTAAAAAGTCGAGTTTCATTCAATCATTACATTACATATTAACTGAAATGAACTGTTGTTACATATTTCCTATCATATCTATAAACACAGTAAGAAGAAACATTATGTGTATCGACTAAGCATTTTTCAAAAAAGGAAAACGCATGTGACAGACTCAATAATAAAAAAAAAAGAAAACTTGTCTCCATAATGCCCTATAAACTTATCAAACGACTTTTTTATTTTCTAGCTATTCAAATTTCGAATGTAACATAAAACAACATCGTGAGAACCATAAGGGAATTTAAGTTATTCTAATGCAGTTATGGTGTCCATCACGTATAACATAAAATAGTGGCGTGCGTGGCGGAAAACTGGCAAGTCGGTCATGGCGAAACGTACGTATTTATGTTCGCTTCGAATTATGATCAGCGGCCTTGGCGGCGTCATAAAATACCATGGATGCACAATGCATGTACGTAATTTTGAACACGAGAGTGTCCTATATTGCTTTAATATGCCTAGGCCTATGTATTTATCTATTTGCCATTTCGATAAGTCATCATAATGAGTCGGTTTCAAATTATTGTCCTCGCAGGTTACTTTGGTTAAGTCGTATTATAGGGGATGCTTAATTTCTAGTAGATTTATCTTTATCAGAAGATTTAATCAAAATCAAAGTTTCGAATTATTCTTTTTAACTGACTGCAAAGAAGGGTTCGATATTCGAATGTTTCTATATTTGTTACCTTAAATTTGAGTAATACCCTCTAAGTGTGAAAAAAATAGGGGATGATTTTTTTTATGGACTCTGCTTTCATTTAGACTCAGTTTTGTATTTGTAGATTGTAGATTTTTATTATTATAAAAGCTACCGCGGGCTTCGAATATTAATGTATTAATATTGACACCGGCAATTCAGCTTTACATACATAAATCGATTTTTGTATAGACCTTTACATGGTAGTGTTATATGTAACATGTTATATTACATATTAATGATATTCAATACGATCAAATCTCGATCTATGTGATAAAATATACATCTTGTATGAAGCGTCGTTATATACACAGTTAGCACATAAACTAAACAAGGTTGTGACGATATTGTTAAAGATGTCATCTGAATGCAAATATCAACTCTATAAATTGTATTCGTATGTGATAATTACCATCAACCACTTACCGCTTACCGAAGAAGTATGGATAAATATAAAGAGAACATTTTAAAGGAATTTCAGGGATTACATCGTTTTTGTGTCGCGAAGTATTAAAAAGTTAAATTAGATAAACTAGTAACATCAAGTTCTCGACTGCCATTTAAAAAAATGTGTAAGCACCACCCACTTATTCAAACCTCACTCAAGGTTGGTGGCGCATTGGCGATGAAATGAATGGTTAATATATGGGATAGGTACCATTACTCACCACATATTTACTGCTAAACAGCAAAGCTTAATATTGTTGTGTGTCTGGTTTGAAGGATAAGTGAGCCAGTGTAACTTCAGGCACAAGGGACAAGTGGATGACACGATAACGATCTAATTTTTTCGATTTAGTTCCGATGCCTAAGGGCAATGTTTACCATTTACCATCAGGTGCCCTCCGCCTATACATTTAAAAAAATAAGTCATAGTTGTAGAACGCTTAACGTGCTATTAGTTTACTCAAATCATATTTCATAGACTTAAGTTCCATTAGCTAAGATCTAATATAAACCAAGGGGACAATAGTAAACCGCAACGTTGCATTGTTCGGCACCGCAAATTCCTTTGCCATATATTTAGACCACACATTGCTTAAGTTTGAAGGCAATCGTAGTCAAAGTTTTTGGACGAAGATCCTAAACCAAAATATACTATACAACACATGCTTACATGCTTCGACTTGAGTTATTTTACTATATAAGGTCCTCGAGACCGATTTCGGCCACGGCGGCCAATCCCAAGCGAGATTAGCCAACTGCGCAGGAGATATTATAGTGCACAAGTGTGTGCGCAAACACAGGTGCACTCTCTTTTCCTTCGCTCTCATAATCCGATGGGACGGCAATCCGACACGACCGGAAAGAGTTCAAATATTTTACTATAACATGACGATGAACTCAGGAAAGTCCATGGAAAAACAATAAAGACAGGGGCGAGACAGATCACCATCAGCTGCAGGTCGCAATATTGGTAATCTTTTGAGTTCTTCCACAAAACGACATATGAGGGGACTCTTATTTCCCTTCGTGAAATATCTCGAGATAACAATAGCGTAACGTCATTTATGTCAAACTAAGAACGTCAGCCTTGTTAAGCCAACGTCACTTCCAACGTTTGCCCAATACGAAGGGACAGGGCACACCTCAGCTTCTTATGTTACAACTGACATGATCGACTTCATAACCGCAGCTAAAGTACCAACTACTGTTATGAATAGAGTGAAAGTAGAAAAGACTAACAATGAAGCGTATCATATTACCTTTGATTACCTGAATTCTTTGAATTTTTTTTTAATTTCAAAACTAATTTGGACTATGGATGATTTGAAGGTACTATTACTACAACTACTATGATAGGTAGGTCTCTAATCACTAACATATATTTTTAATGTACTTAACTATTTGATCTTTGCTATTGGAAAATGGATAAAATGTGAACCATTTCTTATTTCGTCTCTCCGCCGTCACCAATGGGAACTAAGATATTACGTGCTTAGCCTACGTGATCATTTGTACCTGTTATTACCTTGGCTCACTCAACATTCAAACCGAACCACAAACACTTGGTACACTGTTGTGGTACCAACCCAAATGTACCTTCACAAGCCTACCGCTAGTCAAAAATATAGGTATATAAAAAAACCTACATCAAATTATTATCTTAAATGATGATTGTTTCATTAAAGATACTGTATAGCTCAAACACAAGAGTGTCTCTTAATATAAAATCAACCAAGACACTATAAAATAAAATAAAAAACCCATAAATAACAAATTTGTACCACAGGTCACAAAAATCAAGGGTTTGATTTATTAAGATAACCTCATACTAAGCTGTTTCGAATTTAGTTTTACCTTTAACACTATTATTTATAAGCCTATATTATATTTTTTATTCAGTCCTCTCTATGATCGATCTTTTAACGAAGTGTGGGTGCTCCAAACTAAATGGGATTGAGATGGTGAAATGGTGGCTAGGTACAATGAATACAAACATACCATCAACTTTTCTAACATGTAGATATATGACTTTTGCATACAATATCGATCGTTCAACTTCGTCACCGTGTACTGTGTAAACAAACGCGTTGCCTAGCAACGCAGCCATGATGGCCGACACGTGAGAGCGAGACCAGTATTATAACACTAGCAGGAGTAAGCGAGAGCTGAGGTATGTTGAACGATAAAGCCTGCGCGGGCGCATAGTTCACGGTTTATTTGGTGTTAAGTTTTTATTGAGGAAATTATTACTTCCTACTCGCACTATTATGACTAGTATTGGAATTAAAATTTGCATTTCCCTTGGGTCGTAAAACATGTTACAATAATGAGAAAATTTTATTCCCTGACTCAAGGCTTAGTTTCAAGTTATAACCAATGTGTCAGCTTGTGCACGTCATAATATGCAATCTATATGCTTAAGCTGTTTAATGACTATCATTATTGGATACAATATTTATACTTATATCACTGTCAAAAATATATGAAATCATCCTTAAACAAAGTTCAAATTATTTGATATAATCGTTATATCAAAATAATAATCAAATCTTCACCAAAAAACAAAGAGGCAATTCAAAGTCCGCCATCAGCCCGTCAAAGGCCGAAAGTAAACAAACCTAAAAAAAAACGGCAAAGGCAAAGGCCCACACGCAATACATTCTCACTTCCGAACGCACGAGGTATTCCGAAAACAAATAACGCTTCGCGAAATGACTGTACCGCTATAAAAAATATTAAAGTCGAATAACTATTTTTTTATTGTTGCCATTCATATTTATGACGTCGAAAACAGATTAAAAAAAGTATACAGGGATTAGTATTTAATGTTAATTTATATAAACATAATAAAATTCAAATGTAAGAAATTAACCAAGCTTTTTTGTTAAATGGACACAGATTATATTATTTAAAATTATATACGGCCTCTTTTAAAATCATGAACATGACAAAGTGACACTAATATTTTGTATAAGTAATATAGATGGATACATTTTAATCTGAACGTATACCAAATTACTAAATATGTAGTATTATTATATGAAAAGAAAATAAAAAAGAATATTTCCCTACCGTAGTTACGAAACAGGCAGTTTACAAAAGAAAGATTCAAGATAAAACGACAACCGAGATTTCATCACGGACAGTATATACAGAAGGAACTTGCGACACTAAGGCGAACTATTTAAATTTATTTAAATCACAATAACAGCGTATTTACTTGGTAATCATGTAGATTCTGAGGGGTTACGTTGCGAAATCTTGCATGTGAGAGACGTTGTATGGATAAGTGATTTGTGCATTGATTTTTTAAATTCATTCAAATATTTTCTAGTAGCCGAAGATCGTATGTTCAAAGCTCAAGCAAGCACCACTGACTACTACTAACTGTTAGTTCACTTATAATTCGATAAAAAAAAATCCTAACAGAAAAATTCTAGATAAAAGGAAAATTGCGTTCTTATTTGGATCCGGAGTCCTGGGTTCAATCACTCAGACAAATAAAACAACTAAGTTTTTCTTTGAAGGAATACTCACTAGCTACACACTAGGAGGGAACAGAGAGTGTAACTGTGTTTGTGCACACGCTAATAAATCCTGCGCAGTACAGACTGCAAAGATATATTGTTTGAAATAACCCCCCGACACACAGGCGAAAACTAGTAATTTATATAACTTTGTTAGGCTTAAGAACTATGTCGCCTATTTAAATTTGACACGCAAAATATTTTATCTGTCATTCGAACAATTGTCACAGATAAAATTGACAAGAACCAGAAACATTCTGTTGAATGTCATGAAAATTAAATGACAAAAATCTTTGGAACGTGATTAAATGCTACAATATGTCAGACAATAATTATAACAAAGACTATTTAAATCAATGAATTAAATCACGCACTATTTATTAGCTAAATATATGCAGCCTCTCATTTAGTATAAACCATTTACCTGCTATTTGAACATGTTTTACACTTAATGTGACAACAAAATGGCGGTCCTGACTGATTACGGCCACGATGACAGACATATTGACTGAAAAACTCAATAGCTTTTTATTTGTCCAGCTCGGGCGTTAATCAAAGGACTTACTCTCTACAGCCTATAAGCTAGACAATATGATTAATAGAATTAATAATGCGATTGTTTCTGTCAAAATCTAAATATTCTGTATTTAAGTAGCTCTTATTGAATTGTTATGTGTTAAGTGGTGTTATACTCTGTTTCGTGAAATCTGTTGAAAGGATTATAGGATGTTCTGAAATTAGATACGGGATATATTTTATTATAATTTAAAAGAAAACCTTTTTATAACGCTTGGCGAAACAGGCAGATCAAGGCAATTCGCATACCCCTTTAGTCATTGTAATTAAAAAATATAAGTGAAATGAAAAGTAAACTTCAAATATAAATTGCCCTTTACATAAATCAAAATGTTAGAACTCTTATAATTTTCAAATATTTAAATTAATAGTTAAAAAATAATTAAACTAAGAGGTCGTAATGGCAACTAAATAACAAAAAAAAATAGTAAAAACTCCCGCCACCAGTTGACACTTGACAGGTGTTTAGACCCGCATTCTCTTTTTTTTAAATTATCATCAATGGCGTCGTATGCTAGTCACGTTCTGACGGTAACACCCATTAAAACGAGACCCGCAAACACACGCGTACGTTTAAAACAAACCACACAACGCCGGTTCATTATACGTTGGTAGTTGAAGAGAAACCCTGTGCTTTATTTCGCTCAGGACAAATTAACTGGCCGACAATGCGGGCAAGACGTAACAAGATGGCTTCTAGTATTATTTAGATGTTAGATTGTTAGTCTTCACTTACTGTTTGAATTTTAACGACATGTTTAAATTTATTTGATAAAATCATCGAAACTACATTATGAAATTGTATCAAGTGAACGAGAAAGATGGCTGTACAAATCTTACTCGTATCAAGCTTATAAACATTATAACCGTAGTAGTTATATACTCTTTGGTATCGCGAATGACTGACCGCGCTAACTGTCACAAAAAATCGGTTGAGCATGAATGAATGATGTGAATGATTGATGATTACATTCAAAAGATCTAATCTTTACTCGAAAACAATACAACAAAGATATAATTGTTTATCCCTAAATTAATTATAACTAAGATATGTATATATTATGTCACACTATGACTTTATATCTATACTAATATATAAAGCTGAAGAGTTTGTTTGTTTGATGCGGCTAATCTCAGGAACTATTGGTTCGAATTTAATAAATATTTTTGCGTTGTAAAGTCCTTTTATCGAGGAAGGTTCGAGGCTGATTTTTATTCATTATATTTTTATTAATTATACGCGGGTGAAACCTCGGGGCACAGCTAGTATTAATATATATCATAGGCGTTTCTTTTTTTATCTATAAACTACGCTCGACAACTTTCTTTGTTGATCGAAACTACAGTGCGAAAGCAAAATTAAATATTATAATTCATTATCAAACTATTTTAGCATTAATATTTTGAGAAAATTAACAATTACCAGGTTCGTCTACGAGACATTTGTGTATAAACTAGACTAGTAAATCAGTATAATTTCATCATAAACATTAGACGACAATCCATCATCATTCGGATAATCGCGTTAAACTATTAATTAGATTAGTGTTCATTGATAATCAAATTCTATTTAATATCAAACTACTTTTAAAACTAAATAAACACATAAGATTATTATCTGGTAAAGGAATTCCAATGCCCTCCTTAGCCTAAGACATCCTGCGTTGACACAACTGAGTCAACAATGATGTGTGCCTACAATGCAGAATGCTTTGTTGGACAATTCTCCACTCACTATATCTGAATAACCTGATGTTTTAAAACAAGTTGATAGTTATAATTTTATAGAACAACAGAGGTAGGCTTTCCTAACAGATTATGAATATGGAATTAAATTCATGTAAATAGGAATATCTATAAAATATTTTGTATATTTGAATTTATATTTACATGACCGTATAAGAAATACTTAACGGCTCGTTACTCGAAAACTATCGATTGCTGACGTAAAATCTTTATTCAATATTCAAGCATTACACTTACTTATTGATTATCATAAATCTACCACCGGTTCGGAAATAAACACCTCAAACATGAGAAGAATTGGCGATAGAAATACATATTGGAACTTGGCATTAGCTGCCAACAAAGTTGACGAATAATGAACTTACAATTTGTTTATATCATTTTAGATTTCTTCATTCAACAATGCCTATTAACTATGCTAGTTGGGATAACTTTAAACCTCATATGTCTATGGACAGATAATTTATTGTTTAAATATTACTGAAATTTAGGGGTTTTTTCTAGTGTTGTTTCTTAATTTGATTATAATGAAATATAATTGATTATGAAAGCTTAGTCAATTTTCTCACTTGAAAGATGAATCACGTGGGGAGTGACTTATTGTAGGCAAAAGATTGCCGTTTTTATAATGAACATTCTTAAATAAACAGCTTTTACATTTCTTTAGTTTTTATTGCTAACGAAGTTATGACGAAGTTAATGACATAATTCAAAATTCAAATCACCGAAAACACATGACGATATACATGTATTTCGGAAAAATATTCAAATCATCTCATCGTATTCATTTATGAAAAAATATGTCCAGAAACGCACCGATAAACGATTCAGACAATATTGTAAGCGATGAATATATATTTGGGTCACGAGATTTCGCAAAACGATTTCGAAATGACATCGCTAAAACAAAATAATAAAACGATTTGCAAACGAGTGAAAATATTGAAAAATCGATAAAAATTTCAAATCATCTCGGTCAACGTATCGACAAACCGTTTTAAATTTGTAATGGACAAATTTAAATTGTAATGTTATTATAACTAGATGGTCCATTACCATATAATACGGGTCGGGGCGGTGTTTTATTGATCCCTGAACCGAACTATTGCGTATGCTGTTGTTCTATTAAATGTTTAAATTACATTTTATTTTGTGTAACTATTTGAGGGCATAAAGGAGAATCGGGAACTTTGGCGCAACTTGGAAATGTCTGTACTGGTTGTGGACTACGATTAGCAATTTGTTTTTTTTTCGGTTGAAGATATGTGCACCAGTTCGTGGCACGGCGAGTCCAAGAGATCTTATGTAGCCCTAGAATAAAAGAGACGATGTCAGGTGGAGGCGTGTGATTTTTAATAGGTAGTTGGGCCGTTAAGCCCGTCTAGGTAAGTACCACCAACTCATCACATGACATCTTTGCTACCAAGGATGGTAACGCAAATTTATCATATCATAGAATCAAGTATCACAAATCTATGAGGATCAAAACTTGATTTGTATGAAACTCCAACAAAGCTCCATTGCTTTGTAAATAAGTTATGTAACTGCAAAATTTCTTATCAAGCAACTGCATTAATTCTTAACTGCATATCCTATCAAGCATATACCATATCGAACTGAAGATATTTAAAAAAAACAATGAACCGTAATAATGTACAGATTTAAAAATTAAAACGATATAAAAAAAATTCAATTGTAGGCAAAGCTGATGGAATTTACTAAATTCCCTCAAACAGCAAAAAATGTGTGAGAAATAGACAGACACACAACACCGTAATGTTAGCTGTACGATTCACGTAGCCATTACAGTGGCACAGGAATATCGGCTCTATTATCTAACACACAGAGGCTATGTATTAATAAAGACTGCTGTTTGTACGATATAAAGATGCCGCTTTCCCAGAATTTGTTTGTCGATCCCTTCGTCGACAACTATGTGATTGAAAATGGTTCGCTATTTATAGCTGTTTCCAATAATTTTTATATTTATATCACATAATGTTAACTCACACAGGGTTGCGTATGTAATTTTGCTGTATTATGTACACAGTTGTAAGAATGTTTTCATTGGTTATAGGACTCATTGGTAGCTTATTGGTGAGGTGAGGATTGGTTAGCTAGTAAATGGGTCACATGAATAGTGCAAACACTGCAACATTGTCCAAAGGTAACGAGATCTAAGATTTAATGACACTTTTGCTGATAGAACTACAATAAAGGACATTTGAGCACTCGTCCTTTAAATTGGATCACAGCGTATGACAGTCGATTGAATGTAACTCATCTGTTACATACTACACCTTTTCAAACGTACACATTCATAATCTTATTTTTTTTATTTTAACAATCCATAAACCCCAATTCAAATTTTACGATGTCAACACCTTATATACATTGCGACGAACCAAACGATAGCGCGATTCAGAAAATGATTTCCCAAACAAATTACATAGCAGCAGCTTGTAAAAGGATTGGATTCCTATATCCTAATGGAGTTTGGTGGAATCATAATTGACAGTTTTTCAGCCGACACATGCAGGTTCGACCCGTTCAAGTCGATTAACGTCTTTTAATCTAAGCTTAATCATAAACCTAAATAAGTTTACTTGGAATTAAAAAGGTTCTTCTTGTACCCGTAATCAACAACTTATCATTGTATCACTTAGTATAATTTCCGTTTGGGCATACCGCAAAGGGTATATATATACGCATTGGCAGTGTATGGCCATCGATTAAAGGTGACTGAAAAAGATCCAGTGCATTTTGTTGGACATTGGTTCGTCTGCTATGAAAAAAAAAGACAGAATACCTTTTTATGAAAAAAAAAATGGTAGTAAAAAGGTTTTTATATTGCTGTAATTATTTAAAATATGGTGAAAACGCTTCAATAGTCGTCATAATATTTTAATATGTCCACAGTTTTTATACCTATAGCACTTAAAAGTTATCTACCCCTCAAGTGAAACGTGACGGCGATAATGTATCGAATGACTAAAACAATATGGTTTATGCAAATGGCGGACGTATTGGCGGGAAATTACATTGATAGTAACGCACTTTGACTTACATTATTAAATAAAATAATGGAAACTGACAATGGCGTATTGTAATTACATATAACATATAAACTTGAAATGTATTAAAAGAATATAGAAAAATGTAACATTACATTTTAAATTTGATAAAACCATTAAGAAATCGTGTGTTTTAAAATCACGGGCGCCATTTTGACGCCAACCATAATATAATATCTGTAGTTAAATTATCCTGACGTGCGATGAAATAACACTTGAAGTTACAAAATTAAATTGAGTTATATATTCAAAACGACAATAGCGCCATCTATTGCCGCACGTTAATGGTAGTAGGACGAAACTTTACACAACTGTACAAAGTTTCAACAACTTCAAATACCAACAAAAAATGCCTTTTATATATACAAGATATACATGCCTACGTGTAGTAGATATATCACGTATTGAATTGAAGGGTGTGTTCATAATCTGAAGATTACTTAAAATTAAACGGAAAATAGTCTTAATTATTACATAATATTAAATGTATATATTTCAAAATAATGCTTCATTCCAAAATGTAAATAAACTTAAAATTGATAAAAACAAAAAAAAATCTATATCAATTTAGTATACTTTAGGTATATGGTGTATTATTAAGTTTTGTACTTTTTAGTCGGAAATTGGCAACAAAATAAAGGTTTTGCCTTTAAAATATGTTATATGCATAAAAAACAACAACATAATATTTCAATTGGTAAGTCAACATTAATTATTTATTATTTCAATTGAAAAAAACGAAGCGTAGGTACGTTATTTAAGATATTAAGGTTAAACATTAATAATGTAATACAAAGATACGGTACACTGATCTTTTAAAAATCATACAATTGTAATAATTAAAAATTAAAATACTTAACTTCACATTCGTACCGACAAAATTATCAGAAATTATAGTGTGTACGCCCTGACAGATAAGGCACAGATAAGGAAATAACGGTCATAGTTTCCCGCCTTTTATAATGTCACCTTATCTATGGTAAGGTGTAAACGCTCTATGCTCTATTTGCTTTTTTCTAATTACACTCGGAATTCGTGAAGCGTGAGCTCCAAGTGATAATGAGTCGAAATACATTTTAAAGACGAGGTCGCGTCAGTCTTGCGATAAATAGTTTTTGAATCGTTAATTACTTACACTGAATATGCATGAAGGTTTCACTTGAATTATTGTTAAAGCATTGTCGATGTTACTTTAAAATATTACAAGCACACGAACCGAATAATAAGCGATATCGCTTTAAATACCGGTTCTTCGAAAAAATGGTTACAAACGATTAGGTTGAAACTGAAGCGCCTAGTTTTTGATACCATGAGGTAATAAAAAAAAAAACTATGTTACCATAAAAATTATCATCGAGCATAGCAACAGCGTTTCAATCGTGACCTATGCAATTATAAGTCTTAGCTCGAACGTAATAGAGAATATATCTCCATGCTGGCATTAGTTTGATCAGCTTTATAGACTGGTATAATAATACACCTGTTACAACATGAACGTGTACTCGTGTGATATTCATTTTCTACAAGAAAAATTATATGTATTATTGACACAGTACATTTCTGTGCTCTTACGTGCGACCGCTTCTCTCGGTATATCTTATGCGACCTATTTTGTCGACGGGACTTTCAAAAATTCAAACTATGACCAATGAGGCCATCATTTCAAATCATATAGTTTGGTAATATTTTCACGTAACTTGTTAATTTAGTAAATTACATTTTTTTTCGAACAATCTTTTTATTAAT
This sequence comes from Nymphalis c-album, assembly GCA_963151315.1. NCBI lineage: Eukaryota > Metazoa > Arthropoda > Insecta > Lepidoptera > Nymphalidae > Nymphalis > Nymphalis c-album. Next base: position 730,143 of record OY720612.1, read on the forward strand.
TTATGACTTAAAAAATTGTTTTTTTTTTTAAATTATTCATAGTAAAAATAATTCATTCATACGACAAATTATAAATAATAAATTGTTATTTAATGACAAGTTTTCATTATTTTAACAAATATTTAACATAATACAATAATGATTGACCTCAAAAGAAGTCTAAATTGGCGCGAAAAGATCCGCCATCTTTCCGTGCATAGACAATTAAAACATGTCCTCTTTTTTTTCAATCGTATCTAGACAATGGACTTGCGTGCTGTGAGGTTGTTTAGGAGTATAATTTTATAAGTACCTGCCGATCGCGATTATAATTGAAATTACGAGTTTTACCTCATTCAATGCCAAGTATGATTTGCTGTCCATTTGATTATAATATATTATGATGGCAGTGCAGTTCTATTGTTTACACTGTACAGGATTAATATTATTGCTATCTCTTTCTTTTGTGTTGGGTTAAAAAGAATAGCGACTATTTTAGTCCTATCCTGTCTAAAGGCAGACTTAACGCATAAGTGTGACTAAACGAGCGGTTACTTTAAAAAGCTTATTTCAACGAGCTAATCTCCGAAATCTAGCAGATCGATTTTAAAAATCATTTTGCCCTACATAGTCTATTAATGAGAAAAGTTATAAGGACTACAAGAACATGAGAAACTTTTCACATCAATAATCTAAATTTTTTTTATAAATATATATGTATGTAATATTATATACTAACAACTTCTAAACGCGCTGCTTTTGAATTAAGTTTTACGTGTATTAGTAGTTAGTTCAGTTACCCAACTTAATACTTAAATTACATAAAAGTCTACTCATTAATTATATACATATATATAACGTTCTTCATGAACATATAACGTCATACTGCGATCCACAAGGGTGGAAACATGCAAAGGAACAAGTGATATTATATTCTTTGTATGAATATCATAAACTTTTGTATGAGTTAGGTAGGCGGACGAGCTAATGAGCCACCTGATAGTAAGTAGTCACTTCGATATTGGTAGTGTAAGAAATGTTAAGAGATGTTAACAATCGCTTACATCGCCAATGCGCCACCAACCTTGGGAACTAAGTTGTTATATCCCTTGTGCCTGTAATTACTCTGGTACACTCATCCTTCAAACCGGAACACAACAATAGCGAATACTGCTGTTTTGCGGTAGAATATCTGGTGGGTGGGTGGTACCTACCCAGACGAGCCTGCACAAAGTTCTACCACCAAGTAAATATATAGTATAAACTGTTCATCTTTCAGGTGTCATTCTTTACACATAATTTTTAACTATAGCTTGAAAAAACGATAAAAAAACAACTTCGTGAGGACCTCGAAATCACCATTAATTTTATTGGATATTTTAATAGTTTTAGCGTGATTTGCGTAGTAAGTAGGATAGTTGAGTCCTGGGCATGTATGACCAATCTTTATCCATCGGGTAACGCGTTCTCAAGAACCAGTCTTAGATATGACAGTAAAAATTACATGCTTTTGCTAGGTACTCAAAACATATCCTGAGATTATTGAATGACTAAGTTAAAGATATCTACGGTTACATCGGTATAATATTTAAACAGCTGCATCTTTATCTACCAGAATTATATTCGTCCACTACGGTATATATCAGTAATTAATAATAATATAATAATCTTAGGACAATTTTCACACACGGTCATCTGATCCCAAACTAAGCAGAGCTTGTACTATGGAAACCAGACAACTGATATACTACAAATACAACTTTTTCTTTAGTAAATACATACTTATATAGATAATTACAACCAGACTCAGGACAAACAGACATGTTCATGCACACAAATGTCTGTCCTGGGTGGGAATCGAAACCACGACCTGCGGCGCGAAAGGCAGGTTATCTACCAATCACGCCAACGGGTCGTAATTAGCATCGCGTCTCCTAAGGTATCTTATTAACCAGCAAAGTTAAGAATATATGCGATTACATCAGGATAAAGTATAGTTCTATCTGCATCCACATCTACTAGGATAATATTCGTCGACGACATATATGAGTTTAAATTTCGAAGAACACCATTCTAATTCTTAAAAGTATTTTGACCACTCAAGACATCAAACTCGTTACATTAAGCGTTACTGACATCACGGCGAAGACTCGTCAATGTTACCTGGAACAATCTACACTATAGGTACCTATGTGTTACATTTTGATCTTTTTGTTGCATTTAATTTACAGTCTTGTTATAACACACGTCAAACCTACCCCTTTTTATGTTGCAATATATTATTACTAAGTTTATATTTTATAAAATGTATTCAATCGTGATATGTATCGATTTTTTTTTTTTATTGCATAGGAAGGCGGACGAGCATATGGCTCAGTGGTTAGAAAATGAGAATCGTGTCCGATGATTGCGGGTTCAAATCTCATTTCAATGAAAATATCGTTATATCATATAACCGACAAATGCATTTGTCGGTCGCAATGCATCAAGGCGCATCGAAAACGCGTGGTGGAAAAAGCTCTAATCTCGAAAGTCCTTAGCCAGCAATAGATTTATAGTTTGATAGTATATAATTTTATATGTAGGTATAATAACCAATTTGAAGGATTTTTTTTCAGTACTTTTTTACGATCATATTTATGATTTAATATTACCCAGTATCTATTTATTATTACTGAAATATACAAAGTATGCATTACTTTGTAATAAATAAGGATTTTCTTATTTTTTGTTTTACATTTTAGGTACAAATTCACACCTAAAACAATACCCTGTAGAACTCCTCGAAGAAAATAAAGGGCACACGATATGTATTGTAAATAAACGGGTAAGTTAATACAACAATGCAATATTTACTTACAGCTATCGCTCCTTGACCCGATTGTACAGTCTACATCACAAGACTCAAACTACAAGTACACGACTTTAAAAACGCCTTTGAAAATTCTACCCTTTTTAGAATATATTTTACTTTTACTGTATTGAGCAATTTAACTTTATAAATATTTCAGTTAAATTTAGTCTTAATACATACGTATATAAGACTTATTTTACCGTATCTAAAGATATCGTAATTATGTCTTTTTCATTTTTAATCTTGATGATTTTAATATTTTGTTTTTATCTTTTAAAAGATATTTCCTGATTCCATCGCGGTAATGATTTACGACCCTGAGATCTGTAAGTTAATATTACTTCGCATAAAATTAACTTAAGGAAGGAATTATTTAGCAGCACTAAGGTATAACCTTGCTATTACAAAAAAAAATCTTTTTCTAAAATTTTTTTTTATATAATACATAATATAAAGCTACGTGATTTATGATTTGTAATGAATCATTATTGTGTTATCGCAGTAGAAACGCCTCTTTATAGCGAACTGTACAGCAATTATCGGGGAATGTCTCATTTTTATAATATATACGTTATGTATCTTATACATGGCTTTTCATTGCAGAGGAAGTGCCAAAAGTGATGTCATGTACATTCAAACAACGTGACTCAAGTTAAGAAAATAAGTGAAAAATAAATAACTCGAAACAGTCATAGCCTGTGCAACCGCGCACCATCGCTAATCAAAGACAAACAAACGCTAAAAAAAAAAAGAACATTAAAGGCAAACAAATAACATAACTCACCAAAGTTTGAGCGCGGATATCCTACCCGCAAACAGAATACGATAACCTTATTTGAACTAGCCGACACGGTTACTGAAACTGGAAAGTATACGAAGACTCTACGACGGACGTTATTGTAGACGTCCGTGCACGATGACGTCTACAACGTAACTGAGTGTTGAGGCGGCGCCTGCGCACCGCGAGCTACACGCCTCCACCCACACAACGACTATTATACGTGTGCGCGTGTGACAGAACCTTCATGAAAATGCAATATATATATATATATATACGACTAACAAAGCTGCGATATTATCACCTGTCAAAGTTCAAAATCGCATCCCAAATTCCTGACTAATCAATAAACGTATGTAAATTAATGGGGTCTACGATATTAAAAATTCAATACAAATTCAAAAATATACATGAAAGTTTAACTTTGGGAATGGATTTTTTGTTCGTGTTTTGTTTGGATTTGAATTTTAAAAAAGTTTATTTTGAAAAAAATATACAAATATCCGATTTCGTCACAAGAAAAATGTGTATTGCTCTTCATGAGTATTTAGGACTCTTCTAGGAGTTAGGTAAATAATGGTATAAAACGCAATTTATCTGAAACGATTACGATAATCCAGGTTTAAACGGAGAGTCCAGAATGTCTTTTTCCATCCCTTATGACTAGGTACACTATGTAATAGATTTTTATTATTGTTGTATTTCCTTCGAAATAGAAAAGTACTGGTGGGAAAATAGTGACTTTGTTTATCATATACCTACTACACAAACACCAGAAAAAACATATTACAAGTTTGCCTTTCAGTCTTAGTTGGGGACAAGTGTTTAGTGAACAGATTTTACGTACCTATATTAAACAGAATGCAACAAATCAAAAGCATATTATATATTACAATGTAATAGAAATTTTATATTTTTGGAAATATGAATTTATGACACATTTTAGTATAAAAGTTAAGATTGTGACGTAGCATACTTTTTTAATTTGTGTCATCAAAATATTACTCAAATTTAAAAACGAAAATACTCATTTCTTGCACTTATGTATATATTATATAACAATATGATATTATTGGAAGTAGAATACGAAAACACGCCTGACAATACTCGAATAAAAACAACACTTCAAAATGGTCTTCAGCGACATTTATTGTTATTTTAATTGTGTACAGTCAGCGCGAAAAACGTCTACATTGCCAATTGTAACAGAAAAAAACACTTTAATTTGTCTTTTGTTTCTGTAAATATTGAGTATATTGATTATACATAAATGAAGTAGAAAAAAATACTCATTTACGCGTAATGAGATTTAAAATCTATATCACTTTAGATTTACTCATGTGGCATTACATTATATTACACTAAATGTGGCACGCGGATTCACCCGCGTATAATTAATAAAAAACAATGAATAAAAATAAGCCGTGAGCCTTCCTCGATAAAAGGTCTATACAACAGAAAAATATGTTTTAAATTCGAACCAGTAGTTCCTAATATTAGCCGGATCAAACAAACAAACTCTTCAGCTTTATATATTAGTATAGATTCAACCAAGACGAATTTCCTTACGAATTTTGCCTCAACAGCTTAGAAGAATTCACCCCGATTCGAACATGGTAAAGATTTGGATCATACAGGTAAAATGAATATAAAACATAAGTAATATATATTATCTGTTTCTCTTTTTTGTAATTATCTTATTTAAATAAATAATATGAGTCAAGCCACATAAAGCTCACTAGTTCGTTCAAATAAAGACGGCTTGCACACAATGCAACCGATTTCCATACAAAAAATATTCAACCCCTCACATGACCTTTGCACTAACTGAATTTATATTATTGTGATTATAGAAACGTAATGTATACAGGAATGTTTCAACTAAGGCACACGACTAGGGTCAAGTATATAAGCCCCGATACAAATAAATATATACATTGGCGGCGTACGGGGTTTTTTTTTATAGCATAGGTAGGCGGACGAGCATATGTGCCACCTGATGGTAAGTGTTTACCTACGCCCATAGACATTGGTATTGTAAGAGATGTTAACCATTGCTTACATCGCCGATACGTCACCAACCTTGAGAACTAAGATGTTATGTCCCTTGTGCCTGTAATTACACTGGCTCACTCACCCTTCAAACTAGAACACAACAAAACAAAGTACTGCTGTTTTGCGGTAGAATATCTGATTAGTGGGTGGTACCTATCCATACGAGCTTGCACAGAGCTCTACTACCAAGTGAAGGTACTGTCACTACTTCATGCACATTATATAATGTAGAATGAATGATGAATGGGATAAACCTAACCTAACTTCACGAGCCCAAGTAAATAAACATTCTTTAATTACGAATCATATTAGCAGTATAGAGAATTTCTGAAACGTAGGAACTGATTTTGATCATTAAAACTTATCTTACTAATATGAATCTATTACGACAAAGTCTGATTGATTACCATGGAATTTATCACGTATATGAACTTTGTTGAATCAAGTCCTACTCAAAAGTCGCCAGATAGGGATCGCTATATAAGCGAAGAGACCGCATTTTGTAACATCTATTTATATTATATTTAATTTTTATAGTGTGCGATAAAACATATTTTTATATGGTTTTATATCATCCATTTCGTTGCAACCACTAAATGGCGTCATCGTCAACTTGACACGACAATATGAATCAGAGCAGCGCCGGATCCGGCCCTTGATCAGGATAAAGCGAGATAGCTTTTCAATGCTATTAGGTCGACGCTTTTACTTCACATAAATTACATTTAAGTTCATATTATATAAATAAAAATCAAACAACGCTTGTGCGCTTGGGAATTGTTTGCAATTTGGCGCCTTTATCCTAGAGCCTGGCGCCTAGAGCGATCGCTTTTCTCGCTCTACCCCAGGGCCGGCGCTGACCCAGGTCTACCGCGACTTGCTTATATAATAATACATTCATTTGAAGTCAGAGTAATTAATAGTATGTAATAAATAATAACAATTATTAGACCCGTCTTTATTAAAACAAAATTTACAGAACGAATTGCATAAAACTACTAACACCAAGAAACTTAAAAACGTATTTATGTATGTATAAAGATTATTCATTTCTTACATAAAATTGAAACATAACCAAATAATAAACAGCTATACATTAAGCGATTGATCGACTCCGAGACTATATTATACGTAGTTCGCATCGATCACAAAGGTTTCTATATTATCTTTGTTTCTTTGGTTATACATAATATGCGAAAAACTGCCAATAACACATGTACATATAATATTTTAAATCGTAGTAATGTAGAAAATAAAATTGTATTAATATTTATTGTATTTAATAAAACAAAATGACATACCTTCGCCGCTAGCCGGGATCACCAAACAAAGCCCTAACGGCGTTATCAATCGCATTTATACCCTGTTATCGGCCACCCTGGAGATCGATCAATAATTTTATCTCCTTTTGTTCAACCGACCGAAAGTTAACTACATTTATCGCTCTACATATATACATTATATACTAACATAATACAATATAAGAAAATTTTAACAATGATATATAAGCATATACATATGTCTTATATACAGTATACGTCAGTGATATATCACAATATATTGAACATTTTATAACAGTTATAATTATAAATATACAATGTTTTGTCTTCGTCTTTCGTATGTAAAACTACTGATGACAGAAAGAGAGAAATCGATGTGTGAATTTCATGAACTATTAAACGTATGACATTTTAGAAAGAGTACGTTAATGTCCCACAGCTGGGATTAGGCTTGCTCCGGTTCAAGAGAAGGTTTTGGGCTTATCCGATACATGCGGATTCATTCGATATTTTTCGCGCTTAAAATGAATAATAAACAAAATATACGGATAACAAATATCAATGGTGCTCGCTCGGATTAAAACGAATTCAGTTAAGAGTCAAGAACTCACGCAATAACTTCATTCGTAAAACAAATATACAACCAAATCAGACCACGTACTCTTATCACGTCCACAGATAAAACATTTCGATTCTAAAAACGAAAGTCCCACTTAACATTTGACATAACCCTAGATAATCTAAAAATCTCGTCCGGAATTTAGAAATTATGCTAAACTTATGGGTCCCTTTTGTCCATTTCCTGAGTATTATGGAAATGTTATTATACGTATTGTTCGAACTGTTTCACTAACAAGCTATTTTTTGGTGTTTAAGACCATTAATATTAATCGCTTCCTCTTCATCAGGTCATTTAATTATAGGGACCGCCCGAGGCTATTGTTTACTTGTTATAAATACTGTCTTGTAATTTCGTTACTTTTTTTTAGTCTTTTAATATTTGTTACTTGGTGGTAGGGCTTTGTGCAAGGGTAGATGACTCCCACTCATAATATATTTTGGGAGGGGTCCCCGTTAATATGAGGGAAAAACAACTTAATAAAGCGAATAATATAATAAGCTCCAAGGGATCACTTTTCATTCAATTCACGCACAATAGTTTGTATTCAAACTGAATGAAACTACAAAATCAGCTTATATATTACTACCTGATACCAGCGACTTCGTCCGCGTTGCTTGATATATTAACAATGTTTTCCTATGTAACGAAGGAAAAAACATCAAAAAGATCGCAAGCAAAAATATACTTTGTTTAAACATACATCACTGAACACGCAGTGCATATACAAATCGTTGTTTCTTGAAACTTTAATAACTTTTTATTAAATGAAGATATCGCAATCATTTTTGTTTTTGATAAGAGCCAAGTGTTTAAGAAATAAAATTTTGAAATTTTTTAGTTTTTCCGTGATGCGTGCACAACTGCAGACCTCTATCATTTTATTTATATAGATTATGTACTAAAACCTTTTTCGAAACGCGCTGCATATTCCTGTTTAAGTTTTCATTGGTTTAATAAATTTTTCAATTAGGTATTGCAAATAAATCGAAGCAGACGATTATTAGTATACCTAGATCATAGATATATTCATACTTTAATATGGACGAGTTGAGATGAACTATTGATCTTTTGTAACACTACAATCTATGATTCCCATCTCTATACCTACTGTTTACATCGTCTATGTCCATAGACCATGATTTAGTTCTATCGTTATAATGTTTAAGTGAACTTCAAAATGTAAGTGGGTTTTACTTCGGCACTGTTTTGTGTATATTCCTCGATAACTTCAACAAATTTGAAATGATCTTGTTGATTATTTTTTTAAATAAATAGGTTATATATCAAATACAAGTTCCACCTTCCATCCATTCCACCCTAAGAGTGGAGTGGAGACCCATGGACTCTTGGATTTCTCACATCTTCGTCTCGGAAAAATTACATTATCTATGCTATTTTGTATGGTATGCGAGATTTTCACTGAGATTTTTTTTTGTATATTTTGTAAGGTATATAATAAAAAGTATATTATCGAACACAAGTTAAGAACATTTAAATTTTATTGTTATAGGTTCGCTTACCTCATGTTGCAGTGTTGCTTGTAACTCGTCTGTTAATTTTTTCAGTGCTGCATTCTGAAAAAAAAACTTTGATTACTACAACACACTCATCCAAATAATGATTATTTTAACAACTAAACCTTTTGTACATTAAAAAAAAATAATTAAGATCAATAATTGTGAATATTGTAAATATCTATTTAAAAAAAGAAGCTACGCGAGTTTCGTACTGTTTCTTATCTCTAGACTGCTTTCCGAAACGATAGTAGATTATTAAAAGTGATGACGATTCAAGAACGCTTTGCTTTTTTTCTTTATTTTATTTCAAAGGAAGGCAGGCGGACAAGCATATGGGCCACCTGATAAAGACAATGTCATTGTAAGAGTTGTTAATCATCTCTTACATCGCCAATGCGCCACCAACCTTGGGAACGAAGATGTTATGTCCCTTGTGCCTGTACACTGGCTCACTCACCCTTCAAACCGGAACACAACAATACCAAGTACTGCTGTTTTGCGGTAGAATATCTGATGAGTGGGTGGGACCTACCCAAACGAGCCTGCACTATGCTCTACCACAGAGTATAAATTTGTTTTATGTAGTTATACTATCTGCCTCTATTTGTAACCTATACTTAAGTTGCCTGATCGAAATTTCTTTTTAGCAATAAAACAGAGTATCCGTCCGTTCGTCCGTTGCTTCTTATAAATTGCCAACTTAATCAAAGTCAAAATATACTCTATAAAAGTAGGCTTTTGAATGGCTCTCGTGAGCACTTTGATTCATTTTGCAATGTTTGTTTTAATATAAAGCTACCCGATTCGGATCGTAAATTCTAGAGAGATGAATTATGTTATTATTATATTCATTTTGTACATTAGTATGTGTTTGTTAACAAATTACACAAAAGTAGTCTATCTTTTCCTTCTCTGTATTTCGAAATAATAAATCGTTTCAATAATCAATCGTTATATTGTTTATTCAAATTTTCTATTCATCAGAGATTGTATTTTTTTTATATTGTATAGTTAGGTGGAAGAGCATATGGCCCACCTGATGGTAAGCGTTCATCAACGCCCAAAGACAGTGGCATTGTACTTTTAAAAAAAAAAATCGCCAATGCGCTACCACCCTTTGGAACTAAGATGTTGTCCCTTGCGCCTGTAACAATATTTAATATAGTGGTGTCCGGAACACAAGGTTCAAATTTGAAAGGTGGCATAGGCACAAGGGAAATAACATATTATTTCCCAAGGTTAGTTGAGCATGGTGACCAATTAGTTACTTACCTTATATAATAAAATATAGTTTCCAATCCAAAAAGAAAAATGTGTCTCCAATGTTCAAAGGAGCTTATACTGAACTACAAAGCTCATGACTGTAAACATATTTATTTATACATTATGTATGTTATTGAATATAAATTTTAATACATTTTTTGCATCATCTCTTTCATTGCATGTTTCTAATTCTAAGGTTGTCTGGAATTAATCGCTGCTCAGCGATTAAGCCGCTTTATTGTAAAAATGTGTATATTTTAATAAGCGTTTCTGTATTTTTATATATCTAATATAATATAATAAAAAAATATCTTTTTAAATGACTCAATTATTAGAAATAAACGAGAATAATTTATTATATAGTGCGTTATAAATTACACAGATAAAACAATAGCTAGTATAGTTTTTAAAAGTGTATATTTAATCTGTGGTTACAACGTTACAAATCCCTTTCACGTTGAGGAAATCGATATAGTGTCGATTGATAATAATAGGTATTGAGAGCACAGGAAAAGCGTCATCGAACATTTATGTACATATAATTAGGGCTGTCATAATGTTTATTATTATTTTTTAATTATACAATATATTGATAAACGAATAATATACTAACAGCCTCAATGATAAAGCATATTTTAGATTTTCTAGAATAATTCTCGGATACATAATTATATACATAAATAATTGTATATATGGTGATGACATCACATTTAATTACCATTTCTAATTGTACGATACATAAAAACTGTATCACTTTTAGATGTAGTTAAAAAGTACATTTTATTAACAAATAAAACATATAATGATAAAACTTTTGAAATTGTTAGGATATTTTTATTTTTTATATATTTGAAGAACTATAAAAAAATCTAAATCAACACGACAGGGACAATTAAATATTTGATATATATTTAATAACCACGAGTAATGTTTAACAATGCTAATTATTCAACAAATAGGTACTCTTGAGACAACCCTAACACACAAACTAGCAAACAAAAAAACAAACGCACAACCACTTACCATGCGAATAAATTCCACTCTGACCTATTGGCAGTTCGCATTTAAATCGTTTCCAAATTTAAAATTTAAAACGGCCCTCGCGTCTTTGCTTTGTCCATTTTTTTTGTACCTATATATCAATGACATCGTATTTTTCATTACATTCATTTACTCAATACTTATACAAACTAATAATCACAAAATATTATTATACTTTTTTTTTATAACTGTCCTATAAGATTTTAAAACATTTAAATACAACTATTATAATTCAACAAGCATTTTTGTAAATATCTTACGTAACATATTTGTCAGGAAAAAAAAGAATTGCCTACGTTGACTAATTGCAACCATTATCTGTATTTGTCAAAGTGACGTTAGCGACGTCAGGTAGCTAGAAAATGGCGCCAAAATTATTTAGCATAAACATTCGATTTACATTGAATGTGGGCCGTGGGATTAGAATCACAGATTTTTATCTATTTTGATTGACAAATTGTATTTTCTAAGGATGAGGGCATTGTCCTATATTGAAAACAATGGCTCTATGTCATATATTAATAACAAGAGCGAAATAAATTGCATAATCGTCGCCATTTTAGATTTGAGATATACGTATATTTTTAAATGAATTTGCAAAAAATGGCTCGAGGGGACATTTTTCAGAGACATGCGTTATTTTTGTAAATTTGTTATATTTGGATTGACACCTAACAAATTTCAAAATCCCGCCGTTTTGTTTCAAAATCCCGCCAAAACTATCAAACCGGACATGGTACATGGACATGGAAGTTTCACATTATAATATGTATACTTATATAATTAATACACTAATAATATTATGTAAATTATTGAAAAATTAGTGGTACTTCAATGGGTTAGAACTAGCAATCTTCCGTTAATAATCACGTGTACCACCACTGGACCATCTCAGCTCTTACGTCGTTTTATTTAAGTAGTAAAACCTAAAAAGATAATACATTTTAACTAGTTATCACGTTTATACAAAATTAATTTTTCTGTCGTATTATTAAAAAAGTCGATATTTAAGCTTCACAATACAGCGCAGGTTTAGTGTCGAAGCTTATTCCCTTATCATTTATCAGTATACAAACATGATACCGTATCTACCCTACCAACCACCATTTGGATACCATGGATGGAAGTATTATTTGTTAATGCTTAACACCGGGCTTCGTCCGAAATATACGCTTCCATCAAATGAGCCTATTTGAGAATAATTTAACTTATTACAATAAATTCCTCCTTTTTGTAGTCGGTTAAAAAAACAACGCTTATTTATCATCTGTGTAATTTTATTGGCAAATGTATTAATTCCGACGACGGTTACTTTTCAATTTTAAATTGGATAATTAAAATAAAATTTAAATAATAGCGATCACTTTGGTGGAGGGTCTATAAACCTAAAAAAAAATCATAACATATTATGCAATATGTTGCAATGCCGCATTTTTATTTTTATAATGCGATACAATTCACACTCCACCATGTAGTTTACGCTGATGGTATTGTCAGAAACATTACACGTGCCAACAGCGAGGTTTTGTTTCAATCGGATGAATAATTTAAGACCGTAGACGCGACAATTAAAAAAAAGTCATTACAATTTAAATATAAGCTACTGCATAGTTACTTGGTACCATCGCTATTGGAATGCTATTAAAAGTAGGTATATGTATGTATGTACCACGTTTTAATCCTATGACGTCATTTGCTTATGAATAATTTCTACAAACAAGCTGGAAGAAAACTGTAATAATGGAGAAAATTAAAATTGAATGACCACAATAACGAAAAAAATGCAATAACGGACAAATCAAGGCGCTGTAATGAATTTCATACCGTCATGCAAAATTTATGTTTATACAGTCATGGACAATCCGCTCAAACCATAATGAGTGAGATAGTATACGTTCGACCCACGCCGTCGATGGTGGCCTCCATGACGGACTTCGACGAAAAAGTCAGTTAAGACAATTCGCCAGTTCAGAGTTGGGATGGTTGCTTCATAGCTTATACAAATGTAGGACGATACATGAATCAATGATACCTTTATTGATTACGAACTGATTACGAACGAAAGTTTCCAGAAGGAAGGTGTACCCACCCTTAACGACTTTCTGGAAACTTTTACAGACGACTATTAAGCCATAGGCAAATATTAATTTGAAGACTATATTGAAATGGAAAAATAGTTATATTATTTTATTGACCGTCCTACAGTTACCCCCTCGTATACTATCACTTTAGATAAATATATTTTTAACGGCTTTTTTATAAGCAAAAAACTTATAAAAATATATATTTATTTGTCCTGGAGCCTGGTGCACTTATAACATTCGACATGAACGAATCAATTAAAGGGTGAGGGAATTCCCCCCTTAAATCGAAATTTCGAATACCTAATCCTTTCATAGAGTGACATATATAATGCGGAGACATTACGTACATATTTTTTTTTTTTATTGTATAGGAAGGCGGACGAGCATATGGGCCACCTGATGGTAAGTGGTCACCAACGCCCATAGACAATGACATTGTAAGAAATGTTAACCTATTATTATTATATATTTAATTCTAAGGCTAAATATATTATCTATATTTAGCCTTAGAATTAAAAAAAAACATTTGGGATTAAAGATTCGAAATTTACAGGTGAGTATGTGAGGAGAATAAGGCAATTCAACAACCATAATCCATAAAAAACCAACAACCCCCTTAAAGATATAATGCAATCAATAAACAGCAACACTCATATTATATCTGGAAGGAATGAAGCTAAAAAAAAAATAGCATATGTCTATGAAGCATTATCATACATATATTAATACTACTTTAATAATCAAACGGAGATTATATGTTACAGAAATAATCAATGGATAAAAATGAATTGTGCATTTATATTATGAAAAAGGCTCAATAATCCCTATCCTTCCCCTTAGTACAATTTGTACACATATTTATTTTGTGTTTATTATCTATCCCTTTTTTAATCTGTGAACAGGGAGGGTTTACAGTAGATTATTATTACAAAGTAATATATTTAAATAAACTATTTTTGTTATTTTTGATTATGATAAACTACATATTCATATCTATATATTTACTATAACTATCAATTTGAACTTCATGTTAAAGAATATTAATAAATAAGGAATATAATTCTGTACAAGGCTATGTTTTTTTTTTTTCATTTTATTGAACAGAACGAGGGGTAGGTTGACGAACACATGGGCCACCTGATTGTAAGTGGTCACCTATGCCCATAGATATTGGCATTGTAAGATATGTTAACCATCACATACATTGCCAATGCGCCACCAACCTTGAGAACAAAAATGTTATGTCCCTTGTGCCTGTAGTGACACTGGCTTACTCACCATTCAAACCAGAACACAACAAAAACAAGTACTGCTGTTTTGTAGTAGAATATCTGATAAGTGGGTTGCAACCTAGAACCAACCAAACCAGACAAATTTGTACAGAGCTCTACCACCAGTAAAATGGTGCTTTACTTATAAAGCTTTGTTTAACAGCTATGTATTTTAACATTTATTCTGCTCTTTTTATCATAATTGATTTAACATTTGAAATAAGAAGACACAGAATTGTTTAACTATTTACTCCCTAAGCAATGTTTATAAGTAAGATCGTAAATTAACAAATTAACTCACTCTAGAAAAAGGCTAGAAGAAAGCTTTCCTTTGCAATACATTTATCAATTTGTTAATTAAATATAAGAACTTTTATGTACCATCCATTGAGGTTCTAATTTTGCATATATACATAATACTATAATAAACAGGTATGTTTAATGAGTACACATTTATATGTAATTCTCGTTTAAGGTCTATTGTAATTCACCAAAGTCTCTAGTATGCAAAATCCTTCTTAAGTATTACAGCGAGAACTAAGCCATTACAGCTTTTTATGGTAAATATGTTTATTAGTCTCCAAGGCACATTTTTATCCGCATTGTACAATTACCAGTATATGAAATTCACACTTGTATAATACGCATAAATATTTTTAAACAGCATAATTTGGTTAAAATTCATTTACAACATTAATTTGTTTGTTATTCTTGTATTATGTAATAGTGTAATAGATTATTTAGGTACTGTTAATAAAATCATGATGTCATTAATGCTATGGAATCATTAGGGCACTATTAAGATACATGTTTATAAAATTTATATAATTCTAACATAGTAGTTTAAAACCTATTAAGATAATTCAAATTAAATAAATGAATTGAGTACATAATAAGAACTTAACATATTGTAACTATTTAATTTGTATATATCTTAAATGATCGAAGGAAATACGCAATTGACATCATGCTGCAGTGTTAATAAAGTTATTATAAATTACGACAACATAACCTTAACGACATCTGTCAAAGATTTTAAATTTTAATTAATTCAAGTATTTAACTAACCTCGACTTCTAGATAGTGGCATTTATCTTCGAGATCCTTTACTGAAGTTTCTGTTCCAGCTGGTTCTTCGCTATTTGATTGAACAACATTTTCAGATAATACCTCTGAAGCGAAGTTTGTAATCTGCCCTTTTAAGCTGTTTAAACTTTGGTTCAAATTAAGCCACGACATTTTAATTATTTAGAATCAGGGTCACATATCACAGACGAATGTTTGGCATCAAAATATTATGGAAATACCGATGTAAACAATAAATAAATTACATTATTTAGCCATTGACAGGACTTTGTCTAGTTGGCAAAACAAGTCTCAGTTTGACGTTTATTATGTTTTATTTATCTTATAAAATTTGTGATAAGCAAATAAACTCGTTTTCAACCGATACATATGTATTTACTTTCGGTTTCATTTAGATACTGCTTAGGTTCTTAAAATAAATATGATTTTTTTAATATGTTTTAGTAGAATAATTATTTCGTAATATGTGCAAAAACCAAACGTTAACAAAAAACAATTACTGTTAGACGTTATTGTCTGAGCAAAAAGTATTGAGGGTAGAGGTAAGGAGTCATTCTTTTTCTTCTTAGTCGTACACTCCTGACGGAGTGGTCGTGGTCATGGATAGTCTGATGAGTTGGTTGCGGCTTTTGCGAGACTTCTCCATTTCTCTCTATTTATGGCACTGCCTGTACATTCGATAAGGGAACACTTCGTACATAATTTAATCTGGTCTGTAATCGGCCATCCGGTCCATCTTGTGTGTAATCGGCCGCGAGAACGTTGGTCTACTACTCTTCCTTGTACCACCAAACGTTCCAAGAAGCTTTCATTGCGGATGATGTGTCCAAAAATAGTAAGGATTCGCATTTGCACAATCGACGAAAGTCTTTTTTTTTTTTTTTTAATTGCATTGGTAGGCGGACGAGCATATGGGCCACCTGATAGTAAGTGGTCACCAACGCCCGTAGACATTGGCATTGTAAGAGATATTATACATCGCTTACATCGCCAATGCGCCACCAACCTTGGGAACTAAGACCTTATGTCCCTTGTGCCTGTAATTACACCGGCTCACTCACCCTTCAAACCGGAACAGCGCAATTTGCGGTAGAATATCTGATGTGTGGGTGGTACCTACCCAGACGAGCTTGCACAAAGCTCTACCTCCAAGTAAAATTTGTTTGATGCGAAGCTCTTTAAGGATAGAAACGTTAGTGCGGTGAGCAGTCCATTTTATTTTCAGCAGGCGTCACCAGCCCCACATCTCAAGGGCGTCAATTTTTTTACGACTATACACACATACACCGAGAGTAATAAACAAGAAACAATCATAAAAAATATGCTGGACGACGTAAATAGTTTAGGTTTTATACACTGTAATAGATGTAAGGGATGTAAGGGGAGTTGACAACGACCTTTGGCTCCCTACAGTCAACCTCACCTGCCCGTGGTGCATCCTGCTAATCAACGAACGAGGCTCTGGCGACCGAAAACGTGGCGGTATAACCACTCAAATGCTGGAATCCGAAAATGCAAATCCTGATAGCGGGCAGCAGCGTTATCAGAGAAAGATTCCAGCCACTGCGGTCACCAACCCGCCTGCCAAGCGTGGTGACTATGGCAAATACCCCCCATGAACGACGACACAAATTCATGGCCCCCAATTCCCGGTAATCGCACTATTCCTGGCCACGGTACCGGCCATGGTAACGGTGCGATGGGGGGTGCTAAGAATCCCCGGGCTACGGCAGGGTACCACAAACGGCGACTGTTTCTGGCCACGTATAATGGACGCTCTCTGAGGCTGGATGAACACCTGACAGAATTGGAAGTAGAGTTAAGTCGTATTAACTGGGATATAGTAGGTCTATCGGAAATCCGAAGACAGGGCGAGGATATGATGACACTAGATTCCGGTCACTTACTCTACTTCCGAGAAGGACACCAACCATCCCAAGGTGGCGTCGGCTTTTTGATCCACAAGTCACTCAGAAGCAATGTTGTGGAGGTTGGCAGTGTGTCGGCAAGGGTGGCATACCTTGTCTTAAAGATAACCGAGAGGTATGCCTTGAAGGTTATACAAGTGTATGCCCCGACGTCTACATACACCGACGAAGAGGTCGAAGCCATGTACGAAGACATAGTGAAAGCTATGTCTCGTACCAATACATTCTACACAATTGTTATGGGTGACTTCAATGCCAAAGTGGGAGTACAAGAAGATGGTGAATCGAGGTTAGGGAAATTCGGCTATGGCTGCAGAAATTATCGGGGACAAATGCTGGTAAACTTCCTCGAGGCTCAGGGATTGTTTCTGATGAACTCCTTTTTCCAGAAAAAGCCTCAAAGGAAGTGGACCTGGCGAAGCCCCAATAATGTAACGACGAATGAGATCGACTTCATTTTATCCAATAGGCGTCAAATATTCAGGGATGTCTCCGTGATCAACAGGGTAAACACCGGAAGCGATCACCGCCTGGTAAGAGGCACCCTGAATATTAATACTAAAATCGAGCGAACGCGAATGATGAAGTCGTCTCTAAGACCAACTCTGCCCCAGGTCGAAGCTGGTTGTGAAAGCTTCCAGCTGGAGCTACAGAACCGATTCACCATGTTGGAAACCAAGCAGGACATTGACGACGCCACCAACAGTCTGGTACGTGTCATCCGCGAGGTGGGACAAAATTACTTTCGACATAAGAGCAATGGACGGAAGTCGAAGCTATCAGGCGAAACTCTGGATGAGATGACGAGGAGGCGAGAACAGCAGAATATGACGCCATCTGAGTGTCAGGCACTTAACAGGAAGGTAAAAAAACTAATAAGGCGTGACACAAGACGAGCAAATACCCGGAATATTGAGGATGCTATAGCACGCAATAGGGGCTCAAAGGTTCTTGCAAAGTCACGTACCTCCTGTTGTCACCTGACAAAACTCAAAACCACACAAGGCACAACCGTCACCTCAACACCAGAGATCATAGCTGAAGTCGAAAAGTACTATTGCGATTTATACTCATCACGAGTACCTCCACCTGAGTCCCACAGAGCGGATGATCCACGAGCTAGACTGACACGCCACCTTTCAGACGAGCTTCCTGACATCGACTTGGGCGAGATTAGGATTGCTCTCGGACAACTTGGAAACAACAAGGCTCCAGGAGATGACGGAATTACCTCAGAGCTTCTGAAAGCAGGAGGAACACCAGTTCTGAGAGAGCTAGTTAACATCTTTAATTCCGTCCTCCATAATGGTATTACACCGAAGACATGGAGCAAGAGTGTGGTGGTGTTGTTTTTCAAGAAGGGTGATAAAGCTCTTCTGAAAAACTACCGCCCCATTTCACTTCTTAGCCACGTTTACAAGTTGTTTTCGAGGGTAATCACGAACCGTCTTGCCCAAAGATTCGATGACTTCCAACCCGTTGAGCAGGCTGGGTTTCGAAAAGGCTTCAGTACCGTAGACCACATACACACACTTAGGCAAATAATACAGAAGACCGAGGAATATAATCAGCCTCTATGCCTAGCATTTGTGGACTACGAGAAAGCCTTCGATACCATCGAGACCTGGGCTGTTCTGGAATCCATGCAGAGATGCCTAATTGACTGTCGGTATGTCCAGGTGTTGAAGTGTTTGTACGAAGCCGCAACCATGACCGTCCAAGTACAAGATCAGAGCACAAGACCAATCCAATTGCATCGCGGGGTAAGACAGGGGGATGTAATTTCACCAAAACTTTTTACCAATGCATTGGAGGACGTCTTCAAGACGCTCGATTGGAACGGACGCGGCATCAACATAAATGGCCAACACATTACACATCTGCGATTTGCCGACGACATTGTCATAATGGCGGAGACTCTGCTGGATTTGGAAGAGATGCTAAACAGCCTGAGCGATTCTTCAAGACAAGTAGGTCTCGGGATGAACATTGAAAAGACCAAAATGATGGTCAATCAACATGTATCCCCGAGACCTGTAGTCGTAAATGGTTATCCACTCGAAGTTGTGCAGGAATACATCTACTTGGGCCAAACTATACAACTAGGCCGGCACAACTTTGAGAAGGAGGCTAATAGAAGAATACGTTTGGGTTGGGCGGCATACGGGAAGTTGCGTCATATTTTTGAATCATCGATCCCACAGTCACTCAAGACCAGGGTCTTTAATCAGTGCGTCCTACCTGTAATGACATACGGTGCCGAAACGTGGACACTCACCGTAGGACTGGTCCACAAATTCAAGGTCGCTCAGCGAGCAATGGAACGCGCGATGCTTGGGGTTTCTCTGGCAGATAGAATCCGGAATGAGGACATTCGCCAGAGAACTAAAGTCACCGACATCGCGCGTAAAATTAGCTCGCTGAAGTGGAAGTGGGCTGGTCATGTCTCCAGGCGCCTTGATGGCCGATGGAGCCGACACGTGTTAGAGTGGAGACCACGCTTAGGCAAACGTAGTGTAGGACGCCCTGTGGCGAGATGGACCGATGATTTAAAAAAGGTGGTAGGTACGGGATGGATGCGGGCTGCCCAAGATCGGGATGGTTGGCGTTCTTTGGGGGAGGCTTTCGTCCAGCAGTGGACGGTGATAAGCTGAAAAAAAAAAAAAAAAAAAAAAACACTGTAATCTCAGTTCTCACTAACTACTACCTACTCTAGTCATCTAATATATTATCCCGACATACTTCAATCCGTTTACCACTGCTACATTTATACCATACCCTGTATCTACGCTAGCGCTATTCTGGAAGGCTTTTTTTTTATTTATTTATTTATTTAAATCAGACAGGTGTCCATAGAGTGTTTGTAACAGTATTCTTAATAATTATGTTAGTATCATAAATAATAATAACAGTTAACAATGAAAAATAATTGAGACTAATTAAATAATAAATTTTGACGTGACAACGTCTTATAAATTGGTTTGCCGGGTGACACTTCAAGAAACTGCGTTACGCTCCGCTCACGTTATGCGCTCACAATGAGAGCGAGTGAGAGGCACGCGTCCCTTCCACTCGGGCATGGTTAGCCCGCCTAAGAGCGAGAGAGACACACATACGTATATATGTGTAAAGGTAAAAATAAAATTTTGTTAATATGAAATTCAGTGCGAGATTCTTTGTATAAATTAATGTTTTAAATATAATTCTTTGTATAAATAAATGTTTTAAATTGTTACTATTATTTCATCCTTCTTCCTACTATACTATTATATATTAAATTAAAATTATTTTACCACTCAAAGTCGTTGTCACGTAAAACTTTCGCCCGTATACCGACTTTACAGGCAACCAATTTTTTAAATATTGAATATTGGAGGACAATACCGGTTTCACTTCTGGTGATAGAGGTTTACAAATCCTTCACAACATGAAGTTGAACCCATCGCTTCACCATCAGCGAGTCGAAACTGTCCGTCAATGCGCGTAGGATAGTGTTAGGGCTGTCGCGCGAACGACGCAGCATTGATGCACAACGCTTACGCATGATCGCACCAAAACTGTCCACCCTTGCCGCGGCGAACATACCTGAGGCGCTACAACGTCGTGACAACCCCATCAGCATCCTAAACGCATTATTATATTGAACCCGTAGGCCACTATATGACTTCCTTGAATAGTCAACCCACAAGCTGCACGTGTAAAAGGACTGGCAATATGCCTTAAATAAAGTAACCTTAACTTCTTTAGTGCAACATGCAAACCTGCGAGCTAACATATTGCAACGAACAGACAGCGACCTACGTTCTCTTTCAATGTCAACAAAGCCTTTTAGACTATCCATGACCCAGTGGCCGAGATACTTGAAAGCAGACACTTTTTTGAGTGTTGACCCATATAGAGTAACACTTGGATTATCCATATATTTTCTATTGTGTGCTTTAAAAACCATAAACTCACTTTTGCTAACATTGTATCTCAACCCATGGGCCCTAGCATAATCCTCACATACGGCAAGCAGCCTCCTCAACGCCCCGACCGATGGACTCAGCAGAACCATATCGTCGGCATAGCTTATGTTGTTCACACAAACGCCTCCGATGTGACATCCTACATGAGTACTACTGAGTTGATTGAGTAGATTATTCATGTACAGGTTGAAGAGCCTAGGTGAGCTCAACCCCCCCTGCCTCACCCCACACTCCAACCTGTACTCATCCGAGAAAGAGCCTGCCCACCGTACACGGTTACATTGATGTACCAAAACCTAAATAATGAAGTGACTTCATTAGGAACACTGGTTTCCTTTAACTTCTCCCATAACAAATTATATGATACGAGGTCAAAGGCCTTTGACAGATCAAGATAACATGCATATACAGATGTTTTTCTATTCTTATAATAATGAGCAGTCTGCTTCAGACACAGGATAGCACTCTCTGTTGACAGACCAGGCCTAAAGCCAAACTGAGCGTCATTAAATTGGAGGTGCTTAGCCAGGTGCCGATCAAGCAGGCTGTCCAAGACCTTGGCTGTAACGGTTGCGAGTGAAATTGGTCTATAATTCGCTAAATTAGACGGATCACCAGTCTTATTTTTAATAATTGGGACAACCAAGGTTTGTATCAGCCTGTCAGGTAGATAGGAATGGCCAATACACAGAGTAAAAAACATCGACAATACTCTCGGCAAGTGCACTCCGGCATGCTGCAGGTGTTCAATGCTGAGGCTATCGTGGCCCGGTGATTTCCCTCTAACCATACCTTTCATTACTGAAGAGACATCTTTTGCTGTAAAATTAATAGTCAAGTCATTGCCCGTGACCACCCCATCATCAACCACCTGCCGCGCTACCGTTGTGCCCAATGACGACTGCACCATGAAATGATTTTTAAAAATATTAGCTATTTCATGAGGCTCACACACCCCCGCAACGCTCACGGGAAGATTCGGCTTATGATTTAATATATTTGTCGATTTCCAAAAATTTGAGAAATCCTTATTTACGCGATGTTCGGCAATAATATCCATTTTAATTTGGTGATGATTATTTATACACCATTTTAATCTAGATTTAAAAACTCTTCTTGAATCTTGCATGTCCTTATAAATCTGACCCGTAGTGGGTTTCCCTGACACATTCCACGCTTGATAACAAAGCCTCGCCTTAGCATGAGCGTCACGAACGTGCCTATTCCAACCAGTAATATATTTGCCTCTTCGTTTAGATATTACATTACAACTACTAATAGCAGCCTCTCTAAGAATAGTTATAATATTATTATAGATATCATTTAAAATGACCCTATGACCTGCATCAGAACATAGTTTGTTTTTGAACTGTTATTTACAGCTGTACACTTTTTCAGCTTGTTCATTTAGGATAGTAATCCTTACCACTATCATCCACAGTTGAAAGCCTAAAACCATGGTGTTCTGAGGTAAGCCAAATGATATGGCCATAAAATTTATCATTTATAAACTTATAGTTAATACTAATCTATTCTTAAATATAAAGCTGAAGTGTTTGTTTGTTTGATCCGGCTAATCTCAGGAACTACTGGTTCGAATTTAAAAAATATGTTTGTGTTGTATAGTCCTTTTATCGAGGAATGCTCTAGGCTGATTTTTATTCATTATTTTTTTATTAATTATGCGCGGGTGAAACCAAGGGCACACCTAGTTATTAATATAAACAGTAATTGTATTGGGTCTGTGACACGAGAAATAAAATCTATTGAGTTAGTAATTTTATGATTATTATTACGTAAGAATAGGAATAAGGATTAGTAACTTTGTATATGTAATATTATTTTGAATAAATAATATGCTTATAATAACACGGGCTTGTAATCATACAATTATTCAAAAATCCATTGCTTTCATCCACGGTCTTGTATACAGGTCTTACATCTTCAGTAGGGGGTACGTCTTAATGACGCTGTTCAGTTCAATTTACGGCCGCCAGAGGTATGACGATTCGCGTAATAAAATTCCCGAACACTTTTTCAAATCTAAATAAAACAATTAAATAACAAAACAAAAATTGACGAGCTGGTTGGCGTGGTTAGTAAGATACTTGCTTTTCATGCCGCAGGTCGTGGGTTTGATTCCAACCCAGGACAGACATTTGTCTGCATGAACATGTCTGTCTGTCCTGAGTCTAGGACTCTGCTTAGTTTGGGATCAGATGACCGTGTGAGAATAATGTCCCAGGATATTATTAAAAATAACAACAAAATCCGCAAAACTCAACAATGATTAAATTACACATTACTTAGGAGAGAAAAATATACGCTGTTTGTCACTCAACCAATTTCGATACCAGCGACGCACAGCGGGCACCACAGCGAAATAAAAGTTGTTACACAATCGCGCCTATCTCTCACCACTGAAATTGAACTCGGTTGCAAGACCTGTAATCTGTATACAAGACCGTGCTTTCATCACGCCATCATGGCGGAATTGACATGACATTAGTGCTTGCGGTTTGACATTGTGATTTGTGTCATTTGGGTATCAATTTGTAGCGCTATTTTGTGTTATTTTGTAATTAATTTTAATAAGAACTTTAGTTTATTTTATTACCAATTGAAATATCCATATAAATTACATATTGATGTGATTTACAAAGAAAATGGATCAGAAATACGTTAATATTAAAGAGTTAAAAACTTATAGAAAAAGCGATAAAAAAGAAAAAGCAACAATAAATAATAATGAAATTAAAATAAATCATCATACTAGAATTCCTTTAAGTACCCAGAATGCCGTTAAATATCTTCTAGAAGGTACATTAAGGTTGCGAGTTTGTAGGTACTGTTTGAGCGTTACTAGTAAGCTATCCGAGCTAGATGAAATGCTTGTGATAGCGGTAAACGGTTCACTCCATGAAGTCACTGTGAGGGACATGGTAGCAACCATTCATCCTTTTAAGGTAAATTCACTATTTTCACACATTTAAATCTGTTTACATTCATAGCATGTATTCCTAGAACTATTACAATTACTATATCAGTCACTATAAAATTAATTTGATATTATATATTATAATTTAGCAAAAAAAAAAATATATATATAGAGAATCGAATTAAAAACATCGAATTAACAACAAAAGTTACATAAAGTATGATGTACATAGATTAAGCAAAAGGGTTGGTTAAATAGCTCTATATTCTGTCCTTGTAAAGTGAAGACCAATGTCTAGAAGTGTGGCATTAACTAGGTGTATCTTTGCAATATGAAAAACATAAATTTCAGTTTCCATTGATTTATTCACTTTCAGAAGGAAATATAGATGAGCTAGTGAACTATCAATATTAATATAATATTTTATCAATTACAGGTGACTGAAGATCGTAATTTTCCAAACAAAATTTGTAGTGATTGTCTTACGCATGCCATTGGTAGTTATTTATTCTCACAGCAGTGTGAAAGAGCAGAAAGGGCTTTACGTAACTGTTTCGATGACATGTATGAAAAATTTGAAAAGCTGGATCCGCTTGAACCAGTCAAAAGAAGAGGCAAAAGAAAAATGAATCTCAACCATAATATACTTTATACAGAACATGAAGATGTTATTAATTACGCAGAACCAATAATTAATTTAATCAATGTCGATACAATAACTGAGAACAACAAAACAATTAGTGAACTGGAATGTCAGAAATGTTCTCAAGTCTTACCTAATACTGAATCACTGTTAAACCATGAGAAATCACACCCTAAATCAATGTGGTATAATTGTCGGTTATGCGGTAAATCATTTGTCAAACAATACCATTTGAGGAGACATTTAAAGGAAAATCACATTTTGGGCGAGGAAATTGAAAGAGAAGTTAATACAGAGCATTTCAAATGCAAAGAATGCGGTGCTACTAACAAAACAGTTGTAGACCATTTGCAGCATATAGAGAAACATAAGTTTAAAGAAACATTTCAGCATTTGATTGAACGTAGAGTTGATAATTTGTGTTCTGTTTGCTTGGATAAAGGTACACGGATGGTCGACTTGGGTGATGTGATACATCTGCATGGGGGATACCCTGAAATAACAGGGGATAGATCGATCAGAAGTATTTTACGTACATCTATACCAGAAGTAAGTATTTAATCAATTTATTACATTATTGATATTATATAAAATTTATTGATTTATTTATTTCAGTGAAGGTAAATATTATTATGAAGTATGTACCTAATTATAAATTGTTGTTTTGATTTTCGTACGGTGAAAGTTGCTTCTGTTTTGTTGAAATTATTTTAACAGTGTGTTAAGAAGGATAACATTTTCCTTAGATTTCCAGTAACTAGTTTTGATTATGTTTGAAATTCGTTTTTTAATTTGTATGAAATTAAAAAACATGCTATTGCAATAAATACTACTGTAAATTTTTATGTAAACATTAATGTGGATGTATCTAGCAAAAGTATTGCAGAGAATCAACTATCTGAAATAAATTAATAATGACATTTATAGGATGGTATATTATAGTATCATTTTTGTGTGAATGTGTTCATGTTTTCTAGAACGCATCTTATAAATACAAGGAATTGATCGTCCCACAAAAGGCAACCATTTTAAGATTAATAAAAATAAATAATGAACAAAAATCTTTCATAACTAAAGAAGTCCCAGATAAATTAACTTTCAAGTTTAATTATCCCAAGTTAGTAAATAAAGATACTATCGAAATTAATTCTATTCTATCTTTATTTGCAAAACCGATTATAATAGATCCAGTAACTGATAATACTATTGATGATAAAACAATACAGCCTGTAATCAATAAAGAAGCTTCTGAAGTAAATGAAATAAGTTACATTAATTATAAAGACAAAATAATAAACAAAAATGAAGAGAAAATGATGTCTTGTAAAATATGTTGGATCTTTAAAAAACCTACATGCAAAACTTGTTTGTCTTATGAAACAAGAGATAAAAAAGATACAATCATTAAAATAAAAGAGAGTAATGAATGCAATCTATGCTGGATGTTTTCTAAAACAGGCAAATGCTACAATTGCAAAAAATATATACAGATATCAAATAAGTTAAGCAAAGATATTGTTGTAAGCGAATTACTTGATCCAGAGACAAATAAAACAAGAAACACACACACAAAAGACTTAAACAAGCAAGCAAGTTCATGGCAATGTGACATTTGCTTAACTAACAACAAAAATAGACATGCCTGCATGTGTTGTGATGTTAAATTTACTGATAATGGAAAAAAAATCTTGTTTGGAAAAAGCTCATTCAATTTAAACAAGTTAACTTATGTAGATAATAAAGACATTGAAGCAAGTAATATTATTGATTTTAATGATGAAGAAATAAGTAAAAATCAAAAACATGATATTCCTTGTACAGAGAATAAAATTGATCCAAATGATTTTCATAAAAGCGAAGAAATGAATATAAGTCAGAAACATAATACTCCTTGTACAGAGAATAAAGTTGATAATGCAATGGATGTAGAAATGACAGTAAATGCAATGAATACAGAAAATAATGACACCAATCCTGATATAGAAGCCATGGATGTCACATTCGAAGATGAGAACCATCGGGTTGATATAATAAATCCATCAAGTCAAAGATATGATTTCGTGAATTTCAGCACAAGTCAGATTGAATGTGCAGGAGTAACTTTTAATATTGGAACAGGATTTACAAATAAAAGATCAGTTTCGAGAATGTTGGAGAAGAAACGAAGAATAGCAATTAGATTTCGAAGATAAAGTATAATTCCTATTTCATTTAAAATGGATTTGTCCAAAATTTTAACACCAATGACAGAATGAAATCAGAAAATATGTTATTCAAGAAGACAAATACTTTTGAAATAGTTATTTTACATAATATTGAATGTAAAGCTACTACCGGTGGGGATTGTTGATTCTACTGAGAAGCACCAGCAAGAAATTCTTTAGTTCTACTCTTTTACAACATTTCAAATGTCAACATATAAAGTTATGTGAATCAAATAAAATTGATATATATATATATATATATATATATATATATATCCATATATCTATATATATATCTTGTCTGAAATTCAAAAAAAGTACTAACTCCATGCTTTATAAACTTTAAAATACTGTGAATAATATGAATGTTTTATAACAAGCGATTGAAAGATGTTAATTGGTAATTTTGTAAATATCAGTGAATTTAATGATAGAAACAAATATGAACAAGGCTTCGTTTTTCTAACATTGTTTCCATTGATTAATTGATATTCACTACTTAGTACTTTTTTAATTCTCTTTTTAAATTGATATTATTTTAAGAGAGTTTTAGAACTATGTTTATAATTTGCTTTGTATATTCATAGAATAGTTCCAGTTAAATAAGTTATGCAAACAAAATCCTCAGGAGAGAATTGTATTTATTAATGTTTAATTCTATCTAATATTTTAGTTTAATTGATTAAATTGTTAGTGCGAAAGGGCATATGTATCCAATTATGCTATACAGGTGAATATCAAAAATAAATATGTATTTATAATTTGTCTTAGTTTTAAAACTCGACTTAATTGTTACATACGACCTTTTGCACTTATATTAGTATTACATATAAACTTGTATTTAGACATCCTTAATGAATTCTCTAATAAGTATTTTTCCCCTTCCGCTTTTTTCTCCTTTATTTTTAACCTTTTAAATTTTTTGTTGCAGATTACCTTTGATAACTACACTGGAACAAAAATTTGCGATATTTGTCTTAAACACGCGATATCGTCGCACGTATTTGTAGCTAAAATACAGTACATTAGGAATAGATTAAATACATGTGTTAGTCTCATGTTACAAAGTTTAAATGATATAAATCATCCAAATAATAATATTATGGTAGAAATTTCGCAGCACACAATACTTCCTACTTTTAAACTCGATGAATTCTCAGAAGTTGACGATTCTAGATTGAACGTAGAAGTGCTTGAAGATGAATTTAGAATAGCTTCAGAATCGGACAGCGAAGTCGATGAACTTAGTAAAGAAGAGAACAACGAAATATTATATAACCCAGCTAAGAATGTCACTAAGACTTATGTTAATAAAAAGTTAGTAAATGGTTACCAAACGAAATACGATAATAATAACGTCTATGACGACATATGCAGTGAATTTCTTACGTTTAAAAAGAAAATAAACCCGCCAAAACGTGCTGTGAAGTGTAGGTACACATGCCCACTGTGCAATAAATATTTCATATCCGATTATTTCCTTAAAAAACATATACTGAAACACGTTAATAACAAAGTACAGTGTAATCTGTGTTTTAAGCAATTCAAATCGAAGTTCTATCTCTTCGAGCACAAAAAAATGGTTCACGTTTCGAAACAGGAGAATTTTATAAGCTGTAAAATCTGTGGCAGGTCATTCTTAAACATAAATAAAATTAAATTGCACCAAAAATGTCATAAAATCAAAGAATGCCAACTGTGCAATAAAAGTTTCAAGACTCAAAAGCATTATGACGTTCATATGCAAAGACATGCAGTTAAATTCAGCATGTGGAACAACAGAGACATGCAAACTTGCAGCTTTTGCGAAAAACCGTGTTCGAACGAAAATGAACTCTCGCTCCATGTTAATAAGATACACCTTCAAATAAAACCGTACAGCTGCGACATGTGCGATAAGCAATTTTATACTGAATACAATTTGAGTAGTCATAAAAAATTGCATAGTCTATTTTCCAAAGAGTTGTGCGTCTTTTGTAACAAAACGTTAAAATGTAGGAAGGAATTGGTCGTGCATGTTAGAAAGCATATCGGGTCGAAGCCGCACCAGTGTCCTGTCTGTAGGCGTTCATTTTACTCTGACTCTAAAATGAAGAGGCACATGAAGGTGGTACACGGTGGAAAGTATTGCTGTCGTCTTTGTAGAACTGTTCTGCCTAGTCAAAGTGATCTTAAAAATCATATAAACGTTGTTCACAGCTCAATGTAGCGATTACTTTCGGTTTATACGTTAGATCGTTTATAATAGAAATATATTTACATAATAATATACCTAGTGCCTATGTGCAGTACCGGATTATCCATGTAGCCAATAGTAGGCCTGACGCAGCCAAAAGCTTATGTTAATAACAAAATAATTTTAATATTTAGTATTTGTTGCGAGATAACTAAATTTACCCACCTAGGGTAAGAAGGGGCTTGTGTTACCTAGCGGTCTCTACATGGTCATATTCCGGGCCTGCCTATATGAAATGAGGGTTCTTATGAAATTAAGGCTTTTCCGTATAGTTCTTTGAAGAAGGTGGTTTGTCTGAACGGTTCGTGAATATTTTGTATGAGTTTATTTTAGTTATATTTTGACTAGTTTTATTTTTATTTTATTTTAATAGTAGGGATACTAACGAATTGACGTTTGTTTTTTTTAATTTGATGTAATTTTTAAATTTGCGCTATTATCACCATGGTTATGGGTTAGTTTATAATATATTTATAGTGTTAAGAAAGAAGTATTTTCTTTAACTAAACAATGAAAATAAAATAATTCTATAAAATTTTTAAACTAAGTATGCAAAAATTACGAATATTGTTATTTTTATTGTAGATAATAATAGGTAAAAATTTGAACTAAAATTGTATTGTGGCTGCAGTAATAGTTTTTTTTCAATTTAAGCACACTTGATTACAAAATGTTATGTAATAATGTATTATGACTAAGACATAAATATATTCTATAATGTGAAATTGTTTTATTTAATCCATATTGTGATTCCTACAACATCTTGAGGTCTATATAATAATATATAATATGACTTGATGACTTAAATTATAAATCTTAAGATTTTTAGAATAAAACAATAGATGGATGTGAACATAACAATTAATATAGCCTTGTCGCTAGTGTGCACCTGACAGATTTCAATAAGTGTACCCAACCTAATTACGTCATAGTTCGACACGATGGATACAAAAGTGATAATTATGAACTTACCAACTCAGGGTTTATGGCTTGGCAGTGAAAGTGTTAATTGAAAATAAAGTTATAAATTTATTTTCATCATTACATTGTTAACATATTTTTAGGAAAATATCTGTGTTCTTCTGTTCTCCTACTAATTTTGTGTCTCTACCTAACATGCATCACCATGTAAATGAATAAAGCAATTATTATCGTTGTGCACGCGGTTGTTGGCGGCGCGTTTTACCAAAACGTCATTAAATTATATACCATATATCACTATTAGACTAGGGTAGAAGCCTTTAAAAATAATAAAAAGTGAAAAAAAATAATAGTAGGATGAAATCCATTAGAAAAGGAGGGGAATATTATAAAAATGAAAGGAAAAATAATTTACGGGCGATCTGAGGTCGGGAAGGGGGTAAGGGGGGGGTTTTAAGGGTAAAAAACGGTTTTTCTCGATTTCCGGCAAAACTAAAAGTACTATCGAAAAAAGTCAAATGGCAAAGTTGTAGGTAAGAAAAAGATCTAAAACTCTTGTATTTATACTTTTTTCACATAACCTCAAAATTTATGTGAAAAATTCAAAAAACCAAGTTTTTGGTTTTTTATTTTTATCTTTTACAAAAATTATTTTTTTTTAACGAAATTTGGTGAAAACTTACCTTTTTATGTCTCAAATACGCTGTAATTTATTTGATTAAAAATATTTATTTTTTCACCTTATTTTGAATTAATATCGAAAAAACACCCTAATTTTCAATCGAAAATTCACCCGTCAAAATATCAGCTTTTTTCAAAAAGTTGGTATGTTTTTTGTTCGTTGAAACCTCTACTTTGCGATGGTGAAAAAAAAAATATATGTTACCATAGTAAATCTTCTCAGAAAATGCAAAAAATCGAAAATAACTCGAATTCCAATTTTTTGCAACAAACAGCAACAGATTGGGGCTGGAAGCAATATCAACGTGGAATTACGCCCAAATCTACACAAAAGAAATTAATTCCGGAAATATTGCTCAAAACTATTTTCTGCAGCTGTGAAACTGCATGTAATAGCTTAAAATGTGGTTGCCGAAAACATGCACAAATTTATGTTCAAATTGTCATGGTTCTGAAAATTGCTCCAATATTGAAGAAGAAACCTACGAGGAAATTAATGATTCAGAAGAAATTGTGGATGAAGAACCAACGCATTCTGGAAATAATGTTGGAGAGGAAGAAGGTGGTAGTCATGTTTTGAGCAATATTTCCGGAACTAATTTCTTTTGTGTAAATTTGGGCATAATTCCACGTTGATATTGCTTCCAGCCCCAATCTGTTGCTGTTTGTTGCAAAAAATTGGAATTCGAGTTATTTTCGATTTTTTGCATTTTCTGAGAAGATTTACTATGGTAACATATATATTTTTTTTCACCATCGGAAAGTAGAGGTTTCAACGAACAAAAAACATACCAACTTTTTGAAAAAATATGATATTTTGACGGGTGAATTTTCGATTGAAAATTAGGGTGTTTTTTCGATATTAATTCAAAATAAGGTGAAAAAATAAATATTTTTAATCAAATAAATTACAGCGTATTTGAGACATAAAAAGGTAAGTTTTCACCAAATTTCGTTAAAAAAAAATAATTTTTGTAAAAGATAAAAATAAAAAACCAAAAACTTGGTTTTTTGAATTTTTCACATAAATTTTGAGGTTATGTGAAAAAAGTATAAATACAAGAGTTTTAGATCTTTTTCTTACCTACAACTTTGCCATTTGACTTTTTTCGATAGTACTTTTAGTTTTGCCGGAAATCGAGAAAAACCGTTTTTTACCCTTAAAACCCCCCCCTTACCCCCTTCCCGACCTCAGATCGCCCGTAAATTATTTTTCCTTTCATTTTTATAATATTCCCCTCCTTTTCTAATGGATTTTATCCTACTATTATTTTTTTTGGTTTTAAAAATTATCTACCCTAGTCTATATATGCACCGAGCAATACGCCAATCCTATCAATTAATCAAAAACGAAATATTTAAAAAGAAATGTAAGTATTCAGACGAAAATAATTGATATGCAGTCTTTAGTTGTTCTTAATTTTCGTCACACCTATTAAAACTTGTGAAGACAAAAAAGTTAGTTGGTTGTATATTTTATCTATTTTACGTCGTGAATGGGAACGAGTAACTTCAACCGTTGAACAAAACTGTCATTTTAATTTTCTAATATTATTGAATAAAACAAAATCACGTAGGTAATTCAAAAAACGTAAAACAATGGAGTTATTAAGTTTATTAATTCGTCCTGGAAAATGTAAAATTTGCATGTTATGCTACAAGGAATGTAACAATACACTGAATATTTATAATAATGTGGAAATCGAAGGAAACACAATATCCAAAGATTTAAACATTGCAGAAATTGTAAAATATTTATTTCCTGCATTTGTAAGTTAAATCTTAAAAAATATTACCTACCTACATAATTATACTTGAATTTTCTTATATATCTATGTTCTTATTGTTGTTATTATTATTTACTTATTTTTCAATTCTTTAAATATAAGTAGGTACCAATAGTAATGGCTATATTTTATTTTTTCCTTTTTATTTAAATAATTTCTGTACAATATTTTTTTTGTTTTAGGATATTACTTTATCATATGCATGTCAAGTCTGTTCTGAATTGTTACATAAAATGTATCTGAAAATGGAAGAAAATAAGTATAGGAAAAAATTACTGACTATTATAATCAACGCATTATATAACGAATTAAATGAATGTGAAAATTTGAATATGGCAGCTTTGAAGAAAGTTATTTTAAATGTTAATTTATCTTCAATTTTAAATTCAATTAATAATGTTCCAACTGATTGTTCAAATAATATAAATTTTGATAGAGAAATTGAGAATAGTGCCTTTAAAAATGATCCTGAAAATGAGGCTGAAGACACAGATTCTTCATTACAGAAGCAATGCCCACATTGTTCTAAAACATTTGATAATATGAAGCATTATAAAGCCCATTTAAAGAGTCATGGAAGTAAAAAGAAACAAAAATATTATTATTGCAATCAATGTAATTACAAAAGTCACTGTAAATTGTCTGTACAGGGTCATATAAATAAAAATCATTTAAAAACTCGGCCATATATTTGCCAGATGTGTTTTAAAAGTTTTTTTCATAAGAAAAATTTAAAGGAACACATTGAAAGTCACGAACAAGTTCAAAATGAAATGTGTGAAGTATGCGGTAAAAGATTTTTGCATAAAAGGAATTTAGGTGAACATCTTAAACTTCATTCAGGTGATAGACCGTATGAATGTGAAATTTGTTCAAAGAAGTTTGTTACATCTGGGCGTAGGTTGGAGCATATAAAGAGGATTCATATGGAGAAAACTGAGAACTGCTTGTTTTGTGATAAAAAGTTTAGTTTGAATAAAGAATTGACCAGACATATGAAGAGTGTACATTCAGCATTTTAAACTTTTTTTTAAATGGACTTGTGTTTTATCACATTCATTCTGATGCTAAGTGTCCGTCTCAAGATATAGAATAAATCCATATCACTATATACATATTTCAATAATTTATTTAAACTTTCATCTTAATTAAATAAAATATATCTTGCATATTTATCTCACAACTATTTTTATATAATTAAAAATGAATTGTTAGTCATAAGTTGTCTTTTTTTAATAGAAAAGTTTGACTAATGGTTGATTCTACAAGTGTTAAATCTAAAGGAAAATCGTAGTGTTAGATTATATTTAGAAATATTAAATGAAGTCGGTTAAAAAATATGCACATTTTTATATAAAAAAATATTTATTAAAATGTAAGTTACAAAAGAAATTTCCATCTTATTGTATAATGTTCAAATCTTTTATTCAAATATTTATTACTATACAATAAATATACTTAAGGGCAGTGATTATGAGTATTTTACAATTGCTTAAAAGTAAACTAACAATTAAGTATTATTGAATGTTTATGAATGAATTAGTTTGTTTTGAAAGAAAGCTTATTTAAAAGAAACAGATTATAATTATCCTCATTGTACAAAATTATGGGCTATTTTTTAATTTAAAAACTTAACATTAAAAAATAAAGAACATAACAGCATCCTCTAAATTCTTAAGGATCTATGAGTAAGGCAGTGTATGTTAAACAAAAAATGTGTTTGTAATGTGGTAACTTTGTTTGGTAACTAATATATTTTATAATACTTATTATTTATTTAACCAATAATTAAGTAAATCTTATGTTTGATGAGAGATTAAAGAGGTGATACGAAATATTAAATTATCGGATTTTTACTAGATGGCCTTAGAATATTATTTTTAATCTGTTGATATACTCTTAAATATTTTTGACAGATAACGATTATTAAAACTTAAAAATAAGTATCTTCATGGCGTAACAATGCCATCTAGCGGTGAAAAATGAAATTGTTTGCGATTAATTTCTCTAAGCATTGGCCTCGATCAGTTTTGGATAATCTAATAATGGTAGCCTTGGTTCGGTGGTACGTAGGGTTGTCCGGGTCCTGACGTTGGGTAGCCTCTGGTAGGCTGGTCGGGGTACCGGGCTTCACCTTCATAAGTTACCTAGAACATAGATATTGCAATAATTGACCATTTAAATTAAGTTATATTATTATATATAAAATGATATGAATAAAGTTTTTTTTTTAATAATAAAATTGATACCTACCTCAGCATTAAAACCATTCTTCCAATCAGCCGTATATTTAACTATTTGTGTCCTGCCATCAGGCAAAGCGATTCTATACTCCCCACGTGTAACATCACCGTCGGACTTCGCATTGTGACTGTAGTCGTTACCATCTTCGTTCACAGCATATGCGAAGTCGAATGGCATGCCAGGCTCGTGGTGGTGGTGGTCGTGGTGGTGGTCGTGTTCGTGCTCATGTTCGTGGTGCTGGAAAAAAAAATATATTAGAAGTATTTACTTGGCTTTGTGCATATCCCTCTCGGTAGGTACCACCCGCTAATCAGATATTAAGAATACATCATTAGAATATCTGATGCGGGCTTGTTGTAACAAGACTTGACTAGTAGTGTTCCGGTTTGAACCGGAGCCACATTGTCGATGTAAATGATGGTTAATATTTCCTACAGTGCCGATGTCTATTGGCATTTGGCAGTGGTGACCATTCACAATTACGTTGCCCATTTATATATAATATAGCCGAGATATCTCAGAGATTGCAACGCCTTATATAGGTACCGTACTTCATTTGTGCATTATACTCAAAAGCAGTGAAACCAATAAAAGAGACATTACAGCGTACCTAACAATTTTTCAATTATTACTACCGTAAACGTTTTGTTTTTCGATAAGAAATCATTCTTTTCATATACATATAATAATATAAAATTTTATTTCGATTCGAAAATAACGTTATTACGCTCAGGCAATTTAAAGTTATGGTTTTATATTCGTTTTAAGTTAAAAAAGTTGCGTTCATGATATGTGGTTTTAAAAAGTAATTGTTTTGTGGCGCTAAAATGATTTCTATTCTACGATGCACTAAGACGTTTGTTTATGTTCTGGTATGTTATTTTTAAACATTACATTACAATGCATCATTTATTACAAATTAACAACAGTTAAACTTTATTTTAATAACACACGTACGTAACAAACGTTAAAATAACATTTTATTTTCATACAATGTTTTGTTCTTTTTTATGGATTATTGGCTGTATGATTTAGGATACTGATTTTTTTCAGATTTTCACTTTACCTGCATCATATTGTGTCAATTATTACGACGGTTTGTTGATTTTGATTCAATTTAAATAAGTATATTAATATTTTATTGCCGATAATTTTAATGGTCTACTTAGATTATTATTATTAGTGGGTCGTAACTAATATTTAATATTTTACAGGATATAAAATGAGGGCGGATAATTTGCAAGGTTGTTAAAAAACATTTTTTTAATCCCTTTTGTAGCTACAGACATTTTTTGTTTTAAGATCAATTTATGTAAGCAGATCTTTTAATAGTAAAATCATATATTTTTAACAGAGTATGGTGAAAGATTATCAAGTAAGTTCCTATTAAACTTAAATTTAAAAATATAATTATATTGTTGTGTTAGTGATATATATAACTTTAATATGTTAGAAAATGTATCTTATTAAAATTTTAATTTTTTAATGAAAAACAATAAGCATAAACAAATAATAAGAAAAAAATAATAATATTGATTTCCAGGTCTTGAAGACGGTAAGTTGGATATATAGAAAAAATCAACTACATATGACGCAATATAATGTTTTCATGTCTTAAAACTTATGCATTCTGTTTTTGAAAAGTTAACATATATTAAAAAGTCGGATAAAATAACTATAAACCACATATTAAATACTAGCTGTGCCCCGCGTTTTCACCCGCGATAATAAATAAAAATATAATGAATAAAAATCAGCCTAGAGCATTCCTCGATAAAAGGATTATACAACACAAAAATATTTTTTAAATTCGAACCATTAGTTAGCTTTATATATTAGTATAGAATTATAGATGATTGATTGATTCTTCGTATTTTTTTTAATTTAGAAGGAGTTTTAAAATTAGGTAAGTTTTATTAATATAGACGTAACTAAAATTAAATATATATATATATATATATATATGTACTGTTATTTATAATAGTTATCATCATCATCATTTACAATAATTACATAACATCGTCAAATAAATTTAACTATATAGAGAGAAAGAGACCTCAATAATATAAAATAATAGATATTGCGAAGACTTATTAATATAATTATTTAACTTAACGTAATTATAATAGGGCGTGCAGAAAAAATTCCAACGACGGTTGCGTATGATGTGAAAGTAAATGAAAAAAGCGAAGAATTAAATACCTTAATATCAACTAGATGTACAACAGACAAGGAAATTGAGAGTAAGTTCAATTTAAATTAGTATAATGTTAAATAACTTCATGGATAACTTCTTACTAAGCTCATTTGTAAGTTATTCTGTCGTCTGATCTCTCTCTGGTCGTATCGCTGTCCCATCGGACTGTGAGTGTCACAGAATAGAGAGTGCACCTTTCGTTACCTTGCACAGTGTTATTCAGGACTTCGACGTACTTAATATTAATTTATGGAACACTGCATTTAACAGTATATTGTAATAAACAATATTACAGACCAGATGAAACAATGTTACTTGGTGCTTCATAAATATGATTGATAAATTTAGTTGGTGGCGCATTGGCGATGTTAAGCGATGGTTAAACATTTTTTACAATGCCGTTGTCTATGGGCGTTGGTAAGCACTTACCGTTAGGTAGCCCAAATGCTCGTCCGCCTACCTATACAATAAAAAAAAAATTGTTATGGTTACAGTTGGTGGTCAGATAGATGGTATGTAAAACCATAAAATAATTTATAAATATATATGTATATAGATAAAAAAGACCAACAGTTCTAAATAAAATGGATATAAGGATTCATGAGATGTGGATTTTGGGCAAGTTAACTAAGGTCCAACTGGTTCATTTTCAGACATTTGCATATTATTATTAGCCTGAGCCAGTGATATACTTATCAATGAAAAGCTTTATTTTCTGAGATCTAAGGCCTCTTAGGCCTTTACAAGTTATTAGGCCAAAGGTTGGCAATTAAGTTTGATCTGTAAAATATTAAAGTAATTGCAGCATTTGGTGCAGTTTTTTATCGATTATAGGGTTTCAAATTATTTTTCGGTGAGAAGTTTGATTGTGTTAGTAGCTACAGTCAGAAGGGACATAACATCTTAGTTCCCAAGGTTGGTGGCGCATTGGCGATGTAAGGAATGGTAGTATTTTTACATCGCCAATGTCTAAGGACGGCGGTGACGACTTACCATCAGGTCTCCTATTTGTCTGTCTTTAAACATATCTTAGTTATGGGCTGTAGTGACCACAGATCAGGTGGCCTATTTGCCCGTACCTACACCTACTTATTTTATAACTAGAAACATATAAAGCACATAGATGATATTATTATGTATTTAACAGACGTAGATGTGATGAATGAGACGATCGCCGCATGGCTATTTCTTATTATTATTTTTGTAAGAGACATAAAAAAACAACCCGCTGAGTTTCTTTCGCCGGTTCTTCTCAGGGCTGGGTGTTTCTTTTCCGAACCGGTAGTAGTTTCCAGTTTGACAATCAATAAGTAAGTGTAATACTTCAACATTGAATAAAGTATTTTGAATTTTTATATTTGTGGGTAGTGTCTGCAGAGTCATATTTTTATTACAGTCAGACATTTGCCGACCAAACATTCAAAGCTATTGTTTATGGCCACCTCTTAAAAAAAGTTACACTAATCTATGGGCACTTACAAGTAATTATATTATTATGTTTATAGCTGCTTCTAATGTAGATGGTATGTATAAAAATCATGTAACTAAAATATATCGCCCATTTTATATTTTCAATATTAGCAATTTAAAAATACTGATCTTTATGTGCTTCGAATGGTTATAGGCAAATTGCACATGTGTACGAATATTACGACTGCTATTTACCTCGTACATATTATACACCATAATATTATGTATCTATCATATTAATTGATAACTGGCTGGTGCCCGCGACTTCGTCCGCGTCCGCGTATAAAGCGGTTTTATTACGATATATACATATTGTACTAGAGCTATAGACACACGGTTACTACAGCTTTATTATATGTATAGATTGTTGTATGAATCAATTCGAATAAAAATAGTTTCTAACAATTACCTACAGCTAATTTTTTTTTTAAATACTTAGCTTAATTTTAAGCAAGTTTATCGATTATTTTTTTTTATTTCATGTACCATTCTCTTAGAGACCAATGAAAACGGTACGTTTTTATGATTTTTTATTATAATAAAAAAAAGTTCGTTAAAATATTTTATGTGGATAAAAATATTTTTTTTATTGCATAGACCCAAATGAAAACGGTATGTCATAATATAATTTTATCTATTTATAACAATAAAAAAATTCAATAATTATTGATTATAAGAAAATAAAAAATCATTAAATTTTCTTAGATGAAGACCATGAAGGTAATGACAGTTTAAAGTACTTGTGTAACATGTTTTTATTTTACAAAATAAAAATAAAATTGCAAATTTTATTGATTTTAATAAAAAATATCACTAAATTTCCTTAGGAGAAGACCAAACTTTGAATAAGAAAATAGATGAAGGTAATGGAAGTTTAAAACACTTATAAACACGATTCGTTTTTATTTTATTTATCACTAGCTGTGCCCCGCGGTTTCACCCGTATAATGAATAAAAATAAATAAATGAAGGACTATACAACACAAACATATTTTATAAATTCGAACCAGTAGTTCCTGAGATTAGCCGGATCAAACAAACAAACTCTTCATCTGTATATATTAATATAGATATAGATTATATATTAGGATAGATAGTAAACATCCCAATATAAAAACGATTGAATTTATAGTACCTAACTCTATTAGTTCAAGTACCGGGTCGGCCATTAAATTTAATTATGTATTGGTGGTTTTTGTTTGAAAATATTCTCGTTAGCAGTCAGAACTATAGAAGGTGACAATGCTTACAATCCTATGCCTCGGAAAGCACGTAAAGCAACTGGTCCTGCAACTTTAACACTTTTCGACGGATTTGTCGTATCGGATTAGGAGAAGAGTTGTGTTTACACACAAACTTGTGCCTTATAATATCTTCTCCAGATGTCTAGTATTGATCAGCGACATGTGTCAAATACACTTTTGGGCTAAATCCTCTTTTTCCTTTATTCCACCACGTTGGTCAAATGCGGGCGAATGGATCCATACAAGTAAATAAACAAACTTACTTTCGCTTTTATAAAATTGGTAAGGATGCCTTGGTTGGTTCAAGTAAGAGGAATATTTGATATCACTAGAGGACTTAACCGCACTTTAATGTAATGTATAATGGTTATCATAAATGATAATAATTAATAAATAATACTCATGAATATTCCAGAATTTGTCACCAAGGTGTACATTCCGCCGAAGTCATCAAAACAACCCAATCACTTTGTTGATGACATTTAACAATACAAATATATACAATATTATGTGTTTTTCATTATATTTATTCACATATATATATATATATATATATATATATATATATATATATATATATATATATATATATATATATATATATATATATATTATATAATTTATTGGAAATTTAAGCTGCCCTCTACCTTTCCCGCTGTACTACATACTATGTTTATAAACTGTTATTAGACTTCATTTTAATTACTATAAACCTACCAATTATTTCTTTTATCATATTTAATTGTTAAGCTGAAATCTAATGGATCTTAATATTAGGATAAATTTATATACGTATTGTTATAAGCAAGGATACTTAAACGAGAGTGTGATAAAAATATTTGAAAATTTGATGCTGGTTAGGAAGATTGGGTTCACGTATATGATCAGAATAAGTTGTCATCACTGAGAAAGTGATATACAATATTGACATAATGATCATAATATTTCAAGATTACAAGTAGTGTTGTTTACAAGTCACAGGTGAGTGTGTCCTTATAGTTGGGCCATGATAACAGAATTCGGCCGCGGCATCCAATCTCTAGATAAATTAGTAGGACATGTGCACAAGTAGTGTGCGAGCAAACACAGATGCACTCTTTATTCTAATTCTCTCATCCGATGGGACGGCAATCCGATACGACCGGAAAGAGTTCGGGCGCAAGACCGATGTGCATTCCGAGGCACGGGGATATAACATTTTTGATACTTACTTCATGAGGTCCAGGGCCGGGGGCTGTGGGGGGTGGCACGTACGTCGGATGCGGCGTGGTCGGTCTATAAGTGGGTGGGCTTGGCTGAAACCAAAAACATGATTACTTGCAACAATCGTTCATCAATGGCGGACATGTGTTTCCTATATCCTGTCTGTACTCCTGACAACGAGCACGCAACATTTTATAGCCGTTGAGTAGTTAAGACTTGATAGCATAACAATCAAACTCACTTTCACGATTTTTTAAACTCATAATGGCCAGTGATTGACCCATGTAAAGCATTGACACGGTCTAGTATGTAGCACGATTGCCTAAATGAAACCTTTTTACGCCGGATTTAAAGACACCAACGTTATGCCTATCAGACAATCCGTCGGAGCGGCACGGTAGCATGCGCAAGCGATCCCGTGACGCATCCCTTAAGACTGGAAGGGTACCGCTGGTTAGTAGGTATTCCGTTGACCGGGGTGCACTCGGTGCCCTGGACATACGGCCAGCCCCACATACCCCCAACTGTTCCCGTGGGGGAAACGCGTAGGTAATGCGTTTTTTCAGCGATAAAAAAGGGCCTCAGACTATACGTATTTAGGCAAAGTATTCCACAGTCTATAATTAGTAAGAATCTCGAGTGTCGTTAACCTTAAACGGACAACATGAGACGTA
Source organism: Nymphalis c-album (assembly GCA_963151315.1). Lineage (NCBI taxonomy): Eukaryota > Metazoa > Arthropoda > Insecta > Lepidoptera > Nymphalidae > Nymphalis > Nymphalis c-album. The sequence continues at coordinate 772,311 of OY720612.1, forward strand.
AGTCAAATCGTATTGAAATTGATAGATTTATCTCACAATTTTCAAACACTAATTAACAAACATCAATACATCGATTGTTGTTTGTTTAAAACGAATAAAAACTGTACGATTGTTTAACCCTCATTGTGATCCAAACAATACGTTGCCTTGGTCCATTAAGACCTATTCATATGTCAAAATTGTTTCACTATAGAAATTAGTGACCATGAAAATATTCAAATATTGTATGAGAACGGTCTGTTATCATTTATTTAATTAATATTCATAATTAGATTTTTTGTACAAAATGTGAGAAAAGACGTTTGGGATGAATGCATCCCGGTTTGGGAAGGGATGAATATAACTATATTAACACGATTCCTCAGCCTCTCCGGTATGTGCCGAAGACGGCCATCGCACTGATTTTAGGGTGTAAGAAATCCACATAACCGCCTCCCCTAAAAGCTAAGCCTTTCAATGGTTTCCACTGATAATTTCATAGGAAGGTTTACTTCCTGGTTTCCAATCAAAAGACAGAACAATCCAAACGAGCACGTAACCTTTTTGGCTGTGCAGAACTGTTTCATGTGAGATTCTCTCAGGTTATGAAAGTGACGGAATAGATACATACATATAAGCCCTTTAATACATTCTGCGCAGTTGGCGAATCTCTAAAAATGGCCGTCGTGGACGAAATAATTCAGAAGGACATCTTCATCACCAAGGTGAATTCACGGCTGAATTAATTTATTCATACTTGGGAAACAACAATATAATAGAACATACTTATTAGTGGTACTTCACACACATATCAAGTGGCCAGTTACCAAAGCAAAAATTAAAAATAATTATCTGTGAATTATTTTATAGTTTGTTTTATATTGTAAAAATGATGTGAAAATTTAAAATAAGAATAATATTTTAGTAACACGTTATAAATGCGAAAGTGAGTATAATTGTTACGTTTGATTCACATTGTAACTCTTCAACCGATTATTTATCGAAACTGCGTACACGTCAGAGGCACAAAAAAGGAGATAGGGTAACCAACACCCTCTTATCCAGTCGATATCGGAAACTAGTAGTATTATAAATTAGAAAACGTACCAAAAATTAATTGAGATTAACTGATGCTTGCCGGTACAATATTTATGAGTTAAACCCACTCAGACGGGCCTGCACTGAATAAACAAATTGAATTTGGAAATACATAAATTAAGCTTTAGAAGCTTCTATGCTTAAGAATAAGTGATGCCTATTTAACTTTCGAATAAGGTACAAATCATGAGTAATTTGTTTCAACATCATTTAAACTAGATGGCGCTACATGTACTTAAACTACTTATAGTCTGTGCTATGATATTATTAATTAACAATATTTATTATGTACCAGTGTAATTATAGGCACAAGGGGCATAACATCTTAGTTCCCAAGGTTGGTGGCGAATTGGCGGTGTAAGCAATGGTTAACAATTCTTACAATGCCATTGTCTATGGGCGTTGGTGACCACTTACCATCAGGTAGCCCATATGCTCGTCCGCCTACCTATACAATAAAAAAACACGTAATTACCCAGCTGTTTTATATTGGCACGCTAATTACAAGATTATTGAACTTACCGATCTTCCATTTCCGTTTGTGGGTGGGAAAGGAATTTTCGGAGGCTCGTATGTATAGCCCTTGCTCGGTGGAAGGTACTCGTTAGCTGCCAGAGTTGCACTGATGTACAAGCAGGCGACAAGGCAGCCGAACCACATCTGAAATAATACATAAAAAGATTGATCATAATTATCTTAGGTTATCGGTATATATAGGAGTCGATCAAAATTAAAATAACATAATTCATTCATGTAGGTTTGGTCATGCAGTTTTGAAACACGGACAATATTGATTGTGACTCTGTCGCTCAAGTATTGTGTGTGAATTCAGTCTCAAGGAAAACTAGCAGAGTTCACAGGACATATACAAGATCCGATGGGACGACATCCGGGTTGTAACTGAGAATTTTTCGGCAGAAAAACCCAAAAACGTTTTAATGACTCGACTCGGAATTCGAACCTAGGACACCGGTAGTATAAATAGCCACTAGATCGGGCAACACATTCACACGCTTTGTAAACCAGTGTTAAAGTAGTTAATAATGATTATTTATTGAGACATGTCATTGGTTATGAAACGTTGAAAGATTCCGAGAAAATTATCAAGAAAATTACGAAGATTAAATATGTGATGGGAAGAGTTTTTCTAATAATTACATACATAGGTCTATGTGTCATGATTTGATTTATGTGGAAATTTAAACGGTACACATTAAGACGTTTTATATATAAAATGTAATCTCTATATAAATTATATAAGAAAACTAATTTTCGCTCGCATTAAGCATTTAGTGTTAGTTATTAAAAAGTAGCCGATGACTTTCCAAGCTAAATTTCAATAAAATCGGAGTTTTTTTATTTATTTTATAGGTACGCGGACGAGCATATGAGCCACCTGATGGTAAATGGTCACCAATGCATTGTAAGAAATGTTAATCATCGCTTACATCATTTGCCTCAAAGCTCTACCACCTACTAAAGTTACTAAGAGTTACATTAGCATTTATTATGAGTTTAGATCTCTACTCCTGCAAATTCAAATTCAAACATCATGAAAGAAGGTCAAACTGTCAGACATACGTATTAATATTATGTGTATGTATATAAAAATATATTTTTAATAAATGATAGAGTGCATCTTGGTCACGAGCGGACGGCCTTGCACTATTGAATCATAACATTACTCGTATCGACAGCAAATACATTGTAAAAGGTATATAGTTATTATATTATATAAAAAAACATTGTTGAACAGTAAAAGGGCTGATATTATTATGAGCAATATTCATAAGACAATTTACTTAATAAAATAAATGTATCCTATTTTTTAAAGGCTTGAAAGTACTTGTTTGTACGCGCTAATCTCAAAAACTATTTATTCAATTTGTTTTATTCCTTTATATTAAATAGACCAATTATTGATTAACGTTGTATGCCATATTGTTTAATACGATATATTTTTGTAGGAGAGTAATCGAAAAACGCCAAGCATAAAATCTTGGGCGTTTCAATATGAGAATCTCAGAGGTGGCGGTTTTGAACCTGTGAGACAAAATTAAGATCCATGAATTCTAGCCACTAAGCCATCTTGGTTCTAAGAATCATTATAAATTATCAATGGAGGAGGTATTGGCTGTAATTAGTTCTTTGTGTGTGTAATTACATTTGTCAATCATGAGTGTAATTAAAGTTTATAATTGCGAGAAGTGTCAATTGTGTCGAATAAGTCGGCATTGAAATCTTAATTTCTCATTAAATCGATGTTTGAGTTTATTAACAATACTTAGGCTAATCTCAAGAGAGAACCAACTGCACAGGATATACAGTGTACAAGTGCTCAAACACAGATTAACACAGATTAACTCACTCACGTTAGTTAGGTCCTAGTATGGAATGGTGAATAATTATTACAATATCTAAAAGATAAAAGTCTATAGATAGTCAACCAAGTCAACTTATTCGCCTTCCAATATTAAATTAAAAAAATATTATGCATGTTAATTTTAGTTAACGAATCCATGTAAAGATAGAAAGTAGACGTTTTTAAAATAGAACAAGCTAGACAAACCATTTTTTGTAACGAATATCAGTCACGACTTGAAATATGTTTTTTCAAGATGATCTTTTACCAATTTAGAAACGCACGATTCGGAATATATTAAGACCACTAGCTGACCTGTAAACGTAAAAATCATACAAAGCTACATCTCTCATCCTATTCCAGAGGGAGATCGCCTTAAAGTCGATATTTCCTAATATGATCCAAATTTACCCAAACCCAAAGTATAAGTACTAGTCAAAAAACAGCTGAAGTATCGCCTAGGTAAATCACAAGTTTAAATAAAATTCGCCTTTACTTAGTTAAAATGTTATTTTCGTTACGTAAGTGTCACACTGCTGGGCTAATGTTCTTTATGAGGAGAAGACTTGGAGCTTAATTCTACCAAGCTGTCCTTATGCGAATTATGGAAGTTTCCTCACGAAGTTACACTTCACCAAGTACGACATGAATTAAGGACCTCCAGACCGATTTCGGCTACGGCGGCCAATCTCAAGAGAGATTAGCCAACTGCGCAGGAGATATTATAGCGCACAAGTGTGGGCGCTAACACAAGTGCACTCTCTATTCCCTAGCTCTCATAATCCGATGGGACGGCAATCCGACACGACCGGTAAGAGTTCAGGCGGCGGACCAACGGCTTAACGTGCTTTTCGAGGCACGGGAGTGTACACACTTCCAACTTCTAGACTCCGGGCTGCTACTGAGAATTTTCTGACATGAAAACCCAAAAACTATTATAACATGAATCATAAACAGAAATTAAGCACTTCAATACTTTTTACTTGGTACTTAAACCCCAAAAATTTCGAAACAACGTTTTTTAGCTACTGGTTCGTCTCGACTACATTACGTAATTAGGTATTACAGATATATACAAAATCTAGTGTATACATATATATTATCTGTAATCTTTCTGCTGTCGTTACGTATTCCCATAAAATGTATTGTATTCAACATCTGTCCGACGCTTGCACACGACTTCACTTATAAGTGAGAAAAATACAAACAAAAGAATTGTTCGTGTATTGAGCGGAGTATTTAGCGTTTTGACACGGTAATATAATTTAAAATGCTACACGCTATTATATTGGTATGCAAGATTTGCATAATATACTAAATTAAACATTTTATTATGTATTCTTTGCAAATTTAATTAGGTATAATAAATACAGCTTAAGAGCGGCGCTTGCTGTTTGCGTTTAGGCAATAGTAATATGGCTAATGGACTCCACAATTGCTGATAAATTTAAAGATTAAGCGTATTACGTAGCTTTAAGCTTTACTATACCCTATTCCAATTGGAATAGAAATAAATGTAAACAAACCGTAGATTTACAAATTGCATGCGATTGTCAAATCGTTCTGCATTATTATGCACTGTAAACAGTTCTTGATTAATTTACCCTTATTCATAATACAACACTATTCCAATTAACTAGTTATAACCACATTAATTTAACTTCCAAAGTTTCGAATACAACTTCGTGTACATTGAGAACGCCATCTTTTCGCGTATCCATAGTGAATGTCATAGATTATTCAAGATGTCGACCAATGACATCGCGTCAATTGATATCGGTGACCAATGATATCGCATTAATTCGTTGTCAAATTTGTTTATTTACGTTTATTCCTGTTGTGGTTGGAGTAGGATATACGTCTATTCGTCTGCTTTCCCTGAATCTCAATACTCAGGAGCTCTTAGTGACATCGTGATGTTTAATTTTTTGTACCAAAACACCGTAATATCGATATATATGTGGATAATGATATATAATATGTTTGATATAGACTTCGACACCGCTACTGATGAACACGAAAGTTAGCATATACTTATATATTTTATAATTTTTCAATACTCATCGGTAGCTGACACTGGGGACTGTAATACTTCAATTTCTTTACCATTTAACCTATCACCATGACATGTAGACCAAAGGACAACGTCTGAGGTTTGGTTAGTCTATTATAAATTAGTTATTCACATAATGATCCATTTAAAATCATCTTTCATAACAAATTAACGATAAATGAATACTTGAGAATATTTCATTGCACATAAACAGAATCGTGTTGTAATGAATATAAGAAAACACGTCCATATTTCTTAAGAATATCATCTACTTGAAGAGGATCTGGATCGTTGCGAGCGTTCCCATAGGTCGAACAATGAATTGGTCAATTTAGTTAAAGACGTTCGGTTTCATTGTTTGTGTAAAATATTATAGCTTCATAATATTGTTCAAATACTTTGATCTTAATGTTCTGGGTGACTTTGGATTGTGTTAAGCGATTATAGATTATATTGTCACTTAAGTAATATAAAATTTACAATGCGATGTAAAAAAAATACTTGTTTTTAATTAATTTTTGGCGCGAAAACAATAATTTCATTTCTTCTTCAATTTAAACGCGTAGACGTGATATCGTTTACGCGTTAAAAATAAAAATAGTTAGATAATTTTATATATTAAGGGCAATGTCGTCATTTGTTTGGCAGTGTTTTCTTATTAATTTCGTGTCAATGAACATATGAAGCATATAGACATTATATACATATGTATACTATAACTACACACATTTAAATTAGACATCTAAATTATGTTTTTTTTTAATATATTTAGGTAGACTATATGCATTTCAGTATATAAATATAAATACTATATGCATATATGATCGCGTACTGTTGTGTAATATAAAAAAATTACAGTTTTAAAAATACATTATTAATACATAAATCTCTTTTACATTTCATTTAATAGACCTACGTAATACAGTGGAATAATTTGTAATAGTAAAAGTTAGTTCGTGACCCGCCACGCCCGAGATGAATGTTGCATCAATCGTGATTCCATTCCGCGGTTTAATGTCAAAATGTCCCTAAACTTTAAAAGATTGACATTAAATTAGATTTAGTAATAGTAAAATGTAAAGTGACATTTATGGTCACGTTTTAAATTGACTCATTCATTTGAATGGAAATTATTATATTGAACAAACCAACATAACGTCGCAATGGATGTATATTAAAACTAGCAGTGCCCCGAGGTTTCACCCGCGTATAATTAATAAAAATTAGCCTAGAACCTTCCTCGATAAAAGAGCTATGCAAAACAAAAATATTTTTTAAATTCGAACCAGTAGTTCCTGAGATTAGCCGGATCAAACAAACAAACTCTTCAACTTTATATATTAGTACAGATGCAACATTTTTATAATTACATAGTTCTTAATAAAAAGGCCTGTTGTATTTGGCTGGTTATTAACATATTACCAGGACCGAAATATATTTGGTGTAATTTGGTATGTAGTAAGTTTGAACCCAAAGGAAGGTTTTTATTCATAACTCGCCCCCCCTTTTAACACTGAATGAACTGTGTGTATTAAATGTGTGCGAAAACACAGGTATACATACGTATCTACTCTCTTATATCTATTATAGGCTTAATATATAAAAAAATAATATAAACTTTTACTTTCAATAAAAAAAACAATTTTTTTCATTGATTTTTTTTAATTTAAAGTACCAAATGAAGACTAAAATGAAATTATATTGTAATTAGATTAGAAAGCGCTTAACGTGACTTTTTTATACGCAATTACTTAGATTCGTTAATGAGATTTGTGGATAGCAAACTTACCGCCCCTAAAACGTGGAGCAGCATATTAGTGCTATAATATTGCCAGGTAAAAAAATTGTAATTCACCCAGATATATATCATATAGGATATTATGTTGATATAGGATATTGGATACAATATTTTGTCTCTTGAGGACGCCATATTTAATTTACAACGATACCTCATTTGTCAAATTATTAAAAGTACGCTTAGAAGTTATAATCGAACAGATGAACCACATACATACATACCAGACAAAATCATAATCCTTTTTGTTTCACATAATCGGGTAAACGATAATAATAGTTGTAATATTTATAAACTATAATTAGTTTAATAAATATCTATACAGTTTTTTAATAACACTACGGACAGTTCGGCTACATCTTAAGCTTTGGCATAAATAGGCAGGGTGAATTATTTCATATGTTTGAGAATCCTTATGTAAGGTCCTCCAGACCGACTTCGGCCACGGCGGTCAAATTCAAGAGAGATTAGCCAACTACGCAGGAGATATTATAGTGCACAAGTGTGTGCGGAAACACAGGTGCACTCTCTTTTCCTTAGCTCTCATAATCCGATGGGACGGCAATCCGTCACGACCGGAAAGAGTTCAGACGCAGGACCAACGGCTTAACGTGCATTCCGAGACACGGTGTACACGCTTCCAACTTCCGGGCTGCTACTGAGAATTTTCTGACAGAAAATCCCAATAACTATTTATTGGCCCGACCTGGGAATTGAACCCAGGACCACCGAGTCTGCGGCCTTATATCTAGCTGCTAGACCAACGAGGTAGTCCTTATGTATTAGCTAATTTGTAATAACATCTTGACCACTTTCAGAACATGTACTTGACCTGTATTACATAAGCTCAACTACATATGCGGTTAATCTCTATTAAGATTAATCTTTGTCCGTCTGTGTTGTGTAATGGCCAATTTGTAAGTCAACGTTTCACATATTTTTTTTAAACAACAGGTATTGTACGTAAATTTGAGAGATATTTTTGTCATAGATAAAATTCCGCATACATTTCATTGATAATTATCAATTATATTTTTAAAAATTATCTGTGGTTGATTTTTGACAGATTAATAAGCAAATGTAATGCTTTTGTATTTAGAATAAAGGATTTGGTTTTCATTTCATGTTTAAAATATGAATTAATCCTAAAATCTCGATGCACATCTCAACATAAGATCTAAGATGTTATGTAAAAACTTCAGTTTAACCATAAAGCCGTAACAGACACACAGAAATTCGAATTTAAATATTAGTATGTAGGCCGAATAAATGATTTTTTTTCGTAATTTCAAACTTCATTTTTAATAACAAGGTAAAACAAGTCTGTCTAAACGATGATGCGAGCTTTTGTTTTGACAACTTAATTATATTTACTTAAGCTTAAAAAAAAATATAAGAATTTAAATAGAGCATACATACTTGCAAAATTTTATTTTCTGGATTTTGATTTCAGTTCAGACAAACAACTTATAATAGTCGTCACTAGGTGGTACCACTCGAGAGTGCGCGCGTTTTGAGTGGGTATCACCCACTTATCAGTTATTCCGTTAAGTTGAATCCCGTTTTGAAGGGTAATTGAGACACTGTAACTACAGGCAGGCTTGCGGCAAGGCTGCCTGCACTATTCATGAATACCCCCTAATATTATGTTAAAAATATACATATATAGGTATATATATAAATAATGGAACCGATGAATGGATTGCTTAAGGGATATTGATATATGCAAGAAGGAATACTGATTAGAGATAGGAAATAATATAGAAAAAATATAATGAACAGTGTTTCCTTTTTAAAATAATATTCAAATGGAAATAAAATAAAACAGATTAAAATGAAAGTAATATCGACCGTAGACTACTCTTGTTTTATAATATGCAAATTAATGTATATAAGCGGATTAACTGAGTCGTTTTACCTAAAATAAGTTGTATAAAGTTAATTATACAATATGTTACAAAAATGGTTTGAAGTCATTTGCCGGTAGCTTATCTCTAAATATATTTATATTTAATTATTATTTTTTATTTAATCTGTATGCAATTGACCGCATTTTTTTCCTTTATTTGGCTTTTATTACGATGTTACTTGTCAACTCTCACTTTATAAAAAAATATACAACACCTTTCTTTTTAATTTTTTTTTATTTATTTCGCCCCAAAATGCTATCTTTATTAAATATTTTGTCGTAAAGTTAGTGTCATGTGAAAAAAAAAAACGTAAAATATGTTAGTATTTAAATTACAATATATAAAAAACTACATTTAACCTAAACTCAACATTACCTGTAACATTTTAAGAAATCTAAAATACTTTAAAAAAAATAAAATGATTTACTCGGAATATTCCCTTAAAATAGTGTAGCGTTGCAAGCAATAAGCAAAATATCTAAAAAAGTTTATACTCTATTACATGTTGCAATCTTTGTAAAAATGTTTCGCGCCATAACCATTTTGACACATCATTCAAAATGGCCGTCATAAAGCAACATAGAGCCTACAGCTTGTAATTAAATAATCATTATTATTTAAGACCAACGCAACGAAACTCTCACGATGGATTATTAAATATGAAGGAAAATATCGTGACCTTTACGTTATTTTTTATCTATAATTTGAATTAGAGATCGCATTTTGTATGTCAGGTCTTGCTGATTATAATTAAAAATGAAATAATGGTGTGGCGTTTTTTTATTACAAGAAAACGAAAGTACCCTATGTGTAGGATTAAAAATATTGTCGCATAATTATCATGAAATTCTATAATTATGTATATTTCTTTGTGTTTCAATATTTATTGTAATTAGTTTTCATTGTGATTTGCCTTCGCCTTAATTAAATATAAAAAAAAAACACAACAGTCTTAGCGTTTAATGAGCAGAATAAAACGCTTTTACTTGATATTTTTTATTGCATTATATAAACATGTAACGTTACAGTAAAACCGATATTTATAATAGGCGATATCACTGATTAATTTAATATATATTTCTAACAATAAAAAACATCTAATTGGAATGCTTTATTGAATTGTTTGAAATAACAAAGTCGATCTGATGATGGTATACCTTAACGAAAAACCACATAATAATAGTATTATAATAGGTTAAAGCGACAAGGTATTTTGTATTTGAATGCAAGTTGAAATTGATTATATAACATTGTAACCTGAATAGCGATATAATGGCAACAAAACCTAACGCGTTCAAGGGTCAAGGGGTAACCTTGGACGCTCATCAATGTAATGTGAATTATATATAAATTTTGTATTAATAATAAAATGTCTTCGACGATCTGTCTGTATGTTAAATTAAATATTTTTTATTTGGTTGGTAGTCATTGTCATAGTAAAAAACTAAATATACTTCATTTAAGTAGATTCACTATTTTAAAGGAAATATAAATCATGAAAACACTATTCGGAAACGAAAAACTCTTCAGCTTTTTTATTCAAAAATAAAATTCGATCATCGACTATAGAGTATAAACAAATAAACCTAGCTTTATGGTTTTAGTATTATCTGTACAATATTATAAAATTATATTGAGTATAGATAGATCTTCAGCATTTATGGTTTTATTTTAAGGTTTCCTTAAATTTATAAATTGGTAAGTTAAAAATATTTCCAGGTTTTTTAATATAAAATCGAATACCTTGCCCCAGAAAAGATCTATTGACTTTGCGTATTCAGAAACTTGGGAACTTGTAAATACACTGTCGTAATTGCCAGTACGTTGTTAGAACCTCCGAAAGACAATAGATGTCAAATAATAAGAAGGTTTAACTATACGTCTAAATATTCTCGTGACGTTTCATTGAACACGAGATGAATGTATAGATAATAAAAAATATTTGTTTGTCTGTGTTTGGATATGGCTATGGCTGGCAACGATCTTTTAATGTTAGACAACTCGGTCGGTCTTTACTCGGTGGTAGAGCTTTGTGCAAGCTCGTCTGGGTAGGTACCACCCACTCATCAGATATTCTACCACAAAACAACAGTACTTTGTATTGTTGTGTTCCGGTTTCAAGGGTGAGTGAGCCAGTGTAATGACAGGCACAAGGGACATAACATCTTAGCTCCCAAGGTTGGTGGCGCATTGGCAATGTAAGCGATGGTTAACATTTCCTACAATGCAATTGTCTATGGGCGTTGGTTACCACGTACCATCAGGTGGCCCAAATACTCGTCCGCCTATCTATACAATAAAAAAAGACTACCGCTGATACCTAATAATTTACAAATTCTATACCTAATTCATGTAGGCATATATATAAAACTTTAAAATATTTCCAAGGATTTTCGTTTCAACCTGATACTAAGGGTTTGCTATTTTTTAAATACAGTAGGTGCTTGATTTGAATCCACGACCTTTAATTACGGTACCAGTTCTTTCTACTGGGTCATCTAGGATCCATATATGTACATAAGTATTAATAAAACCTTCTAAGGTTGGAAAACGTCTCAGATAATGAATAACAGAGCCAGAATTACCCTTTAAGGTGTAAAGGTTGTAAATAAAAATTGAAGCTAAAGATTAATAAAATAAATCCAAGTATTTTTTTTTTATATATAGTTGACAACAGTTTTTTATATAATATGTATGCGGACTAGATCACCTGATGGGAAGTGGTCAACACTGCTGATAGACATTGGCATTGTAAGTAATGATAACCATCCCTAACTAGTAATACGCGACCAACCTTGGGAACTAAGATGTTATGTCTCTCGTGTCCATAGTCTCATTGGCTATTTCGGTAGTATCATTGTAATCATATATGTAAAGGAAACATGACGTATTTCTTTAAACATATTAATTGTATTACTTGCGTTTAACATTTATTATATAATCCTAATGTTAGCGGTATATATCAAAAGTTTATGCCCTTCCTAAGTTCAAGCTGGCTTCATATCAAATTTCATTAAAATCGGTTCAGTGGTAACCGTGAATGCGTAACAGACACAGTTACTTTTGCATTTATTTTATTATAATACTAGCTGATACCCGCGACTTCGTCCGCGTTGCTTGATATATTAAGAAAGTTTTCTTATGTACGAAGGAAAAAACATCAAAAAGATCGCAAGCAAAAATATACTTTGTTAAAACATACATCACTGAACACGCAGTGCATATACAAATCGTTGTTTCTTGCAACTTTAATAACTTTTTATTAAATGAAGATATCGCAATATTTTTTTTTGCTAAGGGCCAAGTGTCTAATAAATAAAGTTTAGAAAATTTCATTGAATTCATCTATTCAGTAGTTTTGCTGTGATGCGCGCACAACTGCAGATCTCTATTATTTTATTTATATATATTAATAAAGATATAAATTGTTTAATATAAAAATGCTCTAAGTAGTGAGTGTGATCGTTAACCTCTCTATAAACTTTGACTTTCGTTGCTGACCGTACGGAACTAAGTAATTTGTCCATCAAGTCGATTCCGTCACAATGACCGCTCATTTCAGTAATTATGCGTTTTACCTGACGCCGGAGCCTTTGCGAGTTTATATAACATTGCGCTTAGATATACAAACATTATATAACAATAACATTCTAATTTTCGTGAAACGCACAAAATATATTTCAACTCTTGCTCGATAGATAGTGATAACATCGTGAGGAAACCTGCCTGTGTCGAATCTACCACATGTGTATCCAACACGCATTAAGGCAGCTTGGAATAAGCTTCAAGCCTTCTTTTCGAAAGGAGAGGAAGCCTAAGCATAGTATACCATTACCATTACTTTAAATATTAAAAAAAAAACATTGAACAAAGTTGTCCTCATAAAAAGCATTATGAACTTTAAATTTCTTGTTAATAATAAAAGATAACTACACCACTAAAAATATAATCAAAACTTATAAAATGTGAGTTTCAGATGAAAAAAATCAATGAAATTGATAAAAAATGGTCTCAAAGTGCGATTAAAATAATAACAAACGTGCCTTTCATTGTATCATTTTACGTTTTATCGATAAATAACGAGTTTGAGATAAAAAAAACGCATTGAATGGTTTTAATTAACGAAATTACGAGCGTTTTGTTTTTATTGTTGAAGCTTTATACGACTAAGGCGAAAGAGAAATTCACTTGGAATTTGCAATCGAGTTTCTCTGTTGTATTTATATCGCTTTTAGAACGAACGAGTCATTGTAAATTTTCTTTCATAGGATACCGAGGACGTTTATGGTTGTTCATTATGTTAGTATTGATTTTATACCGGTTCTAGAATTTACACTTCGATTCAATTTATTTTACATCTATATGTAAATAGGCGAAGATAAGACCTTTTTCTCCGATATTTGTTATACGATATTACTAAAATATCTCCTGCGCAGTTGGCTAATCTCTCTTGAGATTGACCGCCGTAGCCGAAATCGGTCTGGAGGACCGTACCTTATACGATATTCGTTATTTTGTCTGATGGCTATAATATGTTTAACAAACATTTAAGTTCATATTTTCAATTACGATTAATTAATTAAAATTGATTAATTAAATTCATATAAAAATTTTAACAAAACAAAAACCGACTTCATAAAAAAACAAATTAATATGCACTAAACAGTAAAAAAATAATTGCGTATTCTTCTATAATTTGATAATTAACTTACTATTTTCTACTCATCAATATGTAGGTACGAATGTGTTGTGTGGTTGATAATTTATTTACAATTATTGTTACTTTTGGAGTCGATGTCAGCCAAGGTGGGCTTATAACTACATACATAGTTGTAGGTGAGATGTGCTTGTGTCGCACGCGCAACTTAACGAAGCGAATAAAAGTCAATTTGTAATGTGTATGTTTTTAAAATATTCCCGTATTATTATTGCTAGGTATATTATAGTGTTTCCTTAGCTGACATCGACTCCAAAAATAACAATAATTGTAAATAAATTATCAACCACACAACACATTCGTACCTACATATTGATGAGTAGAAAATAGTAAGTTAATTATCAAATTATAGAAGAATACGCAATTATTTTTTTACTTTTTAGTGCATATTAATTTGTTTTTTTATGAAGTCGGTTTTTGTTTTGTTAAAATTTTTATTTATTTTTCGATTTTTAGTGAATCTGAAGTACACTCACTAATTTGTAGAATATGGGTAGACCTACTAATCGTGCAGCTCATATGAGACAGCGCCATTTATATTATTATTTAAATATATTAATCTAAAACAGTGAAACATAAAGAAAAATGCATTTTTGTACTTAATTAATAAATATTAGTTAATATGGTTAAATGTATGAATATAAATTAACATATTTTGATTAAATAGATTTAGTTGGTGGGGTAATTTAGTTGGGCAGCCATAACATAACCAAATAGTTATTTCTAGTAATAATTAAATAAACTGTATGTTTATAGATGTTGTGTTATACCATTCTTCACCATAAAATATGACGGAATGTCTGTATATTAAAAAAAGGGGAAGTATCTATATTATCCTAACTAATATTATAAATGCGAAAGTAAGTTTGCTTGTGACGCTTTCAGGCCTAAACCACTAAGCCGATTTAAAAAAATCTTTCACCAATCGAAAGCTACATTATCAGGGAGTGATATAGGCTACATTTTGTCCCCATATTCCCACGGGAATAGGAACTACGCGGATGAAACCGCGGGAAAAACACTAGTAATCAATATATAAATATACATAAATATAACATGTATATAAGAGTACTTATACGATTCTATATATATATATGCATAATTTTCAAAATTGGTCTCAACTTTTAGGAGATGTTCAAATATGTTTCAATTACAAACATAACATATATACTAATGCTTACATGCATAACTCATAATATAAAGAGGAAAGATTTGATTTTTGTTTGATTTTTTATTACGATTTAAATCAATAACTACTCGACCGATTTTAAAAATTCTTTCACCTTTATAAAGCTACGTCTTTACCGAGTAATATAGGTTTTATTATATTTTCAAAAACTTATAGATCCCTACTTAAAATGGAACAATGTAACCCAACGTATCAAACTGTTGCCTATAAAAGTTATTATTTCGCGTGCGCTGCGAAAACTATTGACGGTATATAAAGAAGTGTTTTTTACAATAGTACTATAATAACTTGATCATAACGATGTTATGGTAGGTGAATGATAAATCTAGATAGCCTATAAAAGATTCGGCCGTGTATCGTTAATTTGCTACTAAGAATTGAAGATTTCCGTTACTTTGTCATGGATCCTATAATCAGAATCTAACCAAACTATCATCAAACAACCCTTGAAGTATACTCTTTCTAATAAAAAAAAAATCATCGAAATCGGTTGGCGTGATATTGAGTTATTCGTCCAATTGTCGCGCACATACCTCATGCAAATTTACGACTTATATGGTTTTCTCATGGATTCCATTGTCAAACCTGGACTAAAAAAAAATGGGACCCCATGGGAAGCAACCCCTTTCAAATAAAAAAAAAATCATCAAAATCGATTCACCCAGTCGAAAGTTATGAGGTAACAAACATAAAAAAAAAAAAAAAAAAAAACATACAGACGAATTGATAACCTCCTCCTTTTTTTGAAGTCGGTTAAAAATACGATACACTTAATAGGTACTTCTGTAGCTGAATAGTTGTAAAAAAATTGCTTATAGATTTCGTCTCATAGAATTAACTTTCGGACATAACAAATATTTAAGAATGTCTGGCATAATACCTTTGCCTTTTCTGGTACAAAAAAAAATCTAGCGTGTTATATGTATATAATCTAACAATAATATAAATGCAACAATATATATTAACACATAATGCGTCATTAGATTTTTAAATTTCACATGACGTCATGACTCGAACTCAAGATTTTAGCCAAATATATTCTAACCAAAGAATGATATTCCAACATTCCAACCATTGGATAACTTAAAAGACGATTGAGGATTGGTCAAGTGTATCAATTGAGCACGTACATCAACGTCAAGGGAATCAATCTGCCATATCATTTTTCTTACGTTTTTATTAATTATGCTCCGGAAAATAAATGGAGTAAACAACTCAGTATAACCGTTTTGTTTTTCAAACAAAACACAATATTTTTATATTTCAAATAATTCAAACTTCGAATTCGAACATTTTTTTTTAATTGCAGTAATGTCTACAGAACAATATTATAAAACATATTATACACGAATTGTTTCTGACTCAGAATCCTCATTAAAAAATACCATAAATATTACAAAGAATAATTCACCATAACATTAAGATAGCGATCAAAACCTCAGAATCTAAATATGGCGTTTAAGTTAATCTACCTTTTACAAAGCCTTGCAGATTAGACCTTTAGGGATTTACAATAATTATATATTAAAAAAATTACGTAACATCAGATCCGTCTTAAAATTACGTTATGGTTAGAAAAATCTATAATATGTATATTTACAAATCCTTGTTTCAGACGACTTCAACGGCAAAGAGTATAAAAATAACTTTGACCTTCATTTGACATTTTTAACTTGGTGGTAGAGCTTTGTGCAAGCTCGTCTGGGTAGGTACCACCCACTCATCAGATATTCTGCCGCAAAACAGCAGTACTTACTATCGTCGTTTCCGGTGTGAAGGGTGAATGAGCCAGTGTAATTCCAGGTACAAGGGACATAACATTTTAGCTCCCAAGGTTGGTGTCACATTGATGTAAGTGATGGTTAATATCTCTTACAATGCCAATGTCTATGGGCGTTGGTGACCACTTACCATCAGGTGACCCAGGTGGTAAATAATTCCTTAAAAAAACAGCGTGGATAAAATTACTTTCACTTTACTAGTATCTACTTCTATCATTGTTTTATACAGGCGATATGAGATGGTATTTTAAAAACCTGGATACATGTGGCCGATGAAAGGTGATTCCAGGTCTAGTAAAGTTGAATTAGCCGTTGGTTAATAGCAAGTATTTCTGAGTTCGATGATCGCTTCAAGCTATTTACTTCATTGTGTAGTGTACGCTACGACGAATTATCGTTATTGCAAATTGCAGCATAGTGATGCGCTTTTAATTATAATTAAATACATATATCGATAAATATATATTATTATTTTGTCATGTTTCATAGTTATTTAGAAAACAGTTTATTTTATTTTAATGATATGTAATGACAGATTTATGATATAAATATGTTAGAAAACTTAGATCAGATGAGGATCGTAAGCAAAATGTTTTTGTGTTCATATTTATGGGTGGTAAATGATAGGTCTGTGCAAATAAAACCGTATAGAATCGATTTATCGATAATCAAATATAATGAAACTAGGTCAGTTTCTGAACAAAATTTGTTTTTTAACGTAATTTCTATTTTATAACGTACTTTATTGTGCGATATGCTTTACTTGTCACTTGGTGGTAGAGCTTCATGTGAGCCTATCTGGGTAGGTAGTTTGGTAGCACAATAGCGATGTATGTAATGTGGTCCAAATACCAATTCGTCTAAATATTATATAATTTTAGATAAATTGTCATTATATGATAGCACTCCTTGGGAATGAGACGATCACCGCATCCCTATTTCTATTTATTATTTTGTAATATACATAAAAAAGAGACAAAAAAAACCCGCTGAGTTTCTTTCGTCGGTTCTTCTGAGGGCTGGGTGTATCTTAGCTGAACCGGTGGTAGTTTCTACTTTGACTATCAATAAGCAAGTGTAATACTTCAATATTGAATAAAGTAATTTGAATACATAACTTCATACAAAAAATCCTATTAACAAAATAATTTAGGACGTTATTATAAAAAATATATCTAACTACATAAATGTTATAAAAAAAACAATTAACCGAATAATTTAAGCTTTCTCTCAATACCGATTGTATCTTATAACTCATAAGTTTGAATGACAGACGATGATATCAATCTCAAATAATCGACTCGTTATTATCAATTGCTAATCGATATTTTAATCGTTTAAACATCAATTAAATTGCATAATCCGCAATTATCTATTCTAGTTTTTATTTCCGTGAGAAGTCAGCTTTACTTATTCCTATACATATAAACAAACTATACAGTTTGTCTAATTGTATGAATCTTAATATGTCATGTGACCGATGACACGTGTCTCGGATATTGTAATAAATAGGTGTCCCAAATTGTATGCTGAATTAATAATTTGATTGATTGATCATGCTTTAATAAATTTTATTGGAAAGGGCTTTTACAGACTTTAAAGACCGAGAAGAACAGACAAGAGACTAAGTTGTTACCATTTTTCACCAATATTAAATACCAACCAATCTACACATATAGAACTGATGATTCTATTTGTTTCAACGCGAAAATCTCAGGAATTACCAAAATTTTTTTTGCGGTATATACCCCACTTATTGAGAAAAGTCATAAACTGTACAGGTAAGGTTTACATAAATAGAACCGACTCACGATACCTTTTTTTTATTGCATAGGAAGGCGGACGAGCGTATGGGCCACCTGATGGTAAGTGGTCACTAACGCGCATAGACATTGGCATCGTAAGAGATGTTAACCATCGCTTACATCGCCAATGCGTCACCATCCTTTGGAACGAAGATGTTATGTCCCTTGTGCTTGTAATTACACTGGCTCACTCACCCTTCAAACCGGAACTCAAAAGTACCAAGTACTGCTGTTTTGCGGTAGAATATCTGATGAGTGGGTGGTACCTACCCAGACGAGCTTGCACTAAGCCCTACCACCAAGTAAACACTTCACGGGTCGGACACGTATTTTGTTACACACTGTACAACATCATACTCCGACACACGAGGGAAGAGCAGTAGCTGCACGGAGCTGTTAATTGAGTTTAGATTGAGTGAAAAAATATTTATCTATGACTTCATAGGTTCTTACGTTATAATGTAATTAACTGTTATATTAATAAAACTTTTGTTATATTGATATCGCATGTTATGGCCTTACTAACAGCTGTAACAGTTGACTGCCTCGTTGGTCTAGTGGCTTGATATAAGGCCGCAGACGCGGTGGTCCTGGGTTCAATTCCCAGGTCGGGCCAATATATAGTTATTGGGGTTTTCTGTCAGAAAATTCTCAGTAGCAGCCCGGAGTCTGGATGTTGGAAGTGTGTACACTCCCGTGCCTCGGAAAGCACGTTAAGCCGTTGGTCCTGCGCCTGAACTCTTTCCGGTCGTGTCGGATTGCCGTCCCATCGGATTATGAGAGCTAAGGAAAAGAGAGTGCACCTGTGTTTGTGCACACACTTGTGCACTATAATATCTCCTGCGCAGTTGGCTAATCTCTCTTAAGATTGGCCGCCGTGGCCGAAATCGGTCTGGAGGATCTTATATATAACAGCTGTAATTACATAAATAAAAAACTATGTGCGGTCTTAAATAACATCAACAAGTGACGTAAATATGACTATCATAAATTTGGTACTTAAATTTAAGATTAATCTGTGGTTAGAACACGGTCTTGTAGAGAGTAGGTTCATAACCTAGCACAAAAGAAATTTCTTGGTTCTTAATCTGTTTATTAATCTAATCGCGTTAATAACGCAATACTTCATGAGTGGTCTAGTGATGCAAAAATCTCAGGTCACTCCAGACTTCTAGAGCCATTGTCCCACACACAAACTTAACTCTTAATAATGGGTAATGAGGAATATTAGCAAACGTATATTATTATTATTTTTTAAAGAAAAAGACATACTTCATATTACAGAAAAACATCAACTTCAAATCTTCTTACGGGTTTTATTTTTATGACGTTTTACGAGCGATTATTGGGCGTTGCGCCTGCGATTGCGTCAGGGCAATATTTCGTTTTTGTTTTCTATAATTTAAAGATTGTATCGCTTGAATGATTTGTGTGTGTTTCATAATATAATAAATTTGTTATAAGGCAATGTTTCACAATTATTACACTTATTTTTTGTACTATTGATCTGTGAATGATGAGCCAATTTCGGTGCATCTGCGAGCATAGCTGATAGCAATTAAGATTTTATTGTTGATTATTATTACTACTTATAAGGAGGGAAAGAGTTAGAGAAACTGTGTAAAATATAAATTAGATATTGTTATTATTATATTTTAACAATAAAAATGTCCTAAAAGGTAATAAAACATTATAATTTTTTAATAACATTAAATATGTTTTTAATTTTACTAAAATTTTAAGAAAATCTTTTTGTGTTTAATAACTTAGAAAACATACAAATAATTTTGACATTAAGAATTATCGATATCGATAAATTGATTGACATCACTCAACGCATCGTGCAATATGTAATGTATGTGACGACACTTGGATTACTAGAAACTTGAATTAGCTAGATTACTATGGAACAAGGCGGAATTTATATTTTAACACAATTTTTATGCATATCATTAAAACGCACATAAAGTATGTTTTAATGGTAATTAATGGTACTTATATATTTAATTGTATAGATAATATATATAATTGTATAGACCATATACATATAACCACTTATTTAATAATCAAAAAATTCGGACAAGTAGTTGACATAACTGCATAAATAAAACATTTCAATGAAATAGAGTACACTCTTTTTGTATATTCATTAAATAATACTAGTTAACTTTACCTTTCTTGTTGAGAAAGACATCTTCAATCTGAAAAAAGAAACAAACAAATTAAAATTACTATATACTATTTTAAACAATAAGATTACATAAACAAGTTATGTTGAAGGAAATCCGTAAATCACCATTTATTTCTAACGTATTTTAAATTTAGAATAAAAGTACTTTCATATTTTTTTATTAGGAATGCAGATAAGTAACTGACACTGTACGAAATGTCACTATAATTATGCTATAAAACAAAGTACTCCTTATACGTGACTCTATCTGCCTAATAAAATACTACCCCCAATAGACTTAGTGATTCACGAGAAAATAAATTACATAATATATCATATAATTGCTATTTAATCTAGCAGATAAACTTACGGCCGCATCGTTTATAAAAAATCAATAACAACCAATAAGTCACGGTTATAAAAAATAATTAAAACAAGAACTTTACGACATCTTGCAAAAATAACAGATAATAAAAGTTTAGATTGATTTATTTTATAGGCGATAGTTTTATTGTCTATTAATTAATAAAATTAATTGATCTCTTTTATAATAACCTCCTTTCTGTCATAAATTTAAAACATGAATATAAATCAATTAGTAAATGTATATTATGTAGATTTGTAACGAATTTATTATGAATGTTTATTCGTTTAATAGAAATTCATTTTAGCGTTATTTATTAGACATTTTGCAGCTGTTAAAATGATCATTCTGTCGAAATGATATTCATTGCTTATTGTCATTTAGAAAAAATGTTTTTTTTTGTTTCGGAGTTAATGACGGATGTGAACTGAATTGACAATGTCGGTCTTTTTAAAGTTTTTTTTTTTTTGTAATTATAGTAGATTGAACAAAGATCAATGTTTATACAGTCTAATGTATCTTTTACGAGTTATGTATTTTATTCGATTATTTAATTTATTGTAATTTGTTGCACGTCCGATCTTGTGCCCTTGGACTACTGTGTACTGTTGTTCCATTGCTAAGATGAACTTAACGCGTCGTTAAAATTGTACATATAATAATATTAGTTATTATTTGTGTACATTATATTATGTTTGATTTAGAAAATACTGACTGTTTAAGATATAGCTTTTGAGTTTAGGAATATAATTTATATTTTGTACCAAGATTAATAAAAGATTACAACATTTAAAAAAATATATATAACTGCTCTATATTTTTTTATTATTTTTATTCTTTTTTTAAATGTTTATGTTATGTCATCTTTGTCCTTTAAGGTCATCTGATAGAAATATTAACTATCCCTTTATCATCAACTAAGATGTTATCCTGTATTGTGCCTGCAGTTACACTGGGACACACACTTCAATCAAAAACACACCAATACTAAGTATAACTGTTTGACATAATCAACCGTTTATAGTATATATTGTAAAATTAAAACCTCCAGTAAATATACATAGATAAGTGTTTAAATAGATATATGTATATAAAATATCACTCTTTTGTTTGGAGTTATATGTAATAGTGTATTGGATATGTCAAATTCGTGATGCAGTAATCTTGTAAGGTCGGTGCATCGGAACGCTTGGAATGAATAAGATTTAATTAGTTAGTCTAGACTTGTAACTGCACGGTTTATTGAAAATTAACAATAAAAAAAATGTTATTGTTTATATTTTATATAATCGTCTATGATTTTGTTTGTACCTTTTATAATAATAACAAAAAATATGTCCTGGGACATTATACCCACAAGTCCATCTGCTCCCCAATTAAACAGAGCTCGTACTATGGAAACCAGACTGTCCTGGGTGGGAATCGAACCCACGACCTGCGGCGTGAAAGGAATTTTACCAACCAAGCCAACCGGCTCGTCGTCGTCGTTTAAGGTTTTAAGTTTAGTAAAATTATAAAAAAAAAACGATTGGAGAAATAATACAAGCAAATATTTAATACAGACGAAAATCTTGGCATGACGTATGGACTTCAATAAAGCTATAGAAAATAAATATAAATAAAATAGATATACTAATGAATTTTGCCATCCAAACCGATAGTTTTACTTGGTGGTAGAGCTTTGTGCAAGCTCGTCAGGGTAGATATCACCCACTCATCAGATATTCTACCGCAAAACAACAGTACTTGCTTTTGTTGTGTTCCGGTTTGAAGGGTGAGCTAGCTAGTATCATTACAGGCACAAGAGACATAACATCTTAGTTCCCAAGGATGGTGGCGCATTGGTGATGTAAGTGATGGTTAACATCTCTTACAATGCCAATGTCGCCCGCTTTCCTATGCAATAAAAAAAAGTTAAGATTTCATATCTAAAGTACACTGCAGGTGTTTTCGAGTCCTTAAGAAGAAACTTATTTACTTTAAGATCTTTACATAGAACTGTTATATAGTTACTTTATATCAAAATCATGATCTTTGATGCAGTGAACAGGTGCAGTATAACATATGGTAGTTAATGATACTTAATATTATAAGAATCCTTGCACTCCGAGGTCTTGAACTTAAGCTTAATACGCTATTGTAAAACATACAATGAAGCTTTTAAGTTCGGACGAGGTCGCAAGTTCGATCCCAATTTTGTTAATTTTTGTAACATTTTCTAGAATATTTATAGAATATTTAATATATATATTTTTTATCATAACTATTTTTAATATTTTGATATAATTCGAAACTTAATTCTCTTCCTGTATTATTTAGGTATATTTAAAAGAGGAATATATACATACGTACGTCGTACATCCTTACTAATATTATAAATGAGAACGTAAGTTTGTTTGTTACGCTTTCACGCCTAAACCACTAAACCGATTTTACAAATTCTTGCATCAATGGAAAGCTACATTATCAGCGAGTAACATAGGCTATATTCTGTCCCCGAATTCACACAGCAACGGGAACTACGCGAGTGAAACCGCGGGTAAAGCTCTAGTATGTTTATATTTATACATTTATATTGCATAGGAAGGCGGACGAGCGTATGGGCCACCTGATGGTAAGTAGTCACCAACGCCGACATAGGCATTGTAAAATATGTTAACCAACACTTACATCACCAATGCGCCACCAACCTTGGGAACTAAGATGTTATGTCCCTTGTGCCTGGAAATACACTGGCTCACTCACCCTTCAGACTGGAACACAACAATAGCAAGTACTGTTGTTTTGTGGTAGAATATCTGATGAGTGGGTGGTACCTACCCAGACGAGTTTGCACAAAGCTCTACCACCGAGTAAAATATAATAAGCTCCACGCGACTTTGTCCATAAACGTTATAGTCTAATTATTACGTCGGAAAAAATATACATATTTATCTCTATAAATATAAATACGTAAATTTCACAATTAATACAAGGATCAAATATAAGTTCGTTGCTCCTGTTACCCGACTACACAGGTTATTTTTATCTCTTAAGAAATGTGCGTCTTTTTCACAGCAGTTTAACGTCTTTTCCCACCCATACAACATGTTCAACATTTTTCAATAGTAAGGTATAGAAGAATCTTCAAAGAAAGCACACAATCTATAAAAGTAACAGCCTGTGAATATCCCACTGCTGAGCTAAGTCCTCTTCTCCTTTTTTGAGGAGAAGGTTTTGGAGCTTATTCCACCACGCTGCTCCAATGCGGGTTGGTGGAATACACATGTGGCAGAATTTTGAGTGAAATTTGACATGCAGGTTTCCTCACGATGTTTTCCTTAACCGTCAAGCACGAGATGAATTATAAACACAAATTAAGCACTTGAACATTCAGCGGTGCCTGCCCGGA
The DNA here is from genome assembly GCA_963151315.1 of Nymphalis c-album. Classification (NCBI taxonomy): domain Eukaryota; kingdom Metazoa; phylum Arthropoda; class Insecta; order Lepidoptera; family Nymphalidae; genus Nymphalis; species Nymphalis c-album. The sequence continues at coordinate 796,925 of OY720612.1, forward strand.
TTTGAACTCACGATCATCGGTTAAGATTCACGCGTTGCAGTCACTGGGCCATCTCTGCTTACACAATAACACAATCTATACTACTATATAAATCTATTGGTTTGGTAAAAAAAAGTTACATACCGTTCTCGGTTCTATGCCTTTAAAAAATAAACCTTACTTGAATCGAAACTGGTGAACAATTCTACTAATTTATAACGATTACGTTCCAAACTGTATTCCGATGGAACTCAAAAGAATCGAATTTGTTAGTAGCATTACCTGCCAGCTTCTAAAAATATTATCACTGCGGTTAAAAAAACTGATCGAACAATAATTTTATATTCGAATCGTAATATTCATCTGGATAATCGAATATAAGTATTCGATTTATAAAAGCACATGCCATTGTTAAACCGCAAACTACATGTCACAATACGAAACTTGACTATGCAAGGGCACTGCACTTGAACACGCTCTACAAACGCATGTTTGCTATTAAACTATAGTACACCAACATTGTGTTTGTGTGTGTTTTAGTGATTATTATAAATACGTCATTAATTACCAAATACAATAGCGTTGAATATATATTCAATATTATTATTTATGTACGTAATTTTTGGTTGCTTTTAATAGTATATAAGGTCCTCCAGACCGATTTCGGCCACGGCGGCCAATCTTAAGAGAGATTAGCCAACTGCGCAGGAGATATTATAGTGCACAAGTGTGTGCGCCAACACAGGTGCACTCTCTATTCCTTAGCTCTCATAGTCCGATGGGACGGCAATCCGACACGACCGGAAAGAGTTCAGGCGCAGGACCAACGGCTTAACGTGCTTTCCGAGGCACGGGAGTGTACACACTTCCAACTTCCAGACTCCGGGCTGCTACTGAGAATTTTCTGACAGAAAACCCCAATAACTATATATTGGCCCGACCTGGGAATTGAACCCAGGACCACCGCGTCTGCGGCCTTATATCAAGCCACGAGACCAACGAGGCAGTCAATAATAATAGTAACAGCCTGTGAATGTCGCACTGCTGAGCTAAGGCCTCTTCTCCACTTTTTAGGCGGTTTGAAGCTTATTCCACCACGCTGCTTAGTGGAATACACATGTAACAGAATTTCAGTAAAATTTGACACATTCAGGTTTCCTCACGATGTTTTCCTTCACTATCAAGCACGAGATGAATTATAGTTACAAATTAAGCAAATTAAATTCAGTGGTGTTTGCCCGGGTTTGAACCCACGATAATCGGTGAAGATTCACGCGTTCTTACAACTAAAGCATCTCGGCTAAAAACACAAAGCTTTTGATTAGATTTATTAATATAGACAAATTATTTTGATATGGTATAATTTTCACTTTTTAAGATTACAACAGAACAGATAGACACAGACAAAAATTTAGGTTGTTAAGGTTTTATTAACGTTCATAACTAAAAAAGAGAAGAATCACAAACAGACACTTTAATTTCATTTAATATAGATGATGTGTTATCCTCATGGTTAATAGTGAAGGTGATTATAGGATGACTTTTAAAAGATTCAGATTGCACAGTGAATAGAAGACGTGACGTCTTATCTGAAGATTGTGGGTTCGAATCCTGGCAACTTTTTCGTATGTTTAATTTATATGATTTATCTCGTAGTTTGTGTTGATGATATATTACTTTCATAAGGAAAACTATATTAATCAGTTTTTCTCATAGCTAAGGTGACTGGCAAGTACTGCTTGGTAAACTGGTTCACTCACAATTAAAATTGGAACATAACAACATAATAATACTAAGGTATAATACATTGCTGATGGCGGGAGAATAATGGTGGTATCTACTCAGACGGGATTGCAAAAAGCCCTACCACGAAACATAAGTTATAACTCTTTTGTCGTTCTATCCAATCCATTAGAAAAGGATAGCGTAATTAATTCCAAGCATTTAAAGAGAGGTTTTTGCCCAGCAGTGGAAGACGGACGATACTTTAAACAAATATATTATAGATAATCCCACAAACCTTAACCTTAAGTCTGTTTAGCACACCATCACATAAACAAAGAACACTGCGCGGCTCTTGCGAAATAATCCCACGCCGCACAATTGCGAACGTTTGCAACTATACATATTGGACAACATTGTTTTGCTTCAAAAAGTGCAAACGATCCATATTATTTTCATACGTTTATCAAAATCTTTGCTTTATAATATATATTCTTTATTTTATAATATGACTGCCTCGTTGGTCTAGCGGTTTGATATAAGGCCGCAGACTCGGTGGTCCTGGGTTCAATTCCCAGGTCGGGCAATAAATAGTTATTGGGGTTTTCTGTCAGAAAATTCTCAGTAGCAGCCCGGAGTCTGGAAGTTGGAAGTGTGTACACTCCCGTGCCTCGAAAAGCACGTTTAGCCGTTGGTTCTGCGCCTGAACTCTTTCCGGTCGTGTCGGATTGCCGTCCCATCGGATTATGAAAGCTAAGGAAAAGAGAGTGAACCTGTGTTTGCGCACACACTTGTGCACTATAATATCTCCTGCGCAGTTGGCTAATCTCTCTTAAGATTGGCCGCCGTGGTCGAAATCGGTCTGGAGGACCTTAATTTTTGGACATTTATATTTACAGTGAACAGTAATTGTTATTTGAAAGAGCCTGAATACAAAATCAATTGTTATCTCTTTTTTTTAAATATTTCCTCTTAATCTGTCAGTTGATGACAGCTGTCTATTATATATTCAAGTTATATTTATGATAATTATTTATGTATATTTAGTTTCATATTGTGATAGCTTGCGTAATTAATGTAATTGTAACAAGTTTAGTGAACGGAATAAAAAAAGTATGCAAAAACATTTTAGAGATCTACGAATTAATTAGGAGTATCTGTATCAAATCATAGAAAGTGTTTTATTAGGCCGCGTTTATACGATACGAGTGTAATAATTAAGCTCAGGGTACATGAATGTATTCATTAAATTAATTTTGAATGAGTGTAGTAGAAGTTTAGCTTTTCTCTATCTGTTTTCTTTGATAAGACATTCGACAGACATGAATGTTTAACAAATAACCATATGTATGTATGTATGTATGTTTGTATTAGCGATTATTATAGAGTACATAAGCAAGGAAAATTAAATATAGCTAGGAAATACATTAGTATATTATCAAATATTAAGTTCATTCCTATGTTCAAACTTATTTATAATGTAAATTAAAAAATTGCCTTTGCTGGCTTTAGTATGTATTTTGCAACTGTACCCTTAGTGGGGAGTGGGGACGCGTTAATCCATATTCCAGGGACAAAAATAAGAGGTATGTTATTATTTATATTGTTTAGTTAAATTAATTTCAATTTTTTTTAAATATCTCTTTTATGTTACGTTTACATCCAACTTATATTATAATCTAAAACTTAAATAAATAAAATAAAACACACATTAAAATTTGAAAGAAAAAACACTTCGTCTTAAAGATTAACCTGTGGCATTGTACCCAAGACGTTGGCACTATTACCTCTGTGCACCGCTAGACTCAGCAAGATTTATAAAATATCTCTCCAAGAAACTAGTTCACACTTCTGGTGTCCCAAGAGCTGGCGCTTATTTAGCCCAAAGGCTGAGTCTAGAGTTATGTTACTGGATGGGTAATTACATATTGCCCTTTGATATTATAATGTCACATCCTGCTCATTCATAAATAAATCACAGCGAGGACAGATAACAAATTTATTCATAGTGATTGCCATCTGCAAAACATCAAGGGCGAATAGTTAAGATAGGTTGGATCACAACTGAAGATTTTAGATCATGAATGTGTCTGTGTGTTACACAATAACGCGGCGATATTTGAAAAGTCGAGGTTGTTCAGAGCTATGAGGACGATGTGAATAGGCTTAAACTAGTTTAGGTACAGTCTACAGTGTGAAAGGAATTTAAGTGCTTTTAAAGGTATGTGGTATTAAGGATTAGAATAGATAGCTAGTGGCGAAAATCGTTGTAAATAATCGTATGAAATTACCGAAATATTTGCATATATACTTAAGACGTTATGTAACTGTTTTAAAGTAAGTGTAATTAAAAAGAGTTTATTAAAAAAATCTATATCTCTATTTAATGATCGTTTTTTTTATTATTTGAGGGCAAACGATTTATTTGAGGGCGATTGACGAGCATTCGTGTTAATAATTGAAATGTAATTTTCTAAAGTAATATTCATATACAAATGAATACATATTTCTTTACTTGCCCAGAGTTATTATGTAATTTTAAGGATATGGTGCCATATATTAAGTAAATAAGCGGCCCATCAATGTCCCACGGATAAGTGAAGGCCTGCTCTCCTCTTTAGAAGAAGATACCAAACCTTCTATACATGAGATATCCCATCACGTGCTCAAATATAGATCAGTAGATACTCAATGTGGTAGTATTGTAATAAATCATTAAAACATTGAGATATTTTTAAAATGACCATTGAAAAATTCCTATTTATAAGTAATAAGAGCTTAATTGAACAATGTTAAATTTGAATTTCGAATTACATATTTTCAAATTTCGAATCTTCGTCTGGTTCGTTTGATCGTGATACACGAAAATCGTTACGTAGAGTTGAGTAAGGCCATGAAACAAAATGGCTGTATTTTTTATATATTTAAGTGATTATGTAAAATTCGCAATTATGAATAACGTAATGAAAACTTCCAACCATTTTTACAATGAATAAATTAAAGTTTAAAGCGCGTGAAATATCTTCCAGCAGGATATTAAATCAAATTATATACTCTTTATTATAATAGACATTAAATATATTTATATATATTTTGATTATTGCAAGGAGTAACTATTGAGTTTATTGTAGATTTCTCTCTATGTAAAATTAGCACCATTAGCAAACCGGTAGTTGCTCGCGACTAATATAATTAATCTTGTACGATGACGATTTAGAAGTAAGAACCAAATAGATTGTTATCTATACTAATATATAAAGCTGAAGAGTTTGTTAGTTTGATCCGGCTAATCTCAGGAACTACTAATTCGAATTTAAAAAATACTTTTTGTGTTGTATAGTCCTTTTATCGAGGAAAGCTCTAGGATTACTTTATTCATTATATTTTTATTAATTATACTCGGGTGAAACCGCGGGGCACTGCTAGTCGTACAATAATTTTGACGTTTAATATATTTTATCTGTATTAATACCTACTTATTATTTGCAAATAATACCTATAATAAGTAGGTATTAATTATCTAAACTCAAATATACCTGAATGCCAGGACCACCTATAAAATACCTCATTATAAAATATATAAAACGCATAGTTTATAGCGAAATATTTTATATCTAAAGAGATATCTCTTTAAAATTAAATTATTTTAATTTTGGTGCTAGCTAGTATTCGCGCTTTATTTGTTGCAAATAAAAAATGTCGCCATGAATTATCCTTTTCCCGCCAAAAATGTTATCTTCGAATGCAGAGATTCATCATTTTTCTATGTTCGTTGATATAATTAATTTTAAATTGTTTTATTATTGTAAAGACTAGGAAGAACGTAGAAAAGTGACAGCTACAAAAATTACATATTTAATCTGTGGCGTGGTTTAATTTGTAAAGTTTTTTTTATTGCAACATGAATTGCAGTATCTTAGGTTTGTTTTAAATACTGTTATCTGAAAAGAATTATGTGGGAAAAATTAAATTGTTTCTTATGCATTACAAAGACATTATTGTTTGTCTCGGTTTCGTTACGTTTTTAAATAACCGATGTCTTAACATGTTTAAGTTTCGTTCTTAATCACGTTAATTGAAAATTAAAATCAATAATTAAAAAAGTAAAATTATTCTTCAATTCTTTCATCTTACCGACGTTCCGTTAAAGGAATTCATTTAAACCATTAAAACGGTTACAACAAATTGACGTCTCATTTGAATAAAGACGATGAAAATTAACATACTCACAAGTGTAAAAGCATTATTCTCTTTATTAACTGCATATAAAATAGCTTGTTTGAAATAAAAATCAATTAATAAGACATTCCTTATTTAAATAGTTTGAAAATTCATTAGAAAAATTGAAAATAAAATAGCGTTTATTCATAAAAACCGTTACGTTTAAAATAATCGCAAAAAAATTACGAATACTTTGAACGCGATTTTCATAACACATACTAACACAGTTGCGGATAATGGCAACACTAAATAAGAATAAAAATAATAATAATCACCTTTATTTTAATCCGTAACACAAACACAACACACACACGCGTGTAACAACGTGTAACGTTCAACTGAACTGCGTGAAAGGCAACCATCTTTTATAATATTCCTGACGAGACAAGGATGCGTATAGAGGGGAATTTTCCGGAAGTTTTTTTTTTTAATAGATTGACTTAGATCACGACGCCTCTAAGAAGGTTTAATGTCTCGATAGAGTTTTTAAGTTACAATGTTGCATTGAAAATCGAATGTAATTTTTCGTTATTTTTTTGAATATGGAATTTTAATTTTGGATATCGTAAACTTATATTAATGTTTTATTTAAATTTACTATCAAGAAATAACTAACGAATGCTCTATAATTAAAATTATTTTAAATATTTGATGCCAAAAATATGTAAAACAGTAAACGTCCAAGCTTTCTTAAATAATTTAAACATATTTATTGTAATTTTTGAAGTGCAAACTTCTTCGGCATTGTTGTGATTTGCAAGTCAATGAAACGAAAAAGGGACAGTAAATAGAGACAGACACATAAATTCATAAGATCTAACGTGGGAGAAAATGAGATAGGAAACATTATACAGTTGAAACCGAAATTTTTGAAGGTTTCAATTCTACCACGTGTTAATTGCACACATGTTTTTTTTTAATATTATTTGAAAGATAAGTATCGATTGTTATAATTAGTAAAAGAAAATTATAGCGATTAAGGATATAACATTGTAAAAACGTGTATTACTGATTAAATAAATCTTATAACATTGTAAATCTACATCGCTTTACTCGAGCAGATTATGAAGTTGTATCCGTTCTTGTCAATCTGTGTTACATTGATCATTGCGTCAATAGGCCGTTAATTCAAATTGTTTTATAATTGAATAACATCCCACAATATTTTTATGTAACTTTTAAAAAATTACAAGGCGACTTTTTTCCTTATTAGTTGCAATCATCGTTGTAATTAAATTATTGGTCAATATTTGGTGCTTAGTTACTTTTATATTGCAATAAGGTATAATAGATATAACGATAAAAAGAAACTCCGTTTCTTCTGAGGCTGTAATATCTTTTCAGAATATAATGTAATTATTACTATGAATATTAATTTTAAATAATGTTTTCATTATTTCAACTACGTAGTCCCTCGTTCGAAACACCCTTCCTGATGCGTCCTAAGACAAGGCTCACACAAAGGGTACTCTTACAGCCAAATTCTGAGCTTAATTGGGCTCCAGCTGAGTAATTTAAAAGTAGCTTACTCCTGGTGTAGCTGGCCACCATGACTATTTGGGCCAACATCATTTATAAAATTAAAAGCTCAGCAGTATACTACTATAACTAACTGACGTTGATACTGTTCGTTTACAGAAACAGCCTGTGAACGTCCCACTGCTGAACTAAAATTTCTTTTTTTAAAGAGAAGTTTTGGAGCTTATTCCACCACGCCCGTGAAGTTTGACACGTGTAGGCTTCCTCACATTAGTTTTCCTTCACCGTTAAGCACGAGATGAATTATAATCACAAATTCAGCACATGAAATTCAACGGTGCCTGCCCGGGTTTGAACCCACGATCATTGGTTAAGATTCACGCGGTCTTACCACTAGGCCATCTCGGCTCAACTAAGAAATTAAGGTTATTTTTCAAAACGTATAACCTATTTTTAGCTACGTGCCAGTGACTTTCTCAAAACTTATGTTTATGCCAAGGATTAAGAGTCTAATACTCAAAACTAAAAAGATCTACGTTTAAATTGACGACTTTTATAACAAGACTATCAATAAAATGTCCGCTAAATATAATTTAATTCATATAAAATGCGTGCAAATAGACATCATATAATACATCATAATTTTATTTCAATTAGACTCATGTCACGTCAATCAATTTGTTAATAATTTAATCGTAACTTACGTGCTGTCAGTCATCTGTAATATTTATTTAGTAGAATTTTATATACTGCTAATATTCGATATAGCCCAGGGGCTAAACGTGAATCTCAACGGGAGTTTCCAGATTCAAACCTGGCAAGTATTACCGAGGTTTCATTGATTGCATAAAATTTTAGTCTGTGCGATGTGATTACTTGAATACTTGAACCTATGATGGGGCGGATCCCTTCAGTCTATGCTGATATATTGTGTCATAATATTTTTCGCGTGAGAAGTTTGTTTTTGCATGATTATTCCCAGGACACAGGGCAGGAATAAGAAAAACAATGATTGTATTTAACCATTATGTACAATGCAGGCCATAAGCTTGAGAACACCATCGTTTTGGTACGTTTTCAAGACCGATTTCGGCCACGGCGGCCAATGTCAAGAGAGATTAGCCAACTGCGCAGGAGATATTATAGTGCACAAGTGTGTGCAAATACAGATGCACTCACTTTTTCTTAGCTCTCATAATCCGATGGGACGGCAATCCTACACGACACGACTAGAAAGAGTTCAGGCGCAGGACCAACGGCTTAACGTGCTTTCCGAGGCACGGGTTTACACACTTCTAACTTCCAGACTCCGGGCTGCTACTGAGAATATTCTGACAGAAAAACCCAATAACAATTTATTGGACCCACCTGGGAATTAACCCAGGACCACCGGGTCTGCGGCCTTATCCAGCCACTAGACCAACGAGGCAGTCAATTATTAAGTTATTCAAGTATGTCTACTAAAAGTAAAAATTACAAATTTTATCCATCAATTGTAAATTTTTATCTTTTGACCCAAATAAATGCTCAATCGCTGGTTTGAAATCAAGTTTAGTTTTGTAGTTTTATAAAAGTTATTTCAATCTGAGTGAGTAATCAAGTGATAACTGTTGCAACTGACATACGCAAAGATTTACTAGCATTGTCTGTCCGTAAATATCACTCGAAGCGTCGTTTATAAGTTCCTGCTAGATTAGCAACTTTGTTGCAAGCTGAACTGTATTATACCTATGATAAATAATATGATATTATATGTAAAACTGTGTATTTTTTCACACTGTAATAGTCCAATACACGGAGTATTGGTTTAGTACTTTTTTCCAAAGGAATATTGGCCCAATCTATAGGCCAATTGTTTGGAGCCAACACAACTTCCACGCTGTTTCAATATAGAATTGTGTGTCTAGAGTTTTGCGCGTTTTCATGAAAACGCACGAACCGATTTCATCCCACTTACGGTTGATAAGTGGGATTTTAGGGAGTGTGGGAGTGGGATTTCATCCCACTATTAACAATGACGTCATAATCTAAGAGAGTCATCAAAGATCACCTTTAAGACGCATATTCTGAGATATATGTAGGATTGGTTTCAGGAAATTAGTTTTATTATAAATCACACTTAGTATCTCTACTAACATTATAAATGTAACTCTGTCTGTCTGTTATAATTTTATGAAACCACCAACAAACCCGGCCTTCCCTCCAAATTCGCAGACAGAAGCTAGTATTATGTGAGATGAATAATAAATAATTAACTCTGACGAGCCGGTTGGCGTGATTGGTAGATACCCTTTCGCGCCGCAGGTAGTGGGTTCGATTCCCACCCAGGACAGACATTTGTGTGCATGAACATGTCTGTTTGCCCTGAGTCTGGTTGTAATTATCTATATAAGTATGTATTTACAAAAGAAAAAGTAGTATGTAGTATATCAGTTGTCTGGTTTCCATAGTACGAGCTCTGCTTAGTTTGGGATCAGATGACCGTGTGTGAAAAATGTCCTAAGATATTATTATTATTATAATACATTTAAAGGATATGCAAAATTATGGTATCACCGCAAGTGTATTAACTTTTATTGAATTTATTTTTAGTAAATTATCAGGCATATACTCTTCAAACACAATACATACACTCACTAAATATTGCTGTTCAGCGGTAGAATATATCATGGTGGTACCCAGACGGACATGTACAAAGTTTTTTTTTAATGTAAGAGGGGGCAAACGAGCATGAGGCTCACCTGATGGAAAGTGACAACGCCCATGGACATCTGCAACATCCGAGGACTTGCAGGTGTGTTGCCGGCCTTTGAGCAAAGAGTACGCTCTCTTCTTGAAGGTTTTTATGTCGTATCGGTTCGGAAAAGTCGCCGGTGAAAGGTGGTTCCACAGAGTGATTGTGCGAGGCAAGAAATGCTTTAAGAAACGCGTTGTTGTGGATTTCCAGACATTGAGATAGTGGGGATGGAATTTTGAGTTCTGCGGCCCTAGCCAAGTTGACATTCTACAATCGTAAACGCTAATAGAAAACTAACAAATGTATGAGAATGACATCTCTCAACGATAAGTCACGTGGTCATTCTCATACATTTGTTTAGTTTTCTATAGAGTTTACAATTGTAGAATGTCAACTTGGCTAAGGCCTCTGGCGCGATATCCGGGGCGAAATTCAGCGGCCGGCACTAAACCAAACAACTCCTAAGAATAGAACTCCTCAAAGTAAATTTCGAGCTTATATTTGTTCATTTAATGTTACCTAGAAATAATATTATACAGCTGTGTGTTCAATACACATAGTAATAAATATCGGATTAATTAATGTAATTATATGCCGACGGTAATCGTGAGCATCCGACATTATGAAGTATTTATAATAATTATTATTATTTCATAATTATCATTGCTCATTAGAGTTATCTTCTACATTCTTTGAGATATTATATTCAACCCTTCGAAAACTGTAGCGGGTCTACCTAATAGACCGAACAATTGAGGTTATAAATTATATAATTTAATTTTAAAAGTTTTAAAACTTTCCTTAAAATTAATTTATGAAATTGACTTGGTTATACTAAATTCAATGTAATAACATTGAATACTAGCGAAATTGCCGGCTTCGTCGGTGTCGAATTCTGTTTGTGATGAAAAATCTTCAAAATCTGCCATTTCAACGTATATATTTTAACTAGCTGATACCCGCTACTTCGTCCGCGTTGCTTGATATATTAACAAAGTTTTCTTATGTACGAAGGAAAAAACATCAAAAAGATCGCAAGCAAAAATATATTTTGTTTAAACATACATCACTGAACACGCAGTGCATATACAAATCGTTGTTTCTTGAAACTTTAATAACTTTTAATTAAATAAAGATATCGCAATAATTTCAGACCTCTCTCATTTTATTTATATAGATTACACGTTCAAAATTAATAAATTATTATACAACAACATTATTCTACAATAAAAGAAATGGATGAGACTGTTATTTTAAAAAAATACAATTATTTTTTTGGAATGATATTTTGATATTAATACGAAGTTCATATATAAATGAGTATATAATATATATATGAGTTCAATATTATTCATATATCGTAGCAGCGCTCGGGGGTTAATTGAAATAAAATTTTAATTTTCTGACTTTATCTCGACAAAGTATTTATACATTACAAACTAATTAAAACTAGACTTTTTAATAATGTTGTTAAGATAAATTGTTTTATTTAATCATTATCTTTATCTATAAATGCATGATTTTTTAACTTGCAATGTAGTTTAGGTCGAATTAGAACCATTTGATCTTATCCTACGGGTAGAAATTAAATGTTGGATCAAAAAGTTTTTTTATGTTTTTTTTTTATAGCATAGGTAGGTGGACGAGCACATGGGCCACCTGATGGTAAGTGGTCACCAAAGCCCATAGACATTGGCATTATAAGAGATGTTAACCATCGCTTACCACGCCAATGCGCCACCAACCTTGGGAACTAAGATGTTATGTCCCTTGTGCCTGGAAATACACTGGCTCACCTACCCTTCAGACTGGAACACAGTAATAGCAAGTACTATTGTTTTGCGGTAGAATATCTAATGATGATAAGTATGACCTGTTTCTACTTCTCAACGGTCAACAGTATATACAGTCTCGATGGTGTAATGGCTAATTACGGTCGCTGATTCTGAGATCTCGAGGTCGAACCCCAGGTCGGGCCAATAAAAAAATATTAAGTTTTTTCTGTCGAAGATTCTCAGTAGGTGCTACCTACCATCAGACCTACCTATCATCACCTGGGATCCCCATCAGGCCTGCTGATGGGGATCCCAGGTCGTCCTCTCATATGCGAATCAGGGCTTGTTGAGGTAGAGACTTGATTCGCTCCACCTCCGCTGATCTTGGACAATCGTTATTCGCCTTGGCTCCGACCCGGAACTGGTGCACTTTCACAAGCACCTAGGCCTGGAGTTTCCAAGACCGATCGCTCGCAAGAAGTGTTTAGTAACAGCCCTTTTTTTTCTATGCTGGAAAGCGCGTTTACGCGTTTCCCCCACTTGAAGTGGGGGGTATGTGGGGCTAAAAAACCAGCGGTATCCTCTCCGTCTGGTTAGGGGGCGCCACATGCGCATGCGACCGAGATGCCCCGACGGTCGACCCGCCTTTGCGGGCCTCCATTTCTAGGATATGGGAAACTCACCTAGCCCAAGCGGCGGCCATTACGTTAGTTAACAGCCCTACAGAATCACGAAAGAAACTATATTATTATTTATCCTATATCTGTTGTTCCTTGTAATTCTATATATTATCGTAAGCGAAATCACTCAACGATTACATAATGTACTTAATTATGTGATGTAATTCATGTCTACGATATGTATAATTCATATTTATCTGGGTTAATTATGCTATACATCGTTAATTATATAGTTAAATACAATCACTTTGATCTCATAATATAATGTATAATATTTAACAAGATGTACGGTCGACGGTGTTTTACGAATATCAAATAAGACGTTTTGAGTACATTGATGACGTAGACCTGGTCGATTTCTGTGGTGGTGGTAATATAATATATTTACTTAATTAAATAAGGTAGACTAAGATGTTATATCCCTTGAAATTACACTAGTTCACTTACTCCTCAAAACACAACAATACACGGAAGTAGGGGCATATTTACTCGGTGGTAGATATTTGTGCAAGCTCGCCTGGGTAGGCACCACCCCCTCATTAGATATTCTACTGCAAAACAGCAGTACTTTGTCTTGTTGTGTTCCGGTTTGAAGGGTGAGTGAGCCAGGGTAATTACAGACACAAGGGACATATCTCACACATCCTAGTTCAAATAGTTGGTGTCGCATTGACGGTGCAAGCGATGGTTAACATTTCTTACAATGCCATTGTCTATGGGCGTATGGGCGACCATGAAACCATTAATTGGCCCATATGCTTGTCTGCCTGCATAAGCAGGTTACAGGTGTATTTTTTTTTAATTTTTTTATGCTATGATATAAAAACATATGCTACGTATGCTACAATAATAAGTCTCCAAGGATACCAGCCAACGGCGCAGGACATATAGTGCACAACTGTGTGCGCAAACACAAGTGCTTTTTTCTATTCCCTGGCTTTTGTATTCCAATGAGATGAGAACCAGATACGCTATTTCCTCTTGACCGGTTTTCATTATTTCCTATGGGGTTTATTTTTCTTAATATAACGCGATCTTAAACGTCTTCTCAGAATCAATAATTTCGTTTGACATCATAATTATTTGTCGCAAAACGGGAATCGAATTGAAGGTCCGCTTATGGTGTACAGTGTGTAATTATGGACGATTCTAATAAAAATGCTAATTATTAATGTTTGAGTAACATTTTTTTATCGCCGTGAATAATTTTTAATTGAATCTTCTTTAGCAGTGGTTCTCAAAGTTTATGTAAGATACATTTTTTTATGTATGAATGTTAAAAACTGCTCCTATCCGCTACATATTACATATTAGTGGTGTTAGTTTGAGTAATGTAAAAAATAATCTTTTTCTTGATGATTATATTTCTAATAACAAAAACGCATCTCAATAAAAGTTTGACAGCCGCTGCCTCAATCTAAGACGTTATTACCTGCCTACGTATCGCCCTTTACCTAAATGTTATTAAAGTGACTTACTTTCTTTTGGTTCCGTACAAATATTTTATTAAAATTAAAATAGAGATTATTGAAAATAAACTATACTTTACTTTTTTATTTATTTAATAATGTCACAGGATATTATTATTATTCAATACTACTATTATCTGTGGCATGTAATCTTAAAAAAATGAAAATAATAACTATAATTACGATTATGCGTGTAAATTATTTGTTAATAAAAACTACTATTTTGACAACGGAACTCTGCGAAATCTTACACGAACTTGACCAAATTATTTTGTTATATTATTACCTTTATGGGTACCTATGATGATAACCCAAGGAGTTACGACACTTATGGTTGTAAATTAGACCTTTTATTTTATAAACGATTGTAACAGTTAAGTAATCGTATTATTCTTCTATATAAAGAAACGATAATTTCTATGAAAATAGAGTTTTTTTACATAAAAATACTTATTTCGTTGGTAGGAGCTTTGTGCAAGCTCGTCTGTGTAGGTACCACCCACTCGCTAGATATTTGCGGCAAACGGCATTGGCATCGTAAGCGATGGTTAACATCTCTTACAATGCCTGTGTGCGTTGGTGACCACTTATCATCAGGTGGTATGCTCGTCCGCCTATCTATGCTATAAAAAAATAGAGGTAAATGATGATAAGTGGTCATCTGTTCTTATCGCCACAGGAGTATAGACAAATAATCATCTCTGATATTGAATTGGTGTGATATCATTGGTTGAAATACCAATTTAATATAATTTCCTAAATTTATTTTTAGACTTCAAACATATAAGTTAAACGTCAAAACAAAGTCACCAACGGCCGAATACTGAAACGTCATTCAAATATGATTGGGACTTAATTATTTGGAACGTCATTAATTTCAAAATTTAGTATGCGAAATTTTGAAATTTATGACGTTTCAAATAATTAAGTCCCACTTCATTTTGAATGACGTTTTAGTATTCGGCCGTAAGATATATATTATATACTTTTTTTTTGTTTCATCGTGAATTTTTTTTGGGAATACCAAAAAAAAATTCCTGAAAGCTTGATTCCTTAATATGTATTAATTTTAAGTCTCGACCAAGGTGTGTGAAGATTTCCCTCTAAAAATACACGAAAACCCTGATTTTTTATTTTTAAATTTCTATAGCCCAACGGCATTTCATGGGATTGCTATGAACGAATATGGTTTGTTTTCAAAACGAATGAACGCTCTACAAAAGTGCCCACTGCGGCAAAGTCGTAACTCACTGGTTCTGAGTACGGTCCACTGAACCTGATTTTACCATAAAATTTGTATTTTTTCGCATTTATGTCGTAAATAACAAGAGCTACGGAAAAAAAAGTAAGTAACAAACTTGTAGGAAATTTAATTTTCTACAAACAAGGTCCTATGGTCCAAAAAGCGGCTATAAATTAGTAAACATAACTAAAGGGCTATTCTGTACGAGAAAACTCGAAACTCGCCTCAGAAATCGGTCGAGAAATGTCAGTCATTGACAACAACAATCATAACATTTCATAAAAATCATTTATCAAGTAAATATCGTAATTGAGTAAGTACTTATTAGGACTGCTGTAACTAGACTAAACTAAGCTTTTAACGAAACTTTAAGCTTTCTCTTCTCTCTTTCTCTTTTCATTTCTCTTTTCCCTTTTTCTTATTTCTCTTTTCCCTTTCATAGATCTACAAAAAAATCCGCGATCGCACAAGTCTATCTTTTAGAGATAGCTTACTATACCCACTTTAATGTTTAATACAATGGTTACATAATAATGTGATAATTGGAAAGCTATAAAAACGGATATGATATTAATCCTTATCAAATTAAATACGATTTTTACTTTAATCATTTAAGCTCCACCAAGTTTTAATAGTAACAAACAAATGCTTCGTTTTGCATGTTACAATAGTAATGATTATTATAATTTATTTAAAGAAATCCACACCATATATTAACTGACAAATAGTTTCAACAATGCCGTTTAATGCATCAGATAGCTGATTGACAGCTAGAGGTCACGGGTTCGTTCCCAGGCTAGGTATTTTTCGACAGAAGGACGCGCCTTTTAGAGCGTAGGAATGTCGTGTTGTTTGATTTTTTAATGAACTAGTTGTATCTCTTGTCTCTGTTCAATATTTTTTTTACTTTAATTAATTTATTCAAATTTGCGCTATTATTGCAGAAGTATAATTTATCTCTGCACAATAAGGCAGCACCACCAATCCGCATTGGAGCAGCGTGGTGGAATAAGCTCCAAACGTTCTCCTTAAAAAGAGGAGAAGAGGCTGTTACAATAAGGATTAGAGAATATTCCAGCACATAAGTTTACTAGGAGTGGTGGATATGAATGTGGCAGAATTGTCTCACACGATGCTATTCTGAACCATTGGAGCTTGTTTGAACATATTTAATAAAATTGATAACTTACAAATACATTCAGTATTTTTATTACAACGAAACACTGAGCTCGTCTACAATTACTATAATTCAACTTACCTAACACTTGAACGGAACTTGATAGCTTAACGCGCCGATAATGTAACTTAATATATACATTCATATTATGAGATCGAGAATTCGCCGCGATTGATTCTTGACACGACACGGAGACCTCGGCGGCGCCTAGTAAAATCAACATCCATAATGCTTAAAGATTTAACGCAATTTAATGACAACAGACGTCTGTTTTTTTAGCAGTAATATTATTTATTTACATTAAAGCCTTAATACAAATAAAAATTTAAAAATAGTTGTCTGTAAAGTCGGTTTACGGACGATAGTTTAAAATAACGTGACAACGTCATAACGAAACATTGATGAAATGACTGCAATCGAGTGAAAGAGAGATAGATGCGGCGCAAGCTTACAATCAGCGTAACGGGACAATGAGCGTAATGGGACAATTTTTCGTGCATGCAGCCAGCGTTCATCGATTTATTAGACGTTGTCCCGTCAAAAATAGGGACTGTACAAGTCATGACCGCTTGGAATGGTGGAAAGAATGCTGGCAGCATATCCACTTTGAATCTCAGTTTGTTGATTGTCACCAGTAGAGGCAATAGGACGGGGTGCTATATTTTTGATGAATATCATCTCTGTTATTTTAATTATTTCATCATCAAATTTATTAATTAATATTTAGTTCATGTTTTGCCGTGCAACGGCCGTCTTCCATGGTTGGACCGGGCCTGGCGCTTTTGAAGTTTCACACATGCTCTCACAGACTGGATAAGTCTGCTTGTACGACCACGAGGTTACAGTCCCACGCGTTGGTGCAAGCTGGCTCGGCGCGACCCACGGGCCGTGGGAAGGCAGATTTGGCAGTGGGTCTGTAGGTATATGTGAGACTGTATGTGTTTTTTCTGACTCTCATCTCGGACTTGAGCATGACATGACATTGACTTCAACTTAATTGGACTCAAATAAATAATTCATTATAGGATTACTTATTTTATTTAAATATTGTTTTTAAGACACGAAAATGGATACCTTAATAGTTTCCATATATAGTTAGAATAACAATATTCAGACACTATTATAGTAAAATTCTCATGAAATATTAGTCTATAATAGTTATAATTATATTTTATATTAGGTGTATTACGTGTAAGTTAGTTTGTACATATGTATGTATTTATATCGCTGCACAACATTCAGTTAAAGCCTCTTTCTCGATTGGATTGACTAGAAGAAATCGCAAAATTCGAATTGCATTAACTACACTTAAGTACCTTCTGTAGTATTTTCTAATTGCTTACAATAAAGTATAAATAAATATATAAATAAATTCAGGGATATAAAATAATATATAACTTAAATAACTTAAGCAACAAAGTACTTAATTCAACGTATTTTGCATATATACATGAATTACTTGACAGTCACAACAAAATCAGAAGGCTTTATTTAATATTGAAGTATTGCACTTATTAAATGCCAAAGTGTCATGAGATAATATGGACATAAGCATTAGCTATGTCATTGAGGACACTTTAACTTGGTGCTTAGTTCTTATTATTGTACTGGGTCACTTAATTTTGTTACTAACAAATAGCCATAGCAAAATCAATATACTTCATTTAAGTATGCTCTTAAGCGCACTAAATCGTTTTGTTACAGGTAATGTAAATCTGATGCCTTACTGACTGCTTTCGGCCAGAACGGCCAGATAGATTAGCCAATTATGTGTACATATTCTACCGCAAAGCAGCAATACTTGCTATAGTTGCGTTCCGGTTTGAAGGGTGAGTGAGCCAGTGTAATTACAGGCACAAGGGACATAAGATCTTAGTTCCCAAGGTTGGTGGCGCATTGGCGATGTTTTGGCGAAACGATGGTTAACATCTCTAACAGTGCTAATGTCTATGGGTGTAGGTGACCACTTAAGATCAGATGGCCCATATGCTCGTTCGCCATCCTATGCATTAAAAAAAACATATTATAGTGCACAAGTTTATTCGCAAACACAGATGCACCTTCATCTCTATCATAGTTCAATGGACGTTAATCCGACACGACCGGAAAATTTTCAGGCGCAGGACCAACGGCTATACGTGCTTTCCGTGGCATGGTGTGTACACTTCCAACTTTCAGACTCCAGGCGGCTACTTAGTATTTTGGGAACAAAAACCCAAAACTTTAATATCTGCAGCCTTCGTCTAGTCACTAGACCAACGAGGCTCCATTTAATATATGTACGATATGTTTATGTATCACATAACATACTATATAAATAGTCCCACTGCTGGGCAAAAACCTCAACAGTTAGATCCATTGCGCTAGTCCACTGCGCGTTAATATATATAAGGTCAGTATTTCTTCCAACATATTCAGATACCTTAACGATGAGTTGAATTATAAACACTTTATGATAAAAACAATTAATACATATTAATTGCACATTACAAGAATATATTCTGAGTAATATTACAAATGTGAGTTTGTTTGTTTGTTAAGCTTTCACGACTAAACCACAAAACCGGTTTCAAAAATTCTTTCACCACTGGAAAGCTGCATTATCAGCGAATAACATACACTATATTTTGTTCTCGTATTCTCACGGTAACGGGAACTACGCGAGTGAAACCGCGGGCAAAACGCTAGTATGTGACAAAAGAGCTAGTAGTAGAATACATGGATTTCAGAATATACAAGATTAATTGTATATCTTTGACTAGTTTAGGCCCGCGGTTTTGCTCTCATTTTGGGGTGGGAGGTATTAATATGCTTCATCTATCTTTTTTTTCAGCTTATCGCCGTCCACTGCTGGACGAAAGCCTCCCCCAAAGAACGCCGACCATCCCGATCTCGGGCAGCCCGCATCCATCCCGTACCTGCCACCATTTTTAAATCATCGGTCCACCACGCCACAGGGCTACCTACACTACGTTTGCCTAAGCGTGGTCTCCACTCTAACACGTGTCGGCTCCATCGGCCATCAAGGCGCCTGGAGACATGACCAGCCCATTCCAGCGAGCTAATTCTATTCTATCTATCTTTTATAAAATAGGTATGCAGAGGTGTAGATTGGCCACCTAGTGATAAATGGTAACCATCGTCCTTAGAAATTGCCGCTGTATGAAATATTAACCACCGGCAATGCGCCTGCTGTCTCCATCTAGTAAGGGTATCTGTTTTAGTCTGTTATTACACTGTCTCGCTCACACTTCAAGCCGGAACACAACAATACCAAGTACCTACTGCTGTTTGGCGGTTGAATATCTGATAAGTTGTACCTATTCAAACACTACATAAACTAAATTAATTAAAAATAAACCATAGATAAACATCCACCTAGTTAATCATGTTTATATATTATAGTAAATAATTCGAGTTAACATAACGAAAAGATTCATACAATACATTATAACTTCGTACGGTACGATAGACTTACAAGGGCATATAAATAAACTGCAACTGTACTATTCGAATATTTACTTTGATATTATTATAATATATAATAAAAGTAACATTAACATCAGCAAACAATAAAGGCATCATTAAGACGCCCACTCACGTAGAATCCTACACCATTACAAAATCCATTGTCATAGCAACAGACTGATTCATCTCAACCTTACAATATATATTATTATAAGTTATGCATAGCTGTTCTAAATAAGAATGATATGCAATGTAATATAAAATTGTAATCACCGCTTCACGTTAACTTGAAATAATTTACAATACCTTATAATTATATCAAAGTCAACAAGTTGATGAAACTTATATTTTTTATCCTATGATACAGGCCTCCTAGTGTGGGCAACGGATTCAATCACACATTTGTAAATTGGTTTTTGAAGAATAAAGAATTTTCATTTTTATTTTTATATATATTTGAGCGAGCCCTTAGACGGACGCAGTAACCTCGGGACTAAGATGTCTCTCGTGCCTGTATTTACACTGATTCACTCACCCTTCAAACCGGATTATAAAATTCAAAGATATACTAAGTATTACTGTTTGAAATTGAATATACAGTGAATAGGAACCTACCGAAACAAGCTTGCATAAAACAACCAATTGAAAATGAAGTTTTAATGAACACTCAGAAGCCAAAATATCTCAGTCAATTTGCCAATTTTGAAGCTCATACGTTTCATAAATCAAGCGATTTCACATTAAGCCCATTATTACTGTTTGATTTCTATACAATTATATATAAATTTCGTACAATTTTGTACAGTTAATGACTAATGTTAACAAAACCAATCATTAGTCATTGACTAATACCAGACACCCAATTACGATACCTGATTAATGATATAAGAACGTACAGTCAATTGTTACACGTTAAAAATACAAACCGTCCAATGAACGCGTAATGATATCATTAAAGTATGTATCAATATTTAATGATAAAAAAAAGTTCACACGAAATAACAGAAGCAACGTTATTTATCGTATTAATTGTGTTAATGATATTTTTATAATGCAATGATTGATCATTAAATTTAACGATGATAATGAAATGTGAAGTTTTGCTTTTGTTTTAATATGTAACGACATGATTACAAGACGAGTGATAATGTATACGTTTATAAGGTACAAGGCAAACTAAAATTAAGATGGACTCTTGACTGATTTCGGCCACGACAACCAATCTCAAGATTACAGAACTGCGTACGACGTGCAGACAAGTGTGTGCGCAAACACAGACGATCCTTCTATTTCATCACCTAATCCGCTGGCAATGACAATGATATGTCCGAAAAGAGTTCAGGGCAGCTGCTAGTTTGCCTCCTCTTACATAAATAAAAAGAAACAACGAGGATAGTACATACTTTCAACTTCCTGACTCTGATCACTTACTGAAAATTTTCGACAGTAAACCCAATATATTTTTATTTGTGGACTTGAGGTTTAAACTAGACCAATAAGACAGTCACAAAAGATTAATAGGGTATGCGATGTTGTAGATAGGCGGACGGGCTAACGGGCCACCTGATGTTAAGTAGTCACCATACACATTGAAGATGCAAGAAGCACCACCAACCTTAGAAACGTAGATGTTATGTCCCTTGTACCTGTAGTTACGAGTACGCTGGCACACTCACCCTTCTAACCGGAACGCAACAATGCTATGTATTGGTATTTAGCTGTAGATTATCCGATGACTAAGTGGTACATACCTAGTGACATGGTAACTATTGAGCCTAGAAAGCGGCACTTAGTACAGTAGGTTTATTTAATAAGGATACGAAAGGATTTTGGGAAATTTCAATATTAAAGAGAAAAGCAGTTATTTTGTAAAGAATTTTAATCGTACGAAATATGTCTTGATTATTTGTATTTTTGTACTCTTCTTATCCTCAATAATGTTAATTGCTTAGATTGAAATAATGACAAACATTGTATATGCACAAGAAGTAAAACACAGTCCAAGGGCCGCAGTGTGGGTCCCTGGATTGGACATAATATGTGATCAAGAATTAGGTTTATCAAAATATAATGCGATAAAAAAATAACCTTTACCACGCAAAGTACAAAAATGGTAATAATTCTATTTGAAAAACCTTTGGTCTTTGAAACGTCAATTTTAATTGATTACTAAAGGACTTACGTGTTATAGACTTTAAAATGTCTAGAAATGACACGAATAAAAATATTACAAGATTATGTTCTATTAAAAAGCAAACTTACTATAAAGTTGATGTGCCTATTGGAACCTTTTTTATTGTATTGGTAGGCGGACGAGCATATGGGCCACCTGATGATAAGTGGTCACCAGCGCCCATAGACAATGGCATTGTAAGAATTATAAACCATCTCTTATATATATAGTTCAGTGGATAAACATAATAATTGACTACCGCTGGTTCAACCATGGGCTAGCTGGTAACAGAAATAGTGAGAAAACAGCTTATGATGGACTTACTTCTGCTTCATGTAAGAACATATGTACATTGTACGGCAGTCTACCAGAGAGCTCTATCATTTCTTCTGATTGGTCTGAGCCCAGCAGTGAGGCTTATCAGGTATTTACTGGTTAATGCTTTAGACGATACAATACTGTTTTGTTATAATTATAATAAAGCTTTATTTATTTCTTTCTTTCAATGTAATTAGAAAATCAAAATCGGCATTGTTAGTAAGTTTACTTACATTTATTATTAGTTTATTTTATTTGATATGGGTCCTTTTTTGGTTGAAACATTTTTATATATTTTCATTCGTATTAAATAAACACATTAAAATCGAATTATGGTCAAAACAAATCTTAGTTGCATCTGCAACCTTAACTGATATTTATTATCCAATTAGTATTAACACTTCTAGCGTTTAAAACTCTTTCTAGATAATAAATCTATTAGTAAAAACGCTGTACATAGAGGACGTTAATAAAACAATTATATAATTTTATACTACCTATATAAAATACAATATGTTGATCCGTCTGTCCGATTGAACGAGATTTTTTTGCGGCTTTTTTTTTATTTTATCAATTGATTATATTAAAAATATCATGTTTCTAAGATAAACTAAAAATTATAAAATAATTACACTTCTGTAGCCGTGTAGATTGTTCTGATTATATATGTGGTTAAATACTTCAGTATAATTATGGTAATAACTTTTTACATTTAAAACGAATAATATCACCATGATTAATATATATATTTCGATGTATTAAATATACACAAATGTATGTGCGAAAATGCGTCGGAGCTATCCTTCTGGCCTTCTAATCTTAGTTGTCTTGAGAGCGACTAGTTATCTTCCGACTCACGTAGGTAATATGAATTTATGGTTGTTCTGACGAATGCATATTATGTCAGATGGGAGGAATTCATATGTCGGATTGTTCACGACAATTTACTAATGTGGCGTGGCGTTGCATGCTCTTAGTATACGTAGGGTGGTGTGTCGGCTGAACCACTTCACCGAAGAAGAGAAGAAGACATCGGTCTTTGCACGCCTACTCCTCCCGTCGTAAGTGTCACCAGGGCTAAGGTGTCTATAAAGACAGGGTATAAACCCTGAGAGCCACCTTTTTTTATAGGATAGGTAGGTGGACGAGCATATGGGGCACTTGTTGGAAAATACATTCTAACTAATTTATAAGTGACTGACGTGACATAGACTACATTTTGTTCCCGTATTCCCACGGAAACGGAACCTAAGTAAAACCGCAGGCAAAACGCTATTTATAAATAATATGGCGAGCAAAATCGCGGGCAATTGCTTTACAATACCAAGGACATTACACGAACTACAACATCCTACTGAATTTATTGATTTCTTTTACATGACCTTTATATAGGTTGTAATGCGATGATAATTATTGCGCATAACGATGGTGACATTTATAAGATGGTACCTTTTAGCAGCAAAAAATAAATCGGTCTATTCATGTTTAAAACATACAAGTATTACTAAAATCAACTACTCAAATGATTACCAGAGCATAAGCAGAGATGGCCCAGTGGCTACAACGCGTGAATCTTAACCGATGATCGTGGGTTCAAACCCGGGCAGGTACCACTGATTTTTCAAGTGCTTAATTTGTGTATAATTCATCTCGTGCTTGACGGTGAAGGAAAACATCGTGAGGAAATCTGCATGTGTCAAATTTAACTCAAATTCTGCCACATGTGTATTCCACCAACCCGCATTGGAGCAGCGTGGTGGAATAAGCTCCAAAACCTTCTCCCCAAAAAAAGGTGAAGAGGCCTTAGCTCAGCAGTGGGATATTCACAGGCTGTTACTAGCTCAAATGATTACCGTGAAATCATGCTGTCTGCTCACAAGCTGCGGCCGGAAATAAGTAACAAATAATCTCATTCAAAGATATTTATATAATAAATATACAGTATAAAAGTATAATTTTATATTGAAGATTTATGATATGATAAGTTAATCGGAAGTTCTTAAAGGTCAATAAAAATGATGAGTTATTCAAGCACAATGCGTTCGTGTAATTAATATAATTGTGTATAATTGTATAATACACCTGCAGGTCAGAGGAAAACGTAAGAGTACAATGATACATATGAGATTGTAGAATGTTTAATTAGTGAAATTAATAATAATAACCAATGCATTGTTGAATGTGAAATATGATGGTACTAAGTTATTAATCACATCTATATAAATACTAATATATAAAGCTGAAGAGTTTGTTTGTTTGATCCGGCTAATCTCAGGAACTACTGGCTCGAACTTAAAAAAAATATTTTTGTGTGGTATAGTCCTTTTATCGAGGAAGGCTCTAGACTTATTTTTATTTATTGTATTTTTATTAATTATATGCGGGTGAAATCGCGGGGCACAGCTAGTATGACATAAACAAAGTAAGGAAGCCTGCTTGTCTTCCTCAGTTTTTGCCGATTCCTCTCGGCAAAATCTAGTTGTTAATTTCAATCTAATTTATACTTGTAAATTGACAATCCAAATGTCCTAACGAGAGCCTTCTTGAATAAAGTATATTTCGACATTGAGTTATCACGTGACCAATAGAAATAAACTTAATTTTTCAAAATGGCACTTATTATAATTAACTATAAATAAATTATAATTATTAATATATATACAATAATTATAAATATAAATACATATAAAAAGTACAAAAAGTTTTTCCCAACCTTACCCAACATTACGATTACATTATAGATTCCAAAATAATTATTACATGTGGGTAGTTTTTGTGGTATCGTAACAACTTCGGTCAAGGTTTTCGTTATAAAACAAACCTACGTTTCATTATTTTAGTTTTCTAGACTTAGTAGTTTTGATAAGATACATAGAGATAGGACATCATCAAATATTAATATTTATTTTTTATAGCATAGGTATGCTATGCTATAAAAAATCTATGCTACCTATGCTATAAAAGTAACCACTTACCATCAGGTAAGTGGTCATCAACGCCCATAGACATGGGCATTGTAAGAGTTGTGAACCATCGCTTACATCGCCAATGTGTCACCAGCCTTGGGAACTAAGATGTTATGTCACACTGGCTCACTCACCCTTCAAAACGGAACACAACAATACCAAGTACTGCTGTTTTGCGGTAGAATATCTGATGTGAGGATGGTACCTACCCAGACGAGCCTGCACAAAGCTCTACCACCAAGTGAATATTATCTATAAATATACAATAGGAGTTATCTTAAAAAGATCGATAAGTTTATATTCAGTCAGAATGAAGAATTTTATAACTATGTATATTATTAATTATTAATTAACTTACAAAGAATTCAACGTTTTCAAATCGACTCGTTAAATCACATGACGTTAAAGGTTTCCGATAGAATCTCGACAATGTATCATTTGCCTCGATGACATGTTTATATCTGTTGTCGTTGTGAACCAAGTAAATAATTAGAATATTTATAAATCAATTGAATAACAAAATTATAATATCAAGTGGTATTTCACGGTCTTACTTATAAAGGTTTAGTGGGTGATTCGATGGTGTGTCCTCTTCTTTCGTATGTCAAATCATTAATGATAGAAAGAGATAAATCATTTATAAGTACGTCAATGTTCAATGAATTTATATTAAATGTTTTAATACGTACGTTATCACATTTCTGAATCTTATTATATTATTGCATTAAAATTATATTACAAATAAAATATTGAAAGTTACAGTTTACTTGGTGGTAGAGCTTTGTGCTAGCTCGTCTGGGTAGGTACCACCCACTCATCAGATATTCTACCGCAAAACAGCAGTACTTGTTATTGCTGTGTTCCGGTTTGAAGGGTGAGTGAGCCAGTGTAATTACAGGCACAAGGGACATAACATCTTAGTTCCCAAGGTTGGTGGCGCATTGGCGATGTAAGAGATGGTTAACAGCTCTTACAACGCCAATGTCTATGGGCGTTGGTGACCACTTACCATCAGGTGGCCCATATGCTCGTCCGCCTTCCTATGCAATAAAAAAAAAAAAAAAAAAAAAAGCCTGTGCTCCCACTGCTGGGCTAAGCCTTTCTCTTTTTTGAGGAGAAGGGAGCTCATTCAACCACGCCGTTTTAAGGCACGTTCGTGGAATACATATGCGGCAGAATTTCAGTGAAAATAAGACACATGCCTCCTCTTGATGTTTTCCTTCACCGCCCGGCACGAGATGAATTATAAACAATTTAAAATTAAGCACATGAAATTCAGTGGTGATTGCCCGGATTTGAACCCACGATCATCGGTTAAGATTCACGCGTTCTCAACTTACCATCTCGGCTTCTAAATAGTCCGTTGTCAATTCACAGTTGAATGAAGTGAGCTCGTACAGAAGAGCCCTTTCGATGGCGCAAATCGAAAACCTATCAATTTCGTATCGTAAAAGTATTTCACCATACGATGACTGAGTATGACGATACTACGAAGTATGTAACTACACCACCAGCTTTGATAACTATACTGGGTCACTTCAAACCGGAACGCGACAATACCAAGTATTGTTATTAGGTAGAATAGGTGGTACGGTACAGTACGGTGGTTGTACAAAACTCTTCCCCGAACTCACATATTAAATGTTGCCATTATAAGTAATTGATATGTATAAGATCGTAGGAAGTGCGGATACAGCAGATATATTACCTGTTACACCTTATGAGGCACCATATGCTTGATGTATGTCATCAATAGCAATATAATTAATTAATTAATGTAGTCTCTTTATGGTGATCCACTGTGACCTTTAGCTTGTTGATTCAATAAATAAATGTGTTTTCCGTTACGGAACTACACAAGGAATCTTATACTTATGTTAAAAGAATGTAGAGAAAAAAACGATATGTAATTATTAAAAAGGTTTTTTTATAGTATAAGTAGGCAAACGAGCGTATGGGCCACCTGATGGTAAGTGGTCACCAACGCCCATAGACAGTGGCATTGTATAATCTTAAAAAAAACATCAACAATGCGCCACTTATCTGGAACATGTTTATTTTCTTCGCATGTTTCTTATAGTATTTTGCATCATGTGTTACCAACAACCCCCATGGAGTAGTGGAATTGGAATATATAGATATGTTACTTAGAACAAGAAATATGTTTTTGGAAATCAATAAGTGTTATGCTTCTATATTGTATAGATATTTTGACATTGACTTAAAAGTAAAACAAAAGCCTATTAACGTACATAACAACAGTTATATAATTAGAATACATGTATCTTATATAATACTAGCTGATACCCGCGACTTAATCCCCGTTGCTTGATATATTAACAAAGTTTTCTTATGTACGAAGGAAAAAACATCAAAAACATCGCAAGCAAAAATATACTTTGCTTAAACATACGTCACTGAACACGCAGTGCATATACAAATCGTTGTTTCTTGAAACTTTAATAGCTTTTTATTATATGAAGATATCGCAAACATTTTTTCTTTTGATAAGGGCCAAGTATCTACGAAATAAAATTTAGAAAATTTCATTGAAATCTATCCAGTAGTTTTTCCGTGATGCGCGCACAACTGCAGACCTCTCTCATTTTATTTACATAGATTAAAAATCCTTAAAGCTATACATACTGTCATATCCTTTACAAAATTAAATGAAATAACTAGTCGCACCATTCGTATCCGTTGTCGAGTATTCTAGTCTTGGCCTAAGCTACTTAATTACTAAAAAAATTATAACTTTTGATGTGCTACATGTGTATCCCACACATGTAGAAAACATTCGACAAATGTATGTTTATTCACGAGGCTTATGTTCACTGCTAAGCATGCGAAATTAAAGAGCATCTTTATCTAACTGCGTCGAAGGACTTGAAGGATCTCTTGAGGCGATCGTCAATTATTTTAAATCTAATGAGTAATTTGGAATATTATTTTATAGTAATTATATATAGTTCTATAATTAGTATTCGATGATTTATCATACTTTAAAGTTCAGTAGTGCTCCTTTAATGAGCACTGTCAATCGTAAAGTACGGTTGACAAAAAAAACATAATTTTATCATAATATAATGAAGTCGAAATGACGCTATGGATAAGTCTTAAAGTAAAAGTAAAAGTAAAGTAACAGCCTGTGAATGTCCCACTGCTGAACTAAGGCCTCTTCTCCTTTTTTCAGGAGAAGGTTTGGAGCTTATTTCACCACGCTGCTCCAATGCGGATTGCTGGAATTGACATGTGACAGAATTTTGAGTGAAATTTTATACATGCAGGTTTCCTCACGATGTTTTCCTTCACCATCACCTGCACAAGATTAACTATAAACACAAATTAAGCACTTTAAAATTCAGTAGTGCCTGCCCGGCCACGACGAACGGTTAAGATTCACGCGATGTAGCCACTGGACCATCTTGGCTTTGTTAATTCTCATCTCGGGGTTAAACACAAATATGTGTGATTTGACTTTTTTAAGCAAATATTTCACGCCATGTAAATATATATATTCTGACATTAATATGGGTAATGTTCTACAAAAAACGATTTGCCTACGGTGGCAATAGAGGCGTTAATATGCGTGACGTTTCTCCAACTAACGCAGGTAATGATCGTTCACGGTTTCTTTGATAAATACCTGTGTAAGATCAGATGCGAAACGACGACGATGTGTCAACAATGTGCCACGGATAGCGACACTGCCCAGCATACAACATTTGACAACCTAGGGCATTTGACAACCTAGGGCAACATTTGAGGCAAGCCACGCATGAACGTCCAGAGGCAGATGTTCGAAGGGCAGACGAGACCTTTAACTGCGAGTAATCGATCGATCGATCCATGTCAAAAAATCTTTCAAATACCTTAAAAAAAAATTGCCAATTTATTTTTCATCGTACATTTGAATAATTGGTCACTGATTTTCTATCCGTACACGGGATGACCTCGAGATCAGAGCAGCTACATTCTCGTCATAAAATGTGCAATAAAAATAAACTACCTATAAAATAAACTAATTTAATCTAACCGTGTATTTGAAATGAGTTTAATTAAAGTGATCATTAGTTTAATTGAGACGAGATTTAATTTATAATTACGGTAATCCTTTGTGCTTGTTAATAGTCCTTTTGATAGGTGTATGGGCGCGGAGTGTTATAGGCTAATCTATGAAAGTCGTGGAAATAAAGCAGTTAACTTTTTCTTATAGCATAGGTAGGTGGACGAGCATATGGGCCACCTGATGTTAAGTGGTCACCAATACCCATAGACAGTGGCATTGTAAGAGATGTTAACCATAGCTTACATCGGCATTTCACAACCAACCTTGGGACTAAGATCTTATGTCCCTTGTGCCTGTAATTACATCGGCTCACGCACTCATCAAACCGGAACACAATAATACCAAGCAATATCTGATGTGTGGGTGGTACCTACCCAGACGAGCTTGCACAAAGCTCTACGACCGAGTGAATTTACAGGCAGTATTAGCATATACAATTTCTTTTACAGAATTTAAATCAAGAAGTTAACCAAGAAATAAATAACGATTACGATAAGCACCTATATTGACGGCCATAAGATTTATTTATTATTTATTTATTTACAAACACACCATTACAGGACACGGTCCCAATTCGATAATACAATCTTTGTGAGCTTACTCAGATTGCAACAAAACAAATCTACCTTATTCTCGGTCACGTTGAGGGTACGTAACGCGCGAGTCAGTGGCGCCTCCAACTAAAATACTACAACTCAGACAGTTTTCCTCACGACATTTCCTATACACGTGATTTTGAACCCAAAACCTTCAGCTGAGCTACACGCGTTACATCCACTGGACATCGATTCAATACATAATATATTACAAAACAATAAAATCGATTTAAAACAAGCGAAACACGATTCGTACTGGACAACATTATGTAACATTAACCATCTTTAATTACATCACCAGTCAAAGTAGATCTTTCTCACGCACGATAAATACACGACAATATCCCTTAACTGTTAACGAATAAGAGCTATTTTCGATTAACGTAAATATCATTGTGTATCAAGGTGGCCGAAGATGAATCGGTTCCGCTGTTATACGAAGCTAATTCATGTTGAATTTGCACCAATAGCAACTAAATTGTTCCTCGAGGCGTCGAGGAAGATTCCTTTTTTAGATTGAAATACAATTATATAGCTAGTTAACTCTCCTGACTTCACACGGAAACAATTTAGATTTAATTTTAAAAAATATCTTAAGACATAATTAATAAATTGAATGCCTCGTTGGTCTAGTGCCTAGATATAGTGTCCTGGGTTCAATTCCCATGTCGGCCAATAAATTGTTATTGGGTTTTTCTGCCAGAAATTTCTCAGTAGCAGCCCGGAGTCTGGAAGTTGGAAGTGTGTACACTCCCGTGCCTCGGAAAGCATGTCAAGCCGCTGGTCCTGCGCCTAAATTCTTCCGGTCGTGTCAGATAGCCGTCCCATCGGATTATGTGAGCTAAAGAAAAGAGAGTGCACTTGTGTTGGTGCACACACTATAATATCTGCTGCGCAGTTGGCTAATCTTTCTTGAAATTGGCCGCCGTGGCCGAAATCGGTCTGGAGGACCTTAGTAATAAATAAATCTTATTACTCAACGATCGATCTACTATAGTGGTAGAGGTTTTATGTAGCCATTAAAAGCGCTTTATTGTATAGTTTGAATGAAGTAGATTTGATTTGAACCCTTAAATACACATGAGCGAAAGGCTCGACTTAAAAGCTTTATCTTACTTAAGCTTTAACATAGATTAATTTCTAATGTAATGCAACGTGTAAACTACCAGCAAAGAGCAGAGCAGAGCTAATTGTATCATAAAAAAAAGCTTATGCTGTGCCCTTGACGTCTATAATGAACCTTTGAAGTGGTAAGAAGAATAAATTCCTTGACAAAGATTTATAGTTAAGCTCTGCGTTAAAAGATTTCACCCGCGTTGAAATTTTAATTGCATAATGTAATTACAGGCATAAGGGACATAACATCGTAGATCGCAAGGTTGGTGGAGCATTGGTGATGTTTTTTTTTTAAAGAAATGTACAATGCCAATGTCTATGGGCGTTGGTGACCACTTACCATCAGGTGGCCCATATGCACGCCCACCTACCTATACTATAAAAAACATGGCTAAATAGGTAAAAATATGACATGGCATGGAATATATATGTACACTATTTGTTTTGAATACTAATCCTAATATTATAAATGCGAGTTTGTATGTTTGTTACGCTTTCACGTCTAATCCACTAAACCAATTTTAAAATTCTTCTACACATGGAAAGCTACTATCAGCGAGTAACGTAGGCTATATTTTGTAGGGAAAATCTAGTATTATAAATGCGAAAGTGTCTAACTGTTACGCTTTCACGACTAAATCACTGAACCGAATTTGATGAAACTTAGTATGAAGCAAGCTTGAACTGCAAGGAAGGATATATACTACATTTTTACTCCTAATACCTGCCCCTCCCCTACGACAAGAGTAAAGTACGCCTACTAGTACGCCTCTGCTTAAATAGTGGAGGTAATTTAAAAAAATCTGATACCATCATCTGTAGATTAATTTTAGTAATGTACCCATACATTAAATCTATTATATTACACCACCCGATAGCTAAAGGTTCAATGAATTAAGTTGAGGAAGGATTCTGTAACGTGAAAAGATCGTGTGTTTGCGTCTTCGTCGGTATAGCCGAAGCATTTCATGTTCCTCTGGAGATTCGTCATCCAAAAACTTTGGGGTCTTTCCCTTTATCTTTAGGGTTGATCTTTGTAGCCATGGAAAGGCACTTTTTCACCAAGAAATCATCGGGCCTACGTATTAATATGCTAACTATTAATTTTATTTTTTAAAATAAGATAATAATTGTTACGCGTAATAAGTTTAGTTGTATTCTTTGACACAGTGATGGAATCGAATGTATTCGCTCAATTAATCAAAAATAATAATTTAATACAAAACATAAATTAGTGTAGCAAAAATATGACATCCATTCAAATTGCAATAAAATATAGACAACAATCGTAATGATCTATATATTTAAATAAAGGCCAATGACTTTAAATTGTGAGTTATATACATCACAAATAAACGACGAAACATTTATTTACAAGTTTTATTACAATAATTAATATGTATATAAGTTAAAATTAAGAATACCTAGATTATATTCTATTCTGTATTCTCTAAGGCTATTTACTTGTGTCTTGTCATATAATATAATAAATTATGTATTATTATATGCTTATCGGCTATAATTTATGTAACCAGGTCGAATTTAATTAAACAATACATTTCTTTAATTCAGTTACAGTTTTCGACCCGGCCACAGTTTCGACACTAAGATAACATCGACATACCGACAAATGTCTTCCACTCATTGTTCTGAACACAATAATTCCTCTCTACGGCCTTGACTTGTTCGGTTTTAATGGAGCATCTGCTGATATACATGTTGCGTTCGTACGATTTAGTCGAATTATAACAATGTATTATTAAAAAAAAAAAACATGTGTTGGAAGTGAAACCTTCAATAATTTTGGCTTCAAGATAATGACGGTACGAAGCAGAGCACAAAGAGAACCACTTTATAATGCTTCCTATCTCATTCTCTCCCACGTTAAAATCTTATGAATTTATGTGTCTGTCTCTTTTTACTGTCGCCTTTTCGTTTCATCGACTTTCAAATCACAACGATGCTAAAGAAGTTTTCACTTCAAAAACTTGTAATACCAACTACTACTACTTATTATACTCGGTGGCAGAGCTTTGTGCAAGCTCGTCTGGGTATGTACACTCATCTGATATTCAATTGTGAAATTTAAAAGGATTATTAAGGAACGCTTGTGAGCTAAAGGACATTATACCATCAACGACTTTTTAAATAATTGCACACCTTGGGAATGAAACGATCGCCTCCAGGATGTTTCAAATAAAGAAGTATATTGTTATTGTATTGTTATTGTGTAAATATAAAATGTAAAAAGTGAACTGAAAAAACATCCCGCTGAGTTACTTGCGCCGGTTCTTCTCACGTCTGAGGTGTTTTTTTCCGAACCGGTGACAATCAATAAGAAAGTGTAAATATTCAACATTGAATAAAGATATTTATTCAATGTTGAATTTTACTTACTTGGTGGTAGAGCTTTGTGCAAGCTCGTCTGGGTAGGTACCACCCACTCATCAGATATTCTACCGCAAAACAGCAGTACTTGGTACTGTTGTGTTCCGGTTTGAAGGGTGAGTGAGCCAGTGTAATTACAGGCACAAGGGACATAACATCTTAGTTCCCAAGGTTGGTGGCGTATTGGCAATGTAAGCGATGGTTAACATCTCTTACAATGCCAATGTCTATGGGCATTGGTGACCACTTACCATCAGGTGGCCCACATTCTCGTCCGCCTTCCTATGCAATAAAAAAAAAATATATATATTTGAATTTGAATTTTAATTTCATATCCTACCGCAAAACATGCATATTCTGTACTCAAAGCACATCATTGATCCAACACTAAAACAACATAGTACTTTTTATTTAAATTAAATAAATTGTAAGCTAATGTTAGACAATAGAAATCTTAGTGTAATAGTTGCAACATTTTTTAAATAATGACTATAGACTCTAAGCTTAAGTCTAGTTCTCATTTGTAATGTGTTACGTGTATACTAACCTCGGTTAGGAAAGTTAGACAACACTGAAATTGATATTGCTCAACTTTTAAGCTGAAAATAAGCTAATTTCTGAGCACTGCCTCATTGCAGATGCATATATACGTAGTTTTTTATCAAGCATGCATCATGAGATGAATTACAAACATAATTGAGCTCAAAACGTACTGTGGGATTGAAGTTG
The DNA here is from genome assembly GCA_963151315.1 of Nymphalis c-album. NCBI lineage: Eukaryota > Metazoa > Arthropoda > Insecta > Lepidoptera > Nymphalidae > Nymphalis > Nymphalis c-album. The sequence goes on from OY720612.1 coordinate 831,230, forward strand.
CGATTCTTGCGTCTCTTTCTTTCACTATATACATAGGAAATTAAATATTTAATTAATGAAAAAGAGTGATTAGATTATTACCATAGACGAATTTATACTTAGAACGATTACATAAGTGGCCGAATTTCAATGAAATAATACACATGTTTTCACATTTATAATTATAAACACAAATTAAGCACATGAAAACTCAGTCCACGGTTATCAATTCTAATTCACGCGTTCCATTAGGCCATCTCGTCTTCATAAATAGAATTATAAAAATTAATATATTTTGATTAAATCATAATTAATAAGATGTTGAGAAATATTATCCAAATTTTGTCGCTTGACGAATATATTTTAAACAACCTTTATGATACTAGAGTTAAAGTTCATTTATAGAATTAAATATAATTGATGTAGCCCGGTGATTATATCGCCTAATAAAAATTGAGTCCAAGGTTCGATTTTTTACAATCGTTATTAAATATGATGAGTGTGTGTTTTGTTACGGTATTATAAAACATGTACGAAAAAGATAACCGGATAACCGGATATTGCGTAATTACTTCTATTGTTTCATAATTTTCTTCGCTTTTACACTAGCCACGGTCTTGTCGTTATGCCCTAAATATTCAAGTCATTAAGAGCCCGGATAGCTCAGTCGGTAGAGCATTGGACTTTTAATCCAAGGGTCCAGGGTTCAAGTCCCTGTCCGGGCGGTTTTTTTTAGTATTTTCAGACAGTGGTAATTGCTTGATCATATTTTACATAATTTAGTCCAAGATTTTATTCATTTCGATTGGATGATGTTAGAGGGTGCCCCCTAAGTATAAAACAGAATTTTTGTCATCCAAGGCTCGCGCTCGCGGCGTTACCCATCATCTAGGCATCATCGATTTTGATGAAACGCAGCACACTTGAACTCCAAGCTCGCACATAGACAATATTTATTTAGCGTCTGACCTTAGACGCGGACATGCGGGCTACGTTCGGAAACTAGTAATATGATAAACAAGCTCACTGTACTTCATATAAAGTAAAGTAACAGCCTGTGAATGTGCTGCTGAGCTAAGGCCTCTTCTCCTTTTTTGAGGAGTGGGCTTGGAGCTGATTCCACCACGCTGCTCCAATGTGGGTTGGTGGATTATACATGTGGCAGAACTTAAGTGAAATTTGACACGATGTTTTCCTTCACCGTTAAGCATGAAATGAATTATAAAGACTAATTAAGCACATGAAAATTCAGCGGTGCCTGCCCGGGTTTGAACCCACGATCATCGGTTAAGATTCATGCGTTCTAACTTAATATTTTTCACACTTAATATCGTATAAGACCTCAAATGCATTAAAAGGTCATAAAGTACGTCAAACTAAAGTGCAATTTTGATATCAGTCATTACGTTTTCTGTTCGTATTTATTGTGATAATAGTGATCGACAGGCTAATTGCAATCGCGATGGTATTCATTTGTGTTGAATTAATTGTTTATAATTAGAAATTGAGTGCAAAATGAAAAATAAAAAAATGCTTGAAGGCAAAAGTCTTCAACGAGTGCGTTCTACAAATTATGACCTACAGAGCCGAGACGTGGACGATATATGCAAAGTGGCTGGTAGAGGTTGGATATTGAGAGCTGAAGATCGAGCTCAGTGGCGTGCTATTGGAGAGACCTTTGTCCAGCAGTGGACGACGAAAGGTTTATGATGACGAATTAGAAATTAAATTTAATTATTTTTTATGCTACTTTACCGTATACTGTTATGTAGACCTAGCGGTTGGCCCGCCAATACATGGAGTATAGGGAGGTTCAAAGAATCCTTCTAGCTAATCCTTCCGATGACCCTTGAGGAAGAATCGCATAGCGTCCATGAGGAGCCAAATTGTCGTCCACACGGAGTGAGGTGCAATACGTGGCTGAACGTGCTCGCCTGGGTGGGGAAACAGCTCCCAAATCAGGCTAAATAGGAACTCCGGGGGCAGCGTTTCAGTCGTCGTATATATAAGTATATATGTATGACTTTTTATGTTCCCTGGACTTCGTTCGAATAAATAACTTACCCGGAGGTCTATTTTCTCTACTCTCGCAATTAATATGGCTGCGTGGGCACCTGATTAATCTGGGCTATATATATATTAAATTATTTTAAGATTGGCGTAATAGTTAACTCATGAAGAGGTAACAAACAAAACGAGCTACTTTCATCCTTATAATACTCATATACAGGGTTATTTGTATTGACCCAGCAACCTCGCAGGACTAGATAGCTAACACCATAAGCAACAACTTTTGTTCTACGACTTTTGATAATTTGTCAGATTTTATATTCATACAAAAATAAGTATTAATTTATTTTTTCCGCTTGAACGTTTATAAATCTACGCGCAACGCAAAGATCGACACGTCGCGTCATCCTTTCGTGTATGAATGAAATATAGACCTACAAATGTCACGACAGTACGACAAAATTTTTTAAACTCATTTTCTTTTCATGTATTGAGTTATGTCCGAAGTCGTAGAACAAAAGTTGTTGCTTATGATGTAAGCTATCTAGTCCTGCGAGGTTGCTTGTTCATTAAAAATATCCCTGTATAGATAATTATTTTTTTCGCAAACAAAGCCGTGACCTGTTCTGCAAAAAAAACTGTAACGTTTTTACGAAAGATTAATTATATATGATATATCGACACAGAAGTTAAGATAGAATACATTGATCCTAATCTAAGGTCGCCGGTTCAAATCTGAGCATGTAATATTTTTGTACGTAAATCATTGTCAGGCGACCTGCATGTGTCGAAATTTTGAAGTCACTTTGTATATCAATTAATTACTTGCTTATCGTCAAGTATCTATCTGTCTATTACTGACATAGAAAGAAATACCTCAGATTCTATGGAACCGATGAAAGAAATTTAGCGAGAATGTCACTTTTATGTTTTTTTTTAACTTTTTTTATGAAAAATATAAATAATAATCCTATTTTTACACAAGGTATTATTATCATGTAAAATGTAGCAAATTTTTTTTTGTATAATAAATGATAAGGGATACGCTTATGCGTAGTGACACATATGTCACATTCACGTTTCCAATCGAAATTTACCTTCAAAGACGAAATGCGACATAAAGTATTTTTTTTATTGCATAGGTTGGTGGACGAGCATATGGGCCACCCGATGGTATGTGGTCACCAACACCCATAGACGTTGGCATTGTAAGAGATGTCGGTTATATCGCCAATGCGCCACCAAGTTTGGCAACTAAGATGTTATGTCCCTTGTGCCTGTAATTACTCTGGCTCACTCACCTTTCAAACCGGAACACAACAGTACCAAGTACTGCTGTTTTGCGGTAGAATATCTGATGAGTGGGTGGTAGGTACCTACCCAGACAAGCTTGCACATATTATAAGCAATCAATGATTTAGCGGAAATCTTTATCTTAGGTTGGGATTCACGCGTTCTGGCCACTGGGTCGTTTCGGTGTGTCTTATGCACTAATAAATTAAATAAAACATTATTTTTATTAGAATAGGTCATTCCCAGAGCACTCATTATAATTATTAAGACGTTATTTCTTTTATTGGAATGAGACACGCAAATAAAAAAAACAACGGGTTGCACTCCGGGAGTGCCGGCAGAAGTGAAAACTTGAATATTAACGTTTTGCATTTTTGATATTTTGGAATGGATAGGGAAAAATTTTTCACGAATTGCTTTAATTATCAGTATAAAAGAACTATAATTTATGTGATAAAATACAATATTCATTTATTGCGCTATCGTGCACAAACATGACAAATTACATTAAAAATTTAACACTTCAGAATCCGTCTTACGAATTTTCAATCAGGGTCACGTGACCCGACGCGAGTTTAACATTTTTTACCCATCACAAAAAAGTGCACAACGCCGCTAAAGAAGTTTTCACTTCAAAAAGATAAAATTAGAGAAAAGAAAATGATTATATACTTTAACTATACATAACATGCTTACTTTAATTATACATAATGTCATACATAACATTTGTAAATATTCAAGACAGCTTTTATGGTGCAAGCGATATAGCTGTCATTCTGAAGATAGCGTTACTAACAATTCTTAATTACATAAATTAATAATTTTCAACTAGACAGCTATATAATTCATTTATTAGTACACATTATATATTGCGGGGTCCTAACATATATCAAATGTGGTTAAAGTGCAGTTACAAAAGCAGTCATTACATTAAACGTCTAATAATGAGCAAAAACTCGTTTGTCGTGATAGGGCAAACCTTGGCGGTGATTTGTCAAATTTGGATCAAGTGGCCATCTTTAATTTATGTTCTGATTTTAAAATTAACGCTTGTTTATGCACATAGCTTGTAAATTGATCAATTGATACTGGCTGGTAAATTTGACATTCGAATTTTAGAATACTTGTATTATGATTCTATTTGAATTGTTTAACATATTGTATCCATTTTGACTTTTGTTCTGTTTTTAAAACGATGCTAGATGCTATGTACTTTGGTTCTACGATGCTTTGTCTTCTTTTTGCTAATGACAAATCAATCACGAAAGAAAGAGAAACTTGATGGTTAATATGGTGTTTATACTACGTTTTTCTAGCAAAAAGTGGTAGATACTATTACTATTTGTTAATAATAAAGACCGCCCGGACAGGGACTTGAACCCTGGACCCTTGGATTAAAAGTCCAATGCTCTACCGACTGAGCTATCCGGGCTACATACGGGGTAGTTAATCTTTGGATTTATAGCATACATACTACCATTGGTAGAGTGAAGGCTTGGATGGGAAACACGCACTCCCAATTATTTTTATGGCTAAAAATCGACACATGCAAATTAAAATCAGTTAAGACTATATACAGTAAGTATATATATATTTATTTATTTATTTATTATGTTTTGCTAGCGGATGTTACATAAATTACAAACCAATAAATCATGTACAAAATAAGATACATTATGTAGACCCATTCAAAAGGAAAAACTGCATGCATAGTGTTCTTGCGCCGATTACAATTTTATAATTAAATATTAAACTATATTTATAACATCCATATATTTTAACTTATTTAACTATTAAAATATAATAACCACTTATTAAAACAAATAAAGGCATTACATAATAAAAGTTTATTACACTTAAAAAAAGGTCTCAAACTTATATGTACTTTATTGATTCTTTGTGAATGTTGAGCTTATATAAAAAAAGGTTGTGTCAACTGATAACCTTTATTTACACTCAGTAAATGCAGAAAAAGTTCATAATAATTGTACACACTGTACGTTAAACAAACCAAATGATTTTTTTTTCTAAGTTGACAGCTTGTAGGGTAAGGGCCAAGCGGCCAGTCCACATTGGTACTGTAATATTACTACCCCTCACATCGTCAATGCACCGCATACAATGGAAACAATTTTTTTTTAAATTAAGAATAGGTAGACGGACGAGCGTATGGGCCACCTGATGGTAAGTCGTCACCAACGCCCATAGTTATTGGCATTGGCACCAACCTTGGGAACTAAGATGTTATGTCTTGTAATTACATGCGCACTTCACCTTCAAACCGGAATACAACAATACAAAGTACTGCTGTTTTGCGGTACCTACCCAGGCTTGCACATCTTTACCACAAAGTAAAACCAAGTATGTTGTAATTGGTTCGTGGAATAAAAATATAATGCTACATCAAACTTCAATCAGACTAAGCGGATTGTGATGTAGCGACGCCGTGATACGAACAACCTTGGTGTTGAAAAGAATTACATCTTAATTTTTTTTCGCATTCCAAATCGAAATAAAAAAATCGTGGAATGATTACACGAAACTCGAGAATTCTGAGAGATTACATTACATATGCTATTACATTTTACTAATGCTTGTCTCTGGTGTATCTGACTATGAAGGACGACAATATATTTCATAAATCTACTGTCTCCTTGGTCTAGATATAAGGCCGCAGACCCGGCGGTCCTGGGTTCAATTCCCAGGTCGGGCCAATAAATAGTAGCAGCCCGGAGTCTAGAAGTTGGAAGTGTGTACACTCCCGTGCCTCGGAAAGCACGTTAAGCCGTTGGTCCTGCGCCTGGACTCTTTCCGGTCGTGTCGGATTGCCGTCCCATCGGATTATGAGAGCTAAGGAAAAGAGAGTGCACCTGTGTTTGCGCACACACTTGTGCACTATAATATCTCCTGCGCAGTTGGCTAATCTCTCTTGAGGTTGGCCGCCGTGGTCGAAATCGGTCTGGAGGACCTTATATTACATAAAATTACATTCATTTTAAATATGGATCAAAGGGCGATGGAGCGTGCCTTGCTAGGCATCTCTCTCGTTGATCATATATCTGACACAGAGATCCGACGAAGGTCGAAGATATTGGGAAGCGTTTCACGAGATTAAAGTGGAGATGAGCTGGACGATGGCAAGGCGGGAAGACGCTAGGTGGACTAAATTCGCTACAGAGTGATCAATAGAAGCGAAGAGACCAGTAGGCAGACTACACGCCGAATGGTCAGACAACTTTAGAAAAATAGAGTGCGCAATGGAAGTAATTAGCACAGGACCACAGGACAGGGAGAATTGGCGCGCTGGTGAGGAGGCCCATGCCCAGCAGTGGATTGGTGTGGGCTGAATATGATGATGATGATGATGATTGGTTATTTGGCAAAAAGTAGTACGAAACATAAACATATTAATCAAACAAGTTTCCGCAGATAACTATTACAAATAATAATAAAAAACAAACATAAATTCTTCTTCTTCTTCTTAGTCGTACACTCCTGACGGAGTGGTCGTGGTCATGGATAGTCTGGTGAGTTGGTTGCGGCTTTTGCGAGACTTCTCCATTTCTGTCTATTTATGGCACTGCGTGTACATTCGATAAGGGAGCACTTCGTAGATAATTTAATCTGGTCCGTCCATCTTGTGGGTAATCGGCCGCGAGAACGTTGGCCTTCTACTCTTCCTTGTACCACCAAACGTTCCAAGGAGCTTTCATTGCGGATGATGTGTCCAAACATAGTAAGGATTCGCATTTGCACAATCGACGAAAGTCTTTGTTTGATGCGAAGCTCTTTAAGGATCGAAACGTTAGTGCGGTGAGCAGTCCATTTTACTCTCAGCAGGCGTCTCCAGCACCACATCTCAAGGGCGTAAATTTTTTTGCGACTTTTTTGATGGATCGTCCATGTTTCAGCTCCATACAGGAAAATAGGAAAAATTAAGCATCTCATTAAGCGAACCTTGGTGTTTTTGGTTATGCGGCGATCTTTCCATATTTTCGTGAGCTTTTCCACGGCTGATCGTGTCATGGCACACCGTCTTTTAATTTCTTCTTCGCAACTTCCAGTATTTGTGATTGTGGAGCCCAGATAGGTGTAGCTCTGGACAACTTCGCACTTAGCTATTTCACGTAAGTCGGGTCTATTGTTGGTTTTACGATCTACCACCATCACTTTGGTTTTATCGCGGTTTACGGTGAGGCCAAAGTCTAAGCTAGTTGTTTCCAGAAGCGAAAGAAACCGTTCCATGTCTATTTGTGACGTCGTAAGAAGAGTAGTATCGTCTGCATACCTCAGGTTTGATATCAGTCGACCTCCAATTGATACACCTTTGTCCCAGTTTTCTAAAATTATGCGCATTATGTATTCAGTATAGATATTGAACAAGAGAGGGGAAAGAATGCATCCCTGTCGAACACCAGCCTGAGTTTTAAAATTCCCGGAGTCGATTCCGTCCACGCGAACAGCAGCTGTGCCATCTTCATAAAGTCTTTTGATGAGATAAACTAGATGTCGTGGTACACCCATTATTATTAGTATTTCCCACAGCTTCCACCACTTTACGGTGTCAAAAGCTTTACGAAAATCTACAAAGCATATAAACAGTGAGTTATTGAATTCACGCGCTTTCTCTATGATTTGTCTTAGGTTGAGAATCTGTTCACGTGTTCCCTTTCCTTTGACAAAGCCAGCTTGTTCTTGGGCAATCTCTCGGTCTATATATGCTTGTAGCCTCGTATTTACAATATGAAGAAGGACCTTGCTTGCGTGGGATATCAAAGATATCAGTCGGAAATTGTTACACTTCTTAGTTGAGCCTTTTTTGTGGAGCGGGATGAATAACGAATGCGACCAATCCTTAGGCCATTCTCCCGTATTCCATATTTGCTGGCAGATGGAGTGTAAAATATCCACACCAATATCCCCCATGGCCTTAAATACTTCTATGGGAATTTCGTCAAAACCTGTAGCCTTGCCACATTTTAGGTGTTTTATAGCGGCCTCTACTTCCGTTCTTAATATATAAGGTTCTTGCTCTGTGGGTATTAGGAACTCAGGTTCAGGCGACAATAATCTTTCACTATCCAGGAACAAGGATTTGCAGTAATCCTCCCACACTTTAACAATCAGCTTAATTTCTGTAACAGTATTACCAGCAGAGTTCTCTATTGCCCACGACTTTGGTTTGAACTGTCTCGTTATTGTTCTTATTTTCATGTGAAGGTCCCTGGTCTCGAATTTCTGAGCGTGCTGTTCTAGTTCTGTACAGATGGTTTTGAGCTCCATATTACGATCTCTTCGACAAGCTGTTTGTATTGCAGAACTTAGCAGATTCAACCTCTTCACGTTGGCTGCAGACGCTTTTTCTTTGCGCCGCGTCTCTATAAGATTCCACGTGTTGCTCGACATCCAATGTTGTCGTTTTGCAGCCTTTAATTTGGGCTGAGAGATTTCAACTGCCGCCTTAATAGTTGTTTTGGCTGACTGCCAAAGTGTCTCCGGCTCATTATCGCAGTTGGCAGATACAGTTGCCCAGGTATGTTTCACATCTTGCAGCGTCTTACAAAAGTTTTCTTTGTCTACAATTTCAATACGACTTGATATTTTCCTGGCAGTGCAGTTGCGCAGCTTAAGTTTTAGGCCGCATATTAACAACTCATGATCAGAGAGACAATCCGCTCCAGGCAAAGTGTGCGCGTTAAATATCGAGCTTCTCCATCTAGTTCTGATCATGACGTAATCGATCTGGTTTCGATGCTTCCCATCAGGGCTGGTCCATGTATAGAGTCTCCTTGGGTGGTGTTTAAAAACGGTGTTCATTATAGTGAGATTGTTATCAGCAGCAAATTGAATTAGGCGTTCGCCCCTGTCATTGCGCGTACCCAGACCATATAACCCAAGTATGTCCCGCAAGCCAGATTCATTTCTAGTACTGCCCACCTTCGCATTAAAATCTCCTATCACAATTAGAGGTTCTCTGTTTGGGACCTGAGCCATGCAGGTTTCTAGCTCATTGTAGAAAGTTTCTATGACGTCATCGTCAGCTGCCGATGTAGGTGCATATACTTGAATTATGTTTATTGGAACAGGTGAAGCATTTATTTTTATAGATATAATTCTTTCGTTTATAGGATTGTAGCCCAAGACAGAAATGTTCCATTGTTTCGGAATAGCAATCGCCACTCCAGCAAAGCTATTGTTATAATTTCCGGAGTAATATATGGTATATTTCCCTGTGTCGAAGTGGCCGCTATCTTTCCAGTGAGTTTCACTAATGCCAGTTATAGTGGAGTTACATCTCTCTAGCTCACTTTCCAAGATCTTCAGCTTGCCGTCTTTAAGGAGTCCACGGACATTCCATGTACCGACGCGGATTTTATTGCGTAGTTGTATTGTTCTCCTTCCAGTAGCATAGTTTCCAGGAAATGCCTGGTTGCCTACATCACCCTGGCCGGTAGCAAATTTCACACCTTGACCCCCGGAAAGATCATGGCGCCGGATGCTACTCGGATCGCACGGCTTCTTAAAACTGTTTTTAGACCTTTCCATAATTCTCATGGGAAGAATAGTAGCAGTGGTTTCCCGTTGCCTTCTGCTCCAGTACTTTTAGAGGTTATTTAGACCTCAAGGCTGCTGAAGCCTCATCTATTCTATGTTGTGTAGGTGAGTGGTTATACCGCCACTAGCTCGGTCGCCAGAGCCTCGTTGGTTATCCAGCAGGGAGTACCACGGAAGGCAATTGCCTTCCGCCGCCGACTGGCGCGTGCAGGTGAGGATGACATTTGGGATGGTAGAGATGTTGATTACCTTCCCCCCTTACCCCCCATAAATACGATACATTTAAAACAAAGTTTCAATCAATTATTTAAATAAACAATGACAAAGTCAAATATCTTTTATATACAAGTCATTGGACACATGACTTTATTTTTAGTGAAATTAGACGTGCAGGTTTCCTCACGATGTTTTTCTTCACCGCTCAGCTCGAGATGAATTATAAGCACAAATTGGGCACATGAAAATGTAATTGTGCTTGCTTGGGCTTGGTGGAAACCTTTAGAAAGGTGCCCGCAGCAGCACGCTATAACAGCGTGGTGGAATAAGCTCCAAGCCTTCTCCTCAAAAAGGAGGAGGACAAGAGGCTTTATCCCAGCAGTGGGACATCGCAGGCTGTTACTGAACCACTAGGAGGCCATCGCTGCTTACTAGATTTCAAATAAAACTAAAATCACCGTTATGTAATTCGATGAAAATAACATTTTTAAATATGATTAATATTTCTCATTATGATAATCTTCGTCTATATCTTTAAAATGCGGCGTAAAGACGGTCACGATATTATAATTATATATGTATATTTTATCATTTAAAGTTCAACGTTGCTATTCGAAGCATCAAAACGAAGTCACGAAATACGATCAGATTTTTTTAATCAAATCATTGTTATGCAATCATTGAATAAAACGGAGCGTAAACAATACTGTAAAGCCGGTTCTACACTGCAGTTCTTGCGCGAAAGATATGATCTTCTACACTCGCAAAGTTAATAGTAATCGTAAATAAATACAAAGCTTATAAGGGTACAAAAATATTTATCTGGGTATAAATCTTGGGTCAGGCTAATTAAAGTTTGCACGTTTATCTAAAAAGGTTGTATGGGATTTTATCCCATCGGTCTTCACATTGAAAGCACGTTACGTGTGTACGAGTGTGTGCAAAATCATTCAAGTAGGCTCTTGCAAGGACTTTTGAAACATTTTTAACATAAAACTACCCGGTGGATTATCTGGATAGAAATCTTTATTTCTCATGAATACTAGAAAATCACTACACGATAAAACACAATAAATATAACTTTCACTAAAACCGATGTATGTACAAGTTAAATACATAAGTTGTGGGCCATCTTAAAAAATATAATAAAAGCGACAAACAAGTTAACGAGACAACACCATAGCAAAGTACATAAAGTAAATAAATTAAATAAATGGACAAGAATTTAAATAGTTACTCTTTTTCATCGATCAATAATTTTTACTCTGTAATATTTCTTGTATTAAGTTTAATTTAATTATCATAATGTTAATTTTACACTTGAATTTATCTATTGTTATCATATGTTATATATTTATGGTTTAAAATGTGATTAGTAATATATTTTGGTCACTCAGTTGATATATAAGCTCGCTGTAATTGAAAGTGCAATAAATCTTGTTTAGCTAACCAAAAAAAGCCGAGATGGCCCAGTTGCTTGAATGCGTGAATCGTACCCGATGATCGTGGGTTCCAGCTCGGGCAGCACCACTAATTTTCATTTGCTTATGTGATTATAGGCCTAAACAGGCCTAAAAGAGGAGATGAGGCCTTATTGCTGTTATTTATATTTAAGAAACGCCATCGGCAACAGTGGGCTAGTAGGTACAGTGCGGTACACCATTATGATAATATAATTGAATTACACTACAAATATAAAATAAACAAACATTATAGCTTTTGTTGTTTTACTGATTTTCGTATCGTAATAATTAAAAAAATCATAACTAATTACGTAATATTTAATGACTTAGTGTAAAATGTACCAATCAGTAACATCTGACCTGTCTGTCTGTCTGTCTGTCACACAGTAGCACGAGTTAGTGTGCTGAACGTAACATCTTACCTAACGAACTTGATTGATGTTTTAATTACTGTTTAAATAATTTGTTATATATAAGAAATTGTGTAACAAAACTATATAAACAACATTAGTGTTGTATCTATTCACTTGGTGGTAGCTTTGTGCAAGCTCGTCTGGGTAGGTACCAACCACTCATCAGATATTCTGCCGCAAAACATCAGTACTTGGTACTATTGTGTTCCGGTTTGAAGGGCGAGTGAGCCAGTGTAATTACAGGCACAAGGGACATAACATCTCAGTTTCCAAGGTTGGTGGCGCATTGGCGATGTAAGCGATGGTTAACATCTCTTACAATGCCAATGTGTAAGGGCGTTGGTGACCATTACCCACCAGGTGACCCATATGCTTGTCCGCCTACCTATGCTATAAAAAGTATGGATACAATGAATACGGTATACAAAAATATGCTTAGCTTTTCCAAATTTATAAAAACTGACTTTTGACAGACGGAAAATTTCCTGATTTATTGATTCAAATAAAAACTTATTCAATACCAATGACTTTGAGATGGGACCTTTGACTATATTAAACGCAAAGCAAAAAAAAAACAACTCAGTGGATAGGATTCACAGTAAGCTATCTCGGTTCGAAAGATCATCTATATAAATTATTTATGTATTACTAAGAATTAAGATGCCTTACATATTTATATAGATCACGATTTACATTATATACTTAGATACATAAGTAACAAGGATGTATAAATGACGGTAGGGTTTTATCTGTTAGATAAAAGATTACCAAGTATTCTATGTTTGAAAATGGTTCCATAACCCGGACATATAACATTATGTATTTTTATATATATGTTAGCTGTACCCGCGACTTCGTCCGCGTGGAATTTAACAAAAAAGTTAATTAGTTTATATAGTTTTTTTTTGGTTATTTGCATTTTTATTTTTATTATCATTTTTTTCTAAGATAAACGCCTAAATTACTCCTTATTACATCAGCTACCTGCCAATAAAAGTCCCGTCAAAACCGGTCCAGCCATTTCAGAGATTAGCCGGAACAAACAGACAGACAGACAGACAAGACAAAAATTGTAAAAAATGTTATTTTGGTGTATGTACCGTATATATATATATTCACATATGCATGTAGTAAAAAGCGGTTATTTTAATATTACAAATAGACACTCCAATTTTATTTATATGTATATAGATGTATAGATAAGGTAGGTAGGCGGATTAGTAAATGGGCTACCTGATGTTAAATTAATCTCATAGACATTGACAAAATTAGAAATATCCCTTTAACAACTTCACAATCCGGCAATGTACTGCAAGCTTTCCGATTGCAGATGTCCATGGGCGGGGTGGTAGTTTCCATCATGTGAGCTCTGCCTTGCTTCATATTATTACAGTTGATGATCTTTAAATAGCTGAATAGATTTTCTTTAATCATACCTAAGAATGTTTTCGATGTTGATAATAAAGGCGATGAAGGTAGGAAAGTTGAATACGTTTACGGACGATAGTTTAACGTGACAACGTCATAACAAAACATTGATGAAATGACTGCAATCGAGTGTAAGAGAGATAGATGCAGCGCAAGCGTACAATCAGCGCAACGGGACAATGAGCGTAACGGGGCATATTTTCGTGCATTCAGCCAACGTTCATCGATTTATTAGACGTTGTCACGTCAAAAACACAAAATCAGTTCATCCGTTTAGGAACAACAATTAATTATAACAGCCCTTTATTGCATCGAAGTAACGAAATATGGGAATCACAATCCCGATCCTCTAGACGGAAAAACTGTAGAGTCACCAGTGGGAGCAATAAGACAAAAACTTACCAAGATTTATATATTCTAATATATAAAGACATTTAAAAAAATTGTTAAAAAAAGATCAAAATATAGAGGAATCTGCAAAGAAAGGTACACCATAGATCAGTTCAAGGCAACGCGCTCACATTCAATAATATGCTACGAATTGTCCCGACGAATGCTATGGAGTCGATGCGTTTTATAAAGTTTTAAACTTATTATATTATTATACGTTCTAGTCTTTATTATTTTTGATATACCAATTGTCTATAATCGTATTAATCCCTAGGCATGTTACTAACATTACTCACACATACCTATTCCATAGTATGTATGGAATAGGTATGTGCTACATGGTCTACCATAGACAATTTACTTATTTTTACTGATTTTAAATATTCCTAACATTTATGGCCTTTATTTAAACTTTAATTTGTAGTATTTTACTGTGTATGATTATATCAAATCAAAAAAATGGAAACCAATAAGTACGTCAGTAATTAGTCTTCTATATCTGTCAAATACGTAATACAAGCATGTCCCGGCTTTGCACGACAGAGTAAGTCTCCATAGAACGCTACTAGAAATTCCAGTTTACGCGGCACACGTCAGTGAAGCTTCGAGCTAGCATTTTTTTGGACTTCTTTAACATTTATAGTGACATCTCAGCCAATTTTCACAAAACCTTATAAAATTATACACCCAACGTACCTCATCATTCATTCATTATGACTCAGTTCATTGGTGAAATTCGTATGAATAATTGCGTATTCTTCTATAATTTGATAATTAACTTACTATTTTCTACTCATCAATATGTAGGTACGAATGTGCTGTGTGGTTGTTAATTTATTTACAATTATTGTTACTTTTGGAGTCGATGTCAGCCAAGGTGGGTTTATAACTACATACATAGTTAGTTATAGGTGAGATGTGCTTGTGTCGCACGCGCAACTTAACGAGGCGAATAAAAGTCAATTTGTAATGTGTATGTTTTTGTTTGTTTTTAAAAGATTTCCGTATTATTATTGCTAGGTTTATTATTGTTTCCTTAGCTGACATCGACTCCAAAAATAACAATAATTGTAAATAAATTAACAACCACACAGCACATTCGTACCTACATATTGATGAGTAGAAAATAGTAAGTTAATTATCAAATTATAGAAGAATACGCAATTATTTTTTTACTTTTTAGTGCATATTAATTTGTTTTTCTATGAAGTCGGTTTTTGTTTTGTTAAAATTTTTATTTATTTTTCGATTTTTAGTGAATCTGAAGTACACTTACTAATTTGTAGAATATGGGTAGACCTACTGAACGTGCAGCTCATATGAGACAGCGCCGTTTATATTATTATTTAAATATATTGATCTAAAACAGTGAAACGTAAAGAAAAATGCATTTTGGTACTTAATTAATAAATATTAGTTAATATGATTAAATGTATGTATATAAATTAACATGTTTTGATTGAATAGATTTAGTTGGTGGAGTGTTGGGCAGCCATAACATAATCAAATAGTTATTTCTAGTAATAATTAAATTAACTGTATGTTTAAAGAAGTTGTGTTATACCATTCTTCACCATAAAATATGACGGAACGTCTGTATATTAAAAAAAGGGGAAGTATTTATATTATCCTAACTAATATTATAAATGTGAAAGTAAGTTTGTTTGTGACGCTTTCACGATAAACCACTAAGCCGATTTAAAAAATTATTTTGCCAATGGAAAGCTACATTATCAGGGAGTAACATAGGCTACATTTTGTCCCCATATTCCCACGGGAACGGGAACTACTTGGGTTAAACCGCGGGAAAAACACTAGTAATTAATATATAAAAATACATAAATATAACATGTATATAAGAGTACTTATACGATTCTATATATATATAATTTTCAAAATTGGTCTCAACTTTTAGGAGATGTTCAAATGTGTTTCTATTACAAACATATACATATATACAATGCTTACATGCATAACTCATATTTTAAAGAGGAACGATTTGATTTTTGTTTGATTTTGTATTACGATTTAACTCAAAAACTACTCGACCGATTTTAAAAATTCTTTCACCCTTAGAAAGCTACGTCTTTACCGAGTAATATAGGCTTTATTACATTTTCAAAAAGTTATAGATCTCTACTTAAAATGGAGCAATGTAACCCAAACGTATCAAACTGTTGCCTATAAAAGTTATTATTTCGCGTGCGCTGCGAAAACTATTGACGGTATATAAAGAAGTGTTTTATACAATAGTACTATAATTACTTGATCATAACGATGTTATGGTAGGTGAATGAAAAATCTAGATAGCCTATAAAAGATTCGGCCGTGTATCGTTAATTAGCTACTAAGAATTGAATATTTCCGTTACTTTGTCATGGATCCTATAATCAGAATCTAACCAAACTATCATCAAATAAACCTTGAAGTATACTCTTTCAAATAAAAAAAAAATCATCGAAATCGGTTGAATAGATATTGAGTTATTCGTCCATTTGTCGCGCACATACCTCATGCAAATTTACGACTTATATGGTTTTCTCATGGATTCCATTGTCAAACCTGGACCAAAAAAAAATGGGACCCCATGGGAAGCAACTCCATTCAAATAAAAAAAAAATCATCAAAATCGATTCACCCAGTAGAAAGTTATGAGGTAACAAACACAAAAAAAAAAAAAAAAAAACATACAGACGAATTGATAACCTCCTCCTTTTTTTGAAGTCGGTTAAAAACCATTCTGTGGTTCATAGCGTTTAGACGGACAGCCTGACGCGGCAGGGATGTCGTTTTAATATGTATTGATGTACATGTATTAGTAAATAGAAACAAATCTATGCATGGAAATTAACAAATACTGACTTCAAGTTTATGTACAGTTCTAATATTATTGTATTATGTAATTATCTTATTTCTTATTAAACATAAGATTCGAATAATAAGAAAGATTTCGAATCGGTTATTAAATGAAATGTAAAAAAGTCGCTAATTGTTTATACATTGATACACAAAAGCAATAAATGGTGGTAGACCTTTGTGCAAGCTCGTCTGGGTAGGTACCACCCACTCATTAGATCTTCTACCGCAAAAGAGCAGTATTTGGCACTGTTGTGTTTTGGTTTTAAGGGTGAGTGAGCCAGTGTAATTACAGGCACAAGGCACATAACATCTTAGTTTCCAAGGTTGGTGGCGCATTGGCGATGTAAGCGATGGCTAACATCTCTTACAATGGCAATGCCTATGGGCGTTGGTGACCACCTACCATCAGGTGGCCCATATGCTCGTCCTATGCAATAAAAAAAATGAATAAGATGTTTTACATAAACATAAATAACAAAAATTAAGGCATTTTCCAAAAAAAAGTAATACAACAAATATCGACTCCATTGCTTTGTTATTAACAAAACCTGCACTTCGTATCTGACCGGTTAACATTTTACAAAGGTTAAATTTTCTAACATACATCACATTAAGACCATAAACTCTTATCATTAAAGTAATAAGAGTCAATATGCCATAACAAATTATCGACGAATCGACCCACAGTATACATACTTGTAACTAAGTCTTATTACAAATGTGTTAGAGTGCAGTCTCGCATAAATTAGTTTACTTTATATATTTCACACGGTAATATGGCGACTGTTACTATTATACGTTATTAGTGCCATATTTAAGGATAATATACGGATTCTGAAGTATATATTATAGCAATTTTTGGTGATGTCAACTTAGAAAGGTTAGCATAGGTTACTGGGTCTTTATAATATTTTGACTGCCTCAGTGCTATCTTATAACCGCATACAAAAGTCCTGGGTTCAAACCAAGTATCGGTAAAAGAAATATTCAGATTTTTGCTCTCCTGCATGTGTCACATTTCATTGAAATTCTATCACATGTATATTCCACCAAACCGCAATGGAGCAGCGTGGTGGAATAAGCTCCAAACCTTCTCCTCATAAAAGAAGAAGAGGCCTTAGCTCAGCAGTAGGACATTCACCGGCTGTTACTATTACTGTTAGTATAGTATACATTTAGAAATAACTAGTTTCCGCACGTGACTCGCGTATAATAATAATAAGGCGGCCAATCTCATGAGAGATAAGCCAACTGCGCAGGAGATATTATAGTGCACAAGTGTGTGCGCAAACACAGGTGCACTCTCTATTCCTTAGCTCTCATAATCCTATGGGACGGCAATCCGACACGCCCGGAAAGAGTTCAGGCGCAGGACCAACGGCTTAACGTGCTTTTCGAGGCACGGGGGTGTACACACTTCCAACTTTCAGACTCCGGGCTGCTACTGAGAGTTTTCTGACAGATAAACCCAATAACTATTTATTGGCCCGACCCATTGAACCCATTGAATCCAGGACCACCGAGTCTACGGCCTTATATCTAGCCACTAGACCAACGAGGCAGTCGCGTATAATAGTAAATACATAACATACATTATATACATTTCTGAAAACCCGACAACGTGTACCCAAAATTTCATGATGATCGATCGACTAAATTAGCAAATCAAAATATTTTTTAAAAGATCACAGAGATTATTTCAATGGTGGGAGTCACAGCGACGAATGATTTGCATTCCATCGTAGGGTGTGAATGAGGATGAAGGTTTCGCTGTGGCATTTGAGGGTACACTTGGATCGTGAAAGCCAAGGTCATGGACTTTAATACACCACGTCAATATTTTAATGATTACAATGTCTTCCTTAACGATTACGGCCATGACGGCCCATCTTACCAATTGCACAGAACATTTTATTTTGCACAATTAAGTGTGTGCAAATTCAGATACACTCGCTGTTCCCTCAACTCATAATCCGATGGGATAGCAATCCGACATGACTGGAAATAGTTCAGGACCAACGACTTTACATGCTTCCGGAGGCATGGAAAACACATTTCACACTTCCGGACTCCGGGCTGCTATTGAGATTCCCCGAAATAAAAACTCAATAACTTTTTATTGGTCTAAGCAAAGTTTAAACGCAGAACCTTAGGCACTCCAGCGATATATATTCATATAATAGTACTTATTAATATTTGCTTATCATTACTGCTTGGCCTAATCGAGGTGCCTTTAAATGTCCCATTTTTGTTCTCCTCTTGATGGGAAGTTAATTTAATTACGTAGCTAATACTTGTATAAGGTATTATTTTGGCAATGCCAGCAAAACCAGTTTACCAAAAAACAAAAGGTTGCGAATATGATGCATATAATATAAAATAAAAACATATTTAAAACATATATTTGTAATCACAGAAGACATTTACTTAAACAAAAATACATTATATTTGAATCGTTTTGCATGATTTTATTACATATATATTATGCGTGTAAAAATTAATATACAAAAAAAATATTAAATGTATAAAACCTATTACTTATTTAAATATTAATAATATAATTTAATAAATTAAGTCTATGATGAAATAAAATTTAAGCTTACAGTCAATAATATAAATTAGTAATTACATGATATTTCACGCTCTACTAGCGCCATCTGTTATGTGATAGCTGAGTTAATATCAATTTAATTATAATAATAACGAATGGCCTTAATACCGACTTTAAAAATTAAACACGTAATTTATAATTATTTCCAATAATTAAACTCATTTAATTTTAAAGTCGTTATTTAAAATGAATAATTATATTAAAAAATAAATTTAAATATTAAGTACACAGGATGCCTTTGACAACATACTTCTCTTCGTGAAGACGTAATAACACATATTCCTTATTCTAAAAATAAGTTAGTTATAATAAATATTATATAATGTAGGAACATCGCATAATCATCGGCGGGTAACTAATTTAATCGCTCGTACTCATTCCATTGTTCTGAAACAAAACAATTTGTATTAATATAAAAATATTTATAACTACAATTGCCACCTATCAGAATCATGTATAAATGTCTGTCTGTTTCCTCATTGCACCAGCCCTGGATTTATGCCTAGCTTTACAAGGCACCGGGCTAGGGTCCCCTTCAGCCGAGGGGCCTTACATAGTTTCATGTCATAGTGCATTGAATCTAGAATTTTAAAAAAAGTCTCCGTATCCCAATTATATATTATTATTTACCTGTTTAAGGCTTGACAGGATAAAGGAAGGTCTCGGCCACATCCTTTCCAAACGCATTCTTTGCGGAGCACGTGTAGCTGCCCATATCGGCCCACGATATCGCTTTTATATGTAAATCGCCTGATGGGAGCACCTGCGAAGAAAATATACTTTAAAGATTTCATACCATAAAACTAATATGCATAGGATGGCGGACAAGCATGTGGGTCACCCGATGGTAAGTGATCACCAACGCTCATAGACATTGGCATTGAAAGAGACGTTAACCATCTCTTACATCACCAATGCGCCACGAACCTTGGGAACTAAGATATTACGTCCCTTGTGCCTGTAATTACACTGGCTCACTCACCCTTCAAACCGGAACACAACAGTACCAAGTACTGCTGTTTTGCGGTAGAATATCTGATGAGCGGGTGGTACCTACCCAGACGAGCTTGCACAAAGCTCTACCACCAAGTAGAAGAGCTAGTGAGCTATCTAAGTTTTCTCTATTATATAACAATCTATGAAGTTTAATAACTTACCCTAACTCTGCTATTTCCATAAATCAGTTTGCTGTTATTATCAATCCAGTAAACTTGGGCCTTGGTAGGGCTGTATACCCGACAAGGCAGTGTCACGCTAGTTCCCATTAATTGAAAGATGTCGTTGTAAAACGCCGTGATAACAGGTTTGGTTGGAATCAATGGAGAAAGAAGATCGGATTGTTCGCCTGAAAATAGAGGAGAGAATAATAGATCATAACATTTGTTGGCTCTATTATAACAATACTTTAGTGAAAAATTACAAGTATCTGTCTTAAATTAATAACAAAGGTATTTAATTTCAAGAGAATTAAAATTAGAATTCCGATCCGATTTAAATAATTGTTTGAGTGTCTGTTTAAAAAAATATAGCAATAATTTGTATATACCAAATTGCTTGTGTAGTACGATTGTAATGTGAGTTTTCGTACAAACTCATTATGTCTTTTACAATTAACTATTTTTTGTATTACTATGTTCTGGGTAAAATATTGCATTAGAGTGGTTAGTGGTGAATTGTTATTGTAAACAATTTGTTCTAGTTAACTACTTATTAGTAGTATAACTGCTCAACTGCTTTCTATTATAAATACAAAATAAAAAACTGTGCGATCGGTGGCCAACATTATGAACAAAGTTCTGAGCGATAATTTTTCATTCCTATCCGTGTTTTATAATTTAGGTTTTAATTGATTATATTACTGTATTTTTGTCGCACCAAAAAGCACCTCACCCGCCTTTATATCGATCTCCGAAACTCGAACGCCCAACTCATCGCAATTTGTAACATTTGGTAAGCATAGTATGGACTCTATTTCGTTAAATTACCTTCAACAATAACAGTAGTAGAAGCGCTGGTTTCCCTCAGGCCAGCGGTAGCAACACAAGTGTAAACGTCACCGTTGGACGGCGAACGTACCACGAGTTTGCTTGTCATACGCGCAATGCTGAATGTTGGCGGAGAAAATATTTCATTGACGTCTTCTTCGAACTAAAAATTAAGATTACCATATAAGTTAAATATATTATTATATTTAGGATGATGGAAACTAGATCATGATATTTTATGTGCTTTCAAACTAACATCAGATATGGGTATGCCATTCTTCATCCAGCCGGACATTGGGGCAGGATTGCCCATCACCTCACATTCTAACACCAGAGTAGAGCCGGGCATGTGTCTAACCGTCTCGGGAGGATGAGACGTTATCTTGACGTATTTCTGTACGACGCGACGTCTAGGAGGTGGGATATCTGGAATACCAATTAATTGTACCATTTTTCTTGTAAGCCCATATTAGGCTTGCTTTCTAGCCTTTTCTTTCTTATAAACATTGAAATAGGTGCGAGTAAGATCATATAATAATATTGTTGTTAATTTTGCTGCGAAACGGGATATAAGAATCGTCCCAGATTGGGCTGATCACCAGCCGCGCGCTATTATGACGTGTCTCAATTTGGGACGACCAGGTGAGGGGTTAATGTCAATATTTCCCTTCAAACCCAGGCTTGCACTATTGAATTTTCACGTGCTAAATTTGTGTTTATAATTATTAATCTCGTGCTTGGTGGTGAATAAAAATTGGTGACTTACATGTATATCTATCCAATATAACCAATCAATATAAGCGGAACCAGAGGAATAAACACCAAAACTTTTAGATTTTACTTACTCGAATTATATTGACAATGATATCTTGGGCGTGATACCCAAGTAGTTGTAATCTATCAATGACTATTATACCATATGATATATCTTTTATACGCAATTTTTAATATCAGCTTTTGTGTTGTATTTAAACATAATATTTAATCTCATTTAAATAATTTACGATTTAATTCTAGAAAAGCTACCAATAGAGAAGAATGGAAGCAGCTGGAAGAGGCCTATGTGTCACTGGACACGCTGACCACTGAACCGGGAAACCCGATGTATTAGATTTAAGTTAAAACAATTTGCTACTGTGTGTAAAATCATTGTTTAGTATCAGCAATAAAGGCTTATAATAATAAAAAATAATGTACGAGTAGTAAAATTATTGATTACAGAAATAATATCGATCGATCAGATTGATTGATCTAAGAGTTCACTGGAGATTAAAATATCAAAGCCGTTTTTACCACCGAAAGCAAATAGTCAAATACGTTTTGCACTGAATTTTTTTCCGCGAAAAACCTCATTATACTTTAAAAGCGTCTGGATTTTTGTAAGTCAAGCGCTATGGCTGAACAGATGGTCAATTTATTCGGAATAATCTAGCAGCTTGTTTTTATTCATACATTTCTTGGTATTAAAAATAAACGGCGCTGTCTCATATGAGCTGCACGTTTAGTAGGTCTACCCATATTCTACAAATTAGTGAGTGTACTTCAGATTCACTAAAAATCGAAAAATAAATAAAAATTTTAACAAAACAAAAACCGACTTCATAGAAAAACAAATTAATATGCACTAAAAAGTAAAAAAATAATTGCGTATTCTTCTATAATTTGATAATTAACTTACTATTTTCTACTCATCAATATGTAGGTACGAATGTGCTGTGTGGTTGTTAATTTATTTACAATTATTGTTACTTTTGGAGTCGATGTCAGCCAAGGTGGGTTTATAACTACATACATAGTTAGTTATAGGTGAGATGTGCTTGTGTCGCACGCGCAACTTAACGAGGCGAATAAAAGTCAATTTGTAATGTGTATGTTTTTGTTTGTTTTTAAAAGATTTCCGTATTATTATTGCTAGGTTTATTATTGTTTCCTTAGCTGACATCGACTCCAAAAATAACAATAATTGTAAATAAATTAACAACCACACAGCACATTCGTACCTACATATTGATGAGTAGAAAATAGTAAGTTAATTATCAAATTATAGAAGAATACGCAATTATTTTTTTACTTTTTAGTGCATATTAATTTGTTTTTCTATGAAGTCGGTTTTTGTTTTGTTAAAATTTTTATTTATTTTTCGATTTTTAGTGAATCTGAAGTACACTTACTAATTTGTAGAATATGGGTAGACCTACTGAACGTGCAGCTCATATGAGACAGCGCCGTTTATATTATTATTTAAATATATTGATCTAAAACAGTGAAACGTAAAGAAAAATGCATTTTGGTACTTAATTAATAAATATTAGTTAATATGATTAAATGTATGTATATAAATTAACATGTTTTGATTGAATAGATTTAGTTGGTGGAGTGTTGGGCAGCCATAACATAATCAAATAGTTATTTCTAGTAATAATTAAATTAACTGTATGTTTAAAGAAGTTGTGTTATACCATTCTTCACCATAAAATATGACGGAACGTCTGTATATTAAAAAAAGGGGAAGTATTTATATTATCCTAACTAATATTATAAATGTGAAAGTAAGTTTGTTTGTGACGCTTTCACGATAAACCACTAAGCCGATTTAAAAAATTATTTTGCCAATGGAAAGCTACATTATCAGGGAGTAACATAGGCTACATTTTGTCCCCATATTCCCACGGGAACGGGAACTACTTGGGTTAAACCGCGGGAAAAACACTAGTAATTAATATATAAAAATACATAAATATAACATGTATATAAGAGTACTTATACGATTCTATATATATATAATTTTCAAAATTGGTCTCAACTTTTAGGAGATGTTCAAATGTGTTTCTATTACAAACATATACATATATACAATGCTTACATGCATAACTCATATTTTAAAGAGGAACGATTTGATTTTTGTTTGATTTTGTATTACGATTTAACTCAAAAACTACTCGACCGATTTTAAAAATTCTTTCACCCTTAGAAAGCTACGTCTTTACCGAGTAATATAGGCTTTATTACATTTTCAAAAAGTTATAGATCTCTACTTAAAATGGAGCAATGTAACCCAAACGTATCAAACTGTTGCCTATAAAAGTTATTATTTCGCGTGCGCTGCGAAAACTATTGACGGTATATAAAGAAGTGTTTTATACAATAGTACTATAATTACTTGATCATAACGATGTTATGGTAGGTGAATGAAAAATCTAGATAGCCTATAAAAGATTCGGCCGTGTATCGTTAATTAGCTACTAAGAATTGAATATTTCCGTTACTTTGTCATGGATCCTATAATCAGAATCTAACCAAACTATCATCAAATAAACCTTGAAGTATACTCTTTCAAATAAAAAAAAAATCATCGAAATCGGTTGAATAGATATTGAGTTATTCGTCCATTTGTCGCGCACATACCTCATGCAAATTTACGACTTATATGGTTTTCTCATGGATTCCATTGTCAAACCTGGACCAAAAAAAAATGGGACCCCATGGGAAGCAACTCCATTCAAATAAAAAAAAAATCATCAAAATCGATTCACCCAGTAGAAAGTTATGAGGTAACAAACACAAAAAAAAAAAAAAAAAACATACAGACGAATTGATAACCTCCTCCTTTTTTTGAAGTCGGTTAATGACCGAATTCGACTGTTTCGTTGTGACATATTGTAAATTAAAAATTGAGTTCATTCACTACGAGGGAGATTTGAAATGTTATTACTACGTAATATATAATTATAACATCCTAACTAATATTATAAATGTGAGTTTGTTTGTTTGTTACGCTTTCACGCCAAAACCACTATTTTAAACATTTTTTCACCAATGGAAAGCTACATTATTAGCGAGTAACAACGCCCTATTCGCACGGGAACAGGAACTAAGCGAGTACACTGTGAAACCGCGGGCAAACCGCTTATATTAAATAAAGCTTACAATGTTACAGTTTGACAAAATACTCAGTAAGCTATTTTTCTGAAGCTAAATTTGCCATTGAATTTGAAATTCGAGTCCAAAATTAAGGTAAACGGTAAATAATAACGTACAAATTAAAAAAAACGCTACAACTCTTGAAAATGGTTCGAGAAATTACAATATTACAAAGCTTTTTTTATACACGGTGTAGTCTCCTCGTGTATCATTTTTTTGCGATTGAATTTCATGACTTCCTTGAATAAATTGTTTATTTTAAAGCAATTACGAAACGCATAAATGAGTTATAATATGGACTAAAAATAGACGTTTTTTGACCGATTTCGATCATGGTCTTCGTTCATGGATCGTTCAAAAAGTCTTATTGAACGAAGACCAAATGCCAGAGAGGCCACAGGACAGAGAATTGTGCACAACTTGTGCATACAGCGGTGAACTCCTTAATACCTCTTTCTCCGATTCTGATGGGACGGCAATACACTACAAGTAAATAGAGTTGAGACACGGGACCACGGGATTTACGTACTTTTTTCCTACTGAGTTTTTCATTATAAAATTCCAATAAATTATCAATTTCATCAAGAATTATTTACTGAAATATATGTATAAAAATAGGAATATAGCTTGTTATTAGCCCAGATTGTGATCAATCAAATCTATTAATTATATATTTTGTTCAGGTAATTTCACGAGATAAATATAGACTCTAAGCTCAGAGGCTACAGTTCGGAAGACTGATTCTATAAAGGAAGAATCGAAGAATATAGATAAAACGATCCGATACAAGCAGCTCGTAGTAAATTTTCAATTAAACTCAAATGTAAGATATAATGAAGCTTATATTATACTCACCATTTGGTAACAAATTGTTGTCCATTTCTAGTTTCCCTTCAATCTGTGCATTTGTATGGACAGAATGCAGCGACAGTAGCGCCGTGACGGCGAGTAGCGAGACTAGACTGATCATGTTAATGTTTCGCTAGATGGCGATAGTTGAGTATTAATAAAGTCTGAAAAAAAATATAATATTATAAAATAATGCAATACTTATTATAAACTAATTATTAATAATAATGTATGCTGTTATTTCTATTTAAGATTAATATGTTACTTCAGAGAAACTTCATCGTAAATAAGTATAAACTCTATATTCGATGTTCGAGAATTAATATTGATATTGAGATCTCTACAAACTTACTTAATACTTGCTTACTTTTAAATATTTATTTTTATATTAAAAGTTAACATGTTTTACGTATGTATTTTATTCGAACATTCTTCTGCTTTGTGTTATCTATGGTAATCCAAAATCTACTGTGATTTTATAAAAGTAACTGTTATTAATGTTACATTTAAATACTAATATTATAAATTTTAAAAGTAACTCTGTTGCACTTCCACGGTTAAACCAGTGGACAGATTTTTTGTATAACTTGGTATGGAGCAAATTTGAACCCTAAAGACTACCTAAAAACCTGCCCCTATCTATCGCGCGAGCGAAGCAGCGTGCGTAACTAATTAATAAATATAAATGATTGTCATTGATTTTCTTCACAATTCTCTTAAACATTCAACAAGTTATCATAAAGAATATATAGAATATAACTTTACTATATAACACATTTAAGAAATATATAACAATACCTAAATAACAAATATCTATATTTAACGAACTCTCAGAATATTTCTATGTAATATGTACCTTTAAGTGATATGGTTTGTTGGTATGGTTATAATTTTTGTCTTAGAATTTTTTGAAGTATAAGAAAATTGTATGATATTTTAAAATACTATACACGAAACTAATCGATAAAAAACTATAGATCAAGTAAATTGTAATTATTTAATAATGAAATTAAGTTACATTATTAAGTGTAAAAATAAAAGGACATAATAAAAAAGGTTCATTTAATTAATTATATAAAATGAAATTTAAAAACTTTATTATTAATTATTTAAAAAAATACTGAATTCACGGTCAGACGATATTATAACGAATAATCGGGTTTTTTTTTAAAGATTAAATTTTAACATTTTTTATAATCTAAATTTGTAGTTAATACATACCTTATAGATCACTTATAAAACACAATTACGAACAAGTCCAGGTCGTCTAGGATTGTCCTAGATGTTTCCAGGAATATGGTTTCTAAGCGAGTACTCCGATTGAATAGAATTCATCCCTTATATATGCTGCGAGCGGTTTGAGCACACTACGCGGTTTTTCGTCTGCTACATATTAAAAAAAGTTGTTTTAATTTTTTTGTGCCGTAGAATTAATTTTGTTTATTAATAATTAATTTTAATTAGAATTTAATTTAATAGAATTAATTAGATTATTAATAATTTTAATTTGTAATTAAATTAATTTAGTATTATATTTTTATATTTAATTTAATATAAATGTGATACGTTTAGATTGTACAAAATAAAACAAATAAAAATTTTATAGAAAAATTAAAAAAAAAAACAAAAGGTTTTTTGACAAGTACAGATAATAAAGGTAAATTCCTTTCATTACGTCTCCAATACAATTCTTACATCATCGCTGCTTTCAGAGAACTGTCGAGACATCCAAGTGAGTCATTAAACTAGTTTTAAAACGATTTAATGGTTTTACAACCAATTAATAAAATTGTATGGAACATCAACATATACTTATTTTGATAATTTATATAAATATATAATTAGAACTTAATAACTAATATATATATGGCTTAATAATATTAAAAAATTTGAATGATTTATGCAAACTTAAATTATACTAATAAATAAGGTTTATTATACGGTATAAGATTTTTTTATATTCGATTCCTTCCCTCCACTTACACGCTCTGGTGGAAGCTAGCAAACTCCATTGTAGTTCTTATAAAAATATAGTTTATTTTAACTAATTTGTGTAAGGTATATTTTATGATTGATGAAAATGAGTTTTTTTTTTTGAGTTTTTCGCTGGTTCTTCTCTTTAGAAACTACACTCCGAATCGGTGGTAGCTTTATATGAAATTCAATCTAAAATGACAATTAAAATGTACTTGTAAGAGTTTAATCAAATAAAGCAGATTTTCATATTAAAACGTTTAAATCTAATATTCGAAATATCCTTACGTTATCTATTAATTTGTGTTTGGAGTCATATAAATCTTATTTATTAATATAGATTGAACTTACTGGTCACACTTCCTTACCACTCCAAACCGGTGGTCGATTTTGACCACTGGGTCATTTTTGACCGGTGGAAATAAACACCTAAAACCCGAGAAGAACAGGTGAATGAAACGCAGTAGGTTTTTGTATCTCAAAGATTAAAGTATCAATGTACTCATATGAGGTTTAATAAATGTTTAATTTGAAGCCCTTTGGTATTGTAAGGTTTGGTTCGTACTTGTTACAAAGCCGATATATAAATCAAGTTATCTTCATAAAATTCCCAGAAAAAGTGAGTTAAGAATTTAAGATTAAATTTTAATATCTAAGGTTAAATGTTATCTATATTATATAAGCAATTTAGAGCAGCGATGTCATAGTGCTAACCAGCCGCGAAACTTAACCGATGATAGCGGCATCAAATCCGCGTAAAGTTAAAATGCTTAATTTGTGTTTGGACTTCTTCTTCGCCCAGAAGGTTAAAAAAATAACATGAAGATGCCAGTATGTGTCGGATGAAAATCTTGCAGACACATTTCAACCAAGCTGCATTGAAGCAAAGTGGTCATAAGCACTAATCCTCCAATTTTAAGTAGGGCATTTATAGTCTCTAACTATTTACTTTTGTAAGAAACTGGCTTCATCCCACGGCTTCATCCGCGTGTGAGGGGTGACTCAAGTGACAGATATGCCCTCTCCGCGTGTGAGGACTCGAGTGACAGATATGTCCTTTATGTATTACCTCACCTCCGCACTTATAAGTTACGAATAAATAACTTTTTAACATACATATGTAATATAACTTGTGAGATACTATCACACGAGGTTTCAAAGTATATAAAGATATATTTATTCTTTTAATGTTCATGGAATCGATACGACATAAAATTTGAAATGTTAGCTATAAATAAAATTATTATACATTCTCAAAGTATTCTGTGCCCAGATTTTAATCAGATGTGACTAATATGATGTTTCTAGGAATCGATTCTTATCATTTAAATTTAAACGAAGAATTATTTATTGTTAATATAACTGATAAGGAAATATAAGACTTAAAGTTATATTATTGAGGTAAAAATTGTAAAAAGTGACACACAATCATTAGCTAGGATTCACTCTATACAAGAGACGTACAATAAGTACATGCTTAGCTAGCTTGCATTCTTGGCACAATTCACGCGGTAATGGTTACTACTTTGCTTGAAAACTGATATTTGTTTTATATGAGTTAAAAAGTAGTTGATGGATTATTGGTACAGCTCCAGCTAGTATAATTGTTTTGGTATGAATGACAAGTAAGGTAGTATTTCACAAGCACAAAAACAAAAACGTGATTATTATACCTCTGAAAACGACCTTTTTATTTTCCCACAGGACCTCTTCAATGTAGGTAGGATGGTTACATATATGGCAGATTTTGGTTCTTTATGCATTTGCGATTTATACGTTATATGCACTTACCAACAGGTGACAAGCCTTTACCTGTCACCTAACTAGTAATAATTGTAGGTTGTGAGTATTCTTAGAATAGAGTAATACTATCTGAGTCGTAGGTGTCGTAAGAGCCGATGGGAAATATTTGTGTTAAGTGTAGTGAGAAACCAACTCACCAGCAAAAGCATTCCCAAGAATCGCCTTCAGACAGTCCTCAAGACTTAATAGTCTGTTCGGTCCTACTTCTTAAAACAACAAATTGCGTCAAAAATCGAAAAGGATAAATAATAAAAAAGTATTTTCAAATTTCGAATAGATTGCTGTGTATGAAAACGTTGACGTCTCACAAATAATTTATAATAAGAATCTAATATACATTTTTACACATAATTCGGCAACGTAAAGCATTAGGAAGCACGTGGTAAGTATGACGCAGTTACCTCCACAATGCTATTGTTAGGCGTCATCAAATAAATCATTGGCCGAGCACTTTTAAGTGGATCATCCACAATATCTTAATGATATAGCAATAAAGCTCAAAGTTGTTTGACTCAAAAATGTTCTCAAGAGTTACATGACACAAAAGTCTGATTATTATATTTGAATGAATGGAATGTTTATTCTGAGAAATACTACGGAGTGCGACTTACTATGAGTGAATTCGGAACACATGTTAACTCAAGTAGGTATTATATTTGAGTCAAATGTTGATACATTGTTCAATGTTTCTTATAATTCGTTTTGTAATTAGATATTAAGCTATTCACATAATTAGGTAACAAATTCAAAGAATATCTAATTCTTCTAATATTAATTATTGGTGCTAAGACTTTGTGCAAGCTCCTCTGGGTAGGTACCTTATCTCACTCATATTCTACCGCATAACAGCCGTACTTGGTATTGTTCCGGTTTGAAGAGTGAGTGGGACAGTGTAATTACGGGTACAAGGCATATAACCTCTTAGTTCACTAGGTTCGTGGCGCATTGGCGATGAAAGCGATGGTTAACATTTCTTATGTCATTGTCTTTGATCAAGATAATTGTCTATGGAAGGTGGTGAGCATTACCATCAGGTGGCCCATTTGCTCGTCCGCCTACTTATTCTATAAAAATAATATAGTTTATTTAAATTAAAATATCCTTAATTCAAATACTCTAGAATTATTCCATGGAATTATTAAATGCTCCTTTATTTCCTGTTCAGTTACTACCTTAATCGCTGTAGGCATCTGTAAATAGGAAAACCCCTATGTGATGTAATATTAGGAATTGTACATGTCAGATGTGCTCAGAATTTAGATAGCCATCGCCTCATAAATGATGGAAATATTAGCTTCATTGTCTTTAATTGTGATTATTATTATCTGATTTCCAGATAATATAATATGCCTCGTCGGTATAGTGGCATAAGGCCGCTAACCCGGTGTTCCTGGGTTCAATCCCCAGGTCGGGAAAATAAATAATTATCGGGGTTTATAGACAGTCAGAAAATTTTCAATAGCAGCTCGGAATCTGGAAATTGGAAGTGAGTACACACCCGTGCCTTGGATAGCACGTTAAGCCCTTGGTTCTGTGCCTAAACTCTTTCAGGTCGTGTCAGATTGCTGTCCCATCGGATTATGAGAGTTAGGGAAGAGAGAGTGCACCTGTGTTTGTGCACACTTGTGCATTATAATATCTCCTACGCAGTTGGCTAATCTGTCTTAAAGACGAGGACATTATTTTTACTTGCTTATATCATGGTATTATCTCCAAAAATCTTATATTATCATTATTTGTAATTATTGTTAGTTATTTTTTTTTTTTTTTTTACTTCATTTTTCTTTTTTTTTTTGCTAATTGTTTGAATGTCAAATAATTAATAAGCGTGTTATATTGCAGTCTGTAGTATTTATTAAATAGAGTATTGTTAAAAAAATTGTTATTGGAGGCTAACGTAACTATTAATGCTGTATATACCTATTAAGTGTTTGAAATTGTACCTGTCATTTTATCGTATTCTTGTTTTATGTGCCATATTTCAAATACTGTGGTGTATCGATTAAATAAATAAATAAATCATGATGATAAATAATTTGATATTTGGTACGATTGAATTCTTATCATATCTTGAAAAAATAATGCGACTCACCATCAGATGTCCTATTTGTTCGTCCACCAATTATATATAAAAAAATTAAGATTATATCAATAATTTCTATAAAGGAAGTTAAAAAAATAACTAGTACATATTCTACGGTCAATTAAATCCGCCGCCTTGTGTTCCGGTTAAAAAAAAATATTTAATATTTTAAAAATATTTAAGTGATAAACTCATGTTACCTAAATTATATCATAAATCTTTTATAAAATCCTTATACAACTAACAGAGTTATCCCCAAATCGGGTAGGACGAAATGCGGTATCCCTTGCGATGAGTGTCTTAAGAAACGTCTAAATTTTTTTTTAATTTAAAAGCATAATTATGTAGCCTTGTATCGACCTCAAAAAGGACAAAAAGACAAAGACACTACAAAAATCTCAAATATATATGAATAAAAGAAAATTATAACACGAATTATTTGTTTCTAGTTACATATTTGTAAAAAATCACCTAATGTGGGCCGATGATATCCTTAATAGTATACAAGAAGCAGATAATTTCGGACACGTTTAGTCTCAGTATCAAGGACATCGGATCGGACAGAGAAAATTTTAAATGACAACTTTTTTTGTCCGTTTATGTAAAGCCATCCTGAATCTGAACTCTTTTAGCTCGTATGTGATTTGCCCTCCCTTATTATCCATAAGGGACTGAATGAGATACAAATAATGCACTCGTCTGTCATTTGTGCTTAATGTTAGCTTATTTTAAAAATGTGGTTTAATTTATCTCATGGCTCGCATTTGGCGCCGGGGAAACCTGCCTGTAAACCTGCCTTTTCCTCAAAGAAGAAGCAGTTCCAAGCATTTACAGGCTCACCTAACTTTTAATGTCTTTTAGTAAATTTGAACTAAAATTCACATTATATATTCCTTGACTTATTTAATATTTGATCTATTAAGTATTGGTACAACTCCAATGGGAGCAGAGCAGAGCTAGTTTAAGGTAGAAACATACTAATATATAATGCTAACTTTGTATATAAACTGTAGTACAAGTTTATATTTATTATTATAATTTGTGTTACATTTTTGTTAGTTATAGTTATAGTCTAATTAAATTAATATGCTCTTTTTTATGTAGTTTTCTCTGCAATATGACGTATTGGGGCTAACTTTCTTTTCTTTTCGCTTTCTCTTCTTCAGCTATTGGAGAGGCCTATGTCCAGAAGTGGACGAGATGTTGATGATTGGTAAGTTCCGTCAACAATATTTTTTCAATAAACAATATTTTAATTATATCGACCTAGGCTCGACTGTGTGTCATCATATCACAGTTTATTCTATCACCAAAAAGCTATTTGTTGCATCGTTGTATTCCCATTGAAATGATGAATGGGCTACTGTATAGGCCAAAGGACATAGATTTGGTTGGTATTAACCGTAATTGTTAAAATGATTAACGGCCGAATACTGAAACGTCACTTAAATATTAAATGCTACTTAATTATTTGAGACGACGTTAATTTCAAATTTCACATACTAATTTAGGAGTTTCTCGAAGTAGAGTTTAACTTTGAGAGACGTTTCAGTATTCGGGCGTAAAACTCATGATTTGCATTGCACAGGCTGCGCCTACTAAATCCGAAGCATGGATTCCTATGTGAGGTGTGTGTCCAACAAATATCAGTAACTTTAAAGACTTAATCACATTGGGTAGTAATAAACCAGTGTCTATGACTGATGACTTGCTAATAAGTTATCTTTTTGGTCGTCAGCCTGCCTGAAATAAACAATTAAATAGATATCCACGTGTCCGATCAAAATATAGTTCTTATGATAAATAAACTGGTTTGCTTTTTATCAAGGTAATGCTAAACAAATTATATTTGTTACATCTATTAGCGCGATCTTCGTTCATAAATACGTTTTTCATGTACATTTTGTTAGACAGTAATAAATATAATATTTGATTAATTTATTCGCATTCACGATTAAATCTTTATTTAATATAATATGTAATTTATATATAGGAGAAAAGGAACTACCAGAGATGCCTTGGGATGGAGCGAGAGAAGCGATCACTCTAGACCATTGTCAAGTATATAAGCGTTTTTATTTATAAATATAGTAATTATTATTTATAAAATATTTTACTCAGTGGTAGAGCTTTGTACAAGCTCGTTTTTGTAGGTACCACCCAATCATCAGATATTCTACCGCAAAGCAGCAGTACTTTGTATTGTTGCGTTCCGGTTTGAAGGGTGAGTGCGCCAGTGTAATTACAGGCACAATGGACATAACATCCTAGTTCCCAAGGTTGGTGGCGCATGGCGATATAAGCGATGGTTAACATTTCTTACAATGCCAATGTCTATGGGTGTTGCCACTTACCAAGTGGCCCACACGCTCGTCCGCGTACCTATTCCATATAAAAAAAACATACAGGCAGACATTTTTTAGTATTTTTCTCTTTCTCTAAAACATTTCTCTATCAAACAAAACCCCATTACAGTTTTATACGTAGATAATATATCAGTAAATTGGGCATAATTATATAACAGCGGGTGTCGTCGTCGTTTAATAAATAGGATATGTAACCTTATTAAAAGTTGTTCAGCCAATGATTGCCACTCGGGGGGTGATTAGGATCATTTGATATAATAATTATCTTGAATCAATTGAAAATGTTCAACAAGAGAGAAAATTATGGAGGTTTTTTTTATGTTTTTGCAATATTTCACGATGACATATTGAATATGTGTTTGTTGTAGGAATACTTGTAGTGTTATTGTAAAAATTACAATACAATACAATTACAATGGTTGTATTATTGTAAGATTCTTACTAATTATTTATTTGTTTTTAATTTCTTGACGGTAAACGATAAAACACTTATACCATTCTGTTCTCTCTCTGCTAATCTCTTCTCCCTTGTATGAGCGTGGCGTGTATATAGCTTATATATATATATATAATTATAATAGTACGACAAATAAGTTTTTATTTATTTTACTCAATATTTAAATTTCTGGAAAAATCCTTTATATTTTTTCAGATATACATAACATTATCTGTTTTTCTCATAAAATGTTTAAATATTATATATGTATATCAAATATATATACATAGAAGTTTGCAAAAATAATGTTGCAACATATATAAAAGTAATAAATGAGAGCCTTCAATTGTTTTAATTATTATAATGGTAACATTTATTTCATAAATATTTATCGATATTATATTGTTCCTTCTGCAATCTGTATTAATAGGAAATATATAATATTTTTACGTAATAAGGGGGAGGTATATGCTGATGATGACAGACTTGCGACAAAAATGTCTTAGTTTTCGTATCGGAGCGTATCGGTAATGTTGTATTTTTAATTTATAATATTTCTATTATAAGCTTTGTGCAAGTTCGTTTAGCAATGTACTAATCATCAGACATTCTATAGTCCAATAGTATATGTAGTATATATCCAATAGTATAAATACTTAGTATTGCTGTTTAGTTGTACAATATCTGTTGAAGGGGTGGTATCACCACCGAGCAAACATCCTATTATACCTTAAAGTATTATTTTTTTTCATAATTTTCAAGTGCTAACTCCCCACGACTTTCACCTTCTACCTATGGTAAAACTATGTACATAATAATATTGCGAATATAACTTGAAAAATATTAAAGTCGTTAGTTTGCGCTCGACCTTATCTGAGATTAGCGTGGGCCGAAGATTAATATATTAATTATAGCATTTGTCAATACATAGGCGTTCCCATGCAACAGGCTCGGAGCAAACACCATCACCCTGTGTTTAGTTAATTAATCAAAGTAGCTTATATCAGATTATAGCGTAGCGAGGTCATGATATAATGGGGTTTTTTAATGTATATTATATGGTGAAATATTTGAAATAATAGTTTACTGTATGCTAATATGCATAGCATGGTAAGACTTCGTGCAACTCAAATATGAATCATTCGTTTTTACCGCCAATTTTGTTTAAGTACTGATATGATTGGTGAGCCAGTGTAATTACAGGAACATTGTATATGATTATTAAATTGAACAATTTTGATGTGAATTTGTTACCATTTTATAATAAAGATTTATAATGTCCTTAAATTTAAATTTATGAATAGCGTTAATCTTTGTATACTATGTAGGGAGTACTTGTACTTAGGGAGCTGACGAACAATATTTGTATATAGTTTGCTTATATGGCATATTATCAAGTGTCGTAAAAACATTTAGAAGTGTCTGCCAACACGGTAGGGCTGCGTTTTCATTATCAGACTTTTCAGAATTTTTGAATTATACTTTATTCTTTGTCTGCCTGTGATGCTTTTCAGGGGTCAATTCTACTAAACAATTTTATTTATTGCAATGGAATCGAAGTATACTTGTTGCTGTTTATCCGTTTTCCTATTCTTTAGTTTAATTATCGCCTGTTGGTATTTAAGTTTTTATTTTTATTTTTTAGTGTATAGGAAGGCGGACGAGCATATGGGTCACCTGATGGTAAGTGATCACCAACGCCCATAGATATTGGCATTGTGCCACCAACCTTTACAATGCCAATGCGCCACCAACCTTGGGGCGCCATACTACGTCCCTTGTGCCTGTAATTACACTGGCTCACTCACCCTTCAAACCGGAACACAACAATACCAAGTACTGCTGTTTTGCGGTAGAATATCTAATGAGTGGGTGGTACCTACCCAGACGAGCTTGCACAAAGCTCTACCACCAAGTAATTTAAGTTAACAATTAATTTTCCGACTTCCGATTCGGAAATATATATTTATGTAATAATAAAAAAAGACAGTATACAATAAAAATTATCATATATTTCTAATTTTAACTGAAAATCGATTGGGTTGAATCTCGAATAGTCCATATTTGAAGTCTAGATTAAGACTTCGTGACATCACATAAGCGTCGTTCCATTAAAACGATTTAAGCGAACATCTTAAAATAGAATTTGAGGACTAAATTTAGTTTCGAAATATATCTCTGTAATTAGACGAGGTTGAGTCGATATTGTAATAGTTGATGGATTTAGAAATAGCTTATTAATTAAATTTAAGCCTAAGTTCAAAGACCGATTCAGACTAATAATTGTGGTAGTTAGGAAGATCTTAAGAATTTGTCCATATCCTGACAGTTGATGGGTTTTGAAATAAATGAAATTCTTAATTTATTTAGGCTCATCGGTTTTACTAGATCATTATGCTGTGGAACTCCAGTCCCGGATTCAAACTCCGACACGGCCAGTATTTAAGTTTATTAGTAAAAAAGTTCTCAATACGATCTCGCTATTTAAATTTTATTTATGGCTCACGAAGCTCAGCGGTAAAGATTTGAGCCAAAAGGTTCAAAGCATTCCCACAATCTTACTGTGACAATAACAGCCTGTGAATGTCCCACTGCTGGGCTAAGGCCTCTTCTCCTCTATTTGAGGAGAAGGTTTTGGAGCTTATTCCACCACGCTGCTCTTATGCGGGTTGGTGAAATACGATGTTTTCCTTGACCGTCGAGCAATAGATAAATTATAAACACAAATTAAGCATATGAGTTCAGTGGAGCTTGGCCGGGTTTGAACCCTCGATCATAGGTTAAGATTCACGCGTTCTCGCCACAGGGCTATCTCGGCTTATCGGCTAATCTAACAGTAATAAGTATTAATGTGTTTAGTTTAATTCTTCTACCGCAACATGTTTCCTACCTCATACAAAATATTGGTGACCATTTTGTGGTACCAGCTTTCACCTCAGAATGTACTCATTCCTTAAGGTCGGCAACGCACCTGCAAACCCTCTGGTGTTGTAGGTATGGGTGATGGTAGTCACTTTCCATCAGGTAAGCGTCCTGCCTATTTTATCTCTTACGTCAAAACTACTACCACTTTCGGAAAGGGGACTCCCCTTATACGCGGGCGAAACTGAGGGCGAGAACTAAGAAATATATAATGAAACAGGAAACAGTGATAAAGCAAATAAACCAAGCACAGTTTTCTTAATAAACGTAATTTCTGTAACTGTTATTAAATGTATAAATAACAAATATGGTGACCCGCCTCCGACCGTAAGTCTATTAAAGCGTACTGTTATTAAATGCTATTAATAATTATTGCTTATTTTAATTACAAATTTTATGTAAATCAATTTGCGTCATATATATAAAAATCAATTAATATTATCGGGCGGTAAGTGATCACCAACACCTATAGACATTGGCTTTGTAAGAAATGTTAACCATCGCTTACATCGCCAATGCGCCACCAACCTTGGGGACTAAGATGTTGTCTCTTGGGTCCGTAATTACACTGGCTCACTTACCCTTCAAACCGGAACACAATAATACCAAGTACTGTTATTTTGCGGTAAACTATCTGGTGAGTGGGTGGTACCTACCCAGGCGAGCTTGCCAAAAGGCGAGCTCGCCTGTGACTTTGATAACGTATGAAGCAAGTTTGAAAGTCATGGAAGGGACAACATATACCTAATACCAACGCGCGAGCCAAGCTGTGGGTGAAAAAAAGTATACATATAATTAGGAGGCACCTTGGTCCATACAACAGCGTTATTAAAAAAAAGACTCGCGCTAATTTAAATCCGCCGCCATCTTGTTAGCAAAGTAATTAATGAATTATTATTTATTGGCGCGACTTGTGATTTGTTCAAATGTGTTATTTGGATTTTATAGAATAATTGAGTGAGTAATTTACATCATTTTATGTGATTTGGTGTTCTATTTATGAAAAGACCAATTCGAGGTTCTTAAAAAATCAGTTTTCACTTCTGGATGCTAAATATATATATCATTTATAGGGAACTATATAATGTATGTTACTTATAATAAACAGTAGCCATTATTTAAACAATATCTTACACGCGTAATGTTAATTTCATCTACGCGTTTTTGTTATTCTCCGCGCACATTGGTGACTTGTTAAATTGTACTTGAATGTTAAATAAAAATATGTTTTGACAATAATACAAAGTCACATGTTCTCCTAGCAATTTTATGTAGATTAAAATGTGTTCCTTGTATCGTAGCGTGACATTATAATCTGTAACTTTTCTTAATAAATAGGCTTTTTAATTTAAAATATTTATTCAAGTTGCTTAGATTAATGTTTACGACAACAAACTCTTCAGCCTTTTATTAGTATTTTTAAGTTTTTAAATCAGCATCTGTTGTAAATTTATTGAAATTGAGTATAGATTTATTATTTTATTTATCGTAATTTATTTATATTTTCAACTTGTATTTTTTTAAGTAAAAATATTTTATTTATAATATTCGACAAAACAAAAATTAGATTTTTATTTTTTTAAACATAAATTTAAACTTGTGTGCGTTAGGCTTAACAATTTATTATCTGCGCCAGATAAATTTCAAGTACGCTGTGACGACACGACACGCCCACGACGCGTATCGGTAGTGCTGGTGTTTGTATCGATGATCTATTTCGTTCAGATAATTATTTTTTATGGGATTAAATTTATTTACTTTTATTATTATTTTCTTGTTAAGTTATTTTGTGTATAATTACTTTTAGTGATAAATAACATTAAATTTATTTTGATTTGATTAATCCTTACTAATACTAAAAATGTGAAATTGAGTTTGTTTGTTTGTTACGCTTTCTCGTCTTAACTATTCAACCGATCATCATGAAATTTTGAATATACGTATAGTAGGCCCAACAAAAATAGCCGAGATGGCACAATAGTAAGAACGCATGAATCTTAACCTATGATCGTGGGTTTGAACCCGGACAAGCTCCACTGAATTTGATGTGCTTAATTTGTGTTTATAATTCATCTCGTACTTGACGGCGAAGGAAAACATCGTTAGGAAACTTGCAGGTTTCAAATTTCACTGAAATTCTGTCACACGTGTATTCCACGAACCCGCATTTGAGCAGCTTGGTGGAATAAGCTCAAAGCCTTCTCCTCAAAAGAGAAGTAGTGGTCTAAGCCCAGCAGTGGGACATTCACAGGCTGTTACTGTAAGCCCAACTACGACCCCGCCCCCGCGCCGTCTTCTTACACACCCTATTATTTTTAAAGATCATTTAAATTTTCTTTTTAACTGCTATTTATATTTTTATCTACCAGTTTCATAAACTATAATTAGAAAATAGGTTTGTAACAACATCCGACTGCAATGTGAGTGGTCTTGTGTGATGTGATTAAAAAATTACTTTGTTATTCGAGATCATGGGTCAGTGACTGTGCGTCCTATGTAACCATAGGCACCATTTTGTTTTTCATAGCATAGGTAGGCGGACGAGCATATGTGCTATTTGATGGTAAGTGATCACAAACGCCCTTAGACAATGGCATTGTAAGAGATGTTAACCATCACTTACATCGCCAATGCGCCACTAACCCTGCGCCACTAACCAAGGGACATAACTAAGATGTTCCTTGTACCTGTAATTACTCTGACTAACTCACCCTTCAAACTGGATCACAACAATAACAAGTATTGCTGTTATGTGGTAGAATATTTGACTAGCTTTCACAAAGCCCTACCACCAAGTGATATATGTGTGATATAAGTATTTATATACTCATATTTAGGAAGTTATTTTACTTTAGCGTAAATAACGAGAGAATATAACATTATTATAACTGGTGTTTATGTAGATTTATTAACTTGTACTGCCATGTCGATCTAGATAGAAGTGTTGCAAATCTCGAAGTCCCAGGTTCAAACCCAATGTCAGCCTGATTTATTATTATAACTGGGGTTATTGGGATTGGGTGCATATTTTTGAAAACTACGACGTGATTATGTGTGACCTTTAATTGGTTCACACCAAGCTTCTAATTGTGAAGAGTCAATAAGAATTCTTACAATCTTGTTAAAATAAAAAATGTATTTTAATTTTTTTTTTAAACCTCCTATATAACATGAATGAAGACACACGTGTATATGTTTATAAGTAACATATTGTGAAAAAGTAATTACGCCATTACCTACGTCACTAAAGATCTTGACCCTATGTTTTTATGGATACACAATAAGGCGCATTCACCTCGCTTAGTAAACATAACTTTAACAATAAAGTCCACATTTTTTATAATATTGTCATTTTAAATAATATACCCAACTAACATTTAATTTGATTATTTTCTATGCCATATTGCCAATTGTCATATGTCAACAAACATATTATGCCGAGTATACACATTATAATTTCTGAACGCATCCATTTATTTATTTCAGGTATTAAAAAAAAGTTAAGGTTTAAATTTTGAAGACTACAAATCAATTACATTTCTATCAGTTTTTATGATATTTGTATAATTATATCTGTAATTAAACTTTATATCAATAAAACACGGAAATGTTTTACTAATTAATTGTTTCTTGGCACCGATATTGACGAGCCCGGGCCAAATCGTATGATATTTTCAACACGGAATCAATTATTACCATTGGAAATTATGAAACGTAACTTTGTACAAAATCTTATAATATCATAATTAACTATATTTATTCAACGACACCGGTTTAATAACATAAGTTATTGAAGATATAACGTTTTTTTTAGGTTAAAATATATGAGGAAGTCGACGAAAGATTTCGCATTAAAACGATTACACAGGAAAACATAAAAATCATGCATTACGAGTGTTTAAATACAAAGATAAATATTATTCATATCGTAAAACCTTTCGCGGTGAATATATTTTAATTAAAAAATTCCCATCGGTCAATAACAAAAGCTTATGCACAATCATCAATGTATAATTGTGTGTTCACGGCAATCGGATTCTGATAATGCGGAATAATCGAAAATCGATACAGCCGTGCAATCGTGCTACACTACTGTCAATAATGTTGATATTACATTCTTTATGTTAAGCTACAAACCACTGATAAAGTACCTTCCGACTTGGTATAAGACTCGGCATTCGACATTGCGCAGTCGCGAATAAAAGACGTGTATATTTTTATCGATTCTATCGATATCCGACCATTTTGAGTGTAGACGTCACTATTTTCTCTCCGACGGGACTCGCGTTCGATTTTGAAACATACCGCCATTTTACTATTTGACTTTTTTTTCGTTTGTGTATTTTCGCGCGTTTTTGTGATGCCACTTATGTATCTGTGAACACGTGGGAATCATTGCAATATACTTTTTTTTTATAAACAAAATGTTAAATGTGTCTCGAATACAATATTATACGTATTTTGCTATAAAGTAGTTCAATTTGAATAAAAACTCTGCAAGACATCCAGTATTACTACGTGAACGCGCCTAAAATAGGTAAGATTTTTTTTATTTAATGCTTTACAAATTTGATTTTTATGTCAAACCAACAGAGCGCATAATAGCACAGACGATTTGTTTAATAAAAAATAACTGTTTCTTTTTAATGTAATTATTAAAGATACAGTTTTAAATTATACTATTTTATGAGTTCAGTAATTTTTTTTACAATTTGTCATTAAAATTGGCAAGTGGGAGTTGATTCTATAACCAAAAAACAGATAAGATTAGATTATATTTATATCATAATTATGATATGTGACAGAATATTTTTTTTATGTAATTAATAATAATCTTTGTAAAATTGAAATGAATGAAAATATATTATTAAAAAAAATATCAGTGTCATTAAATTGTAATAACAGTGCTAACGAGGTTACAATTCCGGATTAAGCCGGTTTTATTTGGATTGTATGAAACGCGAACACTTTTATTGTTTATTTTATGGTAATTTGCTATCGAGCGATTATTTTATATTAAAATATTAAGAGATATATTAAAAAAGCTGACTTTATCTTTTCATTTTAGATGGTCAATGACATTAAATGTTACCTTATAATTATCGCAAGAAAATTTAAGTGTTTTTTTTATTAGTTAATTAAAAGACCCTAATCCAACTACATACATCCAAAAATAATTATTAAGATTTGCAATGTATAAAAACATTATCTTCACATTCACTTATATACTAAAGAAATTATGTACTAATTTCTTATTTCCTTTTCAAACTAAAATTGAATCGATTCCGGAGATTAATACTGTGATAAATGTATAATTTTTTCTCTAATTTCTCACGTCTGAGGTTATTTATTGGCATAGTTTTGGTCGCTGTCTATTGACAGGAATTTTTTACGTCATACCTACAATCGTCCGTCATACCTCGGCTTGTTTCAGTGGTGATGTATGTAAAAATATCTGCCTCGTTGGTCTAGTGGCTTGATATTAGGCCGCAGACTCGGTGGCCCTGGGTTCAATTCCTAGGTCGGGCCAATAAATAGTTATTGGGGTTTTCTGTCAGTAAATTCTCAGTAGCAGCCCGGAGTCTGGAAGTTGGAAGTGTGTACACTCCCGTGCCTCGGAAAGCACATTAAGCCGTTGGTCCTGCGCCTGAACTCTTTCCGGTCGTGTCGGATTGCCGTCGGATGGTCGTGTAGGATTCGTGTGCGCAACGTATAGGCACTAGAAATAACGTCAGCCTCACAACGTGATTAACGAAAAAAACATTGATATGCATTGAACGAATACATATATTATATACGATTAAACGGAATAAATTAGCGGAGTATATAATGTACATAAATAAGCACTAATTATGTAGTTGATATCCAGCACTGTCTGATATAATCTAAATCTAATGTCTATTGTAACAGATCCCAAGCCCTTGGTGGTAGAGCTTTGTGCGAGCTCGTCTGGGTAGGTACCACCCACTCATCAGATATTCTACCGCAAAACAGCAGTACTTAGTATTTTTGTGTTTCGGTTTGAAGTGAGTGAGCCAGTGTAATTACAGGCGCAAGGGACATAACATCTTAGTTCCCAAGGTTAGTGGCGCATTGGCAATGTAAGGGATGGTTAACATCGTTTACAAAGCCAATGTCTATGGGCGTTGGTGATCACTTACCATCAGGTGGCCCATATGCTCGTCCGCCTACCTATAGAATGAAAAAAATAAAAAAAATCCCTCAGCCTTTTATCAGGTGCTAGTTGCTTCGATAGGCATCCTGGCAGTAGTTGTAACTCGTGCGTTTGCGTTTTAGGAATGAGTACGCTCTTTGCGAAGGTTTCTATGTCATATCGGTTCGGAAAAGTCGCCGGTGAAAGTTGGTTCCGCAGATTTGTGCGAGTCAAGAAATGCTTTAAAAATGGCGCTGTTGTAGCTGATAAGGTACAATTAAATGAACATATTTATTATTATTTATTTATTACATTTTTGATCTGAAACATCTATCATGCCTCTTGAGTGATAAACTAAGACCGGAAGGGTAAGCGGTGTGGCTTTCTTACACTGCCATGCCCCCACCACTCACTTGTGTATATATATATATACATTAATTTAAAAAAAAAACGAATTTCAACATATCACATCAGCCGACAATCCCCTGAGTTCCACATTTTTATCTTATTTTAATTAATGTTCAATGATGTCAGTCATCATAAATGCTTTACAAAATGAGTTACAACTCACGCTCTATAATTACACTAGTTTAATTATTTATTTAAATGTCAAGGAAAAAAAGAAATTATTTGTATTACCTTAACATTTAAAAGAGTACTTGGTTTTTTAAATAATTAGCGATATTATAACATAGTGACAATGTTGCAATTTATTTATTATTTTTATTTTATTTTTTTACTTTTTATTTTGTGCCTAATTGTCATTTTGTTAAATGTCCCAAATAAAAGTGTTCTTTTCTTTTCTTTTCTTTTCTTTTTTCTTTTCATTCAACGCGGCGTATATAGTATTTATATATACATATCATATTTCGAATTTCGAATCGTGTTTGCTCAAACTCCAATCGAAAATATTGG
Organism: Nymphalis c-album; assembly: GCA_963151315.1. Taxonomy (NCBI): domain Eukaryota; kingdom Metazoa; phylum Arthropoda; class Insecta; order Lepidoptera; family Nymphalidae; genus Nymphalis; species Nymphalis c-album. The sequence goes on from OY720612.1 coordinate 875,855, forward strand.
CCAAGCCTTGGATCCAACGGAATTCTTACAAATAACTAAAAATTAAATGCTTCAAATATATTACACAAATATGGAGTATACTCAAGTCTCTACACATTGTACATGCTTCGACACACCCACGTATGTTATGACGTCATTTATGCAGGATTCCTCACAATGTTTTCCATTACCGAGCGACTTATAAATGAAAAAAAAAAACAAATGAATTGACTGGCTTGCCGGATTTGACTTGAACTTTGAGCTTACGATAATGTATAAAGTCAAGTTAAAATTAGTTTTTACAGCTACTTTAGATGTAATTAAAATTTCTTATAAATTCAATTATTATAGATCCTAATTGGCTGCTACGAGCGTTGAATGAATGAGTTGATACTGGTGTTCGCTGACCGGTGTCACCAATGAGTATAATTATTTACGATGAGTGAGTGAATGGTGAATAAAGTAAATTGACCTCCACACATTTTACAATGTTATATAAATGTATGTGTACGTGATAGCAGTCTTGTGTCTGATCTTGAGACCTTTACCTTAAACAAGACCCTGTGTAGGGCAAATATAGGGCTACCACTCAGTAACAAAAAATATTATCATATACATACTACCCACACATCTCAATTATTGATTATTTTTTATTGTTCATGTCTTATAAGTCAATACCATTATTTTGCTACGCGTACTGAATAAGTTGCTTTTTGTAAGAGTTCCAGATAATACTACTAAAACAAATAATCGATATTCTGTATTCGGTACATCACTAGATCTCTACTGATAGTGAGATAACTTAGAGCTTATCTGTAATAATATTAATTAATATAAAGTGTCAAAGTGTATTTGTTTCATTGTAATAATTGCACATTTAAAATATACATTTCTCATAATTAATATAATTGTAAGAAAGCTTAATAATATCCTTATAAATTGCCATCCATGATTTAAATTGGAAAGGGTCATTGACCGTTTGACGTTTCTAATCAGATCAAGGCCGAACACTATCATTACGTGTCTCCTAGACTTCGTTGCGTATCAAATATAACTGTACATTTGTTATGAATAATCTCATAAAATGACTTTATGTAATTGTTTTAAGAAAATCGTGCTAAATGTTTCTATTAAATATTATGAAAAAAAAAATGGACTAAAATTATAAATTTTGTAAATAGACGTCTATTTGTTACTTCAACCGGACTAAACTCCTGAACTGATCGTAATAAACTGTAATAGTAAAATAAGTATTGTAGACCACTAATCTATTATTATAAATAATAAGAAACTGACAAGTTACATTTTAAAAATATGAAATAAAATAAATAATAATAGTTTAAAAAAACTAAAAAAACACGCTAAGACTATACAGCGACACATCGAAAAAAAAAAAAAAAACTGTTATCAAATTATTGCATTGTCATCGGTCCTTGATACGTATGCAAAGTTTCAAATTAATCAGACTTCTGGAAATTGGTGAAAATTAAGTTCAAAGATTCCGTTACATACAACCCAAGCTAATAAAAGCGTGTTAAAAATACTTTTTTTTAATCGTAAAGTTATAAAATATTCATCATCTCAACGATATTCATATATACATAAAGATCCAATAGGTAGTTATGACACTTAATAGTCAGAATCTTATCCGGTGATTGTGGGTTCAAATCCGGGCTGTGAGTCGCGAGAAACAACGAGACAACAGTCTAGGTGTTTCTCGCCACGTCACGTTCTTTGAAATCATAGGAACATTAAAAGTAAGTAAGTAGTAAGTAACAGCCTGTAAATGTCCCACTGCTGAGTTAAGGCCTCCTTTTTTGAGGAGAAGGTTTTGGAGCTTATTCCACCACGCTACTCCAATGCGGATTGGTGGAATTCACATGTGGCAGAATTTTGAGTGAAATTTGACACATTCAGGTTTCCTCACGATGTTTTCCTTCACAGGAGATGGATTATAAACACAAATTAAGCACTTGAAAGTTCAGTGGTGCCTGCCCGGGTTTGAACCCACGATCATCGGATAAGATTCACGCGTTGTAGCCACTGGGCCAACTCGGCTAAAAGTAAAATATATTTAATAATAAAATAAAAAATACGAAAGCATTAGTTAATGCACCGTCATAAGTGCTGTTTCTACTTCCGTCTATACGATCTCTTTTTGTAACGGAACTAAAAATACTGGTAGATTAGTGTGACCATGACTGCCTTCGTTATTATAATACAATATTTATTATAATTTTACTCGATGGTAGAGCTTTGTGCGAGCTCGTCTGGGTAGGTACCACCCACTCATCAGATAGTCTGCAAAACACCGGTACTTTGTATTGTTTTGTTCCGGTTTGAAGGGTGAGTGAGCCAGTGTCATTACAGGCACAAAGGACGTAACTTCTTAGTTCCCAAAGTTAGGTGGCGATGGTTAACATTTCTTACAATGCCAATGTCTATGGGCGTTAGTAACCACTAAATATCAGGCCATACACTCGTCCGCCTACCTATACAAAAAAAAATCTTATGGAATGTTTGAATGAAAAAAAAATACTTACGGAATGTTGGACTTTTCCACCTGATGGAAAGTTAACAAGACGCACTGCTGTGGATCCTCGTTCTGCTGGAAACCATTTTCTAGCAGCTTAAGCTCTTGGCAAACAGCTTCACAATGCGCTGACCCATACTGGAAATCCGGCCTTTATATTTCCGGTCAGTTATAACCAGAATATTTGAAAAAGATGAAAGACATTTTGAAAAAAACAAACCAAAATCTAGACTAGATTGCGGTCAAGATCGAACATACATAACGAAAAAAATTGTTATATTTCGTGGTATATAGAATGGTTTTTTATAATTTTGTCTTCAAATATAATATATAATACTAATACATATATATATATATATGGAATAACTATATGACAAGCATAGGGTAAAATGAGCACACGTTTATCCGGCCTTAGGACATTTCACTAGGCTATATAATACAAGGAATTGAAATAGTATATAAACGACAATTGCTTCCCTGTCAATCGAATATAACCTTGTTCCAACAATGATAGGAAATAACAGTAACTATACACTTATAAAAAGTTTCTTTAAATTATATTTTATTACGTCAAAATAAATATAATTAAAGAAAACATATAATTTAATATCGAGTAAATTATATATAAAAAATAGTGATACTACTAAAATGTATATATATTTGTTATTATTAAGATAATATATAGCAAAGTATATACTATACACATAAGGGAGAGCGGTGCGAAGAGGTTGAAGACATTTCGGTTTAAGAGAGCATCATGTCGTTATTTCTCACGTTATTAGCCCAAGCGTGTCCATAGATGTCAAATAATTTCATCCTCAACATTTATAGTGTAAAGGTGCACAAACACATGTCACTCTCATAATCTGATGTGAAGCACGGGACAGCTTTGATAAAGCAAGCTTTCCTCAAAGGCCGGCAACGCATCTGCAAGTCCTCCGAAGTCCATAGCCGGTGGTAGTCACTTTCCATCAGGTGAGCTACTCGTTTGCCCCCCTCCTACATAAAAAAGCAAATATTGTACTATCTCACTAAATTTATACAAAAAATACCGGTCAAGAGCGAGTTGTGTCTGTGACAGTTTTTTTTTCGTTTGACCTCATTACACGGTTGTCTGTCCAGTTCTTTTTTTATCAAGGATAGACTGAATAGCGTTGAATAAATCTAGAAATTTGAATGCCTAGATTGAATCGCGACATCTCGTGATATCCAAGGTAAATTGTTCCGTTTGATTAAGAGGATTTACGAGCAGCCGTTTCAGCGAATTAAAATAAAAACTAGAAAAACGTTAAATCTCTTTTCAATAGACTGTATAAAAAATAAATTTTAGAAATTTACCAATGGATTTAATATAATAATAATATCCTGGGACATTATTCACACAAGGCCATCTGATGCCAAACTAAACAGAGCTTCTACTATGGGAACCAGACAACTGATATCCTTAATCTACATATACTACTTTTCTTTCGTAAATACATACTTATATAGATAATTACACCCAGACTCACAACAAACAGACATGTTCATGCAGACAAATGTCTGTCCTGCGTGGGAATCGAACCCAAGACCTGCGGCATGAAAAGGCAACCATGCCAACTGGCTCATTTTTTATATTAATTGTTCACGTATTTTATAAAGTGTACAATTCAGTGTTATTTTAAAGTTTTCTTAGCTAAATAATGAGTCGTTTATGTATTACCGAAGCAACACAAAATCAAATAACATTGCTTTCTCCCTGTCTGTTCATAAAAATCCGTTATCAAATAATATTTTTGAAATAATAATTAAGAGAAGCTTTGTTTTATATATTGTGTCGCGATACAAATAAAGGTATATATATATATATATATTTATTCATTGAAAACGCTGAAGTTAACAGGCAGCGATAAATGACACAGGTGGCCTACTTGTTCGTGCGTTTCGTTGAAACTGAAATAAAAAGAAACCTACATAATTATAAACGATAAAACAATAATTATTTTTACACATTTCGATCATTAAATTTTCAAATATTAAGATTGCTCGCAGTATAATTAACAAAGCAGATCCTTTAATTAGTCAATGTTAAACAATTTGCATGCTATACATCAGTGTGTGTATATAAAATCATTTACAAGATTTCACCCACACATACACAAATACAGATAACAAAAAGTTTCTAAAACGGCTTCAGTAGCATAATGTTCTGTTGTAGATCTATCTTTATCTTAAGTATCTTGTCTTGTATTATTAAGAAATCTAGAACGTTCCTTTGTCTAGCAAAACGTTACTAGATTAGACCTCTTTCTCATTTAACTAGAGATAATCAGAGCCAGTCGGTTGTGGATGTGTCGAGTTTCTCTGTTGCAATGTAACAATGAACCTTCGTGTAATACCTTTTGTTTTTATTTTAATTTATTTGTGTCCAAGATTCAAACAGTGCTTTCCATTATTATTAATTAAAAAAAAAAAAAAATTTGTTCTAAAAATCCGTAAAAAACCCCATACATTAGCGCACATGACACTAGAATCATTTTTAAGATTGAAAGTTAAGAACAATAATTAATTTAAGCAAAAAGGGCTTTTAAAAAAAAGAACAACTTAGCTCTACATTAGCAATAGTATAACTCTGCCAAGTGCATTGTCCTCTTTAGCTTCATAGTTGTGTAAAGGTATTCAATGTCAATTTAATTTTGTGTCATATTATTAATAACCGTATCGAGATAGTATGTCGAATTCCTTTATAATGTATGTTCAATTTTGATTAAATTTCAACACGTATCAAGGTCATTGACCTTAGCCGTATCTCACGTACTGTGTAGTTACAACTATTATATTAGTCATTTTATGTATTAGACATTAGTTAGGTATGTATTAAATGAGGTGAGGTAAATTTTATATAAGAAATTGTATGCATTAAATTGTAATATATTAATAACAAATTGAATTGTTGAGACGTTGCATTTAATTTGCAAGTGATCGATATATGAATCACAATCATTTGTGGTGAAAGGAACAGTGTGTATAGTTCCTCATTCACCATTCTTTTGTCTGGTGGGCTACTGTCCGACAGTTGTTGTTGGGTTCTTTGTATATATGTTCAATCGCTCGGATAACTTTAATATCGCGTTGTAGGATATGTTAGTTTTTAGTTCGTATGTGGCGAGATAGATGTTGCTACATATTATTCAAAATTTATATAGGAACTCATGCTTTTTTAACATGTTCTCATCGGTATGGCGGGCTGTAAGTCACACCGGAGAAGTATGGCATTACGCTACCGCCTACTTCTTTTTCCATCGACTATTGGAAAATACAAGATTTTTTGTGGAACAAATCCTTTTACTTCCGTAATTTATCCGACACGTTCGATTAAGGCCCACGCGATTGGGCCGCCATACTGGTACAAATGACCGGAAAATTGGTGTCAGTATCTCCAGGTCTATAATAACAATATTTATAATTATTGCATTCTGGTTTGAAGAACAAGTGAGTGAGTATAACTACAGTCACAAGGAATATAAACTTCTTCCAAGATTGGTGGCGATGGTCATAATTTCTTAAAAAAAAAATCCCGCTGAGTTTCTTTCGCCGGCTCTTCTCAGGTCTGAGGTGTTTATTTCCGAACCGGTGGTAGACTTATGACAATCAATAAGTAAGTGTAACACTTCTACATTGAATAAAGATATTTGAATTTGAATTTGAATTTACAATGTCAACGTATTTGAAGTGGCGGTGACTTACCATCTGGTGGCCCAATTGCTTCGTAATACGTTTTCTGAGTGCTTATATCACTATCAATTTACAACCTAATAGTTATTAACCCAGTAATTGAACTCAGAACTTTAGGATTTAAAGCTTAATGAGCCACTACACTACGAGGCAGTTGGAATAACTGTTTAATTATGTAATCTATTGACCGAATTTCTTGTGATTATATTGTGCGTTGTGTCAATCATTGTGCTGATTGATTTATCGTCATGTTTATACGTCATAGTGACGCGATCTCCGTCCTCGACCGACATGCATCTTGGGTGATTTCTTTATTATTATTCGTGCTTATACTTGATCACATATTTTCAGTGACACATATTATTGTTTATAGACAGAAATTAACCTTAAATAAATTTAAGGTAAACAAAAAGGTCGTTTGAAATTCGCTGAAATTTTAATTGAAAAATTATTAAAAAAGTAATCACTAAGAGTTTCACTGTGTAATAAAATACATTATTTCGATACTTTATTTTTATTTTTTTTATTAATATTAATTAGCTTTCTTTTAAGTATAGCAGCTAGAAATTATGTCCCTAAATGATTAATTAGAGAGATTGATATAATAAGGAAAGCGATTGTCACATCTTGTCAATAGACTTTGGACTTACGTTATCAGCTAAGTATCTCATTATCATCATTCAGTTAATCTTACTTACTCAGGGTTTACTGGCAGAGTTTTATAGCATTATAAGAAATAGGATGTTATAAAGGGCTGCCCACCCTCATTGCGAATGCTTTTGGTAGAGGGTGTTTCGAATTTTTATGTATTGAATATTGAAAAAAAGCTGAGATGGACCAGCTAAACACTTGAATTTTAACCATGGTCGGTTCAAATCCAGGCACCATTGGAGCAGTTTTAGAGAATAAGCTCCAAGATCTTCTTTTTTTATTATTGTATAAATAGGTGGACGAGCATATGGGCCACCTGATGGTTAGTGGTCATCAACGCCCATAGACAATGGAATTGTAGGAAATGTTAAGCATCGCCTACATCGGATATGCGCTACCAACCTAGGGAACTAAGATGTTATATCCCTTGTGCCTGTAATTACACTGGCTCACGCATCCTTCAACTGGAACACAACAATAACAAGTTCTGCTGCTTTGCGGTAGAATATCTGAGGCGTGGGTGGTACCCAACCAGACGAGCTTGCACAATGCTCTACCACCGAGTGAGTAATCAAATAATCTCTTCTAATCAACTGGAGGTTTGGCCCAGCTGTGCATCAACAAACATTTGTACTACTTGTAAAAATTAATTAGAGTATATATTTCCCTTTGTATTTTAAAAAGTTTCTTAAATTATAAAATGGAAGGGTCTAAATAAGTACACACTTAAATGAGTTGACATTCAATGAGTGGGCAATAGAAGTAATATTCAATCAATGAGACCACCGGGCATGAACTGACGCTGTTGTTGCCACATGACAGAGCACAGAGCAGAGAAAAATAGAGTTTACTCTCATATTTTTTATTTTTTTCTCTTTTTCTGGTGCGTAGATACGCACGTGTTCTTTCTTTCTTTCTTTCTATTTGATCGCAAAATATTCTGCCAATGTCAAGTATAGGAGAGATGACATTTATATTTATTCTGTCAATACTTTCGCGCCAAAATGTCACTGTCAATTGTTTTCCTTTTAAGAGAAAAGGCAAAAGTACAATTCCATACATCATCGTTGATATTAAAAAATATATATCGTTGAATAATAAAATATTTCAAATAAAAAGCAAGAATGTGCAATATTAATTACTTAAACATTTTTATTATTTATTTAATAGGTATTTAAACAACTTGATAATGAAAAATATTTCAATGCCTTAATCACTCTTTGTATGAACAGTCGTGTCTAATACACCGTTTAAAATCATATAATGTTATGAACAAAATGATATTTCAAGGTTTTGTTTTATCTATTATGCAATAGAATATTATAGATAAGAAATGTCGCTTTTATAATTAATTATTAATGCTTTTATTTGTTCACATTCCTTGATTTTTATTAAGGTTATAGAAATGTGTTGACTCTGAAAGATTTTTTTTATTCAATTTATTACCCGTTTTGATAAAATTACAATAGTGTATAATGCTATGGACTAACATAGTTGTACGTACGTTTATTTTATAGCCCACAATGTTTCTTTTAATCAGTCCCACAGCTGGGCTATGGCCTCCTCTTCCCTTTTGAGGAGAAGGTTTGGAGCTTCTTCCACCACGCTGCTCAAATGCGAGTTGGTGGAATACACCATCGGGGTTTGAACCCACGGTCATCGGTTTAGATACACGCGCTTACCACTAGGCCATCTCGGCTTTTTTTCAGGTATATTTATAAATAAATAATATATGTCAAGTTGCAAATACTACGTATCATTTTATTTTGATCGGATAGTAACAACTAATATAATATGTTTGTCTCTGTCGAATCTGCTCTGCGCAAGCGCAGTCAATTGACTTCAAGAGACTGCATGGCGACACTAGATTGGAGTGCTTGCAATCATTTGATGGACTTTGGATCGTTGCATCACACCAAATGAGTCGGTTTTAATATAACACTATGTATATATCTAGTATATATGTATGTTATTCATTGAAATAGAACTCTAACGGCCGAATTCTGAAACTTTATTCAAATATTAAGTGCAACTTAATTATTTGAGACGCCGTTGATTTCAAATTTAGTATGCGAAATGACGTTTCAGTATTCGACTGTAATTGTTTTTTTTTTTGTTATTAGAATGAATCTGTGATAGTAGTTACTGTATAAAACAATATTTTGTATATTTATTTCTTATTAAATTACTAATTTTCGCTCCAGATTTCGCCAGCCTGTTGACGCTGAGGACAGGTGGTAGGTGTAAAAAGTAGCCTATGTGAAACTTGCTTTATCTTAAATTTCATCAAAATTGATCAAAATGAGAAAACTCAATGAACAATCATATAAAATGACAGATTCCAAATTCAAATGTAATGTTTTGTTTATTTTTAATTGTAACTGTATTTATGGCCAGACTAAGTATAATACATAATATATCCACTGATGAAGCTTACCAAGCAATGTAGTCGTTAATAATAAAATAGATAATGCAAAAAGTTCGCCCCCGGGTGGGTTCGAACCACCAACCTTTCGGTTAACAGCCGAACGCGCTAACCATTGCGCCACGGAGGCTATATTTGTAGGGTAGGAAATAGAAGAACCCACGATCGAGATCTTAGAATCATCTAGTTCTATTCTCTCCCTCGTATTTCAATCATTATGAAGTCAATATTAGTAGGTATAGATTATATTACTTGGTGGTAGAGCTTTGTGCAAGCTCGTCTAGGTAGAAGAGTGTTCCCGTTTAAAGGGTGAGTGATCGTCATTTCACAAGATAAATTAAATCTACCACTGGTTTGGAGTTAACTTTAAATTTAATTTATATTACCAAATAAAACTAACACAAAAATTACAATAGTAAAAATATATATTTTAAAAGCGAGCGAGCTTTATTCAAGTTCACTTTTAAATCGTTATTTTTCAAGATAAAATAAAATTTAAAGATTTGCACTATCGGAATGTTGATTATACCAGTTAAAACCGGATAAAACATACTGATGTTTTGTACTGTAAAAGAAAGTTTGAAAAAGTAGTAACTATACTAGAAGATATTTTGAAATGTGTCTACCTCTTATTTATCTGTCTAACCACTGGGTTAGGTTAGTTACTACTTTTTCAAACTTTCTTTTACAGTCTACGATTTTTAAAAACATAAAATAATAATTTGAAATTATGAAATTATGAAATTATGAAGCTACTAAACTCGATAAAACATGTTCATAACAGAATAACACGTCTTTAGGGATTACAAAAAAAACATAACAAAAGAAATAGAGTTGCTACTGAGAGTTATGCGTAAAAAAATTGTGTAGACATAATTACAGGGTCGTCTTCGTGACATCATAAATTATAATCTAACTCGCAATTATCTTTAATAAGTGTCATTTTAATTAGACCGTAAAATGAAACGGTTATAATTATATCTTTGTACATTATAGCTTGTGTTTTGGTATAATTTTGTTCTTGATGGGCATTTTATGGAACTTTTGAATCGATGTTTTTCAAATTTGTAGCCGTCGTTTTGAATAAAAAAATGGATGTTAATTCTACCAGGATGAAATGGATGAAATGGACTCATTAGGTTGCTCCTTGTTCATTAATCATAAGTATAATAATATAAGTAATTATATCTAAGTATAATATAATTCTTCTGTACGTGTGTCATCTTACTCTTCCTAAACGGATGGAACGATTTGGATGAAATTTATTGTGCATATTTAAATGGGTTCTTGGATATTTGAAATTACAATTGGACTCGGTAGGTGCTGCTGCTCTTAATGGAAAAATGTCTGTTCAACATCATTTCCTTCTCAATCCTATTAGTATCCATGAAATTGTTATTCAAGTGAACAATTACCTTTAAATATGACTACAATTTATATTTTGGGGTCATCTTACCTTAAGTCATGGTAATGTGGACAGTGATAACGGGTTTGTCAAGGATTTGCATTTATATCACTAAGAATCTGAACTACAACTCTAATATTTTAAGCATTTTTATTACTAGCTACCCGTTCCGACTTCTTACGGGTAAAATTCATAAAAGTTTACCAAATTAAAATTACCGAAAATCCTTTTCTAGTAGATGCCTACGCGATGAAATAAATCTCTGTCCTAAAGTCAGGCTTTCTAGAGTAGTTTTGATAAGTTGATAATTAATCAATAAGGACAAACTATTCTTTAAATATATATATATATATATATTATAAGAAACTGACGGTTTTTTTCCTACCTCTGTCCTTATACCAATAATTATGGATTCGGTTTAAAAGTACAGAAGTTGTCATGAGGCATCATTTAATGGTGAGTAGTAGAGTAATAAAAAAAGATAGCATTAAAAACTTCTTTATGAAAAAATAAATCTGGGTACCAACTTTTATGGTGATCAGACAAACGGTATCGAAAATATGTTTTATAATTATCTAACATTCCAACGACAGTCGTGTACAGACTTAACAACTTAATGATGGTCTTAAAATGGTTCTTAATCGCAGGCAATATTTCGACCCTTGATACGATTTCTTTATGGGTTGTTCATATAAATTATAGACATGGGCTTACAAAAAACAAATGTAAGGACATTTATTTTTTGGTTAAATATCTTCATCAGACCACGCGGTCACCCAGTGAAATACGACCGTAACTATGTTAATAAAAATCATATTTGACATTCGTAAAAGTGTTAGCTTATACCACATTTTATTCATAACACAATTTTCATCTTTCTAATCTCTTCCTCCATATGATCTTTAACCATGCAAAATTCTCCTCACAGCGCGTAGTTTTTTCATAAAGGGAACAAAGTCACGTAAAAATATATGAATATTATAAGCGAAAGAAGGGGGAAATGAAAGCGCATTTAGGATTTTTGTGCTTATGAGTGTTTATACACCCCGCCAGTAACTTAGCCCAAGCCTTATCCTTAGCCCATCAAAGAAAACATACAATCAGGTAAATAACTTGTCTGAAAACAAATTTGGAGCGTCACGATAGCATGCGGAAGGGATTCCGTGGTGCTCCTCGTTAAAACGGGAAGGGTAACGCTGGTTTTTTAGTAAGCATCACGATATTCGTGGTACACTCGGAGCCTTGGACACCGGAGAGCCCCACATACCCGAAACGTGTAATGCATTTTTCCAGCGTAAAAAAAATAACAATCTTCATTTGAACTTTCCAATAATTCTGGCATCGTGCGTTTTTCCAGCGTAAAAAAAAACAAAAGAACTATGTTCATTTGAATTTTCCAATAATTCTCAAAACTTCACTTTCTTATTTTAATTTGATCCACAATCCATAGTCACGCAGCTCGCATGCATGATGTCTCGATCTGATGACGTGTATGCAAAACGCTCGAAGATGCTGACCCAGATATGTCGTTGCTACGGTGGACATGCGTCACACTCATCTTGATCACAAATGTTTGCTTTTCACTGCATCGGAATTCGATTATTGCGTTACTTAATAACTAGTGGAACTTTGAAATGGCGAATATTTTGTGCACCACTACTTAGAACAGTTAAACCTTATTTCTCTTTAATTTTGATTTGTGGTTTTAATTCATCTCGCTATCAGTGGAAGGACATTATCTTGAGGAAACCAGTCTCATGAAAAGTCTCATTTGAGCAATATTGTTGATAAGCATCAAACTTTCTCTTCAAAATGAGAGTAGACTTTTGCCCACCAGGAAGACATTTACAGGCTTTTATTTACTGTTAGTTTAGTGGTTATAATAAAGTTAAATATAAAAATAAAAGTCCTAAGACCAAACTACAAAAATATATAGAGATTAGCTTGGGACTGGAGATAATATGGTACCTTCTATCCCCTAAAATATAACACATTCACAGTTGAATTTCTTATTCTCTGATAATGACTGCTATTTTGGTATATTGTCTATAAGGCTGCAGATCCTGGTTTCAAAATCTAGGTCGTGGTTTTTTGGATGGTATAGATTGGATCATGTAGGTTATATTATTTCAAGAGAGATTAGCCAACTGCGCAGGACATATTATAGTGCACAAGTGTGGGCGCAGACACAGGTGCACTTTCTATTCCCTTACTCTCATAACTCGATGGGACGGCAATCTGACACGACCGGAAAGAGTTCAGGCGCAGGACCAACAGCTTTACGTAGCACGGGAGTGTAGACACTTCCAACTTCCAGACTCCGGGCATATACTGAGAATTTTCGACAGAAAATCTCATTAATTATTTATTGGCCCGACCTGGGAATTGAACCCAGGACCACCGAGCTTGTGGCTTTATATCTAGCCACTAGACCAACGAGTCAGTTACTTATATAAAATGAAGCTTAACGTGAACGCTCTACTTGGTGGTCGCTATGTAAAAGCCCATCTGGCCGAACAGCAATGCCTAGGATTGTTGTGTATAACTACAGCTAAAGGGACATAACATCAAAATTCTCATGGTTGGTGTATGGAACGACAATTATTTCTGACAGCGCGACGGGTAAAAGGGCTCACAAGATATTAATCCAATTAGCCCTTTGCCGCCCATTTCCATCTACTTATTTTATATAAAAAAAAATGTGACAATCAATAAGAAAATTATTGAATCCGTCTTTATTGAATACATTGACTTACCTTTCACTATATATATGCAATTTATGTACTCTATGTAATACAGTATACTATTTATATTAGTGAGTCATATAAAAATATTAAAAAATATTTTTAACATGAGCTAAGTGTACAAATGTGAAACCGAATGTGTCATCTGAGAAATCAATTAAAATAATCTGTAATTTTTTACTTACATTAATGGTATAAAAACTAACTCGTACAAAAGGCTTCAATTAAAAAAAAAACTCGGAAATGACGTCACAGCTTACGCAATGTTTTACTTTTTATTGCTCGGTTTTTTACTTGCCTGGTTTCGGATTACCGCAAAAAGTAAAAGAGGTCAGTATTGGTTGGCATATGTTCAATCTTGTGACTTCGTTTGATAAATATAAGTTATATACGCTTTTAAACTTGAAAATAACAAATGACAAAATACTTTAAACATCACCCAGATTAGGGTACGCTTGTAGAAATTATATTAAAAAAGTTATAATATAATAATATTTATATAATAGTTCATCATTCGTAATGAGACACACTGTTGTGCTGAGATTTTTTTTTAAGAAAAGGTTGTCGAGCTTCTCCACCGTACTGCTCCAATGCTATCCGTAGTAACTGAATTTTCATATCATTTTAAGCACATGAAAATTTCAGAGGTACTTCCCTGGAGTTGAACCCAACATTATTGATTAAGATGGTGGTCGAACCTTTGAGCCAACTCGTATTTTTACAGAGATATTATTTTTTATAAATGTCAAAATTGGTCTGATAACTTATACTTGAATGATTATGTCACTTATTGTTTATCATAGAATGCTCAACAGACTTCGAAACTGCTGTAAATATATAAAACAGATAAATGTAGCCTTAAGTTTTATTAATAATAATATTATAAGCATTGACTTAGTACCACAATTGACATATTCTTATTTCGTATTTTCATCTTTAAAGATTATATATTTATTTACATACAGAAAACAATTTATATATACATATAAAAGGAGACAAGGTCAAATCCTAACCAGTTTTCGTCTTACGTCATATACATCACTAACTTTTTTTTTAACTTTTTTTGTGAGAAATGAATTAACACACGAAAGAAATTCTTTTTCGAGGTTTTTTTGTTACCATCCAATGTTGATAGCCATTTAAAGGAAAACTGTCTTTATGTGATAATTATAAAGGTGAAATTTGCATGTGACGATCCTGGAAGGTATGTTTCTCAATATTTATATGATTTGAATGTAATGAGTGTTTAAATAAAATTGGTTCCGTATGCAAGACTAGTAATAACATTAAAATATTGCATATTGTAATACGTTTAAGATTCATGGGCGATTATCTTTTGTTTTCTAATTATGTATTAAAATATTCAACTGGATTCTCTCTCTCTCTCTCTCTTTCTCTCTCAATGCCTAAATCTTTAATCCCTTCTTAGTGGTGCATTCACTGCAGCAAGAGTAGTTTAAGCGTTTTGCAGTGCCAGTTTCAATGGGGCAAGGTGACGCTATTCAGTAAACCTTCTGTTTTCCTGAAAAAGATTTAAATGATGGTAAGCAGATAAGGAAATGATGGTAAGTGGAAACTACCACCTATGAATATAACCATTGTAAGAAATATTAAACATGGAGAGACCATTTCCATTGACGTTATATCTCGTCGTTCTAGTTACATTGAGTTAATATTTCGATTCTAATAGAATTGAAGACAGCTGGAAGGTGTCATGAAACAGAAAGATTTGAGTTGAGAAGAAGAGAGAGAGAGAGAGAGCTAGGCTATTTATCCATAACGTTTAGTTCTTTAAAGTTTTAAAACGTAATAGCTGTAGGTACCATTGATATCTTGAATTATAAATGCAGTTATTCCTAATAAAATATAATTCAACGGGTTTATCATTTCAAAGGATCTCTAATACTTTTTAAATTCACAAAGCGACTTTCATCGGCACTCGTCCTTCGGACACACCTGCTGGTACGTTTTTGCTGATTTTTTTGTCCGCCATCTTTTATACCGGTGAGTCATTCGTAACTAACGCTTTCTTGTACATTTAAAAACTGATAGTGTGCGATTTTTTATCAACTTTTTTTTTTTGTAATGTTAACTTTTTATATTAAGATGGCTTAAAGATCGCTTAAATACAGCTTAAAAAATAACAAGTTAGTCGAATTTAATTATTTAACATTCTAAGTATTTGAATGGTTATTTTTTCTTGGATGATCACACCAAGACATTGTCCAAGATGTACTCTTAAGAAATATCAATAAAGCAAGAAGTGGCATAGTTTTTGGAACATGTGAATCGAGTATAATTGAATATTCATGTGCTTAAACAGCGTCTGTAATGGCTAAGTTGCGCAGAGTTCCTAACGGTATCCTATAAATGTTGAAAATGGTTAACCCATTTGTTAAGCATTGGGGCCAACTTCATGTTTCCACTCGTTATTATGTGTACACATTTGGTGGTAGGGGTTAGTTGTGCAAGCTCGTCTGAGTAGGTACCATCAGAAATTCTACCGGAAAACAGCAGTACTTGGTATTGTTGTGTTCCGGTTTGAAGGGTGAGTGAACCAGTGTAATTACTGGCACAAGGGATATAACAACTTAAGTCCCTAGGTTGGTTGCGCATTGGCGATGTAAGCGATGGTTAACATCTCTTACAATGCCAATGTCTAAGGGCATTGGTGACCACTTACCATCAGGTGGCCCAATCCTATGAAAACAAAGAATAGTCAATATATTTACTAACATCGTTTTTAAGCTAGTAAATAATACTTTATTAAACATCGTAAAGAAACTTGCGTATGGACAGCGTTGTTGATAAAATTCAAACCTTCTTAAAAGCAAAAGGAGACTAGCCCAACAGTGGAATATTGACATGTTGGTTTCCTTTATAAATAACACAGTGTTTTGCGATTACCCTCATGCTTCATCGCTTCACCTAAGTACACGTAAACCTTCTTCATTAATCACTCCGTCATTGGCGAAAACCATTTGAAGGGTTTGGTAGTTATTGAGCTGGTCGTTCAGACAGACGGACAGTCGCGGCGTTCGGACTTTGTATTATAATATAGTGATGTAGAGATCGGAATGTCGATGCTGCTGGGAGTATCCGGCAAGAAAGACTGGAGGGTCTTATACGATTAACATATTAATTAATTATTTACAATTAAATTTTATACTTCCTGTACGAAAAATAAATGGAAATCTCGTTCGTTTATTTTTTATTATCTGTCGCTTCTGTTGAAATGGAAAAGATTGTATCTGCAAATTGAGTTATGAAATTTTAAGATTTTTGTTAATATGAAAGTATAAAGACTAGTAGTGGTCACCAACTTTAATCTAAGATGTCCCTTGTGCCTGTAGTAACTCTGGCTAACTTATCCTTTAAACCGCGAAACAAAAATAATAACTATTACAGTTTTCCAGTAGAATATAGGATGAGTGGATCCTACCCAAACGAGTTTGCAAAAAGTCATCCCGCAAAGTAAAAGTTCAATAGAATCATATATTGTAAAAATCTTATGCGAAGCCGAGATGGCCCAGTGGTAAGAACGTGAATCTTAACCGACGATCGTGGGTTCAAACCCTAATAATAAATAATTTGTGATTATAATTCATCTCGTGCTTGACGGTGAAGGAAAACACCGAGAGGAAACCTGCATGTGTCAAATTTCATTGAAATTCTGTCACATGTGTATTCCACCAACCCGCATTGAAGCAGCGTGTTGGAATAAGCTCCAAACCTATATGAAATAAAAACCTTCAAGAAGAGAGCGTACTCTTTCCTCCAAGGCCGGCAACGCTCATGCAAGTCCTCGGATGTTGCAGGTGTCCATGGGCGGTGGTAGTCACTTTCCATCAGGTGAGCCTCCTGCTCGTTTGCTACCTCTTACATAAAAAAAAACCTTCTCACAAAGAGGAGAGGAGGTCTTAGCCCCGCAGTGGGATATTCACAGGCGGAAACTTACTAAAAAAAATACTTATGTCGTATCTCACGGACTGTGATACGCTATTTTGATCCTTGTATCCTTTAAATGTTATAATTATTATTGTCAATGTCGCATAACACTTTGTTCTTGTAGAATAGCTGATGGTTAGCGCTTTAAAGCGAGGCACAACTAATTTGTCTATATAACAATTTGAAACATAATTATTTCGTATCTATTTACTCGTCGTTTTGTGATTCCAAGTAAAACTTATTTGGTATTTAAGTGAAATTGAGAACTTAGACGGCACGTGTAAATAACATCAGTAATTGCTTAGTGATGTGCAAACATATTGGTAAATATATCGATATTATTTTAAAATATATTAAATCAAAATTTTTTTGTTATCATATCATTCAATTTACATATAGTATAATTTAAATTAACATGTTTTTTACATCGTATAGTTTTTTTTTACAGTAGTAGTTTCTTAACGTATTTAAGGCGGAGCAGGAAATAAGTCACCAGATAGTATGTGGTGATATATATTCGCCCGTATACAATTAATATCAAAGCATATAAGACACTCCATACATTGTAGTTTTGTTGACTCTTTTTATTAATAAGGACTTGAAATTCATGTTTATCACATCAATAGTCTAAATATAAAGCGGGCGAATCTACGAAATTTGCGAAACACTAGCTGTGTTACTTATATATTAATATACTATACTAGGTATAAAACGTATTTAAAACGCACTGTATTTAGATATATTTTTTATATATTATACTAGCTGTGCCCCGCGGTTTCACCCTCGTAAAAATAATAAAAGTATAATGAATAAAAATCAGCTTAGAACCTTCCTCGATGAAAGGACTACACAACACAAAAATATTTTTTATTCGAATCAGTAGTTCCTGAGATTAGCCGGATCAAACAAACAAACTCTTCAGCTTTATATATTAGTGTAGCTAAGCTTAGTAGCCTATTCAGGTAGGCGTTGTAAAATAAATCTTTAGTCATTTATTGGTATAAATTTGTTTACAAAAATATTGTGATTTACATACTGGCATTAACAAAAATGTAAAATTATCCTCATTGATTTTTTATTTTATTTTATCGATGTTGAAATTCTAAAATTATCGATAAAATAAAAATACCAGTTAGTGCACAACACTAGACTTAATTTCAATACTTACATAATTACTAGGTTTGTTTTATTCTCAATGCCCCCATACTAGATCCAATTTTTGAAATTAAGGCAACAATGTTTCATTATAAAATATAAATTAAGTTCTATTACAAACACTTTGAGGTTGAAATTCGAATGACAAGAAATACCCATAAATTTACTTGCTAGTAATTTTTAATTTAATGACTGACCCTTGGTTTTTTTCTGAGTTTTTTATAGAAAAAAAATATATGATTAGTACATTTTGATACATCTGTTATTTTCCAGTGCTTCCCAAAGTTAAGATTATTATGCACTTAAGTTTCAGACACTTGAATTTTAAAATCATATAGGTTGGCTGAATGTTTACAAGTCATAACACCAATGTTGGTGGCGCATTGGCGTTGGTTAACATTTCTTACAATGCCAATATCTATAGTAGGTGACCACACCATCAGGTGGCCCATATGCTCGTTCCTACTATGTGTATACTATATAATTTATATGAGTATACTATATAATTTGTTTGCATATCTTTATAACAATAAGAAAAAAAAAACATATTTTTTTATTGGTATCCTAGAATTATAAGTTCTTTCAATTAGTATTATTTTCCATTTTCCACATCCGTTGGACTCCGTAATAACCGTACAGTTATTATTCGATGAAATAAAGCTTAATCTAATTTTTGACATTGGTAAATTATTGACCGATGTTTGAGAACCGCTGCCACATATGTATAAAAGAATAAATTCGTTCTTTACACGCGTATTGTGTTCGTGTTAGTGTGTATGTGTGAGTGTGTGCTTTAATTTTTTAAATAAAATGAGCGATATTTATGTACAAGGGGTTAGTTATTAGGTATGTATAATTTTGAAATTACATAAATAGCTTCTATTTAAAATTATATTCAAGTGAACTCTGAAAAGCCAAATCAGTTGTTAGATTTTTCTATCAATTCAAGAAAATTAATTTTAAACTTTTTTATCATCTATATATTAAACACTTTCAAGTATATAAATATATATATATATATAAATAAACTAGTGGCTTGATTTTTTTTTCTGTAAAATAATCTTATTACCAGCCATGACTATCTAAGTTGACTTGTGATTAATTATAACTAATTATTAAAAAATATATATTAACATTTCATTAAAATCTAGAGCAAAACTATATCAAATGGATCTTAAATTCACTCGATCACAACTCATGACCTCCTTTATAAGATCTGTATATTTTATCATCACCACCATCGTGAGTTATGCCAAGATAAATACAATTACGAGATAACGCAGTTCATTAAACTTATACATAAAGACATATTAGTATATAAATAATTAATGTATAAGTATAACGTAATAATTATTAATAATATATTTTGTATTATGCTGCTTTATTTTCATTATTAATAATGAGTTCCTGACCGATTACGGCGGCAGCGGCTAATCTCAAGAGAATAGCCAATAATGCAGGTTATTGTAAGGCACAATTGTGCGCAACCACAGGTGCGCGGCCACTCTCAAGAAACTAGCCAATAGTGCAGGTTATATTGTAAGGCACAAATGTGCGCAAACACAGGTGCACTCTCTATGTCTCTCACTGTCAAATTCCGATCTAAAATCCGACACTAACGTAAACAGTTCAGACGCAGGGCTAACTGTCTTACGTTTCCGAGGCACGAAAGTCTGCAAACTTCCAACTTCCAGACTCCGGGCTGCTACTGAGAATTGTTCGACAGAAAAACCCAATAACATTTTTTATGTCTCTGATCGAACCAAGTACCTCGAAATCTGCGACCTTAAATCTAACCACTAGACCAACTAGGCAGACATTATTTAAATATGCTCTTTCATGGTCATCTTATAAGAGTAAATTCAGTCACCAGTTCAGAATGCAGAATCTATCAGAAAAACCGACTAATAAACTCAATAGCTACTATTGGCCCACAACTAATTTATACAATTAATTAAATAAAATTTGCTCGTATTGTCATGCAATCGTGAGCTACAAGTCTGACTCATCAGGAAGTTCGTTAAAAATCAATTAAAAAATTCCACCTCCACAGCACCTGTCACTGCCCAAAGTGAATTATAAATGTAGAAATAAAAAAAAGATATATCGATACTAATATACAAAGCTGAAGAGTTTGTTCGTTTGATCCGGCTAATCTCTGTAACTACTGGTTCGAATTTCAAAATTATTTTCGTGTTACATAGTCCTTTTATCGAGGAAGGTTCTAGGCTGGCTTTTCATTATATTTTTATTAATTTTACGCGGGTGAAACCGAAAGGCACAGCTAGTACTTCATAAAGGTATATCTCGTTCCTTATACAAAACATTTCTTACTATATCCACCCGCCGTTTCTCCTGTGTGTGAACGAGAGGATTAGTTAGGTACCTTATGTCTTTGTCTGCAGCCCTGACGACATGTACGCAAAATTTCATTACAATCGATTGAGTTAAGACGAGAAAGCTTACAAATAAACTAGCTTTCACTTTTATAATATTAGTTACGGTTTTCTCAATATTCAATTATGGGCTCTTTGATATTATGTCCCTTATAATTACACTGGTCCACTCAATTTTCAAACTGGAATACTAATGATTAATACAAGTATTCATGTTTGTTGGTGGAATAATTGATGAGTGGGTGGAGCCAACCCTACCAGCCCTACATTATTACTGTCTTTCCTCATAACTGACTTGGTCTGGCTAGCTATATAGAAAATCCTTGGTCCAAATACAGATTAATCAATAGCAGCCAATCGTCTGGTAATTGTTAGTGATTACACTCCCATGCCTCGGAAAGCAAGTCAAGCTGCTGGTCAATTACATGAACTCTTTTCAGTCGGATTATGAGAGTTGCACCCACGCATGCTTGCACTATAATATAACTTGCACAATTGGCCAGTCTTGAGGATGGCCGCCGATACCGAAATCAGTTAGAAGAACATTCTCAAGATGGTCTAAAGTACTCTAACAATAAAATACGGTGTTCTTGTCAAAATTTAATGGCGACTTTTAATGTTTTACCGGTAGTAGAGCTTTGTGCAAGCTCGTCTGGGTAGGTACCACTTACTGACCGGATATTCTACCGCATGACAGCAGTACTTAGTATTGTTGTGTTCCGATTTGAAGGGTGAGTGAGCCAATGTGATTACAGGCACAAGGGTCATAACATCTTAGTTCCCAAGGTTGATGGCGTATTAGCAATTTAAGCGATGGTTGAGATTTTTTACAATATCAATGTCAATGGGCGTAGCTGACCACATCATCGGGTGGCCATATGTCTGTCCGCCTACCTATTCAATAAAAAAAAGTCTTATGTTTCACACGAGAATACTACATATACCTAAATAACCACTCTTACACATTCAGAACCATTATAAATTAAAACGGCTTAGTGGATAGCACGCGTGAATATTGATGGAAGATCGTGGGTTCAAACCCGGCAAACACAGCTGAAGTTATATGCTTGATTTTAGTTATACACAAATCCATCTCTTGTTCAGCGATGGTGAGAATATTATAGAATTGAGCAACGAGCTGGCTCCAAACTTTCAACACAAGAATGTGAGTTCTGCCCAATTGCTTTTTTTCTAAATTGTATAGGTAACGCTCATAGACATTGGCATTGTACGAGATGTTAACCATCGCTTACATCGCCAATGCGCCACCAACCTTGGGACCTAAGATTTTATATCCCTTGTACCTGTTATTTTTTTTTTTATTGCATAGTAAGGCGGACGAGCATATGGGCCACCTGATGGTAAGTGGTCACCAACGCCCATAGACATTGGCGTTGTAAGAGCTGTTAACCATCCCTTACATCGCCAATGCGCCACCAACCTTGGGAACTAAGATGTTATGTCCCTTGTGCCTGTAATTACACTGGCTCACTCACCCTTCAAACCGGAACACAGCAATAACAAGTACTGCTGTTTTGCGGTAGAATATCTGATGAGTGGGTGGTACCTACCCAGACGAGCTCGCACAAAGCTCTACCACCAAGTTGTGGGCCATTTCCGATTACTATCAACTTTAATAACTATGTAAATCGGTGTTTTTATACAACTTTCTACAAGTGACTCATAAGGTTATTATAATCGTTAAAATGTTATTAAAATAACTGAGACTTTAGAAGCGAATTAACGCAATTACTGTAATTGTATGAATAATGACTAACTTCTTAATTCGTTGTACATATGTTACTCGATAATTTTTATGTTCGTTACTTTAGAAAACTTCGTAAAATTATGAACGGCGCATATTGTTTATCATTTAAAAGATAAATTTGAGTTAAATTTATTTTATTTTATTGTATCTGATGAGCCGGTTGGCGTGATTGCTAGATACGTGCCTTTCGCGCCGCAGGTCATGGGTTCGATTGCCACCCAGGACATGACATGCGCATGAACATGTCTGTTTGTCCTGAATCTGGGTTTAATTATATATGTAAGTATATGATGGTCGTTTGAGTAGTTAAGACGTAAAAGCGTAACAAACAAACACAATGTCGCATTCGTAATATTAGTTAGCAGTAGCAGTCTTTACAATTTTGCGTTATAATATTTATATCTCAAATTGATTTTGGTAACAAAAACACTAATAAGTCTAAAACAGATATAAATAAAACGGTTTTTATTTTATTATTATATACTACGAGTAGTTTTCGCCCGCGTGGCTTCAACCTTTGGAGCAAATGTTAGGTATAAAAATCAGCCTATGTCCCTCCATGAGGTTCAAGCTTGCTTAATACCAAATTTCATCAAAATCTTAGTTTAGCTGCGAATGCGTAACACACAGACAAACTTACTTTCGCAGTTATTGTATTAGTATAGATTATACGAAACAGTTTTAAAACAACCCACAAATTCCCATGTTTAATTATATGTCTAGACAATCGTTAAGACGTCCAAATGAAAAAAAAACTTCTGAGCCTTTTTTTAAGGCAGGAAGGACGCTACTATCTCATCAGATAGTGACGTGTGCTTCTCGGAAGCGAACGCATTCCAACGGACAATCTATGAATGACCTGTGATGACCACACTATTTTGAAACACGTGGACAAGTCTCTTCATATATATTTTATTAAACGTTGTATAAACATCTTAACATAAATTGCCTTATATGTATTTTTTTGTATATTAATAATGACATCTGAACCGACTGGACAAAAGGGAGTTCTCGCATTGTTTGAATCACGAACAGTGTAAACGAATAGGCTCCTGTAAAGAAGACGCACGCTCCGTTTAACAACAGCCTTAGTTCTACGCCAACTTTATTAACACAATATAGAACTCGATTGTGAAATATCAGACACTAATATGCGATATTGATTATAATAATAATAACATTTAAATGTTATATGTATCAAAATAGCGTATCACCATAAGTTGATTTGTTATATTACACGTTTGAGACACGAAGTGGACATGAGAATAAGATATTCTACGATTAATTTTAATATGAAATGTATGCTTACGGTTATATGTGTTTGTATGTTTAACATACATCAATATTTATTTAAAGTTTAATTGAATTAATTATGATTATATGAAGAAATATTTGCATACTGTCACAGCTATTCTCATATTGTGTATGTAATGCAGAGATAAAGAAAAAATAATGATATTATATTACTATAATTTATACAATTATTTATTTACATATGACTTAGTAGTTGCCCCGACGTAGTATGAGTAAAATAAGCATTTTATCTCAGACTATGATATTTGTCAAGATATATTCGCCTAATATATAATGTGCTAATGCGTTATTAAAAACGCGCGTATTTTTAAACGCGTCAAAGGCAACATTTTATATTTAAGATCGTAATCATTTATTTAAGTTAGTTAAGACGTGTGAATATCTATTATAGTTTTATTTGTGTATTTGTTACATCTTTAGCTTCAGATTTGCAGTTTTTACAAGTACAATTTTCTCTTCGAAGGCTCTTAAGCTATTTCTAATTAAATATGCAACCATCCTGAATCAATAATCTAAAATTATATTATATGTTAACTCAAGGGTTCGGCTCCCATCCAGGGCAGACATTTGTGTGCATGAACATGTCTGTTTGTCCTGAGTCTGGGTGTAATTACTTATATAAATATGTGTTTACAAAAGAAAACTAGTATATGTAGTATATCAGTTGTCTGGTTTCCATAGTACAAGCTCTGCGTTGTTTGGGATCAGTTGGCATTGTGTAAATATCCCAGGATATTATTATTATTATTATATTATTCAAGTAACTGTTGTAAGACTGCCCGTGTCAAAAAAGTTGTGACGGTTATCTTGCTGGAATCCATAATATCCTTTTTATCATAAGGAGTTTTGGGGTTTCCCAAAATTGAATTGTGGACAAATATAATTTGTATGAAGTTACGAGTAAAATATCTTATAGTATCAAAGATAAATTCAATAGAACTAACCCGGAAATCGATAAACGTTCATATCAATTCACATATCGCAAGATAGAGCTACCTTTTATCTGTCTTTTTAAAGTCTTATCGGATAACTCACGGTGAATGATACGCAGTTTGTTGACTTTAGGCGTAAATTTGTAAATTTGTTACCTTTTCTAGACATTCGACACAGTGATAAGAGTTATATTGATGGATTTATCTCGAGGTCTTCTCTTACTCAGACCAATCTCGTAGTTTAACATGCAGTCAATATTTCAATTTAATTAAAAAGTAAACAAGACTTAAAATTAGATTTTTTAAATTTACATATTAATATAAGCATTTTTCTTACGTATTAAGTATTTGAGAACAAAATTTGAATTAAATCAGCCATTTACATTAAAACCATGACAAAAGTTACAGTAAGCCGACCACCACCAAAGTAGTGCCGCTTTTTTTGTACTACCTTGTAACAAACAGTTTTGTTAAACAGCTTTGTAATCATTATACAAGTGAATATAATCAATAAGTATATACAATTTATTTACATTAAAACCTTAACTAAATACAAATAACATTGAAAAATAATTATTATACAAGTCGTGACCGCGTGGAATGGTGGCAAGAAAGCTAGCAGCTCTGGGCGAAAAATGAACCAGCCCTCCTGTCACCAGTGGAGGCGATAAGGCGGGGAGTAATATTTTGGATGGATTTTTTGGCACTATTACTCCAAGGTCCAAGCGTTTCAACTGCAAACAGAACAAAAATATAATTTGGAACAAGAGACGAATATTTGTTACGTTTGGTCGTTTCAGCTTTTTCCGCGGCAATTAATATATAAAAAAATAACGGAATAAGATAAATCGTCAAACCTACTAAATAACATCAACTAAAGTATTTTTTAATGAATCTTTCAACGAATTTGCAAACGAAAATCTAATCGTTTTTTTTTTTCTATCGTGATACGAAATCATTAATGAAACGCGTGATATCTAAACCTTAGGCCAAACATGACAAGATAAAGATATACACTATTTGATATAACTTACAACTAATCAAATATTTCACAATCATACAAATATTAGAAAGTTTAACATTTCCAAGTAAGAACTTACGATAATTGTGTAAGAATTTTAATGTGTTATGATGAAATAGTTACTAAAATTTCTAAGTCAGAACGAAGGTCACTTAGTACATTCTTTTTAAAACTAACCTTATACAGGGTGTAACAAAATTCGTGTCCGACCCGTGAAGTGGTTATTAGGTATCCTTAGTCGATTCTATTTATGTAATAAATTTTAAGCAAAATTTTACCCCGAAAAAAAATTAATATGACTAAATAACGACAATTATATTGCCACACAGGCGCGGGCGTCAGCGCTCGATAGCTCTTACCTATCGGGTAAGTCGGATACGAGGTCAAGAACTCAGTTCTCCATGAAATTTACGTCATTTACAATTGAAAATGAAAAAAAAAAATTTTTTTGAGTAATTTTTTTGCATAATATTTTTTTTTTTTACATAAATAGAACCGACTCACGATACCTAATAACCACTTCACGTGTCGGACACGAATTTTGTTACACTCTGTATATTAATACTATTATATTTTTAATTTGTTGGAATTTTAGTAAGAATGCAATTCTGCGTTCAAGTGCAATATATCCTTAATATTATTACATTTGTCGGGAGAATAATTTGTAATGGGACAGTTTTGTTTAACTCAGAGAAAAATTAATAGAAGATATTAAAATTTTAAATAGCAAAACATTTTTAGACTAACATACAGTTCTTAAATTTAATGTCTTAAAAATGATATAGGTAGCAACATTTCTGACACAACACAGCCCAACTCATAGTAGACATATTAATTTCAATAACTCAAATATCGTTGTAATGTTGTCAAGGACTTGGTTTTATTATCATTTTACCGTAGCTCCTTAATAACCAAACCAAGATTTTTTTTATTCATTTATAGGCGAGCATTTGACCGTTGACATCGATATAGTCTAGGATGTAGCACGTCTAGAAGATACCTGTTTACTCTGGCTGAAAACACCAACGCTGTGCCAAGATTCATTGATGCGTTTCACATATTATGGCATCGAAAGGTCGTTTATCTCTGACCTTGCATATAGGTTTTGTCGGCTAAGTCCCGTACTCTAACTCCAACAACCGATGACTCTGTCAAGGCCATGCTAACCGCAATACATAACACAGACAAAAATCATGTAAATCAACCCATAAGTGTAATCGTCTGACATTTATCTTGATATCAATTGATATTGAAGTTATTTGACTGACACAATTTGGTTATCAGACGACGGTGCGATTTATATCGCATGGACTTTAAATATGTGTAAAGGCTGCGGTTATAAAAAGCGAAAATATTTCGAATGCAGCGCGGTTGCTCATGAAAGCATTATTGACAAAATTGAATTATATTTACTAAGCAACAAAGTCTAAATTCGCTTTAGTGTTTTCCTTCGCACGTTTCGTTCAGTACGTAGTTGCTTCGAATTTTAAACGCGTGGTGAACACGTGGTCAATGCGTGACGGTGCACTATGCTTAAAGATGCCTGTACAATAACAATAAAACACTTATTTATACATAGCAATGAGTTATGAGTATTTAAACTAGCACACATACAATAAAAGAAATTATCTTTATCAGGACTGTCCTACATAAATACGTAAAGATAGCGACCCTACTACGAACAGGAAACACGTGGATATCGTACGATCTCCACTCATGACGCAATAGTAAAACCGTTCGACTCCCGGGCCGAGCAAATAATTGAGATAAGGTTTTAGGGCACGGCCATACTTACTGTCCCATTTGCAATTTGTTTTATCTCTAGTTTTTTTTTTAATTTTCTTTATATTACGTGCTTAAGTGTATGTGTATAATGTATTGTATTAATATGTATTTAATATTTAGAAATTATCTTTCTCTTATATAAGGTAAACTGAGCAAATGTTCGTGGGTCGTTTATGTATTTACGAAATTATATCCATTATATACTAATATTATAAATGCGAAAGTATATCCGTCTGTGCGTTACGCTGGTGTCGATAAACAGCTTGTGGAACCTCAAGGAAGGACTTTTGTTAAATCTAACACCTGACCCAACGAACGAAGCCGCGGACGATAACTAGTATTATATTTTAGTGCATATATATATTCTTTTAAATATATAGCTAATATGTTTACGTGTTTGAAGTGTGCAAGTTGTATACATATATATATTTGATAAATTTGTAGTTCCTTAAAATGTCTACAGAAAAGTCTTTGACAACATATAAAACATAATAGGTTAGCTATGCTACTCTTAAGTTAAATAGTTAAATAAAACTGTCGATTACATTAAAATACTTAAATTTGTCATGGAATATGAATTGTTCATGAAATAAATTATAGTTCATTACACGTTTGCATTAAATGAAAATTGCAATTCATACTTTGCAATAAGGATAGTTTTATATCTAACAAAATATCATAAGACGTTGAACGAGCAGGGAGCTAATTCTACTAACAAATTGTCACTTTATCGCAAATTCGCAATCGAATCGAGCAGTGATCGTTGTCATTTATCCGTTTTCCTATTCTTTAATTTAATTATTTACTATAAATAAACGCATAAAAAGTAACATTTAAGTTTTGCTTTGTCTTAACTCGTCATATCGTTCGGTTTCGATCCGAGTAAATATAAAATAGTCAATGTTTAGAATTGAATCAGAAATGTATCGTAATCGTTAAATAGAATTCGGCCATACGATGCAGTTTCACGAGCCACGACGAGCTGGCGCCAACATGCCGTGGGAGACTACCGTGCTTACGCTGGCTTACTCGTCAAATCCCATTGAAAACACCACGGTAACTTCAAAGTCCTGTTGACAATGCACGGATAACCAGTGGATAGATCGCATGGTACTCATTCTTAATAATATTTGATTAAAACGATACGGAGTTGAAAGCCTTTATTTATAAAATTCCGTGTTAGAGTTCTCCCTGTAATTTCTCCATAAATCGATATTTTAATCGATCTTAACCAGTTTTATCCGGTTAAGAATTTGTTCTGATATCTATGCCACTGGAAGATTGTCGTTTGACCTCTATAATTTTCAACGAGAATCAACAAAACAATTAGAATAAGTTTTATTCTAAGATTAAAGTTCGTGTTTTAAAATCAATTCAGTAACGTACAAGCGATTTGTGCACTGAAAATGTTCAAATCATTTATAAATCCAGTTTTAAAATTATTTTTTTAAACAAAACGAAAGAACAAAAGAAATATAACATTTGGAATAATAAAACAGATACAGAAGACTTAAAACAAATACAAAAATGAATCTAAAAGAACGAAACAGCAAAGTGCCACTAGTCTGCCATTAAGCTGTCACAAATGGGTGTACCATTCAATTTCCAAGTTGAGTATGGATGTCCCGACACTGATTTTCAAAAGTAATCAGCCGTGATATAATTGCGTAAAAGTAAAAAGTCATAACAGCCTGTAAACGTCTTACTGCTGAACGACATCCATTTTTTAGGGGATTTTAGAGGGAAAGACTCAAGAGCTTATTCCTTTACACGCAATTCACAAGAAAATCGTACAGAAGATAAAGTAACCTTAGACTTCGAAAGAATTCAATATCGGTACCATCACATTGGATTTCCCAGCTTATAATATGATGATAATAATGTATCATGATAATCACATCAAAGCGATCATATGATAATCACTATATGATCACGAGTATATCACCGATATGCTAAACCTAGTGCCATCAAATTCTCGCTGTTATCTAATAATTAGATTTATATTTTTCTTACACGTAGGTGACGAAATAACGATGATGTTTTAATATCCAAACCTCAATGTAGGTAAGTCCCCTCTTATATTTATTTTAACTTCCACTTCATATTGGAGATCAGGTCATACCAATAGTTACTTAGTTTTCAGTTCCAGAAAATGATTCTAATAAGTTCCAGTTTACTATAAATAAAAAACGAACTTATTTTTCATAAAAATACTTTTTTACGACCAAAAACACAGTAATGACTGAAGCACTGGCTACTGGATCACCAAAAGAGAGAACCGTTCTTGAAGATCAATTTCTCTTTGTAACATATTTCTCAATCCTATATCTTTTTCTTTCTAGAATTTCATAGATATTTGTAAGCGATCGTAAAAAGTATCAATAAAAAAGTTTTTCTATCTGGAGTTACTTGATCTATTAGCCAGAACGCAACAATGTTAAGTACTGTTGTAAAATTTAAAAAAAAAGTGGTTGTAAAATATGTGAGGTTGGGGCCATATTACCAAGTAAAATAATACTCGTCAAGAGAAAACATTGTTTTACTACAATAACAATAGTATTTATATTACCAGCTACTACAGGAACAGCATTCAGTGTTCCCGCTGCTGGATTATTTTATCTTCTTCATGAATTCTTTAAATATTACTAAAGAACTTATTTACTTTAAATTTGAGAAACTTCGCGCGCATCATCTTATTATTTAAAAATTATTATCATTTCACTAAACACGGGAAAAATCCTATGCAATGTATAAATTCGTTTTGCCAAGTGATAATGAACGTTAATACATCTGATTAAAGGTTATAATTGTTTGACAAATGTCTACATGTTAATTGATATGTCGTCCGACCGTCTGTCCGTGCAGCATGTCACGTAACCGAAAAAAATATACATCTCCATTCTATCATACGATACGTTTTTTTTTTTGGATACAGGATCACGTTAAAATATAAATACTTTTGGCACGATGACAGTAAAATTTCAATTTTAAATTATGTGCAACGTTTTAGTGCAACGAATTTGACGCATAAAATTCTTTGCTTACTTCATTACCATGAACTCCTCTCTATTGAACACGCTTTTAAAAATAATCGTACTGTACCGTTTCTAGCCACGGTACAAAGTTTAATTGTTACTCAAACATGAAAAGAAAATAAGTGCAACACTTATATGTGTTTTTTTTTATTGTATAGGAAGGAGCGCATATGGGCCACCTGATGGTAAGTGGTCACCAACGCCCATAGACAATGGCAATGTAAGAAATGTTAACCATCGCTTACATCGCCAATGCGCCACCAACCTTGGGAACTAAGATGTTATGTCCCTTGTGCCTGTAATTACACTGGCTCACTCACCCTTCAAACCGGAACACAGCAATACAAAGTACTGCTGTTTTGCGGCAGAATATCTGATGAGTGGGTGGTACCTACCCAGACGAGCTTCCACAAAGCTCTACCACCAAGTAAATGAAACGTTTCTGACGTACACTTTTACCTCACGTGTTCTGAGTTGCAGACGCTCTAATTATTATTACTATTTCAAACATCATAAAAGAAAAATATATAGGAGCTTATTTATGATATGATTCTACTCAACACCATACACTACTGTATCTACCAACCTAAATCCATATCAGAATAGTCACAAGTAGGTGTCCTCACGACGTTTTCCTTCACCTTTGATCACGGAATGTATTATCTCAAGTTTAGCATATGAAAAACTCGGTTCTTGCCCGAACTGAACCCGTGACCTTCGGATAAGATCGATACCTTATCAATTGGGCCATCTTGTCTCAATATTTATTCATATTCTAAAACGATAAAGATGTCTTGCTAATAAAATATTTCAATGGCTGAGATACTATAATACGCTTAATTTTTTAAACGTTGATATGAGGGAATTATTTTTGATGATCATTTATATGAGGCACACCAACAATGAATTCATAAACCAATTACAGATCATAAATATATACAAATAACACGAAAAAATAATTAGTGTTTTTCTAACAGAATAAGCTCCAAAAACTTCTCCTCAAAAAAATGGAGAAGAGGTCTTAGCTCAGCAGTGGGACATTCACAGGCTGTTACTTCACTTTTTTTTAACAGATTTAATTAACAGCAGTTATTCTCAAGCCAATTCATATAATGCACAAATGTTAGTGCAAACACAAGTGCCTATTGTTATTTGACATCACATCGGATTATAAGGGTTAGGGAATAGGGCACTTGTTACACAACACAAGAGTTAAGGCGTAGGAGAAACGGCTTTATGACCTTTGCTAGACTTCAGGGCGCTAAGACTAAGTAAGAATTTCTAAACAGGAAAACTTTTTATTGTCCCGATCCATGCCTTGAACCCAGGACCACAGGGTCACTGGCCTTACAAGTAGACCAAAGAGGCAATCACTTAACCATAATATATAACACACAGCTAAAAATTTACCTCAGTACACACAGGACCACATACAAGCAAGTCTTTACGAGTATATTAGAAAGTATTGTCAGAAACTCTGTTGCCATGTGACAATGGAAACGCGCTCTTGCATCTGGGTCGACCATTTTTTTCCTTATATGTTAGTAATCCAAACTTTTTATTTGAACAGGTACAAAAACGTTACATTATCGTTTCAGCTTTACGATTTCGGAGAAAAATCGGTATTGTTCGTTTTAACTATAATAGATAATGGTGCGATGAATTTTGATACGTTTCTCGTAAGCAATTAGAAAAAAGGAAACGGAACGCATTCTCCTTGAAAGGAGAATTCTTTCATTTAATTTTTTTCGAATCGCTTATAATATTATCGTTCCTCCCCTGAAGTTGAAATTTCTAATAATAATCTGTCCTTAGTGAGCGTCTATGTAGAAGCTGATGATGATGATAATAAGATTATGTAACCTTATACGTTTGTATACCGTAACAGCCTGCGAATGTTCCCTGTTAGGAAAAGTCTCGTTTTCTAGAAGAAAACATACACCACCAATGCGGATTGGTAGATGTATATATATTATGACAAAATTTCGTCCTATATTTCTGACATGACGGTTATCCATCACCACTTAGCACATAATGTATACTAAGCATAAATTGCGCTTCTAATTTAAGTCACAATTCCGATCCTCTGGGCGAAATTGAATTG
Organism: Nymphalis c-album; assembly: GCA_963151315.1. NCBI lineage: Eukaryota > Metazoa > Arthropoda > Insecta > Lepidoptera > Nymphalidae > Nymphalis > Nymphalis c-album. The sequence continues at coordinate 908,764 of OY720612.1, forward strand.
CCCTCCTGTCACCAGTTGAGGTAATAAGACGATATTTTTAATGAAAGTCTTTGCAGCGTTACTCCAATGAATATGATTACATATTAGTATTTACGTATATTCAGGTGCCTCGCCTTGGAGCAATAAATAATTTGGTAACATTGTCAAAGTCGCTTCAAAAAGGCAAAAACAATTACTTGATCTCAACTGATTCATTGGAAGAAAATTCCAGGTTCAAGGAAATCGATATTTAGATCGTGATTATAATGAATCGATCAAATTGTGGTTGTTTTCAAAATATCGCATACCGTGCCCAATTTAGAATACATACATACATACAGACGAAAACATACACATATTTTAAGCACCATCATCGACTTACTCGACGATCATAATTGCTTCTTTTTTTAAATGTAACTAGAGACGGTTGTTTTTTGTTATTAAAACTAGTACTTGATGGTCGGCCTTTATGATAGCCCGTGTAGGCACCACCCGCTAGTTAGATATAGTACCGCCAATCAGCCACATATGTAATACATATCTATATGTTTGTCCTGATTGAGACCCACGGTTAAGATTCACGTGTTTGGTGATATTCTGGACAATATCAGGTATGGTAATACCATCGGATAAGAATGAGAGAAATGCATCAGTGTTTGCGCACTTTATTTCAATGGATCTCGTTTTGAGAAAACATTGCGTGTGAATTTTCATGTTTCAGAAATAAAGTTGTTATCTTTCTAAACAACTTGGGTTTAATGTTTCTCACTAATATTACGATATTTTTCATGTTTGTTTACGTTTCAAGATTTACGCAAAAACGTAAAATCCGATTGATGTAGAACTTCTACTTAAAAACTTTCAAAATTTCCATCAGACGCTTTCGATTCGGCAATATTTTGTTCATTTTATATGATACGTCTGAAGATATCTGATTAGTTGGAAGAAACATTGGCCCAGGAGCTATTTATCAAATAACAACTTACGACTATCATTTTTTCATGTGAAACATCAATTTTTTTTATTGTATAGGGAGGCGGGCGAGCATATGGGCCACTTGATGGTAAGTGGTCACCAACGCCCATAGACAATGGAATTGTAAGAAATATTAACCATCGCTTACATCGCCAATGCGCTGCCAACCTTGGGAACTAAGATATTATGTCCCCTGTGCTTGTAATTACACTGGCTCACTCACCTTTCAAACCGGAACACAACAATACAAAGCACTGCTGTTTTGCGGTAGAATATCTGATGAGAACCTACAAAGACGAGCTTGCACAAAGCTCACATAGTAATTAAATGTAGTCACTGTATGGGATGGCACAGACGAGCTTGCACAAAGCTCGACCACCAAGTAAATATTTTGGCCTATTGGCCTTGGGAGTATTGGACACAAATGTTTGGCTACATAGAAGTTTAAAACACAACTGTTTTTTTTTTGTGAAACTTCTTTAGAATCGTTGTGATTTCAAACCGGATGCAACGGAAAAAACGACAGGTAAAACAAATACAAAAATGTGTAGGATGAAGCCAGCAAAGAATGAAACAGAAATATACATACTATTTTATATTATTTCTTTTGTCGATTTACTGAAGTTTCACTTCTATCGTGTGTGAATCGCACACACACCTTTTTTTATAATACATTTAACGGTTTCAACCGTCAAAATTGTATGACGTCTGCTGTCAATTTTTTTAATCACTTAGCATAATTAAATATTGCATTCGATGATCGCGTTTTTAACAATTTCAAAAAAAAAACATGATGTTTACTGGTATACTGAGGCTACTTATAATTAACCAGTTACCGCTCGCCGCTTCTCCCGCATGTAAGAACACCCCCGTCAAAGTGACATTTAAATATTAATGTGTTTTTGGAACGAAGTTCCTTATGGAGCGCTGCGGAGGTAGCCGGCAAAAAACGTCCGAAACGTTAAAAAAAAGCGTAAGATTTTTATTATATATATATTTTTTAAATCATTATAAACAAAATAAAGGTGTTAAGATAATTTTGTGAAGTAGTTTTTTTTTTATTTTTACCGATAAAAAAACAGTAAAAAAATGTATACCCGAATGATTATTTTCTTTATAGTCCATTGAAATGTTACATTTTTTAGGCCTTACCTTGCGTTTTTTAGAGGACGCAATTTTATTTTTTTAATGTGTAGAGGGGGTCAGTGTCAAGCTAAAACCAAGTTTGTGGGGTCGCCACTCTTGTCCCACGGCCGCCATCTTGAAAATAGGGGTTGAAATGATTTTTACAATATATCTCTTAAACTATTTATCTGATAAAAAAAAATTGTAAACATTTTTTGTTGCAAATTAAATTCTCTACAACTTTGATCCAGTAACTTTTTGTCGTAGAGCTATAAATAAAAAAGTTATAAGCGAAAATGTTCAGAAATTCGAGAAAAAAGTTATATTTTTCGATCTTTTTTTATCATTTTACGAAAAAAATATATCAGACCATTTTCGTAGATCGTTTTTAGAGGAACAACTTTTATAAGCAAAATTTTTTCATTAAGTCAATAGCTAAGGTTTTACAGCGCTCCGAAGTTAGTACTATTTTTCAGTACTCTTAACTATACATACATTATATTAAAAAAATTATAATAACAAAATATAAAAAAAAACAATAGCTGATGACACATTATTAGTACACACGTTTAATATACTAGCGACCCGCCCCGGCTTCGCTAGAGTAGCTGAGTAAATATTCCTAAAAGACAGCGGGACGCGGGGGATCGCAGGTGCGGCGGTTTGAATTTATTTAGTGCGCGATAGTTTTAAAATTACTATAACTCCTAAGATATTAATTTAAATTGGGTGGTGTAAAGGGCAACTATAATATACATGAAATGCTCAAAGTAAATAACGTATTTAATTTGATAAGGATTAATATCATATACGTTTTTATAGCTATCCAATTATCACATTATTATGTACCCATTTAAAAAAAATAAAGTGGGTATAGTTAGCTATCTTTAAAAGATGTATGCCATCCCGGACTTTTCTGTAGATCTATGAAAGGGGAACAATTTCACCATACATTATTTTGTTATAATTCAAAGGGATTTTACAGCGTTTTCGATGAAAACTCCCAATCGGCTCGTTTTTTTCCGCGTTCTTCAACAATTATCGTCATATTTCAACAAATTTACGGAAAACATTAATAAATTATACACGTAAACCTTCCTATTGAATCACTTTGAAAACCGTATGAAAATCCGTTCAGTAGTTTTTTAGTTTATCGCGTTCATAGAGACAGACAGGAAACTTGTTTTATTATATGTAGCGATATATAGTTAAGAATACTGAAAAATAGTACTCACTTCGGAGCGCTGTAAAACCTTAGCTATTGACTTAATGAAAAAATGTTGCTTATAAAAGTTGTTCCTCAAAAAACGATCTACAAGAAGGTCTTATATAATTTTTTCGTGAAATGATAAAAAAAGAGATATCGAAAAATATAATTTTTTTCTTGAATTTCTGAACATTTTCGCTTATAACTCTTTTATTTATAGCTCTACGACAAAAAGTTACTGGATCAAAGTTGTAGAAAATTTAATTTGCAACAAAAAATGTTTACAATTTTTTTTATCAGATAAATAGTTTAAGAGATATGTCGTAAAAACCATTTCAACCCCTATTTTCAAGATGGTGGCCGTGGGACAAGGGTGGCAACCCCACAAACTTGGTTTTAGCTTTACATTGACCCCCCCTACACATTCAAAAAATAAAATTGCGTCCTCTAAAAAACGCAACCCCAAATGTAACTTTTCAATGGACTATTATACCTCGAATAGAACTTGAAATTAATATGTTTATAATAAGGAACCTATCTGGTGTCCTACGACACCACACGGTTTTTTTTTTTTATTTTACACAGCCAACTGTATAAACGCGGACGGCCATTTTAATTTCGAGTTCAAACCAATGAATCAAGTGTAACAAATTATAAACTTTTCACGGATGTATAACAGAATCTTTCAACGCTTTTAAACTATTTTAACAAAAATAACCTATTTATAAAAATAATGTTTATATTAAAAAACGGATAATAAGCACATGGCGTTGAAAGATCTTGTACAAGCAAATCGATTATTTGCTGTTATTAAACTTGATTGACTATAAGGTTCGTTTACATCTCACGTTGTTTCGTCTTAACGATTTATTTCCACGAATCTGATGTTTATAAACGGATTTTTTAAATTGGTTATTTGGCATTAGAGTATTTTAATTCATTTTGAATAGGTTTATTAATTTTGTTCGCCATGTCAAATCAAATGTTAATCAAAATATATTTTAAAAAAGTAGCTCTTATGTGCACTTTTGAATCCACGGGCAATCGGGAATACATTACATTACATGTACATTAAAAACAAAGAGTGTGATTGTGGAAATATGACAGAAGACTGGCTTATGTTCTATGATTTTTGCACAACCTTTTGTAATTCATATAACACATAATACATTGTCCATTAAAGTATTAATTTTAGATCTACGAATCTGTTTATATGCAGACCAAACCAACTGGCATAGATCCAAAAAGACATATCATGTTAAAATACTGAAATATCAATTGTTATGGCTTGAAATAAAAATATAGAGATACACTTAATGCAAGATTAAATTTAAAAAAAAAGTAAAGCCAGGCTGAAATCTAACTCACTCGGTCATATATATTAGAAAGGAAAGATATTATTATCAAATGACGTATTACTTAACTACCTTTGCTTCGAGATATGAAAGTAATTTATCTATTTTTATATCCCGATATACGAGATCCAATTATATCGGATTTCATAATTAGTTTCTATATTTGTAACTTATAACTATATTTATATTTTTAATCAAGATCGTATCAGTATTACTGTAATAAGTTCCTATTGCAAGCTCGGGAAGCTTTTATTAATTGCATTTTCCATGTTCCATTTTTGAATCTTTTAAGATCTTCGTTCAATTTACTTTGGTATCTTACAAGCCAGTCTCAATAGGTTAATTTTGATTATCTGTTGCATATTCTATACCTACACTATTTTGTGTGAAGTATCTATAAATAGCAAAGGCAAGTTTTAAAACTGATAAGAAACAAATGACATTTCGTAATGTCGACTAAATTAAATCCCAAATGTCCCACAGATGGGACCTCTTTCTTAAGAACTTTTTTGAGCCAAATTATTTGCTACGAATTTCAGATATGTATATATTAAATTTTTAACGTTCTTTAATAATAACGAGGCGAAAATCCTTGAAAATTGAAACATCCGAATGGATACACGTGTAAGAACATCGTCTAGACTGGAAATTAGACGATAGGGTAATTTATTATCTTAATTTTCAGACGAATTAATAAACAACACTTTAAAATAGTAGCTATTACGGGTTAAGAATACTTAGATATTATTTCTTTGACCAGCAATACTATTTTATAGGCATATAGTAATTATAAAGTAAAGCGACTTTGATGCTGTAACAATAATGCTAAAACGTTGCTAGCCCATATATGGCACATTTTTTTGTCACAGATTGTTATAAATTTCACATTCATTGTTTGTTAAGGATTTTCAACTAGGTCTGTAAAAGTTTATTGTAATTTTCAGTATTTGTTTTTTGCGTGGCTCAAGATATAGTTTATACAAAAGTTTTGATTAACAGAACTGTCCTGGCGGACCTGAAGCGGGACACTTGATTGACTTATGATTGATGATGATTTAACTTAAGTAATATAAATCGTAAAAGCTAACCGTATATATGCCGTAATAATGGCTTTATCTTTATCACATCCATATGATTTTTTAACAATGAATTAATGATATACATATTATGTGATATATTATATACAAGTTATATATGTAAACAAGACTCAATTATATAATGAAAAATGATAAAACCGAATTATCACCTGCGTGTGAGAACGTGGGGACATCAAAGTCAATGTCAAGTCTTTGTTCAATAATCGTTACACTTACGTATTGATTGTCATAAATCTACCACCGGTTTGGAAATAAACACCTCAGACCTGAGAAGAACCGGCGAAAGAAACTCAGCGATATTTTACAATCATAGACAATACACAATAACAGATTTTCTTTTTTAATTTGAAGTAGAAGATTTTAGGTGCAAAAGCTTGCAGCTTGCTTTACACACATCATCAAAATTAGTTCTGTGGATAATGTAGCTTTCCATTGGTGAAATATTTTTTACAATCGGTTTAGTGTTTGAGGCGTGCGTAGCAAACAAACAAATAAACTCACTTTCGCATTTATAATATTATTTAGGTTAAACGTGCGACGCCGGGACGAGTAGCTAGTATTGTATAAACTTAAAATACCAGTGGAATTATTAAGCTTACTCTTATCATAAGCATGATAATCGTAAAACTCAAAGAGATATATTTCTTAACACAATCATGGCTTACCTGCGTCGGAGTGCGTACGTGTCGTACACTGCGTAACGACTTTTACTAGAAAATCGTAGAAGAATTTAAACATATTCTTTAATTATTGTATTTGCAAATATATTTCCTTATCGATTTAAAGCAAGATGAAACAATTGACTCCTTTTTTTTTATTTCACTGGCAATATGTATTACGCGTTTCCCCCACATGAAGTGTCTGGAACTCCAGTGCGGAATACCCACTAAAAAACCAGCGGTACCCTCGACGTCTATTCGGGAGGGAGGGGCGTCGCAAGATCGCTTGCGCATACTACCTTGATGCCTCGACGCACCCGCATATGGGGACCTCTTATCCAGTATACAGTTCCCGGAGTACAAAGAACCCAACTAGCCCCACCGAAACAATTGCCTCCTGGCTATTCTTTTATTACCGGTCGTGTCGGATTGCCAAATTATGACAGTTACGTAATAGAGAGTGCGCCTGTGTTTCCGCACACACTTGTGCACTATAATATGTCGTGCACAGTTGGCTAATATCTCGTGAAATTGGCTGCTGTGATTGAAATCTATCAGAAGGACACCATCATCATCATTATTAATTTACAATTAATATTTATTAAATGATAATTGTATATAAATACAAAATAAAATTAAGTATACATGCTTTTCATTTTTTACGGTTGTCTCTTTTGGGAGTGCTGTAAAAACTCATTTTATTACTCAACCGTGAAACGTTGACAGTTGACTTATGATGATAATTATACTATTTTGATCAGTGTATTCTTGAAATGTTTTGACTAGTATGGTCAATATCGTATACTACATTTCTGATAACACACGGCCTTTTTCCATGGCGAGTTTCGAGTTTAGTATAACCTTAATTGTGATTTTTACTTTGACTATTGTTATATGGATTTGAAAATATTACAAAGCATTTTCAACGTTGAATAATCATGTGTAATTTTAATATTAAATAGGTTATAAAAAAAAAAATTCTTAGATATAATTTCAAATTAATAAAAAAATAAAATAATAATTTCAAATTATCCTTATTCCATCACACTTATATTATAAACATGTAAATTTTGTTTGTATGTTGGTTCCTACAAGGTATATACAAAACTAGCTAAGTTTGATATGAATAGCGCTTTTACATTATAAACGGGTTAAATCGGGCGTATCATTTAAAAGAAAATATTTTTATTTTATTTATATTTAAAGCGCTGTAAAGTAGCTATATTGTAAGTCGATCGTTGTTATATAAGTTGTTCTATTGAACTGAAAATAGTTATCCATTTTTTCTCTATTTTTTTACGATTTACATTTGCAGCTGTACCATCGATACGATATTCAAAAGGTTTTTTCTCCCATCTATTAAACATGTTGTAATATGGTTACTTACAAACGAAAACTGTTTACATACTTAGAGTTCTGTAGGCAGTTACAAAGCTAACGATTTCATAATCTAAATTCTACCGAAGAGTATAGAGATAGTATAGAGGTAAAAAAACTCAATAACTCAAAGTATTTACTTCTTGGTAGAGCTTTGTGCAAGCTTATCTGGGTAGGTGCCTTCTGCACTCATCAGATATTCTACCGCCAAACAGCAGTACTTTGTATTGTTGTGTTGCGGTTAGAAGGGTGAGTGAGCAAGTGTACAGGCACAAAGAACATAATATCGCAATTCCCAAGGTTGGTGGCGCATTGGCGTTGTAAGCGATGGTTAACATCTCTTACAACGCCACCACTTACCATCAGGTGGCTCATATGCTTTTTTTATCATCTATAGGTATAACTATATAATCTTGTATGGCAGTGCTATTCTTTAAGAACACACTATTTCTCACTCGTGAAATATTAAAATCTCACTTATTGTGATACGATGACGCGATACGCGTCCTTATATGCTATAAATATTTATTACAGTTGGTGTCACTTATCATTTTCTGATATTTCACAACCGTTATATGCCGTGAGTTACGAGTGCCTTGTTTATTTATTTTATTTTTCAAATTAATTCGACAAGCAAATGTTTCACCTTTCCAAAGATATCCATCACTGGATGGTCAATATTTCTTACAATGACATCATCCATGTACATAAGTCTCTTGTTACACTGCCTCACGCACCTCACAAACCGGAACACTACAATAATGATCGCCTACCCCATAATAAAATAATAAGCAAAGACTGTAATAATTTTATATGCAAGCAGAAAGGTTACATTAAGATATTCCCAATACGAACGAAAAAGTATCAGTTTAAAATATATATATATATATATATATATATATATATATATATATATATATATATATATATATATATATATATATACGGAACCTAACGATATTAACGCTTGATTACTTGGAACATATCCGCGATAAAAAAAAAACGAAATTAAACGTGTACCTACTTTAATATTCGTCACGTTGCGATTACAGCAACATTACAAAAGTTACATAATGCTGTAAACACCGGTCAAGGTTGGTGTAGATTTTTCAGGAAGAATCAAAATTTGATTATGCAATAATAAATAGGCTATGAGTTAATAATACTCTTTTTTCAAAAACACGCGGAAAAACTCAAATTATATTCGAAAAAAGAAAATTAGTAAAGTTCACTAATATCCTTTTTTGTCAATAGGCTGTGCCAAGTATACCTTTGCCTAAAGGCTGGAAAACATTTTTTTTTACACATTACCATGCATTTTCTTAGAACAGTATTTTATGAGCCTTGGTGAAAATTACATTTCTTATTTACACTATTGCTGTGTACAGATTTGGGTCGAGGAGTAGGGTAATTTGAAGTGTGTAGGGTTATTTAGACCAGAACGACCAGTGGCTATAATACGTCAATCTATATGGAATATTGCGGGTTCAAACCAGAAGGAGCACTACAGAACTTTCCCCTGCTTAATAATATCGGGCGTTTGAGTTTATAATATCGGGCTCGGCGGTGAAGAAAGCAACGTGAAGAAACCTGCAACCGTCGTATGAAAATCTATACCTCGACCAACCCATCGACCACCCGAAGCAGCATGGCAGTAGTGCCAAACCTTCTCAACTAGAGGGGTTCTTTAACAGCATTCCTATGGGCTTAGCAAAGTCAAAGCTGGTCTTGGAAGGCTGATAACCAGTATTACAAAATGCTTAAGATCTTAAAGGTTCTGATATTAAAGCTCACTATTACGTGATACATTAGCCCGACTATCTTCGTTCTATAATTAGACAAAAAATACATAAATATCTGACTTTCATGACGTCACAGGGACGCGTTCACGTTAACTTTTTGTAACGTAATTTTCACATTACTCCCAAATTGAAATGATGGAACACTATCATCACTCAAAAGAACTTTATATATTTATAGTCATCCATCTGTGTATATTGCTAAATATAATATAATACTATATTACAACTGATATATTAAATGATATTTGACAAGTCTCGTCAAACTGATGGAACAAGCCACGTCAAAAGAAAAGGAGACGTCCTTCCAATAGGCTGTGATTAAATAACAATTTTTTTTTTTATTACTTACTTACTTGGCGGTAGAACTTTGTGCAAGCTCGTCTGGGTAGGTACCACAGGAGCTTGCACATAGCTCTAGCTCTACCACCAAGTATAGTTTATTTTATATTAGCTTAATTTCCTTTCAAACTCCAGGCATCGTGATAAGCTAGACTGTAGACGACGAATTTAAAAAAACAAAACTCTTAACACTATAATACACGTGACTTTTTATTTAGACACGTGATCGGAACAGAATTACAATATTTTATCCTAATGTTTTCTAAATCACGCTATTAACATTATTTTTACTTTCAATGTGTTCGGAAATTACTTTTTTTTTATCGAATCTTTTATGTAGATGTGACCTGAGAATAAAATAGATTTCTAAAACCACATTGAATATGATTCATTTAATTGAAATTCAAATTTATTCATTCAATTTCAAAGCATTACTAATTGATAGGTAAATTAAAAGTACCTAGTTATTTGAGAGTGATTCACATCTATTTTCAGACAGATTTTATGCAGTATTATATTCGATAATCTTATTAAATTAAAAAGCTTCCCCGTAGTTGTCTATTGTATTTTATACATAGCCGTATTCTGATCATACTAAGTATTACCACATACTGTTTAGGGTGCAAAATCTGACGAGTGTCTGGTACCTACCCTGGCTTGCAAAAAGTTCAACCACTGGTAAAATGCTATTTATCACTTACTGACTTACAAACAGCAATCTCACTTATTGATCGATAACGTAGAAAGTTTAAAAAAATAGAACATTATTGTTTTATACATTGTTATAAAAATCTGTGGTTTTATTTTTTTTTCCTACATTGAGTTTTGATTGTCAAATATCAAATCATGAATCATTCGTTTAGAGATCCTTATAACGTGTCAGTACTGTGCAGTCCCGACCAGTTATAACTAAAACTGACACATTATCGTAAATGAATACCGTCGGATATCAGAGGGGTTCCTCGAACGGCTTAGGTGCAGATCAATAAATAATCGGTCTGAACCCGGTTGAACCATAGACTTGAATTGAAGAGACAATATCTAAAATATTTGGTGTGAAATGAGTGTATAAAAGAAAACTCAATTAATTGATTACAAAATCTACGATCGACTAACCTCCCAAGCCTCGGATGTGAGACCGTTAGCCCTGTGCCTGTACTCATTCGGCGAAACACGGCGAAAAGTAATATACCAATTTAATTGAGAAAATACCCAAGCTTAGAAGAAACGAATCCTCCTCGTTCATAACCAAAAAGAAACAAAGTCACAATTTCGGTGATTCCAACAAGAAAACTACGCGCAGAATACTCGTTAACGTAAATATTGACCGATTTCTAAAATTCAAATACGCCTTTCGCATACAAAACTATTACAATTTCAATCAGAGAATTTGTAGCAGGAAATCGTTTGAATCGTTTTAAATAATCGTCATATTAAGTGCTGTTAGTTACTTATCAATATATATTATGTAATAGCAAAATAATGGCAGACGTTGTCTTGCCAGAAATAATACAAAAGTTATATATATATATATATATATATATATATATATATATATATATATATATTATAAAATTTAAATACTGCAAGCGACATCATGAATGGTATAAAAACTGTGCCAGTTTTTATGGCAATCGATCAAACGGTGTCGAAGTCTTTTAATTTTAAATTAATATACCAATAGTATTTTTTTACATAGGCAGACTGGGTAATCTCCACTTTAGGTGTGTGTAGGCGCCGATAAAAACTTCTCTTACATAATCAATGCGCCACAAATCTTGGGAACTAAGATGTTATGTCCTTTGTTTCTGTAGTTGTTCAGTCACTCTTGAAATCGGAACAAAATACTAATGATAAGGTAGTACCTATCCGGACGGGATTGCATCATTGCACAAAACCAAGTTCATATCGTTCTACGAAAGTATGGATTTCTAAAAAGAACTACATAGGAAGAGCTTAAAATATAAAAAAAACAATACTAGGTGTTAGAGCTTTGTGCAAGCTCGTCGGGGTAGGTACCACCCACTCATCAGATATTCTACCGCAAAACAGTAGTACTTGCTATTGTTGTGTTCCGGTTTGAAGGGTGAGTGAGCCAGTGTAATTCGAGGCACAAGGAACATAACATCTTAGTTCCCAAGGTTGGTGGCGCATTGGTGACCATTTCTTCATCAGGTCGCCCATACGCTCGTCCGCCTTCGTATACAATAAAAAAAAAATTATAGTTTCACAAGATTTCATTGTAAAGCTTACAGGAAAAATGTTGATTTGAAACTGAATGAAAAAAATATCCTCGACTCATTTAACATTCGATTTAATTTGAAATTCAATGACAATTGGTATCATATTCAGGCCACGGTATGTATCCTCGTGTCTTGTGAAGCCTTGAAAGTGATTCCTTACATGTGTATCATTCAAATTTTATTAACCTTAATGGTAATATTTCATAACTTTGTATACATTATGTATTTATTTCTCTGCATCACAAATGGTGATGAAGCAACTACGAGGAGGAGAAGTTATCATCATTTTCTTGAATTTATAATACAACATTGAAAAGACAAGATTAACTAGTATTTAAAATACGAGTCCCAGAAACGATGAACGAGGTTTTAAATCAAATCAAACATATGAGTCATTTATTATACATCTCTTAAATAGATTAAGTATATAAATGATATGCCATAATACATAAGATCATTTAGGTTTGTTTTATATCTTATATACACTATTAACTTAATCCACTGGCTGGTATTACTGTCTATTATAATGTGCAAATATCCTGGCAATCAACGGCCTTATTCATACACGTTTAGCGACTGTTAAGTTATTGACATCTCTTTCTGTTATTGTTTATTTGACATACGAAAGAAGAAGAGAGAGCATCGGTAACTAATCATACCTTAGTTAACATTTGTAAGGCCATAAATTATTATATTATAAGATCTTTCCGCATTCTATGTATAAAACAATGATTTTAAAACTTTTTTCTGTCAATACATAAAATTCAAGTGCAAACTATTGAATCCTTGAAGTACTATTCTGAAGGAGTAACTTCGTATTGAAATAGTGAAATGTTAAAAGCTGGTAGCGATGCGTCGTTTTGATGCGCGTCAATTTCTGATACTAAGCGACCGTGATTATAAATTTCCAATTTTATCTTAGAGAATAGTTTTTCTTGTTGATTTAATAGTTACATGTAGGACAATCAATTTTACGAATAAATTTTTGTCATTTAACACGTAATAATTACCATAATTATAAATCATTTTTTTATTAATTTAATTCGAAAACACGACACTATAATATTAAATTTAGTTAACAACTTAATTAACATAAATATTGTCGCCAACACATGTTAACCTCAAAAAGCTTTCAATTTTTCTTTGATAGAGAACATGACACGAAAACGAATAATCCAATTCATATACTGTATATACAAATGTATATAGAGTTTATTTACCTCTGAATATATTCGTTTATACGAAGATCGTCTGCGCATCTTCTTGATACTTGAATTTGTTAAAATTTATTTATGATAATTCACTTCTAGAACAATCGGGTGACTTTTTGCGTCTTAGTATATTTCATTGACTTGATTATAGCCGATACACTATTGTAATATCTTTTATAACCTTCAGAAAGATCTCCTTATTACCCGATTATGAAATGTGGGATTCTTACCCACTAAAACGATTGTGATGGCCATCTTCAGAACGGATCGGAGATGCTGTGTGATCGTGCCACATAACGCATCCGCGGCGCCATCCAGTGCTGTCGTCACTCGGTTTGGCGAAGTTTTTTTTCTTGCACTGCTCGATAATGCGTACGGCAGCGTGACGCCATTCCTTCTACTGCTCTACTCAATTCCGTCAGAAGCCTACGAAATTTATTTAAGCATGGTTTACCTGAGTGTCGTTTTATGGTTACTAAATATGGCATTACATAATAGTATATTTTTAACACGCTTTTATTAGCTTGGGTTGTATGTAACGGAATCTTTGAACTTAATTTTCACCAATTTCCAGAAGTCTGATTAATTTGAAACTTTGCATACGTATCAAGGACCGATGACAATGCAATAATTTGATAACAGTTTTTTTTTTTCGACGTTTCGCTTGATAATCTTAGCGTGTTTTTTTAGTTTTTTTAAACTATTATTATTTTATCTAGTACTGGCCATGTACCCGGTGGGATGTTTCTTGGAAACATTATCTCAGGACCGACTCGAATTTTAAACAATCAAAAAGGCGAACTTCTTTTCAAACTTTTACTTATAATTTCATCCAATTGGATATGAACCCTCAAAGCCGATTGTCATATTTTTAACTTTCAAAAATGATTTTCCATACAACTTCATCGTAAATTTCACAATCCACCATCAACCAACTGTCTTTAAATCATTAACATAACCTTAAATACTAACAACCAGTAATGTCGAATTTCCAAACAAAATTTTATTCCTCATTTATGAATCCTTCGTGCTCAACTTTCACATGGAATTTCATCTTTATTTGCTTGTTTTATAAAACTTACTTATTATTTAATTTAAGATTTAAATTCACAAATAGGCAAAGTTAAAAATACTCGCAGAATCTTAAAATAGAAACAAATAACCCAGGAAGGATATTAATTGACATTGCGGAAACATGTTGTTATTAAACTATTAGTACGCAGAGCTTCGGTTTGTCCGTATTACGTGCGTAATAACGAACTCCACGGGGCTTCCCCAATCTCCAAATACATCAAGGTCAACTCGGCACTGAAGACCGTAGTAGCCAAACCAACGGTCATGTTATCAGAGACTAGCCAGCTATGCTGCACTGTGCACAAGTGTGTGCGCGTGCACAGGTTAACTCTCTTTGCCTCACTGTCATAATTCGACGGAACGGCAATCCGACACAACTCAGGCGCAGGACTAACGGCTTTACATACTTTTAGAAGCACATGAGTGTCAATACTTCCATCTTCGAGGCTCCAGGTTGCTACTGAGAACCCAGAACCTTATTACCTACGGTTTAATAACCTATCCACGAGACTATCTTCTCACATTCAATGAAACTGACCTTATAAGTGACTCGCGCTTCAATTAGTGTGTGTACTATTATTAGTAGAGAATGTATTTGTGTTGCTAGTTATTGCAATGAAGTCTGAAAAGTTCATTAGATTGCTTGGGAACTGAGGTGTTCTGTTCCTTGTATGTAGTTACACTGGCTCACTTGCACTTCAAACCGAAAATTTACAATACTAAGTACTGATATTTGGCGATAGAATTTGATACCTACAGGTTTGCACAAAGCCCACTAAGTAAGTAAATAGTCATTTAGGCTGGAGGCGACATTTGGACAAAATGACGCAATGATTTCAAATCAGTCGGAACTATATACTACACTTGCACCGTCCCTACTGGCGGATACGAGGACGTCCGTCGATGTCACGTAGACGAGCCGACTGCACGTGCTCCGCTTAGCGCCCTGGCTCCGACATCGACCTAGGCCCAGACACACCCATAAGAAGTGCGCCTTACTGAGTCCTTAGCTCAGCTTCCCAAAGCCAGTACAGCCTAATGCAAATATAAGACTATTATTAACCTAACTTTTCATTATTAATATTAATTTCGTTTCGTACTTTCTATAATATTAAGTTCATGTAGTAACCAGAGATTTTACATAATTAGTATACCCTATAAATAACATTAGTGATTAAAATCCGACTTCGCATCTGTAAGGATCGATTCTGAGGCAACGATTTTCATGTAACGTTTCTGACGCAAAAACGTTTCTCGGTCATACGTGATAACATGATACAAGTTGACGATATTTTTTTTTTAGTGAGAAATTAATTCTAAGGCTGAATAAAGTCCTAGAATCGTTAGTTCGTATGAAACGTGCTACGTGCAGTACTACGCGTTCACATATTGCTATCAATTATATGGATTCTAAGTGCAGTAGTTAGTTAGTTGGAAGTTGATTCTTGTCGTTTCCTTGGTCGTGGGTTCGAGGTTATTACCATATAAAACATTCTTGCCATTCTTATAAATATTTTAATGTTGAAAATCTTATTAAACATGTAACAGTAACTACATTAATTAACTATGTAAGTTAACTAATACTGTTAATTAAGTCAAAACTTATGTTTTATTCTGGCATATAAATGATTTGTCATATTTTTTTATATAAATATATTATAATTCCTGTTTTTGCATTCTTAAATGCTAAAATTATGGGTCAATATACATTATATTTATTTTCATTTTTAATTATGGAAAACATGTTCACGCGCTGAATATATGATATCATGTACACTTATTTATAACTGAGATACATAATTATTTATTTATATGTGTATACTCTCTGTGGTAGTGTGTAATATACCTATATATACTTATTATTAAATAAATATGACTGCCTCGTTGGTCTAGTGGCTTGATATAAGGCCGCAGACGCGGTGGTCCTGTGTTCAATTCCCAGGTCGGGCAAATAAATAGTTATTGGGGTTTTCTGTCAGAAAATTCTCAGTAGCAGCCCGGAGTCTGGAAGTTGGAAGTGTGGTACACTCCCGTGCCTCGAAAAGCACGTTAAGCCGTTGGTCCTGCGCCTGAACTCTTTCCAGTCGTGTCGGATTGCCGTCCCATCGGATTATGAGAGCTAAGGAAAAGAGAGTGCACCTGTGTTTGCGCACACACTTGTGCACTATAATATCTCCTGCGCAGTTGGCTAATCTCTCTTGAGATTGGCCGCCGTGGCCGAAATCGGTCTGGAGGACCTTATTAAATAAAAAAATAAAAAGATGAGTGTGTGTTAAATTGTGAGAGGTTTGACAACAGCGGCCTGTTTTTAATAAGAAGTATATAATCCAACAGTAATGGTTGAAAACTAGATTCATGACTCATATCTCTAAACAGTGATGACTTATTTAAGCAGCTGGACATTAAAACTCTAATATTAAAATGTTTAAATAAATAATAAATTGGTCTATTACAAATATTATATAACATTGCAATCAAAATAAAATAGCAATTCGTAATAAAAAGCAGTTCTGAAATTACGAGTTAAATCAAAACTAACCTACCAAATCAAACTCTGGACGGTGATTGGTCAACGATTACGTCATCAGCTGTCACTGGCCAATGACCATTCAGACTGATAAATCCGACTTTCATTAGTGTTTCAGGAACTGAAGTTTACTTTTACAATAGATATATATACATACATATGAATTTGTCATATTTATCATTTGTTGGACAATAAAAATGATTGATTATTAAGTAAAAAGCCGTAATGAACTATTTGACTCTCGCCCTGTTACGCACTTCGATCAATTGGTGATTTATGCAAGTTACAGCGACATTCAGAAATAAGACAATTTTATATGTTTCCATTTTATCTTTAAGTACTCATTCAATAAACTATTAAACTATTTATATTTTTACTAATATTGACTAAATATGTTTGCTTGACTTGGGCTTTGCATGACCGTCAGGGTGGGTGCCACCTATAAATTAATTATTGTACCGCTATTTAGTAATACTTAATAATATTGTGTTCCGGTTTGAAGGGTGAGTGAACCACAATAGATACAATGTCTTAGTTCCCAAGGTTGGTGGCGCATTGGCGATGTAAGGAATTATTAATATGTCTTACAACGCCAATGTCTAAGGGGCAGTGCTGAATATTTACCGGGTAAAATTTTCACAGAACATTTACACGTCTGCTTGCCTACTTTATAAAAAATATATATAAATAATAAAGTAAAAATCACAAACATCTTCTAATTAAAAAAAAATTGGTTGCCTGTAAAGTCGGTATACGGGCGAAAGTTTTACGTGACAACGACTTTGAGTGGTAAAATAATTTTAATGTGAATATTCATTCGTATAGTAGGAAGAAGGATGAAATAATAGTAACAATTTAAAACATTTATTTATACAAAGAATTATATTTAAAACATTAATTTATACAAAGAATCTCGCACTGAATTTCACTTTTTATGTCTGTCTCTCTCGCTCTTAGGCGGGCTAACCATGCCCGAGTGGAAGGGACGCGTGCCTCTCACTCGCTCTCATTGTGAGCGCATAACGTGAGCGGAGCGTAACGCAGTTTCTTGAAGTGTCACCCGGCAAACCAATTTATAAGACGTTGTCACGTCAAAAACCTTTATTGGAAATAATTACTTCATTACAAAATTGATTACTAGTGTTATAAACTGGTTGGGTTTTGTAACGGTTGGGATTTTTAATGTTGAGCTGATTTGGCGCTTAAATGGTAGCAGAAAACCAACCACCCAAAGACGGTGAGCGTTAAGTTGATGGTTATAACCCATTAATCATGGTGATACATATTTAGACGAGCAAAGGTGAAAAAAAAACTTTAAAAAAGCATAAGTCAAAATTCTAATTATCTTATTTCAATGTCTTGCCGTAACATGTATTTCTTATTGAATTGACACTTTTCGCTTACATGGAAAATAATTATACTGTTTGGGGGAAACAATTCGTCACATTAATTGTACTAAGACTCGAAATGGCCACAAACTATAATTAAATCTTACGACCTTTAACATTTAAAATGCTTTTGAAAAACGTACATGTTACAATTCAAATTATTAATATTTAATCAATAATGAGTCTTATTATCATTAAGCTAAAGTTGAGATGGTCCAGTACGTTACGGACAAGTACCACTGAATTTTCATAGTTTGTGTTCATAATGCTGGAGATATATCCTCAGCGGCGAAGAAAAACATCGTGAGGAAACCTGCATGTGTTATGAGAATCTACTACATGTTTATCCACCAACACTTGTTGGGGCAGCGCGGTGGAATAAGCTCCTTCTCCTAAAAAGGAAATGAGCCCTTAGTCCAGCAGGAAAACATAAGAATTATCAATATTAAAATAAATCAAACTTTTTATTTGTTAACATAATACAGAAAAAAGCCTTTATATAATTATTTATTATCGTATATATTTAAGTATTATAAATTAAACATATTTATTTATTTATTTATTTATTATTATTTATTACATATTATACATATGTACGTTCGGATCAATCATAAAGGAATATATTACTCTTGTTTCTTTATCGACCGTTTAATGAATTTTCAATTCAACAGTGCATAACTAATTCAGGGCGATCTGCTTATTAACTATATTATTTTTTATGACATGGAAATTATTATATCATTGATACTCCATTGACACTGATAAAATATAAAGGCAACAGAATTATATTATAGAACATTCTAGAAGATTCTCTCAACTAAATTACTAATAGCAAGAGTTAAAAAACAAAAATAAAACTTTATCTCCAAAAAATATGAGCTAGCACAGATTAATTATTACGATTGGCAGAGCATTGACAAACATGGCCAAATTATTTTAGAATTATACATGTTTAAAAGCCATTTGCCTAAAAAAAATACTTTAATAAAATTCCCTAAGCGTCCCCCTTTCCTGTTCCAAGACATAAGGAATTAGTGTTTAAGTTTCCAATATGAATGTGTGCGTGCATTTTTCAATTTGGAATTCAAGAAGTCCAGCCGACTATATATATACCGCCAATCATGTGCCAGCGTTTAGTCCGGCCAATGCTCTTGCACGCACGCGCCTATTTTCAAAAAGTGTTCGATTTTTAATTGTTCAGAATTTAGAGTTGTCATTTAATAATTTTTATCTGTTTTTTTTTACGTTATAAATTATTTTTTAATTTTTAAATTGTTTGTCAGTGTTTGTGAAGGTAGATTTCGTTGTTAGGTTTTTTTCTCGCGAGTGATTTGTTTGTTTCGTCTGCTCAGTTTTACGTTAAAAAGGTATTTATTATTTTTTTATAAATTTTTTTATTACGTCTTGCGTCCAATGAAAAAATATTGTTTTTAATTACAAAACTAATACAACTATTTACCGCATTTAGATTACAAGTAATAGCAAAATTCTAGACAAAATCACACGACCGTAAGAAATGATGCAATGAATGTCGTGTATTTCTTATGCATTTCTATGTAACAGAAACCTTTATCTATAGATAAAAGATAAGGATCTCATTCTGTGTAAACTAAAAAAGGGCCGTTCATTTTTTTATAATTCTTTCGTAGTGATTCATTCATAATTGATCTTTTATTTTGTATTACTTAAACAATTTGAAAAAGGAGTCTTTTTTAATATCATTCACATGTTTTATAAAATGGAAAAAATATTTAATTTTACATATATTTGTATGGAATTGTTAGTATATTTATTTTAACTAAAAAGATAAATTTATATCCTTTTACAGTGGGATTATTGTCGAAAGCAAAAAAAATATATAATTATTTAACTAATATATTAATTACGAAAAATTGTATATTAAATAATGACAGGTTAATTGTAATGAAAATGATTTATTTTTAATAAATATAATAGTTTAAATTTTAATTTTTAAAAATCGAAACAATTCAATCTACTATGTGATATTATTTATATAACAATACAAGGCGAATTTTCTTTTTTTTTTAATAAAACGTTTTGTTATTGCTATGGTTAGTCTTGAATATTTTTAGAACGGTAAACTACTGAGCTTCTTTTCGGTATAGGTATTCTTAAGAACCGATGGTTTTTCGTTTAATTCAATACGATATGACGATTCAAAGGTGATTTCATGATCTACTTGCGTAATGAGTTGATTATGATATATTATTTGCTAAATATTATTTAATAGCTTTGATATATACGTAAAACATTGATTATTTGTGCTTATGTACATATTATGTTAAAAATTAATTGAAATTTGTATTTACTTTGCATCTTGGCCAGTTCTTTTAGAGATTTAATTAAATATTTATAATACATTCGTATAAATTTTCATAAATATCTGGTTAAAAAAAACAGCGTATATTTATAAATATAAAAACTACATAACATTATTTATATAGATTTTTAATAATTTTAATCATATTAATACATGTAATTTCATTAATGAGATAGTTATGACAATCCAGTCCTTCTCGGTCCGTATCGGATATGATGGAGGGTGGGTTGTTATTAAAAAGTAGTCTATGTCTTTTCTTGAAGTTCAAGCTTGTTTTATATAAAATTTCATCAAAATCATTTCAGCTTTCTAACCACGAAAACGTAATAAACAGACAGTGTTACTTCCGCATTTATAATATTAGTATATTAAAAAAAACCCTAATGTATATATGTATATATTTTCGTACCTTATATATGTAACTTAAATAAAAGCCAAAAATAAAGATCCCCTTTATGCTAATTATTCTTAGTCTTCTTAGAAGAGTTTGCGAATATATTGTAGGTATAACTCTTATCTACTATCAATTTGGCGCGTGTCGGTTATCTCGCGTTATCTGCCATCAATGACAATTTAAATAACAAACACATTACAATTTACAACGCAAAAATGATGTGACTCAGATTTGAACCCATAACCTTTAGCATATTCACGTGAATTTACTAGGCAATCGATTGTGTATAGACTATATGTTAATTTGTTTGTTCCAGATAAGACCCAGAATCTCAATATATATATAATGTATCTTATATACATAATCGCGGTCGTCCTGGTGGGCTGTGGGAGGGCAGCAAACGTGAACAGACACATGAAGTTACTAGAAATTGAAAATCACATACATAAAAGCGGTGAGTATGGCCGCCATTTATGAAGAGCGCGGGACATATGTGGACATGTGCGCAGACATAAGTGTACTCTTTATGTCTCAATCTCATAATCCGATGGGAGTACAAATACGATACGATCGAAAAGTGCTCAGGCGCAGGGTCGACGACTTTACATATATTTTGAGAGCAAGCGAGCAGAATATCTCTATAGAAAAACTCAATAGCCTTCTAAACCCTCGAATCCGAGTTGACACCCATAAACCTCGAGATCTGCAACCAAATGAATTACCCATAAAACCAATGAGGCAGTCAACAGTTACAATAGGACCCCGATTCTTTTCACAAAAACCTCATTTGAATCATTACTGGTGTCAATTCTACTAACTAATAACGGGTACGATACGTTTATTTATCGTCTATTTCTATCCGATCAACCAAAACGTAACTGGATCATTGATAACGACTACGTTTCGATTCGATAAATTGAGAATTGGTTAGTGGTATATATATTGTACTAGCTGTGACTCGCGGTTAAGCCGCGTATAATTAATAAAAATATAATGAATAAAAATCAGCCTAGAACCTTCCTCGATAAAAGGACTATACAACACAAAAATAATCTTTAAATTCGAACCAGTAGTTTCTGAGATTAGACGCATCAAACGAACAAACTCTTCAGCTTTATATATTAGTATAGATATTGATGAATATTCATTAGTTGTGTATAAAACTATCATCAGAATTTTATAAACTGTTATAATGATTTTATTCTCTTATCACCAATGGTTCTAGTTTCGCTAACGTTTTTTATCGAGGAGTTCACGACAAGTTTCGTTGAAAGTTTTAGCGATAATCGTCTTAGAAATTTCGAGCAAACGATAAACATTCTGGATGATACGGAACACTGTTCGCCATAATTATCAATGGCTTAATGAATTATATTTTACTTATATAGTTATTATAGTTACACTGTGCGGTTTTGTGAGGAGGCTCGTCAAAGTGACAGGCATAATAATATCGGACACGTGTAGGTTTCCTCGCGTGGTTTCCTTCACTAAGAACGAGATGATAAACAAAAAAATCGGACAAAAGCGAGTCGGATTCGCACAATGAAGGTTCCGTACCACCAAAGATTTACCAGGTTATTTTATAAATTAATACCTTTCATTTTTTTCCTTTAGAGGTACGGAACCCTAAAAATAACTCACAAAGGCAAGGTTGGATTTGATCACAAGAATTTCATTTATCTACGTATTCTATTCATTTGGTCACGTGGTCGTTCCAAAAATACTTTCTGAAAAAGATATTTCGGAAACTTTTCAGTAAAGATGTCGATGATATTTTGCTTAAAACAAATTTGTATTGTTTGAATAGTGAGTGAGCCAGTGTAATTACAGCCACAAACGGCATAACATCTTAACTCCAATTGTTGGCGGCGCATAGATGTTAGTAGAAGTTTCTACTAACAAAAGTGATTAACCAGCAGACATTTAATCGTCTGCAATTATAAAACAAACTAAAATACAAAAGCTAATACGTTTACAATAAATTAACAATTTTGTTTTCATTAGCAGTACAGACGCACCAATCAAAACGCTTCATAACGATAACAAAGAGGCCCGGACCACACAGCATACACAGGCCCGGCACCACACTCGAACTGACTTGCGAAGCGGTCGCTGCACCGGCGCCCTCTGTACACTGGTTCAGAAATGACGCACCTATTTATGAGGTAACTATAACAACATACATATTATCATACTGGCAATATTATCTTATTCCAATTGAAGACCACAAATATTCCATGCAATTTGCTTACAGTAACGGCTAAGGCCTCTTCTCCTCTTTTGAGGAGAAGGCTTAGAGCTTATTCCAACACGCTGCTCCAATGCGGGTTGGTGGAATACACATGTGACTGAAATTCAGTGAAATTAGACACATGCAGGTTTCCTCGCGATGTTTCCTTCACCGTCAAGCACGAAGTGAATTATAATCACAAATTAAGCACATGAAATTCCGTGATGCTTGTCCGGGTTTGAACCCACGATCAACGGTTAAGATTCACGCGTTCTTACCACTCGGCCATCGCGGTTTTTCGATTTGCTTATGTCTCTTGCTATATTATGCTCTGCAAACAATTCTTGATTAATATATCTTCATTTATAATACACTAATCCACTTAACTACTTATATCCATTATAATATAATTAATGTTACGATAACAACTTCGCCGACAATCAAAACCAAACCGGGAATCTAAAAGGATTATTATGAGCTAGACCTCTACCAATGATATCGCGTCAATCCAATGCCGATATTGTGTTTGGAATCACCTCACTAATGTGGTTGGAATAGGCTATAGGTACTAAACACAAGTTAAGCACATGAAAGCTCCGTAGTACTTGCCTTGGCTTGAATTTGTAGTAAGAGATAATGTTTCACAGCTGGACTAAGACCTCTCCTTTTTGAGAAGTTTTTATTTTTTGTTTTATAGGTAGGCGGATAAGGTAAGTGGTCAACAACGCCCATAGACGTTGGCATTGTAAGAAATGTTAACCATCGCTTACATCACCAATGCACCACTAACCTTAGGAACTAAGATGTTATGTCCCTTGAGCCTGTAATTATACTCGCTCACTCACCCTTCAAACCAGAACACAGCAATACAAAGTACTGCTCTTTTGCGGTAGAATATCTGATGTGTGAGTGGTACTTAACCAGACGAGCTTGCACAAAGCTCTACCACCGAGATAGAGTTTTAGGACTCCAAGACGGTTGACTTCGCAAATGGTTAAGAATTTCAAAAAATGTTTCGTTTTATTTCAGTACGATAAAGAATCAAATGAGATAATGGACACGAATCCAACGTCCGTCGCGAGGGTCGCGTCAACTCTGCTCATTTCTCGGTCAGAGGCACCGGCGGAGTACTCGTGTCTGATCGTAGCTGGAACGAAAACGGCCCGAGCCTCAACCATCGTATATAGCACAGGTAAGGCCTGACCCATACATGAAGTCATAGACGCAGAATTTTACGTCAAATCGCTTGCCTAACAGTAACTTTTGAAAGTGGTAGTAATTTTTCTCGGTAGAGTGACCTTCGTCTACTTAAACCACCGCCCATAAACATTGTCGCTGTAAAAATAACTAAACATTCCTTACATCTCCAATGCACCACCAACCTTGGGGACTAAGATGTCCCTTGTGCCTGTGGTCACACTGTCACGCTCACGCTGGCGATAAAATATCAGTTGTGGATGGTACGAGTACCCACATCGTGCACAGAATCCTACAACCAAATGAGTGTGCTGAGAGGTTTAATCGGGAATTTCTTTAAAGCGAACCAGTCTCATTCGATTTGGTAAATCGTCATGTACCAAAATTATTAGTTGATAAAACTCCTAAACTAACTTCTAGTATAATAAATTAATTTAAAGATAATTTACTTCTAATATAACAACTCAATTAAATTACAAGTAAATCATTTATTTGTTATAACTTAATAATCATAGTCGTTAGCGTGTTGAAGATAGAGCTTCAAAATCTGACTCATTCGTTTTTTTTCTTTGCATAACAGATAACGAAAAAAATTAACATATGTTCTATAATTGATACAACCTAACTCTTTTTATGCACGTGTAGTTTTTTTTTCTAATATTAAGATAAGATATCACGCTGTAATCTCTTAAAAAATGTGTTATAAAAAAGTTTGGCTGTCAGGAGTTCCACAAATGTGAATCATCGAATTTTTATCGATACAATTTACAATAAAAACAACTATTAAATATGTTACTAGTAAAAAAATGTTACTTGTAGAAATGTATTTTGTCATTATTATAAATATATTTACAAGGTATATAGTTTACGCGCCTAAATATGTATCACATCAATTAATGGAGTTATTTATTTCACGAAATCTTTTCAGCTGGTATTGGTCCTATGAAACAAAGTTATTATAAATATCAGATAGAAATAGATTTTAATGAAAAGGTTTTAGGCTTGATATTAGCAAAGCCATTCAGGGCCACCTGAATGGCTTTGCTAATCAGTGCCAACTGAGGACCTTTGCTTCAGTGCCAACTGAGGACCTTTATGCCGCAGTAGATAAAGTCTGTGCGGATGATGATGACAAATAGATTTACATATTATAACGTTTATTACTTATGTTATGTTAAACCTTTAACTTTTTATATAAATATATTATACTTAAATTTTAGAGTAAATATCTTACAATATATTAATATACATATATAATAATAAAAACTTGTAAAGTTAATAAAACAAGGAGTAAGTTGGCGCTAAATGGCAATTGTTGCTATAAAAATTGGTCACCACATCATCGCCTGAATAAAAATAATAGCAAACACGCACAACAAGGGAATAACTATAAAAATCATAAACTATCCCATAAAAAAGTTTTGTTAGTGCTTTTATTAGAATCGAATTGTCATTATATAAGTTTTAATAAGTATTTTTATTCTCTAACTTAGTTTTATGTATTTTAAGGTTATTAATATGTGTTTCAAGTCAGTTATTTTAATTCCTTTAACATTGCTTTCTGCTTGATGAAATGACGATATATAAGAGAAATAAACAATAAATTATAGTATAAAAAACTAAAAAAACGCGCGGCACGACCTCGGCCCGGCTGCACTATATTAGCATGGGGGGGGCGTTGTCACACGGTGAGGGGATAGTTAAATTTTTGTATTGTCATCCGTCTTTAATACGTATGCAAATTTTCAAATCAAATGGACGTCTTGAAGTGTTTGAAAATCACATTGAAAGATTCCTTTACATAGATACATACATGTGAAGCTAATAAAAGCATGTTAAAAAATGGAATAAAGTAGTCATTATACATATTACTTTATTGAAATTGAAACAAACTAAATCAAACTAAATTGTATTTTGTACATATCATTATACTCGTACATTGTTATTGTAAAAAACAATTGGTCTCCTCCCCTTTTGGAAGAAGCTTTGGCGCTTATGTTACATAATATATGCCTGGATTTGAACCCTTATCAGCCGCTAAGATTCACTAGGCCATTATGGCTTAACTCATATATTTGTTTCATTCTTCACTAGATGGCAGCACGGAAATAACAGAACGCTCCAAGCTTGTACCTCTGTCGCCGAGAATCCTCGTGTCGTATAAAGTCTACGTAGACACGATAGGCAGCAACATCGTGCTACCTTGCAGAGTCAAAGGTCACCCTCGACCGGTGGTGGTGTGGAGAGACAAGGACGGCGTGGTCATTGAGAACGACGGTAGAATGAAGGTGAGATTATGTCACTATAATGTTATGTCCTGTGCAGTTGGTTAATCTATCTTGAGATTGGCCGCCGTGACCGTAATATTCATGGTATTTTATTCGAATAAAAAGGAATATATGTTGACAATTTTATGTCATTGTTGTAAATGTTTACAATTTTCAATAAAAATAATAATGAAGAGCGATGGGCTCTTCATTATTATTCCACTCCCAAGGCGAGCTATTATCTATATACTCATTAATTGCATAATAACTTATTGAATACTAAAGGTTTCTTTACATTTAAATCAGACTAATTTTAAATTTTATAGTTATCTACTTAACTTTGCTATTCACTTATAGATGGCGCTACAATGTTAGATTTATTAGTTAGTTTATTATTATTTAAATAGATGGCGCGACTGGTACCAATTATCAAATTATTACTCTATTGTGAAAGTAGAAGGTTTTGTTCCTAGATTGCATTGAAGAGCTAAAATGCTTAATTAAATAGAATGCCTTCATGTAATCATACAATTATAAATAATTGAACATGATGAAGACGTTTATTTCTAATTTTTTTATTCATTCATGATATGTACCGTTAGCATAAAAATTGTGTTGATAAAAAACATTATCGTTAGATGAAATATTTTTGTAACAAAACATTATAACGGTCTTGAATTTAATATAATAAATGTTTGTTCCGTAGGTGCTGCGTTCAGGTGAGCTGGTGATAACTTCGCTTCAGTGGAGTGACATGGGCGAGTTTACATGCAGAGCTAGCAATCTCTTCGGAAGCACACAGATCAAGACATTCGTATATCCAGCACGGGTATGTGTTAAATCTTATATACAAAAATATGATATGAGTAGTTGTTCACGTCATACGCTCCTTGAAAGACTTAAATATCTCAATAAGGTCGGCAAAATTGTTTCTAGTTAGAAAGACATCACAAAATGATGTATGAAAATTGCAAATATAATGAAATAATATCGTATTATGAGAAAACATTCATTTGAATCTGTTTATCGTACATAATATCAGATGGAAGATGAACATTTTAGTTTAGTTAATTTCTACTCATTCCACGATAGGCTGTAACTATCCACTTTGTTATAAGCTCGCTAAATGGCGGTGCAGTACATCAACTTTTATAGCGTTCAATTGTTTCAAAATATTATCGCAATAGCTGTGGTGCTTCGGTTTGTTCGCGATATTTGAGTAAGACTAAGACCTGCGCCTTGTATATGACGTGACAGACGCTTATTGCTTCATACAAATAACAATGTCCAATCAAAGTACAAATCTTTACTGTTTGTTTATCAAACGGTGCTGCCATTATAAATAATTATATTATTTTCTTTTTACTTCTTACAATACAGATAATATATTTTTTATAAATATTTATATTAAGACTTGTTTTTTTTTTCAGCCGAACGAAACGGACGGATAATCGACAGCAAATTAGCAAACGAAGTTCCTGTTGATAGTTAAGATTGTAAGAGCACTTCACACGCTCTCCGTAACGCTGCGATGTATTTAAATATATTTATAAGTATTTTGTATACATAATGTTATTTGTAAATAACTTGAACGAAATATAAAATATTATATAATAACGGCTGGTCCGAAAGTATTAAATTTTTATTTAAATTATTATATAATCTTTATATGTATTATAAGAACTGTTATATAGCAAATTAATTCAAGTCGACGCTTTATATCGTCAGCTTGCAGTGATAACCTCGTGACTGTGAAACTTATTTAACAGAAGAAAAATTGTATGCTGATAATGTAAGTAATATAAAATCACAATGACATTGTCCAGAAATTTTAGCATCAAAAATGCGTTCGCTCTGCATAAAATCCCGTTACTCGATTTTTCAATTGTTTGTTTTTCAAATGTTAGGGAGATGCTCTAAGTTTTATACTAAGAATATAATCCATTTAAAAATCCCTAGTATAATCCATTAAAAATCGAGCTTTATGTAGAGCGAATGTCTTAAAATCTTGGACTAAATAGTACTGAATTCTTTAAATTTAAGCTATCTCAATCTTCTACTTGGTTCTCATTACCATGAATACGCCGTTAGACGCATTAAAGTCGTGTCTTTCTCATTTAGAATTTTGTGATTTTGTTTCCTATATATATAATTTAAAAAACGTTTGTTAAGAAGTTCTCACTGCAAGTGGACGGTCATTAGTTTTATATATGTCAAGGATAAATATCGCTTATGTTAATGTAACCAGTGATCAGAATTGGTAGAACAACAGTTATGTGTTTGTCTTTATATATATAATATGTTTTGAGTTATTTTTATATATTATATATTTTTTATATTGTTTAATTTTAATGTATTTTTGGAAGAAATGATATAATGTAACAATTTATAATAATAATCACAAACCAATGAACTGGTAAATAAGCCAAAGTAATAAGGCAAACAAAATTTAATATACTAAATTATATTATCAATAGTAAATGGTCATATATGTCGAAATGTTGATATGCGATTAAGTTGTAATTTTGCACAAACTTGAATTGGAACTGGTTTAAATTGGCTTACACGGTTTGAACCACATAAGTGTTTTTAGACAAAACTTTCTAGAAGTCTTAATTTAAAAAAAAAGATTTTTTTACATTCCAATCACTGGTTAAGGGCTAAAAATGTCATCCATTTATATAATTAGTAAATCAGCGCAGAGATAGAATTTTTATAATCTGTATTTATATTGTCTTATTTTTAAGTCAAGGTAACATTGAAAAATATTATTGTAATATTAGTATTGTAGTCGCAGCGTATTTAATTTCGTGTGAAGAGTCTCTAACTGAACCGAATCTGCCTATTATTTTATTTTTTTAATAAATTATAATATAAATGAGTATATTATAATAGATAAACTATAGTTTTTAATATTTAATAACTATTGTGATCTATAATACTTATTACTATAGTAGACTGTGATGCAAAAATAGGTATTGAAATTAATAAAGAAAATAGAAAACCACTTTTCTTTTATTATAATCCTTTATTAAGAAAAAAATAATAAATATTAAAAAATAATACTTACTAATAAATAGACTGCTAATATTGCAAATAAAAAACTATAATAATTAAACTTAAAAACTGAGTCGGCTCGGTGGATAAAAAACGTGGATCTAAGAAGTTCGCAAACTCAAATCGAGGCTCAGGTAAGTTTACATGACCTTAAGTTTTGCTTATAATTCTCTCGTGTTCTCTGTCACATGTGTATCTGCTTTGAAGTTGCGAGGTGAGGGGAGTAGCTTCTAACATCCTTTGAAAAAATTAGGCTTTTATGGCAGCGAGACGAAGGGAAGGAAAAGGAAGAAAGGAAAGGAAATTTTGTTTGCCTTATTGGTATTAACCATTTCTTACATCGCCAATATGCCATCAACCTTGAGAACGTAGATCTTATGTCCCATATCCTTGTAGTAACACTGGCTCACTCATCCTTCAAAACGGAACGCAACAATACTATGTATTACTGTTTAGCGGTAGAATATCTGCTAAATGGATACTACCCGAGGCCGGATTAACCACGTAGCAAGAATAGCAGTTGCTACAGGCCCCGAGCAAAAAGGGGCTCCACCGGGGCAAGTTATAAGTAAAAAAATATTTTATGAATTTAGGAGAGATTTCCTTTCATCGGATCAAGTCCGATCAATGGCTCTCGGTAGCATGCGCAAGCGATCCCGTGGCGCCCCCCGAGCAGACGGAGCGGATGACGAAACCGCTGGTTTTTCTAGCTGGTTATTCCGGCACCTGGATTAAAAAAAAAAGGTCAGATCAAGAGCCTCCCTCTAAGGAAATTGCTACGGACCCCGCGTTTGCTTAATCTGGCACTGATACCTGTGACGCTCAGACGGTCTTGTACAGAGCCCTACTTCTGAACACAAACTGTTAATTTACGTTCGTCGATTGTCATAATTATTCAAATAAAGGTTAATATATTACACCTCGTGAGTTTCAAAGAGTTGCATCTGTTATTTAGGATCATTTAGCTCTTGAAGCGCCGTTAAACATATACAAAATATTTCATCATGGCATATGCAATAAGTGCATTGTACTAAAGCGTTGTTATTAAATTTATAATGTAAGCTAAAATATCTGTGAAAATATAACTCTTGCTACTTATTAATATTAAATGTTTCAATATTTAATTATACTAATATATTTTTTCAGCCATATTCATATATTTATTATTACTTTTTACTCTCTTCAATTCCCAACTTTAATCGCGGTTACATCTGTGTATAATTAATAAAAATATAATAAAGGTATAAAAATAAGCCTAGAGCCTTCCCCGTTTAAATTCGAGCCAGTAGTTCCTGAGATTAGCCGGATCAAACAAACAAACTATTCAGTTTTATAATATAAAACTGAATAGTAACCGCGATTAAAGTTGGGAATTGAAGAGAATAAAAAGTAATAATCAATATATGAATATGGCTGAAATATTTTTTCATGTATAGTTAACATCATAGTGAGCTGGAAATTAATAGTCAGCCGGCCACATGAACTTTTAAAAATGTGGAAAATAAAGTGATAGGACGCCGGATGAAATTGAACTATATCATTGCTTAGATATTCGAAAATATGCAAACATATATATATACAGAATGTAACAAAATTCGTGTCCGACCCGTGAAGTGGTTATTAGGTATCGTTAGTCGGTTCTATTTTTGTAATAAATTTTAAAATTATAAGCAAAATTTTACCCCGAAAAAAAATAATTTGACTAAATAACGACAATTATATTGCAACACAGGAGCGGGCGTCAGCGCTCGATAGCTATTACCCATCGGGAAGGTCGGAGACGAGGTCATGAACTCAGTTGTCCATGAAATTTACGTCATTTACAATTGAAAATGAAAAAAAAAAATTTTTATGAGTCATTTTTTGCATAATATATTTTTTTTTTTACATAAATAGAACCGACTTACGATACCTAATAACCACTTCACGGATCGGACACGAATTTTGTTACACCTGTATATAGACATAACGATATAAGTATGTTAACATCATGTCGGTTCAGTTCCGACCCGAATAAATATAGAATAGTCAAAGTTGGTGTCCGACTTGGTGGTAGGGCTTTGTGCGAGCTCGTCTGGGTAGGTACCACCCACTCATCAGATATTCTACCGCAAAACAGCAGTACTTGCTATTGTTGTGTTCCGGTATGAAGGGTGAGTGAGCCAGTATAATTACAGGCACAAGGGACATAACATCTTAGTTCCCAAGGTTGGTGGCGCATTGGCGATGTAAGCGATGGTAACATCTCTTACAACGCCAATGTCTATGGGCATTGGTGACCACTTACCATCAGGTGGCCCACATGCTCGTCCGCCTTCCTTTGCAACAAAAAAAAAAGAATAAGTTGGATTGTAATTGAATCAGGATCGCATTGTAGTCGTTATAGATTAGTAGAAGTCCCTACTGCTTGGGCCCGGCCAAGTACCAACGCAGACAGGCATGCACTTAGCACTACCATCAGTAATAACTTGGTGGTAGGGCTTTTTTATTTTAAATACTTTCTAAATCTACCCTAAGCTCAGCAGTGGGACATTAACGGCCGAATACTGAAACGTCATTCAAATATGATTGAATTGAATTTCGCATACTAAATTTTGAAATTAATGACGTTCCAAATAATTAAGTCCCACTTCATTTTAAATGACGTTTCAGTATTCGGCCGTTAGTGCTTTACTTGCAATGATTAACAATAACGCAATAACTTGTTAAGTAATATATACAAAACAATTTTACATAATTAAGGTATGTGAATTATTTTTGTGTCGAAATATGAAACGTTCACGTATCCTCGCTTTGATGTTCTAAGCCATCATTACAGATGAATTTGGACATATAGATCAGTCTAGCGAACTCGTGCGGTAGGAAAATTGCGTACAACATTTATATTTTATCTGTGGTCCGAGTCATGAGAATCAACTCATCAAGTTGAGCGTTTTATGTGTATTGTTTCATAGTTACACACGAGACACTAAATGTCCTCATAAATTGTTTGATGGAAAGCAATTGCACGTCAGTGTATCACGAAGAACTTTGTATACTACTGACGACAGTGACCGACGTGGCAATACTGGTTGAATAGAGCTCAAATAGCGACTACCAAGGTGATTCTGGACTATAATTTTAGAATGGCGATCCATAGTTGAGACGCTAACGTCATGTATAGGCTGATCGAACATCATATCGATGCAGTCTAATAGATGCAGGGTGAACACTTCAACCCTCATTGAGGTCGACAGAAGTGGCGGCCAAGTGGGCAAAGTATGGGCAAGGTCAGGGTATCATGTATTTATTAAACTTGTTCTGTGTGGGAATTCCGTAATGAGACGCGCACTTGGCACACGTGATTTTGAGGGCTGATTCCGCGCCTGAGATGCAAGTTGCAACAAAGAACAACCAATCTTTGAAGACTACAAGATACCACATCAATAAAATATATATTATTTACAGTTAATAATAATCTATACTAATATATAAAGCTGAAGAGTTTGTTGAACTACTGGTTCGAATTTAAAAAAAAAATTGTGTTAGATAGTCCTCTTATCGAACAAGACTCTAGACTTATTTTTATTAATAACACGCGGGTGAAACCGCGGGCAAAGCTAGTTATCAATAAATAGGAAATAAATATTTTTATAAATGTTGTATAATACAATACGCTTCTCGCTGACAACTTAAGCCGTACACACAAACAATTAATCGATACCTGAGCGCGGCGAGACGGCTCACGACTCGAGATTAGGCAACGCGGACTTCAGTGACACCGCTGGATTAGTTGGGACTAAAATCCATGTTATACAAACTTTGATTGGCCGATGACGCAGTTTTTGCTGTCATATATTATTTGTTTTTATTCAGTTATTTAAAACTAGCTGATACCAGCGACTTCGTCCGCGTTACTTGATATATTGACAAAGTTTACTTATGTACGAAAGAAAAATCATCAAAAAGATCGCAAGCAAAAATATACTTTCCTTAAACATACATCACTGAACACGCTGTGCATATACAAATCGTTGTTTCTTGAAACTTTAATATTTTTTTATTAAATGAAGATATCGCAATCATTTTTATTTGATAAGGGTCAAGTGTCTAAGAAATAAAATTTAGAAAATTTCATTGAAATCTATCCAGTAGTTTTCCGTGTGTTATGAACGTTAATTAGGGTTCCGTAGCCAAAGGGTAAAACCCTATTAATAAGACTCCACAGTTCGTCCGTCTGTCCGTCTGTCACCAGGCTGTATCTCATGAACCGTGATAGTTAGACAGTTGAAATTTTCACAGATAGTGTATTTCTGCTTAATTTTAATACTAAAAACAGAATAAACTAAATATTTAAGTAGGGCTCTCATACAATAGAGATGATTTTTTGCCGTTTTTATAGATAATGGTACGGAACCCTTCGTGCGCGAGTCCGACTTGCAGTTGGCCGCATTTTTATACACAGTTGTTCTATCCATCTTATCATATTGGTTCACTTATTTAGTTATTGCTCCGATCTTCATTGTCCAATCATACTACGAACCTACCGCATTAAGGGACTTGGCAAACGGAGCGTAGAGCGCTCCAGCCAGGTGGAACAAAACCTGATGTAGTTGGACTTGGAAGTGGAAGGCGAAGATTTTAGTCTTCGAGAAACAAATGTACAACAGTGAACTTAAATATTCAATGTGCATAATATTAAATAATCAATTATTTTAAATATATAAATTTATTTCCGTTTTACTCATACTCTCCTCCTTTACCTTGTACTAGTTACCGCCCGGGGATTCACCCGGGTGTGACGGATACCCTAATCTCCGGATACCAAAATTTCATGAATCGTTGGTGTAGTTAAGATGCAAAAGCGTAACAAACAAACAATAAATAAAGAAGCTCATTCAAGCTTCACATTTGTAGCAAATTAGATTGCGTCCTGTATGATAAAAATCATTAAAAAAGTACAATTAAAAATAAACGCCATTATTCTTCAAAGAAAGCCGTTAAACGGTAAAATAAAATATATGGCCCGCCCGAACAGGGACTTGAACCCTGGACCCTTGGATTAAAAGTCCAATGCTCTACCGACTGAGCTATCCGGGCTCGTGATGTAACAGGCAAAATTACAAATTAGGATGTTACAACAAGATTACGGAAATATTATACATATTTTGTTTTTTCCTAAACTTCTCATGCACATTTGTTTGATAGATTATTTTCATTGATGCAATAATAAGGCCACCTTTTATCAAAGTCGGATCCAATAGAGGGCGTAGGTTATTGGGGTCATCAGGTCATGATTCCCCTGGGCATTTTATTCATCCTTTTATTCGACATTTTATGTTATAATTTTTTTAGGAATATAAGTCAATAGTTATTTGTCTATGGTTTTTTCTTAATATCTTTGATTGTCCGCCACAAAGCTACGTGTTAGTAGGCTCTATGCCCGATACCTCTGTCATACTTGACACTTAAATAGTAAATAGTTAAATAAACAACACAAACACCATATAAATAACACAAATATATCATTTAAGTTAATGACTGTTATTGTTAGTGGCTATACGATAATAGTCCAAGATTTTTATACCTTCGCTCTGCATGAAATGACACTACTCGATATTTTTGATGTTAAAATTCCTGGACTTAGTTCTTTTTGCGGTTTAAGTTGCTCGCGTGATGTGTTATTTTAAGTAAGATTTACCATTATTGTTTTTTATTTATTTAGGTTTTAAGAAGTGAAAACTTCTTTAGCATCGTTGTGATTTGAAAGTCGATGAAATGAAAAAGCGACAGTAAAAAGAGACAGACACATAAATTCATAAGATTTAACGTGGAAGAAATCGAGATAGGAAGCATTATACAGTGTTTCTTATGATCATGGTTCTCTTTGTGCTCTGCTTGCTGCTGCTTCGGGGGTACCCCCCACACGTGTTTACCAAGGCATAGTTTCCACTAATATACAATACAAAGTTAATATACAATACAAATTAATTCATTGTATGACTTCATAAGTCTACTAAGAGTAATATCATGATTTAGTAAAAGTGATTCCACTCATTGGCTGGGTAAGGCCTAAATTTGACGTGAGCAAGTTACATTTTGAAAGGCCCTCTGTCTAGATTGAATAAAAAACAAATGAATTTATGTCAATAAGTTATGTCAATAAATATTAATGATGAGTCCCCCGTGGGTCTTCCCGGATCGAAAGCCGGTAGACGGTGGCCCACGTTGCCCACGCCTTATTTATAATAAGCGGTAAGGAAAAATTTAAAAAACGGCAACACAACGTCGAGCTTCTGTTAGTAGACGCTGATGAAATAGTTTTAATAATTAAGCACCTAAACAGTTCATATTTATATAGCAACTTCAATTAACTGAAGCTGTTACGATGACCACAGAAACAATCGCATATAATAATTATTTTACAATATTTGTGATAATTTTATGTGTTACGTTCTAAAATTTAAATCTATTCTTGCCTATTCATTTTAAACATAGTATTAAAATATCGTGTAAGTTGGTGGTAGGGCTTTGTGCAAGCTCGTCTGGGTAGGTACCTACCACCCACTCGTCACATGCAAAACAGCAGTACTTGGTATTGTTGTGTTCCGGTTTGAAGGGTGAGTGAGCCAGTGTAATTACAGGCACAAGGGATATAACAAGTTAGTTCCCAAAGTTGACGGCACATTGGCGATGTAAGCGATAGTTAACAATTCTTATAATGCAAATGTCTATGGGCGTATGACCACTTACCATAAGGTGGTAAAGTAAAGCAAGTAGCCATAAGCTCGTCGCCTACTTATTAAAAAAAACTAGAGAGCAAGATACTGTTGTTTATTATAATATTTCGAAAACATTAAAATAAACATGATATAAAAAATCGTGACAGCTAATCAGATAGACGAATTAGCTATAAGAAAAACCTAATACCGGTGACTGTGCATAAATCACTGCTGTACCATCTCATTAAACGCGCCCGATGTTTACCGAAATCGCGAGTCGAGACCTTGCTCCGAATCAATCTAATCGATACTCGGATGATCGTGATACGCTCGTCATAATAACGGACTCGATTATGAAACACTAGTGATGTTATCTTGTTTATTATTTCAATACGAATAAATCCGATTCGATTTTTAAACATGTTTTTTTAATTTTGAAATTGATTAGACAGCTTCATAATATAAAGTATGATAGCCGAGATGGTCCAGTGGTAAGAACGCGTGAATCTTAACCGATGATGGGTTCAAACTCGGGCAAGCACCACTAAATTTCATGTGCTTAATTTGTGATTATAGTTCATCTCGTGCTTGACGGTGAAGGAAAACATCGTGAGGAAACCTGCATGTGTCAAATTTCATTGAAATTCTGTCACATGTGTATTCTACCAACCCGCATTGGAGCAGCGTGGTGGAATAAGCTCCAAGCCTTCTCCTCACAAAGAGGAGAAGAGGCCTTAGCCCAGCAGTGGGACATTCACAGGCTGTTACTTTACTTTTATATAAATTATGTAAAATTGATAACCGTCATGTAAAAACTTATAAATTAAAATATGTAAAGGAACGTTTGTGTGCAAAGGTTATTACACAATAAGTGGACGCGGTAGGCCGACATACGTTTTGCAGGGCAGTGTCGTACTATCGAATTTGTCGGATTATAGAGTACTGCCTAAGTCCCCCTATAGTCCAGATTTGTTTACAAAAGAGTACCTTGTAATCCGACAAATTACAGATCCAATGATAAGATTCTATACTCTGAAGTACAAATCATACTTAATTATATTATCTGCGTCAAATATAGTAAATTAAACAACACAATAGAGAGCTAAATTTTATTATGATATTAACGCCATTAACGCTATGGATATTACAAAAAATAATAACTTTTCATCAGTTATTGTATGTAGAAACAAATGTACATACTAAAATAATCAAAAATTATGAATAAGAGACATGTCCGATTACAGGGGGTGCCGGATTAGACAGGGGCCGGACTACCGGGGTCCACTGTAGTTAGTATCGTTATTTGTATCCAAACCGGTTTGGAGCAGTGGTGGAAGTGGAACCTCTGAGTTATGATGTTAATTAGACAACTTGGACTCCCAGCGCTTGGAAAGCGCGTCAAGCCGTTAGACCAGCCCTCCTTGTCATCGGTCGTGTTACATCGATATCGTTGACGAGATTTCGTTGGAATGATATTATTATTACATTTTTGACGTGACAACGTCTAATAAATCGATGAACGCTGGCTGCATGCACGAAAAAAGAATGACTCATTGTCCCGTTACGCTCATTGTCTCGTTATGCCGTCACTCGATTGGCCTATGAGTGCAAATAAAAGTAAATTTATCAATTAAATTGTAGATTTCATTTCACTCCTTCTTTGTATCCATACAGAATAATGATAATTCAACAAAAATGATTCAATTTTATTTATTAAAGTATGCAGTCATTTCATCAATGTTTTGTTATGACGTTGTCACGTTAAACTATCGTCCGTAAACCGACTTTACAGCCAACCATTTCTTAATATAAATTTTCTCACAACATGGTATCGCACGCACAAATATTATTTTCACTTGGGATTCTTACTGAAACCACTACGATGGTCTTCGGCACGAAACGAGTTGAGAGGAATGCTATGTTTTATCCAATAAAATTATATATTCGCATACCATACGATCGGCATGTTAGCTCGAGGCTGTGATTGTAACCAGTCTCTACTCGCTATTATGAAATTATCGATCTTTATCGATTGCGATGCGCATCATTAACAGCTTTTTTAACTTCGGTAATTGGCTTTAAGCGTAATTATATGGTATTGCAAATGTATTAAT
The DNA here is from genome assembly GCA_963151315.1 of Nymphalis c-album. Taxonomy (NCBI): domain Eukaryota; kingdom Metazoa; phylum Arthropoda; class Insecta; order Lepidoptera; family Nymphalidae; genus Nymphalis; species Nymphalis c-album. The sequence continues at coordinate 947,423 of OY720612.1, forward strand.
AACACCTTTTTAATATGGTTTATAAATAAATTATGTAATATTTCTTTTCAATATTAAAGTTACTTTAAAAAATCTTTGTTTAATAATATTTTGATATGAAAAATCTATTAGCGTACTTCAGGGGTAAGATAGCTTCGTATGCCGTGACTGCAAACAGTATGATGCTGTCATATGTCCCCTCTTTCCCGCCGCCCTCCACTCCACGGCTTTTTCCCAGTGGAAAATTTACTGGTGGTAAGGTAATTAGCATGCCCGTCTGGTTAAGTACCACCTTATCAGATATTCCACCGCTATGTAACAATATTTCTTATACCGACAATGCACCACATACCACTTCCAAAAAAAAAACCACCTACAATTTAAAATACTCAAAGCTTTTTCCCAGCAGTGGGTCTGGGGTTAATATCTGCGAAAATCATAAAGATATGAATATACGATTGAATAAATGGTACGCTCAAATAGTTACAAATTGCACGTATAAGTAATGGTTGCATTGAAATAGATGAAGCTCGTATTACACGCATTTAACTGGATCACGACGCATCTTTAGGTGATTGTAGTGCACACGCCGTGGATTATACTCTACTTTACTAATTGAAAAGTTCAAACAATTTGAAATTTAAATAATATTTTATTAAAATATATTTTGGCTTACAATGTGTAACTACTACTACTACTTAAAATCTACTAGTCATTATAATATTAAAATATAAGAAGTGTCATTTTTTTTCTTAACAGATGTGAAAGGATACTTGATATTATTAGCAGTTGATATCCTGCGAAGTTACAAATAAATAATAAAGAAAAACAACAAATCAATTTACATTGTTTTAAATGAAATTCTTATCAATGAAATACATGTTGTTTTTAATTTAATTAAATATGTTCATTTTTTTTTATGTATGATTAGTGTAAATCCATCTGCAAATACATATATAACCCACCTACCATATTCCGTATTATTTTACATATTCTTAACCGGGGAAGCTTTTGCACGACTGTGGGTTATTTATCTATTGTTATTTACCTATTTGATAGAATATAATTTATACCAATAAATGAATATGTATATATGAAAATAAATGAATGAGCAAAAATTGTTACAACAAAAATCTGAGCAAAACAATACCTAAAATCATATAAAATTGTTAGTAGAGCATACTTACATGCGTGTGCCTTTCTTATGAGATGCGCCACATATTTAGTGTTTAACGATTGAAGAGGTATATAAGGTGAGACGGACTTACCTTAGATCATTCGAAAACCTTCTCCTTATCAAATAAGTTATAACTTATATCAATCTCTTGGTGTTGTGTTTACAAGGTACATCATTTTAGTTTATATTTTGTATACATATATACCTACCTACATATAACATTAGGTAACGTGTATTTTATTGTTATTAATTATTTAAAAATAGTCGGTTCTTTAAGAAATATACATTTAAAAAAAACCGCGAAAGTAGTTTCGCTAATCAATTGAAAGAGTACTAATTAAAAATAGTGTTTTGGCATGGTATGCGATAAATATATGAATATATAGTAAATTAATAAAAACATATATAAATAGATATCAATATTTATTTATTAATTGCTAAATAAAATATTTATTTTTTTAAGATCATCCCACCGACTTGTCGACAGCAGAAAAAATGAAGGTAAGAAATATATTTAATTAATATAATCAACAGACATAAGATGGCCCAGTGGTAAGCAGGGCCGTCTTTAACCTATTGGAGACCCTGGGCACATTAAGGTAATGGGGCTCCTATGGCCAAAACATGTTTTTTTCGGTAATAAAACATGTTTATAGATTGGTGGTCTGGCAGGGATTAGGGGGCCCCAATCGATGGCGGGGCCTTGGGCACGTGCCCAGAGTGCCCAATGGAAAAGAGGGGCCTGGTGGTAAGAACATGGGAAGTTTAACCATTGACTGCGGGTTCAAGTCCGCGGTGGCACTAATTTAGTGGTGCCTTCATGTGCTTATTTAGTATTCATTTATCTCGTGCTTTCCGGTGAAGGAAAAAGTATTGAGGCAACATGTACGTCATAAGAAAATCCGTCCGCTTACCCGTCAACCCGCATTGGAGCAGCGGTAACTGAACACAAAAGTATAGGAGGTCCTCCAGACCGATTTCGGCCACGGCGGCCAATCTTAAGAGAGATTAGCCAACTGTGCAGGAGATATTATAGTGCACAAGTGTGTACGCAAACACAGGTGCACTCTCTTTTCCTTAGCTCTCATAATCCGATGGGACGGAAATCCGACACTACCGGAAAGAGTGAAAAGTATAGGAGGGATTAACTCAACAGTGGGGAATATACAGACTGTTATTTGACTTTTTAATTTTTTATTTCTTTATTATTATAAATGTGAAAGTGAATTTGTTTGTTACACTTTCACGTGTGAACTACTCAACCAATTATCATAAAAGGACATAAATTCCCCCCCAAAAACACATACGTGCGCAGACGAAGACACAAGTGGTAACTAGTACATATATAATAGAGATTTATTTCTTCAGATCTTCATAGTGTGTGTGCTTCTCATCGTTTCATCATTAGCGGAACCTCCGGTTAATAGGTAACGTACCAATTATATTATGGGATTTAGTAGCTTTTAAGTATTAACTCGAAATATCATTAAACTCTGGGTAACGAAACATTATATCAATAAAGAGAAGTATAAACAAATATTACATTTAATTTAGTATCACAGTCTATGCTTTTGTCGAGCCAATTAAATGGTATGTTTGAATATTTATTGTAAAAATATATTTTTCGCTGTCGAGTAACTGTTTTGCCAAATCAAACTATATGTTAACTATATGTTCAATGCAATCGAATAAAAATTACGAATAGAGTAAGAATATACACAAACAGATTTTTTTTAAGTTTAATTGTATTAATTAAGAATTAATCAGAAATGAATATTTCGTTTCAGATACCTACCCCCACAAGGGCAAAACAGGGGAGCTACACTAACAAAAACGTACGGCACTCCAAGCTTCGGTAGTCAGACGCAAAGCGGAGCTGGGTTCAGGTCCGTACATAATAAACTATGTAATACAGGCAATATCTGTTTCACGAAAATAATAGTTCTGTCTTGCACCTCAATTCTGAGTGAGCGAGTATTATACAGACACATCTTAGTTACTAAGTTAATGACGCATTGGCGATGGCGACATGGTTAATATTTCTTTTAGTGCTAATATCTATGGCCAATGGTGACAACTTAACAATAGGTTGTCCATTTCCCGGGCTTTTTATATATATTTTTTAATAAAACACATACGCTAGACTAGTCTTCTTTCAGAATGGCCGCCGTGGAATCGATCAGAACATTATCATCAGCGATAGATCTAAATCCCCTCAGATTAAACGTTAACCTTATGTTAGAAGTGCCGATGACAATAGTTCGATTCCGCGACTTCTACACGATATAAGATTGAAAGAAATTAGTCAATTGCATTTGTAAAAATATACTCTCTTAACTTTATATCTCTTATTTCAGGCAGCCTTCCTCTACATACGGTACTCCGTCCAGATCACGTCCTAACTCCCAATACTTACCACCTTCCAACCAATATGGTCTCCCTAGTTCTAATTCCCAATCACCAACCAGCCAATATCAAGCACCAGTCAGCCAGTACCAAGCACCAACTAGCCAATATCAAGCACCAATCAGCCAGTACCAAGCACCAACTAGCCAATATCAAGCACCAGTCAGCCAGTACCAAGCACCGACAAGGCAGTATCAAAGTCCATCAACTGATTACGGTTTGCCAAACCAAGCTCAAAGTTTTGGCCAAACCGGTACCGACATTCAACACAACGCACCTTCTCAGGTATATGGAACTCCTGGAACCGGACGAGGTAATTAATCATTTATTTCTGCTATTATTTGTAATATATATAACACCTATATTAACATGTATATGTTATACATAATACATTTTATTTTGTTACTTGTGTTATATGCGAATGTTTTCAAGCTTTATATTTCAATAGGAAACAACCAGCAGAGCAGACAATATCTACCCCCTGGTGGTGGATACGATGACGGCAGCAATGGGGTTAGTTCTTATATATGTAAATTGTCAGTTATATACTTTTTCTAGATTACCTCTTTTGTCTAATGGCAAGCTCAAAGTTAATCGTTATTCTAAAAATAAAATTACTCGGTGGAAGAGCTTTGTGCAAGCTCGTCTGGGTAGGTACCACCCACTCATCAGATATTCGTCCGCAAAACAGCAGTACATAGTATTGTTTTGTTCCGGTTTGAAGGATGAGTGAGCCAGTGTAATTACAGGCACAAGAGACGTCATAACATCTTAGTTCCGCAGGTTGGTGGCGCATTGGCGATGTAAGCGATGGTTAACATTTCTTACAATACCAATGTCTATGGGCGTTGGTGACCACTTACCATCAGGTGGCCCATATGCTCGTCCGCCTTCCTATACAATAAAAAAAAATCCTAAAATTGTCAATAGCCCTCTGGCCTAACTAAAAGAGTGAATAGAGAACGTATGTGTTTGCCAATATATTTCTGCACAGCCAGCCTGGTTGGATAACCCTCGAGACGGATACAAAAACACTAGGAAAAACCAGTCAACCACGTTTTCTTTTACATATTTTTATACAATTTCAACGTCAGAATCTTCAATATTAAAGATTCAATTGCTTATTGATAGTCGAAAATCTTTTTTAAAATAAATACAATATTAATTGTATGCCTTCCACAGGAACCAGCAAACTATAACTTCGAATATATGGTAAAGGACGCGTACTCCGGCAACGACTTCGGTCACCGGGAATCAAGACAAGGAGACAGGGCTGAAGGCTTATATTACGTTCTGCTGCCTGATGGTAGAAAACAGGTGAATACTGCACTTATATGTCAAAACGTCGTGATCGTCTTCTTATTAAGAAATTGTTCATATCTTCAGCACTGGTATTCATATCATAATGATCCCGTAGACATAAAGGCAGCACTATATTTAAAACGCCCTTCATAACAGAGTCACTTCTACGAACGCACACAATATATTTAAGTGCTTTGCGTGCAATTTAATAAAATTTCAAGATCACATTTTAATTATAGCTTAATGCAAGTTATAATCATACTGTAATGATATTCTTTCATGTCTATAATAATAAATATAAATAAGTTCTAAAACTTCTCCTCAAAAGAGGAGAGGAGGCCTTAGCCCAGCAGTGGGACATTCACAGACTGTTACTGTATGTCTATAATATGAACAAACATTTGTTTATAGACCGTACAATACGAAGCTGACCAAGATGGCTACAAGCCGAGAATATCGTACGAAGACACCGGCGCACGCGCAGGCTACAATGCTAACAGCCAATCAGGTTACGACGATCAGTACTCTAGCGGACCATACTAAAGTTGTAATTAATTTAAAATTCTTACTTATTTATTTATTTTAAAGGTATTTTTATATAAATATTTTATTTAAATACAATTTCATTTTGAACAAAACATATTTGCTTGTAATATATAATTATTTTATTATTCAAAATATGACATAATTGTTTACATTGTCTGTGACAGTCTACAGATTAGTTAGTATTTTTATTCACGACTTGGCTATGATAATGGATTATGAGCGTTTGTTGTAAATAGGTTTTTATATAAATTATATAATTATACCTATTAATGACAGTTTTTATTAATAAACGCAAATATTTTGCGGTTAAATAAGGCCAGTAAGCACAAAGTTACTTTATAAGAAATGTTATTTTTAGTAACTCACTTTATAATCTGTAAATATTTTAAATAAAACACGCTTTTTTAAATAATATATCTTTTTATTTTGCCTTATTTACTACGTATATATTAAACTGAATTTAACCACTTGACTGATGCTGAAGAATTACTTAACATATAGCCTATTCCAACCACAACAGGAATAAACCCAAATAAACAAATTTGACACCGTATTAATGCGATATCATTGGTCATCGATATCAATTGACGCGATGTCATTGGTCGACATCTTGAATAATCTATGACATTCACCATGGATGCGCGAAAAGATGGCGTTTTCAATGTCCGCGAAGTTGTATTCGGAACTTTGGAAGTTAAATGAATGTGGTTATAAATAGTTAACTGGAATAGTGTTGTATTATGAATAAGGATAAATTAATCAAGAACTGTTTACAGTGCATAATAATGCAGAATGATTTGACAATCGCATGCAATTTGTAAATCTACATTTATTTCTATTCCAATTGGAATAGGGTATATGAGAATATTTATTATCTTAATTTCTGGAGTCTGGACTGTATTAACTAAACAAGGTGTACTATAGTTGGACTTTATTAACAAAATGAGTTGTATGTACACACATTACAATACATAATTATGTATCATTATGGAACATTAATATGGACAGCAAAAACATTTTAATTTTATCATTATGAGATAAATTTGTGCTTATTTTAGCGTTTTTAATATAAATTATGCAAGTAAATAAATTAATAATTATATTACAATCACAATGTAATGTTATTAAACAAAAAATGTATATCACCGGTTTAATTCTATTTTGAGATATAAATTTAAATACATATGTAAGTCAATTGACTCACATTTGTATGGACACCAAAAAAAATTACTTTTTATAAATGTAATTAAAATTACGTAATGAGATCCATTTATGTTTGTGTTAGAGAAAATAACGTCAACCAAAACCAATTATAGCATAATTGAACTGATGGTGTCACATCAAAGTGAATACAAAGTATGTCATTATTTCAAATGTAGAATTAATGAGCCATTTCACCTACTTTAAATGGAAATCAAAATTATTTACGTTGATCAACTTTTTTTTCTGACTGTAACGGTTCAAGACACAAGTGTACAAGTAATGCAGCCAGAGTCCCGCCGCCATTTATAAATAACTATGCAATTGTTATATAAACAGAATTTTCCAAACTAAATACGTTTAATGACCGGCCGTTGAGAAAATACGTTCAGACAGATCCATCATCGGAAAGTAACGTAACTTAAAAACGACGAGGAATCTACGTTTAAAATTGTTGATTTCAATATTCAATTCTATTCAATAATAATATCAATAATTTTTTTATCCTTATGACTTACAATCCAGGTAAACTGAACATTTTTAAATACATAATACGCTTTTAAAAAGTTACTTCAACTGCTTATATTTTTAGGTGACCAACAAACTCTTTTGTGATCAATTATTTTTACTTAGAACTAAAGACATTACTTATTAAGGTAAAAGGAGAATTTACTAATGAATGAACTTTACTTTGAAACAGCGCCATCTTGTGACAATAATCGGAATTTCATACAAATCGCGGTCAATGTCAATAACGGTCTTGTATACAGGTCAACGGAGCTCAATTTCAGCGGTGAGAGATTGGTACGATCGAGTCATAACTTTTATTTCGCGTCAACGCCGCTGTACGTCGTTGCTATCGATGGGTGTCACGTGCCGGTTGAGTGACGCGCGGTACGCATGCGTTACGTGTGAGAAAAAGAGACAGAATGCTATCCTGTCTTCGTTGCACAGCACAACCATCTATCGTCATGCCTCTGACGGCTGTAAATTGAACAAAACAGCGCAACCATTATGCCGACGTATCCCCACTACCGTTGTTGATAGACCTGTGTACAAGACCGTGATGTCAATGCTGGACACACTGATAACATGCTTCATTTATCAGATTTCGAAACATGGATTCTAGCCTTAACTCATAATATGTTTTAATGTACAATAGTTACATAAGTATATATACATTAAAATACAAACAAAAACTTTAGTAATATCGACTAGTTACAGATTCCCATGGTATTAAATAATACGTAATAATTAATATCTTATGCAAATTAAACTTAAATTAATCAACAAATTAATATTAAGCGAGAGGAACAACGTTATCGAGACTCAAGAGATTATATAATATACATGGTGATTATTTTTTAAAATTCACCTATATACATATATACGATGAATTTTACATATAATATAGTTTTTGGTTTATTTCTTAACATTAAAAAAATATACAGATTCGAGTTGTTTTATATATCATTAATTAAATAATATATATATGTATATATAATTTCGAAGCGAAATATTTCAAACGAAGGCGTAATATAATGGTAATGTGTACGTAACAGATATACACGAATGCGAGCATGTAAAGCAGTATCCAGACATGCGCTCAAGTAGTTGTCACTAGAGCGTTAGTGTATGTTGTCGCGGCAGTAACAAAACTTGTTGAGATGAGGGCTAATCGCGCTTATACAGCCCGGCTCGTTGTTGTATCTGGAAACAGAAAATTTCATTATTTACTAATATTATTAATGTATGAAAATATATAATATTATTTAAAGTAAGTTTGTACGTTTGTGCAATAAGCTTTGACGTATATAAACTATTCAATCCATCATCATGAAATTTTGCCTATAGAGGTACAGAAGGGACTTAGAGTACAAAACACCTGCAACCACCCGCCCCCTCCCCTCCACTTCCTCAGGTTCGGGCGGAACTTAGTTATATAAATACAATAACTACCTAATTGGCCTAGCTTGCTTGTAAGCCTTCCAACCAGAACACAAAAATAGTAAAGTTTATATAGCGAATAATGTGATAAAGGTACTCACGCGTTCGTCCGTGATATATCCCTCGTATTGATTTCATATCTGTCCTCCTTCACGACGTACGACATCGACGCTTCGTACATGCCACTACCCGGGCCCACCTCGATCTGGAATAACAATTTATATACCATAACAAAATGTACATAATATAGTTAAGCGGTGTTAGATGTCGATATGTGTTTGTGTGTGTGAGTTATTGGCTTGTGTGTAATTTGTTTGTGAATATAATATTTTAATTTAATAATACCACTACTTTATCACAATGTTTCACCTTTACCTTCGAAACGTAAATATTTTTTTTTTCCAGCTTATTGCCGTCCACTGCTTGACGAAAGCCTATATAGGTAAAGTAATTTCTTAATAGAAACTTTAATTTCAAATGAAATAATTACGAACTCACCTTTACTTGATAGTTCTCCCTTTCCTGCTTGAGCCGGGCACCGAACCTGCCCACGTATCCGTCTGTGTCCTTGGCCTCCACGAACGTCAGCACGCCGTTGTTGGCGACCTGCTTCATCACCCACGGGACCGACTTTAGAGTGCGGACGACACACTTCGACCTGCGAAATACAAAAAGTGTATCGGCGAGCGAGTCGATGAGCCACAGTGGTGTGTGTGTGTGCTCACCGCACGCTCTCGGCGAGCGAGTCGATGAGCCGCAGTGGTGTGAGTGTGTGCCCACCGCTTGCTCTCGGCGAGCGAGTCGATGAGCCGCAGTGGTGTGTGCGTGTGCTCACCGCACGCTCTCGGCGAGCGAGTCGATGAGCCGCAGTGGTGTGAGTGTGTGCCCACCGCTTGCTCTCGGCGAGCGAGTCGATGAGCCGCAGTGGTGTGAGTGTGTGCCCACCGCTTGCTCTCGGCGAGCGAGTCGATGAGCCGCAGTGGTGTGTGTGTGTGCCCACCGCTTGCTCTCGGCGAGCGAGTCGATGAGCCGCAGTGGTGTGAGTGTGTGCCCACCGCTTGCTCTCGGCGAGCGAGTCGATGAGCCGCAGTGGTGTGAGTGTGTGCCCACCGCTTGCTCTCGGCGAGCGAGTCGATGAGCCGCAGTGGTGTGTGTGTGTGCCCACCGCTTGCTCTCGGCGAGCGAGTCGATGAGCCGCAGTGGTGTGTGTGTGCTCACCGCACGCTCTCGGCGAGCGAGTCGATGAGCCGCAGTGGTGTGAGTGTGAGCTCACCGCACGCTCTCGGCGAGCGAGTCGATGAGCCGCAGTGGTGTGAGTGTGTGCCCACCGCTTGCTCTCGGCGAGCGAGTCGATGAGCCGCAGTGGTGTGAGTGTGTGCCCACCGCTTGCTCTCGGCGAGCGAGTCGATGAGCCGCAGTGGTGTGAGTGTGTGCTCACCGCACGCTCTCGGCGAGCGAGTCGATGAGCCGCAGTGGTGTGAGTGTGTGCTCACCGCACGCTCTCGGCGAGCGAGTCGATGAGCCGCAGTGGTGTGTGTGTGCTCACCGCACGCTCTCGGCGAGCGATTTGATGAGCCGCAGTGGTGTGAGTGTGCTCACCGCACGCTCTCGGCGAGCGAGTCGATGAGCCGCAGTGGTGTGTGTGTGCTCACCGCACGCTCTCGGCGAGCGAGTCGATGAGCCGCAGTGGTGTGAGTGTGCTCACCGCACGCTCTCGGCGAGCGAGTCGATGAGCCGCAGTGGTGTGTGTGTGCTCACCGCACGCTCTCGGCGAGCGAGTCGATGAGCCGCAGTGGTGTGTGTGTGCTCACCGCACGCTCTCGGCGAGCGAGTCGATGAGCCGCAGTGGTGTGAGTGTGCTCACCGCACGCTCTCGGCGAGCGAGTCGATGAGCCGCAGTGGTGTGTGTGTGCTCACCGCACGCTCTCGGCGAGCGAGTCGATGAGCCGCAGTGGTGTGTGTGTGCTCACCGCACGCTCTCGGCGAGCGAGTCGATGAGCCGCAGTGGTGTGAGTGTGTTCACCGCACGCTCTCGGCGAGCGAGTCGATGAGCCGCAGTGGTGTGTGTGTGCTCACCGCACGCTCTCGGCGAGCGAGTCGATGAGCCGCAGTGGTGTGTGTGTGCTCACCGCACGCTCTCGGCGAGCGAGTCGATGAGCCGCAGTGGTGTGTGTGTGCTCACCGCACGCTCTCGGCGAGCGAGTCGATGAGCCGCAGTGGTGTGAGTGTGCTCACCGCACGCTCTCGGCGAGCGAGTCGATGAGCCGCAGTGGTGTGTGTGTGCTCACCGCACGCTCTCGGCGAGCGAGTCGATGAGCCGCAGTGGTGTGTGTGTGCTCACCGCACGCTCTCGGCGAGCGAGTCGATGAGCCGCAGTGGTGTGAGTGTGCTCACCGCACGCTCTCGGCGAGCGAGTCGATGAGCCGCAGTGGTGTGTGTGTGCTCACCGCACGCTCTCGGCGAGCGAGTCGATGAGCCGCAGTGGTGTGAGTGTGCTCACCGCACGCTCTCGGCGAGCGAGTCGATGAGCCGCAGTGGTGTGAGTGTGTGCTCACCGCATGCTCTCAGTGAGCGAGTTCATGTGCTGCAGTAGCGCGTTCGCGGCGGCTGCGTGTCGCTCGCTGCTCGGCGGCACCTCCTCCCACGACACACACGAGCACCAGTGCGGCTCCACCCCCGCCTCACTGCACGACCGATTCTGTGTTATCTGGAAATTATATAGAGCCTATGTTATAAGTGATTTTTAATTTCATTCTAATTTTAAAAAATCGGACAAGTGCGAGTCGAACTCGCCCACCGAGGGTTCCGTACATATTTAGGGTTGAGTTTATTTGTTAATTTTAAAAATTTTGAATTAAAATAGCAGGTAAGCATAACAGTGCAAACTGTTAGTTTTGGTTAAGTACACCAAAATTATTAGTTACCTATCTATACTTATAAAAAATCGAAAAGGTTTTGTTCATTCTTCGACATAAATCGAAAACTATACACACCATTGAACATCAAAGTTAGGACACCTGACCTGAATTTTCACCATTATTTAGTACTTCAATTCAAAGACATTTTACTCACAGGTTGTAGAAGACTGAGGCCCCTGGTCAAATCAGCGCCGGAAACCTTGTACGGATTCCAGTATTTCCTCAAATCGAGAACATCGAGCACCGTCGCGTATATGTCGTGGGGGGTCGTGAGAACATCGGCATTGTTATCAAGATTGTCCTGCATTTTCCAATGCTTTATTCTAAAAGAGTCCGGCAATCTAATCGCCATTAATGGTAATCTCTCTTCAAGTTTCCCTTGGAGCGTGTTACGGACTTTTGCGTATCTAAAACAGATTTTTGAAAATCTTATAAAATACAAATTTTTGGGTGAAGTTTTGGGACACACTGAGAAAGTGTTATAATATGAAGTAGATAAAAATGGTGGGGAAAATAAAATCATGGCGTTGGGTTGGGTTGGCGGCTGAGGGGCTGAGGGAGTTGCGGGCGGCGAACGCATTATTGCCACGACCTACTTCAGTCGCGCGCCTTACTGCGCCGGCGAGGACTCATCGTTATTGTTCATCAGTAACCGACCCATGAACTTAGGAACTTAAGAAGCGTATTTTATAGACACAATTTTAAATTAACTCCTTTAAATACATAATCGAACTATTATTAAACCATAGATTGATTGTAACTTACCTAGGCCCATGGTCGCCCATGACCATCAGTAATGTATCTTCCCCCATCCCCGATTTTAGGAAGTTAGTCAGGAATTCGGCTGTATCGTCATCAGCGGTCGAAATCATGTTGAAGTCATCGTGGGTTATATCGGCTATAAAGGTGAAACAAAATCGTTTACCGTCAAGACGTAAGAACTGGAAAAAGAAATCAATATAAAATATTTCTTTTATTATCATGATTGATTATTAAAACCTGCAAGGCATGTTGATATGTACCGACTGATTTAATTATTTATTTGAAAATAGATAGGTAGGTTGGCAAATATCCACCTGATGGTACGTGGTTGCCACCGCCCAGAGACATTGGTTAATATTAAACATCCCTTTAAACGCCAATAATTCACCAATTTTGGGAGCTAAGATGTAATGTCCTTACTGCCTCATTCACTCTTCATACCGAAACACAATACCAAGCATCGCTTTTATGCGGTAGAATAAGTGATGAGTGGGCGGGATTTCACAAGCCATAATGGTAAATGGTGACCAATTCGATGTCTATGGTAGCTCGTCGGCACTGTTGGGAAATAATATCAACTAGATTAAGTCAATATATACCTGATCAGTAATATTGAGCATCAGTTTATACTGTGGCGTGTCACCCACACAGTACTTGATCTTGTTGCTCGACCATTTCTTGCCGTTACGCGATTCTTCGAGATAGAACGCCCTGAGGTAATGATCCGCGGGCTGGTGCTGGAAACCGTTGAAACGGTACTGAAACGTGCCGATCCACGGCATATCTTCGAAATACGCCGTGCGATAACTAAAATATCAAAAGTGAAAACATGTGAAACGACCATTCAGGAAAACCATGTATTAACAAGGATAAAATAACTAATTAAATAATATTATTCTTATTATTACGCATTTTAAAGTAAGCAATTACATTTTAAATATTCCATTTTTTTCCTGTCATAGTATTAACCAAAAATTTATATAAAAAACATTTAATCTTAACCATAAATTATTATTTAAAATAAAAGCATTATAACACATACATGAATTTGCATTTGGCATTGCGTAAAACTTGTAATTGATAACAATAAAATTAATCATCTATAGCAACCAAAACTACAAAAAGGGACTGAACTGTTTTTTCTCTACTTATTCATACGTAGACGATGTACCAACATTATGTGTATCAAAATATTAAAGAATCATTGCCACTATCCACTTATAACACATTAAATATTTTATTAAACTACAATGTAAAAATATAGTAAAACAACGGGATAATACAAGATAAAAGAAACATACCCATCCTCTTTCAGCTTTTTAAATATAAACGGCATTGTGTCTAAAGTTGCGTTGTTCATCTTCCTCCTCACATCCGGTAGTTCCAATTCAGTCTTACCGGTAAGTATTGGAAACAAGGCAGCCGGTGTACCATCACCAACTATGTTGTAACTGTTGAGTCAATGATATATATAATGAATAATAACGGTGCGAAAATTGAACCCTGTGGTAGCCCAAGTTTTGTATTTAATTTTTATGTAATTTTATCGGTATGGAGTAACAAGGAGTACAACAGGATCTCAGAAAATATTCAATTGAAAAATTTTAAAGAATCCTTAAATAATGTTTTGTGCTAAACGGCATTACAAAATCATTCACATTTTATATGTATGCACAATTTGGGAATGAAACGATTACTTAAAGGCAAATAAAAAGGTAAATAAAAAAATTTACATAATTGTAAAATAAAAATAGGTGCGTTTTCACAAACGGTAGTAAATTTTTGTCGATCAATAAACAAGGATAACGCTTCTATGTCAGCCATCCAACCCATGGTATGAAACTTACCCGTTTAATACTGTAGCACTAAGTTTCTGGGTCAAAATTTTATAACTCTTCGGCATACGCCGTATGAAACCATTCTTCGAGGTCGAATCGAAACCCAAGATGAGCACGTTCAGTGAATCTTCTCGACCAGGTGGAGGTTTCTTCGGATGGACGGAGGAACGAAATCCAACGCAATGTCCTATCCATTTTATTGGAAGGATGCTGAAATGTTAACAAAATTAAAATATTAGTACCTATTTTAGAAGACATTTGTATTTATGTTGATTCGTGGTATATGAGTTTTTGATCATTGAACCTTGAAAGGCTTTTTAAGCCGAAACGACTCAGTGGCTAGAACGCGTGAATCTTAACCAATCATCGTGGCTTCAAGCCCGTGCAAGCACCGCTTGTGTGCATGTATCTAATTTCACTGAAATTTTGCCATATGTGTATTCCACCACACCGTATTGCTAACCTTAAGCCTTTTCTTCAAAAAAGGAGAGGAGACCTTAACCCGGCAAAGGGACATTCACAGGCTAAGCCTAAGGTTGGCTAGCATGTATGTATATTGTGGAATACAAGCGGTGAATATAAGTGCAAACAGTAAACGCCCCACAGCTGGCAAAAGTAAATCTAAGGATGGGTGGAGATAGCTAAATACATGGGAGCATTTAATTTTACACATACAGGTTCTCTCACAATGTTCTCCATCGACACGAAGATATATAATAAACATAAACAAAGGTCATGGGAAAGTCAATTTGGATCCGCATATGGTGTCCACATGTATCCGAGCAACGTATTAAAATTCTAATTATAACTGTAATAGGTTGATTAACATAACGTTTAGCGGTAAGTTTTTCCTCGTTGTGATATTTATCTGATGTATTCGTCTTATAGAAACGAGATAATAAAATCATTCGTTATCATCCTGACTTCCACGACACAAGTCATCGTCTAGTTTGGAAGTCAATAATTATTTCTGAATAATAACTATAATATAATTAGTCTTCCACATGTCATACCTAGGTTTTATATAAAAAATGTGTCTTTTGTTTATATACAGCATGTAACAAAATTCGTGTCCGACCCGTGAAGTGGTTATTAGGTATCGTGAGTCGGTTCTATTTATGTAAACATTTTTAAAATATTATGCAAAAAAATTACCACAAAAAAAAACAGAGGTCATGACCTCGTGTCCGAGCTACCCGATAGGTAAGAGCTATCGAGCGCTGACGCCCGCGCCTGTGTTGCAATGTAATTGTCGTTATTTAATTAAATTAAATTTTACACGGGGTAAAATTTTTGCTTAGAATTTTAAAAATGATTACATACATAGAACCGACTCACTATAACTAATAACCACTTCACGGGTCGGACACGAATTTTGTTACACCTGTATATAAACAAAAGACACATTTTTTATATAAAACCTAGGTATGACATGTGTGACTACTTATATGATAAATGTGACAGTAACTCTGTATGTTGGTTCCGCTTATTCATATCGGATTGCCATCCCATCGAATTATGTATGCACCTGTGTGTACTCGAGCTCTATAATATCTCATACGTAGCTGGCCATTCCCCGTTCAGAAAGGCCGCCAGGACCGAAATCTGCCAGGTCATCAGTGACGGCAATAAGATGGGATGTTATATTTATTTTAATTTTTTTTAATAGGTATACAGAGTAACAAATGGGCCACCTGATGGTCAGTGGTCATCGCCCACTGACGTCGGCACTGTATGAAACATTAACAATTCCTTAAATCATCAATGCGCCACCGACATTAAGAACTAATTTATTACGTTCCTTATTGCTTATAGTTCACACTGGCTCACTCACCGTCCCAATCGAAACAGGCCAATAATGAGTATACTGGTGTTTGGCGGTAAATATGATGAGTAGTGTCTGCCCAGACGAGCTTGCACAGAGCCTTACCACCGAATGCAATAAATTTATTTAATGATTTTAGAACTATTATTACCTAAAAATTTCCTTACCTATCTTTATGTTTCCCAGAGCACCTGACTTTAACGTGATCACTTTTCGTAAGTACATACGCATCGGATCCGTACACCTCGAACGGCTCACCAATCGTGTACTTCTGATCGCTCTCGTATATTATATCGCTATATGTACAGACGATGTTTCTCATACTGTCCAATATTTCAGGCACCACTTTACATTGAGAATGCTGGAAAAAAAAGCCATTTTATATACCCTATTCCAATCGGATTAAGGATAAAAGTAAACACACAGTAGATTTACAAATTGCATGCGATTTTCTAATATTTCGCGGACATTGAAAACGCCATCTTATCGCGAGTCCATAGTGAATATCATAGATTATTCAAGATCTCGATCAATATCGCGTCAATTGATTTCGAAGGCCAATGATATCGCTTTAATTCGGTGTCAATTTTGGTTGATTCATGTTGTGGTTGGAATAAGGCTATACAACAGACAATTTTTATGGCCCAGTTCTAAAAGGGCTAATGTCTATTTATTGTAAATATCAATCTTACTTTTGTTAAACGCAATAAAAATAAATCAACAGAACAATTTAACTTATTTTATATCCTCTTTTTTTATTTCATTGCATATGGACCACCTGGTGGTAAGTGGTCACCAACGCCCATAGACAATGGCTTCATAAGAGATGTTAACCATCGCTTACATCGCCAATGCGCCACCAACCTTGGGAACTAAGATGTTATGTCCCTTGTGCCTGTAATTACACTGGCTCACACACCCTTCAAATCGGAACACAACAGTACCAAGTACTGCTGTTTTGCGGCAGAATAACTGATGAGTGGGTGGTACCTACCCAGACGAGCCTGCACAAAGCTCTACCACCAAGTGAACGTATATTATGTGCTCTTAAACGATTTCATTGAACATTATACTTATAATTCAATAAAACACACAGCATTATATAAAATCGCTGATATTTTTTAACAATATACGAGTTTTATTGCTCGCTCGAACACGAATATTAATTGTTTTAGAATTATTGCGGACAGTAAATACGCTAGCTAACTATTATTAGTCAATGAAAAATTACTTTCTCGAGACTGTGTGAATAAATAAAGGAAGTAGGTGATTTTAGTTCGAAGATGCAGATGTTTTAGTTTTAAATGATTTACCATATTAATGAAAATTATTTGTAACCACCACTTTATTGGTGAAGACATAGACTTGAAAATAAGCTATTTAATTATCGAAATCTTAATTAAAAATGTTATATAAAATTTGAAACTATTTAGCATATAATGAATAACCAATTAATGGCTGTATGAATATCTCTATAATATAATGACTCTCTGAATGACTATTATTTATAGATTTAATATGAGTTCGCGCTGTAGTTACTGAAGATCGAGACATTAATAAGAATTAATGTAACCTTTTTCGTTAGAAAAAATAATAATAAATACGATGTCCTGATTTGAGAGAATAGATTGGCCAATCTCAAGAGAGACTGGTATTGTATCAGAATTCTTCTATGAAATATCACTCACGTCGAACCTAATGTAATACCATTTCAGAAACGGTCCAATCATTATACAATTATACATATTATACAGTAACTATTTTTAATTGCATATATTTACATTAAAGCCTAATTAAATAATACTGTACAAATCGTGACCGCGATGAATGCTTGCAGCCTTTCCCCTTTGAATCTATACTAATATATAAAGCTGAAGAGTTTGTTTGTTTGATCCGGCTAATCTCAGGAGCTACTGGTTCGAATTTAAAAAATATTTTTGTGTTGTTTAGTCCGTTTATTGAAATAGGCTCTAGGCTTATTTTTATTCATTATATTTATCATATACGCGGGTGAAACCGCGGGGCACAGCTAGTTGCTTGTATAATACGACAAATATAAAAACACTCGACTCACATAACACTTCACCCAATCCCTCCCTTGACATATAACTTTCGGCATTTCCTTGTCAAACTGCGTCACTTCCTTCGAAAACGGATCTAACCTCGGTATCTGACACCCCGTCCCCTTATCCTGTTTCAGCGCTTGCTCTAAACGCCTTTCGATAAACCTGGTAACCAATCACATAGAATTAAAATACAAGTTTAACGAATACCAATCATTTCTATTTATTTAATATTTAAATATAGGATTTTCATTCATGAATGTTTAAAATTTAAATTAAGAATCCAAAAGAAGTAACCGTTGCTAAAGTCTAAGAATTAACAGGAATTGAATTGGTTTGATCAGTTAAAATGAACACACTATCCACAGAAAACAAATAAAAACAATGACTTCCAAATAAATTAAGATTATATTATAATAGCACACTATATATATTATAATCAAATAAATAAATGAAAGTTAAATATTACCTTCTAATCTCGTGTTTAACAAATAAAGCATAACTAATAACAAATACTCAAACATGCGTATAATTTTTAGTGCAGATCATTTTTAACAGCCATTACTTTTCAAGCACAATTAAAAACAAAAAAAAAACAAAAAACAACTCACTCGATTACGGACTTTCTGAAAAAGAACAAAAACATTAAAATTAATCATACATACCTACATGCATTTAATCCATAATAACAACAAATACATTACATACAATTTAAATATATACAGGATTAATTGTAACACACCAACAACCTCGCAGGACTAGATAGCTAACATTATAAGCATCAACTTTTGTTCTACGACTTCGGACATTACTCAATACAAGAAAAAAATAGATTTTACAAGCTTTTGTCGTACTGTCGTGACATTTGTAGGTCTATATTTCATTCATACACGAAAGGACGACGCGACGCGTCGATTTTTGGGATGCGCATAGATTTATAAACGTCCAAGCGGGAAATTAAATGAATACTAATACTAATAAAGTCTAACAAATTATCAAAAGTCGAAGAACAAAAGTTGTTGCTTATGGTGTTAGCTATCTAGACCTGCGAGGTTGCTGGTGTTTTTACAAATAACCCTGTAAGTATATGCGTTTTGCGTAGATATAGCCATGCGCAGTAGAGACCCCTCTTTAATAGCATACAATTCATTTTGTGCGTATTATAATTTTATTACTCGCAATCACTAAAGCAATTATAATATTATGTTCATGGTGAATCTATACAAGTGTTAGTCATAATTATGAATCATAATCGTTTTACACTTTGTAATAAATTTTATACTTTAGAACATTCTTGCATTTTTATGCAATAAATATATGTAAATATGCAGGTTTTGTATTTAGATTTAACAAATCAAAACAACAGTCCGTTGCTTTTTTTATGGCATAGGAAGGCGGACGAGCATATGGACCAACTGATGCTAAGTGGTCACCAACATCCATACGCCACCAACCTTGGCAACTGAGATGTTTCGTCTCTTGTGCCTGTAATTACACTGGCTCACTATAATGCTAGAATATATCATGAGTGGGCGGTAAAGCCCTACCACAGAGTAAAAAGTTCTTATATTATTTGAAACTTAATTCTTTATTTAAATATGATAATTGTTTTATACAATATATTTATTTACTGGTAATAATAGAACAACACCGTGTCACGTTCGAAGTATGCAAAACATCGAACTGATAATCATATTATTTGTTATATATAAACTGTATACATTTATGAGGGTATAATCTCTATGTCCTAAAAAACATATAAAAATGCTATCGCTATAAACAGACAGGAATACAAGTCTTACCGATTATACATCTTTCTTTTCAAACTCACACCTGACCTTACGTTAACAACTCTATAGTTGCTACTGCGAAGTGAAAAAAATAATAATAATTTTAATATTAACATTAGCTTATACACTGACGGCCGAATACTGAAACGTCACTCAAAGTTAAACACTACTTAACATTGAGAAGCTCCTAAATTAGTATGCGAAATTTGAATTTAACGGCTTCTCAAATAATTAAATTGCATTTAATATTTAAGTGACGTTTCAGTATTCGGCCGTGAGTTATACATAATATATCTACATTCGAAATATAATGATTTGTTTCATACTTTATTGTATACTTTTATAAAGTAATCTAATGCACACCTAAATAAAGATTGTATGAAATTCGATACAAAAGGTGATGTCCCCAAGGCCGGCCTCTTCACTCTCAGCATTCAATCTATTGATTATTTAAGTGTATCATGGAACTTGGAAAAGGCCACTGCCAGGCTCGGAGCGTCACGGTAGCATGCGCAAGCGATCCCGTGGCGCTCCCCTTAAGACGGGAAGGGTACCGTGGTGGTTTTAGTCGGTAGGAGTCCGACATAGCCCTCCATCAAGTCATCACATATGGAGGGTATCCATGATGGATTTCCCCACGAAAAAAAGGCCACTGCCAGGCGCTTGACGTTACCACCAATAAAAACTATCATTCTGATAGTTTCAGTAATAATTATCTATTACTATCAACTTGAAGAAAAGCTTGCCCCTAGACTTAGCTAGCTGTCCAAGAGATAAAAATCGAATCTGAGATTTATTTAATAACTAGATGTTCTGTCTGCGACTGTGATATTGAGACAATAAATAAAAATATCAGAAGGTTCTTTTTCCCCGTTTTCTATTCAATATGACCAGAGAAAAATCAAGCGTACCACCAACTGTTTAACGTGGTTTCATAGGTACAAAAAGGTAAACACTGGCTACTTCTAAACTCCAGGAAACCAATCAATTTAAAAAGAGAAACCTCAATATAATATAAAGCCCGACCCGGAATTTAACCATAGCAGATTATGCAGCCCTATAACCTAATCACTAAACCAAAGAGGTTGTATTACGTCATTGAAGTAACGACCGGAACCAAAGCAGATGCAATTTCACGGTAGCGACAACACAACAGCATTATATCTATTGTTGGATTTTTTTTTTTTGAGTAAATGTCAGAATGATTTTTTTTTCAAGTGTTATTGTTAGTTGTCACGCCAATGACATTTTCCATTACATGAACTATCTATACTCAAACGTAGGTAACAAGATTTTAAACGAATATTGCAATGCGTAACTGTTTTTAATCAGAATGAATTATTAATTATCGTTTTATTGTCTTTGTTATCTTAGATAATATGTTCGTTGGTTACGAAAAACCATTGCCGCTGATTTTCTTACATTAAAGACCATCAAGTTAAATTTATCCTGGTACTCCGAATTGAAGAGTTACGGCCGAATATTGAAACGTCCCTCAAATCAAACACTTACTTGAGCGCTACTTAACTTTGAGCAGCTCATAAATTAAAATGAATTCTCGAATTTTTTAAATCTTATAAAACAATGAAAATAGATGTTAGATAGCAAGCGATCCACTCACAAATTTAACGGCATCTCAAATAACTCCGGCTGCCCATTTGACACACATTCTTTAAATGAAATTTCAGTATACGATTTCAGCTTTGAGTGGCGTGTAAAGTGTTAAAAGGCTCAGTGTTAAATAATGCGAAATTTTAAGTTAGCGGCGTCACAAATAATTGAGTTTCACTTAAATATTTGAGGGACGATTCAGGTTTCGGCCGTTAGTAATTTAGTGCAATAAATAAGAGGTAAGAGTGGTCCACTCAGCGCAATGTAGTCAATACATGTCAATATACGAGTGGACCACTTACCAAAGGATATATTAATATTTGCCTACCTTATCATAAGCGATAAGGATATATATCTGATTTATGGTATAATTGATTGTCAGGCGCGAAAGGGGAGGATGGGCATAAAAAATATCATCCATCAAAATTTCATCAAAACCATATGGTCTAATCTCTCCTTCGATCAACAATACTACTAGATAACGCGTCACGGACCAAAACAATACTCAAATGTGGCACCGCCATAAAATGAAGAAAACGATGTAAAGGTTTAATAATTTCAATCTAAACTATGCCTTGTTCCCGAGCAATTAAGTGCGGTTTAGATTGTATTGACATTCACTTACGATCTTACGAAATGAATTACAGAAAGACATAGAAAACGTACAATAACGGTTGTTCCATATTCAACCATATTTTCTTAGCGATAAGTTATGATTGAACGATACTAATTTGAAATAAGCTCACAAACGTCATTGTGTTCTTACTTTTCGGGCCGTTTTCGAAGCGCTTACCGCTAATCCGTACTGGATTATTATAGATATATAGATTATTTATCAAAGCATCTCATTTAAATAACAACTTATATGCGTAACAAATAAGCCATGACAACGAAACATAAGAACAAACAAATCACATGTCTAAGATCTATTTATCTAATACCTTAAGCTGCTGTATATTCCTTTATCGTTAAAATACAAAACCATTGATAAAAAGGATAAAGGCTTTTGTGAGTTATTTAAATAAACACAACATGCATTTCGTATTAATATTATAAACATGCATAGATTCATGCATTATTCATTTATTGATCATGCACAAACATTCGTGTCGATCCTGTTACAAGCTATCTCACGAAAGATTACACAAAATCAAAATATTGATTACTAGCTGTGCGCCGCGGTTTCACCCGCGTATAATTAATAAAAAATTTAACGAATAAAAATCGGCGTAGTACCTTCCTCGATAAAAGGACTTTACAACACAAAATATATATTTTTTAATTCGAACCAGTAGTTCCTGAGATTAGTCGGATCAAACAAACAAACTCTTCAGCTTTATATATTAGTGTAGATATAGATATTATCATCGTCTATATAGTCTCATATTATGCAGAGCAATAATATGATAATGATAACACTTTTAATCCTCACATATAAGGATTTTTTTTTCAATCTCCGAAACTAGACCTTGACTTGAATCCCAATCCAAAATATATTTTTTATCACATCAAATTCAAAACGAAGTATTCAAATTAAAAAATTAAAAATGAACGATATGATAGCAATAATTTATAATCCTACCAAATAAATTCACATACATTCATTACGTATTAATCGTATCAATAGTAACGATTTAAAAGTGCTCGCAAAATTCTACCAGTATAAAGAATATTCTGATTTCGATTATGTACAGAATCGACACTAATGAATCGGCCAGACATGCGAAACCATATAGAATTACCTGATATTAACATTTGGCGGTATGAGCAGATCCGTCACCTTTGATATAGACACCAAAATATCAGAGCTAGGCTTGCTAGTTATTAATTCTAGCCTAGAAGTGCAAACAAGCAACAAGTGAAATAGCTAAAGCCGATTAAAATTGCATGTCTTCGAACTTTAATTACCTACAATTAATATGTAATTAAAAATCAAAGTCACGTACTTAAAAAAAAGCTCTGGAAAAAACCCACCATTCAACCCAAAATTAAATAAAAAGTATTAATAACAAACAAATAATACGACAAGAAATAATATTTTATTTATTATATTTTAATAAATAAGTTATTATATTTAAGATACTAGAACTAAATTTATATATGAAAATGAGCATTTACAGAATAATTTAAAAAAAAACATTCATTATTTTGTTTGCACAGACATTTGAAAATCTTTTACTTGGTGGTAGAGCTTTGTGCAAGCACGTCTGGGTAGGTACCACCCACTCATCAGATATTCTGCCGCAAAACAGCAGTACTTGGTACTGTTTTGTTCCGGTTTGAAGGGTGAGTGAGCCAGTGTAATTACGGGCACAAGGAACATAACATCTTAGTTCCCAAGGTTGGTGGCGCATTGGCGATGTAAGCGATGGTTAACATTTCTTACAATGTCATTGTCTATGGGCGTTGGTGACCACTTACCATCAGGTGGCCCATATGCTCCTCCGACTTCCTATACAATAAAAAAAAAATCTTAACTTTAAACTATCTATACTTATATGTGGTTCATTCGACATTCGAGCGTAAATATTATTTGTTTTCTTTTATTAATAACGACCATACCAATTAAAATCGTTCGATAAGCAGAGGAGAAAAAGGCAATGAACCGAAATTATTATTTAACTTTGCATTATTGTATTATTCTATCCGCGTTTTAAAAGACGAATCTTAAATAAGATATTAGTTATTATTATTATTATGTACTTATATAGTTGTTTTTATTTATTTTTTGCGAAAATCTTTCACACATAGGAAATCTTGGTCGACAAGACTAATATTTTCTAAGCTAGCTCCCCCCTTCCATCCACAACAATATATAAAAACCAATATTTCGCAACGCTAACAAATTCAACTTATTTAATTATTTGAAAAGCAAAAAAATAATTTTTCGAAAATATTGTAGACTGTATACACTTCAAAAATTGATTAATATTTTTTGTTTTACTCTAATTATCTGTTAATATATTTATTTAATTTAAGTCCTTTTGTTAAACGTTTTACGGTTAGATATATATATATACATATATACGTATGTACAAATTGATTATTGACAACATATGTATAAAAAAGGCACAGATATTCCATATTACATAACGCTGATAAAACAAAACCGCTAAACTGGAAACCGAACAGGGGCCCTAGACAAGTGGCTTTAACGTTAATAGAATAGAATAGAAAACAACAATCAATGTATGAGATTGACATTCGCGTTCGACTCGAAACGTCTCGGAATGGCGAACGCGAATGTCAATCTCATACATTGATTATTGTTTTCTATTCTATTCTATTAACGTTAAAGCCACTTGTCTAGGGCCCCAGGACAGAACTAGTTTATCTATGAATAGTCGACATTAATATAAATATTAGAATTATATCCGCGGACAATTAATGACCATTTTAAAGTATAAACTTATGGCCGAATACTGAAACGTCATTCAAATATGAAGTGGAACTTAATTATTTGAGATGCCGTTTAAAATTAAAATTTAAGTTTAAAATTTCGCATACTAAATTTGAAATTAATGGCGTTCCAAATACTTAAGTCCCACTTAATATTTGAATGACGTTTCAGTATTCGAAGATTTAAAAAGCGAAAGTGAGTATATTTGTTTGTTTGTAAATTTTCCATTCACATTCTTCAGAGGTACGGAAAAGGACATATCAATACCCCCCTCACACACACACATACACAAGGGAGCGAAAAATAATTCCAGATATTATCAAAGATTAACATTCAATTTAATTATTTTAAGTTTTACGTAACTCTAACTTATTTTCTACATGAATTTATTTCATTAATTTTATTTTACCGACCTATTAAAATAAATAATTAAATAATCACTAGCTTATCAATACGTAAACGCCCACACACCGATATTATTTATTGAGCAGATGTAGATGACATTTCCCAACGATTTCAATTTAATACAAGTAACTATGATTCTCTACTTTTTTATTTCATAGGAAGGCGGACGAGCGTATGGGCCACCTGATGGTAAGTGGTCACCAACGCCCATAGACAATGGCATTGTAAGATATGTTAACCATCGCTTAAAACACCAATGCGCCACCAACCTGGGGAACTAAGATGTTATGTTCCTTGTGCCTGTAATTACACTGGCTCAATCACCCTTCAAACCGGAACACAACAGTACCAAGTACTGCTGTTTTGCGGCAGAATATCTAATGAGTGGGTGGTACCTACCCAGACGAGCTGCACAAGCCTTACCACCAAGTAATTTAAATATTTTCGATCATATACGATGTTAACGCTCTATTTCGAAGAAGTTAACAAACGTACATAATTTCCGATTCAATTTCATCTAAAAATATTGATAAAATACCCTTCACCAAACTATATAATTATAAATTAACCTATATACCTAATATGTAACGTAAAAGTAAAGTAAAGTAACAGCCTGTGAATGTCCCACTGCTGAGCTAAAGCCTCTTCTCCTTTTTTGAAGAGAACGTTTAGAGCTTATTCTACCACGCTGCTCCAATGTGGGTTGGCAGAATACACATGTGGCAGAATTTGAGTGAAATTTGACACATGCAGGTTTCCTCACGATGTTTTCCTTCACCGTCAAGCACGAGATGAATTTTAAACTCAAATTAAGCACTTGAAAATTCAGTGGTGCCCGCCCGGGTTTGAACCCACGTTCATCGGTTAAGATTCACGCGTTCTAGCCACTGGGCCATATGTAACGTCATCATAAAAAAATTTAAAACAATTTTGATTATCAAGTTATTGCGGTGAAATGAAAATCGATTCAACATTCGTAAACAAGGCAGAGAGTAAACAAACCATGTAACTATCAGCTCGCATCGCACTCTCGCTGACATTTCATAATCGCATTAAAAACAAAACACATCTCACGGACACGTGCTCACAACACACATGCATAATTATCATATGCTAGTGAGATATACACATGCACGGATCGGAAATTAAATGTAAACAAACCGTAGATTTACAAATTGCATGCGTTTTTCTAATTGTTCTTCTGCGTTTTGCACTATAAACAGTTCTTGATTAATTTAACCTTATTTAATTTTATTGATTAGTGAAACTTCTTTAGCGGCGTTGTGCACTTTTTTGATATGGGTAAAAAATGTAAAACTCGCGTCAGGTCACGTGACCCTGATTGAAAATTCGTAAGACGGCTTCTGAAGTGTTAAATTCTTAATGTAATAAAAATTGTCATGTTTGTGTACGATAGCGCAATAAATGAATATTGTATTTTATCACATGAGTATAGTACTAATACTGATAATAATTAAAGAAATTCGTGCAATTTTTTTTTCTAACCATTCCAAAATATCAAATATGGAAAACTTTAATATTCAAGTTTTCACTTTGCCGGCACTCCGGGAGTGCAACCCGTTGTGAATATTTTGTTTGCTTCGATTTAAAATAAAATGTACAGTACGGTGAACAATTTTATATAACTACGTAATTGTACAATCACGTGCTAATTAGCATAGAAGTAAAAACTATAACAAATCATTGAATTTCATTTGAATCAACTAAAATCCAACGATGACATACTTTTATTGAATCGTTTTGGTTTCAATTTGATTGATTTTGTCATCGAAAGTCAGCTAAGGCTCCAGACGATTTAAAACAAATTTCGACCAAACAGTTGATTATTTATAAATAAAAAATTAAACAAAATAAAAAAAATTGGTTGCCTGTAAAGTCGGTATACGGGCGAAAGTTTTACGTGACAACGACTTTGAGTGGTAAAATCATTTTAATGTGAATATTCATTCGTATAGTAGGAAGAAGACGCGTGCCTTTCACTTTTTATGTCTGTCTCTCTCGCTCTTAGGCGGGCTAACCATGCCCGAGTGGAAGGGACGCGTGCCTCTCACTCGCTCTCATTGTGAGCGCATAACGTGAGCGGAGCGTAACGCAGTTTCTTGAAGTGTCACCCGGCAAACCAATTTATAAGACGTTGTCACGTCAAAAACCGACTTCAAAAGAAAAATAAATTAATATGCACTAAAAAGTAAAAAAAATGCTTATTCTTCTTTAATTTGATAATAATTAACTTACTTTTTTCTACTCATCAATATGTAGGTACGATTGTGTTGTGTCATGTGTGGTTGATAATGTTACAATTATTGTTATTTTTGGAGTCGATGTCAGCCAAGGTGGGTTTTTAACTACATACATAGTTATAGGTGAGATGTGCTTGTGTTGCAGGCGCAACTTGACGAGGCGAATAAAAGTTAATTTGTAATGTGTAAGTTATTGTTTGTTTTTAAAGGATTCTCGTATTATTATTGCTAGGTATATTATAGTGTTTCGTTGAGTTATACATCGACTCGCGCGTAATCGCTATTATCTATAGACGTAACTATCATAAAACCATTTCAAGGTGACCAGTGCATATGTGTGCAGCATAAAAAATCTTACTTAGACTTAAACTACCGCGTTTAACGAGGGAGTGGGAGGCGTGTCTGGAGTTATATTTTTGACGTGACAACGTCTAATAAATCGATGAACGCTGGCTGCATGCACGAAAAAGGATGACTCATTGTCCCGTTACGCCCATTGTCCCGTTACGTTGATTGTACGCTTGCGCCGCATCTATCTCTCTTTCACTCGATTGGCCTCTACGTCCGAGGAGAAGAAAGACAACGGCAGCACAAAACTTACTCTACACGTCAACTATTTCGTCGACTGTTTATAAAGTCAAGTGAAAAGTTAATGTGGTTTTTGTTATGACGTTGTCACGTTAAACTATCGTCCGTAAACCGACTTTACAGACAACCGTGTTTTTTTTATTAACACCGGGAATAATGAGTACTCCACCTGATGGTAAGTGGTAGTAGAGTCAAAACGCGACGACGGCTAGTACAGTCGGGATCGGAAAGAGTGTTCTGCACTATCCGCCACCTCACGCCTCGTTTGAATGAACCCAGGTTGTAAGAGGAGAGGAGCATGTGTGCTGGTAACGAATACCATTATTTAGTGGTGCGACAAATAAACGAGTTGTCAAATTTCTTCGTGCGCAATGGAATTGATGTCACAGTTAAGCGGTGTTAGTAGCTCTATATACTCGTACTTTTTTGTACCCCTGACAATATTTTTATACCTTTTTTAAATCGTAACATGCAAACAACACATAAATTAGATAGTAACAGCCTGCGAAAGGCCTACTGCCGGGCTAAGTCTCCTCTCCTTTTTTGAGGAGAAGGTTTGGAGCTTTTTCCACCACTCTGCTCAAAATCGCGTTGGTGGAATTCACATTTGGCAGAATTTCAGTTAAATTAGACACATGAAGGTTAAGGACGAGATTGCACAAAATAAGGACATGAAATTCAGTGGTGCCTGCCCGGGTTTAAGCCCACACTCATCGGTTAAGACTCACGCGTTCTAACCACGAGGCCACTAGTCACTAGATCTAACTAATGTGCAATTTCATGATATCTCACAGCATAAATATCACGGGACTGTGCTGTTTTTCAATTAACAATAAAAATCATATATGTACAAAGGCACCATAAATATATTTTCGAAAGACGTTTTAACAACTAGTGTGTTGAGTACATAAGATAATGATATATACATATATATTGCTCATTGTATATTCAGGATTATTTCTTTACCAACCTCTCGAATTTATATTGCGCACCAAGTGTCCTAGTAAATAGATCATTTACGTCCTTACGAAAAACATTCTAAAGCGTGTCATCTCTTAAACAATGCTGTCATCTTCTATCGAAGGTCAAATCAGTACTGACGGAAAGAGATAGAGAAATCAGTGTTTAACCAAAGAGCCGCTAAGATAAACCATTATTCTTTAAATTAACTCCTTGCATTATGCATGAGAGTCCACAGCATCTCCTCCGACATGGGTAAACAGAATTCTATTTATTAATGACAATTCATATTAAATGTAAAAAACCTGACAGTTTTATTAATGGGAATAAAAATCAGCAGGAAAGTGTTTGCGGCTCTAAGGTTCAGTATCTTTTCTGTTTGTCAACAGTTATTTTTTTTTGTTTGGAAGTTTATGTTATTTATTTTTGTGTGGTTTTAAAATAATTTAAGAAGTATTTTTCAAATAGACGTTCACTGACCGTAACGCATTTCATTTATCATTATTATTGTTGTCAGTGTTTAAGATGAAGTGTGACGTCATCTGTGTTCATGAAATGTCTGAATACATTGTTTAAACATAACGACACAGATGTCAAAATCTGTGCACAATATACTTTAGAAACATCGAAGTTATATTTAATTTGAATTTCGTGTATTGAAATGTATTGTATAGGTAGGTACGTGGTAGGCGGACGAGCTTTTGGACCACCTGATGGGTAAGCGTTCACCATTACGCCCATAGACAAATTTACTGAATGGTATTATAAGAAATGTTAATCATCGCTAACATCGCCAATGCGCCACCTTGGGAACTAAGTTGTTATGTCCCTTGTGCCTGTAATTACACTGACTCACTCAGCCTTCAAACAACGATACAAAGTCCTCCTGTTTTGCGGTAATACCACCGAGTTGTTGTAATATAACAATTACAACAGGTTTCAAACTATCTATGCAATTTCATAATATGGTTACATAATACACGTATAGTTAGAATATTTGCATACAATATTGAAGAAACAAGCATTATACAAAGAAAAGTATGTAAAGAAAGATCAAAATACACATCAATAATTCACTATTACATCCATCGATTTCAATCCAATTTCTACACAAAATGTATTTATTTTCGAAAAGTATTAATTCTTGAAAAAAAAAAGCGAAATCCTAATCGGACTTCTGCCACTTTCTTCTCCTCGGACGCATAGGCCAATCGAGTGAAAGAGAGATAGATGCGGCGCAAGCGTACAATCAGCGTAACGGGACAATGAGCGTAACGGGACAATGAGTCATCCTTTATCGTGCATGCAGCCAGCGTTCATCGATTTATTAGACGTTGTCACGTCAAAAAAAAACAACATTTTTTTGAATGTTAATTGGATTGAAATCTTCTTATAATCAAAAACACTACAATACCAAAGTCAATAGCTAAAGCAATCAAAGCAAGACCAAGCACACTATTGAAAAAAAAAAACACTCACCGCCTGGTAACGTCGAGGTCTGGTTCCGTATGTAGACTATCATTTAATGATATGTAATATAATATAAGAAATACTATAACAGTTACGATGATCGTTTGATTCCTCCTCGAACGGTACCATCTTTTTGATATCGTCATTGTTATCTGGAAGAAATAAAAAAAAATGCATATAAAATCAGATGCATTAACTCTAAAAAAAAAAATATTGGTTGCCTGTAAAGTCGGTATACGGGCGAAAGTTTTACGTGACAACGACTTTGAGTGGTAAAATAATTTTAATGTGAATATTCATTCGTATAGTAGGAAGAAGGATGAAATAATAGTAACAATTTAAAACATTTATTTATACAAAGAATTATATTTAAAACATTAATTTATACAAAGAATCTAGCACTGAATTTCATATTAACAAAATTTTATTTTTTATGTCTGTCTCTCTCGCTCTTAGGCGGGCTAACCATGCCCGAGTGGAAGGGACGCGTGCCTCTCACTCGCTCTCATTGTGGGCGCATAACGTGAGCGGAGCGTAACGCAGTTTCTTGAAGTGTCACCCGGCAAACCAATTTATAAGACGTTGTCACGTCAAAAAATATTACTAAGAGTGATTTTAAAGAAATAGATTGGCGCATGGCCTTGTGAGCCAACTAATGGTAAGTGGCTATCTCCGCCAACAGACGTTGGCGCTGGCGCGCTTACATTAGCAATGCGCCACTAACCTTGGGAACTAAGATGTTATGTCCCTTGTGCCTTACCAGTTGAATATCTCATCAATGGGTGACCTATCCAGACAGTTTGCACAAAGCTCAACCACCAAGTATAAATTTATATGTCGAAAGCCAATAACCAACCAACCAACGTTGGATCTATTTACTAATGACTTAATTTGTTACAATGTTTTAATTATTTTTTAAGAAGTGTCACTTTGAATGAAAGTCGCAAAAAGGCACAGCCTCGTAAGTGACGCGACGGGCGGACGGAAGATTAACTTACATATGTCCGGTTACTATTATTTGTTTTGGTTATAAGACGTCCTTATAAGTTTCGAAGTTGGTACGTGACATAAAAACTTATAGGAATTATGGCCGAATACTGAAACGTCTTTCAAATATGAAGTGGGACTTAATTATTTGGAACGCCATTAATTTCAAATTTCGCATACTTTTTCATAACAGATAACATACCACCAAACTTGGTTAATTGACCAGTACCTAAAGGCTTAATGAACATAACATCTTAGTTCCCAAGGTTGGCGATGTAAGGAGTGGTTAATAAATTCAAAATATATCAGAATACTCCTTAAAGTACAAATTTTGAATGCATATCACTCAATATAATCATAATTATATTGAGTGATATGTCTAATATATTTACTAGTTTCTAGACATAGGCTCCCTGAGGCTTGGCCCACATGTTAGCGGGCCTGTCTGTTAGCCTGTCCTTTAGTCTTGCTTCATACCAAATGTCATAGAAATCATTTCACAGTTGAGCAGTGAGATTAACAGACTGAGTTACTTTTTAATTTATAATATTAAGTATACATGTCATATGCGAGCTATTGGTAATGAAAAATCCACTGGAAATTAGATTCTAAAGTAGTTCTTAAACAAATTATATTATCACTAAGATGTCAAATGTGTTGGACAATTGACTTAAAATGCTATTGTTATACATTACATTCGGTAAACTATATATATATATACAATTTTATTAGAATTCAATTACATAATTTATTATAAGCTAATGATAAAAAATATAAAGGACTGTTCATAGAACACACGGTTTATGGTCTAAATATGGCTAAACATGACTAACTTTTTATGTGAAACCCATGACAACATCTAGGTAACTTGATATTAGTATATTATTCATTATATATGAGAAAAAATGTTGTTAATAATAAAAACTTAAAGATTACCTCATTTATTTCATTGATGATTTCTATAATTATATAATAAATTATTTTATAAGTATGATCATACTTAACATATCACAAAACTAATGCGGTTAATTCGTTATAATAAATTTTTCTTCCTTAATTTTAAGGAAAATAATTACC
The DNA here is from genome assembly GCA_963151315.1 of Nymphalis c-album. Taxonomy (NCBI): domain Eukaryota; kingdom Metazoa; phylum Arthropoda; class Insecta; order Lepidoptera; family Nymphalidae; genus Nymphalis; species Nymphalis c-album. Next base: position 979,935 of record OY720612.1, read on the forward strand.
AAAACTATAACTGATAACTACCTCTTTTTCATTATAACATTTCAAATAAATATTCATATTAATTACTCTATTATAATTACATTAATTTTTAATCACACTTTTAAAAATACTTTGTATTGCAATGTTCCGGTTTGAGAGGTAAGACAGTAATTAATATAAGGTCCCATGTTAGATCTGAAGACATGAGACCACTTATTATCAGGAAGCTCAGTAATCATCCCAATATCATCATACAGTGGAAAATCAAAATAGAATATATTCATATAATTTAAATAAATATTGGACGGCTTAGATGTTATTGATATTTACCTATTGAATCATAGTTATCATGCTATATATGCACTAGAAGATGTGTCACTATTAAATATCTACATTAAAAAAATTACATCATTTAACTTGCAAAAATTTCTCTCAATTATATCCCTATGTGATTATTATAATAACAAAAATGATATCTTTATATCTTATAAATTTCAATTTGTATTTTTATTTTTATCAAATTTTATATTTACAAAAACATAATTCAATAAAGTATTTACTTACATGAAATGATGCGTTTAATATATTCTATAATAACCAGATCCACATTTAAGAGCACTTTTTTTAATTACACAAAAATTTAAAAAAATATTATATTATACATATATTTTAGCGAGAATTTGAAATAGCGCGCTTATTTAAGGCGTCATCACCGGAATATAATTGAAACATTAGATAATCGGCACTGTAAACTCGACTACTTAGGTACATGGAAAAAATACCTATAGTAATGCGATAAACAAATGAAATTAAATGAATGATCGTATGTGACGCGCTAAACTTGGCAGTTGACAGTTCTAATAGCAACTTCAAACTGGAAATTACGATTTACGTCAATCCGGTACACAGAGTATAGCCTTGGTAAAAAATTTGGGCTGCTATGTTATAATACTTAAAAATATATATTATAACAATTTTAATGAATTATAAATTATCGGTTAAAAGCAATTCTTTTTATGTTAGAATATTTCTTTTTATATTGAGAATAATTAAATTGGACGTAAGGATTAATTTTATTTGTAAAGTCGCAGGTAAAGAAATAAACGAATATATCTAACATGTATAGTTTTTTTTATTTTTTGACGTGACAACGTGTAGTACATCGATGATGACTCATTGTCCCGTTACGCTGATTGTACGCTTGTGCCGCATATATCTCTTTCACTCGATTGGCCTATGAGTGCAAATAAAAGTAAATTTATCAATTAAATTGTAGATTTCATTTCACTCCTTCTTTGTATCCATACAAAATAATTCAATAAAAATGATTCAATTTTCATAAAAGTATGCAGTCATTTCATCAATGTTTTGTTATGACGTTAAACTATCGTCCGTAAACCGACTTTACAGACAACCATTTTTTATTTAGTCCAGGGAAATTTATCCTACTCTCGAAATAAAATGTATTCGATTATAACATAGGTATATATACTGAATTAAAAAGTATGAGGATAGCAACATACTTTTTAAATATAATTCATAAGTAGAGAAGTTAAAATCGACATGATTGTTGCAGTTTGCGCCTTTAATTATTTAGTAATTGGGCGCTGGGTGACCGAGTTTTGCTCGGCCCTAAGAATGTTTTACCTTTGTTTTTTGTAAAAAAAAATAGACTTTATTCAAGAACACATTTATAAATAAACTTCAAAAACAAACACTTATCTACATAAAAACATTAGATGATAAGAGCCGTTTCCGAGATAAAAGAAGTAAATTTATAAAACAATATTTATTATATAAAATAATATTTATAATTGCTTATTTTAAATAACATTTTGACATCGACTAGCTAAAAACGAGGCAATTTACGTTTTGTTTTATTTATATTACATGTATTTAAAATATTTATCGTTAAATAAAAACAAATGTTTGTACATATGTCCTCTACTCGTTCCTAAGTCATGATCGAATTGTGATGAATATTTAGTCTTTGCCCAAAAATATAATATTTCACCTTGGTTTGTTTGTCGTTCAATATAAACATTAATTAATGTAAATTTGGTTTTTAAAATCTGCATTACAATATAAAAAAGCTAGCAACATAGATTATTATTATTTTTGTTATTATTCTCTATATAATTATATGTAAGTATTTATAATATCATACAAAAGCCTGTTTAAAAAAAATAGCCATTGTTCTAAAATACGTTTTGCATTACATTTCCTATATTAAATAAATAAAAAAATTAACAAAACAAAAACCGACTTCATAGGAAAAACAAATTAATATGCACATTTTTTTTAATTCATTAATCCTGGAATTCAGTTTTCATACCATTAACCATCCCTATATAGAGATAACGTTAATATGAATGAATGAATATACTATTTATTTTAATCACGGTTAGATTTAGTATTACACGCTTAATGTATTTACATATATATTTAAAATTATTAAGGACTTACTCACACCACAATCTTTTGTATTTGATTTTGTCAGTTTGGATTAAAAATCGAATTGAATGAAGAATTTTAGAAAGAAGTTAAGGAGAATAAAGAATTACAGAGACGTATTTTAAATATAGCACCAAAAAGCAAATTTAAAATGCCCTTAATTGTTTTCACCATTAATTTAATCATAATTACCTTATCTTGTTTCATCACGATGTTTTCCACAGTAAATAAAATAGGTATGTAATAAGAAAAATCTAGGTTGAAAAAGATTCTATAACATATTAAATTAAAAAAAAACTTAGGTACGCGTGATCAACATAATATAAGCATCTAAAACTTTTTTAAGCCTTAATACTTTTAAAGTTTTAGTTATTAATTGGAACAAACTTGTATATAATACATCATGACCATAACCCCATTGCCCTTTCAATGAGGCTTACATAACAATGACGTACAATAGTTACCAACAATAGATTTTATCGACACATGAGTTTCTCTTCCCTATATTATTTCTATGACATAATTATGTACCTATCTCAATACTCATCGTCATTCGTCAGTGATCATTCGCACATTGGATTGTAGTGACGTCCGTTAAAATACTAAAGTAAGTTTGTTTTGTTTCACGGTTAATTGTTTAGGGTTGTCATTTCTGATTACCGGTTTTGAATATTTGTAAAAAACACATTTTAAAGAAAATGAAACATTTGTTTTTCTGATTTAATATGATAAGATTCAGGTAATGTTTTATTATCTGCTGTTTATTTATTTTTTTCTAACTCAAAACTTACGATTTATATTTTAACTCCTATACAAAATATAAGTTTTATCTTTTACATATTTTTAAAATAAAACATATTTTTTGTAATAATAAAGATATAAACGTCTAAATGCATAATCGTTCTTTGATTTTAATAACCGAATCTAAATTTTAAATATACCTTTGATTACTTTATGTATACTTGTTGTATCAAAGATACAAATTCTTTTTACGATTAAATTAAATCTGACTCATATTGTCATACCGTTGTACGAAAAAACGCTATAAACGAGTTGAATTGCCAGCTATAAGGCTGAGTAATTTAAGGGTATAGAATAATAGAAACAGTATTTTTATGTTTTAAAATAAAATCTCTTCTACAATTCTAAAACATCTTAAAGACGTGTAACAAAATAGCGTGCTCCAATTTTTTTTTAAATAAAAGGTCAAATAGGCAAGCGATTAGAAAAGCTAACAAGTCATCGGACTTGTTGTTGCGATACTGAACATAAAGCTACGAGTACACGTGTGTATTTGATTGCTTATTTGCGGTAAATCTTTATTAAAATTTTGACAACATTTTATACACTATCTTCTGTAATATAATCTTCATAATATAATATGGTCTTCGATCTTTTGATGTAAAGGTTTTTTAACCGAGATATGGATTTATAAAAAAAAAGTAGGTAACCACTAAGTATGTAATATTTATCTAACTAGTAACACTTAAGTATATGTATATCCATCCACATTCATAAAATTATTTCTATTCCAGAAAGATGAAGATTTTAATATTTCTAATGATGGCGGCCATGACATCGGCTGATAAGCGATGTCACGGCATTGATATTGCCAAGAGATATTACAATTTATACATTATCAAGGATGGAATAAACAACATACATGATTTGGTTTTAAATCGCAACGACAACACAGTCTATTTTACATTCGACGACATATCAAAAACACCAACAAGACTATTGGCTCAGTTAAATACAGATACAGGCATAGCGACTGTTATTCAAGGTGTTCGTAATGCATCAGCCATTGCAATTGATCATTTCAATAATAAAATATACGTCGGCGGATCAGATGGTCTGTACAAGATTAACGAAATGAAAGTAGCTGAAAAACTACCCATACGAGAAGACATTAAATCAATGCATTTTAAAGATAATTTATACTTTATCAACCGTAAAAGAGAAGCATACAGGTTTGAAGATGGCTTCGCTGCAGTGGTACCTGAGCTACAAGGCGTTGAAGTTGATAGCTTAGTTTTAGATGATGATAATAATATATTCTTCACTCAAAACAGTAAATTATTTAGAATAAAACTGAACACACGAGCTATAAACACACACGAAAGTCATTTAGCGAATGCAATCGCGACTGATTCTTATTCAAAAGTTTATATTTGTACGAGAAATGGTTTATATGTTTACAATAAATACAAATATGTTTTCGATAAAATTGCTGATTTGAATAATCTTAAAGCGATTACATTTAATAAAAAGGGTGAACCCGTATATGCTGCAGCTGATTATATCGTTAAGCTTAGTTTAAGTGAAATTGGTTGTTTTGAAGACTAAATTAGTAAGAATTACGCTTAAGAGAGAACGTTAAATGTTAAATTATGTTAAGTAATATTTTTCACAGGAAAGTTCTTAAATGATCTTTAATTAATTCAATCTGGATAATTAATATATTATAACAAGAAATTAAAGAATTTAATTTTTGTAAATTGTCTAATAAATATAAGGCAGTACCGAATCTTTTTTTAGTGTATATTTACACTAGCACAGATTATTTCGTAAATGACACGACCAAATAATTCCAAGACTTTTCGGTGTATCGCGCTTTTTTTAACCGACTTCAAAAAAAGGAGGAGGTTATCAATTCGTCTGTATGTTATTTTTTTTATCCGATCCGATACTCGATAATATACCAATGTGTCAAAAAAAATTTATTTCATCCTTTTTCATTGCTTAATTGTATTTAATGGTGGCATTTTAATTTAGTGTACAAGAATCTTACTTTAGTGTAAAGAGTTTTATAAATAAATCGATATTACACAAATCATCATTGTTTTTGTTAAAAGGTTTGTAACACACTTAATATTAACTATAAGTTGATGTCAACATTTCACGGCAGGGTAATGAATTGTGTTCTCACTTCTCACAGACCAGCGCTGCTGAAATGAACGAATTTTTTTTTCACAATTATGGGTTAGTTACTGGCTGAAAATATAATGTTTTAATGTCAATTAATCTACGCGTCAAAAGATGATAATTTGATCATATGCGAATTGTGACGTGGACAAAATATTTTGCGCACAATCAGCATAGATAAATAGCTTTTATAATGCAAATATTAATAAAAAATATTAAATAAAATGGAAATCAAGTGGACACTTACATCCGCCTTATGGAAGGTATTTTTATTTATTTATTAATAACATAATATCGCTAAAGAAATATTTAGTATTCTTTAAAACTAAATTCTTTGAACCACGATTAAAACGCACATTTTTCGTGAATCAAATAAATTATACCATATATTATAGCAATTCAATTCAATGTCAAAGTAGTTTATTTGTCTTTTCATCTTTGGTTAGTATAAGTTATTGAAAGGCATGCGACAAAAAATATAATTATTGGAACGAAGTTATTTTACGTGGCTTACAGTAGAGTGAAATGGCAGTGGCCACAAAGTCACGTCATATAACGAAATTGCGTTAATGCTGTGCCTACTAAATGCTACAAAATGCGATGCGTTGGGCATTCAAATTTAGGATGTCGATATAAGCTTGTAGCTCGGATGCTAGGAGCTATATGTGCTCTTTGGTGTAACAAAAATAAAGTTATATAACCAGTAGCGACATCTATCTCGCCACATACGAACTATGAACAGACGTATCCTACATCGCGATATTAAAGTTATCAGAGCGATTGAACATATATACAAGAACCCGACATAAATCGTTGGGGCAGTAGCCCACCAGACAACACCCGTCTGGTCGGAGGATCCTCCCTTTTCAATGGCCATCCCCAAAAACCAATTAAAATTTAACATACATTACTGTATGATTCTGTAACTCTGTGTGTACAATAAAGCAAATATAAATAAATAAAATATACATTTAATTTTTTAATATATTTTATAGATACCTACTGAAACACTGCAAAGATACAATCTGTCATACTTAATATTTTATACTATGTGAGTTTTGTTTAGGGAATAAATAAAGTTAACCATATCTTATCATTTTAGTTCTTAATAGTTCTGAAAAGAACAATGCTTCGAGCGAAAAAGCATAATTACTTTGTTGGAATCATAATGTTTGCATTTACGTTCACGTCATTATATTTATGGAAATGGCATGTTTGTGATGAAGTCGATGAATCTAAGTACCTGTAAGTCACACTCATATATCACAATTATGTACTAACTACATTAGTAGTCATCCATACTTCACACATTAAAATTAATGTTAATTACATTGTGGTAGAGCTTTGTGCAAGCTCGTCTGGGTAGGTACCACTAACTCATCAGATATTCTACCGTAAAATAGCAGTACTTGGTATTGCTGTGTTCAGGTTTAAAGGATGAGTGAGCCAGTGTAGTTACAGGAATAAGGGACATAACATCTTAGTTTCCAAGGTTGGTGGCGCATTGTCGATATAAGCGATGGTTAACGTCTCTTACAATGCCATTGTCTGTGGGCGTTGGTGATCACTACTACACCTACGTCTGCCTACTACACCAAACTTGGGAACTAAGATATTATATCCCTTGTGCCTGTAATTACACTGCCATTAATGTTATCTGGTGGAGTTTCATTTGTGTTTGCATGAAAATTAAAAATACATCTCGGAAAAATTGTTTGGTTTTCCCAAGTCAACAGTAAAGTACAATTACAGTTGGGCTAAGGTCTCACCTCTTTTGAAGAGTTTGTCATCATGTCAACAGATACCAAAGCAATTCCCGTTTATATCTAAACGAATCCGGCAGTGGATGTCGATTCCCAGTGATATATCCATTTTCAAGAATAGCTAAGAAATATGACAGAAATATGCCGAAAGTTGTCTGTGATGGAGAAGATTGGGTCGAATGTGATGTATGTATATATTTGATGATAATTTAATGAATGTATATATTTGATGATAATTTAATGAATTGTATTTAAAAATATTTTTATGGTGCGCGAAGATGTTGTTCGGGTGTTTCGCCATTTCCTTGGTGGTAGAGCTTTGTGCAAGCTCGTCTGGGTAGGTACCACCCACTCATCAGATATTCTACCGCAAAACAGCAGTAATTGGTACTGTTGTGTTCCGGTTTGAAGGGTGAGTGAGCCAGTGTAATCACAGGCACAAGGGAAATAACATCTTAGTTCCCAAGGCTGGTGGCGCCTTGGCGATGTAACCGATGGTTAACATCTCTTACAATGCCAATGTCTATGAGCGTTGGTGACCACTTACCATCAGGTGGCCCATATGCTCGTCCGCCTACCTATGCAATAAAAAAAAAATCTGCTCCCCAAAAACATTCATGGATTCATGGATTACCGTATATTATATCTATGTGTAAATTCAAAAACGCTTACTGTTTTATATAACAGAGTCGATTGCTTGTTAACTTTTGTAATAAATATGAACGAGTATGTTTCCACACGGACGGATAATACATCTTTCATTTCATTTTGATTTTTATCGTAAATTCACAAACATAAAGATCCTTTATATTTTTTTAATAGCCCAAAGACCAGATAACCGCACGATATTATATGCATCTACCTGTTATGTGCACCGTGACTATTTATTAAACTTTACAGATGTCCGTCTGTCAAGTAACGAAAAATATTCTCGCAAAGATGAAAGACGTAGAATGCCATTACAGAGATATTAAATATGTCGACGATCACAAATACGTGATAGCCCCCGCTATAATAAAATATAACGATGGAAAATACATTTTAAATGCAAGCGATTGCTTTAAGGCCTCGTGCTTTGGACACGATAGAAATGGGTAAGAGTTTAAGTAACAGCCAGGAAGAGTTCAACAGCTGGACTCTCTATTTGATGGTAATTTTGGAGGTTATTACACCCCTGCGCTGTTCCAACACATGCAGGTTTCCTAACGATATTCTTCATCGCTGAAGTCGAAATAAATCACGTACAAATTTAGCATTAGATTGACAAAAATTGACTGATTTTTCCACATGTTGTATCCACTTGGCATTCTTGGCTAGTTATATATTTAATGGATACATAAATATGATACTAAAACTATTGCAAAGGACAGTTATCCTGAACGATTCAATATACAGTGTTATTTTTAATGATCCAACAACCTCACAGGACTAGATAGCTTATACCATAAGCAACAACTTTTGTTCTACGACTTTTGATAATTTGTTAGATTTTAATTTTCATACAAAATAAGTATTAATTTAATTTCCCGCTTGAACGTTTATAAATCTACGCGCAACGCAAAGATCAATGCGTCGCGTCGTCCTGTCGTGTAAGAATGAAATATAGACCTACAAATGTCACGACAGTGCGCCAAAAAATTGTAAATTAATTTTTTTTCATGTATTAGTCCGAAGTCGTAGAGTTAGCGGTCTTAAAGATTGTTGTAGCCATCTCGAAAAACTATAAATTGGATTTGAGGATTTTACTAATTATAATATAACGGATTTTAATGCTATTCAGTTTTAGTATATTATCAAAGAGATGGCACGGTTACAATTGTGGTATTCGTCCCCACGAACCCCCTCCATCAGCTCCGGGGAGAGAGAAGACCATAAATGTTTTAATACTAGGATTCGATTCTACATCACGTAACGGTTTCATTCGAAAAATGCCGAAGAGTTATAAATTTCTAAAAGGGGATTTAGAAGCTGTAATTCTTAATGGGTAAGAGCTTTCTGCTGTTATTCCTTACTGATGCACTGAACACATCTAAGTAATACGCTACCAACTTGAGGGACTCTGGTACGTTCCTCTGCAGTCTTGTGGCGACCTTTGATAACGTAAACTGAATCACATTTTACATTTAAATAATCAGCATTGTTGCTATGTAGAGTACAATGGTACCGTTAGCTGCTGGTTATTTGTACATGTAGTATAGTTTGGTACAGTTTGGTAGGTACCATTAGTTTTGGTACAATAGACCGGGACAATCGAATCAGTACTCGGAATATCACAACACGGTTACGCTTAGAAAAATATAAATTTTAAATTGTAAATAATATTAAAATTTGCAATACAGTCCAATATAATATTTATTCTTGTACCCTACACATATCCATGCAAATTAAAAAGAATACAAAACCTGAGGGTTTTCAATAATTTGATGATTTCCTTCAAGATTTATTCATACATTCTTTAATAGTTAATTTTAATTTTTTTACTATATCTTACCCGTTATACATTGTTTATTGGTTGATTAGTTCTATCTTCCTTAGGCACCAACTTGTAGCCATTCTATTGGTCAGAAACTGACCAATAGTAATGCACTTGTTTGGATGTTTACAATCTGTTTATTCACTTTTAAGAAATGAGTTAATAGTAAATCATTATTATAAATTCGTTTCATCTATATCTCATAGATTTAACAGAAAGAGAGAATTCAATGTTTAACTAAACACCCGATAATCACTAGCAGCACTCAAGGTCTGTTCTAAATTATGGCCCTAAGTTACATCATTGTTCACAGTTATAATATAGTCGGAGATGGAACTCCTGACGCTCTCTTTCCAATTCTATCTGGTAGGACTGAACTGCAGCATCCTTACGCGAGGCAACGTTATTCCAAGGATATACATCTTGACCCGGATTTGTTTATTTTCCATACAGCTAAACAGGATGGGTAATATACATTCATCTTTTTATTTACTTCAAGTTGTTACTTATATTTTTCGTTACAACTAAATATTCCATTTAAGCCATTAACATTTAAGACATGACAATGATGGTGATATTGATTATTTTAGTCACTTGGTGGTAGAGCTTTGTACGAGCTCGTCTGGGTAGGTACCACCCACTAATCAGATATTCTACCGCAAAACGGCAGTACTTGGTAATGTTGTGTTCCGGTTTGAAGGGTGAATCAATGTAATTACAGGCATAATGGACATAACGTCTTTGCTCCCAAGGTTGGGACGCATTGGCAATGTAAGCAATGGTCAACATTTCTTACACTGCCAATGTCTATGGGCGTTGGTGACCATTTACCATCAGGTGGTATGCTCGTCCGCCTACCTATCCTAAAAAAGCTTCTATTCTAGTTATCAAACAGCTTACTACGAAGATATGCCCTGGATAGGATCATTTCAATATCGATACAATGGGTTCAGTAGACGGCCCGCTGACCATTACCTTAGGTCATTCCTAATGGAAGAAACTAATCATGGTTCTAAATGGTGGAAAGGGCTCCACAGGAGATACTGTTTGGGAGCGACGCCGCAGTACCTGTTTTTATTGAATTTGACCAGGCAGGTTGGTGTTTTCGTGTGTTTGCTTCGTATTTTAGAAATTAGTTATAAAGAAAACTACATATTATATAAGGTACATTTATTACTGCCATTTACAAGCTTCCACTTCTAAGTATATATATAGTTACACTCGCTAATAAAGTAATTGAATAAATCGGAAGACTACCAATTAGGGAGTGTAAGATGAAAATTTCATACGTGATTGGAGCCAACATGTTGTATATTCTACATACCATAGGCAAAACAATCGTTCCTTAATTCTTTTTTACTGTAAAATAGTAGCCAAGCTTCAATATGCTGCTGTACTATTATGACTTTCGTCTAGCTTATCTATCAATTCACTATGTACGTTATTATGACCAAGGTAACCATCATAGACCTATGTATGTAGCCTTGTGACGTACTCTCAATACTAACTATATTAGTGATTTGACATATCTATATAAATAAAACGATAGAGGTCTGCAGTTGTGCGCGCATCACGGAAAAACTACTGGATAGATTTCAATTAAATTTTCTAAATTTTATTTCCTAGACACTTGGCCCTTATCAAAAAAATGATTGCGATATCTTCATTTAATAAAAAAGCTATTAAAGATTCAAGAAACAACTGTATATGCACTGCGTGTTCTATTTTTCGTGTTTTTCGTGTATATTTTTGCTTGCGATCTTTTTGATGTTTTTTTCTTTGTACATAAGAAAACTTTGTTAATATATCAAGCAACGCGGACGAAGTCTCGGGTATCAGCTAGTTTCTAATAAATGCATATATAATGCATACATGTCTATTGAACGAAATAAAAACTTATTTCATAAATGAGATTTATTTTAAACTTTCAGTTCATGAATTTAAATACGAAACGTTTTTGCTTCACATTCATCGCCGATATATCTCATGATGATTTCAACCTTATATCGACTGCTGATGATGACGTGGTCGAGTTCCTTGACCACATGAAGCGGAGTGGGAAATTGAAAGATACGTTGCTTATTGTGATGGGTGATCACGGGCCTAGGTAACTCAAAATAAAAATAATATTTTTTATTCAAATACACTTTTGTAAGTACTTTAAGCTTTTTCCCGTCACGTAATTGTTTTGAAGCCAGTTTCCGTTGAGTGAGTTTAGTTACACACCCAAATCACCTTTAGTTCCAATGATTGGGATACATTGAAATTTTATGGAATAATTCATATATCTTTAATTATTTTTTGTATAAAAGAGCACCAACCAGAACTCTTAAAATAATTTCGGATATGTTGGAGTCTTACTTAGGAGTACTTGATAATTTACATTACTGTCGCTTAATTTACATGTATTAAGTCTAAATCTCAAAGAAATTGGCCTTTTAATTAATAAAGAATGGAGGAAAGATAAACGTTGGATTACTAATGATGTTCGCAGAAACAAATGAAAACTTTTTTTTGTAAAATTTTCATTCAAACAATGACTTTCAAGAGCTCTTGTTTCCTAGTTTGCTAGTACTTTTTTTAATTATAGAGATTATTGACACATTTCAACTTTAGGTTTTCAAAGATGCGTTTAACATATCAAGGTAAAATAGAGGAGAGAATGGCTTTTATGTCGATAATACTTCCTGAAAATCTAAAACTGGAACGACCGGATGCGCTTAAGTCATTAAAATCTAATTCTAAAGTTCTCACAACTCCATTTGATATTCACACGACGATATTAGACGCGATGGGCTTGGAGAAATTGGCCAGTGAATTCGTCGTACCGAATTCGAAGATACGGAGAGGATTGAGTCTTCTGCAAAAGGTATTTTACATATTTAACATTTTATTTTACATACCATATATAAAATACATACTAAAAAAACGTGTGCGTCCCGGGATGCTCGACAGAATAACTTAAACTAATCTAAGTTGAACTATTTAATATCTAGCGCTATGGGTTAAAGTGAGAGAGGAGGAGCCTGCCTACTGCTGCCGTGTGCGTGAGAGAAAGGGAAGCCAGATAGAGTGGTGCCGTGCGTTACAAAGCGGTTTACCCTCTCATAAGAAGTTATCAATTCATAAATGACAAAAGAGGACTAACTACTAAATTCACACTTACATATGATATGCCTTTATGAACAGATTTATTCCAGCTATATTATAATGTACAGTAGAAATATTTAAATTTGATTTGCTATAAACTTTTTCCTGACAAAAATGAACTTCGCCCGGACAGGGACTTGAACCCTGGACCCTTGGATTAAAAGTCCAATGCTCTACCGACTGAGCTATCCGGGCTTATAATCGTAGCATTAAATAATATATCACTAAGTAATGTATGTTCATTAAAGCATAAGAAAGACACAATATATGTACATATTATGTCCTTTATGAAAGTAGGTTCATGTAAGCACTTTCGTACAAAGTAAAATTCATTTCTCCGATACTACAAAAACATCGGATAGATAACAAATCAAATGGGCTTGTTGACCATTTAAATTAAATTACATTTATGCAATTGACGTAAATAGTAACGACTGGATTATTTGCCGACACTTCCCAGTCAAACCTACGTGGTGCACTTACACCCATTTCTCAATGACGATCAGAGGTGCTCGTAAGAGCGTATTTGATAAAACTTGGACGAGCAGATGGGCCAACTAATGGTTAATGGTGACCACTACTCACAGAGATGGGTTCCGTAAGAAATGTTTACCATTCCTTAAATTATTAAACACCACCAATAAAACCACTGGCACATTCAGAATCCCGAAACACAAAAATACTATTATTGCTATAATAACAGTATCTTAAATTTCCAATTTATAGATACCGAAATCTCGTACTTGCGACGAAGCAGGTATACTGCCGCATTGGTGCGTCTGTCTCAACATCAAGTGGTACAATGTTCCTAAAACTGACCGAATGTACCAGAAAGCCGCAGATTCACTCGGCGAATATATCAACAATATCACTGATGAGAAACGGTAAGGCTTAGTATATGAGATTAACTTTTACATGTGTTTAGTTTACATATGGCTCACATTGACGATTTGGTGCACTCTTGATGCAAGAATTTCACCAATATTGTCTCCTAGTATATTCCTATTTAGCACAATAAGTCTTGCTACGGCTACATCGGCTTACTGAGACTAACCAACTGTAAAGGATTTATTTCAGTGCATTAATGTGTATGACACAGATGCCCCTAATCCCATTCTATATAAAGTCTTTTAAGGAGATGATCTTAAGGTGATTCTACAAAAAATAATGGTCCTCCTGACCGATTTCGGCCACGGCGGCCAATCTCAAGAGAGATTAGCCAACTGCGCAGGATATATTATAGTGCACAAGTGTGTGGGCAAATATAGGTGCACTCCCTTTTCCTTAGCTCTCATAATCCGATGAGACGGCAATCCGTCACAACCGCAGAGTTCAGGCGCAGGACCAATGGCTTAACGTGCTTTCCGAGGCACGGGAGTGTACACACTTCCAACTTCCAGACTCCGGGCTGCCACTGAGATTTTTTCTGACAAAAAACCCCAATAACTATTTATTGGCGCGACCTGGGAATTGAACCCAGGACCACCGAGTCTGCGGCCTTATGTCAAGCCACTAGACCAACGAGGCAGTCAAACAGAACCACATTGTATGATTATATTATATTATTCTGTTACGACGTTTTCATTTATCGTCATCATCATCATCATCATCTCAGCCTGTAAACGTCCACTGCTGGACAAAGGCCTCCCCCAAGGATTTCCACAGTAGCCGGTCTTGCGCTACCCGCATCCAACGGCCTCCCGCGATCCTTACGACATCGTCGGTCCACCTTGTAGGGGGCCTGCCCACGCTGCGTCTTCCGGTTCGTGGCCGCCACTCGAGAACCTTTCTGCCCCAGCGGCCGTCAGTTCTGCGAGCGATGTGCCCCGCCCACTGCCACTTCAACTTAGCAATTCTTCGGGCTATGTCGGTTACATTGGTTCGCCTACGGATTTCATCATTCCTGATTCGATCTCGCAGGGAAAACTCCGAGCATAGCCCTCTCCATTGCTCGTTGTGTGACCTTGAGCCTTCTTATGAGGCCCATAGTGAGCGACCACGTCTCTGATCCATATGTCATCACCGGCAACACACACTGGTCGAAGACTTTCGACTTAAGACACTGCGGTATTTGGGATGAGAAGATGTCGCGTAGCCTCCCGAACGCTGCCCAGCCGAGTTGGATTCGACGATTGACCTCCTTCTCGAAGTTCGACCTACCTAGTTGGATGTTCTGACCTAGGTAAATATAATTGTCCACAACTTCGAGTGCAGAATTTCCAACCTTTACTTGAGTGGGTGCAACATGGACGTTTGACATGATTTTCGTCTTGTCCATGTTCATTTTTAGACCCACTTGTTGAGAGACCCTGCTGAGGTCATCGAGCATAGTGCCGAGGTTTTCTAAGGTCTCAGCCATAATCACGATATCGTCGGCAAATCGAAGATGAGTGATGTACTCGCCGTTGATGTTGATGCCAAATCCTTTCCAGTCCAGAAGCTTGAAAACATCTTCCAATGCAGCGGTAAACAGTTTCGGAGATATGACGTCTCCCTGTCTTACGCCTCTCTGCAGTTGGATAGGTTTTGAGTTCTGATCCTGGAGTCGGACTGACATGGTGGCGTTCTCGTACAAGCACTTTAGCACCTTGATATACCGGTAATCGATTTGGCACCTTTGGAGAGACTTCAGCACGGCCCAGGTTTCGATCGAATCGAAGGCTTTCTCATAGTCCACAAACGCTAAGCAAAGTGGCTGGTTATACTCCTCGGACTTCTGTATAACTTGCCGCAGCGTATGTATGTGATCTATGGTGCTAAAGCCTTTTCGGAAACCGGCTTGTTCGGGTGGCTGGAAGTCGTCAAGCCTTCGCTCGAGACGATTCGTAATGACTCTCGAAAACAACTTGTAGACATGGCTCAGCAATGAGATGGGTCTGTAATTCTTCAGAAGGGTGTTATCACCCTTTTTAAAGAAAAGAACCACCACACTTCTTCGCCATGCCTTTGGCGTTTGACCCTTGGCTAAGACAGAGTTAAATAGCCTCTGAAGAGCCCTAAGGACCGGTGCACCACCCGCCTTCAGAAGCTCAGCTGTAACACCATCATCACCAGCTGCCTTGTTGTTTTTCAGTTGTTCGAGAGCCATTCTAATCTCGGAAAGGCTGACGTCCTGAAAATCTTCGGTGTAATGTCGGGTTAGTCTAGCTCTGGGATCTGCAGCTTGACTACTGACAGGTGATTGCCTTGTCGTGTAAAGCTGATCGTAAAACTTCTCAACCTCTTCCAACAGCTCGGATTTAGACGTGACGATTCTCCCATCCTCAGTTTTCAGCCTCGTCAGTTTACTCTGCCCAATAGACAGATCTCTGGCGAACACTTTGGAGCCTTTGTTCCGCTCGATGGCCTCTTTAATACGCATTGTATTAAATTGGCGAATGTCGCGAGTCAGAGACTTTGAAATCCGTCTATTGAGCAGCCGGTAACTGGCAGCATCCTCTCAGGACGACAGAACCATTTTCCGTCTTTCCTCCATTAGCTGTAGGGTAGAGGGAGAAATCTTTTTGGTTCCGTTTGTACGGCTGGTCTTGAAGGCCTTAGACCCAGCCGTATGGACAGCTTCCACAAACCTGTCGTTGTATGCGTCCACTTCTTCGCAGTCTGCTAGGCATTCGAATCGGTTTTGGAGTTCGAGCTGAAAGGTTTCGGGATTATGGATGTGGAAAGGCGATGGTCGGAGCGTAGACTTCATCAGACGGGATCTCTCAAGTTTGACATTGAGATTCAATGAGCCTCTTACCAGTCTGTGATCGCTCCCAGTTTTCACTGCATTGATCACAGAGACGTCATTGAATATTTGTCTTCTCGTCGACAAGATGAAGTCTATCTCGTTTTTAGTTTCACCGTCAGGGCTCACCCAGGTCCATTTACGGTGACCAGGCTTTTTGAAAAAGGAGTTCATCATAAAGAGTCCCTCCTTCTCCATAAAGTCGGCCAACATCTGGCCCCGAGGGTTGCGGTCTCCAACTCCATGTGGTCCCACCTTTAGCTCTTCACCGAATCTCTTGCCCAGCTTCGCGTTAAAGTCCCCCATAACAACTGTGAAATGAGTCTTGTTGGTATGTATGGCTCTAGATAAATCCTCATACATTACCTCGACTTCATCGTCGGGGTGTGTCGATGTGGGCGCGTATACCTGTATTACCTTCAACGAATACCGTTTGGTGATTCTGAGTATAAGGTACGCCACCCTAGTCGACACACTTTCGATGTTCACAACGTTGTTAACGAGGAACTTGTGGACTATGAACCCGACACCACCTTGGGACAGTTGATCGCCCTCACGGAAGTAGAGAAGGTTACCGGATTTCAGGATTATCGTATCCTCCCCCTGTCTTCGGACTTCAGATAATCCGACGATATCCCAGTGTAACCTGCTCAATTCTTCCTCCAGTTCGATAATCTTCTCATCGGTCCGCAGTGTACGCGTGTTATATGTTGCCAGGGCCAGAGGTCGTCGGTGTTGGTAACACGAAATC
Source organism: Nymphalis c-album (assembly GCA_963151315.1). NCBI lineage: Eukaryota > Metazoa > Arthropoda > Insecta > Lepidoptera > Nymphalidae > Nymphalis > Nymphalis c-album. Next base: position 997,160 of record OY720612.1, read on the forward strand.
TGCCGGGGATTCTTAGCACCCCTTGCCCCGCCGTTACCATAGCTGTTACCAAGGCTAGGAATAGCAGGGCTGCCGGGGACTAGGGGCCGTTGTTTAGTTGTGCCAATCATTAGGGGGTTTTGCCATAATCGCCACGCTTGGCAGACGGGTTGGCGATCGCAGTAGGTTGGTCATAGTACTCAGAGAGACGCTGCTGCCCGTTCTCTGGTGTATTTTCCCTCGGGTCGCCTTTTACGCCCCCCACGGGATGAAATGGGGTGGTGATATTCGTCGCCGTCACCACACGGCACCTTAACGTCATACTCGAGATTAATTAATTATTAATGCAAATCAACAAATTAACTCTCGATACCTAATATGTTATGTCCCTTATGTCTGTAGTTACACTGGCTCACACACCCATCAAACTGGAACACAACAGTACTACAAGGTTTGCTGTCTGGTGGTAGTGTGGGTTGTACCCACGTAGACGGGCTTGCACAAAGCAAGTTCATAATTGTACAATTTTTCAGCTCACTATGCGAGAAAAGAAAATTAACTGCTGTCGAATGGGTGACACGCGAAGATTTAAAAGACATATCAAGTAATAATTTAAGAACAAACGTGTACTATCAAATAATGGTAAAAAAAACATTTTTATTTTCATTAGCATTACTTCGCGCATAAACAATGGCGTTTTTACCCGAGGAGATTTTATTACTTTTTTTTTCTATTGGTATTGTGACGGTCTGCCCCGGCGTTGGCAACCGATAGGTTGCTTTATGCAATTTATCTTGATATACTTAAAATCAGGAGAAGGTTTGGAGCTTTTTCCACCACGCTGCTATAATGTTGATTGAAGGAATACATATGTGACAGAATTTCAATGAAACTTGACACATGCTGGTTTTTTCACGATGTTTTCCTTCACCGTCAAGTACGAGATGAATTACAATAACAAATTAAGCACATGTAATGCAGTGGTGCTTGCCCGGGTTTGAATCCACGATCATGGGTTAAGATTCACGCGTTATTTATTACCACTGTGCCGTCTCGACTGTTCTCGAACCTTCTCCTCAAAAAAAGGGGATAAGAGGCCATAGCCCAATAGTGGGACATTCACAGACTAGTACTGTTACTCATACTTAAAATATTTTTATTTATATAAAGCAAAGAAACGCGGAGACTTAAGAAAGCATCCCTAATGTTAATGTTTTATGTAATAATAATTATTATTATTTATTTACTTCCAAAACAAAATAGAGAATTATATATACAGTTAGCAGTATTATCTAAACCTATGGTTTTACATTGGCAGCACTGGTAGCAAATATTAGTGTCTCTTCCTTTATGTGTATTTAAATTGATTCTAGATTGTAATGAGTCCTGGTCGAGCTGCGTATGAATGTTCTATGCAATACGATACAAAACTTGATACATTTATTATTTTGGATAAGGATGTTTCTAGAATTTCAGCGTAAGTAATCTCTTCCCGTCATTATTATGATAGCATTGCATTATTATATACAAGCATGTCATATAATTGATTACGATTTGCTTCTCATCTCAAATTCTCCTGAAATGTAATAAATGTCTTACCCCCACAAGGTTACTTGGTGGTAGAGCTTTGTGCAAGCTCGTCTGGGTAGGTACCACCCACTCATCAGATATTCTGCCACAAAACAGCAGTACTTTGTATCGTTGTGTTCCGGTTTGAAGGGTGAGTGAGCCAGTGTAATTACAGGCACAAGGGACATAACATCTTAGTTCCCAAGGTTGGTGGGTGGTTGTGTTAGTGCGACGACGAAAGCTCAATGAATCAACATCGAAATTGCGACCTTTCATTACTATGCATAAACAATTGCGCCATCGACGCTTTAATTAATTGAAATATTTTCTTTCAGTTACGGCGATGAGCCTGCATGTGTGAGTGCGACACACCCACATCTAAACAAGTATTGTTATTGTAAAAATAAATTTTACAGAGCATTTAATTCGTTGAGATTCACAAGTAATACAACGAATCGCAAACTGTGAGTGCTTTTTTAAATGTTTCAATAAAGTGATATATTTTATTTTTATACGCTTTTCTTTTCTTGATCGGGGGGTCTATTTTATAAGTAAATTATCACTTTATCGCAATCGAATCAAAGCGCAATCGTTCTCGTTTGTCCGTTTTTTCTATTCTTTAATTGAATTATCGACTCTTACGGCCGAATACTGAAACGTCATTCAAATATGATCGGGACTTAATTATTTGGAACGCCATTTATTTCAAATTTCGCATACTAAATAATTAAGTCCCACTTAATATTTGAAAGACGTTTCAGTATTCGCCCATTAGTATACAATTTAATAGTTTGGTTTGGTATAATGGTATATGTGAACATCATATCTGTTAGGTTCCGATCCGAATAAATATAGAATAGGCGAGGTTGTATTGTAATTGAATCGGGAACATATCGTAGCCGTTATACTAAGATTAGTAGAATTTCATCTCGCATGCAACAATGAGATAACATTTTCTTGTACCTAATTAAATATTTCCCAACTTTCGGTCTTTCAGAATATTCAAGACTAGCACACGTAAGTATAGAAAACCAGTCACCATACAATAAATATTTATGAATTAAAAATTTGATTACAATACAAAATTAATTGTAAGCATTTTTTTTATGAATTGCGACGGAATGTGTGATGGGAACTATTCAAATAATGATTATTTCTTTTGGTTGTGGTTCTGGTAAATAAATCGTCTTCCGTTTTAGTGGAACAGTACATTTTTTGAGTATCCCCTAGTATTTAACTTCAAACAATCCATTTAAAATCAGAACAATATTAATATTAATTTAAGAAAATACTTAACTAATGTCAGTTGATCTATAACACAGTACAAGTCCGAAGTTATTTGAATCTATTTATATATGTGGTATATCTTATTATAATTATCGGGTCATTGCTCGTTTTCAAATTAATATATAAGAATTTAGCATAAAAACGAATTATGTTTATTAGATAATATTTTATTGGAATAAACTCCAAAACCTTCTCCCCAAAAAAGGAGAAGAGGCCTTAGCTCAGCAGTGGGACATTCACAGGCTGTTACTTTACTTAGACAATATTTTTATACATTTTTATAGCTGTGCCCCACGATTTCACCAACGTATAATTAAAAAAAATATAATGAATAAAAATCTGCCTAGACACTCCTCGATAAAAGGACTATACAACACAAAAAGAATTTATAAATTCGCACCAGTACTTCCTGAGATTAGCCGGATCAAACAAACAAACTCTTCAGCTTTATACGAGTATATTCGTATAGATAAGCTTTATGGAAAAATGAGTTTTTCAATTTATAATTCATCATATTGTTGAGAACGTTAAAATTGATAAGACTATGAAAATAAAATTCAAAAATCGTGTATAAAACATGTATTGAGGCGCTTAAGTATTTATTATTACAATTACACATACGCTTAGACTAAAATCTCTAATAATACTCATTTAGGTACGTCGGTATTTCGTTTAATTAATTTAACAGTGAATTAACAACCCACTGATAGTCAAAACCTTATCAAAATCTGTTCAGTGATATCCAGGAGGTCCGTACACAGGCTTGTAACCGGAGTTACCTTGAAAACCGGTCAACGATCCGGAATAATCCGGTGTGTTGTAGTTATAACCTGAAAAAAAACTAATTGATTAAAAAAATACTTTTGTAGTGAGTACGTATATTTGCGTAATGAAAGGCACAACGAAATATAAGGTTTAGTTTAGGAAATAATTGGTTACTTGGTGGTAGAGCTTTGTGCAAGCTCGTCTGGGAACCTCCCACTCATCAGATATTCTGCCGCAAAACAGCAGTGAGCCAGTGTTATTAGACACAAGGGACATAACATCTCAGTTCCCAAGGTTGGTGGCGCATTGGCGATGTAAGGGATGGTTGAAATTTCTTGCAATGCGATTGTCTATGGGTGTTGGTGGCCACATACCATCAGGTGGCCCATATGCTCGTCCGCCTTCCTATATAATAAAAAAAGGTGCAGGAGCAACAGCTTTACGTGCTGCCCGAGGCACAGAAAGTACACACTTCCAACTCTGGCGTGCTACTAAAATTCTTGACAGAAAAACTCATAACTTTAATTGGCCCGACCCGGGAGTTGATCTGTGGCCTAATATCTAAATAACGAGGTTGTGGTTATTGCTGAAATTATAACTATGAATTCAAATAACAATTTACAAAACAGGTACCTACCTCGATTGCTTGTTTCGGGATAACTCGCCTTTCCTTCATACCTAACATTCGCGTGAAAACCAGTTTGCCAGTCCGCGTGATAAGTTACTGGAAAATAAATAATAACTGTTATTTATATTCAAAATATTAGATTTTTAAAAATAAAGGTGTTTTTCCATCCCTGTATAACGATATTGTTGTTATACCGATTGTGTTTTCAGTTTCAAAGATGAGTTTGTCAATGTAGTTAAACAAGAGACAACAAATCATAACAAAAACACACAGACACACGCGCTCACACATACTCATTAGAATCTCATCTCTTAATAGTTTTAATTTACTTTTGTCTTCTTACTCAATGTATGATTAAACTAATTGTGTTATCCTATTTTGGTTTTAGTTATATGTTAAAGTAGCTGTGCCCCGCGGTTTCACCCGCGTATATTAAATAAAAATCAGCCTAGAGCCTGCCTCGGTAAAAGGACTATACAACACAAAAATATTTTTTAAATTCGAACCAGTAGTTCCTGAGATTAGTCGGATCAAACAAACAAACTCTTCAGCTTTATATATTAAGAAAAAAGGTCCTCCAGACCGATTTCGGCCACGGCGGCCAATCCCAAGAGAGATTAGCCAACTGCGCAGGAGATATTATAGTGCACAAGTGTGTGAGCAACCACACATATGCTCTCTTTTCCTTAGCTCTCATAATCCGATGGGACGGCAATCCGACAAGACCGGAAAGAGTTCAGGCGCAGGACCAACGGCTTAATGTGCTTTCCGAGGCACCGGAGTGTACACACTTCCAACTTCCAGACTCCAGGCTGCTACTGAGAATTTTCTGACAGAAACCCCCAATAACTATATATTGGCCCGACCTGGGAATTGAACCCAGGACCACCGAGTCTGCGGCCTTATATCAAGCCAGACCAACGAGGCAGTCAAATTTATATATCATTTATGCATTAGTATAGATAAGATTTAATATAATAAGGTATGTAAGTTATCTGTTGGATTACAAAATAAATAACATTTGAGATTTTTTATGTAAAGTTTCAATCGGTTGAGTAGTTAAAATGTAAGCGTAAAAAACAATTACAAGCACAGTTGTACAATTATAAGTTTTTAAACACATCACTAAGTCTAAGAATCTTACCGATTTGTGTCCGTCCGTCTGGCAGCTGCACTCTGTATTCACCTTGCACGACATTGCCGTCCGACATCTCTCGTCGATCATAATCGTTACCAGACTTAGCATCCTTCACTGAATAACCAAACTCATAGGATTTTGGCTGAAAATATTTAACTATTGATAACACAGAGATAATAAATATTTGATTATAATCCAATCTCACCAACGTTTTTATTATTGCTTAATAAATTAAGTTAGTTGAAAATTAAATAATGGAAGAAAAAGTAATACAAAAACTTTTGTTTTGACGTGACAACGTCTAATAAACCGATGAACGCTGGCTTCATGCACGAAAAAGGATGACTCATTGTCCCGTTACGCTGATTGTACTCTTGCGCCGCATCTATCTCTCTTTCACTCGATTGGCCTATGCTACACGTGAACTATTTCGTCGACTGTTTATAAAGTGAAGAGAAAAGTTAATGTGGTTTTTGTTATGACGTTGTCACGTTAAACTATCGTCCGTAAATCGACTTTACAGACAACCATTTTTTTTAAAGTTGTTTTCGGTATTTCTTTTGTAACGTAGCTGTCATCACTGAATTTCATTAATCTTTTAAATATAGCCTCAATTAAATTACCTATTTGTTTTAATTACAAATTTTACGGAGGTTTGACTATTGTATTTTGTTATACGATTTAAATGTTAAATTATTATATGTTATATATATATATAAGTATATAAATAAGTGTGAAACTGATTAATAAGCTGTAGATAAACTTAGACTTCATAGGTCAGGGACCGTAGAGAACATAGAGTAATAGAGTCGACTTGTATATTTGAAACCATTAAATTAAAATTAAAATAAAAACATTTTGTAATGTCTATTAAACATGTATCGTAAAATCTAACGACGACAGTCTACTAGGATATATATTATTCTACACCGTCTACTAGGCTAGACTATTCGCGTAGCGATATCGCATTGCCTTACCAAGCATATGGTATAATCGGAAAGATTAAGTATGTCATACACTAAATCACAAAGAAATGTTTTTGTTACTTTTATAATATGGACAATTGTGAAAAATAAATTGGATATGTTACTAATGTTTTTCTTTACATTTGTGGATAATATTTTTTGTATTTATTAAGCGAAAAAGTAAATCAAAATTAATTTTAATCATAAAGAAAAACCCTTTTTTATACCCATCGAGAAGAAGCAAGTAAGTCAGTAACGACTCATTTTTACAAATATGGTAACAAACAATAAATATAAAAAAAAATATTTCAGCTCAACGGATTCCTTGTTCACAATGTGGTAGCTTTGTAAATGTATATTAGTACAATTTATTAGCTGAACATCAATCAACAAGTACAGACGGGTACGTTTTTATATATATTATAAATATTGTGTTTTTAATTCAAGATGGTGTCTCAGAATAAAAAGCTTCCATGCTCTCTACATTATCATGTCCTCCAGTCCAAATTTGGCTACAGCGGTTTTTCCATAAGCACGCAAAGAACGGAAAGATGTTGATGACCATGACCAACAGCTTGGCATGCTTTTCGAGGTATGAGAGTGTAAACACTGTTAGAAAAATCCTATAACTTCAGGTTTTGAACCGAAAACTGTTCTACATATCATTCCTTTGGAATTGCATTGACATAACCGATATCGCCTCCTTTTTATTCTACAAAGTCACATAATGACCTCTTATCATTATTTTTATAATGAGAAAGCTAAGACTTTGGTCTAGGTGAACACTGGCTCTATAGTCACTAGAAACGATGAATATATATAAATTAAAGATATGCAGCAGTAATATTCTTGGCCAAGTAGAGACGAATTCAATAATTATTATTTAACATAATTATAACTTTAATGTTATATGCTAATATGCATATATCATATTAAGTCAATGAGTGACGTGAACAAACAGACATTAGTCTTAAATATTGATTTATTAAAAATATATGATCTTGGGACTGATACACGGATGCTGATAATATTCAGCATGAACTTATATGCTAGAAATAAAGAATAATAAAGATTAAAAACATTACATTAAATTATTATTTAAACTTATATGTTGCAGGCAAAATGCTTTTGGGACTGATTTTAGCAACAGCTACAATCATACAAGCGGCAGTTATCAAGGAAGATGAGGTTAAACCATGCGATGGAGTCATTATCGACGATATATACCATGAAATCGAAGAACTTAAGAAAGACATCGATCGACCTTACTCACTTGCTGTAGATCACAGCACCAACAGGGTTTACTTCAGCTACAGTCTGAACAAAGGCGACGATGTATTCAAAACAGCATATGTAAATTTAAATACGAAAGAATTTGCGAATATAGAAGGTGTTAGCAATGGCTTCGCTCAAACAGTCGATAATAAGAACCACGAAGTTTACATCGGTGGAAGCGATGGAATATATAAATATAATCATAAAACGAAATCAGCTGAACTTGTTGGTGAGAAAGATGCAAATATTTGGCACATTTTCTTCAAGGATGTAATCTATTATTCGATATTTCCTACACAATTCTTATTTACATACATAAACGGTCAATCGGTTAGATATAGAGATTTAGAAGATACAAAAGTTGATCAATTTATTATTGATAATGAAGATGTAATGTTTTTTACAAACACAACAGGATTATTTAGTCAAGTTAAGGGAACGAAAGAAGCAACCTTGTACCAAGAGTTTCCCAGTGAAGGTGTGAGAGCACTAGCGAGTGATGTCAAAGGAAATATATTTTTGTGTGTTCGAGATGGAATTTATAAATTAGATAAATCTGATGTTTCCTTGAGGAAAATTGTAGAAATTGATGACGTTTTCGGTTTGGCATTTGATAATGACAATAATATAGTTTACTCGGATGCCACTAAATTGATTCGACTCAAACCTAATAAGGATAAGACTTGTTAAACTTAAGTACGTAAATACTTCTCTGTATAAACAATGTCACTGAACGAAAATTCTCAGTAAGTTTTAAACACGTTCCATTTCATTTGTAGTACATAGTTTAATATTTAAAAAAATACTACATTAACAATACAATACTAATGTTTAGTATACAGTTTTTTATTTATGTTTTTAAAAATATGAATTCCACGTAACAGTTTAATACAAAATGGAACTTATACACATTCACAGGCCAATAAGCGTACGAACTCCCTTAACTAGTATAATTATGATGAGCTGTTCAAAACGACCTCTACGCTTGTTTATAACAATTTTCTCAACACATCCGCAATGACAAATACCAAATGAGCAATTGTGAAAAATTCCTAAATAATATTAGTATCTTATCTTTATACACATAAGCATCATTATTGAATGCAACTTAGTCGTTTTGAACGCAAACATTTAATCTGTTTTAACCTCAATGAGATAAAAGATCAAAACATTTACCATTGAAGTCAGTTTTAGACCTAAAGTGACTTTACGTGCACGTTTCAAAACCAGGAACAATGACATCGATCAAAAGTATCCTTATTTCAGTGATATTAGTTTGTGTCAATGCAAAGATAAATATATACGTCACAGACACGCCGATAAAGAGAATAGGTACTCGATTATATAAACAAGAATTGTTAACAAATCAATTCAAAGACGTGAAAGAACTAGCTTATGATTCAGCTAGTAGGAATCTATACTTCATGTTCATGGACGATTCAATACAGAATTCGGGACGCGCTTTAATTAATGTTATAACAAAAAAGGCAGTGAAAATCAAAGGTATTGAAAATAATAAAGCTACGGCAGTCGATTCGGATACCGGAGAAGTTTATTTCGGTTCAGACGATGGTCTCTACAAATACGATCCCATCGCTCAAGAAGCAATTAACATCGGTTTATATAACATGAATATATTCAAAATAGTTATAAGAAATAATGAAATGTATCTCATTGATGCAAATAATCATATGATATATAAGATATTCAATCAAGCAACGAAAGCAGTGGTTGTTGGAGACATGAAAACAGTTATAGAGTTTGATGTTGATTATAAAAAGAATATACATTTTGTGACGATGTGCGGTGTTTTCTGTGCAATTGATGGTGTTGAAGTTGTTAAAAATAAAGATCTGAATGTAGTTTATCATTTTATATCGGACGAATATAAGACGTTTGGTGTTACTGAAAACGGTTTGTATGAAATCGATTGTAGGAACGGTACAGCGAAACACGTGGCGTTCCTAGACTTTTTTCCTCGTAGTATTATTTTTGGGGACTACGGTGATATATTTTACGCTGTTGACGATAATATATATAGATTAAAACCAATAAACTCTTATACAATTTATAAAATACACAAACATAAATCTTAAATTTATAAATGTTTTATTAACGACCATTTGTGTATATAATTATTTTAATCGATTAAAATTAGCTTTTAAATATTAAGTATTGTTTTAATTTTATTTATTTTTATATAGTTATTATAATAATTGACTTATCGACCTTTTTAAATATTTATATAAGATATATTTCAAAAGTTTTGTTTTTATTATTCATTTTGCATCTAGTGAAAGTAAGTAGATTAAGAATTTACTTAATTTCAAAAGTATATACTTGTGACGTTGTGTTGTATTTCAATTGTTATATTTCTTGGTTCACATATATTTAATTTATTACATATTCCAGAAACATTGTACATGATACCATTCAATAAGAATAATTAAAAAACATTCGCGGTCTGAGATCTATTAAGGTCTACTAAGGTAAAATAAGCACGTGAAACTTTAGTGGTGTTTTCCCGCATGTGAACCCGCCTTTAGTTCTAATTTATAATTACGTACCACTTCGTTCTCATTTCCATGATGGTGACTATGTTGATGGTCATAATTATGACTATTACTCTGCCTATGATCATAATTATGACTACTTCCGGTGAAAGAGTTCGGCGGCAGGTAACTGCTTGGTAAATTTAAACCTGGAATATGCAAATATAAAGAATAATATTTATTTCTATACAGATGTATATTATGTAGGTATTACTTGTTTGTTTAGTTACTTACTTGTTTTTGTTGGTAAATAACTACTGCTAGGTGTGTTAAATGTTTTCGAATGATAGTTATTTGGTTCATAGTGGTATCCTTGCACTGGTGGCTCAGAGTGGACCAATGCAATCAGGCTCAAAGTGACGTAAATAATCTGAAACAACACAAATGCTTTAATTGCTACGTTATTTTATGTTTTATGTATGTTTGTACTTCTGGCCCATTGTGGACACTGTGGCCATTCTAAAGGAAAAATGGGCAGCGATATCAGATATGTATTACATACAATTGGTTACATATGTGCATTGTCTGTTTCCTCACTCTTATTAAATGTGTAAGGATAGCAATCCGACACAATCAGAGACAGTTCAAGAACAAGACATGACAATATAAACACTACAATTTTTTACTCCAGACTGTTAGGCAGAAATTAATGGCTGAAAACGACCCGAGATTCAAACCCAGGACCTCCGAATCCAAGAGCTGATTGTCATGTTAAAAAAAAAACATACAGACGAATTGATAACCTCCTCCTTTTTTTGAAGTCGGTTAAAAAGCAATCCTAATGATAAAATTACTTCCGAAAACAACTATAGATGTAACAGGCAGTGGTGGCTAGGTTGATGGCGTTTTGTCAATGCAATAAATGGTTAAAATTTCTCAGTGCCAATTTTTATGTGCGATGGTGACCACCATGATCATTTGCTAGTTTTCCTACGTTTTTAAATTACAAAAGAAGACCACATTAAGAACTTTATTGTGCTGTAGAAAGCGTGGACAATATTTATTTTCCACTATTATCCAACGATTACTCCGATATTTATCTGATGACCCGATACATACAGACAGTGTAGGTTGTGTTACATGGTAGCTGCCATGGGAATATTGCTTTCGTGACTTAATTGCGACGGACGGACTATTGTGTAGTCCGGTGAACTGGTATTTAGGTAATATTTAAGTATAGGTATACGGCTTCATTTTATTATCATTTCTAACGAATAGTGCTCGAGACTTAAATGATTTGGAGGTAAAAATAGAAGATATATTTTTAACCATTAGAAAATTATATGTTTTACACAATTGTTTATTTTTAATATTAACTTAAAAGAGATAAATTAACTAATACTAATACTGATATTCATAACAAAATTGGAATCGCCCGGACAGGGACTTGAACCCTGGACCCTTGGATTAAAAGTCCAATGCTCTACCGATTGAGCTATCCGGGCTACATATGATCATCCCAAAGTACTTAATAAGAATTCCATTGTCTAAAATGTCTTAAGCATAGATCTTACATCTAGTGACTCTGACAATGCAATTAATGTCTTTAATTTCTTAACAACAGTTTCGGAAACGTTGATCAAAGTCAGATTAACTAATTTAGTTTAAATACGCTCATTGGTAGGTTATTGGGTCACCAGCTATCATCAACCAATCACGGTTCATTATCACATAGCGATTTTATTTAAAGGCCGAAATGTATGGAAAGGACAAATATATATTCGATTATATAATCCCCTCTGGAGCTAGTGAATTAATTAATTAAACCATAACAAAATTACTTCTTGTATTACAATGTGTATTAGCTTTAAATACGCACACGCTCGTACACACTCGCTCCCGGGCGCACGCGCACGCACGCGTTCACATACGCACACCAAACGCTTTCTCTTACTCACACACACAAATATATTTATTCACACACACGTATAAAAAAAAAATCATGTAAATATAATTATAATGATGTATTTTAAAATTACGTCAGTAACATAACAAAACTTTTCTCAGGAAATCATCTTGTTATCGTTTGGATAATTTAAAAAAAAAATTGTGATTGTATTGCCAAATAAGATAGTCCTTTCACCACTTTTTCTCACAAGCTACTGTTACTAACTTTAAAACTTAAATAAAATTACTAATACTCATTAAGAAAATTACTAATATTCCTATTTACTTATTTTTATAAATAAATAAAAATTTTAACAAAACAAAAACCGACTTAATGGGAAAAACAAATTAATATGCACTAAAAAGTAAAAAAATAATTGCGTATTCTTCTATAATATGATAATTAACTTACTATTTTCTACTCATCAATATGTAGGTACGAATGTGTTGTGTGGTTGATAATGTATTTACAATTATTGTTATTTTTGTCGAAAGTTATGAGGTAACAACACAAAAAAAAACAATACCATACAGACGAATTAATAACCTCCTTTTTTTGAAGTCGGTTAATTACTAATATTACTAATATACCCTCCAATTAAGAGTAAAGCTTTTGTTAGAAAAAGGGATGACAATAACCCAAGGGGTCAGAATCGAATCTACGTTTTTTACATGAATCTTAAGCTATTGAATTGTTTTAAAATTGGAATCATTAAGATATAGATACACTCAAACGTCTCTCGTGCTGTACGGGCTGTTTCTTTATATTTTTGTACCCGTAATTGTAACAATACGATTCAACTTGTTGTGTTTAAAATTCTACCTATTATTACTATCTCGACCCTCGAGAATCTACACAATCATTGTTAAAAATTTGAATATTATTTGTACTCTCTTCAATTTTTTAATTAATAAAATCTAAAGCTCGTGTATAGCTAAATCGAACTACAACGCTGACCACATCACCGAACACAGTTTCTAATTATTATTCTTAAGTAATCGACAAACCGTGAGATATCAATTTGCATATAATGTGGCTATTTAAATCAGCGGAGAGAATTCACCGGTTCATGGGACCCATTGTTTAAATACCACGTAACATAGGACCTAGGTAGAAACTAGGTAGGCTAGGTTATATAAATATTGTCCAGCCCCTTGAATGGAACACACGGTTCGGTAATACTGACACGGTATTCTTAAACATGCCTACCTTATTAGGGTTAAAACCGGGTTATATGAGTTTTTAGCCTATAAAAAACAGTGATGACCGTCCTCTTTACGGATTGGACACACACACACACACACACACACACACACACACACACACACACACACACACACACAGACACACACACACACACACACACACAAAATAATCGTATCTGTGCAAATATGCCTGCAACTGCATATGTCATTTATATTAGTTATAATCAATCCTCAACTTATCTATCTAAACACCAATCGCTTACAAATATCTATACTAATATAAATGGCATTTTATTTGTTTTCATAATAAATATTCGAAATGTACAAAGTTGTATGGGGTGAGATAAAGCAGGCAGCATATAGGCAGCCTTTGGTCTAGTTTTAAAATATGTGGCAAGGGGCACATTAAAAAAAGTAAATCGATATATAAGTGGGATTGGCCAATTTTAGTATGATTAATATCAATTACAATTACAAAACACCCAAATTACATTTCATGACAATGTCGTCATAGCCATAACGTGAGTCGTGAATGTAATGTGCTTATCCGTTAAAAATAACAGTCATATAAATTGGCTATTTTATGACATTAATTATGGTATTGCGTTATGTATTTATATCTATCATTGTATTTTTATGGCAACCGTGTTTGAAATAGGGAAAAAGAAAATAAAGTAACAGCCTGTGAATGTGTCACTGCTGAGTTAATACCTATTCTCCTTTCTTGAAGACAAGGTTAAGAGCTTATTCCACCACGCTGCTCCAATGCGGGTTGGCGGATTACACGTGTGGCAGAATTTGAGTGAAATTTGACACATGCAGGTTTCCTTACGATGTTTTCCTTCACCGTCAAGCACGAGATGAATTATAAACACAAATTAAGCACTTGAAAATTCAGTGGTGCATGCCCGGGTTTGAACCCACGTTCATCGGTTACGATTCACGCGTTCGAGCCACTGGGCCATCTCGGCTTAGGAAGAAAATAGTCTTTGTGGTATACAGGCTATCCCTATTCCAAATTCCATCCAATTCCGTGATGGATTTAAAACTGCCACGTGAATCCAACTCGCATTGGAGCAGCATAGAGGAGTAAGCTATAAACTTCTTCTTCTACTTCTCTTAGAAAGAAGAGACCTTGGCCAAGCAGTCGGACATTTATGGGCTGATACGTTTTAAGACATTAAACCCCAATTAAAGTTTATTAAGTTTTTCTGTTGAAAGATTGTTAGTAGGTTAGGTAATTAGCAGTGATGAGACTCCCGCGCCTCTCAACCATGTAATGATGTGATCAGACAGCGTGACTACTGCGATGCAATGTCCCAGTTGTAATGTATGTTGTTAATATAGAAGAGGTCACAGAAGCCGACCAAATACGAATATACGAATAGTCACTTATCGCGACGCCGTCAAGTTGGCTTAAAGCCGTTGATCCTATGCCTGAACTCTCTACAATCGTCTTGGAATATGAGAGTAAGGAAATATTAAGCGCACGCAAGTCCGCATACTTGAGAACACAAAATCTCATGACCGTTCGCATATTTTACGTTAAAAATGGCCGCCGTGACGTCAGTCAGTCAAAGGGACATTATCATATAAGAATCCTTCTATTGGATAAATCACATTGGGACGCATACAAACTGAAAGCTTTATATAATAGAATATATATATATTTACAGTACAGAAGAGATATTATTTTGTATTCGAGATTATAAATTATTACCTTGAAATAAACCATATTGGTGGAGTTGAAAATCTGTAACAAAAAAAAAGTTATTGAATAAATAAACATGTAGCTAGCCAATAGATAGATAGAATTGCAATAAAAATATATATAGTCAACAAATATCCCAGTTCTGGCCTCCACTTATTTTGGGATTATTTTTATATAAAAAACTCATAGGTAAGCGGAAGAGTAAAAGAGCCAACTGATGGTAAGGGGTTACCACCGTCCAGACACTGGCACTAAGCGACTAGTACATGTTAGAACCATAGCAATGAACTGACATAAAAAAATAAAAACATTTTGGAATACATTTTTGATCATCGAAGACGATTCAATCGAAAAAAACGCTTTTATTAAAATAGAAAAACTAATTTCTAAATATATAAATTAACTACTGAAATTCAGTTTAACAACAGAAGTCGTACAAAAACAACATTATCAAACACCTCATGTTTTGAAGCTGTTTCATTTTATATGATAATCATAAAACATCTTTATCTTAAACTGGATCATCTTAATAAACACGACTTAGAACATTTAGACCAGTAGGACTACACTGTAAAAACAAAATCGAAACTAACCGCAGAAAACAGTCGCAAAATGTCAGTAAGTGATACGCGACATTGACCATTATAATTGTAAAATTTCAAAAATACACGCATCAAAATTGTATATACAACCATAAGCCGCTTGTCATAATTACAACAATGAGTAATGAAGTTGTTCTTACAAAATAGCACTGCAGACTTCAATTAGCAATAACGTAAGTACTCCAATTAACACAACAAAATTCGCCCTAGTCCAATTATACAACAGCTCTGTAACAGTATGTCACGTCCGACTATGTTACGTCATAATGCCGTAACCCCTGAAGGCTGGAAGTGTTTCGATGCGATTCGGTTCGTTTGAAATATTATGAACAAAATCTATACTATGACGAATTGAGAAATATTAGACTATTGTATACAAAACACGATGATTTTATAATAGAATGATGGTAAACGGAAAGATCGCGACAATGCAACATTCTCAGTGAAAAAGATTTATGAACATATATATATATATAATAAACTAAAAATATTATATTTATATATAGAAGAGTATGTATGTGTGTAAAATAATATTAAGTTTTCTAACCCACCCACAATGCTCGATTATTATTTAAAGTTCCTGCCAAAAAAAAATATTTTTTAATAAAGGTTGCCTGGTGATAAGGCCGCCTTTGCATACTTTGTGTTATATTTTGTTATTTTACATCATGTTTGTGAATTGTGCACAATAAATACTTAATACATGAAAAACTAATAAAATCCCAAAGATTGTGTATATGATTTTTTTAAATAATCAAATCTCCACGGACGTGTTGTCTTTGACTTTGCTACGGCGTGAAATTCAGTATCACATAATAAACTCCACGCCGGCAAAGTCGAAAATCGTTCAAAATCTGTTATTTTAACATAATGACTATTTTAATTTATACAATGTTTAAATTATTAGGTTGACGTGGTAGTCTAAAATGAATAGATACTGTTTTTGGTTTTTCTAACTCCCAAATAGAATAGTAATTTCGTGAAAAAATAAATTTATTTGTAAAAGATATAAATAAAAAACCATAAACTTGGTTATTTGAATTTTTCACGTAAATTTTGAGGTTATTTGAAATAAGTGTCAATACAATAATTGTAGATCTTCTTATTACCTACAACTTTGCCATTTAACTTTTTTCCATAGGACTTGTAGTTTTGCCGGAAATCGAGAAAAACCGTTTTTTACCCTTAAAACCACCCCCCACCCCACTTCCCGACCTCAGATCGCCCGTAATTTATTTATCCTTTTATTATTGTTATAATAATAATAATAATCTCTTCTTTTCCAATGGGGTTCATCCTACTATAATTTTATTTCCTTTTTTACTATTTTCTAAGCTATCGGCACTTGTCCATTAGTAACATTTATTAAGTCATTTTTATGAAGACGCTTTTTAATTCAAGATGCACATAATATCTACAGAGATAGATATTTACACATATTATTTACGTTTATACGTTTGTTACGAGGAAATATACAGATACGTATAGTTTTTTTCCCATGGAGAAAGTAAGTTAATTGTAAAACGTAAACAGCGACTAATCTAAAGATTGTGTGAATACTAAGAAGTCTGTATCATCCATTATTAAAATATATTTAAAAAAAAAAATGTTGCTTGTTGAAAAAAACAACGGGTTGCACTCCGGCAGTGCCGGCAGAAGTGAAAATTTAAATATTAACGTTGTGCATTTTTTTTTGTGCATATTTTGGAATAGTTAGGGAAAAATTTTGCATGAGTTGCTTTAATTATTATCAGTATTAAAGTACTATCATTTATGTGATAACATACAATATTCATTTATTGCGCTATCGTATACGAACATGACAATTTATACTGCATTTAAAATTTAACACTTCAGAATCCGTCTTACGAATTTTCAATCAGGTCACGTGACCTGACGCGAGTTTAACAATTTTTACCCATTACAAAAAAGTGCACAACGCCGGTAAAGTTCACTTCAAAAATAATGATTTGTTAGTTTAGCCGACTAAGTATTAATTATTTGGCTTGGCTCAACCGGCTTGAATCCGTCAATCTTAACCGATGAACGCGGGTTTGCTTGGAACCCAGGCTAGCACCACTAAATTTTGATGTGTCATGTATTTAAGGAGTTAATAAAACCCGCTGAGTTTCTTTCGCCGGTTCTTTTTAGTTCTGAGGTGTTTATTTCCGAACCGGTGGTAGATTTATGACAATCAATAAGCAACTGTAACACTTCTACATTGAATAAAGATATTTGAATTTCTTAATTTTTAACCGACTTCAAAAAAAGGAGGAGGTTATCAATTCGTCTGTATGTTTTTTTTTTTGTTTATATATACTTCAAATCGCGTTTGATGAAAGGACAACATCGCGAGAAAATCAAATAATATTAAAAGCAAATAATAATTA
Organism: Nymphalis c-album; assembly: GCA_963151315.1. Lineage (NCBI taxonomy): Eukaryota > Metazoa > Arthropoda > Insecta > Lepidoptera > Nymphalidae > Nymphalis > Nymphalis c-album. The sequence goes on from OY720612.1 coordinate 1,015,114, forward strand.
TATTAATGATATATGCTAACAGTTATAGTTATACAGCCGTAAATACATGTATTGATTTTCTTTTATTTGATGATTGTCATCAAATAAAAGACAACAAATTTAATAATTTAAATTTTAATTTAGCAAACGACAAACGACATGTTTCATAGGTTATATTTGATAGAGCATAATTATTGTCTATGGCCTCGCACAGATTATAAGAAATTTTGTGTAACTGTATAATTTTCAAAATTATGATAAAACGGCTGTTAATAAAAATCTCGCCAAAGCTTATTTTTTGTGTGCGATAATATAATATATTAACGATAAATAATAGACAATAAATATATTACAACACTCAAATCCGAACATAATAAAAAAATTACAATTATGATATTGTAATTTTTTTAACACAATTAAATTTAACACATATCAACAGATAATAAAAAAACAACTAACCTTTTTGTTAAAAAAAAAAAACAAATAGCCTTAACAATAACTTTTAAAACAGTTGTAGGAACGCGATATAGTTCAACGCTCTCGTTCAACGTACTGCGATAGTTACGCGGGAAAATGTTTTTATATAGAGATGGGGGCCTTTGTTACATATTTAAAATCTTAAATCTCGTCCATCCATCAGCAACTAACCTTATATAGGTAAGTAGTTTTTATGTACATTGCAAAATTCCTTGCTATAATAATTTTTATTTATTATTACTATTATTACATGGAAAATTACTTTTTTGTATTCTGTATTTTATAAATGGTAATAAAAGTCGAAGCAATAAGTTACCCAATAATATACCAAATAAAAACATATTTTTTAATCAAAAATAATAATATAATAAAATATAATAAATCATAAAATTAAAAAAAAAATGTACGTATTTTCACACATTAAAGCCTGTTATTACTTATTATTAAAAAAAAATAAAAAAAATTAATAAAGTTTACTTTGGTGTAAGCGCTAAAAAATTATATCCTTGTATACGAGTTTTTCTTCCTACTGAAAAACGCAACAGACGCATATTATGCAAAAGTTTGACTTTTTGTAACACAATTACACTCCAATCAGACTGTCCAGTCGTAAAAAATAACAAATTCAAACATATCTTATTACATCGACAACCTCGTTGGTCTGCCTGCCTCGTTAGTCTAGATTGGTAGATATTGAAGTCCTAGATTCAAATCGCAGGTCACGCCATTAAAAAGTTATTGTGTTTTTCTCCAAAAGATTCTCTGCATGCTGGAGTCTGGAAGTTGGCAAAGTCTACTCTCCCGTGCTTTGGAAGCCGCGTAAAGCCGTTGATCCCGACACTGATCTCTTTTCAATTGTGTCGGATTGCCGTTCCATTAGATTATGAGAGTGAGGGATGTAAGTGCATCTGTGTTTGTGTACACACTTGTGCATTATTATGTCCTGCGTATCGTAGTTGGCTAATTTCTCTTAGGATTGGTCGCCATGGGTGAAATTGAATCTGCATTTAGAAATTATTAGAAATGTTATATATAAGTAGGTACTTACTACTTCGTTTTTATGTCCATGATGGTGACTACTTCGATGGTCATAATTATGACTAATTTCGGTGAAAGAGTTCGGCGGCAGGTTCAACTGCTGGGCAAATTTTACGTGGAAAATTTTAATAAAATTAATAACATTTATTTGCTTCTATATAATTAAAAATCATTATTTGGCCTGAAGCGGAATTCATTCCAGGACTTTGGTACGTGCTTGCATAACACAGGTTACATTATGGCGTAAATATAGTAAAAAAAATGTCATATGCGAACAGAAGTATTCATTTTAAGACTCATTTAAATAGCACGGACTTCAAAGAAACATGTAATAAAAAACTTGATCATATCTAAGTTCTTTGTTAAGGTCATTGACCTAGGATATAAATGACGAAAACTTTATCATCCTTATAGGTATAGGTATATGACGAAACATGAACGCCATATACACTTTCTCGTGAGAATTATGACCAAAGCGATATTATGGTGTCTCTATACTACATGATAGATGAGTTAAAACAATTACTTTACAAATTATTACAGAGTAGAATGCTGCCAAGATTCACTCGTTTCCTCGTTGATTTGCAACGTCCATTATCCGTGCGAAAAATTAAATAGCACTCGCCAACGAGTAATGATATCTGTTTAGGAAGATAGACGAACAAATGGGTCACTATAGGAGACGTGAGTCACAGCCTACGAGGACGGGATTAAGTAATTCCAGTAGTAATTCTGCGTCGAATGCAATTATTCCCATCTCGATATCATTTTTAGTTCTCTAAACAATCGGGATAAACAAAAAAAACCGTATGCAACTACGTACCAACGCACACACGTACGTAAACACTTTAGCTGGACTTTATGGACTCTAGTTATTCTAGCTATCAAAATGCGGGATTCACAAAATCGGACCAAATACAAAAACTTCCTATGACTGTGAAGTGAAGCCTGTGGAGCACTGCGTGGGAGAGCTCGCGGATGCTTTCCTTCCAATTCGTGCAGAACGCCTCCATCGGAGCCGTTATAGCGGGTAAGAATCCCATATAACCTGGATTTCTACCATTAAACCAAAGGTCAGAACAAAATCGGTCAAGAGTACATCACCATTATGCAAATTTACACAGACAGGAAGGACTCGGATGCGCTTAAAGAATAACAATCATTGTGTGCAACGGGATATTAGTTAACATATGACTTGAACATTAACAATGTCTTGTATTTTTTTTAATTTATTAAAATTATATAATGATTATATATCCTTACTAATATTATATATGTGAAGTGAGTTTGTATGTTCATATATCTGTTTACTTGTTATACTTTGATTGTCAAGAAATTTTGTATACACATTGTCTAGGTTACAAAAAACACACCCCATTCTCTGCGTACGCAGGGAACCTTCTGCGTAAGATTAATTATTTATACAGGTAATTATGGGAATATATATTTTTATTGACTGCCTCAGTGGTGTGGTGGCGTGACGCAAGGCCGCAGACCCGATCCTGGGTTCAATTCCCAGATCGGCGCAATAAAAAGTGATTGGGTTTTTCTGTCAGAAAATTCTCAATAGCTACCCGGTTTCTGGTAGTTGGAAGTGTGTAAACTCCCGTGCCTCAGAAAGCACGTAAAGCCGTTGGTTCTGCGCCTGAACTCTTTCTGGTCGTGTTGGATTGCGGTCCCATCGGGTTTTTTTTTATAGCTCGGGAGGGCAAATGACTCTACTCCACCTGATGGTAAGTGGTAGTAGAGTCCAAACGCTACGACGGCTAGTGCAGTCGGGAAGAATGATCTGCACTAGCCGCCCCCACCTTGCCGGCTTCACGCCTCGTTTGAAGGAACCCAGGTCATAAGAGGAGGGGAACACGTGTGCTGGTAAAGAATTCCATGTTTTGGAGGTGCGACAAAGAAAAGAGTTGCCAAATTTCTTCGTTCGCGATTTATATTCGAGAGCCAGCACGCGTAGACTTGTGAAGGTAAGGGGAAGCAGGAATGAAAGTTCGGGAAGAGAGTGCAACTGTGTTTGCGCACACACTTGTGCACTATAATAACTCCTGCGCAGTTGGCTAATCTCTCTTAAGATTGGCCGCCTTGGCCGAAATCGATCCGGAAGACATTATTGTTATTATAAGAATTTGTTAAAAAAAAAATCTTTAGTAAACATAATAGTTTCATGAAAACTATCTTGACACTACACATATTTCTAATAACGACCAGATGTAATCCAGGTTCAATGACTGTTTAATTTTTTTCTTGGTTAGGTAAAGCTCGCAATTTATATATACAACACAATACAACCGAGAAGACGAAAACACCATAAAAACCCTGAGAGCCTGTCCTGGAACAACAGCAATTACATAATTTATTATATAAATGTTGTTATTTTTAAGATTATAAATAAAAACAACATAATATATAATATAGTATAAAAAGAAATAAAAATGAACACTACATGAAATATATCAAAATGTTATCTCAAATAAGTGAAGTGAAGACTCGCCCTATTTGGTGTATACACGCATTATACAATATGGTATACAGTAAAAGCTCCTTATTCACGCTTCCTTTATTTGCGGATGAAAAAATTGCGACCCAATTCCTATATTCGCCGCTAAAGATTTCTTTATGCGCGGATCTAATCAGTACATAGTAAAAAAAAGGATTCGGTATCCTTTGTAAACGCGTCGGCAAATAGACTAATAAAAAAGTAAAACAGACCTTACTACAAATGCAAAAGTGAAAATAGAAATGCTTGATCGTTTATGTCTTGGAGACTCGTTTGCATCCATTTTAACCCGCGAATAAAGAGCTTTTACTGTATATCGCTCGAGTATTATAAGGGCCTACATAAAACGGTTATACCGTTATACCGTAATGCGCTTACGCTACGTACTCCACTGAAACCACAAGACGGCATCATCATTATTATTTCAATCTAATTACATTAATGGATTGTACACCTAAACAATCCCCGTGAATCACTCCGTTCATTGGTAAAAACCACATGAAAATCTGTTATGTAGTTTTTGAGTTTATCGCATTCAGACAAACAGATTTTGTTTTATAATATGTAGTGATATTAATACTACATTATAAAGTAAATACAAAAATATAATATTAAAATTACTTATATTTAAATACAATAAGAGCTTATCGATAGTCTCGCTAACAATAAAGCCACAAACCTTAAGGTTCAAAATTCAAATCCCGTTTTGGGAACATAAACATATTATTGGTTTTTTCCTGTCAACCAAATGTTCTTTATGATAGCGTCGAATTTGCCATCCCATTAAATTAAGTAAGATACCAAGAATGCATTTGTGTTTTTTATGTTATAGGCAGGCAAACGGGCTGCCTGTTGTTAACCACCCATAGACACTTGCGATGTGAGAAATATTACCCATCCCTTACTTCGACATTGCGCCACCAACCTTGGATATGAAGATGTGATGTCCCTTGTGCCTGTAGTTGCACTGGCTCACTCACCCTTCAAACCCGAATGCAACGATACTAAGTAAGTATTTCTGTTTAGCGGTAGAATATCTGATTAGTGGGTGGTACGTACCCAGGCAGGCGTAAAATGTCCTGCGCAATTGGTAGATCTCCACTAAGAAATTCATATACATTTTGAATACATATTTGCTTTGTACCTACTTTTTGTATGTTTTATTTTTAACTTTAATATTGTATAGTTTTAAGTATATTAGTGTTGCCAACGAACACCGATGTACGGATAAATCCAATAGGGTTTTTGTTACATCGTTCTTAATACAGTTATAGAATATAAATAAATAAATTTATATTTAATTAAATAAATAGAATAAAAAAATGAACCGCTAAATGAGAAATCTTTTGTTACTGGCTGCGTGAAGACGCGACAAACCGAGCTACCGAGGGTCGTATTGGTCATGTGGACTTATAGAACTAACTTTAGTTATATTACAATGAAGCCCGGATAGCTCAGTCGGTAGAGCATTGGACTTTTAATCCAAGGGTCCAGGGTTCAAGTCCCTGTTCGGGCGAATTTGATTTTGTATTTGTTACATAAAATGAAACAAACAAAATTTATTTCATATTAATAATTCATCTGTAGGTATGTTAATATTTATTGCCAGATGTAATATTAATCAATTATTAAATTCAATAAAATAAATTGTCAATAGGTTTTTTTTTTATCTTTAAGGTTAAAGGCGATATTTAAAATACAAATTAAATATCGAACACAATTCGAATTAATCGGTGCCAATCGAATTTCAATTAGATGCTAATGAAATGTTTCAGAATAAATTATACGTCGATCAAACATAAATGGACTTATATAGAGTCGTTATTTATATTTAACTCACAGCTGTTTCATCCTATTTTCTAATTTAGAACTAAATAGAATGAATATCAATGCTTTAAATACATTATTAAGCTGTGTATAAAATAAATTAGCAACTTTTTTAAGTATATGTCCAAACGCAATGTTGTAAACTGCTTATTACTTTCTCAATGATTGCAAACAGTTGCAAATTAAGAAATACCCAAGTTTTAAAGAAAAGACGCATCACACGTACACATGTTAATATATAGTAAATGTTTTTTTTAATTTAATTTTTTTCTTGTTAATGTTTAATTTAGACGAAGTTTAACATACTTACAGCTTAATACATATCTGTGTAAAATTATAAATTTTATTGCTGTAGCGACGACTGATGAATGACATATAATTGAACGTGTTTTTCATTCATTCTCTTTCACGTTGAAGGGATAATACAAGAAGATTTACCTGTGCAGTCGAGATTACAACGTGAAATTAGTATATATCTGTAAATACTTCATAGACGTACTATTTTTTTTTGTTTTTCCTATGCATGTTAAGTTAGCCTATAAGTGAGATATGCAATTTTTAGTTTTTTATGTTATTTGTATTTGTACTCTATAAAATAAGAAACTAAATTGAATACAGCGTTGGCTTCTTGTATAACAAAATAAATTTAATGTTTGCTTTTTATGTATGTATGTATAAGTACATACATAGGTTTTCCGTTTCTAGGTATTTAACAGATAGTAAGTTTAGGTTAAAACCTTAAATAAATACAAATAAAAAAAAAATAATTACTATACAAGTCGTGACCGCGTGGACAAGTGGCAAGAATGCTAGCAGCATTTCCACTTTGAATCGCAATTCCGATTCTCTGGGCGAAAAATGAACCAGCCCTTCTGTCACCAGTGGAGGCAAAAAAAAACTTGAGTGTAAGTTGATGTAAGTGATCCGTTGCGCTCGATTATTGTTCAAGACTATTATATGCCGTTATATGTTATGCTACCTAATGTTATATGCGGTTATTTTCAAAGTCAAAAGTATTTTTTTTATTCAATATAGAAGCATTACACTAACTTATCGATTGACATAAATCTACTACCGTTTTGGAAATAAATACCTGAGACTTAAGAAGAATTGGCGGTTTTTTTCGCCGGACAAAGGGAATTTTTTGAAATTGTAAAAACCTTGAAGGATATTGTTGTAAATGACTATTATGGTGTATCACATAATCTACTAATTGTCATGTTTTTGTGTGTCTGTTTCTTTTATTGAATAATATGGATGAATATGATATTATATCAATAAATAAGAATAAATATATACATCGTACATTTTTTGTTCAAATCCCCCAATAGACCACATTTATCTAATCGCCAACCTTGTAACTTTCACCTCGTTATTATCTGTATTGTATAGTTTTGTAATTATTTCAATACGACCGCCCGTTATACAATAAAACAGAAGACTACATTTTTTTATAACAAAAAAAAATTAACAGGTTGTAAGTCTCGAAGCTGTTCTGAATATCTCGTGTGAAAGGCTTGGAGAATATTCCATCACACTGCTCCAATTCGGGTTCCTCTCAGGAAACACATGTGGTTGAATTTCATTCGATACTAGCTGTGCCCCGCGGTTTCACCCGCGTATAATTTATAAAAATCAGCCTAGAACCTTTCTCAATAAAAGGACTATACAACAAAAAAAAAATCGAACCATTAGTTCCTGGGATTAGCCGGATCAAACAAACAAACTCTTTAGCTTTATATATTAGTATAGATATACAGATTACCATATACTAACTGTGCCCGCAGTTTCACCCACGTATAATAAATAAAAATCAGCCTAGAACCTTCCACGATAAAAGGACTATACAACAAAAAAAATTAAATTCGAACTAGTAGTACCTGAGATTAGACGGATCAAACAAACAAAGTCTTCAGCTTTATATATTAGTATAGATTCCACAGGTACGAAGCAATACTTTGTGTTGTTGTGTTCCAGTTTGTATGGTAAGTAAAATTCCTAAATTGTCATTCTACTAAGTATCGTCCTATTTCGAAAGTAATTTCTACCGATAATAACTTATTACTGACATACTTATTTATAACTAGTTTTTTTATATAACTTTTTTTTAATTTTTTACATACGTATTATAAAAATATACTAAGTATAGAATATATGAATAACTTACATTTAAGTTATCTACGAACGAACACTAGCTTCCAGCTTATTTATTGTTTTCAAATTCTTGTATAGAATAGCATTAATTGTTAATTATTTTTTTACTTGTGCTATCAAATTTATTTTCATAGTATGTATTTGGCATAAGTTACTGTATTTTTAAGGTATTATGACCTACTTTTATAACAATTCCAAACAAGCCCGGATAGCTCAGTCGGTAGAGCATTGGACTTTTAATCCAAGGGTCCAGGGTTCAAGTCCCTGTTCGGGCGGGCAAATTTTTATGTTTGTGTTTATAACACTGGAGTTTGATAATAAGTTTTAAATATTGCAAAGAAATAATTAATAAGTTATAGAGTAATATGAAATTTGAGATTTAAAAAAAAAAACAAATAAAGCCTTGCCTTAAACCTTGTCTAGTTATTGGTTAGTTAAATATTATTTAAACTATCAATCTATAATGTGAGAGGCAGAGAAATCAGTGTTTAACTAGTCTTTTTTTTTTTTTTTTTATTGCATAGGAAGGCGGACGAGCATATGGGCCACCTGATGGTAAGTGGTCACCAACGCCCATAGACATTGGCGTTGTAAGAGCTGTTAACCATCTCTTACATCGCCAATGCGCCACCAACCTTGGGAACTAAGATTGTTATGTCCCTTGTGCCTGTAATTACACTGGCTCACTCACCCTTCAAACCGGAACACAGCAATAACAAGTACTGCTGTTTTGCGGTAGAATATCTGATGAGTGGGTGGTACCTACCCAGACGAGCTTGCACAAAGCTCTACCACCAAGTATATCTTTAATTTGCATTTATAATTATAGGATAAAACTATCCGTTGCAAATAAAAAATAGGTACTTCTAAATAGTTTTCTGTCGTAGTACAACAACAAAACAACAAACAAAAAAATCTATTAAAAAATTACGAAATTCCTAAACGAAAATATAAAAAGACTCCGTTTATTAACGGCAATTAAATAATAGATCATTTGAAACAAGATTTTCGAAAGAATCGAGAAAGCTATACATCACATCACTAGGGTTATCAGCTCTACTAAATATCAAAACACAATACATTTTGCGCGTTCGAATTCTATATTCAATTATTTAAAAGTTTTTTTTTTCTTAAACAATAACCTGAGCTAAGGACACTGTATTTTTTTTTTTAATACAGTGCTGTCAGTTTCATAGAATGATTCATATAAGTTTAAAAAAAAATAGAATACTTAAGAAATAAAAAAAACAATTGCAAAAAAAGTATCTATGTGCGTAAAAATATATGTAGATAATCCAATTTTTGTCAGTATAATTTAAACTTTAGCTTGTTTTACTTATAAAAACACTAACTTTTTTTTAAACTTAACAACCCTATGACGCAAAATAATAAGTCCAAATTCGTTAATCACCGTGAAGGTCGATACAACCACGACCGACAATGTTGTATTGTATATTATCATTAAAACCTTATTAAAATCGATAAATTATAAAAATTACGTAGTCTATATTACAATTTATTAATAAGTCACGGTCTCATTATAATTGTAACCTTTTCTTATTGAGTCAGAGGAAAATTGTATGCCTTAGTACTCTTAGCTCATTGCGATATATACTTGCTAATATAGTCCTCCCATTAGCATTTAAGAATGACGGTCGACTTTGTATCGTGTTATTATTAATGGCATAACTGAATAAACTACTAAGCCAGTACATCAAACTTAACATAAACATGCAGTGCGTATCCAAGAAGGTTTTAATCCCAGCTTCGCAATTTCACCCGCTCTAAATTCAGACAATTGACGATTTATTTAAGCAGACGTTGTATTGCCTATGTACACACCAACTGAAATACAACATAATTATAAAGATACTATACCTATATGCAGTCACAGCATGTTATGACTAAAAAGGCCTCGACGTAGTACAAGATTGTTAGATTAGTTAAAAACACCGAACTTGTATAATCAAGGTTGGAGAACCAACTATATATCGAAAAATATTAACAATAGAGCAAAAAAAATTCAAATAAAAATTATGGGAAATTTTATCATCTTCAAAAAAACGTTTCTACTATTTTTAACGTAAAACGAACCGTTTCCGAGATGTTTGTAAAAATACGTTTTTCAAGATGGTGGATGGAATATATAAAATCGAAAAATCGAGTTGGGGCGTTTTATGCAGAGGGAACGCATTTTTGGTGCTAAAATTCCTGGACTATCGGTCTTGTGACTAGCTTATAATGCAACAATCACACCCATCCAAGGTTTAATTATTTGGTCCTATCAATAAAAACTCTCGTAAGGAACTTAGCAGTGTAAAGCCCGCGTTTCAAAAAAGCACTAAACGTAAACCGTTAGTAACTATCAAATGCATACATTGTACGTGTAACCAACCAACCAACGAACTATGAGATTGTTCCTGTGTGTGTTTCCGCACATTCTTCTGCACTCACTCCGCACTATTTGTGTGTGCAGTTAGCTGTGTGAAATTGAATCATGGACTTATGGTTGAAATTTGATCACGGACTTTTTACTTTGATCTTTATTTAATCATGAACTTATGCTCGTCCTGATTCTAAATACAGATAACGAATACTATAACTACATAATATATTAATCATACACGGTAACAGCCTGTGAATGTCCCACTACTGGGATAAAGCCTCTACTTCTTTTTGAGGAAGTTTTGGAGCTTATTCCACCACACTGCTCCAATGCGGGTTGGTGGAATACACATGTGGCAGAATTTCAGTGAAATTTGACACATGCAGGTTTCTTCACGATTTCTTCCTTCACCGTCAAGCACGAGATGAATTATAATCACAAATTAAGCACATGGAATTCGGTGGGGCTTGCCCGGGATTGAACCCACGATCATCGGTTAAGATTCACGCGTTCTTACTACTTGGCCATCTCCGCTCATATATACAAGTATATTGAATTTAAAAATTCATGCAAGAATTGAGTCTTGTCTGTCTGACTGTCAGTGTACGGTCCATCTGCAAGACCCATCACCGGACCGTATAAAGTATTACCCTGATGCTACCACAGATAATTACCGAAAACAGAATAGTTACAACAGATTGCAAATAAAGCAACTGGAGCACAGATAAAATATCGCATACTTAGGCCGTTTTAGAGATAATTTCGTAACTCCTTTTACACAATTATGCAAGGAAAAGTCGGATTGCATTCTATTTCATAAGAAACAAAAACAACATAATTACAGGCAATGGACTTACAACTTAAATCTCAGCTTAATACTTAAATCTCATGAATAAACGGGAAAGCTAATGATGTTAACACTTTTGAGCGTTATTTGAATGATATTTTAAAAATAAAAAAACAATTTATTTTGTATGTACATACACAAAATATTTGAAAATGATGAAAATCTCCTGTCTGTATTCGACAACCCGCATTAGGATATTTACAGACTTCATTTAACTTTTTAATTAATATAAAACAAAGGTTAAGGAGGTGGTACTGGTGGTAGGGCTTTGTGCAAGCTCGTCTGAGTAGGTACCAACCACTCATCAGATATTCTACCGCAAAACAGCAGTACTTGGTACTGTTGTGCTCCGAATAGAAGGGTGAGTGTGCCAGTGTAATTACATGCACAAGGGACCAAGGTTCCGTAGCTCGGTGACGCATTATCGTAGTAGTGTCGGTTAACATCTCTTACAATACCAATGTCTATGGGTGCTGGTGACCACTTACCATCAGGTGGCCCATATGCTCGTCCGCCTACCTACGCTGTAAAAAAAAACAAGAAATTATAAAACTATTTACATAAAGTGGCTAATCAAGAATGTACTTAGGAATTTTTTGTGCGTCAAATGTGATGATGGATAATGATGGATATCCAAAAGAAAAAAATGTATATGTACGACAAATTAATTATTATCTGCGTAACCTTAAGAAAGATAATTAATAACAATGAATCGGAAATGTCAATAACCTTTTGTTTTTTGCATTGTTTTTTTTTTAAACAAAACCTTACCCAATTTTTTGCCATTGTATTAAAATTTTTAATCCTTCGTCTAGATCAATATTAATACGACCTTGCTTTCGTTCAGTGAAAGAAATCGTCAAATATGGATAAAAACAATAAACAAAACATATAGAATAGAGTACGGTACAAGCGATCAACTTATCCTAGTTCTATAATCCATAAATTATGATGATGAATTGTTTTTTTTTATTTTAGGCCTTTAAAACGAAGGCTTGTTTTATTGTTTATTTTTTATTGCATAAGGCGGACGATCATAAGGGCCACCTGATGGAAAGTGGTCACCAACGCCCATAGACATAGGCATTGTAAGAGGTGTGAACCATAGCTTACATCGCCAATACGCCACCAACCTTGGAACTTGGAACCTTTGGTACTAAGATGTTATGTCCCTTGTGCCTGTAATTACACTGGCTCACTCATCCTTCAAACCAGAACACAACAATACAAAGTATTGCTTATACAAAGCATTGTGATGAAAATTATTAAAATACTAAAGCTCAATTAACTTTTAACAATTAACAAATATTTAAATTAAAAACCCCAATTAAATTATTTTTTTTAATCAAAACGATACAAATAATTATTTAAATTAATTTACTTGAAGGAATCACAACTACTTTATTCTTTTCTTTAATTTTGTTTTCCCGCCATAACGTATGACTTGTATCACAGACAAAGATGGCCGGACACAATACGCGTATAATGACGACCTTGCTCTACATTCGCCGTCAATACCATAGTCATGTCATGAGATTGATGTTCAGACAGTCAAAACATTATTTAAGTACAAGAAAAAATTAACTTTACGAAATATAAATACATTAACTATGATAAGTGGTTTCATCCGAACTAGGATTATAAACAGTTGTCCATTCCAGTTGAAAATAGAATAAATTTTGTATAGTAATGATGCATACTTATTTACTTAGGTTAACGGCCGAATACTGAAACGTCATTCAAATATGATTAGGACTCAATTGCTTGGAATGTCATTATTTTTCAAAATTTAGTATGCAAAATTTGAAATTCGAAGACGTTTCAAATATTTGAGCACCCTTCATATTTGAAAGACGTTTCAGTATTCGGCCATTAGATAGTGATTCGAGTTTTATTTAGCTATGTCCACTTAGAGCCTTTTTCAATATATGGGCTATTTTTCTTTTTTTTTGTCTTAACTAGGTTGATTTCTGTATTTGATATGCGAGCTCTTTTGTGATAACTGTTGTGATGTTTTGCGGTAGAATATCTGATGAGTGGGTGGTACCTACCCAGAAAGCATGCACAAAGCTCCACCACCGATTGGATACTATTTTGATGCGTATGTTCATGTAATATTATGACTATTGTGATCAATGTCGCGTGTCACGCTCTGATATTTCACGACCGTTTTCTGCGGCGAGTTACGTGTTCCTTACAGAATTGTGTTACAGCATGAAACATTTGCAAACTGTCAGCTTTTACAATACACTAGTTTTCATCCGTGGCTTTGCCCGCGTATTAGGTAAGGAACAGAGATGTTGGGGGGAAGCGGCTGGTATAGAAGTAGTCTATAATTATCCTTTTTTTCTTTCTTTCTTCTTTAATCGTATACTTTGTTTTATATTATTTTGTTTTTTTTTTTTGTAAAAGACAAAACAAAAAAGAAGTCAACACGCTGAGTTTCTTTCGCCGCTGAGTCTCAGGGCTGGAGTTTCTTTTCGAACCGGTAGTAGTTTCTAGTTTGACAATCAATAAGTGAGTGTAATACGTCAATATTGAATAAAGTATTTTGAATTTGAATATAGGTATACTAAATATGGGAAAAACTCACAAAATCTTACCAAACATCATAAAGGCGAACGCTATCATCAATTATTATTGACGTAACATTAACTTACAAAACTTACATTAACTTACAAAACTCTGTATTCCATATTGTATCCAATGTAAATGTGTTAATAGTTGTAATAACAATCGCAATTAAAATGAAACCATTATTACCTAATTTGAAAGGCACAGCATTAAAACTTACTAATCTTCGCAAATAAATCAGTCTGATTGCCATCTGTGTGTGAACCGAGTTTAAGATGCAATGCGTAATCCAAGTAATGTCTTCCGTAAAACATTTTACGTGTGAAAGATATAAACTGAATATAATTATTGAATTTTAATTATACCCTTGCTATACTCTTATTTATTTAATAATAAAGAACTCCAACAGAAGTAGGTACATATATTTTTTTGTACGATGATTTATTATTTTTATTTGTTTATTTATTTACTTTGAACAGTATGTACAATCGTAACTACAATGGTATTAAACTGTGTCGTAGCTCAGCGGTAGTTTGGCTCGACCCTCCCACCCCCCTAAACGCCTCACGACATTAATGGAAGCGCCCTAGCACCCTCCAATTCAATAGCACATTTATTTATCATTATTTGATCAATGTTGTAAGCATAACATAAAATATAATTTAATTTTACATAAATGTAAAATTGACACACTTTTTTTAAACTGCTTATAATAATAATTGTTATAGTCAAAGATAATTTTTAAATAACATAGAACTCCTATTAAGCAAACACAACTTATTTTTAAATCAAGCTTTAGCCTAAACGGCCATTTTGGATTGATACCAAAAGTGTGACGAAAAAATTCAACACAAATTATTATTTGTGTTGAAATATTACTATTTAAATTCAATTTACTTCAATTCAGCATATTATATTAGTATTGTTTCAAATTGTGTTTGGGAGACTTCAAGTCTCCAAGTTCTACTACATCTACTAAGTTTAACAAAACAAATACCTATCTCTTAGTTTTCTAGAAATTTCGTACGCTACCATTTCGAACAATAAGATTTTAAAATTAACACATTGAAATAACATGTAGGTAATAGGGATCTAATATGTACCTCAATGGATTAACCATGAAAAAGCCTACCGCTAGACTAAGAAGAATAAAATCGGCATTGTTAGTATCTCAGAACAATATACTAACAAAATACAATAAACAAAACTGAGCGTCGAAAAGTAGCGGTTTTGCAATAACACCCCTAATCGTGGACACTTATATTTGTAAAGCTTTGAAATTGCATATTTTGAATTTTAGCTAAACATTACTGTATTTTAAACTGAAATCGATGAAAGTTGGAACTTGGCAAAATACATATTTTTAGTTCATTTTCTTATGAAGTGCTACTAGATGGCGCTATACCTCTTCTATTACAATTTACCGATCGCCGCAGCAATAATAATAATTAGCGTGATATAATAGATATACACAGACAGACAACATTTATCATAAATAAATAATTAAAAATATAACTCATTATACTGTTAAACATAAACAATTATTTAAAAACTATTACAATTGAGTGTCTAGACAATTAATGCCATCTCGTGTCGAATAGCAACATAAAAGTACACGTGCCGGCGGCAAACATAAACAAACGTCGGCTTGCCTTTGCTTAGAGTAGCTTCATTATCTCATAAAAAAAACATTACATAATCTACACTTCTAATTGAGATTTTTTATTTTAAAACACAATTACTTTTAATTTATTTATACATTTTAAAATCTATTATTATACATAATTGTAAAATGCATCTATAATATAATAGATATACTACTATTTATTAGGTAATTATTCTTATTAATCTTATACAAATGTGAAAAGGTACTTAAATTATTATTATTTCTTGCTATTCTATTATAAATTAAGAATATGTATAAATTTATTTTAATTAAAAGATATATCCTTATAATATAAAAAGGGGAGAAGAATCGAACCTGCTACCAGCGAGACCATTGATCACTGCGTTATAGAACGTACGTCGGCTTCTTTGATCGTGCCGAAAGTCCGAAAATCGCAGGGCAAAAATAGCCATTCGAGAAAACGCAATCAAAGGATCTACGACGGTTAAAGATACTCTCTAATTATTTAGCGGTATTAATTCATAATGTAAGTACCTTATTAGTTATTATTATAAATCTATAACATTTTCTTTTCTACTCAAATAAAAAAATGAAAGTAAATGACATTATATCCCCCGCCTTCTCTAAAATTATATAAAATATAATTGTACATAAATACATACACAATAATAGGAATCTATATTCTATTTCTGTATACGTTATTATATGTTTTGAAATCTATTAAAAATACTGAATAGTACTTTACTTTCTATTTAAAAGACCTAAAGTGACCTTGATATTTCGTTTGGCCTCATTTTAAAATGGCTGCAAATATGCTTAGAGATTAAAATATTTAAAATTGTTGTGATTGTTTCAATTGAGACAATTGTCAATTTATATATTTTTAATTATTTACTTATATTTAATTCATATTTCAAAAGAAACATTTTTCATTCATGTTTTTTGGATTTTGTCTTTTCATACTGCAATATTTTGTGTTCTTCCTTCTTCGCCTATAATTAAGTTAAACATATACAAAATATGTAAAAAATATTTTAATATTTTGTTTCATATTTGTAACGTGATTCTGATTATTCTTAAAAGTTATTTAAACTGAAATTAGATGATAATTGATTAATCACATTTCCTAAACCTGAATTTGTATAGTATTGCGTAAACATGGCCGACGTAGACAATAAAAATATGTAAATATAAATAATTATTTATTAATAATAATGTTGTTTTAACATTACAGACTACCACGTTTCCCTCAAAAAGCATGGACTACGTAGGAGATATACAAAATTTATTGCTTAAACCAAGAATGGGTAAGTGTTAAATTTTACCACGAAATAATAAATTATGTCATAATTTTACTTCATAAAAAAACCAGTATTTATTCATATCGATTAGTGAGATATCTACAACAAATTCGTGAATATTCCTAAGTTACGTATACATAATAGTTAGTTTTGTTGTGTATTTAATTTCTTGTTTAAGTGACAAATTCTATTCTTTGTTTGACATCTTAAATAATTATTGTATATTAGATTAACCTACACTACAAGTAAGTCCGCGTGTTTCAATTGTTTTTGTGGTAATAATTAAATTTTATGTAAGTATTCAATGATTGCTTTACTGATGTTTTGCCAAAAATAATATTCATCTAAACGTAGTAATCATATAAATATACTAAAAAATACTTAAGAACTAAAGAGTTCTCTTGGAGATTTAGTTGTAATTATTAATCAAATCTCAGGGGAGATTAGCCAACTGCGGCGGTCATTATAGTGCACAAGTGTGTGCGCAAAAACTCGTAATCCGATGGAACGGCAACCCGACACGACCGGAAAATATAGACTCTGGGCTGCTACTGAGAAAAATCTATAGAAAAAGTCAATAACTTTTTATTGACCCAACTTGGGATTTGAACCCAAGACCCCAAGGATCTGCGGCTTTATATCACTGCCCACTAGATCAACGAGGCTGTCAATTGCAGTTTTTTTTTTATAACTATCTATTATTATTTTGTTAAGAAAATAATTGCTTAGAAAAAAAAATGCTTTAATAATAATAATATGATTGCTGTTATTTACAGATGGTGACTCAATGTTCAACTATGGTCAATCTCCTTTCCAATCAGGCATAGTTAACAGGTCATCTAGCTCAGCTGACTCTACTTCTCCCGAGACGTATTTTGAGAATGCAGTCAATATTCGTCAAACTGCAGACTATTTCCATATGAGGACCAGATCAAATACACCAAAGCATGTTTATGAAACACCAAAACTTAGTTATGAATCTCCAACCCCTATCAGTTGTCGATATGGATCATTTACGAATATTTTTGAACCAACATTTGAGACCAGTGGCCAAAATGTGGATAGAACAGCATCAATATTTGAACCATTCAACCCGACATTTGA
Source organism: Nymphalis c-album (assembly GCA_963151315.1). Taxonomy (NCBI): domain Eukaryota; kingdom Metazoa; phylum Arthropoda; class Insecta; order Lepidoptera; family Nymphalidae; genus Nymphalis; species Nymphalis c-album. The sequence continues at coordinate 1,032,931 of OY720612.1, forward strand.
ATCCCCCACTAACTTGAGACAGATGTTTGATACACCACTGCAAATGAGACGTCAACATCCGATTGTAGGTAGAAAGATCTTAGGAAGAAATTCTCAACCAAAACTGGAGCCCAAAATTGAACAAGAAATGGATATATGGCAAACGGACATTTCAGGCCAGACACCACCAGATGCACAGAAAACCTACGAGCTCTTTCCTTCTGATAGAGGCTTTCAGTTCAGCTCTTCAGTTAAACCAACCAATCTATCACCTGGCTATAACAGAAGCATCAGAAACATATCTCCAATGACCAATCCTTCCCCAACATATACTCCAAGGATGCCTATCTCACCAAATTGGTCACCATCAGCTCAGTCCAACTTCACTAATCCATTTAAACCTTCAAACATGGCATGTTCCTCAAATAATGAATCTGGCCAAAAAATGTGTACTTTCTGTCGGAAGAATGGTGAAACACCTGTAGTTTACATGACACACAGTGTTAAAGAGAAACATGGCAACAATTACATAGTAACCTGTCCCATTCTAAGATCTCATGTTTGTTCCATCTGTGGTTCTTCAGGAGATAACGCACACACACTGTAAGTTATTAAATTTTAATATATAAAGTATCAGCTACTTATGTAGCCAAAACATTATTTTGCTACTATGCAGCTCCACGTTTAAATGTTATCCATGACTGAAGTAAAAAAGGAGAATTATAAATACCAATTAAGTACATAAGACATAGTGTTACTTGTTCATATTTTGTTCTGTTCGTTGAGCCATTTCTATTTACTCATAAATAATAGACAAATATTTTTCATCTTTGTCAACATTAAAATTCAACTATAGGCACTTTTAATATTTGAATATTTAAGTCTACATCTTTCATATCAAAATAATCTACAGAATTAATAATATGTATTTCAAACAATAAGTGTAGACGACAGCAATCAATTACAAAAAGGCACTCTCTTGATTATAATGTTTTCAAATTCCAGAACCTACTGTCCAGTCTTGAGAAGTACAAACGACGGCAAGCCTCTCAAGTCGACAACAATTACTCTAAAAAATACCCGCATCAAAAGTAATGGTAGGAGACGTTATTAATTTCACAATCCTTTAGCTATTTTTACTTAAAGTTCAGTTTGTATAAGAATATTTATGAGTAAGAGACTATGACTGGCTACAAATAGAAGGCTATGAAAGTACCTGTACAAGCAAACAAAAGCTACCTTAAGATACCATATCCGTATAATTGTAAGGGGTCATAAAACATTTTCACAGTTATTCCACTATCTTGTTACATACATGAGTAGCCTTTACAATTCGTTTTATTCTTAATAATTTCTGGCTTAAATATATAATTTAAAAGTATGTAAAGTTCATGCTAAGCTATGTTGGGTAGTGTATATTCTCATCCATATTATAACACAAGTCTCTGTTAAGACTGGACACCATGTCTGAAACTGCTCAGAATTACAGAGAAATGTACTATATGTATTCATGCTCTCTATGAAATCAGTGGATCTCATGCTTTTAAATGATCTCTCTGATGCATATTATACTGTTTGAGTAAGACTGATATATTTTAAATCTCAATTAGTAATACTTAACAGGGTTATATATACACACGCCAAACTTGTAAGAAATAAATATATCATTATATTTAGAATTAAGTGTAAAAGATTTTTATAATATTTTTTTATGAACAAAGTACAAACACATTTGTTGCAATTTTACTACTATAGTAATGGAACATATTCACATTTTCATAGATATGCTATTGCTATATTTTGTATATAAGCTTATATATTTGACTGCTACAAATTGAGATTGTGACTAATTTTTAATTGTAACTATAAATAATTTGACGAAATTTATCATGACAATTTAATTATGACTAAATAAAAAATAAAAATAATATTCTGACTTAATAATGTCCAATTTTTAATTATAAATCTTAAATTAGATTATTAATAAGTGAATAATATTACTGAATAATGTTTGACTTTTAAACTTTAATATTTTTTTTATTTCTTTGACAATGTTTACAAAAGAATATTTTTTCCATTATCTTTTATTAATATTTCTTAAGAACTTTTTAATTGACAGATTTGTTTTAATAGCTATTTTAATCATGATAAAAATTTGACAGCTACATGCAATTAGTTTTTCTATATCATGACTTACTGGGAGGTATTATTGTGGGCTGAAATCACAGTATCAATAGTCATAAATAAGAAAAAAAAAACTATGACTTATGCGCCATTAAAATTTTATTAGATTTTGTTTTGATTTTGTTTTATTAGAAAGTATCTACTTGTTACACAATTAAGGAACTTTGTAAATATACATATAACGCCGCAATTGCAATGTTTCAATTGTTGAGGTAGTCTAGAAAGTTTGTGTATCACATGATCTTTTCAAGTTTGATAATTGTTTTTGGATGAATGTGTATTTAAAAAAATGACTATGTATAATAAATTTATATATTATCTATATATATCATAAATATGTAATATTACGGTAGACAGGGAATGTGCTATGACCAAAAAGGTCACAATAAGCTATGCCTTAATTCACTAGTTGGATGTATTACAATAGGGATAGAGTTCAAATTGGCTATGTACTTCAGAGTTACTTATTTAAATAATATGCTTTTGATATTCACAACCGAAATATTGTTCTATTTCAGTTTTTTTTTAATATTTATTATGTCTTTCAACGTTAAAAACATAAGAAACACAAAATATATGATTTTACTACTAGTTTTAGTTTTTTAATATAATTATATTGTATTTAATTAGTAACTTCATATTCTGATAATATAGTCGTCGCGTTAAATTTTGATCTCAGAAAAGAATACAAAATTTTATTATTTTCTTGTATTGACAATAATTTTATTCACACAACATATATTATTATGGTAATGAACTATAATAATATGTTGCCTATGTTATTACAGTGGAAGTTATTGTCCTTTTTGAATTCTTGTATGGTTTTTTATAAAAAAATGTTTACATATTTGTTATAATTTCTGTTTCAAAGAGTTGCCTCTTTTTTATCTTATTCATATGTATGTAATGCTTTAGTCCTTTTAAGGAGATAGCATTAAATTTGTTTTAAATATATGTATCACAAATATGTAATACCATCGTTGCAGTAATTTTATGTACGAACAAGCAACAATTGACTTGTGAAAATTAGGATAAGTAAAGTTTATTGTACTTACTACTGCCACTATTATTGTATACCATACTTGTTGTTATTAAAAATACATATATTATTAGCTTGTCAATTGGAACTATGTAGTTATGTTTTTATTTTAAGTAATTTAATTATTTAAATAAAAGTTCAAATGTAAAGATACTGATGTTGATTCTGTTTTATGACATTAGCCCACAGTTTGGGGCCCTAACTCTCTGATGTACTAAGTAGGTCTTCGAATCTTATCACATTCTCTTGACATGACAGGACTAAACCCAGATGCTTTGTTATATTCCTGTGAAATTAATTTTAAAAAGCTATTAAACTGAATCAATACCATTGTCTTGAAAACAGTTATATAATATTATATAATTTATGTTTTAATAATATCTATACCTATTATAGTGTATCACAGTTTTATTCAGCGCTTTAAATTTTCATGCGACCGACGCATTTCATTAGTGAACTTTGGCATCTACCCTATGGCCGCATGAAAATGTATAAACACATCTTAATTTAAAAAAAATGTCATTAGTGTAAATTAAAAGATACTGATTTATAAAAAAAAGTAATTTTATGAAATTATACTGTATGAAATAAAAAAAATTTAAAGTATTTTATAAGGTTGATTGACAAAGAATTTCTGTTAAGTTTTTTAATTGTTTGTTTTTATTTTTAAGATTTTACCTTTGAGGTAATTAATGTTTTTTAGATTTTTTAAGTACATTATGTACTACTTACCTATAAGTTTTTTAAAACAATTATGACAAATTGCTTTTAAATTGGTAATTGCATGGTTTTTTGATACTAATATATTTTATAAAAACATTTTGTCTTTTTTTAAACAAGCATATAGCAGCACACCCGAGGACTCGATAAAATATTTATCGTAGCACCAGCCTTATTTACCTACATAATTAAGCTTTCAACTTCCCTATACCGGAAATTCCACAGGTGGAATAAATATATCAATTGTGCTGTAAGCTATGTAGCATTCGGGTATTCCCGCAGGCTTTGTATCGATTGACTATATACAACATTAACAGATCTAAAAAAATAGCGCAATCTGTTAGATAGAGCTTTTTGTTTACATAGGTACCTTCTAAGAAAGATAGTGGATCATGGTTTTTTGAAATTTGCGCAATGCAAATATGTTTTCAAACAAATATTTAATTTTTTAATGGCCGAATACTGAAAAGTCATTCAAAAATTAAGTGGGACTTAATTATTTGGAACCATTAATTTCAAATTTGATATGCGAAATTTTAAATTAACGGCGTCTCAAATAATGAAGTTCCACTTCATATTTGAATGACGTTTCAGTATTCAGCCGTAAGAGAATTAACCCAAATAAAAAAAATATAATTATGTACATATTTCCAAATTATTTAACACAAAAATGGCACAAAGTGCTACGATGTTTTGTTTTTAATAGCGATCACATTCAGGGTCTGACATGCGCTTTTTAGGTGTACTCTATTCCCTCACTCTAATAATTAAAAGCGCGATGGGAGCGCAATCCTATACGCCTGTATAAGTGTTCAGTCGTCGTGGGATTAACTGCGATTTTATTTATATACTTAGGTACTTGCTTAGCCTACAGCGTTTTACATTTTAGATAAAAATTATCATGAACCGAGAACCTCGGTATCTGCGATTATAAATATGTACTAAACCTTTGTATGCTGACAAATAAAATTATGATACAATCATAATAGAAATATATAAACTGCATCAGTATAAAGTAAATGGCGTCTGATAAAAATTAAACGTGGAAGGATATTATGATTAATCCAATTACTGATTTGAATAATCTGAAATTCTAAATTTTACATAATATATATTTTTTAATGAATCAACGTTATACATGCAGAAAAACATTAAGGAGATTAAAAAATCAATAGTAATCTTCCTATTTTAATCTAGAAACATAAAAAAAGTTCTTTTGGTATCCTTGAAAACATCTTCCGAATTTCCACATTGCACCAGATTAGCTACTCAATATATGTATGTACCTCTTCCTATTTATAGCCAATAGCCACGGTCAAAACTATTTTAGTTTATTTCGTGTCACGAAATACGCTCGTATGGATCGCGTATAATATTTTTTATACTCAAAATCGAAAATCGCACGCGAGAAATTTAAAATGGCGCCATATGATTGGCCTATAGATACCGAGAATTATCCTGTTATGCGTATAGTAACGCCGCGAAATGTAATAATGTGTGCAATTTATGGAATGTAAGTAGCAAGTATTTGATATAGTACTTTATATTCAAACAACACTCGTAACACGAAAAACCTATTTTATAATAAAATTAAAATCACGATTTTTAAAATAGGAAATAGGATTACCGTTTGCAGCGATTGCTTTTATTTTTGAACAACGATGTAAAGGAATTACAATAATTACATATAAATAAAATTTAACGTATTAATTATGTAAATTAATTTGGGAAATACTTTGAATATGTCCATTGCTTCGTACAAATATTTCTTTATGAATAAAGCACGTTATGGACAGAATAACAATACAAACAAGAGCGTTCTCTGCAAATACTCTTATGACAGATGTCATTTCCTGTTATCACTAGACGTCAATTTGAAAAATAAAACCTTCAGAAGCTCGACTTCAGTTTTAGTTTTCCCTTCAGGCAAAATATACAAACATTTGGTTATGAAAAATTATTTGTGATATTAAAATAAATTAAAAAAAAAATGAGTTCAACTTCCACGAGACCGGCTTCCCAACATTCGTCCGTACCTAGCGAGACAGCCCAGTCGGTTGTTAACTTAATAGATGATGAAGAATACTCAACAAAACCCGAATTTATTTACGGTGGACCGTTCATAAAAGTGGAAAAACCATGTCCATTTTTAAATACGGCTACTCCAATGAACGTTCAACTACAGGGAACATTCAGAAAGTATGTATAAAAAAATTGCGCATTGATATAATATTTCATTATAATATTATCAAAGATAAATTATGTACACATTTTATTGATATCGTAAATAATAACAATGTGTAATTAAACGGTTTATATTATATTCAAAAGATAAACATAGAAGTCATTTATTAAAAAGTATATGAGAAAGAATTAGATGCATATCTAATAAATGTAATTTTTACACTGTAATTATAACATTCTAGTCAAATCATTTACAATAATGAAAGTAGTATTTCATTTAGTTCCTGTTATATGCTTAATACTATATCTTGCACAAGCCAATCGTCTTTGCTTGGGTAAAATTGGACTTTTAAGTAGTTATTTTTTTATATTGTAATATATACATTACTAAAAGCTCCCCTTTTTAACACTTGTCAGATATGTAGTTGAAATTACAAAATTTTTATAGCATGCTATTTTACTTTTTTTAAATAAAACATTTACATTAAATTATCAATTAAATATCAATTTTGCAGATCCACAAATCTTACTCTTCCTTATCATACAAAATTCTTCTGCTCTTTGTTTTGATATTTTTGTATTTGCTTAAAAAGCACCTAAAAATGTTACTGCCAACTATGTTGATATACAAAAAAAATATCTAACATACGGTCTTTGCCTATCTCAAATTTAAAAGCTGCATTACTAAAATTAAGTTTTACCTTAATTGAGTTAGCTTAATAAGACAAAAGCTGTTTCTTTTTTCAAACTGCCTTATGTTATATTAATATGATTTTTTTAAATGTTAAATAACTATATATTAAAAATATATCTATACTTTTATAAATACGTATTCTTTATATTCTGACACATATTTTCGATGTAGTACTCCAAGCCCGGATAGCTCAGTCGGTAGAGCATTGGACTTTTAATCCAAGGGTCCAGGGTTCAAGTCCCTGTTCGGGCGGCCAAATTTTTTCGTTTTATTTTTATTTTTTATATTTTTTCTAATTTGTATTATTATAGCGAATATAAAATTTGGAAAATATTTCTGTTCTAATTTTTTAATATATGTTTTTGCTTAAATACAAGTTTTATATTTAAAACACAAATGTCGCCGTATCGTCTATTTTTACATGCTTTAAATGTAAAACAAAATAAAAATCCTCAGTGTAGTAGTGTATTATATGTGTATGTACACTAAATTTGCTTATTGATTGATAAAAAATCCATTGAAAAAAAACTAACATCTAAAAAGAGTCGAGTCGAGCAAAGAATCTCGTCTCGCTTACGTTATATATTTTAATTGAAATACCATTAATGATCGCCATAATTTAATTTACATGGTTCTCACAAAAGTTCGAGCTATCTATACTAATATATAAAGCTGAAGAGTTTGTTTGTTTGATCCGTCTTATCTCAGGAACTGCTGGTTCGAATTTTAAAATTCATTTTGTGTTGTATCGAAGAAGGTTCTAGGCTGATTTTTATTAATTGTATTTTAATTAATTATACGCGGGCAAAACCGCAGGGCACAGCTAGTATTATATATTTTATAATTTTACAATAAAACATTTCTGAACGGATTAATTTTAAAAGCGTATACACTGTTCCGCGAATTTATTAACTCATTGTATTTTGGTGACAAATGTTATGTACATATTTAAGTCCTTGTGCTAGCATACCTACATATAATACTCTAAAATTACGATAAATTACCTATTGTTTATTTAAGCAGCCTGTTACAAATGTATATGTAACAGACTGCTTAAATTAAATATATTTAGTTTTTTTTTTTCAAATTCCAAATTTGAAACACACGGTTCTAATTTGGAATCGTATTCAAACTATTTTGTGGCCTAGTCCTCGGCATTAACAGTCTTATAAGCTAACTAGATTAATGACGTATTTAAGATATTAACATAATAACGAAAATAACAATTTAAAAATGTCATGTTTATTAAGCTTTTAAACCATTTAAACCATTTATTTTGCTACACACATACATTACATAGATTATACAGAAGAAAATAATTAAATTTAAAGAATACAGTGTGGGTAGCAAGTGGTTCATTTCATTTACTTCGCAAAGTCACAGCTAACCGACAAAGTGCACGCGTTTCATGAAAATATTTTTATTAGAATACACATCAAATTCTTACGTGTCTCATTTCGTGCTCCTTTCTACCCTATCGTGACGTCAGCGCGATAACACTCTACCCCTGTAAAAAGTAAATGTAAAATTTTACGAACTTTTTTTTTTTCAGGAGCTTCGCCTACGTCTCGCTGAAGGAACGCTTACCGATCATTTTGACAAAAGTTATCGATTATTTGTCTCGTGAGGGTACAAAGATAAAGTCCTCAAATAGCGCCGTAAGTTGTGACTTATATCTAAATTGAGGACGCTTACGGCCGTACTGAAACGTCATTCAAATATTAAGTGTAACTTAATTATTTGAGACGCCGTTAATTTAAAATTTAGCATACTAAATTATTAGTGCGCACTCGTTCATCGGAATACCCACTTAAACCTCTCCGTCTATTGTGACGCCCCGACGCAATGCTAAACAATATAATTAAAAAAAATCTGGAATATTTCTTTAGTGATATCTGTGAAATGAACTATTTATAATAGTATCAGCAGCTTTTTATAATTAGGTACGAAAATATTAATAATGTTGCCAAATTAAAAAAAAAATTTTTTTCTTTAAATGACAAGATCCGAGATCAAACATTATATCTTATTAAAAAAATATAAAAATTGCGCTTCCTAATATTTTTTTTCAGTCCGACGAAGACCTACGCGGTTACATCCAATACATAACCAAACTAAAAAATGATCTAGTAACGAACAAGATGTACGACCTGTTGACAGTCGACACGCCGGAAGCAAGGAAGTGGAACAAATGGATATCGAACGCAGAGAACCAATATTACTTCACGAATGTCTGGGTGTTCTCTGAATGCTACGTGTACCGGAGGCTTAGGGAAGGATGTGAATTGCAGTGAGTCATTTCAAAGATTCCGGTGTATAGAAAACTAGTTTTGTCCCGCGGCTACGGTCGTGTTTTTTAGGTGCTGGGTTTAAAAAACGAAACCTTACGGAGCTTTCATTTTTTTTTCATAGGAAGGCGGACGAGCTTATGGGCCACCTGATGGTAAGTGGTCACCAACGACCATAGACAATGGCATTGAAAGAGATGTCAACCATTGTTTACATCGCAAATGCGCCACCAACCTTGGGGCTAAGATGTTATGTTCCTTGTGTCTGTAATTACACTAGCTCATTCACCCTTCAAACCGGAACACAACAGTACCTTGATACTGCTGTTTTGCGGTAGAATATTTGACGATGGTGGTACCTAACCCAGACGAGCTTGCACAAAGCGCTACCACCAAGTAACAGTAAAGTCAGTTCAGTCGTTTAACTGTGAAATCGTAAAGGACAGACAGGTAGTTTCGCATTTGTTATATTAATATAGATTTATGTTTTACTTTTTTTTTAATTTGTATTTTAAAGCAAAGGTCTACAAAATTTCGATCCCTTCGACGAGCAAAAGGAGAAATCGTTTGCGAACAGCTTGGAGCCGATGTGCGTCGTCGCAGACAAACTGATGACCATGCTGTCGCCCAGCGATAAGGACAAGCGGAAAGCTGACTTCATGACACTTTTGAAGGTGAGTCTATATTCATCACAGAATGTCACTAATAGATTTTCTTATGTTGTTAGCTTGTAATTGTAAACTATTTTCACGAGAGTATGCGCTAGAGATCCCGTGGCGCTCCCCGTTAAGGCGGGAAGGGTGCCGTTGGGTTTTTAGTGGGTATTCCAATGACCGGGGGGCACCCTGGACACGGTGAGATCCACATACCTCCCCCCCCCCCCGCTGTCTTGTGGGTGAAACGCGTAGCCGAGGATAACGCGTTTTCCGGCGTTAAAAAAAATCCACCACCACTAGTGACCACTTACCATCAGGTGGCCCATATGCTCATCCGCCTACCAATTCAATAGAAAAAAAAATACCCGCGAAATAAAGTTTTTTTTCATTGTTGGAATTGACTGTTTTTTTTCTTAAATAAGAATAGACTAAGTGTGTATCTGTAACGTTTCAGATTTGTCTATGGGCTAACAAGTGTGACCTGTCGTTGTCTCTGGGCGAACAGGTGACGTTGAGCTCGGCTGACGGAAACAACGGTGCGAAAAAGATCATAGACCCTTTTCAGATAGTTATCGATCTTAAGGACAAGGTAATATGGTTCAAATTCGAACAACACTTTTATTAAAGTTGCATACTGACAAATAAAAGAAAACATAACGACATATAAAAATAGATTTTTAGTTGTTTCTCAAATTAATACTTATATTGAAATGATTTGGCCAATTGGTTACTGAAAACAATACAAAAAATCCTTTTAATATTATACGATCTATCGGCCGAATACTAAAACGTCATTCAAATATGAAGTGGGACTTAATTTTTAAATTTCGCATACTAAATTTAAAATTAATGGCGTTCCAAATAATTAAGTCCCACTTCATATTTGAATGACGTTTCATTATTCGGCCATTAGTGAAGTAATTTGTTATGTGCGAGCAGTTACACTGGCTCACTCACCCTTTAAAACCAGAACACAATAATACTATTGAGCATTGTTTAGTATATTAATGTTTCACAGTAGAATAATAATGTTGCATGGTATATCTCAGATGAAAGAGTAAAATTAGAGAGAGGTAAATAGATATATATATATACAGAGTTATTTTTAATGACCCGGCAACCTCGCAGGACTAGATAGCTACAATCATAAGTAACAACTTTTGTTCTACGACTTCGGACATAACTCAATACATGAAACAAAAAATGATTTTACAAGTTTGTGTCATACTGTCGTGACATTTGTCGGTCTATATTTCATTCATACACGACAGACCGATACGACACGTCGATCTTTGCGTTGCGCGTAGATTTATAAACGTCCAAGCGGGAAATTAAATGAATACTTATTTTTGTATGAAAATAAAATCTAACAAATTATCAAAAGTCGTAGAAAAAAAGTTGTTGCTTATGGTGTTAGCTATCTAGTCCTGCGAGGTTGCTGGGTCATTAAAAATAACCCTGTATATATATGGGACAGGTGGGGGGGAGGTTAATATTGTAATATTTCCCACTCTGAAACCGGAAGTCAATTAATGTTCTTTTTTTAATTTCAGCTACTTGTGGACGATACTGCGAAGATCAGTGATCTAGTTGTAGCGAAGGCTGAGGCGATGGCGAAAACTATTGAAGGGGTATGTTTTGTTATTTAAAACATTTTCATTTGCAGCTTGCTTGTGTTAACGTTTCTCATATCATATCTTAAGTGTTACGTGTGCATGTAGACTATTTCAAAAGAAAGAATGAATATAAAAAAAAAACAACCATAGATTTAAATATTACATACGATTTGTTTATAGGTCTGATATATTACGCAGTACAAACATTTTTCGTTCAATATTTATTTATAATACAAAACAAATCCACTTAAATACCTATATCCAATTAAATTTTACTTCCAAACTTGTAAGAACTTCGCCGGCAATCAAACCTCCATTTTGTACGAATCCGTAATGAATACCGCAGATTATACAAGATCTCGACCAATGGTATCGCGTCATTTCAAGGTCAAACTTGTTTCTCTGTCTGAACTCCTCTTGTGTTCCACGTTAGAGAAGAGACTCTTTTACTCAGGGATGTCTTACTTAAAAAACATATTTGTATTATAATTGCAGAATACAAATTTAAAAACGAAGTGTAGTTGCAATAGACTTGCAGCACTCACAGGGTTGCCACCTTGTACACAAGAGGTTTTTTGTTTATATTATAAATATTTTAATTTAGTTTAATATATTGAAATAGTTAAAAAACTAAAAAAAATTTTTTCACCTTAGTAACCCAATAGATAGAATATAATATAGATTTTTAGTAATTTAAGTAGTCACTTATGTTCAATGCTCTTATTATTGAAGTTTCTGTTTTTTTCAATAACAATATTATAATCTGTTGTTTTTTTTTAATTATATTAAATTCATATTCATTGATAACATCTAACTAAATGATTAGAACTCGTTCCTGAATATTTTAAATCAAACAACAGATTATACAAAGTGCATTTGAGTCGCCAGTAAAGAAAATAGTTGATAAAGTATTACAATATATTTTGGTAGTTATGTGCTTACTTATGTTGAAGTTAGAAATTATATATATCTTTAGTTAGAGTGCCAAGTGTATAATTATTGTTATAATGTGTATGTTTAGTATTTGATTATATTCAGTGTTGCGAAGAAGCAAAGCCCCCCGAGGAGGGGGCGGAGTCTGCGGAGGGGGAGGCCCAACCGGTTCCTTGTCCGGGGAAGTTGACCGTTCCTAAGACTGTTATGTTTGGTGAGTTAATCGAAAATTTAAGTTATTAGTGATGTGTGTGTGTGTTTGTGTGTGTGTGTGTGTTTGTATGTGTGTGTGTGTGTGTGTCATTTGTTATGTTACATTAGATTTCAATTATGATTCGTTACAGACATCGTGTGCGACAACGCCGGCTACGAACTGTTCGCGGACCTCTGCCTGGCTCACTTCCTCGTGTCGCAGAATATCGTCAAAAAGGTAAAATGAAAACGAGATAGTAAATAAAATGAATACTGGTTGTAGAACTTTGTGCAGCTCATCTGGGTAGGTACAACCCAATCATCACTTTAAATTCTGATCTCTCTTTCTATCATTATTGATTTGATATTCGAAAGTAGAAGACAGTATTATTAAGCTAATCACTCAATTTATTGTTATGTCTTTAAAATAATATACATTGTTCTGTATGAATACATTATTTCCTTCTCAGGTTCGATTCCATGTGAAGAGGATACCTTGGTTCGTGTCTGACGTCACGCCTCGAGATTTCAAGTGAGTGAAATCCGACAGTCATATAACCCCCCATCCCCGAAAATGGTGCCCTTATTACTATCGCTAATCTCAAACCGGTATGGAAGTCATGAGTCCAGCTAGGTATCGCTATTATTATGTCCTCCTGACGATTGTCGGCCACGGTGGCGGCCATTTTCAAGAGAGATTAGCCAACTGTGAAGGAAATATTATAGTGCACAAGTGTGTGCGCAAACACAGGTGCACTCTCTGTTCCCTAGCTCTCATAACCAATAAGGGGTATATAAATTTTCATGATTGTTTTTTTTTCAGATACGTCATAAGGTCCTGTGCTCAAGCCAGTTATAGCCGAGAGCTTCCGGTAGAAAGTAAACCAGGTAGGGTACCGTCCGATGGACAGATTAACGCTCTCGCATTGTGTTCACTTGCAAGACCGTCTGGGAAGGTACCAACAAATATATATACAATCAATAATATTAACAACAATATTTTGACAATTGATGAGCCGGTTGGTATGGTTGGTAGGTACTTTTCACGCCGCAGGTTGTGGTTTCGATTCCCATCCAGGACATGTTTGTCCTTTGTGTGTGCATGAAAGTCTGTTTGTCCTGAGCCTGGATGTAATTATCTATACAGGGTTATTTGTAATGACCCAGCAACCTCTCAGGACTAGATAACTAACATGATAAGCAACAACTTTTGTTCTACGACTTCGAACATAACTCAATAAATGAAAAATGAAAAAAAAATGATTTTAGTTTTTGTCGTACTGTCGTGTAGGTCTATATTTCATTCATACAAGAAAGAACGACGCGACGCATTGAACTTTGCGTTGCGCGTAGATTTATAAACGTTCAAGCGGGAAATTAAATTAATACTTATTTTTGTATGAAAATAAATTCTAACAAATTCTCAAAAGTCGTATAATAAAATTTGTTGCTTATGATGTTAGCTATCTAGTCCTGTGACGTTGCTGGGTCATTACAAATAACCCTAAATAATTATATTTCCGTACAGTATAGTCGTATATAGTGTACCGGTTTGAAGTGAGTGCAAGTGACGTCACATCTTCGTTTACAAATTTGGTGTCGTATTGGTGATATAAGGAGCTGTTAAATTTCTTAGTGACAATGTGTATGGGGTGGCGACCACATACCATCATTTGGCCCATTGGCCAGTGTCCCTTTTGTTCTATAAATCCATTGCTACGTGAGTAAATAAGACGGACAGCCAACAGACAAACTGTAGCGAAATCTATCTCGCCACATACGAACTATGAACAGACGTATCCTACATCGCGATATTAAAGTTATCAGAGCAATTAAACATAAATACAAGAACTCGACAACAATCGTTAGGGGTGCAGTGGCCCACCAGACACAACACCTGTCTGGTCGGAGGATCCTCCCTTTTCAATGGTCATCACCCCCAAAAAACTTTCGCGCCCTCAATATTATATACATGTGGACTACATAAAAAAAAGAATATATATATTCTAATTTCATTTAAATACCATTTTTAAATCTTCTAGAAGGCGAAGCGGAAGCGTCCGAACCAGAAGGTCTTCGAAGCGTCAATTCCAATTACTTGTCGAATCTTGGCAACATTTGGACCAAGTTAGTGGAAGATGGCACGTTCGTGGTTATGGTAACTTTATTTATAATTCCAAGTATTAGTTATGAATGAAAGAATATTTTATAAATTCTATACACGGTGTTGAGTTGGTCCAGTGGTCCAGAATGCATGAATCTTATCCGACGATCGTGGGTTCTAACCCGGGCAAGAACCACTAAATTTTCATCGGCTCGTGTTTATAAGTCATCTCATGCTTGGTGTAAAGGAAATCGAGAGGTAATCTGCATGTGTCTAATTTTAAAAAGAGAGGAGGTTTAAGCCTAGTAGTGCGACTTCCACATGCCGTTTTTTTATTATAAACGGAGTAAGGCCCTTCGTGCGATTACACAAGAGACCTCTAGACCTCTAAATTAGACCTCTGGGGTCAGTAGAACTTTGAATAAAGTATGTTTTGGATATTGTTTTCTAAGTCTAACACCCGCCAGAGATGTGTATGTATGTATGTATGTATGTATGTCCCCCCCCCCAGTGCGACGACTTCTGGACGTCGCCGCACGTGTACAAGGACATGAAGCAGCACGACCCGGACCTGTACCGGAAGCTGCAGTTCGCGGTCGCCGTCATGTTCAAGGGGGACCTCAACTACAGGAAGCTGTTGGGGGAGAGGAACTGCAACCCCACCCTGGGCTTCGAGACCGCCTTACAAGGTAAACACAGCTCTATATTTTTATTATTTTCACACACTCCACCACGACGCTCCAATATGGGTTAGTGGGTCGTCACGTAAAAGTCGATCTAGATGATCGAAATTTACAAATAATGTTTACATATTAAATATATAATATACTAGTGACTCGATACAGACAGACATATTTTTATTGTAATAATAAAAAAAACAAGAAAATTAAGTAAATAAAAACATGATTTTGAAAATAAAATAATATATAATTAATAACAAAACAAACTATATTATATGTATTTAAATAATAAAATATATTTAAATCTTATGTTATGTAAAATATACAAGTTTTCGTTATTCCTACATCATTTTATCAGGAGACGTTTTTGGGAAATTCTACAGAAGCCCGGATAGCTCAGTCGGTAGAGCATTGGACTTTTAATCCAAGGGTCCAGGGTTCAAGTCCCTGTTCGGGCGGCTAAATTTTTTTCTTTTTGTATATGTATTTTAAGTAATTTTGTTATGTTAAATAGAATATTCAATTTTCTTTTTTTTACGAAATTTGAACGACGTTTTCGTGCTATCTCACTCGCCCATTACTTGTTACCTTTGTACGGTTAGGAAAAAAATGCAAAAGCTAAATTTATTTATGAGGCTAAAGAAAGTATTGTTTCGTTCACTTAATTAATAATTTCTAATAAACATCTAATATATTTTATTATTAAAATTTGTCTCTGTTGCCTTTTAATGTTTATATTTTCATATATTACGAGTTCTCGCCCGCGTGTGTCAGGTTTAGCTATAAATTAGTATCCTATGTCGTTCGTAAGGGTTCAAGCAAACATACTGAATTTCATCGAAATCGGTTCAGTGGCTTAGTAACGTAAGCGTAACAGACAGACGGAGTCACTTCCGCATTGATGATGATCCGCGAGTGTCGTCGCGCAGGGTTCACGCCGGCGCCGCTGTTCGCGGTGCGGACGGTGAAGGCGGACCTGGTCTGCGGGCTGCCCAAGGGGAAGTGGGAGCAGCTCAACGGGATCGACGACAAGTGGATGGAGAAGGGCGACTACGGGTATAGCTCACACCATGTTATATTTTATTATGTCATTTTTTGACGTTGCAACGTCTAATAAATCGATGAACGCTGGCTGCATGCACGAAAATGGATGACTCATTGTCCCGTTACGCTGATTGTACGCTGGCGCCGTATCTATCTCTCTTTCACTCGATTGGCCTATGAGCGCAAATTATGATATCAATTATGAGTGAAAATTCAATAAAAATGATTCAATTTTATTCATTAAAGTATGCAGTCATTTCATCAATGTTTTGTTATGACGTTGTCACGTTAAACTATCGTCCGTAGACCGACTTTACAGACAACCATTTTTTTTGTTTGTTAATATTAGGTGAAGGAATTTTATATCATTCATATGTAGCAAAGATATGCTCAACTTTATCTATCGGCCTTACTCATAGCTGTTTAGTTAAACAGTAATTGCGCTCTTTCTCTCTTTATTGATTTGTCATGTGCAAGAAGAAGACACAGCATCGTTTATTGATGTGTAAACATCTTAGCGCTCATTACACTGTAGGAGTTAACTGAGACTTCGAGCGATAGATGTCGTCAGCATAGGATTTCGAAAGTGTTATTTATAGATGAGTTCTTGTGAGTAACTTGGCACTCGCACAATCTTAATTTTTTATTACTAACTAAACAACGTTTATAACTACGGCCGTACTTTAATAGGCGATTTTATTACTTTCGCAACAAAACAACAACTACTTACTTACTTTAAGAACAATATTTTAATGTCATTTTTAAATATAATATTGTGTTGTTTCAGAGTTATCCAGTTGTGTGCGAAGATGGAGGCTCTCAAAGTGTCGGAGCGACCCTGCGTGCCGGACGGAGAAATCGGTACGGCGACTCAGCGCGTACAGTCAACCCTTAGGGCGTGTTCTGAGACCTTAAGTGGGCTCCCTACATCCGGCTGTCTATTTAAGACTCGCTCAGAGTGACGCTGTCGTGGCCACTTGGGCCAACAGCAACGTTTCAGCAAAAAAAAAAGTTCAAACGATTGATTGGCAGTAATAATACCTTTTAAACAAATGTATAAATTGGTTTCTCATAAAATGCTTCATTTCTAACACGTTGCAGCAAAATGTTACAAACTGCTATAAAATGTTATCGAACAATGCTGTTATATAATGTTTTATAACGTTATATTATGTATAACTGCTGTGTAGCACCTATATGATATATATAGATATTTTTATTATTTATTTAATATGACATTTGATGTTCGATCAGATTTTATTCATTCCTTGGTCTCTTTTTATATAATAATTTAATATGTAATTTTTCTGTTATCTTTAGAAAATTAACGTATTTTTTTTATTTCCAGGGGACATATAAATCAATTTTTTTTCTAGAAAATCAATTCCAAGAATTATGCGGATATCACCATTTTTGCTTATGAAGCACTTTATCTTTATCTACTTTATTTTTATTATACATGTACATTGTTGAAAAAAAAAAAAATCTCTTGAAACTAATTCTGGTTTATTTTATTATTTTTCATATATTATGGTAGTTGTATAGAACGAAGCAGCGAATTATATCTCACAGGAATGGACTTTTTATATTAAATAATTGTCTAGTTCAAATGATCAGAATATTCAAAAAAAAAATATAATCTACTCATTTCTGCCAGCGGCTTCGTCTGTTTAGGGGGGGGGGGGGAGGTGGAGTATTATGTACCCTTTGTATGTTACTGGTGGTAGGGCTTCGTGCAAGCTCGTCTGGGTAGGTACCACCCACTCAGCAGATATTCTACTGCAAAATAGTACCAGGTATTGTTGTGTTCCGGTTTGAAGGGTGAGTGAGCCCGTTTATTACAGGCGATTGACGATGTAAGAAATGTTAAATTTCTTACAATTCCAATATCTGTGGGCGTTAATGATCATTTACCATAGGCTCATCCGTCTTCCAATTCTATAAAAAAAGGTCCTTTTGCAGTGTATGTAAAACTTCATAATGATTTTTTCAACAGTCACTTTTGCACTTACAATGAATTTATAATTCTGTACACACGTACTCTAATATTATATTTCCTTATTATAGATAGATGTACTAATAAATTTCTTATATGTGTATTTACAGATTACTCAAGTGAACTCGTCCACATAAAATTTAGGTCTTGCACCGCTACTGGTCCAAATCTACATAATCTAAATTATAACAATAAATCCTAGACAGAATAACATAGCGATCATATATTTCTTCTGTAGACTGTTCCGGAATAAGCTTCTAATTAATTTTCTTATCAGAATTTATACTTACGGACATCTGCTACACCGGATGGTTTCCGAAAATTAGTTATTAGTTCACTAGATTAAATATACTAAGGTTTTATGATATCCAATTATATGAATATCATATTATGTCCTATTCAATGTCATAAATTAAATAAATTCATGACATTTAATAATTCAATTTCATGACCGCCAACGTCCATACCACGTTGAATACACCGGTTCTCGTCTGATCACCGAAGTTAAGCAACGTCGGGCGCGTTCAGTACTTGGATGGGTGACCGCCTGGGAACACCGCGTGTCGTTGGCTTTTTGTTTCTTACAACCAAAATCAATCTCAAGTACAAATTAATGTTTTCAAAATAAAAATTATCGAATATTGTAAAGGACACTGGGGCCATTTTTCTAATTTTTTAATTTTCATTTCGTTCATTTTGTATCAGGTGAGACATCTAATACCTTAATTTATTTCGTGATCATTGTTGTAAAGAATCAAAGCCAAAATGAATCCACGAAAAAATCCAAAAAGACGTTTAATCGTCAAGAAAAAGAGGCAAATTGTTTTAGTATGTTGTTTATTTATCTAGTCTCTTGAAAGTTTAGATTTACTATTCACATTTATTTTATACTAGCTTTTCTTCGCGGTTTCAACCATGTAGTTCCATTGGTGAAATAATTTTAAAAATCGGTAGTCTTGTGTCAAATCGAACAATTAAGGTCTGCATTTTTATATATTTTTGTTATTTATAAAAAAAACTAAAACTACTACAGCCTGAGACCTGGATGTCTATTGTCTGTCTGATCGACCTCATTTAGAAAGTTAGTCCATGAAAAAATATTACCCACGTTTTATGTACAAAAGGACGAAAATTGAAATCGATTCGATAATTATTATCGAATGCACTTTAAATAGCTTTAATGTTGTATTCCATCAAGTGCATTTACTACTACGACAATGAAACTAAATTTATTTCAAAAATATTTTATTTCATTATAATTACAAATAATACAGATTATAACACAGTTGCAACAATACAGTTTTTGTAAATTATACAATAAAGCTAATGTTACAATTGATCAAGAAATTAACATGAAAATAAAATCGTTAATCAATTTAGTTTCAAGTTAAATCATTAGAATACTTTGCAAGCATTTGAATTTTATGTAGATCGAGATCATATATTCACAACAGTTAAACACTAATTATGATTTAAGCCAAAAAAGTTCTAACGAAAAAGAAACGAGGAAATAAGTAATAAATGAAAAGTATTTGTTAACATTGACATCCCAACAAAAGTATGACCAGAATGCACAAAATCGCACAAAATTCTGAACCAAGAGTCTCAAGATTCAGTCGACTGACAGCGGACACACAAAGCATCAGTATATTAAGCCAGAACAAACTTGTAGCTCACCACAGAATACCGACTTCGAAATGCCAGAAAATGATAAGCGACATTGCTTCTAATAAGTATAACATTTAAAGGTTGCCCGCAGTAAAATAGCGTCCCACAAGTCGATTTTCATAATTTCAAGAGTGAGATGCAACGCGATTTCTTATATCGAACTGCCCTAGTGATAACTTGGAACTCCTAGCTAGCTAGCCTCCTGGTAAGTTGCAATATAAGAGTTGCTTATCTTGAAAAAACCTGTATACTCTCGAACTTCAAAAATTCTCTTTTCATATATTTGTTGGGAGGTCGGTGTCTAACATCGAATAAAAGTAATTATTGTGTATTTTTATTTTAAACTTTAAAATCCTGTAAAAATAGCTATGCTTTCAATATTTATTTTTCTACAATTACTACTATTATCTTTTCTGCGCTTCGTTTTGCAACGGTTTACTTACGTTTTGCAATAACAAACAACGTAAACATAGACAATATTTTAATTGACTACAATAGACTATCGGTGATACAATCAACGTTTTGCAAGACGGTGTCAGATTATTTAATGTAATGCTGAGAAAAACCGGTTCAAACCTATTCAGGCACTATATTCGCATGCACTTAAATTCATCTCGTGAAAGATGTAAATATGCTACATACTTAACAATGAACACGTTTTAAAGCAGCGTGGCGGAATAAGCTCCAAAACTTTTCAATGAGATAGTAACCATCTCCTCAAAAGGAAAGGTGAAAACCCACAAATATATATAAAGAATTAGTCCTTCGAGTTGCTCATCGTCAGTTACATATAACCTATTCCAATGGCAATAGAAATAAATGTAAACACATCGTAGATTAACAAATTGCATGTTCTGCATTATTATGCACTGTAAACAGTTCTTGATTAATTTACCGTTATTCATAATACAACACTATTCCAATTAACTATTTATAACCACATTAATTTAACTTCCAAAGTTCCGAATACAACTTCGCGGACATTGAAAACGCCATCTTTTCGCGTATCCATAGTGAATGTCATAGATTATTCAAGATGTCGGCCAATGACATCGCGTCAATTATATCGGTGACCAATGATATCGCATTAATTCGGTGTCAAATTTGTTTATTTGGGTTTATTCCTGTTGTGGTTAGAATAGGCTATAGGCGTTTACATTACAAACTGTCTACTGTCTGTTATGTACATCACGAATATATAATACAATTACTTACAATATACTACACGCTAAATTATTATATATTACTGTTTAATGACTGTCGGTACGAAAATATATTTCATTTTGTGCACTGTACATGAATATTATAGATTTTGTAACGATTTTTATTTCATTTATATTTTCTGAGATACATTTTTTACTCCTACATGTATATAAAATGCATGAGAATTTATAGCATTTTTATTTATAAATAAAAATAAAAGCGTCGTTATCTACTAAATGATATTATAGAGTTTGATAACAAATTTAATTAAAATCTTTGATTGCGTAACAAAAATACACATTTTCGCATTTATGTACATATACATAGAAAGATTAAACATAAGTCAATGATACATATTAATAAATAATATACTAAATATTTATGTATGTATGTCTGGACAGACGAGGCACCTGATTCTAAGTGGTAGCCACTGTAGACATTGGCGATGTAAGAAATACTTACCATTCCCTACACCACCAATGTGTGTCACCAACTTGGCTCATTTAAAAATATAAAGCGAAATTTTATACATGATTTATAGTTTAATCTTTGCGATATTTTTTATACAAATAAACTTAGTAGTATGCCTATAGTCGTATTTTTAATTAGATGAAGCCAACTGACAGTAGCTAATGTCACTTTGTAAAATAATGTTGCCATATCTAAAGTAATAGTGACGCGTTCAGTTCTCGTTCAATTAGATGAATGAACAATGTGTGTGAATAGTTAATCATTTCAAACTATAAAAGAATATTTATATATATATATATATATATATAATATATATATATATATATATATGTATAAAAGTGCTCTGATATAAGTTACTAGTAGTATGTAACTACAATCAGTAGTTACAATTACAAGTTTCCTCGCAATGTTGTCCTTAATGTTTAAAACACTCGGTATTCAGTATAGGTAGATACTATAGAAACATAGTCGTCGAAAACTTGTTGGTAAGTACAAAGCACGACTAAAACGTACCCGATATTGGCAGTTCGGCACGCTAACTATTCACTAGACAATCAATTTTATTCATTCAGGAGTTTTTTCAATCATTCATTTTGTCACAACACTATTTTTATTTCATCAAAAACTGACAACACAGTCAACGTCAGTTGACTCCGTTTAATTAAAAATACGACTTTAGAGCGGGTCTTGTTTACTTATACGATAGGATTGATGTTGACTGCGATTTGTATGGAATGAATGAAAAAAACACCTGCCAGCAGTTAACGTAACGCTATCGAGTGAGTAAAAATGCTCGCATCAGCCATACATACTGTTTCTATCGGCGCTCGCGTTACCGTTTCTAGAACAGTACCGTCCACATAACACAATACGAGACGCGGGTAACGGGATAACTTTTTACAATAAATATGTACAAATATGTATATGTATCCAACGAAATGATACAATAACACATAGTATTCTAATATATAATAAATATAGTCAGTCGTAACGTGTCGCTGCGGGTAGCTCGGGCGGCTAGTTGTTGATGGCGACCCAGCCGCTGGAGCCGTCCGGCAGCGACACGGACACCAGCCGCAGCGCGCCGCCCGCCTGCAACGCGACACACGCTCGTCACTCGCACGTCACTCGCACTCGCAGTACCAATGTTCATATACATTATAACGTGTCGCTGCGGGTAGCTCGAGCGGCTAGTTGTTGATGGCGACCCAGCCGCTGGAGCCGTCCGGCAGCGACACGGACACCAGCCGCAGCGCGCCGCCCGCCTGCAACGCGACACACGCTCGTCACTCGCACGTCACTCGCACTCGCAGTACCAATGTTCATATACATTATAACTTATTCGAATTTAACAGTAACGAATTATTATGTATCTGTCTGTTATTGCTCAATAATCCGGTAGGTGGCGCTAACGTCAAGTTATTTTTGTCAATCTTGAATACAAACAATATCAAAAATCAAAATCATAATATATTAAAGGCAATTTTGTTAAGCATGTCGTTATTTCAAGTTTATAAATTGTGTATATGTTTACAATGTATGTAAACGTATATAAAATAAGGGTGTATAATGTATACATGCTGATTCACCTGTTGTTCCGTCAGCTGGTCGGCTGGAATCGTGTCTATGAGAGTTCCGTCCGCTTTAAGGCTGCTATCTATGTTATCTGTAACGTAAAAATACATACGTATAATAAAAGTTATACAATATAAAAAAAACTATTACAAATTAACCCCCAAAGATCACACTTTTAAAATTGAATAAATAATTTAAGGAGAAACTTGTGTTCGTATATTTTCTTCTTTTAATATTACAAGATTTAATTTTATAATAAAGTAAGTCTGTCTGTCTGTTACGTTTCCAAAGCTAAGCTAGTAAAACGATTTTGTTAAAATTGACATGAAGAAAGCTTGCACTCTAAATAAGAGGGTGTTTTTTACATCCCATCCGCACAGCTAATCAAATAGCCTTGAGAATGGGGGAAACACAATGATCAAGACATCATCGTTTATCTATAAACTTCTCTCGAAACAATATAAGGACACCGCTTATAGCAGACAATTTAGTAATAGTATTGACTTACGCAGTGTCAATAAAGTTGGTTCCTCAGATTCTTGGACGATATTTATTGTTTTTCCTGTGAATAATTAAATATGTAATTTTAATAAAAATTAATATGTTATCCTCGTGGGATTCGATACAGTATAGTCAATCAAGTTTTTGTTTATTGTGCTTTTTGAAGATTGCACATTCTTTAATTATTTTATTTCTATTTAATTTTATTGTGTTCCGGTTTATATTTTATTATATAGAAAGCCAACGCTGTATACGCTGTTGGCGTGATTGGTAGATACCCTGCCTTTCGCGCCGCAGGTCGTAGGTTCGATTCCCACCCAGGACAGACATTTGTGGGCATGAACATGTCTGTTTGTCCTGAGTCTGGTTCTAATTATCTATATAAATATGTATTTACAAAAGAAAAAGTAGTATATACAACTGATATACTACATGTATATCAGTTGTCTGGTTTCAATAGTACGAGCTCTGCTTAGTTTGGGATCAGATGACCGTGTGTGAAAAATGTCCCAAGATACCTGTATCAATAAGAAAGTGTAACACTTCTACATTAAATAAAGATATTTGAAATATATATAAATAACATAAATATAAAAATTGCATACCTCACTTATAGGCTAACTTAACATGCATAGGAAAATTAAAAAAAATGTACATTCTTTGTAAGTTAACTTAAAAAAAATAAAAAAATAAACGCTAATTAAATAAAGTAAATTATTAAAATAGTCATCCATCTTCAAATAAAAAAAAATATGAGAGGCAACGCCAAGGTTGTAATTATCAGTGAGACTGTCAACTACAGGCACAAGGGACATAATGTATTAGTTCTGAGTTAGTGGCGTATTGGGGATGTATGTAAAGAATGGTTGATATTCTTTATATGTCTATGGGTGACCACTTACCATCCGATGGTCAGTCAAAAATATTTAATAAAACAAATCAATCCATACCATCTTGCAGAAGTATCTTCTTGTCTCCAGTTATGATGTACTTCGTGCCGTTCTCGTCTGTCGTCACTGTATGGGGATGATAAAAATGTGTGCGAAAATAAAACAAAAAAAATTTACCAAAATAAAAAACACAAAGCGTGCTTCATCTCATAATATAATAGTAGTAGTCTCGCTCTAAATAGGTATGTTGAGTAAAAAATAAATAAATTTCAACGTCGTATACAGTGCTGAGTTAAAATAGCATTCTGTTTCAGACAGCCTAGAGCGGGACGGCAATCCTAGTGACCTGACTGCCGCTGTGATTGTTGGGGGGGGGGGGGGGTCTGAGGTGATTGTGGCGATTAACAACTGTGGAGAGCGTCGAGCCGAGCCGAGCTCACAGTACGGGAGGGGTGCTATGATAGGCTCGGATAAGTTTTATCGACACGATCCCGCCACCTCTGCAGTTCGTGCCGAGGACGGCCATCGCAGTGCTTTAAGTGGGTAAGAATCCCACATAACACGATTTTGTATTAGGGATTTTAATATAATATAAGACTTTTCTAGAATTATTCGTGCGATATAAATAAGCCATGCATGTGAATGTATGTAACGCCTAGTTGCTGTATATAGCTTACTGATGGATTTATCATCTGCTTCGAGTTGTAGCTCCTCCGTCGTTTCGTATATCTGTAATAGAAAACAAAAATATATTAATATTGTTCAATAGTGCTCGGCGTTTCAAAAACTGTTAGCTTTAAATAATTTATTTCTCAAGTTAAAAAAGTAATAACAATAAAAAATATAAGTACATATATGAATCAAATTTTTACCTCTAATTTACCTCAATAATATCAAAATTTAAACCTTTTACTAAAATGCAAAATTATAAAAAAACGGAACAATTAAAAAGAAAAAAAAAAGGAATAGTTATTCACTTATTTATATAGAGAGCAAAGAACTATAAAAGTAACGGGGCGAACGAGGCAAGCGGACTTTTAAACACTTGTATGAAAAATCTTTTCCTGAATCACGCCAACATTTGACTCAAACTTAATCTTTTTGGAGTTTTTAGCGCATTTTTGGAACATTGTTTCATTAAAATCACTAAGAAGGTACAAACTTGTTAACCGGAACTACAGAAATGATCTTTTGGATCGTAAGTGACCTTGTTCCAATATTTATACATAAAGCTTTATCTTTTTTTGACTTAGCTACTTAATTGTGAATTAGAGGCTTCGACCCACGGGGGCGAAAATTCATTAGTTATTATAAAAATAGCTCACCGTTTCCGCAAACTTGTCAGTTTTCTCCGTATCGACTACAACTGCTTGTGTTGTCAGCATCTGGAACGAAACCACATTGAAGTTTAAACAGAATTAAAAATTAAAAATTGCTTTTTTTTGTCTTATAACATGTAATCCAAAAGACGGTCTCACCCTTCGGCGCCCGACACTGAAACCATTACTCACTGTAATTATATATTTAACGTAAAGGTATATAACACTTTATACATGCATGCTTACGTTCTCATTTATTTTCGTAACTCTCGGCTGATTGACGACAATCGACTCAGCCAGATGACCCTGAAATGAAACATTTATTTTTCAAAAATAAACGTCAGTATTTATTTTTTGTCTATGAGCGCGTGTACGTGTACGTGTAGGTGTAGGTGTGCACTCACGCTGGTGTTCATGTGCTGGTAGAGCAGCTGCTTGCGCATGTAGCCGGCGCCGCACACGACGCACTCGTAGGGCTTGCGGTCGCTGTGCACGAAGCGGTGCGTGTTGCGGTTGTCGCGCGAGTTGAACGACTTGCCGCACACCTCGCACGTGTACGGCTTCTCGCCGCTGTGGATGCGCGCGTGCTTCTTGTAGTGCTCCGGGTACACGAACGTGGCGTGGCAGATCTCGCACTTCAGCGGCCGCTCGCCCGTGTGCGACGCCTTGACGTGGTAGTCCAGCAGCCTCCGGCGCTTGAAGCGCTTGGGGCACTGCGTGCAGTGGTAGCGCTTGTCGTCGAGGTGCGTGGCGCGCTTGTGCGAGTGCAGGTTGGAGCGCTGCGTGAAGCTGGCGCCGCACACGTCGCACGTGAAGGGCCGCTCGCCTGCACAGACGGAGCGACGCGGGGGTGAGGCGGGCGGGGCGGGGCGGGGGGCGGTGTGGGCGGCGCGGGGGGCGGGGCCGCACCGGTGTGGATGCGCATGTGGTCGCGCACCTCGGCGCGGCGCGCGAAGGCCTTCCCGCAGGCGCCGCACACGAAGGGCTTGCTGCCCGAGTGCACCACGCCGTGCACCTCCAGGTTGTGCTGCGTGCCGAACGCCTTGCCTGCGGACCGAACGTACGCGATCACTACGTTTCATTCTATTTATTTTTGACAGAACTGGAGACTATAGCATTAGTGACACATATTTTATGTAATTTAAATAAATTCATTTTTTTACTTATATATTCAATTCAATTTGTTTGTTCAAAAAACAGAAACGAAAACAGTAAACTTAATATAACACTAACCGCAAACATTACAAATAAAGTCTTTGACACCCGAGTGTGTCTTCTCGTGCTGGTTCAAGTTCTGTAATGTGAAGAACGACTTGCCGCACTGCTCGCATTTGTACGGTCTGGGACGAACCTTAAAAATAAATGAACGAAATTTAATTAATGACAAAAAATATACAAAAACATATCAAACGCGAGGCATCGATTGTTCCAGAGCGAAAAAGGAATTAAAAGAACACAGTCAGCTACAGAGGTGCGACGCGTTTGAAATCAATCGTACCTAATATTAATAATAGTAATAATAATGTGATTACATTACTCTGTATTTCGTATTTTATTTAAAATTTCCTCAAACCTGTCTGTGACACACAAGTAGACACAAATATTTCAAATCAACCTAGCAACCTTGAGTTATTATTTCTTTTCAAAAAATACATGTAAGAGATTCATTGATTTGAATGTAGCATTAATAATAAAAGTAGAGAAACTTATTTACTGTTTTTTTTATGTATGATTTTACCAGAAGATTTCGAGTAAAAAGAAAATATTTAGAAAAGTCTTTTATGGTTTCACTCACGAGGTGAGTCTTGAGATGCGACTGGTGCGTGTACTTGGAGGCGAAAGCCTTCCCGCACACGTCGCAGGCGTACGGCCGCGACCCGCTGTGCACGTTCATGTGCTCTGTCAGCAGCGTGCGGGAGCTGCAAGCAAAATTATTGTTATTACAAATGTGTAAAATAAGGTACATTGTAGAAAAATGTTGGGCCGAAACCTGCCATATTTTTGTAAATCACCTCTTATATTTCTTCTCAAAGCGGTACAAGCCTGTGCTCAGTAGTCAGATATTTACCTGGGTTACTTTAACCTTACTTTTTTTAGGTTTTTTAGGTAGGTTTTTTAGGTTAGGTTTGGTTACCTTTTTAGGTGCCCTTTTTTATATATGATATGAAAATATATAAAGATTACTCACCTGTATTTCTTCTTACATAAATTACACTCGTGAACTTTAGTCTTGTCCGTATTTTGTAAAGTCTTGTTTCTCTGTGCATGTTGTTCTGAAAAGATTAATTTATTTTAATTTCTAGTCGTGTGATAAATTTTCTTTCAATAATTGGTCTAGCGGCTAGTCCGTGCGGATATGAAGCTATCGATTTGAGCCCCGAGTCAGGCCAAGTGAATTAGTAACATTTTTCTGTTAGTATATAGTCAGGAGCTGACCGAGGTGCGCGGCGAGGAGCGCGCGGCGGCGCAGCGCGCGGCCGCACAGGCGGCACAGGTACAGGCGCGCCCCGTGCGCGCTCTTCGCGTGCTGCATGGCGCGCTCCGCGTCGCCCGTCTGCGACCCTATTCTGTTAGTATATAGTCAGGAGCTGACCGAGGTGCGCGGCGAGGAGCGCGCGGCGGCGCAGCGCGCGGCCGCACAGGCGGCACAGGTACAGGCGCGCCCCGTGCGCGCTCTTCGCGTGCTGCATGGCGCGCTCCGCGTCGCCCGTCTGCGACCCTATTCTGTTAGTATATAGTCAGGAGCTGACCGAGGTGCGCGGCGAGGAGCGCGCGGCGGCGCAGCGCGCGGCCGCACAGGCGGCACAGGTACAGGCGCGCCCCGTGCGCGCTCTTCGCGTGCTGCATGGCGCGCTCCGCGTCGCCCGTCTGCGACCCTATTCTGTTAGTATATAGTCAGGAGCTGACCGAGGTGCGCGGCGAGGAGCGCGCGGCGGCGCAGCGCGCGGCCGCACAGGCGGCACAGGTACAGGCGCGCCCCGTGCGCGCTCTTCGCGTGCTGCATGGCGCGCTCCGCGTCGCCCGTCTGCGACCCTATTCTGTTAGTATATAGTCAGGAGCTGACCGAGGTGCGCGGCGAGGAGCGCGCGGCGGCGCAGCGCGCGGCCGCACAGGCGGCACAGGTACAGGCGCGCCCCGTGCGCGCTCTTCGCGTGCTGCATGGCGCGCTCCGCGTCGCCCGTCTGCGACCCTATTCTGTTAGTATATAGTCAGGAGCTGACCGAGGTGCGCGGCGAGGAGCGCGCGGCGGCGCAGCGCGCGGCCGCACAGGCGGCACAGGTACAGGCGCGCCCCGTGCGCGCTCTTCGCGTGCTGCATGGCGCGCTCCGCGTCGCCCGTCTGCGACCCTATTCTGTTAGTATATAGTCAGGAGCTGACCGAGGTGCGCGGCGAGGAGCGCGCGGCGGCGCAGCGCGCGGCCGCACAGGCGGCACAGGTACAGGCGCGCCCCGTGCGCGCTCTTCGCGTGCTGCATGGCGCGCTCCGCGTCGCCCGTCTGCGACCCTATTCTGTTAGTATATAGTCAGGAGCTGACCGAGGTGCGCGGCGAGGAGCGCGCGGCGGCGCAGCGCGCGGCCGCACAGGCGGCACAGGTACAGGCGCGCCCCGTGCGCGCTCTTCGCGTGCTGCATGGCGCGCTCCGCGTCGCCCGTCTGCGACCCTATTCTGTTAGTATATAGTCAGGAGCTGACCGAGGTGCGCGGCGAGGAGCGCGCGGCGGCGCAGCGCGCGGCCGCACAGGCGGCACAGGTACAGGCGCGCCCCGTGCGCGCTCTTCGCGTGCTGCATGGCGCGCTCCGCGTCGCCCGTCTGCGACCCTATTCTGTTAGTATATAGTCAGGAGCTGACCGAGGTGCGCGGCGAGGAGCGCGCGGCGGCGCAGCGCGCGGCCGCACAGGCGGCACAGGTACAGGCGCGCCCCGTGCGCGCTCTTCGCGTGCTGCATGGCGCGCTCCGCGTCGCCCGTCTGCGACCCTATTCTGTTAGTATATAGTCAGGAGCTGACCGAGGTGCGCGGCGAGGAGCGCGCGGCGGCGCAGCGCGCGGCCGCACAGGCGGCACAGGTACAGGCGCGCCCCGTGCGCGCTCTTCGCGTGCTGCATGGCGCGCTCCGCGTCGCCCGTCTGCGACCCTATTCTGTTAGTATATAGTCAGGAGCTGACCGAGGTGCGCGGCGAGGAGCGCGCGGCGGCGCAGCGCGCGGCCGCACAGGCGGCACAGGTACAGGCGCGCCCCGTGCGCGCTCTTCGCGTGCTGCATGGCGCGCTCCGCGTCGCCCGTCTGCGACCCTATTCTGTTAGTATATAGTCAGGAGCTGACCGAGGTGCGCGGCGAGGAGCGCGCGGCGGCGCAGCGCGCGGCCGCACAGGCGGCACAGGTACAGGCGCGCCCCGTGCGCGCTCTTCGCGTGCTGCATGGCGCGCTCCGCGTCGCCCGTCTGCGACCCTATTCTGTTAGTATATAGTCAGGAGCTGACCGAGGTGCGCGGCGAGGAGCGCGCGGCGGCGCAGCGCGCGGCCGCACAGGCGGCACAGGTACAGGCGCGCCCCGTGCGCGCTCTTCGCGTGCTGCATGGCGCGCTCCGCGTCGCCCGTCTGCGACCCTATTCTGTTAGTATATAGTCAGGAGCTGACCGAGGTGCGCGGCGAGGAGCGCGCGGCGGCGCAGCGCGCGGCCGCACAGGCGGCACAGGTACAGGCGCGCCCCGTGCGCGCTCTTCGCGTGCTGCATGGCGCGCTCCGCGTCGCCCGTCTGCGACCCTATTCTGTTAGTATATAGTCAGGAGCTGACCGAGGTGCGCGGCGAGGAGCGCGCGGCGGCGCAGCGCGCGGCCGCACAGGCGGCACAGGTACAGGCGCGCCCCGTGCGCGCTCTTCGCGTGCTGCATGGCGCGCTCCGCGTCGCCCGTCTGCGACCCTATTCTGTTAGTATATAGTCAGGAGCTGACCGAGGTGCGCGGCGAGGAGCGCGCGGCGGCGCAGCGCGCGGCCGCACAGGCGGCACAGGTACAGGCGCGCCCCGTGCGCGCTCTTCGCGTGCTGCATGGCGCGCTCCGCGTCGCCCGTCTGCGACCCTATTCTGTTAGTATATAGTCAGGAGCTGACCGAGGTGCGCGGCGAGGAGCGCGCGGCGGCGCAGCGCGCGGCCGCACAGGCGGCACAGGTACAGGCGCGCCCCGTGCGCGCTCTTCGCGTGCTGCATGGCGCGCTCCGCGTCGCCCGTCTGCGACCCTATTCTGTTAGTATATAGTCAGGAGCTGACCGAGGTGCGCGGCGAGGAGCGCGCGGCGGCGCAGCGCGCGGCCGCACAGGCGGCACAGGTACAGGCGCGCCCCGTGCGCGCTCTTCGCGTGCTGCATGGCGCGCTCCGCGTCGCCCGTCTGCGACCCTATTCTGTTAGTATATAGTCAGGAGCTGACCGAGGTGCGCGGCGAGGAGCGCGCGGCGGCGCAGCGCGCGGCCGCACAGGCGGCACAGGTACAGGCGCGCCCCGTGCGCGCTCTTCGCGTGCTGCATGGCGCGCTCCGCGTCGCCCACCACCACGCGGGCGCCTGCGAGCGTGCGAGCGCCGGGTTAGCTCATTTATTATGAAAATTGGTAATTTGATTCAATTAAATTTCAGCAAGCGGTATCACAGTGGGTACAGTTAAGCTGAACCATTAAACCTTCTAAATTTGTAGTTCGTTATCATTATTAAAAAGTTATAATCCTTATACATATATAATTTAAATTGTCTCACCTTTTGTTTCATTCTTCTCACATAGCAGACAACGGAACTGACCATCTTCGTGAACCACCATCTGAAATAGTAGTGATATTTTTTTATTTGAGGGTCACCATTTCCTATTGTAAACTCTTTAATACTTTACGTATTCAATACTCCCTAACCAAAAGATCTAAGATGTTATGTTTTTACACAAAGTCTGATTAGGTTTTCAACCAAAACAAAATGTTTCTGTATAATTTGTATTGGATGATGGAGTTGTTTAAAATGGGCATTAAGTGCAGCTATTGTAACTGCTAATACGGACAAACAATTTAAAAACTATATTTTACTTTATTTTTAACTGATCTTGGTGGAAAAATGTCTTATATTTCTTACAATCCTTACTTTACTTTTTTGAACCACCGAGCGTATGGACCACCTGTTGGTAAGTGGTCACCATCGCCCAAAGACAATGGCATTGTAAGAAATGTTAACCACCACTTATCCGCCACCACCAGGTTGGTGACGCATTGGCGATGTAAACGATGGTTGTCATCTGCCATCATGGCATATGCTTAGGCGGACGAGCATATGCTATAATAAAATTAATAATATATCAACAAAACTCACAGAATTATCAACATTACTAGTATCGTCATCCTCTGTCGTGCTCTGTACTGACTGGACACGATACATTTCGCCCGACTCCACTTTTATAAAGGCACCTCCTGAAAAAAGTTCACATTATTTAAATTTTACTCAAGACAATATTACATTCTCAATAATAAAAATATATTTATAACTACCCCTACTTAAGAAAAAAGAATCCCAAACAATACAGTATAAATTAGCTTAAACACATTTTTGCATTTGTAACAGTGACAAAACAGGAATAAACTAGTTACCACATGCCTCACATGTGCGGTAATGTATTATTGACGTGACAACGTCTTATAAATTGGTTTGCCGGGTGACACTTCAAGAAACTGCGTTACGCTCCGCTCACGTTATGCGCTCACAATGAGAGCGAGTGAGAGGCACGCGTCCCTTCCACTCGGGCATGGTTAGCCCGCCTAAGAGCGAGAGAGACAGACATAAAAAGTGAAAGGCACGCGTCTTCTTCCTACTATACGAATGAATATTCACATTAAAATTATTTTACCACTCAAAGTCGTTGTCACGTAAAACTTTCGCCCGTATACCGACTTTACAGGCAACCAATTTTTTTTTTTATTGATATTATTTGCCTTGCCTTCGCTTAAATATATTATTCTATGTGTATTCTATTCCAATCACAAAAGGAGTAACCAAATACACAAACTGTAATTAAATATCCCAAGTGATTCAAACAGATTATGTATTTAAGACGTTTTGCTTTTGCCTTCAATACGGACTAAGCTGATTGAACATTATTATTTTAATTTAATAACTTAGGTTAAGTTGTTATTTTTAATTACATAGATGTATAGATTGCAAGTAAATATATCAAGTACCTTGTTCCTGTGCGGCCGCAATAATAGCGTTGGCCGTTTCCTCATCGCCTGACACTTGCAACTCGATCTGGGATTCATCGTTCGAATCTGTCGTCGATTATTAAAAAACAAAAATAAGTAAATATCATTATAGTATGGCCCTACACCTTATGGATAAAAATACTTCGAATGCAGAAGGGAATTTCTCCTTTCAGCGCCCGAAACGCGCTTCTCTCCCAATGTGGTTGAATTTAAGGGATAACTATAAATGCCACTGCACCAATTATTATTTTGTGTAAGGCCATGTTCATATGGCAAAATTGTGACGCGCGTTTTTAAATCGCACGAGTAGAAATCCTAGTATTTACATAAAACCAAAAAATTTGCGCTGCATACCTTGTCCATCAACGGAATCCTGCAATCCGGGCAGCATGAGAGATATCTGATTGTCTCCATAAAGGAACTTCTGTCCGGCCACCACTCGTAAGACTGAACCATTCTCGCCCTCCATAACTATTGTATCTGTAATGTTTAAAATAACACAATCATTAAATAGACTTTATTGTATTAAATTCTATTTTATAATCCAAATATTAAAAATAAGGGTCCCCCAGACCGATTTCGGCCACGGCGACCAATTTTTGTGTGTGCAAACACAGGTGCACTCTTTTCCTTAGCTCTCATAATCCGATGGGACGGTAATCCGACACGATCGGAAAGAGTTCAGGTGCAGGACCAACGGCTTAACGTGTAATCGCCAACATTGATATTCTGCTTAAAATTGTTAATCAATTTCAGTTGCAGGGTACCATAAAGCTAGAGATCGTCATAACTTCATGATATGTAAATATTTTGTAAACATGTGATGTATCTGTAAGTCACTAACGCTCATCCGCGTCCGCGTCTGCTCCCGCTTCAGCGTCCGCCTCCGGCCTGAGCACCTGCAACTTGCCGAGCACGTACCGACCTTGCTCTCCGAGCAGCCGGACGTCTAAGTATTCAGATTTGGATTTTTCGTCATCTTCATCATCATTATCATCCTGCAAGGACAAATAATTAATAATTAATGAACTTGTTTTCATGTTTTTTTTTTAAATCAGACAAGATGTTCATTTAATATCGGAGTTTTGGCCTTACCATCAGATGGTCTATTTAATGTTTCATGTGGTATATTATTTGTAAATAGATTATTGGATCGACTTTTTTTACGCGGCTTACAGTAGAGTGAAATGGCAGTGTCCCAAGGTCACGTCATATAACGAAACAGCGTTCATACTTTGCCTACCAAATGCTACAAAATGCCATGCGTTGGGAGCCAATGTGCTTTTTGGTGTAATAAAAATACAGTACTATAATCAATTAAAATCTACATCTTAAAACACGGATAAAGTCGAAAAAATATCGTTCCTGACGGGGGTCCCCCGATCGAACGTTCTTTTTTTGTTACAAAGAATTAGTTGTAATCAGCAGCTTCGCCTGCGATGGGGAAGGGCGTGACAGGTGTTAGGTGTACGGTCTTCCTTGAAGCTTGCTTCTTACCAAACTCCATAAAATCGCCGTGAAAACGTAACAGACAGACAGAGTTACTTAAGCATTTTTAATATTAGTATAGATGAGGTGATCAGATTGAGGGGTAAAACTAACTTATTCAATAAAATGCTATTAGCCAACACCATTGCTCACAAATTATCGTTGTGTAATCGAATTTAGAACATATCCTGGTGTCATTACGGGTCAAAACTATCGCCTTAGCGGCATGTTATTAAAGTAAAAAATAAATATAACCTTATCACTCTCTTCAAAGATCAATTTATTTCTTGAGTCATTCGTCGACAGTACGGCGAGAGAGCAATCTGTAAAAATTATATCAAAACATTATTCTCTGACTTTACATATTATATTAATTTTCAAATGATTCTAATAAAGTATTAAAATAAATAATTGGAGCAGCATGGTGGAATAAGCTTCAAAAACCTTCTCCTCAATAAGAGAAGAGGCCTTAGCCCAGCAGAGGGACATTCACAGGCTGTTAATGACAAAAATTCTAATAGAAATTCTCTGTTGAATCACAGCTCTGATTCTCTGGCCAAATAAATAACCCCATAAATTATTATGTTATGTTTAACAGAAATATACACATTTCAATTGATTAATTAACATAATTTGTTAATGATATAAGTATGTAAAAGTATTTTCGGGATTTCATTTTAGTAATGAAGATGAAACTAAGTAACAAAAATAAAGATGAACTGGTCTGTTTTTAATCCTTGGGAGTACAAGGATTAAAAACAGACCTGAGACCCTAGCCAAGTTGATATTCTACAATCGTAAATGCTATAGAAAACTAAACAAATATATGAGAATGACATCTCTCAACGATAAGTCACGTGGTCATTCTCATACATTTGTTTAGTTTTCTATAGCGTTTGCAATTGTAGAATGACAACTTGGCTAGGGCCTCAGTCCATCTTTATATCTCATGTTTATAAAATATTATTATGTTTCAAATTGTGTCTTTCTAATTGACAATAAAGTTATATGTTATATATTACGAACAAACCTTCATCAATCTCCATCGCCTGTTCGTCTACTTTCTCCAATTCATTAACTTCGACGGCGCCTTCCTTTTTCAGTTTCTCGACTTCGAATTCGTCAATTTTCGTCAAAACCGCCGATGATAGGAAATCTTTAGGTAACGAGTTGACGTTGAAACTCAATATCGGGCTAGTGTTCGTCGAAACTAACGTATTCGTCGTAATCGGTTGAGTAAACGTCATAGTCGACGAAGTCAAGATCTCGTCGGATTTCATTGAACTTGATATAAAATTGATTAAATTCTTCGAAATTGATGGTTGATCGTTTTTTTCGACTTTTGGTGTCATGATTAGTTTTGGATCAATCGTTTGATTTACTACTACTGTTTTCTGTTTGGCCGTTGTGTTTATACTCTGAGTGAGAACAGATGAACCGACAGTCACTTTGAGGTTGAGAGTCGAGGACGGCACGGTCACTGCGGGCTGTAACAACTTAAATGAAAATCATTATTCACTTGATTACTGCTTTAAGATAAATTTTTGTGATTATTATTTGCATTATATTCTTTGTTATAGCCATTTGCTATATTAGCCGGTCTAATAAAGGTGCTAATAAAGGTGGACGAATTCTAGTTACAGGTTTTGAAAATACATAGGCATGTTGCAATCAAACTGTGGGTCAGAGTTAGTGCATCCTTTGAAATTATATAAATATATAATGATAATCTTGGTGGTAGAGTTTTGTGCAAGCACCTCTGGGTAGGTAGCAAACACTCATCAGATATTCTATGGCACCCTCAATAAAGCACTGCAATACCTGGTATTGTTATGTTACAGTTTGAAGGTAGAGTGAGCCAGTGTAATTACTCAGAATCTCATGGAAAATATCATCTTAGTTCCCAAGGTTGGTGGCGCATTGCCGATGTAAGCGATGGTAAGCATCTCTTACAATGCCAATGTCTATGGGCGATGTTTGACCACTCACCATCAGGTGGCGCATATGCTATAAAAAGAAAGATATTAAAACCTCACCTTTAGTGAAGGAATAACAAAGTTTGATTTAGATATCGGCCATTTCCCAGACTTTATAACAAAATCAGGCGGCAAGGGTTGCAACTTCGATGCTGGCAACACTAATGTTTTAACTTCATTCTTCTTGATATTAGAACTATTTACAATTTTCACCTCCTTATTATACGTGTCGTAGCTTAAGTTATGTTTTGGTAAAGTTTTCTTAAAATTTTCAAGTAGTTCTGCTTTTATAGCTTGTAATCTGAAATGTTAAACAGTTAAGGTTATTTATTTGAAACTTTATGCATCCTTTAAAGTATGTATTATATTTATTTATTATATAGAAAACCAACCAGCTCTCAAGGCTTTCTTGAGTGGAAGGGTTGTGTTAAAACACCATTTGCTAACACCTACTGCTAACATCTATTTTTAGACCAAATATAAAAATACTTTGTATTGCTTTATTTCAATTGATCATTAGTAAGGATCCACTGTGGTGTAGTAAAAAATATAAATTTTAAATTATTTGGCAATTGGCAAATTGTGACATTATTAATAACTGTACTTGACACATTTAGCATCAGATCTAAGTTAATTCTTCTATATACCAATTAAATTACATTCAAGTTTTATACCTGACTTGTAAAGAGTCATATTCAACTATTGCCTTCTGACATTTCTTGCATATAACGCTTGTATGGACAGCATCCTCTTTGATCAATTTGTCAACAATGTCTCCAATGACTTCATATAGTTTCTTACCGGAGGTGAGTGACAACTGAAAAATAAAAAATTGTCTTATGAGTATATATATTCAAAATGTGCCCGCCAGCCTGTGACACTAACATCTGTAGGCAGCTTATATACTCATTGCATTATCATGCTTAAAATGCAAATAATACAATTTTAAAAGCATTAATGTTAAAACTGTCTACTAATTAAATATATTTTCTCACTTTGCAAAACAGTATATATGATGGTGGGTTTTTATTTTATTATACATTTTAAGATATTATTTATACAAGGGGTACATACTGGTATTTATACAAGCACTAATATAAAGGTATAACTCTATCAAAATGCAGATTCTACCAAAAAGCTCAGTACCAACTCAGTAGTTACTTTTTCATCATACATATACACATAGATTCTTATTAGACACTTGTGTGCTTAAGTTGGTTAAGTCAGTGAAACTTCATACACGAGGGACATAACATCTTGGTTCCCAAGGTTGGTACATCTTCTAACTTTATTTAAAAAAAGAACACTTACATCATCCCCAAATAAGTTTACAGCATTCCTCAACGATACTCCTGTCCGGGCATTGCAAATGAAACATGAGTTATTCATTCTGAAAATATTTATTACCAAATTCAAATATCTTTATTCAATGTAGAAGTGTTACACTTTCTTATTGATTGTCATAAATCTACCACTAATTTGCTTATTATAGTTTTTTTGGGCACAGCCAGGCCATTATTTTAATGTAATAAACCTCACAAATATCAATATTATTTTGTTATTGTTGTGGTGTGATTCGGGACATAGCAAAAATATTTCTTAGTGACAATGAGTGTATAAGCAGGTACAACCACTTACTATCAGACGGCCTATTCACCAGTCTGCTCATTTTGAATAACTAAAATAATATATTATTATGGAACAATATCAATTCGAATTTAATCTTGTGATCTGGTTCTTTTTTAGCTTTTCAAAGGTCAAATAATTTATTTGGTAAATACGTTATGTATCAATATTTTATTTTTTGAAGCGTTTACCAATGGCAAAGTTAAATAGAAATGCTCAGCCATTATTAAAATTTAACGAAAGTTGTAATATAAGGATCTAGTCATGGTTTATTGACAAAACAAGAGTAATCGTTAAATAATTAATCTCATTCGAAGAGATTACTACTGAAACTCATGTTATTATATGATGAATAAAGTTTTCCAATTTAATACCTTTATTTAATTACGTAATATCATAATAAACAGCTTCAATAGATGTAAATATAGTTAAGTTCTATTATCATTTCAATTGTTTATAATCTTATCAGTTGCCTCTAATTTTAAATCTATTGCCACCTTTATCAATCTAATTTCGATTCTCAGTTCAATGGAAAATATTAAACTTATTTTTATTGTGTGGTCAGCCATTTTGATGTCGACAATTCGAAATACAGCAAAAAACATAGAAAACCGGCGTTTACAACAATATTAATTAAAATACCTGTAATATTTTTATGTTTTCATCAGTTTCATTAGTTTCTGAAGGTTTCCAGAAAATATTTTCTAAATAAGTTGTCAGCAATGATTTTTCGACAAGCAGCCACCATTACGTGTATAATAGTAAAATTTAGTCTGTTAGTGGCGCTGCGAACTTCCGTTCTATGTTAAATATATTGTCAATGGTTCGAATTAGATCGGTGTTACACTTACATTTTCATTAAAACATACTTGAAAATGTTCAAATAGTTCTTATTTTATGCAATTTTTCTGGATAGAAAAGAAATTTGATACTTTTGAAAATTTATTAAGTAATATCATAATTATTATCATACTCAGACACGAATATTTTTAAATTGGTTATGGTTTATATATGTTTTAAATAATCTGTGCCAATGTGTATAGCGGAAGTGGAATAGCGAAGGCGGGAATGATATTTCAGCGGGAAATATAAAAAGGTAAAGCATCTTAATAAGTTTATTATACGTTATGAAGCTATTTATTTGTATT
This sequence comes from Nymphalis c-album, assembly GCA_963151315.1. NCBI lineage: Eukaryota > Metazoa > Arthropoda > Insecta > Lepidoptera > Nymphalidae > Nymphalis > Nymphalis c-album. The sequence goes on from OY720612.1 coordinate 1,072,325, forward strand.
TTGGCTTTGATTATGTAATATTAAAAAAACACAGATCAATCAAAAACGTTTTTATTTCTATACAATTTACATCTTTTCGCGTCGTACGTGCAGCGTCCTAACATTAAATATAATTTATTACATAGACTTTACAATAAAACTAAGAGAAATATATTTCATAACGAAACAATTTAATATGTACATTTAAAATTAACTTTTTTATCTTCACACTTTACACATTTATGATTTTTTGGTGCGAAAAATAATTACGACATAAGCTTGCGACATTATAACAATTTTTATAAAATTTGTATATATATATATATTTATTTATTTGAGCAATCATAATAATGGCACGTCGTAATAATGAATTTATGATAAATGTATTTCATTTAAATTTTAAAATGTATCTCAAATAAATTTTTATTGTCGTCCATAAAAGGAAATATTTCCATTTTTTTCTAACTTTGTCAAACAAAAACAAAAATAATCTATGCTTTTAAATTTAAAAATAGAATTTAATAAAATAAAAAATTGAAATGGATTGAAGACTTTTTAAACAACAGTATAATATGGTTTATCTAGTGTCTACATTTACTATAGACAATTTAATAGTATAGTAATTTTGATTAAAGGATTTTTTAGGTTAGTTTTAATGAAAAATTAAAATAGGCGAACAAAAATTATTAAAGTTGCGTTCTGTATTCCTTGTTTTGTGGTAGGATGTATCCGTTGAGGCCTGAGGGTATATAGAATGTTCTGGTCGTGTTTAAATGAAAGAAGTTTGTTGTGTTGACATGTATTTAATGTTTACGATGTAACTACAAGTACCTAATACCAATGTAATGTCTAGAAATAAGAAACAAGAACTAAATATAAACGTTACATTATCTTAAAATATGTAAAAGGCTAGAGTGCGGTATTATTATGTATGTTTATATCTTCAGTTCAGACAGTTCGTGCTGTGTGTCACATACAAGTGTTGTGAATTTATTACAGTTCTGTTTTGAGCGTGGTTTTTAAAAACGGCCTTATTTGTAAAGTATAATTAACGTATTTTGCACCGAAAATGTTTTTAGTCTATTTAACACATTTGATTCGAACGTAATAGACAGAATGCATAATTTTCTACACAATGTCTAAACTAAGATAATTTTAAACATATCGCTATCTCTTTTTTGTGTATCAGATTAATAAAGGACAGAAATTTGTCTTGTCAAATTAGATAACAAATTGTGTGTAATCGTTTTTTTTTAATACGTTAAAAAACTTTTACAAATAATCGAGCCATCAGTCATTATTTCTGTCGCCTTGTGGATGTTGATCGAGAGCTGATCGAATTAGTTAACATTACGTTTTTCATACAATATTCAATAGCACTTATTATAAAAAATATTACAGACAAATTAATTAATTTCCTTATATACATCAAACACAAAACATAGTAAGCTATCACGACACCAATGTCCTAATACTAACACATTTTTTTTTTCAAATTTGAAAATATTTCTAGAGAAAAAGATATGCATCTATTTACCTGATAACAATGGTTTTAATCAGCTATTAAAGGGACTATTAGTTTTTTTTTTCAATTTTGCCGACTATAAAACTGTTTACGGTATAACAGATAAAAAATACTTTTAAATTAAATTTCATTTCTTTCGATTGTTAATTTACTCAAACAGTTAAAATACATACAGTCATATCATAAACAGCAATATAGACGAGCTACCACACTTCACACCATACAAATCTATTCTAAATACGAACCAAAAAGACAGCGTGATTATGGTATCATTTGGTGTTCGTATATTGACGATCTAATTCTAAAAAAAAAAAACAATTCAAAATTTGCAGGAGATTCCATTTTTGAAATATTATCTCACAATTCATTTAACATCAAAACATCACCTGCAAAGTTTGAACGACGAATTATTGTGCAGGCGTTCTTAATTCCAATCGTCACATTTTTTATAATTTTTAAGAAAAATTTATAGAAAATCTGTTACGGTTCATAATTTTTTTTTTCAACTAGTCGAATATAATTGACATTGCAATGACACTTACTACTAGCCTAAAGAGTGCTAAACTAATCTTATAATTACACATCTTGGTTCTTAAAACGGATCAGGTTAAACGAAACGTCAACTGCGCCACATCGCTGTGACGTCACAACATGCGTATCGCAAAACATGCACACTCCAAGCCTAATAATAAAAAAATAAATGAAAAATAAAACTCAAATAATCTACCTTATACCACATTTTTATTTCTTGTACAATTCACAACTGCCAAGTTATCGTACAACCGAATTATCAAAATATTACAAAATACGCTTTAAATCATAATATAAAGTTTTTTTTTTTAAATTACAAACAAAAAGAAAATCTACATCTTTATACGACATCGCGTACATATGAAATCACAAATTATAAATTCTATTGATTATCCTCGTACTACTAAATGGGTACAACGGTGCCATTTCCACAACTCGAAATTAAATAATCATCAACGGCCTCATTTACAAACATTATTCAGAGAATGATTACCTAAACAATGCCGTCTCATTCTTTCTTATGTCAAATCAATAATGACAGAGAGAGAAAAAAACATTGTTTAAGCAAACAAGCAACTTTTATAAGTAAGACAGTTAGAAGTTGGAGGCAAATGTAACGAAAATGACACCGATTAAAAACGATACTAAACTAAAAACTAGTATTAATCAATAAATGGGAATAATGCTTATAAAAACTAAATCGCTCGCTACGTAAAACGAAATGCGTTTGCATCTAACGGGTAACCCCAAAAACAAAAGATAAGAAAAAAAAAGAATAATATATATATAATGGAAATGTAATTCATGTGTTATTTGAAACAAATTGTTTTAGTGTCTAATATTATATTAACTATCTGTTAATGTCTTTATGAGTGAACTAGATCACAAATTATAATATAAAGGAATTATAAATGTTGCCATTGCTGAAAAAAATTTACCCTTCAGTCGTTATTGTAATGTGGATCCGAAAAATTGTAATTTAAATGTTTTTTTTTTTAAATTAATAATTAAGCAATGGCAATCCCCATGTTATCCCCATTCCCCTTGCACTCGTAGTGGTGTGCCTGTGTGTGTCTGTGTGCCGTCCGTCTTGATATGTGTGTTTGTGTGTTCGCCGCCACATCGCCGTTAGCTAGAAGCAAATATTTTACTTGTGAGTTTGAATGTTTCAAACATGGCAGTACAGACGAAACATTTGTCAAGTATTTTTTTTCCTCATCAATAAAAGGAACATTATGTCGTATGTAACAAACATTGTATAATTAATTATAATGTATTTTTTTTTCGTCATAAACTTGATAAAGCTTTATTAATTTTCGTCTATATCGCGAATGTAGGTATAAATGTCTGTAATAGTAATTGACTAGTGAGTAAAAATAAAAGAAAACAAAAGTCGAAAATTAAAAACGACAAAAAAAAAACAGTAAAAACTGCCTCAGACTAATTTTAAAAGACATGTAGTTACCGAACACAATTATTACAATCTATACATTATTTGTCATTTTGATATGTAGGGTAAGCATTTACACAACACACAGTTAAAACCATAGAGAGGCCATAGACTTTATAGAGCAAACGGTTTATTGTTCGAAATATAAAAAATAACGACTTTCAATGCGCCAGGTTTTCATATAAAAATTGAACTGAACTACCTAGCTTCAATACTATGTCACTTTTGCATACGTCACAAACACATAAATTCATATTAATTTTTTTTAATTAAAATTAAAAAAAAAGTTTAAACATTTCGAACGATAAACCGTTATACATAATCGAAATTGACATAAGTAACTCTGACGTGAACAGCGAATGTACAGTCGGGCACGACTAGTCTAATCTATATTACATTAATACTACAAAATATTTTAGCATTTTAAGTACAAATCTAAATTTGTTTAAGCCTATAAAGCAATTAGACGAACGTCACAAAATATAACGACAGTAGTGCACGACTATACATATTATATAATATACATTATACATTTTATCTACATAATTTTAGACCTGGAAATTGACTTCGCAGTCACAATCGATTATGACGTCAGATATGTTATTCATAATACATTTTGTTTCATTAGAAAGAAAGCGTTCAAGGATTTCCGTTGATAAAATCGAACTGCTTAAATTAAGTAATTTTTTTAACATATACATATATATAAATAACTTTATACACATCAATGTTTTTATATAATTATTTTTTATACACAACGGTTTCAAATGAGCGTAGACGATTTCAAAACCGCGAGCGATCTAATAGCCAACGCTTAATAATCTAAGGCGTTTTCTAAGACTGAACGAGTGCAACCATGCAGTGTCAGCCTTAGACGACGATAAAAATAATATTTCAATGACACTTGAGTACTTGATTGTACATTTACGAACTACAGACAACAGAATGAAAACAAACAGTACAACTTTTAGATTATGTACAATTTTTTTTCTATATTTTAACATTTATACATGTTACTAACAATTTTGTTTAACACTTTGGCTAATATTTTTGGCTTAGACATACAAGGAAAAGCTTAACAAAATAAAAAATAAAAAAGAATACGTCAAATGCTCTAGTGTCAAACGGTCAAAATATGATATAAACATATACAGTTTAGGAAAGTGTACATTTTATATAAGAATATATAATTCGTTAAAACAATCAAGAGGGTATATATAGAAAAGGCATCTATGAATACCTGTCAAAATTCTCAAGTAAAAATAAAACGTTCTAAATTTAAATAAATATATTATATATATATTTTAGTTACATTAATATTTATATACATATAATCGTTAAAATTTCATTATCTATCGCGTTTCAGACAAATGAGTCTATTGTTTGAATTTTGACAAGCGAACATAGATAATAATGCTCTATGGTCCCTACTGTAAAAAGGGTTTAAAATATATGGAATAATATTTATTTAACATTTAAATTTATGAATAAAACTTTCCAAAACGCCACATCAATTAATTAAAAACAAACGTTTTTTTTTTAATTTAATTTCAAATCCATAATATTATAATTTATTTTAGGCCAACATACAGCTAGCTGACGAAACATAATATGTTTATAGACATTTAAAAAATAACATCGATACACTATAGCTAGCTACTTACAGATTTGTGCAATCAAAGACTACATAATTTACACGGAAAAAAAAACCACCAACCATTTTTGAGAGCTGGTAACATTTCTTTGGCATGACTGGCAACACTGCCTCGACACTCAATCGACTTAACATTGGTCCGACGCCTACACGACTCACATGTCTTTTTCAGTACTTTGCGTTACCTAATACTCTTTATAATATTTCTTCAGATAATATTTTTACACGTACAAACTAATTGAAACAGTTCTTACTAGTAGTCCTGGTCGATGCCGTTGTCGTGACCTTGTCGATTGTTGTCCTGGTTCTGACTGTGGTTTTGGTTCTTGGTCGGAGTCTGCCCCTTGCCCTGCCCGATCTGTCTCGACGACGAGAAGCAGAGCTTCATAACGAACGGGAATTTCGCGCCTGGAATATGTGGGAAATATTATGATTAATTTCGGAGATTTTTTTTAGTTTGTACTGTTCAATACCCACATGTGCTTTACCTACTGGACAATTTGAACTTTTACAATAAACATAATACTACAAAATCAAAATATAGTTTATGCAAGTAGGCTTTTAAAAAACACTTATGAATCGTAATTTTACCGATTCGAAATGTAGAAAAGAACAGGAAAGAAATAAATCAGTACTTTTCATCATCATGTCAATAACAGTGATGTAAAATGATCAATAAAATCCATCTCTCCATCAATCAATTACTTATCAGTACGTACCTTCCTAAACTCTAAACACATTATGAAAAAAATAAACATTTTAAATTTAGAATTCTAAAACATTCATAATCATATATATAATCGTGATAAAACAGTATAGCTATCTTGCTCTAACTCTACGTGTATGTAGACAGAAGACATATAACTATGAAACGTTACCTGGATGCTGTATGGTTGCGTGATTGCACGCCATGATCGCCATCACCGACTGAGATATGTTCTGGAACTCCATCAGACCCGACGACGATCTGAAATTTATCATTATTTATGACATATTAGATATTTTGTTTTTTAACTTATCGTTATATATACATACATATATATTAAATAAATAAAAAATAGATCAGGCATTGTAAAAATATCCTCAATATTTTCGACAACACTTTTCGAAAACTTGTAAAAAGTAAAGAGAAGGAAATGTGTCACCTTTCGCTCTTCAGCGGGAACTTGGAGATGGTATGGGGAGGCGTCACTCCGTAGTCCTGGAACACCTGTAACAGCTGTTCGTCCGACACGTCGGGCGGCGTGTTGAAGAAATGCAGAACCTGTCAATCAGTCGAAGGCGTTAGTGTATACAATACTTATATGATCATCATTGTTACCAAATGCATAGAATACAAGATAGCTAATATCATAAGCAACAACTTTTGTTGTACGACTTCGGACATAGCTCAATACATGCAAAAAAAATGCCTTTACAAGTTTTTGTCGTACGTTCGTGACATTTGTAGGTCTAGTTGTAGGTTTATATTTCATTCATACACCAAAGGGCGATTACCTAGTTATTTATAAAGTATATATATATATATATATATATACAGTTGAATGGCTTACCAGAAACAAATAAGTTATTTAAGTAAATCTGTGCCGGTACCTTGGACGGAGGCTGTATCCTATTCTTGTGTATGGAGGCGGGCGTCAGGAAGCGGTTGTTCTTGTTGCCGACGTAGTCTTTGAACGAGGGACTCTTGTCTGGCAGCGGGTAAGGGTTCATCACTTCCGATAGGTACGCCTGTTTCGAGAAACTGAAAAATGAAAACGCTTTATTAGAACACGTACTGATTTGTTGTAAATTGACTTTTGCGGTAAATTGTTCGATATGAACGAATACCTAACAGCGTTCAAATGTTAGAAATGCTATGCCCATGCCTTATAGTTTTTTTAAAAAGTATTAAAAAATACACACTTTGGAGTAATAGTAAGTAACCGCTAATATGCAGCTGGTCAAGCTGCATAATTTCTCCTCTTGAGAAGAAATTTTGGAGCTTATTTCACCATGCTGCTCTAATGAGGGTTGACTGCCTCGTTGGTCTAGTGGCTTGATATAAGGCCGCAGACTCGGTGGTCGTGGGTTCAATTCCCAGGTCGGGCCAATAAATAGTTATTGGGGTTTTCTTTCAGAAAATTCTCAGTAGCAGCCCGGAGTCTGGAAGTTGGAAGTGTGTACACTCCCGTGCCTCGGAAAGCACGTTAAGCCGTTGGTCCTGCGCCTGAACTCTTTCCGGTCGTGTCGGATTACCGTCCCATCGGATTATGAGAGCTAAGGAAAAGAGAATGCACCTGTGTTTGCGCACACACTTGTACACTATGATATCTCCTGCGCACTTGGCTAATCTCTCTTGAGATTGGCCGCCGTGACCGAAATCGGTCTGGAGGACCTCAATGAGGGTTAGTGAGTATATACGTTGGAATTATCATTGGACACATTCAGGTTTCCTCACGATGTTTTATTTCAACGCCGAGCAAATATCAAGCTCATGAAAATAAAGTGGTGCTATCCCGCGTTCAATACATCAGGTGGCATTCATAATTGGAGCATGTATCCGATTCTTCGTAAACAGTTGTTATACTCACGCGAGTGTGAGAGTGTAGTCGCCGACGGTCACATTGTTGAGGTTTTGAACACATCGCTCCACGGAGACGCCGTCACCCATCTGTACCATCGCCGTGCCTTCCTTCGTTTTGAGGAACTTTATCTGTCGGACGAAGAACATTAGTGTTTATTTGTAATTGCTCAAAACATGGACCTGGTCAATAGACAAATAAACTAAACGTTTATCGACATAAGACCTTATTTTTATTAACTAAAGAGTTTTTATATTTAAACGCGCTGAGCTCTCTGTTAATGTTTGGATAGCTTTTTGTAAAAATAAAGTCTGTTTATCGAGGAAATTAGCACTTTATAGAACTCCACGCTGCGATCCTAATACACTAATTTAGCAAAGTGTATGGAACAGGTGTGTATAAATGTGAGAGTGAGTCTGTGGAAATTGTTTTGTCTGAGCGTTCATGTGTGTGTGTGAGGTATATATGTATGTATGTGTGTGTAAAATAAAATATACATAACTACTACTTACTCTCACAACATTTCCGTATAAACAGCAAAGGTTGAACAATCGGTCTGCGTTGACCGTGTTTGGGTCTAAACCGTACACCATCATCACCGCGCCTTGTTGGGGGGGACCACCCTGGAATGAAAACGTTTATTAAACGATATAACCGGATAAAGTGTAAATATGTATGTTCGACAAAAAAAAAACCAATTTGTTTTTCGTTTATCATGATTTTTGTATGTGTATTCGATCCGATTACTTCACTAAATAAGTAATGTTAGAAAAAAATTTAAAGTATAATGTTAATGAAGTCGATCGAAGTTAGATATTTCTATCTAACTTTTTTAATATTTTTTTTTTTATTTTAAATTTAGAACCATTGCAGAAGCTACTTCAAAGATATTATATAATAGTAAGTTAAGTATTGCTAATTGAATAGCACTGCAGTGCTATTCTCTAAGAGCTCAATTCGTATCTCACTAGTAAAACGTTGTAAATCGACGTACGTTGATACGCTATTTTCATGCTTGTATCCTTTAAATTTTATAATTTTTTTAATCAGTGTCGCTTATCACTTTTTGTAATTTCAACACCGTGTTCTGCTATGAGTTCCGATTAATTCCTAAAGAATAGCTCCTTAAGATATAACAAAGTAAAGGTTGTTTTTTTTAATTCACTCACCTGATTTTGTGGAGGCATAGGTGGGTGGTGCATCGGAGGTGGTGGTACGAACCCTTCCCCGCCGTACCCTTCTGGACCGTAACCACGACCGTCACGCTGTCAATATCATTATATAACATTAATTAAATATCAAAAAACCACAGTCAAGAATAATTACATACAGTAATAGGCCGCCAATGTCACATGGTTAGTCAAAGGCGCACATAAATCTATGGCTAATTTCAGGAACTACTGGCTCGAATTTAAAAATTGTTTTTGTGTTGTATAGTCCTTTTATCGAGGAAGGTTCTAAACTGATATACCCAGGTGAAACCACGGGGCACAACTAGTCATATAACAATTAAAATATTATAATATACATAGAATAATATGGTCAACTGCGTTTGATATATGTATTAATGTTCACAAGTGAGTGCGCATAATCCGATTGGAAAGAATTCATGTGCAGGACCAATGTGCTTTCAAGCCAAGCCCCGAGTAGTAGCATAACTTGACTACTTCAATCCGAGGTCTATAGCTTTATAAACTAGCCAGTAGACCAACGATAAATTACAAACACAATATAACAGGCACAAGGGATATAATATCTTAATTTCCAAGGTTGGTGGCGCATTAGCGATGAAAGCGATGGTTAATATTTCATTCAATGTCATTGTCTATGGGCGGTCGTAACCATTTACCATCAGGTGGCCAATTTCTTTTATTTTAAAAAAAGAAGCTAAGTATTCGAGTTCTTTCGAAATATTTCGAAATTAACGGGCAAATAAAACATAATATAATTTGTTTTAAGCAGCTTCATTTTACTATTCAAGACACTGAAAGGACAGCAATCACGAACCTTCAATTAGTCAACATATAATATTGATCGGAAAACGGAAACGGTTGACATCAAAGTAAATATTTATTTTCTTCGTTTTAATTTGTATTTAATGTCTGCAATTGACTAACAAGACGTTGGACAAAACTTTATTTTCAATTAAATGTTTTCTTAAATCTTTAAGCCAATCCGATACACATATATCGATTTCAATTTTCTGCACCACTTAAACTTAATCGCTTATGATTGTCGCCAACTGTATTCTATCGGTAACCTTCTGGAGGCAGTTAGACTTCTAGAGGTAAAAAAATAAACCAACTAACCGGGTGATGCGGAGGAGGGGGGCCGTGTCTATCTTTCATCATTCCCGGAGGCGGCGGACCTCCACTACCGAAGTCCATATCTGAAAATAAAAACAATCAAATTAAAAAAAACCGATAATATTTAACAACATAGAAACAAGTCGAATCCTTTTTGTGATTACGTGATAAACACCGTCCGAATTTATTATGAAAATATACATAACATTTATAGACGTCATTCTTCTAGAACAAAATTTACGCTTAAATAATATTCTCTTTAATATTTATATCTAATAAATCTATGTAAATAATATATTTATCCAAGACGATCAATATATACGTCGGTTAATATCTACAACAACACAGAGGCATTATCATTAACAAGCTATTGCAAGGTCGCTATGGAAGGGTTAATTAAATTAAAATTTAGCATAGGGCAAGAAAAAGACGCCATATATAAAGTATCATATGTCATAATCCTGGTCATCATTTCTTTGGAATTCGATTACCGAGTTTCATTCGAAACGACCAGTTTGTCAAGTCAAACAACACGATTAATTTAAAAAAACAAATAAACATACAAAGTTTCGTATTCATTGTATAATTAATTGAAATCAAAACATTCGTTTAGTTTATACAAATTGTAACGACCATAATGCTTTTAATCGTTCGAAGTCAATCGACCAATTCCATTTACATAAATAAGCTTTTGAACCTGAACAACACTTCGTTTATTCAAATCTCTCGGGGAATAACCTTTTATTCCAGCCTAATAGTATGCCTACTTTGGAAGTCGTGATTCTTCAATAGATTAAATTCTTAAATCAAATTAATAAATGCATTCAAAACGTTATCGTTAAAAATTATGCTATTATAATTCATCTTTGCCGATAAAAAAAATCTTTTCTTTATCCAATAATACTTATTCCACGGATGTTTTGTCCGTGCCGTATCTTTTTACTATATCGATTGAATTTATTTGTATATGCCTACACCCTGCATGTTTTAATATCCAGGGAGCATTACTTCTACAGTGTTAGCAGTTTAAGAACAGTGCACAGAACGCAATCTATTGATGTCCGAGTACGCGGAGGCGTTATTACACGAAACTACAAAACAAAAACACAAAAAGAGATTGAAACGGACATTGTCTGTAAAAATAAGTCCATTGCGTGTAAGTAAAATTAAAACATAATTATATCGTATCATAGAGCGATATTCAACAAAATATTTACCCAAAAAATATGATTTTCGTCAGCCCATAACATTTGGCCAACATTTTTTAACTTAATTTCGCTCGCTGCACAATCGAATTACCTTCATTTTCAATACCAGTGTTCTACTGACAATGGATTGATAGCCACTGGATAAAAAAATAATTAACAACCTGTCCTCTTTCGGGGAATCTTTTCCTTTATGACCTCCTGGGAGAGGCCTCAGTCCAGCAGTAGACGAATAAGGGCTGATGGTGTTGAAAAACATATCAACATCTGATGGTTTGTACGTAATAAACCATTATGTGAGATCACGCTTATATTTACTATAATACATACCTAGTTACTATAGCAACAACAAGAGAGGGTAGTTGAAGAAAGAAAACAGATACAGAGTTGCCAGTACCATTCACAATGGTTTGCTGCGTTAAAAAATAAATACATTACACTAGCGTATAAAGCAACACTCGGACGAAACAAAAATAAAAACTAAGAAATATCTAACGCATAATTTTACAATATTCTGGCAACCCCGGTCAACAGTGTTACAGTCGTGCGTCAAAACGGTTTTAGAGATACACAGAGCATAGGAGACGTACACACATGCAGAGGGAAGGTTTATAGAAATGAAAGTCTGTTCCTGCGGGAATGATTTATTGTGATCATGTATTGTTTACAATATTAACGATAAACTATTAATGATTGTATGTAAGTTGACACTGATCGTATTAAATTAGTTGTGAATGAATTATAAGTTTTATTAAAATGGGTGTATGTATATTATAATTCTAAATGAAACTTATGTATTTATAACATGATTTTAATTCACTATTGTTGTTTCACTTGGTAATTTATCGGGAAGATTTTTTTTTTATTGTATAGGAAGGCGGACGAGCATATGGGCCACCTGATGGTAAGTGGTCACCAACGCCCATAGACAATGGCATTATAAGAAATGTTAATCATCGCTTACATCGCCAATGCGCCACCAACCTTGGGAACTAAGATGTTATGTCCCTTGTGCCTGTAATTACACTGGCTCACTCACCCTTCAAACCGGAACACAGCAATACAAAGTACTTCTGTTTTGCGGCAGAATATCTGATGAGTGGGTGGTACCTACCCAGACGAGCTTGCACAAAGCTCTACCACCAAGTAAGTGCTCGTCGGGGTCGAAATATTTTAAGCGAATAATTCAAAAAATTGAAATAGACTGGTCTTTGTCTTTGTGGTAGGATTAGGTAGAATTTGCGTCTGATCGGATTTTGAGACTGACGTAATGGAGAGTGTACTTGTGTTTGAGGACACTCAATACACATGTATACTATAATATCTCCTCTATAATTGGTTAGTCTCAATGGAGGACGTCCTAGACGAAATCGGTCAGGAATGACGTCATCCATAGGACACGAAAATCGTCGAGGATTCCCCGACAAATAACGTGAGTGAAATTGGAATAGTTTATGAAACAAGTGTACATAACTATTATAATGATGTACCAGTTATATGTTTGTGTTTTAAATAGTTTGTATAGTATAAACCGTGCCAAAAACAAAAGCAGCCACGAATGCCGGTACAATAGTCTTCATTTAATATCATAAGTATTTAAATTAAAAAATGTAAATATAAAAATAGAACCTCAACAATATTTTGTTACCGTAATATGACTATATGTACCACAATTTAAGGGGCAATTTAATTGACACGGCTTATCATCAAAGGTATAACACAACAACTACAGGGTTAGGTACAAACACACAAACACACACTTCGTATTAGATACGAACGACTACGACGTTACGACCGACACACTAGCATGTCGCCTATGTGTGAGTTAAAATACACTTTACACTTGCGATACAAACCGTTCTGATCACAAGACATCTGACTGTGCTGACTGCATGAGTCTTCGCTGCATGGTCTCGGCGCCTGTGACGTCATTGTTGTCGGATCTGCCAATACTTCATCGTTACAGCTCAAAAACATAAAATTCACTTGAACATTTGAATTTTGAATGAAATATTGTTTCTTTCGGTTCGATCTTTTATTTTATAAATCCTTTCAGTGTGTGTTAATTGGCCGTACGAGTAGTTCGATTTAGTTGGAATCGCTGAAAAGTGTTATGTTTCAGTTAGGAACGTTCAAGCTTGCATATTTCTTATCTCACATATCCTCGTCCGAAGTAGTAAATCATCAATGAGATGTTTGTGTAGTTTTTAAACTCCATGATAATGTATGTTGTTCTCTCTCTGTCGCATATGACGCAAAACACAAGAGCGAGATGGAATCTTCAAATTTATTTTTAATTTTGTATTTCTATTATTTAATATTTACACTTTAAATTTAAAAAAAATGGAATTAATCACGACCGCGCGACTTAACTTGGCCGATCAAAGTGCGAAGTATTTAGGGACAAAAATGTTGAGAAATGCAGGAAATTTGATTCTTTGCTTAGTCGAGAAATTCCAATTAAAATAATGCGCGATTGCTATTAAGTAAATAGTTGCTTCTTGGTATTCTACGACGTCTCGGAGAGTCTAAGTCCAAGTTGACACGCTTAGACTTATCATATTCTCTTTGTAAGACTCTGTGTCTTGACGGGTTGCCATATAAATTAATCATTTTTAATCGACGTTGATCTTTTTATTATGAACATAAGTAATGTTTTCAAGAAAATGAATACAGTTATCGAATGCATATCGTCTATTATCACTGGATCGGTTTCGATTTAAATACGATCGCTAGTGTACAGTTACAAATAGAGTTTCTTTTAATTTTCATTTTGCTTTAAAAATAATACTAAAAAATTTATGTTTCGGATGGCAACATTACATCCTAAACGGTCGGAATCAAGGTTTTATACCGCTGACAATTGAACCCAATTAACCATGTGTTCGAGAAATTCTAACGTTTTTAGTAAGACAGTACTCACTTTTGTATAAAGCTTATATATGGTAGCGCATGAGGCATACCTAAGGAATTATAACTCCGAGATTAAGTAAGCAAATTTGGTTTGAGGATAAGTGAATACAAACCATTATTAAAAAAATATACGTTGTACTACACATGACCACGTGTAATATCTTCTGTCACCGGCTTATGCAATAAGACGAGGTGTTAAATCTTTTAGTGTTTTTTTTCTTTTAGCTTTATAACTCGAAAGTACAAGAGTTTTATTTTAGTATTAAAAAGGAATATGTCGTTTGTTTCCAACTTACACCTATATAAATATCACTTATATTATATTTTTTATTAATAGTCACGATAGCTCATTGACTAAACCTATACGTACCCACGAAACCGTATTGAAGCTAGCGTGGTGGAATAAGTTCCAAAACCTTTTCCTCAGGTGAACCAGCAATAAGACCAGCAGTGGTGAATCACCGTGCTGTCACTACTATGATATATATGTATATATTATATGCTCACTTTAAAGCGTTTTAGCACAGATTTAATTTTCGTTTTATGGAGTATAAATTTATGCTAATTAAATCCGTATATCCGAAATTGAATGGTATTTACGTCGCATTAATGCACTGGACCGCAGCATTCAATATCGTACGGGGCGGTGCGGACTCGCTTAATTGTTTAAAAGCGTAGTCGCGTGTCCGTGTAATTAATTGAAAGCCTTTCATTTAAATACAATTAATTCGTAGGTTATTTATTAGGTTAACTTGACGTTACTTGCGGGTTTTTGACTTCGAGGAGATTGGGAAGGAAATATCATCAGAGATTACGACTTTTGGATCGTCTAGCTCTGAATCGTTGGTAGTGATTAGATTCTACGGCTGAAGATTATAATCGAATATGAGTCTATAGAAGATATTGAATTTTCAATAGGGAAGATCTTTAACTGGCAAACTAAAGTCACGAATATACTGTGTCACTCCCGTGTCTTGAGTGGGACGTACAACCGTGAATGACACGGCTAATCTCTCTTCTTCAATGGTAGAGGACTCGTCAGTGCACATAAGTATAATTTGACTGCTTTGTTGGTAATGTAACTTATAAAACCGCTGATTTGAAAGTCCTGTGTCCAAACCCCGGCTTGCACTAATAGAAACTTATTGGGTATTTCTATATAGAATTTATTAGTAGCAACCCGGAGTCCGGTTGTTGTAAATTTTTAGATTCCCGTGCCTCGGAAAGCTGCAATAATCCACCCAACCTTATTCTCAAAAGAAGACAAGGACCCAGCAGTGTGACAATTATTATCCTCATAAAACAATACAAAAACAAACATTCAAAACAGATGCTAACTCGATTTCAATAAATAACTGATTGATCATTCAAAGCGACTCGAACTCTTACGCGCCGACCCAACCAACCCCCCTATTGTTCGGCGTATTATGTTAATATTACCGAGACGGTTCAAATTGAATCACTGCCATCTTGTACCTTTTTAAAATCTGTATATTGTATTTATTTATTTATTTATTCAGGATAACCAACAGTAGAGTAGAATAGAAATAATACATTATTTTTTTTTATAAAATAGACAGCCGACACATACCAATCCTTTAAAAATTATAACAATGTGAACAATTTTTCAAACTCAAAAGTTATGTTAGGAGTGGGGCCGTCCGTCGCAGCGTCACAGTAGCATGCGCAAGCGATCCCGTGGCGCTTCCCCGAGCAGGGACGACAATGAGATGTGGGGTTAGGATCCTATTAGGCGACTTTCATACATGTGTGGACCGCAGAAATCGGTCCTGAAATGGCAAATAGTGATATGCGACATTGACCATAGTATTTATAACATTACGCATCAAAATAGTATATCACCATAAGTCGACTTTCACACGTGAGTAATGAAGTGAGTCCTTACAGAGTAACACTGCTGGGCGACCTCGATAACTCACATATATAAAATGTTTCAATCAACACATACAATGAATGTTTGAAGCAATATTGGTTCTGTTCAATAGTAATGCATTACGCGATCTGTACTAATATTATAAATGCGAAAGTAACTCTGTCTGTTACGCTTCCATGGCTAAACCGTTGAACCGATTTTGACGAAATCTGGTACGCATCAAACTGTCAGTCAACCCAACGACGGACATTGGTTACAAGCCGACCCCTCTTGAGCGCGAATGAAGCCGCGGGCGGAAATACACAATAAACATTTAAATCCTATTGATTCTATTCGATGAATAATAATACATTATGCAATATTCTTATAACACCAAAACAAAAAGGTACTCCAATCGTACTTAAAACCTTTAATAAATTTTGATATTTTTTCAGACGCAGTACCAACAACGGTCGGTTGAATAACACGAACACGGTACATAAAACTTTTAAATGTTATCTGCTGAGGACGGACTGAAAGAAAAAAAAAAAAAGGTAAAAACGACAGGAACAAACGAACAAAACGGCGTGATGTTTTTGATTATTATTTTCATTTTCGGGTCGATTTTGCGTTTAAATACGTCGCACATACAAGATTTTTTCGATCTCGTTTATTTGAACGTTCAATGTGTATTAATACTGTCTTTAGTATACGTTTAGATCGCACAGTTTGCGATACAATATAAATGGATACGTTTTAACGAATGATATCTTTTATAAAAAAAAGCTACACATGCGTTTATATGTATCATTATACAGTTAACAGTTTAACATGAGCATATCAGTGACGAGAAGCCATATGATTTTCTCCTATCAAAAAGATACAAATCTATACTAATATATAAAGCTGAAGAGTTTGTTGATTGATCCGGCTAATCTCAGGATCTACTAGTTCGAATTTATTTATTTTTTTGTGTTGTAGTCCTTTCATCGAGGAAGGTTCTAAGCATTTTTTTATTAGTTATAGGAGTGTGAAAGTGCGGGGTTTTTTTTATTTATTTTTTTATTTATTGCATAGGAAGGCGGACGAGCATATGGGCACCTGATGGTAAGTGGTCACCAACGCCCATAGACATTGGCGTTGAGACAAGAGAGACAAGAGCTGTTAACCATCTCTTACATCGCCAATGCGCCACCAACCTTGGGAACTAAGATGTTATGTCCCTTGTGCCTGTAATTACACTGTCTCACTCACCCTTCAAACCGGAACACAACAGTACAAAGTACTGCTGTTTTGCGGTAGAATATCTGATGAGTGGGTGGTACCTACCCAGATGAGCTTGCACAAAGCTCTACCACCAAGGGGTACAGCTAGTACGATATAAAAGTGAAAAAATCAACATTGTTCGATTGGACGAACGACGAAGGGGCAAGTTGACGTGTCTATAAAGTTCTGTATGTTTATCGTCGTCGACCGCACACGCGGTACACTGCGTACGGTCACGCGATGTTTTCGTTTTCCCTTTATCGGCTCCATCGCTTCTGGTTCGTCCTCGTTCCGTTGGATATCATTCGTTTTGACATTTTTTTTTACTGACATAACTGATGGAAAAGCGTGTGTTTATTTTATTTGATAAGTTTATTATATTTTTCTATTATTTATAAGATAAGCAGGTGGACAGGAATGCCGTGAGTAAATATTAACTATTCCTTATATGACCAATGCGCCACCACCACCAACATTGGGAACTATGATGTTATGTCCCTTGTGCCTGTAGTTATACTAGCTCACTCAACACTTTTCCAACCAGAACACATTATTATTTCGCAATAAATATGTAATTCAGACGCGTATAAAATCCCACCAAATAAATTGGCACCTGAGGATAAGACCGAATCGTACGCCGTGACGGCAAACGGTATGACACTCTTATGCCATCAGCCCCATCAACGTCACCGCTCTCTACACTCTTGTATGCTGTATGTGAGTCGTT
The DNA here is from genome assembly GCA_963151315.1 of Nymphalis c-album. Taxonomy (NCBI): domain Eukaryota; kingdom Metazoa; phylum Arthropoda; class Insecta; order Lepidoptera; family Nymphalidae; genus Nymphalis; species Nymphalis c-album. Next base: position 1,090,318 of record OY720612.1, read on the forward strand.
GAGAACGAAAATTCTATATTATATTCACTTCATTGGCTTCCTTTAGTACAATTATTTTAATAACTTTTAATTTCTGCTCTAACTGAAAAAAGTACTAAACCCGTATACATAAACAAGATTTTAGAATACAACATAATTAAAAAAGAAGCTGGGCTTCGTATTTTCACCCATTGTAAATTTAGACAATCGACATGATTTACATTACATGCATCATAAATTATAAAAAAAAAACCGAACATCACTTGAGAGACCCTTGGGAACGAATTAATATATCCCATCTATAAAGTAAAGTAAAGTAACAGCCTGTAAATGTCCCACTGCTGAGCTAAGGCGTCTTCTCCATATTTTGAGGAGAAGCTTATTCCACCACGCTGCTCCAATGCGGGTTGGTGGGATACACATGTGGCAGAATTTGAGTGAAATTTGACACATGCAGGTTTCCTCACGATGTTTTCCTTCACCGTCAAGCACGAGGTGAATTATAAACACAAATTAGGCACTTGAAAATTCAGTGGCCTTGCCCGGGTTTGAGCCCACGATCATCGGTTAAGATTCACGCGTTGCAGCCACTGGGCCATCTCGGCTTCTAAACAAGTAACACAAATAATATTTTTAAAGCATATTTCACAATTAAACATATCAACACAATAAATTAAAGTTGACAGGCAACGAGTACTGAACTGAAACATTGTTATCTATAGTGGAAATGAAAATTGTCATAAATATTTATAAGCATTATTATGTGGAATATACAATGAGCGGATTTGTATCGATATATTATATCAAATTTACAATTTTCCGATAAATTTATAATAAGCTGTGAGTGTATGGAATTAGCTTTTTTTTTAAATACCCATTGTGTTGTTACATAAAATATCCATTGTGTTGTCCAGTCTGTATTTTTTATTATCTATGTTTAAGTATGTTTTTACAAAAGAAAAGTGTAGTATATCAGTTGTCTGGTTTCCACAGTACAAGCTCTGCTTAGGGATTAGATGGCCGTGTGTGAATGTAATGTCCCAGGTCCATCAAGATGTTATTATTATTATCTTTAAATATTCTTACAAGGCAGATCTGCAAATGGACTTGGCTGTAAGGATTTGTGCAATTATTCGTGAGTACGTAACACGAAATCAATACCTATTCTATCTTCAAATAACAATACTAAGTATTATTGTGTTTCGATTTAAAGGGTAAGTGAGACAGTGTAACTAAAGACACAAGGGACACACCATCTAGTTCCCACATTCCCCACGGCTCATTCGTGTCCGCACATCATTTTCATTCCAGTTACAATGGATCATCACCAATTAATGATGGTAATAATGGCAGAGCCATTGACACAAAAATTGACCCCGTTCAACTTTTCCAAAAAAACACGATATAAATAGTCAAGGCGATTTGTATTAATCGATAAACAATAATATATTAAAAATCGTCGGTATTAGTAATGGACTCTGATGGACGATATAGAAAAAACAATTGTAAAGAAATAATTAATATATGTATAATCCAAACTAAATAAAAAAGTAGAAGAATTAACGAATCAAAAACTACTTGGATAAAGTCTATTTTCATTTGATTTCGCGTTACGGCATCGTAAAGAGAATACCAAAAAACAAAAGCCGTATAAAGAATAATATATTACGAACCCAAAAACATTATTCAATTTTAAAAAAAAATGCATTTTCACCGAAACGAATGAATTTTATACCGTCAATCCAATTACAGTCGAGGTTACCATCTGTTGACCGTTATATAAAAATAATGGAATAAAAGCGCGAATGGCTAAACTGTATTTCATATTTCCGGTGGAAATTCCACGTGTGTCGTAAATTTTCAAATCCGCCACGGGCGTTACAATCGGTAACAGAGCTATGAATTATTTAAGGGCACGTCGGGACTCGTCGCAACGCCTCGCGTTGCATGACAGTTTCCGATTCGCACAAGATATTTTTAAATGTTTAAAATCGTTTAATTTTTTTTACAAACTTAATACATTAAAGTATATAATCATTTTACATCCTAAATAGCTTTTTTATAAAATTCCTCAGATCGACTTTTTTTTTTGGCGTACCGGTGCTAATTTTTTTACCCAAAATCACCCAGGAATATTTTAATAATAATATTTCTCCCACTTGTGTATTAGTGTATAATATATTTAGTATAAATGATTCGATACCAAATCCTTACCAGGTCAAGAAGCTCATTATACAGAAAAAAACCCATTATATAATATCTAAGATAAACCATACAGCCAGACAAAATAACGTTCAAGCAAATATTCAAACAATCGCTTCACCTGTAAAATTTGCTTAAACTAGGTTTCTAGTCTACTTCGAAACTAGAACAACTGTTCCATTTAGATCGGGAAAAGCCACTTTAAATAACACACATGGATAAAATCGTCTAATAGCATATCCCACAATGCAGTTCTGATACGGGATAGTTAGGGTCCACAATCCACATTCACTGGACTTGCACAAAACTAGCTAATGACATTTCATTAACTCGCTTTGGTATTGTTGTAAAATATCAACACAATATTAACAAGAACATGAAATTAACGCTGTTTTAATTTAAGTTAATATTCGACAAATATTTATTCTAAATTAAAATTGAAAGTGGGTGAAACAGCGAAGCGCATTTACTTTTAATTTTATTTACTGATAAATATTTAATGTATACATATATTTAGTCAACGTATATTCCTTTTTTATATATTAAATTATGTGAGCGATAAATTTCGATTACAATAACAATGGTTGCACGCCAAGGCGAACTTTAAAAGGAGCTTCTTTAAAATTCAACTCAACCATATCGTGTGGGGCAGGTGAACGTGTAGCAGAATCTTTTATTCATGAAGTTATTACAGAGAACGAATGCGATTCAAATGCTTCCACTAATTGATATTCTAATTTCGGAACACCTACTCGATCTGATAAAGTAATCATAATACAAATAAAATATATCGGTTTATTAGTAGCGGATAGACGAGATTTGTTTATGAAATCTGTAAGATTTATTTATATTTTGTATAACTAAATTAAATATTAAGGAAGGAGTCCGTTCAACTATTAATTATTTGAGACGACGTTAATTTAAAATTTCGTAGACTAAATTTTAAATTAACGGCGTCTCAAATAGTTTAGTTGCACTTAATATTTGAATGACGTTTCAGTATTTGGCCGTTAGTCTATTAAAACGTTTTGTAAGTTTCGAAATCGACAACTCAAACGACTCATTACTTGTAACTCAAAAAACAATCTGTAAATGATATAATGATTTTTTAAATATTTAATACATTAATAATAATACAAGTTAAAATAGACTAAAATTAAAAAATAGAATAAACATTTTTATCATCATAGTATAAATTATATTTAAGGAGAATTAATAGAAACCTAAAAAACAGTATTTTGTTCGCATTGTTCAAGCAAGTAACGAATTCAACTCATAATAAATGTAGGGTTTTAACATTCAGTTGCGGAACTTAATCGGATATGTGTCTAGAAAATCCAGTACCAAATGTAGTGCATGTCAGAATCCCACGTAGAGGGAATAAGTAACGCACTGAGCGTACTAGACGCTCTAAATTGAAACTATAATAGAAAATATATGTCTCCATCGAAATAACATCACCTTACTTAAAACGCCGAGATGACCGAGTGGTAAGAACGCGTGAATCTTAACCGATGATCGTGGGTTAAAACCCGGGCAAGCACAACTGAATTTTCACGTACTTAACATGATTCTAATTCATTTTGTGATTGAAGGTGATGGAAAACATCGTGAGAAAACTTGCACACATTTGTATTACACCACTCTGCATATGTTGAGCAGCTTTGTTGCATGAGCTCAAATCCTTCTCAAAAAAGGAGAGGAAGTGTCAGCCCAGCACTCACTCACTCACAGACAATCACATTTTACCGATACTTAGAAACATACAAACCGAGTGATTGCAATTCTAAGAATTGTGATTCGAACAATACGCATCGTGCACCGTCGTATACTTCACCTTAATGAACCAGTTGTCGAGCTGTTAAACATTTACAAGCTTAACTCAAACTTTAATTAACGTATCCCGTAACATATATGTTTCCGTATTAAGAGTGAGCAATGCAATCTAATTACGGCCACGACTGAGGTATGCCTCAACGCTACTCTATGGAGCAGACTCATTCTCCCTTTTAATCTTTAAATATAATGTTCCCATAGGCGTGATCATAGTTCTACTCCTCCGAAGCTTGCATCACTTGCTTGTATCAGCTTGTTGTTTAGCTATAGCTATAGAATACTTTTCTTACAGAAAATGAGCTATTTACATATCTTTGGATTTCTCTCATAAAATATAAATCTATCCTCAATTTTCAGTCGCCAATAACTATCAATATAATTTTTTATTCGATCATCATATAAAAGTCACACCGCACACGAGTCATTACTAATTTTACTCGTGCGAAGCCTGTCTAGTTATCGGAGCTAGCGGAGTAAGCCAGTTTCATTATAACATAGAACTAAATTACCATAGCAAGTATTCCCATACCTGAGAATATGTATGCACCTATCACCTTCATTTAAATTTTTAACGTTTTATTCAAAGCGTTCCGCTAATTTCTCGCTCGGATGCACGGCGGCGTGATCTCTTTTTGTCGAGAGAGATTCTCTATTTATGGAGCCGTGTTATTTTTCACTTCACTTGTTGCATGATTTATCTCATCTTTAATAGATAATATAAACGATTCTCAGATAAGTGGATTATTTTTGAACAATTATAGCTATACGAATTTAATCTTTTTGTAATATATTTTGAAAATTTATGAGATCTGTATAAATATTTACAGATCATGGAAAACCTAGAAAACGTCTAAATAAAACTCGATCACTATTAAGTAAACATTGCAATAATATAAACGAAATAAACTTTAACACATTTCTATTTTACCGAATGCGAAAAAACTAAAATAATTATCTTGATTGACTTATACATAATTTAATGCTTCAAAATTAGTATGCATAAACATTGATATTATTAAATACAAATGTTGAAAGTTCAAAATTAACTATTATAATATAAAATCCTTTAAAATTTTCTATGCAAAAACGTGTTAAGTCTTTCAGTCCAAATGGCATCATAATGACAAAGTTTGGTACGATTCTTAGAGCCATGCACAAAAGTTACATCGACTTCAGGAACCGTTCAGACTTCAGGAAACTTCTAACAACTTTGTCGCCCTACTTCTCCTGAAATTATCTCGAAAGTTCCAGAAGGAGATCAGAAATTCACCGCTAATTGATTAGACAACAAGTAACATCGGGTCAGCTTCATACTAATCTTTTAAACTTGTAACAGCTTATTTTGTTTCATAGTTTAATTTGTCTTGAGTATTAAGGGTATTGCAAATATTAGATATGTTTAACAGACATCATATTGTCTTATATCAAACGTTTTAAATGCTTCAGAAATGTGTATAGTTAATCATTTGTGTTTGTTACTTCTTACATCCTAAATTTTAGAAAACTCGCGGGACGAGTAATCCCAATTTCTTTCCTAAAATGCCGTTACTTTGTAATCTTTATTATTTTTCTTGTACATATACATGAAAAAATGCTTGTTTATGTATGTATTCGATGTTCGCATCCGATTGAGATGTATCTTAGTACAGTTGTTGGAACTCGCGTGAATTCTCGTATCGTACCATTAAATTACAATAGATGACGCTGGTAATGAAGGTAAGTATACTTTATTGAATATATAAAATATATTAAAATTTGACTTGACTACATTGTAAGACATCGTCGAGTATCAGTCGTCATAAACTTTGTTTTGATTTAACAATTGACAATAAAGTAATAATGTAGATTGTTGGTGTTCATGTACCCCCCCCCACTGGGGGTATCATCAACTCTAAACTCTAACTTAGATGCTCTATATTCTGCTGTTACAGTTTGGACAGTGACCGCTCCAATAATGGTGACGTTGCAAATTGTTTTCACCGAAATACATATAGTGGCCACTTATCACGAGAAACCAATTTGCTCAACAGTATTTCTAATAAAACGCTACTATGGATAGAGAAACATAAGGTCCTACTTACTGTATGGCTGTGGTCTTCCACCTGTGTACTGGGGAGACTGCAGGAGTGGTGCACTTCGCTGTGTCGGTTGGACGTCTTCTGACACTGAAAATTAATATATTTCTTATTGAAAGCTGTTTAAAGCAGGAGCAATATCATTACACGAAGCTTATCTTAATAGCCTTGTCAATATCATGCGGCCGAGTGAACAGTTATACCATCATATGCAGCTGAAGGAGGTGGTCCTTTTATTCCTTTATCAATTTTAAAACACTTCTCACAAAGTTCAATATGATTCCACGTAGAACGGTCTACGATAATTCAAAACATGCAACATCTAACTTATGTTTTCTCGTTACTTATTTAAAGCAAAAAAAGAGGCGAGGATAGCCTATGAGATGCAAGCAAGAAATTGAAGATGAAGCTATATATTCTGGAAAGTAATCATATATTATACACGAGGAAAACTGGGTGTCGGTTGCAAAATATGTATTTATCGCCTCCATTAGCACATAAGTCAATGCTATTAAACTAAATCATGCAAACTGTCTCATATATTGTAGGCTTTGGTTCTGGATTTTGGACCAAGACATTAATATAATTATTTTGTTCCTATACTTATGGAAATACATAGGTCTCAGAGCTGTAAGTGTTTTTTTTCTTAAACACTTAAAATATATTTAATATGTAATATAACGAAAAATATATTTATTGTTGATTATACAAATTATTATAAAATTTTGTTACAAGCCTAAGATGGTTACTTCTATTACAAAAAAATATTTACAAATTTCATGAAGTTAATACATAACAAATGAAATACAACAAAATATAAAAAATAAAATCAAGTTAAAGTATATACAAAGCAAAAGAAATGAAACGAATAATGCAAAAAAAAATAGCAAAAGAAAAAAGTTTCATTAAACTAAGTGGGCGAAAATATTAGAACAATAACGAAAAGATCATCCATGAGGTCCCAATTATTATATGACAAATGAATATAGCTCTAAAGGACATACGTCTAAAGCTTAAATTAGTAAACCCATTCTGGCCTAATGACACACTTACCGTGATTTGAAATGTGTCAAGCGTATCTCCGCACCGACCGTCCCACCGTCACTTCCCTGCACATATAAAAAGACGACCACACTCTTTATTTCATCCTTTTCCAACTCTTTAAAATGTCCATATTACTGTTTCATCTCGCATAGCGTTAACTGTGCATGCCAATTCCACGATAGTTATAAAAGCTACAAAAATATAACGGATATAATAAACAAAAATGTATCCATCTGTTTATCCTTATTTTGAACGTATTTCTGTGTTTGCTGAGACATTTTTTTTAACTGTGTCTTGTGTTTCTTGTCTGCATGTTTGCTTGTTGTCAATTCTGCTGTCTTCATTTCAATGTTTTCTGTCTGATTCTCCACATTGAGATCTATGTCTCTCACTAAACATTTCAGAGTGTGTTTGTCTTTAGTTTTATATGTGCATGGAAGATTACTAATTCATAATTCAATGCTTATATATTATTGTACATTGAAGACGAGATAAGGTTCACCAAGTTTTGTTTAAATTATTTTTATTATGTATTTCAATTCAAACATAGATTACATTATTATTTTTAAACAATGCGCTTGCAAAGTAGCGTATTGCAATTTTCGTATGAAAATTTACTCGCTTGAAGTAAAATTTGGTTAACCTTTCCTCTCTTCGGGTGTACATCTGTATGTTAATATTACACTGTAGTGGATGCATAAAATAGCTATGTAGAAAAGCTAGATAGTATAAGTTGAAAGCGGGTAAAGAAATATAAGTATTATTATAAAAACAAGCTTGCATCAGTTTCAGTTTCTCAAATAACTTCATTAATTTTAATATCATTATCATCATCGTTTACATTACTTTTATCATTACATAAATTTGAAACTGAAACTTAAATAGTTAATACAGAATTATCGTAAGCAATACATACCAAAATGTTAGGATGAGCAGAAAGCTTTTGCTGTACCTAAATATTTTATGTGAATTTTTCGGTCGATAACAGTTTTAAAAGTTTAACACAAATTCTTCAGACTAAATTAATTAAATTTTGCAAGTCAATAATTGCTGTTATCGACCGAATTATATGTGTTCACTTGAATGAAAATTTGTTGTAAATATTTTGTCCTCGTGGAAAATTCTCGTGAAGTTTTGTGTCGGTTGACAATGAATGCATGATAGTAGATGAAATAGTTTAAGATTGTGCAATATTTTCTGTTATGTTGCAACGAAATAACTAACTTTTGATATATCTACAGGTATAGAACTTTTATTAATTTTGGGCAGGAATTTGGCAATGTATATTATAACTCGATAGAGACAACATGACATCGATAGATTGAAATGATCACAATGAAAATGATATATGAAAAGTAAGAATTACTATACATGCTTTTGAATTTTGGCATTATTGTAAAATGTGATAAAATATCGCTTGCAAGAGCAACTTACAAGAGCAAATATTACAATCTTAAAATTCAATTATTGCGTGTCATTTTAAATATAAACCTACTTTTAAGAGTTTCAATACTTTCAGTTTTTAGATGGAAAATCTTGAAGCTAGCTCAAGTTTAGTAGTTTCATGAATACGAGAAAATTCCTCGAAATAAAAGTCTTATATTACAGTCATTTTATTTCGTTAAGTTTCTGTGAACCTTGGCTACGATATTGAAGTTTTAATCAAAATGTAAAATAAGTAATAGAGGCTTACATAGCTTAAACTATTTAAACTGTAATTTGAAATTGTATTACAGTCCATTGGATTTGTGTCAATGGAAAATTGCTGTGTTAATAATCTATTTGATTAGCAATTTCGTCATTAGCGAATAATTGACGATACTCTCACATTTAATAGTTTTGCCATCAAAATTAATACAAGACAACAAATGCACATACAAGCATCTTTAGAAATTTGATTTCGTATTTGATTTCTTAAATCTCTTTACAGAATAAAATAATCTTAAAATTTTTCAAAATAAGAAGCCATTCAATTCGCTTCTCTGATACAGTACCGACAATTTTACACCTAAAAGCATCAACGGACTTAACACAATGGAATAAACAAATTGCATATCCTCGGTGTAGCTTTGCTTTTGAAGTTCATTTCGTTCCAAACACACTGACGGCGTTGCAATGAATCTAGATACACGGATATATTGAATATATGACTGATTGCTCGGAATGCAATATCTGATTAATGGAAATTGAACATAGAGACAAGCAGATGTTCATTTTGATTCAATATCGATGAAGGAGGAACCAGGACTAATATTCAAATTTATACACGTATCGGAGCTAACAGGACTGTTTCTCATAGTATCCAATAAAACTGTTAGCTCGATGGTTTTTAATATTTTTAGGCACGACTTGGTGGCATGACGGATTCGTATGCCGTGACGGCTGACGTCATGACGCTCTCTTGTGTCGTCTAACCGGCTCTCTGTCATTGTTCTCGACTAATATAAATAGTATTTTAGACTTCTTACATACAATACAAATAATATTATTGTACAAATAAATCTTTGTATAGTGAAACCCTACACTAAAATCACATACAAATAGTTGCATAGAATGAAATACCTTAAGTAATAACAGCCTGTGAATGTCCCACTGCTGGGCTAAGGCCTCTTCTCCTCTTTTTGAGGAGAAGGTTTGGAGCTTATTCCACCACGCTGCTCAAATGCGGGTTGGTGGAATACACATGTGACAGAATTTCGGTGAAATTTGACACATGCAGGTTTCCTTACGATGTTTTCCTTCACCGTTAAGCACGAGATGAATTATAATCACAAATTAAGCACATGAAATTCGGCGGTGCCTGCCCGGGTTTGAACCCACGATCATCGGTTAAGATTCACGCGGTCTTACCACTAGGCCATCTCGACTTATACCTTAAGTATATATCAGTATTTATTTAACACGAATGATAATTTTTACTATGATATATATTATCGCTAACAAAAGTCTATTTCCTATATTATTCTGACATAGAAATTATTGTTGACACTTACGTGAAAGAAGCGAGTTGAATGTATTTTTAAATTATTATTACTTCATCGAAGGGCTTTGTTGAAGTCTGTCTGTGTAGATATTGGTGATATCTATATTCTACTCATCCCATATCCTACCGCCAATCAGCAATACTAGTTAGTAATATTATGGGCCAGTTTGAAGGGTGAAAGTTGGTGACGCATTGGCGATGTCAGAGCGGTGATTACCACATACCAGCTACCCCATTTGCGAGTCTGCCTACATATGTATTTTAAATAAAAAAATATATACAACTAATGATTTAACCTTTAGAATCCTGAAAACGATTTTGCAGTAATATTAGTAATTTTGCATAAAATTATTTGTTTCGATTTTAATTGAAAGAAAGTCATACAGCATAATTTTCGTGTAACATTAAAATGTAAAGTTTTTTCTAAGGATTTATAAACCAAATCTGCAACGTTGTTAGTCGACCCTTCTACGACTGATTATCGAGACGTCGAAATCTTTTATTTCCTCCCTCGGTAACGCAACACCGCCGTACATCAAAAGTAAGTCGATCCCCACTTACCAAAGTACTCGCGCTGTTTATTATCTCGACATCGATATCCGAAATATTCCACCTTCCTTGTGTATACCGATGACAGTCATAAGCCGCGGTTACGTACGTTAAATTATACCTTATCTTGAGCAGTAGGGTGCGAAGTCGACGACATTTTATGGCGTTGCTTATAAACTGGATTAGAGTAATTCTAGTATTTATTCCAAGAAACGATTAAAACAAAGGGTATATTATATGTAATTAAAAATCTAGGATTATAAACAACTTTTGATATAGGTATGTATAATATGTTTAATGATCGATTCCGCCCCCAGGGCATTGGATCCGCGATGAGTTTTTAATATGACGATAATTTCATATAATTATACTAAGTAACAATAAACAACTAACCATTTTTTATCACTATAACCAAAGAAAGATTTACAATAAAAAACTAAGCACCATTATCGCCAATAAAATCTGACCTACTCGTACTAACTATTTCCATTTGAAGACTTCTCAATTTACCTAAACAATATACATTTGCATAAGATTCTCTATTTCAAAGCGATTTCGCCATATCTGAATCCAGCTATGCATCTTGTTCACATTGCATGACAAAGAGAAATAGATACGGTAAAGCGACACGAGATCCTGTTCCTCTTGAAACTTATCATTTACAACACTAAACGCGCAACTTTACCTCTTTTCGCTTAGTTTCTGAGAAATTTTCAGGGCGATTAACTTAACAGCACAAAATATTACGTTGATCAAACGAAAAGAACAGTTTTAAAGCGTTTGTTCAGCTGATTTAAACAAAACGCTCGTAAACGCCTACTTACCTTTATTTAATATATAACAAAGAGGAAATGACATTTTAAAATATTACTTTGTATGCCTAACTAAAACTATCTATAGCACTTATTAAACTTGATCACCACCGTCATTGACATTAACGTTACAAACAACGTAACGTAACCATACCTTACATTATCAATGCGCCACCAACCTTTGGAACTTATTACCGAATACTGAAACGACATTCAAATATTAAGTGGGACTTAATTATTTAAAACGCCATTAATTTCAAATTTAGTATGCGTAATTTCAAATTAACGGCGTCTCAAATAATTAAATTCCACTTCATATTTGGATGACGTTTCAGTATTCGGCCGTTAGATGTTATGTTAAGTTATGTGCACCCCTCAAACCGGAACACAACAATACTAATTACTACTGATCGGCGCGCGGCGGTAGAGTACGTGATGAAAACCCAACCACCAAGTACTACACGCGTGAATATCATATTATTATATACATATATAACAAAAACACGCATACATAAGATCTTTATTTACATTTATTATTAACGTCGTGGTTAACTTCAGTTATTTCATTAAAACTTTTAATGAGGTTCTGAGGAGCCTCACGTTCGTTATGACCCTAATAGCATTAAGGAGACCCCATTCGTGTTCCGTAGTTCTTTTGTATTATAGAATTTCCTTATCAACTAACTATCGTCTATGCGCGGTTTCGTTTGTTTTATATATAACCATGTGTTGTATGGAAGTTCTCATGAATATAGAGTGGACTCTTCGGAATGCGAGTTCAACGTACATATGTATGTACATACGTGGAAACATTTCATTCTTTAACCGTTCAGTGATACTGAAAGGTCATGAAATATTAAGCATTAACAAAAAATTATAATAGTAATCTTGTAAGGCTTCAACTAGATATATCTGTACTGTTCCATCACAGGATGGGTTTTTTTTTATTCCAAGATTTATCAAGTTTAGTATCTATTAATTAAAAGTAAAATAGGTAATAATTTGTGAATCCCACTGCTGGACTGTTAAGGAGATAAAATACAAAACTTTTGCTTAGAGACATATTCCACCAAGCTTCGCTGATGCGGATTGGTGGATCACACATGTGACTCAATTCCATCTGACAAATGCTTTATTCCTCACGATATCTTCATTAAAAGGTTCAAAACTCAAAAGCATTAGTCTCGCAACTGGACCATTTTATCTCTTAAATGTAAAAACATAACATACAAAATCGAATAAGCAACCTTCGTTTTCAAACCATCAATCGTTTAAAACTTTATATTACTCTGTTCCGGCTCGTGAGTGAACTGGGTAATTACACACACACACACACACACCAAACATATCCGAGAGGATATAACATCCCCTAGACATAGCTGACTACTAACAATCAATCACATTTGCTCGTGTAACTTTGTAATACGAATAAATTAAAAAGTCGACATGATTATCCATTGTGCGGAATACTTAAAAATTCAAAAGCCAAACAAGGATCCCTTAAAACTAAAAACGCTCAAAGTATTTAAGATACAAGAAAATACCCAATCGCTCCAGACAGTGATTCTCACATCTGTTTTCGACAGTATTACAATGTGAATTTAAATCAATATTAATCAATAAACGTATATATGTTCATTTTTATTATTAAGCTATACAAAGAAATAAACTAAAAGTGATTATTTACCATAAAATGATATAGTTAAAGTTAAAATATATCCTAAGTTTTAAACAGTCATAAAAAAATGTGGTTTTTCAAAGTCAAAATATACATTATTCCAGTAGACTACCACAACCACATTTAATTCGTAATTTTACAATTTTAATTTTAACAAGAAGAATCGGTCTTTAAAATGGTCTTATTAAAACACTCTTTTAATATGATAGATCACATTTCATACGAGTAAATTTTATAGGCAAAGAAGTACACAAATGAAAATATATCAAAATTTAATGCATTTAAAATATTCTCTTATTCTTTCTCTCCATCGAGAGAATTCAAAGAAAAACATGAGACGAATTCTACAAACGAATAAGTCACTCGACGACTTCAAAATTACTCTCCTACATAATTATGTCTACCTCTATCTATCTAGTAGACAGTCCCGGTGTATAACTTATAGTTTTCGCACACCACGCTCTCCTTACACGTGCTCTGCCCACATAAAATCTAAACAGTAAAAACCGGTTTAAACTGGATCGTAAGGACGATATAGCGATTTTGAAATATTTTGCTTTTCTCGATTACTTACTGCATTAAAGTACAGTATGATTTTACGTTAGAAAAAAAAAGTTAAAGTAAAATAATCACAATAAGCTGCTTAAGCAAACTCCCGAAAAGCTAGGCAACTTTTCAGGAGTTAGTAAATATAGCAAATATGCTATATTTACTAACATTCAATACAATTAATAAATTTAATTGTTTTCAAGTATATAAAAGAAGAGCAGTTAAATACTAAAGTATATCTCTATAGTGATTTCATAAGTTTAAATGAGTCATATATTATTTATAGAAGTTCTTCCTTTTTTGAATAAGTTAAAAAAAATCGTTAACGCGTCATTAATTTATTCTGACCGATGAATATACCGTATTTGAAATCCTCGTTAAGTCACGACACTTTTATCGGAACGACAATCGTTTCGACGAATCGAGAACTGACTACGATGCCACGTGTAGCATGCCCTGACATTTTGTATCGTCGCTTTAAATAGCAACCATCTTTTCTAAGTGACAGTTACGATTTGATTTATTGTTTAGTTATTGTAAGTCTTTTATAATAATCTTTTTTTTATAGTATAGGTAGGCGGACGAGCATATGGGCTGCCTGATGGTCACCAACGCCCATAGACATTGGCATTGTAAGAGACGTTAACCATTGCTTACATCGCCAATGCGCTACCAACATTGGGAACTCATCTAAGAATTACAGATTGTGAATATAGAAATATTTGTTTGTCTCTTACTAATCAATGGGTTAATCAATTAATCGTATGGTCAAAATTACGGCATATTTTTTCGAACGAAATAACATCAAATTGTTTATATCGAACTATGACAAACTATTCATTCTAATCAATCTAAAAAAAAAAAAACTTAAATAATATATAAGTACCAACCTCTATGTACGAAAAATAAAATCGACACGAGCGGAGTAACGTTCGACGGTTAGTTGCGTTACATGTCACTAAAGAATTCGTAGCGAAGAATACAATAAGGCGAAGGTTTTACATATAATTGAATAAAATATTGGGACGGAGTCAATATCACCAGCGTATGCCGCTATGAATACTAATAAACGAACATACGGCTGAAAAGGATAACGAACAATCCTACAAGTCGGTTTCATCAGCGGTTATATTAACTAACTCTATTCACGAAAAAAAAAAACACAATAAAGGTACAAACCTTGTATATCAATACCAAGTAATATCTGAGTGGGTGGTACCTACACAGACGATCTTGCACAAAGCACTACCATCAAGGTCTATCTTCGAGATTAGCCACCGGGACGGGGTTTCGGTATTGAAGTCTATTGTTTATTGGACAAACTAAGCAACAGTGTGTCGTCCCATTTGTTTCCATACACGCTATCAATAAATAAGGAGTATAAGAACATTTCGTTTTGAACCTCACAAAAGTATTACTAGATATAGATTTACAAGAGACGATTATTATATAGGTAATCTAGGTCAATGAATTAACCGTATTAGATCATCGATCGCTTATCCTCTTTTCAATTCATTAAGGTCAGCAATTCATTCTCCATTTATATCGATCTCTAACTTCCCAAGACTTTGATATGTTTATATAATGTGACGTATGTAAAAATATAAAAAAAAAACTAGAAATTGCGAAAATGAATTAATTACTCACGATACTTTTCTTAACCGCCGAGTACGGGATGAATTTTATATTACGAAGCATCAAAAATTAGATACTTTTGGCCGAGTATGACATTGTACTGTACATTAAAAGAACATCAAGACAAACCTGAGTTTTACATAAAATTTAGTACAATAATTACTCTGTTCTATATAATGTCTTTATGTCATTACACAGAAGGAAAACGAATTAATGTATATATGTAATAAATATATATATATATATATATATATATATATATATATATATATATATAACTAGCTACTCGTACCAACTACACGCGGGTGGCTAACCGGTCCACATTAAATGTTCATAACTCTAATAGGTACATATAACTCCTATCATTTATACGGTTAACGGTACGTTGGTAAATTCGGCATAATATTTTCCGACATCTTCGACAGTCAAAGTTATATTTCAGCCATTTTACACAGAACATAATGAATGATACCTAACCTCTCTTGTTCCGACAGACAGACAGACACGGCGGGGGACTTAGTTTAATAATACAGGTGTAACATAAACACTTCACAGGTCGGACAGGGTTTTTGTTACATCCTCTATATATTGATATAAAAATTAACGTCAAGTAACAGCTTGTGAATGTCGCACTGCTGGTCTAAGGCCGCCTCTAGTTTTATGAAGAGAAGGTTTGGAGCTAATACCAACATGCTGCTCCAATGCGGGTTGGTGGTATACACGTGGCCGAATTTCAGTGAAATAAGACAAATGTAGGTTTCCTCGCGATGTTTTCCTTCACCCTCAAGCACGATATGAATTATAAATCAGCTCATGTAAATACAGTGGTAATTGTCCAGGTTTGAACCCACCCTATTATCGGCTCAGATTCACGCATTCTAACCACTGGACCATCTCGGCTTATCCGATATAACATATAATATAATTATTTTTGACACAGTTCTACATATAATACTTAATTAGTAGCAAAGAGAGCCTACTCGAATGAAGAAAAAGTCTTAATTTTTGTTATGAAAAATCGAGGCCTCGCGTAGTGTTACGTTACGCTGGAAGCGTTCGACATGCTTTCTCGATTTAGATACATTATACACGACTTACTGAGTGTCGAGTGCGTTCCTTCGTGAAATATGTAAATGTAGAAATATTCCTTTTGACAGTCTCATGGAAACCCTTTTTGTCGGAGCAAAAAGAAGCATCTATCTGTCATTATGACAAGTTACATCATAATTTATGCAACAGTGCTGCCGGGCGAAATAAATTCAATTCAGTTCCAAACAACTTAGTCTCAATGCTATTTCTTCGCTTTTTTAACATCTACATAACATTTTATTGGTATATTACGCGAATATAAATTTAATGTGTTTAAAAAAAAAAGGTTAAATTTATTAATTTATTGCAAAGTTTTTTAATAACTGCGTAATTTTACTATACTATTGACTTTGCAGTCGCTATTCAAAACACTTGCTATCCCTTTTAAGCACTAAAGGTAAGAAAACGATAGGAATATTCTTAATCCTGTCAAATATTTATTTTTAAATTTAACTTTAATGTGGTAACATTAGAAAAATGCGAATAGACACCCGAAGGGCGTTCCATGCTTTTACTGTTTGATGTTAGTTATATAACCATTTGCTCCGTGCCCTGCCTTTGCCTAAGTACATACATACTTAGAGTGAAAGAAAGTGTTGCATGAATAAACCATATTATGCTTTATTCAAAAGTATACATTTTTTAAGAATGTTTTTACGAGTACTAAGAATCGAGATTTTAACAGAATAAAACGACTTGGATATGCATATTTTGATTAAAGATCTATCGAGAGCAATCGAACGAACAATATGCAGTAACTATCAGTATATTATCCAAAAAACAAGCACTTACATAATATATGTATAACAAGAAGCGTAAACG
Source organism: Nymphalis c-album (assembly GCA_963151315.1). Classification (NCBI taxonomy): domain Eukaryota; kingdom Metazoa; phylum Arthropoda; class Insecta; order Lepidoptera; family Nymphalidae; genus Nymphalis; species Nymphalis c-album. Next base: position 1,107,571 of record OY720612.1, read on the forward strand.
TACATAACTTATAAATTTTATTTATCATAAAAATATAACCTGACACAATTAAAAAGTTGTTTCGCAATAAAACGAACGAACGAAAATTACCTATTCATAATATCTAGTACTATTATTATACGAAGTCTCCGTGTCGTCGTGACACGACGTATCAATCGAGTTGTATATTTACAGCAAGACCTCGTAGAAGCGATAAATAATTCGCTACGAGATATCGACGTAGTACATCGGACAGGTTGAATACTAAATCGCTACAGCTACTCGCTACATGCTACGAGTCACGACATCATCGAACTCGTATCAGCGAAATGTCATCGAGAAAATTACGTGTATTTTTATTTATAATTGTAATATTGGTAGGCAGAAAATATGCGGACAAATGGAGCGCACAGTCAGTATTGACATAAATGAGAAGAGTAGGTACTCGTGTATGTAAATGTTGTCTTTTTATGGACATTTCTTGTTACATAGATGTCACTCTTCAAACACAGATCTATCGATATATTTTATTTTATCTCCTACAAGGAACACACATCGCACACTTACATCGCACAATACACAAGTGATGTATTTATATATGTCTACGTGATCCCTCTTTTATAGGAAATCACGGCATCCATCTTATATTACTAAGTGACATTAAAATTTAGTTCAAAATATGACATTACTTTAAATTTAAAAACAACAATACTATATAAATAAGTAGAGACAAATTTAGTTGAAAAATTGATTTTTTTTATTTGTTATGATAATCGGTAATATTTAGGTTGTTGCTTTTTGGACATCGTTGTATTATTTATATATATTTAGTTAAAGTTTTAAGTCGCACAAAAACAATCATAGCGACCTTTTAAACAGTGTAGACGGCGCTGTGACATCTTTAAGTGCATTTATAAATTTAAAAGATTAAAATTGTGTATTTTTGACTTTGTTTTTCCCTAAGGCTCCGTTTTGTTCCCCATTAACTTTACATTGGCCAACCTTTGCGACCTTTAAAAACGTAGGTGTTTTAGATTTGCAGCAAAGATCAACATACTACTTGTACATCAATATGGCAGTTAAAAGTAACTTAAAATAAAAACAAAAATATTTAAATTAAATTAATATAGTCATAAAATGACCCTAACGTAAAAAAGTTTTAAATTAACTAACAATTAAATTTAACTTAAAGTTGAGGCAACAAAAAGCGTACATAGAAAATTGGAAAAAAATCAACCCCTTACAACGCCAACCTTTTACTTTTCCAGAAGTCCCGAAAAGGCACTTCTAAACATACGAGAACCGCGGAGGCACTTCATTACAATTCATTTAATTTGTACCCTCCAAGCTACCTTACAACTTCACACGGTATATATTTAAAAGTCAAACTTTTGTACTATATATGCAAGATTCAAATTCCAATAACAGACGTACCTTTATAGTCAGTCCAATATATAAAACGATTATATGTTTTAATTGATGGAAATAGAGTCGATATTTGATTGAGGCGGCGTGCGAAGGTAGTTGAATATTTTAGTGATTCGTGTGGCGTGATAGTACAACATTCTATGTCAGTTCGCATCGTACCGTCACGGAAGGTAACGAGGCCTTAGATATAAGGAATACCGCTATAAAATATACCTTAATATTTTGAATTTCCTCAGGACCTGTCATACGCAGCGAATCATTATTACAAGTCGGTAATCGTTTGATATTGAATATTCTGACGTCACACGCTGAGAATATATTTTGAATTTTATGACCTTTACTATAGTAACTACAGTATCTTATAATTTTTTTCAGATCTACCTCTTGATAACTATTTGCGTATGATGTTAGTCGTCAATATAAAAAACAAAAAATTGCGATAGGCCTACAGCCAACAAAATGCTAAAATTAAGTTCGCGTTGACAACTAAAAATACATACATACAGGCATAATAAGAAACAATGTTAATCAATAAAAAAGACACATGGAAATAGACGACATACAGCAAATCGTTAACATTACTTACACACTTATTATGTTATGGTATATATTTTCCAAGCGACATACTTAATAATTTCTAGTTCTTGTATTAAGTAATATTTCATTGTTATTATTTTAACATCTGGTACAAGCAGTTACCGCTCGCACGGTATGAGGCTATTAATTGTCTCCCTTTTAATTTCGCTCTTTGTACATCTATTTTTTTCATATGTTTATAACATGTTACATCGATAATTCTTAGATCTTCATAATTCTTCTGTGCGTGTCAGACTTACAAGTGGGCCACCTGATGGTAAGTGATCACCACCTTTGACGGCAATCGAGTCATATTTACCTTGAAAACTAAGGTTTTATGCCTTTTGTTGTCTGTTACTCGCTTCACTTCAAACCGAAACACAACAATACTAAATATTTTTGATTCTTACTCCATTATAATCAAGTAAAGTGAGTTAGTTTTTTAATGTAATAGCTTGTTATATTATCTATCTAGGATTTTATATAAATTTCTGTATCGAAAACCAATCGCCATGACAATTCGTGTATGTATAAAGGCGGGACAATGTTTGCCAGTATTTGTTAATATAACATCGGTTACTATGACCAGCGTTCTAAAGAATAGCCCATTTTTCTTACAGTGCTATTGTCTGTGTATGATGGTGCCAAATTATCATGGCCAATTTTCTTAGCCTTGTTATAATAAATGAAAGATCCTTATCAATAGTTTGGACAATAATATATGTAAAAGAAAGTAACATTCCGTACTCCATTTTTCTTTTCATATTTGAGTTAAAACAAAAAAAAATCTACTTTAATAAGACACTCGTAAAGGAAATCAAGTTTACCGCGTAATTATATCCTTGTTATTGCTTCCGCTCTTCCAGGAACGCGAATCGAAGACCGGTTATTATCAATAAACGGTTAGAACTCAAACGACCTTGAATATCATCTAATACGTCACAGACAGACATACTAACTAATTTCGAAACGCCTGAAACGCTTCAATCAAGGAACAGATATTCTTAACTAACGAACTTCTTAGTATAGTAAGTTATAAGGCTAGATAGAAAGGTACTGAGTTCAGATCACACCAAAACAAATTATTAGGTTTTTCCGTCTGGACATTCCTCGGTTAAGTTTGGAAGTAGTAACCCGTTCTATCGCATTGAAAGAATAGGGAGTGCACTTGTGTACACGTAAACACTATAATAGCACTATATCGTAGAATGTTACTGAGCTCTGATAGATATTGACAGCCGTGTCGATGAGGGAATTTTAAATTATTGTTTTTATATACAACAGGTACAGGTTTTTTGACGTGACAACGTCTAATAAATCGATGAACGCTGGCTGCATGCACGAAAAAGGATGACTCATTGTCCCGTTACATCTATCTGTTATGACGTTGTCACGTTAAACTATCGTCCGTAAACCGACTTTACAGACAACCATTTTTTTTATAGCACCTGATGGTAAGTGGTCACCAACGCCCATAGACATTGGCAATGTAAGAGATATTAACCATCGCTTACATCGCCAATGCGCCACCAACCTTGGGAACTAAGATGTTATGTCCCTAGTGCCTGGTGCCCAGACGAGCTTACACAAAGCTCTACCGCCAAGGTAAAATAAAATAAAAAAACATATATCCCTGTTTTATCTTTCTCAGGTCCTAGTCTAAGATCCACGATATGATTGATGAATACTCCAGATATGTATATATTACAGAACCCAAACAGGATATAATAGATTAAGTTTAAGCCTATGTACTATCTTAAGTTCTTTTTTTAAATTTCAAGTTTTCTAAAGTTTCTATACTTTGAAATAAAGGAAATTCGCGATCATATTCTTTTTTTAAAATATTTAATTCAATAATTCATCTTCCAACCGTTACCTTTAATGTGGTCTTACCCCTATATCTAATGGACGGAAACGTTGGGGGGACTGGCAAAGGTAGTGGATGGGGAAAAGGGGGGTGAGGAAATTGCACTTCGCAAGGTTTGCCGCCTGACCTCCTTATTGTATGGAAATACCGCATTCACGCGTAATGGTGAATCGGATGTAAGAGCGGTAATTAGAGAGAGGAAAAAAAAAAGGATTTTTAGCGTATCAAATTACAGCCTTTAAGGACATTTATGCGTTTAAGAACGTTGACCTATAAAGCGTTATGTTACGTTCAATATAATAAAAAACAGAATTTAAGTAAAAATATAGAAAACACGTTAGTCGAGGTTCTATTTTTTGACATACAGTTTGACTATGTTTCCAATTACGAAACTGGTCTTTCTTATACATATATAACCTATTTTAAATAATCCTGTTTGAATTGGAATCTAGAACTAGAAAATATGCTTTGCCATTGAAATAAAATACATATGAAAACTGCCAGAATTTTTCCTTTCTCGTCCAGTTCGAAACGATCAAATCCGTTCGGTAAAATAGAAAAATCCCAATAAACTGACGGCATTGGAGCGCAAATCAAATATTTTGCCGCACAGCCACGCGCTTCCGAGCTGCGTGCTCCACAAATATTTAGCTTTATCAAACAACACATATACTCAATTGTATCCTTTATAACATAAGGCATAAGGCCCATACTGGCGTGAGAAAACTTTAGTCAATCTTTGACAAAACAAATTCTTGCTCCAACTAAAACCGTTATGAGATAGTTCGTATTATTTAAATTAAATAAATACAAGGCTAAATTTTTATTAAAACATCTTCTACCTCACGTTTTAATGAGTGAAAGATGTGAAGACAACATAATTCATTTATTATTTGTGTGTAATAATAGAAATCCTTTTTAGTCATAAGCAACCTGTTTGATTAGCAATTTTTATTATTATAAAAATTAAATAACACAGTATAATGACTGAAAAAGAAAATTAAAAACAATAATTTAAAAAACTAAGATAGTGGCTTTGAATTTGATGGTGAACGTCATAGTCAAGCCATTTCTATTCTTTTTCACTCTATCCCCTGTTTCACTTACTTCTTTGTTTTTGGCTCACCCGACCTCTCTACCGAAACACGATATAAAGCATAGTTGCTAAGCGATATTATAACTCGCTTCTATGTACCGTGAAAGAAAAAACGAAGGACTAAACTATATTCTTGATAGTAGAAATAAATTCGTAATTAGTACAAAATTAAATATGAAATTAAGAGATCCGATTGTATAAAATTAAAAACATTAACTCTTTAAAATTTTAATGAAATCTTTAAAAGAAGATTATTTTAATTCATTTTTATTGAAATATGATACAACTTACTTAAGAAAATACAAATACAGACTCGAAAAAAATAAATTACGTTTCTCTGTAATGTAATCGGTTAGAAATATTAACTGACTTGAGTCGAAAATGGTAAGCGCTCTAGACGTAATAGTGCTAGTCCAAAATCTCTCGTACAAGGATGTGAGCGATAGCATATTGCTATCTGTAATCATTGGAGACGAGCCAAAATGATCCACCAACGGCTTTGTATCGAAGGTAGCTTCAAGATTTGTGACACTTGCCAAGCCGTTGTCTCGTGTAGATATTACCTGTCTAGCGTATTAGTTTCTTTGTAAACAGAAGTTTAATCTCGGACTTTATATTACACAGCTCGATGTTTATTTACAAAGTCTGTCAGATTAATTCGAAACAAACGTTAATATGTATTTACTTTTTCATTCAATTTACTTAACATATATAAAATACATTATATATTCTATAAATCAAATCAAATCAATCAAATCAAAATACTTTATTCAATATTGAAGTATTACACTTACTTATTGATTGTCAAACTGGAAACTACTACCGGTTCGGAAAGAAACACCCAGCCCTGAGAAGAACCGGCGAAAGAAACTCAGCGGGCTTTTTTTTTTTTACTTTTTTGTTTTTTTATGTTGTTTACAAAAAAAAACGAAAGAAATAGCCATGCGGCGATCGTCTCATTCCCAAGGTATAACATATAGAAGCCCTTTTATGACAAATTTAAAACCACGACCATTAAAATGAAATAATAACAAACGGAAAATTGAAAGAAATAAACAAAGAATCATTAAAAGTTTCACCTGATCGAGGCCCACGTTGGGCGCCAAAACGGCGTCGTAAAAATAAACGTAGCGGAACTGAGGCGAAACTTGTGAAATAAAAATATTTCATACGAATGCTCATTTTAACGTTCGAACTGACTTGAACCAACTCGCTTTGTATACAGCTAGACAGATTATGTTTAAATATTACCAATTTCTTTAAGTAGCTTTCGTTTTGTCTTTGCAAACTCTTAAATCTTATCGTACAAAACTTTTCTATTTCATAATAAAACAAATTAAATATGATAAGACTATGATAATATTTTTAGTAAGTCGATTAAAGATTAGTATATTACTAATAATAATTTCTATTATAATGGCAAAATATTTATAACTTTCATTATATAATATCTATACAATCCTTGGGAATTGGCAACTGAAAAAACGAAGACTTTCTTTCGATTTCTTTGATTTAAATATCATAGAACTATATGTATAGCATCTAAATTCCAATTTAATTAAATTTTAATTAGACATTCTAAGTTTGAAAATTTCGTTGCTCACTCAAATCACGTCTGAACATTATAGTTAGTTTTCTTCTAATTCCATAAAAGTTATGAGAGCCATTAGTCAATCCCGGCAATGCAATAGCACAACGCAATAAATGCCAATCATACATTCTATCATCCATTAATTACATTGCTTCATTTGCGCTACCTATTGGAACAAAACTGTTCGACGGTAAAATGTCATAAGTTATTATATCCCTTTTATATATGTATTTCTACTTATGCTTTGGCCTTTATTCAAAGTTTGTGCGGTACATCGCTTACTTATGAATTAATTAATAATTGTTTTAAGGATGCAATACCACAGTCCACATTAGTCCAAAGTAACCTTAGAAAAAAATTGTAACAAAATGAATGCTTAAGGGAGTCGAACATTATGCGGCGGTGACATTTGCAATTTCCGCGGAGGGAAATGGCCGACGAGAGATTTAGATTAGAGGAATTCAAATTCTTCGATCGACATTCGTGAATCTTTTATTATGCAAAGTAGATCGTGTTTTTCAACAGATTAAAAAAGGCAATCGTTTGAAACCAAGGATCATAATAAATTTATTTTGATTGTAATATGTTTTTATACAATCATATACATACAGCGTTAATAGACCTTAAGAAATTATGTAATATTTGATTTTGTTCATTGACTACTCATATTTAAACAGTCAACAATATACAGGTAAGAAAAGACGTTGGTACTGTTTTGTTATTAAGTTAAACCAGCTTAAATGAAATAGGAATTATCAATGGAATATTTTATGTTTATATATTATAAGAAATAAGTCTAGCAATTCAAAAAGATTCATTTCAGTTACAATGATAAAATCTGAAAAGTTTAAAGAATAAATTTAAAGGCTTTTAAAAGAAAATCTTCCCTAATTTTACATTTCTACAAAGGACTCGACTGTCGCTGTTAAATAAAAGTAAACGATGACTTTTAAAAGAATACGTTTCACTTTTAAAAGTTGCTATTTCAAACTGTCGCCTTCGTTAAAGTGCGAGTAAAGTGAATTTCTTTTGTCAGTAGGGAAATATTTGCGCGAGGTAACTTAAAGTGACTTAAAACCATTTTTCGAATACAATTATTCGTACGAAAATTTAATGTTACACTAAAAAACCTACTCAACAGCCCGTAAATTCCTACTAAACGAGGCTGAGGAGGTAAGGTTGAGAAAGACATACCAATGAAACCAAACAATAGATGACAATGTTAAAATATATGTTTTAAATACTCGGTTGTAGAGCTTTGTGTAAGCTCGTCTGTGTAGATACCATCCACTCATCAGATATTCTACCGCAAAACAGCAGCTCTCGGTATTGTTGTGTTCCAATTTTAAGGGTGAGTGAGTGTAATTACAGGCACAAGGCACTTAACATCTTAGTTCTCAAGGTTGATGGCGCATTGGCGGTGTTTTTTTTTTTAAAGAAATATACAACGCTACTGTCTATGAGCGTTTGTGACCACTTACCATCAGGTAGCCCATATGATCGTCCACCTACCTATACCTTAAAAATGTTATACGACTATATCATAATATTATGGCAAAATAAGGTTGTACACCTAGTATTTATTTATATGGTACTGTTAAAATACTATTAAAGGCGATCAAACATGAGTAATATTACTTGCGACTCTAAAACAAATAGATTGGTCACAACCAACCAAAACTCCATAACAAAGAAAATTGCTTTTAGCGGTAGAATAATTGATAAATAAATGATTTAACCTAACCAAACGATTATAACTTAAAATGTAGAGTTTATATTAGTTTCATAAATCAGTCAAATCAGCAACTGTTTCAACATAAACGAAACTAATTTGACGAACTATGCTACGAACATGCTGGGCAAATAATTTTCCTTCCATCAACCAGGGTTAGACGCGTAATTCATCACGCTGCTCCGTTTCGGGCGTACGAATCTCAGAATTCTGGACATGCAGGTTACCTCACGATGTTTTTCCTTCATCGCAGAGCATGAGATGCATATAAATGAAAATAATATTGAGAGATATTGAAAAAAAATCTGAGAAAATAATATCGGTATTGATTCATTCATTAATTATTATAAAATGAAAATTATAGACGTTGCTTTGTTAAATATATTTATATATTATGTAAATGTAATCGCGTCTGAGTGAATAATCGTAATATGTTTACGTTTATTTCATTGTTTATGATGATGATGGCGGCGATGATGATGATCCTCTCAATGGAAACTTCTGAGCATGAAATAATTTTACTCTCCTAATCCGATGTGATGGCAACTCCGACGTGATCGGAAAGAGGTCAAGCGCAGGATCGACGGCTTTAACGTGCATTCCTAGGTACGGTAGTGTGTACACACATTAATTGGTGATGTTGTATTGACGTCAATTTTTTCACACAGAAAATTCCAATAACTTATCGGCCCGACCCAGGGTTCGAACCCGGGACATCGAGATCAATGACCTTAAATCTAACCACTAGACCAACGAGGCCTACAATAATTACACATGATATCTAAAATATAAAATTTCAATTCCATAATAAAATTGTGCCAATGAGGTGTATGTATATTTGTTTATGCTTAATTTGCGTTTTCGAAAACGTTTTAAAATATTGTACATAGTTTGTAATAAATAAGGATTATCGTTAGTTGTATAGACGTGTTGTTTAATGATATTGAAAAATAATCATGCAATTCACTGCGAACATATATATTAGCATGCGATTTATTATAAAACAATACAATAAATAACTGCTTAAAAAAACACATTTGGTTTTGAAGTAGAATTAATTTAACTTTTGAAATCTTCAGATATTCATACAATGGATATGAATGTTTATATTAAATAAAATGGTATTTATCGTTTTATGATTTAAAAAAAAAATAACGGCCTAATCCTTCGATCAATAATGTACTAGATTACCGGTAAGCGCTTCAAAAACGGTCCGAAAATTAAGAACACAATGACGTTTGTGAGGTTATATACAAATTAGTATGGCCCAATCATAACTTATTGCTAAGGAAATAAGGTTGAATATGGAACAACCGTTATTGTACATTTCCTATGTCTTTCTGTCATTCGTGGCGTAAGATTATAAGTGAATGTCAATACAATCTAAACCACATTTTATTGCTCGGGAACAAGGCATACTTTAGGTTTTGAAATTATTAAACCTTTACATCGTTTTCTTCATTTTATGTTCGGTGCCACATTTGAGTATTGTTTTTGTTCGTGACGCGTTATCTAGAAGTATTGTTGATCGAAGGCCTAATCTATAAACGATGCTCAGCGTCTGTTTTGTCAAACAATGATTCCGCTCTTTCAGTCATTATTGATTGAACGGGCCGCAGCATTGATTAACTTACTATACGCCAAGCAATGTTTATTATTGAGGCTGTTAATTAATCAATATTTCAAAGTTATGATATAGTTTAAATTACGATTGCTCGTTAACAACGTCACATGTATTACATCATTTTTAAAATATTATCCTTATAAATGTATCAAGCAATATTCAAGATTCGAATTGAGTTGACAAATAGTAGCTCAAAAAGAAATGGTTGTCTGTAAAGTCGGTTTTACGGACGATAGTTTAACGTGACAACGTCATAACAAAACATTGATGAAATGACTGCAATCGAGTGAAAGAGAGATAGATGCGGCGCAAGCGTACAATCAGCGTAACGAGACAATTTTTCGTGCATGCAGCCAGCGTTCATCGATTTATTAGACGTTGTCACGACAAAAAATATTGAAAAATTAACAAAAGATGAAAGCATTAAATTAAAATCAAAATATACTTTATTAAAGGTGGCTTAAGAAAGCAATTTTGAATTATATTATTACTGTATTGAAATAAACGTAACGCTTAGAAAAGTAGATCCGAGCGATAAGAACCATCTCGAAACTCAGAAGGTACTCATTCCCTCTAATGAAATTAAACAAACAAATCAAGTGAATAGTGAATTATGTTCACGGTAACCTTCTAAATATGAATTTTAATACAAATACATGAGAAATCTTTAGATAATATTACTAAAAATGTCGTAATACATGTATCAATTTTATCGTCGCAGATAATTTAAAAACATAAATATTTATACTCACATGTGTAGTCCCAGCTGTCTTGATCATTTTTGAATACATTTAGTCTTTCAGGCTGTAACAAAAAAAAAACTCATATTTTATTCAAATCTACACTAATATACATGCGAAAATAACTAACCTATGTCTGTTCGTAATGTTTTCACATCTCTCAACCGATTTTGATGATTTTTTTTTTATGAAACGAGCTTGTACCCAAAGGATGTTGACCATATAAGTTATTTTATTATAACTTGTACGGTAAACTAAACCAAGAATCACGGGGTGAGCAGCGAGCGAAAATCAGTTCATTAAAAAAAATATATTAAACGTCAAGTGTGAATTTGCTAAAACTATTTCTGGGTGAAGCTTCTTGTCCGTATTGTTGTAAATATTAATTTTGAAACACATTCCAATGATTATTATTTTTAATCGTTTTTTTCTATAACAGCCATTGCAATCTCTATTGACCGTCATATTTATTTCACACCGTAGTGGTGGAAGAAGATATTAATGTTCCCGTTAAAAGAACATGAGGCCCAGCATTGAAACGAAAAAATACAGCAATATTTATTTTTTAAGCAAAATTTAACGGAAAATATTATATTAGTTTGACCCAGGTTTTGAATTCATGGGCGTCGAGATTGATTCATCAGCTAACGACATGATCTACTAGCTGATACCCGCGTCTTCGTCCGCGTTGCTTGATATATTAACAAAGTTTTCTTATGTACGAAGGAAAGAACATCAAAAAGATCGCAAGCAAAAATATACTTTGTTTAAACATACATAACTGAACACGCAGTGCATATATAAATCGTTGTTTCTTGAAACTTTAGTAACTTTTTATTAAATGAATATATCGCAATATTTTTTTTTGATAAGGGTCCAAGTGTCTAAGAAATAAAATTTAGAAAATTTCATTGAAATCTATCCAGTAGTTTTTCCGTGATGCGCGCACAACTGCAGACCTCTTTCATTTTATTTATATAGATTATTAGCTCGTATACATATATGTCACCAAAATTACCGGTTCCATATCGAATTAGACAAATTGTCCGCGACTACAATCCGTTTCGTGTTACGTAATTATCTCTGAAATCGAATCAGTATCGAATCTAATTAAGTAAATGACACGATTAGCTTACGAGCTGTGATATAATGTATTTAATACCAGCTGTTTGCTTGAATTCGAACTTTCTATAAGGATATATAATATTGGTGAATGAATATATTTATAAATAGGCGAATACAAAGTTCAGTATCTTTTTCTTCTTTGTATACCGACGTTTATCTTCTTTGGGTGGTAGCTATTGACGAGGTTTAGTGTTATCAATAAAAAAATTTTTTTTTAATAATTATTCGAATTTCGAGAACTATGTAAATAGTTCTTTATAGAAATGTTTATAAAGTTGAACAAACATATTAACAATTATTAGCCGAGGCTATTTATATGACATAGGTACATAAAGTTTTCGATTTATCAGCTACAATTTATTTATTTTACAAATTTTAATTCGTCAAATCTGAGTCTGCTGGTGAGAAATAGTTTTACACTCATGTAACTGACATGTGTTGTCGTAAAAAAAAAACAATAATAAATAAGGTTTGATACTCTATAAAAAATAAAAAACATTACAGAATCAATAAATGTTTTTGTCCTTTATTTAATTTAAAAAGAAAAACATTTGCATATTATGTTTAATTGGTAGCAAATGTGTAAGTGGTGAGTTGCTGGTAGAATATAAATTACAGACCTGCTTTCTTTTTTTTATAGTATAGGAAGGCGGGCGAGCGTATGGGCCACCTGATGGTAAGTGATCACCAACGCCCATAGACATTGGCATCGTAAGAGATGTTAACCATCGCTTACATCGCCAATGCCCCACCAACCTTGGGAACTAAGATGTTATGTCACTTGTGTTATGTTTCTTGCTTAATCGCTTAAATGACGATTCAACTAGTTAGAGAGCTTGTAATACTTTTACGGCCGAATACTGAAACGTCATTCAAAATGAAGTGGGACTTAATTATTTGGAACGTCATTAATTTCAAAATTTAGTATGCGAAAAAACGTTTCAGTATTCGGCCATTATTGTATTAAATATATATAAGGCTGACTGACTTATACTTAATCAAATCAAGCAACTTAAAATTGAGATACTCGATATTCAAATACCTTTGTTTCATATTGTAAAAGCGCTTTGTAAAATATAAAAAAAATAATTAAAATTGTAAAACAGCAGTACTTTGTATCGCTGTGTTCCGGTTAGAAGGGTGAGTGAGCTAGTGTAATTACAGGCACAAGGGACATAACATCTTAGTTCTCTAGGTTGGTGGCGCGTTGGCGATGTAAGCGATGTCTAACATTTCTTAGATTGCCATTGTCTATGGGCGTTGGTAACCATCAGGTGTCCCATATGCTCGTCCGCTTAACTATATAGTAAATAAAAAAATAAAATAATTGAAAAGTATAATTTTGCGATAACAAGGGCTCATTAATGACCACCAATGTACGATATTTTTACTTAAGCATAATCCTTCTTTGGTAAACACATATAAATAGTCAGTAAGTAGTAGTTAAACCGAGAACCTCGAGCTATCTTACCGACCAACATCCGATAACAGGAGTAATGTACATCTTATGCGTTGAAAAGCTCTCACTCCACTGGTATTTGGCTTCAAACATCGCTTTACTGAGCCAAGGATTTGGCGAACGTCAGCCGAATTGGCCAGTCTTAATGTTATTTACGATAACAATATTTTCTCGTATACCCCTAGCTCTCGCGTGTCATAAATGTCGACTAGTTATCACCGGTGGTTCTGTTTGCGTTTCTTATCTATTCGCTACTATTTAGTTTTTTTTTTAAATTTTAAATGTATTTTATTAAGGAAATAATTTACTAACTCGTTATGCCTGTAATGATGTCGACTGCCTCGTTGGTCAATGCCTAGATATAAGACCGCCGATAATACCTAGGTCCTGGGTTCAAATCCCAGGTCGAGCAATTAAAAAAGTTATTGGAATTTTCTGTAAAAATATTCAGTAGCAGAAAGTTGTCTGTTGGTCCTGCGCCTTAATCCTCTCTGGTCGCGTCAGATTACCGTCCCATCGGATTATGAGAGTGAGAGAATAGAGAGTGCACCTGTGTTTGCACACACACTTGTGCACTATAATATGTCCTGCGCAGTTGGTTAATCTCTCGTCGGTAAGGAAAACGTCATCACCATGTCAAATCTTAGTTTACAATTGAGTTCAATATAGCACAGTGAAATAAAAAAATCCTCTAAAAACACACACACACACACACACACACACACACACAATACTTCGTTAACATGATATCAAAAACACATCGCACTTAATATTATATTAAAGCCTTATTCGTCTTGGCTCTGTTTTCGTTTACACTTATAAGTATATTTTCTGAATAAGTATAAATGTAGTATGAACTATGTTTTGGTGTCGGGCCAAACTACAGCTTTAATTATATTTATGAATCTTATAAGAAAAACTGTAAAAGGATTTTCGCCGAGATATAAAAATAATAGAATCATTTTAATATGTGTTTCAGCCCACTTGCGTCTTCAAACATATAATAACTTATGTTCGTATGTATTTACGAATAAGTTATCTTATTTACTTTGTACATACACTCTAAGCTATTCGCTAACCACGACGCAGATAAAACTCTGTAGAAAAACAAATTAAAAATATTCATATATCTTCCACGCTTGCGGTTAAAACTCGAATAAATTATATGAAATAGATCATATTCATTTTACTAATTATATATATTTGTAATTACGTTTTATTTTAAAACGGACTCATACTTTGTTTAACGAATCAATATTAAAACATAAACAAAGATCGAAATCCAATTATTTATATAAGATAATGAAATATAAATATTACGAAGGATAGTTAAAGTAAATATACATAGAACATATTAATAAATAAACTCAATAGAGAAGCAAGAAATTAAAGAATTTACATAACTCTATATAAATAAAATGATAGAGGTCTGTAGTTGTGCGCGCATCACGGAAAAAGTACTGGATCAATTTAAATGAAATTTTCTATATTATATTTCTTAGACACTTGGACCTTATCAAAAATGATTGCGATATCTTCATTTAATAAAAAGTTATTAAAGTTTCAAGAAACAACGATTAGTGTATGTACTGCGTGTTCAGTGATGTATGTTTAAACAAAGTATATTTTTGCTTGCGATCTTTTTGATGTTTTTTCCTTCGTACATAAGAAAACTTAATATATCAAGCAACGCGGACGAAGTCGCGGGTATCAGCTAATATTAAAAATATATCGTGAGATTTGTCGCCATAGCCGAAATCTGTCAATAGGACATTATCATGAACGATGAGAATCTCAAAAAAAGAGGTTAAGGTGGGTCACAACGCCCGGACTACACGAGAGATACTCTAAGAGCTGTCCTCCATTTTCATGGACCAGAATCATTTACATGCATGTCATGGTAGGCACCACAGTAGTGATGCATCTTCGGTGCTTGGTGACACAGGTATTCGCCAACACATTTAGTGGGTGGTGTATATCCAGAATGGTTTTCACGAACTCCTACCATCATCAGTACATATTATATATAAGCAACAATAAAAGTGTTCCAAAATGATTTTCCGTTAAATAATAAAAAAAAAACATTTTGAATGAATTAAAATTGTTATATAAATAGGTACGTAACAATAGACAACATCATAATATATAATAGACAATGTTTAATCGCGTCCAGGTGTTGTCAGAGCGATAGCCGAAAGAAATACAAAAGCATTTTTTGTCACCTGATTTATCTCTCGAAGTTTCGGCCGCGCTCATGAATAGGACCGATTGTGACCGGACCCTGAATGAGGCCGCTGATACAGTTTGCGCGTTATATACAGAGTGTAACAAAATTCGTGTCCGACCCGTGAAGTGGTTATTAGGTATCGTGTCGGTTCTATTTATGTAAAAAAAATTAAAATATTATGCAAAAAAATTAAACATAAAAAAAAAAATTTTTCATTTTCAATTGTAAATGACGAAAATTTCATGGACAACTGAGGTCATAACCTCGTCTCCGACCTACCCGATAGGTAAAAGCTATCGAGCGCTGACGCCCGCGCCTGTGTTGCAATATAATTGTCGTTATTTAGTGAAATTAAATTTTTTTCAAGTTAAATTTTGCTTAAAATTTTAAAATTTATTACAAAAATAGAACCGTCTAACGATACCTAATAACCACTTCACGGGTCGGACACGAATTTTGTTACACCCTGTATATGAAATAAAACGAAAGGTGGTTTCGGGTCGTCATATACTCCGGGTCGGCATGCTGGCCTGATGAGCGACCAACACATTCGCCTTTTATATATACTTAGCTGTGGCTCGCGGTTTCACCCGCGTATACTTAATAAAAAAATCAGCCTAGAACCTTCCTCGATAGAAGGACTATAAAACAAAAAAAATATCTTTTAAATTCGAACCAGTAGTTGCTGAGATTAGCCGGACAAACAAACTCTTCAGCAATAGATATATAGAGTATAGATATACAGGCTAGCCAATAGGCTCAACAATGCTATGTTATAACGCTAATATGATCGATCAAATTATATGCATCAGTTCTTAATAGATTCTTGTTTAGAAATAAACAAGAGACGAAAGACGAAATAAAAGACGCAGTAATGTTTAATCAATCACCCCCCCCCCCCCCCCTTCAGGACATTTATAGATAAAATTAGTATGTTTAATAACACAGCGAAGAATATTCAATAGGACATCAAATAAATAGTGTCAGAACAGTCGGAATAATTCTATCGACATTCCGAACCAGTGGCAGCTTCCGTTGGACCGACTCGATGACGCGATTGTCTTGTAAAATAACGATTCGGAAGTATTGAGACCGTCGAATTTACTCGAAGAGTCAAAATCGTTATTTTCAACGGGTTTGCTTTTATTTTTAAATTGAAACATGGACGGGCCATTGCGCCACCAACCTTGGGAACTGAGATATCAATTGTGACTTTTGTGACTGTAATTACATTGGCTCACCCTTCAAACATGAACATATGTTAGCGGTAGAATACGTCCAAAGTGGGTGGGACTTGCCCAGACGGGCAATCACGATGCCCTACCACTAAGTACAAATGTAGTGTCATTTATTTTCTTTTCTCTCGTCGATATTCGAGTTCTATGATAAAAAATTGGTTGCCTGTAAAGTCGGTATACGGGCGAAAGTTTTACGTGACAACGACTTTGAGTGGTAAAATAATTTTAATGTGAATATTCATTCGTATAGTAGGAAGAAGGATGAAATAATAGTAACAATTTAAAACATTTATTTATACAAAGAATTATATTTAAAACATTAATTTATACAAAGAATCTCGCACTGAATTTCATATTAACAAAATTTTATTTTTACCTTTACACATACATACGTATTTATACTTAGAAGGGACGCGTGCCTTTCACTTTTTATGTCTGTCTCTCTCTCTCTTAGGCGGGCTAACCATGCCCGAGTGGAAGGGACGCGTGCCTCTCACTCGCTCTCATTGTGAGCGCATAACGTGAGCGGAGCGTAACGCAGTTTCTTGAAGTGTCACCCGGCAAACCAATTTATAAGACGTTGTCACGTCAAAATAAGATTATTTTGCTCGTATGCTTACTTATTATTCAATGATAAATATCATAAAAATACTCACAAAGTATCGCATTTAACAGTTAATTTCCCTGTTATATTGCCATTACGGACCGGTTTAGGGGTGAATTTTTGCCAACGGAAGTGTCATAATAGTCCCTTTGTCGCTAAGGTCCCTCGGACCGTGTCGTAATTTGTCGATGCCATTCTAAAGGTATTATAAATATTTATTAGACCTTGTACGCGTTTAAGGCACGTTTATTGTACGTATTTTTGGGATTTTATATTTTTTGTCATCCTGACTATGATATTATAAATGCGAATGTGAGATTATTTGTTTGTTTGTAACGCTTTCATGCCGAAAAATCTTTTACTAATGAAAAGCTACATTTTATCCCCGTATTCCCACAGGAACTACGCGGGTGAAACCGCGAAAACGAGCTAGTTGCTATATACTTACACGATATCTACGAGTGGAAATGACGACGTTGTTTCGAGAAAACGGCCGCATAAATACTAAATAAAGAGGCGAGATGGACGATGCATGCACTGGAAGACACTTGGAGGTTGTGCAAGTTCCACTTCGAAGGACGTTTGAGCCAGTGTAACTACAGACTTGAAGGACATTAAATCTTACTTCCCAAGGTTGGTGACGCATTGGCGATATAAAGAATGGTTATTACTTCTTGTAGCTCCAATGTCTATTGGCGACGTCTGCCAATCTATATAAATTAAAACAAAAATTAAACCACTTAGATATTACATGAATGGTTTCAAATCCGGACAAGCGCCGCTAAATAATCACGTGTCTACTTGATTTGAGTTTATAATTCATTGTGTGTCGGATAAAAGATATTTACTTATATTCATGCCAACCGACCTCTCTCATGAGAGACCTTCGGCCATTTCATTATATATGGACTGTTTCTTATTAGAGTTTACCGCTAACATATATATCTATGAAATACCATAACGAACGTTTTTAACACCGCAAACTATGAAGTACTAGCGTTTTTCCCGCGGTTTTACCCGCGTAGTTCCCGTTCCCGTGGGAATACGGAGACAAAATGTCGCCTATGTTACTCGCTGATAATGTAGCTTTCCATTGGTGAAAGAATTTTTTAAATCGGCTTAGTGGTTTAGGCGTGAAAGCGTCACAAACTTACTTTCGCATTTATAATATTAGTTAGGATAACAGAAATCATCAAAGCTATGTATTGTGAATTGTGAAATGTTTAATAGAAAAGTTGGTCACAGTAGTCAAGTAGGTATAAGAAACGCGAATTGAGCGATGGATGTAAGACATTAAAACTGCTCGATCGAACTGTCGTAATCATCGAAGTGTGACGAATTGATCGATCGTTTTCGAAGTTGTACGCGTAGTACAAATTTTATTCTTGTTTTTTTGGTTTTTTTTTATTGCATTGGAAGGCGGACGAGCGTAGGGGCCACCTGATGTTTAGTGGTCACCAATGCCCATAGACATTGGCAATGTAAGAGATGTAGACCATCGCTTACGTCACCAATGCGCCACCAACCTTGGGAACTAAGATGTTATGTCCCTTGTGCCTGGAATTACACTGGCTCACTCACCCTTCAAACCGGAATACAGCAGTACCAAGTACTTCTGTTTTGCGGTAGAATATCTGATGAGTGGGTGGTACCTACCCAGACGAGCCTGCACAAAGCTCTACCACCAAGTAATTAAAACAGTAAGAATATCAGTATCAGAATATTACTCTAAAGTTAAACTTTAACAGCTTTAATTATAAGCGTTATTTGGCGTATTGTTACACACTGATATATCTCTCTTTCTGTCATCATTGATTCGACATTCGAACGAAGAAGACACAGCATTGTTTCAGTAACCGACCTCCGAACATTATTAATAGGTAAGGCCGATAATGCACTTAAGCAATATATTTATTTTGCTTTATTTTGCTCAAACAATTGTACGTCACATAATGCTATCTAGGCGTCTAACTTGTAATAATACTACTTAATTGTTCTCAGTACATTTTCGACTATCGTTAACTAAATTATCCCTGAAATTAATTATTAGAAACTTCACGTAGCACAACGCCGCCTGTTGAGATGGTAACTCGATTGTTGGAAATGAATGCTTTTCCATCCATTTTTTTTTTAAGGAAACCGAGAAAAAACTACACAGACCGAATCGGAGGAAAAATCCTGTAGGATAATAACCGTAAGAAATAACTTCTCTTTCTTTTATAAATATATTTTTACTCATTTTAAAAGAAAATACGTTATCTTCCTGATTTATAACCTCGAATAGCGGAAAAAGCGCTTCGGAATAGCGACCGCACTCAGCGCTTCTCCTCGCTTCCGATTAAGCGGAAATAAAATAGTCCAATGTTGTTTAGTTTTTTTTTTGTTATTATCATATTTTATTCTTTAAAAACAAACATTTTTATAGCCTAAGCTCAAGCTGGACCTGAGTAACATCAGACGGTAAACATAGTATTTAGTAAATTAGACGGGACGGTTGGCGTGGTTGGTAGACTGGCCATTCGCGCCGCAGGTCGTGGGTTCGATTCCCACCCAGGGCAAACATTTGTGTACATGAACATGTCTGTTTGTCTTGAGTCTGGGTGTAATTATGTATATAAGTATGTATTTACAAAAGAAAACTAATATATGTATATATTAGCTGTCTAGTAATAAGTATAAGCTCTGAGAAGTTTGGGATCAGATTACCGTGTGTGAACAATGTCCCAGGATATTATTATTATTATTAAATAATAAATTTCATAATATTTAATTACAATACGCTGGCGGACAATTATACTAACACAGTATATAAACATGTATATTTTTTTCTTAAAATTTAAGTAAGTTTTGATTTATACTTTAAACTTTGTAATCTTACATCAACCGCTATAAAGTAAACTAATGTAGAATGTAAAATACGTTAGTCTGCTTATGTAAAGAGTAACGTAATATCCTTCTTAAGCTGTTCGCATAATCGGCCGACTTACTGAGAGTAAATTAAAAGAGAAGTTATTGGAAGAGGTAAATTTAAATAATGTTGATCGCAATTACGTGCTGTGCTTTTATAATGCGTTTTATGTGGGAAGGCGGGATATATGGTTCTATTGTTTGTGAGAGACGAGATTGTCCAGTGGCTAGAACACGGGAATCTTACTAAGATTGCAGGTATGACCTTAGTTCAAGCACAAAATAATTTTCATGTGTTTAATATTCAAATGAAACACACCCTCATATTTTTATCAACCATCCTGCCTTGGAGCTTGTGGTGGCATTAGATCCAAAACATTTATTTATTTCTAAATAGGAGGCTTTTGTTGCCAACAAACGGACATTTACAGGCTCTTATTACTTATTTGTTTGTTCATGTGTGAGTGAAATCGTAAATTTGAGTGTAATTTAAATTAACGAATAAGTCAATAGTTAAAAAAAAATACGAGGGTTACATAATAAATTAAAATGTTCATCACAATATTGGTATAAAACTAAAATCCTTTCAGTGTTTCTAGTTTCAATTATTTTAAAGTGTCGGTCAACCTATTTCATTCATTCAATGTTAAAACGATTTAAAAAAGAAAAATATTTTTTTGTAAGGTTTTCAACTAAAAATTCGGATGAAATTAAAAGGGGACGCTCGCGATGAATGAAATTTTTGATTTTATTGTTCCGTAGTGAATAATTTTAACATTTGACGAGCCGGTTGGCGTGGTTGGTAAGATACTTGCCGTTCATGCCACAGGTCGTGGGTTCGATTCCCACCCAGGACAGCCATTTGAGTGCAAACATGTCGGTTTGTCCTGAGTCTGAAAACTAGTATATGTAAGTATATCATAGTCTGGTTTCCATAGTATAAGCTCTGCTCATCAATCATGTTCCAGGATTTTATTATAATTACTACGAAGAGGTAATATTGAATTATCCTTCCACTCAACTGTAACCGTACTTTATACTGTGTTAATGAGTGAGCCAGTGTAATTACAGACACAGGGGACTTAACATCTTACATTCCAAGTTGGCATCGTACTAACCGTGTAGTGGAGTAGTTAATTACAACGTTAATGTCTGTTTCTAGACTATTTACTATCACTTGGTCCATTTGCATTTATTTATTTATAGTGAAAAAGAAACTAGCGTCAATCCATTGGGCGAACTATCATTTAAAAATTTCTTACGAAAATATATATTGTGAATTTGACAGTCTGGAACCTTTTTTTTTACCTTATTACAGTAATATTTTTATTCATAGTAATGAGACTCGTGAAAAAAATTAAAAAAGTTGAAATATAGAAGAAAAATCCGTACTGAACTTTGATAATTGGAATATATACTCATAATATTTTAGCTAAATTAAATAACTCATACCCGAAGGTTATCTGAGAGAGATTACTGTTTCAACAAAAACAATATGAGACCGCATTTATATAATTTTTCTGTTAGTTCACTTTATTGTATTATCTATACTTATAAATATTGAGACGTTTTTCTGTAACGCCTAAGTGAAAAACACTAGTAAATAATAGGAACTACAATATACATAAATCTATTAGAATGTGCATCGCGTTTCGTTGAAGGTTTCTATTATATACAATTATTATATAAGTACCTGCTTCTACCTCTCAGTTTCAACCGCTTTAAATTAAGACTATTGACCTACGAATATTGACTAGCGAACAGAGTGAAAATAATGCTCTTGTATTATATAATAATCCAGTAAAAACCTGTGAATGTCTCACTGCTGGGCTATGGTCTCCTATCTTTTTTTTTCGGAGGAGAAGATTTTAAAGCTTATTCCAACACGTTGCTCCAATGCAAGTTGATGAAACACGTGACTGAATTTGAAAGCAGTGAACGGAGACGTAGGCACGTTTCCTCATGATGTCTTCACCTCCAAGCACGAGTTGAAGTATAAACACATATTAAGCACTTGAAAATTCAGTAGTGCCCGGGTTTGAACCCACGGTCATCGGATAAGATTCACGCGAAGCGAGCCATGTCGGCTACTTTATTATTTAATAAAACCAAATTTTAAGTAATGATTTTCGAACATTAAGGATTAGCTAGCGTCTCATATATGGTTTCGTCGTATTATTTTGTTCATGTTTGTACCGGATTCGATCGATCACCGGTTTGTACACAGAGCCCTCTGACCTCCCAACACTAGAGGGCACAATAGCGAAAGGGGTTCGAATAAACGTCTCATCCAAGAGGCTCACTCGAACACGTTAAGCTGTTTGTGGTAAGATAAAAGATATAAAGGAAAAAATGTGTCTGTTTGTTATCGCTAATCTCGGAATATATAAGACTAGCTGATATCCGCGACTTCGTCCACGTTGCTTGATATATTACCAAAGTTTTCTTATGTACGAAGGAAAAAACATCAAACAGATCTATCTAGGCCATGTGTCTAAGAAATAAAATTTAGAAAATGTCATTGAAATCTATCCAGTATTTTTTCCGTGATGCGCGCACAACTGCAGACCTCTATCATTTTATTTATATAGAAGATAGATAGATAAATATCGACTCGAATACCAGAGATTATTTTTAATACAGTTTAGTAACAGCCCGAATGTCCTATAGTTGCTTACAACTTAAGAGCGTTCCTAAAGCTAGCAAAAATTCAATTTTCATCCCCGCGTCGGTTACGCCCCTTTCGACACGTGCCCCATTTCTATTCTTTTTTTATATTGTGATGGACAATTTGTGACATAATATCTAAAATAAAACACGAAAAAAAATACAGTTCTAAGATTGTTTTAGATAGAAAACTTACAGCCAAACAGTAGTACCTGGTATTGTTGTGTTCCGGTTTGAACGGTGGGTGAGCCAGTGAGAATTCTGGCACAAAGAATATAACCCAGTTCTTAAGGCTGGTGGTGCATTGGCGTAAGGATTGGTTGATTTTTCTTACAATGCCAATGTCTATGGACAGTGGTGACTCCTTACCATGAGGTGGCCCATTTGACGTACCGATTACCAATTCTTTAAACAAAATAAACTATTCTTTCTGTCTTTTTTTTCAATTGAACGAAATATTTAATATAGAAGGAGATCACTGAGCTAAACGATGCTCTCGAAGATCTGTTATGTTCACAGGACATTGTTTGAATTTAACTCATACCAGTCACCGGTCGAAGAGTTCTCAGAAGTTTTCGAGTATAGTGGCTATGCACGCAAAGTTTTAGGAATCGATTACAATTTAAAATATAAATAGCGATTCGATCAAGCAATTTTGTATCGACATTTTACAGTTGTCGATTAAATGCAATGATATTATAAGTAAAAAGGTGTAGATAGGTTACAAGCACTCCGTGAGCAGTAGTTCGAAATCAAGATTACTATCAACACTTCACCTCAGTATTATGTCACCATTGTCAATGGATAGACGTCACGTAGCGAGTACAATTATAATTAAAAGTGACCCAAAATAACCAGAAATCCCGTCGTGTGTTATGAGATATTGCACAAATTATACTATCAAAACTTCTTAAACTTAAGGATTCACTTCTCATTAGTAATTTTACTATTTATCTTAATATTTTCACAAATCAAATAATATATTCGTAAAATATGACGTTAGAAATGAATGAATGCAACAAAAGTATATTAATGAACGAGTGCAATAGAGATAGACGACGTTACTGATCATAGAGTAAAACACAAACAGTGGTGGCAGTTGGCTCACCTATAATAATTTTATATGTTTGTATAATTAATACAAATGAAAAAGAATATTAAATTATTAATTATATTATATTACTAAATTGAAATCAAAATATAAATAATCATTTTTTTCAGTATGTCGTAAAGAAGATGTTTATTTAGAAGTATAATTGTTTCTAGATTTCCATCGAAAGGTGCATCCAGTGGGTTGATATTGTTTATTTGATATTAATTTTTTATATTTTTGATAGTTTGCCTATTTTAAATTAATTTTTAGTACTTTTACAAAATGAATTTATGAGTAATCGCATTCATAGGCATAAATCCGGGTAAGAAAAACGTAGTGTCTGATAATTTATTCTATGTCGTTTCTTTGACACGAGACGATGCACTCTCGCAAATATATTCGTCTTTTTTTCACTCGTGATACTTAAATCATGCCACCCTACTTTAGCGACGAATCGTAATATAGTGTGTATATCGCAATATAAAGTTATTTATGTGTGCGTAACAGTGTCATTTTCGTAGATTGAATGCTATGTATGTAACCTATCTACACCTTTTTACTTATAATATCATTGATTAAATGTAAATCTATCACCACCGGTACGAAATTTAGATTCGACTACTTATATACTACTTTTCCTGCAATTAACATTGGCCTGTTAATTGAATGCATTTAAAAAGCAGTAAACACCTTATTCGGGAAGCTTTTAATGTCTATTTTGTGCCTCAGTAGCTACTCTTTTTTACCAATAATTATGTGATGTTAAAATTCTACTAAAAACTCTTTTTTATCACACATATTATCTAGTATTGAGTAATATGATTCATTTATAATTGATATTAAAAAAAAAATATCCTGCATAAAAATCAACATTGCAATTACTATGAACCAAAATTATACAATTGTGCGATAATTGTGTTCCATTTGTCAAAAAATTGGAGCGCACTTGAAGCGAACAGCTGTCACATTGACGCAATCTGAGAAGGACCTCGTTGGGACATCAAATCGAAAGCGTCTGCTATTTTAAACTTCCTGTACACAGTCACGGGCTGGGGGGATCATCGAGTGCTCTATCCGCTTTAGACACATACGAGTACGTGCCTTGCACACGATAGCGATTACAACACTATTCTATGATTGTACGATGCACAGTATATTTGTCCTACATTTCCACTCTCTCCTACTCTACTCTACATTCCTCGTCGATTCATCTAAACTGCTGATTGTAGTTTTTAATTACGAGCAAACGCTGAGTTTCACTTGCTTAATTAATAATGATAATTCATTTCATGCCCCGTCAAAATCTGCCACTAATCCACATTAAAGCAGCGTAATAGAATAAGCTCCAAGTATTTCCTTCGAGAGGAAAATTAATTTACTTGTAGTGGGACGTTTACAGGTTGTTACTATTTCAGTTATCACGCGTATAAAAATTGAGTCAATACGACGAGTATAAAAATAAAAAGAGAAAACTCACCTTGGCAAATTCGATTTTGAGAGTGCAGCATCCGGAGTAAATGTCGCAGCCGTGTAGGGCTTCTTTAGCTCGTGTCGCAGATTCGATGCTCTCGAACTTGTGGCGTTGAGTTAAGGTTTATTTTTCTTTGAGAAATGCGGTTATTGGCACATATAACATGTACGACATTGATTGAGAAATGGTTAACTTCGTAAATTAAATACACGCACATGGCAAATTCATTAAAGTACCTAATTGTTTTTTTTTAGATTTTAAGACAATATTCAAAATAAACATTAAAATAAAGTATATATATATAAGAGTAAGTAAATATACATATGTAAGCACTCCTACATAATGAAGGTGAATCTTTGGATGTTTTTATTATTGTCTTAACAGCAAAACAGATTTGGTCTCGAATTAATGGATA
Source organism: Nymphalis c-album (assembly GCA_963151315.1). NCBI lineage: Eukaryota > Metazoa > Arthropoda > Insecta > Lepidoptera > Nymphalidae > Nymphalis > Nymphalis c-album. The sequence continues at coordinate 1,133,410 of OY720612.1, forward strand.
GCTACTTACACCTGGATTAGCACATAAAGTACTTCCCTTGTTCTTTTTCATTAAATAAATGTATGTACGTCCTTATGGATTCCCATCACATGACGTTACCTTAATAGCACACAATGGTTGAAGTACTCTACGACACATAACGCTAGTCAATCTATTGACAAAATAATTTCTCGGCTCTTTTTCTCTCGGATTTGATGATTACTTTTTGTGCCTCTTTGGCGAAGTCGAATTTAAGACTTTTTTTGTCACTCTAACAAGAACACTCTATAATAAAAATTATATCAGATAAATCGTTTGTTATTTACATTAATGATGATGATTTCGGCAACAACGATTTTTTTGACGAGACTAGCTAACTACGTAAAAACTATTATACCGCGTTGTACAAGAATGTAACAACCAACAAAACATTTCACTAATTTGACTAAATGTTCAAACACGGCTGAAGAATATTGATTATGAACCGATATAAACTTTACTACTAGAGAGATATAAATACTTTCTTATCTCATGATCGCTTTAGCGCGTCTAATATTATTACATCTAATATTGCGATTAGAATATGGATTTCCCAATAATACACACATACACAGGTACATTGTGTAAGTAAATATATGTATATGTATACATGTATGTATGTAAATATAAGATCAACATTGGATAACATAAAAGTAAAACTAAAAACTCTTCATATATCCTACGTCTGGTGCCAGTTCTCCTGTCTTGTTAAGGGGAAGATTTTATGCACACATGGTATTGGAATAAGACCAAACCCTTCTCCAAAGGCTCAGCAGTGTGATCAAATAATAATAAGAAGCTAGCAAAACTATTGCTATTTCCTTAATAGCTGAATAAATTACAAAGTTATAACTAATATTATTATTATTTTCTTATATTATATTCAAAATCGCTACCCGCTCCTAATCTAATATATTTTTTGTCGTAGACGTCGACAGCCGAAATTTAGTCTGAAAGTTGGACAAATTTGAATAAAACTCTCAGAGAATTGACAAAAAACAATTTGGACAAAAGTTTTAATAGTATGTAAATTTTACTGGATATTAGACGCTACCTTTCCTTTGATGTAGGAACAAGATATAATATAATTCTCGGTACATTTCGATATATATTATTAGAGTAAACTTAGTTTTAATAAAGAATTAATTTACAACTTGGTGGTAGAGCTTTGTGCAAGCTCGTCTGGGTAGGTACCACCCACTCATCAGATATTCTACCGCAAAACAGCAGTACTTGGTACTGTTGTGTTCCGGTTTGAAGGGTGAGTGAGCCAGTGTAATTACAGGCACAGGGACATAATATCTTAGCTCCCAAGGTTGGTGGCGCATTGGCGATGTGAGCGATGGTTAACATCTCTTACAACGCCAATGTCTATGGGCATTGATGACCACTTACCATCAGGTGGCCCATATGCTCGTCCGTCTTCCTATGCTATAAAAAAAAAAAAAAAAAAACAACTTTTCATAAGATTCTATATTTAAATACACCATCAAGAAAAAGTAAATATCTAAAGATCCATCCATTTAAGAAAAAAAAATGTTATCCACATTAATCTCAATCAATCGACTGATCTTTGTAAGAGAGATCTGTAAACATTTAAAATTATACAACGACAGACAATTTCGCTGATAGATGAAATACGTTACTATTCAATACATCGGCTACCTTTGAAACGTCCGATCGCTACGCAGGTCGATGGACAACTGACCTTCAAAAGAAAAGCCGACCGTTACACCGTGACGATTTTGCACTACGAATAAGCGAATAGTCGCCTTGTTTTAATGACTCAGTACTAAAGAACAATCAACAGGTTAGTTAGTTCTTTTTTTCGTAATATCGTTAAGGTCGGAATTTATGCAATTTATTTATAATTATCAAAATTCACTTCACATTTAAAAAGTTTACTGTAATTAAAAGGAAAATATTTTCGATTGCAAATTACATCAGCCCTTTATTAATTCAGAACGAAAGTCAATTCACGAAAAAAAAAGAAACTTAAACTATATTGAACTATAACAAAAAAACACCGTTTAAAACAAAAAAAAAATTAAACGATTTCAAATGAGTCAACCGTTTAAACTTCAATATTTCAAAACATCACACTCTAATACAAAAAAGAATACATTACAAGACACTCCTATTCATCAAATAGATAAAAAAACACATACAAGAAAAGATTAATCACCGACATTTTTTCTGAACGAACGAATATACATAATGAACGAATGAAAACATTCATTCGTCAGACACGGCACGGTGCGGTGTAACATTCCACGTGGCACGTGCTCCATATATTTCGTCGTTAGATTTTTTTCAAACGCGCCGCCGTAAATCAAATCGTCTAGTTTTATTTATTACTTTTAATCTGAATCAAGTCACATGTGTTTTGTTTTTTACGATGAGATTGTTGACTAATGACTTTAATATAATTAAGTTGTTTTATTTTCTATTGTTTCGTGAAATAATAATGCTTTTTTAAAGCCAGAAGTTTTTGAAATATTTTTTGGGAGCGATGAGAATATTTAGTTAATCAAGTGGCTAGCTTTTAAAAACCGTAGACACCCGAGGGTCTGGGGTTCAAATCCAAATTATGTCAAATCAATAAATATAATTGGATTTTATTTTAATATTATTTTATTTATTAAGCTAAGAGTCTGAAAATTAACGCTTACAACTCCCACGCCTCGGAAAGCATTTAAGCCGCTAAAGATACGCCCGATTTATTTCCGGTTGTGACTATTTCCGGTCACAACAAAACATTATTTGCAAAGCTAATCTATAAATAAATTCCAAGTCAAAACAAATACTGATGACGATAATGATAAAAGTAGTTATTATTAAATTTTAAAGACCACTCCATGAAAATACTATTTCAGAGAATCCAATCCATCTCCCGTACTAAATGCTTTAAACCTATTTTTACAAACGACTCAATTTATGAATTCCAACAAAAGAAACCTTAAAATCATCGATATAAAGTTCAAAATAAGAATACAGTACGATGAAATAATTTATTTTACGGCTACAATAAAGAAGTTATGATACTCAAAGGAAAAGTGGGTAGTTTGAAATTGTTTATATTAAAATATTAATGGTTGTTTTTAACAATACATTATTTGGTAGAAATTAATGTTTAGAAAAAAATGTAAGTAACCCTGTGAATGCCTCACAGCTGGGCTAAAGCCTTCTTCTATTCATCTTCAGAAGAAGATTTGAAGGCACAGTTACATTAAAAAAGGCAAGATTTACAAATAACTAAGCAATTAGATTTTTAGTTGCGGGACAAAATAACCAGTAAAATTAGCACTACGTTATAAAAACAAAGATACCTCTGAAGTTTTATCTCTCATAAACCAAAAAAATCTTTTACAATTTTTTATATTAAAAACTATATAGAACGGGAAAATGTATCTTTGGCATAATCCTCTCCTACGTAAAATTAATACGAATGGTTTAACCCATTTCGCATTGCACCGTCCACCTGTTGGTCCATCATGATTAAAACCATCCAGAGATATCAAAACGAATTTCAACCTTATTCTGTAACACATAATGTACTAAATCGTATAATAACGAGGCACAGGTATATCGGTATATTTTCATAAAAAAACACTATCAAATGTTAAGACGTGTTTATTTATGTATCCTTTTTACTGCTAACGATATAGGCCATAGCGATGGCTGTTGAGTCGTGGTGTGAGTGCTAGCGGTGAAATGTATAGACAAAAAAAACCTAAAATAAATATTTATTTTAAGAATCAACGTTGTATGCGTTAACAATTCAAAATTCGAATTAAAATATAAAATATACTTTAATTTAGAATAGTTTTTGTTTTTCTTTAAAATGTTCATAAATAAGGCTTTTATCTGCACCAATATTATAAATGCAAAATTAAGTGTCTGTAATGTTTTCTTAGCTAAACATGCGGACGAAAGCTAGTACTCTAAAAACTTATTCCAAGGTTAGAATCTATATACAAATACTTGGTGGGCTTCTACCTTGTACGTTCTCGGTAGCTACCACTCGGTAGCTACCGAGAACGTACAAGGTAGAATACGAGTAAGTGGTGACCACTTACCGTCAGGCAAATACTTATTTGTCTACCTATATTAAATAATCTAAGGACACTTCCGTAACACTTATGTTATAAACATCCAAAGATTCGTATAAAATATATTTTAATTGTATTGCTCATTGAAAAGGATATTCAACCATCGCCTGTACACCATTCTTCTTAAAGACGACAATCCTCTGCACCTGACCGTGCGGCGTGCTGATCGTGTGTATGACATCCTGAAACAAAAGAAAAACAATTAACAATCAACTTACAACAAAATTTAAAACGTACAAAATTACTTATAAACGATCACTTGTGCTGTTTAGTTAAGCGCTTGTTTCTCTCTTTCTGTCACTAATAATTTGTCGTTCGAAAAAAGAAGACACGGCATTGTTTAATTGATCACCCGCTTAACAACTTCTCTATTAATCTTTTAGGATTTAGCCGAAAACAAAATTAAAAAAATATGTTGACTCTTTCTCGTGTGTGAAGTTAGAGTATTTGTGAAGAAAGGGATAGCAAGAGTTTTACTTCTGTCAAATTAGTTTAAAGGAATATCGAACAGAATCAGCAAAGAGGTTCCAGCTAGTTCTCTAATATAATGACTCCAGCAGTGGTCAAAATTCGACCGCAATTGCTAATAAATATTAGATTTAAAATTATATATTAATTGTTTTATTTTTTTCTTCTATGTATAATTATTTTAATTACAGTAAGCGAACCCTGCTCGCGTGTGCAATAAAAATGTAACGAATGAATGAAATATCAAAAAACAACGAACGATAGATAACAAATGTGTTTAATTTTTTTATTTAATGTATTTTTATGAACGTTAACTATGTCAGAACTCAGATCTCACAGCCTTCCGAGCGCGCAATGTGCTCAAAAATGGGGTATCTGGCTTTCTCTTTACGTATTAACATACAGATTCTTAGAATGAATTTTTAAATCCAATTCCGAAATAGTCTATAGTCGAGATACAGAACACGTGAAACTAAATTGAAGGGTTTCGATACGAGCGAGCGAGTTTTTCTGACGAAACTTTTGTTTTTAATTTAATTTACCTCGAGCTCGGCGGCAAAGAAGAACACTGTAACAACATTTCGGGACATCCGTATATCATTATCTGTACTAATATATAAACCTGAAGAGTTTGTTTGTTTGATCCGGCTAATCTCAGAAACTACTAGTTCGAATATGTATAAAAAATATTTTTGTGTTGTTATAGTCCTTTTATCGTGGAAGGCTTATTTTTATATATTATATTTTTATTAATTATACGCGGGTGAAATTGCGGGGCGCAGCTAGTATATTATAAAATATAGTCCGTCTATTTGAATGCGATTAATTCAAAATCCAACTAACGGATTTTCATAACGTTTTCACCAAAGGACGAAGTGATTCTTGAGGTAGGTTAACATGTAGGAAAAATGTCATACCGACTGATAGCTTTACTGTGTACCGCGTAAACCGATACGAGTTATATGTAATACGATATAAAAGTTTCATGTAGAACATTATTCAGACAAGCAAAGCCGGGACGAATAGCTAGGTTATATGTATATACTAATAATAATAAACATTATTTTCATATTGTATTCAAAGATAAATTCCAGAAAAGGACATAGGATATCCGACAAACTACCTCCATAGGCAGACGAAGCCTCGAGCAGAAAGTTGTACCTAATAATAATGAGAAGCTGACAGATGCCGCATGACGTCACAAGGGAGGCTATGATCAATGTCCGAACAGAGTTTTACGCCTTCACGTTACGTTTCAGAGGTATGTGATGTGGGACGTAATTAACTTGGAACCTTGTCGTCGTGTACGACGGTGTAATCGAATTTATGTACATATATATATATATATATATATATATATATATATATAGATTATAGACGATCGTATATACGCATTACAGTGTAAATACATATACGTATATGTAGCTTTATCCGTATGACATTACAATATAATATTATAAAAATAATCGTCATTGTTTCGCCAATAAATCTAGACATATACTAGTATAACTGTTTAAAATCCGAGTGGTACTTTCGTCGTGATGAAATTAACACTTTAAAAGTTGACTTTAGATCTGATCTGATGCACATTTTAGTTTCACGATGTACAAGAGACGTCCTTATCGCTAAGCACAACAGAGATCTCTTCGCGAACCTTAAGGTTGCCGAAAGAAACAGAAGCAACAAAGGTAGAGCTGTATATAACACGTGTAATGTACATAGCATAAATAACACATAAAACCTTTTAGAAATACATTATAATAAAGTTACAATAACCTTAAAAATAAATAATTATAAATCCTTTATGAAAATTAATTAAATTATATACAAAGTATAAACAATATTAAATAAAATGCGATTTTTTTTTATTTGTTACGCTGTCACTTCTTAACTACTCAACCGATTCGAACTGAAAAGGACATATTCAAGACACCTACACCCTCATACACAGACGAAGCCCCAGCATCGAAACTAGTTACATTATAAATACGAGATTTAGGAACCAATTAATTTAACAACAATGAAACTTCACGAGACGATACAGCGGAACATCGTCTAACTTCTGACCGCAACGCCCTTAACTTACAAAGTCGGATACCAAATTGTTCTAAGCACTACTTAGTAACAATAAGTAACTAAATATTTATTATTGTGTTTATATATACAGTGTATATATATAGTATGATGTATTATTGCGAAGTTACCTAATAAAGAATATTATTAGGTAACTTTATTGCAAACAAATTTATGAAATACTTAAAAAAAGAAATAATTTAAAGCATAATTCTAATGTATCGACGGAAATAGTCATGAGTGGTCTAGTTGAATAAAACAAACTGTATATTATCCAGTAAATAAAAATGTTATTTGTCACATGTAAACTTCAGTTGTATGACAATAGAGAAAAATATGGTAAAGTTGGTACGGAAATGTGACGCACAAATTGGGCTTAATAATGCGTACAGATCTATTGTTGTGGTTTCAATAGAAACGAAAATAAAGTTGATAACGGAGTTTGTTTGACTTACACGTTATATAACCATCGAATGAAATAATACAATAATATACTTAATTAAAATTATATTGTAAAATTATATAATAATGAATTATCTCTATGCAAATAGGAATATCTCTCTATAGATCTATATCAATATATCATGTGTTTGACAAACAATTTGTCATTTTGTCAATAAATACATTTTTGAAAAACTAGTAGAAAAAAATACAAATTTATAATTATATGTTCTCCTCAAAACTTTAATATCAATTATGTAACTGCTTCAAAATATATCGTACGTCACTTCGAATTATATAAATTCTAATACATGATTAAAATTTTAAATTAAATTCAAACTTATATCGGTAGCAAAACTCATTGTTGTAAGGAAAAATTGAGTATAAGCCAACATCCTATACTAGAAATTCTTTTCAGTTTAAAACTTAAAAGAAAAGGTTATTGTAAATTTGGCATAAGATCAAGTAATAAGTAAAATGTTTTATAAAAATCAATAGAGAACGCTCGCTGCTAAGGAAATTTAAAAAGTATTTATGAATGTGGTAATGAAGTAAATTATGTAAAACAGTTTATTCTTCGACAGAATATAATACATTGAAACAATATTGCGAACATGCTGGTAATTAAAATAAAATACTATTGACAAAGGTAATATGTAGTTATAGTTTAGTTACAGAAATGTTATCAAAGAACAGTGCGTTTGGGTGGATTTGTTGTTTGTTGTAGACAATACATGTTGTCTACTGCTTATTGAGTGTATATTCTCCTACTTATTACGTATATTATTAATTATATATATTTTGCTTTTTTTGTATAAAAATGTATATAATAACTAGGACTTTGACCGCGACTTATAGCATTGACCGTTAAGCATCTCTCTGTGAGTTTGTTTGTAAGAGGTTTGATCACTAGGATCTCTAACTTAGTAAGCCCTTGGGTCATTTTTTAAATATTGTTAGTCTTAAGTCCATTTTTTTCTGTGTGCCAGAAATATAATTACCATTCAAAAAAAGATTATATCAAAGAACTCGAGTCGGTAGAAAAATATAATTTGAAATTAGAAAAGTTCTCATCGTCATACAATATCAAAGCAGTTTACAAGTTCCAATCTAGTTTCTAGACACGTCTTAGGTCCGAGGCTGGGGCGCTGGATGCTCGAACTCGGGAGACGTTGTCTGGGGGAAATTGGAAAACACGAGACATTTAGTTAGTCGGAAGGGTAATGCAATCTTCGTACTAGATTGTGTTCTCATCTAGAGTGTGTCGTGTGTTATACTCGGCACATGTTTAAGCTCATGGGGAAAATCTCAAGACGATAAAAAGATAATTTGATAGATTATTAAAGCTAATCTCTTGATAGCGATGTAAAATTCGCAGGTTCATTCTTGACCTATTAAACTATTTTAGTCCTGACACCAGCTGTACGGTTAATTGAAGACGTAAATAAGAATATTAGCAATTCGTTATATAAAGCCGAGACGGCTTAATGGCTAGAACGTGGGTATCTTAACTGATGATCGTGCGTTCAAATCCGGGTGCTGGAATAAGCTCCAAACTTGAATTGAATTGTTAAGTATTCCTTTTTTTTGATAAATAAGAATGTATCACGCAATACAAGCTAAGATGGCTCAATGGACGAAACACGCAGATCGTAACTGTATATTGTAGTGTATGTCTCGGTAAGCACTACAAGGATTCCATGTGCTTAATTTGTGCGATAAGTGAACGCACGGAACAAACTCAACTCTGCACTTGATACTAGACTGTCTATCATTGAAGCGTATAGGCGGTTAGACGGCACCTTAGAGGTCCTCTATCCATTAGGATATGATAATGATAGGCGGGGGGGGGGGCATATCTGTAATGTTAGCCTATCATCGTAGCGCTTGTTAAACGTTCTTACTGAAAGACAAGTGATATCATTTCTATTGTATTTTATTAAGTAGGTGATCAACGTGTTAAATATAATATTTCCCAGGCCACTTACAGGCTTTACAACGTTCTTAAAACGATGACATTTATTTGAATTTAAAATAAAATATAAATAAAAGTAAAATGATTCAAAAAATACATTACAATTTTTCTTCAAAGTCAGTAAAAGTCAGGGAATAAATATTATATTAAGAAAAGTTACGCTGTACTACAATATTTGTTTTATTCTGGATTTATGGAACTAGACAATTACATTGTAATAATTTATTACAAAACTCATCATTATCGATTGATTTTTTTTCCGTTTATAAATAAATCGAACCGATATGTTGAATAATTCACCAGTGACAATTGAAATAAATCTAATACTAGAATTTACTTTAAAATTATATATGTACATATGTATATACAAAAAATCTATTACATATCACAAGTCAATTGTTCAATTTTAATTTTAACAATTCATATATCTTTTTACTAAACTCACTTGGTGGTAGAGCTTTGTGCTAGCTCGTCAAGGTGGGTACCACCTACTCGTCAGATATTCTAATTGTTGTGTTCCGGTTTGAAGGGTGAGTGAGGCAAAGTAATTACAGGCACAAGGGACATAACATAGTTCCCAAGGTTGGTGGCGGATTGGGGATGTAAGCGTTGGTTAACGTTGGTGACCACTTACCATCAGGTGGCTCGTATACTTCGCCTTTTTATTTTTATAATTGAAGTGCAACATTAAGTACCTTGGATAGACCCGGTATTTGAGCTCATATTTTTGATTCATCATTCATTGCATTCATATAAATAATCTGATTTATATTATAAAATTGATAACCGAATTAAGGTAATTTTCGGACTAGTCAATGTTCCTGCGATAAATTCTCTCGTAAGGAATATTTGTGAGTTCACCTGAACCGTACTGCCTCGAGGGCCCTTCTCCTTTAAGTACTTTTCCATTTATTTTAGTACGTAGATAAGTAGACTCCACGAGTTATTTTCTCAACAATAGTCGATCCAATTCAATTAGAGAAATTGGAATGCAGATTCAAACATAATGTTTTCGGTTTTCGGTGCTTAATAGGATATTGGAAACTAAAATTTGGTTTGCCGGTAACTCCAAATATGTAAGTCATTTTAAATATCTATAGAAATAATATCTAAGGTATATATTTAATATTAAATTTACAACCAACATTTGAGCAGCGTGGTGGAATTAAATCCAAAACCTTCTCCCCAAAAAACAAATGGTTGTCTGTAAAGTCGGTTTACGGACGATAGTTTAACGTGACAACGTCATAACAAAATATTGATGAAATTACGGACGCATAGGCCAATCGAGTGAAAGAGAGATAGATGCGGCGCATGCGTACAATCAGCGTAATGGGACAATCAGCGTAACGGGACAATGAGTCATCCTTTTTCGTGCATGCAGCCAGCGTTCATCGATTTATTAGACGTTGTCACGTCAAAAAATTCTCAGCAGAGGAACATTCACAGGCTGTTACTTTACTTAACCGATGGGGTCGAAATTTAGATTCTACTAGAAGTTTATATGGAAGTTACGTTTTCACATTTGTTTCATGTTTTAATTAGTTGGTAGGGCTTTGTGAAAGCCCGTCTAGGTGGGTGAGTAGGTACCACCCACTCATCACGATTTCTATTGCTAAGCAGCAATTCTTAGTGGTGTTGTGTTCTGGTTTGAAGGTTTGAGTGAGCCGGCTCCGACGACTCCGGTCAAATGGACTGGATGGAATGGTTAATATTTCTTACAAAGAAAATGTGTGGACGATGTTGGCTATGTACCATCAGCTGGCTCCATACATCCCTTCATATACATATATCCAAGTCCAGTTATTGTAACGCAATTAACTATATGCCTTTGAAACAACCGATCCAAAAGTGAATTCATGATGTTCGAAAAAACAATTAACTATATATGTCAAACGAATAAATAAATCGAAAGTATATACCAAATGTTAATATCGAACATGAAACTACAACAAGGTATAGCTTGTTATATATTGTAAGAAAACATTAAACGTTTATATTGCGAAACGATTTAACTTTTTATTCTTTAATAAAAAACAAACATATTAAAATAAACACGTAGTCGAGCACGAGTCACGAGACAAGAGGACGTTCGTACTCGTTCGTATAAAGAAGGGAAATAAACGACGATCGTCTAAAATGTCCGCCATCGCTGGTGTCGAATGAAAATTTTATTAAAAAACTTTGTAATGTCGGATGCAAATGTTATCGGGTCGACGCTGGTTTTCAATTCGTACAAGTGGATGTATGCAATATCGGTCTCGCATTGTGTGTTCGCCGCGGTGCGATATTAATTATAAGTCTCGACTGTGATTATGCTTACGGATTTCCGAACTCAAATATTTTATTGGTTATATATCTTTTTTGTTTAATAATAATAAAACTAAAATCCTGGGACATTATTCACACAAGGCCATCTGATCCCAAACTATGCAGAGCTTCTACTATGGAAACCAGACAACTTATATACCTACTACGTATACTTTTCCTTTGTAAATACATACTTGAGGACTGACGAACATGTTCATGCACGCAAATGACATGCAAGTATCTACCAACTACGCCAACCAGCTCGTCAATAATACATTTTATTGCTAAAATATTTTGTATATTATCGGTCTTAGGGCTCTGCACAGGCAAGTCTGGGTAAGTACCAACCACTGATGTCATATTTTACCGCCAAACAGCTGTAAAGCATAAAATATTAATATTTTAGACTATCATCGCCTACGTACTTCTGCAATATCCGAGGACTTGCAGGTGCGATGCCGGCCTTTGAGGAATGAGTAAGCTCTCTTCCTAAAGCTGGTTTGGCTTGGTAAGCTGGTTCCACAGAGTGATTGTGATACCATTAGTTGGCCCATTTGCCCATCCTTTATTATATATCTATTAAAATCCAGTATTTAGTGTAAATATAGTGTACATATATATAATACACCTCGGAAGATAAATTATACCTAATATGAAGTTTTATTTCTATATTGATATGATAGAAAAAACATTTTCATGTGGAAAGTGGAGATGGGTGGATGTGGGGTGGGTGAATAATCTTCGAAACTTTTTTTTGCTATTTAGAGAACTAAAAGTCCAGCAGCCTACGCGGCAACCTTTAGAGGATGATAATTTATCTTACTTCACTTCAATACAAATTATTTACTTATTTTTAGTAAATCAAACCAAAAAAATCCCAAACAAAATACTTTTTATTCAAGTCAACTCGTAAAAGCACTTTTGAAACTAAATGTAAAGCTACCATCAATTTTTAAATAGGAAGAAATCCGGAAAGAACCGACAATAAAATCGTAAAAATGAAAGCATAAAGAAAAGAAACTCAAGGCAGATAGTGAATAATGTAACTGTACTGAGTAGTACAGTTACTCTATTCACTAAATTAATTATATAAAATATAATTTATTAATTAATTTGAATTAAAATCAATGTATAATATTGAAGCTTTTTTATCATCTACTAGCGTTTTGATCTCGATTTCACCCGCGTAGTTCCCGTTCCTGTGGGAATACAGGGACAAAATTAAACCTTATATGTTACTCGCTGATAATATGTAGCTTACAATTGGTGAAAGAATTTTTAAAATCGGTTTACTGGTTTAGACTTGAAATCGTAACAAACAAACTCACATTCACATTTTTATATTAGTTAGGATATAGTATTTAATATAATAAATAGCTTTATTTATTTTTCAATCAAAGTCTTATCCGCAAAACGTCTAATCATTAATTATATTTCGTATAACGCAATACTTTACTGACGTTAACATTTCAATATTAAACATAAAGCGATGCGAGATGACGTATAAACAAACAAGCAAACACAACCGTCAATCGATATCAAACGGAAAATGTTTAATCTTGCAATATGATATATGTATACGAAAACAAATTATATATTGAAAGATGATCTCAATAAATATTCATACGATTGATGATAGCAATATCGTTTTGAAGATATTTATGTAAATACAAGCTACACGTCCCAGCTTCGAACTGGTAAATGTTTATTTCGTCATATATATGACTATTGATTGACGCACCAACGCCAGTAAAGTTCCCAGTCTTTCCGACATCTTAAACAAACATCGTCATATTTCAGTCAATTTACACAAACCAAACCTTAATAAATTATACACTTGAACCTTTTTCAAGACCTACTTACTTTACTCCACCGATTGGTGAAAACCGTATGAAAATCCGTTCGGTTTGGTTTATGAGTTTATCGCGTTCAGACGGCCGCGGCAGGTGGACTTTGATTTACAATATGTGATATAAGGATTTGCTGGTCTAATCATTTATTTTGTTTAAAGACATTTAATGCAATGCAATGGATAACAACAAATACAAATATTTTTATTACTAAAGGTTTATAACTACTGAGACTACTTCAATCCGAGGAGCAAAGATAAACAGACCATAAATATACAACATGCGATTTTCTTATTGCTCTGCTATGTTATATACTAAGAACAGTTCTTAGTCAATAATACAACACTATTGCACTTAGCTACTTAAATTCACTTTAATTTACTTCGAACGTACCGTCATAACATAAACAATTTCGCCGTCATTAAATACGCCATTTTGTCACAAATCCATCATTAATTTCATAGATTATATATTATTTTACGTAAGACGAGGCAAACCTTTACTCCTTCTACGAGTGGAAAAAATTCTATAAATAAGTAAGCGTTTTCTCAATAAAATTAACATTCCGAACGAGTGTTGTAATAGTTGTTCGTTTAATTCTAACTTCAATAAATAAATATAATGACGACGTACTAAAGTACTTGTAAGAGCTTAGGGAAGGCTTCTTTGGATTTTGAAATTACTGAAATTTCATGTTCTGATTTGTGTTTATAATGCAACTCATGCTCGTGGCGAAGTGAATCATTCCTAAAGACCTGCATGAGTCGGATGAAAATTTTTATCCCCCAATACCGAAGCAGTATAGTGCAATCAATTCCAAAACTTCTCTCCGTGTTGTTCTCTACGATTATTTTCATTTTTTATTTAAATAAAAAACGAAGTCATATTAATGAACATATCATGTAAACTGGTGACATTGCGATATTCTACATAATATTCAGAGCGAACCAAACACATAAGACAACACGTTACATAACGATGCACAGTTCGCAGTTGATAATTCTCGATTCAGTTAGTAAACTGCAAAGTTCAGAACATTTCGCGGCGATCTCTAACTTTGCATCTGGTTTAGATTTGGTCGAGATAAATCCAACGTATCATGTGGTTCACTAAGACCTTGGTTTAATTTATAGCAGATGAAACTATGTTCGAATATTCTAGAATGTTATAAGAACTCGAAATTCAATACACGTTTTAAACTTGGTGGTAGAGCTTTGTGCAAGCTCGTCTGGGTAGGTACCACCCACTCATCAGATATTCTACCGCAAAACAGCAGTACTTTGTACTGTTGTGTTCCGGTTTGAAGGGTGAGTGAGCCAGTGTAATTACAGGCAGAAGGGACATAACATCTTAGTTCCCAAGGTTGGTGGCGCAATGGCGATGTGAGCGATGGTTAACATCTCTTACAATGCCAATGTCTATGGGCATTGGTGACCACTTACCATCAGGTGGCCCACATGCTCGTCCGCCTTCTTATGTAATAAATAAAAAATAAAAAAACGGCTATTGCTACCAACCGCAAAAGTATTAACATACACAAATTGACGAACGATTGAATGAGTAAAAACATACACAAATTGAAGAGCAAATATCAGCCTGGATTCGAACACCGAGTCTTTGCTTTTAAGGTCCTTTACCTTATACTCTTTTCCATTCTTTTATATAAATTTTAATTTCAAATAATGGGAATAATTCTTTGAACAAAATTGAAATCATACCGAGTTTGCATTAAAAAAAAACACCCTAATTACACCCGAAGAAAAAAAACAATGAAGTTTAATTAACAACTCAGGAGAGTTTTACTAAACTCTCTCCACGAGAAATATAAAAGAGCGAATTTCCAAGTAATATTTTCCTTTAATTTCATGCGATCATAAACAACGGAATTAATTTGCTCGGACCGTTGAGTGCGCGACACAGCCGTTTGCAGGGCGAATTCATTCATACATTGTTTTAGAGGGTACTTTTTAATGCTTGGACAAAATTAATATATTATACATTCGTTTGTATTGTAAGCAAAAACGTTTGCAAAATTAATAAAACGTAACGATAACGATGTGAGCGGATTAGAATATAGTAGCTTTCGTAATATGGTTTTGTGCAAAATCGACTAAGTGGGTATATGTGTATTCGTTGTTAAAAGTATCTATTCATTTAGTTTTTAAAATTAAAAAGTTCTACAAAATTAGAATATACTTCACCCCAGCGAAATAAAGTTTCCATGCTTTGTTCTTATTTCTTTTATGAATTATGTAGGCGGACTGGCAAATGGTCCACCAGATGGTAAGTGATCACCACCGCTCGCCATCGCATAGACATTGGCGATGTGAAAACTATCAACCATTCCGCCAATGCGCCATCGATTTTGGTAACAAAGATGTTATGTCCCTCGTTCCTGTAGTTCACACTGGTTAAGTCACCGTTCAAACCGGAACACAACAATAATGAACATTTTGGTGTTTTGCGATAATATAACTGATTCGTGAGTCTGTGAGTTTGGCTTTTACATCTCAATAGCTGCTACATTTTTATGTCAAAACATAAATTGATTCTAAGAAAATCATACCTTTGGAGATAGACAAGTATCAATCATCATCCCTTTGACCAGTATTTGACATTAACCATAATAATACCTACCTATATAAAGATATGGGTACAAATTAAGCAAACACACGAGACACTAACTTAGCGCTTGAGATCCCCGGAGTGCACAACCCAACCTGAACAGTTAAACGCTACACTAGACGTCGGTGTAGTTAGTGAACTATATGATAGGCGGTAATGTATTCACTTACCGAGTGAAACTACTAACATTTGATACGATATATATACGTCGAGTTTAACCGAAACTTTAGGTTGTAATAATTTATTAAATTTCAAAATAATTCCTTTGAAATACTTTAACCTATATAAAAAACCGACTCATTGGTTAAGACACTGAAATATAATATATTGTTTAGGTTAGGTTTGCGAGCCGAGTGGCGTGGTTGGTAAATACTTGCCTTTCGCGGAGCAGGTCGTGGGTTCGATTCCCACCCAGGACAGACATTTGAGTGCAAGAAACACAATAATTAAAGATTTAACCTTCGATGAACGGACTATACAAAACGAAATTATCTTTTAAATTCGAACCAGTAGTTCCTGAGATTAGCCGGATCAAACAAACAAACTCTTCAGCTTTATATATTAGTATCGATTAATTCCCATATATATACATATATATATGTAAATAATTGTGTGCAAGTTTTCTTTAGATTCACAATACAAAAATATTTTAGAATAAAAAAATGTACGCCCATTACGAATAAAATGAAATATAGTGTATACGAGTGTATCGACAACTTACAGAAGACAAAAGCATTTATATCAACAAATTGTTGTTAAAATGTATAAAAATTTAGTAAGTAACATATTCAAAAAATTGTTACAAACTAGTAAATTAAATAAAACACATCAATCACCGTACAAGTCCGTGAAAACAAACTCGTGTCCCAAAGACATGTCGACAAATGTTTGAAATATTCGAAATGAAAACACGTCTATTCGCGGTCAGTATAAATTCTTCAAGAGTTCGAGGGACATTGAAAACAACAAAAAAAACTCCAAAAAAAAAAGAAAACACTCGCCAGACAGGCGCGAGAGATCAAAGGAGATGCATGGTTAAAAGCTAGCTTTTTTTCTTTCTAACGCTACTAACGGGTGTAGCGTTGGAAGAAAAAAAGATTCGAAATATTTTTATACAAGCGTTTTCATAAAATGAAGCACAGATTATTTTAATAGCAGCTCATAATTAATCTGCTCATGGTAAAATTATAATTTTAAGTATTATAATTCCTAGAAGAAAATCACGATTATCCATCACGTATATTATTAGATATAATTGTTTTTATAAATGATGTAACTTAACCTTATGACTTTTTAAGCTGCTTTTATGTTATATTCTTATGCTCATAAAAATTTACACCTCATTTTATGATAATGCTTAGAGCTCCTTCAACTATGCTGAGTACGCTGGTACGATATGAGTTAGTTAATGATACAAATATTATATTAAGAGGCCGTTTTTTTTACTAACGCTACGATCAACCATTCGGCAGGTATGGTGTTGCCAAGTAATTTATTTCTAAGAATTATATTTTTATAATAACATAGCTCTCATATTTCCATACGACGGCCGTAGTGCTGTGTCTATATGTGTAATAACATAAGCAATGTTTAATAATGAACATATTATTTTACTATTCATAGTAGATATATTGTTGTCAGTAAATTGAGTGAAGGGTTCTGGCAAATTACCATTAATAATATAGTTTACAAATTATGTAGAAGCATTTAATTAATGCAAGGCTACTAGGTTACATTAGTATAAACTTAAATAATTATTAGGTGTATTTTTATTTTAATATATTTTTATTTACATTAAAACCTTAAATAAATACAAATAACATTTAAAAATAATTATTATACAAGTCGTGACCACGTGGAATGGTGGCAAGAGTGCTTGCAGCATTTCCCCTTTATATTTACAGCATATATTAGGTGTATAATATTTTTTATATATTATTTATGTATATAGTGTGGACTTCAATTAAATGACAACGATTATCGCTTGCTGGCTCATTCTATAACACATCCATAAATCAAACATTTAGAGGTCACATAAAATTATGATAATGATATTATAGTTGATAATCATAACCATATCATCAAATATACATATATATTTGTGTTCAGATGTATGTTTGTCGCAATTCACTAATGTAATATATTAATTATTCATCCAAAATTTAATTAGGAAGTTATAAGTGTGGGAAGACTAATCACCAGTTTCTGAAACGCCGATCAAAGTCAAATTAAGCAATTCGGATTTAATCTAAAAGGTCATTGGTCGATGAGCATCAATGACGTAATAGGCGACCAATGAGGGTTTGGTTACCGCCTTATTAGTTAATCCGACTTTGATCAGCGGTATAGAAACTTTTTTTGTGTTGATTGTTAGTAATCACACGACTGGATTTTTTTACCGTATTCTGTTTGTTTATAGTTATTACGTATATTGACAAAAGTATTTACAGAAAAATAAAATATTTCTGTTTCCTTCATTCATATATTTAATCTGTTCAAAAGCTATTCATTCATATCAATCAAGTTTTAATTTCTTACAATGATGATCATGTCCTCCTGACCACGTCGGCTAATCTCAAGGGAGTCAACTGCGCAGGACATATTATAGTGCCCAAGTGTTTTCGCAAATACTCTCGAAATCCGATATGACGGAAATCCGACCCGAACGGAAAGAGTTAGAAGAGCTTTCCGAGGCACAAGAATATACACACTTCCAGACTCCTAGCTACTACTGACAATGATATGAACCTCGGAATCTGGGACCTTATCACTAAACCAACGAGGCAGTCGCAATATGAATAATCAACGACATAATAAACCTAACACACCATAAATTTTAATCACATCAACCGGATTTGAACCCCCTAGTTACACCGACACTCACACACCGAACTCTTGCAACATTTATTAATAACGGAGAAAACAAGAGGATAGTTTGTTCGCATGCAGTATTCAGCGATCCGGAGCGAAACGTTAAGATGGACCCTTTTGTAATCTGCGCCTTTAAATAATGCAGCCGTAATTCCGTTACTTCCTTACGTAAGTAACATCTGCGTTAAATTTTAAAAGAGGCCGATGAAGAGTTCGAAATTGCAATGTTACCATACTGATATTGTACATACATATATGGGTGCATTTGAGTCGATTCCTGCACCATCTGCCATCACATCATCAATCATCTTGTTCCTATTTTGAAATCTCTGTTTCGATTGGGTTGCCTGAAAGAAATGGCTAATTAACCATAACCATCTTTCGCTAGTGATGAAGTATTAATAATGGTAATAATAATACAAGAATCATACATGATCAATCGGATAAACCACCACCACGGCATTGATCTTGATAGAAGATCGCAAAGTTAAAGATAATTTTGTGCTCCGTTTTAAAAAAAAAGGCCGAAATGGCTCAAATATCAAGTGTAAAAAATCAGTGACGCTGTATAGCTGAGTAGCGCTAACATCAATTAAACAGACAATGTAGACTTTACGTATTTGAGTGGAGTAAAGTTGTAAGTCGAGGTACCAGTTTTTTAATTGTAAACCACATAACGAAGTATAGTAAGGTAAAGATTTAAAAATCCCCATTCAAATATATGTATAAATGAAATTTGTTTGCCCTTCAGTGCTACTAACAAAAATAATACTGTTCTACAGTAAATTTTTAAATCTTCATAAGGCGAAGTACTCACGTACCTACAATCTGTATGTGGCTTTGTTGAAGTTTTGTTTTTTTTTGCATAAATGTATTTGGGTTTGTAAGTGATTAATATTGGATCATTTGTTTTATCGTTGAGCCCAAAATATTTACAAATATATATATTTGTACATGTTGATTTTGTTTTGTTTGCGGGACCGTCATAAAACTCGGTCATGAGATTAACGTAACGGATGAAAGTATTTTAATAAAATTAAAATAAAAACTCTTTCTTTCTAGACTCGATGTTGTAAAACAAAAATGTCATATGAAGTGAGACAAAAATATTTCATGTGCAATTATATATTAGTGTTAAATAAAAAATCTCTGTTTCTCTTACGTCTTTTTTTTTTTATTGCATAGGAAGGCGGACGAGCATATGGGCCACCTGATGGTAAGTGGTCACCAACGCCCATAGACATTGGCGTTGTAAGAGCTGTTAACCATCTCTTACATCGCCAATGCGCCACCAACCTTGGGAACTAAGATGTTATGTCCCTTGTGCCTGTAATTACACTGGCTCACTCACCCTTCAAACCGGAACACAACAATAACAAGTACTGCTGTTTTGCGGTAGAATATCTGATGAGTGGGTGGTACCTACCCAGACGAGCTTGCACAAAGCTCTACCACCAAGTGAAGTCTGGATGATTTCTTTTAAAAATGTGGTATTTTATAACTCACTATTAATAAGGAAGTTTTATCCCAATAAATAAAATAAAGGTTAGTTATTCTATTTACTATCTATGAAAGCAGCTTCAAGGCCTCTTTCGTAAATTGTTCTCTAATTAACCATACCAATATGGACTTGGCAATCAATATTATATTTATATTAATATTTATTGTATATACCTTCATACCAATATAGTAATAACATAAGTATCTCGTATAACGTTTCTCAACTATAGCGCTTGTTAATTAAAAACCACCGAACAGACTATTTAAATGTTAAACGTTTGAAATTAAACAGCTGGATATACAGCGCAAATCTTCCTCAACAGCTGGACCGTCTCAGCCCCTTATAAATAATAGTGTAATTCGTGAGCGATGCAAGCGCTTTTAATCATTATTACACGGACACGTAATTCAGCACAGATGACACTGGCGTCGTCGACTGTAACACAAATAACGCTTTTAATTAACTTACGGAATACAAAGTTGAGAAATTTTCTACTTCGCTCGTTTATTTTACGCCCCTATAAAGGTATGGACACACCGAGACCAGGCGAAGTTAGTGAGATATGGAGTTTTTAACATATCTATAATAATAATGTACTCCAGACCGATTTCGGCCACGAAGGCCAATCTCAAAAGAGATTAGCCAATTGCGCAGGATATATTGTAGTGCAAAAGTGTGTGCGCTCTCAGGTGCATTCTCTATTTCCTAGCTCTCATTATCCAATGGGAAGGCAATCCGACCGGACAGAGCTCCGGAAATTGAGCCCAGGACCTTCAGGCATGCGGCCTTACATATACTCATGAAACCAACGAGGCAGTCATACACTTCTGGTACAGGCTAAAAGTAAAGTAAATGTCCCACTGATTAGATAATGCCACCTCTTTTTTTTAGAAGAAAGTTGGAAGCCATTTTTCGGTCTCCCCTGAGTGGGTACCGCTGCGTCATCGAGTCACCGCGTCAAACGTCAACGCGAATGACTCCTGCGTTCCAGTCTAAGTACAGGTAAGTAAGTCAGTTTAATTACAAGCACAAGGGATGACCATTTCAGGTCAATTTGTTGGCAGCGGATTAACAGCATTGAACAAGAAGTGTTTTATTTTTTCATATAAATGACACAAATTATTAGACAAGGTGATCACTTACCACCAGGTCGCCCATTTGTTCATTTGCCATCAAAACAAATACAAAATTCCTATTGTTATATTGCTAGTATTGTAGTTATTTATATAAGAGTGGTACCACGAATAACCTACCTTTTATAAGTAGTAGTTTGATATAAAATAATAACAGTACCATTAAAGATTCCATAGACATATCGTTGTTTACGTTTTGTTCGAAAACGGAAATCAATAATCTATTACTTCCCCGTGTTCAAAATATCGGTTTCCGAACTGAAGTCCGAGGGGAATCTAGGACTCGTTGGTCGGAGATAAAAATTGAAGGAATCTGCTACACGTTTTAAGAAATCTTTGAGAAATATATTTTACAATCGTAATAACAATTCACATTTATTTTAAAATGAAAAATGAATACTTTATTCTTTGATCCCGTCTTAAAACGAAATCAGCCATCAGCATTTAGTTCGTCTATATTAATCACCCACAGCTACTTCATATAAAACCTTTCACTGAAAGATAATAAGTTGGAGAGGCAATGACGGACATAGTGACAATTTAATATAGTCTTTGGATTAATGTCATGAGAAGTTTTAGTTCTAATTAAAATGATAGAAGTGGAATTGGCAATGTCTCGGGTGGACTAATTTTTTAAATTACCGTCTTCTTTCTGGGGACATACTTTTTACAGGGTTACCAGAATGGGGTGGGGATGGCAGTTGGCGAGTGCTAGACTGTCTTGTAGTTTGGCTCAAAATTACTTTGTTTACAAGACTACTTTCTTATTAGATTGCACTTTAGCTCAGGGATATATAAGTCCGGTCGTTCATCGTGTTTTATCACATAAGGCTCCGAAATTTAAGATACGTTTTTGATTGGGACGTAATTCAATTAAATCTCGTAGACAAATGAAATGTATCATCTCTTGATCATAGTAACCGATTAATAAGATTACAGTTTAAAAAGAAGGTTCGTATAATACGTACAATTACTACATAAAACAAACATAGACGACATAATTAAACGATGAACACACCTACGACTCAGGTGACCAGTCTACACCCGTATTGTTTCGTTTGTTTTTTTTTGTACACAATGTGCAGTTTGAGTGTAATAAAACTCCGTACGTTTTACATGTGCTACTATTTAAATATAAATCTTATGTACAAACCGCATTACTAGACAAGTTTATAAAGATGATACAAAAAATAATAAAATCCAAATAAAAAATAAACTTAAGTGTTACAACACTTAGCATCTACATCACTTTACCAAGACGAATACAATTTAAAACTACCCTCGTTTTGAAATTTAAATTATATCGAGAAAAATCGGCAACAACTCCACGAGTTTAATTTCACTAAAAATTCCAAAAATCATACAAATTATTATTTTATTTTGACAGTGCTGGGCAATGGGTTCTTCCGTCACGGGCGGTGCTCTAATCCGGGTCGATGGATACACATGTGGCAGAATATCACGCGTTACATGCAAATCTCTCACGATATTTTCCTGCATCGTCGAGCACAAGATATTATATAATAATTATAAACACAAATTGAGCACGTGAAACCTTAGCGATGGCTGCTCGAGTTTGAAGCCGCAATTTTCGTCAACGTTAACGTCTTCTTGCAGGCACTTTAATTACATCAATTTAATGATTACGTAAATTTTCCTGTAATACCTACGGAATGAAGTATACCTTTAATTTATTTGATATTGTTGATGATGTGATTAACAATCATTTAATTTTAATTTTTAACCAACTACAAAAAGGACGTTATTCATAAAATTTATTTCTTACTTGAGAAACATTATCTATACTAATATTACGAATAATAAAGTAATTGCTTGTCTGTTATGTTTTCACGGCTAAAGCACTGAATGATAACATTTGTAATGAGGCAAGCTTACCTTTTTAATAACTAACACATGGGATATGTGTTAGTTATTAACACCCTGACACGCGGTTCAAAGCTAAAACAATACACGGAGTTTTTTATAAATTTCGACTAAGTAGTTCACTTTTAGAGGCTAAAATTCTACGACAACATTTAAAACAGAGTAACTTGTTCGCAAAATATATTAAAACTAAAATCGCTATTCATTCGTCGAACGTAAATAGGTAGCGGAGAATAGTCGTTATAAATCAATTCGCATTTGTGAAATATTCATTGAACCGTCGCTTTGTTTATTGTTGAGTGATATATGGACGGTAATAAAGACTTCATTTTTATATATACATACGCGTCCGAACCGAGAGCATCTAGTCGATCGAACGTGGATGATTAAACGAAGGTCGCCGGTTCAAATCCGGGCAAGCATTCGCTGATAGTACATGTACGTGATTTGTGTTACATAAAAATCCTGCTTAATTATATTGTATGAGATCTTGCCACATATTTATATAAATCTTGTCATTAGCATGCAGCCTTATAAACAAAGATTGTTAGTGGTTAAGTTCCTTTGATCGATATAAGTTCTAAACGTTCTGTATGCAAATTATTAAATAATCTGTATTTATTTTTATATACACGTAGTCTTATTTTTCTCTCTAACAATCGTATAAGTGGACAAGCGAGAAAGAGACGAAAGTATACCTTAATTCGTTAATAAAAAGTGACGTCATGTCGACATTACGCGTCGAATTATATTAAAAGCAATAAACGTCCAGATTTCATAATTATTCGAAACTAACGCTAATGAGGCATTTTAAACACTGTCAAATTCTTAAAACAACACATTATATTAAAAGCGACACGGTTCCAACTCGAAATGCGGTGTACACATGTTACGACCATGTCAAAACATGTCACTGATGTGCACTTCGTACGTGTAAATCATTGCTAGAGAAAACAGATGTTTCACATCCTCGGTATAACCTTTCATATAACTAAATTAAAATCATACGATTTTAGACCTAATTCTTATTAGTATTAGAGTCGAGAACATTTCGTACTAACGGTAAAATATAATTTGTAAAATTCGCAGAAAGTAGAGTAGTCATGCGAATACGCTTATGACTTAGATATGTGTGTGAAACGTACCGAAATAAATTTCAAGCGAATTATAAATATTGAAATAACAATGCCTCGAATAATATATAGTTGGTTGAGTCGAGCCGAGACAAATGTTTTAAATTAATTACGAAAAGCGATGTAAGACGGAAAAAAAACGATATATTAAAATAAAAATATTCCAAATCGTCGTTAGCTTGTAATTTGTCATGTAAAATTGCGATTTAAAAGTTATTGTAAGAGCAAACTATTTTGACTCTTCGAGTATTATAATAAATTAAAAAGGAATGCATCATGTATGTTAGCCACCTTGGGAAGTAAAATGTTATGGTCCTTGTACCTGCAATTACACTTGCTCAGACCGGAACACAACAATACTAATCCATTATATATTACTGTTTTGCGGTAGAATATTTGATGAGTGGGTGGTATCCAGAAGGGCTGGCACACAATCCTGCTACCAAGTAATACTATAATATACATATTATAACTAAAAATTTAACATCAATCTTATAAACAGTGTCTCCGCGATTTAATAATAAAATAATACCTACATACTTACACAGTGAGGTATTTCTTAACATGAAATTCGGAAATAAGTCGACTATAAATAAAAAAAATACATATATCCGTTTAGAAGTTGACTCGAAAACCAGTCGAGTAAATAAAGTGTACCCGCCCGGGGGATTAGACGAAGGAGTCCTGGATTTAGTTGAGATTTTATACCGAGATACGGAGACACGGCCGTACATGGTAAGTCATACGAACACGTAGGGATGGGCGAGCAATTAGATTAAAATCCCTTGATTAGAAACGTATGTCTATTCGATGATTTTAATGTTAACTTTACTCAAGTAAAATTACAGCCTGTAAGTGTCCCAGTGATAACTCTGGTAGCTATTTTTTATTTAAAATAAAAAATCAAATTTTCTTATTTTCGTAAGTAGCATCTGCCTAATAATAATCCCCTCCCCCCGTACGCCAACAAAGCCGCGGCCGGAAAACTAGCGTATTATAATTTTACGCTTGTTAATAATTCGAGCTTGACCTTTTACGGGCTTGGTCCGAAGGAGAGGGTTACGAGAAAAGAGGGTTAGGCTGTCTGTTCAACGCTACATCAAAAGATAGCTTCGAGATTTAAAAAAAAATGGAAGTAGTAGTGTAGCTAAGTTTCTTTCTGCGAAGGAAAAGGTAGGAGCTATAATCGACTATACAACAGGATGTAGTACAAAATTATATATAATTATATATTATGCATATTATAACACTTTAAAAAATATACTAATCGTAAGACAAAGTGTGCCTAATGATTGAAAGTCGATGGTATTTTTGTAGTCTGCTGACAAAGCAGTTTAGCCGTATAACAAGTTAGAGGACATTGTTTTTCCCTAGTCGGGGATTACCCGTGGCGGTCTTGAGTGCCTTGCTGTATAAACATTCTCTATACGAACAAGTCGACTCAATTTGCAAGACTCGCTCCACTGGACTAAGGAAGTGTGTTCTGCATCCTGATATATAAGGCAGCTGCCTTGAATTTATATTATTATTTAAAGTAGTACACATCATTTTTCATGTTATCAAAAAATAGCCACTGGATTTTAATGGACTTATTCGTTGGTTGTGGTATTCATTTCAATAAGTATATGAAATGGTAGCATTGGCCTTATTATCACAAAACATCTTAAGAACTATTTTCATTCTATATCATTAGATATATAAGAATACCATATAATATCACTGTGTGTGTATATGAAAAACACTTCGTACATCCTAAATAAATGGGTGAATCCAATGATAATAATATTGACTAACAAAAACTACAATTGAAAGCATAAACCCTCAAGAATATTACATTCCCATAGACGTGTAAGTATATAAGCGAATAGTGTATATAAGGGACAATTTCAATATCTCATCGAAATCCCTTGACCAAGTTAACAGTGCATCGCACTGCATAACAATAATAATTAATAAATTGCCTACAACACAAATTAAGGCAATTACAATAATTTAAACTACAGTCGATTGAACGATTTATTAAACGGCAACACCGTGTCCGCTTGTTGATAAACGACTCATTAATTTAAATTACGTCGACATCATTAATATTCACATATAACGGTTAATAAATTATTATGTAAAAAAAAAAATTAATTCAGTTTAACACCAAAGGGCATTTTAAAGTATTTTTAATTTAAAATGCCTCGGTTTAAAAAAGGAGACACATTTATTTATTTCTTCACTATATCTTCGCGATTAACGCCTCGTAGATAATTCTACTATAATAATAAGAAACAATATTCACACAAGGCTATCTGATCCCAAGCTAAGCAGAGCTTGTAATAATATGGCAACCAAACAACTGATATACTTACACATATATTACTTTTCTTTTAAATACATACTCATATAGATATTACACCCAGAATGAGGACAAACAGAAACTTATTTCTGATTACTATCAGTATAACTATCAGTAAGTAGAAATAATCCTATCTTTAATATATCTAGTAATTGAACATTAGGTGATTTTCAAATCACTATTTGTAATTGATCTTGATTGCGACCGACAATGCGAGTCAAAGTCGCCAAGACATCTTGTCTTAAGATCATTGTCTTCAACAGGCTTTGTATTATTCGACTTGCTACAAAAAAAACTGCAAAAAAACCAAACTCACCGAACATATTCGATACAATTGTTAAAACAACTAATAGTCATACTATTTTAATGAAATACAAGCAAAACTGAAAACGATTTAAAATAAACAACGATTGAATAACTCCGATTCAACAAATGCGACCCATTTCCATTTGCAAAGCTTCAACGCTATAATAAAACTCATATGTAATAAGCTTAACTCGGTGAACCAACTTCGGTGACCATGTTCAAGTTTCGAGTTGTAGTACGGAATCGTTATTGTCATATACTTCCTTCCTAGACGTGGATGGGGTTGGACGTGTTTGTTCAAACATTGGTCCATTGTGGCCTGAACTTGACCAAACAAGAGGGCTGTGAGAAAGTTTAACTGCACGTGATTAGGGGAAAGAGGGTTTATTCTTGTTTTTGAATGTAACTATACTTCCCCAATTTCAAACTCGTCGCATAATTTCACCTATCATAATTTTAATTGTTATCGCACGAAAACAAAACCAGCGATATTAACTAAAATTACTAAAGTTATACCTTTATAATTAAGTTAAGGTTAGTTCAAATACATTATAGAAAGGTGAAAGACTTTGTAAGTAAGAGAACATTTAAAAGCAAAATAAAATTTTGGTCAATATGACTCGAATGAGCAATTCGAATAGTCATATAATAAATATGATTAAAACTTATTAATAAACATTTGAAACATCTGAAAAAAAAGAGACGTTTCCTATCGGCCTTTTAGGGGCGCTCTCGTGCTGCCGTACCGATGACCAGTACGGCGCGATTAGGAACTTTCGTTCCGCAATAATGGAACAATACAGAGGTACTCGTATTTGAAACATATCTCTTTCTTCCTCTGAGAAGATAAGGGGTAATGGCTGCTCGGAGGACTTCCCGGAAACGACGACGGAACGTTATGTCTCCGATCCATGTAGTCGCAAGGGTTTAACGGGTAAGAATCAAACAACCTCAGATTTCTTTGCGTATTAAACAAAAAGACCAATGTAAGTTAATGACCATGAATTTCGGGTATTTCGACGAATATATTCTCTAAATATATAAATCATCTTTCTGCAATACTATTATTGCAATTTACCCGATCAGTAACCGTCTTAATAAATTCTACTATAAGTAGATAAAAGGTTGAAAGGGGTCCTTCATCGGGATAAGTAAAGATAAGATCGCCTTTGTAAACTTCAATTTCTTGTTATAGTGATGTTTTATCATTCGTAATGTTATCTTAAAAAGATAAAATTACGAGAACGAAATGGATATACCTAATACAATTGGTCTTCAATCTCAAATCTTTTCGCAATGAAATTGCTTTTATATTATGTTATAAAGGATTATTTTTTATGTAAGAACTATGTAACGAGTAAGTTCTGGATTACTTACATAGAGGAAGTTAATAAAAATAAAATTAATAATTAAAAGCAAAAAAAAAATAGACTAAGGTTAAAATTATCAAATTAAAACTCTTTTAATCTCTTATAATGTGCAAAACAAATTAATCGAACAACTAAACACAATAATAAAAATGTAATTCCACTTGAATTTACATTCAATTTGTTGATGTGATGATAAAATAAAATGATACATTCAATTAGAACAAAAAAATGTATGTCATAGGAGTTATTCATTAAAATAAAATAATTAAACATCCAGCAGCAGCAGCCCCGCACTGTCTAGGCAAGCCTGTCTTGCGGGTACAAACTACCGATTATAATTTCGCACTTTAGCACTATTAAACAACAGCGCGGCATTTTAATAAGTACGCCCACATATCATTTATAGGTCAATGTATCTGATGTGCGTAATTCGAATTCCTAATCCGTGCCCAATTTACCATTCTCTCAGACTCTTTGACCATTTCCGTACTCTGCGATACCCATCGGCGGCAGAACCCGGCCCTGGTTTGGTCGCTTCTGCAAAACGGCATCACGCCGAAAGGCAGCATGCTATCAAGCCTGGGCTGACGCATCGGCATCTCGTGATGTAAATACCAGCGCACGTAAAAAGGAATACAACTCTGCCTCAAGGTCTTTCAAAAGTGTTATTGTCAAGGCGAAGTCGGAGCACATTGGCAGGATTGGTGAGAGACTGGTGCGACTCCCTTCGGGAACACGCGCATTTTGGTCTCTCGCTAAGGCTGTCTTAGGGAATTTCTGTCAGCCCTCCCTTCCATCTCTGCACAGGAGCGATGACTCGTTGGCCCATAAAGCGAAGGAGAAAGCCGACCTCTTGGGATCTCTCTTCGCGTCCAACTCGACTCTTGATGATCAAGGAAAGACACCACCGACAATCTTGCGGTGTGATACCACGATGCCGGAAATTAAATTCCGACAGAGTGCAGTTCGTAAAGCACTATTTTCCTTGGACATCCATAAGTCGAGTGGGCCCGATGGCATTCCTCCGATTGTGCTGCGTACTTGTGCTCCCGAGCTGGCACCGGTCTTAACGCGTCTTTTCCGACACTCCTACTCATTAGGCGTAGTCCCGAATTCTTGGAAGACTGCTTTAGTGCACCCGATCCCTAAAAAAGGCAATCGCTCTGATCCATCAAATTATAGGCCTATTGCTATCACCTCCTTGTTCTCCAAGATAATGGAGTCCATTATTAACTGCCAGCTCCTGCGGTACCTAGAGGAGCATCAGCTGATTAGCGACCGCCAGTACGGCTTCCGTCGGGGTCGCTCAGCTGGTGATCTTCTAGTGTACCTTACTCACAGATGGGCTACGGCGGTTGAGTCCAAGGGGGAGGCATTAGCAGTCAGTCTGGACATAGCGAAAGCCTTCGATCGGGTATGGCATAAAGCGCTACTCTCCAAGCTTCCATCTTACGGGCTTCCCGAGAAATTGTGCAAGTGGATCTCCAGTTTTTTGGCAGATCGGAGCATCAAGGTCGTTGTCGACGGTGCATGCTCCGACTTAAAATACGTCAATTCTGGCGTTCCACAAGGCTGCGTTCTTTCACCTACTTTGTTTCTTCTGCATATCAATGATATGTTACAAATCAGTAACATTCATTGCTATGCGGATGACAGCACTGTAGACGTACTTTACACCGGCCGTGCTAATATTTCTCGGGAACACGTCGACGAGTGTCGGAATAAACTTGTGTCTGAAGTCGAGACCTTGTTAACCAAGGTCTCAGACTGGGGCCGACTAAACTTAGTCCAATTCAACCCCAATAAGACTCAAGTTTGCGCGTTAACCGCTAAAAAGTCTCCTTTTGTCGTATCCCCTCACTTCGAGAATACTCCCCTCACTGCCACAGCCAGTATCGGGATACTTGGCGTCGAGGTTTCGAACGTTGTTCAGTTCCGCGGTCAACTGGAAGTTAAAGCCAAATTGGCTTCCAAAAAGCTTGGAGTGCTCAACAAGGCGAGACGGTACTTCACGTCGGACCATCGCCTAAAACTTTACAAGGCGCAAATTCGGCCCCACATGGAGTACTGCTCTCACCTCTGGGCGGGAGCTCCACAGTACCAGCTTCTTCCTTTTGACCGCATTCAACGTAGAGCAGTTCGAATTGTCGACGATCAGGTTATTACCGACCGGCTTGATTCTTTGGATTTGCGTAGAGATGTTGGGTCACTCTGCATCCTCTATCGCATATATCACGGGGAGTGTTCTGAGGAGTTGTTTGGTTTAGTCCCGGCCGCTGAGTTTCACCACCGGACATCGCGCCAGAACTCAAAATTCCATCCTCACCACCTCGATGTCTGGAAGTCCACAACAGCCCGTTTTCTAAGGCATTTCCTGCCTCGTACAATCACTCTGTGGAACCAGCTTTCGCCGGCGACTTTTCCGAACCGATACGACATGAAAACCTTCAAGAAGAGAGCGTACTCTTTCCTCAAAGGCCGGCAACGCACCTGCAAGTCCTCGGATGTTGCAGATGTCCATGGGCGGTGGTAGTCACTTTCCATCAGGTGAGCCTCCTGCTCGTTTGCCCCCTCTTTATATAAAAAAAAAAAAAAACTCTTATGATTATACACGAAACTATGCGTCGAGACAAACATACATGTGATCTGATGTAACAAACGTTAAAAGCATTTCGGATTTAAACAGACGGTGAAGAATGCCCCGCATGAATGAATGCCAATCTTGCAATTGTAATTGAAATCAAATACAATTACGTAATATGTTATTTGACATGAATGATGAAAAATAAAAAATAAATTAAAAATGTAATATTTTGCTATCATCGATTATTTAAATTCAGACAATGTATATGAAATTCTTAATAAAATAATTTAATATACTAATACTTAATAAAATACTTTAATATACTACGAGAAACATACGGTAATATTTAAAAAAAAACTATCAAATCGCACCAAATATCGGAGAACGCTATGAAAAAATCCGATTGTAAAAATCAAAACCATTTAAACGAAAATTGTTGATTCCATAAAATCACATTCAATAAAAGGAAATTCGAAAAAGGAACAATAACAAAAGCATAACGAACGTATTCACGATTGGAAAACAACAGCGAACGTTACTAAAAGCAACGAACGTTAAAAAGGGCAAGAGAACAAACTTCGTAAATAAAACGACAAGAAGATATCCCCACCGAATTAATCATCAGCCACAGCCGATGACGTATAAAAGTCACGCGTTGAATCGTCTATCATTCAGCGACGAGTCGTTATTATTAGAGATATGACAAAAATAGAAAAACAACGTAAGTTTTCCTAGGATTCGTGCAATTTTCGACTCTATTTACAGGTGAAAAGAAATTGGGTTAAATGACGTACCAAAGTGTGTACTCTCTGATGTATCCGAGTGAGTCACAAATTCTATTGGAAGTCATCACCAAGTCTCTAAGAATGTATCTCATACATAGCAACAGATGATGTTCAATTTACGTTTTTTAAGGCTTTAATCTTGAAAACTAATTACAGTTTCTTATTCGTAATTTAAATTTTATCTTTATATTAAAACGAATTCACAGACGTTCGAGAAAAAAACTAATATTTGTGGAGGAAAATTTCAATAATGATTATACAAAGTCAAGTAATTACAAAACTGATTAAAGTAGATTTTTACAAAAATATCGAACACTTATAGAAATTAAGTTACATAAATATAAAAGCGATGGCATAATAAATTAATATTCAAATATCTTTATTCAATGTTGAAGCGTTACACTTTCTTATTGATTGTCATAAATCTACCACCGGTTACTAAAGGTAATAAGTATTGAAATACATATTGATTCAATTATGAACACTATATGAATCTGCACGTTTCGATCTTTTTTCACGTACAACAAATAAATTAATTAATAGCCGAGATGGCCTAGTGGTAAGACCGCGTGAATCTTAACCGATGATTGTGAGTTCAAACCCGGGCAAGCACCGCTGAATTTCATGTGCTTAATTTGTGATTATAATTAATCTCGTGCTTAGCGGTGAAGGAAAACATCGTTAAGAAACCTGCATGTGTCAAATTTCACTGAAAATTCTGTCACATGTGTATTCCACTAACCCGCACTGGAGCAGCGTGGTGGAATAAGCTCCAAACCTTCTCCTCAAAAAGAGAAGAAGAGGCCTTAGCCCAGCAGTGGGACATTCACAGGCGGTTATTATAAATAAATTAAGTTAAAACAGGAAGGTTTGAGTTTGCTCGCTAGCGTCCTTTAAAACGTATTGAACGATCCGAAGCAAAATTGAATTTTACCGGGAACGACCTGAGCTCTAGTGCAGTAGATGCTAATAGGTCCCACTTATCGTCCGCGTTATTAAAATAACATTATAACATATTACATACAATCTATAAGAACAATAATTTAATAATTTTCAAAATAGTCTTTGCAGTTTTCATCACAATAATAATCGAATTAAAACGTGTTGTCCGAGCCTTTGGTGTATATCTTTTATTTTAATTAACGTTATTTTTACGTGCACATATAAAATTGATATCTAGAAATCATCATCATCATCATCATCATGTCAGCCAAAAGACGTCCACTGCTGGACAAAGGCCTCCCCCAAGGATTTCCATTTTGGCCGGTCTTGCGCTGCCTGCATCCAACGGCTTCCCGCAACTTTTACGATGTCGTCAGTCCATCTTGTAGGGGGCCTGCCCACGTTGCGTCTTCCGGTTCGTGGTCGCCACTCGAGAACCTTTCTGCCCCAGCTGCCGTCAGTTCTGCGAGCGATGTGCCCCGCCCACTGCCACTTCAATTTAGCAATTCTTCGGGCTATGTCGGTTACTTTGGTTCGCCTGCGGATTTCATCATTTCTGATTCGATCTCGCAGGGAAACTCCGAGCATAGCCCTCTCCATTGCTCTTTGAGTGACCTTGAGCCTTCTTATCAGGCCCATAGTGAGCGACCACGTCTCTGATCCGTAATTCATCACTGGTAACACATACTGGTCGAAATATTTCTATATCTAGAAATATTACAATCAAACTTTATAGGATCATTGATAACACTATAGATTCTAATTGCAATCTAATCTGTCACAGATTTTTGTGTTTTTATTTTATTTTTTATGCTGACGACTCATTCATCCCTTAATGTGGCGTAATGATGATATCACAAACATTCGTATGACGGAAGTTCTCAACACATCTGAACTGTTACAGCTAGTTTAACCATAAATCCTGCTTTTCAGTGTCACGATAACAATCTCGAAGGCAATTAATCGGTGTAGTGTTAACGAGACAGCTTGTTAATTGCATATTAATTATAATTTTGCTTGTTAACGTTGGAACATCTTGGAATTTTTTGGATTTTATGTGCTCCAATTTTCATTAGCCCCGTGGTAACGTAAGACTTTAATTACCTGATTGATTCGCTGTAATATATTAAAGAGTTAATAAGTGTCTTATATTAAGGTAAAAGTTTAAATAAATAATTAAACATTGAAAGCACTGAGTAACTAAAATTTATTGAACACAATTTCGTTATATTATTTTAATTCAAGTACGGTCGGTTGGGTTTAGTATTTGTAATACAATTATCTTTATTTGAATTTTCGTATTACATGTAAGTGTTTTTTTACATAAAATAGTTAGGAGACGTGGTAATGGGCCACGTAATGATAAATTATCACCGCCGATATTTAAGAAATTCAAATTAAGAAGCAAAAGTTTATATTCATTTTTATCTAACCAGTTAGTTAAAAATGTGTCAATTTTTAAAGGTATCACTGCAGGTGCACCTTACTGGTAAATCTCCTACAAACAGCTTCGTATTCCTATCACTATATTATATGGTATGAGATCCATTATATCGTAAACTGATTTAACACTTCAAGATAGCAACGTAAATGGTGTGGTAGTTTCTAGTTACACAATCAATAAGAAAGAGTACTCAAGTATTTTTATTTAGATTTTTGATGGTCCATTTCTCATCTTACCATCAAGTTAATACTTTGTCTAAGTGGCATGACAATAATCATTATTTTTATACAATTTCCGTAATACATCTTAGTTCTAACACTTATCCTGTTACAATAACGAGGTTAAACTATAATAGTTCAGACGGACTTAGGCAGGATTCCTCGCGTCGGAGACATGAATAGGGTTTCTCTCAAGGCGTTAGTTAAGACGATGCACCGAGCGAGAGAATTGTAAGTCAGTGGGACATTTTATTCTATAAAACATTAGCACTTTATTTATAGACATTAAGGTGATACCTGTTTAAGACTATTAAATCAAGTTAAGATTTTTTTTATTACATAGGAAGGTGAACGAGCGTAAGGGCCACCTGATGGTAAGTGCCTAAGTGGTCACCAGCGCCCATAGACAATAACATTGTAAGAGATGTTAACCATCGCTTACATCGCCAATGCGCCACCAACCTTGGAAACTAAGATGTTATGTCCCTTGTGCCTGTAATTACACTGGCTCAATCACCCTTCAAACCGAAACACAGCAATAGCGAGTACTGATGTTTCGTGGTAAAATAACTGATGAGTGGGTGGTATCTACCCAGACGATCTTGCACAAAGCTCTACCACCAAGTAGAACATCACAAATTGTTCCAAAACCGTAATCAATCATGTCGTTTGAAAAGCAGTTTCGCTATAGGCTGGCGTGGACAATGAACATATCTGTCACATGTCAAAATACATTTGGCCAAAATTACAACCAAATCAGTCTTATGTAATTGCTGAAGACATTGTAACAATTATCAAAGAAGATGGATTAATATATGAGCCTTTTCAGGCAATGGTAGGTAGTGCTTTTATTCAGCTGTGTGACACAACAGATTGATATTATTATTATTCCCTAAATCTGAAGGTAATCTATATATAATTCACATTTAATCAATCAATTCGAAATGTAGATTCTACAGAGGAGAGAGTGGTAAAAGACTCAGTTGTTACTAATAAATTGAAACATCTAATTTAGATTTTGTAAAATTGACACACTTGATCTCATGTTTCATATAACTGAAATATCATCGACTCTTAATTAAAAATATTCCGACGGGTAAAATTTCTACTATATTGAAGAAACCCAAACTAATACAGCTCAAGTGTAATTGAAATCTAAAAAAAAACCTGGCCTTTTGCCAACCATTTATATTATAACACCACTGCTCTGGTCCAATGCAAATTCATCCCTTGTAATCATATTTTTCCAACCGCTTTATCGTCAATTTAATAAATCTTAAACAATATTATTCCAACCCTTCTCTATTTGCTTTAGTTCGATTTAATCACACGAAATTGCCATAGAGAAATAAACTAAAACGGTTTCTTTAGGGCTCACATTTAATATATAAGCTTTTGTTTCGACGTTCGCTTTATGTGGCGTTTACGTTTATATCTAGATTATTTATCTTTATATTTCATACGCAGTATTCCAGTGGTTAGAGTCTAGATGGGCTATTGGTTAAAACTAGTGAATCTTAACCGAAAATTGTGGATTCGAGCAACTATGAATTATATATATATCATGTGTGTTCATTTGTCTTTATAATCCATCACGTGCTCGGAATTCCCCCTAAGGAAACTTGCATGTGTGTGAGAAAAGTGCTCTATTCATACCTCTCGAATCTTCTATCAAAAGAGGAGAAGGGGAGAGTCAGAGTAGCTACAATTACAAGGATCATAATATCTTAATTCCCAAGGTCAACGGGCAATGGCGATGTAGTGGATGCTTGATAGCTCTTACAGTATCATATCATATTAAAATAATTATCATCTTCATCTTCTCTTGGTAAAATATATATAAAAAAAACCATATTGAAAGAGAATATCTTTATACAACGGACACTGACGAATTAATTAACTCATCAGCACAGATAAAAAATAATGCAACAAATACAAATTAACAACTTGAATGTATAAATAGAAATTATATCCGTGGACGATGTCGACATTTCCTATTCATAAGAATAATTAACATTCAAATCCTCTATTTGGAAAACAATTCCGCTCCGTACTATTCTGTCGCTAAACGTTATTCTACAAGTCTCATCCGGAGCTCAGAGATCTTTGCGAAAGAATCGAGCTATAGAGTTACGTAAGGTACGCTGTACACGGACCGACGTTATTTTTGGGTCGAGAAGTAATTCCTTAAACTGGATGCCATTATAATATTAAATTTTAATAATAGGTCATAGGAAAATTTTCATTAATATTCAAATGCTTTTAAATTATATATGAATGCAAGTATTCATTTTTATCATATTCAGATCACGAGGACCTTGTTGTTTTCAATTCCGATGCGTGCCTATAAATTGATCTATTATTACTAAACATTTAGTAAGAACCTGGTCTGTCTGATGTCTGATGGTTGTGTTTACATTCTCATGCACGGAATGTCTCATGATCAAGCGCCTGATTTCTTTCTGTTCTTGTTGAATTATGCGTTTCGAGACATATAACAATTTGAAATACTCGTGAAATAGATTACAAAAAAGAAAGATGTACAAGAGACGGGTTTATCGACCTAAAACATAAATTCTGAATCGAAAATTTCATAAAACATTTATAATTATATAAAACCGTCAGTCATATCCACGCAAACAGGAACATGGACAAAAGGCAGTGATTTATTTGCCCTTTTATTAAATACCTGTCAGGTTAAAATTATAATAAATAGAATATAAAAGGATTTAGAAACGGCTTATGTCGTCAATTAGATTCCTGAATGACGTATAATATGAATATATAAGTGAAATTTTATTACCAAAGTCTATGCCACAGTATATTCTAGAATAATCGATAAACAGCTCTGGTCTCGACCTAACAAATGAAATTGAGTGTTCGGTTAAGTTAGTTATGCTATTTGTCGGTAGATGGCGTTAACCAAAAGAGTCTCAATTCTGAATCGCGCTGGCCAGAACCCCAGATAGAAACATAAAGTGTTTAAAAATGTTATATTTTTTTGTCTTTCAATACAGTTATATATTTCAAGGTGTGTTTTAATTTATCGTGTTAAGTAGTAAATTATATTTCAGTTGTGTTAAGTGAACAGTTTGGTCCTTCGAGCCGGATGTAAAGTGCGTACGTAAGTTTAAATTAACAGATGTGAACTTAGAAAATATTTGAAGTGTCAGGACATAGAATAAAAATTTGTAAAGTGGACTTCAATATAGACTTAGAAAATTCCGTTTAATAAAATAAAACACTTAGAAAAATTTAGTGAATTTCGGACTTGTAAAATTTTTGTCTTCGGAACTTAGAAAAATTTTGTGAATTTCGGACTTGTAAAATTTTTGTCTTCGGAACTTAGAAAAATTTAGTGACTTTGGTCTTGAAAAATTTGTGTATCTGCTTTGTAACAAAACTTTGGAACTTTAATTTAATATTAACAATGGAAGACATAAATCAAATAATTAGTGTTCAGGAAGAGAAATTTGATCAAATATTGAAAGGAAAACGAAATTACAATAAATCACCAAAACAAAGGATTACTTTAAGTTATCTAGAGACACGTTTGGAGACGCTAGAAAACACATGGCAAACATTTAAATCTAGTCATGATCAAGTTATAGCACATATCAAGAAGGAAAATAGAAAAGATTTTAAGTATTTTTCTAATGATATATATAATCAATGTGAGGAGTCATATATAGAATACAAAAGTGAATTGAAAAATCAACTTCAAGAAATGGCACCTAAGAAAGAAGTACAACCAGCAGACACACAACACAAAATTACTGAAATTAATTTGCCGACGATAAAAATACCTACCTTTTCTGGCAAATACACCGATTGGCCGTCATTTCATGATTTATTTAATTCTCTAATTCATATAAACAAACGCTTAGACGATGTGCAGAAGCTGCATTATCTTAAATCATCGGTGACAGGTGAGGCAGAACAGTTGCTGAAAAGTATATCTGTAACCAGTCAGAATTATGAACAAGCGTGGTCAACACTTAAAAACAGATACAACAATAAGAGGTACCTATCAAATTGTATTTTTAAAAAATTGTTGAACCTGAAAAATATTTCATCCGAATCTGCAGTGAGCATAAGGCAATTAATTGATTCAACAGTTGAATGTTTGAACGCTTTGAGCAATCTTGGATTACCGACAGAATCGTGGAGTGCTATTATCGTTTATATAACAGTAAACAAATTGGATTCTGAAAGTCATCGATTATGGGAGCAACATATTGCACTAGAGCAAGATTTTCCGACGTTTGACGAATTGCAACAATTTTTAGAAACAAGATTTCGGTCGCTTGAAATGATAGAATACAGTTCCAAAACTGTTAGAGCCCGCTCATTCCACACAGCATTTGACAAAAATACAATATCATGCCTATACTGCAAAGAAAGTCATTACATCTATCAATGTAAGCAATTCGTAAAACTAAACTTTAAGGCTAGATCGGAATTTGTACAAAAACATAATCTCTGTTTTAATTGTCTTATCCCGAACCACTCAGCAAGTAAATGTCTGCGAAATACCTCTTGCCGTATTTGTCAGAAAAAGCATCACTCTTTATTGCACCCTGAAAGAAAGGAAACTGTAAGAGAAGAAAGTCAGAAAGACCATACAAACATAGTATCACATTTTACAAAACAACCTGGTCAAATTTTATTAGCTACCGCACTGGTGGATGTGTCTTCAAGCCATGGAAACATAGGAACCTACCGTGCTCTCATTGACCAAGGCTCTCAGGCCTCGTTTGTGTCAGAGGATATCGTTCAAACGTTGCGTTTGAAACGAGAAAAAATCAACGGCGTGGTCACTGGACTGAGTGGAGGTAATCAGCTTAGCATCAAACACATGGTGGAAGTCAACCTTAGATCAAGGGTTAAACCAACCTTCACAGTCCATGTCAAGGCGTATGTTCTACGTAATATTACAAACTATTTGCCAACACAGCAAATCACGACGTTTAATTGGCCTGCACTAGATAACAAAACACTAGCAGATCCTGAGTTTCATATACCGAATAAAGTACAACTGCTGCTAGGCGCTGAAGTATATAGTAAAATCATAGATGTCGGTTTGCTGAAGAGTCCGTCTGGGTCTATAGTAGCACAATCAACATACCTGGGATGGATTCTATCTGGTGATACTAACGATACAAAACCTGTAAAGGAAAAACAAACAATTAGTTTACACATCTCTGTAAGTGATAATGAACAACTAAAAAGGTTTTGGGAAATTGAAAATGAAGTACTTACCAATGAACGTAAAATGACTAAGGAAGAGCAGATGTGTGAAGAGATCTATAAAAAAACGACGGTCAGAATAGAATCTGGTAGATATCAAGTACATATTCCTTTTAAAGAAAATATAGAACCAGTAGAGAAATGTGGAAAAACTAAGGAAATAGCAACATCTAGATTTCTACAATTAGAAAGAAAATTTAAGTACAATATAAAATTGAAACAAGAATATTGTAAGGTAATTAATGAATATTTAGCTCTGGGTCATATGATAAAGGTAAATGAAGAAAACAACAATGCGATATATTTACCCCATCATGCGATCTTGAGAGACGATAAAGATACAACAAAGCTACGAGTTGTTTTCGACGCTTCTGCAAAGGGATCCAAAGGATTTTCTCTAAATGATACGATGTTAACTGGACCAGTAATACAAAGAGATTTACGCACTCTAATTATGGAGTGGAGAACATATAAAATAGCTCTGGTTAGTGATATTGTGAAAATGTATCGCCAAATATTAATCGCAGATAAACAGACTGACTATCAAAGAATTGTTTGGAGAGAAAGCCCTCATGAAGATCTGTTATCTTATAAGTTATTAACTGTTACCTTTGGCACAGCATCAGCTCCGTTCTTGGCTGTTCGCACTCTTTTCCAAGTCGCTGAAGATGAAGAGCAAAGATTTCCTTTGGCTGCATCAATAGTAAAAAAAGCGTTTTATATGGACGACTTAATGTGCGGCGCTAACGATGTATGTCAAGCTATGGAAATTTACAAACAAGTAAATGACTTACTGAAATGCGCTGGGTTTGAATTGCAGAAGTGGTCGAGCAACTGTAATGAAATATTAGATAATATTACGCAGAGTAACCCCAAATTACAACCTTTTGAAATTAAATTTGATAAAGTCATTAAAATACTGGGACTTTCATGGGATAGAATAGATGATACGTTTAAATTTTATATAAACTTACCTGACCTTATAGAACCTATAACAAAACGTACTATTCTTTCCGAAGTGGCACGTCTATTCGACCCTTTCGGATGGTTAGCTCCAGTCATAATAAAGGCAAAAATTATTATTCAAAGGTTATGGCTCTGTACGTGCGGATGGGACGAAGACGTTCCAATTAATCTGAAAGAGGAATGGTTAGGTTATAGACAACGACTACAAGAATTGGAAAAAATAAAATTGGAGAGATGGATTTATACTTACCCAGAAATCAAGAGAGTTGAATTACATGGTTTCGCTGATGCTTCCATGGCTGCATACGCTGCAGTTGTTTATGTAAAGGTGTTCCATAGGGAAAATATACATGTAACTATATTGGAGAGTAAGACAAAGGTAGCGCCTTTGAAACAAATTTCGATTGCACGATTGGAACTATGTGCAGCAGTTCTTCTTTCAAGACTGCTCTCGGAATCCGCCAACGTTTTAAACATACCTAAGGAAAACATTTTCGCATACACTGACTCGATGGTTGTGTTAGCCTGGATCGAGGCTCAACCTACCAGATGGCAAACCTTCGTAGCAAATCGAGTCTCAGAAATACAAACTAGACTGAATAATGATTCTTGGAACCATGTCACTTCAGAAGATAACCCTGCTGACTTTGCCTCTCGTGGAATGAATCCATCTGAGTTAAACAATAAACAACTGTGGTGGAAGGGACCTAATTGGCTAAATCTTGAAACAAAAAAATCTATTAAATTAGTTATACCTAAAACAAATCTAGAAGAAAGAAAAAATCACACGAAAACATTTTTTTGTAATAACACTGAACCTATATGGGAGAGATTTTCTACACTTACCAAGATGATACGCGTACTCAGCTATTGTCGACGATTTCTGCACCTGAAAACAAAAAAGGAGATAAATGATAAACCAAATTACTTAACTAGTGAGGAAATGAGAAGAACATTAGACACATGCATTAAAATTATACAACAACAAGAATATTTAGAAGAGATACATGATATAACACAAAAGCAAAAAATAAAAAAGAAAAGCAAATTATTTTTGTTGTCACCTTACCTGGATGATGATGGTCTTCTACGGGTTGGTGGAAGAATACAAGCTTCTCATGTCTCTGCTCGCTATAAACACCCTATAATAATACCGAAAAATACTCACCTTACCAATTTAATAGTTAGAGATGCTCATCAGAGACTGTTACATGGTGGCATAGCTTTGATGATGAACTTTTTAAGGAGCCGTTACTGGATCATTGGTCTAAAACAGCTAGCGAAGAAATGCTATCGGCAATGTGTTGTCTGCCTGAAACACCGAGGCGCTATAATACAACCAAAGATGGGTGAGCTTCCTGCGGTACGTGTTAATCCAGGACGTGCCTTCGAGACGACGGGAGTGGATTTTGCTGGCCCTATACAAATGAGAGTTTCAAAGGGTAGAGGTCAAAGGTCATACAAGGGATACCTATGTTTGTTTGTTTGTATGAAAACAAAAGCAATCCACTTGGAGGCTGTAAGTGACTTGACAACTCAAGGTTTCATTGCTGCATTTAGACGATTTGTGTCTCGTCGCGGTCACTGTTCCGATTTATATAGTGACAACGGCTTAAATTTTGTTGGAGCTGCAAAGGAGCTGTCAAAAATGTTAAGTCAAAGCATGAGTCAGGTTATGAAGGAAGTTGCTGAGTTACTAAGTAATGATGGAACATCATGGCATTTCATACCTCCAAGAGCACCAAATTTTGGGGGCCTTTGGGAGTCTGGAATTAAATCAATGAAGATACACTTACTTAAAACCATTGGAGATTCGACGTTGACCTTTGAAGAAATGACGACGCTTTTGACTCAGATTGAAGCTTGTCTCAATTCTCGACCATTATGCCAATTGAATGATTACCCAGATGACATCGCACCTTTAACACCGGCACATTTTCTGATTGGCGAACCTCTGATAACACTACCCGAAAAACATTTTGTCGCAGAAAAAATTAGCCCGTTAAACAGATGGAGACTAATACAACGGATGATGACACACTTCTGGAGGCGATGGTCAACGGAATATTTACATACATTGCAACAGCGTCACAAGTGGCAAAATACAGCTGGTGAACCAGATGTCGACGATGTCGTCATTTTGAAAGATGATTTACCGCCTTCGAAATGGCTACTGGCTCGAGTCCAACACAAGCACGTTGGTCCTGACGGGCATGTGAGAGTTGTCACTTTAAAATGTAAAAATTCTATTCTGAAACGTCCGGTTTCCAAATTGATTCCTTTACCTAAGCTGTAAAGAACTGAGGGTTCTTGGTGGGCGGTATGTTCGGTTAAGTTAGTTATGCTATTTGTCGGTAGATGGCGTTAACCAAAAGAGTCTCAATTCTGAAT
Organism: Nymphalis c-album; assembly: GCA_963151315.1. Taxonomy (NCBI): domain Eukaryota; kingdom Metazoa; phylum Arthropoda; class Insecta; order Lepidoptera; family Nymphalidae; genus Nymphalis; species Nymphalis c-album. Next base: position 1,176,404 of record OY720612.1, read on the forward strand.
CGCGCTGGCCAGAACCCCAGATAGAAACATAAAGTGTTTAAAAATGTTATATTTTTTTGTCTTTCAATACAGTTATATATTTCAAGGTGTGTTTTAATTTATCGTGTTAAGTAGTAAATTATATTTCAGTTGTGTTAAGTGAACATTGAGTATAGAAACAAAAAGAAAAAAAAAGTAAATATAAAGCAACGGCTTAGCACTGACATACGAATCTCAATAGGGACATTTAAAAAACAAACATTCCGCATCACATTTAAAACCCTGCCCAAAGCGATATCTCTATCAGATTTTTGACGATCGAATAAAAAAAATCGCTCACCGATCAACGACACGTGTCCTGAATGGAAAGCCTTAATCCTTAATCCGTATGAAACTCGTGACCGGGACGGAGTAGAGTGATTTTACACCTTCCTGTTTTTTTTTTTAAATCTTTTCTAGCTTTTAACTTTTATAAAGTTGGATTTGGAAAGATTTTTCTACGTATATATTTATTCGAAATATCCTCTAGTAGATTTTTTGTTTTCAACTGTCCTTTGCTATGACAAAAATATTTTCAGCTACATTTTCGCTTGATGTTTTTCGATTGTAGTGTACATTCGCGTAGCCAAATTTATTGGATTTTATATTTAGAATTGTAGACTAAACAATGAAGTTAATTGTATTTGTTACAATTGTTTTATATTATATAAGTTCGCATTATTAGTACTCATATAAATAACTATAACAACAACACTATCTGTAATATGAATATTAATAACCTAATAGGTTCTTAAAATAAATTTACCAAAATTCACTTGTTTTTTTTTTAATGAATTCGTTATTGATTTAAATCACTTAATTTTTAAGTACTGTAAGTACGCTGACAAAACAACTCTTCTCACTATCGAAGCCAAAAATTTATTTTAACGACTTTTTCACGAATGCCCTTGTAATAAAATTGAAGTAATAAAATGTCTGTTACTATTTTGTTAATCAAAAATATGTTGTTTTAATTTGAATATTAGCATAAAGTAAGGTCAAAATACGAACATCAATAAAAAATTTAAATCAACGGATCTATTTAAGGAGATTTAAAATTTACCCCCTAGCGGTTGACCGTAAGTGGGGTAAGTGGAAACTAAATTATGGATAAGTTGGTAAGGGTAAACAAAACGTTTAATATAAACGGGATAAGCCACACAACCCTGTTTATATTTAATACGATATTTTAGGATGGGTTAGGAGAATATGGAATGGAGCCGTAATACCGCTGTGGGTAATTCCAATTTGGAAATAACAATGAATTTCTTTTAGAAGTTTTACTTTACATGTGGATTACACTACAAAATTCACCGTACCATACATTTATAATGGGATGTATCTTTTAATAAACTAGCCATTAAAACTCCCATAGAGAAGTTTTGGAGTTTGTAGTTTATACGTCGTGTAAGTTGTTCCAATTGGCGTGTCGGAATACATGTAGCAGATTTTATCCGACACATGCTGATCGGTATGCTTGCAATTTTTTTCTACATCGCCAAGTACCAGATGAATTATGAACACAATTTAGACACATAAAAATTCAATGGTGCTTGCTACAAAGGGTACCTTTCATTAATTCTGGCGGATCCAATTTTAAACAATGTATCATCTCGCTTCTCCTTTATATCAAGTGAAATAACATTTAATGTTCAACTGAACTTTTTGGCTTCTGCTTCGAGCACCTTCGGTCAAAAAGCGCCGAGCAGAAGTTTTCGTATCAGCCGTCGAAAACGGACCAACTCGTACGAAAATCGAGCGAGTTAAGTGCCGAAGCGAGCGAGCGACAAATATATGCACATATATATCTCACTGAGTACTTCTTCTATTAGTACTATGGTCCATAATACTAAACCACTCGTATACAGTTTGCATTGGTTTTATTGTTTTATGATATGGAGCATTTACGACCAAGCATTGATGGCAAATAGTATGACGCTGTATGTTGTTATGTACCCTTTTACCCCCTTGTGTGTCACGTTTTATTAAGGAACTGTTTTTACTATATATAAATTAATAAACATTTTTCTGTTATTATAAATACGTTTAATAGTTTCGATGTTTCATGTAAATATGTATCCATCAGACGACCACGTCGTCGTACGTCGAGGGCAAACTAATCGGCTTCATTCAGCCTTTATCCTCACGGGGACTCATAGTCGGCTGCCCGTCCTACCCACTAACACCTCCTCGGTACCCTTCCCGTCTTAAGGGGAGCGCCACGGGATCCCTTGCGCATTCAACCGTGAACTAAAAAAAACCTGGGCAACCGCCATTGCATTTCATTTGTTTTAATTTGATTAAAAGAAAAAGTCTCCAAATGTTTATAATATAATTTAATTACCAACTTTATTATTTATAGCAGAATCGAAACGACAGTCACAAAGAGAGTTCCAGTCAGAATCAGATTCAATCGTTATCCATAAACTGTTGATAATAATTTGCGCAATCAATGAAAAAAAAAGCGTCAGTTCATAAAACTGTAACAAAAAATTACATATTATTTTGTTCGTGAATGCTCCGAACATTTTAACATTTACGATGAAATGAAATACAAAAAATATTGCTGTTGTTTTATTTCGATTTAAAGTTTTCACTCATATTTGGATCACGCACCGATATATTTATATAAAAATAAAGCATTGAAGTAACACTTTAATTTTTGCTATTTTTGAACAAAAAACACACAACAAAATACTTTTTATTCGAGTAGGTTCACTCGAGTATAAGCACTTATGAATCGTCATGTTACAAGATTCAATTGAATGCAAATACGGTAAGAAATTTGAAAGTTACTCAATTTCTCGACTCTTAACACGATTCCTTATATTACATAACATACATAATTATAGCATAGATGCGACCCAATAATGCGAACCCCGCTCGTCGCTGCAACCGACCCAAGGCCTTCAGTATGTGCTTAGCAGAGTCATCCCAAAGGTGCGAGCAATATTCAACGCAAGACCGCACCTGCGATTTATACAACACGAGCAATTGTTGTGGCGTTTTGCGATAAAAACTGCTGATATTGCATCTTATTAGATGTATACAATATGTTAAAATCAAACGTTATGCTATATACGTTCTTATATATAAATGCACTGGTATTTTATTATTATTATATCAATTGCATATTCAGGAAAAGTACTCGTGCGGTATCCTGCATGTGTCAGATAACGTACTGTATCGACTACTACAGACGCGGTGATGTGGAATACTATCGAAGCCGGCAAATAACAAAAGGGGACCTATACCCAACAGTGGCACATTTAGGTCCTTTCACTGCATGCATACATGCACTCTCTCTTCCCTAACTCTCATAGTCCAAAGGGACGGGAATCCGACATGACCGGAAAAAGTTTGGACGAAGGACGCAGGACGCAGGACGCAGGACCGGCTTTACGTTCTTTCGTGGAGTGTACACACTTTCAACTTCCAGACTCCGGGCTGTTACTGGAAATTTTCGACAGAAAATCTTAATAAAGTTGTATTGGGTCGACCTGGGATTTGAACCCATTACCTTATATGTAGCCACTAGAATACATACATATGAGTACAGAGTACATACATACAATACAACCACTTCTCTTTAATATTTTTATTCAACATTTATATTTAAAAGGTGCGATTCGTTCGTAATATATATTCTCCTGTCTCACCGCGCAATGTTTAACTTAAGGCTGATTACATGAGAACGATTTTAAAGAGCAAGGTGTTTTATTACAATTATTAATTTTGAAAATTAAAATTGAGAAGCATTTGAAATTAATAGACCTGTTTGAAATAAATTAAAAACTGTTTAGTACTCCAGAGAAATTTACATATTACTACTATTTTCGGATCGGAATATAAATAAAGGACGTATATAAATAAATATTTAATTAAAACTTCAAAAAGCTTAATTTTGATTTATAATAAATGAAATAACTTTAAATTTAGTGATACAATTACTTAAAAAACCGCCTGCCAGAGGTCGACCTTTCTAATTTTCCAATTACACAGGAATATTTTCTATTTTTCCCCTGCATAACCTAATTAGGACTATTAAAATCTTTTAAAAATAAACAAATCATTTCAGCTATCCGCGCTTCGAAATCTCCGTATGCGGGCAGCTTACGGCAATTTCGTTTCGAATACCGGTGGCACTACATTTTTAATGCTAGCTCTCTCACCGAGCGAATGTTCAACCCTTAAATAGGGGTAATAAATATACCATAGCGGGTCGAGATTGTAAATTACTAGCCATTTGTATAGTGTTAAGTGTAACTAGTTTAAACTGCGCGAATTTTTATTTTAAAGGTCCAAAGGTTATGTAACAGAAGATATATGAAAGGATTTTCGTGTAAAATTGGCTTCGTTCATTGTTAGTTATAGGTAGGCTAGGTGAATAAATAAATATAGTTGGATAATATTTCATCGTATCCTAGAGAGAGAACCGAAATAATAAAAGAAAAACAAAAAAGTATTGGACAGCCTTTGTGACCCTTGAAAGGGTACATTATTCAATTTATCACATTAAATTACATAGATTAACTGATAAATACTTTTTCTACGTCTCTTACGTAGTAATACGAAATATATTTTACGAAATACATTTTCATCGCATATATATCAAACATCTGCTATAGGTATACATATGTCTTATTTTTTTCGTGGGGAAATCCATCATGGATACCCTCCATATGTGATGTAGAATGGAGGGTTATGTCGGACTCCTACCGACTAAAACCACCACGGTACCCTTCCCGTCTTAAGGGGAGCGCCACGGGATCGCTTGCGCATGCTACCGTGACGAAATATACATATGTCTATGATAACTAAGATTGATTGATCCAAGTGTTTGACGAGCTAGACTTAGCAGAGATTTAATAAAGTCCAGAACTGATGAAACGTTTGACAAGACAAATAAATACCTTCGAGTGAGAAAGGAGCGCAGTTAGACGTACTCGTACAACAATACAAGCATTATGCAAAAATAAAATAAACGGGCTTATAATGTATAAAATGTAACGCGAATAAAACCGTATACGCTTCTTGTGCAACATTAACTTTAAAGTCATATATTCGATACTGACCCCTTAAGGTATATTAGTATACACAAAAAAAGCAATACTTCACTTACATATTTGGAGGGCTAATATAGACGTATAAAATTATTTAGTACATTTCTTATAAAACAGACATCAACATAGATATATTGCTACGCTTGATATAATTATTATTCGTAGCAAATATCGCGTTGAATTAAAAGTTGAAACGAGCTTAAGTACTTCCGACTCGCTCCAAACGTTCCTGCAACAAAAGCCGCTCGCTTTAAATTCATAAGCGGTAACGATGAATCGTGGCCATTTTATTTTTTTTATTCTAAATAGGATTTTATCCGCAACTTCGCTCGATCCTTTTTTATTATTATATAACCAGAAGGTAGACAGACATAGAAACCCTTCGTCGAGCCTTATTCCAATTAATTTTATTATTACTAGTCTTTATGATACTATCAACACAAATATGTCCCCCTGCTAGACATTTAGAAACCCTGAAATTTAACTAGTCCGTATTTGAACCTGACTCTTCGTTAAAGATTCACGCGATCCAACCAATGGATCAAATCGTTTCTGAATTGATAAAAAATAACGCATAATGAATTCCACTTACTGATTTTTTCGTACTGCATTCGAAACGTCACAGCGTTATGATTGATTGTAATTACTTACCTGAAAATAAAGAAATTGTTTAAAAATGTTAACTATAGCATATAGAGATAAATTATAATAGTTAATAGTTTTTTTTCTGTACGAACAAACTTTAATCTCACCACAGAACAAGATCGTTAAATATCAAAAGTGATATGTGACACTGGCTATGACAAATAAGGAGTGACACTTGTGCGTCAAAATAGCTTCTCACCGTCAGTGAGTTCTTACAGAATAAAAATTCAAATTAAATGTACATACATTGTATCACGTTGGATATGATTCTACCATATGTATTGGAAGTTTGTCATTGGCAAAGTGCAGACAACTACAGCATATAGAAATAGATGATACATATCTTGTTGCTTATGTTTGCCCTGTCCCAATATTCCAATAAACCAAGGTTCTATTTAGTATTGATCTCTAAATGGTTGAGTCTATCAGGAGTTAAGGTATTGGCCGTAGCTGAGAATGAGAGAGAAAAGTTCGGACTGCACTATTCAGAACTCATTCAATTCGAATCTTAACTAGGTACGATTAAATCATAACTATTTTGAACTTCATGAACTTCATGAAAGCAAATGTTGGACAAAGCGATGAACAAGGTGAGAAAAAAGTATGTAGAAAGATGTAAGTGAATGAATGGACATAAAGAATGGACATATGACAATCTATACTAATATATAAAGCTGAAGAGTTTGTTAGTTTGATCTGGCTAAACTCAGGTACTACTGGTTCGAATTAAAAAATATATTTTTGTGTTGTATAGTCCTTTTATCGAGGAAGGCTCTAGGCTGATTTTTATTCATTGTATTTTTTTGAAATATAAGCGGGCAAAACCGCAGTGTACAGCTAGTATCAAATAAGGTACCTACTGTTCAAATATATTTACAGCAATAGACAAAAGAAACACCATCGGTATATTTACAAAATTAACAACAAAAACTTAGGATAGTAATAGGCTAGTAAAGTATGATACACCAATACAGGCGGAATATAAACGCGGTCTATTAATTAATAAAACAAACTGAAAGATAAAAAAAAAGTTTTTCTTTCTATTTGATATTTTTTAATTCAATGGCGTAAATGTTAAAGTTCAAATCGTACTACTTTTATATAGATTTTCTCAGAAGCTGCTCTGTAAATTTCTCATTTTTCTAGAAATAGAACTTACTTTATTTTAGCGCTATAGCCTCGAACAAGTATTCATATAAAGGGACATTTTAATTATAGCAATTTCGAGAATTCTATTTCAAGAAATATTAATAGCGATTTAAATCTATTTACGGTGATTGATATATCGGAAAAATTGCAACCGAATATATAATTTTTAGTAGGTAATTTTAAGTGCATTCTGAATAAGTAACTACTGTTATCTAATTTTCCAAATCAAAGTGCAAAATTGTTTGACAAACATCAAAACATATGACCTTTTTATATCTTAAAATATTAGAGAAACATGACACAACTAACATTTTTAATCATTATATATTTCACGTAGGTTCTTACAAATAGTTTTGAAGTGTTAATCTGCAAAATTAAATTCGATGTAATATTCAAGTCGATTCGGAATGTATTTACAACATGCGGACGCTGTATCGCCTAGGGACGCTTCTGCGAATTTAGCGACTCATTTGTTAAGCGTTCTATCGGTTTAGTTTAAACTCTAAGTGGTTGTATAGTCACGTTTATATTTATAGTGACTCTACCAAGAGAGCCGGGAGGAGACTCCGGCGTATCGTAAAAGAAGATCATAGGTTCAAATCCGTGGAAGAACACCTTAGATTTCACTAAAGATAATAAACTAGCCAGTCGCGCAGGAGACATTCAGTGCACAAGTGAGTGCGCGCAAACACAGATGCGCACTCCATTTCCTCAATCTCATAATCCAATGGGGACATCCGAGACGATCGGAAAGAGTTCAAAGGATTTATTGAATTTCCAAAGAGTATATGATTAGTCGTTTAATTATTATTTTTTGTAACATGGCAGGAACCCCAATTTATGTATAGACTAGGTATTAGGTTAGGTTAATTTCAGAAAGGTTACAAGATATATACAAAATGAAATACGTTTTCGGCAAAATATCGGAAGTATTACGTGTAAGCTCGTTGCCAACGGATCGTATTGTTCACAGCTGACCGTCTTCAACTGTCAGTATTATTACTATCCTGTTAAATCTTTCGTAGTTATATTAACTAGTCTGTTAAATAAACACGCGCCGGTATCTTTCAGTCCGCTTTCGAATTAGTTTTCATTCATTAGTTATTTAACTACTTACGTAATCCGCGATACGCTTTTATATTCAATTCAAAGTAGACGTAGCTACAGTCGAGAACTAGTTAATATAATTATCTGAAACTGGGTTTCTGGAACGCTGATGAACGTTTTTTTTTTTCCGTATATCAAAATGCTGTCAAAAGCGCTGCCCGTAATCGCATTCAGTCATTCTGACGGATTGAAGCGTAATCATGTTAAAAACTGTTTTATGTCTGAAATATTCACCTACACACAATACTGGAACAGTTATGACACAGCGGTTAGTACACAAGGTCGTCGATTCAAATCCAGACTAATGTTTTTTTTTTTTTTTATAGAATATTAATTTTTTATTGTATAGAACATATTAAGGGAATAATAGGAAATCAAAAATCATATCAATCAATCAAAATATTTTTCCTAGACCTATCGCCATAGCTATTGGCTGGTCAAAATTTAATTGTGTGTTATATATTAGTCGCATCCGGTCATTCGTACAGACACTCAAGGGAACGGAAAAGCGCGCCTATGGTTGTGAGGCAGAACTTCAGGGCGCTTTCGACAGAGTCGTGAAGGCATCACTCGGGTCCGGGCAGATCACTTTCTGCAAGGCAACGGCGGAGTGAGGTCACGGAACTGTCTACCGTTCCTTAAGTGTTTTGTGTGTTATTAGTTGTCATTATTATTACTTGGTGTGTAAGCCTAATTGTGAAGTGTATTAAAGTGTACTGTGATTATATTGACTGAGTGTTATTCATTTCACGACTACCCACTGTACGCCCACACGATGTAAAACAATAATGATAGAAGATATGATGCCCCCGCTCCGACATATTTATAATATCAATTGATCATTTCCTGTGTATTTATACATTAATTTCGTGAATCTCGGAAACGGCTCTAATCGTTAGCGATTTGGCTACAGTTTTGTATTTAAATAAAGCATTGCTTCCCAAATGTATCTATAGGTATATATAATTATAACGTTTTTTTTATTCTTTTCTAAAACGCAATTTTCGCCAAAATATACATAAACAGCCGAGCGGAGTTCGGTCGCCCAGCTTCTACTTATTATAATACTAGCGACACTGTCCGTGTCATATTTGTATTTCCCGTACTTCATTTGCTTATCGTTCAGGTCCCAGGCTACCTATACGGTATGTCAAATTTAATTAAACTTCAGTACACACGGTAACAAACGGACAGATGGATTCACTATCGTATTTATAAAATACTTACATAAGCCTTAGTTAAATAAAATTAAAATCAAAGATTACACAGTAGTAATAATAATCTATATAATTAAAATGATAGAGGTCTGTGCAGTTGTGCGCGCATCACGAAAAAACTACTGGATAGATTTAAATGAAATTTTCTAAATTTTATTTCTCAGACACTGGGCCTTTATCAAAAAATATTGCTATATCTTCATTTAATAAAAAGTTATTAAAGTTTCAAGAAACAACGATTTGTATATGCACTGCGTGATCACTGTTCAGTGATGTATGTTTAAACAAAGTATATTTTTGCTTGCGATCTTTTTGATGTTTTTTCCTTCGTGCATAAGAAAACTTTCTTAATATATCAAACAACGCAGACGAAGTCGCGGGTATCAGCTCAGTAATAAATAACTTTATTGCACACTCACAAGGGAAAAAAAATACAAGACAGAAAGCAAGAACATAAATATTGAATGTGAAGTGATGCAAGCAAGTGGTGGTGGTCTTATCACTCAAGGAGTAATAGGAGGTACTTTGCTGGACATAACGGTTGTATTCATACTTATATAAAAAAAGCCACGATAATTACAAAAAAATCGCTGTTGACTGAAGACAGGAATATAAACACTATATTTGCATGTAATAAAACAACTATAAACTTTTCCATCGTAGGCAAGAGCGACGACGAATAAGAGCGAGACGACGAATAAACAACTAAAGTTCGAGCGAGACAAACAATATATCCCTGATAAATCGCGAAGTGTAGACATCTATACATCGGTCTGGTGAATATATAATTCATCAAAGCGACGTGTAGGAAAACAAATCGAAACGAATGTTCGCATTAAATATTAACACGTAATTCACGAGCGTCGAAAAAATTTATGTACGAGGTAATAAAAAAATATCGACCGAAGCCGCGAATGGTTTTCGCTAACTTTACTAACGTGGAATGACGTGTGAAACGGTGTCGAATACTAGCCAGTTAGCAATGCTTAAGCTGGCGGAATTGTCAACGAGGCGTTATTCAATCGCGTCCTTATAAAAACGCTTCGTAAGACTCGAAGACATGGCGACATGTATGAATAAGTATTTTGTAATATTTTTTAATGAATGAATGTTGTTTTCTTTAATCATTACTAATATAAAAAAGGTGCAAATCAAATGCATCAACAACCAACATAGAACATACCAACATATAATACAATTAGCGACAAAAAATATATTAGCAATATGGTTTCCAAGTTCCTTAATCAAATATATGAAGACTGGAATTGTTCTATTGTAGAATAGCGTAGAATGGAACGTAATATGAATTAAGAAGCCAAGATAAGAGCTAAACTCGCACTGGGGTAGCATGACGAAAACTCAAAACTTGAGTTGTTTAGCGGTAGAATATCTGATGAGTGTATCAGACGAGCTTGCACAAAGCTCTACCACCGAGTGTTTTTACCATTACCAAAGTTTTATACGAAACGCATATCGAAACGTGTGAAAACTTGCTGGTCTATATAAATAACAGATGAAACTGGACAACGGGTTTCACTTCAAGAATTCCAAAGATGAGACACGGGTTTATTATTAAACGTGATGCCGACACAATCGTCTATCAATCAGACCGGCCGCGCGGCCGCTAAATATACGTACGTTCGACACCCGGAAGCGTCCGAGCTGCCGATCGATCCTTGGCAAACGCATAAAGAACACTTTTTGTTTCGATTGCATTGACTTGCAACTGTATAGCGATTGTTACTATACAAACAAGCTACAGCATTCGGCGTTTATATTAAAACTAAATTGAACCAAAAAAAATTAACGATTGTTTTTTTTTACACATATTGGTAATTTCTAATTAGTCCATTGAAATGTTACAATTTAAGGACCTAATATATGCATTTGTTAGAGAACGCAATTTTATTTTTGGCACATGTGTGGGTGGTCAATAGAAGCTTAACCCCAAGTTTGTGGGATTGCCACCCTTGTCCCCCGGCCGCCATCTCGGTAAAAGGGGTGCAAACACCTTTTCGCGATATCTCGGAAACTATGCGTCCACAATGTCCCACATGCCACACACACATGTCCCAAAAATAAAATTGCGTCCTCTAACAAATGCAAAGCAAATGTAACATTTCAATGGACTAAATGGTATTTTACTTCATTCATTCTATTCTATTCAGCTATGTAAATAAGAACATAACAGTAAAAAAGTATTGGTTTATAAAGGAGGAATCCAAAATGCGAATTGAAAGAGGACATACGCCACAGCGCTCATACGCAGCGGCTCTCGCACCGCGCGCCCGATTGAAGTTACCGACTCACGGCGTGTCTGCGATTCCACAGAAAATACTCTACCCATGAGGCGTCGGTGCGGGCTAGTTGGCTTCCGTCCGCAATATCACGCACCGTGGATATTGCACATAAAAATAAAATGCAATATACAAAGTGGTTAAAATATTATTATTATATAACACGTAACTCTAACTGTAGAGTTAGGGACTTCGGACGTCCGGAGTCCAGTAATCAGTGTTGGTGGTAATACCACCACGGTGATCCAAAGCCGATATAAATCGCAATGATTTTACAAGACCGAAACTATAGCAGCAATTTACCCATCCAAGTGTTCGGAGTAACATGTACACGCTGTTCCAATTCATTTATAGAGAACGCGAAACGTGATCAGATAACAATTTTTATAGCGAATAATGTAATAAATCAATAACATAATATTTCTATCAAAGAAATTAAATTGCAGTGCAGCTTAGAAACGCCGCTAGCATTGTTACAAGCGTTATATTCGGACATGATTTGTTCTGTAACGTGTCTATTTATTTTTTATAGATTACCGCTTGAAGGAAATATTTTTAATACATCGTTTCAGTTGTCATTTTCTTTAGAAACTTTATTTCAATTTTCAACAGTTTTAATGAAATATTTATCGTATTCTGACTTGCATAATATGTCGTATGGAAACTGCTATATTCGAACTTTTCGGGCAAGCTTCTAATCCAAACATAATATGTTTTCATTTTCTAATGCTTTTATTTTATTTATTTTTTAATATTTTCATGAATGCCTGATGATATCCTAAATAAAGTTTGTCTTATTTTCTTTCATACACAAAAACGGAGGCGACGAGAAAAAGGGGTTGAGCGTATAAATGAGAAACGGCCTATTATTTTATTGTCATATCATGCATGCATAACTGAGCATGATATCCTATTTGTAGGATTGTATCCTTTAAACTGTGCAACATCATCTAAGTGCAATAAGCAAAGTTATATAAAACGATGACTAGTATATATATATACTAGTATATAGTATATGACTACCATATTAGACTAGCTGTGCCACGCGGTTTCACCCGCGTATAATTAATAAAAATATAATGAAAAAAATCAGCCCACAGCCTGCCTCGATTATACAACACAATTGTTTTTTTTTGATTCGAACCAGTAGTTCCTGAGATTAGCCGGATCAAACAAACAAACTCTTCAGCTTTATATATTAGTATAGATAGCATATATAGAAGTAATATAAAGGCATTGTCGCTTGGACCACATGCATGCAGTGTCTGTTTTTCGTTGCGCAAAAATAGAGTTCGGTCGGCTTAATTGTAAGCTATTTCTGTGCTGGGTCGATACTTGTTCTAAGCCTCATATAAATTAACTGCTTACCCTGAGGGCGTTCTGTTTCGTTAAGCTATTTTATCTTATTTATTCTTGAATCGGTATTGTTATCGAACTGTTTACGTTTATTTTATCCTTGTATGAACTTGCTTGCACAATATACTTATGCATAAAGTTGATCGGTTGAAAGGTTATTTTATTTAATATTTAGAGACAACGATGATGAAAATTATTGAAAAAAATTATGTTCTACAGCAAAACAGCAGTCCTTGCATTAATGTGTTCCGGTTTGAAGGGTGAGTAAGCCAGTGCAATTACAGACACAAGTCCCCCATAACTTTTGGATTTGCTAAATAATAGAGTTAAATCAAATTAAATTTATATTGAAAGCATTAAAACACGGCATATTATCCAATAATGGATAATAATTACCGATTGCTTTTCATGTATACAGTCTATATATAAATTCTTCGTATATAAATAAAACAGTTACGTGATTCATTTGATGAAAAGGAGTAACAACAATATTATTTGCCTGTAATTCTCAGTAGAATCTAAATTTCGAATTAGTGGTGACTTTACATTCAATTTAATCTTATTAGACTACGATAAACAGAAGAACTAGCTGGCAAACGAGCCACCTAGTGATAAGTGGTCATCGACACTCGTAAGTATACATTTAAAGTGCAAAAAATAATCTTTGATATAGATTATTGCTCATGGTAACTGAGGTATTATGTATTTTGCTTGTAGTTAAACTGGCTTATTCACCATTCAATTTGGACCGGCGGCGACTGTGAAATATCCTGGACGAGCTGGTACCAAGTTAATATGATTGGAAGTTCCCACATATTTTAGAATTTATCACGAACTGATAAATTAGTTAGCGCCGTAAGCTTGTACATTTTTAAAAACATGTATTATTACGTTAATTTTATAACACGAGTACCCAAAAAATAAGTGTAGTGTTTCATGTATGTATGTATGTGAGTTTCTTTATTCAACCATAACTTTTAAATGCCTGAACAAATAAGGCATCGTTAGGGTCCTTATATCATATCGAATTTCATTCATTCTTCATTCATTCACTGTCGTATGTTTTAATTTAAAATAATTTTTACCTTATGTTCGTATGAGACACAAAAACCGGATCGATACCGGTTTTCGCCGGAAATTTCTGGTAACGAAGTCACGAAGCGTGGCTCAGGAAGATTTAGAATAAAATATCGCTTTTATATATGATTGAACGATATTAAATCTTCTTAGTGAAATCTGAAGGTTATGATGCTTATTGAACCTAATATAATCTCAGATAATGCGATAGAAACCTCTTTACCGTCAATCATATCTTCAGCTTTGTACATCTTTTTTTATTATTTTTAAGGTAAAGAGACATTACTAATTCTTCTGTATTATTATTATTTTTAATAGTTTCTGCTAGAACCCTATTAATAGTAACTACACGTTATGCATGTGTGTGTGTGAGTACGATACGTCCTTATGATAATAAGTACAACTTTAAAAATGAATCAAAATCAGTCAATCCGCTCGCAAATACAATACATATATAAAGGTACATACAAGTGTTCCGTTTCCTCAAACTAACTAACGAATATATAAAAAATGAAACAATTTATGAATGAACACGTATCGTAGAAACGCGAATGAAAAATTACATTATAATTAATCGCTAACACGCTTACCGGAAACATCGACGTCTTACCGCTATTATTCAAACTACGCTTTACGCGAAGCGATTTATAGCGGATGATCGGGCGATGTTTACATTTGCACTATATCATAAAAGAGTTATTTTTAATCAAAACAATCTGGTTTCGTACAAAATTCGAATATTTCTAGTATGAAATTTGTAATAATAAACAAAAATTGTGCGAATTATTTTATCTTTCCGAAAAATCCATTTTTTTTTATCTGTGGTGGGGTATTGCTTACCAAGGTAATACCTAAGTGGGTAGCCTGTATATTTCATGCTAGGCTAAGGGTTCATCTCTTTTTGAGTAGAATATTCGGAGCATAATCCACCACGCTTTTCTATTGGTGTAATCACAAGTGACATAATATGTATTGTCATCCGGCATATTTAGGTATCCCCACGATGCCTTCCTTAACAACCGAGCACGACATTAACTATAAACACATATGAAGTAAATAAAAATTCAGTGTCCGCAATTTTCAGTTAAGATTCATCTGTCACCATTCGACCAAATTTAATCTGTGTACTATAAAATCATCAGTCATTTACGAACAATTAATGATTTGTATTCTACAAGTGCGTTATCATTTGACATTCAGTAATAAACGTATTCGATAGATATTAAATACGAAACCTTTAATTCTTTTTTTTTTAGAAAAATATAAATTAGAGTTCGAAGTATAGTCTATAACTTTATTGGTAAAAATATGCGATAGTTTTCGTCGAGACGGTACGGAACACTAAACGTCGTTGTAAGCGGGGGCGTCAGATAGATGAGTTACAAGCAGTACGCAGCCGATAGCTAAATATTTCGCTGTTTATTTTACTACGCCTTCATTCATAATTGGATATCTGGCAACGGACCGATAGTCTTAAAAGTATGGAAGTTTCCTACGTCGTATATCATCGGAATCACTTCAATAAACTTAAATAGTTTGATTAAAAGCCGGAAGGTGGACGAGAAAACACCTGGATGTTAAAACGAATCGAATCTAAATTACTATACCTCATGTTTGTTACAATTGCTTTTAAGTATTTTTAGATTTACCACGCAATACATATTCAATTACCAAATAGAAGTACATTATATTGTAAAACGTCGGTTTGAATGTGTCCGTAAAGCCAGTGTAACTGCAGGCACTTGGTGGTAACTTTGTGCAAGCTCGTCTGGGTAGTTACCACCCACTCATCAGATATTCTACCGCAAAACAGCAGTACTTTGTACTGTTGTGTTCCGGTTTGAAGGGTGAGTGTGCCAGTGTAATTGAAGGCACAAGGGACATAACATCTTGGGTCCCAAGGTTGGTGGCGCATTGGTGATGTGAGTGATGGGTAACATATCTTACAATGCCAATGTCTATGGGCGTTGGTGACCACTTACCATCAGGTGGTCCATTGGCACGTCCGCATTCCTATGACATAAAAAAAAACACAAGGGACATACCATCTTCGCTCCCAAGGTTGGTGGCGCATTGGCCATGTAAGAAACGGTTGGCAATTACTAAGGGCACTGGTTGATCACTTATCATCCGGTGGCTCATGTACATGTCCCTATCTATACATATAAATAAAATTGGAGTGTCTGTTTTTAATATTGAAATAACCGCTTTTTACTACATGCATATGAATATATATACGTAACATACACCAAAATAACATTTTTTACAATTTTTGTCTGTCTGTCTGTTTGTTCCGGCTAATCTCTGAAATGGCTGGACCGATTTTAACGGGACTTTTATTGGCAGGTAGCTGATGTAATAAGGAGTAACTTAGGCTACTTTTATTTTAGAAAAAAAAATGATAATAAAAATAAAAATGATTAACTTTTTTTGTTAAATTCTACGCGGCCGAAGTCGCGGGTACAGCTAGTATTATATAAAAACAAAATGTAATTTCACCAAAAATAACACTTAACAACACTTTCACTTACAGCATACTTTTGCATCAGAGCCTTTTAAATTCCCCTTTCGTATTATATGCATATGTACCTACATATACGGCTCAGTTTCTATATAAATAGTTTCATAAATATATATTTACACGTTTGCTGGACTGATATCCTATTGAATCATTATTCACACTGTGTGTTGTATGATAAGCTTAAAATAGCTGTGGAAACATGCTTGTTTACTTCGGTAGAATATTTAATAGTAGAAAAGGACGACTAATTCACAAAGAGACAGCAGTCAGCTTAGGAACGCTGTCGCACATTTAACACGCTAGTAGAACACGAGGCAAGGGATGCCACGACTTTGTAGGATAGCAGTTGAATGTTTTTTTTTTTATTTCTTATAAACCATTAGTCAAACACCAAAAACATCGTCTTACAATAATTCCTCGTACACTAAACGTTTAGTGTTATAATATACCAGCAAGTAAATGGTATAAGTTTGGAATGTATTAGCTTATGTTTGTTGGTGATTTTCATAGATTACCTCTAACACATGTAGTCTCTGCGTCTTCATTTTCTAGATCACCGAAAACGATATAGGAATTATAATATCACTGCAACGCGAACAAGAGAACCCTTTTGACTATAATTATACTAGCTTTACTACAATACTTTTGCTTTAATAGGTTGTGCAAAAGTTTACTTTGTAAGTGGGTTGCATCCAACCGGATCTACTAATACAAAAACAGATACTACAGACGGAATTTAAATAACAATAAAAAGGACAGTAGCTCATATTTCAATAAGGATCTTAATTTCCCTAAAGATGAAAAAGTTGAAAGTAAAACAAAAACAGATTTTGTATCAAAACACAAGAGTAATTTCTTTTTTTTTTTAAGAAGAACTCGAATAATTTAAAATTTCAATCTCAAGAATTCACAAAACAACGAATACAAAAAAATCTCATCTCATCTTGTACGAGATTTAGAACAATGTCGTGAACACATTCTCGTCGAGACGAAAACAATAACACTGTACATCATTAAACACGCAATGTGTCATAAAGATATAGTTCTTTTTAAATTACTATACTTGGAAAAATGAGTTAAAAACAAGAGCGGAAAACGCATGGGAGGAAATAAAATGTATCACTATTAACGAAAAAATCAAACAATAATCACAAAACATCTATAATACAATTTTATCAAATAATTTCAATTAAAATTAAATATATATATAAGATACTTTGTATATTGAATGGCATGAAAGAATAAGACATTTTATACAAAAGGTAAATATACAAGAGGCGAACATACAATCTCGGAAAGGATTCTTACACGCGATGCGAGATGACAATACGCCTCACGCGAGATTGTGGCGAGACGAGCCACACCACTCACGCGGCAAACGTTATTCACGCTATGTGTGGTCCAAGTCAGAAACATTTTAACAGACCTCATAAAGCAGTGTCCGGTTGTATGCTGTATCTAACAAAGAATTTAGGTGATTCCCAAGGCATGAAAGTGTAGTATGAGTGTGTCATTCTTAAAAGGCCAGCAATGCACCTGCAAGCAAGCAATGGCCAAGAATGGAGGTAGTCACTTTTCATCAGGTGATCCTCTTGCTCATTTGCCCTCTTACTGGAAATCCCTTGACGGAAAGATTTATTTTCAACCGTAGCTATCGAGCTTAAACTAAAACAATATGGAACGGCAAGCCAGATAAAAAAGAAGTATTTTATAACTTTTTAATAATTGATCAAGCCTGATTGAGACTTAGGCTGCTAGAAACGAGAACATACACTATAATTTGTTTAATTTAAACAAAGATCACGATAATCTATAACTTTTTGACAGAAATCATGATACAAATTAGAAGTCAAACTAAATTAAGGTAAAATTTATAAAATTCTAGTCTATTATGACATTTTTTTCCTCTTCCATAACTTCTACGATATCGACATTACTTTTAATTAAACTTGTAAAGAAATTGACGATTCAAAACCGTACTTCTTCTAAGAGCGTACTCGAGCACGGATAAATTTCATTTTTATTATAAAAAAAATATATATAAAAGAAGCAAAAAATCTGAAGATTTTCTCCTTTAAAAATATATTTTCTCAGCTATGTTTAAGATTGAATCTTATGGCATAGATAGACTAAACGTACATATACATCGTAGGTTCGTAAACGTTGAAGCCAGGAATCCACTCGGGTACGGGTACTGCGACGGCTGTCCAAATACCACGCAGAACGGATCGGATTAAACGGTACTAAGTTAACATTAACGTATAAACAGGTATCGCTATATATTAGGGTTGTCAAAAACGATCTAATTAGGAGCCCGTTTATATTAAGTGGCGAAATTAATAATTTTTATTTTATTTACATTTTTTTTAACTATGTTTTAAAGTCTAATCATATTAGACTTGAAAACAATATTTTTTTAGTAACACTAACAGTCTGTGAATGTCCGGTCACTGTTGGGCTAAAACTTCTTCACCTCTTTTTGAGGAGAAGGATTTGGAGCTTATTCCACGACGCTGCTCCAATGCGGATTGGAATGAATAAATAAATTGATCATTAATATTTGATATCATTAACAAAGTTTACTGTATACACTTATAAAAATGATTTTCAATTTATATAAAATATTTAAATATATATTTTAGAGTAAAGCCACAACAATGTCACAAGTCAACTGTATGACAACCCTGGTTTAGATTAAATACAAGTATATTTGCTTAATATATTCAATTGTTATTGAAATAAAAGCAAAATAGCTAAAAATAGCTCAAGGTAATATTAGTTAGTTTAGAGGGTTATTATCACAGTTTTAATATACCTAGTTTAAGCAGCTGTTGAAGTACCAGATAAACAAAATATCACGTGCAAGATTTCTGAAACTACTCGTACATGACAAATTAATAAAACAGAACATTTATATGTACCTAATTATAGATAAATACACACATTTTCTCATATCAAAAATCTTCTCTCAAAATTAACATAAATCTATTTAAAACTCTTTATGTTCTTACACTAGCTGTGCCGCACAGATTCACCCGCGTATAATTAATAAAAATATAATGAATGAAAATCAGCCTAGAACCTTCCTCGATAAAATGACTATACGACACAAACTTTGGTACTTTTGTTACTTTGTGGTAGAGCTTTGTGCAAGCTCGTCTGGGTAGGTACCACCCACTCATCAGATATTCTGCCGCAAAACAGCAGTACTTTGTATGGCTGTGTTCCGGTTTGAAGGGTGAGTGAGCCAGTGTAATCACAGGCACAAGGGACATAACATCTTAGTTCCCAAGGTTGGTGACGCATTGGCGATGTAAGCGATGGTTAACATTTCTTACAATGCCATTGTCTATGGGCGTTGGTAACCACTTACCATCATGTGGCCTATATGCTCGTCCGCCTGATATGCAATAAAAAAAAAATATTTAAATCCGTACCCGTAGTTCCTGAGCTTAGCCGGATCGAATAAACAAAGTCTTCAGCTTTATATATTAGTATAGAAGTATAGATATAAGTAATAGTTATTTGTAAATATATTTAATGTGAATGTTTTAACGACAAAAGTTCAATCAAGAATATACAATTTGTTCGAAACTAATCGTTTAGGTTCGGCAGGTACCATAAACCATTACCCCTGAGTCGTTAAGACATTGGATATCTCGTAATGACGTAATCAGCGCTAGATCGACAGCATCTAGATTGATGGTGCGATCTCAGATCGGAGCTTAGACGGGAGCACTGAATCTAAGCTTGATTTTTTTTTAGTTTCGATCAATTGACGAGGACCTACTCTAATAATAACGTAGTTGAAAATTATTTATTTATTTATTTTATTTTATTTATTTATACTTTATTGTACACCACAAAGAAAAAAACAATTACAAACATCGAAAACTTAAATAAATAGTAGGCATACAATTTTGGCGGCCTTATCGCCACATAGCGATCTCTTCCAGGCAACCAACGGTGCAAGGAGTATACCAATGGATATGGGGTAGGTGGTGCATTAATAATAAAAGGTAGGAAAATTATTGTAATATTGAAAAAAGTATTGTACGAGCACTTCTCAATCGTCATTTCTTAGAATTATTCTAAATCCTACTCCCGTTTGGAACGTTCATTCTACCGTGTAGAACCGACTTCTCTAGTTCCTATTTTCCATGAATTGAATTGTATACTATATGTAATTTAATTATTTAAATATATAATTATCATGCTATTAAATCAACAAATACAGGTTTTGTTATCTTGTATTAAGTATTATCTTTTATATATTAATAAATTTTTAACTATATAGAATTTAATGTAATAATTGGCAATGTTAGTCTCGCAAAATGAGGAAATTTTAAAAGCGTACCAAATATATACAAATACGAGTACCTTACTAAATTGGTATTTCAATTTTACCATTCTCATCGTATTTTAATTCAATTTGTCGTTGTTATTTGACTAACATACGGAATGCAGTCAAATAGAATAAACCAGTAGGTAGGTGGTCAATTCTGCCCGTGACAGTCGTAATGTTGGGGGCATTATACACGCTGTGAATTACTAATGCGCTGTCAACTGTGGTATCTAAGTTGTTATGTCTCTAAATGAATGTGTTCATAGAACTCTACTTCACAGGGATTAATCGTTATAGATTATTATTAGTATTAATAAAGCGAATCTTTTGATTGCCGCGCTCGTGCAGTGGCCAGATATAAGGCCGCAATTCCCGAGGTCGTAGGTTTAATATCATCATGGTTTGGGTTCTAACCCCAGGTCGGACCGCTAATTTTTTTTGTATATTTCCGTCGATTATTAGCCTAGAGTCTGGAATTTGGATGTGAGTGCACTCTCGTTCTACAGGAACCGAAACATCCCTAAGACTCCGACGTTATTTATTCATATACCGTAGATACATGTGTAATAAAAACGCCTTTCTTTTGTTTATTAATATATTTCAGTACTTTCGGTGTGAACATTTAATACAAAGTACAACTGTTATACTGACAATACTAATTACTAGGGACAATAATTACGACCAGTTGACCAAGTGACTCTTGCCAGTGCTGCAGATGAATTAAAAATTATCGAGCAGCCCCCCGGTTTTTTTATAATGCCCCCCATTATAATCAAATCACTTACTTTTTTAACAATATTAAATAAAATAGTCAAATCACTTACTTTTTTTAAGAATTTAACAATATTGAATAAAATAGTCAAATCAATACTCTTTTTGTTTTACAATATTGAATAAAATAGTCAAACCACTTACTTTTTTTTTACAATATTAAATAAAATAGTCAAATCACTTACTTTTTTTTTTAACAATATTGAATAAAATAGTCAAATCAAATACCCTTTAACAAGCTTAAACGTCAAATGAAAGACTTACTTAAAAACTAATATAATTGCTTTAGGACATAGACAAACTAATAAAACAAGTAATATTTAAAAATAAAATACAAATTTTGAAAATCATCACATTCGGCCATCCGACAATGTGTTGCCTCCCGGCACACATACTTAACATTTGTTTATTATTTATTCATTAATATTTTAACAATTATTTTGACAATCATCACAAATTTTTGCTTAGACACATTTTTATTAAGCTTAAACTAGTCGCAATTATTTACAAAATTTATTTATCACTAGTTTCACTATCACTAGAATCACTTTTGTCCGTATTATCTACCTCTAATGCTTTTACATGTATCCAAGGTCGAATTCTGTCAACCGCAATAACAGTGGAATAAGGTTTTCCTTTTTTTATAAAGCCAGGCACATCAGTTATCCTATAGCGGTCATTGCCTAAAACTTCATTAATTCTGTAAGGACCAACAAACTTTGACAGAAGCTTTGTACTTTTACCGTCATTATCAAAATTATTTCGAGAAATTTTAACCAAATCACCCACATTATACTTTACTGCGGGGACCCGATTTGAATCATGAATTTCTTTTTGTTTAACTTGATGCTTTTTAATATTGTCACTTATATGCTTTCGAAATTCTTGTAAATTATGACTACTTGTCGATGTTTCTGCATCGAGCTTGTTTGACAAAATATCGCGCATTTTTATCCCAAACATCGCTTCTGTCGCCGTTTGCTGGGTTGAGGCATTAACTGTGTTATTAATGCCCCACTGAATTTTTCCCAGACATTTGTCCCAGTCTCGCTCATGGCCGGAGAAGTTTTGTGTTGACAATGAGTTTAATATGGTTTGATTAAATCGCTCAGCCTGGCCATTTGCTCTAGGACAAGCTACTGCGTTTAAAATATGTTTAATGCCGAGATTACTACAAAACGCTTGAAAGGCTGTTGATGTAAAACACGTGCCACGATCCGATACAATTCTAGCTGGAATACCGAAATCATAAAATAGTTTTTCAAGAATTTTGACTGTACTTTTTGTTTTTAAGTCCCTGACTGCCCTTACAAATACGTATTTCGTAAACCCATCGACTATGGTAAGAATATGCGTATTTCCGTCTTTACTCCTAACAAAAGGTCCAAGGTGATCTAGATGAATCGTGTGAAATGGTATTTCGAACTTTTCTAAAGGGTATAAATATCCAGACTTTTGCTTTGATATGTTATCCTTATTATAAGCGCACTCTAAGCAAGCTGAAACATATTTCTTTACAAATTTTCTAAGTTTAGGAAACCAATATAAATGTTGTATTCGTTCAAGGGTTTTAGCATATCCCAAATGGCCAATATCGTCATGATTAGCGCGACATATTTGCATCGAGCGCTTCGTGGAACAGCCAAACATAACCTATCATCTACTTTCCTATATACCGCGTGATTCTTAACAACAAAATGTTTTTTAATGTCCCTACATTCTTGATCATCTTCAGGTTTAAGGATTTTAAAAATACGGGATATTTCAGGGTCTGCTAATTGCAACGAAAAGAGCCAATTTTCTTTTTCAATAGTATAAACATTAACAGATGGATTAACGTCTGGCTCCGCTAATAGTATTGTGTTTCTGCTTAATGCATCAACGTGAGACATTTTGATACCTGGTCGGTATTCAATTTCGAAATGAAATTCACTTATTTGCAACCACCACCTAGCTATTCGCGGAACTAAATCTCTTTTAGTTAATGTTGTGCGAAGAGCAGCACAATCGGTGACAACTTTAAAATGCATACCTAAAAGATAAACTCTGAATTTCTTTAAGGAACACACAACAGCGAGTGTTTCCAGTTCGTATGAGTGTAGATGTTTCTCCTCTGGAGTGGTCTGTCGACTAAAATATGCAACTGGTTTTAATATTCTAACATCTTTTTGCCACTGCATAAGTATACCGCCTACTCCTAACGAACTAGCATCGGTATGAAGTTCCGTCTCAAGAGTCGGGTCGTAAAGGGCTAAAACGGGTCTATCGAGTAGTTTATCTCTTAATGTTAAAAATGCTTGATCTTGTGTTTCCGACCAGTACCACTGACTTCCCTTTTTGAGTAAAGACGTTAGAGGCCGTGCAATCTCCCCATAACCCTTAATGAATTTTCTAAAATAACCAGTTAATCCAAGAAATTGTCTAACTTCGTGAATATTACGCGGTGTAGGAAACTCCTTGACGGCTACAATCTTTGTTTCACCCGGGCGGATACCACTGGGAGAAATATCATATCCAAGGTAACTCACAGAGTTATTAAAGAAACTACATTTTGTAAGCTTTAGCGTTAAACCAAATTGCCTAAAAATATTCAAAACATCTTCTAATCTTTGGAACATTTCATCTATATTTTTAGATGGGATAAGAACGTCATCTAAATAAGCTAACGCGAATTCAAATCGTCGGTTACCGAGTATTTTATTAATCATCCTTTGAAAAACGGCTGGTGCATTAGCTAGGCCAAAAGGCATTCTTTTAAACTCAAAGTGCCCATCGGGTGTGACAAAACCTGTAAGATGTTGGCTTTCTTTAGCCATAGGGATTTGATAATACCCTGATGCAAGATCAAGGGTCGTAAAGAAACTATTACCACTAAGGTTAGATATTTGGTCTTCTATAAGGGGTAGTGGAAAACGGTCTTTTATAGTTTTATTATTTAAAGCACGAAAATCAACGCATAACCGTTGTTCACCAGTTTTCTTTTTAACCATTAAAATTGGACTAGCATAATTGGAGCTAGATTCTTGAATAATATCGTTTTGCAATAATTCTTCTATTGTATCCCGAACTTGTTCTCGTTCGTAGTGAGAGAGACGGTAAGGACGATAGATCACGGGTTTATTATCAATTAAATCTATTTTCATTTCTACACCAACTGCACATCCTATTTCCGCGAGATTTGTAGCAAAACAATCGCGGTAACTTTGTAACAATGAATAAAGTCTGTCTAATTGTTTGTCATCTAGCCCTGGTCCAGTTTTAATGTCAGCTCTATTAAGCGGTTCTAAAGTTGACGGATCTCTTACTATTCGATTAACTTTACACAATTTATGTTCATTAAACGGGACAGCTCTTGTTAGCAAAATATTTTGACCGAGCACAATAGACTTTGGGGACAAATTAGTAACAACAAGGTTTCCCTTGCCGTTGATAATATTAAAAGCGCCTCTTAAGAGGCGATACTCACAACCCGGTTTAAAGGAGTCATAACCATCGATAAGTACATCTCCGGAATAATTTGAATCGCTATGAATAGGGACAATACTGGTATTAGAAATTTCTACTGAAGTGGTGACATAGAACTTTATTAAACTTTCAAAACTGTCTATTTCGTCGAGGCATTTATAAAACGTTAGTTTGGAGCTATTCTTTAAGACTGTAATAAACGGCAATTCTGTAAAATTTTGACCTACTATTAATGGCGTTTGCATATGTTCGTCATTTACAATTAAAACTTCGATAGTGGCTTCGATGTCATCAATCTTTACATCTACGTTAGATTTGTACAATGGTAAAACCGAAGATTGACCAAAACCTTTTACTACTGGGATGCCATCAAAATTCTTAGATAACTTTAATGACTCTGCACTAGATAAACTTAAAAGTGTACATTCGCTACCAAAGTCGATATATGCTTCAAGATATTGTTTATTAACAAAAATAGTTTTAAAATATTTATCATTGCGTTCATTGCAGGAGTTTATTATTAAAGTTCGTTTTTCATGAGTACTCAATTCAGGACTAGATTTAGAATTTAAAGGTACCAATGGTTCCCACTTACACGCATCGTTATCGTGACCTACTCTTTGACATTGCTTACACTTAATGATTGGTTTTGGGCATTTATAATAAGGGTGACCCTTGGAACGACAGTTATAACAAGTAATGCCACTTGAATGAGAACTATTTGAACTTTGGCTATAAGAGTTTGATCTATGTGTTATACGTTCACGTAATTTATTCACAAGCGGCTGTGATTTTTGGGACGTTAGAAAATTAAGTAAATCTTCTGGTTCTGAACTATTTAAGGCCTGTGCACCGTTTCTAATAGTTCGATCACTAATTCCGTACAGGATACAATCAACAGCCTTTTTACCGGTAATTTCACATCTATTTAATAAACTTAGCTTATCGTAAAAATATTCGCGAAGACTTTCTTCATTACGTGAAGTACGATTTAACATTTCTTCCAAAAGACGCCCATAGTTATCCTCACTTGGGAAAGCCTTTTTAAGCTTTGCTTGCCACTCCTCCCATGTGAAGACAACTGTGGGTAAAGTCTCAAACCATCTTTTAGCTAATCCTACCAATTTTTGTAAAGAGAAATGAACAACTTGCTTTTCATTCCAGCCATATATAACGGCACACTCGTTAACTTTACGTAACCAGCACTCAACAGTTTGACTTCTATTTGACGGATCGAATTCAGGAATAACATTGTGAACATTGTTATTATTCAAAGAATATCTAGAGCTATCTTTTGTAATGTGCTTCATTAATTTTAATATATCTTCCTTAGAAAATTGTTTTCTGGTCTTACGCAACTTCCTTGGTACGGTGTCACTACTGGAACTAGATGATGAAGATGGATTTCTACGTCTAGCCTTTTTGGATCGTCGTCGTCGTGGAGGCGTGTCAGGAGGAGTCCCAGCTGCATCGTCAGACATCATTGATCGTTACTGAAATCAAATTATTCACGGCAATATTCATTTTCATATATATATATATATATATATATATATATATATATTTTTAAATTAGAGAACCAAAATTAAAAAAAAAATTCATCGAGCAAACATAACTCGTATTATATTATTGACTAGGATATTATGATCGTAAGTAACTCATTATCCAGTGGAAACATACCACTCAAAAACCAGTGAGTCACAATTCCGGCGACCTATAACTTACTCAATAACCGATGGAAAACATATCCACCCAGAACCAGCAGAAAACATATCTACTCAGTATCCGATGGAAAACATATCCACCCAAAACCAGCAGAAAACATATCCACTCAAAAATCGAGCAAGTTACAGGCGTCATTGTACTTAATATTATTTAACTATAAATTAATACGAAGTCCTTAAGATTCATACTAGAGCATGTTGCATGCCATCAGAGTGTAGCCCTGATCAAGCATGCATCGTACTCCACTAACAGGTATTCACA
Source organism: Nymphalis c-album (assembly GCA_963151315.1). Taxonomy (NCBI): domain Eukaryota; kingdom Metazoa; phylum Arthropoda; class Insecta; order Lepidoptera; family Nymphalidae; genus Nymphalis; species Nymphalis c-album. The sequence continues at coordinate 1,203,421 of OY720612.1, forward strand.
ACTACCCACGCCAGATACTGCCAGAGAGTAGCCCCGGCCACGCACCGACGCAAACAGTTATGTACACCAATATACGCAAAACTTTATCAAACTAGTGTTATGTAACAATACTGCGACAAGGTACTACCGGAGAGTAGCTCCGGCCACGTGCCCACGCGCACATCATTACATAAAGAAATCACACATCACACCACCAGAGAGTAGCCCTGGCATAGTGCGCTGCACGATATTCAAAATGTTATGAATAAAAAAAAAAAAATAAGTGTCATGTAACAATACCGCGATGAGACACTACTGGAGAGTAGCTCCAGCCACGTGCTCATGCACACATCACTACACACACAGAAATCACACCTCACACCACCAGAGAGTAGCCCTGGCATGGTGTGCTGCGCAATATTCATTTTCTTTTCTTTCCTTCATCATATCATTCGTTACGACATTTAAGTATCTATTTTAAATATTCTACTGTTATTATTCAATACACAATATCTTTACACATAAACATAGTAGCTTAAAATACGTACCGTATTGGGTTTATCCCGCTTCTGAAATGTAATAAAAACGCCTTTCTTTTGTTTATTAATATATTTCAGTACTTTCGGTGTGAACATTTAATACAAAGTACAACTGTTATACTGACAATACTAATTACTAGGGACAATAATTACGACCAGTTGACCAAGTGACTCTTGCCAGTGCTGCAGATGAATTAAAAATTATCGAGCAGCCCCCCGGTTTTTTTATAATGCCCCCCATTATAATCAAATCACTTACTTTTTTAACAATATTAAATAAAATAGTCAAATCACTTACTTTTTTTAAGAATTTAACAATATTGAATAAAATAGTCAAATCAATACTCTTTTTGTTTTACAATATTGAATAAAATAGTCAAACCACTTACTTTTTTTTTACAATATTAAATAAAATAGTCAAATCACTTACTTTTTTTTTTAACAATATTGAATAAAATAGTCAAATCAAATACCCTTTAACAAGCTTAAACGTCAAATGAAAGACTTACTTAAAAACTAATATAATTGCTTTAGGACATAGACAAACTAATAAAACAAGTAATATTTAAAAATAAAATACAAATTTTGAAAATCATCACACATGTATGTTTCATGTTCCACTAAATTAGTAATACTGATTATTATAAATGCGAAAAGTGAGTTTGTATGTTAAGCTTTCACTATTAGCTACTGAACCATCGTCCAGTCCATACAGATATGAATTTTTACATTGACATTGTAAGGTGTACTATAGCAAAGGACAAAGAGTACCAACTACCCTCCCTCACACCACTTTCCCACTCTGACAACTAGTAAGTAATAAACCATAAGATAATTTTCTTACAAAGAAGCAATGACAGTTGTAATATTTCCACTGAAAATAAAACAATGTTCGTGGTCGATTACTCACGCGTTGTATTAAATGACTAATTTAAGAAGACTTTGAAGTATCACCTTCGCGATCACAGCTCCCACTTCTTAGCACGTGCTCTATAACTTGCTTCTTTATTCTCACACTCACACATTTCTAAATCGCTGTCAAACATCCTTTTCATACTTCACATCCTATATTTTAAATTGCCGTGTTCCGGTTCGACGGGTGATTGTGCTATATAATTACAGGAACATAAACGAAGAAACATAAGTCTCACAGTTGATGGCGCATTGACAATTTAATTAAAAGAGGATTTATACTTGGAAAGGCTAGTAGATAAGAAGTGATAATAATATTTACTTTATAACATACATATGAAATAATCATCTCATATATTTTCGAAGACAGTTAAAAATCGAATTGATTGTTTGCTCGTTGGTTTATAATATATATACTCGTAAAGCTATACACACGAAACAAACAGTAAGAAACGCACTCAATATGAACTGAACAAAACTATATGAATTTATGAACTTCATTGAATCGACGACACGAATAAATTCAAACTCCAAAAAGCATACTTGATGTAAAACTTATAGTTCACGAACAATTGATCGATGATACCTCTATTTGTAAATTGTACGACTCCGGTTATGATGAATGGGAGGTAAAGACAATACTTCGATGTAGTTCGCATTGTAAAACGTTGAATATGCTTTTAATCAACAAAAGTTTTTATTTTATCTGCATTATGAACAATGATTTTTCAAACGACTTAATGCGGAATAAAATTTCAATGAACACCGTCTCATGTGAAAATATTGAAGGTACACGTTACACGTTAAGCAATCATACAGGCTAAGCATAAGAACAGACTAACGTTTGGCCAAATTTCTAAAGTTTTATTTAAGAAGCAAAAAAAAGCACCAAATAAATTAATTCCAAATCCAGTTTGATATTTAGCAGCCGAAAAATTATAACAAGAATCAATTTGAAATGGTTAGGTTAATAGGTTTTAATGTATATTTGAAATAAAATTAATGCGATATAACGCACAGACAACGATGTAGTGAGATAAAAATAGATAATATATCGTTCGTAAAGCCGCCGGCGACGATACATATGTGAAATTGTCAATTCAATAGCGTTTTTAATTCCAGTGGATTTTTATAAAAAAATAAATACAACAATTTATTTTTTATAAAAATAATTTTGTTTTCAAATCATCTGAAAACAAAAAAAATAATAAGTATTAAATATATAACTATAATCTAAAAGTCAATAACAAATTTAACAAATCTATTTCAAATAAAACTAAAAAATGAACTTGATTTTTACTACATTTTTAAACTAACAACGAACAAAAAAAAATGTTTAAGACACGTCGGATAAGTTTTTACACAGTGATAATAAATCTTCATCCGATCGGTTTAACACCACTACCAGCTGAGTGATCGACTTTCAGCTTTGGGAGACGCTTAGCTGAGGATTAAAACATTCGTTGCATTCCAGGAGATTAACTTCATCTGCTAGAGAGTAATTAATGAGCTTTGAGTTGGCGCCAATTTTTACAAGGTAAATATTGCTATGTAAATAAATTTATACTAAGAGAATTTTCCGTCATCATTCTAGTTTATACCAAGTTAACATAAGTTTATAAAATTTGTATTTCGATAAATTGATAAAAAAAAATACCACAAATTATATTATTCATAATATGCACCTACTATGTTATTCTACTAACTGCCTCGTTGGTCTAATGGCTATATGTCAGGCCGCAGACACGGTGGTCCTAGGTTCAAATTTCAGGTCGGGCCAATAAAATGTTACTGAGATGCTGTGTTGCTACGGAGGATTTTCGACAGAAAATCTCTCAGAGTCTGGATTATGCGAGCTAGGGAATAGAGAGTGCACTTGTTTGCGCACACACTTATGCACTATAATATCTCCTGCGCAGTTGGCTAATCTCTCATACAACCACTGAACCATCTAGGCTCACTTCATTTGTATACACAATTCATCAAATTGTAAATTTAATAGTAAAATAAATTGCTCATATTAATTCGTCCTTTTGAAAACAAAACACGCGACGATACGCAGATCAAAGGACGCCTTTTGCGAATGCGTAGGACCAAAAATAAATTACTTTATCTTGAAAGCGGTGATTCGAGATGTCGTTATTTGATGATATTAATTTATTCAGGAGATTAAAAGCTATCTATCTATTGAAAATGGAGTGACATCAAGGGGATAAGTGGTTTATTGGATTTTCCATTTGTGAAGTGTATTCGGGATTGACTTCTTATGAGAATCACAGACGGTAAAGACTTATGCGGTAATGACGATTGCGACTCCAACCCATCTTTAACTCATTCCGTATCTTATATCGTACGCTTTTGTTACGAATATACATTAAATATTTAATACGTCTTCTTCATTCTTGGTGTAATTAATCTTGGAAGGTTTGGATAATAACGTAATTTTACTTATTTGTGTTCATAATTCATCTCGTGCTCGAGGGTAAAGGAAAACGTCGTGAGGAAATATGTACGAGTCGAATGGAATTCTGACACATGAGTATGCACTAACACGCAAATTTAAGCAAATTGGAATATCTGGCTGGATGTCTTAGCGTAGTAGTGTTGCATCTAAAGATATTTTTTTATAAAATTTAAACTGCGTATCAAATGCACCAACTTGTTTTATCGCTGGAAAAACGCATCACGCGTTTCCCCAGTGGCCACGGGAACAGTGCCTCCCCCACTATTGTTGTATATGGGGCTTGTTGTCCAAGGCACCCACATTGCGGCCCGACCATCGGAATACCCACTAAAAACCAGCGATACCCTTTCCGTCTTAACGAGGAACGCCACGAGATCGCCTGATTTAACTATAGGTTTCACCACTGCCCATAGACTTTGGACCAGTAAGAAATATTTAAGCCGGACCAAAACCATACTAATTATTTCTATTAGCGGTAAAATATGCGATTAGTATAATGTATGTACCCAATCAGGCTTGCACAAAAACCTACGACTAAGTATGTAAGATTTTTTAGCAAAATCAAATATCGGTTAAACATAGTTACTTACTCTTAAATACTACCGGCCTTGTAAACGTTACTAAACGGATGTTTAGTTAAACACTGATCTCCCTCTCTGTCATTATTGATTTGTCATTCGAAGGAAGGAGACATAACATTGTTGAACTAATCGCCCGCTAAACAACAACTCATTTTCAAAGAAATAGCAGAAAATAAAACATCATAAAGCTCAAATCACGTATCCCATTAAATACGTGACCTTTTAAGGGCTTACTGTATATTAACTCACATGTCATCTACCGTGAAAATAAAACAAAATGCTTATATTTTATTTATTTTGGCTTTCGATTTTTGTCAAGAAAACTTTCAAAAGTAAAAATAAACAAAACTTAGATTTATATATACAGTGCGATTTGCTAATGGCTCTGCAATATTGCGCTAGAACAGTTGTAATTGATACAAGTCTTTTAAATAAGGATCAAAATTAACCTTTAAATCTTGATACATATAACACTAATAGCTTACGCGGCACACATCAATAAACCCAAACAAAACCTGAACCTCAATATAATCATAATCAATCGCTTCGTTGATTGGTAAAAAAAATCGGTAGTTTTTGAGTTTATCGCGTTCAAACAGACAATCAGACGCGGCGGCGGAGATTTCATTTAATGATATGTTGTGATATATAACACTATTCCACTCAATAACTTAGTATACACTCTCGTTTCCAAAATTCGAATAAGAACTTCACCGACATTTAAAACAGCATTTTTTCCGAATCCATAATGGATATCATGGATTATTCAAGATCTCTACCAATGAATTTGATCATGTCAATTCAATGTCAAAATTGTCTATACAAATAATGATTCTCTTTGAATAAATGATACTGATACAAATAATGTTTCTCTTTGAATGAATTTGTTTAAATTTTTTCGTAATTGAATAATCTTACGAAGCTTCTATTAAAAATATCTACATTATCTGATAAAAATCAATTTGTGAAATTGAAAATCTAATAATAGATTTACTGTAAAATTATATTATGTATAAACATAATAAGTGTTGGATCGTAACAAAAAAAATTCAAATAGGAAATCTTCGAAGCTAATATTTATTTAATTACGTTCAAATTGTAAACTTAGATAAATAATAAATTAAATAAAAATTACAAACAATTTTCCCAATATTTGAAGTATTTATAATGACTATTATACAGGTTGTAACAAAATTCGTGTCCGACCCGTGAAGTGGTTATTAGGTATAGTTAGTCGGTTCTATTTTTGGAATAAAATTTAAAATTTTATTCCAAATTATAAATTATATAATATAATATAATTATAAATAAAACCGACTCACGATACCAAATAACTACTTCATGGGTCGGACACGAATTTTGTTACACTGTATAGACAAATCATTTGACTATTTCTTTTTGGCATAAACGATGAAATCGTCTCGAACATATCACAAAAGAGAATGTAAGTACACTCATGGGAAATTCGTTGCTCATACGACATTAGGTGCTATTATGTGAAAAGCTAAATCCCTGCATCAGCTCGAAGGGAGACCCTTCAGACCGACCATTAGGGCAGATATAAATGTTGTTACATTTTTCTTCAATAGCCGAATTTATCATGAGACAACTATGGCGATGAACAATTGAACACCGCGTGAGATCTCGTTAGAAAGTACCTTCTTCATTACTGAAATTCTAATCTAGAATATTCTATAAGATATTATAGAACATTCTATATTAAATTATGAAGAGATTAAACATCTTCGTTTCAGACAGGATTTAATATTTCAGACAACTAAGCCATTTCTTACAATTTAAAGTTATTTTGTGTATTCATTATCTTTTTTCCGATATTTTTTTTGACATTACTGGTTTTCAGTTAGAAATCTTATTAAATTAATCAATGTTGTATTTTTTTCAATTTGATATATAAAATTTGTTTGCGAGCCAGCCGTTATAATAACTAGCAAGAAAAATATATTTACGACACCAAAATTACATGCACATAATAATTAAATATAATTGAATTAATTTTTTATCCTGAATGGAAATCCACATCTCCTATGAAAGTTGAATGTGACAGAATAGTACTCATAGTCGAATATTATACCGACATCCGACACAGTCGTGTTAGAAAACATTACGCAATTAAGATCACGTCGCATTTATATATCGATTATAAATAAACTATAATAATTCTAGATTTAATGATCCGAGCGACAATGTACCGACGGATCCAAATGTCAGACGACGTTTAGTACTGGCATGAAACATTAGTACGATCAGTGCTATTACTGTTTCGTTTTAACTATTATTTATTATTTTGTTATAATTTAAGATTTCATATGCATGTGACAATGGCATCACCCTTTCTCTCAGTTAGGCGGATACTACATCGCCAAAAATCTGTGTTTTATAGGTTGAGAGGATCAACCACCACCATCAAACCAGGAGACCAAAAGACCAAGAGCGGTTTTATACCAAGGGAGACTAATCCTAAAGTGTTGATTGTAACGTTCTGTGGCAATAAAAACAGGCACGTTCGTAGACATATTAAAGTCAATCAAAATGAAAGATTTATTTTAATTCTTTCTTTACTTTATAGAGAAGAAACGAGGGATCAGGCATATCTGAGATCTTATGGTTCGCACAAGATAAAAAAGTTTGTCTATCAAACAAATCATGTAGTCTGCCTTTATTAATTATAGAGGTCGAAAAACTCGAATTTTAAAAGAAGTTAGGTTAGGTATTCCCACTGTACTGTACACCAAAGAACAATGTAGCGAATCGCAAAGCGAGGTAATCTCCTAATCAGTCACCGGAGCACCCTCAGCCCGACTACGACGTTGGTGTGACGTTTACCGGATATAAGTTCACTTCTTGTGCATGTCACGTGATACGTACAAGGCTTATTGTTTGTTTATATATTTCACTTTTGTAAATTTAAGCCATCGCTGTGTTTCAATGTTATCCATTTTTAATAATAAATTCGGGTGTGTTTCGACGTATAAAAAACTTGCTTCTTACCAAATGTAATTGAAATCGGTTTTGTGGAGAGTGTAACCGACAGACAAACAGAGTAACGTTCACAATGTATTTTCATGGAGACGGTTTGAAAAATATCAACTTTGCTAATTCGCTGCTAGATGGCGCTGGACATCAACTCCTATTTCGTTCAACTGAGTCTCATGACAATTGATGACACAGGCAGCTAGTCCAGTACTTTTGCTAATAATGTGCAATGTGTGCTGATAACCTAAAGCTTTGGCACATAATCTTACATAAAATCATAACGCTGCTTTCGCTTAATTCCATTTGAATAAATAATATTCGAGATATATTTTTAATCATTTACCAAGAATACAATATTCCATACAATTATTAATTTTCTTTTGTTACGCCCGCCCACATAATGGATTTCTTTGTAAGTTTCACTTAGTAAACAATATCGTAAGACTTATTTAATTAATTCTAATAATAAAATTAATTATTCGGAACGTAATTCGATTCCTATCTGAGAGCTAAAATTTAATTACTTGATTGAATATTCTAAGAATCTTTGTCTTTTACAAACAATAACTGTTATTTAATGAGTCAAGACACTATCACAAAAAGGGTTCGCTACGTTAAAACTGATATATGTATTATTTTTTTTTTACTCGTCATAGGCTTGCGTTTGACCGTAGTCTTGCCTGACGGTAAGCATCGACACGGTCTACGATGTAGCACGCTTGCCTGTTAAATCTTGATTTGAAGACACCAACGCACTTGGGTCTTTTTAAAATAAATAAATGTTTTCCTGAGGTTGGAGGCGCATTGGTGATGATAGGGCATGGTTAATATTTCTTACTATAAGAAAAGAAGAACAACTGATACATACATATGTATAATGATAAATATATAAAATGCAATCGTAAAATTGTTAATACAACGAATGAAAAAAATAAAGAAAAGTGCCTTTTACATTTTAAATGAAAGAGGAGTTTTAAACGGCGGAAAAGAAGGTGAAATTGGTTGCATGCACCGACGAGCGGCCGACCTAAGTGGACTATTTTCATACATTTTTAACTCTTATGATGTATCATTTTCGAATTATACACAAGATTAAACAATTCTACTCACACATATCAGTAACAGACTATAACTGTAAGGAATCAAATATCAGAAAGAAATTAAATATAAGAATTTAAGATAACAGGATAAATTTGATATTTATCAAGTTTGTATCTAAGACCTGCACTTATTCGCAGACGAAGCCGCGGGTAGGAACCAGTTATAACAATAACAAATAATAAGAAAACAATTAACATTTTACAAATATAATGAAATTGACATCGAAAACCAAATAACTTTTTTCAAATACGTTGTCATAACAAGAGTACTTTACGTAGTAATAAACGATTCTGTAGGTCAAACTGTGCCTAATCCATAACGTCTTAACTATAATTTCTACAAAAAAAAAAAAACAGTGAGATAAGAAATCTGACGAATAAAAATTAAAATTAATAAGCGATAAAGACAAAATGCGTTATACGAAATTTGAAATTACATTGGAATTATATTGAAAAGACTGAAATTACAATTTTATAATATGGAAGGTAGTAAAAATTTAAAAAGTTTGAAAGCCAACATGCTCAACGTTCCGTAATGGAGCAAGCAGTAAATTCCGAAAACTCTCTAGTTAAGGATACTTTTGAGGGATGGACTACTTGTGAAAAATTGGCGCTCACATCTCAGTCGGAAATACAAAACGATTCAAAGAAATATTGCAGCATCTTAGATATTCAAGAAACTCGTTTCACAAACGAATTCCGATATATGCAGGATTTAATATAGATTTGAAATACATAATTATAACGAAAAACATTTAAAGGATGGAGACTTAACGATTCTTAAAAGCACATTAAGTAAATATCCCACAGCTGGGAGAAGGCTGCTCTTCGCTGGAGAAGGTTACTGGAAACTCATTCCGTAAACAAATTAAATTAAGAATTTGTAAGATTCTCATTTTCGTTTTTCCTGGAGTCGTAATTTAAAATCATCCCTATATATTATCAATTCTCAAAAAGTGATAATTCTTATTTAAAGCGAAGCGAACCGAATTTCCATCCATAATTCATAACCAAGTTTGATGAAGATCTATTAATCAAAATAACTCAATATCTGATCTAAAATTAGATACCAAAGTATAATTTCACGCTGATAATATATTTGACCTAAAATATCGTCTTTCTAATAGCATCGGTGCATTAGTCAGCTATTCAAATATCGAACTCGATACCTTTTCATACGCTACATTAGGACCAGTGATCCACACATCCTGAAATATTCAATTACTCTAACGGACTTGTGCCAAGAACTGGCAGGATATTCGTTGGATGTTTGGCAACGTTCAAGTATGTAATGGAAGGGCACATGTGGGTGAAAACTATATTTTCGGGCATATATGTTTTAATGCTATTTTATCGCATAAACTAACACTTTTCGCAAAAAAAATGGTTTTGATTATGTAATTTGATGAAAAAAAGATCTTAGTAGTTAAGTTAAAAAGTAAATTAACCAGAAATGTCGCAGAGCTGTAAGAGGCAAATGTTTCAAGATTATTACACCGTTCTCAATACTGGTTGGTGGATACTGGATACACACTTGTACTTCCTCACGATGTTTTCCCTCACTTCTGAGCGTGAGATGAATTATTGACAAAAAATTATGCATTTGATAATAAAAAACCAATGTTCAGTTTTGGTTCCCTTTGTATTTTCTTACAATAAACCTTAATTTATACATCAAGCTTCATCGTTCGAGATGTCAGCGAAGTTATTACAAACAATAGCCATAAAGATGATATCAACAATATTGTTCTTCTATATTTGCAAACTAAAACCACCGAATCTCGCCGAGATGAAGTCACGCGTTCGATGTGTATAATTTTACGAGCTCGATCGTTACCGCGATATTTTTTTTATAAAACAAATACAGATAAAAGATCAGCAAATATTACTCGTAGTTATAATAAAATGGGTCGTAATCTTTTATGGGGTAAATTTCATACATTTTTTTTAACGTTATCATATAAAAACTAAATAAAGCTACATAGTTGACAAAATTTCCGAGGTGGAAGATTTGTTTTATAGGATTTGGGAAATAAACCGAGGAAATAGAAAAAAAAATAAGAGTATTTATTTTAGAGACTGAACAGAGAATGTTTATTTTTTAACGGCGAAATTAATTCATATTACAATTTGTAGTGTTACTATAAAATACATAAAATTAATGCCGTGCATGCTTGTAAGTTAAATTTATATAGAATATTTGTCAATAATTATGTACATTATATATCATGCCACTATGTAAATTTAGTAAGTAAGCCTTTTTAATAAAGAATAAAGAATATTACAAACTTACTATGAATAGCAAAAATGCACCTGTGACTGACAAGCGATAAAAATAATGGCCGGACAAACTATAGGAGAAAAATGATAAAGGTTATAATGTTAATGAAATATATATATGACAAATGTTATAGTAAGGTTGAAAGTAGATTTAAATTAACAAACAATTTAAAACCGATCGAGTGCGTCGATAGACGATAAACCATTTTTTCAGACGATCAAAAATAACCGGGAAATTAATTAAAAAATGCGTCCATCAAGATGGAAGGGTATTTATTAAACAACACAGATTATAGATTTTGAAAAATCTCTGTCATGATGACTTGCATATAAAGCTATTGTTGAGTAATTGATTAATATGAATAATATTTTTGGTGCACTTTACGTAAAAAAAACTATCTATCATTATCTGAAGCATGAATTCTTCAAGACCTTCAGAATTTTGTGAGTCTTGTTATTTTGTAACATATTTGTTATCAGGGTTAAATGTAAAATAAACTACAATCTTATATCGAATCTTAAAAACAATTCTTTTGCTTATGTTTTTGTAAGACGAATCCATCACCTAAAGTTCAGATCTTTATCAGCTTTTCTATTTAAATCGTATCATACTTGACTTTAAATGCGCAGTGTTGTGACATCAAGAAAATTAACCAATCAAGAAAAAATGCATAATTGAGATACAGATACATTTAACTCTTTCGTTTTATAACACTAGTACAAACTATTGCGGTAATAGTTTGTACTAGTTTTATAACATTCAGTAACTAGTTTCACTTATTCAGGGTTTTTACTAGACTTACTCAGAAATCACCGACTTATTTGAAAGCCAAACTGCCATGACAATACCATAAATGACTTTTTTCTCAAAGAAATTTAAACATTTATTGTGAATTGATATTTCAAAAATATTTGACATATTTTACTATCAAATAGGAGAACATTCAACCATAGATGCTAGCTTAGTGTTAAACGATGCATCGAACATTTATTTCACTTCATTTCGACTGTTTATTGAAGTTTATTGAACTGACATGAACTGATACCAATATAATATCTACCAATACAAATAAATGAGGAGAAGTTTTTCGTGTAATACTAAATTAAAAAAGTACTAATCCAATATACGTACATAAAACTAAGTTTAAGATAGCACTTCACAGTTTCATTTGCTTTAAATTTAGACAGAATTTTATTGTACTGAAAAGCGAGAATTATATGGTCCTTCTTTTCGTATAATGTATATATTATGCGCATATTTACTTCCTTTACACAAAAATATATCACTGATATTTACTAAGAGTATCGCAAAACAGTTGTCACTTCGTTTGCACTAACTTTTATGTGACAGCCAACCAAATGCAAAATTCGGAATTAACAATCAAATCTTATAATGATAACGCGCGTGTCTGTCAGTTATAGCTAGCGTGCTCTACGAGGTACAACAGGGTCACACAACAGTACAATAATGCAGTATCCCAGACTGAGACTAATAGTCTTGCGAGTGAATCAAAACTATTATTGCCAGAGCGTCAGACAGTCGCCCGACTAATTTATTAGTTACAAACGTACCTAACGTAGGTTAATTAGTGTAACAGACTTGCCGTTTACGTTGACAATTTCATATGCAGGACTTGACAAGGATATCACCGGAGTTATTGTTTGATAATGATGTTTAGATTGTAATGACTTACTAATTTATTTAATATTTTTTTCGGAAGACTAGTTCGTTATCACATTCAAATATCGTAATTCTCTCTATTTTTCATGAGAAACATCTACAAGCGCGATTTTATTTTTTTATTTCACCGGTTGGCGGACGAGCATTTGGGCCACCTGATGGTAAGTGATCACCAACGCCCATAGACGTTGGTATTTTAAGAGATGTCAACCATCGCTTACATCGCCAATGCGCCCCCAACCCTGGGAACTAAGATCTTATGTCCCTTGTGCCTGTAATTACACTGGCTTACCCTTCAAACCAGAACACAACAGTCTAAATACTGCTGTTTTTCGGTAGAATAACTGATGAGTGGGTGGTACCTACCTAGACGAGCTTGCACAAAGCTGTAAATCATAAATTAGGTATAATTGTAAACAATATTTACTGTTTGCATTTTGAACTTCATTGATGTTTAAGTTTTGTTACAACTGTATTGAAACAAAACAAAGATCTCTCTGCTTCTGCACTTTCTATTATAACATTATATAAAGCTACATTTCTATACCTTCCTTTGTTTTGTCCGACATTTAATATCTTTTATAAGGAATTAACAAATGTACGCGATTTCTATATTCCATATAATACAAATATCTGGTTTCATGTTCAGCCAGGTATTTTCGCATATAATTAAACGGGGTTCATGTTGATTTATATTATAGTAGGTGTACCCCGCGATTAATAGAAATGTTTGATACGCAAACTGTCATAATCGTGATCTATAAGAGATGGTCCCGTCTATCGGTCCTGTACTAATAGTTCTCGAGCTCAGGGTTACTTGATTGAAACCACCCTGAGTCAGTTAGTCTCTTTAAAGAGAGGCAACAACTTCGATTTCAAGGACATCCACATTTAATGAAATGGCTTGGATCTATTGATCTTATAGCCAGGAAACATCAGGTCCTTGGACCTCGAAGTCCTTACAGAAAAAAATTGAATCCAACTACACCAAATTGCTAACACAATCGAGATCCCATTTCAAGTAATCTATAAATCAAATGGGTTCATAAAACACAAAGGAACTCAAATCATACGGAGCGAAGGCTTTCGACTCACTCGCACTCTTAAAAGAAAAAAAAATCTCTTGCTCTGGAATATTCTTGAATTTCGTAATCCCCGAACAATGTACGGGGTTTATCTCTCTTTAAATTTCAAGTAGTTGATTAAACTTAATACGAACGTGTGTTTCAACAATCCCGCTAAGACGAGTTCATCTGATTATATCAGCTAACTAATCTTCTATAGTATTAAAATGAACCAGCATAGTTGCGAGTTAAGACTTTATTTCAATACAATACGGACTATTTTAGACAAGCATATACAAACGAACCTTATATCAGTGTTATTCGATAAGCAACTTAACTGGATTGTTTTAAAGTTGTTATTTACTCAACCCGACACGTGGATTTAATTAAAAACTTCGACAACGAGAACTCTTATCGGCACCTCTTTCGTTGTTTTAATCGATTATTCGATTATTCACACTAATTTAACTTTCGATCGCTTTGTTTATTTGGCATTTGCATAATAATTTAGTAACTTAGTTAGGGAATAAAAACTTAATATGTTTATACACTTATAGAAAAGATTTACATTTTCAAATAACTAACTTTCCTGCGGCTACATCTGCAAAACTTTCGTGTTAATCGAAACAAAGGTATTCCTGTCTAGTGTTACGTTTTGACGGCTAAGCCACCTGAACCGATTTTGATCATTTTGATAATTTGATAATTTTTGACAATTTGTAACCTTGGAGAACATTGACTGTTGTTTTTCGGCCATTTACATGAGAGACTAGCCGATGACGCGGGACATATTAGTGCACACGTGTGTGTGCAAACACAGATGCACTCGCTTTTCCGTCCAGCCTCATGATCTTATGGAACTGCAATCCGACATAACCAGAACCAATGCACCTGACGTGCTTTCCGAGGCACGAAAGTGTACCAAGTTCCTGCTTCCAGACTTCGGGTTACTATCTTTTTTATGATTCCAATCCGGGATTTGAACTCTGTGCCTAGTGGTCTGTGGCCACTATGAATTAAATAAAAGAATTTAGCATACAATACTTTCCTCCTTCGGACATCAAACGAATTTTTTCAAGCGCGTAACTTACCTGTAACAACAAATAAACGGAAATTAGTCGATTAATAAACAATTCATCTAATTATTTATTTTACTATTAGGCAACACTTAATTAAATTACGAATTAAATTGTGTTACATGAAATGAAATCAAGAGTATTTACTACTGGCACGCGATAATTTCCGAAAACATTTAGAAAAAAATAAATTCATTAAAAAGTGTTAAGCATTTAATACGATTTCGTTTTCAGCGCACACGTTACGAATTTAATTTTATCGTATTACTAGTACAACTAAGTAGTGTTACCACGATTGAGTCGCTTACAGGATAAATATCCAGAACTATGTTGTGAGAATACATTTATTATTGTTTTTCTTTCGGTAGTACAATGCTGACCAATTGAAGAGGTCAGAAGTTAACAATATCAATACGCTGCGGTTCATTCGGATATTACTTACCCAGCTTATATTCGTACTTATATTGTATTGCAACAAAACAACCTAAAACAATGATATTTCTATGTAGAATGCTTTCAAAATATTTGAGACACCTAGACAGTGGCTTGCGTACAAACAGTAACGCATAAGTACGCTAAACCATAAGACAACTTTTAATTTTTATTATTTGTATGTAAATATTTCTATATTCTGCTATTTCATTAAATGTCAAACATTTCCATATGTTAGATGATTGATACATTTCACAGAAAATATTGTTTAGTGTTGTTTAAAACCAACAAAACTCTACATACAAACTTAAATAAATATATAGAATAAATGAAACGAATAGTTTAAAGTTTTAAAATAAAGTACAAAATATATATAACCATGGTTTTATTCACAAGAAATAAAACCAAAAAGCTTACATTAAGAATAAGAGCCCATCCCGAATTCACTTGTAGACTCCGTGATATTTTAGAATATTTTCTTTGTACCCGAAATAAAAGAGATTGATGGTCAATCTACACGTAAGAAGCTCTACTAAAACAAAGATAAGCAAAATGTACTGTCGCCTTCACATACCGTTCATGTGTGCAATTTCAAACTTTACCGTCTCATATATAAGGTTGAATTTACGAAAATGGAAGTGGGATGGTAAATCCGATTAGAGCTGATGCCCCGAATGCTAAATTGTAAGATTTTCGACGAAACGGAGACTTCATTTTTAGAGCCTACTAATGGAATGATTACATTGTGAAATTATTATAACTGTCTTCGAGTATTATTTATTTCACGATTAAATTTTACGCGCGAAATAATATCACAACTTGCGCCTGCATGGTTTATGTATGTTAACATAAATCAATTTAAATAAAAACGCGTATCGCTCGGGCTGCCGAAACACCTTTTCATAGCTTTCATGACGATATTTTTGGAGAGTTGAGAAGTATAAGCATGATAGAGACACATTTACGAACGATATAATTAGTATTATTATACTTGAGTGTTTATTTTTTTTTCATAACTAGCTGTGCCCCGCAGTTTAACCCGCGTATAAATCATAAAAATATAATGAATGTACAATACAATACAAACATAATTTTATAATTCGAACCAGTAGTTCCTGACATTAGCCGGATCAAACAAACAAAATCTTCAGCTTTATATATTAAAAAGTAAGTAGATATAAAAAAGAAATCGTCAACACAAATACACTAAGCATGATATTCGGTCTCTAAGCAACAGTGTTGGCATTAAAAATAGTACATCCATAAAACATTAGTACTGATATCATAACAATTAAGACAATTAATTTCATTAATATGTAAGTATAAATAAGTCATTAGTATAATCACTTAATCATTGGATCGTAGATATTACAATGTTTTTATGATTTTAGAAAGCAAGATGTAAAATCAGAACGCGAGTCGTTATAATTACAGACAAAGTTAAGATAAATGACACATGACAGCGATGGCCAATGCTCCCGTAGTAGTTACTGTCTAATACTTACACCAAACTATATTATAATTTGATTTTTTAGCAATTAAGTTATTAAGAAAATTTATTATATAACATAGAAATTCGTGTAATATCTGATCTTCAAATACCGAAATCTTCGTCTAACTTAAAACTAATCTCCTGTCTAACATAGACCCTTATCCTGATCAGGTCTTCGTCTTGACAGTTAAAGCCATCTTCTTAATAGCTGGATTAATTCGTTCGATTCACTGGTGTACCTTTAATGAAACGTCCGTTCATATCGTCTGTCAGAGGTTCCATGCTAAATTATGACTATTATCTCGAAAATCTGAGTACAATCTCATAATTTGGAGGAAAATAAAATTCATTAGCAGTAATTTCGTAAATTCACTAGCGCAAGATCAATTATAATGATATACTTATTAATAGTTAAATTTGTACGGAATGAGTAAACAAACGGTCCATGTGTAATGCCCCACAGCTGGGCTAAGACCTCTTCTCCTTTAGACGATCACGCTCCTCCAATGCGAGTTTGTGCCACACATGAGGCAGATTATCATCCCACAAATGCAAGTGTTTCTCTTCGGCAGCGGTTGCACGAGGCGATAATTCACCTCAAACACAAATTCAACAGATGAAAATTCAGTGACTCTTACGTGATTTAAGCAATATTTGGTGAAAGTTCACGTTGTGTTCTAATACCATCAAAAACATAGAACATAGTATAATTATATTATTTTCTTCTCGGAACGGTGTATGACAAGGGTAATAATAAATTAGAAGAAAACCACAAATCAGAAACCAACAGTTCCTGGAAAGCGATAAGTCTTACTTGGTCGGGTTGTTTCGCATTATAATCCCTTATTACTTTTCAGATGATTTCTTGGAACAACGAAAAATACCATTATCTTCTAAGTCATCGTAAACTTGAATTAGGGAAAGTTCAATAGTGTATAATACGAACTGATTCATTTTTTGTCTCCCTATCGGCTACGAGTACAAACAATCAAATTATATTTGATGAAAAAAATGTCACTATTTGATCGATGCTTTACAAATAAGTGAAAATAAATTGCATTAAGCGATTAATTCGAACGATTCGATATTTCGGGTAGGGCCGTCGATGATAACTTGATTATTTTTTATTTATTTACGAAACAATACCACCACATGTGCTATCTGGTGGCATCTATGTATTATATTTATATATTACTCGTATTATGCAAAAGGCATTCTCATGGAGCAGACCAGTTTTAAGAGTCGGCCAAATGCATACAGCAAACACTGCGCCGAAACCATATAAATGGGATATAAATGGGATGGGAGAATGGGAAGCGAATGATGACGACGACGGTGTAGATTCTTAATCACGCATATAATTTGTTCTATCAAGATACAAGCGACTAAAACTTTCATAAGAATTTATTCAAGTTCGAGTGTTATTAAATAAAATTCGTCCCAAATATCACGGTTATAATATCAGTCGGATTTATTTCGACAAATACGAGTATTTACGTGAAATAATTCACTAGGTAACAATCTAGTTCTAGATCATCATATTTTTTGTGCGCGTCTTTAAAATATTTAATAAAGCGAAACGTTAATTACCTTTTAATTAATTAAATCAACCAACCCTATTCGGTCGGCTATGCGTCTTAACGTTTATAATTAAACGTCACACGGTCTGCGAATTGTTACGGTGCGACTGCGTCCGCCATTTTGTTTTTCGATTCGACAATATTTCGTGCAGTGTTGCAATTTAAATAACCGATGTATTTTCATTTTATTGAATATTCACTTGTTATTTTTTAAATTGATAGTTTAATTAAATATAACGTTTTTGTCCTCAATTATTTTAAAATCAGTTAATAGTAATTGAAGAGTTTGTCGTTTAACCAATTCTCTAAATAGAAATAAAAATCATAATGAAAACATACAACCGAAAAATCAACATAGCAAAACATTACTATTAGCAAAGAACACAATTTTAGGCTAATACATTAACAATGAAGGCTTAATTTACCATTCGTATTCATTGAATTTGTTTTGAATTTAAAAAGAATGGCATACTTCTCCGGTGTGACTTACAGCACACCACACCGACGAGAACATGTTAATAAAAAAAAAAACAATTCAACCGTTTGTGCCAGCTAATTATCGTCGAGTAAGCCATTCACGAAATTCACCATCCCATACTTTTCCGGCGGTTCCTATTGGCCGCCATGCCGCCGCGAAGGAGGAAAGTTTTTTTTTTTTCGCATAACGGTTTCTAACAGTAGCACAGTAACAACAGTACTAGTAACAGTATGGCATTTGGTTTTTGGAAAGTATATCATACAATGTGACAGTTATAATATTTGCCATACTTCTAGTAGGGGCAACAGTGGTGCCATACTTGAAAAATTTATTCATTCGACACGTTTTCAAAATACGACTGGACAGTGCGGATTGCAGCGTGGTGGAATAAGCTCCTACCTTAATCACCCCAACAGAGATGAGACCTAAATCCAGCGAATATTTACTGGATTTTTACTTTAAAGCCCTGTCGAGGATTACAATCCCTGTGATTGTGACAGCCCTCGACACCATAAGCTACACCACACCAACCGATACAATCGAAAACACATGACAATGTCAATCCATCAAACAAAGGCGATAAAATAATACCCAATAGGAAAAATTGGAACCGCACCGCTTGCCAGGAAACGGGAACGGTGACAAAGATTTATTTTTCAGTCATAAAAGTGTGCTACGTCTTTCGTCAGTGCTACGTAATAAAATTTATCCAAGGTTGTCGCCGTATCGCACGTGCCATTGCCGACACTATAATTCAAATTTTTATTCACACTACGATACGATATCATGCTTTTGCACAATAACGCGATCTATATTGATAATACTAAGCTTTTGTTTATGGTAATGTCGCCACTGTAGCTGAGGGCTATACGTCCTACTACTATGTGGCTAGATGATATAAGGTCGCAGACCCGGTGGTCCTGGGTTCAACTGCCAGGCCGGGCCAATAAGTAGTTACTGGATTGTGTCATGCCTCGGAAAGTCAGTTAAGCCGTTGGTCCTGCGCTTGGAACTCTTTCCGGTCGTCTCGGATTGCCGTCCCATTGGATTATGAGAGCTAGGGAAAAGAGAGTGCATCTGTATTTGCACACTCACATCTTGCGCAGTTGGCTAATCTCTCTTGAGATTGGTCAACCGTAATCGGTCTGGAGGACCTTATATCAAAGTAACCAGTTCTAATTTGACTCCTTGAGACATTGTCTTACCCATTCATAGAACAAGATTAACCTTTATTCGGAAGGAAATATTCATCCAAATCATAATATATTGTATTTCAATACTATCTTAAAAGCACTTTTGAACCGTTTTATTTTCAGGATTTAAAAGTTACAGGTTTAAAGCGTAAATAATTTAATATGTTCATAATTAAATCGTTCAAAACGAAATACATATAAATCATGATATTTAATCAAATTTATATTTTGTTAATGTAACACGCTAGAGTAACTTAATTATTGAAATAAATTTTAATAATACCAAACGGAGGTCTATATAATCAGCCACTGCAATAAATATACTTATTCATATTATTCTAATAAAATATAACTCATATTCGAAATTAAAAAAGTACCACTTATTTACTATAACTATATTTTATACTATATAACAATATTTTTTATAAGAAAATCATATACCTACAAGGAATTAAAAGCGTGAAAAAGTTTAAAAAATAAAATTAACAAAAACAAAGTAAACATAATATGTTCGAAAAATATACTCATAAATACGTAAAACAAAACATTTCTCTGCAAATACGCCACGTTTTCGCAGTAATCATATAAGCAGTACTGGGACACTGGAACAAACATGGCGGAAGCTTTTAGCGACACCTGCTTGTGTCTCTGCAGGGGAATGCAAATATGCAGATCACTGTTACGACTCCCCTACTATGAATTTACTAGATAATGATCTGGTACTATTTAACATTCCGTTTTACGTTCGGCAAAAACTTTATTTAGAGATTTATTTATCAGTCATACCAGAGTTGAATATTACAACTTATAACAGGAATCGTTCCTCCATCATTGAGCTATTTTTAATTGCCTTATCATCATTCAACGAAGATCAGAAATGATCAGCCCAGCAGTGGGACATTCACAGGCTGTTAACTATATTTATATTGATGGTAGCGCTTTGTCACTCTGTGAAAGTGGACGGACCCCTTTGCGGGAAGCCGCATGTGTTGACATAATGGCCTCATCTCGTATCATGGAAACGGCGTTAAGGGTGGAAACCGCAGCAGAGAATTCTAAATAGAGGAACAGAAGCATATATAAACCTTCTAAACTATTTTTTTAAATAATAAAAATGGTTGTCTGTAAAGTCGGTTTACGGACGATAGTTTAACGTGACAACATCGTAACAGATAGATGCGACGCAAGCGTACAATCAGCGTAACGGGACAGTGAGTCATCCTTTTTCGTGCATGCAGCCAGCGTTCATCGATTTATATTAGACGTTGTCACGTCAATAATATAACTTAAATAAGCATAACGAATCATGACTTTGATTGTGATTGTAGGGAGAATATCAGCAACATATTCTATTTATTCACAATAAAATAAACTTAATATTTTTAATTAAAACTTAATAACATTTTACATTTACTAGTATATCATTTAATGTAGAAATGGTTCATAGTTCGTTCAGAGATTCGGTAATGCGATTGAAACGTGTAATCCTCCTTAACTTTGTATTGCCACTTAGCTAATGAGTTGTATAGCATTAATTTTTATATCATAAAAATATATCTCGTGATTTTAAATATATCACATTTATATATGTATGGTTTTTGACGTGACAACGTCTAATAAATCGATGAACGCTGGCTGCACGCAAGAAATTGTCCCGTTACGCTCATTGTCCAGTTACGCCGCATCTATCTCTCTTTCACTCGATTGGCCTATGAGTGCAAATAAAAGTAAATTTATCAAATAAATTGTAGATTTCATTTCACTCCTTTGTATCCATACAGAATAATGACAATTCAATCAAAATGATTCAATTTTACTCATAAAAGTATGCAGTCATTTCATCAATGTTTTGTTATGACGTTGTCACGTTAAACTATCGTCCGTAAACCGACTTTACAGACAACCATTTTTTTTCTATTTATTAATATGAGTAAATAGTTATTTCTATATTTTTTGCACACTTCAACCCTATCTAAGTTTGGTTAAGAGAAAATGCTTTAAGCATTAACTCTGCTGCTATTCAATAAAATAATAAATTAACAAAATTGTGAAAGTTATGTAACTCATTATAAACACGATTGAATGAAAAACAACAATGTGGTAACTCCGATATAGAATATTTGATTAGCATTATAACCCAAGTAATTATATTATCGCATTTCCGCAATCAAATTGCTTCGGATGATTATTTAATAAGGACGAAATTCTGATGATTTAATTAGATCCTCTAATAATAAATTAGAGTCTAATTAATACAGCTGGAAAATTGTGAAAAGTTATTTCTAATAAAACAATCAAGTAGAGACCTCCAAAAGCTGAACAATGAAAACAACATCTTAAACTCATTTAAATACAAACAAAAAATCCCTCCCATATTGTCGAGAGGGAACAAACTTAATCGCATCAAAAAAAAACTGCTGATTCGCTAAATATTCGAGGTTCGCGAAACTTTTCGCTGTAAAAAGATTAAGTGACAAAAGCGTCGAAAACTCGCTGGCGACAAAAAGTTGTCATTAAGTCGTTTTAAGTACGCTGAAAAAGTTCATGAGGAAAACCGCGACTGGGTCTCGGTTCAAATTTGCATCTTGTAGTGGGTTTTTTTTAAAGTGATAATTGATAAAAAAAAAACTGTTGAGTTTTTTTATATACATTATTGCCATGATTTTCGCTCAAATGTTGAATTATTAGTTTAAATTCAAAGTCAATTAAGAAATAAGTACTTAATAAAGAAAACATACTTAAAAACAATTTTACGAAATCTGTAAAATTAGTTTGAAGAGAAAAATAAAATTATATGTTTATAAATTATTATTATTAAAAAAATTAAATTCGAAGAATTACTGTAACTCCACAAGTAACGAACAATACAAACATTAAAAAGCTGCACACACACACACACATTCATTATAGTCAATAAAAAATATTTTCCACGAATTGATAATAACATATACGACGAAAACTACAATCAAGTATTTACAGATTTGAGTCAAAACCAAAATAACAAATTGAAAATTCAATTCACACAGATAAATAAACATTATAAATTCCCAACAGCTCTTCGTTAATCCTAAGTGTATTGGGAAAAAGTCCGTTCAATAATTGTCCACGAGAGCCCGTGACCACTAATTGGCCGAATGCCCAATAAACAAATGTGACCGCAAGTTAACAGATGGCGCTTCGTGCAACTAGTGAGGATGTGTTACCGATGAAATTTATATGTTCGATTTAATTACGAAAACTTCGAAGGAATTTAGTTATCAACATTTTTAAGACTAGCTGTGCGCCGCGGTTTCACCCGCGTATAATTAATAAAAATATAATGAATAAAAATCAGCCTAGAACCTTCCTCGATAAAGGGACTATACAACACAAAAATATTTTTTAAATTCGAACCAGTAGTTCCTGAGATTAGCTGGATCTAACAAACAAAATCTTCAGCTTTATATATTAGTATAGATCAGATAGCAGAGGGAGTAAATTCTTCATTTACTTATAAGAATATATTTTCGGAATAAAAGCTACTTTATTTAGAAATCCTATTTTAACGATATTTGTATTGCTGATATAGTTTATATCAAAATCCTAGTAAACCTTTTATAGTGATTGGATTAAAATTCCATTTAGTGATTTACAAGATAAACCGAAACATTTAGACGGAGGCATTTTCGTGATGTTATGATGTTATATTTTCGTTTTGGTGATGTAATATAGAAATGTATGATCTAAAGTCTAAACTCTATCCAGCAAAGTTATCTTTACTTTATTAACTTAAAAACCTAAACTTTGCTAACAAATAGCATAAAAAAAATTAAAAAAGTAAGCTAAAATTGGTGTTCATATTTTTCCTTACACCTTACCCACGTTTCTATTCAATTCTTAAGGTAAATAGGAACGAAAGTTCGTTCCTTTTGCCAAACGACTTAATGCACTCTGCTCAATTAGGGTGAAACATTTCTGCAGTTATCCCATTTTTAACGCGTAGAAACTGCGGATGTTTCTCAAAAACAATATCGTTTCTCTGTTTCCAATGAAATTACTTTCATATTACACGTGTTTCTAAATATAGCTTAACATTTTCTATTTCTTTATTTTTTGTTAATTTGCTATTGAAGGCTTACATTACGACTTATGTACAGGGATTATTACAATTGTAAATGACAATTAATATTTTTATGGGTAATTTTTTTGCATAATATTTTAATTTTTTTACATAAATAGAACCCACTCACGATACTTAATAACCACGGGTCGGACACGTATTTTGTTACACCATGCATACATCATGCATTGCTAATTAATACTTCTGTTCGAGCATCATAATATACATTGCTATTGACGGTAAAATAAAAGTTATTTATGCGTTTTGTTTCGTTTCAGATAATGAAAGTTATTTACACAAATGGACAAGTACTTTACAAAACACAACGTCGGTTTTAACTTTATGTTCGAACGGTTCGAACTAAAATCCGCGAAAAGGCCACCAATAATCACTTCATTTACTGGATAAGAGTGTTTTGTTGAAACGCTCGGATTTTAGTTTAGTTTTCAATTAAAATTGATGTATACATAAAGAAACTTTTTGATTCAAAATCTGGAGTAGATTTAAGTTTAATTGAAATAATAACAATACACAAATAAAGATAAACCTTCTATATTATATATACTAACGAGGTTATATATAGTATATAATTTACTATATAATAACGATTTTAGAGAGAGAAACGGATTCGATTTTTTACGCTGTTCGCTGGTCAAACGAGACTCCATGAAACAGCGGAACTGAGTTTTGCAATCATTTAAAATATCAAACATATCGATATAAATTCTTGTACAGATACGAACACAGTTTGATTTTGCAATTTTAATTGTGAAGACTTGTGGTCTTTTGTTATTTAACGAGAAATATTACACACTTAACATGCATTTACTAAAAAACTTTATGCACAACGTATTCTAGAGTACGTTATTTTACATCACAAACTCAATCGTAATTATATTTACATTACCAAAAGTGTCTACGAAAACAAAATTAATATTAAATTTTAATTTTGAATCAAAAAGCCAGAACTCAGAGAGTCGTCAGCTGAAGATTATTAGTTTCGGGGCTCGTAATCGCCCTTAAACCACTTCCGTTACGAAATATTCAAAGTTTCACTTGTACAACTTTTGTATTTAACCGACAATGAGGAATTGATACGTTTTTCAAGTGAAAACTTTGTGACGGGCCTTGATGTACGTATATACTTTAATTCTTCAGATTTAAAATGTATTAATATGTGTTAAATGGTTTAGTTAAATGCAAGTAGGATTATTTAGGATCAATATATGTAATTTCTTTGCTAAAAAAACTACAAACCACTAAAAAAGCTACAATTAATATACTATAACTTACAAGTAAATAGCTATAAACACCATTCGCATAATAAAACAAAATATTTGAATCGCGCAATTAATTTATAATTTCAATAAGACAATTAAAACTTCCAATTAACGCCAATAAAGGTCGTCAAATTCTATTTTTTTGCCATGCTAATTTCTGAACCTCATCATAATTATTTTTTATTATTATTATCGTTTGTCGCTACGGGAAAAATTAATGGTATTAAAGATTTTAAGCAAATTCCTTCAAAGTGATTCATAAATGAAGTTGATGGAGTGACGTTAATTTTGAATGATTATAATTTAGAACGAAATTTGTTTGAAGTCTATAGATTAACAGGATTATATAGACACAAATTATAACTAAATTTATATTAAATTGTCGGATCGGATCTTTCGAATTTTAACTTGCATAAAATATTTTCAAAATGGAGTCAAAGATATGTATGTTATTATATAGCTCCAAACAGACAAACAATTGTTGTACTTACTAATGTTCTACTTGAATAACATTTAGCAACAAAAAAAGAAATATTAAATATAGCAATAGTAATTAAACGACTCAAAAGAAAATAAAACTGACTTCAAAATGTAAATGTAGATATTAATCATCAACGAGAAAAAAGGACGCAACGTTTGACAACAAGTAACATTTAGTAGAATTAAAAATTCATCATCAAAATCATCAAAAGACAAGAGACAATAGGACTCATTACAAAGAAGCTCATTATAATATCCATACAATTTTATATTGTTCGAATAATTCAAAATTAAAACAAACAACATCTGTAATTCTGTAAACCGCTCAAGATTTAACAAACAAATAATTTGAAAGATTTATTTCTCAAATAATAAAGTCAATATAAAAAATAAAGTAGTGATCATTTCAAGATACCAATAAATCACCGACATCACATTTGAACGCAGCAGAGGAAATTACCGTATCGACCCACTCCGGAACAGGTATCGACAATACGAGCTATGATGAATTGGTCCCCGTTTCAAACCCTAAAGAGGAGAGCTCACACCGTTCAACTGCTAGTGAAATAGGTCAATAGATGGTATATTTGGTTATATGCATATTCATTATGTACACACGTGTGAAGGTACATTATATTTGCCTTACTCTGCTCTCATACTAAAATATTTGTGCTAAATATCTGATGAATAGCATTATGACTGCTCTCATGCTCGCATTTCTCTGATATTTCTTCTGATTCAAGACTAATGTCTTCAAAAATCTTTTCTGTATTATGATTATTATTACCATTCAATAGGATATAAACATTATGATTGCAAGTTTGGTTAGTTAAATTGAATAAGTATTTTCTCATTCATACGTGTAATATTAAAGTTATAATACGAGAATTTGATTTGAATGAAAATAACACAGAGATGAAATATTAAATATTTGATGAAGTCCCAAACTAATTATGCCTTTTAGATTGTTAAATAATTATTTCATAAGCCGAATTCCAAAACAGGTTTAAAACTAACCCTCGCCTCAATTATATTACGTATTCAGTCGAAAGCTAAATCATTGTTTGCAGAATCAATAGGTTGATTCTGATTGACTGTATTTAGTAATGGACTCACTGTTGACTTGTTTTCAAATCGTGCCTATCATTTGATTACTTAACTGAACTTAATACTCTTAATAATAATTTGTCTGTATCTTATTCAAATTTAACATAATGTATTCATATTACCGTTTTCCGGTTCCGGTTGTCGATCAGTCAATACGCACGTCACAGAGCTCCGCGGAAAATAATAAATACACAGTGTAAAAAAGTGCCAACAAAGTGTATCATACGAACTATTGACTACAACAAAGAACAAAATACGTGATCAGCAAAAAAATACAGAAAAAGTGCTAAAGTGCTAGAACAAATCAACCGCACATTGTAAACATCATAACCTACAAAAAAAATACTGTCAAGTGTCATCTGATGCAAATTGTACATAGACTATAGAGTGGAAACTAGAGTACCAACATAACAAACAGCAAAACAAGTGTTGCCATAGCAAAACAAGTGTTGCTACAGCAAAACAAGTGTTGCCATAGCAAAACAAGTGTTGCCACATCAAAACAAGTGTTGCCACATCAAAACAAGTGTTGCCATAGCAATATAAGAAAAAAAAATACCAAAGATGGACAAAAGTATGGAAATCCTATTGGCAAAATTAGAAGAAAAGTTAGACCAACAAACTAAACTTATAACAACTTCAGTAACACAAAATGTCATGGCAGCACTAGACGAAAAGCTTAAAGCGATCACCGAAGAAAACGCCCAACTCAAAAATAAAATAAGTGAGCTTGAGTTAAAACTCAAATTCGTTGATAAGGATAAGCGCAAAAATAACCTTGTCTTTTTTGGCATAAAGGAAGGAAAAGCAACAACAGAAACGGAGTTAGTAGACTATATAAAAGACATTATAACAGAAATGGGAGTACATTTTGAAGCCTCCGAAATTAACAATATTTACAGAATCGGCAAAAAAGAGCTCGATAAAAATCGCCCTGTCGTAGTCTCACTCACAACTACGTGGAAAAAACATGTGATTCTGCGAAACAGATCTAACCTGCAAGAAGGTGTCAATATCAAAGAGGATTACCCTAAAGAAATAATTGAAAAACGTAAACAACTACAACTGCAAGTTGAAGAGGAAAAGAAAAAAGGGAATATAGCGTTCATAAAATATGATAAGCTTATAATAAAGAAACCACATGAAAGCAACAGAGAAAAGAGGAAAAGAGAGACTTCAGGTTCACCAAAAAAGCCATCACAAAAGAAAGTCAATGCGTGTAATACCCAAAGTACCCTGAACAACGCCCCCTCTAAAACTGCGACAAAGGAAATTATCAGACCAAATATACTGAACTATGTAGAGCGCGGGAGATCAGCTTCACTATCAAATCTCTCAAAAAACTAATATGCGACACCCGGATCCAAACAACCCCAACAACCATATTACCAAACACAACATTCATAAATTGCACCCCAAGCCGGCTTGTCACCGTGGGGGAAGAAGACAAACACCCTCCATCTAAATCAAAACATTCGAAACACCCTAAAGCAAACTTATTTAGAAAAAAGAAAACAATACGGATAAAACAAGATAAAAAGATCACTGAACATATACATGTCTGCACACTGAATACTCGGACACTAAGAACAGAAGAGAGCCTAAAAGAACTAGAAATAGCCATATCTAACATAAAATGGGACATATTGGGCATCAGCGAGATGAGAAGGCCAGGAGAAGGGATAGAAGAGAGGAACGACTATATTATGTTTCACAAAGGAGAACACACCGGACAAAAAGGAGTAGGTTTCCTTATTAAGTCTAAACTGAAGAAGAACATTATGGGATTTGAAGGAGTTTCTGAAAGAATTGCGGTAGTTCATTTAAAATTTCCCGGTTACAAGAAAAACTGGACCATCTTTCAAATATACGCTCCAACAGAACAAGCGGGGAAATCGGACATTGAATATTTCTATGAAAGTTTTTTTTTTTTTTTTTTTTATTGTATAGGAAGGCGGGCGAGCGTATGGGCCACCTGATGGTAAGTGGTCACCAACGCCCATAGACAATGGCATTGTAAGAAATGTTAACCATCGCTTACATCTCAGAAGCAATAAAACCGCACTACAACAACAACATAATAATCATGGGCGACTTTAACGCACAGGTTGGAGAAAGGCAAATAGGAGAAGATACCTCAATCGGGAAGTTTGGGCACGGCAAAAGAAGCCAAAATGGACAGAAACTAGTAGAATTCATGATGGAAAATAACCTTATTTTTATGAACTCACGTTTTTGCAAAAAAATTAAAGGCAAATGGACGTGGTCCTCCCCAGGTGCAAAATTTAAAACTGAAATTGACTTTATTATAACCAACAACGCAAGCGCGTTCACAGATACCAACATAGTTAAAAACCTCAACTTTAACACAGACCACCGTATGGTAAGAAGCTGCCTAAGCCTAAACCAACCCAAAAGATCCAGGAAAAACCTAGTAAATAATAATAAGCTGTATCATTTATCAGAGCACAGTCATTCCACCAATTCCTGCACAACAGAATCACTTAATGAAATTATTACCTCCGACGCGGAAACTGGGATTAAATACAAGAGATTACAAAACAAATTAAAAGAGATGCTAGTTAATAAACCCAGAAGCAAAGAAAGCTATTTAAGCAAAGAGACACGACAACTGTTAGACGAAAGAAGAACACTAATATCTAATAAAGGGGACAAAGAAAGACGCCAAAAAATTTCAAACCTTAGCAAGGAAATTAAGGAGAATATGAGGAAAGACCGTAAGGAGAAAAGAAATAGAGTTTTGGAAGAAAATATAAAAAGAACTGGAGGAACAAAAAAGGCTATGAAACAACTAAGCGAACCTGGGAAAGAATGGATATTGAAACTAAAGCATCGCGAATCTTACTTAACTAATCGACTCTCAATACAGAAACTAGCTACGGACTATTACCGACTATTGTACTCTAATAAATTCGATTCAGGGTTGGCCACAATTCAGGAAGCTAACGAAGCAAAAATAAACAAAGTAGACGAAGTACCAGAAATCCTTGTCTCAGAGGTAATCAAAGCAATAAAATCCCAAAAACTCGAGAAAGCCCCAGGACCGGACAAGATACCTAATGAAATGCTCAAGGGAACCTTAGAGGAAATCAGTCCTGTGCTGGCAAAACTTTTCAATGAAATCGTACAAACAAAACAAATTCCAGAAGAATGGACCGAGTGTCACATAATTCTACTACACAAAAAAGGCCCTAGAGACGAGATTGGGAACTATAGGCCAATTTCGCTAATATCAAACATATATAAAGTATTTGCTAAAGTGATCCTGGAAAGAATATCATTAACACTAAACGAAAGCCAAGAGCAGGCAGGATTCAGAAAAGACTTCAGCACAATAGATCACATTCACACAATAAAACAGTTGATACAGAAGTACAACGAATACAATAAACAAATCTACTTGGCGTTTATAGACTACTCAAACGCATTCGACAGCCTCAGGCACCAATACATATGGCGGAGCCTTGAACAACAAGGGGTTCAGAGCAACTATATAGAATTACTCAAAATTATATACAAATCTAGCAAGGCCAGTATTAAACTAGAATCAACAGGAGAATCATTTCCTATCAAAAAGGGCGTACGCCAAGGCGATCCTCTCTCCCCTACGCTATTTAACGCCGTACTCGAGCACATCTTTAGGCAGCTAAACTGGGATCACTTAGGTTTGAACATTAATGGAGCTCGCCTAAATCACCTAAGATTTGCCGATGATCTGGTGCTTCTTGAAGAGAATCCAGCAGCAATAGAACAAATGATGCAGAGCTTAGCAAATATAAGTAGAGAAGCTGGTCTGAAAATCAATGCCAGTAAAACAAAACTGATGACAAACTCAAGGGAAACAGACGTTATGGTAGATGGCAACAAGATCGAATATGTCAAAGAATATATTTACTTAGGGCAGATAATATCTCCTTCAGACGAAATGACAAAGGAAATTAACAGACGAATAGCCCAAGGATGGAGAAAATACTGGTCACTGAAGGAAATAGTGAAAAGCAAGGATCTAGGCAACCACATAAAAAAGAAAACATTCGAGACCTGTATCCTACCAGTTCTTACCTATGGCTGTGAAACTTGGTCAATAACACTAAACCACAGGGAAAGGCTAACAAAATGCCAACGTGCCATGGAAAGAAGCATGCTAGGGTTAAAAATCAAAGATAGAGTCAGGAACGTAGACATAAGAACAAGAACAAAACTCACAGACATTCTTACCCGGATAGACATCCAAAAATGGAGATGGGCTGGACATATGCTACGCCACCCTATTAACAAATGGAGTAAGCAAGTCACCCTCTGGCAACCGAGAGACGGCAAAAGAGGTAGAGGTCGTCAAGTCAGGAGATGGGAAGATGACTTGAAACAGACAGCGGGACCATTCTGGTTGAGAGTAGCAAGGGACACGGGGCCTATGCCAAAAGGCACACCGAACTTAGGGACCTCTTGTAACCCTATGTTTAGGAATAAAAGGCTTTATTATTATTATTATATTCATATTACCTTGTTCAAAAATGAAAGAATTTTAGAGAATAAAGTTACTTACAGTTTTACGAACAGTACAAAAAAGGCTTAAAATGCGTCCATCCCACTTAAGTAATGCAAAACTGATATGTGACCTTTATAATAGCAATGTAGCTCTTACTTAAATAATGAACCTTTCATTTCTATAAATATTTTAATATGATTAGAAATTAAAAAGTTAATTTCATCCTAAATAAACACACCTTTTTAAACAATGAAAACCAATATTGATTAACGACATCGGATGCTCAATTTATTCGTGTAAAAAGCAGTTTAAAGTAAAAATTATTTCAAGATAAAAGCAAGAACTTACAATCTTTACACTGAAAACATTTCTAAAGTTAATTTAAGGAAAGATCGTAAGGAAGTTTCTATTAGTTTCCAAGAGAGGACAAGGTAACAAATTTACAGATAAGGTGTTAAACAAGAAGAACAACTAATGTAATAATTCATTTTTACAATTATTGTAAAGTTATAATAATATTTACAAAAATTATGGGTTCGGTAAATATTATCGATGTTTGCTAAGCTTTTTGTATAGGCCAAGTCATGTTTTATTTTCTGAAAAACTATTTCACATAAAGTGAGTTCATTTATGTTTTATTTATATATAAATAGTTTTACCCAACCCCAGTAAATTTTAAAATAAATATTTCAATCGCTACAGTGCAGCAGTATCGGTACAGTTAAACTAACTATAATTTAGTATTAGTTCACTTTAGTGCCTTAGTAACTGTTAGTATAATTGTCTAGTAGCTAACTTTTAAGGTAGCAGATGTCGAAGTACTGGGTTCAGTAGCACAGTTCAGCGGTTCGTAGTACTCGTAGCTACGCTCACGTGCTACGGAAACTAGTCTAAACGTTGGTCCTGTGCCGGTTACTATCTTGAGGCGCGACAGATTGCCGCCCAATCGAGATATGACCGTGAATGAAATAAATTGCATTTGTGTTTGCACACATAGTTAACTTCTATAATATCTTCTACGCAATAATAATTTGCTTTGTGTCTGTATCGGTTACATATCTTCTCGTGCCTTTAGGTAGAATCTACATTTCGAAAGAAACCTACTTCAATTAATTGTAATACGATTGCGACTATTTTATCGCGTATTTAAACATATCGCAATATATATTTAAGACACTTGTCACCTACATAAATCACCTGAATAGCCTAGTTTAAATATAATCTAAGTAATATTAAATGCATTCCGTAAAAGTTTAACATTAACCCCCGCCCATACGTTGTAGTCGAACTAAGTTTAATGCGACTTGTTCAAACTTGCCGGAACCGGTTCTCACACGTCTGCACCTCTAAACTCTTTAAGATGTAACTAACTTAAAAGTTCCAAAGCATTTTCAATATTGTTAAGCAAATTATTGTTACTACCTGTTACGTCTCGCGTTTCGGTGTTTTTTATTAAATTGTTTGAATTCTATCTATGTTTAACTATAAAGTATTCAAAATATACATTCATAACAACAAATTCATACAACAATGTATATAGTAGCATTTCGAAAGGGATGCACATGGCAGACGAAATGGCTATGAGCAACCAGACGCAATTATAAAAGAAATATGCAAGAGGAGGGCAAGATCACTCTATTTGTAAAGAGAAAGAGAGTGATCTTGCCTTATAGATAGCTATGCCGAGCCATGATCGAGGGGACCACGGCACGAGAAGAACAAATGATGCGTATACTAAACTACCTTTTAGTGGGTAGCAACCCGACATAAACCAGTTTCATAAATGCAAAAATATGTACGTAAAGATAAAAAACACACATACTATTAGTCGCACGAAACCTTAAATTAAAAAGAAAGAAAGCTACAAAAAATCTCTTAAATCACAATTAACGAAACTTGACGGAACTCATACTCGTAATACAGTATGTATAAATATTAAATAGATCAGATGACGTTATAATATATAATGTACGTAAACACATACACACGGAAGTGTATTCAGTCGAGAGACGTGCATGTTCGTAGGTGACATAAATCTAGGGCTTTTAGTTCCGCCGGGCTCGAGATACCACAATTAATAGCTAAACGACGTAATTACATAAATTAGTCATGATCCTTTAGGACAGTTACCTTTGTTAGATTATAGTTTTCATTACTATCTGAAAATTTATATAATTTAATTATTATTAATCGATTATTCGAGCCTTTCCTAGTATTTATATTTAATAAAGACTGACTGACATACTACGCACAGCTAAACGATTGAATCCAACAAGATGATAATTCATTAAATACCTTAAAAAACGTAAGTGAGCATATTTAAAATAAAGGATATTACAAAATTAATCTCTTAAATGCGCTTGTACAGAGCTTGTATTCAAAAGAAATATACATACACATATTATATTATAAGGATAATATATGAATTCAATAATGATAATCATATAGTTCTATGTGATTATACATATGTATAGAAAACGGAAATTCAACAATTATGCATAAATGTTACGGTTAGACTGTAACACGTGTCCCGCTGACCGAACTATTGTTTACAGACCACAAGTGCCCCCGCCCGCCTCGTATTAACGTGTAACATTCCCATTTCCAATAAGCGGACAATATACTCGCGACTAATGCGTTTCTATTCTCGGCGAGTATTGACTTTTGTTAATTAAAATAATTTGAAATATATCGTTGACAAATCTTCTACATAAATGACTGTGAGTATAAGTAAATGATACCTTACGAAGAGGAAATATAATGCACAACACATATATTATATACATATGTCACTGCCAACTAGCTTAATTAGCCGCTCAATCAACAGTCTAGCCTCTTTACTAAACAGCACCGTTTAACTATTTTTTTATTTTTATAGCCCGGATGGCAAATGACTCTACTCCACCTGATGGTAAGTGTAAGTAGAGTCCAAACGCGACGACGGCTAGTGCAATCATAAAGAATGATTTGCACTAGTCGCCCCCGCCATGCCGGCCCGCAAGGTGCCTCTTAACGCCTCGTTTAAAGGAACCCAGGTCATAAGAGGAGGGGAAGACGTGTTAGAAGACTAGCTTCCTAAATTATATTCAGCCGTTTTACATTTAATAAACTGGCTGGCTAATGCTTAGACCATTCGAATGATAGGGCGACCCAGTGACAGAAATAATAATTTCCTATCATTTAAGACTAATATAGTTTCGAATTTAGGAGGATGGGGTAACAGGCTCACCTCCCCCCCTTAATTAATTGACATTGATTTGGGGGGATGAGAATATTCATTTAAACGGTACTTACTCTGTCTTAGACTAGCGAACATGGGCCAATTCGGTTCTGGCACTCGCAGTAACCTAACCTACAGACTTTACCCTAGAATTCACAATATTATTGTCACTACACTCTTCCGTTATACTTTTTCTCATACAATTTGTTGATTGAAATAAACAGGCTAGGCAAGTAATTAAATGTCATCGATCCAAGTCATTTACCAAGCTGTTTGATCAAATGGCTAAACATCATTCAGGAAGCTAGTTAAACGTCGCTGTTAAGTAAAGATGCTAGGCTGTTGATGGAACGGCTCATTAAGCTAGTTGGCTGCGACATTTACAAAAATATTTGTATACAAATTAATATATTGAAGTGATTTAAAAGTAACTGCTCTTTTTTAAAGTTAATAAATAAATGACTGTTTATATATGTATTACCAATTTCTTATTAACCATTGTATAAAACTAATTGAACGCAAGCATAACCACGGGATAGTAATCACAAAGAAGCCACGGTACAAACACAAACAATCATCGATTGATGCTCAATAATTGATCAATGATTGAGTAGTCATTAGAGCATCAATTAATAGTCTAAATAAAAATACGCATCACCAAATAATTGAACAAAGTCGTCTAGTAAATGAATTTAATTTGTTAAGAGGCAATTAAGATAATTGTGTCGCGAGATATAGTGGGTTACAAAATTAATCCTTAAAAACAAGATTAAAATCCTATATACTCGTATTTATTGTGTCAATAAAAGTTATTTAGTTACTAGTCATTCTATAATAAAATAATTCAAAATACCAACGAAAAAATCATTATTCAAGAAAGCAATTAATTCAATCATCTGTTTTGAAGATTAACCAATTTTTGACTAGATTACTAGATTACACAGGGTTAGTAAGTCTTTTATGGGACAATGTATACGCTTTTACATCCCAGAAAGCGTTCAAAAATATTCAATAGTGAAATTTAAAAGGATTGTTAAGGAGCGCTTTGCTAATATAATACAATCAATGACTTTTTGATGATTGCACACCTTGGGAATGAAACGATCGCCTCCAGGCTGTTTCAAATAAAGAAGAATATTATTATTGTATTGTTATTATGTAAATCTATAATTGTAAAAAATGAGCTGAAAAAAAAATTCGCTGAGTTTATTTCGCCGGTTCTTAGGTGTTTATTTCCGAACGGGTGATTAGATTTATGACAATCAATAAGAAAGTGTTACAGTTCAACATTGAATAAAGATATTTGAATCTGAAAATCAACAGACCATACACTAAGCTGCATATAATAGATAAAAAAAAGAAAATTATTTTCTTCAACATAAATACACTCTCTAATATTTTGAACGGGAGATTGTAATCCTTCATTAATATTTATATAATCATAGACTTCTAAATCTAATTACTCGAAAAGCGCTTTAAACAAAGCCCTTTGTGAAATAATAAATAAATGAGTAACGAAATTATTTTGTCTCGTAACTTTCAAACAATTGCTTTTAATTTATGCAATTAGAAGATTAATCAACGGAACGGTATCTATCTATCCTAATTTATGATTAACTAGTACAAGTTATGAAGAATTTAATTTAAATCAATAAATATTTTTATTTTATATGAAGGACTTATGTTACAAATTTCAAAATTCACCATTAAACATGAAATTAGATATACATATAAATACATAAATCTCATATGTAATCTCATTTGGGACTTAGGTACACAAAATGTTATCAACATTTTTTTTATATGCAGATAAAATGTTAATAAGTCATACATTCATTGACAATGTCATCACGTCCGTCAATTATTCCAAAATGTAAAATATAATTTTAAAAAAAAGTAAAAAATCTATAGCCCTATAAATGTTCTCACTCCAGGACCACTAAAGCCTCCTTTCCTTTTTAAGAGCATATTTAAAGCTTATTCCACCACGCTGTTCCAGTGCGCGTTGGTGGTTCACTCATGGGGCAAAGATTTATCCGACAAATCCAGTTTATCTAATTACTGTGCTCTCTTAGACTTTAACCTGTAGTTTTCGGTTAAGATTGACGTGTTACCGTTGGGCAATATCGACACTCATAAAATATATTAATTTACAATGACAAACATTTATATTTATAATTAGCTGTGATCCGCAGTTTCACCCGCTTATAATTTATAAAAATATAATGAATAAAAATCAGCCTAGAGCCTTCCTCGATAAAAAGACTATACAACACAGAATATTTTTTAAATTCGAACATGTAGTTCCTGAGATTAGCCGGAGCAAACAAACAAACTCTTCAGCTTTATATATATTAGTATAGATTTATTCCATAAACATACTGACAACTGACTTAGTTAATTCTTTTTAATTGTATTGTCATATCAAACTAGTCATAACGCTTGTCGATTCTAAAGCAATCGTCACAGAGTTGTCTTTAAACGATTTGTTCACGTGACTCAATCCTAAAAGATTGCACGAGTACGTGCGGTTAGATTCTTCTCAGAATTCTTCAAAGCTGCAATAATCTGTTCCAATTTATTCATTAATAAAATAACTGAAATTGAAACATGTCACGGGGTTACACGCTAGAATTAAGCTCAAGTTAACTTAATAGTTAAATTGCTTAACACGTGTAAACCGACGCGTTCATTGTGAAAAGCCATCACGTGAGGTATTATAAGTTACATCGATAACATGGCGTTGAGTCGTTCACTAGAAACGGAAACAGTTTACTATTTATCGATATGATGGTACATAAACAATAACTGAATATATTACATAAATAATAAATATATATTAAAAAAATCACAATTAATTGAAAAAATATTATAATATAATATTGTAAGTTTTTTTATAGCATATGGGCCACCTGATAGTAAGTGGTCACCAACACCCAATGTTTATGGGCGCCACCAACCTTGGGAACTAAGATGTTATGTTCCTTGTGCCTGTAATCCCTCACCCTTCAAACCAAGTACTGCTGTTTTGCAGTAGAATATCTGATACCTACCCTGAAGAGCTTGCACAAAGCTCTACGACAGAGTAAAAGCTACGTTATTCTTGAAGGATATTGAATTATACGGCGTTACTTAAAAATCGTCGCTTAGCGGGACTGTTTAGTTAAATACTAATTTATCTCATTCCGTCATTATTGATTGGATATTCGAGTAAAAAGACAGCATTGTAGACAATGTTTCCAATAATATTTATGCAAGGAGTGAATTTCGGCCTTATTCGTATATTTTCTGGGCAAACATAATTTTATCATGTACAAATAGTAGTAATATACCGTAATAGAAGTTGATATTCTTTAAAAAAGTATTTTATGAAACTAAAATTCGTCTTAAACGCTAATTTAAACCAGTTTCATACATTAAAGCTTCACAATAGTCGAGTTCCATACTAATGTCCGATACTTGAGTGCGGTGTTCCTCTCGCTACAGGATTTTAGCGCTGAAAGGATGTGATGTGACGGAACAGCCCATTAATGTCTCATATATTGTCCTGAGTACGAATCTTTTCAGTCCCCCCAATTGTGTAACACTTTACGACTGCAGTTTTCAAACTTTTGATGATTTATCGTTACTCTTTCGTCTCGCTTCGGTCTATTTTAGTTCTTTTTAATGTAGATTATGTGTTCGTGCTCTTGAATTAGGCCCAGCTTTATTTTACGTAGTTATCTGTTTACAATTCGCTAAAAGGAATCAAATCAAATTGAATGTAAAGCTACCGACGATTCGGTAATAAGCTTCTGTCGAGAACAACCTACAAGTAAATCAGTAGTTATTAATTTTCTCAAACAAAATACACATTCGAACCTATAATTATATTCATATGTCGTGTGCGGACTTCGAGCAATACAAACTCGACGTTTGTTATCATTTACATATTCTTATATTTTGTAACAAGAAATTTATATAATAACTTATGTTCATAAGCAATGGTTACAAATTGTACAGGTTTTTTATATATATATAACAATGTAGTCAAAAATATAACGATCTGAGCGGTTTTGGGCAAATTCTAGCCTTATTTAAAGTTTATGTAGAAAGTAATAATAATGAAAAAGAACTCCAATTACATTATTAATATAATGTAACTTTATATATGTATGTCATCGTAGTAGTAGAATGATTTATATTCATATGAAGCCCGGTCGGGTCGGTAGTTTCAAATAAAAGCATGCATTCCAAACGCGCATACTAAAATAAAGTAGCGATGGCGGTACATAAATCTTCGCTTTATGTCCCTTTGTAAGAGAGCAACTTATTATTTCGAAAACAATTAGGCATAATGATTTGTTTTATGGGAACAACTTAGGACGGTTGCACGCTTAACATTATATAGTTTCAATTTAAGATTAACATCTTTAAAGTAAAATTATATCTATATTATTCAATCTTTATATTATATCTGCTGAGGGGTTTCACTTTTACGCAAATTACAAATAATTCTGCCTTCGGGGGGTAGGTCGTAGCGTTTTTAAAATGAAATAGTTTATACAGTAGATTTTTAAAGGCACAACCAAACCCTTACGTAATAGAATGTACCTATATATTTTTTGTAGTCAAGGAATTTGTTTCG
Source organism: Nymphalis c-album (assembly GCA_963151315.1). Taxonomy (NCBI): domain Eukaryota; kingdom Metazoa; phylum Arthropoda; class Insecta; order Lepidoptera; family Nymphalidae; genus Nymphalis; species Nymphalis c-album. The sequence continues at coordinate 1,242,589 of OY720612.1, forward strand.
TTCAGCATAAATTGACGGCCAATATACAAATACATGAATTTACTAACAACTAACTCAAGGTAAACAGACTACTGAAAAAAACTACACAAAAAAAAAAAAATTACAAACGCAAATCTAAAAATATTCAAGCGACATTCGAGTTAAAAAATGTCTTTGTAAAGCGCCCTAACCATAACGCTTTCAACTTTTAATTATCCTATTAGAGTAGTTATAATTTATTTGCGGTTACTAAATGCAGTCGTTTAAAGGGAAACGTATAAATTAATTTACTTTGAAATATAAAATATAAAGCCGAGGCTATTTTATAATTTCATCTAATTTGAAAATCAGAAAATTTTGTAGCAACATAGTCCAGTAAATATATACATTTTAACTTATTCGCATCGAGGCGTGAGTTTAAGCGCAGGAGGAGTAGGAGTGAGAGAGTGAGGAGAGTACACACTGTGAATTTTCTGACAGCAAAAAACCAAACCAAACTATATTCGCCCGACCTCGGAATTGAACCCAGGACCACCGGGTCTATAACTAGCCACTATCCCAGTGGCAGTCTAGCGTAACGTAAGAGAACTGTGATCATTACGTAGAGTTGATGAGACTTAAGTTTTTACTGGTACCATCAGATATTCCTATCACAAAAAAACTTTACTTGGTATTCCAGATGATCCAGGGTAATTACAGGCTCAAGGGATATAATGTCTTGGTTCCCAAGGTCGGTCGTGCATTGGCGAGTGAGAATTTGAAACCGTTTAAAATTCTCTCCAAAAGTGTTCACCGTGTGATCCACCGACGGCCAATAAAATAAAACAATACGGACCAGGTGACGGTCAATAGGTGAAGTTTCAAAGTGGGTACCAGAGACGGGTATTGTTTGCTGTGTAAGCTCGCGTGAACTCCACAATTCGTATCGCCGTGTTTGTTGAAAACACGCTGTGAAATTTCACTTGTATTGGCGTTTTATGTATACATGTTGTATGTGATGAAACTGGGACAGCACGGCCGATAATTCTGTTTATGAAACGATGTTGAGAACTTTTAAAAATGCTCATAGCATTGTTGAATTTAATACTTTATTGTAGCCAACTACAATAAAGTTACATATAAAATTGAATTTATTCAAAAAGCTACTTTTAAATCGTAATATACAGTTTTACACGATAAACCGTAAAAATGGGATCGATACAGGGTGTACATTTTAACGTCAATAATACCATAACGTGGAACTAAAGGTCGTTACTCTCCGACTGTTTGTTTTACATATCATAAAATTGTAACATGCCGATGACTGTACTTTATAGATATCAGAAAAAAAAACGAATATAGTAAGTAAAAATATGAATTATTCACAATCAAAATTTAACTTTTCGATTATTTACTCTCTTCAACAGTGAAGTATTTTCATAAACTTACCTCCCATTTACCTTACCTTAAAGGTAAAATTTTCAAAAACTCTGCTTTAGTGGAAAAATAACCCATATACAGTTTTTAATAGTGCTAGCCAAAGTAGATTTGACTGTGTGTTGATATATCAGTCATTCACTAGAGCTTTTATGTATGTATGTATGCTTGAATATAGAGATATTACCCTGAATGAGTACTTTGCATTGAGTAGTCAAAAACTGTATATTCATATTGGAGTTTCACTGAAACAAAGTTGTGGCCAGAGCAGCTTATGCGTGCTATAAAACTGTACAACTCAAGCGAATATTTCATTTGGGGGAAAAGTTGAGTGAGCCAGTGTAATTAGCAACCGAAAGCACATAAAAAACGCACATATACGAATTAGTAATCAGGCAGTTTAACTTAGTTTTTTAAAAAGCGAAAAGTAACAGACAGTCTCACTATTGGACTAAGATTATTTTGAACAGATGGCTTGGAACTTATTCAACCAATCTGATTCGATGCAGAATGTCACAAAGTCGACTTTGATTTTTAAAAACAGTTAAGGATACTAATTTTAAAATATTCCAAAGACCATTGAATCTCGAGCGAATTTAATGAATTCTCATTCAATAAAAGTCGAGACTCAACTTATACAGTTTGTAAATTAATTTCAATGATTTTAATTATGAATACGATAGCGAGCACCTGATGGATCCCGGCTAAGATTCTGCATAAAACCGAACCGAAATTTGCATATTCGAAAACTTTAGTGTTTATTTATTCTTTGATATTTTAAAACTTTATTAAAAATAAAAGACTTACAAGTGAACAAAAGATATGACTTAAATAAATTGTAGTTATTTCTTAGTTTCGTTTATATTATTAGATTTTTAAACAACAATCACGAATGATAATGTTCATATTCTAATACCTTAAATTGTAAAAATATGAAATGAAAAAGAGGTGTTTTTTTGTAACCAGAATTAACATTTTTGACAAATAAATAAGCAAGTGTTACACTTCTATGTTGTTAAAGTTTTTATACTTTGTTTATATTTTCTTAGTTAGAGAATTGTTATACATACTTACCTACAGAAAGAATTGGCAAGCTGACAGAGGGCTGATTTCATTTATCAAGGCGTGGGAGACAATCTTTTGAGTGGATGAGAGATTAGGCTCAGAGAAGATGAAACTTCCCTCAGCTCAGGAGTGGTGAAATTACGAAATAGCTGGTGACGGGTGGAAATTAAGAGGCGAAGACTGTGCTCGCTGGCATATCCTGAACGATTCCAGTTCACTCAGGGGATAGACTTCTTAATTATAGAAGTAGACAATTGGAATAGATGATCATGATTTACATATGGGGTTGAATATTTAAACATATCAGTAGAAAAACAATATAATTAGTGAACAGTCGTATTACACAACTGTTCACTAATTATATTTTAAATAGTGGCATCTTCTTTGGTCTATGCTTGCAGCCAACATCTTCACATTTCAAAATGGATAACAATAGTATTAGAGATATTTTGAATTAACTCAAACTGCGTAACCTTTAATTGTCGATATATTAAACACATATAAGTCTCCAATCACATACTGATTAGATTCAAATGTATTCATTCTTCAGGCCGTATGAAAAAGACTCAATGTAGTGGAACAGAGACGGAATTGACGGAAACGATCCGCTTTCAAATGGAATTCAATCGGGGGTGAAAATTGTGATGAACGAATGAATGAGTGAACGAAAGAATAGATCGTTCATTTTCATAACTGCAAAGAATAGCGCTCGAGGGTGCGATTAAATACGTTTTAAGTTTAAGTTTTCAATACAATACGACACTTTACCTTAAATATTTTTATTTTTTATATCTCGATTCGTGGAGGATAGAAGTACGTTTTTAATGCGATTAAAACCTCTTTCGTGATTCCTTTTTTTGTACTTTAAAAGAAAATTGTGATTTAATCGATAGCTTTGTTAGTTGATAGTAAAATGGATAGGATACATTACACACAGGATTAGTATACATTAACACTTAATTTTTTTTAATAGCATATGTAGGCGGACGATCTTATGGGCCACCTGATGATAAGTGCTCACCAACGTCAATAGACACGGGCATTGTAAGAGATGTTAACTACCGCTTACATCGCCAATGCGCCTCCAAACTTGAGAACTAAGATGTTATATCCCTTGTGCCTTTAATTACACTGGTTCACTCACCCTTCAAACTGGAACACAACAGTACCAAGTACTGTTGTTTTGCGATAGAATATCTGATGAGTGGGTGGTACCAAAAACTATATTAATACATTTAAATACATAAGTTTGTTCTAAATCTCAATACTAACTATATTCTATGTAAAAACCACATACAGAACAGGTGTCGCTGAGACATTTAATTGACCTTTTATTACAATTTATACGCACATTAATATTTCTCGATTTTAATAATTATATTTTGTAATGTCAAACTATGATATAAAGCCGTATTAATAAATGACCTTCCAGCAAAGATTTATTCGCATACTATAACTTTATTACATGTTTATCGTAATACTCGCGATAAATTTCGACGACGTGCTCATTTAATCGAAACTATAAATTATAATATGTTTATATTATTAACAATTTTCTACCTTCCCCAGTCAATTCGGGGTAGGACGCGTGTTATGAGTCGAGTAAAATCAGTAGTTGTGCTGGTGAGCTATTGATGCTGTTTATGTTGATGAAATGTGACTCAATCTGTTGCGCTATCATAGCTAAACCACGAGACCGATTTTGATGAAATTTGATATGAAGCAAGCTAGAAACCTGAGGCATCCTTTAATACCAAAATACTACCTGCCCCTAAAACGCGGCAAAAACCAGTATCATGACAAAAGTGAAAGTGTATTTCCTTTACCTTTATTGTGAATTATACTGATGGTGGTCTAATCCCCCTCGACAGTACGTGTGGACACTGCACATCGTTGTCGAGGTGTCCGATTGATGGATACATACGCCTAACAAAAACTCCCTTAGTCAGTCCTTAAGGACAACCCACGCACGGACTGAATTGTAATGTGTGGCTCGACCTTTACAATATCGGTACCACACGTATTACGTTGAAGTTTGATTTATGTTACCTATTTAACTTTAAAACATTATAATACACGAAGTACATATATTTACTTACTCTTCTACTATTAATCTTCTAAATCGATTTTTTGTGTAAACTTACCTGAAAAAAAAAACCATTTATAAATACTTATTCTCATATGAGATAAAAAATATTTTCTATAAATTAAGTCTATGATATAAAATTTTTGTTTAAAGTTCAATGAAAAAACAAAAAAAAAACAGATTATAAGCCGAATAACAAATCGTATAGTCTAAACGAGCACGCCGAGATGCACTTGTAAACAGAAGTAAAAGAATAGTTGGCACACGAATACATACCGACTTAGTAAGAGAAAAGTTAACTATTATACTGAGTGACATAGTTTGGTACACGTTATAAGTTTTAGCGATTAACGCTTTAAGCTTATAAACTTTGAGCTTTGGACGCCTCCACCTTCGTTGTGTTCTGTATTCAAATTCACATTACTACACCTGACACACAAGTTTATCGGTAAGTATAATAACAATAATATCCTGGGACGTTATTCACACGCGGCCATCTAATACCAAACTGAGCAGAGCTTGTACTATAACCTGTCAACTGATATACTTACATATACTAGTTTTCTGTTGTAAATACATACTTAAATAGATAATTACCCCCAGACTCAGGACGAACAGACATTTTCATGCCTGTCCTGGGTGGGAATCGAAGCCACGGCCTGCGGATCGAATGGCAAGTCTACAACAACGCCAACCGGCTCGTCAAATGTATGTAACAAGGTTCAACCTTTAGAATCATAATACTATGACAGATGACCAGTTGACATCACAGAATATGTAAGTGATGTATCTATCATGAGCCATGAAAGTCAGAAGAAAGTGGCGCACTATTTAAATAAATTATTTCAACGTACGTTACGTATTCATGCTGTATTTTTAAAAGTATACGCCATATTCAATCAAATTAAAAAAAAAAAACATAATGAGACAATATCTCTAACATTTAAAAAGATTTTTTTACGAGTAACTTGGACCACGGACAAACATTTTTAAGACAATTTAGTCAGCCATCTTGGCACCTCAAAACAGACAAGGAGACTCAACGTTACCGACACGACATTTACTGATTCACGGAACAATCAACACATTGTCGTAACACGTACGACACTTGTTTCAAAACATTATAATCGTACAACATATATATAATTAAAACAATAAGTTGGCTTTTTTTATACAGATGATAAAACTATGACGACTTTTAATTTATAAGAACATATATACATATGTATACTTTGGAGCGTTAATAGAGATACGGTGAACCTGGCCGTCTAGCAATGTAAAAGTTGCCGGTTTGATCCTGACCCTTTGGGCTAATGCAATACAAATGAATACAGACACCTCTGACAATGAATTGACGCGAGATTATTGATTGAAATCTTTAATAATAATTGATATTCAACATGGAGTATTTATAGAACCGAGGAAGACCTGAGAAGAACCAGCGAAATTTTATTTTATTAATTAAACAAATAAACGTAGCGAGGATAATTCTAACACATCGTAATTCGAAACTAGAAATCATTACAAGTTAAATCAATCGAATCGAATCAAATACCTTGGCAGTCTTCGTTGATCTTAAAATACGTGTCAAAAGTGAACAATAGCGCCCCCGGGTCCTATATTAAGATAATTATAAATACAAATCATAGGGGACAGTTGGCAATGGGATAAACGCTTGACGAATGTCGGTGACGCATCGCCGGTGCATTAAAACATTCGCTATAGACATATTAATGGTACGGATTTCGTTCTAGTTTTAATATTATTTAGAACGTTATTATTTGATTATATTATATTCTTTAGACTCTTCGACCGACTGCATAAATTCCTTTTGCAGGAATATATAAAAAAAAAGGAACTGCGTCGTCGCCCGTCTTAGACGAAGAAGAAGATTACTTTTGGCGCGAAGTATTTGGTGCTTCGAACATACAATTATGTCGTCGGAGAATATTTGTCGTATTCGTTGGTTTTGCTAGCATTTAAACTAATTAATGGTAATGCTTGATACTTGCTTATTAATAATTTGTATGTAGAAAAAAGTCATTTTCACTTTTGTTTTATAAGAATATATTTTAATAGATCAGCCCATGTGATGTGTTGATGGTCTAGTGGAAAGGAAAAGTAAATTTCAAAGTTATCAATTACATTACGTAATCTAGTAGTCTTAGTAGTCATTATCTAGTAGTCTTAGTACGTTTCATAGTGTTAAAAAACGAATAATTCCTTCCCCGTATATCAGACATTAAACTCGTTATTCCAAAGGCTTTCATGGAAAAGAGAAATACTGTATTTCACATTCTGACTGAACGACGATTTTCGATTAAAAATGGTTATGATATTTAATAGACACAATCGGTACAAGAAAAAAACCATTTCAAAAATATGTTCGATAGTTTAATTTCCTCTTTAAAATAACTCGTTCGTAGTCGAAACAAGTAATATCAAATATTACATCAGTTATCATTCGATCTCTTGGCGTCGAACCGATTTAATTTCCGTACCGGTTCACACGTCCGACGTCTCCACGTGCTGTTGCACGACTGACGGCGGCCGTCGTCGTAGGAGCCGGTGACGTTTTTGTTATTTTTATAATCATACCAAATATTCGACTTATTGTCATTTAGGAAGCACAATTTTCAATTTTTTTTTTGTTACATAGGAAGGCGGACGAGCATATGGGCCAACTGATGGTAAGAGGTCACCAACGCCCATAGACCATGGCATTGTATGAAATGTTAACCATCGCTTACATCGCCAATGCGCCACCAACCTTGGGAACTAAGATGTTATGTCCCTTGTGCCTGTAATTACACTCACCCTTCAAACCGGAACACAACAGTACCAAGTACTGCTGTTTTGCGGTAGAATATCTGATGAGTGGGTGGTACCTACCCAGACGAGCCTGCACAAAGCTCTACCACCAAGTGCAATTTGTTTCAATTTTATCGTTAATACTAGAAATTCTTTGGTTTTCTTGTAAATGGTTATAAAGGCCATAAAATAAGATGGTCCAGTGGCAACACGGGAATGAGTTTACATGTGCTTAATTTGTGATTCATCTCGCGAGGAAACTTGCACGTGTCGGATGATTCTGTTGCTGATGTACTACAATGTCTGTTCGTGGACAGCGTAGTGAAATAAGCTTTAGTTTTCCTAAAGAGGAAAAGAGGCCTGTACCCCACAGTGGGACTTTTACAGATTGTAACTTAAAAGCTATTTCTGATTCTCCGGGTAATTCATATAATATGCAAATAAAATCTTATATTAATATGAAAATATTATGTTAACATTTGTACATACTAGTCAGTTTTAGTGCAAATAAAATCACACATTAGTTGATTAGGATTATTATCAGATACAATATGGCATAGTATCGGTTTTATTTATACTTATTATTTAGTTATACATATTTCTTTAAAGATACAGAATATATAGATACCGAGTATGAGTTATTTATATTGATTAAAATAATTAGTCGTCAAATTTATACATCCTTATTAATAATGTGAAAGTGAGTTTGCTTTGTGTGTTACTCTTCCACGTATTAACTACTCGATCGATCATCGTGAAACTTTGCATACACGTTGTCAGGGACACAGAGAGGCGCAAAGGGTACCGAGCACGTTTCTCTCCCCTCACGCGCGAGGGAAAACAAGTAAAAGATAAATGAAGTCATCTAAATGTAACATAAACAATCAACGTACAACTAATAACGCGAATAATATTAATATACTAATCTTTAAAGTGCTATTTGAATGATTCATACAAATTTTCGTACAAGCTTGGCGGGCATCCAGTAACGAACTTTAATACAAAATTCTTATATGACATTAAGAATGTATTAAATAAACAAAACATACATAATAACTTCCTTTAAAAAAATATCAAAATATATATTTATACAGATATGCGCATGATCGAGTACTTCTGTACATTTCATCGGAATTATTTGGTTCACAAATATCAATTAATTAGAAATTGACAATTTCAGAATGTTGATTCAATCGAGAAGAACCGACAAGAAACACTGTAGTTACTCTTTTCTGTGAGTTAAATTAAATAGGTATGTTTATCTATATAAATAAAATGATAGAGGTCTGCAGTTGTGCGCGCATCACAGAAAAACTACTGGATAAATTTCAATGAAATATACACTTGGCCCTTATCAAAAAAAAAAAAATGATTGCGATATCTTCATTTAATAAAAAGTTATTAAAGTTTCAAGAAACAAAGATTTGTATATGCACTGCGTGTTCAGTGATGTATGTTTGAAAAATATTTATAATAAAAACGAATTTAAAAGATAAATATATCAAGTAACGCGGACGAAGTCGCGGGTATCAGCTAGTTAAACATAAAATAACTATCACAATAAACACATAGTAACATTTTACATTATTATTGTTTACGTAGCTTGTTTCCAAAATAATGAAAGATCTTCGCGAACAAATTTCAGCCACGTCGGATGTTCTCAAGGACTATCCATCTGCGCGAAACATATTACAGTGGGCGAAAGTAGACGAACGTGGGAGAATTTCCCGATGCAAAACACCCAGTAGCACTTATTAAGCCGAAACTTCGTGATCTGCACCAGCCTTTACCTTTAGAATTAAATTAATCGTAAAAAAAAACAAATATCGTACTTGTATACTTTTGGTAGCAGGACTGGTGCGTTTTTGTTTACTCTTTGTTTCGTAATTGTACGACCCGTACTAATTGTATTCCATTACACTTGAGAGCGAACCGGTGACAAAATATCGAAATCAAAATTGTTAGTTTAGCTTGTCAAAAGCTATCTTAAAGAGGATAAGTTTCATAGTTAGCTTTTATATAATTAACATGCACAAATATGATTTCAAATTATTTTTGACCAGGTTTTGTTTTTAATTGGCAACTGCCCGCAAGTTTTTAATTCCCGCGTAATTTTCCAAAAACTTTTTAATAGCCTGATTTGGATATTTCAGTTATTAATAGGTTTCTTTATATGATTTATAAAATGAAACAAATATATATTACTAATAATGTCCAATTAAGTTGAGACATATAAATGGTTTAACATAATTATGACACTACATAAATCAATCATTAGTGAATGCCATATTCAATAAAACTAAATGGAAACTGTTACTGCCTAAAAGTTAAATAAATATTCTTTCAAAAAATCTGAAAATATATCCCTCATAAAAATTACATAAAAACATAGATTTTTTGTCATGTATCATGCCTATAACACTAAAATTCTAACAATAATATAAAATTTTATAGACATTTTCTTCAGAATATCATTCAAATGTAGCGAGGGTAATATCATTTCTAAAAACCGATAAACAAAAAACGTCCATTTCAGTTTTATAAATAATCAAAATCGGTTTTTGAATACTTCGTTCAAGTGTTTCCACTGTATTCACGTACGTACATAAAACTCTAAAAGCATGTCATTGATATGCAACGCGGTCCGACTGTATCACTATCGATTTATTGCTATTCCTGGACGAACATACGATACCTACTATACGAAACACTATTTATTATAGACTACTTTACATTGGCCGTCGTTAGTGAACTGTTCATTATTCATTTGTAGAATGTATTTGTTTTTTTTTAGTAGAAATACATCAGTACAACAAATTTATTATTATAGGAAATAATTTCAAATGATTTTACCTTCAAAACCTTAATATTTCTGTTATAATTAATTTTAGCTTAAATTTTAATATAACATTAAAAAATATTTTATGTATATTAACTGATAAAATAGAAACAGTAACAGACTGTGAATGTCCCACTGCTCGGCTAAGGCCTCTTCTCCTCTTTTTGAGGATGAGGATTGGAGCTTATTCCACTATGCAGTTCCAATGCGGGTCAGTGGAATACACATGTGTGACAGAATTTCAGTGAAATATTACACAATATGCAGGTTTCCTCGCGATGTTTTCCTTCACCGTTAAGCACGAGATGAATTATAAACACAAATTGACGAGCCGGTTGGAGTGGTTGGTAAGGCACTTGCCGTTCACGCCACAGGTCGTGGGTTCGATTCCCACCCAGGACAGACATTTATGTGCATGACCATGTGTTGGTCCTGAGTCTGGGTGTAATTATCTATTTAAGTATGTATTTAAACTAGTATATGTAAGTATATCAATTGTATGGTTTCCATATTACAAGCTCTGCTTAGTTAGGGATCAGATGGCCGTGTGTTAATAATGTCCCAGGATATTATTATTATTAAATTAAGCACATGAAATTGGTTGATACCTCAATCATCGGTTAAGATTCACGCGTTCTCACCATTGGGCCATCTCGGCTTTATATTCATAAAAACAAATAACTTGATACAAGCATAGATTTTGTTCTTGGTAAAATAAATCAGGAATATAATATATATTTTAAACCAGTGCAGGCCTGCGTGGGTAGCACTTGACGAGTCGGATGTGTTTATGTTTCTTTGAATTCACATTTCCTTTTGAATTAAGTTCTATGAAATCGTGATTTACTTTTATCTTATCATTAGTTTTTTTATTGTATAGGTACCTATGGAATAAAAAAAAGGTAGGCGGACGAGCAAATGGACCACCTGATGGTAAGTGGTCACCAACACCCTTAGACATTGGCATTGTAAGAAATGTTAACCACCTGTTGAGTGGGTGGTACCTACCCAGACGAGCTTGCACAAAGCCCTACCACCGAGTAAGTTCATATAATAATATTTTCTAGCTTGTGAAGGTCTAGTAATACAGAAACGGTATTTCCTTCTCACTCCTATCTGGAGAAAGCTGTGCAACCTCATGAAAGGTGTACGTCAGGGCGTTACGACCCACTGATCCACTGAAACACTGTAGAATTGAAACGTTCCTATGGTTGGACTCTAAACTGTGTCTGAAGTCCTACACGTTCCATCTGCGTATGTGGGGGAAAAGGCGCGTAAATTTATGAAGATCTTTATGTACCGTTGGCACTACCCACTCAGATAAAAATCAATTTAATTACTGTAACTCTGTGGGGCGAATCATCCTACAGGTTGCGGTGCAATATAAAACCATAAAGGAATACATTTTCAAATTGCTATCATATTTTAGAGCTATTTACCAACGGTTGGGTTATAGCTTCATTTGCAGACGTGCAAAGAATAACAACAGAAACATCCTCATCCTCCAGCAGCACAATTAACATAAATCAAATGTAAAAATTACCAATCTTACATAGATAGATATAATATATATAAATAGATAGATAGATACGACAAAACCGAAAATCTAATTGAAATCGAGAACTCTATTAGAGTCTTTGAAATCGTAACGTCGAGCGACACTAAAAACGTAGTAGCTAATCGGGCCATTACAAGTTAATACTTTTCCCAAGTACAGTAGCAATAAGACGGGTACCGGCGCATCTTTCCCGTCCATTAGCCGATTGAACGGCTCGAGTTTTGTTTGCTGTATTGTATTGTTACGATGTGTGCGGTCCAAGTGTGAATAATATAATGGGTTATTTTTTTTATAAGTATAACTACTGTGTTCAGGAATTTTGCAAACGTTTCATTTTGTTCGAGTTTTAGACGATTCAATCAATGAGTTTATTTTCCTACGTTTGTGTTCTGCAATAAAAACATCTATATTCTAAGTTAAAGCCACTGTTGCTTAGTATTTTAATTCAACTGCAATTCATCACACACGCTTTTGAACTTTTATGGTTTGTCTTGCCTTATTTATAGCAGTTTGTGACCAGTACGTATACTCCTATTACGACATTTATCTTATAATATGTCATTCATCATATCACATAACATACGGCTATAGAATAAACTATGCTAAATACATATTATTAATTATATTCTAACCACATTCAGTAATTTAGTCGATATGATATATTAAAACACGCTACCTCTCATGACTCGCGCTACAAACAGGTAGAGACAAATGAAAACATCGAGCACAATATGACACGTTCCGCTTATTTGCTTTGTTTCTTTGTTTGTAAACGTGCAGGCGATACTGACTGACTGACTCTACTTGTCCCTGTACTACTATTATGCTTTGTTTATCTTGTATCATATTTTGTTTGTTTTTCTAACATGTGATGTCACAAAAACGTATTGATGGATTTCACCGTGACGAAGACATTTTGACAAAAGAGGGGACATTTTTTCGTAATACGTAACTGAAAATACTACTAAACCAATTCATATAAAATTTATACCAGAAGATGCAGCGCCTTTCGACGATTTTTTTAGTAAATAATATTATTACATAAGGAGCTGTGCATCGCAGTTTCACTCGCTTTCAATTTAAACCAATGACGAGACGAGCACGAATTCCTTATTAATGTTTACTAATATTTTCTATCAGGCCTAGACTAGATGGGTACAATCGACTCGTCAACTAATTATTCTGAGCTAAAAAGCATTATTTCGTTTACCCGCGTTCCGTTTCCAACGGTGTAACAACAGGAACAAGGGATATAACATCATTTCAAAGGCAAATGAAAACATGAGCAAAATCTGACGTGATCCCATTTCATTCGTATTATTTCTTTGTCTGTGCACGCGCGAGCGAGTCACTCGACGAGCGATTTATTTCAAATGTATATTTTAATCTTCGCTGTCTTTGAAAACACACTATCATTCTTCTCTCATGTCAGGGTATCAATGCATAAGTGTAATGGCTCTACATTTAATAAAATAATTTGAATCTGTTAAGAACCACCAAACAATAATAATTTAAAACCCCTATCGTATTTATTTGGACATTTTTATCAACAGCTTTGAGAGATTGCGTAGCAAGTTATCACGCAATAATTCCCACTTAAAATATGTACTGGATTATCGCTTAAATAACTTCGTTTCATTTTAATTGCGTGATCACGGAGTTGTATCCCTTGCGTGGTACTAATTACTCGATTTATAAATTTATTACTGTAGTTATTATTTTATAGTTAATTAAAAGTTTTAATAAATATAATATATTCACGAGCTGGTAGATTCCGTAAGTGGTAAGACCGATTACAGTTTATCTCAATAATAACTCAAGTTTTAGTTTAAATTGAATTTTTACAATGAAGAATGTTTAGTATAAAACAAAGTTGAGACTATAAAATAAGCCGTTCGGGACGAACTCGAAACAATTCGAACAACGTGTTTACTTAAAAGCTTGGTGCTCAAACTAAAGTATATATCGCTTACGTTTTAGATATTATAAAATAGACACGTGACGAGCGGCATATTTTGGTTATTGAATATGAATTTAGTATAAATAAAAATTTTAACAAAATAAAAACCGACTTCAAAACAAAAACAAATTAATATGCACTAAAAAGTAAAAAAATAATTGCGTATTCCTCTATAATTTGATATAAAACTTACTTTTTTCTACTCATCAAGGTGTGGTTGATAATGTAGTTACAATTATTGTTATTTTAGGAGTCGATGTCAGGCAAGGTGGGTTTACATAGTTATAGGTGAGATGTGTTTGTGTCGCACGCGCAACTTGACGAGGCGAATAAAAGTAAATTAGTAATGTGTAAGTTTTTGTTTGTTTTTAAAGGATTATCGTATTATTATTGCTAGGTATATTATAGTGTTTCCTTGGCTACATACATATGTAAATATATTATCTCAGTATGATAATAATATATAGTATAGACTTCAAGCAAACACAAGGGACTTGAGGGCGTCATGCCGTTCGCCGTCACGGCATACGAGTTGATCGACGAGTTGAGTAAATGGATAGCTTTCAAGGCCCGCTAATGGATCAGTTTCAGTAGTTTTACATCAAAAAATTAATTAACAATCAATTCAGTTATAACAATAAATTAATATACTATTTGTACATATAATTATTTATTTTTTTAATATTAGCGATACATTTTTTTAAGGAAAATCACTAATATCCCTATTCACCTCTCCTATTAAGCTTGTGTTTAGGAATGGACGACAATAGGCCGAGGGATCAGTGTTATATTTGTGAGTTTTATCTTATCAAACCCATTAAACATTGCGCTATTGATGCTAACATTAAATATATATAATAAATACATATCTATAAAAATAAAAAAATAAAAAAACTAATTCCCTATAAACAAACATATTTGTACAAACCTTTATATACTTGATCAACAATGGCCTAACGACAAAACTGTGGCGAGGAGAATGTTAAATACTAGACATTCGAAGTCAAAGTGAACAACTTCATGGGGTGCGAGAGCGAATACAAACATTGAGTAGGTACATATTATGGAACTACGTCATTATTATCAACCTGTCGCTTTAACAATGCTGTCCCTTTGTACCGGTTGTTTTTAAATATTAGTAATGCTCGTTGTTAAGGATTATTAATATAACTTGCGAGGGGTGACGACGCTTGCTGACCGACGACGCCTTTTTATGTGTTCACATCTTAATTTTTTGGCCTTTAATGTTTAAGTATTAGATTCACCGTATTGCACACTTCATATATAACTAGTTTTTTATATTAGACTTATTATTTGAGGAGAAGGTTTGGACTTTATTCCGTAACGATGCTTTAGTGCGGGTCGGTGGATACACTTAAACACATGGAAGATTTTCATCCGCAACGTGCGAGTTTCCTAGCGATGTTTTTCGAAGATGAATTACAAACACTAATTACGTACATCATAATGCAGTGGTGCTTGGATTTAAAACCATTTGCAAGTAAACTAGCTCAAGTGAAAATACGTTTAAACGGTGCACTAACGCCTGCCGCTAGATGATAGGGCACTTAAAACTTTTATAGTATCCTTTAACTATTTAAGTTTCGTGAAATATTTTCGATTGAACGACAAAACGACTTGTGCTGTATATATTAAATAAGAAAAAAATAGTTTTACCTATTTTTAAATATTTTTTTTAATATTCATCCGTATAGGATGATGTGATGAGACAGAATTTCATCAGCATTGAGACAGCGTGGTGGAACATATTCCCAACGTTAATATGAAACACTTATATGAAAACTAATGTACAGCACCTCTAAACTATTTTAAACGATCTTGTAAATAAATGAAAAACGGTACTATAATAACTATAGAGGGCGAAGCGTGACAGAAAAATCTTTGGAATATATAATTATTAAACAGAAAGATTGCAAATGTTTAATCAAATTTGCACAATTGTAATAAAAGGAGTTACCGATAAAAGAGGTAAAGGAGTACCGATCATAACCAGTGTAACCATAATTACCAGCCTCGCATAGATCTGGCCATTGCATATCTAGAACACCCTACCACCTTAAGATATTTCATTTCAAACTATGTAAAAATGGTTGTCTGTAAAGTCGGTTTACAGACGATAGTTTAACGTGACAACGTCATAACAAAACATTGATGAAACGACTGCAATCGAGTGAAAGAGAGATAGATGCGGCGCAAGCGTACAATCAGCGTAACAGGACAATTTTTCATGCATGCAGCCAGCTTTCATCGATTTATTAAGTGAAGTCGTCAAAGACGTACTTTTTACTTATTTCGGTCGAATGTATGTCATATCGTATATCAAAATATTTCACTAACAAATACCGTCAGATTATATTCAAGCAGTTAGCTGACATTAAAATATGAGATCACGTCACAGTCACGCCGCCCGGCTCCGGACATCTACTAATAACATTACACCTCGTTTGTCGACTCGTCTGACAATTAGTCTCGTCTCTGAATTTACCTAAAATAATGTTGTTTAACGTTAACTGCTAGATTTTGTAGGTAACACTTTTAGCTAACATAGTTAATAAGTTTCGTATAAAATTTCAACTCTTAATATGTCAATATGACCAAAACAATTTGTCGCTTAATATAAATAAAAGAAAAATATATTTATATATAGTCCGGTAGGTCCGACTGGCAAATGTGTCACCTGATGCATAAGTGGTCGCTATCCCGCAGACATCGGCACGGAAAGAAATATTGACCCACCCTTATCTCGTCAATACTAATCCAACCTTTGAAATTAAGATGTTTTTTCCGTTGTACCTGTAATAAGACAAGCTCATTCATCCTTCGAACCGGAACACGGGAATACGTACGCGGTAGATGAGTAGATCTCAAAGCTCTACCACGGATTGATCCTTAAACTTAACTCTGAACTCACTCTCACTCGCTCATTAAGGTAGTCTTGAAGCGACTTCTTATTTTGGCTGCATTATGTTAAATTCTTGCTCCAGTTCCGATATTTTATCGTCGTTACGATAATTGTCATTATATGTAACATTATCATGTAAAATGTAAGTAGTCGTTAGATATATACCAAAATGACTAAGTCTATCGGTACGCGAAAGTGCATTCCAAATCCATGATAGCTTCTCAGTACAGTTGACACCATAGACATATCAAATAACGATTGATGATCGTCTGGCGCGGTTGCAGTACATCCATATAAAATGTATCACTTAATATTCCAGACATTTATATACTCATATATCTGATTCTACTTTTTTCCTAGTACAAAGCCATCTCGACTGACTTTATTGACTTGCAATTTTGATCCTTATAAGAAACAGGATTATATTGACTCTATTGATGTTACAATGATAAACGCCTATTTCTATGTAAGAAAATGTTTTTATTAGCAGTTATTGCGACTTCATTTACTTCATTCGTCGAGGAGATTAAAGTACCGATCAATGAAGAGTGGTGACCACTTACAAACCACTTGTCCATTTCCTCGTCTTCTCGACAAAGGAATCAACTTAAACATTCGCAAATCTGAATATCTCGAAATAGAATCCAATACACTCTACCTCCGTCTCCAACAAAACGAAATAAACTCAACTCGTCTGCGAACTAACTCGACCTGTTGCTAGATCGATCCGCCGATTCTATTTACCTACTCTCTTCACAGCTGTGAAAGTAGACAACGGATTATTTTTCATCGTTCGCTGTATCTTTAAGATAAGGAGGAAGACATTCTAGCGCTTCTCAACGACGAAACTGATATTTTTAATTAATTCAAAGCACGTTCGCTTGCTGGGAACGTATTTGTCAAATTTGTGCTTTAAACATTTTCTAAGCGATGATAAATGAAATCCTCTCACAAGAACTTTTGAATAGTCATGTTACGTGATTAAATTGAATGTAAAGCTAAGACAGGTTCGGAATAACGGATTCAATTGAGAAGAACTTCAAAAAAACACAAAGTAACACAAAATTGTAAATGTTCGACATGAAAACGAGTGAATATTATTTTACCGTCAATTTATTATATCATTCTGTGTTATATATGTACTTACAGTGGATATAATAGACCTTAGAATATTGAAATAAATAAATAAATAAATATACATTTTGTAAGTTGCGAATTTTTTTGTTTGTCTCTGTCAATTATAAAAACGAAAAGTCGATTGGTCTAACTTAATTGAGTTCTCCGTAAACAATTATGTATAATCTGCTGTACAAAAATTAATCCCACCGTCCTCCCCTGCGAATAATTGACGGATGCCCACAAAATGATATATTTTAAACTCAACAATATAAACTTGCACTTTGTACCATCGGAATTGAGAAAATACATTACATATTATGACGTGTCGGTTGGCATGGTTTGTAAGATACTTGCCTCTCACGCCGCAGATTGTGGGTTAGATTCGTACCCAGGACAGACATGTGTGTGCATGAACATGTCTGTTTATCCTGAGTCTGGGTGTAATTGTCTAGGTAAGGATGTATTAGCAAAAGAAAAGCAGTATATGTAAGTATATCAGTTGTCTGGTTTCCATATTAGAAACTCTGCTTAGTTTGGGATCAAATGGCTTTGTGTGAATAATGCCTCAGGATATTACATTTGGAATTAACAAATTACTTAGTGTGTTACTAGACCTTAATACTAAAATCATACTGTATAATTATATACCTACCATACCATACTAATTGATGTAACTCCATGTAAATAGGAAATTAGCGGCACTCTATATGGCTATCTATAATGGAGTGTTCTGGGAGGCAATAAAAGTTATATGTTATCAAAAATAATATGTAATACGGTACGTCGTCGGTTGACAGGCAAGAAAGCGCTTAAAAACGTTATTAGTATGACAACCGTTTAACAAAAATGAACCGATTGCATGCGTGGCAAGAAAAAAAGAGGACAAACAAACTATAGTGTTACGATGATATGTTAAGACTATGTCTGAAGAACTTAATAATACGTATTAACAAGTACAAACTGTGTAAAGTTCGGTATTTGCCCATATTAGTTACAGTGTCAGTGTCGTGCGTATATCATATACTAGCCGTGCCACGCGGTTTCACCCGCGTACCTATAATTAATAATAATAGTTTAAAAAAACTAAAAAAACACGCTAAGATTATCCAGCGAAACGTCGAAAAAAAAAAAAACTGTTATCAAATTATTGCATTGTCATCGGTCCTTGATACGTATGCAAAGTTTCAAATTAATCAGACTTCTGGAAATTGGTGAAAATTAAGTTCAAAGATTCCGTTACATACAACCCAAGCTAATAAAAGCGTGTTAATAAAAATAAGCAAAGAGCCTTCCTCGATAAAAGGACGGGACAACACAAAAATAATTTTCAAATACGAACCAGTAGTTCCGGAGATTAGCAGGATCAAAGAAACAACTAAACAAAACAGTATTAAAATACATATAAGTTAGTAAAATATGCTACAAAATTCAACAGTATTTAAAATAAAAAAAAGAAATAAAGTTTCCCTTTCGAATTTCAGCCAAGGCGGTCAATTTAAAAGGCTAGCCATCTGCGAGGGAGATATCACGCAAGCGTGCGCGCCAACACAGGTGCACTCACTATTTCCTCTATCATATTCCGATAGGACGGCAATCCGACACGACTGGACAGAGCTCGGGCTAAGGACCAATAGCTTTATGTGATTTCCGAGAAATGGACGTGTACCACCGTTATCTTTCTAAATTCAGGCGGCTTCTTACAATTCCGTTATAGAAAATATCAATAGCTTTTGATGGACTCGACTCTATATAAGCTAGCCTATAGAAGCAAATAAGTGAGACATTTAAAAAAACTAATTAAAAAAAAGTGCCCTTAAGTTACGGCTATAAATTAAAATAATAATTAGAGAAAAAAAAATCATCTTAATTTATTTTTTAATTATTACGATTAAAAAAATAATAATGTTATCATGACTCAATCGCAACCAGATCAATAACACACAATTACATAAAAAATTAAACAATCAATCTCTAATCCCACGAAATAAAGATTGAACATAAAAACGATACATTAAAAAAATCGTTCACTCTTAAACACAAACGGTAGTTAAAACTGAATGAAAATAAACAAACGGTAGAAACATCGAATTGCTCGAACGTATTTTATCTGTTAAAATTTAAACCGAGTGCACACGACACGGTCAGGGGGAGTGTGGATTATAACCGAAGAGTGTTTCGGGTCAGCGGACTGACTCGACTGCTCTGAGGAATTTGGTCACAATATTGATATGACACTAAATGTCGTTTAACGTGACATATACACGAAAATGGGTCACGGTTCGAGATGAATTTACTGAATATTTAAATTGTTTTCGAGTAAAAAATTCTAACGGCCGAATACTGAAACGCCCCTCAAAGTTTAACGCTACTTAACATTGAGAAGCTCCTAAATTAGTATGCGAAATTTGATTTTATCGGCGTCTCAAATAATTAAGTTGCATTTAATATTTAAGTGACGTTTCAGTATTCGGCCGTAAGTGTGTCAAGTTTCTATGATAAACGACGACGTCAGAGTAAAATTCGTCACACTGTCACACACATTATCCGAAACAGTAAACGCCTATAGACGTCATAACTCATAACATAAGTTAGCTATTATGTTTAGTGCACTATCTCTGAAGGTGTTAATTGTGTTTCACTCTAGAGTAAAATGTATAGAATTTGTTTTTGACGTGACAACGTCTTATAAATTGGTTTGCCGGGTGACACTTCAAGAAACTGCGTTACGCTCCGCTCACGTTATGCGCTCACAATGAGAGCGAGTGAGAGGCACGCGTGCCTTTCACTTTTTATGTCTGTCTCTCTCGCTCTTAGGCGGGCTAACCATGCCCGAGTGGAAGGCTACTATACGAATGAATATTCACATTAAAATTATTTTACCACTCAAAGTCGTTGTTTTTTTTAATATATATAAACAAAAGCCAAAGCAAAAGCGGAGATCATTTTTATACTTTATTTTGAGCATTAAAACTTACTATTTACTTGGTGGTAGAGCTTAGTGCAAGCTCGTCTGGGTAGGTACCACCCACTCGTTAGATATTCTACCGCAAAACAGCAGTACTTGGTATTGTTGTTTCCGGTTTGAAGTGTGAGTGAGCCAGTGTAATTACAGGCACAAGGGACATAAGATCTTAGTTCCCAAAGTTGGTGGCACATTGGTGATGTAAACGATGGTTAACATCTCTTACAATGCTAATGTCTATGGGCGTAGGTGACCATTTAAGATCAGGTGGCCCATATGCTCGTCCGCCTTACTTAACAGTAAAAAAATAAATAAAATAAATAATAATAAAAATAACCATATTATATTCTATTACGTAGAAAAAATATTTATTAAAATTAAAATGTAAACGTACCTAGTATACACTGAACGTTAAACCGGTTCAAACTGCATCCAACCGGTTGATACCAGTGCGAACCGGCATCAATATTCGTTAGCACACCTGCTGCGAGGCGGGTGTGAAATAGATGGCCGAGCAACGCCACGAAGCAGTCGGTTAATCTTGGTAAGCGGTAATGGATGCTATGATACTTAACAAAAGCAAAGAGGTAACGTGTGATAAATTAGTAATTTATACGACGACTAATTGCTCGGGGGTGGTTTTTGGTTGTACGGAAGTAATGAGTGTACGGTGAGAGAATGTGCAGGTTTTCATTCGATCTTTTCATTCATCGTCGAGCACGGGATGAATTCTAAGCACAAATTGGATTAGATGACGCTACGTACTATCTATCTTTCTCTGGAATCGGAATCTACATTCCGAGTATTCAACGTAAAAAAAAAATCCAAAACGTTATTAAATAATATAGAATTGTTAGCTATTTACTAGCTTTAGTGTTATCAATAAAAGCATTTTAAAATAAAGAGTAGAGAAAATTAACACTAGTTTATATTATTATTTCCTTTTATTATTTTATATATTATTATTTACTCGAGTTTTGCCCGCGGTTTACTGGCGGAGTTCCCGTTCCTGTGGGAATTTGGGGACAAAATATAGCCTATGTTACTCGCTGATAATGCTTTCCATTGGTGAAAGAATTTTGAAAATCGGTTTAGTGGTTTAGGCGTGAAAGCGTAACAAACAAACTTACATTCGCATTTATAATATTAGTAAGGATTATATTAAGTGGAGAAAGATATAATTATCTTATTTTTTTATCTTAATAAGATTTTAAATGTTTATATAATACTATGTATTAAATGACAGTACGTTTTATACTGGAATCACTATTATATAATAAAATAAAATGTTCCTTCTCGTCAACCTGAAACGATCGGCAATTTTCGTTCAAAAAGCTTCAATTTTAAAACTCAAAGGACATTTGTTGCCCTTTAAATGTCAACCGCAAGATTTTTATTATATATTATGTATTTTTTTGGATTAAATAATATGGTATAAAGGTTAAATTATTGTATAATATATATAGTGTTATGTACTAAATAATCTGTTTCTTATTATTGACAAAATAACATCTATAACTAAAGGTTCTCCCT
Organism: Nymphalis c-album; assembly: GCA_963151315.1. Taxonomy (NCBI): domain Eukaryota; kingdom Metazoa; phylum Arthropoda; class Insecta; order Lepidoptera; family Nymphalidae; genus Nymphalis; species Nymphalis c-album. The sequence continues at coordinate 1,264,840 of OY720612.1, forward strand.
CATGGAACATCCTATATAACTTACATATCGGCATCTTTTTCATTTTAAAAACGCGTACTTACCTGAAAAACAAAACAAAAACATTATTTATATTTATAGCATTCGATAACAAAACAAAGGATTACATAAAATTGTTTGGATGAGAGCAATTTCAAAAATCAAAACGTAATTGAAAACAAATTAAAAATAAAACAAAATAACAATCAATGCAATTTATTTAATAAAAACAACAATGCGTAAAGAAATTCATAAGAAATAATTAAATATTCATAATAATAAATTTTTAATTAAAGAAAAATAAAAAAGTCATTTCAATCGTCACACATAGAATAATATAACTGTTGGTTGGTACACACAGTATATGTATGTCCGAAATTCGTCGACTAATGCAAATTTCCTCACGATGCTTTCCTTGATAAAGCAAGAGGTGAATTTTAAAAAAAATACATTAATAAATGAGGCATACATAATCTTGTGTTCAGTAAACATTAGCTTATATACACCTACCGGGCTCACCCAGGTGTCACTGTGATCGGGTTCCATGTTTTTTGTTAATAATGTATTGATTATATTACTTTATTAAACGTAAGACGTATACAGAAGTAATTAAAAACTAATAAAAACCAGAAACGATCAATAACAATACGAATAGTTACACACCAAACAGTAAATTAAATACCTATAATTTAATTAAAAACATTTTCAAACCACCAATAATGAAGCATTATCGTAAACAACCCATCCATTAAAATTACGTAAAACTTAGTCTTCCGTAACCGTAGCGAGATATTCAAAATTCACCTTTCGATGTAAACAATAAGAGCTATAATCCTGTGGTTATACTGACGTCACGATGCTTAGAGTACCAAGTTACATTGCCGGTTATTTAAACCTTAAGTTAAGAGGAATATAAATGAAAATCGTATAGCAGAATCGAATTAATCAAACACGTGGGAAGAAGAACGAGTGAAAGTTCGTACACGCGGCGCAAAAACCACGTGCCCTGTGGTGTCATTTACAAGATTATCAAGAAGAAAATAAACAGATATAGAAACATTCGTAAAATGTGACATTTGTTTCATTTGCTAATTTATCTAATCCAGATTATAATATGATATTCAAAAATACATTTTATTAGTTTAATAATAACGGAATATTACAACTAAAAAAAACCTTTTCAATTAGCACGGTCATACGAATACAATCATCACAGGCAGAACTTCATACTATTCATGATCAAAACAGATGAGCATAAGATGAATTATTATAATCATACCGCAACTTGAACCGGTAATCGAAGATCCACATTTTCTATCACAATTCCCTGGCCTACCTCAGGCTTTTCATTAAATCTCTTCATGAAATTCTTTTTCAATACTTTAATGGATGTTCGTTTCAATAGATCGTATTTAAAAATCGCTATCGCTTATGGCTTATAGCCAGTTTTCCCTATCGTCGATCACGCTCTAGAACCGTCTATATATATTTTTTGCTATGCATTACGAATATTGAACATAACACTGTTACGTGTAATATTATCAAGAAAAACTGGTATGAACTGGATAGAACTTGATATTATCGAAATCATAGTATACTTTATATGGACATGGTTTGTCATAATCTTTAAGTTTCCGATTCAAAAACTGAATAATTTACTTAATCCAAAGAAACTTATCATGCACTTCTGAATCATCAATAAACAATATTAAACGTAAACCTTATATTAATAAATACATATATAATATACTCGTACATCGTACATTCCGTATCGGTAAATACTGATTATTTAATTAATCGCAAAAGAAAATACTACGAATTTTATTAATCGTAATATAGCTATCAGATTGTTCATATATATGGAATAGGAACAAAATTTTATTCAAGTAGGCTCTACAAAATACTTTCAAGTCATCATTATGGAAATCGACTAAGTTAAACGTTAAACCAGCTTCGGAAAGTAACAAATAGGTACTCGTATATTATATTATTTATGTATTATTATCTATGATATAATATTTTATGCATAATAAACGAAAAAAAATAAAAATATTAGAACTGATTTTTTGGGAGAATTTTTCAGTCTTCGTATCGTTAATTGTTTTTTGGTATTGGTATTATAATGAAATTTAAATCAAATAACAGTAGTTACTTAAATATCTAATATTATTCATAGCTAAATTACACTTTCTTAATCGTATCTTAATTGCTCGAGTAATTTACGGACACGTGCGATCCTCCGTGCTCAGTTTAAAGGGTTGCGCTATAACGCTCGTTGTGTATACATACATGAAAGTTACAAGTTTCTATTAAAACGGAACGCACCTACGGGGAATACTTGTCAGCATAAAACGGATGTATTTATCATATTTAAATAAACAATTCTGTACATCGTTCCGCCAACCATCATTTTTTAAATACTTGACTTTTATGTATTAATATTTATATATAGATATTACTAGATAGCTAACACCATAAGCAATAACTTTTGTTCTACAACTTTTGATAATAATTTGTTAGATTTTATTTTCATACAAAAATAACTATTAATTAAATTTCCCGCTTAAATGTTTATAAATCTACGCGCATCGCAAACATCGACGCGTCGCGTCGTCCATTCGCTTATGAATGAAATATAGACCTACAAATGCCACGACAGTACGACTAAAACTGCAAAAATTTTTTTTGTCATGTATTGAATGTCATGTATTATGTCCGAAGTCATAGAACAAAAGTTGTTGCTTATGACATCAGCTATCTTGTCCTGCGAGGTTACTGGGTCATTACAAATAACCCTGTATATAGATCTGTAATATGGATTTCAATCGACTCCCTCATTATTCTAGTATTTATTATTAAATTAGAATGCAGATCTCAGGGTCCCAACCGTAGCGAATTTTCTGTCAAGGATTTGTGCCATCGGGTTATGAGTGCGAGACTAAGAAGTACCTTTTTTTGTATAGGAAGATGGACGAGCATATGGGCCACCTGATGGTAAGCGGTCACCAACGCCCATAGACAATGGCATGAGATGTAAACCATTGCTTACATCGCCAATGTGCCACCAACCTTGGGAACTAAGATGTTATGTACCTTGTGCCTGTAATTACACTGGCTAACTCACCCTTCAAACCGGAGCACAGCAATACAAAGTACTACTGTTTTGCGGCAGAATATCTGATGAGTGGGTGGTACCTACCCAGACGAGCTTGCACAAAGCTCTACCACCAAGTGAAAATTGTTAACGCAGACATTTGAGTAATATCTTCTAAACAGTTGACTATGAGAATTTTTTTCTGCTGAGAATCGTTGCAGTCAGTGAAATTGGTAAGAGATATATAATCACCTTAAATCTTAATCATTATGTATACAGTTGATAATAAGGATCAAATGTTAGATAATGCTTATTATAAAACTTGTTATTTCCATAAAGTCCACCCAGTGTCAACCAGTCTTTAATTTTTGCACATTCAAAAAACTTCCATATAAAACATGATTACTGCATTACACAAAATATACTATGTCAAAGCATAATAATTTTAATCACATTATTATTACGGCAATTAAAAATATTACGAATGCTATGTAAAACATAAATCGTAGAGATACCGGCAACCTTTGATTCGCTGTGCTTACGTCTCCATAGAGGTGGAATAGGTCGAGATCTGATCCCACGAATTCGTACGCGGCGCTCAACATCGAACTGGGTCATGAGGTTTTTGAAAACTTTAAATTATATCATTCATTTATTCGATACTAACTAACAAACTCGGCTTCACGCATTTTCACAATCGACATTGTATTCAAAAACTTCATCGGCAAATTATAAACTCGGTTTATTTTCAAAAATAAAATTGGGAATGATTAATGACTTTCATTCTGTTTGAAAAAGTTTAATCATGACTAAGAATTAAAAAGTAACTACCTAATTTTAAAAAAACTAAATCTAGCGGCGATTACAATTTGATTTTTCTAATTGAATTCAGAATCTACAAAAATGACACGGCGATAAGATCAATTAAATAAGAAATATAAATTCGATATCTAAAACATTTATTCGCAAAAAGTGAAAATAGAAGACAACCATGAAAGATTTAGTTGTGATTTTTCATTCATAATTAGTAACAATTGACCAATCTACATCGTAGCGATTTCTACTATAATTTAAAATGAACTTAAAAAATATATGACGAGTTAATCTGAATATAGCAATAAAAAGTTACGCATTTCGCTCGAAAACGTAGCACAGGATGACCGGTGCCAATAAAAATCCAATTTCTCGACTAACTTACGGGGGAATCTAGAACAAAAGTGGCACGACATTTAAAAAGTTGTCCGAACCGTATCGGCCTCCGCTAAAACTCCCCGGACGAGATATCGAACTTTGAAACTTAAGAGACGTACCTATTCATCTTTTAAGATTTATAAAATTTTAAAAACCATTTTGTACGGTCAGCTACGTGAGGTGTGCGATTGAGTAAAACTTAGCCGAGTTTGATATCAAAGGAAATATTTTAAAAGTATTTTTTAATGAAGGAATATTTAAAAAAGTAAAAGGAAAAGTTTTTATATGTTATATAAGACAGAAATTTATTTGAAAAGAATCACATTGTCGCCGAACCAATAACTGTGATGCACGACGTCACAGTTATTGGTTTGTATTGTACTATCTCACTATTGCGCTGTAAACAATCGCTGAATCACCAAATATTTCTATTTATCACGTGGCTGTACATAAGCAAATTAAATCTTTCAAATCAGTTTAGAGGCAACTCTATCGAATAACAATGAGTCCAAATAGATAAACAAGCTTTGTCGACTGATAAAATATTGCTTTTTATTTTGAACACGATATTCAGTGAACGCTGATATAATTTCGATATTGGGAAAAATCTATGAAAATAACAGAATACTAGTGTTTCTATGAAAAAATATAAAGGTAATTTAGACAATTCTACCGAATTTTTTTTTTTTTTTTAATATAATACATAAATTATAACAAGGACATTTACAGCATCTTTACAGAACAGATAAAATCTCTAACATAAAGTCATCCATTCCCGTCCAATCATTAAAACCAATTTCGAAGATATATAAATCTATTTTCTCTCGCGAAGCTACTTTTTTCCTGTTATCATCTCCAAAGTCCTTACGAAGGGTGTTAAGAGGAAAATCCGGACGTCAGATAGTAGACTGCCTGTCTATTGGTAAAACGTAACTTACAAGTATGTTATTTATTTTTCCAAAATATTTTAAAGACGCTGCATAGAAACTTCATTTTATATTTTTATACGGCAATTTGTGGTTAATTTCAATCTATACTTTATATAATATTTTTTTGTATAATTAATGTTCATATTTTTTAAATGATAAATAAAAGTAAAGAATAGAAGTAAAATACAGATGGTTATAAAATTTATTTAACCTTTTTGACTTTCAAGATACAGGTTATCGCCTAGTTTGAAAGTCAATATAATTATTATTGTACCACGTGTCGTATACCTAGTTTTTATATTATAATTGTTTTCTTTTGTTCTTATCAATATTTCTTTTGTTTTTCTTTTCCTTAGTATAATATAAAAACTGTATTTTTATAAGAAAGGGTACGCTATTTAAAAAAAAATGAATCGATGAGACCGATAGTAGTTGGTAAGACTCCTATGCGAGAAGGAAATGACCTGATGATCTTCAAACGCCTGAGCAGATCCTCATTAATTATAGCTATGGAACATCTCAATCACATCAGGTTTCAAGTTACAAAAAATCGCATCACAATCTTTTCATTCGTATAATTCTTTCGCTGATAATTTATTTCATTTGGAAGTAATTAGCCACGGACAGACAAACAGATACACACGTTAAACTTATAACAACCCTTTTTTACTTCCATTGCTTACTTCATTTATCATACGGAATTTAATGCAGGTGTATTCGATAACGAAAAAATATAAAATAATTTATACGTTATTGATTTACTGACCGTACCTAGAACCACAGTCCTAACAGAACCTATTATAGAAAATATAAAATCTAGCAATCTTGTACCTGTAGTAGAAAATAAAAAATATAGTGCAATCTTATGTTGCATTAGTGATATTTCTTATTTTCTCATTTCGGCCATACCGGCTGCAAACAATGAAGACTTCCCAGGAGCCATTTTCGTAAGAGGATAATATACAGAGGGGCGTAGCGATTAGCGTGCTTTCCGAGTTACTGGATTGTGTCACAGCATTTAGAGACCACTTCCTGACACCACATTGTTACGAAGAATTTCTTCTTAATAGAAACCCCAAAAACTTAAGAGCCTGCAGCCAACCAGAAAACTAGCGAAGCAGTCGAATGAAATGTAGATTTATCGAATTGAATATATAAGAAACTCAGTATTATATAAGTCATATGTACTATATTAGTTATATGTATTCCATCCGTTTGTTTAATATTAGTATACAGGTAATAGGCTGGAGAGGTCCCACTCCTACAGATACGAGTTTATGGATACAAATGTAGCAGATTTTAATCCTTGGATTAATTTCCTTACGATATATTTCTAAGATGAATTATAAACACAAATTAAGCACACAAAAATTTCAATGGAACTCACTCGGGTTCGAACTCGTAAACATTAAGATTAACCCATTGGGCCATCACGGCTTGGTATACTGATACTAATACATATAAGCAACACAGGTGATTCAAACCAAACGTATTACGCTCGAATTTCGTACAAAGAAATCAAAGACGTTTTTTTTATTTCGGCCCCGCTCGTAAACGTAGCAATAATACCGAAGCCACAACGCTTTGACGTTGACGTACACCGCGGGACAACAAAACTATACAAAGAGTTAATTATTATTTTAAGCCGCTTATCGGTGCACTTCAATAATTGATTTAATAATTAAATCACATCTTAACGTTGATAGGCTATAAACGCTTGTCAGATCGATACACATTGATAACAACTGATTAATTAATTTGAAACAAATCAAGGTTTCGACTGCTGCGAATTTGATTAAAATTGTGTCGTAATGCAACAACAACAACAACAACAACAACAACAACGTATTTAGATCGGAATGTTAATTGAAAATTTCTATTTAATAATAATTAATTAAGCAATAATTTTCAGAACTCATTATAATAAACCCTTTGAAAAAAAGATATTTATTTTTACAGATATATTTCTCTTAATTATTGTCACACATACAAAAATAAAATGTACTTATATTCTGTCTCTCTCTCTCTTGCTCTCTCTTCATCTCTTTCTAACTCAATATACTGGTATTAAAATTTAAAAATTAAATTAAGAAATAAAGGTTTATTTAGAGCCGTCATAACAAAATGCGTCCATGAAATTTACTATCTAAAAACTTTAAGAATATTAACGATTGTTTATAAAAATAGACCTATACTTATTTTTGTCTTTCATTGCAAAGTATCGTTTCGTCTTACTAACGGTTCGGCCGTGGTCCGTAACGTCCGATGGCGACATTAATACCCCTCCTTATGACCCCATTTGACCTTCCTTTGTCCTGACCGAAATCATTACAGTAATAACGTTGTCATTTGCATATATTATTGTTTTAATAACGGAAAAATATTAATTCTTATCCGTTCGTTAATTTTGTATTTAAACACATTTAGGTTAATAAAAATGAAATATGGAAATAGGTTAAGTCGCCTTGGGATTGTTATATCACGGCAGTGAGCGTTTAAATCTGCTATTACTTGGTGGTACGGTTTTGTCTAAGCCCGTCAGGGTACGTACACTTGCCCCCCAGTCATCGGTTATACTACCGCTAAACAGCAATACTTAATATTGTTGCGGTCCGGTTTGAAGGGTGGGGTGATGGTTTACATGCACGAGAGACATAAAATCTGAATTCGCAAGGTTGGTGGCGCATTGCCGATGTAAGGAATGGTCAAAATTTCATACAATTAGGTGGCCTACTGGCCTGTCCGAAAAAAAAAACATAATAGAACAAAATATATGTGACTGAATTTAACCCGAACAGGCAAGTCTCCTCACAATGTCTCCACACATGAAAACTTGTCTTGAACTAAGAACATTCAATACGATACCCGTGTTCTATCCACTGGACTCACGTCTCTAACGTATAAACTTACAACCACTGTTACTAGATTACACATGGTTAGTAAGTCTTTTATGGGACAATGCATACGCCTTTACAACAGGATCCCAGAAAGCGTTCAAAAATATTCAATTGCGAAATTTAAAAGGATTGTTAAGAAACGCTTGTGTGCTAAAGGATATTATACAATCAATGAATTTTTAGATGATTACACACCTTGGGAATGAAACGATCGCCTCCAGGTTGTTTCATGAGGTCACACGCGCATTCGGCAGTCCGCCGACGTATGTTCAGGAATGAAGTCGTCTAATTCCAGGACGCCACTAAACATTTCTTCCATGAAGTCACTCACGATCCACCTTCGAAGTCAATTTAACGCGAACGGACTCGCGAGGTTCGACTTGTTTCCCATTAAACATAATTAACGTGTTGCGGTGAACTTGACCAACAATAAACAAGTTGACCACAACACTATTTTAACACGTTTAATTAATCACAGCGGTGTGAGTTCATATTGCTAAAATAGACGTATATTTATTATCATAATAATATATTTCAATAGATAAACTATAAATAAATCGTCAATTTATTTTAAGGACGATATCCTTATATAAAAATACATAAAGGGAAAACATAAGCTATTACGTCATCGCGTGACGTCATAGCTCAAGATAACCAATCCGAAACGAGGCACACAAATAGAACAGCATTTCATCGATCGATTTTAAAAACGTTTCCAATTTTGAAACTTCGTAACAAGACTAGAATAAAATCGTTTACAAAATACTAGTTGAATAAATTTAAATATCAAACACATCGTGTACAAGATCTATAAATAATACTATGAGATATATAATATATATGTATATACATATATATAGAACATTACAAGCACGCAATACACCGTACCGCTCGGCGCTTTGCACTTCCCGTTTGATCGACTGACAAATCAATACGGCAGCAAAAGTATGAAGCGAATTCCAAGTTCTCGCTTGAAACATGTAAAATCTTGTAGCGATTTTTTCGCAGTCAGCGTTAAAGTGTCGTCCAACCATACGAAAGCGCTGCACGCTTAAATTGAGATTTTTCAATAGCCTTTGGCTTACATTGATGACACATGCAGGATGCAGGCAAATATGAAAAAATTAAACACATGAGAGTTTAGCGGTGCTTGCCAGATTTGAACTCGTAATGTTTCGGTTAAGATCCACAAGCAAGTATTATGTGCACTGGCTCATCTCGCTTCTACGGTATGGATTTCAAGTAATATACTTTGCTATTTTGTTTACAAATTAATCTTCGAAAAAAAAACAACAAACAATAGGTACATATTATGATACTTAGTACGTATTGTGTTATAAATTCATACCAAAAAAATAATATAAATTTTAACATATACACTTTTTTATATTTGAACGGCTATTATATACTTTTTGTTCTTAGTATAGTCTACATTTAGAACAACGATTTCTAATACTGAGAACAACACCACTGTAGGTACCTACTTCGCTTGTAAAATTATATCAAGGGTGCTGTGATGAAGCAACTATAATATAATAATACTACTTATTGATACATTATCAATTTTATTTTGCTCAAATAAAGATATCATATTCTTTAAGGAATAAAAATTAAAATATAAACGTACCGAACGAATTGTAAATGCGAAATACATTAATCTGTAAAATGTCTTGGAAGTTTCAATTAAGACATGTTTTCAACTTGTTGGCGAGCGTAACCCGCATGCCTGACAACTTATTACTCGAGCTGAAGTTTTTAATTAGTTTTTTGAGGTTAAAAAGTTTTCGTAGGACATTGAATGATATTCGTTATGCAGGTACTATACGACTGCCTCGTCGACCTAGCGGCTTGATATAAGGCCGCAGACTCGGTGGTCCTAGGTTCAATTCCCAGGTCGGGCCAATAAATAGTTATTACGGTTTTCAGTCAGAAAAAATGTCAGTAGCAGCCCGGAGTCTGAAAGTTGGAAGTGTGTACACCCTCGCGCCGCGGAAAGCACGTTAAGCCGTTGGTCCTGCGCCTGAACTCTTTCCGGTCGTGTCGGATTGCCGTCCCATCGGATTATGAGAGCTAAGGAGAGTGCACCTGTGTTTTGTGCACACACTTGTGCACTATAATATCTTCTGCGCAGTTGGCTAAACTCTCTTGATGTTGGCCGCCGTGGCCGAAATCGGTCTGGAGGACCTTACTAATACATCAAATATAGGAGAGAATCATGATTTCCTGTATTATGACAATTTAAAGGGTCTTATAAATTTATTTATATAGAGTATTGTGTTTTCTTTTATACTATCGTCTCAGATATTTTTTCTCTCATCCAATTCCCGATACCTAACTTAATATTCGGAATCAATCCAAACGTTTATAGGAACCTTCGCTACAGTCAGAAGTAAGTTTCATGTACAACAATAGGACAAGATTTTTGTGAATTCGTGATAAAATTTTCTGAAGATATTTTCATTTTCATCTCACGTATAGCAGACATAAATGTCACAGGGCAGGATATCAAATCAATCGTGACCCCTTTTCGTTTCAGCTTATTATATAGGGAATTTGGTTAAATTGTCAGAGGGGTTTGTGTGATATTTTTTCATGCCCACCTGACGGTAGGTGGTCCCCAACCTAGCCCATATACAAAGGCATTGTAAGAAATGTTAACTATCGCTTATACACCATGTTTACATCGCCAATACACCACCAACTTCGAGAACTAAGATGTTATGTCCCTTGTGCCTGTAATTATTACACTGGCTCTTCAAACCCGAACACAACAATTACAAGTAATGCTGTTGCAGTAGAATATCTGAAGAGTGGGTGGTACCGACCCAGACGAGTTTGCACAAAGCTCTACCACGGATTGATTATGCTTTATATATTTTTTACAAAATATTGCATAAAATGTAAAATATATGTATATTTTGTAAAAAAAATCTTGCAACTTGTTCGATTCTTGACTACAATATTGTACATACATATTTCGGCGATAAAAATAAACATCAAAATAGTTCTTTGTATGATAGCACAGATCTTTGGATGAAAATATCTGAAGTTAAAGATAATATTAGTAACCAATATGATTCATTCAACCATAACATAATCGAGGGTCATTCACGGTCTACTAGTTGAGTTTTATCTTATATTTCCTATCTATTCTAGGTTAAATATGTTTCTGTACCAAATATTAATATAAATCATCGTCTTTTTTTTTAATACATTACAACGAACTTAAAATAATGAGTAAAATAATTTTTCTAAAATTTATAATAAGCAATTTTTTTTTATTGTATAGGAAGGCGGACTAGCATATGGGCCACCTGATGGTAAGTGGTTACCAACGCCCATAGACAATGGCATTGTAAGAAATGTTAACCATAGCTTACATCGCCAATGCGCCACCAACCTTGAGAACTAAGATGTTATGTCCCTTATGTCCCTGTAATTACACTGGCTCACTCACCCTTCAAACCGGAACACAACAATACAAAGTACTGCTGTTTTGCGGCAGAATATCTGATGAGTGGGTGGTACCTACCCAGAAGACCTTGCACAAAGCTCTACCACCAAGTAATTATTGAAACATAATTTTATTGGATAATGATTATTACTTCCCGATCGTGGGTTGGTAGATAAACACGTAGCAGATTTTTATTTTTTTTATCGATTATTTTGTTATCGACCACGCCTTCACCCAGCGATGCTCGGGATGAAGTCAGGTATTTGGTGTAAGAAAGCGGCCTTTGGGTTCGAGTTTGCTTCTTAACAAATATCATCAAAATCGGTTCAGTGGTATAGCCATTAAAGTGCATTAAAGTTAACAGACAGACAGTTACATTAGCATATATAATATTAGTAAAAAAACATATTTCTATATAGCAAATTCAACATTTTCGAATCTAAAAAATCAATTTAAGTTTTACTTTCTATCCAGAAAGGATAAAAAAAAATTTGAACAAAAAGCTGCCATTTTCCATACCTCGAATAACTTAGTAAATTAAATTAATATATGTTATTTTTCCATGCAAGATAAATAATAATTTATCACTATTAACTTAAGTAAACTACTGAGTTTAAAGAAATAAACTAGAGCGGTAGAATCTTCATTCCTTATATACTTATACATACCTTATATTTACTTATATGATACATAACGATTCGAATGTGCTTTATTGAATAAAGAATATAAAATGCAAGCGAGACCGCGGACTCGAACTAGTATCTCGCACGTCGCTATGTACAGCTGTACTTTGTTACAGCTGTCACAAGGAAAAATCATTCACAAATGAAACGAATAACTACATCAGGTCGCGAGTTCGTATCAATCAGATCACCAATTCATCTCAAATCCGTTCAAGCGTTACATCATATTTCAGCCCCTGTATTAACATATAAATATATGTTTTTGTATCACAAGTACGTTTATATGAGTGAATTTTATTACCTAATGTTATTTTCCAATTTTACATTAAAAAAGGTCGGTTTTGATTGGTTCACGTTATCGTTTAAAAAAGTAAAAAAGTACGTTACGTCTGGACTCTGGATTCACGCAAAATCGAATAAATTGATTAATATAGAGTTTCATAAATACACATACGAAATTTACAAAACACTAAATACGATATAAATGAAATTATAAAAAGTTAACTGAATGATAATCTTATTTCACTTATATATAAGGTAAATAGGACTTTATGCGGCTGGTTAGGGCTTAGTGCTCGTCTGGGTAGGTACCAGTGGTACCACCGACTTATCAGATATTCTATCGCAAAACAGCAGTACTTTCTATTGTTGTGTTCCGGTTTTAAGTGTGGGTGAGGTTAATATCTCTTACGATACCAATGTATATGGGTGTTGGTGACTACTTACCATCAGGTGGCCCATTTGCTCGTCCGCATCCTATGCAATAAAAAATAATAATACTCAGGTTAGTGAGCGAATGTAATTACAGGCACAAGGTAAATAACTTCTATGCGTCCAAGCCTGGTAGCGCATTGGTGATGGACTAATTAATACCTACTTCTTACAGCGCCAGTGTCTACGTGCTGTGGTGTTTTAACTTTACGTCTCCCTTTTACCAGTCGACCTACATTTTATTATAAAAAAAAAAACTAAAAAAGTAAGAGATTTAACACGTGACCTTAACTATACAATAAAATATATCAGCACAAGAGACAATGTGACCCAAGCCCTTACATATGTACTTCGCTAAACAAAACTTTCTCCGTTCTGGAAGTTTCTGCCGAAGAGCAAATCAATTCTCGATTTCGCTTATTGTCATAACAATGTCGTACGCGTACTGAAACGTATTTTATACATTCATTAAGTTGATAGAACAGATGAAATGGTGAAAATAAGTCACAGAAAAATAAACCTTTTAAAGAATGAGTTATTGGGCGGCCATTTTGAACGAGGTACAATACTTTTAGTATATTTTTTTATGTATATTTCTTTCTTTCTCGACAGACTTTTGCGTTTTCGATTTGTACTATACTTTTTTTTTTAATTATTGCTGTTTGCCCAAATGGCCTCGACAACGACATCACATTGGAATCGGTGGCGTTCCTTACACAACCGAGAACGCTCTATGGCTAAATACACTTGGAATAAGCTCCAAGCCTTCTCCTCAAATGAGGAGAAGAGGCCTTAGCCCAGCAGTGGGACATTCACAGGCTGTTACTTACTTTAAGCACAAGTACGATTTCAATGTTCTTTAGTTCATAATTAATCTATGCTTCTCGTTAAAAGAAAACATTGTACGAAAATCATTCAGGTCTCGGTTGAAATTCTTTTGTATTCATCACCCCGCAATGGAGCAGCGTAGAGGTATAAGCTGTAAATCTTCTCAAGGGGAAGTTTTTCCCAGTAGAGACTAAATGTGCAACAAACGTCCTTCACAAATATACCATTTAACCCAAAATATCTGACCATCATATAAACGCCCTAAGTTTCCGACGTGATCGTTAACATATCTTAGCGAAAACTTTTCAAAGTTCCCACGAGAAGTGGTTAAATCAATTCCGTCTGTCACTTACCGAGATTACGAGATAGTAACTGTGTTACAAACTATTATATGTTCGGGTTGTTATGGGCTGTTTTGCGCATTTATTTCTATTTATTATGGACGATAAAAAATAATATTTAATATTAAATATATACCTATCGTTCTTGTAACATGTTCGTTTGTGTTCGTTACCATGGCAACGATATTTTATTAATACCAACACGATCAAAAAGAAGTCAATCGTTGTTGGACCGTCGATGGAAGCACCGGGATTCACTGCATATGTACATATACATATATAATATTATATAGTTATTTCTTGAAGCCCACTGGTTGAGCTTATTGGTAACAATTAAATGCATAAAATAATATACATGATAATCGTGAAAGTGAGTTCGTAATTCGTATGGCATGAGATTACAATAGAAGAAAAATACAATTATTTTCAGGTAACTCATTGAAATCACATAACATACATAGCACTTCCTTCAAATATACTAAAACAATCAATGCCACAACTAACTTATGTACATCGACCTATTCTTCAAATATTGACTGGTCTCCGAGTAAAAATACAGCTTCTTATATAGATACAATATAATAATAGTCCTCCAGACCCATGTCGGCCACGGCGGCCAATCTCGAGAGAGGACACGGGAGTGTACACACTTCTAACTTTCAGTCGCATGGCTCCGGGAAAATTCACATGTTCTTCAGCTTCTATTTAGGGTAACATTATATTGGACTCGTCCCGAGGAAATCTGACATCATTTCTGTGAATATCCCACAGCTGGGCTCCATGTAAAGAGACGATTTGGAACTTATTTCCACCACTTGCATTTTCCTATTTCAAGCACAGGATCGTCCCAAACATAAAGCTAATCAAATATATATGGAAGCGGAATGCGATTCAACTAATTCAGTAAGCAACAGACAATCCAACACTATATATATACATAATGCATGCCGGCTTTATTTCCCAGGGGATGGGCCGAATAAAAAACGTACCGTCACTTTTGATTACGAATGAGTTGAGTTGGGAATAGGGGGAATTTCATTTGTTAGTATCACTAAAAACGTTTTCGTAATTCACAGAAAATTAACTGAAAAAGAAGATTCAAACTCGTAGAACATTTATGTATTTTAAGTTTTATTCGAACTAATAATATAAATGCGAACGTAAGTTTCCTTGTTACGCCTTCAAGCCTAAACCACGAAACCGATTTTAAAAATTATTTTACCAATGCAAAGCTACATTATCAGCGAGTAACATAGGCTACATTTTGTTCATGCATTCCCACGGGAACGGTAACTACGCGAGTGAAACCGAGGGAAAAAGCTAGGTAAATAACAGTTACGAATTTTAATTTACAAAAGCAGAGGCTGCGTGTACAAACACAGTAGCTAGAATACGTGAATCTTAATCGACGACAGCGGCTTCAAATTTGTGAGTAAGTTTCCGTGTGCTTCATTCAAAATCAAAATACACTTTGCTCAAATATGCTTTCGATTTAAAGTATTATATTAATTGTGATACCACAACCGACCGCGATTCTTTTCCATTAATTGAATTAACATTGATAAATAATTCAAATACAATTAAATCATATATCCTGCTAATGTTACAGTCCATGTATAATGCTATAATTACATTCAATAACGTCACAGTATTGTATAATCGGACTAAGTAATGTCGGATCGGACGTGACGTCGCCGATGATGCGATCAACACATCCGAATATTAGATAAGCCGACATTAATATAATTGATTATTTATGCGACCGCAAATATCGGGCCAAAATATCATCGGTACAGTCAATTAAAATTTTAGATTATTCTTGTTTAATTATTGAATTTGATTTGATTTAACTATTAATGTTTCATATCCTTACTATTATTAAAAACGCAAAGTTGAGTTTGAGACGCTCTCGCGTCGGATCTGCTTAACCAATCGTTATTGAATTTTGCATACACGTCGTCAGAAGTACAGAGAGAAGGATAGGATAGATATATAGACTACCAAAAACGTGTCGTCGAGTCCTCAAACGCGGGCGAAGTTACGGAAACTATTGCATAATAATTGAGCAACGGCTTTCCATCCTCGTTTATATCGCATTTTATTAAAATTATACCACCATTAGTCTCCAGGGTGTGTCGATAGAAACAAATGTCCTAGGTGTGCCACAACACGTTATATTTTCCTAAAAACGTTTTTACTCTGCATAGAGAAAGGGATGAGCGATAAACAAAAACTGGACACGTAATAGATGCCTATCCGAATTTGAGCCCGCCTAGTATCGACGTGTTAAGTCTACTGTGGTACCTCGGCTCTTCAGACCGACTTCAATAGAATATTCTAAATCAATACTATATGATAGTAAAACATGCATAAACCATTTACGAGTTGTGCTTTATCATACACACAATATTTTAAAACATAAAAAACAATTGATTATTATCTAATCGTGTTGTATTTATCTTCTAGAAAATTCTTTGATATTCCAACTTACACTTTGTAGCTGTTAAAATTAATTAACAAAACTACGTAACAGTCTCATTACTTTCGATATAGAAACAACTGAGGTCTATAGAAATCGCTGGACGTGCGAATCCGCAGCAAAACTGCAAACCGATATCGTAGTAGAACTTCATATTTGAAACGACAAGTTTTCTTTACTAATCAAAACTTTGATAAGAGAAGTAACGTGAACACGTGGACATAGTACGCATAGATGTACAGATTTGCTTTATTATATTAATGATTGCTACTGACTGTGTTACTGAGGGTACTGACCCAATTTGCAATTTCAAGAGATAATAATACAATTCACTACATGATATCATAAAACTAATTCACCCACACAGTCTATCTTATATTATATATTACACTTATAGAAAGCTACATTATCTGCGAGTAACGTAGGCTATATTTTATTTAAAAAAAATTATAGATTACGAAATACGAAAATTGCAATTAATCAATTATTGGCGTAAAAAAGATCATTTTTCAACCAAAGACGAAGAGTCGGGGCGGGCCGCTAGTATAAAATAAATATAAGATGAAATAAAATTTATTAAAGAGAAAACGTTTAACGAACTAATAACACAGCCAGAATTATCAGCCAAAATATCGATTTTCCTAAAGTAATAATAAACATAAAACTGTTAATTATGTACCCAAATAATTTATAACCACTAAAAGCAATGTTATATAACTTAGCTTATATCAGGGATCAAAATATAGGATGACTACGACTTATTACCACGAAAAACGTTCTCACAAAACAGTCAAACCGTTTTGAGCTCGACGTTTCGTAGGAAATAATTACTAAAAATCTTTTACAGTTTATCCAGCGTGTCGAGTATCAGAAACTATATCTTAACACTAACGAGCTCGGTTCGCGGTAATTTAATTATACTTTGTAAAAAGCAATTTAAAAATATATACAACAACCTAAAATATTAACGTACTATTTTAGGTTTATTATATGAATGTGTATTTTTTTTTCTCTAGAAAAAAAATACATATTTTTATGTTACATAAATAATAACTTAAGATTACTATTTATTGACGTTAAAGCCTCACTTAATGAAACAATGAAGATAAAAAAATGGTTAGTTGAAATACATCCTTAGATTTTTAAAACAACACACTGACAATCAAATATGTGTTAATATAATGTGCCTTAGCACATATTTAAAACGCTCTGCTAAAGTATATAAACATCTAGTACATGTACTGAATGGACTGAGAACCAAACGAACAAATTTCATACATACTACATGTAACATGACCAATGAAAATAATAATTATTAAAATATACTTGATTTTAGCCAAAACAATAAATAGACTAAAGACTAGACATTCATTATTAAACATACTTTATCATTCAAGTACTTTATTTTAAATATTCCACTGGAATCAAGTTATTATTATAAATTGTTAATGACAAAATCACAATTATCAAAATGAGTGTGCATTATTATTTAAAAAAAAAAGTATACTTTACCCACGTATATGTAGAATGTCAAATTATTTAATATTTGCAAAATATCCCGTAAAACTGTAAGATACCCGTACTAGTTTGTATTCTAAGTTTAAAAGTTTAATAAAATTTCCTACATAAAATAACATCGCCACCCATCTGCCAAAGTTTACGAACGAAATCGTCGCATTTGTGATACAAAGTATTAAGTTACGTAAGTAAACCGAAACACAATGTTACGATGACATTTCAAATAATATCGACAAACACTAATGTGAATTGAAAGAAATAAAATAAAATATATTTAAGTGCCGAAAATGAAAAAAGTTACATTTAAATTTTAATTAAATGCTGATTAAAATTATCTTCATAATATGTACTATATAAAATGCACTTGAAGTTTCCATTGTTATCGCTAGAAAATGTATGTATGCATACTTTCCACGGTCAAGCTATCTTTAGGCCGACCATACTAATTTGTATTTCGGATGGTTCAAATTTATATCTTTTATTGAATCTCTATAATCTCACGTTATGAACGGTGATCCGTACTGCTGTTATGCTGAGTAAATAAAGAATACTGTTGAAAGAAGATTACTAGCAGCTAATATTTTAACAATTCCATGAACGAATACATCTTAATTTCCCGACATGACATCTTGCTTGCGACCAAAACTTTTCCGCTTACAATCTTAAATCTCGAAAACATATACGTGTTCGAAATTCGCGTAACATTTTAGCGTCAACTTGCCAAATTAATAACTTAGCAGTTGTTAACTATACGGCGGGTAGTTTTAGATTACTTGACGAAACTTGCTCCATGTTACACTTCCACTTGCCGACTGTTTCTTGTCGATCAAAAATTTTTGATGACATTATTCTATATTTTTTTTGCCTCGTTGGTCTAGTGGCTTGATATAAGGCCACAGACTCGGTGGTCCTGGGTTCAATTCCCAGGTCGGGCCAATAAAAAAATATTGGGGTTTTCTATCAGAATTTTTAGTAGCAGCCCGGAGTCTGGAAGTTGGAAGTGTGTACACTCCCGAACTTATATTTTTTTATGTACTTCGCAATGTAATTAAAGCATCCTATATAATACTATCCAAAAAAAAGTAAAATTTAAACTGAAGTGATCAATCAATTCATTCACAACGACTAAGGGCTATGTATATCTTAGTTTAACTAAAGTGTTTTTAATTAAACTAAATTTAATTTAACAAAAGTGTTTTGAATTATAATCACTAATTAAGCACCTGAAATTCTGCGGTGCTTGCCCGGGTTTGAACCCGCGATCATCGGTTAAGATTCACGTGTTCTTACCATTGGGCCATCTCGGCTAGTTCAAGTTAGATTGATACCAACTTTATTAAACATATTTACCTATATCATATAATATTATAATTCAATCCTATTTATGCTAAAATATAAGACTTTCCAACGCTAACTTCTAATAGTAACAGGTTGTTATTCTTTCCGTGCTAGCGTTATGCGCGAACACACTTACGTATATAATATTAAGATTTAAATAGTTAAAGTCTGCGTTATGACTCGGGCACTTTCCGTCGAGCGAGTTGCTCGCGAACTTCGAACATTATGTAACAAGCAAAACGTTACTTTTAATTAGAGTCTTGTAAGTAATATACTTTTAAAGTACTAATTACAAACACTTTAAATTACTTTAATAGTTTATTTCTCGACTAAGAGCTAGAACGACCGGCTATTGCTTGCAGGTTCAATCTCGTCTAAGGCGGTAATCACTCGTTAACTAAACAGTAGCTGTACTCTTATCCTATCCTATATATATAATATATAACAAAAGCATTGCCGCCAAAATAATAACTTTTATTAACAGATAAAGAATTTAATGTTGTCATACTCGATGTGTAACTTATCTCGCTTATTGAAACATAAATATGTTATTTAATGTACATGTTTAATGTGTAAGACCCCAATTAATTGTCACAAATACCTTAAATATGATTCTTTTCTTTGGAAAGATAATTTTAATGTTCTTGTTTTATTTCCCTATTCAAATTGAACGCAACCATTACGCTTAATTGTCTAGAATTGTGATGAGGAGTTTTTTTAAAGACATTTTTAAATGTTGGAAGTAAGACATATTTTTTTAAAGTATTGTCAAAAGGTTTTGATTTATTTTTAACATAAATTACAGTCATTTTTATGAAAGTCTTTGTAATAATGTATAGAGAAGTACTATTTAGTCAATTTATAATTGTTTAAAAACATAATTATGTACATAAAAAAGTGTTTGCATTTTCACAAGAACACGAGATTCAAGCTTTTCGTCAAAATTTAAAGGGGCTGACATTGCGAAGCGCATCTACTTACATATATATATATATATATATATATATATATATATATATATGTAAGTAGATGCAATGTTTCAAAATATATAATGTTATATTCATATAAAGCTATAACTAACCGTTTTTAACTGCTCCAATTGAAACTTACTATTTACTTGTTTCTTTGAGTTATAAAGTAGATCATCATTTGTGTAACGACCCATTAATCAATGTGAAGTAGTGGTTTTACAAGTTATTGAAGTGTTTGATATTATAAAAACAAAAAAAACAAATTTAAAGTTAAACAATTAACGGACTTATCATCATTTCATCGCGTCGTTGTAAGAAACGCGTAAGCGACGCTGTCTGCACGGCGCTTACGACCTTCTGGCCGCGACATATCAACTGCGCCAGCACATCGGTAATATAAGAACATTCATATTATTATCCGACTTGTGTACAACGACCGTATGAATGCCGTGAAGATATTGTAATGAAAAATAGAAACTATTGTTGTTGATTGAATTGAATAATTAATAAATTAATTAATATATAATTAGCACAATTTATTGCAAGTATACATTCATTGTTATTGGTAGTCTTATCAAGAAGTTAATATCATTATGCCACCTAAACTAAAACCGTGCGCTAATTGCTCAAAAAGATTAACAAACAAAGAGTATCTAAACTGTTTCTTATGTAAGGACGCGTACGATATTGACTGTGCCAAAATAACACATCAGCGTTTTATTTCTATGGAGAAGGATGCAAAGGACAAATGGAAATGCTCTAAGTGTAAAAATAAAGAAAAAAAAGGCACTCCAGTCTGTGTAAAAACTATTGAAACTACCGATAGCGACAACAATATTTCTTCTCACGGCGAAGATGAATCAGATCTAAATGAATCTCCAAATTCAAACATTCTAAAACCCACGCTACTTTCAAGCATACGATCTGAAATTCAGGCATCTATCGATAAATCTCTTAAAATGACCCTTGAATCCACGATAATGAAAGAATTTGCATATTTAAAAAGTGAATTAGCGACTTTAAGTGATCTTAAAAATTGCTTAGAATTTTTAAGCGCAAAATACGATTGCTTAAAATCAGACCTCGTAGCTTCAGAAAATAAAATTAAAAATCTCACTAAGGAGAATATTAATCTTAATAGTAAAGTGAGCGATCTTACTAACAGACTCAACTTGATTGAACAACATTCGCGTGAAACTAATATTGAGATTAATGGCTTACTAGAGAACAAATCCGAAAATTTAAACTCTAATATCGAACAGTTATGCTCTGTAGTCTCAGTACCCTTACAAGATTCGGTTATTCTATCCTGTACTCGAGTACGAAAATTAGATGACTCTAGTCCTAAACCACGAGCGGTTATTGTCAAGTTACCGACTACTAAGCATAGGGACGTCATACTAGCTGCCGTAACAAAGTTCAATAAAAAAAATCAAACAGATAAGCTTAACACTAATCACCTGGGTTACGGTACTAACAAATCACCAGTATATGTCTCCGAACATTTGTCGCCACATTTTAAAGCTCTTCACGCACGTACTAGAAAAATTGCACGGGATAAGGAATATCGATACACTTGGATTCGTAATGGTCGCATTTATGTACGCAAAAATGACCAATCCCCTGCCAAACAAATTAAATGTTTCGAATCTCTTGATCACTTGTAAACTATAAAACCGCTGCTAAGTGCCCGTATCCATATCTCTTCAAAATTCAGGATCTATTACCAAAACTTTAGAGGACTTAAAACTAAAACAAAAGAAATAAGACTATCTTCAATGACATCATGTTTTGATATTATTATTGGAACAGAGACTTGGTTGGATGACAGTGTTCACGATAAAGAACTATTTAGCAACAAATACAATGTTTACCGTAGAGATCGTTCATCTACTTCATCTTCTGGAAAAACTGGAGGAGGCGTTTTATTCGCTGTCTCTAAAAATATTTGTTCGAAACGTGTTGATCACTTTGAAAGTTCTATGGAAGATTTGTGGGTATCAGTGAAAAGTGACGGTCAAGAATCGAAAGAAATTTTATTTTGTGTGCTTTATCTTCCTCCTCCAGTGACAAGTGCTTTATTGGACCCGATGTTAGAGAATATTAGTCATGTTATGCAATCTCACGCCGGTGATATTATAATTCTAGGGGATTTCAACCTAGGGTTCATAGACTGGAAACGAGATACCTCTGATATTCTCGCACTGACACCCTGTAATTATAATTGTAATCTTGGGCGTAATTTCGTAGACTTTATGTCTTTCAATAGCCTGTCACAATTTAATTATTTAAAAAACCACAATAACAGAATCCTAGATTTAGTTTTAAGTACCTGTGAGGATATTTCCATAGAAGAAAGTATTAAACCTCTTAGTAAAATTGATTTACATCATCCTGCCTTAGATATCGATTTAAAATTAAATAAGCGTTTACCAACTATTAGAAAACAATTTGCGTCTTATAACTTTAGGAAAGCTGACTATACTTTAGTTAATGCTAAGTTATGTCAAATTGATTGGGAATTGGAGCTATCTCCGTTTAAAGATGTCGATATGGCTGTAGCAAAATTTTATGACTTACTGGAAATTATAATTCAATCTACTGTACCCAAAACAAAACCTCGTAATTTAAAATATCCTTCTTGGTTTACACGTAACTTGATTAAACTTATCGCTGAACGCAACAAAATTCTCAAAAGGTACAAACTATACAAAAACCCTAGAGATCAATTAGAACTTCAGTTGAGCAATGATAGGGTGGAGTCTTTGACAGCTTCTTGTTATCGTATGCATATCTTAAATACAGAAGAATCGGTTCTTAAAAATCCTAAGAAATTTTGGTCTCTTGTAAAGGATCATCGTGGTGAATCTTCAGATCTTCCTAGAGAAATGTTCCTCAATAATATGACAGCAAATACAGGAGAAGATATTTGTAATCTTTTTGCTTCACAGTTTGCGTCAGTCTATTCCCCACATGATCAAGGTCGTATATCATATCCAGCAGATTGTTTTCCCCAATTTTGCTTAAGTAAAATTTCTTTGACCGAACGTGAAATATCTAAATCTTAAAATCCGTTGATATTAGCAAAGGACCTGGTCCTGATGGAATTCCCCCATTACTTATTAAAATGACTAGTAAGTACTTAACACTTCCTTTAAAAATCCTTTTTTCAAAATCACTCGAATCTGCTAAATTTCCTACAATATGGAAAGCTGCCAATGTTGTTCCTATTTACAAAAAAGGCGACAAGCGTAATATCAAAAACTATCGACCTATCTCAATTTTAAGCGTTATTCCAAAACTTTTCGAAAAGCTCATTTGCCCAATTGTAACCAAATATTTCAAAAATATCCTCTCTACACAACAACATGGCTTTATGTAAAATAAATCAACATCGACTAATTTATTAGACTATGTTATAGACCTGTCCGAAAACGTTGACCACAAGACTCAAATTTATGCTATTTACACGGATTTTACGAGCGCATTCGACAAAGTTAGCCATACAATCATACAATCTAAGCTTATGTATGTGTCGCGCTAGCTGGTGTAATAAAAATAACATGGAATTAAATGTTAAAAAATGTCTTCATATAAAGTTTACAAGACGCAGAAAACCAATATTATCTAAATACTCTATATCTGGCGATCCTTTATCCGAGGTTAACTCAATTCGAGACCTAGGTGTACTTATCGATAGCAATTTAAATTTTATTAATCATCTAGACAAAATAATATCAAAAGCTTGGAAAATGTTAGGATTTGTAAAACGAACATGCAAGGATTTTAAGAATACTCGCTCATTGCTCTGCATTTATAATTCTCTTGTACGTTCCAATTTAGAGTATGCATCAAATATATGGAACCCTTTTTATAACACTCATATCGAAAGACTAGAGCGAATACAACAAAATTTTACCCGTTTTCTTGCATACAAGGATACTAGTTGTCCTTATCGCGCTAACTACAACAATAGGCTAAAACATTTTAAAATGATATCACTTAAAAGTCGCCGTGAAATCAGCGATGTTTTGACCCTACACAAACTGATCCATGGTCAAATAATGTCATCCGAACTACTTCAGCAAATCAATTTAGTTGTTCCCCGCAAAATTTCTAGACACCCAATAAAAAAACCTTTTAGAACTACAGCTTTTAAAACAAATTTAGGTAAACATGCTCCCCTCAACAGAATAATTAATTCTTATAATGAATATTCTTCTAACGGCAATATCGACATCTTTGCCAAAGCAAGCCAACTTTTGTGAAGCTCTGTAAAGATCTCATAGTATAACTTTAAAACCATTTTATTCATAAATTAATTATTTCAACCCTTGTAGATTTTTGTTGTTGTATTTAAATTTTATTTTATGTTTTGTTTAATTGTCTATAATTTATTTATCTTTTTTAATTTTTAGTTAAGACATAATTAGGTTAGTATAGTCTTATCTTATGGTCAATGTTGTTTACACCTGTAATGATTTATTCACCTAGATTTAATACCTAATGCTAAGTGAATGTGTTAGTGATAAGTCGATGGTGTAACTATTTCCAATAAATAAATAAATGTATATATTTATTATATATTTTAAAACCTACTCGAAACGCGCTGTATCTTCTGGTATAAGTCACTTCTTTTATCAGTGCAGATAGAAGGACAGCCTATGACATATAACGAATGTTGTCAAATTGCGAACCGGTTGGCGTGATTGTTAGATCAAACGAGATTTGTGTGCATGAACATGTCTGTTTGTCCTGAGTCTGGGTTTAATTATCTATATAAGTATGTTTTCACAAAAGAAAAGTGGTATATGTAGTATATCATTTGTCTGGTTTCCATAGTACGAGCTCTGCTTAGTTTGGGATCTAGTGGCCTTGTGTGAATCATGTCCCAGGATATTATTATATTATTATGTCAAAGTAATCGGAAATAATATCTTCGGGGCTTCCGAATTTCTTTCGAATGTTAATAAAATTTTATTATTATACTACTACTACTTTACATTTAGCGATTTATTAGCCATTAAAATTTCCACGGGGTTCATTAATATAATACATTTATTTATGTTAGTTACACACAAACATTTACAATATAAAAGCGTCTAATTGAATTAGTAACAACAATAAATTCACACTTCTTTCATAAATCTTTAGCCATAGACATAATAGGGCGGAGATAATAGTGACAACCTGAAATTGTCACAGATGAAATTACTATCACTAACAGACCCCGTCTTAAAAATAATGTTCATTTATAAATATTAAGAAAATCGAATGCAATAAATTCAAAATTAATTAAAAAAAACAACGTAGTAAATTCAAGAGAAAATTGAGTGGAGAAAAACCTTTCTTTTATACTTTCTTTATACAGGTTTCTTTTCATTGAATACAGTATTCAAGAGAAATTCCTTCATCTCCCCATCTCTCATTTTAAATTTTAAAATAGACCCAACATTGGTCCACGTAACGCAAACATTGGACGTAGCAGTCATTTGCATGCATTGCTCCGAGACATATTTTCTTCGGGGCTCGATCTCAGCCTGGCCTCCTTTTGATTCTGCGGTAAACGGAAAGAGTACGGTTGCATTGTAAGCGAGTTTAATTATTAACGGTGTAATTAAATTTCTACATAAAACTTTGCTGTGTATTTTCTACTTCAAAGGAAAGTCAAGGCGTGTGAATGAATGATTCTCGTCCTATCTCACAATCCACGGCTTCGTTTCTTATTTGCAAACACTACGGTAGCACTCTGGAGAAGCATAAGCTCGTATTCACATCCATGTTAGTTAGGAAAAAGATACAAACAAACTTTACATCTTCACAAGTATAGTATACGAATAAACAGGTTGTAATTAATCTGAAACACATTGTTATTATAAAACACGTATAGCGGAAAATACGCCAAAACTCGTACCGCGACCTATCATAAAAAATTAACCCCTATAGTGCTTCAGTTCCCTTTGATACGCTGCTTCCTACCAACGTTTCCCGACAACGGTATTATGGGTCCTTGATTAAAGCTGTGACGTAAGATGTCTTTAAACTGTGACGGCAGATCGCTCTCGACGACGGCTGATATAAAAGATTTTGAAATGATATTCCTATTAATAGACATATAATTAAATAAAAAGAAACATTTTGTTATATGAATTTAAAATGGATTCGACATTCAAATTTATTTTAATATTACATTTTAAAATTATGAAATATTTGAAGTGTTAAATGATTATCATTTTCAACAAAATTACCTATTAAACGTGGACAAAAAGGATTCGGCCCAATCGAAAATCATAAATGCAAATTTGAACACAGATTTTAAAAGCCGACATCAAAAGCCTAATTTCTGAACGCATTCATAACCACGGTCAGCGGCATTCGAAATTTAAATTTGAAAAGCGGCATTCTCGTTTGAAATGAGTCATTTCCAATACAGAGCTCTTCATGTTAACAACGCTCACATAAAATTGACTTTAAATTGTTTGAATATGCAATGTACAGTAATTTTATAATTGCCTTAATGGTTCGACAGAGCTTTTGGTGTTTTCGAATAAAATTATATTAAAGTATTAAAAGCGTAACGTGCAAAATAATATTATTTCGGAATAAAATTATTCAGCGCGTAATTATATATATAGTTCGAAATTAAAATAAATAATTAAGGAATTTAATACAGAAATATATTCAGGAATACGATAAAATAATCTTAATGCTAAATTTAGTAACAGTTCAGACGGCTGAATAAATAAAGAGTCTGATTCTTACTATGGAAATCGAAACTATGAAATTTTATTATTAGCGGAAAGAGGGCTTAGCATATTGTCTGTTAAAGAAATACAAAACATAACTGAATGTAAAAAGCTAGAATTTCGTTCGACCTACAAGTGAAAGTATTGGTATGTATTGGTGGATTTGATTGAGTATGTGGTTGTGTGTCTTCGTTATATAGGTGAGAAATATTTATTAATATAGAGCGAGAGGAGCTGAACGAAGTTATTTGATGTTTGAGATAAACAATCTTCAGATTTCATTAAGTAATATAAACCCAATAAAGCCCACTCAATAAAATAACAAACACTCGATGAAAAACAAAACGTGATCGACGACAAAACCGTTTAGCCTTATCATAAACCACAATCAAACAGCGCCGTGATTGAGTTGAAGAAATAGATTGTTAATGAGCAAAGTATCCAAACAGGACATCCTCACCGGATGCCTCGAAAGTGGTCTTTACACCATTAAAAGCGATACGATCTGTTAAGAACTGCCCCCGTCGTTAAATTGTGCCCCGGCTCCTTTGTTATGCCCCGGCGATATCATCAGATATTATTCAGCTGTGACAGGTAAATTAATCTTAATAACCTATTTGCTTAATGTATTTTGGAAGTTTTAAAAAATGAAATGCATAAATATTTTGATACAATAACAAATGCTATCATAAGATAGAAAAAATCTTTTGTAAGAACTCTACTAATCTCACTTGTGAAACTTTAAAAAATCGACTAATGGCGCGTTTATTTAAGTAAATATCGTTTGTCAATAATAATTCAATGTTATCTAATTATCTATGTAACTTGATTTTCGAAAAAGAGTAACTACTTAGTTTATTACCGTTTCTTCTCGATAGAATCAATATTCAGAAACAATGGTTTAAATTTAATTTAATCCTGTATACTGATTAAACAGTGCTCACAAGAAGCACATTAAGTTGATTTATTTATTGAAATTTTGACATATCACTTTCGTAATCTTCGTTGAGTTTCGACTTACCAATGCCAACCTCATCCAATGTGAGTTCGAATACACGATATAATTAAGACTTTCAGTGAACTTAAGACACTTGCAGGTTTCTTCAGGACTCGCGATGTTTTCCTTAACAGTCAAGCACGAGATGAATTATAAACACATTAAGCACATGAAAATTAATTGGTGCTTGCCCGGGTTTGAACCCACGATCAATGGTTAAGATTCACGCATTCTAACTCTTAGCCTATCTCAGATTAAGTATCGACTTTATCATCAGAAATAGCTGAAAGGCATTAACGTAGCGGATTAAGTTTTAAATCCTTAAAAGAAGAAACCTTTGATATTCACGGGCTGATAATTTTCATCCTTTAATATACCGAGGCTTCGCATCTTATTCTTTGTCATTTTTCGGGAGTAAGATAACCCAGTGAACTTATTTTATGTTTTTAATTCATTTCGGCGATGATCATTGTGAGGGAACCTGCACTTATCTTACCATATTAACTTGGCGGTAGAGATATGTGCAAGCACGTCTTGGTAGGTACCGCACCCTCATCAGATATTCTACCGCAAAACAGCAGTACTTTGTATTTCGGTTTGAAGGGTGAGTGAGCCAGTGTAATTACAAGCACAAGGTAATTAACATCTCAGTTCACAAGGTTGATGGTGCATTGGCGATGTAAGCGATGATTTACAGCTCTTACAATGCCACTGTCTATTGGCGTTGGTGACCACTTACTATCAGGTGGCACATATGCTCGTCCGCCTATATATGCTATAAAAAAACTGCCAACTTTACGTTCCCAAACATTCTCAACAATACCAATACACCTACAATACGATGTATTTTTCGTAAAATAAAACTCGTAAGTTTCGTAAGTCACGCACAGCGAATGGCATTCAGATCGCGTAGCATTCAACAAGTTGCCAGTTAGCTGGGGTCAAACAGACGCTCTGTGAGTTCCGAACGAGTATGTCTCGTAAAATTGTATTACATAGTTACCATTGTAATCGTTATACATATGAATACTAATATTGTTATTCGAATTATAGGTGTGATCATGACTAGTTTGATGCAAACAAAAAAATATGGCACTACGATTATGATGATGTACCCCTGACCGAGTTCAGCCACGGTAGCCAATCATTAGAGAGATTAGCTATCTGCGCAGGACATATTATAGCACACAAGTGTGTACGCAAACACAGCCGCACTCTCCATTCCCTCACTCTCATAACCCGATGGTAATACAAAATGACCGGAAACCAGTCACCAACGGTTTTAATGACGTGCTTTCTAAGGCATACACTTTTTAACTCGACAGAAAAACCAACAAACTTTTAATCGGCCCGAACTGGAGTTTGAACAAAAACCTCATAGTCTACGGCCCTATATCTAGCAATAGATCAACGAGGCAGTCATGCGCAAAATTATTAATGTTTCAAAAACAGTCCCAGTAATATATCGCAGAGAAACAAATACATTCTAATAGCTTCGAAAACAAGCAATATCACCGAACAAACAAACGAATCCAATCGGTAGATCTATTTACATACAGTTAAATGTTACCGACTAGAAAACCATTTACGTCGACCATTCGAAATGTAGTTTCATGAAACAATCAACAAAACTACGATACGTTACTTAAACGAGCATAGAGCATTGAATTAAAATAATCCGAATGACACAATTCAAATGAATGAGTGTTTTAGTTCATTCGCGAGGGATAATATAACAACGGAACAAAATAGACTATAACCACTAAAACTGATCATTCATACAAATTAACGAGTTAGTTATTATTTAATTATAAAGTTAAATCTTTGGATTTAAATCGAAGAACACGTCTACAGCCGAGCAAGCACCATTCATATTGAAATTATGTTTTTTTTTGTTTTTTATTGCACATAGTAAGGCGGACGAGCATATGGGCCACCTGATGGTTAGTGTTCACCAACGCCCATAGACATTGGCGATGTAAGACACGTTAATCATCGCTTACATCGCCAATGCGCCACCAACCTTGGGAAATAAGATGTTATGTCCCTTGTGACTGTAATTACACTGGCTCACTCAACCTTCAAACCGGAACACAACAATACCAACTACTGCTATTTTGCGGTATAATATCTGATCAGTGGGTGGTACCTACCCAGACGAGCTTGCACTAAGCCCTACCACCAAGTGATAATGATGGTATAAAATTTAACAAATCCTCTGATGTCTCGCGAATTATGCCACATATCCCTGAGCACTTTTACGTAACGAATGAATATACAAATTACTTTTCACATTAACCCATTTGGCGCCTTTGTACCTGATTGGGTACAGCAAAACAATTGGGGGTAGTTATAAAACTCTAAAAGTTAGTGTTGTTTTTTTCGCTCAGTTTAATAGAAGATATACAGTATATTGAAATAATAAACGATTTAAGCTCATTTATTCGCAAAATAATCACTGAGAGGATTATAATTAAGGAATATAATCATTAAATACAGGTAAGTAAACCATTTTATTATTTCATAGTGTTTACATATACCCAAATTTATTTTATGTATATATATTTGTAGTGTACGTCCTTATGTATAGAATAAATGTTAAACTAATGTTTTTCAACTTATATTTACAAAGTAGTCGTACGTGAAACACTACTGTACCTACTTGGGTACAGCGGCCGCATTCATATAACTATTGCACTTTTTTCTTCAGGTTATTATTATAATGAGTTCGAGACATCTCAACGTTTCTGACTATTACAACGGCTTAGAGGAAGCAGTCATTGCTGTTTTAGAAGATAGTGATAGTGAGGCTGATTATGAATTCGCGATTATACCACCAGAACCTAGCGTTGTGACTGATGAAGAAGAAGGTGCTGACGAGCAACTTACTGCATCTTTGCCCCGGGATGTGCCTGGTAATATAGAGGTATTTAGGAGTAATAAGGATAAAATTCCATGCGGGGACCCCGACAGCAGCGATGATGAGCCTTTGGCTGAGAAGTCAAAGAGAAGTCATCGTCAACAGCCAGATCAGCCAGTATGGCGTAAGTGTTCACCAATTTATTCTTATACAACTCAAGAAAGAACGGATGTTATTGATAGACAGAAACTAGTAAAAGAAAAATTTCAAGATCTCACCCCAGTAAAAATATTTGAAAAAATATTTGATGAAGAAGTGATTAGCTTGATAATTACAAATACAATTTTATATGCTAATCAAAACAATAGACACACTTTCCAACTGGACTCTGTTGACTTGAAAAAGTTTCTAGGCATATTGATATTATCTGGGTATCATAAGTTACCCAGAGAAGATTTGTATTGGTCTTATGATGAAGACGTAGGCGTCGAAATGGTATCGAGATCCATGCCCAGACAAAGATTTCGGGATATAAAAAAGAATATTCATTTCGTAAACAACAACGAAGCAAGTAGTACCAAGGATAAAATGTTTAAAATTCGGCCATTAGCTGATATTCTAATAAATAAATTTCTTCAGTGGGGTATGATGCACGAACATATTTCAATAGATGAATCGATGGTTAAATATTTTGGCCATCATCCTGCTAAGCAGTTTATCCGAGGAAAACCAGTGCGGTTTGGCTATAAAAACTGGGTAGCAGCAAGTTCTACGGGATACTGCTATGTTTTTGACTTGTATTGTGGAAAAGCTCTCGAAGCTTCTAGTGATCCTTTAGGATCAAGAGTAGTCAAAATGTTACTTAGGAAATTGGGGACTGATCCATCTAATCACCAAGTTTTTTTTGATAATATTTTTACTAACTATAACCTCTTAGTAGATCTCAAAAAAGAAGGATATCGTGCGACTGGAACAATAAGAGATAATAGAACGAAGAAATGTCCACTAAAAAGTAGTAAAGAGATGAAAAAACAAGACCGTGCTTCTTATGATTACAGGTTTGATAAGAAAAATGAAATATTGTTAGTGAGATGGAAGGATAATAGTGTTTGCACAATAGGCTCAAATTATGATACCATTGAACCGTTAGGAGTTGTAAAACGGTGGTCACGTGTACAGCATCAAAAAACGGATGTCAATATACCCAAACTTTTTCAAACTTACAATAAAAATATGGGAGGAGTGGATGAGTTGGATCAGTCTATATCACTTTATAGGATTGCAATTCATGGAAAAAAGTGGTGGTGGGTTTTATTTACCTATATGGTGGATATGGCTATCGCAAATGCGTGGCGTTTGCATGTTCTTAGTCACAGTGATAGCATGGATCAGTTGCTGTTCCGACGTACCATTGCGAGATTTTACTTACGCCAGAAAACACAAAATAAGGCTCGACCTTCGTCATCATCGGTCCCAGGCTTGCCTCAAGACGGTACAGGACACTATCCTCAAAAACTTGGAAAGCCCTTACGATGTGTTGTATGTCACGCAAGAGTTCGCTGGCAATGTAGAAAGTGTCTTAAAACATTGTGTGTTGAAAAACAATGTTTCGAAAATTTTCATCTATAATACGCCGCTGTACACAATCGAGTACACCCCCCTCATAAGGACCCTGATTATTTTTTTCTACTTTTTTCTTTCTTTTATGTTTATTTGATTTGTAAACAATATAAAAATAAATGTTTTGTAAAAATATCACTTTTGTTTTTATTTTGGCGGTTAATGGGTTAATGTAGTAGTTTTAAAGTTGTTACGCGAACGTTAATTCTACAACTTTAGAGTAAGTAAGCATTTAAGTAGTACGATTTAGAAGCAAGAATTAGCCCTCACTCTATAAGGAAACCAGATAGCAGTCATAAGATTTCAAATGCAGCTTATATAAACTATCGACAGATATATTATTAATTCCTAATTATAATGTTTAAATCACCAGTATTTTTATAAATTTGGTAGGAGGACGTACAAATGAGCTACTTTATTATACATGATCAATGCTAAAAGACATTGCCACTATAATAGTTATTTTATTACCCGTTCTTTACATACATAAAGTAGTAAAGTAAAGTAACAGCCTGTGAATGTCCCACTGCTGAGCTAAGGCCTCTTCTTCTTTTTTGGGGAGAAGCTTTTTGGAGCTTATTCCACCACGCTGCTCCAATGCGGGTTGGTGAAATACACGTGTGGCAGAATTTTTAGTGAAGTTTGACACATGCAGGTTTCCTACGATTTTTTCCTTCACCGTCAAGCACGAAATGAATTATAAACACTAATTAAGCACTTGAACATTCAGCGGTGCCTGCCCGGGTTTGAACCCACGATCATCGATTAAGATTCACGCGTTGTAGCCACTGGGCCATCTCAGCTTATTACATACATACATGGTGTAACAAAAACCCTGTCCGACCAGTGAAGTGGTTATTGGGTATCGTGAGTCGGTTCTATTTATGTAAACATTTATAAAATATTATGCAATAAAATTACCCATAAAAAAATATTAATTGTTATTTTCAATCGTAAATGACGAATATAGCGACAAGAATCACTATCTTCTTCAATGGAACCAGATAACATCCTCAAATATCATTTGCGCGCATTATCCAAAGTCATTTTGGAACAAATTATTCAAATTCTCCATAAGATTTTCCGTAGCTGTTCCGAACTAGTTTCGCGAGCGCTTAAACTTGTCCAAGAAAGATTTAAAACCCACCCAATGCATATATCACTGTAACAAGAGCAGCCGTTGGCTTATCTAGATACCGAGTACTTACTTGAACTGTGACGAAAAAAATCAAAGTAGTACTTCAGTTGTACTGATCTGCTTTATAAGACAAATACATAAATCATATTAAAACATCTGCATAATTAATAATAGAAAAAAATAATCTTTAATAACAAGATATAGTTTTCCTTCGTATTCTAATCGGATTTATATATTTATTTAAAAAAAATATATATATAATGATTATATGTATAGATTACATCGTATAAAACTTATTTCTTAAATAATGGTAAATAATGTTAGAGTGGAATTATAGGACCTTTAGGTACATTCCGTGAGCTATACATATGTACATACACATTTACATCATTTTTTAAAAATATTTATTTAAAAAAACATACGAGAAAATGTTTCGTCAGTGGTGCGTTGTAAATACTCTATTGAATTTAATATGTAATTTTATTGGTTAGGTCAAATCAAATAGTGCTTAGTGCTTACCAATATAAAACAAGCCCATTATATGTTATATTATAAATATGTAATGGTAAAAATATTAATTTCATATATCCTTTATTAAATCCACATCAACATTTATTCACTTGGTGAGCTTTGTGCAAGCTCGTCTGGGTAGGAGGGTTTGAAGGGTGAATGAGCCAGGGTAATTACAGGCACAAGGGACATAACATCTTAGTTTCCAAGGTTGGTGGCGCATTGGCTATGTAAGCGATGGTTAACATCTCTTACAATGCCATTACCTATGGGCGTTGGTGATCACTTACCATCAGGTAATGCTGATGTCATAGCCGAGATGGCCCAGTGGTAAGACCGCGTGAATCTTAACCGATGACCGTGGGTTCAAACCCGGGCAAGCACCGCTGAATATCATGTGCTTAATTTGTGATTATAATTCATCTCGTGCTTAACGGTGAAGGAAAACATCGTGAGGAAACCTGCATGTGTCAAATTTCACTGAAATTCTGTCACATGTGTATTCCACCAACCCGCATTGGAGCAGCGTGGTGGAATAAGCTCCAACCCTTCTCCTCAAAAAGAGGAGAAGAGGCCTTAGCCCAGCAGTGGGACATTAACAGGCTGTTATTACTTACTTACTACCATCAGGTGGCCCATATTCTCGTCCGCTTTCCTATACAATAAAAAAAGACATGACAAAAAGTCACAACATTTAGATCAATAAATGACAGCCACAAGCCCAAGATGCAGTTTCGAGCACCAACACTTAAACGTTGCAATTTCAATATTAATTTACTAGTCCGAACAGATTTCGATGTCTTAGACATACAAAAGAACCTACAAAGTTATTACAAAACTATAAATGTGAAACTATTTACAGTCGCATGTAAAGACCTCGTCGCGTTAAAAGCTCGTATAAAACCGAATGCAGTTGTAGTTAGAGTATGTACATATGTGTACCACAATGATTCAATAGGTTGCGAGTGAGTCGAATAAATAATTAGTTGCTTACAAAAAAAAATAACGACACATGTTAGCAATTAGCAATCATAGCACGATTATTTTATACGTGATTAAAAAAAGTCTTATATAAAAACTACAGTTGCAGTTGACTAATTGAAAGTTTTATTTTATAGTATATATAGACGACACATACTTCTGTCCTAGAAAGGTACATTTTATTATATTTATCTGTGGTAACTCAAAAGGCAAAATGGGTGTCTGAAAAAAGAATACATGGTGTTTAGATTGTTACGTCATTTACTTCTAAATAAGTAGCCCTTCATGTCAAAACAGATTAAAACAAATTATTATTACCGATAAGGGAGAGGTACTAACAGTCAATGTCGATGCTGCAAATAGTCCAACGTCATTGAACAATTAAATCAAATAGTACAATAGCTTTAAAATAATTGATGAGCAAATTTGATTAGTTTTCAAATTAAAAATAAAGGAATCTATTGCAAAAAGATTCTGCATTATCACCTTCGATTAGAAGTTAAGATGAAAAGTGCTAAGCTAGTCCAACGGATATCCTTGGTATTGATTCGATTAGGATCTGAGATTTTCTCAAATCTCATCTCGTAGTAAAGGTGGAGGGCGAATCTAACTGGGATGAATCTAGCTGCTGACCTACATGACACATCCTTCCAATACATGAATACATCCTTCAAATGCATTGCGAAATCTATAAACTAATACATTGGCATAAATGTTTAAAAAATTATATACCGGTTTGTGTGAGCATTATGCGAAAACAACTAGCTTTTAGCTTATACTTTTAATTGACAAATATTAGTATCCGACAATAGAAGTTTATAGAAAAATGTATCACAGGTTTGATCTGCTTCCTTTTTCATAACAACACTACAACCTTACAACTATACACTATAACAAATACATTATTAGAGAATTTAAAGAAAATCTCACAAATGAATGGCTTTATGAAGAACAGTTGAATTGTCAAGCGACCAAAAACTTGAACTAACATTTAACTTACAATCAAATTAATGTCAATGTCTTGATGTCAATATCAAAACTATCACAAATACGAGCATATGGAAAGTTCGCGAACTTTATCTTTTATATATTATATAAATAATATAATTAATCGTAACATTTGAAATATGCATAAAAAATGCAAGAGCAGTATCAACTCTTGATTGGTGAATATAATTAATTAGGCCACTAAGTCAAATCGAACACACTTCAAAGTCTCGAAACACTAATTAATACGTCATCTATATTCAGTTTTTTAGGTCACAATTATATTAAATGTAACGCTTACCAATGATGATATCAAACCATAATGAGTACCTGTGACCTTATAAGAAAAACTCAGCTACGTACCTGGAAACAAGAAAAAAATTTAATAAGCAACAGATTAATATGAACAATTTAATACATATTTATACTAATATTATAAATGCGAAAGAAACTCTGTCTATCTGGCCTTCACGGCTACACCGCTGAACTGATTTTGATGAAATTTGTCTTGAAACCAACCAATACCTGATGACCCCCTGGCCCCAATCCCTTTGGACGAAAACTAGTAACTTACAAATAATGAATGCAATTTCAGTCTAATCTAGTAATGATAAAGGACAATTATTATAAGCGAGGGACCAGGGTAGGTACACTATACACCGATAAATAACTTAATCGTATATTGAGTACATATTATGTTTTATATACCCGCTAATCTACCCGCGTTTGAAGAAGGAATGGTCTTAGTCTATGTGTTGTTATTTTTTATTTTAACAGTATAGAACGAGCATATGAGAACATGGTTCGGAAAACGCGGCATGGGGTTCCCTCCAACCAGCGGAACCTATGATCTAAAGAAGGTGACGGGCACTGACTGGATACAGAAGGCGGAGAACCGAGAGCTCCGCGCACTTTGCGAGAGGCTTATGCCCAACAGTGGATTGCAACTGGCATATTAAATGTTCTCACATAGAAAATGAAACTCGATGAGAAAATGATAAAATTATACAATTCAATTCAAAAGTGTCATATAATAACAGAA
Organism: Nymphalis c-album; assembly: GCA_963151315.1. Taxonomy (NCBI): domain Eukaryota; kingdom Metazoa; phylum Arthropoda; class Insecta; order Lepidoptera; family Nymphalidae; genus Nymphalis; species Nymphalis c-album. Next base: position 1,302,152 of record OY720612.1, read on the forward strand.
CAATGATTGACAATAAAAGTGAAAAACAAATAAAATGTTCGTAAAGCATTTAAATAAAAGTAGAAAACAATCGAATGCAATTGAACTTAATGGTCCGTACGTACGTTCGCTTGTTACACAATTACGTCGAAACGTTCGTTCGGGATTGGATGAAATTTTAACATTATAAATATTTAAAAGTGCATAATGTAACATCGGAACATTTTACCGTTTCCGCTAACTAACTTTATTATACATACGATATAATTAAATTTAAAGAGAATCGCTTTCGTGCATTATTATAAGCTTCATTTATTTATTATGTTTGTTTGAATTATTCAATAAGGTAAACCGTGCGAGTTGTACATAACGAAATGGCTGAATATAACATTTAATATTATATATTTGCGTTATAAATATTATTTCAAAATTAGCGATTCTATAACACAACTTTTAAGAATAAAGCAATCGCCTCTGAGCTCGAAGAAGAAATAATGATATAAATAGTACTATTTATTTAATACGAACGTTTTTCCCTCGGTTTCACCCGCGTAGTTCCCGTTCCCGTGGGTATACGGAGACAAAATGTCGCCTATGTTACTCGCTGATAATGTAGCTTTCCATCGGTGAAAGATTTTTTTAAATCGGCTTAGTGGTTTAGGCGTGAAAGCGTCACAAACAAACTTACTTTCGCATTTATAATATTAGTTAGGATAATTGTATTCAGGTGAGGTTTCACTGTACTCCTCGCTATAAAATAATCTATATTAAGAAGTAACAGTCCCGTTCCGTTCGCCTTTTTGTAGATAACAACATGGTTATGTACAATATCCTTTCTCTTTAAAGCTTTTTATAACAATATTAAATTATGTCGTTAACAATATTAACAAGAACACTAATATTCTTAAAAGTAATTTGTGTGTTCGTTTGTGTGATTTGCGATTCTGATGAGCAACGTGTTTTTATAAATAGAATTCTTTTTATTTCTGTCTATTTCCGTACTGAAATCATTGAACTATTGAATTATTTTTAATACTATTACGGTAAGTAATATCCCAGACATATGGCATGATAATTCCCCCCTTGGGGCAATAAATATCTCTCTAAGACTGCCTATATCTGTAATCAAAGTTTGGTCTAGGAAAAGCTATTTCTTTTATAAATATATTTAAATCGAACAAACTTCCGTACATTTTAATAGTTTTCCAACTCAACGAACTGAAATTTTCAATTTTCGCATACAATCTCTCATTTTATCTATATTTTATCGTTTCTTTTATACCCCATCTGCAGAACTGTTCTGAAGAACAAACTCGAAACTCATTTCGGACGATCGTCAACTGTTAAAAGGCGTTACACGACATTGATTATAACAATTGTAACATTTAATAATATACGTACCAAAATAGCATTTCAATGTAGGTCCGTTTTAAACATTTCGCGAGTGAAATACGAAGTATCAGAATGTAGTGTAGGCTATTATGGCAAATAAACTCATTTACACAGATTGTTATATTGTTAAATACTTAACATAGATTTAGACATAAGAGCTGAATTTGTAGCCAGATGTACTGATACTTTTTTTCAGATAATAGGGTTGTAAGCCATTTTATGGATATTAACATTGGCCTCGTTAAATGTTTGAAAAACTAAGATACCATTAATGGTGTCGGGGAATCAGCCCAGCTAACGTATCTCATCATATCTCATCTTTTTTATTCAGTTTTTAAATGTTAATCTCAAAAAGAAAACCAGGGATTTAAAAAATAAATAAATATTATCGCTTAAAAATTTTAATAAAAGAAATAACCTGGAGGCGATCGTTTTATTCCCAAGGCGTCGCTGTCATTTATAAGCTCGCTAATTTATTTAATAAACAAATAAACGTCCTACCATTTACTTCGCTTTTTTTTTAATTTAGCAACTGGGTTAAGTCGGAATTTTCTGGGATACTATTATTGAGACAAAATTTATTACCCTACAAAGATTCATAGTAACTTTATGCGTGGGATAATATTATAAAGAAACTAATCTTTGTTACTTGTATTGATTTTATGAGTATCAAAATTTTGTTAATATATTTTCGAACGTATAATAAGTTCGTTTTACTGGTGGTAGAATTATGTGCAAGCTCGTCTGGGTAGGTCCCACCCACTTATCAGATATTCTACCGCAAAATAGCAGTACTTGGTATTGTTGTGTACCGATTAGAAGTGTGCCTGAGGCACTGTAATCACAGGCACATGGAACATAACATCTTAGCTCCCAAGGTTAGTGGCGCATTGGCGATGAGAACCTTGAGAACTAAGATATACCCTTCAACTCGACAATACCGATTATTGATGCTGAGTAGATCATATCTGTACATATATGACTGTTTTAACATGATTATTATTTATATTTCGTAAACAGTGACAAATAAGAGACTATTCGTTTGAAATGTAAGATAAATTACATTACATTAAGCACAATTTAGACTCTACTTTATAAATAATACAAAAGCAATTAAGCCTATACAAGGCGAGGGTCCATTACGAAGAGATTGCAATATGAATAATTTGTATCCAAAAATTACATGCAAATTTTATACGCCGCGGAATATGAACTTAACGTACCTTAAACATCGGTATATATGAAAAAACAACGTATTCTCTATGAAAGGTTATTTTCATGTTTATTAAAAGTCTAAAAATATCACTTCTGTTTATGAAATGGCTTGGAGTTTCTTCCACAACGCTGCTCTACAGCAGGTTGGAGTTAATCACGTGAATTTATACAGCGCTGAAGTCTTCACATAATATGTCTAATGTAACATCTTAATATAGATGAAATCTTTACACCTTGTATTCCTTAAGAATAATTCTCCTCCGTTTTCTCATCAAATACATGTGACACGTGTCACGCGTATTCGGACCCTTATCACGTGAAATTGAACGAAGTGTCAATGACACGTCGATTAAGTGTCGATTGTGTACAAGTTATACAGTCACACAAGATTATGTATCTCGAACCTTCTGCCTTTGTGATCGTAAACGAATTTCGAATGATATCTGAAGTGAAAAAATTGGAGAGCCATGTTGTTTGTATGGAAAGCAACAGACTGTAAATGTCCCACTGCTGAACTAAAGCCTCCTCACAGTTTCAGGTGAACGTTATGAGCTTATACCATCAGGCTACTCCAAAGCGGATTGATGGATCGTGTGACAAATTTTCATCCAAAACATGTAGATTTCCTCAAGATGTACTTCACCGTCGAGCACGAGATCAATTAGTCATGATACCACCGGTTTCTTATGATTTCAAGAACTACGGCCACATAAAAAATAAATTTTAGTATTTATACAAATTAGATAAGCGCACATCTTAAATATAATTTGAAAAATATAGACAATGTAACAAATATTTTTGTTATAGAAAATATCGGTCTACACCTGTTCGTAATTCTTCCCCTTGACCGATTTAGAAGAAATATTTCTTTTATATTTACGAGGTCACCTGGATGGACTTAGTTATAGTTGGACCCGATAGGTGGCGCTGTTGCTTATCCAGAATATCTATTTTAATTTCCGAACATTTTTTCTTACATAAAATTATAATCCTTAATCAGCCTCGAACACTTTTCAATTGATAAACAAATTATCACGAAATAAAATTTTTCTTCTACTTGTACCAAGTCGGGACGGTTTAGTATCATTAATATACAATAACAATAAGTCTTAATCAGAATATTCAAGTCCATATTTTAATTTACAACCAAAACAAACAAGCGTAGCGAAACGGATCCTCTTAAAGCAACTAAAAGCAAGTTTCGGTATTCGAGTGAATTACCCGAAACAATTCGGGAGAACACCTGAGCACGTGACCTTCGAGGCGAGACTACATCAACGAGATAAAAGCGTTCAGAGCAATTACAGAATTGAAAATTAAAATAAAATGACCCATTTATAATAGTTTAAAACTAACAGGACAAAGAGACCTTAATGGCCCAGTGGTAAGATGACGAGAATCTTAACCGCAAACCCTGAATTTTCGCAAACCTTTAACTCCTGAATCTTCTAATTTTTTGAACGCAATGAGTTAAAAATCACTTGAACGGATTTGCATATGGTTTTCGCTATTGGCAATATTCAAGCTTAAGGTTTTGCGTAAAATGGCTTAAATATAACGATGACAGTTGAAGATGTCGGCAAAATCATGACGACGGGGAAATTTACTGACATATGCCCCGCGTATACCAATAGGAATCGGGTTACATTTATTACGATATACTTTTATGTAGACCCTTATTCCACCGGAACTATTAAAAAAGGCAAAAAAACAAATAAACGAGAAATACATTTTGAGTAGATTTTAAATGTTTTATTACATCCTCCTGTGAGCTCCGACTTCGATCTTAGATAATATCTCATTTATTTGTTACATTACTTAAGTAAAATATAATCTTCTTAAATACATTCGTCCCTAATTTGCAACATTCATAATTATAAATTAACATACTTTTTTAAATCATATAATATAATTCATCATCATATACAATCGTGAATTTCATTTCATTTATTCGAATAGAATATTTTTACTTACAATAATTTTCATATGGTAAAAGCATAAATAGTCATAAAGAATACGGAAACTCATATTTGTTAGTTTAATAAAATTTAACTATCTAACATGAAAATGAAGGAATTGAATGAAATATAACATGTCTATTAAAAATTAAACATTAATTATTATTAATCATTTCATTCCTTTAATGCCAAAAACGAAAATCACTGTGCGTGTGTTTGTGTGTGTACTCTAAACCATAACTGACATAAGGATGAAATGCTTACATGTAATTACATCAACAAGAACACATGGATGGAGGCTCTTGAGCGTTAATAAAATTGTAAAACTATGTGTACGTTCTTTTTCTGTGTACGTAACCATATTAAAGAGACAAGATTAATGGCGAATAACAAATTATCTACTGGAAATATCTGTCAATCGTAAATATAAAACACAAACAAAAAACAAAAATATATGTTTTGTTTTTTCATTACAAAAGTTTCACTCAAATTTTTCATGCACAGGACGTTGCACTCACATCACACAATAACGCTAGATATATATAAATTGGCATGTTATCGAAATATAGATAACATTATTTGACATGAATAAACTCGCACAAAAAATCAACCCTGTAACTTTTCGCTTAACATTTTATCTAAAAACATCTCCTTCAAAACGCTCATAGCATTTACTTGTACCGTACGCCTAAAACAGTCGTACTCGAAACGGTATTCATTTTAACCGACGCTGGAAACACGCAAATAATTAAAGGAGGCGAGCGTAAATAAGGGAATATAATTTAATATCCAAACGAGAATTAACTTAATTTATACGTATTTAAATTAATGTAAAGTAAATTATGTAGTTTGAAAAAATTTATTAATGCGAGTATGTTTTATTTAAATAACTTGAAGTGCTTACATTTTCAGAAATTAAATATATGCAATTTTACAAGTTTACTTATATGTAGTGAAGTTTTAACTAACGACTGACTACGTCTCTTCATAAAAACCTGTGTCGTTGATAAAAATCGTGGGTGTTGTAAGAGACGAATTAGAAGTTTCCGTTAATTACCTTAACTACTTGTACGGCGAAGGGAAATCAATTCATCAGTAAAAGTTTTCCTATGATCGTAGTCGTCATGCAGGCGGCATTCTGTTCCAGCTCAGAGTCCGACCAAATGAAAAAAAACCCTATCTGAAGTAAATTTTCGGAATAGGATTACTTGAAATAACACTGGCCTTGCGCACTCGTTGTATATAAGCAATCAATATAAAAGTTCTATACATACAGTCCTTTATTCTACCCGTCCGAAATTGAGACGGGTACATTAGGTACGCTAAAATCACACTACTACTCTGGTGTATTATAGACAATAGCACTAAGTAGTAGGTAAGCATAGTAATGGGGGCCGATGTACGCAATCACATAACTATTCTAATTTGACAGGTCTAAAGCTATTGCCAACTCCTTTTATATGTGGACTTAAAAAGAGACAAAAAGTTTAGTTCAATTCAGACAAGAGGCATACTCGGTTATACTGGTGGATTGATTACTCACGACAATACGAGTGGTTGAGGGTAAGCGCCTCGCTTGATTGATGTTCTTAACAAATAATCCCTTGGTCAGCTCTTACGACACCCACAGGGTTTGGTTAGGGTGGCTTTATTCTATTCTATTGAAACCGCACAGCTCTATATGTACAGCGGTAATGTTAAAATTTGATTATGCTTCAGCTATAAATTCTTACTCTTCTTCTTCGTGGTCATTTCAATCCACTTGATAGCATCTTATATATTAAACGAGCAATTATTATCCTTGTATATATTTCGTGTATCTCGGAATCTGCTCTAATTTTGCATTCAGGTAATGCTTTCATTTTAAAGTGTATTTACATCAACGTGCACTTTTTTCCTTTATAACTAATTCTTGGAGTCAAGCGGAGCTCGTCCGCCCGTGATACTTTTACTAAGTACAGCAATACTTTGTATTTAAAGGCAGCGTGTCATTACGAGGACAAGGCAACATCTAAGGTAACGCGCGGAAGGAAGCGACTTGGTCACCAACCTTTAGAAAAACAATTTTGTAAAATGCTGTAAAATCTCGTATTTTATTTCTGGTAATGTAAGTATATGGGCGTAAATATCGACAGACAATCTAGATATATATTTCCCTTTAGTTGATAATATTCATGGTTATCTATACTCTATACTAATATATAAAACTTTTTTTTTTTGGCGGTAGGCAAAGAAAAAGTTAACACTGTTCTAATAATATAAAATTCGTTTTTTATTTTAATTTCAAGTTTTTAACACTTTGTGTATCAGTTTTTTATATTTTAAATGGTGATTTCTACTTACAAGTGTTATTTCAACTGATCAAATGCATTTAGCACAAGTTTAACCTCAATAACTGCACAGTCCTGCTGGCCAACTTGTAATGTCAAATATATTACACTAAGAACTTTCAACATTTATCACAATATGGCAAACTATTACACTGTGATTGAGTCTCAAAAAGCACTCGAAGCATCTTTATTTAAGAAGATGTCTGAATTTGAGAAGCAGCTCAAGTCAACGGCAGTGAGTAGTGTCTCAATCGGCAGTCTACACGATGAATTCAATTGTTTCAAGGAACAAGTTTGGGCAATCTTAAACATTCTACGGCAACAAATAGGGGACATATCTCGAACGGTCGACAACATTGAAATGAGGCACAGAAGAAAATATCTTTTATTTAACGGAGTACCCGAAGAAGGTAAGGAAGATCTTTCAAGCACATTTCTAACATATGCATTAACAAGCTTGGCATAAATGCTGCAACGGCTGATAAAATTATTGCCTGTCACCGCCTAGGCAAAAGCACTGAGGGTAAATCTCGCCCTGTTCTGGTGAAATTCAGCGACTTGAATCTGAAAGCAAATGTGTGGAAGAAGAAGGCAGGCCTAAAGGGTTCTCCTTATGTTGTCTCTGAATTTTTAACTCATCAGCGCCAATCACTGTTTTTGTTCGCTCGTAGAACGCTCGGAATGAGAAACTGTTGGACGTTAGAAGGCAATGTCATGGTTAAGCTTCCCGATGGCTCCAGGCATCGTATAGAAACCGAAGAGTATCTCTCTAATCTAACTGCAACTATTGATAAAGTCAGCGAGGTAACTCTTCCAAGTAGTAAAGATGTTCCATCTTTTCCAGAAGTAAGCAAAACCAAGAGAGCAGCCAGAGTTAAAAAATAATATCTGATCTCTTGCTTTGTTGAAATGTAGATGCTTAGATGTCAGATATTTCATTTGTCTTTCTTTTATATATATTGTATGCCATTGCTTTTCTTTAGTTATTGTTAGCACACTATTCCTGTATATGTATGATCCTTTATTTTGTTTCTAGTAATATATTCTATCAATTTAGTTAATGTTATCTCTGTAGTTTTTTTTTTTTTTTTTTTATCACTTGTATTGTTATGTCGGCACTTAATTGTTTTCCTAGATTACAGTATGTATGATCTGTTTCAAAGTCAACAGTAATATATTCAATTCAATTTAGTTAATGTTATAGTCTTTGTATACTTCATGAATTAGTATTTGTATGTGCCATTGTTTTCTAAAATTATAGTTTATACTTAATTTCTGCATTCATGTATGATCTGTTCTAAATTTCCCAGTAATATATTCATATCTTTTTGTAAATACTAACTCTTAAGGCTTTTGTAGTGTTATTTATCTACAACTATAACTCACTTCAGGTTTACAATAATATTATTAATTATTTAATCAATCTTATTATGACATACTGACAGTGACATTTGACATCTCGTATCAGTGTAGCTACATCAAACTTCACTTTTGTTTTTTTTTGTCAGGTTTCATTGTATTTTTTTAAGCTGGGAATATTAGTGTATTATTTAACTACTAATATGATAATATTATATAATATAGTTGTTAATTACTTTTATATATTACTAGATAATATTTAAATACTATTGTCATATCCATATTGTTAAGTTTTTTTTTTTTTTGTATTTAATATTTTGCATCTTTTGTGTAATTCAAACGATTTTGTCATTTTTATTATTTCTTTACTTGTATTTTTTTTTTCTTTTTGATTATACTTTTGTGGTTTAGTGTGTACATCTAAATATTGTTCCCGTCAGCTGGCAGGACAAGCAGAAATTATTTCAATTTATTTAGATAGTATTAGAAAGTAGAGTAGTTCATAATATCAGTGTTATTTTATATATTTGTTATATATATTTATAAGCATATTTTGTTATATATTATTTTATTGTCTTACTAAGTGCATTATGTATGATGATGATGACGAGGTGTTTTTGTCTGCATGCAGTAGTTGCTCCTCTTCCAGTGATGATGAGGCTTCTTTTGATGTCCCTGAAACGCTTGGTTCTCTGCTGTGCGAATCCCTTCTCAATTGTTCTCAAACTTTTAATGTTTGCCATTTAAATACCCAAAGTTTACCTTCCCATTATTCTGATTTCTTAGATACCTTTTCATATGCCCCTGTTGATGCCATTCTTGTTTCTGAAAGTTGGCTTAAACCTTCACTTAGTTCTAACCTATATAGCCTTTCTGGTTTTGTTCTGATACGGAATGACCGAACAGGTAAAGGTGGTGGGGGCGTTGCTATATATCTCCGTAGTGAGATACCTTATACTATTTTATATACGTCTCCTTCGGCTTACTCTTTTACTGCTGAATTTATTTTTCTTGAAGTCCAACTAAAGGGAGTTAAAGCTGTACTTGGAGTAATATATTGCCCTCCAACCTGCGATTACTTTAATTCATTAGAACCCATCCTTGAATCTCTTTCTTCGGATTATTCGCACATTATTATCATGGGAGATTTGAACACTGACCTTTTAAAATCTAATGCTCGGTCTCTTCGTCTTTCTAACTTTTTAAAATCAATTGATCTCTACATTCTTCCTTCTGGTCCTACAAATCATAACTCGGATGCTCCTGACTCTTGGTTAGATGTAACTTTGACTTCCACTATTGATGCCGTTTTTAAACATGGTCAACTGTTGGCTCCCGGGTTTTCTCGACATGACCTCTTATATTTGGCATATAAGCTAAAACCCCCTAAAATGAAACCTCCAACTGTATGGATGCGCAATTTTGCTAAAATCGAACATGAGGCCTTATTAAGGGATGCTAACTTACTTGACCTATCTTTGGTATACAGTTCTTCGTCACTTGACGATAAAGTCTCTCATTTTAACTCGTCTATATTATTTCTCTACGATAAACATGCTCCACTGAGACCGGTTAAGATAAGACGGCCACCTGCTCCATGGATAACAAAAGGAGTGCGTATGGCCATGACACGTCGTGATCGCGCCTTCCGGAGATACAAAAACGATAGAAGCGCTGAAAATTGGGATATTTATAAAGCTGCTCGTAACAGGTGCAATATGATGGTGAGAACAGCAAAGCGCCACTACTACCACAGTAATATTTCTAATGCTTCTACGGCCACTGTATGGAAGTTCCTTCAAAGCATGGGCCTTAACAAGCGCAAAGGGAAAATTGTTTGTTCTTCACCTTCTCCTAATGTTTTAAATCAACATTTTGCCTCTACTACGCTTTTAAGCCCAGATATTAAATTAACAACTATTTCTGAAATCAGGTCCATGGCCGTTGTTTCAAGTGATAACTTTGTCTTCTCTCCCGTAACTGATGACGAAATTCGTAAAATTTTATTTTCAATTAAGTCTAATGCTACTGGTTTTGATGGTATCAATCGGTCAATGATTATCTCTATCTTAATTAAAGTACTGCCTGCTATCACTCATATTGTTAACTTTTCCATGTCTTCCGGAATGTTCCCAGTAATTTGGCGTAAGGCTTTTGTCACTCCTCTTCCCAAAGTTTCTAACCCTAGCCGGTTAACTGATTTTAGACCTATATCCATCCTTCCCTTCATGTCCAAAGTTCTCGAACTTACGGTTTACAAACAAGTGTCCTCTTTCGTTTATAGTAACAATATTCTCAGTTCATTTCAGTCTGGTTTTCGGTCCGGTCATAGCACTACTACCGCTCTTTTAAAGGTCACGGAGGATGTTCGGGATGGTATGGAGAATAGAATGGTTACCATTCTAGTCCTAATCGACTTTTCTAACGCTTTTAACATGGTCGATCATGATATTGTCCTTGCTATACTCGAACATCTCAAGTTTTCACCATCTGCTCTGGAGTGGTTCTCCTCATATCTTCGCGGCCGCCAGCAAGCTGTTAGATTGGATCAATCTATCTCTGATTGGTGCGACCTCCATACTGGCGTTCCGCAGGGAGGCATTTTATCCCCTCTTATTTTCTCTCTGTTTATTAATCTCCTTACGACTTACATCAACTGCTCCTATCATTTTTACGCTGACGACTTGCAGCTCTACTGTCAAACCAAGTTGGATGATATAAGTAATGCTGTCGCAACAATTAATAACAATCTAGCTAGTGTTAACACTTGGTCTCAAAAATTTGGAATAATGGTCAATCCATCTAAATGTCAGGCGATCATTATTGGGAGCTCACGTCTTGTAACTAATCTAGACTTAACATCTTTGCCTCCTGTTTTGTTCAATGACATCAATATTCCTTACAGCCATCATGTAAAAGATCTTGGTCTACATATTGATTCCACTTTAAGTTGGTCAGTGCATATCTCTGAAATCAGCCGCTCAGTCACAGCCACGTTAAGGTGTCTCAATCGACTTCGTAATTTCCTTCCCATCAAGACTAAGATTCTCCTTGTGCACACTTTGGTTTTTCCTATAATTGATTATGCAGACGTATGTTATTACGACCTCAACGAAATTCACCTGAACAAACTTGACCGTCTGTTAAATAACTCTTTGCGCTTTATCTTCAGTCTTCGTAAGTTCGACCATATATCTCAGTACCGTGATAAGTTAAAATGGCTTACAATTCGACAACGTAGAGACTTCCGTTTACTATCTTCTCTTTTCTCTATTCTCTTTGATCCTCTCTCTCCTTACTATTTGAAAGAAAAATTCAAATTTCTACGTGATAATCACAATCGTCAGCTTCGTTCTCACGATTCTTACCTTCTTTCTGTCCCTCTTCATACTTCTGGTTTCGTTTCTAATTCTTACTCTGTTCAAGCTGTTCGACTATGGAACAAAGTACCCGAAAACATTAGGAAAGCTGCCTCTAAACTCAACTTTAAGACTCGTCTACGTGAGCACATATTATCAGAAGGTCTCTAAGCCGCTAGTTCTGGTAACATCTGTAATGCACTATATATATATTTTTTTTTTATATGTTTTATTATATTTGTATTTATTATTTACATTATTTATAGTTATTTATAGTGATATTTATTTTGTAGACACATTGTTATGTATATGTTTAATTATTCTATAGTTTTATAAATATATTGTGTTATTTATTTATTACCGCCTTCGCAGATTTCTGATTGCCCTAAAGGTTGGCTGGCAGAGAATGCCTACAGGCATTAAGTCCGCCTTTTGTTCCACGCACTTTGTGGTAAACAATAAAGTTTTTTAAATAAATTAAAATAAAATATAAAGCTGAACAGTTTGTTTGTTTGATCCGGCTAATCTAAGGAACTACTGGTTCGAATTTAAAAAATATTTTTGTGTTAGATAGTCCTTTTATCAAGGAAGGCTCTAGGCTGATTTTTATTTATTATATTTTTATTATTTAAACGCGGGTGAAACCGCGGGGCACTGCTGGTATTATATATTTCGCTAAGGTCTCCGTTGTTGATCACTATCAGTAACAGCCTGTGAATGTCCCACTGCTGGGCTAAGGCCTCTTCTCCCCTTTTGATGAGGAAGTTTTTAATCTTATTCCACCAAGCTGCTCCAATGCGAGTTGATGGAATACACATGAGACAGAATTACCGTGAAATTTAACACATGCAGGTTTTCGATCACGATGTTTTCCTTCACCGTCACGAACGGGATTAATTATTATAATCACCAATTAGGCACATGAAATCACCGGTTAAGATTCACGCGTTTTTACCACTGGGCCATCTCGGCTTCACTCCGTTGTTGATTACTAACCACTTATATAATGCCGGCGGGATCTGTATCGCGTGAAGTACTAACAATATCAAAGCTTTGTAATGAAAAATTCCACGATCATCATCTTAAACGTAGATATCGCGTTGCAATAATTATTCGCTTTTGTGATTCCGCAACGGTGAAACGGCAACAAAGACGAAATTGGATAAATGTCGAGTGCATTTATTGTAGTCGATGAACTGTAACGTTTATTATTTTAAAATGTATGATTAACGATGTATTTTTTTACAGATATGATACTACTATTTTAAATATGGAATTTGTATAGCTTATATAATTTAATAATACATATAGCCGAATACTGAAACGTCATTAATTTTAAATTTAGTATGCGAAATTATATAATTAATGGCTATATTAATTATAAAATTAATGAATATATATCTATACATATAAATAAAATTGGGGTGTCTGTTTTTAATATTGAAATAACCGCTTTTTACTATATGCATATGAATATATATACGGTACATACACCGAAATAACATTTTTTACAATTTTTGTCTGTCTCTCTGTCTGTATGTCTGTTTGGTCCAGCTAATCTCTGAAATGGCTGGACCGATTTGGACGGGACTCTTATTGGCAGGTAGCTGATGTAATAAGGAGTAACTTAGGCTACTTTTATTTTAGAAAAAAATTATAATAAAATTAAAAATGATTAACTTTTTTGTTAAATTCTACGCGGACGAAGTCGCGTGTACAGCTAGTAAAAAATAAGGAAGGAAACAGGCACAACATTCATCTAATCTACCAGATATTTCCATAAAAAAAACCATGAAAATATATACTCTTCTCATATTTCCCACCAGAAAACACCTATTCATAACCGGTACAGATTCTATTTACGACGTACGAAAAAATCTAAAATATATAAATAACGAATTTCGTGTCTATTTTAAGAATATCTGTTTATTCTGGCGCACAACAGTGTCATATCGAATGATATGTGGGGGCAATATTTAACCAACATCCTAAGATTTCAATCTAGCACGCCCGGTAAAGAAGAGAGCGTGACTCGAATTGAAAACGACGTTATTGGAAAAATTTCGTTAAGGAAAGTAACTTTAGTTATTTCAGAAAATTTATAAGAATTTTTAAAGACTTAATTAGTATTTCTATAACTAAATCATTGGTTGGAATTTCAATACATAATAACGACACCAAACAAAAATTAATTACATATTCTTTATTATTATTATTAGGAAAGATAAATGGATCGTAGCTAGAAAGACGGGCATGCACAAATTCCTACCACCAATTACCACATATTGAAATATATCCCATATAACCCGTAGTATCCGCGGGATAACTTAGGCAAGTTAAACTATTTAAACTAGAATGAAAGAATATATAAGACGGTAAAAAAACACGGTAAATTAAGTACATATCCGTTGATTTGATAAAAATAATAATATATGGGCTCAGTTTCTTGTCGGTACTTCGCGAATGAAGTTACATTTCGCGGTGGTAGCTTTAGATTCATTGTAATTCTGTATTCCGATGACTCCTTAAAATACATATAATAAAAAGAGTATTTCATATTTTTTATATATCTATAGACAGATAACATTTAACAGATAGAGGTAGCATTATCGAATAATCAACTTTAACTAACCCTTTAAAAAGTCATCTAAAGTGGAATAAATTGCAAATATTTACCTCAACGAAGAGGGGAGACCAAGAGGTCAAGATTTTGGCCAAGAGTGAGCTATTTAGAGCGTAAGTAACTCTGTCCGTCTGTTACGGTTTCACGGCTAGGAATATGAAACGATTTTAATAAATTTTGATATAAAGCAAGCTGGAATCCCATGAAAGGATATAGGCTATATATATACCTAACACTTTAATTCCTCATTTGACACACGTGCGAAGTCAAAAGCTAAGACTAGTTATGCTTTCACTGGTGACAGGGATTTGTGCAGTTTCGTCTGAGTAGTTACCACTCACTCATCAGATATTTTAACGCAAAACGGCTTTTTAAGGTTTGAAGGGTGAGTGAGTCTGTGTAATTACTGTCACAACGTAAAATCTTAGTTTCCAAGGTTGGTGGCGTATTGGCGCTGTAAGTAATGGTTAACATTTCTCACAATAAAATTATCTATGGGCGTTGGTGACGACTTATCATCAGGTGGCCCTTTTACTCGTCCGCTTACGTATACTATAAAACAAAATATAAATGTAATCGTTCCCAATGACAACCAGTCATCTATTATAAACAAATAAATGGTCAAGGAAACAAGATCATGAACGAGCATAAACAGTAAGTACCCTCCGTGAGGATTCAATCTCATCGAACCCCACTTAGCATACGCGCGTGATCGGAATGTGTTTAGATAGCGATCGTAGCTAAATTTGATGATAGGTGAGTTTATTGGAAACATTCGATGATATTTTTTAAGATGAAAATTTTATATATTATACTTGGTGGTAGAACTTTCTACATGCTCGTCTGGGTAGGTACCACCCACTCATCAGATATTCTACCGCAAAATAGCAGTACTTGGTAATGTTATGTTCCGATTTGAAGGGTGAGTGAGCCAGTGTAATTACAGGCACAAGGGACATAACATCTTAGTTCCCAAGGTTGGTGGCGCATTGGCGATGTAAGCGATGGTTAACATTTCTTACAATGCCATTGTCTATGGGCGTTGGTGACCACTTACCATCAGGTGGCCCATATGCTCGTCCGCCTTCCTATACAATAAAAAAAAAAAATTAAAATAAAAATACATTTCATTCGCATAGGTTAACTTCATTTAATAGAATCGTTATTTTACATTATATTTTATATTTATATTTTATTATATAGGAAGCCAACCCTGTATACAATTTAGTTTCTTATTTCATTGTATAATGGTAAATAACATAAATATAAAAATTGCATACCTCACTTATAGGCTAACTTAACATGCATAGAAACAAAAAATAGTATTATTTAAAAGTAGTAGTTTTAAAATATTGATAATGAAATTAAATAAAGTAAATAAACAAAATAGTCATCCATCTTTAAAAATAATAATTCTACGTTTCTCCCGTTCTCGTTGAAATACGGGACAAAATGTAGCCTATATTACTCTCTGATAATGTAGCTGTTTATTGGTGAAACTATTTTAAAATCGGTGTCGTGGTTTAGGCCTGATTGCGTAACAAACAAACTAACTTATCCATTTATAATATTAGTTGAATGTCAAGATACTACTTCGTAGATTCTATACACAATACCTACTAGATTGAAACTAGACGTAGACTTATGTTAATAAAATACAATAACATTCAAATATTTTATATAACTATAGGGAATTTAATTTAATTTTTGATTAAGATCAATTAAAATTTTGCAAACTATTACTAAAAACTTCAGATTAAAATAATCACTTACAAATAAGTTAAGTTTTACTTGTCACACTATAAATCTGTCGCCTGAAGTTTCCTAATCTCGTTCTTATTTAACAACCATAGTTCGACTGCGACAACTGTAGGTCATTTAAGTATAATCGTCTTTTAAACCAGCTAGCACTGCTAAAATAAAAGATAATTTAAAGAAAAACACTTTTTTATTTAAATAAACTGTATCGAAAAAGTATATGAGACTTTAAATAGTAGGCTTCTTATCTCGTGTAATTGAATTGTAATTTGTAAATAGATAAAATAATCGCAAAAATAGTAGCCAGTTTTAGACACCTAAATAATGATAAGTCCCAATTTATTTAAATTACAAAATATAAATGTATATAGAAAGAAGGGTGTTTTTAGGTTGCGCTCTTCGTAATATAAGACTGCAGCGAAGTTTTGGTCCGAGCCCAAAAGCTGATCTATTTTTGGACGTAGTTGTAAAAATAGATACACGAAGGCTTCTATTAGTTTACATTTAACAACCTAAGTTTAGAATGTGTATCAATTATAATCATGAACAATTTAAAATGGTGTCATCAATTAAATTATTTTAACTTATAAAAAGTATCATATCAAGTTCATATAAACCGCGGCTGTTCCCGTGTGCGGGTGATAGTTTTATGAATAGCAAGCATTCGTCTTTCTTTGGAATTCAAGCATGAACTCTCATACACACAACTCAAGCAGTTCACTGGTTTAGTAAGCCTGTTCACTGTAAGCTTATTATGTAATAATCGTGCATCGTGTCGTTTGCTCTTCGGATGTATTTTTGTGTATGTATTGTTGTTGTTGTAGTGTTGTGCGTGTGTGCGTGCACTTCCATTGATCTGACTTTGACCGAACCGAAACTAGATCGTTGTGTTTGTAAAATATATATGTACCTATTAGATTTAATTCGATTATGATGTAGGGACAATTTATTAATAAAATTGACACCCTGATGTTATTCGTTTGTCCTTAGAACTTTAAAGCTACTTATTAAGTATATCTGGTTTAATGTATGAGATAAATTTTAAAATATACATGTGTACGTAAATGATGTCAATTTTCCTTATAAAAGCTCATTGTACTTCCGATATGCTTCTGATACAGGATGTTCGTTTCATATATAAAACATTTTAGTGCCTTTTTATCTTTTGGTTGTTTTAAAAAAGGGTCTTTTTTATTCCACTTTGATCTCCTTTATCTAACATTTTACGGTCAGTGTCGCTATAAGCTCTTCAATACACGATTTATATAATACTAGGTGTCCGCTGTGTCTTTACCCATTTGAATATATTATTTTAATTCATTGAAGTATATCGCATATATCAATTCTACATAGTATAGCCTACAGGTATGTTCTTTGCTTCTATTATTATAATATAAATAATAATAATAAGTGATAATACTATTTAATTAAATTTACAACGAATATCGAACACAAATATACAACTCAATCGAATAGAGATAGCAAGATAACTTTCTCTCTCTCCTTTAATATGATAAGTCAAATTTTGGCAACTGCATTCAATTTTAAATCCTTATGAGTGTTAAAGTAAACAGACCGTGTTGACCGATCGTAATCTATCCCCGTTTTAATAAGCTTTGAAATCGAAACCGTGCAAATATTTGCCGTCTCGTTTTATCGTAACGGAACGTGACCGTATGAAAAGGATGGAGATCTTAGAATGAGTGCTAACATCGTTTGAAAGATATTAAAAGTCAATGTGTCGTTTAAAGCTTCCAGCTTCATTTATTATATCTGCTAATAAAATTGACAAGATATATGTCCGTTTTGATTACTATAGTTATAAAGTGATGGGTAATGTTTGATAAAATTTCTTGATTTTATACATATATAAAATAACAAACTTTATGATTTACCAGTCTCAAAAATCAGCTGGAAATATTTTCTTTATTATTTGAAAGATAATAATCTTAATCTTTTAGCTACTTATGGAAATGATTAAGGAGGATGACAATGTTTATTTCACACAAATATATTAAAATTTTAATGCAAGCTAAATCGAGACTAATTTGAGAATCAAACCAATCGTTTTTTTGAAAAAGTATGTTGGCATGGAAATAATATGTATACGATTAATTGACATCGACACCGACGAATCACATAATAATTAACAAAAAATAAATGAATAAAGATGCAATGCATTAAATAAATCTATATTAATATTATAAATGCGAAAGTAAATCAGTCTGTTAGGCTTTTACCGCTAAAACACTGAATCGAATTTGATGAAGTACGAAGCAATCTTGAAACCCAAAGAAGGACATAGGCCATTTTTATTAGGTCGGCACGCAGCCGAAAACTAGTAATTAAAGATATAAACTGAAAGAAAAATCTTAAATTACAAACTAATCATGAAATCAAGTAATATTCAAGTAATTGTTCATTCTTTTCTAAGTCCTAAGTCGTTGAGAAGTATTTCAAGTAGCTCGTCTGTATGCCTCTAGAAAAAATCGTGCAACGCCCATGATCATTAATGAACTTTTGTAACGTTTTGAGATCATAGGCGTAGCAGAATTGAAGATTGATTTCGTTTCACTTCATATCTAAATCATGTGAATCACTTTATAGATAAATAGGTATTTTATACTAGCGTTTTGCTCGCGGTTTCAACCGCGTAGTTCCTGTTCCCGTGGTATTACAGTGACAAAATGTAGCTTAAATGTTACTCGCTAATAATGTAACATCCCATTAGTGGAAGAATTTTTAAAATCCTTTTAGTGGTACTTGCCCGTGTTTAAACCCACAATCATCGGTTAAAATTCACGCGTTCTTAACACTGAGACATCTCGGCTCACTTTTAATTTAAAAAAAATATGTAAATAAAAAATTATCATCAAATCGCTAAAACTGATACTACAATCAGATAAATTATATGATTACTAAACGTATCGATGAAGCTGAGTATTTACACAAACATTATGAACACTCCGACGTAGCCGTGATAACCATCGCAGTAGCACTTTCGCTCCGTCCACTGGAGCATACGTTTACACGCTATTTCCTATTCGAAACGAATTCGAATACAATTCGACTTATGCTAAACTAAACTAAACAGCATTGCATATTATTACATTAATTGAACATATGTATTATAAACTTTACCATCCGTGACAAATGTTGATTATCCGGAAAGTAATCGCCTTGAAAAATCAGTATTAAATTAATTATTATTAGAATTACATATACAAATTATACAAAAAACAACGATCACCTTGTACACTTGTATGTTCTTCTACAAGATGTAACAAAATAAGTGTCCGACCCGTGAAGTGATTATTAGGTATCGTGAGTCGGTTCTATTTATATGTTTACACATTTTTAGAATATTATGCAAAAAATTACCCCGAATCAAATTTAATTTAACTAAATAAAGACAATTACATTGCATAGAGATCATAATACGTATCTTGATACATAAAAAGGCAGTATCTAATGACCTAGCAATTTCTTATTTAACGAATAAGTATTTTTATTTCAAGAAATACATTAAATTTTATATAAAAATATCAGTTTGAAGTTAAAGCAGTGTTACAAACACGACGTGTATACACTTTCGCTTTGTTCAACTGCTCGTAAATTTTGTTTACACGCGTCAAGATTTTTTTTTTAAATTTATAATAGGAAGGCAGGCTAGCGACGCGGACGGCGCAACCTGATTACAAGCATTTCGAGTAAAAACCTAAACATTCTTTGTACACGTACGCTCTTACAAGTAATATTAAATTCGTCATCTTAAAGGATAATATTGTACGTAAATTTCTTTGCGACATATTTACTATACTCTTGAAAACATATTATGTGTATTTAACATATTATGTACATTAACGATATTATTATCTATATGAGAAGTCATAAATATTTATACCTACATAAATATTGCATAGGTAGGCGGACGAGCATATCGGCCACCTAATGGTAAGTGGTCAACAACGCCCAGACATTGGCATTGTAAGAGACGTTAACCATCGCTTAAATCGCCAATGCGCCACCAACCTTGGGAACTAAGATGTTACGTCCCTTTGCCTGTAATAACACTGGCTCACTCACCCTTCAAACCGGAACACAACAATACCAAGTACTGCTGTTTTGCCGTAGAATATCTGATAAGTGGGTGGTACCTACCCAGACGCGCTTACACAAAGCTCTACCACCAAGAAAATCCAAGTAATCTGATTTAGTAACGTTTTAACGCGAAAAATAAATACGGACAGTAATAAAAACAGGACGCAGTATAGCAATGGAAACCCACGATTTATTATTGTGATTGTATGATATTTCAATATATGTTAAACAATAACTAATAATACATGTCTTACATTTATCTTCTCGACTCTAACGGAAGAGATGTTCAACTTACTCGATTGAATCTAATATATATAACCTTCAAAGTATAAAAATAATATTTAAATATAACAATCTGTGCTCACAACTTTTGAAAGAGAAAACGTGATAAAGTCCCTCGATACATCGTCCCGGGGACGTAGTTTGTCGAACATAGTTTTTTTTCTTCGCTCGACCCAATTTTATAGAGGATCAATGCTGTGAAAATAAACTTAAACAATAGAAGTTAAGCGATAACGCTCGAATAACTTTTATCGGATGTAGAGAAATGAAAAATCTAGTAACATAATACATAAACGATACGATTTTATTAATGAAAATTACAGGAATATTTGAATACGAGATTTGAATACGATCGTCTAGATCTGGCCCGAATGGTAACCTAGCAACTGTTATCTGCCAGTCTCGTTTACTCGAGTAAAACAGATCTGACAGGACCGCCGTTACCGAAATGAAGAGGTAACCGACGGATGTCATGAACAACGTGCTATGTGTTAGGTGGAGCGTTACCCAACTGGTGGTTGAAGTATTCTCCTAGCCCGAATACCTACGCCTACTGAAGATCATGCATGAAATCAATAGATAAAGAAGATACCATAGACGCCCCTTTATATTAAAAATGACCAGTAAAATCATTCTGTTAGACCTTATCCTGTAACCACCTTACTGGTGGTACAGGCATAGTAAAAATATATTGATTGATAAAATTCCATGCGATACTTTCAGACCTAAATCTGAAGCATTCATAACTATATAATTCCTAGTGAGACATTGCAATGCCTCGGAAAGCATGTTGATTCGTTGTTAATCTACCTTAGGTATCTTTGATCGTAGCGGATCATCGTCCCATTCGAACTACGAACTATACAGGGTTATTTGTAATGACCCAACAACCTCGTAGAACGAGATAGCTAACACCATAAGCAACAACTTTTGTTCTACGACTTTTGATAATTTGTTAGATTTTATTTTCATAAAAAAGTAAGTATTAATTTAATTTCCCGCTTCAACGTTTATAAATCTATGCGCATCGCAAAGATCGACGCGTCGCGTCGCCCTTTCGTCTATGAATGAAATATAGATCTACAAATGTTACGACAGTACTACAAAAACTTGAAAATTATTATTTTTTCATGTATTGAGTCATGCCCGAAGTCGTAGAACAAAAGTTGTTGCTTATGATGTTAGCTATCTAGTCCTGAGGGGTTGCTGGGTAATTAAAAATAACCCTGTATACTACTACGAATGATAGAATAGAGACCACTCTCTGTCTCAGTGACTTGTGTTAAAGCAAGAACTTCAATACGATGTCGCCCTGAGGTTGGCTAATCTAAGTCGAGACCGTGGTTGATTAATAGTCCAATGATACAAGCGCTGTTTAGCGATGTGGAATTCGCAAGTTCGATCCCTTCGGACTTCTGGCGCATTCCACTCCTAGCACGAAATCAATAATTTACTATAACAAAAAACGATTCTAACGGCCGAATACTGAAACGTCTTTCAAAATGAAGTGGGACTTAATTATTTGGAACGTCATTAATTTCAAAATTTCGCATACTAAATTTTGAAATTAATGACGTTCCAAATAATTAAGTCCCAATCATATTTAAATGACGTTTCAGTATTCGGCCGTAAGTAATTCTGTACATAAGACTCATTTACATTTGTTTTTTAAATTTTAAACAAAAATATCACAAAACGACTCATGATTTTCAACTTCATATTATATTGTCCCCATAAATCTTAATCTGAACTTGGTTTAATACAACTTAGGTTTAAACAACTTGTATCTAAGTTTCACTATTAGGAGAGAAACATCTTTAACGACTCTGTAATAGAGTCGAAAATGGCTTTGAACTTTAAACGTTAATTATTATATGATATCGAGCATTCTCGGTGAAGTCTCGAGAATTTTCTCAAGTTATAAGTACTCAGAAGTATCTTACAACTGAGATTATGATAGTTAGATGACTAGTATTATATATATTTTTTTCATAGGAAGGCGGACGAGCTTATAGGCCACCCGATGGTAAATGGTCACCAACGCCCATAGACAATGGTATTGTAAGAGATGTTTACCATCGCTTACATCGCCAATACGCCGCCAACATTGAGATCTAAGATGTTATGTCCCTTGCGCCTTTAATTACACTGGCTCACTCACCCTTCAAACCGGAACACAACAGTACCAAGTACGGCTGTTTTGCGGTTGAATATATAATGAGTGGGTTGTACCTACCAAGACGAGCCTGCACAAAGCTCTACCAAGTAAATATTAGAACATTATACATATAGTATAAACATTATATGTACTACATAAAATAACATTCAATCATTCTTATTGTTATAGTTCAATGGTAAGAAAAACTTGAATAATAATAAGTTTGATGTTTCAAATCCGGGAGAAGAGTGTACTTAAATGAAATATAATATATATATTTTTTTAAATTGTAAAATGTATAAAACTTTCTTTACCATTTCTATACTTCGATCGTATAACAAAAGTCAGACAGATACTACCTCAGTGACAACTACGCCTAATATGTTACAGTAAAGCTTGTTGAGCGAAATTTACAATAACTTATTATATACTGTGACATATTTAGGTCAGGTTTGCAGTTCTACGGAATGTCTAGACCGGGTTCACTCGTCGCAATGTAGTGTGTCCTATTTGTTAAGCATAATATGTGTAGTCTGAAATTTAGTCCACCAACGTGTATTTGGTTTGAGAGGAATTACATTATTGCAATATACATAATCTCCAGTACGAACCAATTATAGTATATTAAGATTGAATGAAAAATTAAAAATCGAACATTGTTTCATTATAATTACTTGCATTTATTTATTATACAAAACTAAATAGGTACATGTTTTATTCTCTCGCAAGCAATCTAACAAAATTCAAGAAGAAAAACTTACGAATATTCATATTTATAAATATTCAGTATATTTATAAATATGAATATTCGTACGGTAACGGTTTTTTTTACAATGTATTATCAACCTTTATCACTACATTAAGAGTAAACCTAATTATTTTTTTAAAAATCCTCCCTTAGTGTAACACCAGCTGTGCAACATGAACCCATGTGCCAATTTTAATGGTGTTAGCACCAGTATTTTGGGCTGTACGTTGATAAATCAGTCAGTTATTATATACATATATAAATGTATTTCAGTACCAATCATCGAATTCACTAGCATTAACAACACAAGTATCATATATCGATAGCACATTACTCGTAACAGAGCTCAGTGGCGACAAACTATCGTATTCTAATTCGCGTGTCACCTTATATTCTGGAAGAGATCGTCGCTTCAGCGAGAAGCCGGTTAATATACTTCATAAAATTGCTATATATTATTTACTTTTTGGAACAAAATGCATAGTACGGTAACAGCCTGTGAATGTCCCACTGCTGGGCTAAGGCTTCTTCTCGTTTTTTTAGGGAAAATATTTTTGGAGCTTATTCCACCACACTGCTGCCGATGCGGGTTGGTGGAATATACATGTGACAGAATTTCAGTGAAACTAGACACATGCAGGTTTTCTCACGATGTTTTTTTATTACAAATTAAGCACATGTAATTCAGTGGTGTTGCCCAAATTTGAACCCACGATAATCGGTTACAATTCACGCTTTCTCACAACTCGGCTTTTACATACAGGTTTCGGCATTCGGCTTTGGCATAATACAGCGTTATATAGTTTGTGAGTTTCGATATTTGACATTTAATAACGTTTAAGCGATTGAACGTATTCTAATACGATAGAGCATAAATATCGACGCGAAATCAATCAAATAGTAATACTATATAATGTTATATAAAGCGAGCGAAGGGAGACTAGTATTATATTATTACACAATAATAAACACCTACAACTGTAATAAGAATAAATTCTATTTTTACTTTGTGTCTACACAAATGTTCTATATTTTTTTTTATTGTATAGGAAGGCGGACGAGCATATGAGCCACCTGATGATAAGTGGTCACCAACGCCCATAGACAATGGCATTGTAAGAGTTGTTAACCATCGCTTACATCGCCAATGCGCCACCAACCTTGGGAACTAAGATGTTATGTTCCTTGTGCCTATATATTTTTTATTGTTAAACAATGTTGTGTCTTCTTCTTTCGTATATCGAATCAATGAAGACAGAAAGGGAGGTTTCAGCGTTTAACTAAACAAACGCTAAGCGACGTTTATAAGTAAGATCGAAGCTAAATCACCTTCGTCTATCGGACTTGGAAATGTCAAAGGATGATATATGCTATACAATCGACCGTAGATTGCGTATATAACACTCAACGGAGACTCTAGGTTGCGATGCTCTTGTGAACGTAATCACATTATTCAATCATTATCTCAGTGACAACATAGATAACTAAACCAACTCATCGTTTTTTTTAAACGCAAATAGTATAATAGCTATTCTCTAAGAACAAGCTCACAAACGCTAAATTATCGACGAGTCGGTTTGCCTGGTTGGTAAGACGCTTGCCTTACACGCCGCAGGTCGTGGGTTCGCCCAGGACAGACATTTGTGTGCATGAATATGTCTGTTTGTCCTGAGTCTGGGTGTATTTATCTATATAAGTATTTATTTACAAAATAAAAGTTGTATATGTAGTATATCAGTTGTCGGGTTTCCATAGTACGAGCTCTGCTAATTTTGGAGTCAGATGGCCCTGTGTCCCAATGTCCCGGGTTATTTATAGGATATTTAAACATTTAATATTTATACATAATTATATATATTAATTAGTTGAATTTTATTTAATTATTAATTCCAATTTTATTATTTTATTGTATTTGAAATTTAATTTTAATTTAATTTATTATTTGTTTAATGTAATTTTAAATTGTTAAATTATTAATTATTTACCTAACTGAATTATTTTTAAAGCATGCCGTGTACACATGTGTTGGAATGTAATTTGCAATTGCTTTTGGTTCTTAATTATGTAATTCTAAGTCTTGATTACATTCCGTTTTGTGTAACTTAATAAATAAATAAACTGTCAGAAATTGAAATGTGACATTAAATATAATTATTATTAAACACTACACGAATCTGATTTTTGGTGGTAAATCGAAATACGAGGTGAGTTCCACTCGATTATCACTGGTGATAACGGAACATGATATGAAAAAAAAACCCAATCACTAGTGTGCATAACCATTTTATTATTAATAATAATAAATAATTCATTTAAAGAAACTAGTAACCCCTCAGGCGTTAGGTATAAATAAATAGCCTGTACCTCTCCTTTCAATCTAGCGTCATACCAAAGTTTACCAAAATCTTTCTCGTTGAATATATTATATCGTTTAAAAGCCTATCAATAAAAGCTGACGTCACCTCTACAAAATATATGAAACACAACTATGATAAGAGTATGTGTACATCCTTCTGTACCAGCTATACAAAATCTGCAGACCTGCGTGAGGCATCAGGGAGGTTCCGTGGTGGACTTGTCGTTCGCCACCCCTGCCGCTGCACGCAGAGTAAGAAATTGGAGGGTTGAAGAAGAGGTGGAGACTCTTTCGGACCACAGATACATCCGATTTGAGATCTCCAACTCTCACAACACAGCGGAACCGCTGCGGGTGCCAACCAAGCTCCCTAGGTGGTCCTTAGGCCAGCTGGATCGTGAGCTGGTCAGGGAGGCTGCCATCGTGCAGCGGTGGGGTTCTTCGGGAAGGAGCCAGTATGCCAGCGTCGAAGAGCAGGCGGGCCGCATGTGCACCGCCCTGCAGGAGGTGTGCGATGCGGCCATGCCGAGGACCCGGCGAAGGACACCGCGACGTCAGGTATACTGGTGGTCGCCTGAAATTGCAGAGCTTCGGGCGAAGTGTAACCGGGCGCGGAGGGCCTACGTCCGCTGTCGAAGGCGAAACGGCCTCAACGCAGACCTGGAGGGACAACTGCTGGGCGTCTATCGCCAGTTGAAAAAAGAGCTGCACCTGACGATATTACGGGCCAAAGAGCGAGCGAGGGAAGAGCTGTTGGTGGCTCTAAATAGGGACCCATGGGGGCGAACTTACCGTGGTGTGCGGGGAAAATCCCGCAATCATGGGGCTCCCGTGACGGAAACGCTGCCACCGGAGCTCCTCCTGCGTCTGATTGGGGATCTGTTTCCCCACCCAGGCGAGCACGTCCCACCACAAATGGCTCCTTGCTCCATGATTGAAGAAAATGTGGCACCACCACAAGTCACGGAGAGAGAGATGGAGATGGTCCTCGACCGACTGAGAGCCAGAACCACAGCACCGGGTCCGGACGGGGTCCCGGGTCGTGTTCTGCGCGATGCCCTCGAACACCTAGGTGGGAGGCTTCGGGAATTGTTCGACAACTGTCTTCTCAGCGGGCAGTTTCCGAAGTCATGGAAGGAGGGCAAGTTGGTCCTGCTGCCGAAGGAGGGACGTCCAGTAAATTCTCCTTCTGCTGACAGGCCAATTGTACTACTGAATGAGACGGGCAAGCTCTTCGAGAAGATTATCGCTGCCCGTCTTACTCAGCACCTCGAAGAAGTGGGACCGGACCTTTCAGAGGCTCAGTACGGCTTTAGGACGGGTCGTTCAACCATCGACGCTCTGGACGCCCTGAAGACCCGAACCACGGAGGCGGTGGCCCGAGGGAACGTGGTCTTGGCGGTATCGCTGGACGTGGCAAACGCCTTCAACAGTCTTCCTTTTGAGACTATAAGAGAGGCACTCCGATATCACAGGGTGCCTTCCTATCTCAGAAGGCTGCTGGGAGCATACCTTCAGGATCGGGTGGTCCTATGGGAGGGAGCTGATGGGCGACTTGTCCGGCGTCAGGTAGGCTGCGGCGTCCCACAGGGGTCTGTTCTCGGCCCAATCCTATGGAACATCGGTTTCGACTGGCTCCTGCGAGAACCCGTCCTTCCTGGAATGGGCGTGCTATGCTACGCAGATGACACGCTCATCACGGCGATTGGGCGGAATTTCGAGGAGGCAGCCCGCCTGGCTGAAGTCGGAACGTCGCTTACGGTGGATCGCATAGGTATGTTGGGCTTGAGGGTGTCCATCGGTAAAACGCAGGCTCTCTTATTCCACGGTCCACGTCGGGGCCCCCCGCGTGGAGCACGTATTACTGTCCAGGGGACGGTGATAGAGGTGAAGGCTCAGATGAGGTATCTGGGTCTGAATCTCGACGGTCGATGGAGCTTTGGGCAGCACTTTGTCCAACTAGGTCCGAAGCTCATCAATGCTGCTGCCGCCTTGGGCCGCCTCCTTCCCAACGTAGGAGGGCCGGGATCATTATGCCGGAGTCTTTACGCTGGAGTGGTGCGCTCTATGGCACTGTATGGTGCTCCCATATGGATCGACGCTCTCAGTGCTCGTAATAAGACTCTTCTGCGGAGACCACAGAGAGTCATAGCGGTGAGAGCGATACGTGCCTATCGTACGGTGTCGTGGACGGCAGCGACACTTCTGGCAAGTGATCCACCCTGGGAACTCCAGGCTGAGGTGCTCGCGGAAGTGTACCGGTTCCGGGTGGAAGCCAGGGCGAATGGCGACCGTCCTGGATCAGCGGAGCTGGGGCGAATCAGGACTTTAGCCCAACAAGCCCTGATTCGCAGATGGGGGGAGGACCTGGGGTCTCCATCGGCAGGGCTGGCGACAGTGGAGGCTATTCGGCCCCATTTTAATCGCTGGGTAACAAGAAGATGCGGCACACTCACGTTTAGGTTGACGCAGGTGCTTACCGGACATGGTTGTTTCGGTAAATACCTTCATGGGATAGCGAGGAGGGAGGCATCACCCTCCTGCCACGAGTGTGGTGCGCCACTGGACACGGCGCTTCACACCCTGGTGGAGTGTGCTGCGTGGGGGCCCCAAAGGCATTCCCTGGCAGCGATGGTTGGCGCAGACCTCTCGCTGCCGAGCGTGGTTAATGCTATGCTTGGCAGCGAGAAATGCTGGGTGGAGATGGTCTCTTACTGCGAGAGCGTCATGTCGCAGAAAGAGGCCGCGGAGCGTGACCGTGAGGCATCTGCCTCCGCTGATCCGCTCCGCCGAAGAAGACCGGGGAGGAGGCGTCGGCGCTATGCGCACCTTCTCGCCCCGCCCTAAGCCGCCAGGGCTAGCTGGGTTCTCTGTACTGCGGGAACCCAATTATGAAAGGAGGCCCGCGTAATCGGGCCAACCGTCGGGGCGTCGCGGTAGTATGCACAAGCGATCCCGTGCCGCTCCACCAAAGACGATAAAGGTACGCTGGTTTTTTAGTGGGTATTCCGGAGCCTTCAGCAATGGCGAGCCCCACATACCCCCCCACTCCATGTGGGGGAAACGCGTAAATGCGTTTTTCCAGCGAAAACAAAAAAAAAAAAAAAAAAGCTATACAAAATCTCGATATTTATTTATTTATTTAGTGTACAGGAAACAAACAGTGAAATAATTACCATAAAATAAAAAAAATATAAAGCAATTCTTAAACCAAAACATATTCAACTGTAGAATACGCAAACAGCTTACACCGTTCGATTTAACAGTGAAAACATCACAAATTTTATTTATTCTCCTCCTCCAACGGTTATTTGAATTTCTTAACGGTAAAGGAACACTAATAAAACAATTGAACAAGGGTACTGATAGTACTAGCTAACTGGAAAAAACTCACGGACCAAAATGACGTAACTTTCTCAGTAATAACACACGCCCAATAACACAAATCGATAAGGTCGATTTTCCAAACGAACATTTCCAAACATTTCAAGCCGATAAGATTGAATTTCCAAACAATACGCGAACAAAATTGCACCTTCACATGCTCTCTTTCAAGTTAACTTATTATAAATTGTCATAAATTCTAACATACAAGGAGGGAGCGAGTAATTCAATCGAGTGTACCCACAGGTCCATTGTGGGTTGATAAGGAACCCTCAATAAAAAACCGTCTGGTAACGAAAGGCGAGGGTTGTCAATAATTTATTATAATATATATATAAGAATTGATTTATTTGTTAATAATAATAATTATTATACAGTAATTTTTTACAAAACAGTTTAAGATATTTTTGAAAATATAAAACCTAATTTACAAGATACACGGCGGACAATTCAGTATTCGAAATTTAAATTAACGGCGTCAAATAATTAAGTTGCACTTAATATTTGAATGACGTTTCAGTATTCGGCTGATAATTAGGTAATCTATTTTGCCGATTTGGTAAAAACGTTTACATATACACCTAAGGTAGTTATCGTAATAAGCTCACATTTAAAAAAAAAAACATGAAATAAACACTTCATGGATTTATTTAATTAATATAAAAGCGACAACCCTAGCACGAGTTCTTTGAGAGCATCCAACTATTCTGTAAGAGTCAGTTATGTTTCTTCAATTCAAGCGACGGCATAATATCTGTTGAAGTCGATAACTTATTTTTTAACAATATAAGAATATTTTTTTAATATAGAAGCATTACACTTCCTATCCGATCTTATAAGATCGGAACGATATTCTTAGACCTGAGAAGAACCGGCGATGGTAACTTAGGTGGATTAAACTATTACTGTTTCAAGTCTCGTCTTTCTGTACGTTATTTAGCTACTATACTTTATCAAAGGAATATCATTTAAATGTCCCACTAATCACGTTCAGTCTCAGATGCCACATCTCCTTTCGAGGATAATATTTCAAACGCTGATGAAATGCGAGTTGCTCGATACGCCTGTGGCATATTTTCATCCGACACATATAGGTCCCATACCATATCGTTTAGCTCGACATAATTGGCAGCACTGTTTGAATTCACAATCTTCGGATTCACGTTTTAGAACTACTAACGGCCGAATACTGAAACGTCATTCAAAATGAAGTGGGACTTAATTATTTGGAACGTCATTAATTTCAAAATTTAGTTTGCGAAATTTGAAATTAATGGCGTTCCAAATAATTAAGTTCCACTTCATATTTGAAAGACGTTTCAGTATTCGGCCATAAGCCTAGTATCTACAAAACTATCTCTACACTCTACAAAAAATATAAAAGTATTATTCCCTTAAAAGGTAATAATTAAAATACGGCCGTCCTTAATTATCCAATATAAATGCTCTTTTAAATAACTTTATTACGTTTCATACATTCCCTTTTAAATTTCCAATAAAGTGATTACACATCGCTCCGTTGACGATTCAATATAAATATCAATGAACGTAATACTATTAACTATTTAATATTCTTATGTTCCGTATCGAACGTACTGCGATCAGTAATTTTATGAAGAAAAATATAAAATTCACTTAAATTCTTTAAAAAAAGATAATGAATACGTTCGACCTCGTAAACTTGACTTCTCGTAAAATGATTGACTTATAAGTGACTAAGGTTGCATGTCAATGCATTAAGAAGAAATTTACCAACTTTTATTTAATTAATTCTAAAAAAAATAGGTTGTAAAGTCGGTTTACGGACGATAGTTTAACGTGACAACGTCATAACAGATCGATGCGGCGCAAGCGTACAATCAGCGTAACGGGACAATGAGTCATCCTTTTTGGTGCATGCAGCCAGCGTTCATCGATTAATTAGACGTTAACAAACACCACTTTATATTAAAATAAATGTCTTACAAATCACGTTATAGTCTACTTTTTTTTTTTTACCAAAAACAAACCATAAATAACCTCCATTGTTCCGAGCTGTCAAACTGGAATTGTCACATTTGACAGCTGTCAAAACGGTTGACACACACGTCCGGCATTCGCGTCCCCACGATGTAATTATAAAGATATAGATCACTCGTGACACGACGACCCGGTTGTTTAAGAAATTCGTTTTATCTTTTATCTAAAATTAGCGGTCGCGCTATCCGAGTTTTTTAATCTAGTTTTCGAAGTGTTCTTATAGATCATTTAACTTCCTTCTATATTATTAACATACGAAGCCAGTTGTGTGACTACTCAATGATCAGATGTTCAATACGTCAGGAACTGATTTAGACGACGGCCAAACTCAACGGAGACAAGACAACCGTGCCGATGGTATTATAGTGCAGAAATTCGTGCCGCAAGCGTGACTGCACTGTCTATTATATTAATCCCACTATGGGGTTATGTGGAAAGGCAATCGGAAACTTTTGGAGGAACGGGAAATGTAAACACAGGCATCATCCAAATTTTATCCCCTCGTGATTTGAACCTGGGACCTTGCTATCTTCACTTCACTTGAAAGCGCAAAATGATTTTCTTCTACGAATTTAAATTATGCCTTATAATAAGCACAAAACAGAATAAGTTTGTATAATATCAAGCACAAAGTACAATACAGCATTATCGTGTAAAAATCGTACAAAAAATTAAGGCAATTTACTTCCTGAAAAGACGAATAATCTCTCATAGAAATAACATGAAAGAAATTATTTAAAAAACGAATATAAAATTTAAAGTTACATTATTCTTACTTAACGGGCAATACGGATGACAAAGCAACTCTTGAAATATGTTCGCAAGTAATTGTGGCCGAGTTAAAGAGTAGCCGAATATGTTGGAATGTTTACGGGTTCACGGGCATTGGACGTAGTGTTGCCAGCGAACGAAAGAGTTCTACTTAACGACCATAGATTAAAGTCATTACTTCTAAATAAATAAAATTCTCGCAAGAAAGTTTTGATTGTTTTATTTTTTCCGATTCACCCTAATTAATTAACTTAAGCAATTAAGAGTGCAGTAACACTAAAATGTAGTTCTAGTGAAATTGAAAAACCCGTCGCAATTGAAAATGTACTTCATATTTAAGGTTTTGAAACTAAGACTGACATTTTTCATTGAGACGTTTAAATGGCGTAACCGTTTGTAGTGGGACAATCAAATACTTTAAATGCCAAGAAGACAAGAAATTAATTACCAAATTAACCGGTACTGGGACTTTGTGCGGATCCATTTGTGTGGATCGCACTCACTTAAGTACCGCCTTAAGTGTCTAGTTTTTTAACGTTACCGAGCGAATGTACACTATGACATATATGTGTATATTTTTAAATATATGTATTCTTTTATATTGTGTAGTAATAATAGTAATAACAGCCTGTGAATGTTCCACTGCTGAGCTAAGGCCTCTTCTCCTCTTTTTGAGGAGAAGGTTTGGAGCTTATTCCACCACGTTGCTCTAATGCGGATTGGTGGAATACACATTTGACAGAATTTCAGTGAAATTTGACATATGGAGGTTTCCTCACAATGTTTTCCTTCACCGTTAAGCACGACATGAATTATAATAACAAATTAAGATCAAGAAATTCAGCGGTGCGTGCCCGGGTTTGTACCCACGATCATCGGTTAAGATTCACTCGGTCTTACCACTAGGCAGACTGGCAAATATGTCTGCTTTTTCAGTGATCATTATTTTCACTAGATGGCTATAAAATAAGTAAAATTCACACTACGTATTGTACCGTTTCAGCGTAGCGACTAGCGAACACACATGAGTCAGGATAAATTCCTGATACTTTACCTTATCTTGAGAATTATGCCTCCACACGTAACAGGATTTTAGACTGTACGCGTATCAATTATTAGTAACCATTAAAGGTAACTTACCTGTAACAAGAAATAAAAACAATTAACAATAGAACATTACGTTAAAATTATAGTCATTAAATAAGACACTAGAAACAGATTCAGATCTGTGGATACGTGAATCTTTCGCCCGTGAAATATGCTATCGGTGGGTGTTACCTGCCCAGACGGGGTTATCTGATAAATAAGCTGAAATGGACGGTGGCTAGACCACATGAATATTTACCGAAGATTGTGGATTCAACACTGGAAACGCTCCAGTGAGTTTTCGAGTGCTTAAATTGTATTTATAATTCATCTCGTGCTTGACGGTGAAGGAAAACATCGTGAGGAAAACTGCATGCAAAAATAAATTTTGACAACAAACAGAGGCAGTCTGAACGCTTTCTGGGATTCTCTTATATGGCCATGTATATTGCCTCACAAAAAGAAGTTACTGATTGTAAGCATTCGAGTAACAGGAGTAATTATTTTGTGTTTGTTCCTTGTACCAATGTAATGAGTATCACATTTACACAGAAAAATATTTATATTTTCCTTTACTGTATTGGAATAGCTTGTTGAAAACTTTACATTCTTCACCTGCTAAATAAATAAAACATAACACAAAAAATACAAACACATTCCACTTTAAAAATTCATATAACAATAATTCAAAAATTAATTTAACTAAAATCTAGCGAGAAGCGCGTCGCTAACAATTATTTCCGCTAATATTAATTGGCTCGTTAATTACTTTCATCCATAAATCAGCGGTATCGCACATTTGTTACGCCGAGTCTTGATATTACTTTGTTGTTGAAGAATTAAAAATTATATTACATTTGAAAATACGTTAACACGTATTGTATAACGTGAATGTTATGGAGAGCCTATGCGACATTCATCGTAATCGATCTTATTTTTAAGAGAATAAATATCAATTTACCTTGTTTTGAGGTACTCAAACACCGAATTAGTATTTCTATTTTTTGTTTTTGTATAGGAAGGCGGACGATCGTATGGGCCACCTGATGGTAAGTGGTCACCAACGCCCATAGACATTAGCATTGTAAGAGGTGTTAACCATCACTTACATCACCAATGCGCCACCAACCTCCCAAGGTTATTAGTTCCCAAACTAAGATGTTATTTCCTCTGTGCCTGTAATTACACTGGCTCACTCACCCTTCAAACCGGAACACAACAATAGCAAGTACTGCTGTTTTGCGGTAGAATATCTGATGAGTGGGTGGTACCTACCCAGACGAGCTTGCACAAAGCTCTACCACCAAGTATAGTAGTCTGTTAATTAATCTTAGCATTTAATTAAAAGCAATGTCCTTGTCTATCAATTTAAACGACATCAAGAACACTATATCGCACGTGTAGGGTCGCACTGATATTATAACGCCGACAATTCCCATCACGGGAGCAAGTAGCTATCTCGTTATAGCGAACGTAAAACATGCCCATCAAAATAATACGCATCTAAGCTGAGAACGAGCGTCGAGCCACTAACACAGCGTTTTAATATGTTTCAATATTGCTGACTAAAGTAAAACTAAAGTTTTCTTATAGCAGAAATTATCTTTTATATTTACTTACATAATATGATTTAGTTAAGATTATGTAACAAATGAAATTCATTAAATTTCCTCTAAGTAAGTAGGTAATGTATCATTTTTAACGATAAAAGTTTGCTACTTAACTGTATCCCAAAGTTTTTAAGAGTAACCTATTAAGCATGTTGAGTGTATTAAAGTTATAACCAGTATATACCGGTTCAGAGTAACGACCATAGTTTGTATAAATGTAAGCAAGCTTCGAAAAATAAATATAAATTGAAAAATAGCTATTTGGAGTAAATATTGCAGTATATATATACATTCATATCACAATAAGATATTTTATATACCATATAATTGTACATGAATGTAGATTAAAAAAGTTATAAATTTAAAACCACACGAATATTGCCCACGACGACGTTCAATGGACGGGACGGTTCTGGTAAAAAAAAATTATAACTTGTCTTTATATATTCGTCCTAAAGCATAAGCTTTATATTTAGATTCCATGCATACTAATATATAATATTATTAGTCCAGCACTAGTGTGTGCGCAAACACAAGTGCATTTCTATGAGTTAGAGTTCAGGCGCAGGACAAAAGGCAAACAAACGATACGTTTACGTGCTTTCCGAGGCACGGGAGTGTAAAACAATTCCATTTTCCAAACTCAATAACATTGTATTGGCCCAACCTGGGATTTGAACCTAGAACCACTGGGTATGCGGCCTAACATGTAACCATTAGAACAACGAGGCAATCCATAATAATACGGGACGGGTAGCAAGTGTCTAATAACAACGAACCTATAAATATTAAGAACAAAACATATTTAATAATATACAAGCAATAATCGCTCCTTTACTAGCTCTTCAGTATAACCCATTTACAAATTTCTTACTGCACTCATCCACGATGATCACATGCCTGGAGGCAATAGGGCACGCTTGCTCCATAATTATAATACATGTACAGACATGTACATGTAATAACTAACTAACGCGACATATAACGATGTGTTCTCGTGATTTATAGACTTAATTTTACACGCTTACACACATATTTTCATAAGTTCTTATGAGTTTTGAAAATTACCATCGGGATAACTTTATCGTTACAATATTACACTTAAGCGTATCATAAACGTTGTTCTTATCAACAAAATGATAGTCTCGCGACTACATTTATTTATTTATTACATTATGAGAGCATATTGTTTTCTACTAAATACGAAGCTGAATTTCGTTTTTAATTAAACTCCATCTTGCTATTACTGAATACATAACATTATACAATATATTTTAATATTTCGGTACCGCTAAAATTAATCTGTTCAAATAAATAAACTTCCAAAATAAATATCCTTCCAATAAAAAAACTAATTAAAGTTTTATAAATTAATAATAATATTCTTATCCAAACCAAATCGTAATAAAAATATTTAATTTGTAAAAACGTATAGAGGTCTTATTGTACAGAGGTACTTGGTGGTAGAGCTTTGTGCAAACTCGTCTGGGTAGGTACCACCCACTCATCAGATATTCTACCGCAAAACAGCAGTACTTGTTATTGCTGTGTTCCGGTTTGAAGGGTGAGTGAGCCAGTGTAATTACAGGCACAAGGGACATAACATCTTAGTTCCCAAGGTTGGTGGCGCATTGGCGATGTAAGAGATGGTTGACAGCTCTTACAACGCCAATGTCTATGGGCGTTGGTGACCACTTACCATCAGGTGGCCCATATGCTCGTCCGCCTTCCTATGCAATAAAAAAAAAAAAGGTCTTATTGCGGACAACTTTTGTTTAGAGGACGTTACATCATAATTCATATTACCTAATATAAAGAGATAGGAATACGAAGCCTCCTGGTAATAAAGTTACGTGGTAATAGGGCTTTGTAAATGTCCCCCAGGCTTGGTACCATTTCTTTATTAGTTATGCTACAGAAAAAAATCATCATTCTAATGAACCATTGTTACTATCAGCTCAAAGAATATAACATCTAGGACGCTAAAATTCAAGCATTTGCTCGTGCATTTATGAAATATTAAAAAAATATATATAATACGACCAAGAGAAAATGCACAACGATCAACAACGTAAAGTTGTTTTAATAATAAACGTAATCAATGGCACCTGATTATTTAGCGAGGGGTTTCATTTAAAATTGTCGCTTGTTTGTTACAACGACGATCTAATTGCGTTCTTCCAATTCGAGAACTATAATTGAACGGGGTTAAAGTCATAGGCGACAAGAAACTTTAGAAATGAGTTCTCATCACTTCTGAACTCTTCAGTTATTAATAGAAGAAACAGTCACTGTGTGATTATATTTCGATATAAAGGTATAAGAAAAGTGCGCACAATTAATAAGCAATTATTATTATTGTACTTTATCTCTAATCATATATTTTTTTATGTCTTAGTAATGTATTAATTCTTATATATTATAATTGTAATTTTTGTAATTCTATATTTAATTTTAAATTATGAATGGATGTTATCTAATGTTATTTAATACTATTAATGATAATTAGGTATAAGTAATCTTGTAAACAAAGTTATGGACCTCGATGCCTGACAATAAAGATATTATTATTATTAAACTCTCCACGTGGCGAAAGATAAACGTCAGAAGTACGTGTGACCCCCACGTACATGTGAACATCCCCTCTCTATCCTCTATCTATAGGAGTAAAAGGATGTCCTTTTCTGTACCCGTTGCAACGTGTCGTTAGGACGTAAAATCTCAACATATCAAATCAAAATATTTTTATTCAAATAGATTTAATAAAAATACGAGTATTTTAAATTTTATTTACACCTTTAAATACGTATACTATTGGTATTCTTAGACGAAAAAGCTAATAATGAGCAGCAAATAATTTAATCTAATTTCATTTTTTCATTGTAATTTAGTTTGTAAAATAAATTGTCAGTACCCTCAATTCTGATACCACACCGTATAGGCGCATAGCAGGATATAAGGACGACTTTTATTGACATGTTAAGTTAGCGTATCACTGTTATATTATATACTTAGAAACACTTATTTTATATACGCATCTACACTTGTATACTATTATATAAAGCTAAAGAGTTTGTTTGTTTGGTCCGGCTATTCTCAGGAACTTCTGGTTTAAAAATTATTTTTGTATTGTATTCCTTTTATCGAGAAAGGCTCTAGGCTTATTTTTATTTATTACACGCGGGTGAAACCGCGGGCTACAGCTAGTATAATATAAAGAAAATGGTTTATAAGGTTGACATCCTAATAAATAAATAATCATCTGTTCACCAGCGATATTTAATAGTTACCGCTGTCGCTTGTAAATTAATATCGCCATTATTTAGCGAGTTCGCGGCGGTTTCCCCGTCGCCCCTCTGTTTTACGCCGGGGTTTAATTAAACCCATTTCTTTGGAGTCGAACTACAATTTTTCTTACAATAAAATTCGCCCTCGCAATGGTAACGTAATTAAATAGCGACGATAATTTCATTTGTTTTGTTATATATATACGTACTGATTTCGAACGTATTTATTAATGTGTTCGTAAAAATACCGCGTAATTGTAGATCAAAGTGCCATAGCATTGCATTTGAGGTATTGTTTAGCGTTCACATAATTGGTGAACAAATTGACTGGAGGTGGTTTATTACTACGATTAGCCGGCTCGCCGGTTTATGAGAGCAAAATAAACGGGTGGCGCAATTGAATTTTCGTGCACACTTGGAACTGTAATGTCGTGCGTAGTTGGCCAATCTCCTTTGATTATAAAAGCATGTGTGAAGCGTATTGATTTTGATTTTTGATGATTGATTAAATCGTAACTACTAAGTAAACTTTTATTTACTTCAGCAATCGCCTACTCTTTCTCTCCCATATTTAATATGACACACATTACATGTCCACCAATCATGTCCTCATTTACGGACGGGTTTCTCGAATTGGTCATCACATTGACACATCCATCATTCATTTCTTTTGTCCTCCCATTCTTGCCTCATCGCCATCCGCAATCATACCTCATACTCTTCTTGTAACATAATAATTCACTAGATATTAAAAACAAAACCTACTCATATGTATGAAAGAGACAAAAAACCAACTTATCGTTAGAACATGAATTTAAAACAGAATCATCATAAATTCTTATGCAAACGTTGTGGACAGAGCTTACAGCTGATTTCTGCCAACACGAGATAGAATTTGCATTTTGCATACATGAAACTGAAAATTTACGAACCTATATTAAAAATACAATGAAATAAAA
Organism: Nymphalis c-album; assembly: GCA_963151315.1. Classification (NCBI taxonomy): domain Eukaryota; kingdom Metazoa; phylum Arthropoda; class Insecta; order Lepidoptera; family Nymphalidae; genus Nymphalis; species Nymphalis c-album. The sequence continues at coordinate 1,340,886 of OY720612.1, forward strand.
ATAACGAAAATGCTATAAGAACAGATTAATATAAACAAAAAATGATTCACGCAAAACAATTCCTTATCGGTATAAAAATGTAAGAAGTAATAAGGCTGCATATTCCGTAAATCTCTGGGGGAAATATGTACATGGTTTCATAAAAGGATCCCAGAAAACGATCAAATTGCATCTGTTGCTAAATTAAAAAAAAATGAAAAGGACTATTTGCATGTTAAAGGTACAATACAATACATACAATTAGTAAGTTTATAATAGCAGAGCTTGGGAATGAAACGATCGTCTCTTGGCTATTTTTTTTTACTATTATTAAAAATTACAATGAAGGAAAAAATTAAAATACAAAACTAGAAATAAAACGCTGAGCTTCTTTTGCCTTTTCTCTGTAATTTTCTTAGACTATAGAAGACCGATAAGTATTACATTTTAACCACGAATAATCAAATGTAATGACAAAACATTGAATTAATTTGACATGAATCACACCTAAACAAATGTCCTAATTCCATGCTTTTAGGGATTAAGATTGTAACAACGTCGTCAAGAGATTCGTCGTTTGGCTATCAGGAATTTATGACGCCATACACCACCATGATTGGCGACAATTTAAAATCTATAAACGCTAACATGTACGTAACCGTATATGTCGTAAATGGTTGATCCTAAAATGATACTTATATATATAAAACACTATGAATATGAACTAGTTTGTTTTTTGTTTACTATCAATTAATACAGAATTAACAACTATTTTACATGCAACTAACACCGTCACGATAGTTTAATAATTTATAATTCAAATATGACGACAGTTACCTTCGCAGAAACGTATTCTATATGAAACTCTTACACATTCCTAAAGACTTAACCGGTGAATGCGATTTCGAAATTCGAATCCAGGCAAGCACAAATATATTTTCATGTGTTTAAATATGTGTTTGCAAATCAACTCGGAGGTAAAGGTAAACACAGTGAGGCCACCTGCATGTAGGTATCGGTCATCAGACACATGTGTACTCGACGGCATAAACTTCAAACATTTTCCTCAAAAGGACATCTCGTTAGACATTAACAGGCCATTAATTAACTTTACTGCCCCTTAAAGACACGCCACAAGTGGACGATGAAGATTAAAATATCAAACTTTATACGTAAACACGCATAATCGAAGCTATCTATCCGCTACAGATTTTAGTTTATAAACATATCATCCATAATTAATATTACTCGTCGTTAAACCAGAGTGTTATTATAAATATTCCGACGTTACACCGAACATTTATTTACGACTTCCGTCCATCTCAAACGGAATCACCATTAAATTTACTAGCGAAACGTTAACCGAATTACAATAATATAGTTAATGTAATATTATAATTTACGATATGATATAATTTATAATGGTTACTCTAGGAGTAGAGTATTAAAAAGTTTATAAGGGGAGCTGTCAGAATAAATTCGAAACTCACCGCAGAAAAAGATTATGCAATGTTAGAAGGTGATAAGCGTCAATGATTATAATAACCTTTATAATATTCAAAGGACATATATTTCATGATTCGTGATTCAACATAATATTTATATCACACTAATTTTTTAAAAATGTCTCTATTTGTTGCCAAAATTATAGATCAATATTATTCATTTCATCTACCTATATTTATAAAAAAATATTAACTGACTGACTGCCATATCAACGCATAGCCTAGACTACTGGGCTAGGCACTAGCATTCTAGATAGCATGAACATTTGCATACGAGTGCCTTTTACACAGTAGGCAGTAAGGATTTTGTCGGTTAAATTTTCTTTATACCGTTAATATATATTTCACGGTTGTACAAAGCTTTATGATCGAGTACCTACGCTATTTTTTAAAAGACATTTAAAGAATTAAACAAAAAAAAATATGTCTTCCATACTCTACTATTGATTAAGTACATTAGAGTTGATTAATGGAAAGGCCATAGAGCGAACCCTCACTAAAATTTTTGTAATCCACGCACCCTCAAGTACCAGTCACTATATATTTATGAGTGTATTACAAATTTAGTTTAATCTCATCTCATTATAGTTATCATACGGTCGGTGAATATTTTCGATTCACTGACCGTGATAATTTATAAAATATCTATTCATCAATGTTGTATACAATTCGTTTCGGGATCCGATAAAGGGGGGTATTGAAAGTCATCGACTATAATTAATGTAGCACCGGTTGAGACAGTCTCGTCGGGGGCAGTCAATTAATGATGCTCGGCAGTGTTTACACTCCCAGGCCTCGGAAAACACGTAAAGCCGTAGTCGTTGCTTCTGATCTTGAACTCTTTTGGTCTTGGTTCTTGGTGTTCGGTTGGGTTATGAGAGCGAGGTAATGGAGTGCACTTGTGTTTGTGGACACATTTAAAGTTAAAAAAAGTGACGGCCTGTAAGTGTACCATCGCTAAGTCCTTATCTCATTTTTGAGGAGAACGTTTGGAGATTATTTCAATATGACAATGGTATGATATTTTGGTACAACTATGTTTAAATTACAATTGACAATGCTTTAGCAACAAACGAGCCGTTGCTGTAGATCTCATTTCATTACTCACCCGTGACACGTTGACAACCGACTTATATTATACTATTTTGATCCGTGTTTTCTTGAAATGTTATAATTTTATAATCAATTTCGCAAATCAGTTTTGAAAATTTCACGACCAATTTCTGTGAGTCTCGTCAAGTTTGTTCTTACAGAATACCGCTCCCGTAGTTTTATTAACATTTCAATCGGTCAAAACGAACGACAACAGTTTCATTAAGTACAACTTCCACGGTAGCTTTATTCAACATTGTAAACTTGTTTAATCAACATTACAACTATTTAATTGAATAAATTAAATACAAAGTAACGTTAATATCCACAGTCGATTCCAATCATAGGAGAAGTAATGATAACCTTAAGCCACCAGTGATATTAATATTATTAGTTTCACTATCTTAGTCAATAATTCCTTCTTGGGATAACATTCGACAGATAGTTTACAAAATTATGGTTCACATAAAAACTCATTATATTATAAGGCGTATTATTATATACAACAACATAGAACAACACAGCTCATAAAAACGCTAATGTTAAGGGAGACATTTTACTTAATTATTTAACTCAAGATTCTTCTTCTTCGTAATATGATTCAAACCTGCCTTTAAACTATTTTAATCAATAAAAATGTGCGAACTTTCGCAACCGACTGCCACATGAAATTTTTATATATATCTACATATAAAATAACATGACGAATAAGGTAGCAGCACCGAAACGAAACTAATAAAGCTAGGAGTATAAAATTTAGAGTAGGTCTCTTTTATGAGTTAGGCTGAGAAAGGATTTATTAAATACAACCTCGAGAGAGGAAAAATACGGGGTCGATGTCTTGTATTGAAGTCTTTCATATACTTCAAAACATGAAAATTTATATACATATAAGATTTTATTTAAAAGTGAATGGTATGTATTTTATAGTAGGTATAGGTAGAAGACGGACGTGCATTTGTTTGGGCCACCTGATGGTAAGTGGTCACCAACGCTTAACCATCGCTTACATCGCCAATGCGTCACCAACCTTGGGAACTAAGATGTTATGTCCCTTGTGCCCGTAATTACACTGGCTCACTCACCCTCTAGTTCAAGAAAATTATGAAAAATAATATGTAATGCAATGATCAGATAGTCATTTGTTAAAAACAAACTATTATTATAAAATTTTATTGCATAAAACCGAATTTATTTTAACAACCGAAATATTAAATGAAACATTTAAAAATAAAATCAAAGGTAGCCCAAATTTTTTGTAAAGAGCAGAGTTTGCAAAACAAATGTTTGTAAAGTGAACCATTTGCGGAACATGTTACTTTTTTTAAATCAATGAAAACGTTGGTATAAACTAAAAAAATTCAATAGTTTTTCTGATTAAAACATTAAAATGAAACATAAATTTCGTTACATTTATAGTTGCGGCTATGAAATATGAAAACGATTTCTATGGAGACGAATTCGCCGGCCAAAAATTTTCAAAGCATTTCACTGTATTCAAAGCGCAATTAAACGAACTAAAAGAAATTAGTATGACGTTAAAGATGTCACTAAAACTCCTTAGCGAGTTCGTTTACCCACAGGTCGTTCGACCATCGAAAATTTCGGCTGGTGCCAAGCCGTCAAACGCGTGTCAATCAGTAGTATTAATTTCTGCACATTCCTTCTTGTTACCAAGAAAACATAATATAAAAGTTTTAAAAAATACTATATGTAGGTACTAGGTTTTTAGTACAGATAGTTACTAAATTAAAATGTTCCTCGTCTACTTAAGTGTCAAATACAGTCGGGGCCAAGTACTGTAGGTAAAATTTACGTGACAGAATTTGAATGCAACGTTTCAAAAAAAAAATACCTTCTGGATAAAAGCTATTTCTTTTCCTAATCGATTTCAGCTAAAGCAGCCTTTTCAACAAAGAAAAGTCAGCTACTTAGGGAGATATTATGGTGCATAAATGTGTACGCAAACACAAGTGCATTTTCTATTCCTAAACTCTATTTAGACGGATGTGATGGTGATCAGACACGACCGGAGAATGATCAGGAGTAACACCAACGGCTTTACATAGTTACCTAGTTACTAGAATTGTAACCCTATAGCTTCCTAAGTCCGCGGTGCTATTGGAAACTTTTAATTGTCCAACCAGGACTCGAACTTAGAGCCAAATGAAATCGTACAAGCTAGCCGCAAAAATTCGAAGTATACATACAGCAAAGAAGTCACCAGCGTGACTAATCGAGTACAAAGTTTCATTGTTGTTTCGCGCATGGACGCGCAGGTGTGGTCGTATCTTAACAGATTTGTTACAAACTTTAAAGTTACCCACCCGCCACAAGAGCGCAAATACAAAAAGATTTTTTTAAGATTTTAAAAAATTGAGACTTTTAACTTTATGAAACTCATCGTTAACTTAGAATCTATTATCAGTTCAAAACACTTTATAATATCGCTTATCATAAACATATTCTTAAGTAAAAACGCTGACATTTTCAAAATTTCACGTTCTTTATATAGACTACTAACAAACTAACGAGGAAAATATTTGCATATTTTATGTAACACTTTCCGTCCGTAGTAAGAATAATACAAATTGTGTCAAATGACACATCACCGAAGTCTTGCCAAAAACTCAATCGTCTACTGATAAATCAGCTTGGAGACGTTTTTACGTTTGTAGTAGTGTAACAAACACAATGACTGAAATCGGAATAAACCAACTTGCGTTTTAAATTCAGGATATTCCTATATTAACTAAAAACTTCGATAAAAATATCTTCTTCATTCAAAATTGCTTTTTTTTTGCTGCCGTTAAAATTGTTAGCTTCTAGTTGTTTTTTCCATGACAACAAAGAACTGTTTTTGAAATATTTTTACGAATAATGAATTAAGTATAACACAAACGTAAAAAAAGTAATGATACAAAATTAAGGAGCATCCCGCGCCGTAGGCATTTTCATCAGACATCACATTACTTAGCAATTTTAGCTTATAAATTTTTTCTCATTAACCGTGTCTTATTGAGCTGGTTTTAATAATACTTTTTTTTTTATTAAAGAATAATTAAATAATCAAAAGATTTATTTTACATATAAACATTGGGAATGCTTAATCCATGTCTGGACATTGTCCATAGTCATGAGAAAAAGTAATCGCATTTCGCATCTTGTCCACAAGAACGGTAGAGTTGTACCAACGTTAGTACATTGGGATACACATATTGGTTACAACTAACACAACCATACCACCAATTACCAACGTTGGTCCAAATACCGATGTAATAAATCGGTTACATAGATACAAACGATGTCAGTATTTGATGCCAAGAATTCCTGACAAATTTCAACATATACGCGTTAACGTAAACATTATTATTTGTTGCCCTAATCAACAAAACATATTATCCATGACAAAGTACGACCATTATAAAAAAGCTGCTTAATCAGAGCTCTGATTAAAGAAATTAGAGTATCGAGATTTTAGATGTTGTTCGAACATAATATTAAAAAAACATTTAAAATAAATTATAACAAAATTGTAGTTTGGCGTAACGCTCGAATAGAGACAATTAACAGATTTTTACTACCTACCTAGTATTCAACTTAGTATAAAAAAATATATTTAATAGATATGGCATGTACGGGAGTAACGGGAATGTTTAGTCCAATTTAATTTTAAAAAGTGTCGATGCGTAAATTTTGTCTTTTTTTTATCATAAAAAGGAGATCATAAGCCAACCAAGCTAATCATTCGCATAATTGAGAAAAACATGGAAAATGTTACGAAAAAGCAATTAAAAATCCTAAGCCCGATTCCTATCAATCATTGGTAATTGAACCAACTTTGGTCGCCAACGTTATTTCGAGCGGTTACTGTCCCGCATAAGAATAGAATCGTTTTACTGCCTATAAAACTGTAGTACGCTCATCGAAATTACAATACCGCTTCCCATTACGATCGCAAGGTATTTTAGAATTAATTTCAAATGAAATAAAGGTTATAATTGCTCGCTCGGAAATGTTTCAATTAGTTATGGGTCGGACAGAAAGACTTCATTCAAGTGTTGGTAACAGTGGGAAGGTTGGCAGTTAAATTGGTCGTAAAATTGTAGACAAGGAATTCATTTATTTGACGACAAAATAAGTAATCTCTAAGAACGTTTCCACTTTCTAGGCACTATCGGATAACAGTAACAAATATTTCGTATGTTACGCATTCATATATGAAAATTACAAATAAAAGACAATTACAAGAAATTTTACAAATAAAAATATATATATTCGTACCTACTACAAATCATATAAATAGATCGGTAATGATAATAATTTAAGGGTGTGTGTATACTGTATATTCTAGACCCTCAGATTAATGCAACCTGGCCAATAGTAATAACATAAGAGATATACACTACAAATAGTTGTCGAACGAATATGTGTACACTCTACTTCACTATTTATATACAATTGAATTTCACTTCAAAAGTTCCGATAACAACTTCGCCCACATACAAAATCGCTATATTTTCGAATCAATGAATTCCATATATTATCTATATCGTGAACTATGACGTCACGACGATTCGTGAGGTCAGAGCTGTTTATTTATCTTTACTCCTTCTGTTATTGGAATCGGATATATAATAGTACAGCCGTATATCACCGTCAATTAATACCAATATATATAATACTAAGTGGTAGGGCTTTGAGCAAGCTCGTCTGGGTAGGTATCACTCATTCATCGGATATTTTACAGCAAAACAGCAGTAGGTACTTTGTATTGTTGTGTTCCGGTTTAAAGGGTGAGTGAGCCAGTGTAATTACAGGCACGCGGGACATAACATCTCAGTTCCCAAGGTTGGTGGCGCATTGGCGATGTAAGAGATGGTTAACAACTCTTACAATGCCATTGTCTATGGGCGTTGGTGACCACTTACCATCAGGTGACCCATATGCTCGTCTGCCTTCCTATGAAATAAAAAAAATACTATATTTACTTTTAGAACGGACATATAGTATGCTGTATAGAATTACAATTGTACAGTACTTATAAGGACCTCGAATCAATGAAGACAATTCCAAAATACTTCACGTTTAGAATTATTAAGTCAATGGACGATAGAATAAAACAAAACTAGTACAGCACTATGTCTAAACTCATAACCGTTTTCGACGCAGTCAGGTTAAATAAACAAAACACGGTGCAATCCGTGACGTCTTTTACGAGTCGATCGTAAAAATTAATAAGACGTAACGCCTTTAGGGAACGTAAAACGGGGCAAAGTGACCAGCTATTATTTAACCATTAAAAAAGGATTTTGAAGTATATATTGTCTCTGTCGTCTTTCCTAAAAGGCCGGCAACGCATCTGCATGTCCTCGGATGTTGCAGATGTCCATGGGCGGTGGTAGTCACTTTCCATCAGGTGAGCCTCCTGCTCGTTTGCCCCCTCTAACATAAAAAAAAAAAAAAAAAAAAAGATAAATAATCTCTGGGATCGTTTTTGACACGAAAGTGACGTTTAGTAGACTCGGCAACAGTCTAACAATATACGACTTCTCATAGCTGGATCACGCTGCTTAATTGTGCCGCATATTGGATATACATATGGCAATACTAACACGTCGTAAAGTTTTCTTTCATTGCTAAGCACGAAATGAATTACGTTCGAATACTGAAACGTTATTCAAATATTAAGTGCAACTTAATTATTTGAGATGCCGTTAATTTCAAATTTAGTATGCGAAATGTTAAAAATATTTGAATGAAGTTTCAGCATTCGGCCGTTAAAAATTGGGACTAGCATATTGGCGACCAATTATGGTCTTGTCACCAAATGGTCATCAAAGATGACCGTACCGATGCTTATGGGAGGCATCGGTACGGTAAGACGTATGCACATATTATAACTCAATTACTCAACCCTTTCATCATCAAAGCTTCACCAACCTCGGTACCCTTGTGCCCGTAGTTATACTTACTCACATTTAAATATTTAGCTAGTATCCATAAAGACTCATACGAGGCCCTTCCCCCGGATAAAATATAAAATATTTCATAAATATAAATATACTTTATCACTATCGACACTGAGACGATAAAGGATATCAATAAATAAACCAATTACACGTTAATATGAAAACGTATCATATCAGAGTTGTAATAAAACTCATGTTATATAATATATTAGATAGAATGATCATTAATTATTATTATTATTACAATCACTCAATGTTAGCCAGGAATTAATAACATGTTGTTCTTGTTATGTCTACGTAAGGTCGGTGCTACACGAACAAAACTGTTAAAAAGCCGTATATATTTTTATTATTCGACGAAAATTCCTTAGATAATTAATGTGCCTACTCATGAAACAAATATTAACATTTAATATCGGATAAAGTAATAGAAGAGTCCCCTAGGCAATGCCACTCGTAAGTAAATCTCTCAAATGTAATAAAAGACACCACACTTATTATCCCCTTTACAAGTAAGTAGTAAGTAGCAACCTGTGAATGTCTCACTGCTGGGCTGAGGCCTCTTCTCCTCTTTGTGAGGAGAAGGTTTTGAAGCTTATTCCACCACGCTGCTCCAATGAGGGCTGGTGGAATACACATGTGACGGAATTCGAATGAAATTTGACAAATGCAGGTTTCCTCACAATGTTTTCCTTCACTGTCAAGCACGAGATGAATTATAATCACAAATTAAACACATGAAATTCAGTGGTGTTTGCCCGGGTTTGAACCCACGATCATCGGTTAAGATTCACTCGTTCTTACCACTGAACCATCTCTGAAATAATAATTTTAAAAATGTTTGGGTGAAAGCCTTCTTAGCCGAAATAGCTGAGTCGCTATAACACGCGGATCTAAACCCAATATTGCGAGTTGGAATCCGGGCAAGAAGAAAAAGTTCATGTGCTTTCGTTTATAAAAATAGAATTAAAAAAAAAATACTGTTTCATACATATATAGCAATCAATAAATAGAGTTGACAACATCGACAATTATATTATTTAAAAAAAGAATTCATTCTATTCAAGCTGTGAACACTTTATAAAAGTAAACAAACTATCCTTTAAACTATATTTGAATCCACTGTTATATACACCTAACCTTATCGCAGAATCCCCACACTGAAATACCAACTCGAATCGTTTGTAAGATAACACCGCCTTAACGCGTGGCCCGTCGAGATAACAACGTTCGATAGTAAGGCCGCCATATAGGCAGTCCATTACGCCTATCCGAGAACACTATACGTGCATATTGAAGAACAGGAATCACAGCCGACGAATTTCTCTAGAAATTTCTAGAAAATACCATTCGAAATGCAAAAACAAAATAATAATAAAGATATGTGAATTATGAGTCAGATATACTACATTACATTTGAATTTGAATTTGATATCTTAATATTGAACTGCTAGTAGTGCTGGGTGTGTAGTGTGTCCATGTGTCGATGTGGGTAGGCCACCTTAATGGAATTACCATCGTATACCCTAATAGTTATTACAGCATTAATGTGCTATCTGATTTGAAAGGCTCCGTCATAATATTTTATGGCGAATGTCTTCCTAATGATGAGGACATCACAATATCTGATTATTGGAGCATATCGTATACCACGTGATATTTAATAAGTGTATATAACGTAGTAGAGTCGTTGGTCTACTGGCTAGTTTTGCAGCAGACCCTGAGTTCCAGTAGAAAATCCTCGGGTACGGACAAAAAAATTATGTCGATGAAATCTCGAATTCTGTAAGTTGTCGAATTCTGTATACACTCCCGCTCTTCATAAGGTACTAATAATACTGACTGTTACTTGATGGTGAATGTTTCTCAAAAAATAATTATGGGTATAATGATTGATTATGCACAAACGTTTAAAAGAGTCCTTTCAGATTAACTAAGGAACCTTAAATATAATAAAATAACCTTGTATGTCCCCGTCAGTACATATAAGAAGTCAGGTTTAATATTCTACGAGATCTTGGTCAAATATACCTTTAAAATGCAAACCGTCCCCTAAGGACAAACAATCGTTACGACCATTGAACCTACAGACGGTCATGATATAATCACGCAAACTTTAACTATAGAAATGTTTGATATTAGTTAAGTTGGAATCTTTGGACTAAGCCCCTTTATTATGTAAATAACACTTTGAACTAAATGAACTTGAATACCTTTTAGCTTATCACAGTTTGAGATGTTATTTTCATGATATATGTATATATTTTTACTAATATTATTTTTTGTCAGTGATTCCCGAAAAAAGCCTGAAAAATATGTACTAATTTTATAATATGATGGGTGATGGGAGAGAACCCCTATTTTTCTGATGAGAGGAATCCTTAGCCCAACAGTGGGACATTTACAGGCTGTTACTGCTTCCTACCATGTAGGTTATTAAGCCCCTCGAGATAAATATTTACCTCGTTTTTATTAGATATGAAAAAAGGTTACAAAATATATAATTAACAATTAAAAAAGTATGATCATAGTTAGATAACAAAAATTTTGCAGATTCATATTGGGCGCCAGTTTAAAAAAATAAACTTTACATCTTCTATTCTTATAAACAGCAAACCATTAACAAATAGTTACATTTCACAACAACGTATAAAGATATCGATAATAATAGATGCGACGTAAATACTGATGGCTCGATTTCTCTCCCCATCTCGGCACCGCTCAGAGAGATAACCCAGCGGAAGTCCTGTGTGGATAAGAGCAAACGCCTTAAAGTATCGCTTCAAACTGTTATGTAAAAGATCAAAGCTCTTGGGAGCATGAATTTACAAGTATGTATCGAGAGATCGTTTTGCGTTCGATCGATGTGGTACTCGACACTCAAAAGACTTCACTGAAATTTATCTGCCAAAAAAGAAATACGATTGACTTTAGAAAAGGTAAAAATTACGGTTTTTATTAAACTTTTTTTTGTCATAATTATTATAACTATTTCGTTGGTTTTATTAGCTAAGCAATTATGCTTAGCTAATAAAACCTCAGTATTGAGGTCTATTCAAATACCGAGCCAGGCCAATTGGTCGGTTCGGGAATATATAGTAAACCTGTATTTGCTCAGACACGTGTGCTTATAATCTCTGGCACAGTTGCCTATTATTGGTAGAGAATGGACGCCAATCTCAATCATCGATTAACATCGGAACAATATTATTCAATCAATCTGTAAATATAATTATTAATACGGCATGAAATTTGGTAAGAACACAATAAAGTAAAATAAAGTTTCACAATTTACATTATAAAATTCATGTTATAAATTTTTCAATTCATTAAATGTTGATTAGAACCTATCATATATTTCCAGATTGGAATAAGATTTAGTAATATAGTCTGTAAATAATACTAATAAATACTAAGAAACTTCTATCAGTGTGATACGAGAACAAAACAACATGTCCTGTTGAATTTAACGTTAAACCAATAAAACGAGAGATTGCCAACAAGGAGACAAAGACAGTCAAACAGACGCTGAGCACCGATCTACTTCATTTGATTATAGTCCTCGAACTGACATAGACTGGGATCTATATTTGCCGTTGAAAATTGATTCAGTAGATTGTACTTAACCGAGGACGTTAATTTAAAACAAGCAATTACTTAATTTAAACATAATGTAATTATAAATTTAAAAGTGGAAAATATAAATCTCGTATTTAAACGTCTAAAGTATGTTAAAAAATTCAGTTACAGAATTGATATAAGTTGTAGATAGTATTGTTTTAACTTATGAGATCAAATATAAATTTTACAAACTAACATGTCATCAACAAAATGTGGTGAGTTCAAATTTTCATCTCTTCATCATTTATATTCATTCAAAGAGATGTTATCGGTATAGGTGAAAAAAAAGCGTTAGTAATAAAATGAATCGCTAATAAAACATATAATATAGACATTTGGTCTATGATTAGAGCTTGACCATTTACCATCAAATGCTTTTCCGTTTGATAACGTCGACATAAAAATAAATACATAATACCAGTGTCACAAGAATGAGATAGATTCAGTACGAAAAGATTGATTAAGAACATTTTCTGAGTAAAAAAATGTTAACCAAAGGAATATCTTCGTTTCATCTCGTTCAAGTATCCATTTGAATCTTTGCATTAACAAGATAGGTTACTTTGAAATAAAATTATTTCTATTTACTGAATTATCTTGGTTATCATTTTCATTCAGAAATGGATTCAAAATCTAAACATTATTTATTCAAGTAAGCACTTCTGAATAATCGCGTTATATTATCAAATTTAATATAAAGTAACCGGATCGGACTAGATTCTACCGGAAATAACAGGCAAGAAGATCATTCCCACCAATTAAATTTCATAACTATGTAAGTTAGACTAGAATGTTTTAATATGTGGCATATTTGTTCGCGCTTTATTTCGCTTAACTTGAAGTTACTGGCTCATCAATGTTTTGGAAATTTTATCGGATGCTCGAATACAGAATATCCTTGTAATCGATTGAGCATTTTTCATCACGATCAATATTATTGAAAAATATTTTATGAATATATTTAAGTACACAGATAAGCTTTAAATTTATACTAATATATAAAGCTGAAGAGTTTGTTGTCCGATGTTGTTTGTTGATCCGGCTAATCTCAGGAACCTCTGGTTCGAATTTAAAAATTATTTTTGTGTTGTACAGTCCTTTTATCGAGGAAGCTTCTGAGGAAGTGACGCGTTATTATTGAACGAGATCTATGATATTTGTTTTTATATGCGTTTTCAATGTCCGCAAAGTTGTAATCGTAGTTGGAATCGTGCTGTATTATAAATAAGTGTAAATTAATCGAGAATTGTTTACAGCGCATAATACAGCAGAACGATTAGAAAATCGCCTGCAATTAGTAAGTCTACGGTATGTTTATTCCGACTCCGATTGGAATAGGGTATGGTAATTTTTTTAAATAGTTTTACGTTTTAAATTCCAAAAGGGGTATAAATTATTGACAAACTGTAAAAGCTGACTATACATGCATAGAGAACAAAGATTAAAAAAATTGTTCTGAATTGACTTATTTTTTAATTATAATACTAACATCTTTACCTGAATTAAATAGAATATCTGATTACTGGCCTACCCAGATGAGCACTAAACCCTACCACCAATTAAATAATCAATAATTACTATAAATGTACAATTAACTGTTTATAAATCCTTTAACACAGCTGTTCTAATAAACGTATATTCGACTTTAATATTACATGACGCCTTGTTTCAATATAGATGATGAAACACATCTTGCAAAAACTTGATGTTTAATCCGAAGTTAAGTTCACGCTCAACGCTTTTGTTCCTTTGATCTGTCGTGATAAATGTTGGTGGCGGAATCTGATCTCTCAATCTTCTTTAAAAAGCTATGAAATATAGTTTATTTTATATAACGTAAAAATAATAACCTACGATAATAAAGAAAAAAAATTGAATTATCCTTTACAATATTTTAGCACTTTTTATTGTCTTTTCAAAAATAACTAAGAGGACGAGCAATTGGGTCACCTGATGATAAGCAATCCTCATTAGCTATAGGTATTAACATGAAATTACCAAACTTGGTAACTAAGATTATGTGCCCTGTGCCTGATTCAAACCATTACAAACATACTGCTTGTTGGCGGTAGAATACTGCCTACACACGTTTTTCAACACCATCCAGTTATTTTACAAACAAAGTTTCTTACATTAATGCTTTTGACCTTTTTGCGTTTCAAATGTGAATCAATACACGACCTTCATTGTAGATACACGTAGTCTACACTGTGCCGTTACCGCTCGATAACAGAACATTCATTATTCAGAACTATTTACAGGCTACATCGTTTCAAATATCTACTAATATCATTCAAGTCGAACAAACACCATAACCTTTACAAATGTTTTCCTGAACTGGTCGTTTAACCCTCCACTTCATATTCATAGCAAGTTTCCGCTAAATAAACGCGACCTGTAATCCGTCACCCCGACACCGGCACCGCCGCGTCAGACATCACTCCCGAATTGTTACGACTGAGGTCAAACGCTATACGTATTGTGTATTTTATTCATAAATGTTATAAATATATGCTATTTTTCCTTTTGACGCAAATAAAAATAATTTTTGATTTTGAAGCCGAGCCAATTTTCATGTACTTAATTTGTATTTATAATTCATCTCGTGCTTGACGGTTAATGAAAACATCGTATCGTAGTCGATATAAAAATACATAGAGTTAAATATTACTATATACTTAGTATACCTCTAGATACCTCTTTATTTACTTCGGATTGTTCTCTTCATATTAAGAAAATATATGTATATAAAAATACGTTATATATAAAGTATTAAAAGCATGTCAACGTTGATATATTACACGAATGACATGATGATATGCGGCGACACGAAGTTCCCTAACTAGGTAACTGCTGGGGTGACCATAGATTCAAGTCTCTTAAGGAACCGTCCCATTCGCCTCCCGTCGGTCGTAGCGGTTCGGAATAAATGTCAAATAAATATGTATTTATCACGTGTTCTGAATAATATATCTGTGTCTTTCGCAGTGTATCACACTTGGAATTTAAAGTTTTTTTTAGAAATTATAATTTTTAATGTATACCTGCAATAATAAATACAACATTTTAATACGATCAGAAGAATATAATTGACTTAAATCCAAATTAGTTCAGCGGATTAAAATAAACACAGAGACAAATTCAAGAGAGCTATTCGGAAAACTTAATCGAAATAAAATAAAATACACAAACGCAAAAACTTTCAAAACCGATACAATAAGCGAAAATCAAGAAGAAATCAATGTAAACGTTTCAATTTTTAATACAACTGTAAAATAAAATAATACGTTTGACTAAATATCATGTTAAATGTTTTATTTAATAATTTCATTTATACCACAATTAAAAAATGTTTTTTAATAAGATAAATAATGATTTGTAATACTAAACACATATATAAAATTGTTTTTAACGAATACTATAATTTATTGTGCGTTTTGCTAAATGAAAAAGATATTAAGAAACATTATAAAATACTGAAGCTAAAAAAAAAACTTAAATAGCCTATCGATATACAACTTATTAAACGTTAACAACAACTATTAAACGTTTGAAACGTCACATCGAAGCTCGAAACTAAATTTATAAAATTTCTCATATATCCCTTAGAAGTTCTAAATTTATGGTCGCCGTAAAACAGAGTAAAGTTCTTATATGACAAATTGTTGGATCAGTCAAGTTTTAGAGGGCGATATGCGCCTGTTGACAATGTATTAAAAATATTCCTATACATAATCACTGAATATGAGGATACTTTTTTTTCGTTAAACAATATAAATAAAATTAATCATTAATTGTACACGATAGCGTTTGTGCATAATTATTATTTATTTGTGAATAACAGTAACTCATTTTATAACAAAGTTTCGACCAATTTTTTTATTGATACAAAATATATGTTAAGTTCCTACATATGATCAAGTACAAACAAACATACAGAGTTACAGACATGCATATATACATACACACACATGCATACATACATACATACATACATACATACAAACAAACTTACATGTACCGTTAAAATAGCAAACATTTTGCATCGCGGTACTAATAAATACACTTCTTAATTTCAGAAATTGTCCAATAATATCTTCTATATTCTATAAGAACTATACTAGCTAGCTTGAATCAATTCAATTTGATAAAAATCAACATAATAAAATGCTGTTAAAAAAAACGAAGCTTAATTATATATTTCTAGGGTTACTGTGAAATTTCTTGAAATAGATGAATCGATAAGAGCACTAGCACTTAAAATAATAAGTTTCCAGGAAATAATCACAAACTATTCACCTAAATTCGAAACGACTATAAAATATGCAAAGTAGCAAAGTTTTTAGAAATAAATTACAATTCTACAAAACCTAAGATACAAACTTATAATAATTATAAATTTAAATTCTTACCGGTATTCTAATTAGAATCTACATTTCGTACCAGAACGGTCGGCTTAACGTTTGATTCATCCTCTTAAAAGACGATTAAAATGTAACAGCCTACTCGAATAAAGATCAGTTTGATCATTTCAAATTTCCATTATAAATGTCGAAGATAAAAGTTTTCGATGGGAATCAAACTGGAATCAAACTTTGTAAGTCGTTATGTAACATCGACGCCTCAACGGCTCCGTCATTGACGAACGAAGTCGAATTAATGATATCTAGAAATGCAACGAATCATATTATATTCTCTAAAACGGAATTAGCAAAGTATTATATGTATTTAATCAGGCAGAATGATTTTCATCTCTTAGAAAATATATTTTTCTTATTGTATAGGTAGGCGGACGAGCATATGTGCCACCTGATGGTAAGTGGTCACCAACGCCTATAGACATTGGCATTTTAAGGAAAGTTAAACATCGCTTACATCGCCAATGCGCCACCAACTTTGGGAACTAAGATGTTATGTCCCTCGTGCCTGTAATTACACTGGCTCACTCACCCTTCAAACCGGAACACAACAATACAAAGTACTGCTGTTTTGCGGTAGAATATCTCTGATGAGTGGGTGGTACCTACCCAGACGAGCTTTCACAAAACTCTACCATCTCTATTAAATATATAAGTGGACTGAATACACATGAGACAGTAAAGACACAGGTAGATATCCTCACGATGTCTTCTTACACCACCGAGCACGAGAAATTTCACAATTATAAACATAGATTAAACAAATGACTTACTACTTTCTCGATAAAAGTACAACTTATCGCAACTGTCAAGTGGAATAATCAAAGAAGTGCATTACATCGTAAACATTATTACCAGCTCAGTTGACGTTATAATAACGAGACTCTTGACTTCAACTCGTTCAGGAATATTATACTTTTACAATATTAACTAATTAATAAACTCATTGTTCATCACGAAATCTTTTCCAAAAAAAAAATGAAATTATTCGATTCTATTTTTGAAAATTTAAATGAAACGCAAGTTATTTTCGGTTAATTTTCTCTTGAGGAAGTTTGAAGCAATATTTGCCCAAATGCGGGTTGGTCGATAAACACGTGGCAACATTCATTCGACACGTGCAGGTCTCCAATGTTTTCGTTCACAAATATAAACTGAGTCGATCAACTTTTAACATTTAACGCAAGCAGTTGATCATCAAAGAGATATAAAACTTGTTCAATTCCTAAAGAACTCCAACAGAACTAGCATTACCGAAAACTTTACGTGAACGTTGAAGATATATTAATAATGACTAGTCGACATATTATATCGAATTTAACATTTTAAATAAAGAAAATGAATAATACGCATTTATGACCGTTGTAAATAAGAGTATTATAATTTTATAACAGCAAACAAGATTCTAACATTCTCTTCGAGTAGCCTCATCTCTTGAAGAGAATGTTTGGTGGATATATGTTATAGATTTTCATCAAACACATGCAGGTCTCGTAACGATACATTATAATAACAAATTTTGAATTTTGAACCCAAAAGCCTCAAACCAAAATCGACTTTTTATAGTTCATTACATAAATTACATGAAAAAAAAAATGGTTTGTATGTATGTTCATACATGCAAACTATCCATTTTTATACTACAATTACGAATAATATATAGAAATATAACAAGCACGTATACAACAATACTTAAGTCTCAAAAGTTATGTAACGATAACATCAAACTTGAATCAAAGCTGAAACAACAGTAATGAAAACTATGACAAAGTTGGACAGTCACAAAGGAACTACAGTTATTTAATCTGATAACATTTGAATAGATAACAAAAATATCAGAACTCTAATAACCAAATAATAAAATAACTAGTAAATAATTTAAAAATCACTCAAAAACAATATTTCCTATTTGATAGTGTTCAAATCAAATCAAATCAAAATACTTTATTCAATATTGAAGTATTACACTTACTTATTGATTGTCAAACTGGAAACTACTACCGGTTCGGAAAGAAACACCCAGCCCTGAGAAGAACCGGCGAAAGAAACTCAGCGCTCTTATAATCATGGGTACTGTGGTACTTATGGTTTCTAGAGATATAGTAAGATATATATGTTATATGCTTTAATATGTAATATGATTAATCCTATCTAATATTAAAAATGCGGTAATTAGTTTGTTTCTTTCCTTACATTTTTTAGTTTAAGCTGATCAAGTGTTCAACGTAGATTTTTGTCTGGCTTACAGAAAAGTACACCTGACAAAATCTACGCTAGGTACTGAGGATAACTAAGAGAGTAAAACAACAATAGGGTTTTTTTATAGTAAAACTATTTGCAACGAGATGGATTTTGTAGTAGTTAAAGCCTTAGTTTAATTAAAATTCTTAAGGGTTTGATTAAATAAATAAGTAAATAAGAATACATTTTTTATTGTATTATTTAGTATTTGTTTGTATATGCATGTACATATTCTATATATATATATATCTATATAGGTTGTTGTAAAATACACAACAATAAGTATACAAACATGTGATCGCAAACACGGGGTCTGAATGCCAAAGATATCAACGAAGTAACAAAGTGGAGGAAAAAAAATGGTTGTGTAATGGCGCGGATTGAATGAGAGACTTGACTTTCATTCAACAGGTCCCCGGTTGTTGTTGCTTGTATATAAATTGACTGAGCCGCAATGTAAAGCTGGGGAGCAACGAGATGTAATAAGTTCAGTCGCTCCAACGTCGACTACCTTTACAAAACTGTATAGATTGTGCGGTTTGCCAGACGCATATTTTATAAAATAATCAAATGCATATAATCAAAATTTTTCATTTCTGGTACTGACTGTTTTAAGCCCGTGGTTATCATCCATACGTGATTCATGATATGATTCATGCGTTTTTCTACTACACCTCGGTCTCACAATCATTAGTCTTTTACTATGAAATATATTATATATAATATATTTATACAAAAATAAATGGTAGTCTGTAAAGTCGGTTAACGGACGATAGTTTAACGTGACAACGTCATAACAAAACAATCTCCTCTGGCGCATAAGCCAATCGAGTGAAAGAGAGATAGATGCGGCGCAAGCGAACGATCAGCGTAACGGGACAATGAGTCATCCTTTTTCGTGCATGCAGCCAGCGTTCATCGATTTATTAGACGTTGTCACGTCATTTATTTTTTCTAAATAAAATCCGAGAAAAATGATATCTTGTTAGTGAGTGAACTCACTAATTTACTTTTTTTACTTATTTTTTTTTTTGTTTGGTGAGAAAAAACTTTCGCGACTCCCCTCGAAGCGTATCGAATATCCTTGGTCAGTCCAAGCGTACGCTTCGCTACCTGCTCATAACGAATATTCGTGCATTTTTTTCCATTCAAGTTAGTCAGATTTTGTAAAAAATATGGTTCCATAATTCATACTTCGTTTTCTTTATTCATAAATGTCTACGATTGGTTCAAAATATTTTAATACTCACGCGATACGTTAATTTAAGTGTAAAGGCATTTTAGGGTAAATTTTAAGTTTCGACCTTGGCTACGTTAGTCATTCGTGCTTGCAGCGATTACAATGTTAAAGCACAAGTCGTTTTAAAATCACTAGACGTAAAAGCGTTATAAACGTTCATTGATTTTCAACTACCAAGTAAAGCAGTTACATTATTGTCGAAAAAATAAGGAAAGCTGTTTTTATAATCAAAATATAAATCTATAAAAACAATATATTAAAAGTTTTAATGAGAACCGTTGTCATTTATGGCTTTAAGTAGTCTTATGAATAATTCTTATATCCCTTGTGCTTAAAATTACATTTGACTCACGTCTCAAGAGAATTTGTTGCTGTTTGCCAGTAGCATGATTAGCGGTTTGTGGTTCGTCATTTAAGCTCGAAGAAGAAGCTAATAATCACTCTCAACTAAACTAATAATCGCCGTCATAAAACTACCTAATGCCTGACTCAAACATAGGGATGCTGTACTTATGAACGTTATCCCACGGCGTGGAATCCACGGCTGCTCATATAAAAACGTAAAATAATCATCACATACTATTTCAGAATTCAAATAACAGGAGACGTAATATTTTTTTTTTTAGTAAATCGCGATTAACAAAGCGAAAAAACGCGTCAAAACCGACAAAGACAACACAGACTAAATGACTTGTGTAAAATATTTCTATTATTTTATGCTTTCGGTGGTGTATGTCTTGTTGGTTTTCATATTAAATAAATATAACAAAATCTCAACAAAAAGCATAGACACAAAAGCCTGTAGATATAGATAGTACATGAGAAAAAAATCTAATGTGTTTTCAAAGTCGGCTATTACGATCGCTCAACTACTGATAGTGTATTTATAATAACAAAACCACGAGTCTTACCTTTATTCAATAAAACCTTATCGCATTTACGAAGCAAAAGTTACGAAACTTAAACTATAGAGTACAGTTTAAACTTTTATTATAGAATCACGTCTCATAGAATTGAAACGTCTGAAATAGTTTTAAGTTTGGCGCTTTCGAGCGTTTACTTGGGTTTAAATCCTCGGTTACACGATGAATTTTTCGTTTCTAAAAGTTAACTTTTATATAACATTCTTGTATTATACTTGTGTTTTGATACGTCTAACTATGATTATTACTTGTTGGAACATTTTATATATCTTTATAATATGTAATCTCTGTAGTGTTTGTATTTAATAATAACTATAGTAATAGTTATTTACACTGTCTCATGCT
Source organism: Nymphalis c-album (assembly GCA_963151315.1). Taxonomy (NCBI): domain Eukaryota; kingdom Metazoa; phylum Arthropoda; class Insecta; order Lepidoptera; family Nymphalidae; genus Nymphalis; species Nymphalis c-album. The sequence goes on from OY720612.1 coordinate 1,362,222, forward strand.
CACGTTATGGTGGGGCGAACGTCATTCGAGTGAGAGCCATTGGCGAGAGCGGACGTGTCGCTTGCGCATACGGTGTGTTGTCGAGCCAGTGAACCGTTAGTGTAGTGTACAGTACATAGTGAACACTACAATCTCTATAGGCTAGGTGTCCGTAACATTGTTTTAATCACTCGTCACGAGATCTCCTCTGCCCGCCCAATTGAGTTAAAAAAATCTCAGTTACTCTTTCCTCGACGATTCTCACTAAGAACGGATTTAACTCAAATCTTATCCAGTACATTTTTCTTATTAATTTTAAACCAGGACGATTAACTAGTTATATATAGTCGAGATGGCCCAGTGGTAAGAACGCGTGACTCTTAACCGATGATCGTAGGTTCAAACCCGGGCAAGCACGGCTGAATTCATGTGCTTAATTTGTGATTATAATTCTTCTCGTGCTTGATGGTGAAGGAAAACATCGTGAGGAAACCTGCATGTGTCTAATTTCACTGAAATTCTGCCACATGTGTATTCCACTAACCCACATTGGAGCAGCACAGCAATGGGCTAAGGCCTTCTCCTTCACAGTCTGTTACTGTAAGTTACGGTCACGTATTGATAGTATATATTTATAATAACACTATTGTCCAGTAACGCACCGCGACTTGGTCAGCCACTCAGATTTGCTCCTCTCGGCTCTGACTAACGTTTATATCATGTTTAAGCCTCTGCCATATATAGCTACTTTGATGTAATCCCTTATATAACTTGCTGTAGTTGACTCGAATCGTTTAACGAACAGAGTCGAAGCGTCCCCACCATCGATGGTAGGTCTGTTTACAAGTCTACCTTTGAAAGTACAAACCACTTATCAGTTATTTTATTACCAAACTTAAGAATTCGTATTGTTATATTACAATTTTGTGAAATTTCAAATATGGAATGAAAAGTAGTATGCCACGTGTTGTTAACGTATTAGGCGGATCATAAAAAAAACCTTTTGTACCATACGTACGTAATATTTATACAAAGTAGATTCCAAATAAATATTATACCAATATAACTATCTCTACATTAATTGATTTTTTATATCCAGAAACATATCTAAATATAGGATAGTTTGTATATATATTATCCAATATATATGCACAACCCAAGCAGAGTTTAAATGGGCCGATATCAAATTGTATTTACATTCAATATTCATAAAAAAATTGGCAACCAAAAAATGAATTGCTAACATAACTTTAGCAATTAGTTTTACGTCAAAACGGTGCTTACAGCAGTGATGGTATTTGTTAACGAAGTTTCTATTTCAAAATATTTAGGGAGTTTCATCATTTTAATTGATTGATTGAAAATTGCGATGTTACGTTTGACTATTTGATTTTTACTATCAATACACAAAAAATAACCAATAAAGTTTATTAAAACACAAAATTCACAAAAAAATTAAAAACTATTTCAAATTTTGTTTTAGTCCTTCGAGCCGGATAAATTTCCTGAAATAGAACTTTAATGATCACAAGTTTCATAACCGCTTTAGAATGAAATAGTCACTTACCACAGTGATGGGATAAGCCGGGTTGATGATGGTGTAGAGCAGAATGTGGTTCGGCCGCGCGGGCATCTCCCGCTTACGCCTTGGCTCGCCTGACATGTAATTGTTGCCATTACTCTGTAAATAAAATAAGTCAGTTAGAAATAATCCGGAACAATTAATGTACATAACATAAATATACAAATTATTATTATTTATTTAACTATTTTATATCGTTAATGTCCTGATATTTGGAATAGTATTGTTGTAATTTCGGTATCGGTAATGTAAAAAAAATATTTCAATGCTCACAAATATAACCATACTTATTCATTAATAAAAATAATCATTTTAAAATATATAACTGTAGGTATTTTAATCGACTAAGAGAGACGTAATCATTTCATTATTAATCAAAATAACATACAAATCGCTACACACGACCAATACCACTCGTAAATTATAATTCGATTGAAAGATATCAGCCGAAAAACATTGAAAAAGAGACAGAATAAAAGTGAACGAAACAGTTATTTATGCTCGGTCAGCCCCACGTGATTCATACCCTCAATACGTACATAAAATAAAACACGTATGAATGTTAGCTATAAATATTCTAAAGTGTGCGAATATCTATACGAATGTCATCTTATTTGTTTAAGCCGGGACCAAGCTCGGTTCAATTCTCCATGGGATACATTACTAACCTTGTGTTGTTTGTTCTCTTGCAGACCGAATGAGAAGATATTTTTGTAAGTAATTATAATTCAACATTTCAATATAAACAGAGAGTACACAGCAAATATCTCATATTTATCTAAAAATACAAATGGTATAAAATGCATACATTTCTTACGAAGACCATATTTATTGGTATCGTAACTATTTTTTAAGAGACCTCTTTCAGTAGTATCTTTAACTATAGAAAAAAAAATCATATAATATAATTTAACTCACAATGTCAACAAAATTTACTTTTGGAATTTGATATTAAAGTATTGATGAATAGAGTCGAAAAGTAATGTTGAACTTATAAAGGAACATTAGTAAGCGTTAGTTCAAATTGTCATCAACAATCCGTCTACTTATTCCTTATTTAAAAACAAGCATTCAAGTCGTTCCATAAATACGTCACTTAAGTCTATCGTCGTGGGATATATCAACATTTTCCGGTACGCAATTAAACGTCCAACTGTCAAGGCGAATAAATCAAAATGCATTCGCACAGAGCACTTGGAACAGAGCTAATTGACAGTCGAAATGACCACCGTCAATTCCTATTTGACGTGATAACGACTGATAAAGTCTTGTGGCTCTACAATGGTTCACAAGGTTCAAAGTCGCTAGCTAGCGTTAAAGTATATTAATTAAATTTTCCTAATCGTCAATGTAAGTGTTACAAGTTATGAATCAAATGTGAGTTTTTAATTGAAATTATTTCTGACAAGAAATTGTCAAAGACGATGAAACTATAAATCTTGCACTGCTGGCCATTTCTGACCTGTAGAGGACTGTGTTTCAAAAGTGTTTCATTTGCGTCTTGTTTGATGTATTTACAGAATTCAGCGTCAGAATTGTTTTAACCCCGAGCACAAGACAAATTAAGCGTATAAAAATAGCGTATCTTGAGCTTGTGTCGTGCGATATCGTTATTATATATTGTGCTGTATATTTTGTTTATTTCCATATGTCAATATAAATAAAATTAAACAATACCTTTAATCTAGTTTTGACTTATCCCTTAACTCATTGATCCCTAAATATTGTATCTTCAAAATACAATTGATAAATAATAATTTAATTGATGGTTGTTTGCCATAATGATAAATGTCCCCCTGAAGCGATATGCGACAAGCCTAAAGTGTAGTAAGGGACCGGAGGGGTAACGAATGCGTATGTTAAAATGTCTTGTGGGGGACCAAAGATCCGTACCGTAACTCATAATAGCATGCGCAAGCGATCCCGTGGCTATCCTCGTTAAGACGGAAAGTTGGTTTTTACTGGGTAATCCGAAGGCGATTCGGAGCACACTCGGTGCCTTGGACGACTGCGAGTCCAACTTGCCCCCCCCCCCGTTACCATGGGGGAACGCGTAATAAGTTTTTCCAGCGTATAAAAGGTTCACACCGGCAACAATGACAAGAATGATTATACCAGGACTTTAGTTTGATAAAAGTCTCACATAACCCGTTTCCCACTGAGTCCGGTTATCTTCTAAATGTTAAAAAAAATGCAACTAATTGCTGTTAAATGAACAGCACAAAGATCACATCAAACGTTTTTAAATAGAGCTAGTCATTTTTTAGAAATATATAATTAACATCTTTATACTATACAAAGCAAATAGAAACCTTTAGAATATTTTTCAAACTCTACGTATGTCTCTGTGTTACAATTACTCTACAATATCTACGCGTCATTACTGTCACTCAGTACTGTCAAACAAGGGACGTGAGACTAGCTAGGCTGTTTACGAAGTGCACTAGAAATTAGACACGCTATAAATCATCAAACGAGTCGCTGATTGCTGATGCATTAGCGTTTTTAGTTAGTATTAGCTATGCTTTTACCGTTTCAGACATTTTCCTGGGGTTTAAATGGGATACGACTTTATTATTCTCTATGACAAAAGTGTCGTTTTGTCTATGATGTATATGCTTTTGCAACACGTATGTAGAGATATAATATTATTCATAAAAAAAAAAAAATGGTAGGCTTCAAGTATAGAAAAAATTCCAATGTGTTTTCATTATTTAGTCATACATCATAAAAGAGAGAGAGAAAGACATAATAAACAGTACATTGTTTTCTTGAAGACTTAAAGAGATTTCTGCTTAAAAACTTCAGTGAGAATAGAGAAGAAGAGAGAATTTATTGGTCCGACCTGGGAATTGAACCCAGGACCACCGAGTCTGCGGCCTTATATCAAGCCACTAGACCAACGAGGCAGTCTCCAGACAAAAAGTAATGTATAAAAAACAAATATAAACGTACTTATATGAAGCAAAAGTATTGTCACTAGTGTTAAAAAATCATCGTTATTAGTTCATTAAAGTCCGACACATAAAACATGTAAACTCAGAAAGAAAAAAATCACAAAGCGTCTTTATTAAAATAATCTCGTCTTATCATCTAATTGAAAATTTCAGAAAATTCAACGGCAAAGTATTTTTAAATCTACCAAGGCCAAGTTTATAGCTACAGATTAAGTTTCGTCAAGTCAGAAGTCGCTACACTAACACTGAAATTAATAGTAAACACTCTGTTATCAGCAAACAAACATGATAAAACGTGATGCTATGAATATTCATTAGACCTCGTCGAGACCGGCCTAATTTTCATTCAGTTAGGTTATAACAATTAGGGAATGAAATATTAAAGTTATATTTATACTAGATAACGAATACGTAAATAACAAAATATAACTAAAATTAAAGTAAACAAACAAAAGTAATTAATAGTAAGGAGCTGATATGACCTAGTGGTTAGAATAAAAATATTAACCAACGATTGAAGGTTCAATTCTGCGGCAAGGACTACTGAATTTTCATGTGCTTTCTTTGTTTATAATTCATCTCGTGCTTGATGGTGAGCAAACCTCATAAATAAAATTCAAATAAATCTGCCACATGTGTATCAAACATAAGAGTATCGGAGTATGGATTAAGCTGCATACTCTCTCAAGCAGAGAAAGCCTTAGCCTTTTTCAAGGCTTTGCTTTTAAGATTACTTAGAAGTTGATTCTAATAAGTAAAAATACATAGTTCACAGTAACTACAGAGTTACATGCAAATTCTCACTATGTTTTGATTTATGTTCGACTTTTTAACATATGTACGCAAACAAGCGTGGTTCCTTTTTAAGTCACAATTATAACAATGAATGGCGCAATTATGAGCTAACTTTATAGTTTAAAAAAAAACAAACAAGCCACGAGTGCGACATAATAAAGTGTTCAGATAAATAATAATAACTACGCTCTTACTATTGTAGAAAATGTATTACTGTTTAAACATAATTTTCAAATTAATCTTTTTATATCTTGTTTTTTCAAATAAATCCGGTACAATTTTATAAGAGTATACTCGAGTAAAAATTTATTTTGGCATGGTTTTTTCTTCATATCCATCAATTAATAGTAGTTTACTAAATATTTGTATCATTCATATAAAACACCATTTAAATTAAATCTAAAATAAACAAGGTGTCAGACTAGCGATAGTGCATTAAAGTAGTCAGATGCTCGAGCAAAAAGTGACGCAAAAGAACGAGTATGCGCAATCATACACTACTCTACGCGGTGACGAGCAGGTAAACGAGCGTGCGTGAGCATTAGTGCGTTCTAGTACTTAATACTTGTGAAGATTTTAAGTTAAACAAAACAAAAGATCATGTAACATTATGTTTCTTCGCATTATGATTACTCTTAAAGTATTATTGATATTAACGCCGCGCGATATATGCGATAAAGGATGCAGAGTGACCCAATATCTCTACGCAAATCCAAGGGATCTAGCCTTCACTAAGAGCTTGATCAACGAATAAAGTAAGTTAAACCGAAATACGTAAAAATAATCCCTATACCATAATTTAAAAAAATCATCATAATGAAAAATATATTTTACAGACAGAATTTTATTGTAAAGCTAAGCGCTCGTAGCTAATAAAATAGACGTTATTCAGACAAGAACTAACTTCGTTACAACTAATTTATACTGAGACGAAACTTGAACATCTTATTTACGCGTTACGAATAAATTGCGTACAATAATGTAATTACATTATAATGCTTTATATATGTATAATAGTAAAATATTATACAGGAGCGTTTACATCTATTGTACTGCTTAACTCAACAAAACAAATATATATGAAGCTTATACCAGAAGAAACGCGCTCTGCGTTTCGGAAAAGATTTTAGTGTAACATCATATATATATTATGACTAGCTGTGCCCCGCGGTTTCACTCGCGTGTAAGTAATAAAAATATAATGAATAAAAAACACCCTAGAGCCTTCCTCGATAAAAGGACTGTACAACACAAAAATAATAATTTTTCAATACGAACCAGTAGTTCCTGAAATTAGCCGGATCAAACAAACAAACTCTACAGCTTTATATATTAGTAATTTAGTAAAGAGTATATATGACACATGAATCAGCTGCGCTTTGCAGTTTCAATTTTATAGGATGGTATAAATATAAATACAAGAATGAAGTTACTGGCTTCATATTCATCATAATATTAGATCACAGACTTAGTTTGTTGTTTAGCAAATCAGTTATAATATCTGCAAATGGTTTTTGTTAACATAATTAATTTAAATACAAAATATTAGGACAATTAAATAATTCAATATATTATATGACCACCTGAAAATATAATAACTAATTAATATTCATGTTACTAAAGACACGACTTGTCTCTGAATTATTATTTAAATAAATAAGATCATTTTAAAGGAAATTAGTCTGGACGACTTACATTATACATAATAATAAAATGTCAATATTTTCGCAGCTGATGCAGTTTCATTAAAAATATTTAATTATGATAATTATGTATGCAAGCAAAGAATATAATATTATCAAAAATAGAATATAAAATATACTTTTTTATTTTTTATTTAGTGTTTAATTTTACGAAATACATAATATTAATACTTATTAATAAAGGATATCATTTTAGAATTCAAATTTATGTTTTGACGCTGCTAATAAAACCATGCATACAGAATTAAAATAACGTAAAAAAATATAAATTCCAAAGACAAATTAAAAAAATAAATAATTAAAAAACCTCCATTCCAAAGATTCATTCCATTCCAGTAACCCATTACTGAATCAAAATAAATAAAGTCTACAAATCTTTTATCAGCCAAAGTGTTCATTCGTTATAATTAATTAAATATAATAAATGGAGATACGAGATACCACGTGTACATAACACCGTGCGGTGCGGACCTGTATCGTTTACTCGAATTTAATATTCTCAAACTAGGGTATTAGTAACGGAGATCGTTAATACCTTGGGATTACAACGAATGGTATTGTTATGTTAGAAGATAACTTAACATTAAGTAGAACTAAGATTACACTTGTAATTAACAAACGTATATGTATATATGTAATGTTATCTTATGTACTAGTATAGGATATATACTAATATATATGTACTACATTAGGTCATGTTTTAAACAATATTATATCTTTTTTAGAATTCGTTAAATATCGTTTAATAGTTAAAGCTCACAAGCTCAGCTTTTTATCTATTTTATTAAGGGTTTCTATCATTACGGCATGTCTAACCCATTGTATCTTAACTTATGTAAGATAAGTTAAGATATATCAAATTATCTTATGTTTTTAATTAGATTATATATTGACAAAGCAACACCATACAAAGTGCAAATTAAAACTTTATAATACAATGAATACATGTATAATATACAGTTTGTCAATCTTATAATTGTCTCAGCCTTCTTAAATAAACACAAACAAAAAAAATCTATACATCCTTATCGTAATAATTATTTAATAATATTAAACGCTTCACTTTTCAATGATTAGGTTTCATAAGTTTTTTTTTTGAAGTGAAAACTTCTTTAGCGGCATTGTGCACTTTTTTGAGAAGGGTAAAAAATGTTCAACTCGCGTCAGGTCACGTAACCCTGATTTAAAATTCGTAAGAAGGAGTCTGAAGTGTTAAATTTTTAATGTAATATAAATTGTCATATTTATGTACGATAGCGCAATAAATGAATATTGTATTTTATCACATAAATGATAATACTTAAATATAATAATTAAAGCAAGTCGTGCCTGCACGCTTGCCTATGAATGGTAGATGATAGATCTATTAACTCTTGATTTGACATTAAGTTTAAATATATAATTAAAGATTTTATGTAAATTAGTCTTAATTTTAAATACTTCATAATTCAAGATTAATAACTATAAGCACAGTTTCCGCGGTTATAGTTCTTATTTCATGCAAATTGAAACAGATTGAAAAACGATGCTGTATTTAAATGTTATAATAATTAATAATTTCATCTAAAATAACCGATGTATTTGTTAACTAGTGGTAAGCAACGTGCAAGCGCGTTCAATTTGGTACCTATCAATTATTTCTCATCAGTTATCCTATATCCAAATAGCAACAATTGCTGCGCTACGGTACACTCGGCTTCTGAGTGAGCGATCCAGTCTTGTGGTTAGTGAAGCATTGTCGTTGTGCGTTATGTAAGCGGTGTTGATAACCGATATGAAGTGGCCTATTGCTTAGTTACAACGTCTCTAAAATCATATTCAGATCATATATTCGTCGATTTCCGAGGAAGCAGTTTCATGTTAAACTTATACAGATAGAGATTGCAACATTATAATACAAGTACATATCTTCATGACAAGAGTGAACAGATATCTTGTAGGTAAACGTGTTCTACCTTAGACTCGTGGGTCAATGTATAATTATGTGCATATATATACAGTTATATATATTATATTTATATGAATTAGTTTAAGTTTCAGAAACCTTAAATAACTTTTCACATTAATATTAATATTGATTTTTTATCCTTTTAAATTACTATCAAGTTCACTCCACGTATAATTTATAAGTGGAAACATTATTGGCTTGTGTAAAACTTACTTTGTAATTAAATGTTTATGTATTAAAGTAGCAGATTTATGACAATCAATAAGCAAGTGTAACACTTCTACATTGAATAAGGATTATTGATTTTTAGATTTGATCTTCGATTTTATTATGCTTTATATGTTTTTTAATAAATAAAATAAAGTAAAAATATTTACATTAAAATATCACTCAGTCGCTGAATAGAGTCGCGACATCTAAAACTACAAAGCCTACAAAATTGACATCTGGCACGTACATATGTTTTATTTGGATTCTAACCAATCAGTAGGAAAAATATTGAAAACTACAGTAGGGAATTGAAATGTAATTTGTTCATATATTCCGTAGATCAATACTATAATTTTATAAAGTTGTATTTCAGTTAGAAGACACAGTAACTTTATGCACTATACTCTTATGGATTTAAAATAAAATAGTAATAGTAACTCAAATATCCCAGTGCTAGACTGAGACTTCTCTCTTCTTGAGGAGAAGATTTCAGATAAGACATTCGGCTCTAATCTATACTAACATTATAAACGCGAAAGTCACTTTGTCTATCTGTTAGCGCTTTGAAAGCTAATCAACTGAACCTATTTCGATGTATGATATATGATTTGGAAACACTCACGTTGTAACTATCAGGCAATACAGACTCAGGCAAAGTTATGGAATACTTTTTTTTTAATTTCGCAGTGCGAATGATAAAAATAAGGCAATTCCTAACTGAATGACTTAATTAAGTATCTAAACTAATTCATAATTTCCAAGTAAACAATTGCATGTGTTAAAAACAAACAAAGTAATAACTATCAATCGAATCCCTGCAGTTTCAACCGTTGATAGATTTAAGTTTTAAATACATAGTTAATGAATAATTATATTCATTTCTGCTTCCAGATAGTGTAATAACTGTACCGAGAATTTTATACGAGACATGCCATGTCCCGGTATATGAATGGCGCAATTGGAGCAAATTCAATTGAAAATATATATAATCAATGTGGTTATTTGAGTGAGCATAAATTTACACGAAGTTAAGGGGAGGACGTCCTTATTGATATTTATTTTTATTTCTTTTATACGAGACGTTACTGCGACACCTGTTTTTATAATGAAAATACATCGCATTGATTATCCTACGAAAACTCTTTATTAAATTTTACTAAGAGGTTTAATAAAATATATACTTGCATTTATAAAAAGTAAAAAAAAAAACACTTTTCGTTAAGGTAAGTAGGTATAGCAAGCAAAATATTAATTTTTAATATTATATATTAGAATAATGATTAATGAACTTTTCTTTCATTATGTCAATGTTCATTATGATTGATACCGACATAAATAATAATTATAGGTTCGAAAGTTCAAAAATCATTTTGTTAATCGCCTTGACTTAAAGTTCAAACTCGAATTAATGTAATCAATTGAGAGATTATATTGATTGGCGTTGATTGATATGTATGACTTTGTAATGAATATAAATAATTAATTCAAGTACATAACTTAGAAGATGGAAAGGAGCTTGTAATACACAAAACATGCTTTTATTTCTAAAGCTACCCCCGCTTAGGAATTTAGATTCCACAGATAAGAAACGACTTATTTTAGTCAATATCGCAGCATATCACTTACTCGCATTTTAGTTTCGCTGGTATCTCAGACATTTTGGTTTAATTTTTATGCTTTCAATTATTTTCCATATATATATTATCTCTTATAAAATATTTTACGGTCTATATTGTCATTTAGCCAAGAAATTGGCATAAAATTGTGTTACACAAATTGTGCTAATGTACTACTAGGGTGCTCATTTATTTTTAGGTGAAGGTTGGAGCTTATTCCACTACGCTAATCTAATTGGGATACACATATAGCAGTTTTTTAACGCATGAGGTCTCTGCGGTGCTTGCCAGGGTTTGATCGCGAACATCGGATACGCGCGGATTTAGATACGCGCGTTCTAAATGCTTGGTCACCTCGCCTCTTCTATATAAGTCTATTAAAGCATTTTTATTACTTGTTACAAGTACTATTATCCAGATATACAAAAATCAAGACATTACCTACATTTTATCGCTACAATAGAGCAATAGCACCGCTCCTTAAATCTCTTTAAACCGTACCTTATTTGAATTTCTCGCCCGGATGGCACCCTATGGCAATCTCACACTACAAATATATATAATCAAATGTAAACTTTATTTACGTAACCGCAAAGCATATATTCGTTTACCAGTATGTGACTATCTTTTTATCGCTTTAAAGATTTCGCGAGCAAATTTAAACTTTAATAGTTCGAAGTTAAGGTGTGATTTCGGTTGTTTACAGTTACAGGATTATAACAAAACATGACATTATTCTTCGACTTTATTTGCGTACAGAGTAGAGAACTCGCAGAGCTGCGAGGTGGGTTTATTCGGCGACAGTACATTTAAGTTTCGTAAGGCGAATTTCAAATTTAAATTCCTGAAAGTTTCGAGGGTATTTGTAAGGCGTTTGTAAGGATAATGGTTATTTATTAAACGATTCTAGATCTCGCATTGCGATGGTAGTATTTGTTAATGATTATACTTTATTCGAGGACAACAATAATTTGTTTTACATCATAATCAATATAACTTAATTCAAAGACCAGGTTATTAAAAAACAATTATGTCAGAAATGATGCACTAAAAATCAAATGTTGATTGAACCAGAACTAAATATATTCAAATTCAAAATACTTTATTCAATATTGAAGTATTACACTTACTTATTGATTGTCAAACTGGAAACTACTACCGTTCGTCCTAGTAAGTAGATTTTTTAGATAAATAAATGCCACAGGTTCCATTTTTATGTGTTATGGTGTGTACTACGTCACATTAAGGTCAACGCAAACATTATTTAAGCTAGATAAAAAAGTCAAACCCAAAAACAAAAATTCAACCTTTAAAATTGAATTATCTTTTAAAGGGAAATCCCCTCACATTTGAAATAAATCATTTTATAAAAGGGACAGTGAAAATTAAGAGATAAAAGCAACAATGGCCACCTCGTCAGTGATAAAAAAAAATAACAAACCCTATTTTATCTTAACGTATATTTGCGGCGTATATATACGAATATAAAAAAATTAAAGCTTATCTTTCATGGTGATATAAATCCAATTAATTTAAACATAATATACAAGATACACATTTAGGAGTTATTTTGATGACCCAGAGGCTAAATGATCTACAATCAATACCGATTAAACTTTTTTTTAAATAAAAAAACTGCTACGAAAGCATAAAATTTGTTTTAAGTCGTCATCTCAGCAACATCTCATCTCATAGTCGTTGTTTCTTTAATTCGTGGAGAAAGATAGAATATATTTACGAATATTAAAAAAAAATATTTAGTAAAATAGAAACTAATTATTATTAGAGACGAGCATGAAGGTACAAAGTACTAATGTATCTAACATTATAATTAAGTTTACAATTCCCGTTGTAGAGTCACATAGGTATTTAATATTTTAAAACCACTTACACAGATTATGCTTTGTATTAAGATTTCCGACATTCGTACAATAGCACAACTCGCTTGTATCGTAACGTGATTTCAACCTGTGTTTGTATTTTAATAAAATATGTTTTCTCTGGTTTTGTTTTGTTTTCACTTAGAATAAAACACATCTGCGATTTTATTTACTGACGATTGATTCCAGATATGATTTATATCTAAGTTAATATATATATTAACTTAGATATAAATCATTTATATATATATATATATATATATATATAAAAGATAAATATCATTTATATAATTTATATCATTTATATATATATATATATATATATATATATATATATATATATATATATATATAAAAGATAATTAATAGACGGAAGCTACCCCCTATACTCGTATTTGAATATTTAATATCTCATTTTTTTTTTTTATTACTACAAAATAAAATGTATGAGATTTTCTCGCAATCATTAACAATGAACACTTGGTTCATTGTTAATGATACTTCTTGATCTTCAGATGAAATAGAATAAGAGCCCGTATATGTCCCACAATTGCGATACCTTCTATGCTTTTGAGGAAATGGTGTGGAGCTTAATACACCACGCCATTCTAGGCTAGGGAATAGATTGAATATTAAATAAAACCAATACGATACAATACTTAAAATTATTAAATTTTACAACTTTTATACAACAACACGAACAACCTCTAAAAATGTTGTACAAGTCCGTACTTACACGATAGTTTTTTTAGAAAGTATAATAAAATTGAAAACAAAACTTTACGAGCCAAAATGTCGCGAACAAAATAAATACAATAATGTTATAAATACACAAACATTAATACTATTTAACATCAAACATTGAAATGATACTTCGAAAGATACATAACAAAAGCATACGAACGATGAAAAACAAACGAAATATTATTTCATTCGAATTTATTACTTAACAATACGTATATAAGACTTAAAGTCGTCTAATCTAGGTTGTAGACAACGACAGCACGTTTAAAAGGAACTAGCAACATTGAAAAAGCCGCTAAAACTGAAGTAAAACTAGGTATTTATATGCAGCAGAATAAGGGGAAGCCATTTTTAAATGAAAGATTTTAAGTAGGTCACGACTCGTATAAGGATAAAAAACACGCACTTTCTTTGAGAAAGAACAAAAAAATCTCACTAATGTCATATGAAAATATGGTTGATTTGTTTTATGAAGGAAAAACTGCTAATTGCCGTTAATATGAGTCTATTCCGCCTATTCTAGTATATTCCGCCGTCCTAAGGCGGAAGAGCATATGGAACACCTGATGGAGAGTGGTTACCAACGCCCATAGACAATGGCATCGTCAATGCGCCACCAACCTTGGGAACATGTGTTGTCGCTTGTGCCTGTAATTACACTGGCTCACTCACCCTTCAAACCGGAACACAACAATACAAAGTACTGCTGTTTTACGATAGAATATCAGATGTGTGGGTGGTACCTACCCAGATGAGCACAAAGCTCTACCACTGAGTAAAGAGATTATATTTTCTTATGTGAGATATCTCTTGGAGCTTCTTGGTGATAAGACAACGTATGCCGTGACGACAAACGACAAGACGTTTTCTTATGACGTCACCTACTCTCCACCGACGCACTGCTTTGTGAGTGAGTGACGCGTGGACATCGTTGCAATATACTATTATTATAATAATAAGAGACGCATAGTCCCCGTCAATAAACAAGTTTGTTGCGATTTGTTCTGGTTATCAACAAAGGTAGGTGCGTTGTTGATAACTAGTACAGAACAACACATTAAAATGCCATGGTATAACTTTAAATTATTGCAAGTTGGGGGGTTTTACAATTCTATATATTATATATTTTAAAATTGGACGCGACCGCACTCTACAGCTATTGAAAAATGACTTAGAGGAGAAACATCACATAGGTAGTGTGCGAGACAGATAGCGCCCTACGAAGCCGAAGTTTGTCGATTGTCCCTTTTCAATGGTCGACGTGCAATATGTATTGAAGGATATTATATATTTTTATTGACTTTGACTGCCTCGTTGGTCTAGTGGCTTGATATAAGGCCGCAGACTCGGTGGTCCTGGGTTCAATTCCCAGGTCGGGCCAATAAATAGTTATTGGGGTTTTCTGTCAGAAAATTCTCAATAGCAGCCCGGAGTCTGGAAGTTGGAAGTGTGTACACTCCCGTGCCTCGGAAAGCACGTTAAGCCGTTGGTCCTGCGCCTAAACTCTTTCCGGTCGTGTCGGATTGCCGTCCCATCGGATTATGAGAGCTAAGGAACAGAGAGTGCACCTGTGTTTGCGCACACACTTGTGCACTATAATATCTCCTGCGCAGTTGGCTAATCTCTGTGGAGATTGGCCGCCGTGGCCGAAATCGGTCTGGAGGACCTTATATATTTTTATTATTTTTTACTAAATACGTATTTATTGGTTTTCTTGAATTATATTTTATTTTCATTAAGCATCAAGTTTGAAGTTTCACGTGTGCCTAGTTTCACGTGGGTGGTAGATATCCAGGGCATGCACGATCACCCACCGCCATTATTTTTTTACTGATTATTTGATTGATCTACTTTTCTCAACACATTATATACTTTACACATCAACAAAACACAACACGCGCTCACAGATGATGACGTCACTGGAGCGTTAGTCATAAATGCGCACTGAATCATTTTGGCTGAGATACAAAGGAAAGGAGACATAAAAAAATAAAATTGTTTTATAGCTAAATAAAATCTTTTAGTAATTCTCAGATAGAATTTATCTCGTAAAAATGGCTTTGATATTAAAGCATTCTTTACAATTTGTATCTTGCGGTTTTATTCGTTTCTAATTAGAATCGCCTTCGAAAACACGATTCCATTTCATTACAATTTCGCTGTGATATAGATGAAGAATAGTTAAATAGAGGAGTCTCTACCTACCTATCAGCCTCTAAAAGTCAAACTACTGGTCAAAGGTATAGCAAACAAGCCCTCTAGAAAAGAAGGTTTGGAACTAATACTACCGGTGCTGTAATCGCGAATTGATAAGAGCACTTACATATTGCAATAACAAATGTGTTGCCCTACACTGTCGGACTTAATATGAATTGCACGATTAGGCAGAGGGGTTTTGAGCATAGAATTAAGTATACGTATAGGTATATATGTGTAGGACATGGGCTACGTTTTATACCTTGGAGTTCAAGTTTATTACATAACAGGAACAGCCATAACAGGAAGGCAAACAGACAGATATACTTTCGCATTAATAGTATATAGTTCACACAAATACAACTTAAGGCCGCAATCTTCGCTTAAGATTCAATCCTAGCCACTGAGCCATAATAGCTCTACCGTATAGCTTGTACATTATATTTATTACGTATCTAGTATTTGTTTATATATTATAGACCATACAGTATATGATATTAGCTCAACGAAGTTTCCATTCTAATGTATTTTAAATCGCTCCTAGACGAACATTAATAGTCGTAAATTATCTTTACTTTATCGTCACGATAAAAAGTAATTAATTTTCAATATTTATCCACGTCTACTTCATGCGCGATGAAAATACAGTTTACAAGGACGAATTTGAGTACAAAACTTCTATAAGTATGTAGCGTTTAAACGGAATGTTTGAGACATAAGTAACCATTATAAAATGTCGTAATAGCAATAATGATATGTTTCATTATCAAAAACATTCAATTGTGAAATTTAAAAGAATTGTGACGCTCGTGTGCTATAGGTTAATACACAATCAATGACTTCTTAGATGATTGCACACCTTGGGAATGAAACGATCGAATCCAGGCTATTTCAAATAAATAAGAATATTATTATGTAAATCGCCTATAATTGTAAAGAATGAGCTAAAAATCCCGCTGAGTTTCTTTCGCCGGTCCTTCTCAGGACTGAAATGTTTAATTCCGAACCGGTGATAGATTTATGACAATCAATAAGCAAGTGTAAAACTTCCGAAAAAAAGTGTAAAACTTGTAAAAAAACGTTGAATAAAGATATTTGAATTTGAATTATATATGTTCCATCTTCCATGACGACATCATTGCGTTGTTAAAAAAATATAAGCGTAATGGATGGGAAGGATTTTTTTTTATTACGAGAAATTATATATTCATATTTACTTTAAGTTATTTATATATAATAATATAATATTATTTATATAAAAATAAATTTTACACTAAGTAAATTTTATATCTCTAGCGTGTATCGTCAACCCTCAAACGCGACGGTAATTTGGCGCTAGCTCAAACTACTTACATCGGTCGTTATTACCGCAATGAGAATTTGAAAATTACTCTAATGGTATCGAACATTACTAGCACTCGTTTGACATTATCACTCTATTTAAAAAAAACTAGTAACAGAAAATGTCACGTAAAGTAATAGGAAAATAATAATTACGACAGTGTGGAAAATATTTCATTACTGATGAAATTTTATCCAAGTTTCAAAGGATAAATTATGAAAACGAATGAATAGTGTAAAACTCAGTAATTGAGATATTGGACCAGCGATCTTAGCTTATAAGCCACGTACATACTCTTCAGGTTTCAGTCAATATCAGATCCAAAAGAAACTTACCAATCCACAATTGTATTGAATACAGAAACTTATAAATGACCAATAAATTACATAATATTAGTCATTAATAAAAAAAAAACGATTATTTAATTTCACGTTTAGAAGGTAAGCGTATTAGTATATCAATCGCCAACCCGCAAATGGCTCGGTCATTTGGCGCCGATACAAAGTTGTCGGAGGTCGTTAATACCGCGACTAGTATAAGAAAATTGCTCTGACGTTTCCATACAGATGTGCAAATTGTTTAACGTATTCGTCAAAAATATTCTATGATATATTTCTCGTAAAAATATAAATGACTTGAAATTAATTTATTCGAGACAATATGTCATGATTTTAGGTATTATATATGTTGCCTAATGGAATGGCTATCGTAATTTTTGCACGAACATTTTTCAATGTCAACGCGAGGAAATGAGGTTATTTTTCTTAATAATATACAGTAGTGAATATAAGTATTTTACTTTTTATCATGATATATGTGTGATAATAATTTATTGATGGACTACTACGATACTATATCAACTGCTTAATAAAACATTACGTATAATTATATAAGATATACAATTCTTTGAACCGAAACTATCTATTTTAACTAGAATTATTTGCATTGCGTGTATTACCGAAGATAACGAGTTCGAATCCAGTCAAATATCATTGAGCTTTACGAGCTTAAAATGAGTTTTTTTTTTTTATTGCATGGGAAGGCGGACGAGCATATGGGCCACCTGATGGTAAGTGGTCACCAACGCCCATAGACATTGGCGTTGTAAGAGCTGTTAACCATCTCTTACATCGCCAATGCGCCACCAACCTTGGGAACTAAGGTGTTATGTCCCTTGTGCCTGTAATTACACTGGCTCACTCACCCTTCAAACCGGAACACAGCAATAACAAGTACTGCTGTTTTGCGGTAGAATATCTGATGAGTGGGTGGTACCTACCCAGACGAGCTTGCACAAAGCTCTACCACCAAGTAGATTAATCATATTTACGTCGTAGAAAAAACATCGTAGCGATACGATGCACCCCAAACCATGCTAACGAACATGTCACGTCCGTTTTTCCTATATTCATGCAATTACAATAATTCATTAACAAGGAACATAGCAATACAAAATATTGATATATGTCGCTGTGTTGCAAACCTACAAACACTGGCACCCAGTAAATGTTGCCTGGCTCATATCTATTTTGTTTAAATATAACAATACTTCAGACGAAATGAACAATAAACCACTTAATTATATACCTCCCTACTTGTATTTACAACCGGGCGCACGTAAAACAATACGTAATGAATATTAACAAAATAGAGTAAATATATAAATTGTTTCAATTGAGGTAAAATTATATTATTACGTCGGTAATTTAGTGTTAATTAAAAGTTTATTTACTAACAAGATATTATAATGAGTATTTAAATTTAGTTTCTAGAAATGAATGCGGTATCGTGTTAACATTTATTACATTATATAATACTAGGTAAAGTTGTTTTAATGATAATAATAATTATTTTAGCACATTTATACTTAATGGTTTGATGTTTGTTTTAAAGGATTGCATTGTCATACAAACAGATTTATGAATATATAAATGTGTAATTTAGTTTTACAAAAGAACCTCTAGATTTAGGAGACAAAAGTAATTTTATTTTTGTTTACAAAACGTTGACATTAGCACGATTCATTTTAAAATTTATAAATTTATTAATTTAAATCTGCACAACGTTAATATTCAAGTTTTCACTTCTACCGGCATTTTCGGAGTGCAACCCGTTGTTTTTTTTATTTATTTATTGATCAGGAGCTAACCATATACTTGTACCAAGAAACAAATTTTCTTAATGCGCGTGTATAAGTTGCTCAAAAAAACAAAACCTACAATATAAATCTACATGTACTAAATGTGCCTCACCGAAACCTCCAGAGGTGAGAAAGCTTCTTCATATTCAAAAATCATACTATTCAACTGTCATAAATGCCCTTTTACAAGAAATTAGTCCTATTCGCAGTGTCTCTCATAATAAGTTACTTTATACTAATTTGGAATACATTAACAGACTAACGGCCGAATACTGAAACGTCACTTAAATATTAAACGCCACTTAACTATTTGAGACGCCGTTAATTTCAAATTTCGCATACTAATTTAGGAGTTTCTCAATGTTAAGTAGCGTTTAACTTTGAGGGACGTTTCAGTATTCGGCCGTAAGATCTTAGGACTACACCGCCTTTCATATCCATAGACGAGTTGTGTTTTGAATTATTAACATAGATATACACAAATACATAAACAAAAAAATGATCGTTATTTATAAAAAAAATGGAAGTTCTTATTGGAAAAAAAATCTGTTCATAATATTCGCAAAATGGCGGATTCGTCGAGCGTGAACAATTCTGACGTATCAGAACAATTGGCCAGGACGTAAATGACCCCCGCTTTGGGGGTTAAACTGGCGGAAGGAGCTGCCTTATCTATCCCTTCCTTATTACGCCGACTCGATTTGTTTTAAGGGCCCGTTTCTAGAATGGTAAGACCTTCGTAATCTTTAAGAACATTCCACTCAGATTCGAACATAGTATTATACATTCACCAATGATTTTGTAAGTAAGTTTACTTTATCAAACACATCTCGATTTTTAACTGATTATTATCTTCATTACATTAATGATAATATGATTGAAGATTCCCATAAATAAAGTAGTATTATAAATATTTCATAGTAATGAAGACATTATAAAGCAAATTTATGTTATTATTTAATAATTAATTATAAAGGAATTAAATCTTTCGTGCCTGATTAATTTTAAGTCATTTTATACAGCTTCACGTAATTTTCTTTTATTTTCTATTTGCTCGTATTTTTAAAGACTTTTTTATTTAATAAAATGTGATTTTTTGCTCTTTGTCGATTATTTATTGGAGACTTTGTAAACATTTATTTTATTCATTGAATTTTTTTTATACCATAGGTAGGCGGAGGAGCATATGGGCCACCTGATGGTAAGTGGTCACCGACGGTCATAGACGTTGGGATTGTAAGAGATGTAGTAGGCGTTGGGATTGTGAGTAGGCGGGTACATCTATGATATAAAAACACCTAAAGAATATTTGAAAATCATAAAACAATATATAATTTTCAATTTTTCATGAATAAGATAATTCGTTTGTACATTAATCATTTAAAATACATTAAACACAATCGCGTAAGCGTGAGACCTTCCAGTTCTGCACTCATTATCGTCGAGATTAAATGAATCAGATAAAATCCGTCCCCGCTACGTATTATGCAGCCGAGTGAGAAATTGCAATAACCAGTGCAGGTGGATAGAGTCACAGATTGCATCCGGATATACGGGAAAATTGGGCCAGGATCGATAATCGGAGCTCATTAAAACGCTTATCACACTCAAATGGCCGCTGTACATTGAAAATATTTATTTTATACTAGCAGTGCGCCGCGGTGTTCCCCGCGTTGAATATTACGTTTATACAGGCTGTAACAAAATTCGTGTCCGACCCGTGAAGTGGTTATTAGGTATCGTTATTCGGTTCTATTTATGTAATCATTTTTAAAATTCTATTTTACCCCGTATCAAATTTAATTTGACTAAATAACGACAAATATATTGCAACACATGCGCGGGCGTCAGCGTTCGATAGCTCTTCCAATCGGGTAGCTCGAACACGAGGTCATGACCTCAGTTGTCCATGAAATTTTCATCATTTATAATTTAAAATGACAATTAATATTTTTTATGGGTAATTTTTTTTGCATAATATTTTTTAAATTTTTTACATAAATAGAACCGACTCACGATACCTAATAACCACTTCACGGGTCGGACACGAATTTTGTTACATTCTGTATATGAAAGATAATGACCTAAAACTGAAGAATGACTGAAGAATGACTGACTATGCTTCGACATAATTTGACCGACACTGAAAGTTATTTTTGTAGAGTACAACACTATTCCTCATACAAGACGTCAAAAAAACCATCACTGCCCCAATAAGTCAAATGAGTTGCGGATATGCCAACTAAGTTAAATTAATAAATAAATTAAATAAAATAAATCTTTAATATAAATTATCTTCCTTTGGTATAAACTAATTTAGTATACATCAGAATATCATATGTTAATAAGAGCTATATTTGAAACTATAATTAAATATAACTGCTAATGAAAACTCTGGAGGCGTCTTTTAGACATTTAATACAAAATGAGTACCGTACCCTATATAAAATATATTTTACATTACTGCTAATAATAAACATTAAAAATTCCATAAATTCATTAATTTTCTGAAACTATTTTTTTTTTAAATATATAGCCAGCGCTTGATTTATCACACCTGATGGAAAGTGAATGATGATACAACAGTCTAAGGTGGAGCGGGATTGCCTAGAATTATTTAGTT
Source organism: Nymphalis c-album (assembly GCA_963151315.1). Lineage (NCBI taxonomy): Eukaryota > Metazoa > Arthropoda > Insecta > Lepidoptera > Nymphalidae > Nymphalis > Nymphalis c-album. The sequence continues at coordinate 1,383,937 of OY720612.1, forward strand.
ATTTGCCTATTCTAAATCATATAGGTGATGTTTTATTCTGATCATATTTATTTTTAAAATTAATAAAGCTTATTCTATATAATATGCTTAGTATGATAAGAAGCTAACCATAATAATCCATTATACAAATGATTTGATAATACATGTGACAATGTTGATAATTTATTGCCTAAACCACAATATTAAATAGACAGCGGCCACTAATCCGATTACGGCGAGAGCACCGCGCACAGTTTGCAAAACAGTAACGCATTATAGAAAATAATAGCTGCCCGGTCTGAATTCGTATGGGTGAAAACAAATGGTTTTTTTTTTGGGATCTCGACTGCACCTAGCGTTCACAATCTAGTGGGGTCACACATAAAAACATATATCGGACCAGCCAGTAAGGAGGAATACAAAGATACACACATATAGAAGAGTTATACATACCAATAAAAATACAAATTCTTTTATCATCACAATTTGTAATAATATTGCCACCCTTCATGCATGATCGGTAATTGTATTTTTCCTTTCACACGGGTAGTAGTTCATAGACTATGTCTGTTTGTTATAAAAGTTCACTGGGTGGTAGGGCTTTGTGCATGCTCGTCTGGGTAGGTACCAACCACTCATCAGATATTCTACCGCAAAACAGCAGTACTTGCTATTGTTGTGTTCCAATTTGAAGGGTGAGTGAGTCAGTGTAATTACAGGCACAAGGGACATAACATCTTAGTTCCAAGGTTGGTGGCGCATTAGCGATGTAAGCGATGGTTAACATGTCTTACAATGACAATGTTTATGGGTGTTGGTGACCACTTACCATCAGGTGGTACCCATACGCTAGTCCGGTTTCCTATGCCATAAAAAGTATGGTAGCTTTACGGATGCATTCACTAAACGTTAATACCTAAAATCAACAAACATACAATATTAATCTAGCAAATCATGTTTATCAGGCTCTATATTTATAACAACTAATTTGATCGAATATATATATAAATCTACACTTATCGATATTCATATTATAATGAGGAGAGTACGTGTTTGTTTGTAATCGATAATCTAGTAATCTATTAAAACGATTAAAATAATAAATTTCAGTTGTCTAATTTGCTTTATGTTAATTTTAACAAAGCTATCGTTAGCATATATTTTTAGTATATGATGTGATTTTCGCATAAACTTATTGTGTAATTGAGAAGAATAATGATGTAAGTTGAAGTTTTTAATTGTGAACCCTATTACAAAGTTTTGTATGGTGTTTGTAAGGCAAGGTAAGGAGAGTGCAAGATATCGAACATTATGGTGCCCGGGAACTAGTGAGTACAGTGAATTACAAATAACGAAAAATCAACACCATAAACTTGTGAAGTTCAGAAGAATAAAGGTGTAAGTTGAAGTACATGTTATTATTATATAAAGTTAAGTAAGAGTGCAATATATCGAACATAGTTATAAGATCTTATCCTGACATAAAGACGTTACTCTTCCGTATTACATAAGCTATTATTAGAAAATAACAATAACCAAACGTCAAAAGGGTTGATGATGATGATGATGATGATGAAACGTCAAAACGAAATGATATCGGATTTTGAAGGATTCCTCACAAATCGAATACCACGAGAAGCGAAGCCGCGGCTTTAGCTAGTTTGCAATATTAATGATATTGTAATACAAATATTCAAATAACAACTTTTACGATATGCCAATAATCAGCAAACACGCGACAAATGTAAACATTTCGCATGTTCTCATTATGCGTTATTGTAGTCATTTCAATGCTAAACTGTATTCAAATTAAACAGTAGTGTTGAATTTTAATATTAGATGAAAATATTTATTATTTGTAATAACATTGTAAAATTTTAAATTTAGTGTTTTTTTTTTGTTATTGAAAGACTGAGATGTTCTATCTATCTGTCCCTCCGAATTTCATAACTAATATTTTACCTATAATAATAAAAACATCCATATATAAGATACCTAACCATATACGGAGAATATACTGAGTTTCGACAGGATCGAGAAAGGGTTGGAACCAAAAGAGATGTAGACGGAATTATCTCACAAACGTTTCTATGTTATCGATAGACATATAGTCCACTGGATACGTCGATAGTAATGTTTTACCTTAAGGTTTTCCGGCTGAGATTTACTTTAAAGTAATGGCTATTTTACTTCTAACAAACATTATTTTTATTGAACGAATTTTAAATTCCAATTCAAAATTTCACCCATATAACTAATACACGAATAAAAACATGATATATCCGACTAAATACTATTCTTATCTCAGCGAAATAGTTTTAGTCATCAAAAAACGATATAATAATCCAAACTCATAAAACAAATAAATTCACGCACACATTGAAAACTACGAACGATACACAACGCTATCACACACATACGTATTGTATATTAAACTCACATACTCTGTTATTAAACAACAGAATATAAGCCAGAACCCTTTACCCACTATCCCGTATAATGTGCCCAACACTTAAGTATATAGCTTAAATAACAAGTAATTTACAAGCAACGACAACTCCGACTCCGTAAAGACTTCATACTAGAGCAAGACAATAAGATTCTTATTAATAATTTTAAATCTTATGTTCAAATTCATTAATAGATATATAAAGTTTATTACACGTTACAGGCAATTACATTTATATATACACAAAAATGAGAACATAAAGAGCCACCTTGAATAAAGTTGATTAGAGAGCATGTTTATTTATTTCACATTATTAAGGATTAAAGTTCAGACTATACAAATTGAGTCGTTCCGATCAATTAATATAAGGCCAGATATCGTTTCGATTGAACTTTAAAGCGCCTTCAATGATTGCATCAACACTAGTGTATTATAGATAATTAAAAACTACCAATATACATATAACACACAATTAGCATTAAGTCTGGTCGATATCGTATCGTACTCTATAAACGTCTCCGGCTTATCGGCTAAGTTTCGTACTAAGCCGCGCTATAAGGGGATGGCTAATAAAACGTGTTGAAAATTCCATTGACGGATAGGAAAAGATTGGCTCTCAATGCTTACGAAATTACGAATGATTGTCAAAAGGGTCAATATTATATTAATGCAGTGCTGTATTTTGTTTTTGCCTTATTAGTTTTATATATAGTTTTTTTGAACATACTGAAATAACTAAAGAAACATACCAAATTAAATCTTAACATAATACAATGTCAGCAGTTACGAAATAAATCAAAAACAAGTTGTTTAACATACTTAAACAGTTCTTCAAGTAAAGTAAAAAGTACAGCCATACCATTAAGAAAACAATTTCAGATTTTTATATTCAAATAGAATTTACCTTAAAACAATAGCTGTCAACAAAAAAAGTGATCGCTGACAAAATGCCACTTTAGAATCCAATTCAGAAGACAAATTTATAAAAGTGCTAACATCCCCTGCCAAGTATAACTTCATCCTGATGCCTTGTCAGACAAGTGCAAAACTTGGTCCTTCGAGCCTGATATTTTAAAAAATATATTTTCAGTCAAACCGAAGCAGTCTGGCGCTGAAATAGGATCCTACGACATAAAATGGTCCTATTTTAGGACAGAAGGCGTAACACAATCTGTTGTTAAAGCGATCTGGGATGGTGAAGCGACTCAGCGTATTTCAAGGTGTTTGAAATTTTTACTTACATATTTTTCGAAGCCAATGTCTAGATTATGATAAGCGTTTGCATGAAAAGCATGTACTATAAAATATTTAAACGTTAAACTTTTACAATGAGGGTCATTTCAATATTTATTTTAGGCAATTGTAATAAAAATTCTATTCGCTTACCGCGTCCATTGAAATTAAATTCACTTTCAACAGTCGTCCTCAGCAAATAGGAAAATACAGGCTTACCTGTTAACAAAATAATAAATGTATCAGCAATCCCACCTCAATGAGTCCCTCGTGGCGTTGTTCACAAAAACAAATTTTAAACCTTATTCAATAAACCATAAGATCTATTTTTCATCGTCTAATAATATAACGAGTCCGCTTGATATTTATATGCAGGTAAAAACATATTTTTGTTTAGACAAGGGGTCACAATGTATGGTAAAACAGCAAACAAAACTTAAATAAACACAGAGCCTATGCGTGACGTTTTGACATTTCTGACACGGTGGCCAGTTCATAAATTCACAGAAACACACTTCCTATACTCAACACGAAACAGAAAAAATAATACTTGTTAGACTAGGAAAAAAAAAATATGATGATGTAGCTAATATTATTGTGCACAAGCGTTCAAACGCAAATACAGATGCGCTCTTTATTCCCTTTATTTTATTCCCACTCAAAATCTGGTGGGACCGAAAAGAGTTCTGACACAGGACGAATGGTTTTACGTGCTTTCTGGGTGTATAAAAATAGAAATAGATAGTGTATAGAAAATACGTTTAACTGGCACGACCTGAGGTTTAACCGACCGAAGAGTCAGTAAAAAACATATATTTTAAAAAATGTGTATATATTTTTCGCTTCAGCACGATAAATCTGTATGATAGCAAAAACGTATGACCATATAATATGTTTTAGTTTACTTAAAACGAGGACACTTTAAACGCGTTGATTAGATAACATTTAAGATTAAGCAGTAGCCTGAGTGCAACTTTATAAGATGCAACAAAGTTCCTCTATAGTTTTAAATTGTTTTGCCTGCAACTGTCAGTTACATTTACTATAAAATACTTTTGAGCCAATATATATTGTAATATTACATTAGAAAATTAAATATCACGATGATTTCTATTAAATGTATTATTCATTTATAAAGCAGCTCAGATACTCTCTACGGTAGGTACATAATAAATAATAACATATCAAATTGGTTCAGCTGTGTCTACATATATGCTAAAAATTATTTAAGAAGATTACAGTAAACAGTTTTTTGTTATTACACCACATATTAATAGCAAACTTATTAGAATTTATATCGCAGAAAATATGGAAAGAATTTTCCATATCTTGTGGTAAATTCACTTATGTCATATGATAGTATATTATATATGCGTGTATAAAGAAAGGATTTTCCTTATCCGTACCGCATGTTCGCTTCCTCGCCCGAGGGTCAAACATAAAGTATCATTGTCTAATCAGTGAGCGAGAACAAAAATGGAAGCTATCAGAAATTGAACATATTTGGAGTAAGTCTCCACATCTAACTATCTCGCATTGAAGTGCTCATTGGAAATACCTAATAATAATCAAAGACAATAATATGACACAATATATGTATTCGGTACAATTATTTGGTTTCACGGATTTTCCAGTAAAAGAAAAATAAAATGAGCAGGACTAATTTAAAAAAGTTGTATTTTCAAAGTTCAAGTTCAAGCAAAAAGACGAAAACATGCTAAACACGCAAATATTCTATTTAAACAAGACTTTTGATTAAACATTCTATCATATCTATTTATACAGAAAGCAAAATGCATCTCAATTAGTTACCTTCCTAAAAATATGGTTATGATGTTAGTTTAAATTTTATTTGCATAGCAGTATAAATATTATTTCAAAAACAAATAATTTATATTCACAATAACCACAAAATAGAATGTTACTATTATTTCCAAAGTAAACGAAGGCCTGCAAACATTTATATTTCATTTTAATAAAACAGACAGTGAAACAAAACTGTTTCAAATGATATTGTACAAACAGAGATAGATAGATAGAATCTAGCACGTCTTAAAACCCAAGCGAAGTTACTGAACTATGTACATAAAGACTGCTTTGTCCTGCGTTTTAATTAAGATGAATAGGGATACTCAATGCGAAAACGCTTTCTTACATTGTATTATCAAATATTCTAAATAATAAGCGTATCGTTGCAATCTTTCGCGTATTAACAAATATAAAATATCAGATGAAATTTGTTTAACAAATTATTTTAATATCGTGTACTTAAAGACGTGTCATTAAATGCAAAACTATTTAAAATTTATATTAAACATGACGTAAGTAGTTTAACGGAAACACAGCGAGTAAGTTCGTGTTCACAAGCAGTCTGAAGTGTAATCGTCTGTCAGTAAGTTACAATTATGAGGCAACTACCGCCAACTGTTCCCAAGTTGTTATCTAGCATACCGCTCTGAAACCTTGCAAAATGTGATCATGATGTCATTAGGCGTGCAACATGTGAAATAACAAACGATAAGAGTGAAGTTGGTCGCAAATAAATTAATGAAAGAGATAAGTATTAATACTGCAAATTCACATAATTTCTTGACAATCACAATACCAATACAATAAACTATGTCTAAGCGAAGAGGTCTACGTCCAGCAGAGTATTCATGTGGGCTAAATAAATGATTATGATGATAAAACTAAGCAAATAATTGCAAGATCATATTTAATGAATTAAGTATTCACGTAATAAAAAATAATTACTTAAACAAGAACTTATTAAAGTTAGCGTCGTAACACTCGTAACATCTTAACAACCCTAAATGTTGAGCTACTGGAAATTGTTGACACGAAAGATAATCCATCACGCTAATCCAACCAACGCGCACCGAAGCACAATTATTTCTCAAAATTCCTTAATACAACAACACGAACCTTTTCACAGAATAATTTACACAAATCATGAGAGCAACGTATCCAATTTAACTCTTAACCATCTGCCCTTTCCCAGATTTAATACAACGATCATCGCTTAAAATCGAAAAGCACTATGCGTATAATGTTTTTAAAACGGTATTAGTCACAGCATTTTGTATAAATGCAAATAGATAACATTTGTGATGACTATTCGATCGAATTAGAATTTCTGCAGAACTAATATGATCTGAACAAAATTACATTTCGTGATCTACCAATTACTAGACGTAATTACACGTGTTCTTTGTATTTAAATTGAAAACGATTTCCCCTTTTAAAAGCTTCTTTACCAAGAAATTGATTATTTTTTTATAAAATGCTATCTTTGTCACAAACTTGGTTAAGCTGAAGTTTTGTATTAAGTTACGCCTACACAAGATCCTTCTTTTAAAGAAATAGGTTTCTAGCGTAAATATTACAAATGTAGAAGATTAAATGAGATATAAAAAGTAAGTATTTTTCACTAAGACTTTATGAACTAGGATCAGGCTTTTATTAGACGACTTATCTGCTAATACATCTTCTTTGAGAAGAAAAAATATTGCGAACTTGAGCTAAAATGTTGAGTGGAGTTCAAGAAAAAAATATTTATAATATAACTATAAGATAAAACACTGATGAACATTTAAAAAAAAGAGTGTGTGTACTTATGTACACGCGTTAGAAGTTATACTTCTTTGGCGTATGGAAAAAAAAATAACTAAAATGCAGTTAATTTTAATTTGTAAATTTATGCAAATTGATAAAAAAGATTTTATTTAAATAAAAAGTATATAAGCACAATTTTTTTCACTAATATTCACAAATAGTAAGTAATATCAATCAAAATATTCAATTTAAATCACTACCGAATATAATTTATTAGCACATATATAATTCGCACTTGTATGAAACTAAAACACGTGTTGTGAATGTATAAACTAGAAACATGTTGATAAATATTATAAATATGAAAACAGTGATCAGAGGTGACGAGCGTACCAACATGCGCGACTAATATCGAGGTTCAATTTCTATTTTGTTGGTAGCTTTGCGGTTAAGCAGACAACTTCATAGTGTTAATTTTGTGTCACAGATGCGCGCGCATCTTAAAATTTCACTCTCATCATTTTTTCATAACGCGCCTAAAGAAGTATAACTTCAAAAATATACATCATAATATGCAAGTTCTGGGAATAAGTAGACTGGTATCTATCTAGTATCTAGATTTAATAACAAATATAATATTTGTACTTGTACTTTTACAAATGTTAAATCTTATTCAGACTATAGGCATACAATTTGAGAAACGAACGACCATTAAATGTGAGCAAGACCCAACTGATAATTGCTTCTAAACGATTTTCTAATTGCCCGACATCTTCCCTGATTGGACCGCACGACGCAGCACTTTTATCCAAATGTTCGATAAAGGTTAACCATTTAAGGTTCGAGAAATCTAGTATTCATGGTTTTAAGCAGTACAGCATTTAAACAGAATATGTATTTTATTGTACAGAGAGAGAATTGCGTACATACCATAAATTAATAGCGAAGTTTTTATTTTATTCTCACAAACGATTTAGTTAGTTAAGCAATTCATGTTTGTCATTATAATGCATATTTTATTTTTATTCCGTTTAACATCACCGGAAATTTGAAAATTGAATAATTGCCAATCATCCGTTGATCTATATTTCAATCACGATCAAATTCACAAAATTTTAATCATCCGAGAGGAAAATCCGATTAAGCAACCATACAATGCATGAATGACTAAAATATGAAACTCAACGTGTCTAAAATTCAATACATATCAGTTATACCTATTGTAACTGATTTTACGATAAGGAGTTTTACGAATTCTATCTTTAGGACCAAAGTTTTCCGCGTGGACAAAGGTTTAATAGAAGATTACGAACCGAATACACCTTAGAAAATTGGTCACGTAGGACAAAAAGAAGGACTGATAATACGATTGATATAATTATAGACCCTTTCTAGGTGTGCCATAATGGAATCGGAATTAAGTACATAAGTAGAATATGGAGAGTTCAGGGAAGTAAGGAGTATAAACACCTGAAGGGCGGAAAGAGCACCTTATCTTTAATTTTGATATTTTATTTCTGGAACTATAATATCCTAACTCAAGAAAAGTGTGCGACGTAAAATATACCTAATAATTTATTTAGTTTTATATTCGTCTCAACCCTTAGTTTCATCAACGTTTCTTACTTCGGGATTTCTAAGGTTTCATAATTATACTTACTTGTCCTAAAACCAAATCTAGGCTGAATTACTTGACCCAGGTTGGAAAAACCTTAGTTGAATTAAAATTAGGTCACAGATTCAAAGTGCCTTGCACACAAGTATTTACTTGTATAAAATATTTCGACGTTTGACGATTACCGACGTAGCGCGCCAGTAGAAAATGTTAAGTTTGATGTACACTTTTAAGAAGTAGGTGACAAATGAAAAATGAATTGGGCAGAATATTTGTAGTTTACTATGAAGAGTATAGTTGTCTAAAAAAACTTAAATAAGTTCAGGTAATTAATTAGTAATGAACTGAATTATTTTTTTCTGTGCATTGTGACTTATATTGTGATAAGCCTAAAAATGACGGACATATATTGATCCACATAAATTTTGTCCTAAATTATTTTCTTCTTTCAATATTCGTTCTCTTTCTCTCCTATTATTTCAGGGTATATATTTCTCTGTTCAATAGCCACTCCATTACGAGGAGTTTTCGAGAGCTCTTCTGACGCCGACGAATGGTAAAATCGTTATTGCAATACCAATATTTTCTTAAGAGCTTAATTTGTTTCGACAACAATAACAGACAATAGATAAATATCGCGCAATTCGTATTGTTGGAGAATCATCGACTTATTGTCATTTTATTTATTGGGGGATATAAGGCGTGTAGAAAATACATAGCAAAAATTTTACTCTAGCATTTTATTAGAAGAGGAAATATTTACGAGGAAATATACTCTTTGATATCTTGGCAGCTAACTGGTGATTTCATCAAGGCTGTAGGCCGGAGGGGCTATTTATTCAACTAAGAAAACTGAATTAAAATTAAGTGTGAAATAGTGCTACATGAGACTATTTAAACAAAAGTATTCCTAAAAACATATAACAATTGCTGCATGGTTTTTTGTCTTGTATTAAAAATCTAAATACGTGGAAAGAATTTATTGATGACAATCAATTTATCTTGAATGTTATTTTTAAAACTATTGAGAAGTTCCATCGCCTGGTGCTAATCCTGATTATAAAATCAGGTCATGGTTACCATAAATATAATGCATTGTCATCGGTATTGAACTAACATAATATAAATGGTGACAATGACTGAATATGTTGATTATAACGTGTTTTTTTTTTGTTCTTTTATGCTTATAAGAGTAGTCATTCATTCATAAATTGCGAGGCGTTTTAATTACGACTTCTGGTTTTAATTATAACTTTCTAATGAAGTTAAAATAATGTTGAAACCATATAAAATATGTTTTTTTTGCATTTGTGGTTCATTATTATTTATTTAGTAGCTCGCTCCGCACGGCTTAATCGTTAGTGCTACGTTATTTAGTCAAGAGAGTCTCAGCAGAAGCCTGAAGTTTGCAGTGATTATAAACGCGTGCCTCGGATAGCACATAAATCCGTTACTTCCGCGGCTAAACTCACTCTGATTGAGTCGGATAGCCACCCCGTCATATTATGTTTGCTCGAATGTGTGCGCACGTACTCGAGTACTATATCGACCAGCCGGTCGGAGTGGTTGGTAAGATACTTGCCTTTCGCGCCACAGGTCGTGGGATCGATTCCCACTCAGGATAATAAATCATGAAAATGATTGTTTGTTGTGAATCTGGGGTAATCATCTATAGAAGTATGTATTTAAAAGGGAAAAGTAGGATGTGTAGTAGTATTATATATTTATACAAATGTTGTAAAAGTGTGTACCCAAAACTGCTTAACAAAGCCCTACCACCTAACACGTGGAAAGTGTTTCTAAATTTCGACTTTGGTAATATTTAAAAAGAAAAACATAATATGTCTGTGGACTATTGAGTAAATAATTATATATACATATATGTGATTAATTTGCCGTCGGTCTGCTATAAATAATGAAAATACATTAGCTGTAGTGTTTAGTTATAAATTTGTAAACTAATTAATAACTCGACACAATCCCAATTTCAACACAACTATTTAAAACCGTAACGCTTATCTTATTCAAACAAATTATACATACATACGTGATACAACTTGCAAGTAATTTACATAATATGAAACGCATAAATTTTAATATATTAACTATATTATACATTTTAATATATTAACATATATACGTTTATAATCAAAAGATAAAATTCACGAAGCATTATCACTTAAAAAATCGCAACTGTCGAAATGTCGCTACAAATGTAATAAAAGTTGCATTATTATATGAAATAATTATTTTAATTCCACCTCAACTTCGCTGCTAATGTAAGCATGATATTAATACAACTTACTTTGTTAGTTAATATAGACCTTATAATTATTATTAGTTTAGGTGATGTTTATTATGTTTAGTAAAACAAAATTTACAGAATCTGGAGTTATACCCGAGGATCAATCTATAGTGGAATCATTCAATTAAATTCTGAAATAAATGATTGAAAAAATATTATATTTAATTATTTAACATTTACTTTTACATACATGCCAGTATTTAAGATATTATTGTCGCTATTTCTGGGGTTAAAGGTCAGGAGCTTAGACGCTAACGGTCTAATTCATAATAAAACCCCTATCGAAGGTGTAAGCCGATATTTGTTAAAACGTCATTATAGCCTATCAAACGTTCGATAACATTTTCAATTCAAAATCATTTGAACAACTTCCGACAAGTAAAATGCTATTATCGTACACAAGATTGCCATTTCGTAAAAAAATGGTAAAATGGAATGAATGAATTGAATGATAGAGAATGGTTTCACCGAGTTTTTATCTGTGGACAGGTACAATTTAAAAAATATCAAACATCTTGTGTCATTATTATGATTTTTAATCGTATCAACAAATTATAATAATTATATTGTCGAGGAAAGTTTTAAAATGAAAACGAATACAAAAAAGGCAGAGAAGTGAAAATTGGCTAGAGGAAGATAAGGTTAGTGTTACAATTTTGTTATATTCGCAAGTCAATAATTTTTCACTAGTTTTCATGCATGCATTTGTAAAATTAACTGTTTTTGCTTTCTAAAATTTTCTTAATAGATTTGATAAAGGATCTGAAGACCTAACGAGTTCATTATTGACTAGAATGCATTTGACTCTGATAATATAAATCATGTAATTTATATTGCATCCCATTGTTTTTACATGGTAATAATTTCTATCTTGATAATGAGATACAAATCACTCATGCTTTTTGCAATTAGTTATTTAAGAAATATTATTGTGTTGTTATATGAAAATTCATCTTTACAGGAAATGTTACATCTCTCCACTTGTGGAAAATTTAATTCAAACTCTACTCTACTTTATACAATATTACACTTTCTTATTGATTGTCAAACTGGGTACTATTATCGGTTGGTAAAAGAAACACCCGGCCCTGAGAAGAACCGGCGAAAGAACATCAGCGGTAACGCAAATGATATGGTAAGTATAATTCAAATATTTTTATTATGGATGTAGTGTAATAATGGAATCAATTGATTTAATCATCTTTTTTAGAATGAGTGTGGAAAAGAAAACAAAACAAGCTATGTTAAAGCAGTATGTTATTGTATAAATTTTAATACACACAGAAATCACTTTATTTATCAATACATTTTTATTATTTCAGTACTTGTGGACACAGTAGCGGCACCACCTCCTCCAATACCTTCTCACTATTGTTGGATCCATCATCGCCTGCCATGCCTGCAAATTCTTAAATGGGTCCAAAACCTAGAAAAATTAAGAAAAAAGTATATTAATATCAATAAAAAGATGTAATTTAAACCCAGGTTACAATGTCTATGTTCTTTTAATACTAAAATATTTCAATTTGCAGTGTTTCAGATCCACTAATCAATTGACTAAAATCACCTGCAGAACAAATTGCTGCATTTGAACTTGAATACTAGAGGGAACTGCATGCAATTCAAATGGAAAATGAGAAGATTAGAAGTAAAAACTTGATATTAAAGGCAGTACTCTTAAAACAGAAAATTTAATATTACAAAAATATATTATAAAATAAAATCTTATTTAGTTTTATTTAATCATTTACATTTACTTATTTATCTACCTATATAAGTATATATTTACAAATGAAAAGTAGTATATGTCGGCGCCCCATCAGAATTATCTCCAGAATCCATGAGAAAATAAGACACTCAATAGGAATAAACTGAATTATATGTTCTCTTTAACAACATTACTTAACAACGATCGTCTAAAGAAATAAGATATTTTCAAACCTTTACTGTGAGACTTACTACGGAAATTTTATTTTTATCAATAATAATCCCTTGATTGCTTTATTACAGACATAATTAATGTTAAAATGATTTTTAATTCGTTACTTATCATAGTAATCTGTCCGGAGAACAAGTGTTAACGTTATATACTCTATTCCAATGAAAATAGAAATAAATGTAAACAAATCATACTTTTCAATATTCCAAGAGTTTTGCTGATAACTCCGCTATATAATGCACTACAAACAGTAGTTGATTAATATATCTTCATTTGTAACACAACAATATTTCACTTAACTACTTTAATCCACATTAATTTTACTTCCAAACTTACGAAAACAGTTTTGCCGACATTTAAGACGCTATTTTTTATATGTATTTACTATTTTGTATTATGTTAGTGACCAGCTTAATGCGTTCTACATAGCAAAATGATTTAAATAAGAAAATTAATCTTGGTATTATCTAGAATTGATTCTAAATTATTAATTACAACTTATTATTCTACATTTTGTTTAGAACAAAAAGTTGCTAATAATATTTCCTCTGTTATTTAAGTCCCGAATTAGCTAATAGATGGCACTTTACAGATATAAAGATTTAATTGAATATGTTACTTACATTGAAACCAGATGGCAGCACAGTCGAACACCCATATATATGTAATTTTAATATAAATAAAATAAGTATTAAATAAAAAAAATATAGTTGATTTACACAATAAAATAATAATAAATGTACTTCTGTTTTGTTTTTGAAAATACAGATAGAAATCAAATGTCAATTGCAAACGTCAGTTGACCAAGTTTTTTGCTAATATCGAAGCGTTATAGTAGGGTCCTAGCTTGTATAACTTTATCGTTGCGCTATAGAACTTGTAAGAATTTTTGACCTATTATGAATGACATTTTAAGACTTAATACTTGTAGCGAGGTTATAAGCCGCCGATAACATATTATGAATTAGACCGTAAGAATATATAAATCAATCAAGTTTTAATTATACACATTTCTATCTACCATTCATTTCTTATATGATCTTCTTAAAACAACACTATTTCAGAAATAGAATCACTAATGGCCCAATACTGAAACGCTACTTAAATATTAAATGCAACTTAATTATTTGAGACGCCGTTAAATTCAAACTTCGCATACTAATTTAGGAGCTTCTCAATGTTAAATAGTGTTTAACTTTGAGTGACGTTTCAGTATTCGGCCGTAAGAATAGTAAAAGCAGTTTAAATTAAAGAAAAAGTAATTTTAGTTAAAATAAATTAAGTAGGTCTATAAATCAACGAAAGAACTAATAATATTTCCCAAACAATATTATATTTTAGAAAATGTTTTACGAAGTAAAAAAGAACTAATCCATCACAGAGTTCATACTTTCAACAAAATCCACAACTATATCGCTAGATTAAGGTGTACGTAACCTCTTACACTTTAAAGAATTCATATTTTGCAACGTAAAATGTCGAGATGTGTACACGGGCCACTTATCCACAAACCTGGGGGGGGGGGCAGCTTTTGTCGTGCCTTCAATGTCATTCACATGTCGAGATGATGCGAGGAATTTAATATCGCCGTGTACTCTAGATGCTTTTATTACACGCTGGTCTTAAGCTTGAACAGTCAGCAAATTTTAACGTGCAAAATGCATGACAGGAATGTTTTCGACAAATAAACTAAGGGATTTGCAAGCGAATATACTCATGTTAATTCTAAAGATAAATGTCTTATTGCAGTACATATTATGTTCATTTCAGTTTTCATTTTTCTAATGAAATATTGAATGAAACTGTGATAAATTTAAAGATACATTTTGAAGATTTTCATTGTTAATTATCGTATGAACGATATTTAATATCGTTTCACTTACACAGAAGCAGAGTAAAGCACTTTTTCTACCTCTCTGGTTGCAAGATACATATTTCAGTGTAATTAGAAACATGCAGGTTTCCTCACGATTATTTCCATCACCACCTTTTTTACACATGAACAAAATAGTGGAGAGTTAATAAGTAATGATCACTTTATAGTGACAAATGCTTACCTCTATGTGATGTTAAAATGTCAAGAAATCCACTTTAGAATTTACTCTGCCACTTTAACTGTACCCGCATACCTTTTGTGATATTTGTTTTAACGCGAGCATAAATTTTAAATGCTTTTGTTTCAAAGGTTCTTTACATAAGATAACTGGTTCACACTTGTTTTAAAAAAAAAGTACAGAGCAATACTATATTCTATCTAACTACGCATATTAAATATTCTGAAATACTCATATCTAAAATGATTTATTTATGTTTCATAATTAAATTGAAGTAAAATAATTGATATCTGGTTTATGAGTCCCGAAACTTGACAAGAATTTGAAATAGTTACATTAACGAAGGATTATGAAATCGCTATAATAGGACAAAATTACTAATAACTGACTGACTGATGTTAGTAAATGAGGTTACACTAAACTTTAATGAGAGCTCTAGTTCTGATATTATGATAAGAAAAAGAAATGGAGCGATAAAAACTAAAACAAAAGAATGACGATGCATTCAAATGTGATATATTTAAATTTGCAGTTATACAAATATTAAATTCTGACGGAGTGAAACGACGCCAAGAAAGTCATTCATACGCATCTTAAAATAATCATGTTTATTGACTGCAGTCTTTATTTCGCAATCATTGTTTATAAGACTTCGAATATACTAAATTACGTGATTCGCCAAATGCCCGATAATGTTTTTCAACGTCCCACTAAATTGGGTTGCTCGTGGCGATCTTGTTTGTAAATTTCCAAAACAAACTCACTTGAACATTTCAAAGGAATCGAGTATTTGTAAAATTTATGATAAACATTTATGTTTACGGACAATTACGGCAGAGGGAATGATTTTGAGGGATACATTATGCACTTTAATCTTTTGATCTCTGGGCTTTATTTAAGAAACAAGTTTCGTATTTTGTAATACTTGTTAATTGCATTTAGGCTACCTGTAAAATTTGAATACGTAGTTGTAAGAAGTAATTTAAAATATTTTTAACCTACTATATCAAAATATTCGTATTACATAATGTCGGCACGCACTTCCCATTGAGTAAATAGCGCTGATTATACACTTCCTGTTCAGGAAGATAGCCATTGTTACAATTAGGTTCGTCACCTACCCTCGAAGCCTTCAGATCGATGCAATGACGTCACAGTTCAATTTAGACAACGCCTACAACGATATCGGTTGTAAAATTTAACGTTGCCACTAACATTGTAAAGGCTAATGGTTGCAAAATTTGCGACGTAAATTGTAACTGTAATAAAACGGAATAGAGATCATTTTGGCATGAATCATATAACTTATTAAGGAATGTAGATGTTAATGTTAACCTAAATGTTTCATTGTCACAGAGACAGCCCAAAGTCTGGCATCGCTGCATTTATATATAGTGCGTAAAATAAAATTAGATCACTGTACAAATAATTATTAGGTTGTCGATCAATAAATTCTACATTACCAAGATATGGTTTAGAGCTTTTAACTTTATTTCATATACCCATTTTTATTGTATAAACGAGTAAATTGATAGAATTATAAAATAAACAAGTTGATAAAATTATTATTACTATGTAAAATAGAATAGAATCGATTAAAATTAATTAGCAATAAATAATAAATCAATTTAATGTTTTATAAATTTATGTTAATATGGCGAAGGAAAACATGCTTGTTTCGGATGTAAACCCGACGTGTAAATCCTCCAACCCGCACCGGAGAAGACCGCAGAGTAGATGAATATTTTGCAAACCTTCCTTTTAATAGAAGAGGATGCCTAGAAGGTTAACATTAGCACAAGCAGGCAATAAATCTACTAACGGAAAATTCTAGACTAATTTCTTTAACATCATCATAAACATCATCTGCAAGCTCACTCTCTCTACGCAAGCCTTAGTCCTGCCGCCCATCTGGTGAATTTGTCGATTGACGATGTCACTGACCCGTGCTGGACGTCTCAGGTCGGACGCTTGCCCTTAAATCACACAATCTTGGCAACCAAGATTTATAGACTATGGTTTATGATACAGACCCAGCATTGTAGTTATCTATATATAAAATGCAGAAGTATGAAAAGGAACATGAAAAACTTCTTCGATAAATATTATATAAGCAATTTGCTTGATATCTTTATATCTATAAATAAATTATATTCTGAAACCAATAAGGGTTAAATTTGCCTGTAATCCTATGTAAATATGACTTCATAATCAGAAATCCCGTCCCTCGAACAATTAATTCAATCATCTGAAACTTTAAACCATCAATTAAAGTAGAGACCAGTCAATATAAGGTTTTATTACTTGCAATTAAGACTGAAATTTGTATGTAGGCTATCGAATTATAATTACCATTTCTAGTTGCTGACGTCTATTTGTACAAGATAAAAACGACTTTATTGTTCGAGCGTTAAGCGCTATTTCATAAAGCAAACAATTTAATTACTTAAATGGTTTCAATCGGCGTGTGTTTACTTTTGTTTGTAGTTTCTTGAGATATTAGTTTTCATAGTATATAGTGTATTGAAATTATTGTAATAAGTATTATTTTCAATATTAATAGATTAATTTGATTAAATGTATAAATCTTTATCTTTAGTCTATATTTAAAATAAATAAATTGACCGCTGTTACCTAATTATTCCAATATTTGATATAATTCAATCCTAACACTATTTAACGTATTATAACGTATGGCATATTGTGAAGGATTTTCGACTGGGACTGAATTACACGCTGGCGAACCCGCAAGTTTTGCTAGTAAATAATAAATGTTGAATAGAACAGCAGTAACATTCTATTATTCTGTTTATACATATATATACATTCCATTTATTGATGTAAATAATTATGACGATTAGTATTACATTTACAGGCCCTAAATTTTTTCATAATTCTAGTTTTTACATTAAACACGATTGCACGTTTAATTGCAGAATCATGTCACCAATAAATGACGTAAATTTAAATATAAACGGTTAATAATAATATTATTACGAACACTCATTACGTACTAAGATTGTTTACACGAGAAAGTTAGCAGAGACGACATCAAACAGCATCACAGTCCATTGGCCGTTAAGACAACAGTGTAAAATATCAAACTGCGAGTAATATCTATTCCTTGCACGTGTACAGTACAGATATTTACTGCTGCACTATTGAATCAACTTTGTTACTGGTCTATCCGTGTGCGTTGAGAATTTATGTAACTATATATCGTATGAGAGTCCTGTAATAACGTATTGTTTTTAACATATAGATAGGTATTTGAAAGTCATTTTCGGAAACGTTTCTGACGCAAACCTTTCCCTTCGCGTGCACTGAATATTTACCGCTACCTTTTCAGCCGATTACGATTAATTATCGCATCGCTTTCGTAAAAACGTCATATGAAGCTGATAATTTTGTCAGCGTTGACGTTCGTACTTATTTTATTTAGTAAACATTGTTTAACCTAACTACCGCCCGTGGCTAAGCCCGACTATGTGTAAAGTTAGGTTATAAGCTGTTTCTATTTCCACATTACTTTTAAACCCATTCATTCGTATTAGCTTGAATGAGTAATTAAGATTAATCTATGCAAACACCATCGTCATCACTCATCAGTCATCTATCACAAGTTTCACGCTTATAATATTAGTAAGATATGCCCGTACATGTATAGAGATAAAGTAATTGCCATTCAAAATCTACCTAGTAATTTCCACATAATACGTATATCATTCATATATTTTAATAATATTAAAAATATTTAACTCCTATTATTTACTTTACATTTCTTTTATTGCATAGGAAGGCGGACGTGCGTATGGGCCACCTGATGGTAAGTGGTCACCAACGTCCATAGACATTGGCGTTGTAAGAGACGTTAACCATCACTTACATCACGAATGCGCCACCAACCTTGGGAACTAAGATGTTATGTCCCTTGTGCCTGTAATTACACTGGTTCACTCACCCTTCAAACCGGAACACAACAATACCAAGTACTGCTGTTTTGCGGCAGAATATCTAATGAGTGGGTGGTACCTACCCAGACGAGCTTGCCAAGGCTTACCACCAAGTAAAACACAAGCATATAGCACAAAACTTCTATATATTATTCTATTTATGTAAATAAATTTATCTCCTTTTGTCAACGACTTTTGTCGTCAAAAAGAAACTCACAAATTTCACACGTAAATAAACCTTTGTATACTAAAATATAGAAAAACTAAGATATTGTAGTTAGCTTCACATTTCAATGCAGCTATTTGAAAAACTCGTCTCTATGGTATCGTTTGGCTAATATCCAATTATTCGATTGGATTCGAACTCCAATACCTCGGGGATGTCGTATGCACGGACCGTAATAACTTATTATTACGCTTGCTATCATTATCTCAATGTACTTTTATTACCGCATCCCAGATCTCAGATAATATTGTTTCTGTACGTTATCTGTAACCCTGCCTCCTATGTCGAAGTACTAATTCACAAATTTACATCGTAAGGTGAAAAAACATTATTATTATTAACAAATTATGCAAATAAAACAAATTATTATTATTTATTCAAAATTATAGCCTATATATTCATTAGTAAAACCAATCAGACATCCAGACTGCGTATACCAAATTGTCATGGCGATTGGATGAACTGTATAATAGTTGATGTGTTGAAGCGCCATCTAGCGACGAGTTACGACAGAGTGGATATTATAAAAAACCTTCTTCAATCAACAAATACATATATGTGCCAACTTTTATAGTAATCGGCTTAACAGTGTCAAAGTCTATTAATCTCAGACAAACAATCTATTTATTATACATAAGTTGGATTAGTGCCTAGAGGTATGTATTTGCGTACAAGACTTTCTATGAAAATGTATACAAAGATTTTTGTATTACTAATTAGTAACTTTTATTATAAATAACGCTTTAAAGTGCTAACTTAAATGGACATCACGAGATATAGCGTAAAGTAAAGCGCTTTTAAAACATTTTGACGACGTTTTACATCGGAATTTAATAACGCCGTGTTATCATGTTTACAGCTCCTATTAAATGGTTTATCCTTTGCACGAACTAAAGCGATTTTTATACATTATTTTTATTCTTATACAAAATTATAAATATAGAGCAAAAAAAGTAAAGTAAGAGAGACATGCGTTAATAGCGCATAGGTATAGGGCCGCCTAGCGATGTATAAGTCGCAGGTTTTATCCCGACCCCTTGGGTATTGTTATTCTCTAATAGGAGCTATACGTTTAATTCGTGGGATAAACAGGAATATTAGTAATTCCTTAAAGAAAGTGCATTGTTATTAGTCTTTATAAAAAAGTAACACGGCTGGGCAAAGACCTATTAGAAAGAAAGAAAGGTTGGAGCTTATTCCACCACGCCATTTCAGTATGGGTAATTTACATGTGGTAGAATTTTAAACGATACATAGAGTTTCATTCACGAAGTTTTCATATAGAAATATAAAAGACAAATTAAAGACTTAAATGTAATGTGGTGTGGTGTTCACGTCCTCTATCGACTGGGCCATCTTGCTTTCTAATGATAGTTATCATTAATATACTTTATCTTATCTGTATTGATTTATATTTGAATAGGTAAGCATACAAATATACTAAAATCTTACTAACAATGAGCAAAGCCGGCTAGCAATAAGTATTTATTTAAATTTTATATATATAATATACTATTACAATAAATTATTATATTTTTTTAATTGACAAAACTATACAATACCTTTTTCTACTCTGTTTGTTAACCGATTAATATGATAACTATCGAATATGCTATCAATTCAAATTAAATTCAGGCACAAGGGACGTAATATCTCAGTTCCCAAGGTTGGTGGCGCATTGGCGATGTAAGAGATGGTTAGCATCTCTTACAATGCCGATGTCTATGGGCGTTGGTGATGATGGTTGGTTGGCCTTCCTATGCAATAAAAAAAAAAGATATTTCTTTATACTCTTTGAACTAGAAAAGAAAAATCGATATAGTATGTAATTTAATGTATTTTTTCAAACAATAGTATAATATGTATATAGATATGTAAAATATCACATGTATTAAATTACATACATAATTACATGTTGATAAATAAACGTAACACTCTCAATTGGACTCGACTCGGTAACCGTAGTCGGGTCCGGAAACAAAACACAAACAGCCAGACCACACCAGCGGTGTTAACTTTACGAACAGCTGATAGAACGTACTTACATAAATGACAATTTGAATGTATGTCAGCTTGTCTTATTAACCAAACCTTTATATAAACGTAGGGATATGTGTGCCTACACGATACAATACTACTACTGGCCATAAGGATTATGAAAGTATTAATCAAAAATATATATAAAAATATCTAATTCGTAGTTTCAACTTTTTTTATTTATATATTTTCATTCATTATTCATAGCAAATCAATCGAGCAAATTATATAAGTAGTTCAGTCGAATAGGCCGTTACTACATTTAAATCAACACAAAGTTAAACTAAACTTAAAGTTATCACCGGTTCGGTTCGTTAATTAGATGCTACCGAGAAGAATCAAAGAAGAAACACAGTTACTGATCGTTATCTACATTTGTAGATAACGATTTGGCAGAATTTACAGAAATTACAGAAATATATTTTAAAATAAGCTTTCGGTAGAATAAGAATATATTATTATTTATCACCTATGCTCAATAGTAGTTCGAAGACAAATTGCAAACATCCGGTGTAAACCTGGTGGCAATTGAAAAATTCGATATTTCTCAAAAGGAATTTAATAATGCAGTATTTCAGCGCTTATAAGGAAGCTCCTTTCGAAACGTTATCGTTTGCGAAGACACGCGAAATACGTGTTACGATAATAATCAACCAATTATAAGAAGTACTTAGAAGAATAGTTTAAATAAAAAGATACATATTCATCTATTTTATTATTATATTGTTAGTAGTAAAGTAACCTACCTATCTCACTGATAGCCTAAGGCCGCCTCTTAGTTTAAGATGAAGTTTAGAAACTTATTCCACCCCGCTGTCCCATGCGGGTTGGTGAGTGCACATTTGGAAGATTTTCATCGGAAACTAAGAACTCCTTGATCGAGATGACTTACAAATTAAGAAAACTTTAATTCAATGATGCCTGCCCGGGTTTGAACTCACAATCTTCGGTTAAGATTCCGGTGTTTTAGATATGGTGCCCACCTCCACCTTTTTAACAAATAATGTATAGGATTGAAAGCGAATTTATGATATACTAAAGAATTGTTTACATTTAAGACTTAAATGAGTATATAGAGTACAAATAAAAATGAAAAAAAAATTGTTAAAATTATGACCGCGTGGAATAGTAGCAAGAACAATTCCAATGCTCTGGACCAAAAATGAACCAGCCCTTCTGTCACCAATAAAGGCGAATAAGACGAGGTATTTTCTATGTGCTTTGCGCCTGTTACACTGGTTACCTCAACCCTTAAACCAGAACACAACACTACTAAATACCTGGCGGCAGATATGTGATGAGTGGGTAGCACCTACCTGCACAAAACCCTAACACAAAGTAAACTACATGCAAATGACTTCCCTAATCACATAATTTCCTTTAAACGAGCTTCAACTTTCTTAAGATATAATATTGCAAAAAAAAATCTAGGTAAGTATTCCTTGAAAAGGTATTACGAGGTTAAGGATTGTCGACTGATCTTTTGTTGTCACAGAATTCCGAGAGCTTTTTAAAATTACGCAAGAACATTTCTCGTATATAAAGTGGATTGTTACTCGACTACAGCTCATCTAGAAATATTCTCGATTTATTTTTGACTATTTTCACGCCACGATTAAGTTTCTATTACACCAGCGTTAATTTTATTATACTCAACCACGCTGCTCCAATGCCGATTGGTGGATAGATATGTGAAAAATCCTCCTCATGGAGGATTCCTCACGACGTTTTCTTTCATCGCGAAGCACAACGTGAATTATAAACACAAACAAAAATTACGCACGCGAAAATTCATTGCTTTTTATTTTATTTTTTTTTCATTGGAAGGCGGACGAGCATATGGGCCACCTGATGGTAAGTGGTCACCAACGCCCATAGACATTGGCGTTGTAAGAGCTGGTAACCATCTCTTACATCGCCAATGCGCCACCAACCTTGGGAACTAAGATGTTATGTCTCTTGTGCCTGTAATTACACTGGCTCACTCACCCTTCAAACCGGAACACAGCAATAACAAGTACTGCTGTTTTGCGGTAGAATATCTGATGAGTGGGTGGTACCTACCCAGACGAGCTTGCACAAAGCTCTACCACCACGTAATGCGCCTTGGTTTCAACTCATAATATTCGCCTAAGATTCACTTGTTTTAGCAAATGCATCAAAATTGTTCCGGCTAGCAAGAGACAGAGCGGAATGTGCGAAGCTGACAGCTAACCTTCACTAGTTGGAGAGGCACTTGAAGAAGAAGAAGAAGCCATTTCGAATTACTAAGATATAAAATAAAATTCTAACTTAATTTCTTTTGAATGCGTATGTGATTTTGTTTGCTTTTAAAAATTATTTTACCAATGGAAAGCTACATTATCAGCGAATGACTCCATTTTGTCCCCTTATTCCCACGGGAACGGGAACTACGCGGGTGAAACCGCGGGCAAAACGCTAGTAAAAATAAACATTATCTCTGAAGAGATGTGACCGAGGTGATTTGCATTGCTTGTTATTTTGTTGGAAACAATTAATTCAAAGAGACAGAAACAGGTCTTATTCCGCTGAAGCACTCTTCGACGTCTTGCACTTCGAAACAAATAATAATAATAATAATAATAATATCTTGGGACATTATTCACACACGGCCATCTGATCCCAAACTAAGCAGAGCTTGTACTATGGAAACCAGACAACTGATATACTACATATACTACTTTTTCTTTTGTAAATACATACTTATATAGATAATTACACCCAGACTCAGGACAAACAGACATGTTCATGCACACAAATGTCTGTCCTGGGTGGGAATCGAACCCACGACCTGCGGCGTGAAAAGCAAGTGTCTTACCAACCACGCCAACGGGCTCGTCATGAGCGATGACTTTATAAAAAATTAACATAGTATGATATTACGAGGGTATGTATAATAGACTATGCAATGCGTCCGCTAGCCACTACGCTGTTTAACTTTTCTAAGTCACATTATATAAAAATTTACAAGACAATAGAGATCCCGAGTAAAACTAGAGCTCAGCGAAGCAACTTGATATCTTCCCTTAAGGAAATTAAGTACAAATTTACAAACTATTTCAAAAGATAATGTTAAATAAAAAAAGTTTTAATGGACCATTTCATAAAACCAAAAACACATTGAAGCAGGTCATTGCTAACCTACGTACGCGACTCGATAGAATATGTTTTATTTATCCTATTCTCTCTTATTTTTTTCTCTCCATTCATTTCCATTTACAAAATGCATCAAAGGAGTTCAGCGCAAGGAAATTCAGACCAGCTATCCTTCGACTTCCCATGTTCCCTCTTAAATATGAAAGATTCAAAAATCCTATCTCAACGGACGCTTACGATATGAAATACGCCTACATTCTGCAGTTCGCTCAGTAGTCAGTAATTTGGCTGTGCGTTGAAAGCTAGTCAGCGCAAGCGACTCATCACTGTATTAGTGTTCCTCGAACAGAACCACTGGTACAAATCAATAGTTCGCACGTTATATTCAAAGCGATAATATAACCTTTACGACGGACGACGAACGGTTAGTAAAATTTAATACGACCCGTTAAAACGTTTAAGATTACAAAGTTACACCTTCGCCGAGGATAAAGATTCGCTCGGAAAGATAAATATTTTGAATTAAATGTAAAAAAAAATTGTATATACAAGCCGACTGCAATTGTCCCAGCTGGGCTATGACAGATATAGTAGAAACATGTAGGATTCCTAAGTATGATATACTTCAACGCCGAGTAGAGAGTTTCACATGAGAACGTAGCGACGGTTGCCCGGGTACAAACTTGCAATCTTCGGTTAGATGTTCTAGCCACTGGACCGTCGCGGTTCTTACACGTGACAGAAGAGAAAACTTTCTGCTAGAATTAGATATGACCTTTGACTTTTATTCGTATCTCTCATTCAACTTTTGAACTTCAAAAGTACACCTAACTTTTAACATAATTGGATTAAATTTACTATTTAGTTTAAATAAAAAACACAATAATATCGACACCGATATTATTGTGTTTTCTTCTAAATGTATTCTGAAAAAAAGGCAGTCTGTCTGTGTGCTACTTGATCACAACTAAACAGCCGAAGAGAATTCACATGAACGTTATATGTATTACATAGTCCTGATATAGAGCTTGGATTTTTTTCATTCAAAACTCAAAGAAGAAGAAGGCCAAGACGCGAAAACAACACCACGAAAAACAACTCTATCGCTTTTAACATAAGATACTCATTAAGCGCTATATTCAATATTAGATAAAACTTACCAATAAAAATAATAATGTAGATGTTTACTTATGTTGACTTACCTGTAAACACAAATGAAATTATTATTAAAAAATTGGTTGCCTGTAAAGTCGGTATACGGGCGAAAGTTTTACGTGACAACGACTTTGAGTGGTAAAATAATTTTAATGTGAATATTCATTCGTATAGTAGGAAGAAGGATGAAACAATAGTAACAATTTAAAACATTTATTTATACAAAGAATTATATTTAAAACATTAATTTATACAAAGAATCTCGCACTGAAAGTCTGTCTCTCTCGCTCTTAGGCGGGCTAACCATGCCCGAGTGGAAGGGACGCGTGCCTCTCACTCGCTCTCATTGTGAGCGCATAACGTGAGCGGAGCGTAACGCAGTTTCTTGAAGTGTCACCCGGCAAACCAATTTATAAGACGTTGTCACGTCAATAATATTAAACATTCAAAATATTAAATATTCATAATTAATGTAGAAATTTTTAATAAAATTTGCTTTTAAAAAACCACTGAGTTGCTTTCGCCGGTTCTCAGATATTAGGTTTTCCCGAACAGGTAGATTGGTACTAAATTAATTAAAAAAAGCCGAGATGGCCCAGTGGCTACAACGCGTGAATCTTAACCGATGATGTTTAAACCCGGGCAGGTACCATTGAATTTTCATGTGCTTAATTTGTGTTTATAATTCATCTCGTGCTTGACGGTGAACGAAATTGCACCAATCCGCATTGGATCAGCGTGGTGGAATAAGCACCAAACCTTCTCAAAAAAAAAGGAGAAGAGGCCTTAGCTCAGCAGTGGGTGTATTCACAGGCTTTATTTACTTTACTTTAATGAATAAAAATCTTATTTCAATACATCATAATAATTTAATCAAAATTGATGAATAATTCATCATAACACAAAATACATTGATAGTAAAACTTTAATTAGTACTAAAAATCATAAAAAACGTAAAACTATACAAAATACTGTATGTAACCAAAGCAAATATGTTTAAATGTGTAACAAAGAATCGAATTCGTGACAGCAACGAACTAATAAAAAGACCATCAAAATCCTAAAGTACCAGGCGTCCATAAACACCGGAGAGTTCACGATGATTTAACGACACGCAATATAGTTAAAAATATGCGGTTAAGATGATATGCACACGATTCGACGTACTTGGGCCTGAGCATAAAAGTAACAAGTCTAGTCTTCATACATTACCATGATAGAATATTGTATGTTGAAAAGGATAAGCCATCGTGCAGAGAAATCTTTAGATTCGAAAACGCTCGCACGGAAATTCCTTCTCAATTTTTTTCAATTTCACTTTTATTAAAATATTTCTATCTTACTATCTCACGAAAAATGAAACATTAAAATAAATGTAGTACAGGTCGTGCGAATTTATTTTTACAAAACAATTAAATTTGCTCGAAAAACGCCAATTAATTATTATCTTTCATGGAACGAAAGTTAATTGTCCAAAGCAAAAACGAAATATATAAAATAATAGTGTAACCTTTATAAATGGGATTATATAAATGCAAACAAATCGAGTCGAAACGATTTCATTTATATAACAAACTTTGTTTTTATTTTATGAAATTTTAATGATATTTCCGCACGTTGAAATATTTTCTACTAACGAATTCTGAAATCGATATGTAACCTCTATCTAAGTCCGTATGAACACAATTTGTTCAATATTAAAACGATATTGTTTTTTATTAATTTATAAACCAAAACCATTGCTATCCTTTTTTCCCCACTCACTTGAGAACGAGACGGAAATATTTTACATAATCGCACGCCTCGAGGTGGGTACTAGTGTCACTTCACGCAAAACAACTGATTTCACAGACTTAAAATGTATATATCATATATGGCACTAACTAGAAAAAACACTATTTTTAACACATGATGTTAAAAAACGGTTTAAAAAAGTTGGACGTCCCTGTGCCTGTATGTGCGGATCCTGTATGTCATCACGATAACGGCTGAAATACTTTACTAATCGAGTCTTTTTTTTTCTCTTACGCTTCAAAATTATTGGGAATAGAACCCTATCACTTTTCACGGTCTGATTCAATGTGGTTTATTGTTAATTGTTGTTATTAAATAAACAAAAAAAATAATATAAATATATTGTGAAAAATGAGATTATGAGACGTGCACTTTTGGATTTTCCAAACTTTCATTTGTATATCTTAGGCTTTTAATGAAATTGTATACACTTATTGCACATGCATTGATCTAAGGTCACATCCAAAGAGTAACATATTTCAGCGTATCCAATGGAGAGCCAATAAAATTGCTCCGTGACCGAAAACACAGTTGCAACTCATATAAAATATTGTTAATTTAAAACGGTAACAAATTCACATAATCTTTAAACGAGAGACCCGTTACCCATAAATTTAAGCCTGTACTAGTACCCGGGGGAGCACTAACTGTCTTTAACGCTTTCATAGTGATTACAAAACATGTAAAATGTAAATTTTCAATTGTATTTCGCTGGAGATAATAATTTTCTTTATCTTACTTTTTGAATACATATGTTGTAACTTGTAAATGATAGTATGCGTAGACTGAAACTGTCATGGTTTAAAATTGGGTGAGCATTGAGTTTTTGAGTATTTCAATTATGTTTATTATTTTTTTTAATGTGTGTGAAAACTGTTAAAAAACTAACGTGTATAAATCGAACAGCATGGTGATGCAAGCGAACCGTCTCCTTAAGAGACCGTCTCCTTGCCCACCAGTGTGACATTTACGAATTGTTACTTTGCATACTTTTTAATAGTACTTTGGAGTTATATGTTAGGTTATAAAATGTATTGATAAATAATAGCTATTACTACAAGATAGAAGAAAAAGCGCAAATAAATTATGAATGAACGAGAGGCTCACACCATAAAAAAATTCAACGTTTTATTTTATTTTTTATAAAAAAATACATTATTGGTAAGTTTCAGTGATCAATTTCGGATATCAATGATTCATCCAAGGCCCACTGGTAACCAACCCTGTACATATTGCATCCAATAGGTATATTGTATTTCTCGCGCCCTACCTGGTCCGGGAGCGTCTTCTTCTTCCTGTGCCATAAAAAAATCTACAAGTCATAATCTCTATCCATGTACTTTTATTTCCTATTAAACCGATTGGTGATTCGAAACAGCTGATCAATGTCTATTTAGCTAATGTTAACAAATTCCACGATTGAAACGCTGGTCGGCTCTCGGAGCAGTGAACTCAAGTATGTATTGAGTCATCTCCGTTGAAAATAATTTTATTATTTTGGTATCATTGATTAGATCATGTTGAGAACACTGAGATAATCGATTGTAATACGACGATTGAAGCGCGGGCGGAGTGAACACGAGGCTGTTAAGAATTGTCATGTTTTATTATAAATATTTTGTTATCCCATGCTATATAGTTGGATTATATTTGAATTTCTCTAATCGCCATCATTTTTATTAATTTTATAAGCTATTTCGGTTGTGGCATCCATTTTATCATAGAGCAAACGCATTGAAGTGCACTGTCCGTCTATGTATGTCATCATACACACATATGTATAAAGTGAATAGTTTTCAATATTAGGAACACTTGTACAATGCTGAATTAAAAAATAATATCATATTTAAATTTATTTAAATCAGCTTCGTTAAATATGCTATGATATCTGTATTGTTATGATATTGTGTTCGACCTCGGCTTGAACAGCAGGCGTAACTGTAATAAATATCCACAATGACGGATATGGCATTATACATCCCTCTCATCCATCCTAAAAGTAAAAAGTACAGTAAATATAGTAATATTACAATTGGTAATTTACCTTTGAGATTCTATAAATGATTTCGCCTTTAAATGTTAACCATTATAGTCTTCATCATTATATGGAACGACTTATCTATACTTCAATACTTATATTACAAGAGAAAAAAATTGATTTTTCGCATTTCGATTTTTTTTTTGTAATTCATAAAATTAAAACCGATTTTAAAATATCTTTCACCTACAGAGACCTACATTATCAGCGAGTAACGGTTTTTTTTTAAATAATAATTCCCTATGCAAATGGCAATAATGTAACATAAGGTATCAATGTTTTTCCTAACAAAAGTCATAATTGGCTTATAAAAGACAATTGTTTATCCCAGACGAAGTCTCGGTGAGCCGTTTGTATTCTTTACGAAGAACGATAAATGTAATCTAATTAACCTTTTAAATCCTAACATTTACATCTATTAATAATATTACAACCGTCTTTGCTGTTATCCGATTCGATAAAGGTTTATCAAGACGATTCGTACTCGTAATGTGCATGTACATAACGGGTACTACTATAGGAAAACGGTAACTTTAATAGTGTCTTGATGTCATGGCACTTTAAGAAATGTTTTGTATTTTAGAAGAGTTTTATACATGAATAACATAATTATGATCATTTCATCACAGATGCTTATAAAAAAATATATATACATAAAGAAAATAGGCAAATATCGACCGGTATGGCTTAGCGCATAGAACCGCGTTGATCATAATAGTTGATCGCGGCTTTAAATCCATGAAGGCATCACTGAGTTTTCATGGACTTAATTATATACTGTCATATTTATGTCATGTATGTATAGCTGATTCGTGGACTAAGCTTCAACTCTTCTTCCAAAGACTTCCTCCTTAGGGAGGCTATTACTTTTTAATCATTTATGTATAGTATATTAAAGCTTTTATGTTTAAAACATAAATATATCGGACACAGCTTCCGCATAGAGTAATGCGCCATAAACAAGAGTATCGGCCCACCAGAGGGCACTAACTGTACGCTGTGAAGAGATTTACCACATATTGAAGTGTTACACGAACATACGATGCTGAACGAGACATTTAAAATTAACGTTAAACCTTATTTAAACAATATATGTCAGTGTTATTTATCATTAGTAGATTAAAAATAAAATAACATTTTGAATATTATTTATTATCAACGCGAGTACACAACTACACGCAAAACGTGACTGAATTTTAATGTTTATTTTTTAAAAAAAAATATAGTAAAGATAGACGGATGACCAAATGGGCCAGCTGATGGTATGTGGTCACCAACGCCCATAGACATTGGTATTGTAAGAAATATGAACCACCGCTTACATCGCCAATGCGCCACCAACCTCGGGAACTAAGGTGTTATGTCCCTTGTGCCTGTAATAACACTGGCTCAATTGCCCTTCAAACCGAAACACAACAATACCAAGTACTACTGTTTTGCGGTAGAGTATCTGATGAGTGGGTGGTATCACTGGTACCTAACTAGACGAGTTTGCTCAAAGCTTTACCACCAGTAAAAAGTTTAATAAGTAATTTGTGTCTAGAAGTAGTTTGGACATGAAAAAATCGCGAGGAAACCAACATGTGTTTAATTTCACCGAAATTTAGCATTTTTACATGTGTATTCCACCAATCCGCATTGGAGAAGCATGGTGGTAAATAAGCTCAAAAACCTTCTCCTAAACAAAACAGAGTAGTAATGGCTGTCACTAGAAGTCAGGATGAATAGCTAGTACAAAATAAAATCGTTTTTAATAAAAATCACGACGCCCTTGATCTTCAAAGACTTTAATGTTATTTGAAATCCACCTCCATTCAATTCTATTACTGGCTTAGCTTTCAACAATGAAGTACGAATATATTATATATTCGCGATAATAAACTAACGCAAACATATAATCT
This sequence comes from Nymphalis c-album, assembly GCA_963151315.1. Taxonomy (NCBI): domain Eukaryota; kingdom Metazoa; phylum Arthropoda; class Insecta; order Lepidoptera; family Nymphalidae; genus Nymphalis; species Nymphalis c-album. Next base: position 1,415,287 of record OY720612.1, read on the forward strand.
TGTGTAAACAATTAACACGATAATAATCACACACCCAACACACTATCTGGTGATGATGTAAAATAAATTGTTTTTTTTTTTTTTTGAATTAGGGTAAACATTTAACAGTTATAGCTATTACCATTTTTCATCGTATTTGTGTTTCATTTATTCATAGTGAATTACTTTTCTTTATTTTTATTTTTCAAAAGTTTTAAATCATTCTTCGAACATTATAAAATCGAATCCTGTGTGTCCGTTAAATGTTTGTCATATAATCATATTGAGACACTAGACAGATAATGACAAAAATTGTCAAAATCAATAATGTAAATGAGGGAACCAAAAAATACATTCCACGCACACATAGATAATAAACATAGTGTATAATAAAAATTTCAAAAATGAATTACTGCGTAGTTTTTAACCCCTCTGAACATGAGTGTTTTTATTTTTAAATATTATGATTTTTGTCAACCACCATAATCGAGCACAGAGAAAGAGAAATAGTCGTCAAGCCATTCGACATTTTTATAGCAAAACCATAATCTATACTTATTGATAGCAATTTAATTAAAAGATTATATGAAAATGTTTTTTTGAGTATTTTATTTATAGCAATTTAATTTCCCGTCATTAAGAATATAAAACACCACAACTTATTGGTGTGAATAAAATTCGATACCTATGCAAACCGCGACGCCATACAGAAATCGGCTATGTCTTTTGAGCTCGAGCGAGATACTTTTTATTACTTTTAGAATGGTAGCAATTGCTCATTAAGAAAATTAATATATTCACACCTTCAATTTTTTTTTATTGCATAGTAAGGTGGACGAGCGTATGGGCCACCTGATGGTAAGTGGTCACCAACGCCCATAGACATTGGCAATGTAAGAGATGTTAACAATCACTTACATCACCAATGGCCCACCAACCTGCAACTGTTTACATCGCTAAGTAAACCATTGCACTATTGACACTTAAGTACATTCATACAAATTAATAATTTTCAATGTAGGTACTATTAAAACATCTACACTAACTTTGTCATCTATTTCCATAACAGCTTTTACGCTACGCTAAGCTATAAGAAATGTTATATGAAGAGATTAAAACAAAAATCGTACCCGTCGAAGCCGAGACAAAAGAGAACTATTAAATATCCAATGTATATTCATATCTAAAGTCGCGGAGAATATCAATAAGCCGGCAAAACTCGTAGAAACAATGAGATTCCAAAGTTTCCAGATGCTTGTAAAATTATTTTAAGTCACAAACGTTTAGCGTTTCAAAATTCATTTTATGAAATGTCATGCATTGAGTTAAAATCGGACAAAATATTCAATACAACATACAAGATTTTAGATTTTTCATGTCAACTTTCGTCACTGTTTCTATCGCAATAATGATATATATTGTGGCATAAATATGATATTTTTGTAATGTAATCGGTACTAAAATCAGCTAAAACTTTTTATAAAATATTGAATAAAAATGTAAGCCTGCAAATTTATCACAGTCGGACAAAAGCCTTGTCTTCTTATGTTTATTTAGCGTTCTACGCTTTTGTTATTTTGTAAAAAAAATTGTGCTTCCTCTCATAACTTGTACCATAACTAAATAAGAAATTGCACGGTGGCGCAAGTTTTGCGAAACAAAACCATTCGATTTTGTTCGTTAGGTAGTTCTAATTAGTTTTTGAGAGTTCTCATAATAAAATCTCGAAATTGAATGCGAATCGACTCATTGATTTTATTTTGTAAATTCCATTGAGGTATTCTAAAGAAATTTATAGACGACTTATTTCATTATTGATAAAAACATCAACGATTTTAATTCGAGAAGTTTTGTATAAAACTATTTAATAAAAAAATAATCACAAATAATATTATAAATGCGAATGTGTTTCTTTGTATGTTTGTTACGCTTTCAAGCCTAAGTTAATTGTATTTTTTTTTGGAAGGCGGACGAGCATTTTGGCCACCTGATGGTAAGTGGTCACCAACGCCCATAGACAATGGCATTGTAAGAAATGTTAACCATCGCTTACATCGCCAATGCGCCACCAACCTTGGGAACTAAGATGTTATGTCCCTTGTGCCTGTAATTACTCTGGCTCACTCACCCTTCAAACCAGAACACAGTAATACAAAGTACTGCTGTTTTGCGGCAGAATATCTGATGAGTGGGTGGTACCTACCCAGACGAGCTTGCACAAAGCTCTACAACCAAGTAACCCATTTAAAAAAATCTTTCACCAATGGAAAGCTACATTATCAGCGAGTAACATAATAGTAAGTCATAACATTTATAAGTCTAGTAGGTGTGACAAGGACCTCTCCGCTACACTGCTATCAGACGTCATTCCGTCACATTGATGCCTGTCTGGATAGATAACACCTATTGATCGGTTATTATACCGCCAAACATCAATATATACTGGCATTATAATGCAATTTGCGTGGTCCATTGTAAGTCTCATGATTGCGTTATAATCACTATTGTGTCATATTAACAACAATTACCGAGTGTCTCGTTAGTCTAGTAGATAGCTTATGAGTAAAGATGTTCCGACTAGTCGGCGACTAGTCGGTAAAGCCGACTATCCGGCCGCATTTATAGTCGGCGACTAGTCGGCGACTATTCGGCAAAGACTGCCGACTAATTGGCTTCTTTTATTTTTAGGAATTACATTAAAATGAAAACATACAATGTTAATAAAGACATTTAATCTTTATTTTAGAATCAGTCTTATGCATTTTGAAATATGAAGCAAACCTTTCCTTTGGTACTCTTTAAAATTACTTACTTGTAAAGGAAAATATTTATGAAGTTGGGACGGATAGTTTTGTCCTAACTTCCTTCGGGTAAAATAAGGATTTTATCCCGTGCATTTTTTTCGTCGTTTTAGCGTGATGTTATAAAGCCTTCCTCCATAAATAGGATATCCGACACAAAAATATTTTTCAATTCGAAACAGTAATTTGTGAGATTAGCCGCATCAAAAAAACAAACTCTTCAGCTTTATATATTAGGAAAGATATACGATATAGGAAGAGCACATGACTCTGCTCCACCTGATGGTAAGTGGTAGTAGAGTCAAAACGCGACGACGGCAGTTAGGAAAATGAACTGCACTAGCCGCCACCGCCTTTCCGACCCGCAAAGTGCAATCATTTCACTTATCGCAATATCTCCTGATGAGATGTCTCTTGATTTTGGGTCTTCACGAGACTATTGAACAGAAAAACTATCATCTATATTTGATAGCTTTTCTGAAATAAACTGACTTCTGACGTCACTGAAGTTGACGGAATAGGCACTATTGTAGGTAGTTCTACTTGGATTTGCGACTAGGAGGAGTCGTCTGTGGTCGAACATTTGATCACAGAACCTAACTGAGGTATGTTCCGAGACTTGCGCAGGCAGCGGTAGCGTCTTAAGCACGAATCAGGCGTAAACGAAGCGTCACGGGAATTGTCGGAAACCCCCGAAACCATGATCGGCTTGGCCGATTAGTCGGCCGACTAGTCGGTCTCTTTACAACCAATTAATCGGTTAGTCGGCTAGTCGGCCAAAGTTATAATCGGCACATCTCTACTTATGAGGTCACGAATTACTTCGTGATGAATGGATTCAAACCGTAAATCAGGCCCATAGAAATTTATTAGGTTTACCTATCGAAAATCTTACAGTCTTAGAGTTTACAAACCTCGGAGAGCACGTAAAGCCGTTAGTCTTGCGCCTGATTCTGATTATGAAAACGTGCGAGCGAGTCAAATTGTGATAGAGGATGGAGCTTCTGCTCTATAATATCTTCTGAGCAATTGACTAGTCACTATTGAGTTGAGCTAACGTAGAAAAAATTGTCAGGAGAAAATCATAAACAACAATTAGCAGAACACTACAATAATACCCAATCATGAACTTTATTAAAATACTCTTCTACATAGATTTACCCGTAATATTTAGTATCTAAATATAACTTTTTCAGTAACCTATTAAAGCAAAATGAACAAACACACTCGCTTTCATCAACCATCTACCTAATAAACTCCCACGCACACTAACAGACTCAAATGTCATCATGGTTGTCATTTATGACATTTCGAATCGATAAAATGTCGTAACATGACGTTTACGGTTGCGAATTAAATTTGTCGCTCGTTATCATCCTATTCAGCGGAGCTAATTTCATACTGAACTCAAATTGAGATGTTGATTTTATTATTATATGACGTTTCATTATATCAATAATGGAATTATTTTGAATCTTATTGAAACCATCTTAAAGTTTATTATTCCTCATCATATTATACATAATAATGTGCAAGTAACACTTTCGGCTTGACTGACATTTCTCTCTTTCTGTCATGCGTGAGTTGACATTAAAAGAAGAAGATGGCACTATTTAACTGTTTATTTTACCTTAAAAAAATGTAGATAAAATTGATAACATAAAGCCCCAAAATATATAAAACAGAGACAATCTGTTTTGCTTAAAACAATCAAGTTAAAATTAATTAGTGATTGTGCTATCATTACATATTCGATATTATTAAGCAATTAATATATAAATTAACGTCTCTATAATTAATTGATATATTTAAATATTAATAAAGCAAAGATAGATTATGTCTTGACCCACTTAATACTAACATTTTATGCAACATCCATGGTAATTAATATCAAACTTTAATTTAGTTGAGATAGGGTTGAAATTTGCATATAAGATATCCTACTAAGATTTTCATAATACTTTGGGCTTTTCACATTGTAAGATACGACTTTTAACTTCTTGTTAATATATTTATTTAGAAATTCATTTGAAGGCTATTTTCTAATCTTTTTGTGTCGTATTTTTTTTTTAAATCAGACGAACAAATGACAATCTACGTTTCTTAAAATGGCTCTGTAAGAAGCACAGTAATTAATATTACCCACTAATATCGACAACGTTGCCGCTTCACGAAGATCGTAGTTTAAATCTGAGCAACTGACACTGAATTTACATGCACCTGAAGAAAAAAATATGAGGAAACACTAATTTATCGGATCTAACCATCAATCAACCAATCCGCAGTGGACAGGGGTGTGGAAGCTTCAAACCAGCACCTAAGGAAAACTGAGACCCTTCTCCAACAGGAGATCGGAATCGGATCGGGTGTTAAAATCGTATCGGATTATCTTAAAACTTTGTAACTAATAAAGCGCTCAAGATTTACACTAAGCATCATATATTACGCAAATGGCTCATTATATTCAGTGTAAATAGCATTACGAAAGATAATATCACTATATATCAGGGTGAACTTTACTTGTTAGAAATATTCAATATAAGGATACTTAACAACTTCAAACTGTTTTATTTAATAAACATATCAGTAAGTAAGTATTTCAATAAAATTAGACTTAATTTGTGATTTAATAAAAAATATCCTTTTTTTAGCGAAACCTTCAAATTGTCAATATAAATGTTTTATTATGTAAACCAATAATAATGATTGTACCAATAATGATTAAATCAAATAACAAGTAAAGTGCTGTTGACCTGTAAATGTCCCACTGCTGGGCTACGAGTTACGACCTTGTATGTTTAGGGAGAAGGTTTGAATAGGGCTTGGTGCATATATGTATATGTGGTAAATTTGCATATGACACATGCAATTCCTTCAACGCTGAGCATGAAACGAACTTTAAACGTAAATTAAGTAAACATTCAAATATATAAAAATATTATTAATAATATAATTATTGTAGAAACTAAATCACAATGGATAAAACAATTAAGTGATACATACTTCTTTCAAAATCAAAGCACCAGGATGAGAAGACTCTAAAACCACTAAGCAAAGGTGGTAAAATATTACAGCCCTATAAACGACGTCAGTTAAATAACGTTGTATCTTCGTACAAATTTCAAATAAATAATGACATTTTATAAGTAGGTGATGTTATTAATAAGTAACGCTCTTACTTTACTACTAAACGTTGCTTGGCGACTGTTTAGTAAAACAATGATTTCTGTCATTATTTAATTGCCACAGTCACAAATCGAAAGAAGAAAACACAGGATTGTTTAACTAATGACTAATCAGTTAAAGAACATAAAGATGTAAATTTAAGTTGGCAGTACTTAAAAGGGGAGTAAGGGGAGAACGGATATAGCATCTTATCCGACCCAATTGTCATCCTCACCTGCTCGGGCTGGTGGTTCTTTTCAGAATAGCTAGCGGCGGCGACCCTGAGGTCGTCGCGTCGCTCCCTGCTAGACAACAGACGAGACAATGGTTACCTAGAATAGGCGGTATAACCTCACACCCAGAAGGGCGACCTTGTGGAAGAGGCTTCAGTAACCTGGAGAACCAAATACTCTCCAAAGGATCTGGTGCAGAAGGCAATCAAGTATAAAATGAGAACACATTGAGATGATATGGCATGCGATCCGTCCACCACCAGGCGCCATGACGATTCCAGGTCTAGCATAGTGCAACGAGCGATCAACTCTTCATACAAAACACGACCTACAGTAATGGAGATACCGCCTAAGAAGAAAGTACTTAAATATTTTATAGAGAACAATTTGTTACTTCCATACTAATTTTATTGTAGAATTGTTGATTTATTAATATTAATTTAAGATTATAGAAATCGGGTCACTTAAAATAATATAAATGACATGTTAACATAATGTAATAATAATGAAACACTGCCGTTTCGCTTTTGAGTTGTGACATATACGAGAGTATTTTAAACACGATTGATACTCTCAACAATTAACCACAAATCGATTCAATGCAAAATTTCATAACGTAAATTCGATTGCAAACCTTTAAGAAATAGTTATAAACCACTGGTTTATATTGAGCTACTATAAATTAGTAATCAAAACACACGTGTACTTACAACAAAGTAGTTTGAACGTGATTAAGTATCGACATAATCGCATCTTATAGTTTAGTTAGTAACGCTACTACGGAGTTGGTTTACCGACTTCGAAAATAGGAAGTTCCGTTGTATATTTGGAAAATGTTTAAATGGAATTTGTTTATAGACTAACAGGCTGGAAGTTATCGTATATGCTAGACCATTAGGTTGTATGTAGGTACCGAGGCAGGACCTCGGTTCAGGTACCTAAATAAATAGTTCCTAAAACACAACTCCTCAGATCCTCAAGTCGAATCTTACGAGTACATGGGAATAGGTGAGTGCACTTAAATTCGTGTACACACTTGTGCACTTAAATTCGTGTACACACTTGTGCACTATACTCTTTTGCGCAGTCGATCAGTCCACACGAGCCGAAATTTATAGCTTGTAAATAAAGTGTTTATGAAAAATTCACAGCTGGAAAAATAACCCTTATCTTTGTAAGTAGTAGTTAAATGAGCTTAAGCTTTAAGCCACACAGTTCCACGGAAAATTGGCGTATATTTATCGCGTGTTGGCGAAAAACCTCCAATACGAGCCAGTTTTCTAACAATTTTCACGATGATATGCAATATTTTTAACCCAACACAGATTTGCCGCACGAAATATAAACTAAGCAAGAAATGGATTAATAAAAAATTTGGCAACGAAATTAATAGCGTTCCTTCAACCACAAAGTATAATAGTATAACTACAGTTTCAACTGTATTTCTTTTCACGAGAATTATTAAAATTGATATTGCCATCATAAAGATCAACGTTATTTGGAAACATTTATACTTTTCGGACGTATTGAAAAGCACCGACACAGTTACGTCTACGTGCTTGCAGCGTCCGGAAAGGTATAACCCACTCAACGAATATTGTACTGCAATACCTACTTTTTTTTTTATCGTATTGGAAGGCGGACGAGCATATGGGCCACCTGATGGTAAGTGGTCACCAACGCCCATAGACAATGGCATTGTAAGAAATGTTAACCATCGCTTACATCGCCAATACGCCACCAACCTTGGGAACTAAGATGTTATGTCCCTTGTGCCTGTAATTACACTGGCTCACTCACCCTTCAAACCGGAACACAGCAATACAAAGTACTGCTGTTTTGCGGCAGAATATCTGATGAGTGGGTGGTACCTACCCAGACGAGCTTCCACAAAGCTCTACCACCAAGTAGACCACCACTACTTAGTTGTATTGAGTTGAGGTTGGCACAACAGGAACAAGGGACACGAGATATTCGTTTCCAAGGTTGGTGGCGCCTATTGACGATATAAGGTATAGTTAATATTTATTTTAGTGTCAACTGTCAATATCTATCGGCGGTCGTGACTTATCATCATGTTGGCCCGTTTACCAGAACTTTTTCAAATATAAAAAAATATATATATTAATGAAATTTGTAAAAGGTTTTAAACTTTTTTTTTATTTGGTACATATATGCTATTGGCCCTATTGGCCTCTACAGCGTCACCATAAAGTTTTCAAAAACGGCTGTACAAGAGACAAATAATTTGTTTAAGTCAATGTTACCCTAACGTTTGAATAAAACCATTTTTATTATATCGTCAGTTCCATTTACGGCCGCACATAACAATAAACTGGCTTCCATAAAAATGGCTCTTTTATTAATATCAGATACACGAACGGCCGCTAATATTGGTAATAACAGTTAAATACCTAAACAACTGGGTACGGAAGGCCGGGAATCCATAGCTCTCGCGTACCTTGGTTGATGCATATATAAAGCAATTGATCACGATTGGCTGATTGATATGATGGTGACAAGAACGACGCATAACCACAATGGTTCGATCACCATGTGAACCTGGTGCAAGACCGACACTTCTATATGGCGTTTAGTATTCATACTACATGTCGAAGAACGTTCGAAGTTATAGAATGAATAGTAACATATCTATAGAAGGCGAATCTACTAACATTGTAAAAAGGTGTGTGTCAATTACTAGGTGGTAGAGCTTTGTGCAAGCTCGTCTGGGTAGGTACCACCCACTCATCAGATATTCTATCGCAAAACAGCAATACTTGGTATTGTTGTGTTCCGGTTTGAAGGGTGAGTGAGCCAGTGTAATTACAGTCACAAGGGACGTAATATCTCAGTTCCCAAGGTTGGTGGCGCATTGGCAATGTAAGCGATGGTTAACATTTCTTACAATGCCAAATTGTCTATGGGCGGTGGTGACTATTTACCATCAGGTGGCCCATATCCTCGTCTGCCTTCCTATATAAAAAACAGGTTTTGTTGCAGTTTTATCTTTGTATGAATCTTATCTTTGTATGAATCTGTGTTAGTCGCAATCGTTTCTACGTTGGATTTATGAACTTCTTATTGGTTTCTTAATGCACTGTCAACCATAAGATCAATAATTTATACTACGATCAAAAAATACTCGTTAAATATTAGTAATATTATAGATCATTATACAACAGCGATTTTTAAAAAAAATGTCGCTATAGCTTTGACAGTAAGTAGTGACACACTAACAAGTATCGTCTGCCACTAATACCCGTCCATGAAAATATAATATGTTTATCTTTGTTAAACATATACGTATTGAATGACTAAGGAATAGGTACTAGATAGTATCATAATTTACGTTAATTTTATGAAGGTATTATAATTAAGTCGCAGTCGCTATCACACCTCGTATGTCCCAAGTCTAGTGACCATATTATTCATATAAGAAGATGTACAGGGATATAACTATTCTACAAGAAACATTAATACTTTTGACTTTGAATGGAAAAGTTTGATATTTTGTGGAACAAGCGGAGAAATACAAAAAATGACAACACCATAATCTATTAAAAACTATGCGCGAAATTCAATCTACTATTAACGCCATCTAGTAGGGGAAAAAATTAACAATACTATGTTCATTGATATCGATCTTATTTGCGTACGATCGTTCTATGTATATAGTTGAACCGTAAAATTAATTCATTTGGCGCGAGATCCGCGTGTAAATGTGTGTAAGTCGTATTTTACGTTTGTTTATTTGTTTTTGTATGAAACGAGATCGATTTATGTGTGTGTGTGTGTAAATTAAGAGATTTTTGTGGGTGATTGCGGTCGAGATCTGAACTTGCCAGTGAACTTTTAAAAAATATTTTTAGAATGTTTTAAACATCAAAACACTTGTGACTTTCTTTTGATGAGTAATTTTAGCTGAATACGCAGCGATCAATCGTAATTATTTTTATACGAAACTCTGACTTAAATTCACATTAATTGAAACCAGTCTCTGGCCGGGGATTTGTCCGCATGATGGGGTGGGGCGTGTGTGATTAGATTGGTATCTTTTCAGTTCCGAACGTTGCATGTATTCATGATTATTGATTTACTAGCAAAATAAAAGTTATCATAAATACTCGCTTGATATTTAAATTCATTCAACGTTAACTCTATCACACACACATACACACACATATCTTACAAACACATATAATTCTAATGTAACAATTTTTCAACGTAACGGTAGTATTCTGACATCACGCGACATTGAAACTATAATAAATATAATAAAACTTAACGAAATAAAATATTACCGTTAGTCATTATCGCAAACGTTAAATTTATTGGTAAATACGCGTCCCCGTGGGTGTGTCCGATGTCATGTGTCTACACGCTCACCTGCGTGCATCACTATTAAGGCCCTTTACACACGGAGCGATTTGAATTATCTATATAAATAGTATATGATTGTTTTAGGAATGCTAACAAAATATGGCCATCGATTGGAAGACCTGTTTGGTAATCTATTTCTGTTTTAAGGAACTACTAAAATAGCACGAAAAACTGTTGTTTTTTAATTCGTTTATTTGGTAATGTAATCTGTAATTTTTATTATCATATTGCATAATATTTTAAATAATCATAAACTTCTAATTAATTTATATTTATATATTATTTTTCTGTTGGTATAAATATACAATGTATATTTATTCTATGTGTATTAATTTAAAAAATCAATTACAAACATTAAAAGCAAGCGCTTCAAAATTGAATTAAGAATTCAACTTTGAGTTTTACACAAATACTAATAATATTTAACAACAAAAATAATTTGAATCCAGACATACAAAATACATTATACTTTAATCTAGTTATGAAGTAATATCTGCTTTCCACTTTATCATACCTTATTATTTCAAGTGAAGTACTCAACGAATCGGAAACGCCATGTTTATCGCCGCCCTAACCATTGGCGTACAGCCAATCCCGTGATACAGTGCATACCACGTTGATTCATGCGCGGGGATTATTCCGATCTCGCAGCTATGTCGAGTGGCCTCGCGATTATCGTGCGGTTACGGAATATGTGTAGAGTATTTCGCTAACAGCTTACATTAATGTCGGTTAAATGTCCGAAGTAACGTGATACAAAACAAAGTAAGCTCGTACTTTAAGCTTCTTGTAAATCGTTTTTTTAACGATACTTTTTTTTTCTTTTTTATTATATTCTTTATTGCACTAAAATTTGTTACAATGATGGTACAGTAATATAGGTACAGGCAAAGGTGGACTTATCTCTAAAAGAGATTTCTTCCAGTCAACCTATGGAGGTGAGTGACAGGGTGGTGTAGCGGGCAAAATAGTGCAGACTGTATATATGAAAATATAAATACTTACATTAATAAAAATATAATACATAAACATACATAAAAATACAATACATAAACATACATAAAAATACAATACACAAAATACATATACTACGTATATTATTTATATATACTATATAAATACATATACATACATATTTACAAATCGATGTTAATTTAGTATGCAAAATAAAACAGAAAAGACATGGGGAGAAGTAAGGTTAAGATGAAGGGTTAGCTTGTGAGAGAAAATAATGTTTCAAGCGGCTTTTAAATAATTCAATACTATCACTGTTTTGGATTGATTTCGGCAGGTTATTCCACAGTATCGGAGCTCGTACTGTAAACGATTGCAATCGAAATTTTGTATTACTCCTAGGCACATCAAGCATCGAAGTGATGCAAGAGCGCCTGGAGCGTATGGGAGTGGGTAGGAGGATGATCCGGGAGCTAAGGTACGAAGGAGTATGCGGGTTATTGAGTATGTTGAAAAGGACTGAAAGGATGTGCATATCTCGGCGAAATCGGATAGGGAGCCATTTAAGTTGAGCGCGGAAATGAGAAACATGGTCATACTTACGTAGCCCGAAAATAAAACGAATAGCGAGGTTTTGTAGGCGCTCTAACTTATTAAGTTGCTCCTCCGTCACATCTAGAAAGCAGGCATCGGCGTAGTCAATAATTGGGAGAAGAAGTGATTGAGCGAGCATAATTTTGGTATTGAAGGGGAGAAAATATTGGAGACGTTTGAGAGAGTGAAAAGTGTAATGAAAACGCTTACTGATATAGTTGAGGTGAGCAGTCCAAGACATGTTGCAGTCTATGATCAGGCCCAAATTTTTTACTTTGTCATGGTATGCTATTGGAACCCCAGCATACATGACACAGGGTACAGACGACCAGTCTATTTTGCTTCTTAATCTACTGCTACCAACAATCATGGCCTGAGATTTGTCGGGGTTAACCAGTAGACCAAAGGATTTAGCCCAGGACTGAACAGCCGAAAGATCTTCATTAAGGCATTTAACAGTGTCAGACAGCTCACTCAACTCAAAATGACGATACAATTGCAAATCATCTGCATACAGATGAAAGGGAGAAGAAATAACACGCGATATATTATTAATAAAAATAGAGAAGAGCAGAGGTGAGAGAACGCCACCTTGAGGAACACCGGCAGTAAGGTTTGTCCAATCAGAGGATGAATCCTTTGTTTTTACACATTGCCGGCGCCCGAACAGATAGGAGTGGAACCAATCAATGGTAGTTGAAGAGATGTTAACTGCTCGGAGGGCACCGAGAAGAATGTCAAAATCAACAGAGTTGAAGGCACTGCTGAAGTCCAACAAGGCAATTACAGTAAGCTTGGTATTATCCATAGCATACCGCATGTCCTCAGTTATATTCAGCAGTGCTCCAACAGTGCTGTGGGAAGGTCGGAAGCCGGATTGGTAAGGACACAAGAGATTGTTGATGGTGAAATAGGAATAGAGTTGCTTGTGAACCACAGACTCTAGGACTTTAGAAAGGATAGGCAGTATAGATATGGGTCGGAATTGCGACGGGGAGGAGGGATTGGAGGTTTTTGGTAATGGAATGACATAGGCATTCCTCCACAGTGATGGAAAGACATTGCACGATAGTGAGAAATTAATAATGTGTGTGATCACAGGTGCAATATCCTCCAGCACAGGAAGAATCATGTCCAGGCTGAGATTGTCACTGCCGATGGCTTTCGTGGAGATAGACCTGACATTCCTCTTTACGGTATCCTCCGAAACTGGTTCAAAAGTGAAAGGGGGTAGGTCTGGTGGGACAAGACGAGACAAATAAGACAGGGTAGCTGTTTTAGTGACATTATCTAGTGTTATAGGCGGAGTGGTAAAGTGATGATTTAAAGCATTGAGATCCACGACAGTTTGACAACTATCCGTGGTTTTGCCCACACCTAAAGACCGTAAGAATCCCCAAACTTGCGCTTGAGAAAGATTCTGTAGCGTTAAGTGAATATAGCGGCGTTTAGCATCCCTACACATTCTGTTGCAGATGTTGCGAAGTTTTTTGTATGCGTCAAGGTTTTCCTGCGATGGAAATTTTTTGTATCGGGCTTTTGCTCTATCGCGTTTAACCATGGTTCTTCTGATCACCGGCGTTAACCAGGGAGCAGGCGCGTGTTTCATTCGCACTGGGCGAACAGGTGCATGGACATCATATAAACGTATCAGTTCAGCAGTCAGTGATTCAACCATGTCATCAATATTATTAGTTGACAATAGAGGTGCCCAGTCAATAGTTTTTACATCCTCTCTCAAGCGTTCCAGGTCCATATGCTTAAAGTCGCGTAGAAGAAAAACCTTGCCTCTAATCCTGGGAGGTCGCACTTTGTAAGTGATGAAAATTAGGTCGTGATACGAGAAAGGAGAAGTCATTTGACCGTGAGAGAAAACGAAATTGGGGTTAGAGACAGTGATTAGATCAAGTTGTGTAGGCCTGCTGTTTGGAAAGTAATGAGTTGGAGAAGTCATGGGAAGAAGGTTTAAATTTAAAGATGACATTAGCGTTTTCAAGCTTTGTGCTCTGGAGTCATTTTTCAAAAGGCATGTGTTTAAGTCACCCATGCATATAATGTGATCGTACAAGGGGACAAAATTTTCAAGAAGGCTTTCTAATGTGTTGAAATAATTTATCTTATCACTTGGACAATATAGCACTCCAAGCAAAATTTTTTTATGATGTACGACTATCTCCATGAAAAGATACTCAAGATAGCCTGTGTATTGAGAAGGGGAAGAAGAGACTACACTGACAGGAATGTTGCTGCGAAGGTAAATACCAACGCCACCACCACCCTGAGCAGTGCGATCATTGCGGAATAACTGATAACCTGGAAGAGCACAACTGGTAGATGGAATTGACGGTTTCAACCAGGATTCGGACACAAGAATTCCGTCAACCACACCGGTACTGAAAGATGTGAGAAGATCAGAGTAGTGAGCTACTAAGCTCTGTGCGTTAATATGCACTAAGGAGAGGAGGTTGGTAGTATTATCAAATATTTTTGACAATTTCACATCAAGTGTTTCAGAGTCTGAAATTGACGTGTTGTTGCTACTTGAAACACTCATAAATTCATCTGATGAACAAGAAAAATATTCTTCATCCAACATTATATAAAATATATAATATATAATAAAATGAAAATATATATATCTATGTATTTAAAATAAATATATAAGTATTCAAAATAAATAAATACAAAATTGCTAATCAAAAACAATACACAAACCTCAGGCATAAGTTGACCTTTAAAAAATCCATTACACTTAAGAAATGTACACATGAAATGAGTACATCAAATATAAATAAAAATAAAAGTAAGTTTTACCAAGAAAAAAAACAAAATAATTAAAAGTAAGTATCAAAGTAATTCTAATATTGAAATGACAAAAAAAAAAAAAAAAGTATCTAGTATACATAAACAAATATAGACTTAAAATTTGTACAGACTCAAAAGGTCAGAATCCATAGCAGTAAATAGTGACATTTGACATTAGTTGTTATATGAACATCAAATTAATAGGACAGGTAGTTAAAAATAAAGTTATACAACGTTAATATAGTTCAAAATAAAACTTAAGTTACAATAATATAAATAAGCAATACCCTGCAATGTAAAAGACAGCGGCAGAGTGATATAAACCGACCGAATTGCGAAGTTATAAACAAAGTACCCGTGATCAGTTGTGGCATTTTGGATGCTGAGCGACTAATTGTTTGAGCTCAGAAGATGATGTAATCTTTTTACGGGTATTGTTTGGAAGAAGGATGACAATTTCGCCGTCTACTGACCAACACTTCTTTATTCCAAAATATTTCCGAGCTTCTACGAAAACAGCTTGACGGGACTTGGTCAGAAATTCTGTGACTGTTATTTTGGAACCCTTCAGCGCCGTCTTGGCCTTCCATACTCTGGAGCGAAAGTGTACGGAGGTGAAACGAATTAATATAGGACGCGGAGCATCCCTCTTCACCCCCAAGCGATGGCAGCAGTCGATCACTTCAGGTGCAGCATCTGACATCTTCAATTGGCCAGTTAATACAGCTAACGTTTTCTTCATGACCTCTTCGCCTTGGTCTTCTTTAACACCATGGAGGAGAAGAACCTTCCTACGACACTGAGACTCTATGCGATCCAACCCATTTGCAACAATCTCGATCTGGGCTTTGAGTAGTCCGAGCGATTTCCACACAAGGGACTTGAATGTGTAAAACTCGGCAGACAAGGACTTTATTGTTGGATTCGTAGGAACAGAGGTGCTTGATGGTACCAAATTTCTTTCAAACTCTTCCATTCTTTGGCTGAACATCGCAGAGAGTTCCTCCATCCCTTTAACCAGCTGTTCAACAGGAGTATCCATTTCTCAGTGGTGTAATAACTTATGTGAGAGTGTAGTGATGGTCCACTAATGCTTAGGTAGTGTAAGTATTAAAACATAGGCACTAATGTATTTAATAAAATTAAATAAAGATAGAGCTTTGAAAAGTACGACTGTTTATTTTCACTATACCCACAGAAAAAAAAAAAGAAAAAAAAAAGAAAAAAAAAAAAAAAAAAAAAAAAGACACTTTTTCTAGACTAACATGACAGGAAATTAAATGAACGATAAGGGCCAGTAGCAATTACAAGCTAACGTTCACCACAATCAGAATGAAGGAATAGAATCAGTTAATGTGATCAAATAAGAGTTATTGTTTAAGAGGTCTTTTAGTTAGGCGACTTAATTGCTTACGAGTGTATACAATAGTCTTAACAACTTTTACCGCTACTTTATATAAGCAAGTTATATATTTTTTTTTGACGTGACAACGTCTCTTAAATCGATGAACGCTGGCTGCATGCACGAAAAATTGTCCCGTTACGCTGATTGTACGCTTGCGCTGCATCTATCTCTCTTTCACTCGTTTGCAGTCATTTCATCAATGTTTTGTTATGATGTTATCACGTTAAACTATCGTCCGTAAACCGACTTTACAGACAACCATTTTTTTTATTAAATGGATCTCCAACAAAGAATACACATGACAAGCTTTAAATAAATTAAGTGAGTTACAAGTCTATGTGCTCAATTACCGGAAACCACAACATCCATCTTATGTAAGATTAAAATTAATGACTTTATAAGTTAATGAACGAAGAAGATATTTGTTAATAAGTAATGTAAGTAAACTTGTAAGTTTTAAAATAAATTAGTGGCTACAATAATAGGTTTAATTGTACATAGAAAAGTTTGGTACACACAAAAAAAGGAACAGGGCTATTACTCCTTAACACAGTTTTTTTTCTATAACCTAGCGAGGACTTCACCCACTTGTGATTAAATGGAATTGTACAAAACAAATGGTAATAATAACTATTCTTCTTCTTCAAGTGCCTCTCCGACTAGCGAAGGTTGGCAGTCAGCTACGCACACTCCCTCTTGTTCTTCTAAATAATAACTATATTCAATATCTATTATGAATAAATATATATTATTATTAGGTTGATTATTCATTCTATGACTATGAATGATTGCGTGTACGATGACAGAACCGAGGTGGGCTAAAGATTGCAAGTTCGAATCCGGGCATTTTATTTTCATCTGTCGTAAACTACTGGTCGTTTAATTTAGTTTCAAGCGAACAAAATCAAATTCAAATTAACAGTACAATACAAACTCAATAGAACAAACCGACAAACGAAACAATAACATAAACGATCCGAATAAAATCGTATCGTATCGACCACAAACAAATCCATTGACGAGTGAAACTCAAACGTGATGTTTGTTTTAGCTTTTATTGCTTTACGTTAAATTGGTAAACAAATCTTCAAACGAATTCAATTAATCGTCATAAATGGTCAAAATGTGATCTAGATCAAGATCCATTATTAAAAAGTTTCGCATCCTTGCCAATATGTAATAATAAATACAGATTATGTACCTACATATATATATTTAATACATTTATTTATCACTTTAATAATATCGAATCGTAGCTAATATCACTACATATTAAAAGACAAAATGTCTGTCTGTTGGAAGACGATAAACTCAAAGTCTAGTGCTTCATGAAGGTTTAAGTAGAATTCATTATTCTTTTACGTAAATTGACTAAAATATGACGATGACTGATGAAAGTTGTAGTAAAATCGTGCCGGCTGGCGTGTCCCACGTAAAGCAAAAGTGTTATGTTTATACGCGTAAAATAACGATGGAGACGTTTTTCGAGTCGTAATAATGGTCTCCCTTATTTGACCCGTGCGAAGCCGAGACGGGCAGCTAGTGTGAATATTAAAAACGAACTACCTTCAAACACTCAATTTTGTAATACACAGAATAAACCTCTTCATTTGATACCCCACTTGTGTATATTCGGTAAATTCAGTAACTTCATCCCCTTTCACATAACTACCTCCCCTGCTCCCTTCAAACAGCCAATTTTGTAATACACAAATCAAATCCTTTCATTTGATACCCCACTCGGATGTATTCGCTTACTATCGTTGACAGCCAACTCAGCCTGCTGACAAATTTTCATAGTAACTTATTATGTACAAATTCAAAAGGGACATGTTATTCTTAAATATATATATAATAACATGTCATATTTCTTGGCAAAAAATATTAGATTAATTTCGATTGCCGAATTTTTCGTCAAGGTGGTTGGAAATTCTATTTCTAATAGAAAGAGAGTCAAAAGTATTCGTCGTCAAGTTCAGACTTCTTGGTTCTAAACACTAGAACGAGGAGGATACCAAAAATCCAGCACATCAACCAGTTATCGCATACAAAATATTTCAGAATTCAACTCAAATATTTATAAATCGTATCAGTATTGGAAAAGTATCAGGAGCTATATTTCAGGATTGGAGGAATGATGAATGCTCTTCGAAATCCGACCTCTATTCCTTATGTATTTATGTCACCAGTAATTTTTCCCTTGAAAATATTTAAAACCTATATATATATATATATATAGGATATTTTAACATCCTGATTTCGTCATTTTTATGGCCCAGATCTTTGTGAGTAAATTACTTATTAACATTATGTCTGTATATAAAGTATTATAAATAAAATAGACAAAGAAACTTTATTTTCTGAAATTGGGATTGAATCAATTGATTGTATGACTCAATCGTCGTATCACCTGTTTTAGCACAAATAAAGGAAAGGGAAATTAATTTGTATAACGTTAATAATTAATATTCTTATTAATTAAGTTAAAATATTCCAACAGGAGACTTACAGCAGATGTCACAGTTTGTTAAGAATCGTTTGTAATATAAAACCTAACAAAAGTAACCTTCTATCGCGCTATTGTAATTGTTATTGTATACGCTTTAGAAAATGATATTATACTATTCTCTATCACTGGAAATCTCTTACTATTTCTCGAGATAAACTTAAAACAAATGATCGGAAATTCCGATTTAAATTTCCAGAAAGTTCAATATTTTGTTTAATTTATATATACCTACATCTATTAACTAATCAACATAGACATCCTATAATAATTATATCTAAATCAACTAACTCGTTAAATTCATCAAAAATCTTCTAATTAAACAGACCCGATGAGCTAGCCCATAAAACATCGTACAGCACTCGCCACGTTCAGATGAAACGTTCCGGCCTTAATCCTTAGTCCATATATCGCGAGATAGTTCATACAGCGCGAACAAGTGTTGCTTACATAAATTTGAATGGATTCAACACACGCTCAAAAGCCCTGCTCCTCTTTCAAGGCCTTTTTGTACATTCACAGAAAATGTTCATAGGAGAACATATGAAAATATAAGATGGAATTTAAAATTTATTTTCGGCGAAGTATTCGACACGGTCGTGCATATATTCACAGAATTATTATTTTAATAACTCACATCTTTTGTTTACCGAGAATTGTATAGAAATAATTTTCCTACTACACGTATTACATTTCATATGATACACAATATTTTGAAATAATTTCGGTTTATCGAATACGAAAATAGTAGAGGTGAAGTCAACATCAGCAATGACGTACCAAGTATCATGAAATAAAGACTTCTCTTTTCAATTCTTAGTGTCAACTTCCTGTCAGTTTATTCGAGTAAGGTCTAAAACTAAACCAGATCGCGACCCGCTCCCTGTTTAGACGTCTAGACGTTTTCAACTTAGCCTACATCCCAGAATAACGTTATGGATGCAGGTTCAATATCAAGATGAGGTTTCAAAGGTGAAACAATCATATACGCGCTAAACTAACCTAGATAACACAATACTATATAATTTTAATAATTTCTATCGTATAACAATTTCTTGGATAAATATCAATATAACTACGATAAGTTTTAGGTTACAAGTAAGATGACACATAGTCGTATTAATAAAGGAAAAAAATAAATAAATAATTAGTAGCAATGATAGAAAACCAACAATTTTGATCGATAACGCTTACTTCGAAGAGGACAACAACAAACAATCAATCAAAGATTCTTAAATAACGTCTCATTTACTAAATAAAATCATCGTAAGAGCAAGAAAGTAATTTAAGTAATAAATTACACATTGAAGACCTTTCATAGATATTCACAAAACACAATTCTAAAGCAAAACAAACAATAACGATCCTATTATTACCAATCTCACTCTAATCTAACATCAACGATACAATTGCCTATTAGTATCAATATCAAAGGCGCAACACTCACCACCGTTGAAACCCAAGAAGCTGAATCTCTCGTGGCCGTTAGTGGTTTATATTGAGGAGTAAATATAAACGAACAGTCAGACATACCGCATTATACGGGGTCTATGCCCCGACCATTATTAATCTCCGCTAATCGTGCATCACGCTCGGAATACCTAGCAAAGGTCGGCTATATCTGTACCACTCAGATGCCTCTTGATTTATTCGACTCAGTACTGAATTCATTAGTTTCGTTCGATCGAGGCGTCGGTGTAGCTCGTGACTTGCTTGAAATAGTAGAATACTTACATAGATTTAATCATTAAACAATATATATCGTCTGCGCAATTGTAATCTTTGAAGAGTATTGATAAGCCATAGCAGGACAGTACCATAAATAATTAGAATACGTTAGTGTCAGATTCATATACTAAAGGTCTATTTCCAGTTCAATTATTTCAAAATTAAAAGGACACAAAATATTGTTGTTTTGAAATAAAATATCACACAAAGATAGTTTGGAATTTGGATAGTGATATTATTTCATCATACTTTAGCCCCCAAAACAGGTCATATATGAATGGATAATATTTAACAGTTCTAACAGTCCCCTCTTTAGCAGTATTTGTAAAACGTGTTTCTTGGCCCTATTGAAAGTAACTAGTAATATTTGAATACAAGGGTTGTCGTGTAGCTCGTTTGGCAGCTACAATGCCATCGACTCATACAGACAAACGTTTAACTTATAACCTCTCTTTTTACGACGATCGTTAAAATTACGGGCACACGAGAAAAGCTTACGTATTCAAATTAAAATCTATCAAAGTACAAAAGTCTGATATGCAGCATGATTGCAATTAGAACAGTGTCACATCCATATATGACCTCTTTGAGTTAAATATCACGCTCAAGTGCTTAGCACAGATCGATAATACTCTTGAAGTTATATAAAATACTTTTTTTTTAAATCGCATTCAATAACGGCTCTATATAATTAATGAGATTTTTAGATAATGACTCGATTTCGTGGTCGAAGTAATAATTTGAATACGTTAAATATCAAGCAATGGCTGACACGAAGCTTGCCATTATATTGGTATTATACACGAAAAGTTCGAAAAGACGGCACCCATGAACTTTTAGTCGATCAAATCATTAAATCTTTAAGGTTAAAATTATGCAAAGATCGCACGACAGTTGAGTAAAAGATTAAGTTAAATTTATCTATTGATGTTTAAATATTTCAACAATATATTATATTTATTACAAAGGAACAAATTTCCAAAAAGGTAGACCATTATCAATGTAATTTGCTATTAGCACAAATAATTACATTATCGGTTAAAATCCTTAGCTAAGTTCATGAAAATTTAAATTTCTTCTCTTCAAATACTTTGACCGGGGTAAGTTAAAAACTAAAAAAGGTAAAACTTGTAGATAAATGGTCTTTTATTTGGATTGCAAGAACGCGATCCTACTTGATTTATTGGCACCGGTCGTAAATTCATTAGTTCCATTCAACCACTGCTGCGGAAGATTTACGATGATCTAGACCGTGACGTCATACTGTCGATTCCTTCAATAGCTTAAACGTTATTTGCACGTGATCCGAACAATTGTTCGTTTGCCAATTTTGCACTAATCACGACGAGCTAATCAAGTTTAACTGTTATCGAAGAAAATTTCCTCTCAACTTTGCAATTTTACAAAAATTTATTCGCGAGATAATGTTTCCTTGCGAGATATTCCTTTATTACTTTTTGTATCGTAACATATTCTTCCGACAAATTCATTAACTATTTTTGAAACACTTCAATCATTCGAAATTGTTATCTTATGAAAAAATAACAAGAAAACGAAGAATATAAAAATAATCAGTAACAATAACTTCCCTGAAAAGGCGGAAGAAATGTTATGCCGATCACGCACGCAATTTATTTACTTCGCGAGTTAATTATATACAGATAATTATCGTTAATTAGTAAAGAAAACAAATATCTAAGAGAAACGTTACGTAAAAAAATTTTAGAGTAATCAATTTCAACCGAAGTTAGGATATTTTTTTCGACAATTATTAATTTATGGCTAGTTGCCAATTGTATTTATTTTCTTAGTGACATATTTTGAGTTGAGGTCATTCGAAATATTTGTTGCTTATTAATAGCAAAAAATACAGAGCTGATACGAAATCAATAATATTAATCTTGATACGCCTCCAATGGAATCTATACAACTTGCTAATGCCTTAATCATGAGCGAACTAACACTGACAGTAAAACAAAACCATACACAACAAAGTAGCAGAGTATCCTCCTTGCCAATCCATTTAATACCAATAAATCGGTAAAGTACATCGTGACATACGTGACCTATTTACTAAATTAGTGGTAGTGGTGTTACACACACACACACACGCACTCAAACCGACCGACATACAACCGAACACATCGTGTTTGTTTCCATTGTAAAAATATTTCTTAAGTAAAATTAGTAAAATGAGATCACATCCAAAATAAACCAAAACGAAATTAAAAAGTCTTCGTTTGATACCGAATTCGAAAGAATCGTCCAACTTTTAGCGCAACTTATTATGCAAGTGAAACGCAAATGTATTTTTTTTGTAACTAATACAACACAGCATTTAACTCACAAGTCGCTTAATGCAGAGCTGACGCGCCTACTACGTTAAGGACCTCATTTGTCAAAATATAATTAATGGCTAAACCGGAACATAGGGTGCAAATATTTATGACCCTTGTTTTTGCTTAAATATACTTATTCTTTTTTGTTTGTTTGTTTGTTTAAATATACTTCAATTTAAAAATTAAAACTATATTTTTATTACGTTTATATATGTACTTAACAATACCAGACGGATATTAGTTAAAGATCTATCTCAAAATCATACTTAAATATAAGACGGTAAAATTAACACAAAAGGTTTAGAGCTGATTACACTACGAAGCGCGGGTGCAAGGCGAGTGTATTATCCACCAGATAATACACGTGAGGAGTGATTTATACCCGACACTTG
The DNA here is from genome assembly GCA_963151315.1 of Nymphalis c-album. Taxonomy (NCBI): domain Eukaryota; kingdom Metazoa; phylum Arthropoda; class Insecta; order Lepidoptera; family Nymphalidae; genus Nymphalis; species Nymphalis c-album. The sequence goes on from OY720612.1 coordinate 1,438,571, forward strand.
TAGTTTTCCCCATGAATTATACCTTACGTTAAAATTCACATGTGCTAATCCCTGTGCCATCTCAGCTCAAGACAAGACGTTATATATCCGAATTATTAAACTAACCTTTTGACGTGACAACGTCTTATAAATTGGTTTGCCGGGTGACACTTCAAGAAACTGCGTTACGCTCCGCTCACGTTATGCGCTCACAATGAGAGCGAGTGAGAGGCACGCGTCCCTTCCACTCGGGCATGGTTAGCCCGCCTAAGAGCGAGAGAGACAGACATAAAAAGTGAAATTCAGTGCGAGATTCTTTGTATAAATTAATGTTTTAAATATAATTCTTTGTATAAATAAATGTTTTAAATTGTTACTATTATTTCATCCTTCTTCCTACTATACGAATGAATATTCACATTAAAATTATTTTACCACTCAAAGTCGTTGTCACGTAAAACTTTCGCCCGTATACCGACTTTACAGGCAACCAATTTTTTCTGTTGATTAGATAAGGTCCTCCTGACCGATTTCGGCCACGGCGGCCAATCTCTAGTGAGATTAGCCAACTGCGCAGGACATATTATAGTGCACACGCGTGTGCAGGTGCACTCTCTTTTCCTTAGCTCTCATAATCACTTCCAACTTCCAGGGCTGCTATTGAGAATTTTCTGACAGAAAACCTCAATAACTATTTATTTGCCCGACCTGGGAATTGATCCCAGGGTATCTGCGGCCTTATATCAAGCCATTAGACCAACGAGGTAGTCAAATTACAAATATATCAACCGTGACTTCAACATTATCTTCGTATATATTAATGCTGTCAAATTTGATCCAGTGTACCAAGTCTTTAGAAATTTGACGAGTAAAATGATACACACTCCGATTCTTCAACAAATCATAGGATATAAATATATTTTCAACGAAACGAGTGTGAAAAACCCTTCCCGATATACATTTAGAAATACAAACATCGCGAACAAGTTACGGAAAAATATCCGGTTAGTCATAATGAAAACTAACCAACGTCTTATTTCAGTCCAACATTTGCGGTCATTTGTCTTGTTAATGGTAACGCTTGATGCCTGTCCGTCTGATGTCGCTGCGATGTTTTCATCTATATTCTAGCTTTGGTAAGCCATTAAAAAGTATAATTTTTTTTTTTTTTTTTATCTCATAGGAAGGCGGACTAGCATATGGGCCACCTGATGGTAAGTGGTCACCAACGCCCATAGACATTGGCGTTGTAAGAGCTGTTAACCATCTCTTACATCGCCAATGCGCCACCAACCTTGGGAACTAAGATGTTATGTCCCTTGTGCCTGTAATTACACTGGCTCACTCACCCTTCAAACCGGAACACAGCAATAACAAGTACTGCTGTTTTGCGGTAGAATATCTGATGAGTGGGTGGTACCTACCCAGACGAGCTTGCACAAAGCTCTACCACCAAGTAAATAAATGATTTATATTTTAATTAGTTTTAATTAATAAAATTAATTAATCTTATAGTTGTTATTTATTATACGTTTAATTTTGTTAGAAGATTTAATCATATTATCATGATTCTAATGCCAATAAATTTATATTAATCTGTACTAATAATGTTTGTTAGAACATTAATCTTAATATCTACAAAGTGTATTTCGCGTGATGTATCTCAATAATGAGAGACGTTATAGACTTGTTATAAATAAAATCACGCTACATACCATAGACATACTACGGCTGTAGAAGATAGACGTCGATAGCAACAATGTTTTCTTGAATTAAAAAAAAGTTTACATAATTAAATTGTGTTAACAAACATAGTTATCGGAAAAAGCGAAACACAACATAAATGCAGTGACATTTTATTTCCACGTAATATTTTTTTGTATCAAATAATGATACAAGAACATTAATTTTATTCTGTGTTTCTGAAATTGTAATTTCACATAATAGGAATGTTTACAGCTTATTTCAAACTGAGTAGTTATAATTTACAACAGACGATAAAAGCATAATATGTGAAATTAGAAACATTTATGTAAAAAAACATACTTGAATTACAATAGTTTTTGATATTACATTAAATATGTATATGTAAATTATGTAATGCTTTGATGTTATTAAACTTGTCATACATTTTGCTCAAAAATAATTCTCTATATACGACTGTGTTGCATTAGACGCTCGTTTAGCGGCCACACATCGTTCATCAACTAAATATGGAGCGGGCCAGCCCAGTGGGGAGAGGTTACGAGTTAATTAACATCAACTAATTGTAATTTTTTGTCAATATTACTTTTTTTTTGGTACTCTAATTATGGTTACCAACAAATTACGTTACATTTATGTATACATATTAATGACGTTTGGGTCGCGTGAATCTTAATCGAACGTTGCGGTTTGATATGTGTAATTCATCTCGTGCTCGACGGTAAACATCCTGAGAAAACTTACACGTGGATGAAAATCATCCACACTTGTTTCTAAAAACTCACATTTGAGTTGCGTCGTGGATAATCTAACTCCTCAAGAGTAGAGCAGGTCTGAGCAGAGCAAGTGAAACACTTACTTAAATTTTTTGTATCAATATTATTTCGTCATTTGTTAATTTTAAGTCACCAGTACTCATCTTAAATTATATAAAGTTAGTGTCATTCTCAGTGGCGTAACTATACCAATTGAGGCCCGTGGCAAAGTCAGGGGGCATGAGGCACCCTAGGTATAGGGGCGAAAAATAAATTTGAAAAGGCAGTTTAACTTGTTGACGGTGAAGGCGCAAATTTGGAAAGTGCACAATGGGGGGCCCCAGTGCGCCTGTAAAAAATATCTAAATATAAAGCACTGAGCTCGTGGCCTCTCAGACTGGGCCCTAGTCGGGTCGGGGCCCGTGGCATCTTGCCAGCCCTGCCACCCTATAGTTACACCACTGGTCATTCTATAACAACCCAAATCGAATCTAGCTCGTGAAATGTTGAAGACAGACTTACGATCGTACGCTATTATGATGCGTGCATACTTCAAAGATATAATTATTATAGTCATCTCTTTTCACTTTGACATTTCGCGATAGCGGTGAGTTAGGTCTTACATAATTCTTGGCTTTCTTTTTATTTAAGAGATGAATAAGCCGTAAGCTCAAACGCATTGACTTTGACCCTTGGTCATGCAAATGTTCAATGGAAGTTCAACTAAATATCAGGTAATCTAAGCCTTTGCTTATTATCGGTTACATACAAGAACATCGTGTGGATCACGACTTCTGTCCACCCATCTGCTACTGCTATATTTTCATTGACAATCCTAAAGATGAAAGCAGTACTCCATGTGCGGCCGAATTTGCGCCTTTTAAAGTTTTATATTACAGTGCAAATCGATAATACTTGTCATTAAGCGGAACAAGGGCGTTAGGGAAGTTGACATCTCACAAATAAACTTCAGTTATATAATATGATAGTTATAAAGTTCTTGATAAGTATAAACAGTAGACATATGCCCGTCGGTTTTCATGTTCAAATAAAAAAAAATTAAAGCAACATAAATAATATTTTCTTTGTTTTATATCTATCATACACTCGAGATGGAATTTAAATCAAAAGCTGCTATTTTAAAATGTGTATTGCTTTTTGTTTGTTAGCACGTTGTTATTGAGCCAATATCAAACTTTTGCCTTTTTTTAATATTTAAATAATTAATATTGATTACAATACACACAATGGACAATAGGTTCTTATATATTTTCCTATAAGTAAAATATGCCTATGTCCTTTCAAATTTGATTACAATAGGCTCGGCGTTTTGTCGTGAGAACATAACAAAGAGACGGACAGAGTTACTTTCTATTAATGTTTGTCTAATTGTTTAACTAATTATATTAACAATATTTCTTGGAGTTTTCCTATTTGATTTAGTCCAGATATCTTTTCATAAGTATTACGTTTCTATATTGAAGAATCTAGCAGTTCCAATAAAGCTTAACTGGTGGTGGGGCTACACTTGCGCGTGCGAATGCCCATCTGGGTTCTTACCCAACTATATATTTAACCGGTAATCAGCAATACTTACTTGTTACACAAGGGATGGTTACTATTTCGAACAGTGTCAATTTTTAAAGAGGTGGTGTTCTTTTTTTTTAAATATATATTTATAACATTAAAATCAATTTAAAAAAAGTATATATGAGAGTTTATTTTCGCGCCAAACAGATTCAAACAATTAATCTTAATCGAAGTAAACAAGGGGGATTGATGATCCGGTTCAGCGTCACAATAATGACAAAATTCACTTTGTTAGCGAAACACGGCGGGGCGATATTTTGTTCAGATTAATAGCTTAAAACGTTGTTGTTATGGAAATTGTAAACTCCATTACACTTACAAAAACAATATTTTTACGAACAATCTTTTCGTTGTTATAAAATTAAATGTATTTTTACTCTAAGTTCAAGTAACGTTCCTGTTGAAAGTTAAAATCCCATCGCTGTGCTAAATTCTCTTCTCCTTGACGTGATCTTATAATAATATGCTTCTCTAATGAGGAGATCCATATGACACATGCTGGTTTTCTCAGAAGATGAATTATAAAAACAAATTAACAGCAATTAATTTTCAAATTCAAATCTTTAATTAAGTTTCACGTGTTTTAGCAGCTGAGATATCTCAGTTATGTTTATCTCGCACGTTACTCTCCGAATAAAATTATCTATTACGCTTGCACGGTCGGAGCACTGAACCGAAGGACATAGGCTTTTTTATAACAACCCCAACACGAAAGCGAAGCTGCGGCCGAACATTAACTATTGATAAAAGTATATTGACCTCTTCCCGTAGACGTTTGCATTGTAAAAAATATAAACGTAGTAATATAGTAGTGTCTTGTAGCCGCTTTTGACACTGGCTCACCCAAAAACAAAACGAAATACATCAATGCAAAGTAATAAGACTGGCGTGTAATACTTATTGATGCGTCAAAACAACAGCGATTTTAAGCGCGTAAGCGCTGCTACATCGATTTCGAAGCGCTTTAAGCTTGAATCACAGTAAAGAGGTTAAGGTGTTAGAATCGACCAGAAAAATAAATATATACTGTAAATAATATACCTATTTTACTTTATTTACTTGATCATAATGTATTATCATCACAATTATTTATTTATTTTATTTTACCATAGGAATTTTTTATGCGTTGATTGTTGAGAACAATAATATTTGTTAAATATATCTTTAATGACATAATCGTTAACTATATATTCTACTTTTATTTTATATTATATAAATTGAATAGGTACTTACAAAAGAAGAATAATATTATTTTCTATTGAGTTTTTGGAACTTACCTGAAAAAGAAAAAATAATTAAGACATGAAACAATATGAAAAACATTAAGAAAAATTGTATAGATATACCTAATATAACAATATAATTTATTCACACAAGGCCAACTGATTTCAAAACTAAGCAGAGCTCGTACTACGGAAACCAGACAACTGATACTACATATTATACCACTCCAATTTTGTAAATACATACTTATTAATACATACTTATAAGTTGTCATTTGGAAATAAATAAATTAAAAAAAAATGGTTATCTGTAAAGTCGGTTTACGGACGATAGTTTAACGTGACAACGTCATAACAAAACATTGATGTTGCGCAACCGTACAATCAGCGTAACGGGACAATGAGTGTAACGGGACAATTTTTCGTGCATGCAGCCAGCGTTCATCGATTTATTAGACGTTGTCCCGTCAAAAAAACTGAAATATATGATAATATAATAATATAAGAACCGAGAAGTAAAAATGATCATTTTCAATGACGACAATAATGTAATGACCCAAAACACACCTATTTACTTTTTCCTACCTAAGACCTTTAATACTATTTAATTATTTTGTTTTACTTTTACGCTATTAATCGCCTTAATTAGCCTTTTTTTACATAAACTACAAAAAACGAATAATATACTGATATACTCTAAGAACTTATCCTGTGGTTAAAAAAAACTACACTTAAGGATTATTATTATCTTGTGTTAATTTCTTAAGACAACTACCTAACTAAGTGTTCTGCTTTTACGAGTAACTTCAAACAAAGAAAATTGACTTGCTGGCGTTTATTTATTAATATAATATAATTAGTAAAATTGCCAATAAATTTTTCAATTAAAAAATAAATAAATGAGATTGATGAAAAAATAACCCATCATTTTAAAAACAATAATTCATCATCATCGTCAACCTTTCGTCGTCCACTGTTGGACATAGGTCTCTCCAATGCCACGCCACTGAGAATATAATACAAAAAATAAACACAATAAATGTTTTTGTATTGAAATCATTGTCTATGAACTTCCGAAACAGAAAAAAAAAAACAATTTATTTATTTATAATTACACAGTTAGTAAAGCCGATATTTAATAGACCTTTTAAGTTATTGCATAAAAAAAATATGTATCAGATAAATTCCACGATATTTCGAACGAGAAAGCAATTAGGCTAATTGCCACCCCAATTAGTTTACGGCGAAGATGGGGATACATCGACTTAATTAGTTACATATTTCATATACCTACATGTTACATATGAATATTTAAAAATATAATATAATCTAAGAAATTAAATAAAATAAGAATCATAGTATAATTTAAGAGGAAGTGTTATTTAATAATAAAATTAAAACATACGTAATACTGAATAATCATATAATATACGGCGGTCTCATTGCAAAAACAGAAATCTCTTCTAGACATGCTTGAGGTAGAGGTTATTTAAAAAAAAAACTCCTTCTGTCAATAAATACTCAGTAGTCGCCCAGAAATTGAAAGTAGAGAGAGTGTTTAGACTCCTGAACCCTACGCCTAAACTCTCAGCGAAGGCATCGGTTTGCCATATCATCAGATTATGAGAATTTTAAATAAAGAGTGCTCATGCTTGACCGGTATCATATCTCCTGCACAGTTGGCTTCTTTGATAATACCCGACGTGGCCATAATCAGAGTCAAAAGGACATCATAGAACTGACTCGGTCAACATTTAAATCGTAATACATCAATACAGAAAAACTGTTGTATGGATAGTAGTGAGTTGTATTCCAGAGATGCCTGCTCTAAATCCAACCACTTACAAGACAATACATTCACCTTATAAAATCAAGTTATTTAGTTAATCTTGAAACTGTTCATTGCTCAAATCATTAATATCTTGTTGAAAATTTTAATTATAAATAACACCTCAAGGGCTCGGTGTTTGTATTTTGAGACAGTTATGGGCTGTTAACGTGATTTATGTCTCGTCGTTAAGTAATCCAGTACGTGTAATTAGAGGTCTTCTATTTGTCATTATTTAATGTCTTAATTATCAAGACTTTAAACACGTAACAGACTTGTGAATGAATAAAATCCAATGCGTTATTGTCTAAAAAAGAGATGCTGCATATTTTGCATTTAACCTGTCCTGTGGCGGTAATCTAAAATCGAGCTAGAAACTTACTTTAAGACAAAATGGCGACAAAAACCCGCTACCGTTTAGACATCAGCCAGTTGCAGTTACCATTGTACTAACTAAAACTAGTCGTAGTTAAAAATAATTATTATTTTTACGAATCTTTTTAATACCCTCAACGAATAAGAATCTTACATAGTGAGTTAGAAAAATACATAATGATTAAAATAATAAACCAAAATTTCTTCATGGATAGAATCGATCGAAATAGTGCTGACTATTGATATTTTCACGATCTTAGTTTGTAACAAAACACAAATTCATTTGATGCTAAACGATGAAGGACACTTCCCGAGGAAATCTAGAGGATTTCCTTATTATTGTCAGAATTTCTTCTGCCACTTAAATACCCGTCAAACCTTAGTGGAACAATGTCGTTAGCAGGAGAATACCCCTTATTTACCAAAATGAGGACATATGATCGTTGTCACTTTTTACTTTTATTAACATGTATAAGTACACGTATTATATAGCAAACATAAGTAAAATTTGCAAGGATACTTTCGAATCTTACTTGGAAGTCAAAAACTGAAAGCCTCAAGTGTCATTCTAAAGTCTAGGTGCTTGAAGATGAAAACCAAAGTACTCGCTTTTATTATTCAATCATTAGCGTTCGTTCGTATAGTTACATAATGAATCAGAGTAATTATCACCATTCTATTCAGTGACATCTATTCATTTATGTCCGTGAGATATGTCAAATAGACGACTAATAGTCTATCATACCGTACAGTAGAGTAACAGCCCGTAAATGCCCCACTGCTGGGCTAAGGCCTCTCCTCTTTTTGAAGAGAAGGTTTGGAGCTTTTTTCACCACGCTGCACTGCTCCAATGCGAGTTGGTGGAATACACATGTTACAGCATTTCAGTGAAATTTGACATATGCAGGTTTCCTCACGATGTTTTCCTTCACTGTCAAGCACGAGGTGAATTATAATCACAAATTAAGCACATGAAATTCAGTGGTGCTTGCCCGGGTTTCAACCCACGTTCATCGGTTAAGCGTCACTCATTCTGACCACTGAGCCATCTCGGCAATCATATACAAAAAAAAACATACTCAAGTACTTGATCACCAAAAACTAGAGACATAGAATATCAATATAAGTTGGTTGTGATAAATTTGAAAACGTCATTTCCAAAATATATGTTAAGGAAACTTTAAGCAACCGCCGATTCGGAATGTAAATTATACCAAGAACCATGACCGGATAAACCACTAAATCTGGAGGAAAAAATAAATATTGCATGTATTATGTATAAAAATAATCCAATATTACAAGTTATGAATAAAGCAACAGTAAAGAAAAACAACAAGAGCCGCCAGAGCAATAAACAATTGCATCATACAATTGTTTCTCAAAAGCAAAACATCGTATCTCATATTCTATATCAAAGCTACCAACAGCTTCGCCAGTGTATTTGTTCGAAACTTTGCTCCTACATATAATTGTTTGTATCAAGTCACAAAGCTTATTGCAGGAGAAACGTATCAAAGGTAAAACATTCAGTCCTCGACTTGTACTTTAGTGAAGCCAATGCAGCTAGACACTTGTTAATATTTAAAATATATAATTAACAAGCTGTGCCCCGCGGTTTCGGTTCCGCGTAAAATAAATAAAAATATAATGAATAAGAATCAGCGTTAAACCTTCCTCGATAAAAGGACTAAACAACACAAAAATATTTTTTAAATTCGGAAAAGTAGTTCCTGAGATTAGCCGGATGAAACAAACAAACTCTTCAGGTTTATATACTAGTCTAGAAGTATAGATAAACACACAAGATAGTCCGATATGTACATTTCTAGAAAGCGAGTAGAATATTTTGTTTAATGATTCATGTGTAGCTTGAATAGCTCAAGGATACACGCAGCTGTATGTACATATGTAGCAGGTTATATCTCCTTGGGAGTTTTTTCATCTGCACTCTTTATTTGGACGGTAATTTAGGAATTTTAGATACTATTTAAAAATAAATTGAAGAAAAAGTAGTAAATCTTTAAATGACTATGGCTTTATATAAACAAATTATAAGTTATCATCGACAATTTATCAGTAATACGCGTCATTTTTTCCTGTGTAAAAATTTCACTACAAACTCAGTGAGTCCGGTTATACTGATATTATTATAATCATGTAGTAAACGTGAGCAAATATGACGTGAGTCGTGACGTCATCGAGTTATCATATCGAAACTTCATAAATGCAATATGAAAAAACAGAATAGCTAACAATAATAATACCAACCTAATATACTGTTTGGAGGTTTCCCAGGCATAATATAAATAACATATTCAAATATGACAGGTAGGTTGCAAAGCATTTATTTATAGAATATAATTAAGCGCTACAGCGCAGCGTGGGTTTTAAATCTTAACCACGTAATTAAATAGTTCTGACAATGATAAAAGGATTGTTACCTTTCCCACATTATATTGATTTTTCATCTTAATCATAACCATAGATTAAGAGCAGTGACACTCTGGAACTTTTATTCCTAACGTACCAATGCAAAGACGAAACTTACTCTTTAATATGCATATACATACTTTATATATATAGAATATTGAAATCAAAACAAATCCAATAGCAGAAGTAAAGATAAATAGACAACTGTGATCTTTAATTGCCATGACGTCATTGTTCGCGATCCAAAATAATCTATGGTCTTCATCTTCGTAGACGAAGTTTTTGGTCGAGCTTTTGGAATAAAATTACAGTGTATTTATGCAGTAGTTAAGTGAAATAGTGTTATATTGTAACAATTGAGCCATTGTCAGATCTCATGGAACGTTTAATATAGTATAGTTCATGATGTTTATTTGTACGAATACTTCTCGTATCGTCAAAGTTACATAAGCATTCAATATAACACAATTGTCAAGTAAAGCTCGCGTTGTTATTTTAACGGCAATAAATCAAGTGTTGACACAACGACCGACGGCTGTGACTGATGTGCTTCGGTAAGTAGACTCGGTGATCCTATTTTTCGCATTTGTAAGAAAGAAAAAATATTTTAATTACATTTCACGCCGAATATTCGCTTTGTTTAAACAATACTGTCTCTATTGTCGTCTTTCAAAAGAGTAATTAATCTTGACGTTCTCCGTAGGACGTTCCAAACCGGTAGCGTTTGACTCGAAAAATAAATTAGATTTCGTTAAATATTTCAAATTTCATCGTAAATGTATACAACAAATTAAGTTAAAAAAACAATACACTATAACAATATAATAAAAATATAAATAGCATTACAGAATAGTGCATGATTTATTTATTTTAAGATGATTAGAAATGTGAATTTTAAAGCCTTTACCAGAATTATAATTTGTGATGTAAAAAAAAAATTAAACAAATATATTCTCCGTGTTGTTACGACGCTAATAGAGCATAGGATAAGTATCGAAATAGCAACTGCGTGTATCCCATTGCAAAGCTTATAATCAATGCTTATGTTTTTTATAGTATAGGTAGGCCGAGCATATGGGCCACCTGGTATGCAAAAAAACATAGCCAACGCGCCACCAACCTGGAGCTAAGATGTTATGTCCCTTGTGCCTGTAATTACATTGGCTCACTCACCCTTCAAACCGAAACACAACAATAACATACTGCTGTTTTGCGGTAGAATATCTGATGAGTGGGTGGGTGGGTGGTACCTACCTAGACGAGCTTGCACAGAGCTCTACCACCGAGTAAATACTTGTATTATAAAGCCATTTAGTCATAAATTTTGATCTCCTTTTTTTATTAATTAGCTAATTATTTTAAATGTACAAATATTATGTTGTCTCCGGCCTTTATTCGCACGATGTTCGTATAAAGCATCGAGGAAAGGCAGAACAAACAAACGCACTTTAACGTTTATAATATAAATATTGATTTAACATTCAACGTGAGGCAATAAAGCTGCTTAGCATTCACGCAACCATTCACATAATATTTTATTACTATAAAATAATAATACGTCATACATGTTTTTTTTTTTTTATTTTAGGTGAAAACTTACCTAACTAACAAATGATAAAATATTACTTTTATAAATGCAATAATTTGTATATTGTTATATTTATGACTAAATCGCACTCCAACGGATCCAACGAATTCTAATAAAACTTGGCATGTTTATAGTTAACGTGACCGTACATCCCACTTTGTGCGGGACATGCCCGATTTCAAGCTATGCGAATAACGGTCCGAAAAAAAACACGGCAAAATATCCCGCAATGAAAGAGCAGACATATAGTGAATTATCTTTTTGGAAAAAAAACCAAACGCCTAAGCTGTACAAAAGTCAATCGTAAATTTAATAAACATGAATTTTATTTTAAAAACTAAATGTAATAGAAGTCAGTTGGTGAAAGTATAAAATAAATGTACTTATCGATATTACATAGATTAATCTTTATATTTTATAAAAGAAGATCCGAATGACTCACTGACACAATAAAAATAAATAATACGATAAACACATATGCGCAGCCCAAGCTACTAGGACGAGGGCTGTCTTTGATTGTATATACAATTTTCTTAACAACGAATCGTTGTTTTAAATGAAAATTACCCAAACCTTACACGTAAGGTATTTTATATTTCCCTAAAGAAATATTATTTATTGTGTCTAATACATCGTTATCGCTACTAACATTATTATGAGGTCTTTACGCCTGGTATACCATGTTGAGCTATAACATATAATATGTTTATATCTATTCTACTATATAAATCTATTGGTTCTGTCTGTACTTTTTTCCCCTAATTTTGTGATAAATAATCATATTATGTTGCAGTGATTCGCTGTCTGTCTGTCCGTCTGTATGTCTGTATGTCTTCTTATAACTCAAGAACGGCTTGACAAATCTTTATGAAAATTGGTACACACAAAGAACATGTAATGGCGCAAATGTTAGGCCATATATAAAATTGGTTAGCCCTACGGTATCTTATGAAGTTAATTTCAAGCCCTTAGGTATGTATTTCTTTACCAGTGGGTGTGTGTGGGTGTATGAGTGTGTGGGTATGTGTGTGTTATTATAGTAATTCAATAATTTATTTTATTTTTATTAATTATAGGCGGCTGAAGCCGCGGGGCAGCACGGCTAGTATAGATATATTATCCTAACCAATTATATATGTCATGAAATAATCCACATATATTTGTATTGTGATGACATTTCTCACGAAAAGACGAAACCTTTACAATTCGTCACACAGAGATCGATTCGCCGCGCTCCACAAAGAATTTCCTTTGATAAGTAACTAATTTCGTGTCATTTCTGAGAATAGTTAATGATATAAAGTTTCAAAGATATTTCAAAGATATATTTTATATAACGAGAACGAAATTATTTTTAGAAATTTGAACAGTCTATACATTACAAAGGATACTAAATTAGTGGATATACATACACCTACGTCATACTATCTTTAGACACATGCAGGTTTTCTCACGACATTCGTCTGCCAGCCACCAGATATAACCAGGCTCTAATCAGGCTTAGAAACTCGAGAACGCGTTAAGATACTCCACTACTACACATAACATCACCCTTTCTAAACATTCAGACGTCACATATGTATTAAAACCCAAAATAATAAACTCCAAACCTTCTCCTCAAAAGAGAAGAGGCCTCAGCCCAACAGTGGGACCATTCACAGGCTGTTATTGTTACTGTATGATTTCAATTGCTCGTCATTTAAATTTACAACAATTTAATACATTTTATATACAAGGAACTTAATATATATAAATTATAGGAATGTTATTAATGCGACAATAAAGCGCAACATGGAAGCGTCGCCTGGATAAATATTGCGTGTAGTTCTACCCATTAACGTCTAGTTCCGGTTCGGTAACATTATATTTACTGATGTTTAATACAGAAACACCACGCCCATATCCTGATTGATTGACAGATCAGAAATGTACTACATTATTTTTTAAATAATATTTTTATATATATCGAATAGTCTACACCAATGTTAACTGTAACACATTTAAATATTATAATAATAATGATGTCCTCCAGCCCGATTTTCGGTCACGGCGGCCAATCTCAAGAGAGGTTAGCCAACTGTGCAGGATATATTATAGTGTACAAGTATGTGCGCAAACACAGGTGCACTCTCTATTCCCTTACTCTCATAATCCGATGGGACGGCAACCACACACACGACCGGAAATAGTTCAGGCGCAGGACCAACGGCTTAACGTGCGGTAAGCATGGCACGGGAGTGTACACACTTCCAACTTCCAGACTCCGGGCTGCTACTGAGAATTTTCCTGACCTGGGAATTGAACCCAGGACCACCGTGTCTACGGCCTTATATCTAGCCACTAGACCAACGAGGCAGTTTATATATTATAAATAACGTGACCGTACAAAAATTTAATTAAAAAAATGATAACGTCAAAACAAAAAGTTAATTAAAATTCGTTAACGTTTTTATTCGATGATAACAATTTTGCAATCCAACCGACCTCCACGGTGGTTCGTTTAGAAGTCAAAATTACAATACTACTTACAAGTTAGTAGACCCGTCCCAACTTTGCACGTTTAAAATTAATTTATTTATTATATAATACTAGTTTTCGCCCGTAGCTTCGCCCGCGTGTTCGGACGGCTATTAAGCATAAAAAATTATATTTGCGGTTCAAGCTAGCTTCATACAAAGTTTCATCGAAATCGGTTCAGTTGTTTAGCCGTGAAAGCCTAACAGACAGACAAGAGTTACTTTTGCATTTATAAAATTAGGATAGACTTACAGTCAGTAACGACACAGGACATCTCTACATTGTACCGTACTGTATTTATCTTTACTTTTCATACATTAGTTTAAATATAAGATCAATATGTATTTAAAATTCGTTAGTCTGTTTGTGACTTAATCATTTATGCCTAATTAAGGACATAGGCAAAAAAAAGGAATTATGTATGTCTAAAAACATAAGCAATAAAAGATTATAGAGAGGATTAAAAGCGTTAGTTGCTCGTTTGACTTTCATAATGTGATATAATAATCGAATTAGTAGGTTTCGCGTAAATCCGACATAGCATAAAAGTCAACTGATTAACATAGTATGTAAAAGTATTAGTAACAGCCTGTGAATGTCCCACTGCTGAGTTAAAGCCCCTTCTCCTTTTTTTTTGAGAAGATTTGAAGCTTATTCCACCACGCTGCACCAATGCGGGTTAGTGGAATATACATGTGGCAGAATTTGAGTGAAATTTGACACAGTAGTCAAGCCCGAGATGGTTTTATAAACACAAATTAAGCACATGAAAATTCAATGGTGCCTGTCCGAGTTTGAACCCACGATCATCGGTTAAGATTCACATTCAAACCGGTGCGGCGTCGCGTCGTACCGCAGTACGGTGCACCGTTCGTTAGTATGTTTTGCTGTTGTCGCTTAGTTCGCACGTGTTAATGAAATTACTGACAATTTAGATGTCGATACTTTAATTTCACTAGTGGAAGCACGGCCCGTTCTCTGGGACAAGAAATGAGAATTATAAAGATAAAAATTGCCACGATTGATTGCACGGTGGCCGGGTGCCGCACCGTAGTCATATGCCCACGCCCTTAGAAGCCAGAAATGTCTTGACATTATAAAAATTTCGACGCAATGTCTTATCGTGAGTTGAATGAACTCTTTAGTAAAAAGTAATTTATATTTTGCGGGGTAACGAAATCCCTTATTACATCCCGGGATAAATAGACATGTTGTGGCAATGAAAGCAATTATGGTACGTCGTAATAGAAAAAAAATGTTAATACCAATCTCATCAATCATTTGTCATTATCTTCCTTTAGAATTACCAGCGAAGGAAAGATAAGACAAATATATTTAAACTGTTATGATTGGTTAATGATTGTGTCAACGTCTGTATAATTTACGTAATAACAAATCATCCAGTTCATAAAATGCATTAGTAGTCTTCATATCAAAATATACAAAAAAAACATGTCCTCGAAAATTCATAAAAACCCAGAGCGTCTAGCGACCTATTAATATTAAAAGACAAATGACGAACGAAACATCGTAAACTTGTGAATAGTATAATTTATAAACTATAAAAAAGCAATAATCCTAACATATGTCACAACGTAACAAAAACTATCATAAAATCAACTTACAATAAATCATAATGTACTACTTTATGTCTAAATGGGGGACACCTGTTACGTCAATAAAACGAAGAAGAATTAAAAAAAATGGACCGTTAGCAAAGCTACAATTTTATATGAAAACAAATACCTATTTCTAATATTATTTTAAAACACGCTGTATAATTGCTTCATTTATGTAAATCACATTAATAATCTAATAACTTCTCTTAATTCTGTTTAAAATTCGAATTATGTGATGATGAATAGAATGATACGAGCTTATCTGATGCCCGGGAACTAATAGACGATTCGGTAAAGAAGATCTCGAATTTGAGCTCATTAGACCATATACCACTAGTGAATAGCACCGAAATGCTTTGAACTAATAATTTTATAGCACAAGGAGGCAATTTCATGGTTAATTTCTTCTATTTCAGCCATTTCTTCCAGACAATACAATCGTTAAGGAGACTTTAAAATAGAAACCGGGTAGATTATTGAATTGCAGACTTACATATATTTGGTTGGTTTTGACAATTCGTATGACGTTACTCTATGATGTAAATGTACTGCAATAAGCGTTTTTGAACATTTTATCATTAAAATTAATGTCATATTTCAGAAGTAAACGATGCAACCATAATTAAAACTGCACAATTTCTATAAGGCAATCAATGTAAAGTAAGAACAGTTTAAATTTTCAATCGTATCGTTTCTGCTAACCGTACTTCCTCAAATTAATACGTAGAAGAAAAGTTTAATTACAGCCAGTAGGATGCAAAGGCACTGAAATTCATTCCGACCAAGTTCAAAGTTAAATAAAATATGTTGCGGCAACTCGGTTCATTTTAAATTGTTTATTTTAACAGTATAAAACATTATTTGTGTTTTAAACGAGGCTACTAATACATATTCAAGAACCAATCTGGTATAGGATTTAATTAATTAATTAATTGATGTTTAGTTAATAATTAACTTTTTGATTTTTAGTAATTATTATTGCCAAATCAGCATAAAAATAAGTAAAAATCGATGAAAAATAAAAAATAATTCGTCCGCGGATTTGCACGCGTTTTGGATCTTTTAGGTTACCCTACTTTGTTTTCTGAAACCTATGACAACATGTTCGCACAAAATCAAAATCAATTAAACAAATTTATCGTTGCATTTACAATATTAGTTAGAATTTAAAAGAAAAAAAGGTCAACAACCTTGCAACGACTTTTTCGTGAAGACGTTGTAGTACAAAATAAACGACATAAAATATTCGACGATTGACCTTAAATGAAGAACAAAAACATCGTACGCATAAACATAATACAAGCAACGTTATTTAGCGTTTCTGATTGGCAGACGAGTCACACGACCTGACCGCTATTTCTGGCTTCAATAACTCTGTTCTTAAGCTCTTATTTATTTCGAGTACCTACTACATGACTGTATTCAATATCACGTCAGATATAACAACAAAACTTTGATATAAAACAATATTATACGCTTTAATAATTCACTGCGAACGGTACCTCGAGGGACCGATTCAATTTATTCATGTACAATTAATAAATTGATTTAGAGCCTTATTAAATTATAAATACGGTATATAATTCTGTACGTGATTAAATGATAAAATACCTAGATGATAAAATAGGTAACTAGGTACTGAGATTATAAATGTAATATGACTGACCATACAAAAGTGCTCATATAGGTAATTACAATTAAAAAAAAGTACTGATTAGTTTTAGTACAGTTCTACATGACACAATACAAAATAAGGATTATACAGACTATTTACAACAAATATATTTCAACTTTGGTATCAGTTTTCATGTCGTTTAAAAAAAACTGTTTCGAGATAAAAAATAGTGTTTCAAAATTAAAGTTTTAGCGTATCAAGGACATCTTTTTGACAAGAAAAATACATCTTTTTTTTTTCAAAAATAGCGAGAAATTTCATCAGAATTAGAATCGAGACTTGATATCCCAAATCTTCCTTCACTACAATGAGAAAGGTACAATGAGCATAATCGTGTCCAGGCATGTTTCAAATAGGATTTTCCTATAAAAACTTGAAACAAATTACATTAATATATTTTTAACAGATAACATGACCCATTACATCTAGGACTCAACGCAGGATTCTGTCAAATAAAAACTTTATGTAGATTTTTACTATTCTCACATTCCACGACATAAATACCTACAACCGACAACAGAAAATGTTATTTTAAGTTTTTTTTTTCGCAACTACAAAACACTAGAAGCGCACCAAATAAATCTAACGTGAATGCAAAATAAAGATCAGAACACGGTTGAAGGATAGAATCGCGCTAGCTAAAAAGCTGACCAATTTAAACTTTCAAATTCGTTTAACGCGCAGTATAAGTTTCTCACTGACGGCGAATGGTAATTGTGAATGTCAATACGTTCATTGTTTCATTGTTTTAAAACAAAAAAAAAACTATTCGGTAATAATGCTCATTCAAGTTGCTATGTATTTCTGAAATTTTATAGATAAATATTCAATTTAAATGACATTTAGAAGATTTTTTACCTCATAAAAACGATCAACATGGATATTTTGGAACGTGTAATTGGATTATTATTTACTATTAAATGAGTATCAATTAATAAAAGGACTACTAATGTAATAACTCATTTTAAGTTTAACATTGTTCTCATGCAAGTGAGGTCTTTATGGGAATACAATTTTCTTTAGACATATTATGGACAAATTTTTGTTTAACATTTTAGGTATGTTTTATTAATATTCTGAATACCTTCTCATTTAGGCTTCGTTTAGAAACACCACAATAATGAGATTAATCTGATAAGTCGTCGAAGTGATCATAGGCTCAATCAAAAGTACCTAAACTAGCATTATACTACACTAAAAATACAAAACAAAATGATTTATCTTCCAAAATATTCAAATCTACAAAAAAAAAATTACGTCGCGTTCAATTTACCAATTAAAAATTCGAAATGGAAATTTAAAACTCTGCGGCTAATTTGAAAGAAGAATAATTTAAAATGGCCGGCTATTTTCTAGGCGCACGTTTTTTCATTACATCTCTTCACCCTTTAGTTATTTGGTCTCTAGCATCGAAATGAGCCGGAATAGCTGCTTTGCATAATCTAATAACAGCTCGATTCAGCTCACGAAGTTTTGTTTATATTGCTTTTATTCGCTTCTATCTTCTAGAATCTAGAAAAACGTCGCTTTCCTTTTTAAAACAGATATATTATATGTATGTGTCTATTATTTTCTTTTCCAGAATCCTTATTTACTGCGTAAGCTGCGAGGGTTTCGGGTTATTTATCATTATAATGTGACGTAAATGACGGAGAAATAATTTGGAATGTACATGTAAGATGTTTAAAAAACCAAGGTAAATAGCTTTTTTTATTTTTTAGACAAGATATATTTATTAATATATATTACTATGTAACATATATTTATTTACATTAAAACCTTAACTAAATACAAATAACATTTAAAAATAATTATTATACAAAATATATATATAAATAGCTTATATTTTCGGCAGATTATACGCATTTTGGATAACTTTTCGCAATTTTTACGTATTGTCACAAAGAAAATCTATTTTAGTTCATAAATAACTACAGAGTAATACAGGATCCGATTATATATATCTCTGTCTTACTTAAATAATTTAAAAACATATCATTTGCTTTTAGATATTATTATAATTATATTTCATTTTCAAAATTGAATAAATTACGATCCATTACCAAACACTAATTTTATTTAAAACTTATAGTGATATAATATTTTCATCCGTATATTCTTGAAATGTTGTAATTATTATTGTCAATGTCGCATACCAGAGTTTTTGAAATTCCACCACCGATTATGAGGCCAGTCTCAATCTCATATTCATAACTTAAATCGTTAAATATATACACTTTTCAGTATAAATATTTTAACAACGCCATAGATTACATAACTTATCATACCTTCGGACATCGCACGCTAGGAATTCTGCAACAATTCCAACGTGGCAACAATGACAACTATTGGTCATCAGATATACGTACATCGTTTTACTTATACCTATTATATCCAATTGGTGTGACAACGATCACTCGCATAAATACTCTTCCAAATATAACCCCAATTATGCTGCTATAAGGGTAACAAGATTTTTAATTATATTTTATAAAATCACATAATACACATGTAACAAAATATAATGTATGTATGTCACATGCTGGTTGGGCCGTTAAGAAGGGCATACAATATGTTGTAATCATTTGTTTTGTTTTATTCACTTATTAGGCTGTTTATGTTGTCTATAACATTGTCTAGCTATGAAATAAAATAAAATATGATGGTTAGCAAATGACATATTATGTAGAAAGGTTCCACCTGTTTTTTTATTAGGATTATTTTTGTAACATTATCAATCACAGTAGACATCGAACTTAAAAATCATTATAAATTCCTCAGTGACGTTCAGAATATTTTTCAAGTCTTTATAAGTTTAGGCTCTTACACCCCATGATGTTTAAATTCTAAGATTTTCCTTAACATCTCGAACATTCCTCGATATGAATTATAAATATAAAACAAATGCATCACGCTAAAACTCATTGATGCCCGTTCGGAATTTAAATCGCAATCTTCCGTCTATAATCACGTGTTCCACGCGCCTGGGGCTTATTATACTTAAGATTAAATAAACGTTTAACATCCAAGGAATATTATTTGTGTAGAACATTTAGTTAAATCAACAAACTGCCTGTACATCGGTAACCTAAATCCGTGTCTATTAGCTAAATGGATTTCAATTTCTGTGAAGATTACTCGGCATTTCGTCATGTTTTCATACGATTCGCTGTTATTGTATGGTGTTCGAAAATTTATGGGTAATTTTCTCGATATGCACACTTAACACGGACTTTAACCGTGTTCATAAATACGCATTTAAAAAAAATCGTACGCATACGCATTTAATTTAAAGTATATCACCAAAGATGTATGCTAAAAAAGACGTAATTCTGATGATGAAGATAATTTTATATATAAAAAAAAATTGTTGTAAATTATTTAAAATAAATCGAAATCAATACCAACAATACAAAAGTAACAAATTACACGAATTAATAAAACGAGTTCGTATAAGATTAAATACTAACAAATTAAAAACATCAAAGAAAATTGAAGTATGTAATACGCGTTTAGAAATCTTAGTGCCAAGTTCCATTAAGACCGGTCCAATATATTTGTGATTGAGCAACAAATAAACGTCAAAACATACCCGATTTATTTATATTCGTATACCTTAACATTTGTCTATCAATCGTGCTAAATCCCTTGACGTAAGCAAATAGATAAACGTTCAACATCTTACTGGCATGCTCTGAATTGTTAGCATAAGTATATACATCTATTAGTATAGTAAAGAATAGTATTTGCCGATGAAGTTAGAAATAAATACCTATATATAATATCCTATAAAACAAATGAAGTAGGAAGTGTGGTATGATGCTTCCGGCAAGTCAAAATATATTTTCAACACAATATACCTAATCTATACTAATATTACGAATGAGCAAGTAACCGTGTGTGTATTACGACTTCACGGCTAAACCACTGAAGATATATTAATGAAATTTAGTATGAAAAAAGCTTGAAACACAAGAATGGTTAGGCTAAGGCTATTTTTGTTTACTAATAATCTACACAATCCCAAACACGCGGGCGAAGCCGCAGGCGAAAAATGGTTCAACCATAGCCAAAAATGACAGAAATTAAATATTATCATACCCAAAGTATAAACGGAAAAAAAACTCATCAGCTTAACTATAAATAACAACTGGGGACGTTGGAATACGCTAATAGACGTGTAGGTGTTAAATTCTTGCTAAATTAACGAAACGAGTGATTTATTTGTATATACTTGATGTCGAGAGTGGAATTGGATGCGTTTGCGTGGAATCTCATTTGACAGTTTACAAACAGTAGGACTAATCGTATGAACAAACTGAAATTAAATTGCAGAAAGTGATATGCGACATTAACTTTAATAATTACAATATTTAAAGGATACACGGATCAAAATGGCGTATCACAATTAATCGGTTTAGTGAAGGTGAGTGCCCGCAGCATACGCTGGTCATACCCTTTTATCAGTATTTTCTTATGTTTCAGTGATACACGTCTGGAACCAAACAAAGGTGTAACCACTGGTTACAGATCTACTCTTACTATAAGTCCAATAGACCAGGAAGCCATTACCACGTACATATCTTATATATGCATATAGGTACCTATTTAATTGTGCAAATATAGTAATAGCTTTTTTTATTGCATAGGAAGGCGGACGAGCGTATGGGTCACCTTATGGTAAGTGATCACCAACGCCCATAGACATTGGCACTGTAATCGCCAATGCGCCACCGCCCACCAACATTGGTAACTAAGATATTACGTCCCTTGTGCCTGTAATTACACTGGCTCACTCACCCTTCAAACCGGAACACATCAATACCAAGTACTGCTGTTTTGCGGTAGAATATCTGATGAGTGGGTGCTACCTACCCAGACGAGCTTGCACAACGCTCTACCACCAAGTAAACTACTAAGACAATAAAAAAAACGATCAACATTAATCAGCATCGGTCCACGAAATGTATGCTATATCATAGTATAAATATATATCTAAATAAATTAACTAACAAAAACAAATATATATATATATATATATATGTATATAACTATGACGGTACTATGTAGTCTAAATACAAAACTATTCGTCCAATAGTCTTGCACTACATCTTGGCACAGAGCTGACCACGCCCCCTAGTATACTTGCATGAATCTGAGATGACGAATTAGTATCTTCAAAGCAAAGGGATAGCGTGTTTAAATCCTCACCGTCTTAATCGTTTGAAATTAATCTATTCATTATTCAAAGCTATTTATTTGTTGCAAATCGGCAAAGCAGCTTCTTTGATTAAATTTTCTATTTTCTTGTTGGAACGTTAAGGATACCAAACCGTCTGAAGGTCCGCGAAAATAGTTTCTTTTCAGTTTTTTTATACAAAAGAAGTGATGAGTTAGCACACGTGGGGTAATTATCAAAAGAGAAAATACAATTAAATTATATATTATATAATATATAAGTCGAAGTTATTAGAATAGTTCTAGTAATTTCGATGAACTCATTAGTGAAAACCGGGTTAGCTGTCTTAAACTAAAAGAGGATACGATTATATTTAGCATATCTATGGCTATCATTTAAAATAATATTTCAAAACAAGTCAATCTTACGATCCCATGAATAATCAGCTTTGCTTTAAATAAAGCGAATCGGAATCTTATCGGAGAGCTTCTGCAAGTTTCAACAAAGGATATTAATAATCATTTATTGACTGCTACTAGAGATTAACATGAACCTATGTAAATGTAACCATTTGTTGTAAGGTCTATGATAGGTTACGAGTGTAATATTGTATTCTACAAGTACCGGCCTGTGAATGTCCCACTGCTGAGCTAAGGCCTCTTCTCCTATTCTGAGGAGAAGGTTTAGAGCTTATTCCACCACGCTGCTCCAATGCGGGTTGGCAGAATACACATGTGGCAGAATGTGATTGTATTCTACGAGTATGCCGTATTTTGGGTTTCAATCTGGTCCATATCCATACTCTTAGATTTAAAATGTCTAATTGTTAAGTGTGTTTCTAACACACTTTTATTAGCTTGACCTGTTTGTATCTATCACCTAATTCAAGACGTCCAATTGATTTGAAAATTTGGCCACGTATTAAAGACCGATGACAACACAAAAATTTTACTATCTCACCACCCTCTGACAACGCCCCACAAAAGTGCGTTATCGTGCAGCCGGACCGAGGCCGTGCCGCGTGTTTTTTTAACTACCTATAATTTATTTTAAATGTTGTCTGTAACATGACATTTTACATTATAACAATTACCATTACGACAACAGATTCACCGTTTATGTAAATAGCGATCGGATGTAAGGTGATGTCGTCGAATCGCGTGGTGATGCACTAATAGCGTTAGAACTTCCGGTGTCGCGGTGTCACCACCCGGAATAATTATGTTAATTTTGTTGGTAGGTATTTTTTTGGAACTTTTTAATACTTACGTCTCGATGCTATCGCCATGTATAATTATATGTACAACAATTATATTCTGTAAGAATTTGTCACCCGTATTATATTATTACATGCGCAAAGTTATAATTACTATCGGCCATGTCGCATATCGCTTTCTGACAAATTTACGACCGATTTCTACGTTCGAAACTAACCGCAGTTTTGATTTTTAATTTAAATTACCTGATTTCCTCAATCTAAGTTCACTATAGAATTATATTAAAATAACTTTATATACACATATCTCCAATATTCATAAATCATTGATTTTCTTTACTAACAATAGACTGGGTTAGCGTAAAGCGATTATTAATCATACCGTATTGTTCTTCAACAACGGACCTAATCGTTTCAGACCAGGTCTCTAGATCGTAAAATTACTAAGTTCAAACTAGAATTCATCGATATTTTTGATTTAGACGATTACCCTTGGCTTATAAATTAAACTATTGTTATGAAAAGAAACTTTATTCATTATTCAAATTTTCTGTTTATAAATTCGAGCCAAGATTTTGATTTGAATTTGTTACGCTTTTACATCTTATATACTCAAACGATCATAAAAATTTGGATACAAGATGTCAGGTGTACCTAAATCGGACTAAGCACGGGCGACGGGCAGAAACTAGTTAAGAAATATACAATATTTCTTAAGTTTAAAAACTTAAGTTTACATCATTTTTTATACAACGAAATATATGTATAAGTAAATAACAAGCTATATTTGGCTGAATTTTTTCGAATTCTTTTGCTTGACTCCCTAATATATCGTCAATTTAAATAGGTCCGAAGTAGCAAACAAAATCCAATCACTAATAGATTATGCATTGTAATTCGTAAGTACATTCGATTTTTTGTGATTCGTTTTTATCAGAAAATCAGTCACGCCATGTTTTACGAGGGTACGCTTTATGAATGAAATGAATGAACGAAAGTGTTCGTTAAAATGTTTTTTTATTAAAAAGGCGCGAATTAAAATCCAATATTCGTCCTGAATAGACAGAATTTCTGCGCGATTAATAATATAAACCGACTCAAAAGATTACCCGCATCATTTTGCTATAAGAAAAGGAGATGAATGAAAATATTCTTATTACTTCTAAGTTTAAATTACTTCATTACAATGCCAAAAGAATAACAAGTTTCCGAATGCCCTTTAAAGTTCAAACTATAGGAAACGTCATTTTCAATTTGAAAAGTTTTTCGATTGAAATTATTTTGCATTATCACAAATACATAATACCTAGTTATACGACTAAAAATATTGAATAAATATTAAACTAGTTTTTCTTCATCTTACTGATTTATATTTTGACCAGGAGGATAATACCAATACGTCATCGGGGTATGTAAATTTTGAAAATCTATTGATGTACCTATTGATAGGCGGCTACGCATTGCTATTAATTTTAGTGTCATTCCAAAATACACCTTCATTGTAATGAAATAGATACACAATTACTACGTCAATTGTCAAAGTTATCTAGAATCAAGTATGTTACCCTCACGATAAAAAAAATATCGCAATGTAGACAGAATACACGCTCTTTCCACAATCGCTATATTTATTTACAACTGTTTACATAAAATTAATACATTTTTAATATTTTAAACAATAAAAAGAAGGTAAAATATAGAAACTTTTTATTATTTTTAAAATAAAGCTGGTCATTGTTATCGGTTTACGAAATTACGAGAATTTTTCCCGCCCGGAACGCCGAACCTAATGACCGAGGCATGTCAATCACAATAATTGACAGTCCGGCATCCAGCTATTTTCGTACACAGACGAGAAATGTTAAATGTTTTAAAGAACTTTATAGTGATATCAACTATCGATACTAAATTACCTAAACTTTATCATGTGTCAATGTTGTAACCTCAAATAGTACAAAATCAACAACATAACGTGGATATGACAACATGTAAACTCGCTGAATAAAAGACTACTAACCTTGTCATACGTTATTTAACGTTAACTGTAAATATACAAACGTTATCGGTATATATATGGCAAAACATGACGATGGAATCGGACAAAACACGGCCATTTTCATCCTTATAAAAGCAGTAGTTAATTTTTTTTAAACATACCCTCTCTACGTCCAGGTCGGTTCCTAAGCACAGTCTCTTCCCACTACCACCGTTGTAAGCCATTGTACACCACAATAAAAACACAAATCACACCGAAACGCGTTTGATTAAGAACGAACACGAGTAATCCACCTCCTCCAGAGGTTGCGAGCAGACTGAAAGAACGAATGGGTTGAAACTAGCATCGAATGAATGGAACGACGACGCGGCGCCAAGCGCTTTTACCATAGACAATTACTGTCATGTTTGTTAGTTTTTGCCATAGAAATAACCACAAACAAAATAAAAATAAGTATTTTGGCAACTACTAAGTTGCCGGTTATAGGGTGATATAACATTTTTATGTTTTTATGTGAAAATAAATATCCCTTATGTTGTCTGTCATTATCGGGATATATTTGCGATAAAAATATATATATAACAGCAACTAATAATATTGACTATATTGAGTAGGCCAAATTTAGAAACTTAGTACTGTACTAAGAAAAAGCAAAAGATCTGCCACGTAGATTTTAATTAACACTAATATTTAATATACACACTATCAATATTATGCAAATATTTAAAACTAAATTATATATTAAGAGTGAAATTATTTTAAGGAATCCTAATGTTAAATAGTTTTTATTTAAAGAATTCCATCCATTATCACAGAATAATTCTGTAACAATAACTAAAACTAAAAATTAAGTAAAAATATGTAATGTTTACATTTACAATGATTTGTAAATTTAATGTTGCGCTTACTATAAAATTGACAATTCTGTTGATAGTGTGTACTAGTTTCCACTAGGAAATGAAAAAGTCTTACAAAATTAAATAGCAGAATATATTTCATCTACTAAAACATATTTTGTTTGATATATTAAATATGGCCGATTATTATTATTTGAAAAATCTGAAACTAAGATTTTTTTATGTGGCTGGTATTTGGCAACTTTTCTTAACTGTCAAAGGGAGATTGAACTTTGTTTGATTTTATAAACTGGAACCTAGTATTTACTATTTTTATAAATAATCTCGCACTAATCACACTGTGAAATTGAGATATAACATTACGAAAGAAATGAAAAATAACAATCACACAATTATTACGGTACTAGCGTTAACGAAAGTATTTATTTTACTTTTCAGGGTCAAGTTTATATTATTTCTATCAATAAAAAAGTTGGAATAAATAATCATTTTAGGTACAATTTATGTTAGTTGAAATTGTAATTTGTTTGATTTTTATTAAAATAAATAAAACTCAGAAATTCGTGGATAATATTTATACATTTTTTTTTTCATAAAATAAACCTTGTTAAGTTACGCATAATTGTCATTAATTAAATGAATGCAAATAATTATTGTTTGTATCAACTATCATGTTCAAATATCAAATTACTATTGAAAAATAACTAATGGAAGATGTATTTACAAATGTGATTTTAAATATATTTGATACAAAACAAAATTTCATTACAAGATAGCATACTAGCATACCTGCATGTGTCCAATTTAACTGATATTGAGCCAGCTTATTCTAACCCTCATTGGAGGACCATGGTGGAATAACCTCCAAACCTTCTCCTCAAAAGAGGAGAGGAGGCCTTAGCCCAGAAATGAGATATTCACAGGTTACTATACAAAAAGTTATGTAATTTATTGTGTCTCTCTTCTTAAAAACCACTTTTATATTAACATATTAACTTACCTTGGTGTAATAGTGCCAAAAAATTCATCCAAAATATTACTCCCCGCCTTATTGCCTCCACTGGTGACAGGAGTGCTGGTTCATTTTTCGCCCAGAGAATCGGAATTGCGATTCAAAGGGGAAATGCTGCTAGCATTCTTGCCACCATTCCACGCGGTCACTACTTGTATAATAACTTACTCAAGTTTTATTAATAGTAACAATGATTATTTATCACACATGTATTTTAAATTTAATAAATTTATTATATCTTCATGTGTGAAATAAGCATACAACATAGGAATCCACATTATTTACATAAGTTATTATCAGAATAGAATGCAATGTTGTGTGGTTATGTAACATATTACGTATCTTTATTTTTTTCTGAATGAATCCAAGTAATAAACCATGTTTGTGATACTATTGTACTTGTTGTATTGTTGCAAAGTCTGCACTATGTATTTATCAAAGACTTATTAATAGAATAATATCTTGGGACATTTTTCACACACGGTCATCTGATCCCAAACTAAGCAGAGCTCGTACTATGGAAACCAGACAACTGATATACTACATATACTACTTTTTCTTTTTGTAAAAACATACTTATATAGATAATTACAACCAGACTCAGGACAAACAGACATGTTTAAGCACACAAATGTCTGTCCTGGGTGGGAATCGAACCCACGACCTGCGGCCCGAAAGGCAGGGTATCTACCAATACGCCAACCGGCTCGTCAAATAATAGAGAATATTTTAGTATCTTGACTAAAAGTCATATATATGATACAATACACCACCAAACTCTTACATAATTGAATTTCATGTATACTGGTTTTTTATTCATTATATAAAATTAATTTGTGTAGTGTTTTAACTAAATAATACTTGGATAAATAAACAAAAACTATTATTAATTCTAAATCTTTTATTTACACTACTTAACTTTTCTTACTGTTGGGTCTAACACAAAAAAGCTTTTATATACAATATATATAAATCATGTTTAGGGCAAATACATTTTTAAAAACTAAATCAAAACAAATACTTCTCTTTGCTTTTCAAAAGCATTAAATTATTTTAATCAAAATAAGATGTGATCTTGACTTATTAAGGTTTTCTTATTCAATGAGGTGCAGGCTTATGACCATCAACATAGAAATTACGTGTTGCTTTCGGCAATGTTAACTCCATTCCTTCCATTTCCTTGGTTAATATGATTTGACATCCTGCAAATGTATTTAAAAAATAAGGACCACAATGTAACATTTGTGTTACAGCAAATCATTGTAAGTAAAAATAAAACTAAATTATTTTTACAATAAAAATATAAAGTATAAAGAAAAATTCAGCTTGTATGCTCTTCTGTAAATAATTTAATCCATCTTTTGCTTTAACAAAAGAGATAATGTATTCAAAGTGCAAAGAAATACGAAACCATCTGAGTAGCTGTCAAAAAAAAGTTAAATTGCTAAGAATAAACTGTAGTTACATAACTCCATACTGTAATAAATCATTATTTTATGCACACTTTTATTTAGCAAGTCAATGGCTGGTGTAAATATTACCACTTACTACAATTTGAACAAATAGTTATGAAAATAAAGATGAATAGAGAAAAAGTAATTGCTCTCATTCTACTATTAATAATTTTACATTTATAAGAACAAGACAAAATATAGTGTAACTATGCAACCATGTATATATATATATTTTAAATTAATGAATTTATTGTGTACAATAAAATATATACATTGATAACGCTGAATCACTCAATAAAATGTCTTTTTTATGGTTATATTGATCAACAATTGAAATTGACTTAAAATTTCGTTACTTGTTCTTTACCTAATCTAGAATTTTCTTTCAAAAATGGTGCCATATCTAATAGATCATCTTCTTTCTCTTCTGGATCCGTTAGTTTATCAAGATAATCCTGGTTAACGTATACGTGACATGTTGTACATGCCAATGACGCTTCACAAGCACCTTAGGAGAAAAACAGAAAAACGTTTCAATTTGTATGTTACAGTTTATATTTTATATTTATTGTAACCAACACTGGTTACCTGCTGATCAATCACTTAGGTTATTTTTAAACCTAATAAGTATATTTTTAAATTCTTATATAAAGAAATGAGTAATGTATGTTAGTGTTATTATGGAGGGGGATTTGATTTAAAAATATTGAGTTAATTGAAAATCATTACCTTCCATTTCAACACCAAATCGATGTGCTAAATATAAAACATTGTCCCCGATTTTGCCTCTTACATTCGTTTTTTTACCATCTTTGTCTATGTACACAATATTTACACTAAAAAAAACCATAAACTCAAGTTAAAAAATTAAGGAATTTTCTATACTATTTTAAAAATAAGCAAATAAAACAAATAAATTTACATTACAGTAAACATTTATGCGTAATTAAAAGAATTTACGTAAATTAACATTATTCAACTTACACTTCGTCCTCTGATTTTGGATCCTGCCATTCGTATTCACCATGTCTTAATCCTGAAAAATAGTGTTAATATTTTTAACTTTTTATTGTAAAAATAATTTAAACTGGTGACAGTAGGGCTGGTTCATTTTTCGCCCAGAGAATCGGAATTGCGATTCAAAGGGGAAATGCTGCTAGCATTCTTGCGGCACCATTCCACGCGGTCACGACTTGTATAATAATTATTTTTAATTTTTATTGGTATTTAGTTAAGGTTTTAATGTCAATAATATGATAATTAAAACGAGTAAACATTACTTGAGGTTACACTGAAAAACTTCTTTTGGCCATTCGACAAACTTTGTTGTTGTACTATTTTAATAGGACGAGCTATATGAAGGATGTTTAACATTCGAAACATTTTTCGTTCTAACTTTCTAAGCAATGTCTATCATGTTATTATCAAATAGATATAAACAAATATTTGTTTATAGGTTAGAAATTAATGATAAGACTGGTAAAGTTTTGTCAATTGACATATTATGACATTTCTTCTAAATGTTGATAAGTATGACAACTAATAAGCTCTCAAACATTATTATTTATAAAAAAAAGAAAAAAGTTTTATTTTAAGTTGAAAGTGCAAAATATCTATTGATTTTAATGGTGTATCAATAAAATGAGATATACTTATAGTCATATAAAAAAACCATTATTTATTATATTTAAATGAAATCGCAGCAACACCTTATCAAATGTCATACACATTCTTGAAAAACGTCAATAATCACATCCATATTGCCCATTTTTCATAATGATTTTAAAAAATATAGTTATTGATTTTTACCACAAAGGCGTTGACGACGAATAAAGAATATAAAATAATGATTATAGTATAAGATTTTATTATATATAAAATAAATTACGGCCATAGTATCTTATGTTGTGAATACTGGTGATAGAATTTTATTGTAGAATAATAAGGTAAGTTTTACGATCTAATGACGTGTATTTCGCAATATCACTAATAAGATGATATTTTGTACTTTTTGTCTTATTAATATTTAGAAAAAAAAAAACTTTTAATCAATTAAATAAGTGTTTTGATTCCTTTGTTATTAAATATGATAAGCTAATAACCATTGATATAACCAAATTATGTCCATGCTGGCTTCATATATAAATAGTATATATACTATTGTCTCCTTTATCTTATCTTTTTAAAAATTTGCATTCATTTACAACTTATTATCATTTCTTTATCAGTCTTTAAACAGTTATGTTTTAATATCTTAGAAGAATCTTGTTAGGAGAATAGTATGTATATATGACTTATTAGAAAAATTAATTAAAAAAAAAAAATATTTTCACCAGTTTTATTAATATTTTATATTAACATAAAACATAACAGAAAATGCATTGATGAGAACTGTTAACTATGGTAGACATAAATAAAATTGATTCATATACTTTCTGAATTCTATAAAAAAGTTTTAATAAACTTAACTTGTAACTGTTGAGAAGAATAAATGCATGCTTACAAACTTAATATAAGTAATAAGTTAATGATATTATAGTATTCGCTATCGATTTGAAAGTAAATTCCATTCAAATCTGTTGTACTTATACTATGAACTAAACTTTTCAAGAAAATAATTAGGTTGGCTAATTTTTCTGTAGCGGTATATATCTGAAAATTGCATGAAATACATTATTGATGAATCTTATGTAATAAATAGTTGCCATTTTTCTGAAATTAAATATAAAAAGCAATGACGTTTTTAATTATAGAATAATTTTAAAAAATGCTTTGTTCTCTAGTTTAGTACATTCAAACATCCAGACTGATCAGGCTTGTTATTATTAAAGTTTTTTTGGATTTAATTTTAAACTAATGCGAATTTTATATAAAAAAAAAATTACGAATATATAATAAACATCTGTTAGACTGAAGAAGAAAACATGGTCAAAATAATTTTCCAGGAAAACTGAAATTAAAGTAAATATTTAAGTTTTAAGCGACTTATATAAATTTTATATACTCGAACATTAGGTAACTGTTTTTTATGCCTGAAGTATGTACATGTAAGTCGGTAAGGCTATAAATTTGTTTTATTATTGTAAATGCAATTTATTTCGTTTTTATTTTCAGATTAATGTAAATAGTTTTAAAATGTCCATAAAAGAAGAAAAAGGGGATATTAAAGATATAAAAAATGAAAAACATGATGATGCAGACAGAAAGGATCCCACATCGTACTTACCCGAAGAGCCAATGACTTATGAAATAAAAACTAAGAAGAAAAAAAAAAAGAAAAAACTGGAAGATCCATTTAAAGATATCGAAGAAAAAGTTGCACTACCGACACCCACGTATTACGATCCTGTAAACGAACGAGAGCCTGAACCAGTTCTGGATCCAGAAGTTAATATAAAGGTTGAAAATATTGAAGTCGAGTTGGATTTTAATGATGTGAGTTATTGTTTTAGATAGCTGGGATTTAAGAATTCATATATGAGTGGCCCAAAATATTTTAAATACCAGTGATAAATTGTACAGAGATGATGGCAGTATTCACTTTTAGATTTTGAATGATGTCATAATATTGTGTGTAATGTAAGTTACTATGTCTATGAAGATTTGTTTTTAAGTAAGTGGTCAGATGGACAGGCAAATGATACTAACTGGTCACAGCCATTCCATAGAAAATAGAGCTATAAGTAACATTAAGTATTCCTTAAAACTTAAATGCATGACAACTTGGGTACTAAGATGTTATGTCCCTTGTACCTGTAATTATACTGGCTCATTTAATCATTAAACCGTATCATAGCAATACAAAATATTGATGTTTTGCAGTAGAGAATATGTGACGTGTGGGTGCTACAAAGCTTTTTATATTAAAGTTTCAGATTTTAAACCCTTATTTTTGATAAGTAGTACTATTCCTGGCTTTACCCTAACGTTAATGGAAATAAAAACAAATTATTCGGTTTTAAAAATAAGGTAACTTTTCCATAAAGCCGAGCCTTGATAGCCCAGTGGCTAGAAGACGCGAATCTTCATCGATGATTCCGAGTTCCAAGCCAGGCAAAGCGCACTGAGTTTTCGTGCTCGACGGTGAAGGAAAACATCGCGAAAATACCAAACGAAAATCTGCCAATTGTAGCCAATCCCCATTGAGCGGCGTGGTGGATTAAGCCTTCCGCTGGAAAAGGAGTAAGCCTCAGCCCAGATGTGGGATACAAAAGACTGTTAATCTACATTAAAATGAACAATATTTTTTATAATAATCTTACATAAAACGTGTATATATTTTTATTTTTCAGTTCGCTAACGATAATGGATTAATGTTAGAAGGTCCGCAAAGTGAAGATAGTCAAGAACCGGCTGTGAAAATCGAAGAACAAAACCATGAAGCGGTGTTATTAACATTTGAAAGTATAATCAGCGATAAAAGCGTCATCGGTTTCGGCCCAGTCGCGGCACCAGCTCCTAACTACGTGTGCAAAGTTTGTCATCTAGTCTTTCAATCGACAAAAACGCTTAGAATGCATCAGAAAAGGAAACACAAAGTATTTAGGAAATCGTTCAAATATATATGTCATTATTGCTCAATGTCGTACGAACAGAAGAATAGTCTCGTTGCCCATATCAAAAGGAAACATGGACCAGATTCAGTTAACGATGACGGTGAAGAGAGGACATGTGATGTGTGCGCGTTAGTTTTTAAGGGTATGACGAGATTACGTATGCATATGCGGAGGAAACATGGATCCTTTGAAGAGTCTTTCAAACATGTTTGTGAGGATTGCGGTCTTACTTACGACAAGTATAGAAGTTTAATCGTACACATACAGAGGAAACATTCGAATGAAAAGAAGCCAGATCTAGAACAGTGGTACAATTGTCCGTTCTGCCCCAAAGTGTTCACGAAGAGGGAAACGTACGCGAGACACGTACAAAGAAAGCATCGTGTGAACGATGACGATGACGTCAAACCCGATGACGACACGGAGAACCTTTTGAAGAATTGTAAGAATGAAGAGACTGGAGAAATAACGTGTAAAGAATGCCCTCTAGTCTTCTCCTCGCTCAATTATCTTAAACTACACATGAGAAGAAAGCACAACGCGTTAAAAGAAGATTTTCGCTTAAAATGTAGAATTTGCAATTTGTCATATGACAAAATTGAAAGCTTGAAACGTCATATACGAAGAAAACACGATAAGGGGTCTTATTGTGACGTGTGCGATAAACAATTCGAAACTAGGGATATGTATCTGAATCATTCACACAAGAGGATGATACAGGAGTGTAACATTTGTGGGTTAGTGTTCGCGTCGCAGGGTGGGCTGTGCAAACATTTGCGGTGTACGCATAAAATACAATCACCGAAAACAATTGTCTGTACTTTGTGTAACGAAACGTTTCACGATAAACGACAATTGAAGCCACATTACATGAAGGTCCATCTTAAAGTATCGTACACTTGTAGTTTCTGCAAGAAAATATTTAAAGCGAAAGAAAGTTATAGACGGCACGTGCTCTTAAAACATCCTGCAAGTCAGCCGAAAAATGATAATCAGAACTGCGATCAGTGTGACGAAACATTCTCTGACGAATTCGAATTGTGTCGTCACATAAATATCGCACACGGTAAATCGCAAACCGGAGAAATAGGACCCCTATCGTTGATAGAAATCAAAAAGGAAGAAGTCGAAATCCCAGACACCTTCCAATGCTCAAAATGTCCTGAAAATTATGCAAATTGGGAGCAATTGAAATTACATTATGAACAGAATCATCAAATAGTACCTGAAACGCAATGCCAAGTTTGCGGTGAACTGATACCTGGTAACGAACTGCAGAAGCATTTAAAAGCGTTACACACGGACACAACGGTCCAGTGTAAATATTGTGAATTCGAAACGAGTAATCGTGCTAGTATGACACAGCACATGTTGCGTCACAAAAACGCGACTACCCTTAACTGTGATTTCCCCGGTTGTAAATACAAGACGTTCTACGAAGATGCCATGGATAAACATAAGAGGAAGCACGCCGATCAGGGAGTTAAACTCCAGTGTTCGCAATGTCCGTTCCAAACTATGAATAAGTATATCCTGAAATATCACGAAGAAGCCCACGTTACGGGCAAGAAAAGGTATTCCTGTGATCAATGCGATTACGCAACTATATTGCCAGCGAACTTAGTTCAACACAAATACAAACATTCCTCGGAGAAGAGGTTCAAATGCGAAGTCTGTCCATTCGCAACAAAGTACAACACGTCGTTACGTTTCCACGTCAAGAAGAAACATTGTGATCTCCCGACATTCAGTTAAATGTTAATGTTTTTTGAAAATTTAAATAATATTTGGTGTTATGTCTTTATAAATTTTGATTTATTAAAACAAATATAATTATTTGTTCAAGTTTTTATTTTGGAGTTATATTTTCTTGTATCCATTCTAAATTCTAACGCCATGCTTAATAGCATGTCCCTAAAAAGAAGTAGTGCCTATTCCAAACACAACAGGAATAAACCCAAATAAATTTGACACCGAATTAATCCGATATCATTGGTCATTGATATCAATTGACGTGATATAATTGGTCGCCATCTTGAATAATCTATGATATTCACTATGGATACGCGAAAAGATGGCGTTTTCAATGTCCACGAAGTTGTAATCGGAAATTCGAAAGTATATATTTATTTACATTAAAACCTTAACTAAATACAAATAACATTTAAAAATAATTACTATACAAGTCGTGACCGCGTGGAATGGTGGCAAGAATGCTAGCAGCATTTCCCCTTTGAATCGCAATTCCGATTCAAAGTTAAATTAATGTGGTTATAACTAGTTAATTGGAATAGTGTCGTATTATAAATAAGGGTAAACTAATCAAGAACTGTTTATAGTGCATAATAATGCAGAGCGATTTGAAAATCATCATCATCATGCAAATTGTAAATCTACGGTGTGTTTACTTTTATTCCTACTCCCATTGGAGTAGGGTATATGGAGTTGCTGATTCCTAGTGCGCCGGAATACTTACTTATTAAACAACCTGCTGCACTCATTTCGGCTCTACGAAGGGCCTTTGACATTATCTAGTCGATCAGAAGTGGTATTTTCCAGTTATCACATTTATATGATATATTTAAAGGTATTAAAGTATCAAAATGATTGCAATATGTTAAGTAATATAATACAGCTTAAATTCGAACAGTGGCCTCGTCATTCTACATATTATTAAAATTAAAATATACTAAATTAGGTAAAGGTGAATAATTAATTTATAAGAATATTCGGTTCCGAATGAAAAAATACTAAATTATTTATTAAAGTTTTTTATAATATTCACAAGAAATATATAATAATGACTATTTACATCCTTAATTAGTCAATTAAAGACATTATTATCGTACGTCGTTCAAATCCGGTTTCAATCGCATAGCATCAAGGCGTAAGTCCAAACAGTAGCGAATAACGACTAGCGAATAACGATAGTAATTAAACACCACCCACACGTAGCTAGAATACGAGAATTTTAACTGAAAATTCGGGGTTGACAACCGGACACACACATTAAAGCTCAGTGGTGCTTGCCCGTTCAACCCACGATCATCAGTTAAGATTCACGCGTTCTTACCGCTGAGCAATCTCAGCTCTAGTGGATAAGATATCGACTTATTTGAAAGTACGACAAAGGATAAGGTAGGAGTGGTTATATATCACGGTTGAATGCGCAAGCGATCCCGTAGCGCTCCCCTTAAGACGGGAAGGGTACCGCTGGTTTTTTAGTGGGTATTCCGATGTGCACTCGGTGCCCTGGACATACGGCAAGTCCCACATACTCCCCCATGTTACCAGTGGGGGGAACGCGTATTGCGTTTTTCCAGCGTAAAAAAAGGAGTGGTTATATATACCCTTGCCCCTAATGATGTTAATTGCAGTAAATAATACTACATAATCGAGACTAGGCGTTTACTGTGTTGATAATGCCTATAATAATAATTAATTGATGTCTTGATTAGTTTCTGTTATAAGAATTCCTTACTGTAAAATAGAAAACAATAGGCGGCTCTAATTACGTACCTATAGGCAGTAATTGGAGCCGTTTTGGCGTTTTTTGTTCTATACCAATATTGTAAAGCCAGTTCTATACCGGTATTGTCAAGGTTTGTGTGATTGTTTGTTTGAATTAATCTCAAGTTGAAAGAGAACTTATTGAATAACTTATATGTCTTATGTTATAAATGCGTTTATTTAAATGTCTGTCTGTTACGCTTTTAGGCCAAACCACTAAACCGATCCCTATAAAATTTGCTCTGAAGCCAGCTCTCCCCCTGGATGGACATAGGCTACTTTTATATACCTAAAGCCACCTATCCCCAAACACGCGGGCGAAGCCGTGGGAGCTAACAGCTAATAGTGCCTACAATAAAGTGATAGGTAGGTATAATCGTCAAAAGTGCAGTAAAAAAAATTCAATTGGTGGTAGATCTTTGCGCAAGCTCGTCTGGGTAGGTACCACCCAGTCATCAGATATTCTACCTCAAAACAACACTACTTGGTAATGTTGTATTCCGGTTTGAAGGATGAGTGAGCCAGTGCTTACTACAGGCAATAGGGACATGACATATTAGTTACCTACCAAGGTTGGTGGCCCATTGGCAATGTAAGTGATGGTTAACATATCCTACAATGCCAATGTCTATGGGCTTTGGTGACCACTTACCATCAGGTGGCCCATATATTCGTCCGCCTACCTATACAATAAAAAAATAAAAACATAGCTTCACACATTCCACCAAGTCTGCACATCTAGTGCTGGATTTCGCACTTCAAACACGACCTTTTTTCCCGATCAATGATATCGCGTCAATTCCATGTCAAAGTTGTTTATTTACCTTTACTCCGCTAGTGGTTGGTAAAGATATAATAGGTTAATTGCGGAGTTTTATTTCATTACCTTAGGAATTTAATATAATAGAAATTGTCTATTACACTATATTGTTAGAATGAGTACTTTACAAGATATCACCGGATCACATGAGATCAAAGAACCGGACAAGTGCGAGTCGGACACGCTCACGAAGGTTTCCGTAACGTCCGTTTCCGGTCCATTATCTATAAAAAATCATGTCTGTTGATCCATTTAAATATATATATATATATATATATATATATATATATAATTCTGTTTTTAGTATTTGTTGTTATAGCGGCAACAAAATACATATCAAATGTCTAATACGGACATAATAACTATCACGGACAGACGGACAGCGGAGTCTTAGTATTAGGGTCCCGTTTTACCCTTTGGGTACGAAACCCTAAAAATTGGCAGTTAATATTGTTACCATTCAATCTGATATTATTGATATTATTTATATATCTAATTCATGACATACTTTTGATAACTAATAAATAAATAAACGTTATTAAATAACATATCCAACCACTTAATACTTTGCTAATAGTACCTATTATTCGTATTGTTCATTTTCTCTAATAGTAAAATGAACGCGCACGAAACCAGGGCAGGTCATTAGTACCTACATATATGATATTTATCTATACTTACATACAACTGTATACTGTATAAAACCTATTTTTTTTGCTAATTTGAATATAATCTAAATTAAGTAAACATGAAACGGCTGATAGGGCAAAAACGGAAAAATGCTTACTTTATCATCTCTATAATAATAATATTTGCCACCCAAGCAATTGAATAGAATGACCTACTAATTTGTTACAAATTTTATATAGAACTATTTTTGTAAGAAATTTGTAACAAATTAATTTATTAGGTATATAGACGATGAAAAATTGTTTTGGACAAAAAGACCAGTGCCGATAGCTGGTAAAAAGTAATATTAAATTATAGCAGGATGAAACCTATTGGAAAAGGAAGAGAATTTAACAAAAATAAAAGGAAGAATAAATTACGGCCAGGGAAGTGGAGCGGAGGGGGGTTTTATGGGTAAAATACGATATTTTTCGATATTAAGTCAAAATAAGGTGATAAAATAAATATTTTAAATAAAAAAAAATACAGTATATTTAGGATAAATTTATTTGTAAAAGATACATGAGGACCAAAAAATTTTAATAAAATAAAAAACCAAAAATTTGGTTACGGTATTTGTATCTCCCACGTAAATTTTGAGGTTATGTAAAAAAAGTGTAAATACATTTAACTTTTTTTTCCATAGGACTTGTAGTTTTGCCGGAAATAAACCGTTTTTACCTTTAAAACGCCCGCGATTTACTAAATGGTTTTAGTTAGTGATTCTTATTTTATAAAAGTAAAAAATAGGTACCTATAGGCTTTATGTTGTACCATAATTTATTTAAATTCATATGTGCGTATTCATTTTATTTTGTTAGTTCCCTTTTGTTTTAGGAAAAAAATATAAATTAGGAAAGACTTATTTGAAAGGGCGTAATTTTTATTTTTATTTCGTAAAATGTAATTACGGCTTTTCAAAGAAGGAATTCCATCTTCCTTAAGCTGAAATCCTTGCATGTAAAGCCTTAAATGTGCAGCTGTTGCGCCTATTCTTGATAGTAAACTAAAATATGAATCATTATCAAAGCAAGGATAATCAAATAATTATAATTGCATTGCAGCGTAAGTAGGTATTTGCCTATAGGAAATAAGGACCTTCGTCAGTCAATAATTGTAAACAAGACTTATTTAAAAGAAACCATAAATATTTAGTTAAATAGGTACTTTATTAATATTCAATAGTAGGTATAAAATAAAGGAACATCCTTCGATCATTATAATATTATTGATCGAAGGGAACATATTTCTTAATAAATCACATTTTTCTCATTATCTATCTAAAAAATTAACAAAACATATTTACTAAAACTCATACGAGTTACAGCTTTGTGTGAAGTGTATAAGATATCATTTTCTTTGCTGATTCTGAATATGTTAAGAGGCATATTACCAAATTTCGTATCTCAAAATTAGGTATTTACGCACGACGACGATTCGATCGGGCTCTTGAGCTTACGACACTGTACTGTCGCTGAGACTAAGCAATCTTGATACATTTTCTATTATATATTTTTTTACTTATATTTTGTAATATTGTTCATTTTAATAAGCTATATTTGTTTTATTTCAGTGTTTGTGTATGTTTTTTTTTATTTTGTGATTTGAGTGGGTTGTTGTGTAATTGAGTTGTTATTCCTTCACGTTGATGCCTCTAGCTATTCGACCGCGGCTTCGCTCGTGTATACTATTTTTAGGATGATTATGCATTAGCTATTAACTTTGATTTATGTATTTTTTAAAATCATTAGGTAGTAAAGTATTTAAAATATTTTTTTTTTATTGGTATTATACTTCAATTTATATTTTTTTATAAAAAAAAATAAAAACATCTATTAATGGCATAGATCTGGCTTTTCGAGAGACGATTATTTCAGGAAGCATACACTCATTATAAAAACGCGATAATTTAAGTAACATTTCGGTTTTCCAAAAATTCTCGTCCTTATTTATTTATTTATTTATATATGCTTTATTGTACACACAGAGATACAGAAACATACAGTAATGGAAATAGAATAATATAATATATTCCGGTAGCACAAAAGGCGGTCTTATCGCTAAAAAAGCGATTTCTTCCAGACAACCTTTGGGAGAACTACATGAGCTTAATAAAGTGGTGGAGGTGTACAAATCAAATAAATAAAATATTGTTTTATTTTAGTACTATACATACTACTATAATACTATATATATTTATATATATATACATATAAGTAGCTACACATACAATAAACTATATACAATATACATGTACATCATTACATAAACTATATATAAATAGAATAAAATAATAATAATAAATAAATAAATATGTAACTAAGATAAATATGTAACGAAGAAATAGCTACGACAGTTCTAATAATAGGCAATAATGCGCGAAAACAAATAAAACCACACCGAAACAGATAATTATAAAGTTAAATAGTAAGCCTTGAGTCGGATTTTAAACGTATTGATCGATTGAGATTGTTTTAAGTGAAGCGGTAAGGAATTCCAAAGGCGAACTGTGAAATTCTCGTCCTTGTGTACCCTCACTATTTTTAAACGATGATCCGAGCCAGTCCTCACCGCAAATAAGCATATATTTCTATCTGCTATCTGAAGCTACATTCTAGCTTAGTCGGATAATAAAACAATTAGTCAGTTTTTCAAAAAGACGTACATACATACTCTTGAAACACACAACCAGCATACTAGCGTAGTCGGTTAATAAAACAATTAGTCAGTTTCGTCAAAAAGACGTACATACAAACATAGTCTTGAAACACACAACCAACATTCTAGCTTAGTCGGATAATAAAACAATTAGTCAGTTTCGTCAAAAAGGCATACATACATACATACATACTCTTGAAATACACAACCAGCATTCTAGCTTAGTCGGATAATAAAACAATTAGTCAGTTTCGTCAAAAAGACGTACATACATACATACTCTTGAAACACACAACCAGCATTCTAGCGTAGTCGGTTAATAAAACAATTAGTCAGTTTCGTCAAAAAGGCATACATACATACATACATACTCTTGAAATACACCACCAGCATTCTAGCTTAGTCGGATAATAAAACAATTAGTCAGTTTCGTCAAAAAGACATACATACATACATACTCTTGAAATACACAACCAGCATTCTAGCTTAGTCGGATAATAAAACAATTAGTCAGTTTCGTCAAAAAGACGTACATACATACATACTCTTGAAACACACAACCTGCATTCTAGCGTAGTCGGTTAATAAAACAATTAGTCAGTTTCGTCAAAAAGGCATACATACATACATACATACATACATACATACTCTTGAAATACACAACCAGCATTCTAGCTTAGTCGGATAATAAAACAATTAGTCAGTTTCGTCAAAAAGACATACATTCATACATACTCTTGAAACACACAACCAACATTCTAGCTTAGTCGGATAATAAAACTATTAGACGGTTTCGTCACAAATACATACATACATACTCTAGAAATACGCAACCTACATTCTACCTTAGTTGGATAATAAAGAAATTAGCCAGTTTCGTATAAAGAAAACAAAATTATTTAATATATAAAAATTAGAAAATTACTTCATGATATTAATATGATCTACAATAGGTAGTCGTCGCACTATACTCTTTACGTACGTATCGTGCGGCGCACACAAAATCGACATAGGTCCTTCCTCTACAAGCGCTCGCGCAGTACTTGAATTCGAGTGTTCAAAGCATCGCATTTTGTAGCAATTTAGGAGTTGTAATTATGTTATTTTTAAAGTATTTTAATTCGTTATTTTTTTAAATCATTAAGAAATTTAAATTCTTTATGAAATAACATTAATTTTGGTATATTATTTTCCTAATAATAATTATTTATTAAGGAGAAATTCAAGACTTTTTCGGAGCGTTTTTAGTAGTTTTATGCCTTTTAATATAATTTTTTTTCATAGTTTATTTATACAAATATCGAAATTTTGTAGCCTCTACGGAATAAATCACTGTTTAAAGTATATTATGTAATTTTTCCATTCAAATTGGTCAGCACTGTAGTTCAATCTTCTTACTCAAAAAAGTGCATTCGCGCATTTTTCGTCAAACCTGCCTTGGGAATTGTTATTTTGTATAAAAAAGCAAAGCCTAAATACAAAAAAATGAGCCGCTATGGTTTATACTAATAACTGCTCTTCATTTTTCAATAAGTTCAATATTTTAAAGTCGTTTAGTTTCCCAGAATAAAAACGGCGAAATATACCGTTTAATGAAGAAATGACGGTTAAAAGGTAATAGGAGCCTTAATAACTCATTTTTGACAAAATTGTCAGTTACGGCCAATAGCAAATACTTGCGATAAAATAATTGCTAACATAATTATACTTATATATGTATAAATATTTCAAAAGGGACCAATAATAAGGGACCATTCAAAAATCACGCATTCCTTGGTTATGAAGCTATTACAGCATCAGTAGATAGGTATACCTACTGACTTAAGCGTTTAATTTATTATTTAATATATTTAATTATACTACAGTTACACTATAGAAGTCTAACTTATATCTAATGTCGTCAAAGTATATACATATTTTACATATGAATTAAGTATTAAAGTTTGTATTAAGTAGGTATTATACACACCCCTATTTATAGCTTCTATTTGTGATAATTACGATAAGTACCTATTGATGTTTTTTCTAATTCATGTTTTTTTCGTGTTAAAACTATCTTATAAAGTGGTATCGATTTATATATGCACAAATTAAAATAGCAAACATTAATTGATTTAATTTTACATTTTCAATGTCCACTACATAAAAAATAGTTCACACTAAATAATATTTTACGTGTAAAAAGAAGTAAAAATGTACTTTCTAAAATCATTGATCATACTAGACAGTATGCATACCTATTAAAAAGCAAGCAAATTTTTCTCTATCAAAAGCCGTGATCTAAACGTTATTTCGACTTCTAATTTATGCATTCCGGTAATCAATTATTTACCTAATTATTTAATATTTTTAATCTATGGTAGGCATTAATAATGCAACTGTCAAATGTCAAACTTTTTATTTTAAAACCCTCAACTTCAAGCTTCCTGTACCAGTTCTTTCTCTTTCACTCTTAAGCGTAAATAGCCTAGAGCGACTGAAAAGAAACTGGTTTGCATACACTATAATGAATGACGACAGTGGATTCTGCCCACCGTAAAGAAACGTCGCGAAAACTATGTACATACCCACTTTGTTGTATCATTACTTCATGAGTAAACATTAGAATTTAATTATATAGTTGAGTTTTTAAACACCAATGTGATAAATATATATATTTTTTATATAGTTATAAACCTGTTCTAGAGACAATGACTTTATTAAGTCTTCCTATGCTCGTAGTGGAAAATATATTATCCTATCTATCTTACGATGAAATTGCTAAGCTCAGATTGGTAAGTATATAATTTTATTTATAGATATGACTATTTTTTTAATAGCCCCCGTTATGTACCTGCTTGATTGTTATGTTCTATAATTAACACCGTCGAATTCTTCGAGAATGTGTATGTAACGTCAGTGATTTCATACGATTATTTAAAAAAAAAAACAAACAGGGACAATACGTTTACTTTTATTTATTTATTAAGCAAAATACATTTTTAAATAAATCTAAAATAAATATATCCATTTAAAAATGTTATAATTTTAAATCATTTTAAATTTAAATATAATGGTAAAAAAATTACAAGATATACAACTCTACGAATTCATATAAAAATGTGCACCTTGATAAAATGATTTGAAATAAATTTTGTACAGTAATGTATAAATAAATTCTAAGAAAATACCAAAATGTCACAACATAAATCTAATATTTTGTTAATTCCACTAGTAGCCAACCACTGATTAATTATATTCATAATTCTTTAATCATTCGAGAACTAATAATTACTGTGACATTTGAAATACACCTAGATTGATGTTAGATACTATTTACTTTTAATTATAAGTAGAGAAATGATATTTTAATTAATGTGTTATTGTTCAAATAATATATTGTTTATATATACCCTATATATTGCATTAATTCAGTGTCAAATTTGTTTATTTATGTTTATTCCTGTTGTGGTTGGAATAGGCTATAAATATATTTTTGTTTTCAGGTATCAAAACCATTTAATTGTATAAGTATGCGTTTGCTGAATAGAGGTTTTTTAATAATAGAAAGACGACATGCATTGGCCCTCAAGAATGTTAAGGCACAGTTACCACGCAGGGAATCAGAGCGAAGGTATATATTAGTTATTATTACAACAAATATCAATTACTTAAAAAATTAATAAAAAATGTATTCTTCCTAATGTTTTATTGTTTTGATAATTGCTGGCCTCAATTTA
Organism: Nymphalis c-album; assembly: GCA_963151315.1. Taxonomy (NCBI): domain Eukaryota; kingdom Metazoa; phylum Arthropoda; class Insecta; order Lepidoptera; family Nymphalidae; genus Nymphalis; species Nymphalis c-album. The sequence goes on from OY720612.1 coordinate 1,483,500, forward strand.
ATATATTTTCTTTTATGCCTGTATTTATTCTACCTCATTTATCTTTTATAATGCTTCATAAAATACTTTTTAGAAATAAATTTTGTATTATTGCCGTTGGGTAGCCTAATTACTGATGCATCTAGCTTCTACCGAGATGCTCTTTGAGTAGTTTTCGAAAGTAAGATCAGGAATATCCCAAATTGTGATTTTATTTGCATTTAAGTATGTTCTGATTTTGATTAATGAAGTAATAAGTGTTGATTGGTTAATAATATTTTGCGATTTTTTTATTAAAACTATTCTAATGATCATTAAAGACAAAATATATTTAGATTAAAAATAATGTATAAATGGTAGTCCTATAATAAACAATGGTGTCTCACTGCTGGTCTATCTCTCTCTTGAGAACTGGCTTGTTGGATAAACATGTGACAGAATTTTATGTGACAAAGTTTTGGTCACCGTACGATTTCATTCCAGCCCCAGGTGAATAATTATAAACATGAACTAAGAAAAGACAGAACAAGTTGTAGTATATTTTGTATAAGTTCAGGAATTGATTTTGGAATTTACAAATTATTATTAATGTTTTTTTATTTCCATTACAGATATCATCCTTTGGCTCGTCACTGTGATATCCTGACGTCAATAGAGACACGTATATCAATGCTCAATATGACATACTCCAAGTTTATAGACAATGGCATCTGTTGTTTTATACCGGGAAAGGTGAGTACCAGAGACTACGTGAATTTCATAAAATATAAGCTGAATTTTTGTGGCTTAGCTTTTAGAAACTTAAAATATATGTCGCTGGCTTGCGAGAATAGTGACGGAACTAAAAATTATTGATTTTAGAGAATGGCATTTTTAAGTTTCTTACTATAATGTTTTGTGCCTATCGCAAAATTTAAGTGATTTGTTAAGGGTTTGACTTTAGCGATTAAGGGTAAATTTATCGTAGTATCAAAATACATAAAAATATTTTAGAACTTTTATTAAAATAATAAAAAAAAAATCGTCATTCAAAGGAGGTTTCAGACATCAGTCTTTATTCACGAGAATAGAAACTATTAAATTCCACTTATGACATTTATTTAACTTTAAAGCCTCTTAAAAAAACTTGAAAATTTGACACATCCCCCCTTTTTTTAACGCTGAAAAAAAATACGGTTCCCCCACGGGAACAGTGGGGGGTATATGGGGCTCACCATATGTCCAGGACTCCGTGTGCGCCCCCGTTCATCGGAATACCCACTAAAAAGCCAGCGGTACCCTTAACGGGAGCGCCACGGGATCGCTTGCGCATGCTACCGTGACGCTCCGATGGCCGGCCCGCCTATGCTGGCCTCCATTCACTAGGGAGAAATCCCAGGGTACTGGGAACCCCCCTAGTCCCGCCGGCGCCTATTGTGGCGGGGAGAGAAGTGTGGATGTGCAGCGGCATCCTCCTCCCGCTCCCGCTCCGCGGCCTCCTTCTGCGACATCACGCTTTCACAGAAGGAGCCTCCTAGGCATCACAGCCTGTAAGTCATAAACTGCTCTACAGGTGATTCTTTAACTTCTGCTTCTTTCTTGTCCTTTACCTTCTCTTTTCTTGAAAGCTCTTTTTCGTTTAGATAGTTCTCATATTAGGCGTGGCTAGGCTTCTTTTCCTTTTTTATTTTGATACGTCTACATATTGATTGCTAAAAAAGTTTTTTTGCAAATTAGGTAATTTATAATATGCATCAAAATTATGGCGTCGAGTCTCATCCAAACTTTGTGTTACACAAACTTACAATTTTCTGTAAATATTATTTTCCTTTATTTTTGTTTGTTTATTCTACTATTTCACTCGAATCTGATGATAAATATTTATTTTCAATGTGATAATTAGGATCTGCGATACTATAATCCGATGAGAAATCTTTTCCTTCTTTACCTTCTTCACTTTCAGCACTCATATTCGTCAATTCAATAGTTTTTAGTTCATTTTCTATTTGTAAATTACTTTCTACTGCAGTCTCATCTTTCGTGTTATCATTTATTGACTCTATACTCACCTTATTTTCTTTGGTTTTATTTTCTACGCTATGGCCGTTGAGATCTTCTTCATTTAAACTTATAATACCCGACGTATCGGGTTCTTTATTACTCGTCTGATTCTCTATTTTTAGAGTTGCTTAAATTACGATTTGTACAGGAAGACGAGCAGGAAGATTAACTAAAAGACGGGGATGACGATGAGGATGATTTATGGATGGTGATGTTTGTCGCAAAATCAATTGTTTTTCTTCTGAATTATTGGCTGAAATTCAATAAGCATTAGCATTAAGCTAATAGCAACAGGACGAAATTTTCACATCTGAATAAAATAATATCAAATTAAAACTTTCGAATTAATGAATTCAAAAAAACTCTTTTACATACCTGATTAACACACTATAATTTATATCATTTCCGATATTTTCCTAGCAACTTGTTGAATTAACAGGAAAAAATAAATTAAATTGAGACAAATTGCAAATTTATAAAAATTAAAATCTTGTTAATTTTCGTGAATATAGACTCAAGTGAGATAAAATCAGTATAAAATACGATATCATAAGGAATTTATTCAAGAATATAGGCGTAAATAAAAATAAGACATAAAAAGATACTTTTATCAAAAACAACGACTAATTACTAAATATGTCATTATTCCTGAATAAAATAAATCATTATTGTAACCGAACTCTAAATACGTCGGTATTTACGAGAATCGACCGCGGGCTTACTCTGTTGCCATCGACTCAACTACAAATGAGCCTTTATTTGTGATTAACGCTAGAGAGTTTTGTCTCAAATGAATAACGACGTTTCCTCTTTTTGACGATCGTTGGCGCGAAATCGGCGTTACGGCTCTGTTCACGATAAAATATCAAAGATTTATGATCGTTTGGCATACAGAACTCAATTTGGCCGAATTTTGAGTTACGTCGATATTCTCGCAAGCCAGCGATGTGTATTTTGCTCTAGATTTGTTACTCTTATCCCGAAAAGAATTTTATCAAAATATATTTATCTGTTTTCATTAGATTTATGGCCAATATGTGGCCATTATGTATGTCTGTAGTTGTCTATGATGTAGAAGATCATTGACTCGTCTGTTTTTTTTTAATTAATAAAATGTAAATCAATATGCAGGTGTGTTTCTATCGTCGATCTGTATATAATGTATTTAATATTTCAGGTGATCGATGAAATAAGTCGCGTACTCTACATAGTAGAGTCATCAAAGTCGCCGCCTCGAGCTCACGAAGTGTTGCAAGAGCTACGTGATATATCCAGTATGGCGATAGAGCACTTCGATGAGAAAATATCGCCCGCCCTTAGACGGAAATTACAGGAAGGTGTCGCACCACCTCCACCGAGGCCATCCCCACCAGGTGACTATTTAACTGTCAATGTCAAATGTTCAATTTGACAATTATCATTATTTAAAAATATTTACATAGAAACTGAGCTAATTAATATAAAACAGTTGCACTACAACACTACTTGTATACTTATACTTAAGATAATAGATAAGACAATACACATTACAAATAGATAAATATGCAACTATACGTGTTAGCAATTTAGTATGATCTTTTGTCTATTTATTATTTCTTTTACTATTTTGAATTTTGAGAATAATATAGTAAAACATAAAAAATTAACAAAACAATCAAAAACTTCATAGATGCATTCTTATAAGCTATTAAAACTAATAATATTGGTTTATTAATGGTTTTTGATGACATATTAATTTTTCAGCTGTTATAGCTCCAATAGCCCTAAACCATGAGATACAGGCGCTCCGTCGGAGGTCGATACTGAACGCGAGGCTGTCCCTGTATCTGGCGTCGCAATACAAGAAATTTCATAAACGGGTAAGATGATATATATAAAGTAAATGTTTTCATTGAATGTATAAAGATAAGAATATGTATGTTTATATGTAATTAGCTTGTTGATAAGGCTTTGTGCTAGCTCGTCTGGATAGGTACCACCCACTCATTTTTATAAAATATCCTGGGACATTATTCACACACGGCCATCTGATCCCAAACTAAGCAGAGCTTGTACTATGGAAACCAGACAACTGATATACTACATATACTACTTTTTTTTTTGTAAATACATACTTATATAGATAATTACACCCAGACTCAGTACAAACAGACATGTCCATGCACACAAATGTCTTTCGTGGGTGGGAATCGAACCCACGACCTGCGGCGTGAAAGTCAAGTTTCTTACCAAACACATCAACCGGCTCGTCAAACTTCATGGCTCAACATCACTTTTTTGTTTAAACTGTATAACGTTCGCTGACTTAGGCGGTTGACATTACGTTATCTGTGAACTCTCGCTAACTGTAATTCTGGCGTTGTCTTGTCAAGGCCACCACTCCATGACCACTTTAGTCTACCTTCCGTCTACCCTTCATGCCAATTGTCCAGCCCATCTCCACTTTAACATCGTGATAATCTTCCCAATGTCGAATTAAATACTAATTAATATAAATTTAATTATCAGTTTTCGTATTAAATGCAAACAATGGTAAGTTTAAATGTTGTAGTGATTTCAGATGTTGAGTTACAAACGTATCGCTGCACTGCAACAAAAGCAAATAAGAGATTATCAGAAGAAACAGAAACAACAGGATAACTGTATAGGTGAGGATTTTTTATTTCATTATTATGGCCTGTTTTAAAAAGATAAATAAGTTAAAAAATAAATACTTTTTTTAATCTGTTAATTTAATTGCTACGGAATGTTAAAAACTATGTGTTTCTGTTGTAGTCTTGCTTGTCGTTTTAAAAAGGGAAAAATTATGGTGTTTTATTTAGTGTTGCCATACTAAACTGACTGACTGACTTCGTTTTTTGGCTTGTGCCACCTATCTCAAGTAGAAGAAAAACTTGTATTTTTTTTCTCTTTTCAACACCTATCTTTTTGTAAAATTAACTGTTTTTATATGTTTTCTTTATTATTATTTTATTTATTGTACAAAACATAGAACTGTAGAAAAATTTAGAACAACATTTTTTTTTATAATTAGGCAGTCTTATGGTTAATGAGCCAAACAACCAAAACAACCAAGGTAGCTTAGTATCAGATATCGCCCGCCTTACATTCAAATACGTACAACGCACACAAGTCTTACACACTATATGTATGTATAATTAAATTATAATAATTTATGTATTTCAGCCGAACTCAAGAGGCGTATAGAAGAATGTGATATAAAATACAGCGAATTGACGCACACGAACCAGGCGGTCGGTGGTAAAGGTGAGCGACGCTTTTGTTCTTTTTGAGAATGTCCGGTTGTCCGGGTTTCTTAAACCACATGGAAAACGTGCAAACGAACCGAAGGTGCGGGTTTAGAGATCCAAGGCCCCTAGACACTGACATTTGAGGCTCCCCATTGCGATCAGAGTAAAGTTTTTTGTTAGCTGGATGAGGCTCCTCAGCTGGGGGTGTCTTGTAGGCTTAGCCATAAATTTGGGGCTGAACGAACCAGGAACTCTGCGGTGGTTGAGAAATCCCATCATCTTCTAAAATCCTCAAACCCTGTCTCGAGCTCGACCTCTTTGACGCTTTTGATGGTACTCTCTTCAGAGGGAGATGGAGGCTGTGATCTATCCATTTAATAGCGCTTTTCGAAGGCGGATGTCCAACTTAACTCTATCGTATTAGTACCGTCTTTCAAATTCTCCACATCTTAATATCAAATATCTAGAGGAAGAGTTTTTATATACAAATATATTTCTTACCTCTATTCTCCATATATATGATAGTCAGTATAGACACTTGTTACAACGTTGGTGTCTATGGCGAAAGAGCACAGTTTATCATTCGGTTTTTTTGCATGGTATAGGCATCAGGCGGCAATTGGCTACCTGATGTTATCTGATCACCCTATGTTGATGCCAATAAACACTGGCAATGTAAGAAATATTAACCAATCAATGTGCCACCAATCGTGGGAACGGAGATGTTGTGTCTTGTAGTTTCACTGGTTCACTCACCAATAGTATATCGCTGTTTAGCGGGGCACATCCGATGGGTGGAACTTACTCAGACAAGCTTGTACGAAGCCCTACCCAGTTATCTACGAAGTGTATCTATCTAATATAAATATATTTTAAATTTTAGCTACAGCTACTGAAACCTCAACAGGTACACAGCCGCTAAGGCATTTCGGGAGTCAGATCAAATTGGATCTGTCAGTTCTGCCAATCGGTACGTCTAAGAGGAATCAGAACATAAGTAAGTACTAAGTAATATAAACAAATACTAATATATTCAAATTGTAACAGCTGTGTCTGCAAGTGAACTTTATTTAACCTAACGTTGTTTGCCGTGGTTTTGACTGGATATGAGTTTAAACAATGTTAGTAGAGACAATGAAAGATTTTGGGTTTTTCTGAAGATAAGTTCTCAGAAGTAGCTCGGAGTCTTGTTCATAAAGCATAAAAAGCCGGATCGGATTGCGAGAGTGAGGCAATAGATAGTGCACCTGTGTTTGCGCACATATTCCTGCACTGTTATCTGTGCAGTTGAAATTGGCGGCCGTAACCGAAATCTTTCAGGAAGACATTTTCATATTCTACCGTTCGTTGTTTTGCATATAAAAAGAATTTCCATATTTGCTGGTATTTGCAATTGGTCTTGTATGAAGACTCAAATCTTTACTCAGGGTTCAGGTTGAAAATCTGAAAATGCGTCTACAACATCGACAGACAGAGCTACATTTACATTTATATAAATATGTTACATGTATACCCTATTCCAATGGGAATATAAATAAATGTAAACACACCGTATATTTAAAAATTACATGCGATTGTCAAATCGTTCTGCATTATTATGCACTGTAAACAGTTCTTGATTAATTTACCGTTATTCATAATACAACACTATTCCAATTAACTAGTTATAACCACATTAATTTAACTTCCAAAGTTCCGAATACAACTTCGCGGACATTGAAAACTCGAACTTTTCGCGTATCCATAGTGAATGTCATAGGTTATTCAAGATGTCGACCAATGACATCGCATCAATTGAAATCAATGACCAATGATATCGCATTAATACGGTGTCAAATTTGTTTATTTGGGTTTATTCCTGTTGTGGTTGGAATAGGCTATAGCCTATAGCCTATTGGTATTGGTCATTGATTTCAAATTCCAACATATATGTTATCGAATGTTTAATTAAAAAAAAATTTTACAGTATTACCAAACATAAAACCAAGGAATCCATCGATCAAATTGCCCAGCTTATCAGAAGACCAGGAGCGGAGATTAGACCAGAACCCTGGACCGTCCACATCGAACCAGAGTCCCAAAGGGAAGGTTTTATCCACAATGGCGAAAATACGCGGACTTACAAACGAAATTAGAAATTTGACGAATATATCAAAATCTATTGAGGGTAGGCTAAAGCGTCCTTTGAGATCAGAAGAAGATGAGATAATATCGAAAAAACTTAAACAAGATTAATATTTATTAATAAATATTTAGACCAGACCTGTATTTTTCTTTAAAAAAAAAAACTTTCAAATCTCTGGTTGTATGGTAAACTGTTATATACTCTGAATTAAATCATTAGACTCAAGTTTGTTTCTTTTTGTCGTAGACAATTTGTATAGCATTACATTTATTTATTTAAGTATATAATAAAAAAAATGTAGTGGAAAATTTAGTGATTTAATGTTGCAACATTTTACTAATAAATTGTTTTATATGTCTTTATATCTATTATCTTCATTTATTTAAATCACTTAATATACATAACCATATTTACTTGCACTCTTAATATAAAAGTAGCTTTTCACACGACATACATTCAAAAAAAATAAGTTGTGTTGCCATATGAAACGAAATGATATTTGAAAATACTCTCGAACTTTAAGATGAATTTCTTGTATTATGTAATTTAATTGATAAGAAATCCGCCTTCTTTTATCCTGTAGCGATTTATTCATACTTAGTAGTATATAAGAGTTTTATGTAATTTTAAATTTATAAACGTCATTCTTAGTAGTAACAGATTAAAATATTTTCAAGGTTTTTTAAAGACGCTTTGATGTTTTAGGGAAAAAATTAAAACGTTTATGAGTTTAAATAACTAAAATTATGTTAAAATATAAGTCTATATCGATATAATAAATTTAAAAAATGTGTGAATACCAAGGTAAACACGAGAGTTATGTAAATAACAAATCTTACGCTGACGTCATGTGACGTCATGTGACGTCATGTGACGTCATCTGACGCTTGAAATCTGACGTCCAAAGTCTCAGCCCCTATCATGTACCGAACGCTAATGTTTCACATCAACGATAATAATCACTCACATATAATATAATACAGTTGTTGTCTACAACAAATATTTGTAAATGTTATAGAAGAGAAAGCGTTCTGGATCAAATTTCCAGAATCGTGCTCTAATTCGACGTTGAGGCTTAAATAACTTCTCGCTTAAACAATTTTCAATTAAAATAAATATTTTGCTATAGAAAAATATTTTACATGATTATTGTTAATGAATATGCTAATAAAGTTAATATTTAAATGTAACTGCCAGATTATTTGCTAAATATGTGCAATAACGTGCCAACTTCGAATAAAATTTGGTATCACTAGTATTATGTCAAAGTTGTTTTATTTCACCCCTCTTCCGAACTTCACATGTACGAACTTTAAACCAGCTACACCGAGACTTGCGAGTAACGTAATCTGATAAAGGATTATCATGACAATCTTATGATACTTATATATTGAACAAATTTAAACATTTGATAAATTGTGATAATAGGTTGTACTTTCATTTATAAAAATAAAACAATAAACGCTCTGACCCTACATGTAATTTGACATGTTTCGAACGCGAATGTCAATCTCATACATTGATTATTATTTTCTATTCTATTCTATGTGACGAACCGGTTGGCGTGGTTGGTAAGACACTTGCTTTTCACGCCGCAGGTCGTGGGTTCGATTCCCACCCAGGACAGACATTTGTGTGAATGAACATGTCTGTTTGTCCTGAGTCTGGGTGTAATTATCTACATAAGTATGTATTTACAAAAATAGTATATGTAAGTATATCAGTTGTCTGGTTTCCATAGTACAAGCTGTGCTTAGTTTGGGATTAGATGGCCTTATGTGAATAATGTCCCAGTATATTCTATTAACGTAAAAGCCACGTTTACTACGGCACCTGAAAAGAATATCGTTAAATAATTTTATAATAAAATATTTTTGAGTTAATAAAAGTATTGGAAGTATTTAAAGGTAATAGACGTTGACATAACGTAGAGTTTTCACACACGGATGGAAAACACCTTGAGGAAACATGCATGACGTGTCTAATTTCACAGAAATTCTGTCGCATGTGTATTCCCCCAACCCGCATTGAAGCAGCGTGGTGGAATAAGTTCCAAACCTTAGCCTTAGATGCCTTAGCCCATCTGTGGGACATTCACAGGTTGATACTGTACTTTTTTATGATAACGAAATGGCAATCTTATAGGTAATTATTTAATTGAACAAATCAATCTGTGTAAGCACTGTAGTGTCCTTTCGTCGGGAAAGCGGTAGAATAAAGAATATACACTTCCCGTAACCGTCCATGTTCAATAATCTATTCGGTAGGCCCAACCCTCCGCTTATTTTAAGTCAAAAATCTACGAGTCATGTTACATAGTAAGCTAAATTTTAACCTTACATCGCACAAATGAGGAACAAAGTTTTCTTTGTTCTAAGTAGACTACATCTATATCCGATGCTATGTGACTATGTACATACAGTCCATATTTTATGTTATCCTAAGCAGATTATTATTTGTCAAGAATGGGCACCGTAGCCGAAATTGGTCCAGATTCCATAAGATATATGAAAAAACATTAAAAAGATCGCAAGCAAAAATATACTTTGTTTGCATAATATACAAATCGTTGTTTCTTGAAACTTTAATAACTTTTTTTTAAATGAAGATATCGCAAACATTTTTATTTTTTGATAAGGGCCAAGTGTCTAAGAAATAAATTTTGGATAATTTCATTCTAAAACTGCAGACCTCTATCATTTTATTTAAATTGATAGATATAGAAACAATTTGTATAGGGATTGGGGTCGAGTCTATTTTCCTCAGTCTTATTAGTTAGTTATGTAAACAGAAGTTGAAATATTTAAAATATTAACATGTAAAAGGGAGAGTTGATTATGAATAATATTTAAGTAATTTTCTCATTTGCAATGTAAATAGTTACGTACTTATTATGTACTGTACTGTATACACTTTGTGATATAAGAATTAATAAAAATACCACTGAGTTAATCGTATAGAAACTAAGTTAAATATAGCGAGATATGTAAAGGGCTTTCTATTTATTCTATTTAAAACACATATATGTGAAGAGTATTTATAATACTATGAATTTGCATTTTTTTTAAATAAAATTGTTGAATAACTAATATAGTATTTTCCTCTTAATGTCATTGATAATAATTTTACGTTATTATGGAATGGTTGAAAATAAAAATTAAATGTCGATAGCGCAATGGTTTACAGTCGCTTTAGCTTACCCATGTAAAAGTCACAGACTCAATCATTACCCATTGGCCAGTCGTCCTCGCTCCTAATTCAAGCGTGTGGAGGGTAGAGGTAAGGAGAATCATCTGTGTACATGAAAAAGGGTCCGCCAAAATGCATTAAATTAGGTTGGCGTCACATAAACATAAGGGTAAATTTTAAAGTAAACGCCAAATATAAAAAATAAACGTACTATTCAGTTCATGAAAGAAAATCACTCTCGTTATACGTTTTATCATAATAATTTTTTAAGGTTATATTTACTACATTGAAATAAGCAAGAAGGTGAAATTTTCAATAAGTATCTACTTTAGTCGACAATAATATTAACTCGGTATAATTTAATTCGTTTACAATTGCTACATTCATATTTCATACCATATATTGTCTACACTAGCGCCATTCTAGAAGGTTTTTGAACTGTTTTTTATAGCTTACAGCTGGACACTTTTTTAAGTTTTGTATCCATATGAAATGATTCTCCTTACCTCTACCATCCATACTCAAGCGTGACCTTTAATTGAAGGTAAATAGGAATGTCAATAATCAGTAAAAAACTAGGTACATTTATTTATTTACAAAAACATTATGTACATAAACTTAAAAGTTAAATTATGAGTATTTTTGCATTTAATAAGTATTCGTAACAAACATAATGGTATAAACAAACACCGTTTAAAAAATATATATAATGTCGGTAAATGATTAGAATTTTTATTGCACACATTTAATTTTTTTAGAAAATTTAATATAATATATTAAAAAATGCCAAAAACATTGCACATTCCCAAACAGCTTAATCATTGAAAATATTTTTTTTATCTTACTTATAATATATCATATTAATGAAATCAATTTAATTTGACATATACTAATATGGTCACAATAAATCAGATTAATTTGAAATGTAATAAAATAAAATTAGACTTCGACTAGTAATAACTTTGTCAAAGTTAATACACTAACGTGATAGTATCTAGAAAATCCGGATTTTGTAGACCCTATCTAAAAATAACGACCTTTAATTTTATGTTAAACAATAAACACCCTGGTTACTACAATGTAAAATTGTTAAACAAAGTAAGTATAAAGATAAAGTTAATTTGATTTTATAATCAAGAAATATAAATTAAAAACTGAGTAGTTAAAAATCCATTTTAACAATTTTTTAATCAAATTATAAACGATTTATAAATATCTGAATATTTTAGACGTTCTCGTCTAAATTATGCATTATATTTTAAGTATTAAATACGTATATTGTATAAATTAATATAATAATATTGACATTGATTCTAAGCAAAATGATACTTGATAGTCTCAATCATTAGAGCTATTATTTAAAAACACAAAATAATCTCTGCAACCCATACGATATGTTATAAGCTGTAATTTAAGCATTAAAAAGTTTAAAGTAACAATGATTTATAATCTGTTACATAAACCTTACATAATGTTAGCGAGGAGCTGCAAAAAGTCAACATATCACATCGCAAAATGACATTAGCTTTCTATTATTTTCTCTTTTCTCAGTTTTGGCGGGAAAAGTGATATATATTTTGGTTTATTTTTTTAAGTGCGCCATTTTGTGTTTTGATCTGTGACTGAAGACACCGAATTTGTTTTTTTGCAAAAGGCTGTTCTTTTAAAAAAATGTGAATTTAAAAATAAGATATACTTATTTATTTTGTTATTTTCATTTAAATAAATATTTATCTTCACTGTGTTTTATTTGTACTTTTCAGTTTATTCACAACATTATTTAAGATAGTTAATATTAATAGCTTAACTAACTTAAAATAATTTCTGATGTTCAAATCATTTCAAACCCACAAAGTCTTTAAATTTGTTTTTTGTAATTTGACTGGTGGCTTAAATATTATTATTGTAAGTGATCGTACGTAATATCTGCATGGAAGCCTTCGGGGCCTGCTGAGTAATTGACCTGCTGCATTCTCCCATCTGGTAAAAGCACGTGGTATTGACCTTTGGTATTCTCGCCTTTCTTTGCTTCACGATGACCAAAATAATTGCCGCTATCTTGATCTTTAACTCTGTAGCCGAATTCATAGTTAGCTGCGTATTTGAGCTGAAAGTAAAAAAAATATTGCTGTACTTTTAAATGACTTCTTTTTTAATTAAATTACTAGATTATATTGGATTGAAATCAACTGTAGAACTCATGATTAATACATATTTCGACGATTTTTTTTTATAAACACCTTGATAATTTTATTTTCACTAAGTGTCATATTATAATATCTACCTTAATTGAAGTTAGACGACTCTGAGGTTGTTAATCATGCAGTATTGAATGTTTTGTGGTCCGTTCAGATTATTATACATATACATACATATATTAATATTACGCATCATTCTTTTGTTTAAATTGACTTTACTTAAAATCCATATTGCTCAAAGAATTATCTACCTTCTTAGCTATTAGTCCAGTTATTACGTTGGAAAAAACGGGATAGAAATTAATGTGAACCGAGAAGTTTTGGACTTTAAGCTTCTAGAAAAGCTTCAAATTGTCGATCAAGACTTCCTATGCGCGTTTTCCGCCATCTTGTAAAAAGAGTTTCTCAGTTTTTTTACAATAATTCAGTTCTTCATTAAGGATACGAAAATTTTCATGCAACATTTGTTTATAAATAAAGGTCAATATATAAGAAAGGCAAATTGTGAGACTGTGCGTCTTAAAAAAATAAGTTTTTTTAATTGCGCCATTTTGTGCTTTGCCATGCTGCGCCATTTTTTTTTGTATTGTGAAATTGTGGTGTTCAATAAATATTATAATCTTGAGACTATTTCCAGTTACAGGTGAGCTGTAATATAACAGGTATTGTCATCCAATTATAACGCCTTTACTGTGTATATAAATTTATTGCTATGGACTGTTTCGTTTTGAAATAACTACCTATAGTAATAGTTTGCTGTATTGTTTATCTGTAGAACAATGTCAAAATATAAAAAACTATTTATGATTTTTATTTCATTTGTTTTACCCAATGTATCCTTTATCAGATAAATTCCTTTATAACAAAGTAAATTAAATTTTAAAATAGGAGTAATAAAAATACTAGAATAATATTTCCTTGCAAATATTGTTAGCTATAGGTTCCCTTAAATAAAGTTATTACATAATCTGTGCTTTCAAATATTTAGGGATGAACTTTAGCTGAAATTAAACTAGACCTTAGTAGATAGATCTCGATAATGATTGGGCATTGTCAACGGAGCCATCGCTTCAATGTCAGTCCTTCAGTGGTTGGAATAGGCTATTTCATAAGTGCTTGTATACAATTATATAAACCCACACAACTAGTATATAATAAAGATTTTTTTAATTCAAACCAGGTCATCGCTTCAATGTTACTTTAGTCCTTTAGTTGTTGGAATAGGCTGTAATTATGTAAACAGGCAAGTCGTGTACAATTGAATAAACCTACACAACTGATATATAATAAAGATTTTTTAAATTCAATCCAGGTAGGTAACTTGAGTAACGGTTACAAATATTAGATAAGTCTTCTTAAACTATACCGCTTTCTGTTATTCTAGATTCTAGAACGCATCTGATTTAGAAAGTGAATTTATTGTGCACGATAGGTATACAATAGATTCTAAACAATACTCTTTAGATTAGAAATGAAATAAAACAAACGATTATAGTATTATAGTTTACTACTTACAATTTAATAGTCTCGAAATATTTCAAAAGTTTGATCGTATTTACTGAAAAAATATTTATCTGTAGAGAGTTAGAGAAAATGAGCACGCTTGTATTTATTCGTAACAAGGTGTGATAAAGGGTAGAGAAAGCCATGAAGTGAGTTTTGTAATTATTTAACTAATTTTACAATACTTATAAGTTTTACTGTTCAAGTGGCTAGCGTATAAAGTTGCACATCTCGGTAGTCTGGGTTGAAATCCGAAAAAATAAGATTGTATTTTTACGTCTACAAATATCACAACCAGCCCGGAGTTCGGGAAGTTATATTAACACAAAGATCCAGTTGCAGTTCGATCGAAGCTCGAATATAGATCGAAGGATCGAAAAAGAATCTGGTATAGGTACTATTTTTATTAAAGTTATTTAAAATATGCTTCTGACCGATTTCGGCCACGGCGTTCGTTCTACTAATTCAACGATAGGTTGTTAAATTAGTAGAACGATAGAAGCATATTTTAAATAACTTTAATAAAAATGCTCTAACCTATTAACCATCATTTATTTTATATTTAAGTTAAATACCCTCAAGCTGTTTAGACAATTTAACATTATCATCATTAATCATAATAATCGTCGACTACGTTTAAATCTTTATTAATAAATGTAATTCTGTCAGTTATTAGACACAGTGACAAGTCATTGAAATATAATGTATCATAATAATAATAATTTTAATTAAAAATTTCTAGTATGTCTTAGTCTGTTTTCCTTGTTATATAACTTTCGATTTTATCAATCATTATTATTAGTATTACGTTTTTTTGAGTGTATTTTTTTACAATACAATTTTTAATCACTAATTAAAAATTAAAAAACAACGCATTTTATTTTCGTACCTAATTTATACAATTTTCTCCAATATAACATAAAATTTAACGCCTAGTTCTCAATTGCACAATTAATAGAATGAAACGTATTCATACGTAAAATTGTTTTGTATAACTTGTTTGTTGCTTAACATTCCGATCAAGCTTAGATTAATATTCAATATTATATTATTAGGCTTAGGCTTGGCACACATTAGTAATTTGCAACCAAGGCAATGGAATTTATAATTCTGCCAAGAATTTGAAACAAATAATATGTTCATATAATTCAGTACATGTGACAGGAGTGAATCCCTTTTACGTCAGAAAGCCTTTTCATTATTTATAAGGGAATATTATAAATATTTACAATAAATTAAGAAATGTAGATTTAACATAAAACTTTTTTTATTAATTTAGCTAAGAACATTCCATAATAAATAACTTATAAACAACATAAATAAATTATAATTTACATATTAGGGATGACATTTACAAGTTAAACTTATGGAGTTTAACCAAGTTACTCTTTACATGTCTGAGTGGGTATCTTTTTCTATATTTTCTTGGGCGTTGTAACGTTTTCTTTGATTTATTTTCTTTTAATAATTGATAAACATCCAAATGCTCTATATTCAAATTATGGTGCCCTACTAGTTCTTTTAACTGGGACTGAGTCAGCATATACACGGGCTCGACTATATCTTGGAAACTTCCTAAAGTAGAAACCGTTTGGAATTCAAACTTTTGCGGGTAAGTTTGAGGTGTACTAAATATATGAGGTGAACCATAAAACGGTACCCCATATGACGTAGCGGGTGGTGAACTAGGGATCTGAGAGAAACCAGACACGCCTGGGGCACGTCGGAAATTACGGTACTTATTCGAGAAACTACCTTTCGACTCCAAGTGAGAACCAGCGGTTGGGGGATCATTTTGATAAGATTGTTTGAAATTCGTACCGAATTCATAGTCAGGTGAACTGAAGTCATCATAATTACCGTATTCATCATCATCATAAAACGATTCATATTTTTTACTAGGTTTGTTAGATTTTATAGAAATATAGTCATAATCATCGTTGTAATCGGTTGCCTCACCGATCGGAAAGTTAGGATTAAGAAAAACGTTGAAATCACTCCCGCGTTTCTTGCTAAACGGATTTAACCTTATAAGGGCCTCGGACGTGGGCGTGTCTGAGCTATTTGTGGACATCGGCTTACTTGAAGTTTTTTCATTTGGCAAAAGAAATGGATCGGTTTCTAGTTTAGATCGTTTACTGCGAATTTTATTTGATGTTTTTAACTTTAAATCTAATGGTATACTTACGTTATCATCTCCATAAGCAGATGTTTCTGTACCGTCTTCAGATAAATGTTGCACTCCAGTCGGTTGAGCGTTGTGGTGTAAATATATCTCACTCGTGTCAGCGTCTGTTTCCTTGTTGAAGAAAGGTTGATAACCGTAATTCACAGCGCGGTATGAATCTCTGTCATCATTTAAATAGTTTATTTGACTAGCTTTACTGTCATCATTTATTACTTGACTTGCAACTTCAACTTTGTAATAATTATTGCTTTTGGTAGTTACAGTTTCGAGTTTTGTTGATGTTGTTGAAACCGTTGGCTGAGAAAATGTTATTGGACGTTTGTTTGTAGTTGGATCTTGAATATCGTCTGTTTCTTCTGTTATAGGTATGTGATCTTTGATTGGGATGTTTGGCATGTACGCACTCGCATATTTTGTTGGGTCGTAATTTTGGGGTGCAGTTTGAGTAGGGTCCTTTAAATAGAAATAATAATCTATTGGTTCATTTTCAACAGTATCGTGTGTTCCTTTTTCAGAGCTTAAGAGAGCTTTGAATGTCGATAATTGTTCCGTGGGATTCTTTGATAATAGAGAATTGAGTGCTTCTATTTCTTGAACTGAACTAAATTTCTGTGTACCATATCGCTTTAGGTAAGTTGGCGTCGGATCACTTGGTATTGCTTCTGTATACAATTTGCTCGGTTCATTTGTTTGAAGATGATTTAATCCAATGTTCCCATTAGGCTTTATTGTTACTTCTTGGCTATAATAAGGCACTGGTGACACATATATTGTCTTATATCTTTTGGGCTCTAAATATTGGTGATAATCAGCAGACCCGTAAGATCGATGATTCCTGCTTCTAGTATTTTTAATTACTGCATCAGCTTTTGTAATTTTTGTTGGTTCTGATCTTTGGATGGAAGAGCCTCTTCTGGGAAGATCTTTTCTTTGATTTTGTACTCTATTTGATGAGATAGAAGGTTCATTAGGCAACGTCTGAGCTGAGTTATCACCATTATTTTGTACTCGTTTATTTTGACCTCTCTGTCTAAGCGGGCGACCTCTTGTCGTTACCGCTGGTGTTACAGGACTATCTTTCAACGTTGCTTGTTGTTCTTCTATCTCTAATTGATGGTTTTCTTGTAATTCATGATACGCTTTCATATAACTATCAATGATTTGAGGACCTTTCGTCCATCTTTGTAACTGTGCCTTGTGTTGTCTTATTCGTTCCGCATTAAACATGGCTTGTTGATTGCTGGCGTGAAGTCTCGCATTCTGTTTCGAATTTCCAGCCAATGGGTTGCCATATGGAAGTATTCCAGGACTGTTTGAGACCTTTGGTTTGTCATCAATTCTTGTTTGTTCATTGATGACTTCGTAGACTGGTCTGGCATTTGGTTTGGTAGATGCTGATGATGTTGAATGTGATGTAATGAGGAGTAATGCTGTGATGAACTTGATATGAAGCTTTATATGTGTCATTGTGTCTGGAAATAGGAAGAATATTGTTAAAAATGTTATTCTCTATTAACTAATGACGTCATCAGCTTAAAACTATTTATAGTTTCATTATTATATCTCTAGTCATCGTAAAAAGATATAACGTATGTCTTCAAATCTAATGGTTTTCAAGCAAATGAATTATAACTAGGAAACAATTTATAGTTTACAGTTAATTTACAATAATTTTCAATAAAATTATGTTTACGATTTTTATATATATATTTTTATTTTTAATTATATTTCATATTAATATCTAATATTAATTTTTCTATATTTATTCTAAATTATTAATTTAAAATAATGATAAATTTACTTTCATTAATTAACATAACATGTAATCCCATGCTTCAAACGTTCATTAATTCTCAAGAGTAATATATCATTTAAAATGTATATTCTTACTCAAGCAATATATTATATTGGTTTCTTACAGCTACTAGAAAGGCTGATGAGCAATTAACCATTGGACTAGACACTGCACATTTGTCAACATATGTATGTAAGTATTATATATGCCAATGTTGCCAACATAATTTTGTTATTAATTTCAAAATCTTTACGTTTTTAATATTTTACGTCAGCTTTATGGCTTTTGCGTTTAGAATACATAATAGAGAAATATTAAACAATGAAATATATATATATATATATTTGATAATACTCTAACATTTATTGACTGACAGACAAATTCAGTCTAAAATAGAGGGTTCTAGACGCTTGATGTTTTTTAAGGATTAAGGGTTAACCTTTGAGATAAAAGTTTGTATGTAGTCATTTACAAAGTTAGAGAAAATTTGAAATAATTTATTTAAATAAATATATTCGACACATTGAAATTCATAATAAATTTTCCTCAAATTTTCAATTATCCTTACGGTCGATTTGTTATTTTATTCATTACTTCTATAGGATGTTGAATCTTTTTAAAAGGGGGTCAGATAAACGATAAAATCGTTTGAATTGTCCACTTTCTCTTAATGGTCATGGCGTGTGCGCGTTAAACTCACGATCTCATTACTTGATTAATTAAATAATGACCGAGTTTATTACATATATAACGTAATATTGCACAATTTAACAGAAGAGAAAAGTTAATTAGGTAGGATTTATGAAGTAAGATTTTAACAATTTCATATCCGATGTCTGAAAAAAAAGTCCATACTTCTAATAAATAGGAATTCAATGGTGAGTCATAGTGATCTCGTATAACGAGGTGCACTTGTTCTTCGGGTATTATATTATCTATGGTTTGTGGACTACCCTGACAGATACAGATAGGTATTTAAAGGCTGCTTGTTTGTGCCACACTAGTTCGTTTAAAAAAAAAAACTTTCGACCGAAATAGTAATGAACGTTGCCATGTTTCTTTCGCTATTTTTTATTTTGTAAGCCTACTAATCAACCAATTATAAAAATATGTAAAGTTGTGCAGTGTAACTCACTCGTACACCAAAATTACAACTTTGCAAACTTTGCATCCAATTTTGCTCATAAAAACTTAAGCTCAATACATTTTAAGAGTTTTGAGTCATTTGAAAACTCATACCGAACGACATTAACGTCGAATGTTTTTTTTACTACAAAATTAACATGACGTAAGATATAACAATCTCAAAGTAACAAGCTCAATGCCTCCACTTTCACTAATATATAAACAAGTTTGCATGTCCGTACGTCCGTTGAAGATATGTCGGAACATAAAACTGTTTACAGAGATAGAGTCATTGAATTAAATAATTTCCTGCGTTTAGTTTAACCTGTTCTAAAGTATTTGTAGGTTGGTTTTAAAGCTAGTTTTTTTAAAATTCGCTTTCATATAAATTATTATTGTGTCTTTGTGCGCCCACTGGGCACAGTGGGCGCATTTTTGTTTTTTTTTTTTTAAAATACATCAACATAACTCATATAAACAATTACAGATAAATAACACTGAACTTTATATAGGGAACTAATATGAGTAACAATTACACAACATTACAATAACAATGAAAATGAAAATAAAAAAGGAAATATTAACACATTACAAAATACAAACAAGAAAAAACACACATACTTCACATATTCCTCTTCTCACCTTTTAAGGCGAAATTATAAAACTCAGCAATTTAAAAAATTGAAAGAAAAGCCCAATGATAAAAAAATTAAATAAAAACCATTGGTTATTAATTATACTATATCATGAAGTACCGGGTTAAACTGGAAGTGTGCCAGTAACAGGAAGAGAATCTTCAAGAATAAAATCTTAGCAACGCATTGATGCTGCAAGGAATGGCTTACATACATATATTACTTCGCGAATGTCTATAGAAGATCGTGACTTATAACCTTTTTCGATTTTGAAGATGGATAAAAAACATGTCATCGTTGCCATGACGACGCATAACGCTCATCACACGCCGTGAAAGTTCACACTATGTTTTTTTTTTATTTTAACTCATACAAATGTACTTGGTAAGGTCCGATTCGTATCATTCTAGGTTACATAAGAATTTCTGTGTTTATATACTACGTGATATTTTCAGAATAATCTGTGCATATTAGAAACAAAACTACATAAAGCCGGCATTTAAAAGAGACTATTATAAATAAATATACTGGGACATTACTCACACACGGCCATCTGATCCCAAACTAAGCAGAGCTTGTACTATGGAAACCAGACAACTGATATACTACATTATACTATTTTGTTTTTTGTAAATACATACTTATATAGATAATTACACCCTGACTCAGGACAAACAGACATGTTCATACACACAAATGCCTGTCCTGCGTGGGAATCGAACCCGCGACCTGCGGCGTGTAAGGCAAGTGTTACCAACCACGCCAACCAAAAAAGACATGATGATCATTTAAGTACATGGGGCGTGGAAGCGTAACAAAACACAAACAATATATTTATAATATTAGCAAATACAAATAACAAATAGATGTTTCAAAACTGACGAGCCGGTTGGCGTGGTTGGTAGAAACTATCGCACCGTGGATCGTAGATTCGATTCCCAGGAGAGGCATTTGTGTGCATGAACATGTCTGTTTGTCCTGAGTCTGGGTCTAATTATCTATATAAGTATGTATTTACAAAAAAGTATATATGTAGTAGTTGTCTGTTTTCCATAGTGCGAGCTCTGCTTATATAATAGTTTGGGATAACCTTGTTGGAAGCCCTTGTGTGAATAATGTCCCTGGATATTATTATTATTATTATAAAATGTACGCAAAATAAATTAGCAGAAATTTCTAAGCTTACATTAATCGCTATTTTAAATACATTTTGTTAATTGCTATAAGACATGTTCATGAAAATAGCAGTTTACATAATGTACTCAAGTAGATTTTAGTACTACTAATTTTAGTAAATCTTATTTTAGTGAATATAATCTTTTGATAAAACTTGAAATTTAGTATGAAATTGAATACTTGAAATCTTGTTATCTATCTCAAACGACACGACATGTCGCGTCGACATCGTGTCGTTGTCGTTTCGTATTAAGATTCGTCCGAAACAATTCACATTGAATACAATGCCGCCAAGGTTCCGGACATAACTAAGCTCAAACGTGATAATAAAACTCACTATTCATACCACTACTATAAAATCCATAGTAAACTGTCTGTCAGTGTATCAGCTTATATAACTCATACATATAATTGATGAACTGTATGGAGAAAGACCGTTTACTTAGGTGGTATTTGTCGACTTGGTGGTAGGGACCTATTCTACCGCAAAACAACAGTACTTTAGTACTGTTGTGTTCCAGTTTGAAGGGTGAGTGAGCCAGTATATAACATCTTAGTTCAAGGTAGCGCACTGACGATATAAGTTGGTAAATATTTCTTACAGCGTCAATGTCTATGTTCGATGGTGACTATCTACCATCAGGTGTCCCATTTACAAGTTCGTCTCCATATATTTTATAAAAAATAGGATCTTTTAAAAAACATATAAAGGTTGTATGACAATGATTTAGATTTAAATAGTTTAAAAAATAATAGTTTACTTATTATAAGCGAAGATGGTCCATACTCCATTGGTTAGAGTACGTGTACTTTAAGCAGATATAGCGGGATCAAATCCGTCCATGCATCACTGAATGATGGGCGGCGGAAAATGCGGAATGTAGTATGTGTATGAATGTATACAACCTGCAGTGGAGTAGGCTAAATCTAAACTTGGAGCTTAGATTTTTCTATTATAAATAATGTTCCCTAATGTGGGAAATTTATGGTTTAATCCTACTAATTGTGTCTACTCATTATCCCTCAACATAATAAAGCCTACTGCTTGTATTCTTGATACTATTAAGTATCAAGATTTCATAAAGATGGGTCTTTGTATTTTTATGAATGTTTTTTTATTTCAAGAAAACGAAGTCGAATATAAAAGCTTGTTAATTCGATTGTGTATTAGAATGTTTTTTTTTGTTACATACCTACTCGTAGTATTGTAATAGTAATTGGAATATTGCTTGTATTTGTAGCTATGTTGGATTGTAAGGTATCTTATGTATTGAATGTTAAATCGTTTTATAAGATTTAGCTGCATATATTCTGCCGCAAAATAGCAGTACTTAGTACTGTTGTGTACCGGTTTGAAGGGTGAGTGAGCTAGTGTAATTACAGGCACAAGGGACATAACATCTTAGTTCCCAAGGTTGGCGGCGCATTGGCGAAGTAAGCGTTGGTTAACGTCTCTTACAATGTCAATGTCTATGGGTGTCGGTCTACCTATACTATAAAAAATAATAATTGAGAACTCTAATAGTAAATTAGTCTAATATATAAACTATTTATTATTAATACTATTTATTATTACTTGGTGGTAGAGCTTCGTGCAAGTCGTGTGGGTTGCGTGCCTCGTAAAGTATGTGAAGCCTTTTGACCCCCACCTGATCTCTTCCGGTGTTGGATTTGACGTCGCATCGGATTATGGGAATGAGGAAATTTAATGCACTATAATATCTCCCTGCAGATGACTAGTCTCGCTTGAGAATGGCCGCCGTAACTAAATTCTGGTCAGGAGAATTGAGGATATACATATGTACTTATTCTAATGCAAGTCATTGCGGACACGCTGAGTAAATCCTTATTGATTTAATCATTTATAATATTATTTCTAAGTTAAAAGAGGTTTAATTATAGAATCGTTTAGATGAATAAATTATTATCTGTGACACTTGTAAATACGATTATGCAATAAGTGATCAAATATTTACATTATGTATATTAGTATATCCGTGTTAATATTAAATTAATAGTATGACCAATTATAAAATCCGGTATTCCGATATTATATATCGGCCGTGACGTCACTTACCCACATTCCTTCAATCACCCTACTTTACTTCTAGGGGTGAGTAAATAAAAAAAGGGGCAAATTTAAAAATGTTTCAGTAGTATAGTGGTAATAGCGTAAAAGAGGCCGCTTTTTTGAAAAAAAAATTTGATTTATTACTTACTAACTTCGGCCTGCGATTTTACCCGAGGGTGGAAGGGAGTTGTTAGTTAGCCTATATAAGGGCATAAGCTTTATTTTTTTAATTTATCTATTCTAAATTTTATCCAAATTTCGTCTATCCGTTTTCGCGTAACTGAGTAACAAACATACAATCATTCACATTTATAATATTAATAGAATTATTCTGTAAATGAAAAATCGTTATTTTATTATTGGGATTTCGATTTAATTGCATTAACGTGTATTTTTATCGCAGCGGATATTAGTAAGACAGCCGTTCTAGATAATTATCGCTTAACGAATAACGAAAGATATTTTGTCACTTTTACGCCATGTCCTAAAACGTTTCGCATACCGCTGAACGGCGGCAAGACTGCAGGATTTCTCCGTTGAATATCAAGACCAGCGAATGAATTTTTGTAGGTAGGTTTTAACTTGGTGGTAGGGCTTTGTGCATGCTCGTCTGGGTAGGTAGCACTCACTCATCATATATTCTACCGTAAACAGCAGTACTTAGTATTGTTGTGTTACGGTTTGAAGGGTGAGAGAGCTAGCGTAATTACAGGCACAAGGGACATCTTAGTTCCCAAGGTTGGTGACGCATTGGCAATGTAAACGATGTTTATGGGCGTTGGTGACCACTTACCATCAGGTGGCCCATATGCTCGTCCGTCTACCTATGTTATAAAAAAAAGGTATTTTGAAAGTGTATATATGTACTTTGTCGCGTCTACAGGCTTAATAACTTCAATTCGAGCTTTATTCCTACATATCTATGTGGATATACCTAAGGGTGTGTTAGGCTACGTTTATTTCGTCTCTCATGTCGTGAGGAATCTATATTAGATACATAATTACGTTTTCATTTAATCTATTCTGAATCTATTTCGTTATAAAAAGTAAATAAGTACATATTTTGTAACGGTCAGTCCATATGTGGCGCGGAGCATGTTTGCACAGGTTCTTCGCTCGAGCTCGCGCACCTGAGAGCGTTTACCTGAAAGCGCGCCAACAGTGTGCTTTGATATTTCTGTAATGATTTCTGCGCGCGCATACGTTTGCGCAGAAACGTTCCTGTCCGCTAACTATTGCATATCCGCTAATATTTGATGTTTTTAATACATATTATGAAAAACGATAACAAAAACGTTCGATGTTTTGACTTTCGTTTAGTAAAAGTGTATATTGACATAAAGTTAATTAAAATATTATCTGTAGCGAGAATTTAGATTATAATCGATTACAGAACAAAGACGCGGGTTATTGTAAAAAAAATTAAACAAAAAATAAAATAAAATGCCTGAGACAGAATTGTACTCAGCCCATTGCCATTGTGACCGAGGTTGTGTTTTAGGGTTACGTGGTTACAATGAAAAATCATCCATACAATATCTAATATACTATTGTAATATCTTGACATCAGTAACAGAACATGTCCAAACATGTAAATACCGGTTGATTTAACCCTTTCACAGTCTAGGTCATGTAGGACCGATGCCTGTATGAGGGAACCTGGATTGTGACTGTACCAGCGCACCCACATATCCTATCTTCAAACGATGTAGTATTTATAGTTCATTCTTGTAATACTTTTTGGTATATATTTTGAAAAACTTTAGAAGAAAGAGATTAACATAAAAATAAGGTTGCATTGTAAACAATAACTATTAAGTTAAACAAGATGGATGCTTAGTCAGTTGATATTCAATAAAATATATAAATATATTAAAAAAAGTAAAAGTATATAAAAGTGTAATTAATTGATTGTGTGAACTAAATGACTTAAATTTTTTGGCTCGTAATTTCCGTTTTATATAATATAATTAGTAACACATAGTAATTATTTTAAATTAAATATCAATTACGCAAATTAAATTATATATACATATGTATTTTATTCAATTAAAAGCATTGCGTAGTCGTTTTAAATTGTGCTTAATAAGCGCCTTAGGCGATATAGCAATGGGGAGACTTAGGATTAAACTTTGAATCAAGTTTTGTTTATTCAGTATTTCGAAATAATGAATAGGTAGGATAATTAATTACTTTTTTTACAGTAAGATAATAATTTATTTCATATACTATTAATTTGTATTAATAATAATTGTAATTACTTAATTGGAGAACCTAATGTTATGTATAGCATATTTCAGTTGAAAGAGAAAAAAAGGAAAAGAAAATTTCATCAAACATATTTAGTGCAATATGTTTATCTTTTTTTGTTTTCCCCTTTTATCTCTTTCGATGATCGTGAGTTCAAAACCGGGAAAGCACCACTGATTTTCAATTGCTTAATTAATGATTTATTAATTCCCGTCACATGTGTATTCCACAACCCGCAATGCAACAGCGGGATGGAATAAGCCCTTCTCCTCAAAAAGAGGAGACAACGCCTTAGCCCAGGCTGCCCAGTGGTGGGACATTCACAGGCTGCTACATAGACATATAATACAACTCTGCTACTTTTAACTACTTATGTACTTTTATTTTACTTCCATAGTTCGCATAACAATTAAAACGCTGCCTTCCTTTTCACGACACCATAATTAATACCATTGATTGTATTCAAGTAGTGTTATTTTGTAAGAACTCACTGTAAATGTCAAATGTAAACAACCGACTTATAGTGATAAACTATTTTGATGCTTGTATTTTTGTAATATTATGATTATTATGGTCAATGTTGCATATCACTAGCTGATATTTTACGACCAATTTCTGCTGTTAGTTTCGAGCTTAGAGAATACACCTTGGGAATGTAACGGCGGTCGTTCCAGGGTATTTCAAATAAAAAAAATACTATTTTGTTATTGTATAAATTGCCTGCACATATTGTAAAGATGAGATATAAAAACTTCTCAGGTCTGAGACGTTTATTTCCGAACCGGTGGTAGATTTATGACAGTCAGTAAGTAAGTGCATCGCTTGAATGTTGAATAAAGATTTCTGACTTTGACTCTTGATTTTGATTCTTGACGACAACGACATCGCTTCATTTTAATTTTAAAGTTATTTATTTGTCATCACTTGATTGACATGAATATAGTTTACTATTTTATGTTTGTAATCGTTTCAGATCATTTATCAGTTAATGTATCAATTATATACAAACTGGTTGCTTGACGGACAGACGTTTCAACACAACTTAACCCACGAAACTTGAATTTTGCACAACTCAAGGTTAGTAGGTCTTAAAATTTATGAATGAACTAAATTATTATTAAGCAACGTGTGTACGCTTGTCTGTCTATCAGTCTGTTCTTAAAAACTGTCAATACATTTATACGCACTTCAGTTATATCCTAAATGAAAGTCGACAAATACAAATCCATTCATTTTT
The DNA here is from genome assembly GCA_963151315.1 of Nymphalis c-album. NCBI lineage: Eukaryota > Metazoa > Arthropoda > Insecta > Lepidoptera > Nymphalidae > Nymphalis > Nymphalis c-album. Next base: position 1,510,262 of record OY720612.1, read on the forward strand.
TTGTCTGTCTATATTACCCATTTAACTGATCACCGATTAAACAGATAAGAAATATTAATCTTTATAATTATTCGGTGGTAGAGCTATGTGCAAGCACGTCTGTTTAGGTACCATCCACTCATCAGCTATTCTACCGCAAAACAGCAGTACTTGCAATTGTTGTGTTCCGTTTTGAATGGTGAGTGAGCCAGTGCAATTATATGTTATGTCCCTTATACATAACATCTTAGTTCCCATGGTTGGTGGCGCATTGATGATATAAGAGATGATAATATTTCTTACAATACCAATGTTATTAATTAATACCAATGTTAATAATTTATTATGGACATGAAAAAAAAACTCTACTCCCTCACTCTCATAATCCAATAGGACAGCAGAGCTAAAAGCTTTACGTGCGTACGTATTGGAGGAGAAACTGTGATAACACTATCAATATTAAATCTTCAGCCTACTAAGATTTTTTACAGGAAAAGTAAATATCCTTGAACCGATCGCTGGGTTTGACCTCGGAGCCCTGGGTAGAACCTCGGAGCCGTATAGCCTAGTCACTAAGAAAAATAAGTGTCACATGCGCAATGCCCGCTTATATTCTGTTTGCACGCGTGTTCTTGTTATGTGTGTGTGAGAGTGCGTATATTTACGATTGCGTCTTTGAGAAAGAGACACAAGAAGTTTTTTAAACACAATCAGATACGGAGTTACAATAAAACTCAGTTCCATGACCTTGCTTGAATGTAACTTCTTATTTATTCAAATTAAATTGTGGAATAATTAGAACTTATACTTATAGAGGTCAATTTGGTAAAAGCACTAATGAAATGTTTATTATTATAAAAGCTCAGATACTCTGATGTACAACTATATTTTTTAAAAGCTCTATAAAATTCAACTATTAAAACTATCTTCCATTTTATAATAAAAACTGAGTATTTTTGTGGGTGTTTTACATTATAGGCATAGTATGATACAAACAAAATAATTTTATATAACTCATAAAATTATTTTAGAGGGGTGCGTGTCATTTCATCTGAACACTATATCGACCATCAATGTGACGTTTTAAAAATAATATTGAAACTAATTTAATGAAAAAGTTTCTTTATAGTCAAAGTTATTAATTATAACCACAGACATAAATTTTCTTTTATAAACGTCATTGTCAAATTGGGACTTTTAAAATAGGGTCACTGACAATTCTCAAAAAAAAAAAACTTTAACGCGTTCTTTAATGCAGAACCATTTGTACGTTAGTTACACACGCACTTGACCGCGTTTAACGTTTCTCATACTATTCAAGTGTTAGCTGTATTGTCCGTGAATGTTGTGTAAAAACGTAATTTGTCGCTTTTGTTGTCACTAATATAACTGACGGTGTGATTTTTAGTTCGTGTAATTATAAAAAATACACATAATAGCAAATGTCCTTCTGACCACGGCCTTGGCGGACATAAAATCAAATAATATACATGCATTTGTACAGATATTATTTTAGTTCAAAAACATTAATGTCATTATTTCATGCAATAGAGGTTTTAGAAAAACTCATATGGAGTTTTATTAGTTTATTGTACTGGAATTATTTTGGAGTGTGATAAACGCTGAAACTTGGGAATTAAGAACAAACTAGGCAGTTTGTTTAGAGTATAATATTATTATCAGCAATTATAAAAAAATATAAAAAATACACTTAACATAGTTTTTCACTCTCTGGCCAAGTACACCTACTTTCCTTTGCTTCAAAAACGTTTCTTACAAAATGTTGAAATTTTCCCCTAGAGTTCTCAAAGGAGTTTCGTTTTAAAAAGGTTACATATTCAAAGTATTAAATGGAATAATGAATAATTTATTCGAATGATGTATTTGGTAACACATAATTATATTAGCAAATAGTTGGCGAGCTATCTTCCGATGAGTTCCGAACGGATGAAATATGGAAATTGATCTTATATAATATGTTATGTAACATACGTATCGGCGCGTTTCCGGTTTTAAAGATGGCCGGTTTCTCTTAAAGAATCAATTGAATATTTCGATATAGAATGTTAAAAATATTTTCCATTCTTTCGTTTATATTTGCGTAAGTAAATGATTTAAAATTATAGTTAATTAGTTTTAGATATATTATTTTATGTAGGTATGTGTATATGACTATTATTATTTTATTTGTATTCGTTTCTATTGATAATATTATCCTTTTGATAGTCAATTATATAAACATGAGAAGGGAAGTTAAACTTATAACAACCATGTTTCCGACTCCGCAAACTCCAAACATAATTCCTGGGTGAAATATTCGTGTAGTAAAATTTGTTAAAATAAAGGCTTAATTCTAGTTTAATTTTAATAACTCTGTATGGGTTATTTGTAACGACCCAGCAACCTCGCAGGACTAGATAGCTAACATCATAAGCAACAACTTTTGTTCCACGACTTTTGATAATTTGTTAGAATTTGTTTTCATAGAAAAATAAGTAGTCATTTAATTTCCCGCTTGAACGTTTATTAATCTACGCGCATCGCAAAGGTCAACGCGTCGCGTTGTCATTTCGTGTATGAATGAAATATAGACCTACAAATGTCACGACAGTACGACAAAAACTTTTAAAATCATTTTCTTTTCATGTATTGAGTTATGTCCGAAGTCGTAGAACAAAAGTTGTTGCTTATGATGTTAGCTATCTAGTCATGGGAGGTTGCTGGGTCATTAAAAATAACCCTGTATAACTTGTTTTTAAAACTTAAGAAATGCTTAATGTGTCTTTTGTATAATAGAAGGGTACGCTGGATTCGATTTTTATAGTCATTGTAGATAGTCATATTTAAGAAGTACAATTTAACACTGGACGACGAGCGAGGCAGAAACTGTGACGCTGTAAATTTAAGAGGAAGAAGCCAAAAATATGTATGCTTTTCGGGAGATATCTTTGAAACTATTTCAAAGTCTTAAACTAATATTCAGGAGTCCTATATATGTACTTGAATGTATAATTAAAATGATATATAATCTTTGATATCCGTGTATATATACTACCTACTCTTGGTATAACTTGTAGATCGTGAATCATTATTAGACAAATATATATGTATATCGACATATAATATAAATCAGATGTACACGAAGATTTATTATCCATATAAATAAAATTATAGAGGTCTCCAGTTGTGCCCCCATCACGGAAAAACTACTGGATAGATTTCAATGAAATTTAAAGACACTTGGCCCTTATAAAAAAAAATATATTGCGATATCTTCATTTAATAAAAAGTTATTAAAGTTTCAAGAAACAACGATTTGTATATGCACTGCGTTTTCAGTGATGTATGTTTAAGCAAAGTATATTTTTGCTTGTGATCTTTTTGATATATTTTCCTTCGTACATAAGAAAACTTTGTTAATATATCAAGCAACGCGGACGAAGTCGCGGGTATCAACTACTCTTATATATATTCATGTAAATCTGGTTTCGAGAATAATTGACTGCTTATGACTGTACTTAATTATCGTTTTGTTTGACCAAATTGTTGTCTATTTCCAAATAACTATCCATTTACTATAGACAGCCGAGCTGGGTAACGCGACAAGAATCACTGAGCTTTTATCCGTAAATTGTTATAATTATTTACAAAGTAATCAATATAAAAAGCAAGCAATATATCTGTTTTTTTATATATGCCGGAAAGGCAAATGACTCTACTTCACCAGATGGTAGTAGAGTCCGACGACGGCAAGTACAGTCCGGGAGAGTGGCCGCCTTGCCGGCCTGCAAGATGCCTCTTCACGCCACGTTTGAAGCAACTCAGGTTATAGGAGGAGAGGAATATGTGAGCTGGTAGAGAATTCAATTTTTTTTAAGTAGTAACGATCATAGATAAGGCTTTTGTAATTAGCAACTGTGGACTGAGACTTATTTAGTAAAGTATTTGTGATTCTTGAACCTGACGTTCTATTTACGAGTCGGATGAGAGTGAGCAATTACAGAGCACTTTGAAGTATGTTTGGCCATTGAAATAACATAGCCCATGATTAAAGCTCCATTGAATATGAGCTCCGATATCGCCGCGGGCGAAATCCAGCCAGGACTTATTGATTAAAACAAATTACTTCTGTAACTGCGAACGTAATGTCAAGTACGAAACAATGTATTCAAAGACGTGCTTAAAGCCTATAGCGACTCAGGTCGCACCGTTCAAGGTGTACAACTTTCCTTCGTAAACTTTAACATTTCTGTTCTTCAATATATTATTTGCAATTAAATTTTAATGTTAGCTAATAAATGAGTTTATTTTTTTTAATTTACTTGTACCTTAAACACGTAGTTTTCGGATTAATAGGGGAGTTTTTTTCACATGTCTACCTGAGACCATAGAAAATGATGATCAGAACAGTCTTTTCTCCTTGCTCCTCAGGGGTGGAAAAGAGTTCTTCCGAATGCGCGCGGAGTATCGCGCAGGTGTCACGGATGCGTTATGTTAAAATGATTATACCCGCCTCTCATTGCAAAGGACTGTCATGATGTACATCGTTTATACTGGGTATACTACGTATAATCTGAGATGAGTCCAATAGGACGTTTTATTCGTATGTGCACAACAATGTCCAGTTTAAAATTATAAATCTGATTTAATCTTAATATGTTTTTACTACGATAAGTAGACATAAGTCTATGATACTCCAATTTTAAGACCATGTATATACGTATGTATATAAATGTGGTCCTTAGAAATAATAAAAATCAATATTGTACATACTAATTAAATATATATTAGATATTACTACTAACCGAAAAATAAATAGTTAATTCCATTGAAAAATTAATAAAATCCCTTGTGTGATAATTTGCTGTTATATTATGATTGATGTCAATTGAACTTATTTGCATGTACTAGTATTTATATAAGATTTTGAGCATTGAAGAAACATGTATTGAACAAACCCCAAAAAGAGTTGATGTAGAGGCCTTAGCGAAGCAGTGCGATAATTTCAATTTTACCAAATATTATTACCTATCTTTGCTTTTCAGTGCAGAGAATGGTGATTATATGAATAATTGATGTTTTTTTTTATAGCATAGGTAGGCGTACTAGCATATGGGCCACCTGATGGTAAGTGGTCACCAACGCTCATAGTGGACATTAACTTTGTAAGAGATGTTAAAGATCGCTTATATCGCTAAGACTGTAACTAAGATGTTATGTCGCTTGTGTCTGTAAGTACACTGACTCACTCACCCTTCAAATCGCAACACAACAATACCAAGTACTACTGCTCTTTTGCGGTAGAATATCTGATGAGTGGGTGGTACCTACCCAGACGAGTTTGCATAAAGCTCTACCACTAAGTAACACAATAATGGTTTTAGTAGTCTGCGTGAATAAAGTACCTTTTTATTTGTAAATAATATTTCTTTATTTATGTACCCGATTGGTTAAACATAAATGACCTTTTCGGCGGCTTTTCTCGGTTGAAATGGAAGTATTTTCACTTGATGATGGAAAAGTGTTTTTAAGAGCCAATTTGCTTAGTTAAATACAGTTAATTGTACTCAAAACTTAGATATATTTCTAAGAAAGATAGGAAATGCTCTTAATATAAAAAATTGCATATAACAGATAAATAACAATAAAATAGGCCACAAAAGAATGAGTTCAACCCGGAACAAGTAAGAGAACTGAAGCTTTGAATCAGAAAAGATACAAATATATGTATGTACGTAAAAAACGCACTTAAAAACTAAACTCTAATTGCGCTCAATGCTTCGCTTCTACAAGAACTTAGGAGTAATTAAAAATACTAAAGTATTAGGATGTTTCTTAAAATACGTTCGAAAACTAGATTAGTTTTACGTTTCGTGTTACATTTTGCAGTAGTAATTAGAAGTAAGTGGTACCACTAACGATGGATAGGAAAGACCTACCACATATTATAATTGGTTAATGTTTACCTACTTTATCTGAACATACTTGTTAAATATAATGTGAATATGTTTATTATTCGTTTTAAATATAATAAAAATCGGATTTTTAAATAAATATTTTTCTTAATTCAAAATAACTTTTAATCACAAATATAAATAACAAATTAAGCACAAAAAATAACTTTTAATCTATTAGCAAATAAAATAATTTCTAAATTCGTGAGTTAACAAAACAAAAAATTAAATTTTTAAACTTTTTCATAATAAAGTAGTATTATTGTACCTATTCATGATTGTCTTAATTCAAACAAAGTATTAAATAAAATAAACGATCTTTTTATTAACTTGCTTCGAAATCATAATACTTAAAAATTTAAAAATCGCCAAATGAAAAAAGAATACAAATATCAACATATATTAATATATTTAAAATTTCATGATTACCTAATTATAAAGTACATTACATAATTTTTAATCTACATTTTTAGCATTAAGCATTTAAAATATACTCACATAACACACGAGTCCGAATAGCACAGATAAATAATTTAAAAAAAAAAACTTATTTACACATTCGGTTGTTTTGACACGAACGAAAAAAAAAACCAAAATGGTGTTCACGCGACTACTCGATAAGGCTCACTGCTTGAGTAGTGATTGTCGTTTAAGTTTTCAAGACTTTTCGAGCTTGGAGGTGGATGTTCCCATGGTATTTGTTTATGTCCGTACGATATTTAGAATAATTATTATTAACAATGAACACATTTAACATTCGTTTTGTCATTTCAATGACGAAAAAGAACATTATTATTTTTAATTATTTTCGAATGCTTATTTCTGCCATAAATATTAGAAAAAAAAATATTCCAAATCTTTAAAATATTTTCTTTGTATTTTTTTTTTAAATATTTTTATATACACTTGGTAGTAGGGCTTAGTGCAAGCTCGTCTGGGTAGGTACCATCCACTCATCAGATATTCTACTGCGAAACAGCAGTACTTGGTACTGTTGTGTTCCGGTTTGAAGGGTGAGTGAGCCAGTGTAATTACTGGCACAAGGGACATAACATCTTAGTTCCCAAGGTTGGTGGCGCATTGGCGATGTGAGCGATGGTTAACATCTCTTACGATGCCAATGTCTATGGGCGTTGGTGACCACTTACCATCAGGTGGCCCATACGCTCGTCCGCCTTCCTATGCAATAAAAAAAATATAGATAATAATTGTTAATTTTTTTATTTAATTACATATTGTCATCTGTGGTTAATATATTTTATATATTATCTATTCAGCTTGCCTTAAAGAAAGTTCCACTGACATCCAGTACTTTTATCAAGGCTATTATTGCTAAAAAAGGTTTGAACTGAATACAATATTCAACACCTGCTTCCCTTGCTTAGTGGTATTAATTACTATTACCATAAAAAAAATACACTTCCAATAAAGGCACACTCGAAATTATTACACATTTTTATTTTATTTTATTCAATGTAACATTCCTGATAGTGCATCAATAACTTTTTATATTTATCTCAATATTCTTAAAACAAAATTCTACGGTGACTAGCGTATGATTCCCTTAACCTAAATATAATAAGAAGTGATTACTCATCAGCATCGCCATCGCCGTGGACAAGATCAAACTGAAACAATTGTCAATATAATCTTTTATTTTTGTATAGGGTAGGTCGGCGGAGGTCACCAACGCTCTTAGATATTAGCAGTGTAAGTAATTTTAACCATCGCTTACATCGCCAATGCTTCAACTTGGGAACTAAAATGTAATGTCCCTAGTGTCTGTAATTACACTGGCTCACTCATGTGTTTTGCGGTAGAATATCTGATGAGTGGGTGGTACCTTACCAGACGAGCTTTCACAAAGCCCTACAACAATCGATATAATATAATCAAAATATCCATGAATATATTGTGAAATATACATTGAAATTACGTGAATTATGTATATAGAATAAAAGAATGAAGTGAACAAACGGACCAACATGTACAGTGACTTAAGGTCCTTTATTTAAAATACGTGGGCAATATGGCAGCTGATATTGACTACCATCATGGTCACCACCGCCAGTGTAGGAAATAATAATTCCTTACATCACCAATAACCACCAACAATGGTAACGTGATGCTATGTCCCTTGTACAGTACAAGGGACATAACATCACGTTACACTGGCTCACCCAGCCTTCAAACTGGACCACAACTTAGTATTTCTGTTTCGTTAGAATATTTCATGAGTATCTTGCCATACACGAAGCCCTACCAGCTAAATAATTAGTTACATAATTAAAAGATTACAATAGCAATCAAATCTTGTATAATACAGCTGACTGTATTATACAAGGTTTGACTTTTTCAGAAAAAAAAAGTTAGATAATCTATGAAAAGTGATAAAATTAAACCAATATTCTTGAATCACGTGAAGTAATTTCGTAATTACGTGAAACAAAACCATATGATACAACCGTATTGTTATACGAGTGAAAATGTCGACAAAAAGTTGAATTTCGCGTTCAATTGCTGGGAAAAATGATCTAGTATCAGTGTACGACTTGTATATCAGGCCATTTTATAAGAAAACATTCGAAATTTGAATTAAATAACGGTTATTTAAAAATCTTATAAGTTTACATTAAAACCTTAACTAAATACAAATAAAAATTAATTACTATATAAGTCGTGACCGCGTAGAATGGTGGCAAGAATGCTAGCAGCATTTCCCCTTTGAATCGCAATTCCGATTCTCTGGCCGAAAAATGATATTTATATATCGCACATTTGCGTCTTACTATAATATTTTGACATTGAGATATTTAAATTTAGAGGTGGGGAATAGAGAGTGCATATGTGCACACACACATACTTGTGCCGTACAATATATCCTGCGCAGTTGGCTCGTCCCCTTTATTCCCCTACTTATGGAATATATTTATGGTTTACCTCTATAAGAAAGCCGATATGGCCCAGTGGTAAGAACGCGTGAATCTTAGTCGATGACCGTTGGTTCAAAGATCAAACCCGTTCAAAATACATGTGTCAAATTTCTGTCACATGTGTATCCTACCAACCCGCAATGGAGCAGCGTGGCGGACATTTACAGGCTCACACTGTACCTCTATAAAATGTTAAGTATAACGTAAATCGAAGTAATTTTATTAGTTTTGCGATGTAAGCGATGGTTAACATTTCTTACAATGCCATTGTCTATGGGCGTTGGTGACCATTTACTATTTAAAAAGTAAAGTAGTAGTAGGAGTAGTAGTGGAAAAAATATTCTTTTTTATATTATTTTGTTAATTCGAATTTCTGACCTCTCACTTTTTAAGCCTCGTATTTTAACTAAAAAGCTGTTACTTTTTTTTTTACATAAATTCAAAAGAAAATTCACTAATATCATCAGATTTCTGCTTCATTTTCTTTTTGGTTTAAATTCGATTCAAACTAAATATTTATAATTTATTTTCAATTAAATATTATATACAACTAATAAGGATAATTGATATTATAAGGTTTTAAATATATAATAAATTGTTACTGATTGACATAATATCTTCATAACGATTTGATTACGATATGATAAAACAAAATATATTATATCAATATGATATATTTTTATCAATATAATATAAATTTACTTTGAAGTAAATTGAAAAACTTTCGGAATGTATCACTCGACCATCAAAACCTCAATAGTCACATGTATAGATAGATAGATATGGAAATCATAATATTATAGTCACGTATTTTGTTTTTATAACATTTTATTAATCGGTTTTACTTTTTAATATTACTCATCGTATAATATAATAATATTAAAATATTACATATTTGTAAACAAGTAGAAACATATGGAATATTTCAACAGTTATGACACCGGCTCGTTGGTCTAGGGGTATGATTTTCGCTTAGGGTGCGAGAGGTCCCGGGTTCAAATCCCGGACGAGCCCTATCACTTTTTTGTTTAAAATGTATGGCGTATTCATTTTAGTTTGAAAAAGTAGTCTTAAATGCATGTTGTTTTAAATAATGTAAAATAATATTTTTTATATATTTATCAATTTGTTATTATAAGGAAGTAGGTCGAGATAATATGGCACATTTATTAATTCACTCATCAATGCCTTTTTTTTTAAGAATAGTACTAAGCCACTATTAACTTTATTATTAATAATATATTTAATATTTAAATATTTTGGAAAAAGTACATCAACTGAAACAAGCATTCAATTTGATATTTCGATCAACTTTATACTTTCTTTCTTAGTAGCGCCATCTAGTGACAAGATAAAGCAATACGGTCATAGCTATTCACAAATCAAGCGTATAGATGGCGCTGTACTGTATTAGTAACTAATTCTAGAATACTTGTGATATAATTCGATGTTTTAGATCACTTTTTTCGTCATAATTATCTCAGTAGAATGTTATTGGTAAATACATAAGGCTGATAATTTTTATGCTTCATTTAGATTTTCATTTATATATATTATGTTCAGGAACAGGTCCGACGGCTTTATGTGCTTCCAAATCGTTCCCACCAAATTCTTTCCAAATTGAGCTGCTACCAAGAATATCTACACAGAAACTGCCAATAACGTTTTTATTGGCCCCAGAACTTCAAGATTTGTAACCTTATGAGCTCGCTTCTAACCAACGAGGCAGTAATAGTAAACTAAATATAGAACAATATTACATCACAGATAAATTATATAGATAAAAATAACCTAAGCAATATTTATGTACATAATAACATAGATTGAATGGTTAGTTTTTAAATTAGAATGCGGGAACTGTGTGTAACAGATATAATAAGAAAATATTATAATATATGTTTGAGATTTTTGACAATTAATAAGAAAGTGTAATGCTTCAATGTTGAATAATAGTTTAGTATTGGCCGGCCTTTAGGCGTCTGATACTTTGAAGTTTTGTCATGCCTGATTTAATAATAGCAAGAAAAGAAATACTTGCTTCTACCTTTTCTTCTTCTAAGGCCTATCTTCTTAGATTTGGCACTTATTTAACCATGCTACTCAAATGTGGTTTGGTAAACAAATGTGGCAGATTTTCAGTGAAATTGAACATGCGGGCTTCCTCACGATGTTTTCTTTTTTAACCTGTCAACTTAGCCATAACATAGCAAGGGGGACATTAATAGGCTAAATACGGTACAGGTATGTTACAAATTAAGCACATGAAAATTCCAAGGTGCTTACCTAGTTTAATTAATGTAAAGATATTTCTTTTTAACTTTATATAATATTAAATAATAATCAATTAATATAAAAACATATTGAATAATATTTAGATATAAGCCGTTCACCGTTCGTAGTGATCATGCCACTCGATTGTTAAATGTTTAAAAGCGATGCTGAGACAACACGTTTGAAATGTATGCAATGATGCATCACATTTTTATGAATCGAATGAATTATGAAATAATTACAAAGCATAAATTCATAAAAATCGCAAACTAAGGTTGTGTTGCAAACAGGAAATAACTGTTATATTTAGTTTGTACCGGATTTAAATGTCAATTAAAGATGACACACTTTTTTGTACAAATACATGAAATTCACTCTTGTCATATATAATAGTTATAATTTAAAGTGAAACTATGAAACACAGCAATTTATAAATATAATAATTAAATAATATTCATATATTATCTACTAAAACCTTCTCTGAAGCGTGCTGCATCTTCAAGTATAAGTTTTAATGTATATTTGTTTAGTATTTTTTGTTAGGCATTACAATAAACGTTTTCTTATTTATAAGTTTTGATAGAAGGCATATAATGATAAACGAATTGCATTCACAAATGTCGTTGGACCAACTTGTTTTAAATGTCACGAAGAGAAATTGAATTTATGGTTTTATATATTATATAAAAAGACAAACGCAATATTCAAACGTTTTTATTTATTTTTACATTTATCCAATTTCATTTATATCAAAATTCTCATATCAGATGCCGCTCATGAAATAGTCATCGGGTGGACAAGGGTCGTTCGTATCCATGGGTTTGTATCGATAAATCTTACCTTTAGTACCGATAATTATATTGTTCCTATTATCAAACGCCATACCAGTGATTTTGAAACCAAGCTGTCCTATTTTAACTGGCAAGATGCTTGACGTCGATAACCGGAATAAGGAACCTTTCACAGCAACAATTGCTTCATCATTAACACTGAGACGTAGGACATATTTCAATTGTCTTGTAAAACCTTTATACTGTATAGGTTCGTATAGATCGATTGAAAAAAAGTATAATTTACCGTCAACGTATTCGTAAAAGGCATTGCCTTTCGAGTCCAAAATGAAATTGTATGCTTTAGGTATTTTGTCGTAGCGCTTTATAGCCGCTGATCCGTTTACAAAACGAAATATGTCATGACTCGTACCAGTTGTTATATACATCCTATTGTCAGTTTTGTCAATAAAAATGCTTCGGATATCATCGTCTCCTATCGGTCTCTCTGCTGTTATTTCTGAATGTGAATAATCATATGTGATCAAACCTTGATTTGTTCCTATATAAATTACATTGTTGACAGCATCTATACCAACACATTGCCCGATGATGTCATCAGAGACAGGCAGTTCTTTGATCCCTAAGGATCCGTGTTTCAGAAGATATATGCCTTTGGTGTAGTTTTTTTTATGGAGAACGAAGAATATGTGTTCCGTCCGAGGGTCCACGGCTATCCCAGTTGGATATCCATCGATGGTCGCGATTAAGTGTCGCTTGTAGTATTCGTTGCCAATTTTCGTTCGTTCACATTTATCTGTTATCACTTTTGAAATGATTACGATAAATATTATTGAAGCAATCACTTGCTTTATCGCGAACATTTTGATTTCATGTCAGGCGTGGATTTATCTGCAAAATTTAATACGAACATTGAAAATTATATAAAAGAAATGTCGAAACTGAATTGTTACACAGCTAAAAAGGGAAGTTAATGAGATCTTTCAGCACGATGGGATATCTAAGTAAATCACAAACGCGTTCATAATTAAAACCGTCATTTACTTCCACAAAATCTCTAAGTTCTTTATATAAATATTTAACTAGAAGCTAAATTGAAAATTATATTAATATCAAATGTAATTACCTTACTAGGTGACGTGCACTTTCCTACGAACAAATGTGTAATGAACTAAACCGTATTGAGTCTTTATAAAACATAGCTATTGTGTCAGATGTCTGTCTGTTAGTAAACACGTGCCGTTTAGCTTGGTATATATATATCCTGTTCTAAAACACTGGACTTTTGTTATGATTTATATCAAATTTCATTGGAAAATCGTAAAGGGCATTTAAAGGTTAAACATGGTCCTACTAGTAGTCTATTTTGTATAATTAACTTTTGTTAAGTAAAAATAAATGAAATAGATAAATAAATTATGATCGTAATAGCTTCATTCATCGTCAATGAGAATTTGTCTATATTTATTAATCGCTCGCTTTTTAGGATAAGTTACATAAAATGGTTTACCATAAATAACAGTGTGTAGATGATTGTAGACCTTATATGGAAGAATTTAAGGTATATAATGAGATAAATAATGAAATATGTATTTCTGAAAATAAGAAAGATATTATTTTTCACGGTACTTAGTTGTAATTCGTGATATCTTAGCTAGTTTTCAAAATGTTAAAGTCACATGGATACCACTTTATTACGAGGCGAACCTTCTACTAGATTTCTAATGAATCCTTAATATATTTTTTAATTGCATAGGAAGGCGAACGAGCATAGGGACCACCTGATGGTAAGTGGTCACCAACGCCCATAGACATTGACTGTAAGAGATGTACAAACCATAATATGTAACCATCGCTTACATCACCAATGCACTACCAACCATGGGAACTAAGATGTTACGTCCATTGTGCCTGTAATTACATTATCACTATAAGAAATTAAATATTAGTTATCCCTAACATCGCCATTGTGCCACCAACCTTTGAGAATAAAAATGCTATGTACCTTGTGCCTATTTTAGTCTGGCGGTAAAATATGCGACGAGTAGTACATAGGTACTAATCAGTACCTCAGAAGCACATAATCTTTCCATCACGTAAATAATTCAAACATCATATACATACTACTAAAGTATATCCTTAATTAGTGCTATCCAAATAGTTTTATTAAAACACTATCAATCACAATAAAAGCGCGTTCAATATAAAACAGAGTCAAATAGTTATCCCTAAATTATGAATGAATCGATTAAAGAAATAAATAGTTCCAAACTAGATAAACATAAAGATCACACTGTATCTGTATTAACGTAATATTATAATCTAATGATGTCATTTCTAGTACTAGACTATAGAATTGTAGATCAAACAAAGGCCCTTTAAGTAGGTACAATAGTTTTAAATTTCGAATCCAAATTAGTGTTAATTCAGTTCTTTGGTTATCTCGTTCATTTAGCTACAGTGATCAAATTAAGGTAATTTTTTTTAAATATACTGTCAATTTTACAATTTATTTTTTAGTGTTATACGTTATAATATATTATTATAATTATACAGGTATTATAATTACACATATATTATACTTATACTTTTAATATTATACGTTATTTTTCAAGTTGTTTACTATAAACAAAATCGTTTAATTTTACGTTAGATAGTAGATTTATTTGTACTCATATTAAATGGGAAAAGTTATTGTTGAATCTGTTTGGAAGTTTAAAATAAAACGGGCCAAGAAATACTTAAAAAAATGTTTATTATATATGTTTATTATTCGCAATCCATATAACTAAATTCATAAATAATCCCACTCGTTGACAAATATAAATTATCACCGAAAAATGCTATTCCTGATGGTATGAAATCTAAATTCATCAACTTCTTAGGTATCAGAGAATCTGGTTTCAACCAGTAAATACCGTCATTTGCAGCTAGAATCACTCGATTATTATCATCGATTGTGATCGCTCTAGCCGAGTTCTTCGGTATACCGACAAATTCAATAGGATCTTCGAAATCTTTTAATAATACCTTGACGTATTTGGAATCGCATTCGAAAAATATATTCTCGTCAGCGTCCACAGCTAACATAAAGGCGCATGGCACGTTTTCTATTTTAGTTTTTTCGTTTTTCTTAACATCAATCGCGTAAACCAAGCTCTCTGGGAATAGAACGGCGTATAACATTTCGCTATTGACTGGTTTGAATAGCTGAGTTATATCTTCATCTTTAAAAGCAACGAAATTAGCTTTATCTGTTTTATTCAGTACAGTTAGACCCTCATCACTTGCGACGTAGACTTTATTGGTTTTGACGTCAACAGCTGCTGCTTGACCATTTATATTGTCAATTTTGATTGGTTCACCATTCCTCAGGATGTACTGATCCATTTTTGTTTGTACATCGTCATCCTGTAGTGTGTCTATGTCTATTAGAGTGAAATGAAGGTCTTTCGTGTTTGGGTTGATGACGAGGTTCGTTGGTAGACCTTTTATCGTCAAAATTGATTGTTTCGAGAAGTGGGTTCCGTCGTAGCTATAGGAACAGTTTTCTGCGTAAACGGATGTTATTGTGAGGAAGATCAATAATGGCAACATTTTGATTTCTGTAATAGAAAAAAAAACATATGTAAAAAATAGGTATTTTTGAGATGAGTTTTGAAGGGATTTGTGATTAGTGTTAATTCATTCGAGATCAAATAAAAATGTTTAATTATTTTATTTTAAATTGAACTTAATTTTTAAAATTGAATTTGAAATATGAATTAATCTGATAAAACTAAGTCTATCCAAGACTGGGAAATTAAATTTCATAACAAACGGTCGGAATAAAATTTATGTTTTTTTTTTATTTTCCATTGATAAGGATTCTCACATAATAAGAGAAATAGCTGTTATCAATAGTAATGTTTTGACCTTTCACATATCACGTTGACCTACTAAATAAAAATGGTAGTTTGGCTTCGTATAAATCTTTCGTATACTTTTTGCGTTTTTACACAAAACACTTTCATCTTGAAAACGTCCCTTTTCTAATTTTTTTATATAAAAGAAATAAAATAATTAAAATATAATTCGCTATAAAATCCATGTATAATGTGACACATAGCTCTTGTCTCTTAATTGTTATTAAATGTATTTTTTTTTAATTTAGAACAAATAAAGTCCAAGGGATACATGCAATAGTAATCTTAAATTTATTTGATGATTCTGTTTAAAAATAGAACTGCAAACATTAAATGAAAAATGATTTATATAAATTCGTATAATAAATTCTTAATTTAAATAAAAAAATATTTACTGTTAAATTTTATTATTAAAATTGCACTTATTACAGAAAAAAGAAAAATAATATTGACTTACATTGTTTTTTTTTTTTAAATTAATTCCTTTACTCCAAGACGTCACAGCGAACACTGGCGCGTAACAAAAAGAAAAACTTCTTATTCTCAAACGCACGAGTTCATTAAACTTATATCAATGTAGGGCGAAAAGATTGCCGAATTTTAATTATTTATTTGAATTTAATGTCTGTTTATAGTTGTTTATTTGTTTGTTGGTTTGTAAATGTTATTGTACGGGCCATTGGTCGCTATATAAGTGACTTTATAGGAAGGAAGGAGCCTTATAATGTGCGTGTCCATTGTTTTCATACGATATTATTAACTGTAGAATTTCGAATGATATATAAGTATGTTATATAAATTTAGTAGCTAGTGTATAATACTGTAGATTTCGATGCTGGCTAGAAAGTTAAGGGTCGGTTAATATTGTTTTTTTACGCAAAAGCCGAGTACAATTGACGATTTTGAGTACGATAGTAGAACAATGAGAAAATATTATTGTACTCATTTTTATGTCTGTTTCTAGAGTCTCAAGCTAACTCTTAAGTCAAATGTCATGAAAATCGGTTCAATTTCTTCATGATTGCAGGCAGATTTCTTAAGAGACAAATAGAATTATAATATTAGTCTGAACGTCTTTATTTTTTTTTTCTTAAGACAGCGGACAGATAAATGGTCGACCAGATAAGTAAGTGACCGTTAAGTGGTACATTGATATTGGCTATGACAAATGTATTAATACACTCATTGCATTGTATATGCATCTTTAACCAAGATTTTAAATATAGAATATTTATTTACTATACTAAAGATATCAAAATATTGACTGTCGTTTCTCAATATTTGATTGATGCATTTTTGTGACGTAATTTGCATAAACTAGTAACTGATGTTTCCTACACAGCGCACAGGCGTAAAAATTCTTCTGCCTTGATAATTTATTATACATGATAGGTACATAATCAAAATTCTTTAGACAATGTATACGCCTGTATACGCCTTTATAAGATGCTTACAGAAACCGTAAAAAAATAATAAAATTCAAAATTATAATGTAAAGAACGTTAATGTGCAATAAGATCACATATATATAGGGAGTTAATAAAGTTTTGAATTTGATATGCTTTAGGTTCTTTCTCATATTAAAAATTGTATTTTTTTATAAAATTAACAAAACCTATCCGCTTAGTTTCTTCGCTGGTTCTTCTCAGGTCTGAGTTGTTTCATTCAGAACTGGTGTTAGATTTTATGTGAGATGCTATCTATTGAATAAAGCTTGACTTTGAGAGATAGGTGATACAAAAAAATATAATTACTATTTGGCGATAGAAAAATAAGTTGATGGTAACAATACGGGATTGCATAAACCAAATAACGATATAAAATCTATATAAGAACATATGTCTGTGTATCTGTTTGAGATGATTAGACTTCAACACTATTTGGCCATCATCGTGAAAAGTGAAACACTTATATATGTATGTATGTATAAATGTATATTTTGTTAGCCTACCTATAAACTATAATAATATATTTTAGCGAGTAGTGTATCGGATAATAGATTACAAATAAATTTAAACACTGCAACACATATCAGGGGACCAATTCTACTAAAAATTTGTCACTCAATTGCAATCGGCGAGATCATCACCGTTTATTCGTTTTCTTATTCTTTAATTAATTTATTTAATATTTACTTAATGGTTAACAATTAAGTTTGGTTTTGACATGAAGCTATTTGTTAACATCATGTGTTCGCTCCAAAAATTGCAATAGTTCGTATGGTAATCGTTATAATTTAGTAGAATTCTGCCCCCGATAGTAATTGATGAGACCAGTGGAGGAAGGTGTCATCAAACAACAAAAAGATGGCGTAAGTGTATACTCACGGGAGGGAGTTGATGTGTAAACATCTGAGCTCATGTAGCAATTACACATTAATGTACTGACAATAACAAATCTTATGTCATCTGACTCACGAAATCTTGGGCTGACGTCATTTGATGCTTGAAATCTTACGCTTATTCGTTTGACGCTTGAAGTCTCAGTTAGTCTACCGTCGTGTACCGAGCGCTAAGATATATAAAAATTAAAAGATGACTTTAATAATTTTTTTTTGAGTTGGTTTATTAGTCGTATAGAGGCCATTCATCCATTACTTTTGTAAATTTCTTTTGTGATTTAAGATGTTCATTTATGTAACAAATTCGAACAGTTCAAGACAAACTTAATCCACTTATGTAATTTATAAATTATAAATAAAATGGACATATGCACTGATATACTTGTGTTATATAACGCAAGGACTTGCGGTCTAGTTGTGGTTTCCTATCAACTGATAGTGTGTTTTGAAATAATATTACAATATTCAATTCTTCACAGAACTGACTGACTGTTGAAACTAGTTCACAAGTTAGTGATGGGTTTATTCATTTTATTATAGGAAGGCACACTGGTAAAATTTGTCGATAATCACAGTTTATTGGGTGTTACGACCCGCAAAAAATATAAATATACCAAGTATAGCTTTTTGCTAGAAGAAACAGCTAGAGGATGGACTGTTAAAGATAAAACAAATTTGTTATTATATAGTATTTGAAGTAAGAGAAAAATGTTAAAAATTCAATTGATTCTTTTTTTTTACAATTTATAGAGATGTTTTGTGAATGCAGGGATATCGAAGGAGGCTTTTTATTCATTATATTCTTATTAATTATACGCGGGTAAAACCGCGGGGCACAGCTAGTTGACTGTAATAATATCTCTCTCCATTCATTCCTGAAGATCGTGGTCGTAGTAGTGAAAGCTTCATCCGTCGGTGGCCTCATCGTCAAGCTCATAAAAATAATACGAATACATTCAGTTGCTTAAAATAAATAAAACATTGACTTTTATTAATGAAATACATATATTTTTACTCTCTAACATGATTTGTGATTCGAACAGAGCTCTTCGATATAACAATCTTATAATTTAACATCTAGATTCTAAACCAATCGAAACTCAGCTCGAGTGATAAATTCTTACTCGAGTTGTAAGGAGTGTATGTAGTTTACTCGAGTGACTCGAAAACTCGAGTACAACTCGAGTGACGTCATAAAATTACTCGAGTGACCGAGTCACAAAATCCTACTCGAGTCGCATCACTAATCTAGACCACTTCACTTGATATATCCAATATACATAACCTATATTAAAACCGTCGCAGTCGAGTAAATGAACAATGAAAACGGTCAACACATGTATCGTTCACGGTTAACTGCAAATTGCGTGTTAAATGTTGTATAATTCATAATTACGTTATATAATAAACGCTTCTACTTCATACGAATGTATTGGATTGATAAGTGAAATTTAGTGAAAAAACTAATGTTTCATGTGCGTTTAATCAACGTGCGAAATTAATATAAGCGATCTTATATGTATCAAGCGATTGATATTAAATCAAACAACGTCCTAATGAAATTTAACTGTCTGTCTGTTCATTACTGTTATCAGTCAATTTATTTCATGCAAATCTTAATATAATAACAAAAGCCGAGATGGCCCAGTGTTCGTTCTTACACGAATGAATCTTAACCGATGATTTCGGGTTCAAGCCCGTGCAAGGACCACTGAATTTCATGTGCTTAATTTGTGATTATTATTCATCTCATACTTGAAGGTGAATGAAAATATCGTGAGGAAACCTGCATGTGTCAAATTTCACTGAAATTTTGTCACATGTGTATTCCACCAACCCGCATTGGAGCAGCGTGGTAGAATAACCTCCAAACATTCTGCTCAAAAGAGGAGGAAGAGGCGTTAGTCCAGCAGTGAGACATTCACAGGCTGTTAAACTTTAATATCATGCGATCCTAGTAACGTTAAAAATATATCAATAACATATTACTTTATTGTAATATACGGTAAAGAGCTAAATGTTTGTTAGTCCAGTTACCGAAAATTAAGAACAAACACTTCTATCGTTTTTTTTATTTATTTTAAAAATAATATAAGCAAACGTATAGGTAGGTGGACGAGCATATGGGCCAACTGATGGTAAGTAACCAACGCCCATAGACAATGGCATTGTAAGAAATGTTAACCATCGCTTACATCACCAATGCGCCACCAACCTTAGGAACTAAGATGTTATGTTCCTTGTGCCTGTAATTACAATGACTCACTCACTCTTTAAACCGGAACACAACAATACCAAGTACTGATTTGCGGTAGAATATTTGATGAGTGGGTGGTATCTACCCAGACCAGCAAGCAAAACGCATCGTTTCTTAAAAATACTAATTGTAAATTAGAGCTAATTGTAAACTAAATAGTAAAATAAATTAATTTACAATTTATCTTAAATGAGTTCTTGCTAATTAATAGTTTTATATTAATATTATTTCGTTTTCATTTCAGATTCCCAAATGGATTCATTTGAAATATTTAGCAGATTTCTTGTAACTTCCATTCTACTTTTTACGTACACGACATCTCTGAGCATTAAAGATAATCTGTACCCTTCAGTGTTTACATCCGAACAAGTTATCTTTTCATCGAGTTACAATATAACTAAGCTATTAGTACCATCAGATGGCACCACATATTTTCTAGATGACCTCACAGATCTACCATCTGTATTTTTTACAATAAACGATTCAAGATTAGACGGTGGTAGTTGTATATATGTGTTGGAGGACTTAGCTGCTTATGAAATACTCGAAGGAGGACGAGATTCAACTTCTGATTACAGTGAAGACAAGACAGTTTACTTCGGTTCTAAAGATGGCGTGTATAAATACGACCGTGAAAGTTTATCAGCTAAGAAATACGGACCGTTTCGCGATGACATCATTCAAATCCAAAAAGCAAATGGAAGCGACGCATTATACTATTTGACATCAAATAATAAATTATTTAAATTGGAAAAGAATGGTACGATTCGAACAAAAGTACAAGCAGTTACTTGTGCACTAGAATTTGTTTTAGATACATCGAACAATATATACTTCACAGCCTGTGTGGATGGTTTGCCACGTATAATTAAATCAGATGGAAATTTGGTAACTTATACAGCTAGTGTCACAGATGATATAAAAGAAATACATCTTCTACGTCCAGCTTTCATAATGGTGGAAAGTGTACCATTTTTCGGCGATGGTAATCTATATATGTTGTATGCGAATGGAACGAGTGAGAAGAAAGATCTTTATATTAACAAACGGCCATCAGCATATAGTATTGATGCAGCTTTATATATGGTCGCGGCGTTGGATGGAAAGATATATGAGTATAATGTTATGGAAGCTATGCTGAAATCAATGTTCGGTTTTACTTCCAGCTGGTCGACAGATCTTAGTAAAATTGTCATGTCTATTATAGAAACCACTAAAGATGGTATTTATAATTGGAATTCGGTTTGAATGCAATCTTAATATAACATTTTAGTAAAAATATCATAATAATTTACTTTTAAGTATATTTAAGGTATAGTGCTTAACAATTTTAATGTATATTGAGACATAGAGAAATAATTATATAATGCATCATTTTAAATGTTTTTTATTACTTCATAATTGTATTAAAATATAGATTGTGTTGTGTTCATTAGTAACCATTTCATTTCATTAGTAACAATTTAAGCACGTTGACGATATGTTTTAATTTTGCTTGCAAGTGATCGAATATCTCCGTCTTTTTTGTGTAGGAAATTTTTCAATTCGTCGAACATAGTAGTACCTAAGAACATAGTCAAGATATTGTATTCGTAAATTTTCTTCTCAAAAGCATAATATTGGAGCAGGGCAGCTTCTGGGGCATAAGCTGAAGGCTTGGCTTTGGGCTTGAATTCAATTCCAGACTGTTCACTTGTACCGTTAGCGTGGATGACATAAACGGTGTTATCAACAATTATAGGAACACTATCTTCTAACGTGAATGGTGGCTTGATAAGATTTACGCTGCTTGGATTTTCTGGGAGACCTTCAATTTTCTTAATGCCATCAGCTGTGCGGACGTATGCTTGCTTATCATCCGAGTAAAAGTAAATGTTATTAGAATAATCCAAGACTATTTGTTTTGCATTAACCACGTCATCTAATTTCACCTTTGTCTTTCCACCGTTTGACACACTGAACAATTCATGATTAGCCGTAAGAATATATATTACATCACCGGATTTTTCTTTTGCAATACCAATTATATTGTCATCGACTGTACCGTATTTATCAGCAGAGTTATTATTTTTATTGTAAACATATATTCCGTCTTCAGCCCCGAAGAAGACTAATTTGCTGCTATCACCGGATGCAGCAGCGTCTCTACCATGCTCCAAAAGCTTTGTTGCCTTTCCGTCTTTAAAAACATATAGACCTTGGTCTACTCGATTACCGTTTGAATCAACATCAGCTTCTACAAAAAATAATATTCCTTCTGAATCAGTTTCATCCGAACTCGAATTAGATTCCGATGAGGATGAATCATCTTCATCGAAGTTAAGGCTGTTTATGGGTAGAAGTATATTAACAATTTCATGTTCAGCCTGGTATTTGATGTGTTTTGTTAGGAACATGCTCTTGGTTATCAAAATATTCACATCCTCTACATTGTCAGGTGTGGGAACTCCAAATACACATCCAATCAGCGATAAAACCGTGACAGCAGGTACAATCCTCATTGTGATATCTGTAAATGAAAACAAAGTATTAATAAATTTAAATATATTGAAACTAAAATAATATAATTGTTACCAGTTTTGGAACGAAGTTCTTATACGCTATACGAAGGCTTACAGGAGAGTGAAATGGCAATGTCAGAAACGCAATTGCTTCTGGAGGTAGGATCTATGCCGAATTGACGCACGCTAAACGAACGATCGTAAACTGTATAGTGCGCCTATCATTTATTTATTAACTAAGTTAATAACAAGTTTAATGAAATATTTTATATGTATATAAGTTTATATACAAACTTGGTAATATAAGTTTGTATATAAACATATATATATATATATATATATACAGGGTGTAACAAAATTCGTGTCCGACCCGTGAAGTGGTTGTTAGGTACCGTGAGAAGCACTATTATCGTGTCACACATACGCATAACACACTTGGACTATTTATCGGAACTATAGTTTTTAGAAATATCAAGTAAATAAAGGATCGAATATGAGGCATATCGTAAAACTTTTGTTGTTTTGTATATCGACGAAAATGAAAATCACACCTACAATTGCTTAAATTAGGCTTTTTTTATGTATGGAAGTTTTAATAATAATTGATATTAATTAAAGCATAAAGAGCAATTTAAAACTTACCGGCCGAGGTGTTACTTAAAACTGACACAAATTATTATTTCATTGACTTATTACATACTGATAACTTGTGAATGTAATCTTATCATAAGGTCAGAAATAAAAACTTTAGTTTTTAGTTTTTTAATTAAGCAAACGATAATTCAGTGGTGCTTGCTCAACTTTGAACTGACGGTTTTCGCCTAAAGTTTGCTTGAAAAATCACTACATCACTATCACTACATCACTACATATTATAAAACAAAGTCCCCCGAGTTTTCTGTCTGTCTGTATGAACGCGATGAACAAAAAAACTACTGAACGGATTTTCATACGGTTTTCACCAATAGATAAAGTGATTCAATAGGGAGGTTTACGTGTATAATTCATTAATATTTTCTGTAAATTTGTTGAAATATGACGATAATTGTTGAAGAAGACGGAAAAAAACGAGACGATTGGGAGCTTTCATCGAAAACGCTGTAAAATCCCTTTGAATTGTAACAAAATAATGTATGGGGAAATTGTTCCCCTTTCATAGATCTACAGAAAAGTCCGCGATGGCATATGTCTATCTTTTAAGGATAGCTAACTATACCCACTTTAATTTTTTTTTTAAATGGTTAAAATATAATGTGATAATTGGATAGCTATAAAAACGGATATGATATTAATCCTTATCAATTTAATTAGGTTATTTACTTTAAACATTTCATGTATATTATAATTGCCTTTTACACAACCCAGTTGTAAACTGAAATCACTGTATGGGATGGCACTGGCCCCTAAGACACGGGCCTTCCTAGTTTAGGGTGCCAGGGTACCTATGAATGGATGTACAAAAACAATTACAATATTTACTCTGCTACTCGAGCGAAGCCGGGGCGGGTCGCTAGTTTTGAATAAATCAATCAGAGTAGCAGGGCCTTTATAACTTTAAGGGACTTAAGATTTAACATATATTACATAAGCATATTTTACTATATTTCTTCTTTAAATTATTTTGTACATTGTGTTTTATTTAAATGCATATTTCTTGATACACATTTTGATTATTACTAGCGATCGCCCAGTGGTCGAAATACGACCATAATATAACAATCTTAATATAACATTTTAGTAAAAATATCATAATAATTTACTTATAAGTATATTTAAGATATAGTGCTTAACAATTTTAATGTATGTTTAGATATAGAGAAATAATGATAGAACGCATCATGTTAAATATTTTTTATTACTTCATAATTGTATTAAAATATAGATTGTGTTGTATTCATTAGTAACCATTTCATTTCATTAGTAACAATTTAAGCACGTTGACGATATTTTCTACTTTTTGATGCGAGTGATCGAAAGTCATTTTTATCGCTTTTTTTGTTTAGGTAACTTTTCAATTCGTCTAACAATGTACCTAAAAATATAGTCAAGACATTGTATTCATAAATTTTCTTATCATAAGCATAATATTGGAGCAGGGCAGCTTCTGGGGCATAAGCTGAAGGCTTGGCTTTGGGCTTGAATTCAATTCCAGACTGTTCACTTGTACCATTAGCGTGGATGATATAAACGGTGTTATCAACAATAAAAGGAACACTATTTTCTAACATGAATGGTGGCTTGATAAGATTTACGCTGCTTGGATTTTCTGGGAGACCTTCAATTTTCTTAATGCCATCAGCTGTGCGGACGTATGCTTGCTTATCATCCGAGTAAAAGTAAATGTTATTAGAATAATCCAAGACTATTTGTTTTGCGTTAACCACGTCATCTAATTTCACCTTTGTCTTTCCACCGTTTGACACACTGAACAATTCATGATTAGCCGTTAGAATATATATTACATCACCGGATTTTTCTTTTGCAATACCAATTATATTGTCATCGACTGTACCGTATTTATCAGCAGAGTTATTCTTTTTATCGTAAACATATATTCCGTCTTCAGCCCCGAAGAAGACTAATTTGCTGCTATCACCGGATGCAGCAGCGTCTCTACCATGCTCCAATAGCTTTGTTGCCTTTCCGTCTTTAAGAACATACAGACCTTGGTCTACTCGATTACCGTTTGAATCAACATCAGCTTCTACAAAAAATAATATTACTTCTGAATCAGTTTCATCCGAACTCGAATTAGATTCCGATGAAGATGAATCATCTTCATCGAAGTTAAGGCTGTTTATGGGTAGAAGTAAATTAACAATATCATGTTCAGCCTGGTATTTGATGTATTCTGTTGGGTACATGCTCTTGGTTATCAATAGATTTTCATCATCTCCTTTGTTAGATGTGGGAGCTGCCAACACGCAGCCTATCAGCGATAAAACCGTGACAACAGTTACAATCTTCATTATGATATCTGTAAATGAAAACAAAATATTTTTATAACATTATCTTCTACGTTACATAACTATCTTGAATATATATTATCATCAATTGAAATAACAACAATTGTAAGCGTTATTTATTTGTAAATATAAGTATAGTTTTTATAAAATGTGTTTTTCCTATATAGATATATGTATATGTTATGCATGTTTATTATACTTTTATCATCAATATTAATTATCATTACTGTTATTACTAAATAGTATGTCGATTTTAATGTATGTATATAATTACTTATATACATAACAACAATGTTACGTAACAAATTTTATATTATGAATATTTTATCTATATTTTTTAACCCGAGTCATAAATGCTTCAAATTTTTTTTTGTTGGTAGAATTTCATCGATATACAAAACTAAATTAAAAAGTAAATAATGGAATATAATAATAGTAATGCCAAATTGCAATGTGTGAAAAACTATCATCGCGCCACACACACGCATAGCACACGTCGAACATTTAACTACTACTACTCTCCCAGGCACATGGATGAGAGCTGCTGACGATAGAGAGGAATGGAGGAAGTTGGAGGAGGCCTTTTGGCATTAAGGGGCATACAGACAGAGTTGTTAAGCATTAAGTTAAGCGAAAATATGAGAAATGTAATATATAAGTTAAAATGTTAGTTATTGAACAAAAGTTACTGTCTGAAATAAGGCTATTATTATTATTATACTACTCTCCCATCGGCCGCAGCGTCACGATATACAGCTTATAACCCGGGCTGAATTTAGAGATCTGGAGACCCAGGGGCAAAAAAAGAACATTTGTCTTCAGTCATGTTTTACTTTTAGCGAAAAAAATATATTATTTTATCAACATAATTATGTTTTACTGGTGGTAGAACTTTGTGCAAGCTCGTCTGGGTAGGTATCACCCACTCATCAGATATTCTACCGCAAAACAGCAGTACTTGGTACGGCTGTGTTCCGGTTTGAAGGGTGAGTGAGCCAGTGTAATTACAGCCTAGGGACTTAACATCTTGGTTCCCTAGATTGGAGGCGCATTGGCGACGTAAGCGATGGTTAACATCTCCTTCAATGCCAAAATCCATGGGCGGTGATGACCACTTACCATCAGCTGGCCCATTTGCTAGTCCGTCTACCTATTTTATCTAAAAGAGATATACAATATTTGGAATTATATTGTTTACTCTTCGGTAATGTGATATTTAGAAACGTCTAGTAAATAAAGGATAGATGATAGGTAAAATATAATAATACTTATAATATCAATTTGTTTTCGACGAAGCGGTCAAATGTCAAATGTGACGCTGATAAGAAATGATT
Organism: Nymphalis c-album; assembly: GCA_963151315.1. Classification (NCBI taxonomy): domain Eukaryota; kingdom Metazoa; phylum Arthropoda; class Insecta; order Lepidoptera; family Nymphalidae; genus Nymphalis; species Nymphalis c-album. Next base: position 1,537,494 of record OY720612.1, read on the forward strand.
ATACGTTATTATAAAACATCTGTACATACCTATGTACAAACAAATTATAAATAATAGGTATAAATATAAAATGATTATTAAAATTTTAATTAAACTATCAAAACAATATGTTGTTCGAATAATAAATAAGTTCAAAACTGGGCTTAATGCTTTCCCTTTTTGAGGAGAAGGTTTGAAGCTTCCACCACGCTGTTCCAATCCGAGTAGAACACATATGTGGTAGGTTTTCATCGGACACATGCAAGTCCCTCACGATGTTTTCCTTCGTAGCCAAATACGAGAAAAACACAGATTAAAGACATGAAAATTCAGTGGAATTTTAGACGTCATAAATAAAAATTTGAACAAAACAAAAACCGACTTCATAGGAAAAACAAATTAATATGCACTAAAAAGTAAAAAAATAATTGCGTATTCTTCTATAATTTGATAATTAACTTACTATTTTCTACTCAACAATATGTAGGACGAATGTGTAGTGTGGTTGATAATTTATTTACAATTATTGTTACTTTTGGAGTCGATGTCAGCCAAGATGGGTTTATAACTACATACATAGTTAGTTATAGGTGAGATGTGCTTGTGTCGCACGCGCAACTTAACGAGGCGAATAAAAGTCAATTTGTAATGTGTATGTTTTTGTTTGTTTTTAAAAGATTCCCGTATTATTATTGCTAGGTATATTATAGTGTTTCCTTAGCTGACATCGACTCCAAAAATAACAATAATTGTAAATAAATTATCAACCACACTACACATTCGTCCTACATATTGTTGAGTAGAAAATAGTAAGTTAATTATCAAATTATAGAAGAATACGCAATTATTTTTTTACTTTTTAGTGCATATTAATTTGTTTTTCCTATGAAGTCGGTTTTTGTTTTGTTAAAATTTTTATTTATTTTTCGATTTTTAGTGAATCTGAAGTACACTCACTAATTTGTAGAATATGGGTAGACCTACTAAACGTGCAGCTCATATGAGACAGCGCCGTTTATATTATTATTTAAATATATTAATCTAAAACAGTGAAACGTAAAGAAACATGCATTTTGGTACTGAATTAATAAATATTAGTTAATATGGTTAAATGTATGAATATAAATTAACATGTTTTGATTAAATAGATTTAGTTGGTGGGGTAATTTAGTTGGGCAGCCATAACATAATCAAATAGTTATTTCTAGTAATAATTAAATAAACTGTATGTTTATAGATGTTGCGTTATACCATTCTTCACTATAAAATATGACGGAATGTCTGTATATTAAAAAAAGGGGAAGTATCTATATTATCCTAACTAATATTATAATTGCGAAAGTAAGTTTGTTTGTGACGCTTTCACGCATGTTTATGCGTGTAGTGGTTTCACTAAGCCGATTTAAAAAAATCTTTCACCAATGGAAAGCTACATTATCAGGGAGTAACATAGGCTACATTTTGTCCCCATATTCCCACGGGACCGGGAACTACGCGGGTGAAACCGCGGGAAAAACACTAGTAATCAATATATAAATATACATAAATATAACATGTATATAAGTATGTATATACATGTATGTACTTATACGATATATTATATAATTTTCAAAATTGGTCTCAACTTTTAGTAGATGTTCAAATATGTTTCAATTACAAACATAACATATATACTAATGCTTACATGCATAACTCATATTATAAAGAGGAAAGATTTGATTTTTGTTTGATTTTTTATTACGATTTAAATCAAAAACTACTCGACCGATTTTAAAAATTCTTTCACCCTTAGAAAGCTACGTCTTTACCAAGTAACATAGGCTATATTATATTTTCAAAAACTTATAGATCCCTTCTTAAAATGGAGCAATGTAACCCAACGTATTTAACTGTTGCCTATAAAAGTTATTATTTCGCGTGCGCTGCGAAAACTATTGACGGTATATAAAGAAGTGTTTTATACAATAGTACTACAAGTACTTGATTATAACGATGTTATGGTAGGTGAATGATAAATCTAGATAGCCTATATAAGATTCGGTCGTGTATCGTTAATTTGCTACTAAGAATTGAAGATTTCCGTTACTTTGTCATGGATCCTATAATCAGAATCTAACCAAACTATCATCAAACAACCCTTGAAGTATACTCTTTCCAATAAAAAAAAATCATCGAAATCCGTTGAATAGAAATCGAGTTATTCGTCCATTTGTCGCGCACATACCTCATGCAAATTTACGACTTATATGGTTTTCTCATGGATTCCACTGTCAAAACTGGACCAAAAAAAAATGGGACCAATGGGAAAGCAAACCCTTTCAAATAAAAAAAAATCATCGAAATCGATTCATCCAGTCGAAAGTTATGAGGTAACAACACCAAAAAAAAAAAAAAAAAAACATACAGACGAATTGATAACCTCCTCCTTTTTTTGAAGTCGGTTAAAAATACATTTTTTAGTAAACTAATTTTAATAAGAATAGAATTAAAAGCACCCAATTTATTAGGTGTTTGGAATATTATTCTTAGGAAAACATTAGTACTTCGGCAATTTAAATATACAAATTTTTTAGTGATTCTTTCAAACTTAATTAGTCATAATTTTTGAGCCCGTTTTGATTTAATTTAGCGTGTAACGATGAGGTCAACAAAAAGGCTGCCTGTAAAGGCCCCTTAAAAATATTAAGAATAATAATAATAATAATAAATATAATTTGAGCAAAATTTTCATAGAATCTCCAACCGTGAGAGTGATTATAATTTTCTTTTGTTGGTAAGCATTTTGGACGGTCAGTCATCACCACCGCGAATAGATATTGGCGACGTAATAATAACTATTCCTTAGATCGCAAATGCGCCACCAACCTTTTGAACTAAGGTATTATGTTTCTTGTGTCTGTAATTACTGGATCACTTGATACCGAAACGCAACGAAAAACAAAACAAAAACTTTACATTTATAATAATAGCAACTAAATAGTGTTCGTGGTCAAAAAAACAATAGTTTCAAAATGAAAATCAAGCACTTTTGAGACACATGTAATTTACGCTTCACGGCAATAGTCTAAATAAAAAGCAAAGCGAAGCAACTTATTTACTGACATTATATACTAAAACCGACAAAGGCTACATTTTCTGGTGTAACTTTTATATATATATTAGCACTGTTTGTCACAATAAGTATATTAAAATAAACGAATTAAAATTACAACGATTTGATAACACGCTTTTTAATTACTACGGTAATTAGAAAACTATTAAAAACGAAAGATAGATATAGACCAGATCTAAGCATAAAGGCATTTCATTATAAAGTATTGAAGTTTTAAAGATAATCAATATTAATTTAAGCAAAATTAATAAACACTTACCGGCCGAGGTGTTACTTAAAACTGACACAAATAATTATTTCATAGAGTATTATATACTGATAACTTGAACGCATTCTTATCTTGTCGGTAAAGACAAGTTCTAAAGACAGTTTCTAGTTTCCTAAACAATTGTGTGGCGTTCTCTTATAATAACAGCTCGTAAATCCCACTGCTTGGCTGTCCCTCTCCTTATTGAGGAACAGAGGCGGATTTACCGGCAGGCTGAGTAGGGCCCGGCCTAGGGCGGCAGTTTTTTGGGGCGGCAATTCTGGGATTTTTATTACATAATTTGTTTATTATATTTCTTCGTTCATTTATTTTTATACGTATTGTTGTGTGTGACTGTCTCGTTGGTCTAGTGGCTAGATATAAGGCCTCTGACCCGGAGATCTTAGGTTCAATTTCCAGGTCGGCCCAATTAAAAGTTACGAGTATTGTGTTTTTCTGTCAGAAAGTTCTCAGTAGCAGCTCGGAGTCTGGAAGTTAGAAGTGCGTACACTCCCGTGCCTTGGAAAGCACGTACAGCCGTTGGCCCTGTGCCTGAACTAATTCCGGTCGTGTTGGATTGCCGTCCCATCGAATTTTGAGAGCTAGAGAATAGAGAGTGCACCTGTGTTTGCGCACATACTTGTGCACTATAATATCTCCTGCGCAGTTGGCTAATTGATCTCCTGAGATGATTGATTGAGATTGGTCGCCGTGACGAAATCGGTCAGGGTATTATTATTATTATTATTATCCATATTGTTTTACTTGCATGCATATTTCTTGTTACACATTTTTATTATTATTATTTTATCGATATGCTTAATTTTGTTTTAAATTGGAGTAAACGAAACTAGAGTTGTACTTAACATTACATGTAAATTGTACATTTAACGGTGCAGCAAACTTCCATATTTTAGAGTAAAACAGCCAGCTCGCTTTCCCCAAGCAGTAATTGGCCCACACTTTGGCTTAAAATTGCGAAAAATGTATATCGATAGCCCATCAGTGGGACATTAACATACTGTTATATACTTACTAGCAATAAGAAAACACGGCTATTAGTTAGTGAGTTAACTACTAAGTTTGTCTACTCTTCTGTCATGGCTAGTCACAAGTATGCCAAGCTCTAGCTCGCGTCGCGTAATTCTTATTATCTACAAAAGTTTTTAGTAAAAAAAAATACTAGATTTAATATTTCATTAAATAATTTATTTAAACTTTACATAATTGTTATATGATTTTTTAAGCATTCTTTTCAATTAGTAAAAGAAACGAAACGTTCGTGTGCGACACCGCGGAGTTTCTGAGTTTATGGTGCAATAAGTTCCAGAGCTGAATGTGGCTTTTCTCAAGAGTCTCATCGTAAAGATTCACTTCATAAATGTTGTTATGGTACGCATAATAGTGTACGAATATTGCATCTGGGGCGTATGCCGAAGATTTAGATTTCGTTTCGAAGTCAATACAACAGTAGCGACTTGTGCCATTAGCATAAACTATGTAAAGGGAGTCATCAACTTCGAAAGGAACTGCTTCAAATTCACGTAAAAATATAGTCGGTTTCAAAAAATTTACGCTTCCAGGATTATTCGGAAGTCCTTCGATTTTCTTAACACCATCAACTGTTCGGACGTACACTTGCTTATCATCCGAGTAAAAGTAAATATTTTTATAAAAATCCATCTGAAATTGTCTCGCTTTAACGACGCCATTTATTTTTTCTTCTTCATTCCACGGCTCGTTACTTTGTACAATTCACGATTCTCTGTCAGAATGTAAATTACATCACCCGTGCTCTCCACCACTATACCAATAATACTGTCATCAACTGCTCCGTATTTAACAGTGCATTTTTTTTCATGGTCGTAAATATAAATTCCGTCTTTAGTTCCAAAAAAAACTAATTTGCTTAAGTCTCTAGATGCGGCTATATCACTACCATGCTTTAAGAGTTTAGTTGCCTTTCCATCTTTGATTACATATGTGCCTTGTTCAACGAGATTACCATTAGAGTCTGTATCAGCTTCTACGAAGAAGAACAATAAACGTGGTTTAAGTCCATTATTTATAAGATCATATTAAGGTGTTAGAAATTCAGCTGAGTTCAATCCATTAAAAGGAACTAGTATCTTCACAATTTCATGATTTCCTGAGTATATGGTATTTTTAGAAAACATGTCCTTGGTGATTGTGATTGTTTTTCTAACATTGCTGGAGTGGGAAGCGCTAAATGTCAGGTTCATCAGCGTCAACGTCGACAAAATCATTAAACTCCTCATTGTTTTGGGTGGATCTGTTAAATATTATTTGTTAAATATTGCCTGCTCATTTTCAAATTAATTTACACTAGCTTAAAATATAGACATTTATATCAAAATAAAAAATATCGACTATATCATCATCATTTTGTTATTATTATTAGTTACTAAAGCAAAATGGGGATCCGTTTCCGGTCTTGAAAGTGTCAACAGGTCTGTACTGCTCGTCCAGCAGCATGTTTTCAAGATCAACTCACTAAAAGTGAAGCTCATTCGACATCCCGATTTGAGGTTAGAAATTCAACATCATCTTTTTAATCAGCATTTAACGTCAACTTGGCAGCCGGTAAAATAAACAACAACACGACTGTCAATGTGAAACTGTCAGTTGGATAGGTACAGGCCCCTCTTTCCCATTGGGAATTCTGGGCACGTGCCCCGCTCCATCGATTGGGGCCCCCTAATCGCTGTCAGAACATCAGAACCCCATACCTTAATGTGCCCAGGGCCTCCAATAAAGGTTTAAGACGGCCCCGGATAGGTAGACAACTAACTTGAGTGTTACCAATACAAAAAAATCGCATTAACATTCACAATTCGATTTGGAAACATGGATGATCAATTTCAATTATTATTCGATAAAATGAAGATAGAAATGCAGAAACAGACCAATGACCTAAAAGGATCTCTTACGAAAAAATGGATCGGATAGATGAAAAACTAACTCCTATGGTTGAGGAATGAAACTGAAACAAAAAGTTTGTAACCTGAAAAAAGAGATAGAATATTTTAAAAAAGAAAAGTAACAGTAACATCGTTATTTATGGTTTGGAAGGAAATGAGTAATCAATATTTGAGCTGTTCCAAGCTGTTAAGGAGATTTTTAAAAGAGACTTAAATTTATCTGTGGAAGAAAATGAAGCGAACAGACTATACCGTCTAGGAAAAAATAAAATCGAGAACAAACATTGATCTGTGCTATTCTCATTTACAAACGGGTGGAAAAAGCCCAAGTTATACAGAGTAAAATAAATAAAATGGAATTTATATATCAGAAGACTATTCTAAGGAAGTCATAGAAAAGAGAAAGGCTTTGATACCACAGCTACTACAGGAAAAGAAAAAGTGAAATGTTGCTTCTTCTAATTTATATCTAATTAATATCTCATTATTTTATCACTATATATTTAAATGAAATAAACTAATGACTTATATTATTCAGTATCCGCAGATCGACAAGCAAGTTAGTGATTGTTTCGTTGTAAAACTATTATTTTTATATTTAAACTAAAATAGGTGGTATAACGGAATATATTGTAAGTTTTTTTGAATTTTAAAATTACCATTTACCATACCATTATAACCATTTCGACAGAAATATCCCTTTTTTTTTTTTTTTTTTTTTATTGTATAGGAAGGCGGACGAGCATATGGGCCACCTGATGGTAAGTGGTCACCAACGCCCATAGACAATGACATTGTAAGAAATGTTAACCATCGCTTACATCGCCAATGCGCCACCAACCTTGGGAACTAAGATGTTATGTCCCTTGTGCCTGTAATTACACTGGCTCACTCACCCTTCAAACCGGAACACAGCAATACAAAGTACTGCTGTTTTGCGGCAGAATATCTGATGAGTGGGTGGTACCTACCCAGACGAGCTTGCACAAAGCTCTTTTATGGAACTTTATACTATATCCATGTAAAGACACAAGTTAAAGAAAGTGTTAATTCTCGCTACTGCGCCTTAAAATACGTGTGACGACTATTGGATCATGAAAGTTGTGCGTTAAAATTTCAAAAGTTTTAATAAAAAATTTAAAAATCTGTCTCGTTTTTCTCCTAAAACTCAAAAACAATTACAGTTAGAGAAGTTAATAAGGTCCTCCAGACCGATTCGGCCACGGCGGCCAATCTCAAGAGAGATTAGCCAACTGCGCAGGAGATATTATAGTGCACAAGCGTGTGCGCAAACACAGGTGCACTCTCTTTTCCTTAGCTCTCATAATCCGATGGGACGGCAATCCGACACGACCGGAAAGAGTTCAGGCGCAGGACCAACGGCTTAACGTGCTTTCCGAGGCACGGGAGTGTACCACACTTCCAACTTCCAGACTCCGGGCTGCTACTGAGAATTTTCTGACAGAAAACCGCAATAACTATTTATTTGCCCGACCTGGGAATTGAACCCAGGACCACCGCGTCTGCGGCCTTATATCAAGCCACTAGACCAACGAGGCAGTCGACGAGGTCAACGAGGTCAACGAGGAGTTATAGAAGTTAATGCTTTATCAAAACTAGTTATCTAGAAGCGGAAGGAAAAAATAATCCTCCATTCGTATACTCCATAAAAAAATATAATTGTATTTTTGACGTGACAACGTCTAATAGATCGATGATAGCTGGCTGCATGCCATATGATCTCTATCACTCGATTGCATCAATGTTTTGTTATGACGTTGTCACGTTAAGCTATCGTCCGTAAACTTTACAGACAACCATTTTTTTGTGTTCGTTAGTTCAGACTACGTCTGACTAACGAAGTCCTCACATGTGGCTAATACTTAAAACTTGTATCTACTGTTCCTATCTCTACAATAATGCGTTATTCTGTTCTATCTTACAGATCTTACAATGAGGTTTTTATTGAAATTGACGCTGTTGTCGTTGGTCAATTTGACGTTTGCCTCTCCCACCTCAAGCAACGATGGGAACACACTCACAATCACCAAGAACATATTTTCTAATCATACCATCATATACTCAGGAAATCATGAAATTGTATACTTACTAGTACCACTCAATGGGTTAAACTATGTTGACGATTATCTTAAATATAAAAAATTTAAGCAAAATTCATTAGTATTTTTTGTAGAAGCTGATACTGATTCCAATGGTGATTACGTTGAGCAAGGCATATATGTAATCAAAGATGGAAAGGCAACTAAACTCTTAGAGCATGGTAGAGATATAGCCGCATCTAGAGACTTAAGCAAATTAGTTTTCTTTGGAACTAAAGACGGCATTTATGTGTACGACCATGAATTAAATTCAGCTGCTAAATACGGAGCTGTTGATGACAGTATTATTGGTATAGTGGTGGAGAAAACCGGTGATGTAATTTACATTCTGACGGAGGATCGTGAATTGTTTAAAGTAACGAACGGTGGAACGAAAAAAGAAAAAATAAATTACGTCGTTAACGCGAGACAAGTTGAGATGGATCTTTCAAACAATATTTACTTTTACTCGGATGATAAGCAAGTGTACGTCCGAACAGTTGATGGTGTTAAGAAAATCGAAGGTCTACCGAATAATCCTGGAAGCGTAAATTTATTGAAACCGACTATATTTATATTCGAATTTGAAGCAGTTCCCTTCGTCGTTGATAACTCCCTTTACATAATTTATGCTAATGGGACAAGTCGCTACTGTGGTGTTGACTTCGAACCTCAATTGAAACCTTCGGCATACGCCCCAGATGCAATATTCGTACAATATTATGCGTACAATAAAGAGCTCTATCAAAGTAGCAGCGCCAAATCAGCAAAATTCAATAAAAAATTATGGAAAATTTGTAGCTTTTATGTTGCTATTTAGTTGCTAAAACCGCGATTTTTTTGCTTGGGCCGTTTGCAAAAAATCGCAATTACTGCTAAATTCATATAAAGCTAGCATAAAATTTCGATAAATCGATAAATATCAGACTATTAGACTAAATTTGTTGCTAATTTGTTGCTGCAAGTAAAAACTACCGAAAATTAAAAAAAAAAAGACCGGACAAATTTTTGATATTAGCAAGGATTTTCTTAACACACGCTAGCTTGAAAGTGACTTGTTGGATAACAATTACTAAAGAAATTTAGTTGCTACATCAAACAATGTTCTTATAAGTCTAAAGAATCAGCAACAAAATAGAAACTAAAAATCGGCCGATTTATTCGATCAGCAACAATTTTTCCAGTACATGCTAGCTTGAACTTGTCTTGTTGAGTAACAAGTTAGAATTTTTTTTTTTTATAGTACAACGACGTGTAACTTTTGGAAAAAAAAAATCCAACTTACAAAAAATTTTTTCAGAAGAAAAGAAAGAAAATATCGTTTAAAAATTGTTATTTGAAACTGTGTCTCTTTGCAGTTTCTCCCACTTTTTGTTTAGAATATTGACGTGAAGCGTTAATTTTATATATTATATGACATTCACTATAGTTGGCTATAGCTGGAATAGAATGGAATGGCCCTGGCCAGGGATTTAAGCCTAGACCCTTGGGATCTACACGAGGAATCGATATATTAGTAGAATATTGCTTATAATATATAATACTAATTATACATATATTATTATATATAATACTAATTATTACGTTATAATACTAATAATATATTATACTCGTGTCTCGTGTTCTCTAAATGATGTGTGGTATAAAAACATATAAAAAATAACATTTTTTCAATTTTGTAATCATTATTTATTTAAGACATTCCTTTGGCTTAAAATAAATGTTTTAGTATTAAATAATACATTTTATTTGAACCTTTCATAAATACATTTTTAGTTACAAATTTTACGATTTGTCATAGTTACTTTATACAAGGTTATTTGTAATGACCCAGCAACATCGCAGGACTAGATAGCTAACATCATAAGCAACAACTTTTGTTCTACGACTTTTGATAATTTGTTAGAATTTATTTTCATACAAAAATAAGTATTAATTTAATTTCCCGCTTGAACGTTTATAAATCTACGCGCAACGCAAAGATCGACACGTCGCGTCGTCCTTTCGTGTATGAATGAAATATAGATCTAAAAATGTTTCGACAGTACGACAAAAACTTTTAAAATCATTTTCTTTTCATGTATTGAGTTATGTCCGAAGTCGTAGAACAAAAGTTGTTGCTTATGATGTTAGCTATTTAGACCTGCGAGCTTGCTGGGTCATTAAAAATAACCCTATATAATATACTCATATTGTATAATATAATAAAATCACATTGATTTCTTTAAATACATTTACTTAACTCATGTAAATAATATTTTAAGTTACAAAATTTATTTGTTATTTCGTCAGCACGATAAATTAGACGCGTTTACGTTGATGCGGAGCTCTTGATTTATCCGCGGCAGATAGAATTACATCAATATTGTCTTCAAATAATTTATCTATCGAACTTACTATATTATCATATACCATAGCGATGACATTGAATTCATATATCTTTTTATTGTAAGCATAGTATTGCATCAAGAATCCTTCTGGCGCGTAAGCTGAAGGTTTTGCTTTAGTATCAAAAGTAATATCAGCGAAATCACTAGTACCATTAGCGAATATCAAGTATAAGCTGTTGTCGACAACGAAAGGAACTGCATCGTCAAATATGAATGGTGGTCTGATGAGTTTAACGCTGCTCGGATTTTTCGGTAGACCTTCAATTTTCTTAACACCATTAATCGTACGAACGTACGCTTGCTTGTCCTCCGCGTAGAAGTATATATTGTTAGATAAGTCTAATACAAATTGTCTCGCCTTGACGACGTTATTAATTTTTTCTTTTTTCATACCATCTTTTGATACTTTGAACATTTCATGATTCTCCGTCAGTATGTAGATAACATCCCCGGTGTATTCTTTGGCAATGCCTATGATACTGTCATCGACTACTCCATATTTATTAGCGGAATTATGTTCATAATCATATACATAGATTCCATCTTTAGCTCCGAAAAAGGCTAAGGTGCTATTGTCTACCGATGCAGCTGCGTCTCTACCATGTTCTAAGATCTTAGTTACCTTTCCATCTCTCCTTACATAAAGACCTTGATCCACACGATTGCCATTTGAATCGATATCAGCTTCAACGAAGAATAATAAAGTGTTCACCTCGATTTCATTGGAATTTGTGCTGTATTCGGTTGAATTACTGTGATCAGGTTCATTGTTCAGCCCGTTAAGAGGTACCATTAATTTTACGATTTTATGTTTTCCTGAGTATATGATGGCATCTTTGGTAAACAAATCCTTTTGGATAACGAATAATGTGTCTTCGTCGCTAGAGGTGGGAGCGCTTAACGCCAGCCCGACCAGTGATAACACCACTAAACTCAAGAAATTCTTCATGGTGAGATCTGTAAAAAAGAAAATAAATATTATCTTGATTCCTTTAATAAAATAAATTTAAATTTATTTCAAGAATATGATGTTCATTATGTCTTATTACATTTTCGGAAGTTCAAGATAAAGTTTCAAATTTTTTTTTTTTATTTGATTAATTTTTTTTAAATTTTGATAATGGCGATATATATATATTATTATACATAATGGTAAATGCAAAATTTAAAATAAGAATTCGCTTATTTACTTGTAACTACTAAACGTTAAAGGTAAGTCTTTAATTAAAAAAATGTTTTATGTTATTAAACGAGGTAAAAAATAATTTAATTCTTTTATAATTTGTGCGGCATGGTAATGAACCAGATGATTGATGAACTAAAAGTATCTGTATATTGTATCTTGATTTGAATTTGTACGATATTTTCTTATATTTACCGATATATAAAAATGGATATTGATGTATCTGTTTGAGATGAAATGACTGACGTTTGATGAATTACCATTGCACTAACTGCAATACATTACATAAAAGTATTTACTTGGTGGTAGGGCGTTGTGCAAGCTCGTCTGGGTAGGTACCACCTACTCATCAGATATTCTACCGCAAAACAGCAATACTTGCTATTGTTGTGTTCCGGCTTGAAGGGTGAGTGAGCCAGTGTAATTACAGGCACAAGGGACATAACATCTTAGTTCCTAAGGTTGGTGGCGCATTGACGATGTAAGCGATGGTTAACATCTCTTACAATGCCATTGTCTATGGGCGTTGGTGACGACTTACCATCAGGTGGCCCATACGCTCGTCTGCCTTCCCATGCAATAAAAAAAAATTAACACTGGAAACACCAGATCTAGAATTAATGGTTATTTAATTTAATAATATTTAACAACACTTCGTGTTAACTATACAACGTTTTATTTGAGACATATTTGAGTGTAGGATAAGAATAAGAAATCATTGCTATGAAAATATATTATTTTTACAAATAATAAAACGGAGTTAATTTTTTTTTAATTAATTTTAATTATAAATAATCTTAATTTATGAATTTAAGTAAACTGAATGTTACTTATACATTTGTTTATTTATAAAGGTAAATATTTATGCCTTGAAATTAATGTAGTACTAATTACGCAGCTCTAATTAGTTTTGATAATAATGTCTCATAACTTTGTTAGATAAGTAGTCGTTAAATTCCATTAGTCTTATGTAGATACCTAAAAGAGTCCAGACATAGATCTGCCATTGTTCTTTGTTAAAAAATGTGCACAAAATCACTGGTCATAAATAAAATTTGAATATAAAAAAGTTTGCGTATGAAAATGAATGTTCAAATATTGTATCCTCGTATAAGTATACGAACGAATGAGCACACATAGACACATTATACTTGTGACATAAAGATTCAATAGAGAACAAAATACAATTAATTTTGAAAAAAGAACACTTTTAAACTAGAATATAAATAAAACCGTTTAAAATATTTTTTAAGGACACTCACCCGAGCAGCAAGTCAACGTCGAATGACAATCAGCCTTAAATTATTTAATTTAAATATGCTCTGTAAGTTTACTTAATGTAATAGATTTATCATAATGTATTGTTAATGAACAAAGAATTTTTGTTGTTTAACTAATTGGGGTTAAGTTAATTATATTTTTTGTACAAACAAATTCAAGATAATACGTTTAGTTGTCCAGACATAATAATTTTAATATAAAAGCTAGTCCTTAACGACGGGATAAAGAAGTTTATATTTTTAAGCTTCCAAAACTCGTATTTATAAAAGATAAATTATTATTTGTCTGTATTTTTTTTTAATTTAACATATTTATATATAAGAAACAAATAGTAATATATAAATAACCATTACGTCTCGTCTAGTCTTCAGTCCGAGTGAGGGAATATTTATTTATTATGGTACATAAGGTACATAAGCATAATATATCAAAATAAAAAAAGTAAAGTAACAGCCTGTTAATGTCCCACTGCTGGGCTAAGGCCTCTTCTCCTCTTTGTGAGGAGAAGGTTTTGGAGCTTATTCCACCACGCTGCTCAAATGCGGGTTGGTGGAATACACATATGACAGAATTCCAATGAAATTTGACACATGCAGGTTTCCTCACGATGTTTTCCTTCACCGTCAAGCACGAGATGAATTATAATCACAAACTAAGCACATGAAATTCAGCGGTGCTTGCCCGGGTTTGAACCCACGATCATCGGTTAATTCACGATTCACGCGTTCTTACCACTGGGCCATCTCGGCTTCCCTTATATCAAACATACATTTAAATAACGAACTTACACAATTTTAAGCTAGATTACATTTTTAACCATTAATTGTACACGGCATGCTCATCTTAGTTCCCAAGGTTGGTGGCATATTGGTGATGTGAGTGATGGTTAACATCTCCCACAATGCCAATGTCAATGGGCGTTGGTGACCACTGACCATCCGGTGGCCCATACGCTCGTCCGCCTGCCAATGCAATAAAAAAATATGTATTTTTTTTTTAATTTTTAAGCAAACACGCTTAAATATTGTACCTTATCTCACTAGGATGTTTACCTATGTATATATTTATTCATTCAACTAATTGACAAACTAAAGTAAATAACTATAATATTGCTATTATTCATTTAATATAAGCAAAAATAATAATAAAATCTATCGATTAAGCTGAATTAATTAATGGCTTTTAAATCGTCGACAATTTGGTAATCGTTTTTAAATTTTAATAAATTTTGTGTACACGGAACAAACATTATCTTGTTAGGTCATGTTCCAGTGTTTACTAGCTACCCATAGTGAGCCCGTCATGTCTTAAATAGGGGATTTTTTATACTTGGAATCTATTGGAAAGTGATTTCAGCACTACCTGTACCTATGTAAGTCATCTAAGGACCTGATATGACACAGATAATAACATTTTAAAATAAAAAAATAAAAAAGGGTTATTCTGTTAGAGCCCACTTCGTATCTCTCTCTCTCTCTCGTGAAAATATGTAAACGGACTTACAGTGACGCGCTACTTTTGATGCGTGTATCTTAAAGGTTATAATTATTCTAATAATTTATTATTCTCTCTCGTTATTGTTCTACCATCTATCTATGTTCTATTATCGTTATTGTTCTACACGATTCTCCCGTTGTATTTATTGTGTTGCAACGCCATCTATTGGCGAGTTGCAATAAATCTGATAATATGAAAACCGTCTGTGGCAAACATTAAGACAATCACCAGGCCTAACTAAGCCCTGACCTTCTAGATCAAAAGGATAGGCGCAGCAATTGCGACTGCCGGTGAGGAATTGACCGGGTAGAGGGGAAAGCTCCGAGGCCCATACCCGGATTGATTTAGGGTCAATCAGGATGACTCTCACTGTCACTTGTCTCAGTGGCAAAACACATGTGTGTGTGTGTGTGTGTGTGTGTGTATGTGTGTTTATAGGTTTATTTGTGTTTATCACAATCGGTTGAAATATATTACTCTCTAACATTCTCAGTTTCTACCAACATTCTCAGTAGCCGTTTTTATTTTTTGTTTGTATAATGTATATAATAAATAATTCGTATGTAAATAAATAAAATAAAGTATAATTTATATTAGAAAAATATTTTAAATAGTTATACCAATATTCATTTTATTACCTGCATTCCTTTATTCGAATTAAACTTCAGTTTTATAACTTTGTTTACAAATAAACTAAATATATAGGGATATCAAATAAAAATCAAAATTTGAACTTAAATAAAAAAATTTATTTAAAAAATCAAATGCTTTACAATATTAAATATAAAATTCGTATATTCACATTTGTTCTAAGGCATCGTCATGGAATCAACATTGTATTAAAAAAAAATATTGTAAAAATGTCAAGCGTCAGCCATTTTACGCCTTGAGATTTTTACATTGGTCCACTTATTGACAAAAAAAATTGTACTCATCGTTAACGATTTTTAAACAAACGATTTTTTTTTTGGGAGAAGCGATGGTTTTTGGGCAATGAAATATGTCATCGAATCTCACAAAAAAATATTCATTTGTCAACAATATAATAAAAAGAAAAAAAAATAAAAGTTCTGTTTTTATTAACACAAAATAACTAAATTAAATATGAATTCGTTTTTACTTAAGGCAGTTTAAATTGAAAATATTAAAAAAAAAAACATATATTAAATTATCAATTATTTAAAAAAAAAAAACGATATTTACAGTTTTGGCACGCATTGCATGTATGTAACATAGAAAAAACAGAATACATAAAAAAATGCGTGAAATGAACAAAATATATAAAAACATGTATCAAGAATCGAAGATTGTTTGAAATTTTCTTCGAACAAAAAAATATAGCAAGAACAAAAAGATGGAAAAGCGCAACTTACCATTAAAAATTTAATCAGCAAAATGCAAACCAGCATCTGTTATATACTACATAGGACGCTATGAAAAAACATTTTACATAGCACATTATGTAAAAACAAATATTAAAACTAAACCAACTCTCATGTAGTTTAAAAACTCCTCAAGAGTAAGTATAATAAAAAATAACCGGGAGTTTGTATTATTTTGATTAATATAATCTTGTAATAATCGTATGTTATTTTAAAAATAAAAACTTGATATTTTTGTTAATTTTATGTATAGAATATTTTTTTTTTACTAAATAAAACTTTTTTTTATCTTAAAAGATAATAAAAAACTCCTGAACATTAAATAATATAGAATCGTTATTGGTAGCATTTGCTGATTCATTTTATAACTAATAACTTATTTATAAATCTACTTAAAATATGAATTAAAAAAAACCTTAATTTAATTTAAATATTAAATTATTGCTGATTCGTAATTAATATTTGCAATTTTTGTAAATAATTTGAACACAAACACTTCTTATAAACCTATGGAATGTTTAAAAATGTAAGTTAACTAAGGAACTTTGAATTTAGAGCTGTTACTGTTTTTTTAAATATCGAACACAATATTTTTGACCAGTAAATCTGTGCATCAGTATTGTAAGAGTCGTTAAAAAAACATTAACAAGAAAATTTCGCAGTTAAATTGAACGAAACAAAGGAAAAATAATGTAAAAAAGAAATATGTCAAAAATGATATAGTTAAAACAAATTCAATGTAGATAGAAAATTAAGCACGGTTTTTAAACGGACATAACATAAGTGACAGCAAAACCAAGACTATTAAAAAGGGCTGTAAGTTTACAGGATGAAAAATGATACTCGTTTTGAAGAACGGAAAAATATTGTAGGAAAAAACCTCTTCGTATACAAAGAAACTCCATTAAGTAAAAATAATTTACAAGGAATGAGCAAAACATGAGATAACAATGAATCGGTGTGACCCTCACTTGGAGTGCACGAGGTTGAGGAACTCCTCGCGGGTCTTCGGGTCGTCGCGGAACACGCCCAGCATGGTCGACGTCACCGTCTTGCTGTTGATCTTCTGCACGCCGCGCATCACCATGCACATGTGTCTGTTGGGGGAGATTTTCATTATGATACAGTCAGATAGGAAACCTGATGGTGAGTCACCACTGCTAATATCATACAATTTCAAAACTACATAAGATAAACAAAATCGAATCGGCAGTTATTCTTATAATGTAGGTAAGCAAAACAGGATGATCAAATGGGACAGCTGATGGTAAATGGTCACCATCGCCTAAAGACTTATGGGATGTTATGACATCTTTGCTTGTAATTACATAATAGTTATTCAATCGCTTTTTTTTTTCGATTTCTAACCAGTTGTAAGCAACCGTTGAAGTTTTTCTTACAATTATGGGCGATTAGTAGAGTTTATGCGTTTTAATAGATAAAATTAATAAGAGCTTTAACTCGATAACTTATTTAGAATAGAAAATGTAATGTTTAATAATATACAGCGTACTTGAGTATTTGTAAAGCAACCTAGAATTTAAGTTGAAGCTGTTTTAGTAACAGCCAAAAGACAGGCTGTGTTTTTTTTGTGTTTGTGTGTGTGTGCGTGCGTGCGTGTGTGCGTGTGTGTGTGTGTGTGTGTGTGTGTTTGTGTGTGTGTGTGTGTGTGTGTGTGTGTGTACGTACACGCCCTCGATGACGACGGCGACGCCGGCGGGGCGCACGGCCTGCGTGACGGCGACCGCGATCTGCTTCGTGAGGCGCTCCTGCACCTGCAGCCGCCGGGAGAAGATCTCCACGATCCTACCGACGGACAGGGTATTGTAGTTTGACACGTGATCGGTGTGATTCATGATTCTATTTTCCTATTCCACTTATCTCTAATAGAATATTCCTTATGTTATACATGTGTTATTCTACTACTACGTTCTATACTATTGTAGAAAGGCCGTCCTGGGGCTTTTCTACCGTTAAAAAAGTTTTTGAGGACTTCGAAGTCTGCACCTTTATATTATGTCAGCCGACAAGGCAGTCAGAAATGTAAGTATTGGAAGAATTTTGATATATGTAGTAGTAGATTCATTTTAGTAAGTTATTCCTCAATAGTATAGGAGAACCTTGTTCAACAGGACATACCTAGAGGCTGCTACTTAAGTTAAAATTGTAGAAAAGGAATTTCTTACCTGGCTAACTTACTGAGCCCAAGAATCTTGCCTTGGGGAAGGTAACCGATGGAGACCTTGCCATAGAACGGAACGAGATGGTGCTCACACATTGAAAACATTTCTATATCCTTAACAACTACCATCTCGTCCGTGTCTTCGTCAAATATGGCATTGTTCAGGACCTCTGTAAGAAATCAATAGCAAAATTTACTTTTTTAAATAGGCTGTTGTAAGTTGACTTAACAGTTTACTTTGTGGTAGAGCTTTGTGTACTTGGTGGTAGAGCTTTGTGCAGGCTCGTCTGGGTAGGTACCACCCACTCATCAGATATTCTACCGCAAAACTTGGTACTGTTGTGTTCCGGTTTGAAGGGTGAGTGAGCCAGTGTAATTACAGGCACAAGGGACATAACATCTTAGTTCCCAAGGTTGGTGGCGCATTGGCGATGTAAGCGATGGCTAACATCTCTTATAATGCCATTGTCTATGGACGTTGGTGACCACTTATCATCAGGTGGCCCATATGCTCGACCGCCTTCATATGAAATAAAAAAAAATGACAAAAAAAATCATAAAATATATCGAATAAAACAAGAATTATTACACAATAAATTTAATACCAGCTCAGAATGTAGATATGCCAGAAGAAGTATGAAATTAAATTACTCTAGACATGTTGCTCGCAGACACTATCAACTAACTTATCATCGGATAGATGTTCAAATAGCAATTAACACTATATAAGATCTCAAATAAACTTATCCTAGAAATAATAATAAGATATTTTTGTCAAACACATATAAGAAAAATCATGTTATTTTTTAATTATTTAAGTCTGTATGAAGAATTATATAAATTATATAAATTACCTTCGAGGCTTTGATCGTATCCCTTAGTAAAGAACAACATCGCCTTAGCGGCACGTTCTGGTGTTTTCAGAAGACCCTGTCTCTCGGGGTCTTCGCCTAAACCTGTAATAAAAACAAATTAAAAACCTAAGATTAAAGCATTAAAAAACATTGTAACAATATAATTTTTAAATTAAGAATAAAGTAATAAATTGAAGACACGAAGCACACATTAAAAATAAGGAATAGGAGTTTTACCTGTAAGTAATAGCCTGTAGGAGTTAGCCATGTCAGGTAGCAGGGCCTCCCTGGTCGGTGGTCTGTGGTCCAGTTCCAGGTCGTGATGGAATGTGCAGTTCTCATGGCCTGGAAAAAAAGATAAAGTTATGTTAATATTGGAATCTTAATTAAGTTTTATTGCCATTAATATTTATTTAATTGAAGTTATTGCAGTGAATATGTTGCAGACTATATTTGACCTAAGTAATCAAGGGCAGGCAGAAATAATCTCTTTGTAATAACTTATATTGTATATAATAATTGCTGAGTTATTAACATTAGAACTTGATTTTTTTAATTAAGATTTAATAATATCATTATAATTTAATTGAAAAGAGAATTGCAAATTTTTTTGGGCTGAAGCTATGAAGAATTCCATCCTTGCTTGGGACAAATGTTTTTATTAACAAATAGCAAGATTCTAGTCCAATAAATGTAGACATTGATGATAATGACTGTATTTGTAGCAGACCTACTTCTTCTACATATTATATGTAAATAAATCTTAATGAGTGCTGGAAGATACGCTGTGCTGAACAGACCTGTGACAAAACGCTACATTTTTATCGGTAACAACCAATCGACCAAGATCAACGACGACCATCTCTTAAGAAGTGGCCTGAGAGTGGACATATCCAGGCTAACAGTCGGTAAGCAGGTAGTAAGGTTACAAATAATAGAGTAAATTATTTTTGGTACAAAAAAAATCTACTAATAAATAAAGGGTTATTTGTAATGACCCAGCAACCTCGAAGGACTAGATAGCTGATATCATAAGCAACTACGACTTCGGACATAACTTAATACATGAAAAAAAAAATGATTTTACAAGTTTTTGTCGTACTGTCGTGACATTTGTGGGTCTATATTTCACTTGTACACGAAAGGACGACGCGACGCGTCGATCTTTGCGTTGCGCGTAGATTTATAAACGTTCAAGCGGGAATAGTTATTTTTGTATGAAAATAAAATCTAACAAATTATCAAAAGTTGTAGAATAAAAGTTTTTGCATAAGTATTAGCTATCTAGTCCTGCGAGGTTTCTGGGTCATTAAAAATAACCCTGTATATTAGAGATTAGAGTGTGAAGGCAAGGCAAAAAAATATCACAAATGTATTCTAAGTCACTATTAATATTGTTTTCTTATAAATATAATTTAAATGGGCTCCACGTGGAGGCCATTTATATTCAACTTTTTTACAATTTTTGCATTACTAACTTTATAATATATCAAAATAAGAAATACGAAAGCTATATACGTTTATTAGAATCACCTAAAATACAATAATCTTCTCTAATATATATATCTGTATACGTACAGTATACTCAACTAAATAAATATAAATAGATCACCAAAAAAATTATAGTCAGCCGCATTTTAAAAAGACTCCACTAGACCAAAATAGTGTAAAGAAAACGTTATTAATTTATTATTTTTATATTTCCAGCTTCTTATACTTTAAGTTATTCTGGGTAGAATATAGAATATTATCTATACCCTCAAGTTTCACATTCAATGATATACCCCATTCCAGAAGAGGGTGAATATTTTTACATTTATCCAAGCTAAGGAAAACTTAGAATAAGCGCAGTAGATATAACCTGTGGTTGTTATGTATTTTGGAAACTACCAAATCGTCTAATCGTATTCTGTTAATGATGGGTCTAACAATACAGATTATATTCTAGATAGATATGGAAGAATAAATAAAAGTGTTGCCAGAATAAGAAATCTAGATAACTGCTAGTTCAGAAAATTAACAAACCCGGTGTAGTAGAGGTTCTCGGTGTCATTGGTGTCCCTGGTACTTCTAATTCGCTCTCAGCATCGTTCATGTGAAAATTCTTCAGCGCTTCTGGCGTCTTCTTATACTTGCTTACAAATGATCCTTTTCCCGCGCAAACGTCGCCATTTTCTTTGTCTTCCGAAATTGAATTTCGAATCGAGCGCGAACTGACGCGGCGTATCAAGGATGATGGCGGCACCGGTTGCTCAGTTAGATCTTTTCCATTGACCGCGGCCATTTTTATTTTATCATCAAGTCTATAAATATTTTTTTTTGTTATTTTTTTATTCGATTCGAGAGAGCGTTAACGAAACGTGCGGATTGCGTCGATTAACTTTAGGAATGAACTTTTATTAGCGTATCTTTAGGTTATCTGTACGTATTTTACGACTTGTCACTCGATAACCTATTTTACACGCTTCCTAGGGGACAGTATTGTTTTCTAACATATGTTACTTTGTATCATATTATGTGCCAGTATCTTTTGCTAATGATTAATATATATAGTAAATAATTTTGTATGTTTGATATAGTTCTATTACTATTCGTATTATAACGTCCAGTGACAGAAAAATAATTATGTTGTTTTTTTTTACCTTGATATATTTTATTTATTATATTTTGTTTTTTATTTTAGCCTGTTATTGTTACTACTTATCTCTAATATCTAAAACTTAGTCAAAGTCAGTTTAACTTAATTTGGCTGTGTTCTTAACGATAATTAGCGTGCCTGTTACGACACCAAATAATAACCTCAGATAATTTAGGGTATTATATAGATAAGAAAAAATTACTTATTTGCTTCATGCTTTAATTTAAAAAAAATCATGACAGTTAAATAGCCGGGAAATAATAATTCAATTATTTAAATAAAGAACGTATCATTATTTAAAATAAGACATCACACAGATTATATAATAATTCATTGAACTGTTTATCTATATATACCTTATTTTACGCAATTTCTATAACAATTGTATCATACTAAGAAAGCAATGATAAGAAATATTATGTGTCTTTACACGAGATTATTTATTTTAATTAATGTATAATTAATTAAAGAGATCATGCGTTTTAATAAACACGAGTTGATGACGCGACAAAATAACGGTCATTTCTCTTTAAGATATGGCGTTACTTGTAATCGTAGTTTAGCTAAGTGATTAGTAAATCAATGTTGTGTCTTCTTCTTTTGAATTTCAAATCATTAATGACAGAAAGAGAGAAGTTGAACTAAGCAGTTGCTCAACAACGTTTAAAAGTAAGGCTATTTTTTTTTAATAACATAGACTAATTAAATTGGTGGAAAACAGTAATTGCTTAGTTTTAACTGGTAGCTTTTGTGGTGAGTGAGTAGGACCTACCCAGACGGGAGCTTTTTAAGAAAATATACGTTAATATTTGTTTAGATCTTCAAAATTACTATGGAAACTTTTATCACGCGTGTTCGGCGTGCTGTTACAGTTATCAGAAGATACTGATTTCTCTTTTATGGAGACGAAGTTGAGGTTCTCTAGACATTAGACACGTGACGGAAGCATTTAATAATGGTGAGGATTTTTCAAGAATTGGTTATCTTTCAAAATGAAACCTTAATACATTGCATTTAAAGTTAATTATGTAAATGAGGTAAGGCAAGAAGAAGAAGAGGAGCGTTGGCCGTCCAACGCCAAGGGTGAGGTCTGATAACCTCCTGAATGATTTCGACCACGGCGGCCAATCTTAAGAGAGATTAGCCAACCGCACAGGAGAGATTATAGTGCACAAGTGTGGGTGTCTTAGAAATAAAATTTCATTGAAATCTATCATGTAGTTTTTCCGTGATGCGCGCTCAACTGCAGACCTCCATCATTTTCATTTTTTTTCAAGTATTTATTTCATGTTACGCGTTTGTACTTAAGTATGTGCATGTTGAATTGATTAATTAATTTATTATCTACATGTTAACATGATTAATAAATTAATCAATGAGTTACAAGTTCAAAACTGCATGTTTATCAATAAGTTGCAATCGAGCGTTTATTGATAAGCTAAGTTAATTAATAGTGCAAAATTATTGACTGTATAATATAGTCTGTAATTAAGTTGTAGAGTTCTACTTGGTGGTAGAGCTTTGTGCAAGCTCGTCTGGGTACTTGGTATTGTTGTGTTCCGGTTTAAAGAGTGAGTGAGCCAGTGTAATTACAGGCAAAAGGGACATAATATCTTAGTTACCAAGGTTGGTGGCACATTGGCGATGTAAGCGATGGTTAACATGTCTTACAATGCCAATGTCTATGTGAGTTGGTGACCATTTACCATCAGGTGACCCATATGTTCGTCCTATTTTAAAAAACCTATTTTATTCAATTAATACGATTTTACAACAGGATCTCAGGATATGTTTAAACGGCCAATCAGAGTAATTAAATAGAAAAGGCAATAGAACAAAGTTTTTTTTTTAATTTATAAAGATTAGCCTAAGTTTTTTAGAACAAGGCGGTTAGGTTGAGTATATCTTTGACCCAGAAATCCAGTCATTGTACGGTCGCTGTTGTCACGAACAAGATCAAGTATAAACAGCAATTATTTTGTTATAATTATTATATTGTATATATTTTTGCAAGCAATTATGGATAATATATGACACTTGCATAATCTTTTATTCGTAGTTCAGGAGAATGATTTTAGCTAAAAAGTCCAAAATTAATTTAAAAAGAAAAAAAATTGAAAATATAATGTATTAGAGATACAATTTGAATTATTCATTGTAAGAAATATTAACCATACCACAAAACTTGGGAATCAAGATTTTATGAACTTTGTGCCTGTAGTTACACTGGGTCACTACTCAAACCGGAACACAACAACAATACTTAACACTGCTGCTTCGTGGGTAGTACCCAGACGAGCTTGCACAAAGCCAAATATAAATACCACTACGTAAATATATACCACGCATGTATAAAGGTCTAATAAAATCCATTTAAAGTTATAGGAAAGCAAATAGGGCGAACAGACATTACATAAAACTTATCGAGCGTATTCATTGTTTTTGCATACATAAAATGCATATAATTCAAGTATAAAATATTAAAGTAAACTCTTAAAAGCATAAACATATCTTATTTGTATATAACTAGCTGCACGTCTAAACTTTTTTGGTGTTGTTACCTCATAACTTTCGACTGGGTGAATCGATTTTGATGATTTTTTTTTTATTTGAAAGGGGTTGCTCCCCCATTGGTTTTTTTTAGTCCAGTTTTGACACAGGCATCCATGACAAAACCATATAAGTCGTAAATTTGCATAAATATGTGCGTGACAAATGGACGAATAACTCGATATCTATTCAACCGATTTCGATGATTTTTTTTTATTGGAAAGAGTGTACTTCAAGGGTTGTTTGATGACAGTTGGGTTAAATTCTGATTATAGGATCCATGACAAAGTAACGGAAATCTTCAATTCTTAGTAGAAAATTAACGATACACGGCCGAATCTTTTATAGGCTATCTAGATTTATCATTCACCTACCATAACATCGTTATGATCAAGTAATTGTAGTACTATTGTATAAAACACTTCTTTATATACCGTCAATAGTTTTCGCAGCGCACGCGAAATAATAACTTTTATAGGCAACAGTTTGATATGTTGGGTTACATTGCTCCATTTTAAGTAGGGATCTATAAGATTTTGAAAATATAATATAGCCTATGTTACTCGGTAAAGACGTAGCTTTCTAAGGGTGAAAGAATTTTTAAAATCGGTCAAGTAGTTTTTGATTTAAATCGTAATAAAAAATCAACAAAAATCAAATCTTTCCTCTTTATAATATGAGTTATGCATGTAAGCATTAGTATATGTTTGTAACGACTCCAAAAGTAACAATAATTGTAAATAAATTATCAACCACACAACACATTCGTACCTACATATTGATGAGTAGAAAATAGTAAGTTAATTATCAAATTAAGAAGAATACGCAATTATTTTTTACTTTTTAGTGCATATTAATTTGTTTTTTCTATGAAGTCGGTTTTTGTTTTGTTAAATTTTTTATTTATTACTATATATAGATTAAAGATTCTTCTGTATGTGTGACACAGGTCTTCTCCTAAACGACTAGACTTATTTCGATGATGTTAAGTGGGATCCGGAATGATTTATATTGGGGCCAATAGCAAATCTCAGGGCGCACCAAATATCATTGAAATTTTAATATATGATAACATTACAATGTCAGTTAACAAGATAATTCTTCTAACTAAAACAGTAATAAAAATTCTACTCAACAAACTTTACTCTATAGAAATTTCACTATACTTAAAATCCATCGTTTGTTGCTGTATGTATGTATATATAATACAAGTAACGTCGAAACTGAAAGTAAATTATTCTATTTGTAGTTCGCTCGCGTTCACAGCTCACTCGCTGTCTGTTAATTTAATCCACAGATAACTATTATTGTGTGACTGCCTCGTTGGTCTAGTGATTTGATATAAGGCCGCAGACTCGGTGGTCCTGGGTTCAATTCCCAGGTCGGGCCAATAAATAGTTATAAGCCGTTGGTCCTGCGCCTGAACTCTTTCCGGCCGTGTCGGATTGCCGTCCCATCGGATTATGAGAGCTAAGGAAAAGAGAGTGCGCCTGTGTTTGCGCACACACTTGTGCACTATAATATCTCCTGCGCAGTTGGCTAATCTCTCTTGAGATTGGCCGCCATGGCCGAAATCGGTCCGGAGGACCTTATTGTGTAGATAAGTTTGTGTTTCTGTTTCTGCCGGATTTCCGGATTAGTAATCCGTTTACATTAACGATAGACTCTAGTTTCAGGATAAGTATGGTTTACGTATATGCCTGTTGTTTATAGAACGCTTTCAAAGCAAACGTTGGCGAAACTAATCATTGAATCGATTTTGATGAAATTTTAGTATGGAAGTTTGAACCCGCAGGGCAGACTCTTACCTAACACCGATCCCCCAGCGAGTGGAATCTAGTCTATAACATGACTCAGTTAAAATACAGTCAATATATTCATAATCTACTTGCAATTAAGATGCATTTGAAACAGGCTATACCGATATAATTGGAACAAACGGCCACTAATCGGTATTCTATTTGATAATTTGTTTTATTTCTCACTGAATACTGTTATACTAATAAATAATAATTAATAATCTATATATGAATACGTTACATTACAATAGCTGCTAATAATATTTCTCCGCTATTTGACAACCTGTTTACCGATGGCCTTTTTGACAAGGTTTGTTTGAAAAAAAAAATGCAAATTCATAAAATATGTTTTCATCATCGATTTCGACATCTGGCTGAACACTAGTAAATACAATTAACCAATTATTATAGATTATAATCGTCTACTACATGCATATGAATATATATACGGTACATACACCAAAATAACATTTTTTACAATTTTTGTCTGTGTGTCTGTCTGCCTGTCTGTCTGTTTGTTCCGGTTAATCTCTGAAATGGCTGGACCGATTTTGACGGGACTTTTATTGGCAGGTTGCTGATGTAATAAGGAGTAACTTAGGCTACTTTTATTTTAGAAAAAAAAATGAAAATCTATACATCTAAATTCTATATACATATAAATAAAATTGAAGTGTCTGTTTGTAATATTGAAATAACCGCTTTTTACTACATGCATATGAATATATATAGGGTACATACAGCAAAATATTTTTTTTTACAATTTTTGTCTGTCTGTCTGTCTGTTTGTTCCGGCTAATCTCTGAAATGGCTGGACCGATTTTGACGGGACTTATATTGGCAGGTAGCTGATGTAATAAGGGGTAACATAGGCTACATTTATTTTAGAAAAAAATGATAATAAAAATAAAAATGATTAACTTTTTTGTTAAATTCCACACGGACGAAGTCGCGGGTACAGCCAGTAATACAATATAATTATTAAATGTGAAAGTTACTCTGTTTGTCTGTTACGTCATTACATCTTAACTGCTGAAGCGATTGTTAATATTGATTGATATAGGTACATATAAAAGGATTTACGGGGAAAAAATGTACGAGTGCGCAGACGCAGGAAACAGCTACTTATAAGATATCACTTTTTTATATGTTTAATATTAAATATCATACAAAAATAATAATTAATTATATATAAAGTTTAAGTTGATTAAATTTCAAACTTAGGTATACAGTTATAAAAACGAGTTTTAAATTACCAAATAAATAACTAACTCACTTAATTTTGACATTGACCGTCTTTTTCACGAGGATAAACGTTTTGAACGATTTGTTACAATTTTTCGTCACGTACATGCAAAAATGATCTCTATGACTATATAATAGGTTCGATAATGCGACGTACGTCACCGATACAGTGTTTTGATTTCAACAATATCACAACGATACATTGATGTTTGACCTTAGCTCGTACGGACAGCAAAAAAAGTGGATTTTGAATATATACATACATTTATAACAAACATTACATTTGAAAAGTTTTTCTTATATATGGTAGGTTGTGATCGAGCATTAGAGTATTTTTAAGCAAAGTAATATAAAAAAAAACATGTCATTTCAGCCGTACAATTATGTTTATGATTTATAGTCATTTAAATCACAAATTACGTTATAGTATCTAATCATAATTAATGCGATCTTAAATTTGATTTAAAGGGTTTTTTTTCATTTTGTTTTAATTAAAAATCTAAAACCAGTTCCGTGCTTACAACAAAAAATAAAGGTAAATGTGATGCCATAAATCAATTCAAATCTTAAAATATCCTTTATAACTTCTATTTATTAATAAAATTACACGTTTATTTTGCTGACCGTATAAATCGCAAATTAAATAACAAAGACGTAATGTTCCTGTGAATTCTACTAACGCGGGCCATAAAAATATTACATGTGATCTAAAGGTGTTTGCATGCGATTATGTACTTTAAATACATACAAATAAGGTCTATTATTACGTTAATTAATAAATTATGTTCTTTATTGCATAATAATTTTGTAAATATTTTGTTTTAAATAAGTAAAAGTATTCTATTTAGTACGATTAGTCTAATCGCGTAAAAATATTTGAAGTCTGTGCTAGACTTTCGGACCGGCGAGGCATTCGGAAATATATTTTTTAATTTAAATTTGAAATTCGAATTGTCATTTATATTTATAAATTGTATGTTGCGATATTTTTTTAAAAATAGAAAGTAAAATAAGGAAAGTAGATCACCATACTGTTATAAACTAATCGGTTCGAATATCGAGCTCTGAATACAAATTAAGTTTAAATACCGAACGCATTCTTTAGTTCGTAAAGACAACAAAATTTACTTTTTTTTTTTTTAAATCGTAAGGTAAAAACACTTTTGTAATGTATCGAAAGAGTTAACTCATACGACAAGGTTTACGGGCCTATTCTACCATGCCTCATAGTAGGTTGTAAAAATATAACAAAATAACGAAGGAGTTGGGACGAAATTTGACCAGTTGCAATTTGATGAAGTTTTTAATAACTTGTATTAAAAAAGTTAAGGTAACATATTAAGTGTATTTTTGTGTCTTACAACACTTCATAAAGCGAAATAAGTATTCCTTCTTAGCTTACGACGCATGGGAGAGATCACTCAGACCTTTCTTATCTTATATAGCGCTTATTTGACTTCGTTTTTTTTGGCAGTTAGTTGTTGTTTGATTATATTGTACCGTATTTAAAAGAATTTGAAAAATCTTGTTATCTTTTTTAACTTATATGTGAGAACGAGATGGCAAGATTTTTATTAAAACTATGTCTAAGTTGTACCAAGAAAATCATCATTGCATTACTTATTATCCAAAAAAAAACTTGATCAATATTTTATATCCAATATATAGACGGTTTATTTTCTATATATAATACAAAATTAATAAATAATTATAACAAATACGTAATATATAATTCGCGATTTTTATTATTATATGTGTATATAGTTCTTGAAAAGGAGGTTACACTCGATAAATTAAAATACCTTGTATGGGAAAAGCAAAGAATCCTTCTGATTCAAAGTCCATAAGTCAAGATATATATCGCGGAATAAGGACACAACCTTAACTAGATCGATTAACGAATGGAATTGTTTCTATGAATAAATTTTAATAAATTAAAATTAATGTGATATACTTTAAAATATTTAAATAGACCTTATAATAAAAAAAAAATTAGAGGATTAGTTTTCTTAAAAATGGTATTTATTTCATGTTATTTTTTTTAAATTAAATTACAATCAAAAATAAATTCAAACGCCGACATGTTTGTTTGCTTACGTCATAATGCTAACATTTGGGCTTTTTGTTTTTCTCTGAGCTGTTTTTTATCTAAGGAATATTATTAATAATGTAAAAATACAGTTGACATGATTGTGGAATGTAAATTGTACTGGTGCAAATATGTCGTGCGCTCAGAAAAGCCATACTTTAAGGCCGGTTCTACACTAACCAGTAATTAATCGTGACTGAGAACTTTAGCCACGTTTCGAGCGTGAACTTTGCGTCAAAACGTCTCTCTACATTCGCAACGCTTCCTTTATTCCCTTTGTCCTTTGATTAAAAACCGACACCGAACGGGGGCCGAAGCGAAACACGAACTAACTCAGGACTTATTGCGGAACGATCGTGAAATTTCAAAAAGTGATAAGCGACATCCATACTGATATTATAAATGCGAATGTAGCTCTGTCTCTGTCTCGCATTAACGGCTATACCACTGAATTGATTTTGATGAAATTTGGTATGAAGCAAGCTGGAACACCAAGGAAGTACATAGGTTACTTTTTGTACCGAATACCTGATCGATTCCCTTGATACGCAGATGAAACCGCGATGAAGACGAAACAAGTAAAGGATACCCTTAACTAAAATGGTATGTTCTTACAGAATACAGTGTCACATTGGAATGTTAAGTCTATGACAGTACTTTTTTGTAGCTTTGGTATGTGGACGAACATATGGGCCACCTGATGGTAAGTGGTCACCAACGCCCACAGACATTGGCATTGTAAGAAATGTTAACCATCATACATTGCCAACGCGCCACCAACCTTGGGAACTAAGATGTTATGTCCGTTGTGCTTGTAATTACACTGGCTCACTCACCATTCAAACCCGGACACAATGGTACTAAGTACTGTTGTTTTGCGGTAGAATATCTGATGAGTGGGAGGTACTCAGACAAGCTTGCACAAAGCTCTACCACCAGTAGAGACTTCTATGCTGAAATACTCCCGCCTTTTTTTATAGATTTTAAATATGGCGGTTAGTTTACGATTTACAATAAAAAATATGAGTAAGCCAGCGTAATTGCAGGCTCAAGAGAACAATGGCTAATATCATAGTTATCATGATCGAAGTACATAATAATTTTGTTTTTGTTTCTTATACTCTCATTGAACGTTCTTTTTTATATTTGTCTTTGTTTTTTTTTGACGTGACAACGTCCAATAAATCGACGAGCGCTGGCCGCATTCACGAAAAATTGTCCCGTTACGCTCATTGTCCCGTTAGGCTCATTGTCCCGTTGCGCTCATTGTCCCGTTACGCTCATTGTCCCGTTACGCTGATTGTACGCTTGCGCTGCATCTATCTCTCTTTCACTCGATATCAGTCATTTCATCAATGTTTTGTTATGACGTTGTCACGTTAAAGTATCTTCCGTAAACCGACTTTACAGACAACCATTTTTTTTTCAGTAAAGTAAAGTACATCGTGCTGCTTATATTTGCGAAGCAGTATTAGTTAGTATTGTCATGTTCCAATTTAAATGATGAGCGAGCCAGTGCAACTAAAGAAGGGATACATCTCTATTCTCGAGATTGGTGACGGATTGGCGATATAAGGTATATTGTTGTATTTCTTTCATTTTCTTAAATGTGATGTTTGAACTCTAAGTAACAGAATCGAATTTTGTGATATATGAAAATAGGTCATCATAATTATTTCAAATCATAATTCATAATAAAGTATTGAAACACTAATGAAATCGTATTATATAGAAATTGTAAATAAATAATGAATGACTCGCAGATGTATTCTGCCACAGTCCACAATTCAATACAAATATATATATAAAAATAAATGTTTGTCTGTATGTCCTTTATAGAATCGTAAACTATGCATTTGATCATGTCATGATCTTAAAGGAAATATTATTGCCTAAAAAAATTAGGTAACAAACAACATATAAAAAATTAAGTACGGATAGAATCCTATATACATATTATATATAGGTATATTGTATACAAAGCCGACATCAAACAAAATTCGAGCCCATATAAATTATTAATGAACCCCTATTTTTTCACCCTTCGCGGTGGTGTTTCTTCTTCAAATTTAAATGGGACCAAACAGGAAGTTAACCCATACAAACAAGAAAATAATTTTCCAAATCGGTTCATAACTGACGGAGTTCTTAACTGACTGACTGAGTAAATAAAAAAATTAAACCGAATTGAAATTCTTTTTGAAGGCGTTAATAACTATAATCAGACTTATATACTACTTATATAACATTTCTATATAAAGCCCGTATATTCTTTGAAATTGTATATGTAGGATATTACATATATGTATAGTATAAAAAATAGAGCGATCCTTTTTTAAAAAAACAACTAATTATTTTTCTTTTTTCGTCTAATAATCTTGCGACCAAGTATAAAATTTCTATTTAAAACTGCTTTTAAGAACATACTTGAATATTTTTTTTTTTTATAAATCGAGACACGTAGGTCTTTTCGACGCTTTCTTTAGTTAACAGATTGACTTTGCTTTTTTATATAGAGATGATAAAAATATATATATTTAACAGTATATAGAATGTTTCATAATATTTTTAATATAAACAAATAGCAACTATAGTAATTAATACGAGTTCTAAGTACAAAATGACCTCACGAAAAGTGAATGTTTGTCCTTATTCTTCTTAGTACTGTTGGAAAGATAATTTTGTTTGATTTATAGTGATTTAATTTTTTAAAGTTTTTTTTTTAATTTTATTTTTATAACCTTGTACAACGAGATTGGTCATGTTAGTTTTGGAAATACAAAAAGTATGAAATGTAATATTTATTTATTTTTAAATTTATTTTAGGCGTATGTATACAATCATTGTGTTTTAATTTATACTCAATATTATATTAACTTTTATCAATAAGTAGTTATTATTTATAAATAATAATAATAATTATTATTATTTATTTATTTATTTATATTTATATTTTGCAATCTTTACTCTAACTAAGCCGTGGATAAGAACCTTGTAAATTTATGTGTACCGGTTTGTAGTTTTTTTTTAATTGTGTTCAGAATGAAGAAAATGTAACCAATCATATTTACACTCAATAAATTATGCATTAATTTATATGTTGTTCCTTTTAAAAAAAATCAAACACCATCCAATTGGAATTGAAATGGATTTTTATAAAGGTATATTTGTAAATATCAATTTTGATAAAGATAAGCAAAAAGCGTTGTGTTTTTAAATTCGCAGTTTTAGAAAAAAAAATATCTGAACATGCACTTTGATCTATACATAAATGGCAAATCCAGAGATCAAATTAAAAAAAAAACTAATCTGGCATTGAAAATTAATAATTCATTCTGTTATCGCTCATGAAATTTTCTGTCACTTTTCGAGGCTGTATCAAAGTATACTTCCTCTTTACTTACTTTTTTATCCTTTAAAAAAGACACTGGCACAAAACAAAAAAAATAACCGCGCAATCCGCACTTACAGCATGTACTTACGAGGTTCCTTGGATTTAAAAAAAATAAATAAAGATGGCACACACGTGCACACGGTATGGACTTGTTTGGCTGACTGGATGTAAAGCGTATAACAGATGACTTTTGTAATGCCTTGTGCGCTTGTGTGAAAACTGGAAAATCAATATGGCGCCCGTATTTTATAAGGACCTGTTGAGTTTCGCGGGTTTTTTTTGACAATTACATTGACGTGTATAATTAGATGTTTAACCAAATGACATTGCTATATTTAATCTGTGGAAAATTTTGGTTATATTCATTTTGTAATGACGTCAGTAAAACCCATTGATTAACGAAGATTGATTTTGAAATATAAATATTTGTTGATATTTATGACGATTCCGTAATAAATTAACTATAACGCTTATTAATAATAATTAATTATTAAAACTGTTTAAAAATATGGTTTTATTTTGTATTTGAGTTTACAATAGATGAAATTGATAATATTATTACATAAAATAAATATAAATAAAGTAATAAAACTTAAGCTTTAAAAAATATCATCAGATATCCTGAATGATGAGCATCGTTGAACATGTAGATTCTATTACGAATTTTAAATTTAAACTTTTATTTTGATATGATCCTATAGTATATAACAAAAAAATAAAATAATATTATGATAATATCATTATAATTTTAATCATCAGTGTAATTACAGGCACATAGGACATGAAATCTTAGTTCCCAAGGTTGGTAGCGCATTGGTGATATAAGCGATGATTATCATCTCTTACAATGCCAACGTCTGTTTCCGTTGGTGACCACTTACGATTAGGTGGCCCATATGCTCGTCCTATATACCTATGATATAAAAAAAGATAATATGATCAAAGTGTCGTAGGCTTGGGTGAAAGATGGTGAGAAGGCTTACGATTAAAACAAAATCATCTATAATATACAAATACGTGAATACAAAACTACTCACTAGCATTTTATATACATATTATATAACTTACATTGTAAATAATAAGTCGTTAGAAAAAAGTACAGCCGCTAAACCGACCCAGCAGTAGACTGGTCTTCTCTCCCTTATGAGAAGTATTAAAAACATTTCAGAATAAATGTTTCAGATATTGTTTCAGATATATTTACTTGTTGGTAATATATATATATATATAATATTAATTATTGATAAAAAATTAAATATATACAAAATTAAAAATAACATAGAAAGCTAGCACAGTTTGATACACCATTATATGCATTAACAACAATTATATATGTGTATATAAAATTAAAATTTATTATATATATTTTGTAAATAACATTTAACAACTATGTTCTTAAATTTCCGCTAACCGATTGAAAGACATTTAAGTTGAAGAGAAATAACGTAAGTTTATTTAATAGTTTTAATTAATGTCTACTTAAGAAGATTACTGGGTGCAAACTTACTATTTTTATTGATAATTTTTCTCAATTATTTGTAACAAATCTCACCATATATATATAAATATTCCATGTTATGATAGATGCGCTTAATTTAATTTCCTTTAGCCTTTAGCTGTCTCTCACACCCACAAACTAAGATTAGTGTCCGGCCTCATGGCTAAGATCAAACAACAGCATAATAGTGAGTGCCTCTATTCTACTCTTCCAGAATCATTGAAGAAAAGAAAAATTGCTGCCAACATTTGAAAAAATATTAGTAAGTAAAAAACCTGCATGTGTCAAATTTCACTAAAATTCTTCCACATGTGTATTCCACCAACCCGTATTGGAGCAGCGTGGTGGAATAAACTCCAAACGTACAAAAAGAGCAGAGGCCTTAGCCCAAGAGTGGGACATTCACAAGCTGTTACTTACTAGTAAGTTAAATAGAGAGATACAGAAAAAGTATGCTAGAAAGAGACGACACTAAAATGTTGTGACACAAAAAAATCACACATATAATAATTTAATTGTTTTCGTACAAAAGGTTAGACAAATCGGCTTAGGTTGTTAAGAGGGTAATAGATTGCAAAAATGAACAAGAATGTATGTATTATAAGGTCCTCCAGACCGACTTGGGCCACGGCGGCCAGTCTCAAGAGAGATTAGCCTACTGCGCAGGGGATATTATAGTGCACAAGTGTGTGCGCAAACACAGGTGCACTCTCTTTTCCTTAGTTCTTATAATCCGATAGGACGGGAATCCGACACGACCGGAAAGATTTCAGGCGCAGGACCAAGGGCTTAATGTCCTTTCCGGGGAAAGGGAGTGTACACACACTTCCAACTTCCAGACTCCGGGCTGCTACTGAGAATTTTCTGACAGAAAACCTCAATAACTATTTCTTGGCCCGACCTGGGAAATGAACCCAGGATCACCGAGTCTGCGGCCTTATATCAAGCCACTGACTAGACCAACTAGGCAGTCTGGAAAGAATGAATGTAAAACTATGCCATGTCATTTTCTATCGAATATCAAATCAGTGGGACACATCAGGACAATCAATATGTATGTTAATATAATTGTGTTTTCAAATAAATTATTTCCGCATAGCAACACTGTTCATTATAAAATGCAATTTATTATCAAGATATACCTCTAATGCGTGTTTAATTGCTTTTAATATAAAAAAGGTTGTATATACCAACGCTGACAGAACATATACTAATCTTTGTTTACATAGATAATTTAAATATAATTGAATAGCATTTCAAGAAACATTGTTTATGTTATAATCTGTGACAAGTAATATAAGAAAAAATATATTTGTACCTTAATATATTGTGGCCGTCATGAAAAGTCATACAATTTATTAAAAGTCAGAATGTGTGTTTTTTATTACATGTTTGAGTGTAACGACTGCTGATGGATTTAATAAATAAAGTCACTATTGCATTCATAGCATTGGTTAGGATTGTCATTTAAGTTGTTGCATGTTTCCTCACGAGCTTTCCCTTTAAGGCGTTTTGACAACTTTGTACTGGTTTATCCTACCAATGGTCCGAGAACCGATTCGGGAAACACCAGCTCGATTGACGTTTAATCTTGTTCATACACGGGAAGCCCGATAACCAGTATGTTTAAGGACAACGGTAAAACCCTGAGTTTATTTCAAAAGAAAGTTTTACCTCAAAGCAATTAAGTTTTATAATTAATTAATTGTTATTTAGAAGCGCTAGCGTTCGCGTAATAAAAGTACACTTTATTAGGTAAATATTTACGTTAATGAATGAATGAATGAATGAATTGAAATGAATGTTGTCAGGATTGTAAATTTGTAACGATATCCCACAAAACCATAAATATTTAATGAGATAAGTCTAATTTTAAAGGAGGCCTAATCTATTTTCCAGTTTATTTTTGTAAATGTCATTATAATTAGTTATTTAAATATGTACACGTATGCTAATGAGTAACGTATGATACATATTCGCAAGAGCAATCGTCATTGTGACGTCACATTGTCAAACGGTATTAAACATAAGCGGGTATTTCTAAATTTGCATGAAGTACTTCAAAGGATTTTTTTTAAAAATTGTGACCACGTGACTAATGATAGAATAAATTTATTATTTACTGTTTATTTATCGAAGAAACTTAATCTTTTCATAGCATTAACTATAATAATTAATTAAAGTATTTTTTAGCTTACGCATATTAAAACAGCAGAGACTGCAATCGCGAATAGGTTATTTAAATCTTAATATAATCATTATTTATTTATTAATCATATTTATCATGGAATTCCTAGTGTTAATTCATTTTAAATATCCATTATATCATATGTTAATGAACAGACGATTGGCTTGCGACGCGATCGTACTTATTTAATATAAGAACAATAATAACTTAACCACACTTCTGGTGACCCAAGAGCTGAGTAAGCCCAAAGGCTGAGACTAGCGGTGTAGAGGCAATAGTGCCAGCGTCTTGGGTACAATGCCACAGGACAATCTTTTGACAGCGTGTTTTTTCTTTAAAATTGTAATATTTAGTTTGTTTTATATTTTAGTTTTGGAATATAATAATTTTAATTGTATGTTAACTAGTTTTAGACTTAAACTAGCATTGCCTCGCGGCTTCACTCGCGTATAAAAAATAAAAATATAATGTCTAAACTCAAACAAAAGTAGAATATGATGAGTGATCAGATAGGGCTTAATAATAGGGCTCTCTTTTTCTCCCTCTCTCGCTCTTCTTTCGCCGGCTCTCCTCGGGTCATGGTACGTATTTCTTTTCCGAAACGGTGGTAGTTTCTAATTTGACAATCAATAACTTTGTGTAAAGGTTGCTTTGTTGTCATATTGAATAAATCATTATGATTTGTTTTGAAGAAATATATACATAGCAACGTATACCATTAGTCAAGTTATAAAATTGCAAATTGAGTAACGTCACAGATACATAACAAAACCATTAAAAAGAATTAATATGATTTATGATATCAAAGGAGGAAATAGATTAACACTATGTTTTCCTTCTCAACAGATCACGTGATAAGCAAAACATGAATAAAAAAACACTACGGAGATTGCTCAGATACGACCACCGCTTTTATAGAAATTTCATGACTATATGTAATTTCATCTTAAGATGGCGCCACAGTCACTATAGACCAATTAGAAATACATTATAAGTATTGTCACAACAAACACTCTTATTCCAGCTTGTTCAGTACACAGTCTGTGTTTTTTGAGAAGATATAAAATAGTTTCTTTGTAAGTGGATATTCAGTAAAATAATTTATACGTACAAATTAGAAGTATAATATAATATATAATATAGAAAATTATATTAAGCAAATATTTAAATATAAATATGTTCAAGGAAAATATAAAATAATGTAACAACAAATATTGTAAAATATAATTGGATTTGATCAATTAAATAATTAACTATAACTACATATTGAAAAGAGTTATAAAGGAAATAAATTTCATATTATTTACAGTTGAGAGAAGATAGACGAAGTGGCAAAGGGCGGGCCTCGAGTCTTTTCGAGGAAAATGAGGAAGATAAGTCGCCGAATGTAGGCCACTCAGAAAAATGGACGCGATGCCTCCGTAATCACAATTTCAAAATCCTTTCCAAGAGAGCCTCTTAGAAAAAGTGTCCTCATATTATAGTATACTAGCTCTGCCCGCGGTTTCACCCTTGTATAATTACTAAAAATATAATGAAAAAAATTAGCGTAGGACCTTCCTCGATAAATAACTATACAACACAAAAATACTTTTTAAATTCGAACCAGTAGTTCCTGAGATTTGCCGGATCAAACAAATAAACTCTTCACCTTTATATGTAGGTATAGATAAGTGGCGGTCACGTGACTTCAGACAGTCCTTTAAATATATTATAAATTAAAGTAAACATATTTAGCCGAGATGGCCCAGTGGCTACAACGCGTGAATGTTAACCGATGGTCGTGGGTTCAAACCCGGGCAGGCACCACTGAATTTTCAAGTGCTTAATTTGTGTTTATAATTCATCTCGTGCTTAACGGTGAAGGAAAACATCGTGAGGAAACCTACATGTGTCAAAATTCACTCAAATTTTGCCACATTTGTATTCCACCAACCCGCATTGGAGCAGCGTGGTGGAGTAAGCTCCAAAACC
This sequence comes from Nymphalis c-album, assembly GCA_963151315.1. NCBI lineage: Eukaryota > Metazoa > Arthropoda > Insecta > Lepidoptera > Nymphalidae > Nymphalis > Nymphalis c-album. The sequence continues at coordinate 1,576,017 of OY720612.1, forward strand.
TTCTCAAAAAGGAGAAGAGGCCTTAGCTCAGCAGTGGGACATTCACAGGCTGTCACGTCACGTCATTTATTTATATGTAAAAAACTTAACTTGCTCGTAAATCATGGACAAAGAATTGATGTTCGGATATCATATCCGAATAGTTGGTAACAAAGGAAGGTAGAAGGTATTGCGGAAAGACCTACCATCATAAATATCATTATTCATTTACAATTCAATAATATACAATGTTATAATTCTAATTACGATAGACATATATCCATAAGATCTGCCTGTAAGCCTAAAGCACTGTAAGGTATCTAATTCCCAGTCTAGTTCCAGGATGAAATTACAGACCGAGTGGCTTTTAAACTCAACGCTGAAAGTGCTAGGTTATTTATCCACTAAATTATAGCTTTGTATAGCACAATGTTTTTTATAGAATAGGTAGGCGGATGAATATGGGCAACCTAAGTGGTCACCAACGCGTATAGACATTGGCATTGTAAGAAATGTTAACCATCGCTTACATCGCCAATGCGCCATCACCTTTGGGAATTAGGATAACAATTAATGATATCCTTAAAACTTAAAATAACTAATACAATAATAATATATTTGGACATTATTCACACAAATTAAGCAGAGCTTGTACTATGGAAACCAGACAACTGATATTCTTACATACACTAATTTTCTTATGAAAATACATACTTATGTAGGAAATTACACCCAGGCTCAGGACGGACAGATATGTTCATGCATACAAATGTTTGTCCTGGGTGGGACGACCACGACCTTCGGCGCGAAAGGCAAGTATCTTACCAACCACGCCAACCGGCTCGTCAGGATTTATTTACACAATAATTGTTGACAATAATAATTAAATATTCCGGGTATCAAATATGTCTATGAATGATATTGATCTGTGACGTCATTCATTGCTAAACAAATGCCATTGAATCTTTTAATCTATTCGTCTAATAGTTTGGAAATACCAGTATTTAAAAATAGGTGATTTATGTATTTTCATATAAGAATTAGTTACATAATAATTAGAAAATATTTAATTAGATCAATGGAATTACCCGGAGAGAGACGGCAATACGGTTCGGGGTTTTGTGTAAACTTTATAACTGTTATTTGGGGCTAGCTGTGCCCCGTGGTTATACTCGCTTTTTATATTATATATTAAATTAAATATAAAATTTAAGATCATAGTTTCTAATTTGACTATTAATAAGTTGGTGTATTTTATTCAATTGGTTTCATATATTATCTATGTAGATAAACTTTAAGTTGTTGAGTACATAACTCTATATAATGTGTAGATAACTTTAGTTAAGTTCAATCGATTTTGATGGAATAAAAAAGTTATAATACTAATAATAATTAAAATATACTCCGGAAAAAACAAATAAGACAAAATTAACTAAAATAGAAAAATAATAAGCTTGCTTATTGTTCTATATCATCAATATAACTCAAGAAAACTCCGAAAATATTTTACCCCAATATAAAAATTTCTATCGGAAAAGTTTTGATGGAAATTTATTCATAGTTATGGCTAAAAAATAAGGGTAAACAGAAGTCACGTTTTCATTAAAACTCACACAATTACCGTCACTTAATTGGGGGAGGTTGAGAAGGAAAAAAAACGTATTTAAAGGCTTTGATGGCGCTGTGGTTAGAACTCAATCAGAAATAAATTTCCACGTGCTATTTTTTTTTTGTTTTTGTTGGCTTCTCGTGTTTGCTCGTGAGGGAAAACATCGTTAGGAATGCCAGCCTCGGATAAAAATCTTCCACATCTATGTAGCAGTCCTCATTGAGCGGGGTGTTCCATACCATCTCATTATAATTAAATAATAAGAATATAAAATAATAAGCAATCGTTATTAATTATTGCAATTTGTAATCATTTAATCTGATTACATTTTGCTAGAGTATTCTTTAATATGTGCATTGACAATCAAGATATTGCCTTTTATCTATATAAATAAAATGATAGCAGTCTGCAGTTGTGCGCGCATTTTCTAAATTTTATTTCTTAGACACTTGGCCCTTATAAAAAAAATGATTGCGATATCTTAATTTAATAAAAAGTTTTTAAATTTTCAAGAAACAACGATTTGTACCTCGTGTTGCAATTCGTGTTCAGTGATGTGTGCTTAAACAAAGTTTATTTTTGCTTGCGATCTTTTTGATGTTTTTTCCTTCGTACATAAGACAACTTTGTTAATATATCAAGCAACGCAAACGAAGTCGCGGGTATCAGCTAGTAAATATATATATTTTAAATATAGCACGACAAATTACACGGACTACAGTCTTTTTCTACCATATTTATCTTTAAGCTCATTATATACGGTTTTATGTACGTTCTGTCTTCTTAGCTTAATACAATATTTTATTTACAGCACTAAAAATGTAAGAAGATATTGTTAGGATTTCCATTCTAGCGGAGCTTTAGTTAAATGTGATGATGTTCCTTTATCGGCTTCTGCCACGGCAGCCAGTCTCAAGAGAGATTAGGACTTGCAGGACACATAATGCCATATATTCTCATAATTCTAATTAGCTGAGTTGGAACCACCCACTAATCAGATATTCTACCGCAAAACAGCAGTACTTTGTATTGTTGTGTTCCGGTTTGAAGGGTGAGTGAGCCAGTGTATTTACAAGGGACATAACGTCTTCATTTCTCAAGATTGGTGGCGCATTGGCGATGTAAGTGATGGTTAATATCTCTTACAATGACAATCTTTGTGGGTATTGGTGACCACTTATCATCAGGTGCCCCATATGCTCGTCCATCTAACTGTGCTATAAAAAAAATCGGTAGGAGGGCAATCTGATTTGACCGTTAAGAGGTCAGGTGCAGAACCAACGGCTTTACGTGCTTTCCAAGGCACGTAAAGTATAAATTGTAAACATGGCAAGTAAGAGAAATCACTGTGTATTGAAGAAAAAGTTTAATTATATCGAATTATATATATAGAAACCTAAATACGAAGACCGTTGACAGTGCTTTGACGAGCCGGTTGGCGTGATTGGTAGATGGCCTTTCGCGCCGCAGGTCGTGGGTTCGATTCCCACCCAGGACGGACATTTGTGGGCATGAACATGTCTGTTTGTCTTGAGTCTGGTTCTAATTATCTATATAAGTATGTATTTACAAAAGAAAAAGTAGTATATGTAGTATATCAGTTGTCTGGTTTCCATAGTACGAGCTCTGCTCAGTTTGGGATCAGATGACCGTGTGTGAGAAATGTCCCATGATATTATTATATTATTATAATTACTAACACTAGTCTGAAAGAAACTTTACATTTTTCTAATATAGATTTTTCTTCTCTCCATTTAACGACAACTCTATAACGTCGAAATATGCAGTCCCTTGATCGTCGTTATATAGAGTTTACATAGTATATATAGTAAATAGCGTTCGATCATTTGCTTATACAAAATTTAGAATCATAATTTTAAATTCTTCGAGAGAAATATAGTATATTAATTTAATTTTCAACATATTTATATGTTGTGGTAAATTATCCTAGAGTTTAGTGTTTCGTGTTAAGAAACAGTTATTTGATATTAAGAGCAATGACATATCTGTATACAGGTGACTGTACGATGTTTTGTTTTAATAAACAATTAAAATATAATTTCAATATTCAATTATTTTTTATTGTTGTTATGACTTTACTGATATTACTGATAATTGTGCATGCATTTATAATAATGCATTACACAAATTATCTTGAAAACAGTTTACTTTGATAAGCAAGAGAAGGTGCAGTCATATGCATTTATGATTTATTTATGGTTATATTTATGATGGATCTCTTTCTCTCTTTTAAGATTTATTTATATTTCAGAAAACAATAAGTATAATAATAATAAATTACAACAATAAATATATAAACTAATAAAGATACTAAACAATTCTTTAAATAATTTATTTTATTTCTTTACAGAAATTTTACTATTTGATATACATACATTTAATTGTTATCAACTAAATAAAATTGATGTTAGACTATCGCTACTAGAAGAGAACAAAAAATGTTTTAACAGAATAACTACTTTATGAAAAAATATGACTACATTAATAATAATTTCGTTCGTCATTAAAGAAAATGGTTAACTTTTTTTTTTATTGTATATGAAGGCGGATGATCATATGGGCCACCTGTTGGTAAGTGGTCACCAACGCCCATAGACATTGGCATTGTAAGAGATGTTACCATTGCTTACATTGCCAATGCGCCACCAACCTTGGGAACTAAGATGTTATGTCCCTTGTGCCTGTAATTACACTGACTCACTCACCCTTCATACCAGAACACAACAATAGCGAGCACTGTTGTTTTGCAGTAGAATATCTGATGAGTGGGTGGTACCTACACAGACGAGCTTGCACAAAAAGCTCTACCACCATTGTCAGAGATTTTGATAAAATTCGGTTCGACGGAGCCAAAGAAAATTAAAGATATATTATTTATCGTTTTAATATATTTAAATCGTATCTTAAAAAATACATTTTAACGTTCAAAAGATAAATTTAAAATAGTACATTTTTAATATGTGACAGACTCAATGAACATGATACGTATAAAAGGTATCTGTTTTTATTTATTGTTATAATTACTAGAATCGTATCTCACTCTTGAAATGTTGACAATCGACTAATAATGATAGGTTATATTAATAGTTTTCTTTAAATGTTATAAATTGTGATTTCTTCGTATTCTGCGATGAGTTTTTAAAGAATACAACTAAAGATTTTATTTCGATTACAGTAGTGGCAAAATTGTTGCATCAGTTAAATTTGGCCAGGCAGTTAACAATTACAAAAATAATTAATTAATTGTAATTAATGAACTCATTTATAATGAGTAATTAGCGGCTCTTTTCAGTATAATTAAAATTCGGAAACGGTAAAAGCTTTACCTTCATTTAATCTTGTAATGATCTAGAGTACAATTCTGAAAGTTTTTTATGACGAAGTACAGCTTATACGACTGCCTCGTTGGTCTAGTGGCTAGGATTAAGGCCGCTAACTCGGAGGTTGTGGGTTCAATTCCCAGGTCGGGCCAATAAAATGTTATTGAGATTTTTTGTCGAAACATCTTAGTAGCCCGGAGTCTGGAAGTTGGAAGTGTGTACACTCCCGTGCCTCGGAAAGCACGTAAAGCCGTTGGTCCTGCGCCTAAACTCTTTACGGTCGTGTCGGATTGCCGTCCCATCGGGTTATGAGCGTTAGGGAATAGAGAGTGCACCTGTGTTTGCGCACACACTTGTGCACTTTAATATCCCCTGCGCAGGTGGCTGATCTCTCTTGAGATTGGCCGCCGTGGCCGAAATCGGTCCGGAGGACCATTATTACGGCTTATACGAATCTAAGGATTAAGAATATACAAACCTATGATTTATATATTCTATGCTATTCGCTAATAATTTCAATATATAATGCACTGCAAAACATTTCTTGATTAGAATAGAATATTAATATTTGTCCTAACTAATATTATTAATGTGAGTGAGTTTGTTTGTAACGCTTGCACGCCAAATTACAAAAATCCCAAAAGAAAAGAGAAACAAAAAAAAAGCAATAAAGAAACATAAAATAAATAATTTTATCAATGAATTGTTGTGATCGTGTTTATTTCAACTTAAATCCTAACTAATATTAAAAAAAAAAAATTGGTTGCCTGTAAAGTCGGTATACGGGCGAAAGTTTTACGTGACAACGACTTTGAGTGGTAAAATAATTTTAATGTGAATATTCATTCGTATAGTAGGAAGAAGGATGAAATAATAGTAACAATTTAAAACATTTATTTATACAAAGAATTATATTTAAAACATTAATTTATACAAAGAATCTCGCACTGAATTTCACTTTTTATGTCTGTCTCTCTCGCTCTTAGGCGGGCTAACCATGCCCGAGTGGAAGGGACGCGTGCCTCTCACTCGCTCTCATTGTGAGCGCATAACGTGAGCGGAGCGTAACGCAGTTTCTTGAAGTGTCACCCGGCAAACCAATTTATAAGACGTTGTCACGTCAAAATGAGAAGTGAGTTTGTTTGTATGTTTGTTACGCTTTCAGACTAAAACCAGTAAGCCGATTTTAAAAATTCTTTCACCAATGGAGAGCTACATTATCTGCGATTAACATAGGCTACATTTTGTCGCCATATTCATGTGGGACCGGGAACTACGCGGGTGAAACCGCGGACAAAACACTAGTAATCTTATAATATAAAGTGTCAGGCTCTTTTATATATATGTACATATACATTAAAATATATTTCGTTTATCTCAATCTATCTAGTTTTCCTCTATTTAATTGCTTATATAGTAATATATAGTAATTAGTTTTCATGGTGAATTTTTAAAACTATTTTAAATAATAATTCATGACGTAACAATTAATGTTAATATTATTGTTAGTTATTTTAATATTTTGAAAAATAACACATAAGGTCCTCCAGACCGATTTCCGACCGATTAGCCAACTGCGCAGGAGGTATTATAGTGCACAAGTGTGTGCGCAAACACAGGTGCACTCTCTTTTCCTTAGCTCTCATAATCCGATGGGACGGCAATCCGACACGACCGGAAAGAGTTCAGGCGCAGGACCAACGGCTTAACGTGCTTTCCGAGGCACGGGAGTGTACACACTACCAACTTCCAGACTCCGGGCTGCTACTGAGAATTCTCTGAAAGAAAACCCCAATAACTATTTATTAGCCCAACCTGGGAATTGAACCCAGGACCACCGAGTCTGCGGCCTTATATCAAGCCACTATACCAACGAGGCAGTCAACACATAATGTATATATATTATATATCATAGGTAGGCGGACGAGCATATGGGCCACCTGATGGTAAGTGGTCACCAACACCCATAGACATTGGGATTGTAAGAGAAGTAAACCATCGCTAACATCGCCAATGCGCCAACCAACCTTGGGAACTAAGATGTTATGTCCCTTATGCCTGTAATTACAATCGAATTTGTGCTGTTTTCGGGTCGTTTTTGAAACGCATACCTGTAATCAAGTACATTATTATCTAAGATCGTTGTATTTAAAAAAACTCGCTTAACGATTATATTAATAATGGCTAATGTTTTGTTTTACCCTTGTATATAAACATTATTTGTGTCGTGTTCCGTAAAAATAAAAGCAAATAATAAACAAGGAAATAAATAAATAATCAATTTAATTGTTAGCAAAAGCCAAAAATATTGTCCTTGTGCCTATTCGAGCTTTAAAGATTTTATATAAATGTATAATTCAATCTCAGGTATAATGTACTAATGAAGGCCGTTCGCAATATTTAATTTAAAATGCAATAAAGTTGTTAATTTGAAAATAATCATTGTTTTTTATTGCTATAATTAAGTTCAATTAGTGTGACCGTGCTATTTGATTTTGTAGGATAATTCTTCATTAATATTTATATATAACTACTTCTCATAAATATAAATAGTTTTTTATCATTATAGATGCATTACTTCATAACAATCAAAATTACTAAAATACTCCAGGTTTGAGAATAATTTATACTTGGTGATAGGGCTTTGGTCAAGCTCGTCTGGGTAGCTACCACCCACGCATCAGATGTCCTATCGCAAATCGCAAAACAGCAGTACTTGTTATTGTTGTGTTCCGGTTTGAAGGGTGAGTGTGCCAGTGTACAACCCCAAGAGAAATAACATCTCAGTTCCCAAAGTTGGTGTCACATTGGCGATGTAAGCGATGGTTAACATCTCTTACAATGCCAATGTCTCTGTCCGCTGGTGACCAGTTGCCATAAGATGACTCATACGCTCATTCGCCATGTATACTATAAAAAAGGAATTTTCCATACGAAAACCAACGGAACCGAACTAATATGATGTTGAAATATAACGTTGTGTCAAAACCAAAGTTAATTGTTAATTTTTATGCCAATAGTCGATAATTAATTTAAGGAATAGGAAATTGGATAAATGGCAATGATAACGTTCGATTCGATTACAATAAAGAAGAAGTTACCCCAAGGACTCCTTAGGAGGTAACTACTACTATTAAGTAGCTATTAGGGATTAAAAGGGATTTATAATAATACTAGCTGATACCCGCGACTTCGTCGGCGTTGCTTGATAAATTAAGAAAGTTTTCTTATGTACGAAGGAAAAATCATCAAAAAGATCGCAAGCAAAAATATACTTTGTTTAAACATACATCACTGAACACGTAGTGCATATAGAAATCGTTGTTTCTTGAAACTTGAATAACTTTTTATTTAATGAAGATATCGCAATCATTTTTGTTTTTGATAAGGGCTAAGTGTCTAAGAAGTAAAATTTAGAAAATTTCATTGAAATCTATTCAGTAGTTTTTCCGTGATGCGCGCACAACTGCAGACCTTTATCATTTTATATATATAGATAAGTAAGCTATATTTAAAAATAGAAACGTGGTAATTAATATTTACTATTATACTTAAAATCAACCACTGAGTACTATATATTTAAATGATAAACAATTTCATACAACTTTCCTTATGTTCTTGAGGAAATCATGAAATATTAAATGTTTTATTTAGTTTTATTTCTTTGATTATCATTTTATATTATTGTGTTGCTATTAATTTATTATATGGATTCTGTGATTTCCTATAATAGAGAGAACATGTAGAGATAGAACTAATTAAATAAATGTAGCAAATAAATAATAATATGCTTTAAGTAAAGTGAAATTAGACCAATGCAGGTTTCATCAAGACGTTTCCTTTCAGCGCTGAGCACAAATGAATTATAGAAACTTAAGCACATGAAAATCCGGGAATACCCGACCATCGGTTGTGACTTAAATGTTCCAAACACTAAGCCATTTCAACAATTATGTTATATTTACTTTAAATTTAGTAATTGGTAAATATAATATATCCCAGAAAGTAAAATACATAAATTAATTCCCGATCAGAGCCTACTTGAATTATAATAAAGTTTTAATTCTAAATAGTCAACTTAATCTCAAAGTGAACGTAATATTAGCTCACCCTGTACAAAATAAATCTTAGCTGACAAAAGGTCATTAGATACAAATCAAGTCCTGTTTACTTTCTATTTTGATTAATAAAGTGCAAAATAATATTAAAGGTTGGAGGCAAAATCGATTTGAGAGCAATGACCTCGTATTGACCGTGGAAAGTCAAAATGGATGATCACAGACTGACGTATTATGTAAGGAACTGATTACATTTATTCCAAGGTGTTAAACGTAGCCTTAGGCTTTTATTTTTAATCAATTTTATTTATATATTATCTTGTTTATATGACAAATGATATGTATTAGATATGAAAGATTTCATTGATAGAAAATATAAAACATAATATATAATTACATATACGTGTATATAATATACTTCATTCTATTGGTCGATAGTTGCTAATGACGTAATAGTTGACCAATGAACTTGCAGTATTTAGTTGGATTAGTTAATCTGACTTTGATTATAATTTCAGTAAGTGGTATGACGTACTTCGCCTTTTGACATTAATTTGACGCTTTTTTTAAATCGATCGGTTTTAAAACGTCGATTATCGATGTTTTATTTAATTACGTTTTATTATTAAGGTACATTTAAAATGTTCTATATTATTTTATTTCAAAAATGGACTATTATTAATATTGTTATATAGTTTGACGAAAGGAAAACAATATTAAAATTGGAAATTGGATTTGGAAATAGAGGGTATTTTATTTTTATTTGATTTATTATATTATTTTATTTAATTCATTTCATACTAAAAATTCTTCCAAAATTTTTATTGAAATAAATCGAAATTTAAATATTATGTTGCCGGGATTCTTTCACGTCCGAAGACGATATGAATTGTAAGCATTGTAAAATAAGCTTAAATAAATCGGATTTTATCCTGCGATTGTGAATTGTCGAGCATAGATAATATATAAACATGGCAGAGATAGTAATTATACAGACAACTTATTAATTTTGTTTTTTTTTCGTTTTATCAGTATCGTGTAGATTAAAAAACGAAAATAATTGTAAGGTCAGGAAATTATAGAAATGAAATGTATTTCTTAATAATATCAAAGACTGATAAAACAAATTGTTCTGAAATATAACATGACTATCACTTCAAAAGGTCAAAGGCCCCCACGGTCAGCTGTTCGTGATTTTATTATCTGCAAATGATTTTGTAACCGTTATATATTTTTGTTATAAATATTATATAATATTATTAACGTTGTATGATAAATACATTTGTGAATATTTTTTTATTGTCAAATCATAAACTACCACTGGTTCGGTATGAAAATATTCCGGTCTGAGAAGAACCGCGAAAAAAACTCCGCGGGATGATTTGTATACTTTTATGTACATTGTAGATTTTAGTTTTTTGTAGCATTTACAATTTGTAGTATAATATAATATAAAAACGGAATAGCAAGCAAGCAAGAGGTCGTTTCATTGCCAAGAGGTCGTTTCATTCCCAAGGTATCCTTTCTATAAACTCACTGATTCTATAATATCCTATTGCACACAAACGTTCCTTTACATAACTTTTATTTTGACGATTAAGATAACTATTGTAAAAACCGAATCCATTGATCCACAAAGGGTTGTTTACTACGTTTACACGAGAATAATTTTTGGACTTTTTTTATTGCATAGGAAGGTGGACGAACGTATGGGTCACCTGATGGTAAGTGGTCAGTGACGCATTGGCGATATAAGTTTATGTTAGTATTTCTTACAGCGCAAATGTCTACAGGCAGGTGGCCGCTTTATCAATCTGCTAACCTATTTAAAAAAAATTACGATAAAGTCAGGAATGTCCTAAAAAATCATAAAACATGGAGATCTTAGGACATCAGTCAGTCATTACAAGCGCTATTCAATGGAGCCTTGATGTTAATTAGACCATAGCGTTCTCTAAGACCTAACTGAGCGGAAATTTGCAAATCATAATCTTTTATATACATTATAATTTAATATAAGAATGTTGTTACTTGTTATAATTATAATTTTTAAGTGTTTATTTAATTTTATTACAGTTTCATCAAGATGTGTTATATTTTATTCAAGGTGAGTTTTATTGTGTTAGGTTTTATGTAATTTGCTTTTAAATCCGTCCGAAGTTAATTTATAGGTTAGACAGCGCGGCTTCGCTCGATAATTAGGAATTACAATTATCAATTTCTATAGTTTTAGCTTAAATATGAACAAAATACCTTTCATCCTCTTTAGCTTTAAAAAACAATTTTTAGTGCTAACCTACTGTTTTAAAGGAGGGAGGGGGTAGTTTTGGCGTTTGCGTTGATATGTCAGTCAAATTGATTAAATCTTATCTATAATAATTTATGTTTGTGCGTCTGTTTGAGACAAAAAATCTGATCTCCGTGAAGGTTGGAATATATGTATGCTGTAATGTATGTAACTTACTACTAGATGGTGCTGCATCCTGGGGGATGGTGATGAATCCTATACAGTGCTATTCTGTAAGGACAAACTCGAAACCCACTCTAGAAAGCGGTCGTAAAATGTCACAAAATGGTACGCGACATTGACCCTAATAATCACATTTCAAGAAATCAAGCATCAAAATAGTATATCACTGTAAGCCGGTTGTCAACGTTTCAGGGGTGAGTAATGAAGTGTGTGTGTGTGTGTGTGTGTGTGTGACTTTCGAGACGTTTCGAGTCGAACGCGATTGTCAACCTCATACATTGATTATATTATTTTCTATTCTATTATATTAACGTAAGAGTCACTGATTGCCATGATAGTCTACAAATTGCCTTGACTTGTCTAGTATTGTCTAGGACGTACGCAACTGTGTTTGCTACACACTTGCGCACTATTGCACTTATATACTTGTGAAAATGGTAAGTCTGATTGTCTTTGTTTGTTTTATAAAATAGGTAGGCGGACGAGCATATGGGCCACCTGATGGTAAGTGGTCACCAACGCCCATAGACGTTGGTATTGTAAGAGATGTTAACCATCGCTTACAACGTCAATACGCCACCAAGCTTGGGAACTAAGATGTTATATCTCTTGCGTCTGTTACACTGGCTCACCCACCCGGAACACAACAATACAAAGTACTACTGTTTTGCGTTAGAATATCTAATAAATGGGTGGTACCTACCTAGACTAGCTTGCACAAAGCTCTACCACCAAGTAAATTTTATTAGCCTTGATCGAAATCGGTGATAAAAACTCAACTTTACTTCTTTATTTTTTGTACGAAGATATTTGTGGAATATCTTCGCAAAAAGACTGATTTAAAAAACAATTTTAAAGTGCAGCTTCTTTTGCCGAGAGTATTTATTGATCAAGTCTAAGTGCAACATTAGAATCGTTTTTGATATAACAAGATTTTGCTTCTATCACGAGAGTTGGCTTGCTATGTATGTTATTATATATTCTTCTAAAAGATTTTAAATAGAAAAAATAATTGGATGTTTGTTATTCAATCATTCGATAATGGCTGGACAGATTTGGATGTTATTTGAACCAGAGATAGCTTATACTATGACTTAACACATAATATACCTTACATCTGCGCCCCTCTCTTACAGGCTTAAGCTAATTGAGCGTAGTGTTTCATTCGTATTTAAAAAATGCTTAACTTATCTATATAAATAAAATGATAGAGTTCTGCAGTTGTGCGCGCATCACGGAAAAACTTTCTAAATTTTATTTCTTAGACACTTGGCCCTTATCAAACATTATTGCGATATCTTCATTTAATAAAAAGTTATTAAAATTTCAAGAAACAACGATTTGTATATGCACTGCGTGTTGTTTGCGATCTTTTTGATGTTTTTTCCTTCGTACATAAGAAAACTTTGTTAATATATCAAGCAACGCGAACGTATATATTAGTATTATCTAATTTGTTTTCGACAGACATAGGTGATATCAATATATGTACTCGTTATCAGTATATAGGTTAGGTAAATAAATGTTATCATTATATAACATAGTAACAAATTTAACGGATCATATAATATGATGTATTTTAATTATTTTTTTATTATCGTTTTAGTTGATTATATTATTTCTCTTATGTTATTGTAGACTAGCTTTGTAATCTGTAAAACTAATATGTATTAATAATATTATACTACGCGAAAAAAAACCACTTTAATTCATATTACGCAACTGTTCCTTAATATTGAATCATTTAATTCTCACAGTTTTCAAATGAGACAAAAAATATTATTAGATTGTTTATATATATATTTTTTTTTATAATATTTTATTTTACATAAGTAATTATTAATTATGACGTCTTATATAAGTACATACGAAGACAATAATAATATTAAAATTAACGTGTCAGGCCGCTTCGTTTCGAACTGTGTCATAATTAATGTTTAAATTATTATCATGGGACGCGGTGGCATTTTTTTTATTATAAAATTGAAATGCGATGTGCATTGTGATATAAAATAAGCGCTTCTTTTTAACCAAAATAAATACTTTTTAATTTTAGTACTTCACTCGGTGGTAGAGCTTTTTGCAAGCTCGTCTGGGTAGATACCACCCTCTCTAGATATTCTACCAAAAAAAAGAAGTACTTGGTATTGTTGTTCCAGTTTGAAGGGTGAGTGAGCCAGTGTAATTACAGGCACAAGGAACATAACATCTTAGTTTGCAAAGTTACTGGCACAGTGGCGATGTTGTTTTTTAAGAAATGTGCGAACCACAGTCCATGGGCGCTGGTGACCACTAAGCATTTTAAGCATTATGTATTATTTTTATTCAGTGTATTATAAAAAATATATGCGGGTAAAACCGTGGGGCACAGCTAGAATTAGATAAAATAGATTGGTACAATAAACACTTCCTTACAACATAACTAGGTAAGATTACAACATAACTAGGTAAGAAGGGCCCTTTGTGGTGGTGATCAGGCTATCTCACACTTATAGTGGTAGACCAAATGATGCTTAGCGAAAAACCATTACAAACATAATTCTAATATAAAAATTATAAGTAAATATATGACGTGATAAATATATAAGGTAAAGGAAAAGCAGTCAGTGCACGTAGGTTGTTGTGGCAACAAGAAAAAAACCCCAGGGAAAATACAGATTATCATTAAATAAAAAATAAATAGAACTGTTTTTAAAATAAATGCTACGTTAAAATAATGGAACGCAAATTATTTTTTAAATTATTGGGAACGGTAGCGAAGAGTTCTACATCATAAAATCTGATAATTTTCCGTTTTTTTTTTAAAAAGATACCTAGTTCCGGAAGTTCCGGTTTCGAATCCCGGGTTAGTGAAAGCTACTAAGCATCCACTTTTTCTCTTAAGAATCGTCAGAGTTATATTGTTGATAGTAAAAATTCCGTGGGAGATAAGTCAAACAACCTTTCTAGTCGTGACGGATATCCATCCTATTTGACTCTCTCTCTCTCTCTCTCTTTCTATCTCTCTCTCTCTCTTGAAAAAAAGGTTGAACCTGTGTTTACGCACACACTGATCTATAGTGCAAACATAATATAATACATATTATGTATATTATTTATACATATCGGCGAGTCTTTATTAAGAATAACCGCGACATAATCATCATTACTTGCAGATTAATTTTTTGGCCTCAATATTGTTTTTTTTTCTATAAATATTGACGAAGAAATAATCTAAATAAAATGAATGAATGAATAAACAAAAGATTGATTCTATAACAAAGACAATATTGCATTTTTATTACACTTAATGGTTATTAATATTTATATAAGTAACCTTGAATTCAATAGGTTTTTACGCAAATCAATTGTCATACTTCAATAAAATCATGAATTAATCGGTTTATAATGTAACTTGGTATGTTCTGCTTGCGTTATTTTTTCCCCTCAGGACCCATAACTCGTACTATTTCAAATGTATTTAAGTTCAGAAATTTAATTATGTGAAATTATGGGAACAATGGTGGCTTTTTGTTCCATATTAGAATATCACCATGATTGTAACAGTGAATATTCTGGTTGATAAAAAGTTTAAACCACAACCCAAGGTCGTTGCAAGGTTACGCGTTATTTAGTTTTTCTAATACATTTTTTGTTTGAAAGGAAATGTTTAAATTTATCCTAATTTTCGTTCAGAAGCCAATTAGATTAAACTTTTTTTTAAAAGAAATATAAAAAAGGTCTTATATAAATGGGCTATTTGAACAATTATTGTGAGAGACAATTCACGAGTTTTGTGATAAATAAATAAACGCATCAATAATCTTGCGTTCTTATCCCCTTTTAAAAACAATATAGTTTTAGAGATATCTAAGATTTCAAGATGTTAAGAACCAGAGGCCCTAGCCAAGTTTACATTCTACAATTGTAAACGCTATAGAAAACTAAACAAATGTATGAGAATGACCACGTGACTTATCGTTGAGAGATGTCATTCTCATATATTTGTTTAGTTTTCTATAGCGTTTACGATTGTAGAATGTCAACTTGGCTAGGGCCTCAGATGTTAGTATCGATTTATTATTTTTTAAGTTATTTCATAAATAATAATTCGCTTTGCTTTTAAGAAATAAATTATACGAATCACCTTCTTCTGATAAGACCAAAAGTCTGAAAAACTCTATATACGGAAACTCTCTATATAGAGATTTATATAACATGTATCTATGATATAAGAAAGCAGACGCAGAAAGTTCTTTTATTTTATAACAACTTCTTTCTTAATCTATAATCAGACTATATTTGTTTTATTAACGTTTAATATTTTTTTAAATATACATATTCCTATTAATATTAGTAACGCAAAAATATTTTTGTAAATTACTTATATTAAAAAAATATGACGGTGTGACCAATTAAAGAATTTAATATCTTATTATAGGTACTTAAAATAATATGTCAAAACTTAAATTAAAAAAATAAACTTACTGTTTTCAATTTTCTTCCCATTTTTGGCCACGATCATGGATCCATTTTCTTTGCAATCGTTCGCTACAAGCTCCTTCATTATCACTTTTTACGTTAAATTCAAAAGTCGAACGCGCGGGTTGTGAGCGTTTCGCGCGCTTTCCAACGTCACTTTGACAGCGCAAATTACAACCGAATGGCAATGGAACCGGTAATTGGAGCGGGTAACCTGTTCGCTTATGTTACGGTCAAGGCGATCGCGATAAAAATTAATTAAAAAAATATACACAATAAGGACAGCATTAACAGATTATGCGTATTTGTTAGGCTGTATATCTGACGATTGTTACCACACGGTCTGTCTTTAAAAAATAAAGTGCTTTTGTCTGCGGTCGACAGCAAAATGGCACGTATAAAGATTTTTTCGTTTATTTATATAAAAGCGCAAGCCGTATAATTTTTGTTGTTTAATATTGTGTAATATTATTTTTATATGAAAAAAAAAATGATAGAATATTTCTTTAATATGTTATAATTGTCACCGTAATTAGAAGATATGTACGTTGGAAAAATTGTTGATTCTTGCGTCATGGTTATTTTTTTCTAAACATAAGAGAGATAAAAAGAAGTATATATTTTTTGAATTATAGCACTGGTTCAGGTCATGATTGTCGAATGAACTTTTAATACTATATTATAAGATATTTAATATTAAAATCATTATTTGTAATTTTAGGATAACAATTGTGTCCAGTCAAAGAATTAACAAAATCCATAATTTCGGTCTTTAAGAAGTTGTGTTCAGATTCATTGAAAGAAAATAAATAAATAAGTTCATATAATATATTAGCTGTGCCCCGGGGATTCACCCGCGTATAATTAATAAAAATATAATAAATAAACTAGCCTAGCCTAGAGGCTTCCTCGATAAAAAGACTATACAACACAAAAATATTTTTGAAATTCGAACCAGTAGTTCCTGAGATTAGCCGGATCAAACTAACAAACTCTTCAGCTTTATATATTAGTTTAGATAAATGAATATGTACTTCGAACAAGTCGTATGTTGAAGTTTAAATTAGAATGATGCAGTGCCCAACTGCAGTGCGTGAAAAATGTATTGATGACCGTAGTGGGGGTCATTAATCTACTATTTTATATTGTTTAAATAAATTTCAATGAGATCCATTCAATGACAAGTTGCTAAAGTTGTGTTTTCTTCGATAATTATCTGAGAATGTTGAATAATAATGTTCCTAATAAATATTTATAGATACTTAGTAATAATACATTTTATACAGTGGCGTTGCTAGGTGGACAAGGGCCCCGGTGCATGGAGAAGGAATGGGCCCTCACCCTCTTTCCACGTAGCTTGAACTTATATATATATATATATATATATTCTCTCTTTTCCTCTCTTTTCAAAGCATAGGTTAGAGGGCCCCCTGAGCTCCGGGGCCCTGGTGCACTGCACCGCCTGGCCCTACGATAGCTACGCCACTGATTTTATATATTACTAGCGTTTTGGCCGTGGTTTCACCCGTGTAGTTCCCATTTCCGTGGAAATACGGGGACGAAATGTATGCTATGCTACTCGCTGATAATTTAGCTTACTATTGGTGAAATAAATTTTAAAATCCGCTTAAAAGCGTAACAAATAAAAAATCAATCACAACAATAAGTTGTTGTTAAATTTAGTTTTTTTTTTTAATGTTTATTTTCTCTTTCCTTATAGGATTGTTGTAATCTATAATTGATTAAATATATCTAGTTAGTGTGTCATACTCGTTCTAATTATATGTTAATAAGGTACATGTACACATTACTGTAAACAATTAAAGGAACTAGATTTTTTTTATTTTTTCGCCAAAGTTTGGAAGGCTTTATTACTCGGTGAAAAATAGTCATATCATGATAAAAAACATAGCATTTTGAAGCTTCATTCTTCTACTTTTAAGATAAGACTTATCGTACGATAATCTGTTGCCGAAATATCGATGGTTGCAGAGGAAATTGTATTTTTTCATTCAACCGTGGATATCTTTGCAAAAAAAAATCGCACAGACACCTAAAAACAAAATTGAAGCTTAATAATATGCAAGCTAGTCGATACTTGCATTGAAACGAGTTGAAAAAAAAACCAAGTGCACGATCGTAAAAAAAAAAAATTGCGAATTTGGTCCTTCGAGATGTTTCATCAATTTTCTCAATAACGAAAATGTATAAAAGAAAAAATAAACCGAGATCTTAAAAGTAGGTGGTATCTTTACTTGGTGGTAGAGCTTTGTGCAAGCTCGTCTGGGTAGGTACCACCCACTCATCAGATATTCTACCGCAAAACAGCAGTACTTGGTACTGTTGTGTTCCGGTTTGAAGGGTGAGTGAGCCAGTGTAATTACAGGCACAGGGACATAATATCTTAGTTCCCAAGGTTGGCGGCGCATTGGCGATGTGAGCGATGGTTAACATCTCTTATAATGCCAATGTCTATGGGCATTGGTGACCACTTACCATCAGGTGACCCATAATTATGCTCGTCCGCCTTCCAATGCTATAAAAAAAAGGTAGAAGAATAAAGCTAAAAAATGCTATTTTTTTTTAACTAAATATGACTATTTTTCATCAAGATACAGGCCTTCCAAACTTTGTTGAAGAAATGAGGAAAATTTCTTGTTCATTTAATTGTTTCCAGTAGTGTAGTTCTTTTTACCCTGTATTGGGTAATTATTTTATAGAGAAATAAAATAGATAGCAATTCCTCTGATAATATAAAAGTTAAATGGAAAATTTATGCAACTCGAAATTATATATAAATAAATACCTAAACGTTTTTTTTGTAAATATAAATTTAATGTATATTATGTAATGATAAGTGCGAACAGTTAATTACTCTAAGGGTTATCAATAATTAATATGGTCACATGTTTTTTATGGGAAATAAAAATTTGTTATTTAGAAAACAATTTATATTATACTATCTATTTTATGTATATATATGTGACTTATATATATATATATATATATATATATATATATATATATATATATATATATGTGACTAATGCACGATATAATATATATTTTATGATAATATATGTCGAAGTACCCACACATCCAATTTTTTAAAGCATAATAAATAGTTTGTTCATAAATCTTACACTATCACTCTGATATTTCAGGGTATTTGGTGTCCTTTATAATTTTCTATTCATTATCAAATAGTACATAGTCAGTATATTATTAGGAGACGGGACTAAGGACTTTCATACATTAGAAATTACTATACATTTGTTTTGGCATCAGATTCATTGCCAACCGCAAGAATCTAACTATGCGTTTGACCAACATAAGAGAAGAAATGAAAGAAAGTGATGTTACCTGTCGTTATCGAGTTGAAACTGTGTACTTTAGTGTTGGCAGTTGAATAAACGGTTTTTGATATATTGTCTATACTTATTTATATTGTAAGGAACATACAATATGATGACACTTATATTATAATATTATAAAAGAAAAAACAGCTAGTTTTCCACCGATAATAATTATGCAATCGTTAAAATGTAACAAAAACAAAGCATAAAATCACATAGCAAGAGAATTAATAAAGGTGTAGTAAAATATTTACTTTTTTATCAATTTTTTTTTGACGAAAACAGGCTACATTGATTTACTTAAATCAAGGGAGTAAGGATATTGCATCAATAACAAATCATAACAAACTAAAAGATTAAATATTCCCATAAAGCACAATAAGTGACACGCGAGCCTTAATGGCTTATTTAAAAAAAAATATGTACCTTGCAACACAGGTCACTCATTAGTTAGTGCTTATATAATAAATACGTTTCCGGTTCCGGTGGTCTAACAGTGAGGACGTTTTGTCAGTGCTCTCTGAAATAATTAATGCTATCTCAGTCCAAACGAAACGAAAACGATCAAATTGTGAAAAAATAATCAAACAAAAGATAATATAAAAAATGTTCAATCAAAACTACAGTGTTTCACGTTAAAACTGTAACGAAAAGCAGCGAAAATAAGTAAAGTAAGCAAAAAATCAATAATCATCAGTCAAATACCAACCCAACAAACTCTGAATAAAACTGACAACACCACGCAAGGACTTAGTGTTGTCATGTTAAATTAAAACCAATGCCATATCTACAAGGCATCCAACATAACAGATAAATATAACGTTCCTTTTCAAGCATTTTCCAAACCAAGTTTTGTTATTGCATCGTAATAATAACCTTAAAAATTACAATGTCTGATGAAATGTCAATATCGATGCTTTATGCTATGATGAAAGTAGATATGGAAAAACAAACTGCTTTAATAACTGAGCAAACACAAAACGCAATAATGAGCATTGATGATAAAACTAAACCATTAATAGAAGAAAACAAAAACTTGAAAACACAAATAGAGAATCTAAGCAAAAAAGTAAATATTCTTGAAACATCAATCAAAAAGAATAACGTTATAATACACGGATTACAAGAACCGGATGGTAATTATATCCAACTAACGAAAACCGTTACGGATTTTTTTCAAAACATTGACGTTAAAATCGACACTTACGACTTAAGCAGGATGTATAGAATCGGCACACACACAGAGGGCAAAATAAGACCATTAGTCATCAATCTCACAACTTACAGCAAGAAATTGGATATACTCAAAAATAAACATAAACTGCCAGAGTATGTATACATCACCGAAGATTTTACCCGAGAGACGTTGGAAAAACGCAAAGAATTACAAAAGGAAGTCCAAGAGCAGAGAGAAAGGGGAAACTACGTCTTCATAAAAAACGACCAAGTTGTAGTGAGACGAAATGTAAATAGATACAAGAAAAGGATCATCACATCTGGCTGCAACACGGCAGCATTGGCGTGTGACTGGCAAAACTAAAAATATTTTACCTCTGGCAACACATTACACACACTACACAGAACAAACTGTAACTAATTTCTTTTATATATTACATTTAGATCTCCCTTTCTGTGACGAGAATAACATCAAAAGAATATGAATTCTTGGAATCGGTTAACCATAGACGAAAACGAAAAAGATCGACCCCTTTTGGCTTGCTGCTTAAAATTTTTCGGAAAAAAAAGAAAAAAGAATTTGTAAAGAGAAGGAAAAAATAGTTTTTACATATCAATCCTCAACCAACCAACCTTGAAACTTGAAGAACAGATCAATCTCTACAAATATTTAAATAAGCCTTAGATTTTATATATTTAATAAAATCGATTTAAATGAAGTATGGCGATAAAATAAAGTAGCACGGAAAATACATTTTCTATATCTTAGGAAATACACAAAGCTTAAGAGATGTTGATCTCTTTAAAAATGCTACTTTATATCGTGCTGTGATTATGGACATTTCTAATAAGCCCCGATACGTCAAAGAAATATATGCAACTTCAAGACAATCGAGGAATAATTTATCTAGTCAACCTGACGAAAAAGAGAAATATTGAGACTTGAGAAATTCAGTCAAACCAGATCTCGCTTACCATTCCATAAAATTTACTGTTAGCACTGAAACTGAGTCCCGGCTATTTACTATCATGAAAATGTACAAGAAAATTAAAATAAAAAAACAGAAGAAGAATAGCTTCACAGAGTAACTAAGAAGAAGTACGGAAGACGAACCTCAGAGAGTATTTAAAATATTGCAAAGTTTGACTGATACTCACATTTAGGGCACACTATTTTACTAGAAAACGTAGGACGGAAGATTTTGCCTCCTTAAATAAGTCATGAACATCCCACTTATATATTTGGAAGACAAGATACTTCCACTAACTTGTGCATACTACCAACTCTCACCTACGAACCACAAACCTGTCTCACTGATAAATATATAGAAGAAAAAGGAGGAGGCTATAATACTAAAATAAACAAATTCTAAAGCTACGGTTACAAAATTCAACTATTATAATATGAGATGATAGACTTAAATGACGTCAAATATATGGTGAAGCGTACATACCACTGGTGGGTTATGATCAAGATGAGAAATGAGTCAAAAGATCAATGCGATACGGCGATGGGAAAAGGAAGAAAAAAGAAAAGAGGATTCCGTCAAAAGAATTTGCCGAAACATCATGGATGGAAGGTTTGAATTGGCGAAAATTTTGGCAAACTCTTGGGGATATGTCAACGTGCAAACTAATGCTAAGATTTTTTATCTTGATAATTTAAATTATTACAGACCAAAAATGTACGACTTCAATCAAAAAAATCTATTTTAATTTATTTAATATTCTATTTAACTATTTTTATATTACTTATGTCAATTTCGATTTTATATAATTGTAACAATGCATGATAATTATAATTAGTGGTAGTATATACAAGTTTATGTTTAAGAAATAAATGTAAGTTTTTGATGTCAATACAAAGACGTCAATTATAATTATAGTACAGTATATAAGAATAACATTAGATGTAATTAAAAGATATACTATGTGTGTATAATATATAAGAAGTTCGGATATTAACGGACCGAAGCAAAATAAAAAAAATTAACATCCAAAAAATGAAGCATAAGTTATATTCATATTTAAAAAAACAAGAAATAATCGCAATTAGATATTAAATGTAAACATAATTTAAATCCGAGCACACATACATATTTATTTTGATAAAGCACATTATGCTATCTGTCTTCAAAAAAAAAAGTTTAACGCAACATTAATTGTCATATTTTTTTGTTTTTATCATCTTATTTTTATACTATCTATTGTGCGGTTCCACTCGCGTTAAATTAATGCAAATCATACATGGCAATGTCCTGCGTGTGACGAATAGATGCCAAATTGATTTGTCGTTTATAATAATGATTTTATTCCTTAAAAATCATAGCGTAAGTTAAATAGTCTATAAACAGATTTTTAAGCGGAAAATGAATAATTCAATTTGGATTGGTAATTAAGATTAAAGCACTTATAACACTAATTTTAAAATTCTAGAATAGATTTACTGTTTTACCGATAACCAGATGGCTCAAATATGTATTTCTTCGAAGAGAAAGTCCGTGTAGTTTGTTGCAACTCGACAATAGATGGCGTTGTCACTTTTACCTATCATGAAAATCGGAATGGAAAATGTCAGGGAAACGCCCGCCGAGTTATAATAGTATGATAGAAATAAAGAATACATAAATTTTTAAATATTTTATCGTTTGATGTGTTAATTTGAATTATATTATTATATATATTAATATATATGTATTTTGTAGTCGGTGCGTGCAGATATAAGTGCAAAAGTTGAGACATTTTAAATTTTTAGTCTGAATTAATTTCTTGAATTTTGATTGTTTTATATTTTTTATCACGATAAACACAACGCAACGGCATGGCTTTGTTGTACATACACTCGGTGTATAGGGTATTGGCTTAATATTCGGCGATGGACAGATTATCGGGCTATGTGTTACATATGTAAGGTGTTAGAATATAAGAACTATGCCAACATTATATAAAGATAGATGTAGCGTAAGTCAACCATCTAGATTTATTATTTATTAACTTACTTAAATGTAAACTAGATCTAATGTTAAAAACAAATGAGCAACTACTTACAAGTTGTACATAATTTTATTCCAATTATATGTGTGATATAAAAAAAAATCTTTAAATTATTATTATTTTCATGTATTGGTTACTATGCTTACATTAAGCAGCAAAGCCGAGATTGCATCTTTACAGTCCTATAAACCGATTACAGGTTCAAACTCAGACAAAGCACATTAAATTTTCATGTGTTTAATTTGTGTTTATAATTCATCTCGTGCTCGGCGGTGAAGGAAAACATTACGAGGAAACAGACACATTTCGGACGAAAATCTGACACATGCATCCTTTAGGGCCTGATGAGTCTTTAGCCCAGCTGTTGGACATTAAAAGATTACTGACATTACATTGAAGCTATAATTATCTTATCATTATCATCCAATCTTAAACCACGGCTTTTTTGAAAGGTGCGACAAAGCTTCCAATTTCCATTTTGCGCATTCATTCATGTGGGGCGGAATTCTCTTCACAAAGACTCTTCTGCTCCAACGACCATAAGTCCTTATACATATTTTGTTGAAGTCCATTTTAGTATTAGTTGGTGGTAGGGCTTTATGTTAGCTCGTCTGGGTAGGTACCACCCACTCCTTGGTTTGGTAGATTGCGTTAGAATATATATTCTACCGCATAACAGCAGTACTTGGTATGGTTGGGTTCCGGTTTGAAGGTTGAGTGAGCTAGTGTAATTACAGGCACAAGGGACATAACATCTTAGTTCCCAAGGTTGGTGGCGCATTGGTGATGTAAGCGATGGTTAACATTTCTTACAATGCCATTGTTTATTGATGTTGACAGCGGTGGATTTACACTAGGGACAGTCGGGGCAAGCGCCCAGGGTGGCAAATTTTTTAGGGCGGCACAATTTTGAAAGTGAAAAAAATTTTTTTAGCCTTATCAAGATTGCTCAATATTATTAATTAAATCTGTTAATTCAAAATTTTGGTTTGATTGATAATTCAAGAAATTCAATTTATCCATTATTTGTAAATTATAATTTTGGCACGTTTAGATAAAATTAATAATAAAAACGATTTAATCAATTTATTTCCTTGCACATTTAAAATAATAATCGATTTTTTTATTTTCTGGAATTAAAGAAATTTAATTTTTTTTTTAAATTGAAAAAAAATCAATTACAATTCCAGTATTGGGGCGGATGTTTTCCGATTCCCAGGGGCGGCATTAAGTTTAAGTCCGGCCCTAGATGTTGTTGACCACTTATCATCAGGTGGCCCATATCGTCCGCCAACCTATACTTTAAAAACAACTTTTGAAAGTGGTCCGAAAGCCTTGAGCTTGAGTGTTGGATTTTGCATAAACAGTTCCTATTGACATGCGACGTAAAAATCGATACATAACAAACGAACAGCAAAACCCTATAATAATATTATATTTATATATTATTAGTATGATTATATGATAAAAGTGTCATGTAAAGTGCTCTAAGTTTATCATTTGTCCAATTGTTATCAGAGCACGTTTTTGCGTCCACGATAATAATCATGTACCTAATGTTTGACAATTATAATTTCTTTACTTTTGTTGAACCAATTAAGCGTAAAGCGCTTTGATAATTATGTAGAACTTTCTGCTATTCTGCTTTTATATTATTCATTAATTCATTCAGTAATGTATAAACGTACCTTATGTAGTATAAGCAATTTACTAATTCTCTGCTCCTCAAAATGAAACGAGGCGTACACTCTTTTTGTAACCATTTCATAAATGGTGAACATTCTTCAAACTATTATCACTAATGTAACCCTCATCAGTGATGAATTTTTAAAAACCGCTTTAACATTTGCATTTTACTAACACGGATTTTCATATTTCAAGCAACAGAAAAAACGAATTTCAATACAAAATTTCCTCTCGTTAGAAGTGGTTTCGTCTGCGTTGTCATTCAGTTATAATAAAATCTATATCATTTTGGCTAGAAAATACATCGTGCATCCAAATAATGCAACAAATGCAAATTTTATTGTAATATAAATTTTCCCAACCCTCAACGTCATGTCATGTTTAATTATTACAAGATAAATCTCTACATAAACATGGAAACTTCTTTGCGAATACCTAGACACAAACAGTATACAAATTTTCCTAACTAAATCTTCGAATTGAATTGTCACTTAAAATAAAAACCCACTCGATAGCGAGGGACTTATTAAATTTCCGAGAATAATCTCTGATTTCTAAGATTGTAAGGAAAACCGCAATCACTATTGTGTTTTAAAAGTAAAATGCAATTTTCATCGTATAAAAAATTAGGTCGATAGGTATTTAGGTCTATGCCACGTTCTTAGAAGTAATAATAATAATAAATATTCATTAAAACGCATTTGAAGATATCCTAAACCAGAAAGACCGTACCATGATTTCTACATTATTATACGATATAAATACTCCGTTGGCGCACTGGTAAGAACGCGTTTACTTTACCTATGATTGTGGGTTCAAACCCGGGCCACTACTGAATTTCACGTGATTAATTTGTGATTATAATTGATCTCGTGCTTGACGGTGAAGGAAAACATCGTGAGGAAACCTGTATGTATCACTTCAATTTCACTGAAATTATGCCACTTGTATTCCACCAACCAGTATTAGAGCGCGTCGTGGAATAATCTCCAAAACCATCTCCTCAAAAAAATGAGAAGAGGCCTTTGCCCGGCAGTGGGACATTCACAGGCTGTTACTGTGCTGTATACGATATTCTATCCAACCATAAGATCAGTAAAGCCAAAAAAACCATTGACCTTAAAATAAGTTGACATCATTGATCCAGATCTAAAATATAATCTATGGGAACATAGACTTTTTATAGCAAAGGTATAGGACGAGCATATGGGCCACGTGATGGTTAGAGGTCACCAACGCTCATAAACATTGGCATTGTAAGATGTGTGTGTTGGCGTTTACATTGCCAATGCGCCACCAACCTTGGGGACTAAGATGTTATGTCCCTTGTGCCTGTAATTACTACTAATTGTATATAGATTCGTTGAGCAGAAAAGTGTTTTATTATAAATAGAATATTATTAACCAAGATGTATTTGTGGTAAGTATTATTGCAATCACATCACATCAATTGCAATACGTGCATAAATCAAAGATATATTTGCATCTATTCCTATGATTGAACACTTATTATTAATTTATATAGTGGTAATTTTACGAGAATTAAGGTAAATAAATAATAATAATTGCTGTATTACACTTACATAAGGATATCCGTCTATAAATATAACTTGATAAGCTTAACTGCTTTGTTAATCGAGTGAAAGATTATAAATGTTCATAAAAACTTATTGGGTATTTGTCAAGGACTTCTCGGAAGTAACCCGGACTTATTAGTGTTATGTTTCCTCAGAGATCACCAGAAGCGGTTTGCCATGCTATACTGACTCCGGTTATGGCGAATTTCCATCACATCGAAATAAATAGTATTACTCCTTGGCAGTAGTAGTGCTTATAATTGACTGCCTCAATGATCTAATGTCTACACATAATGCCGTAGATCGCGAAGCGGTTCGAATCTGAGGTCGAGCCATTGAATTTGTTGCAGATTCTCAGTAGCGACCCAAATTCTGGTAGTTGGAAGTACATATATACACTCCTGTGCCTGGAAGCACGTAAAGCCTTTCACTGACGCTTGTAATCTTTCCTGTCATGTCGGATTGCCGTTCCATGAGATTATGAGAGTTATGGAATAGAGAGTGCATCTGTGTTTGCGCACACACTTGCGCACTATAAGATGTCTTGCGCAGCCGGCTGATCTCTTTTAAGTCAGGCGGACATCATGTATCACCAAACCCTGTCCCGCATAAACGTAGAATATAACTAGCAATATATTTATCATCAATAAGCCGAGATGGCGCAGTGGTAAGAACGCGTGAATCTTAACCGATGATCGTGGGTTCAAACCCGGGCAAGCACCACTGAATGTCATGTGATTAATTTGTGATTATAATTCATCTCGTGCTTGACGGTGAAGGAAAACATCGTGAGGAAACCTGCATGTGTCAAATTTCACTGAAATTCTGTCACATGTGAATTCTACCAACCCGCAGTGGAGCAGCGTGGTGGAATAAGCTCCAAGCCTTCTCCTCAAATAAGGAGAAGAGGCCTTAGCCCAACAGTGGGACATTCACAGGCTGTTACTTTACTTTATATTTATCATTACATAGAAATAACAATATTATAATTTAATTTAACATGACCTTTAAAACGAGTTACATTGACAAGAACATTTTATATTATATAATTACTGACCGTGAAAACTAAACAATATACAAAAAGTGATTGTCAATTACATTATGATTATGTCGGTCAAGCGTGAGCCGTGTTTCGTGATAACGTCCAATAGTCGATTATTATATAATAATCGTGACCTTGAATAATAACAGTTTTTTAATACTTCGTTATGTGCTATGTACCTATTATTTTCAATGATTCGATTTTTAAAAAGTATTTGCAATTTTTTTTTAAATTATTGCTGGTATATTTTTTCATTGTACCGTGAAGTGGTTATTAGGTATCGTCAGTCGGTTCTATTTATGTAATAAATTTTAAATTTTTAAGCAAAATTTTACCCCGAAAAAAAATTAATTTGATTAAATAACGACAATTATATTGCAACAAAGGCGCGGGCGTCAGCGCTCGATAGCTCTTACCTATCGGGTAGGTCGGAGACGAGGTCATGACCTCAGTTGTCCATGAAATTTTCGTCATTTACAATTAAAAATGAAAAAAAAAAAAAAATTATGAGTAATTTTTTTGCATAATATTTTAATTTTTTTACATAAATAGAACCGACTAACGATACCTAATAACCACTTCACGGGTCGGACACGAATTTTGTTACAATCTGTATATATGGACTAGGTTACAAGCTATATTTAATATAGCTTGATATCACAAAATATGTTACTACCTCCCTTATTAATTTAATTACAAGAATTGTATAATCTTCCTAACCTTGATCAGTGGTACCAGTCAGGGTGGTAGGGATATGAATAGACGGAGAAACTTACCTTGCCCTTACGATGTTTACTTTCACCGATTATTGCTGTGCAAGCCTTGAATTATATAAAATATGATATATATTAAAACTAAAAATATTAAAGTTCTCTAGTAATGTTTATTACATGTAGAATTTCAATTATAACATTTAAAAATAAAACATTATATAAATAACAAAATGACAATGCCATCGCTTACATCGCCAATGCGCCACCAACCTTGGGAAGTAAGTTATGTCCCTTGTGCCTGTAATTACACTGGCTCACTCAACCAAAAAACCGAAACACAACACAACACAACAATACCAAGTACAGCTGTTTAGCGGTAGAATATCTGATGAGTGTGCGGTACCTACCCAGACGAGCTTAGACAAAGCTCTACCATCAAGTGACCTTATACTTCTGCCAGCCTCGTTGGTCTAATTACCTAGTAGTTAGATATAAGGCTGCAGAGTCCGAGGTTTTGGGTACTAACTCCAGGTCGGGCTGCCAAAGTGAAGTAAAGGAGTTTAAGATTGTCTTCCGTTTAGATGGACCAGCAAGCCAGCGTGGTACTGGGATATATGGTATTATTTATCATTCTTACATTTAATTTTACACTATTCAAGTTACCACTCTAACGTTTTAACTTTTACCATTACGAGGAGGTAACCACCGATAAAAAAAATGGTTGTCTGTAAAGTCGGTTTACGGACGATAGTTTAACGTGACAACGTCATAACAAAACAATCTTCTCCTCTGACGCATAGGCCAATGGAGTGAAAGAGAGATAGATGCGGCGCAAGCGTACAATCAGCGTAACGGGACAATGAGCGTAACGGGACAATGAGTCATCCTTCTTCATGCATGCAGCCAGCGTACATCGATTTATTAGACGTTGTCACGTCAAAAAAGAACTATATTTTTCTACTCAAAAGTCAAGCAAAGTCGATAGATAAAAATAGTATTTAAATCCATCGCACTCCTTTTTTTTTTTTTTTTTTTTTTTTTTTTTTTTTTCGCTGTGGAAATGCATTTACGCATACCCCCCGCAAGGTGAAAAGCGGGGGGTTATGTGGGACTCGACGGCTGAAGTGCAAGGCCGTAATACCCACTAAAACCACAGCGTATACTTCACCGCCTTTATGGGGGTGCCAAGGGATCGCGTGAGCATTCTACCCTGACACCCCGACGGATAGCCTGAAGGCTACAAGCTCCTTGGCGGCGGATGAAGGTGTTGGGCTCCGCCGCCAAAAAACACCCTGACGGCCGCAGAGGATAGGGAGGACGGCAACCTGACAACACCGTATCTCCTCTTCCTCTGCGGCCCCACCGCAACGCAACTTATGGTGCGCCCCCATTCGGTCGCACTCCATCGCACTCCTGGTCAACTCGTGGATTTTACGAAAATAGAATGTATTTTTTTTATTTTTATTTTGAAGGTTATTCCAAACAAGATCTTGACCTTTTATTTATAGATATAATAAAATAACAGGGTCGTTTTTGGCATGAAATGTTTTCTTCGAAAATACCATTTATGGGAGATTATTATCGTTCTCGACTTGCCACTAAGCAGGTTTCAATTAGTCATTAAATATAATCTTATTAGTAAAGCTATAAAATCACCGTTACTGACTATAATGATGTCTGCTTTTACAATTGTACTTATGAATCGTCAAGCGTTTCTAGCGGCTTCGAATGCGGATTCTATCGAGAAGAACCGGTAAACATCAGATAAGATAACTTGTGGCCGAATACTGAAACGTCTTTCAAATATGAAGTGGGACTTAATTATTTGGAACGCCATTAATTTTTTATTAAATTAAAATTTATTAAATTAATATTTTATTAAATTTAATTTGAAATTAATGGCGTTCCAAATAATTAAGTCCCACTTCATATTTGAAAGACGTTTCAGTATTCGGCCGTAAGTATATCTTTCGCAATAAATAAAATTAAGTTTCAATATTGCGACATTAGAATTGCATTACACTTGTTATGTCCCTTGTACCTGTAATTACACTGGCTCACTCACCTTTCAAACCGAAACGCAACAATTAACTAAGTATTGCTGTTTAGCGGTAGAATATCTGATGAGTGCGTTGGTACCTACCCAGACGAGCTTGCACACAGTAAAACTATACCTAATAATTTTACTAAAATTAGTATAATGGTGTTAAGATACGGCCGAATACTGAAACGTCATTCAAATATGAAGTGGAACTTAATTATTTGAGACGCCGTTAATTTAAAATTTCGCATACTAAATTTGGAATTAATGGCGTTCCAAATAATTAAGTCCCACTTAATATTTGAATGACGTTTCAGTATTCGGCCAATAGATGCATATATGCATAGCTATGTAAGTATGTAGTACACAAATGTTAGAGCAGTTTTAAACTAACCACAGAATGGTCTGTTATTCTAATACAAGTATTAAGGTGAAATATAAAAATGCTTTTCGCGGTTTGAGTTTTATTATTATCTTCTACTTCGATATTATTTTATAGATATCAGGTCTTTACTATGCAACTATTACGAGCTTGTATGAATAACTATAAATGAGCAGACTATTGGCTAATGCCGTCGGCAGATTTTATGATTCAATCTCAAACATTTTCGTCTCCCTATAAACTGTAACTGGTTCTTTACATCTCGAAAGCATATTATAAAATGATGCGACTTTATTTACAACCACTCAAGGTAAATAACGACGATAGTAAATAAATAATCCATCTCAACCTCGTACGGCTAAAATTATAAATAATATAAAACTACCTTCACTTAATTTCTTAATGAGCGAAAGAAGTGTTGAGAGTAAAACCTTTTTATTAGTAATAAAACAGTTGTATGTTTATTACTATTTGTCAATAGATGGTGTTGATTAATAATTAATAATTTTCTGAATCACGCTGTTTATTTTTTTATAAAAGTACTTCTACAAATTGTTGATATCTATGTTCGCGCGCGCCGACGGAGCGCGATCCCAGCATCTGCGGGATACCATACCATCGGCGACCACCGGACCCAAGATTACTACCACGTGACCTTACCCAGCAATGACCGCTTCTTCGTCGCTGGCTGACGGGCGCTCGCCGGCATCCACCGGCGAGCTCGACCTCGCTGAGCAACGGGCGAAGCCAATACACGGACTTACCACTCCGCCGCAGCTCACCGATGGCTGAGGCTTGATCGCTCTGCGGCGTGAACTCCACCCAGATAAAACACCACGGACAAGAGTCCACTCAGTGACCACCCGTCTGTAGTTGCAGACAGCGTTGCCACCACTGTAGGGGCCGTTACCCCGGGGCTCATTCGAGCCTGCGTGGACATCTCTCACAAGATTGATCGAATTTATTAAAGTAAAAGTGAACAGTGAAGTATAGTTCTTATTTCGTTCATCATTTGGTCCGTCCGAGTACTTCGGGACTAAGCAAAAAGCGTCCCGAAAAAAGTAAGTATATGATAAGTTTCAATCAATATACGTAAGTGCTTATCTATATAAATAAAATGACAGAGGTTTGCAGTTGTGCGCGCATCACGGAAAAACTACTGGATAGATCTCAATGAAAATTGTATGTTTTTTTCCTTTTTTGAGCGGAGAAGAACCTTCAAAAGAAACTTTATTATATTTTTTTGTCTATCTATCTATAAGAGACGATTACATTTATAACATTATAAAACTTTTTAGTCACTAATTCACCATCATGACTGTTTACTCCGTCTTGCGTCACGTTGACAGAATATTGAACGTTAGTATTGCAAATACATCACAATCACATTATGAAAGAAACTCTTATTCTTTTTGATATTGTCAAGGAATGTGATAAGTGAAATTGTGATCATCATGAGCGATGATGAATCGTGTTCCGAATGCTACTTGGAAATCATTGAAAGCAAATGGAATCAAATACTGTTGAATTGGGTATGTTTGATGTTTTATCTATTTCAATTTATCACTGAAGATTTTTCGGTTTTTATTAAAGGTTTGCTAGTGGACTTGAACTATATATTTATAAATCATGTACTAAAAACATTTTATGTAAACCAAGGTAAAAGTCCATAGTCGTGCGTCACGAATTTGAGGTGGAAATGTGTTGTATCTGGTAGAGCTTTGGTCCCTGATCATTTAATGTTCTTACTTACATTATGATAAAATACGCCGTTTTTGAGAAAATTAAGAAAAACTATACCTACCTCGAAATTAGTTAAATATAAAAAATACGATATAATCTATCACTGTAAAAGCAACTATAATATCTTCTATTTTCTTTCTATTAATACTCCTAGATGTAAATTTTCAAAAATAATATATCTAATATTATTCTGCGGGTAGGACTGCAATATTATCAAAACTAATAATAATAATTTTTCCTTTACTAAGATAAACAAATGCATCGTATTCAGAGAAGTACAAGAGTTAAGTTACAACATTTTAATGAGCATTATTAACAAATACAAGGACGATATCAGCATCGACGAATTTGAAACACTTCCATTACGTTCAGATGGTATTGATTTCTTTATAAGGAACAAATTTCCTATACTGAGACTTTGGTAAATTTTTTTTCATTAAATTTTATCATATCTTCAACAATCTAGTTAGAAATATTTTAATTAATTAATTATCTATCTCTTTTTCTAAGTCGGTATCTTCATTACTGAAGGTCGTGTTTAGTATGAAGAGTTGATTGCTCGTTGCACTATGCTCTTCCACGTGTTTCTGTCTTCGGCCGTATTAATGGCTTTAGGTTTAGCAGGCCAATGAGCGTTTTTATTTGGTCAGACCAACGGGTCGGTAATTAACGATATAAACGTGAAAATCGTTTTTTTTTATTTACATATCTATATAAATTAAATTATAGAGGTCTGCAGTTGTGCGCGCATCACGGAAAAACTACTGGATAGATTTCAATGAAATTTTCTAAATTTTATTTCTTAGACACTTAGCCCTTATCAAAAAAAATTTATTGTGATTACTTCATTTAAGAAAAAGTTATTAAAG
Organism: Nymphalis c-album; assembly: GCA_963151315.1. Lineage (NCBI taxonomy): Eukaryota > Metazoa > Arthropoda > Insecta > Lepidoptera > Nymphalidae > Nymphalis > Nymphalis c-album. The sequence continues at coordinate 1,609,514 of OY720612.1, forward strand.
TTTCAAAACAACGATTTGTATATGCACTGCGTGTTCAGTGATGTATGTTTAAACAATGTATATTTTTGCTTACGATCTTTTTGATGTTTTTTCCTTCGTACATAAGAAAACTTTGTTAATATATCAAGCAACGCGGACGAAGTCGCGGGTATCAGCTAGTTAGAAATAAGTGTGATGCATTTTGACGAATTCACCAAATCAACAGGACTCTTGCTAAAGAAAATAATTATGAAAAGATGACATTGATAATGACGTCATTGCTTTTGTATTATTTTTGTACAAATTCACAATACGGTAAAGTTGATGCTGATATATATGAAAATCTATCAAAAGAAGAACAAGTGATAATATTGAAGTTTTGCGAAAACTTAGCTGAAATGGAAGTCACTATTAATAATATTGGAAGAGCTTTAAAAGGTAAAATCGTTGTTTATTTTTTAAATATTTAGGCAATTTGGCAAATATGCCATGTGATGGTAAGTGGTTTCCCATGCCCGTATTCATTACCCCTATAAGAAAAAAATAATCCTTTAACTACACGGACTTATGGCCGAATACTGAAACGTCTTTCAAATATGAAGTGGGACTTCATTATTTGGAACGCCATTAATTTCAAATTTCGCATACTAAATTTTGAATTTAATGACGTTCCAAATAATTAAGTCCCAATCGTATTTGAATGACGTTTCAGTATTTGGCCGTAACTCTTTTAAAATTTACTTTGCACAAAGACCACACAAAAAGCTAAAAAATCTATCTAAAGTTAAAAAACATTAAATATGGATTTTTCAGGTGCATATGAAGTATCAATTAAAGAAGAGAAGACTGGTAAAGGAATACAAAAAGTAAATGAAATTGATTCAGAGCTCGAAGTTTCTAGCAGCATATCATATGATCTTACAAAATCCCGAATACTGAAATTTAAATCTTCAATAACCGTTTTGCCTTCAGTAGTTACTGATACATCTATATCGAAATCCTCATTAGATAGATTTACTGATGAATCTGATTATAAAGTAGGATATTTGGGAACTAAGCTGGATAGAGAAAATATTGTTTCACCGGATACAAGAAATGTAACAGATCAAGTCAAGGAATTAAAAAAAAAACGCAGTAATGAGTGCATCGTTCACGGTATTCATATTTTTAACCAAATAGTAACTCCTGTTAATGTATTTATTTAAAACTACAGCGATAATGTACTTTTTACGATTGGCTTAATCAACTTGGCAATATTTTTTTAATAAAAGGTTCAAATCACCAGTCCTGTCAGTCGAATTGCTCATGTACTAAATGCAGCCCTATTGGCCCTTGCTGTGGTGACCCAGGTAGCACGAAGGAGTTTTGTGACGATAATCCAAAGGCTTCTGTTGCGTCAAAGTAAGCCTTGTTTTCATTCCACTTTCTAATCTACTATTTTTATATAATAAAGACTGCGAGACATCATGTAAATAAAAAAGTATTTTTTTATATACTAAACTGATATCAAGTTTATTTTTACAGGAACCGTATGAAATGGCGTTGTCTAATAATATTTGGTTCGATAGCTTTATTGTTATTAATAGTAATAATATCAGCAATACCGCTTTGGTGGATGATAAATGTCAGTCCATCACATACTTTGCGAACTCTTGAAGAGAAAAGGTGATATAAAAAATTATAGGACTTATTTGTATTTGATAAAATAACTTTATTTAGAATTTTCGGTTATTATTCTTCAGCTATCGAGAAAACGTGGGCTGGACATGGATATGTCAAGATAATCTCTGCAAAAGGGAGTTTAATTCTCCCTTCAATGTAACTACGTACTCTTCTATAAGTCGTTGTACATTATTGTGTAGCGGTTTACCGCTATGGCCTTACCCAATTGGCTATACATATTACAATAAAACTATTGTAACTATATCAACAAAGAAACTTGAATATAAATTTAGATCTGTACCATCGAATGCTGTTCAAGAATATTTATCTGAGGGTTTTAATTTATTCTTGAAATATCTGATTAGGCTTGAAAAAAGTAAGCCGAGGAATGTAAAAGACGATAATGACGTCAAAAAAATTAATATACAAATCGATATTGAAAGTGATCCCGATCCAAGGCTACGGTTAAACACCGATGAAACGTATTCACTAAACTTAGAAACAATTGAAGATCAAGTCTCTATTAAAATCAGCTCCGAGTCCTTTTGTGGTGTTCGTCATGGTCTGGAAACATTGAGTCAGCTGATTCTATTAGACCAAAGTACAGGTCACTTAATAACTCTCTCAAATGTCATTATAAAAGATGGTCCTTCGTATAAGTATAGAGGTCTCATGATTGATACTGCAAGAAATTTTATTCCGATAATCGATTTAATGAGAACCATTGATGCGATGGGTAGTTGTAAATTAAATACATTGCATTGGCGAATATCAGACGCTACTAGTTTTCCATTACATGTAGAAAAAGTGCCTGAATTGAATAATTATGGACCTTACGATAGATCAATGGTTTATACGAGAGACGATGTCAAGTTATTGGTGAAGAGAGCTGGTGTAAGAGGTATTCGTGTTATAATAGAAATTGCTGCACCAGGTCCCGTCGGAAGACCCTGGTCTTGGTTACCTGAAACAACGTGCCCGAAAAAAAATGATAATCTCACATGCGAAAGTATTCTCTGCCTAAGATTGTCCATGCAAGAGTCAGTTTTTAATACACTCCAAACAATTTATACAGAAATTATTAAGTTGACACACGTAGATGATGTGTTTCATTTGAGTGATAGTCTGTTTTCATTTACTAATTGCTACAACTTAATAAATGACAGAGATGGTTTTTTGGACAAAGCGCTGGTAAGACTGAAGATGGCAAATAAAGGTTTTCTACCAAGACTACCTATAATATGGTACACCGCCCATTTAAACAGAGAATACGAAGCAAAGACCTGGAATAGACTTGGTGTTCAATTAAATAAATGGGATCCAGATTCATTAAAAGATAATTTAAATAAATTTCGAGTTATACATTCATCGAAATGGGATTTATCTTGTGAAATGATAAAACAAAGATGCTCTAAGTATAGGTCAGATTGAATTGCGATTTTATCTCAATTAATTTGATTTTTCAAATTTAACTTTTTTTGTCATTTAAGGTCTTGGCAACAGATGTATGGATGGACCTCTTGGCGTAATTTAGATACGTTTACCGTTGAGGGTGGCGAATCTATACTATGGACTGATATTGTCGACGCTAGTACGTATCTTTGATTGTTTATATCTTTTAATTTTTATTTATTTATTAAGTCTTTATTGCATATAAGTTACAAGCATTATATAAAGAACATAATATAGTACAGTTAGTATGCAACGGTAGTTTTATCACACAGCGATCTTTTCCAGGAAACCTTTATAAAAAAAGAAAAACATTTTTTGTTTATCTTCGATGCCAAATGATAGGAAAAATTTTAATTGATATTTGGTGCTATAGAATTTTATGCTGTTTTCATATATTTTACATTCAGGTAGCTTAGATTACCATTTATGGCCGCGTGCAGCAGCTGTTGCAGAACGTTTGTGGTCAGACGTAATCGCCAATACAAGTGCCAACAAATTTGTCTACTTGCGTTTAGATATGCACAGGTAAGATAAAACAGCACGGAAATATAATATCGATACGTTTTCTACGCTTGCTTTGCTAATTCTTTTAATTATTTTCTATTACTTTAATGTCTTTCATTTTTCATCATGAGTATTTGATGTTATTTGATTTTATTGTGATTGAAACTTTTACAGATCACGAATGCTTCTCCATGGTATAAAGACTCAACCAATATGGCCAGCTTGGTGCAGTTCCAATCCGAACACTTGCCTTAAAAAACTGCATTAAATATTGGAATCGATAGATAGGCCACATTCATGTAAGCTTTAAGATAAATCAAGAATCTTCGAAAATCTGGGAGTGATATATTTTTTTTTAATTATGTTTTTACGGATTTACTTACAAATCTTGTTTAAGGAGTTCTTAATTTAACAATACTGTATTCGTCTTTCAAATGTGAAATTAATAACGATAGAAAGAGATAAAAAACCTTTTTAAGCGACTGTTTAGTTAAACACTAATTCCGCTGTTTCTGTCACTATTGATTTGTCACTCGAAAGAAGAAGACAGCATTGTTTGTAAGCCCAGATATGTTTTTATTTTTATAAATGTTACAATATACGAAAATTAATTAAATTAAAGAGCTTTATTTAAAAAAAAAATACACTATTTATTAAGAAAAACACAAAAATTTAAACAGAAAATAATGACATTGCAAAATTAAATATAGATATAACTAATAACGATAATTAAAATTCTTATAATGATATAAAAGAAAATATATTTAAAAGGACTCGCTTATAAGGCCTTTGACATTTGTATAAGTTCCGACGACACACAATATCAGTCCAAATGTAACAATCAAGACGAACCTCCAAAATCTCCACCTCATGAAACCCAGACCAGGATCAGTCCAATCCAGGCACAGCTCGATGAAGGCCGGATAAATAAAGCCCATGTTGGATATACAAAAGGAACCCAGCTGAAACATTTATAAATTTATATTTATACTAATATATAAAGCTGAAGAGTTTATTTGTTTGATCCAGTAGCAGAGTATAAATATTCCTAAAAAAAATCTGTCGTAGTATTGTATCAGCTTTTAGCCACAGCAGGCGACAGTGGAGTCGCGGGGGCGCGCGGGTGGTTGCGTCACACATTAGTATGATCGGTGTGGGACCGCTTAAATTAATTTAGTGCGCGATAGTTTAAAAATTGGGTGGTGTAAAGGGCAATTATAATATACATGATATTCTTAAAGTAAATAATGTATTTAATTTGATAAGGATTAATATCATATCCGTTTTTATAGCTTTCAATTATGACATTATTATGTAACCATTTTTTAAACATTAAAGTAGGTATAGTTTGCTATCCTTAAAAGGTAAACATATCCCATCGCGGACTTTTTTGTAGATCTATGAAAGGGCAACAATTTCACCATACATAATTGTAAAAATTGTAGAATACATGTAAGCTCCCAATCGGCTCGTTTTTTTCCGACTTCTTCAACAATTATATTACGTCATATTTCAACAAATTTACAGAAAACATGAATTATACACGTAAACCTTCCTGTTCAATCACTTTGGCTATTGGTGAAAACCGTATGAAAATTCGTTCAGTAGTTTTTAGTTTATTGCGTTCATACAGACAGACAGGAAACGCGGGGGGGCTTTGTTTTATAATATGTAGTAATGATATTTTGATTATTTATTATTTATTATGAGAACGCCGAACGTATGAAAAAGTATGTAATCGATTTATCATTAATTGACATATTTAATTGAATAATTGACACGAAAGAAAATTCAAAATGGTTAGTACTCTCAACCAACCATTTGATATTTTATTTATTAATTATAAAAGTAAACGTGTCTAAAAACATATTTAAAGGTTACATAATTAAAATGGCGCCCATATTGAATGGATTTTTTCACTCATTATATTATATTAATCAGTAGATGCTACATCTGAAACGCAATATATTTCAAATCACAAAAACTATTTAAAAATTAAATATCAGAACTGAAAAATATTATGATCACAAAACATATCTTAAATATCTTAAACTCCCCTTAAATTCCTAGTCTAATTAGGTTCTTTTTTTATTGTATAGGAAGGCGGACTATCGTGTGGGCCACCTGATGGTAAGTGGTCACCATCGCCCATAGACAATGGCATTGTAAGAAATGTTAACCATCGCTTACATCGCCAATGCACCACCAACCTTGGGAACTAAGATGTTATGTCCCTTGTGCCCGTAATTACACTGGCTCACTCACCCTTCAAACTGGAACACAGCAATACAAAGTACTGCTGCTTAAAGGTTAATATAATAAGGACGAATATGTAGAAACAGTTATAAGAAAAGTTATAAGAAGGTAATATGACTAATCCTCACCACTCCAATGAATTTGGATACATTTGGAAACGTAGTAGCGATACAAGTTATGCCACAGATAAATAACGCTCTATACACTCGTTCCCATAGCCAATACTTCGAAGGATCATAGTTCTTCTTGATATAAAACCACATCAGGTCGAATGGGAACCAGAAGTTAAGAGCAAACGTCACGTATATCATGAATCCGAGGAGTAACTTTAGTGCTATCGGAAACCTGATGAATAAAAAGTGAATAAGCAGATATACAAAATAAAAATGATAATCGTTTTTTCGAAATATTACCTAGTTTCAATTTATTTTATAAAATTAGAATATGACTCTGAGCTAAAATTCTAAGCTAAGTTGGACTCGCTTAGAGTTCGACAACACTGGTCAAAATCGAGTTAGTGGTTTCACAACCCTAATTAGGCGCTTGAACATTCATGTAATCTTCGTTTAAATCTATGTTTTCTAGCCGCTGGGCCAGAAGGACTGGCTATGTTCTGAATGTCTTAAAGGTGCAGTAGTAGTAGTTGTAGTAGTAAAATTCAGTTTTTCAAATGACAACTTTTTTTGTGTGCTTATATTTAATAGTTTTTAATATAATCTATTATGTATTTATCTAAAGGGACTTACGGCTCTAATGGAAAATTAAGGGTAACAGGTGATCTGGACATTTCTCCAAATCCCCAGTAGCCGAAGAAACCGATGGTAACGACGATGCTTACGACGATAGACATACCTGTATTTGAATTAATATAATCCATAAAAATCAACAATATTTTAAACTTAAAAAAGTTTGACCAACAAAAACCAAATTGCAGTCTAATCTTGGTCCTGAAATCATAGTGCTTCGCTGGTCAGAGTCAGATTAACAAACTTGGTTATAATGTGCACGCTCATTGGTCGTCTCTTACGTCACCAAATATATTTACTGACTCTTCGAAAGGTTGAAGCCAAATCTATTAATTCGACTTACTCGAGTGAAACACCGAGATGAGTTTTAAACAAATATACCATCAAGTCTTCGTACCGATTCTTCTTGCTAGAGGCTGATTTCTAGAACGATGGTTTATGTAATATTTTGAAAAACGATTTATCTTTAAATGTTCTTAAATAAATATATTTGTTTTTTTTTTTTAATACAGCATCGACAATGTATGGGCGCATAATATAACCTTTATTAACTTTTTCACATAACAAAGAGCTATACAAGCTATTCCAAATTGATATTATGTCAATTTAAGGTTTGAAATGTACAAAATACCTCCGAATAACGCAAGACCCATATTCCTTGGTTCTTCCATATTGTTCTCCACAGCCATCACCGCACCAAGACCTTCCATACTGAATATACAGACGCCCATAAATTCAAACAAACCCGCAACGGTTTTGAATACAGGCATGTCTAAAGGACTAGATTCTGCCACTTTCGATGCATAGTGAACTGTTGCACATGCGACGGTAACTGTGGTAGATATTATGTTGATATTAGTAAAAAAAATTGATTCATATTCGAATTTTGAAATTGATTAAATTCAGAAGTGACTATTCAGAAGTGTTAATTATTAACTCCATCATAATTATCTATACTGATCGAAAAGTAGCTGAAGATTATTATTAGTAACTTTATTTAATGAAAGTGAGAAATATATCCTGTAAAAAAGCAAGTAATATCACAATTTTACTGTAGTATAAGAATTTAAAGGTTAGTTTTTTTTTATTGTATAGGAAGGCGGACGAGCATATGGGCCACCTGATGGTAAGTGGTCACCAACGCCCATAGACAATATCATTGTAAGAAATGTTAACCATCGCTTACATCGCCAATGCGCCACTAACCTCGGGAACTAAGATGTTATGTCCCTAGTGCCTGTAATTACACTGGCTCACTCACCCTTCAAACCGGAACACAGCCATACAAAGTACTGCTGTTTTGCGGCAGAATATCTGATGAGTGGGTGGTACCTACCCAGACGACCTTGCACAAAGCTCTACCAACAAGTAAATGTTACTTATCAAATGTGATGTGAAAAATGTTCTTGTATACTTAGGGATTTTATATTAAATTTAGTCGTAAACAAAAATCACTTACATATAATAAAATCAGCGACGATAGAGAACGGTGCGAGGTATTTCAAAGTGGTGATCATACCGAGAAGTACACATGGCACTACAAGACAAATTATATACACCCTGAGAGGAGGGTTGCCATCCAAAGTGACTTCATTAGTCCCCTCAACGAGTTGCTTGATAGTACGCGCCATCATGATCTGATAGACGCAACAGGAACCGAAGAGATTGAAGCATATAGTAAAATCCACGAGGTACCTATAGATATTGCACCATGATACGTCAAAACTTAAAAACAATGCGACTATACAATTCAACAATGATGCGTCAAAAATATAATTAAAATTATTAATTGTCAAGAAAATGAGGAAATTTGGATCATATTAGTTTGTAATACCTGAAACATTTGCTATATTTCCTTATGCTGACAAACGGTCCTGTCTCCAGTGTAGCCTCAGCAAGATCAGGATAACTCATCGCTGGTACTTGTACTCTTCCATAAATCCGTTGTGCTGAGTGAGCTATCATCTAGGTAAGATTATTTTATTACTCACACAAATAAAATTCACTCTATTAGTTAAAAAAACAGCTATGTGAAAATTTATAATAATAATAATATCCTCCAGACTGATTTAGAATGTTAAGAGAGATTAGCCAACTGCGCAGGAGATAATATGTATTATAGTGCACAAGTGTGTACGCCAGTACAGGTGCACTCTGTCTTTCCTAGCTCCCATAATCCGATGACGGGTAATCCGACATGACCGGTAAGAGTTTAGGCTTAGCTCAAATTATAATATGAAGATTGTTCATAACTGTGAACTTGTTTTAAGTAATTTAAGAGGGTGAATTTAAATAAGTTTTCGCCATACGAATATCGTTATCATAAGTATTTACTTACATACATAGCATAGCTGATGCAAAACCCAAAAACAATAGTCAATACGAAAGATGTCCAAAGTCCGCACATTTTGTAGGACTCATGAATGGCGACCACTCCGCCACCGAGACAGCTCTTCGCGAGGTTACCAATGGTTTCAACTAAACTGAAGCATAACAAAGAATATTAACAATCTAGAAAATTAAATAATTTTCGTAGTTATCCTTTTAAACTGTACTTGCTTAAAATTTTGAATTGAAAAAGATAAACTGACATTTGAGCTAACTGCTGGGCTAAGCTCTCTTCTCTTTTCGAAGAGATTGTTAGGAGATTTTCCACTCTGTTCTAATGTGGATTAGCGATGTATTCCTTCAACACCAAGAACGAGATGAATTATAAACACAAGCACAATAATATCTATGGTAAGAATTTTGCAGAAACTTTTATCGTATTATTGATTTTAAGCCATTTTCAAATAATTAGGACGATAAAACTAAACATCGTTTTGTCTATTCATAAAACATCTTACAATTGTGTCATCTCTTTAAAACATTTAGAACATTATAAGTTAATATAAGATTTTATTTTAAATACATGGGAGTAATTTCATACTTAGTCCTTTTTCTGCCTTGTGGTCTAGCTGATTTGAAGTCATAGTTTCTAGCGGCTTCTCCAGTGGCCTTTATTACATATTTGTGACGAACACCTCGCTGGGGTGAACGACTCTGTTAAAATATAAAATATTGTCCATTGAATCATTAAACTGAAGGCTTGAATTAGTTTTGCTTAGAAGGTGATCAGTTAATTAATGCTGCGTCTCCTTCTTTTGAATATAAAATCAATTCTGACAGAAAGGGAGAAATGATTGCTTAACCCGTATTTAAGTGTATTTTAAAATAATAATTAGCACACGTAAACAAAATATTGGTTGATATAAAGAGCTGCTTTACTGCTAGATCATCCCTAAGATAACTCTGAACAATTGTTACTAATAAATGTATTAACTGTACTTCTTAAACAAAGTTTGCAAATTTTATAATCAAATAACATGTCAATACGTCTCATTTCAAATTGGTATTATGACTGGCCGTTATCCCAATTATCTAGAGTCGGGAGTGTAAAAATCTGGTAGACTTTTAAGGCTGGCCTGTGTAACGCTGTTAGTATTATTGCTCGTTTGGTTCCCTGACATTTTCTAGAGCGTTCACATGCTTATTGCGATTCTCAAAACCAAATATCCTACAGTTGGTACCGACTTACGACACTCTCGTATTTAAAAAACGGTGCTGTTGATTTTATAGCCCGGGAGAGCAAATGTCTCTACTCCACCTGATTGTAAGTGGTAGTAGAGTCCAACGATGGCTAGTGCAGTCGGGAAGAATGATCTGCACTAGCCGCTCCCACCCAGCCGGCCCGCAAGATGCCTCTTCACGCCTCGTTTGAAGGAACCCAGGTCATAAGAGGAGGGGAAACACGTGCTGGTAAAGAATTCCATGTTTTGGAGGTGCGACAAAGAAAATAGTTGCCAAAGTTGAGTTGATGCTTATTTAGTTATATAAAACATATTTACTTACAGATGAACGACTCATTTTGAATATAATTATTATATTCTTTTTAATCGACGATGTAGACACTTATACGCAAAATCGCAGAGCAAAAACATCTTTTTTACAAGCGTTTTTCACAAGTAAAACTTTAATTACAATTCATTGGCTTATAAAATTTGACAGAGTCATTTATTAATGGTTATATTTTCGACCAGTTATAAGTTTTTCTAATATGCCAACGATGGGAAAATAATGGACAATATTATGACATAGCTTTATGTAGATAGTGTATAAATAATGTGACATACCAGGGAATATTTAAAATACGAATATGGATTTGTTTTGAGTTAATTCATGATTTGTAGTATGGTATATTTTATATGTTATTCTATTTAAATTAGGAAGGCATATAAGCAATATTTCGTGTACACCTTTGCTCAAAACAGATCCTTAAATATTATAAAACAAAGTCCCCCGCGATTCATGTCTGTCTGTTCATACAGATATATATCGCGTTCATACGCGATAAACTAAAAAACTACTGAACGGATTTTCATAAGGTTTCCAACAATGGCCAAATTGATTCAACAGAAAGGTTTACTGTATAATTCATTAATGTTTTCTGTAAATTTGTTGAAATATGACGATAATTCTTGAAGAAGTCGGAAAAAAACGAGCCGATTGGGAGCTTTCATCGAAAACGCTGTAAAATCCCTTTGAATTATAACAAAATTATGTATTGTGAGATTGTTCCCCTTTCATAGGTCTACAGAAAAGTCCGCGATGTCTTTATTTTAAGGGTAACTAATTATACCCACTTTAATGTTTAAAAAATGGTTACACAATAATGTGATAATTGGAAAGCTATAAAACGGATATGATATTAATCCTTATGAAATTAAATACGTTATTTACTTTAAGCATTTCATGTATATTATAATTGCCCTTTACACCATCCAATTTAAATGTATATCTTAGGAGTTATCGTAATTTTAAAACTATCGCGCACTAAATAAATTCAAGCGGTCCCACACCGATCACATTAACGCGTGCTGCAACCGCCAGCGCGCCCCCGCGACCCCGCTGTCGCCTATTGTGGCTAAAAGCTGATACAATACTACGAAAGATTTTTTTTAGGAATATTTATACTTTTCTACTCGGGCGAAGCCGGGGCGGGTCGCTAGTAATATATAAATTTAATTTAATAAATTATATTTTCATTACTTAAACTTGAAATATGATAATGAAATTAAAAAAAATATATGAAGTAAGTTAAAATTCAGGCAAATAGTTTTATCAAAATTCAGTTTTTCCTCCTTCTGTATATAATAATGTAAGGATAATGACATACGCTTCAATTTTAACAAAAACATTTATTATTTAAAACAAAACTCGATTACCAAACAAACATATAAAAATACAATCATATCATATTTAAACAATATACAATATATATACATGTACAAATGTTATAATTAACTTGACTTACATTTTTGACAATACTAATATTATACACATAACTACTGAAAATTTCAAAACAGCGCTGAATCACATTAGAAATTCCTCAAAATACTTCTGAGATAAGTTCTTTAGCGTTGCTGTAAGTACCGACGATGCAAAGGACTGTACCGAAAATCAATATCGCGACGAACTTCCACAGTCTCCACATCATAAAACCTAGACCTGGATCGACCCAGTCCAGGCACAGTTCGATAAACGCCGGATATATGAAGCCCATATTTGATAGACAGAAGGAGCCAAGCTGTGAAATGAAATAGAAGAAAATGTATTTGTGGTGTTGAAAGCACTGCTGAGCTTAAAAGTTAGATTTGTCTATGGACTTGCGGATATAAAGGTACTTAGGAGTTATATAAATTTAGATTATGTTGTACAACATTTTTTTTTGTGCAACTTTTAAAATTAACACTAGTAAATTGTAACAAAAGCTATAAATTGTTAGTGATGTTATACAACTTCATATAACAAAATGTTATAGAACATTATACATACATGTTATGCATGAGTATGGAGCGTTTATAACATGTAACATTCTTAACATGTTGTAGCAAAATGTTACAAACTGTTTGAAAATGTTATCGTGATACACAATATTTTTAACCGACTTGAAAAAAAGGAGGAGGTTATCAATTCGTCTGTATGTTTTTTTTTGTTTATTTTTTTTTGTATAACAACATATAACTGCCGACTGGGAGCATCTTAACAGTACAATGTTGCGTCGTTGAGCTGTCAGTTATCGTACGTTAATAATAATAAGCCGAGTTAGAGACAGGTAAGTTAATCGAATCGAACGATTTATTTGTGAAGATCACAACGGCTCCGCAAAATGTAAAAGTACAACACAGCATCTGTTTAGCAATTTCGTTACTAATCTATTTAATTTTAATTTATTTATTTTATTTATTTTAATTTATTTGTTATTATTATTTTATTTTATTTTAATTTAGTGTTAATTTTAATTTAATATGGATTTTTTAATCTGAAATTAAGTATTATTATTATTATTATTAATACGTTTTAGTTTTAGCAACTTATAAACGTTATAACTTATAATAATATGATACAATTAGCTTATAACTTTATAACTTATAAGCTAATTGTATCATTAGAGTTTGTCGATAAATATTTTTAAAATACATAATAAATTATTTTTTCGATGCTGGTTAAGGCTTGATTAGCTCAGCTTAAAAGCTACAAGGAGTCTGTCGTACTGAATTTATTATCTACTAGCTGATACCCGCGACTTCGTCCGCGTTACGGCGATATGTTAACAAAGTTTTCTTGTGTACGAAGGAAAAAACATCAAAACGATCGCAAGCAAAAATGTATTTTGTTTAAACATACATCACTGAGCACGCATATACAAATCGTTGTTTCTTGAAAGTTTAATAACTTTTTTTAAACTTATTAAATGAAGATATCGTAATAATTTATTTTTTTGATAAGGGCCAAGTGTCTAAGGAATAAAATTTAGAAAAATTTATTGTAATTTATCCAGTAGTGTTTCCGTGATGCGCGCACAACTGCAGACCTCTATCATTTTATTTATATAGATAATGTATTTTCTTCAAGAGGTTACTCCAGATTTGACGTTTTTATTAATGTAAGCAATATGAGAAAACGTCACAAGTTCTGCTCTTACCAATCCAATAAACTTTGTTACAGCTGGAAATATGACAGCAATCACCGTAATGATGAACACAAATATTCCTCTGTACACTCTCTCCCAAAACCAGTACTTGGATGGATCGTACTCCTTTTTTATGTAATACCAGACAAGTTCAAAAGGAATCCAGAAGTTTAGAGCGAACGTTACGTAAATCATAAGCGCCATCATAACCTTCAGAGCTATTGGGAACCTGAAAATAATAGGAATGGAATATAGTAATAAACTTTATACCGATTTTAGTCACAGCGATCATGCTCAACGGAAAATAAGCAACTGTATTGGAGATATTAAAACTCACAAATGTGTGAGCAAGCAGTTACACTCTCATTCTCACAATCCAATGGAACGGCAATTCGACACGAATGGAGAGACAGTCATGCTCATTAGCAGCAATAAAGAAATCTCATTCGACATTTTTTTATCAGCCCAATCTGGGTTTTGATTCGTTATGATCTGTCTTATAAGATAGCCCCTGTCAGTCTACATAGATAATTGCGCAGTAGTATAAAACACAAAGTAATTAGATGGTCCCGTGGATAAAAGGTCAAAGTTTGTAGTTTCATCCTTGTTCACCCCTGAATTTTCACATGCATTTGTGTTTATAATTCATCTCGTGCTCGACAGTGACCGAAAATATTGTGAGAAAATCTACACGTGTCGGTAAAAATCTTTCACGTGTCTATCCACCATCAGTATGAGATGAGATCTTTACCTAGAAATGGGTCCACATAAAGGCTGTACTAAAACGAGAACTTACGGCTCTAAAGGAAAGTTGAGCGTGACTGGCGACTTCGACTTTTCACCAAAACCCCAGTAGCCGAAGAATCCAACAGTTAGTACAATACTAACCACTATTGACATGCCTACAAAGGAAATTAAACATTTAAAACAACGTAATATATAAAGCTGAAGAGTTTGTTTGTTTGATCCGGCTAATCTCCGGAACTACTGGTTCGAATTTAAAAAATATTTTGTATTGTATTGTCCTTTTATCAAGGACGGCTCTAGGCTGATTTTTATTCATTATATTTTTATTAATTAAACGCGGGTGAAGCCTCTGGGCACAGCTAGTATAATATATTAATTAAATTTGATACATATTTAAAATGTTATATGGAATAAGCCTTTTCCTTAAAAAGGAAAGGAGAAGGATATTAAACAGTCTCTTTTATGGTTTATAGACCAGTATTTGACCGTTGAATTGCCTGACGTAAAGCATCGACAAGGTCAAGATGTAGCACGCTTGCCTAGAAGTTACCTGTTTACTCTAGATTTGAAGACACCAACATTGTACCTATCGGGAAATACAGACTCAGGCAAAGTATTCCAAAGTTTTCCAATGCGAAACTGTAAACTGCTGTAAAGGTAGCTTCGTACGTAGGTGAGGAATGTCCACTCTGTACCTATTGGCAGTTTGGTCGCGTTTGCCTGGCCGTTCGATGGTAAAAGGGGGCGGGCGAAATTAATTAGTGTAGTTCCTAAGCATATTCTCCGAAATGTATCCGATAGAAAACCGAAAGTGACACAACTACACGTTCAGGACTTTGGAGCCTAGACTCGAACAATGTGCCGTCTCCTATCAGTCTATCACCCAAGGGTAAGAGTAGTACACTATACATGATGCCTCACTTGTGCTTTGTACAAGCTGAGCAGTTTTTCGGGAGTGAAGTAACGTCTCAACTTTTCATACCAAGCTTACGAGCGACTATTTGGACTTTGGCTCAATAAAAGAGCCGAAATTTAGAGTTGACGTGAGAGTAACGCTAAGAAGGT
Organism: Nymphalis c-album; assembly: GCA_963151315.1. Classification (NCBI taxonomy): domain Eukaryota; kingdom Metazoa; phylum Arthropoda; class Insecta; order Lepidoptera; family Nymphalidae; genus Nymphalis; species Nymphalis c-album. The sequence goes on from OY720612.1 coordinate 1,624,937, forward strand.
CAAGGTCAGTTACATCTACGAATACATTTCGGAATTTCCCTCTTTTTGGCGGAAAATAAACAAAGGTTGAGTTGACCATTAAAACATGTGGTGTGATATTTTATCGCACTCAGCTCTCATGGAAATCATAGTGGGAAACCTGCATGTCACTCCATTGATCCGCTTTGGAGCAGCATGGTAGAGTAAGTTCCAAACCTTTCGTGATATATTAAAAGCTACAAACCTCCAGCTAATACGATAGGAATCTTTTTAGGCTCTTCCATAGAATTTTCTATCGCTAAAGTGACACCGACCCCTTCCATGCTAAAAACGCAAACTCCCACAAACTCGAAGAGGCCGGCGACTGTTTTGAAAACTGGAAAGTCTAAAGGCGACATTTCAGCCGTTTTTACAGCGTAAAACACTGTTGCGCCCGCTACAGTCACTAAAATATAAAGAAATAGTTTTTAATGTGAATATTCTTTGCTATAATTAAAAACTTATTTTAGATCAAATATTTTTAATTAGTGAACTGATAATTAAGATAAGCAGTGCAGGCAATAGTCATTGCTTACTGTGCCAATAAGATGTCAGTCATTGTGTCTGTTGTACATTAGTCATGGCATCGAAACATGTTAACGGCAATGCGGTAAACTCTACAATGGTCACGTGGTCTTCCACGGTGGATTACCCGATAACCTAATACTAATAATATTGTTGATACACATTTTAATGTTTTTAATGCACATACGATACGTCAAGTTAAAATAATAAGTATGTATATATTTTTCAGCATATAGTACAATTTTATTAAGAAATATTTTGAAGTCGGTACCAAAATGCGGACTCAATGCCGGAAGGCATTCTCCACCACTAAGCCATTAGGCGAATCAAAAATCCACGATCATAGTAACAAACTTAATTTAATAAAAGTTATCTCATCTTTCCTAAATATCGTTTTCTGAATCATAATTTAAACATTAAAAAAAAATGTATTTATTTAAAAATAATGCTAAAAAAATACTTTACCAATAAAAAAATCTGCTACAATCGAGAACGGCGCGAGGTACTTGAGAGTAGTTATCATGCAGATAAGTACACATGGGATTAGCAGCATCGCGATGTATGCTCTTAAAGGTGGATTGCCCCCTGTGGAGATATCATCCGTCCCCTCAACCAGTTGCTTGATGGTTCGGGAGATCATAATCTGGTACACGCAGCAGGAACCGAACAGATCCACGCAAATTGTAAAATCAACAGCGTACCTGGATTCAGTATTATTTTAATTAGATTATTATTAATATAATTGAAAAACTAACAATAATAATGTCCTTCAGACCGATACCGGCCACGGAGGCGGCGGCCAATCTCAAAAGGGATTAGCCAACTGCACAGGAGATATTATAGTGCACTAGTGTGTGCGCAAACCCAAGTGCACTCTCTAGTCCCTGCCTCCCACAATCCGATGGGATGGCAATCTGACACGACCGGAAAAAGTTCAAGCGCAGGACCAACGGCTTTAAGTGCTTTCCGAGGCATGGCAATATACACACTTCCAACTTCCAAAATCCGGGCTGCCATTGAAAATTTTCTGCTAGAAAAACCCAATCACTTTTTATTGGACCGACCTGGGAATTGAACCCATGACCTCTAGTTCTGCGGCCTTAAATCTAGCCACTGGACCAACGAAGCCGTTGTAAAACTATGAAAAATATGACCTGGTTTGTTGAATCGGATACCGACCTAAAACATTTACTGTATTTCCTGAGACCAACAAAAGGACCAATCTCCAAAGCCGCTTGAGCCAAGTCTGGATAGGACATAGCGGGAACTTGCACGCGGCCGTAAATCTTTTGAGCTGACTTCGCAAGAATCTGGAATAACAATAAAGAAGTTACTACACCTGTTACAACATATTATGATAGAGTATTTCAACAGACATATTTACTTGGTGGTAGAGCTTTGTGCAAGCTCGCCTGTGTAGGTACCACCCACTCATCAGATATTCTACCGCAAAACATAGTACTTTGTATTGTTGTGTTCCGGTTTGAAGAGCCAGTGTAATTACAGGCACAAGGGATATAACATCTTAGTTCCCAAGGTTGGTGGCGCATTGGCGATGTAACTGATGGTTAACATCTCTTACAATGACAATGTCTATGGGCGTTGGTGACCACCATCAGGTGGCCCATAAGGTCGTTTGCCTACCTATGATATAAAAAAAACCTGGGGGCTACTTACCATTAATTATTTTAACCTACTTTGATAATCAAGCATACCTATAATTAGTGCCGGCGTTAGGGGGGCGAGATTTGGCGACGGCGCCGAGGTAAAAACAAAAAGGCCCGAATAGAACAATGTTACTGAACCAATTAAAAAAAATACTTCTACTATAACATATACAATGGCACTGTGGTAGCTCTTAAACAAAAAAACTCAGCGACTTCACATCAGCAAAAAATTAACACAGTGGGCGCCACACCATTTATGCCGGGGTGTCAGTGGCCCTAGTGCCCTGGCCGGCACTGCCTTAAACATTCACCACAATCAACCAGTTGTAGGTTATCGGCAAGCCTTTAATAGTGGGACCACACAACTCCCAATCACCAATTATGTACATATTTCAGAAGTGTCTTAAAAGTACTTCCTACATGGCGTGAGCGATCATCCCTAGATCAGATCTAATCTTTTTTATGTTTAATATAATACATCTGTGAAATTTATCTGTTAAGTAGGTATAAAATGTAAATTGTGCTGTTACATAAAAATAATTGTAGCAATATTTATTTTACATCAATTTGCTATTAAATTCTGTAAGGAGTTACTAAGATGTAAAGAAAAGTAAAGTAACAGCTGTGAATGTCCCACTGCTGCGCTAAGGCCTCTTCTCCTTTTTCGAGGAGAAGGTTTAGAGCTTATTCCACCACGCTGCTCCAATGCGGCTTAGCAGAATACACATGTGGAAGAATTTGAGTGAAATTTGACACATGCAGGTTTCCTCATGATGTTTTCCTTCTAATATGATGTAACCATAAATAAAATATTTCGTGTTTATGATGTAAGCCAAAGTAAAAAGATACAGAGTCAATGTTATTATCATATAAATAATTAATTAGGTTTTTCAATTGGCGAAGATCACTCAAGTGTCTAGTTTCAAAGTTAGTCACTAAAACCACGAGTACTCACAAGCATGCAATAGCTGACGAATACTCCTAGCATCACAGTGAGTACGACAGACGTCCACAGGCCGCATTGTTTATAAGATTCGTGTATTGCGACTACACCACCACCCAGGCAACTTTTGACGAGATGCCCGATTGATTCAATTACGCTGAAAACATTTATAAATATTACACTTGTTGGAGCAGAGGATTGATACGACGTCATTGTTCTTCCCAAATGCAAGCCGAAAAGACGCAAGGCGCTCATCGGACAAACGGGACCATTTTGCTTAGCGACCTTTTCATTTAACTAATTAAATAATTATTAAATCAAGTCGTTACTGTCTGTGATTATTATAAATCAATAATAATTAATAATTCGAAATCTGCAAACTCATCTGGGTAGATACCACACACATCATGTGTTCTACCTTTAAACTGAAAAATTGTTGGTGTTGTGTTCCAGTTTGAAGGGTGAGTGCGTTAGTGAGTTTCTTTCGCCGGTACTTCTCAGGGCTGGGTGTTTCTTTTCCGAACCGGTAGTAGTTTTCAGTTTGACAATCAATAAGTAAGTGTAATACTTCAATATTGAATAAAGTATTTTGAAATTTGAATTTTATTACAGGCACAAGGGACATAACATCTTAGTTCCCAATGTTGGTGGAGCATTGGTAATATATGGAATGGGTAATATTTATTACAATGCCATCGTCTATGGCGGTGGTGATCAATTACCACCTGCCCACCTAGCATTAAAAAAATATGTATAAAGCGCCTTATTATGTAAGTAATATTTGTATACTTAGTTCTCTTCCCAGGAGGTCGAGCGCTGCGAAAATCGTAGGCCTTCGCAGCATCGCCGGTTGCTTTTAGTTCGTATTTATGATGGCCACGGTGACCTCTACCCTCATTAGTCTTTAATAAAATACAATATATAATAGAATAATAATGTTTGTATATGTAATGTTTACAGATATAAGCATTTATTTTATTATTTTAGAAACGGTATTGACTAAATTATTAACGCTGATACAAAGGGCTCTCTACCAGTCTTAGGCTAGTCAGAAATACATGAAGGCGACTGCAACTAAACAATTATATTTAAATACAATAAATCACACTCAAATCTTAATTGAAAACTTCGTTAAATATGTAAATAAGTATGATGAAACTATATGTCAAATAAACAAATAAGCATCTTTATTCGGAATTTGTTCTCGAAGACGATCTAAAAGTGAGCCTCGATGAAGCCTTTCCTTGTCTACAGGAGGCTTGTTCCAAAGTCTAATAGCACGAACAGCGAAAGAATAAGAGAAAATACTAGAGCTATGAAATATAACCGAATAGCTTGAGCGCAGAATTTAGTCTTCATATTATAGTCTGGATGTTGCGATTTAAAAAAAAATATACAGCAATGGTCGGAAATCACAACGTCTTCAATTGCTGAACCATATTCGTTTGGCGCGTTATTCAAGTACAATCAAATAGGTTCCTTTTTCTTAACTTTCATTTGCCCGTTAAATTATTGAAAAAAAAACTTTACCTCGCTTAGGCGTCCATCCTAGAAGAAAAAAAAAATGTTTTTGAAATTTTAGTAAATTTTAATTTTACTTATATATTTGATTCATATAACTACTATATACTAACGGGCGTCCGAACCATTATATTTTACATAACCAATATATATTTTAAATTCACACAAATTTTATTAAAATAGATTTAAAAAATGCAAATGGTTGATTTGATTTGGTTTTGACAGAATGACATTTAATTTAACGTAAATAAGAAATAAATGATTAGTTGTGCAAGAAGAAAAACATTGAAGTATTTATTAATAAGTATTTAAAAAAATAGCCTTATTATTAATCTTAGTATCTTTCTCTTTAGGCGTGAATAGAAAAAAATACTATTTTTTAAAGAAAATATTATTCACAAAAAGATCACACTGACTAACCACCACCACGATACCAAAGATTTGTGACTTATTTCACTACTCTACCCAGTTGGTAGCGGAATGTAATGAAATCTAAATAAGAGGGGGCAAACGAGCAGGAGGCTCAAAGTGACTAACACCGCCCATGGACATCTGCAAAATCCGAGGACATGCAGAGGCGTTGCCTCTTCTTGAAGGTTTTTATGTCATATCGGTTCGGAAAAGTCGCCGGCGAAAGCTGGTTCCACAGAGTGATTGTGCGAGGCAGGAAATGCCTTAAGAAACGCACTGTTGTGGATTTCCAGACTACAGGAGCAGTACAGTACAGTACAGGACAGTACCGCAGGAGCTGGCAGTTTATAAGGGACTCCATTATCTTGGAGAACAAGGAGGTGACAGCAATAGGCCTGTAGTTTGTTGGATCCGAGCAATTCCCCTTTTTAGAGATCGGGTGCACCAAAGCAGTCATCCAAGAATTCGGGATTACGCCTAATGTGTAGGAGTAGCGGAAAAGATGCGTCAAGACCGGTGCCAACTCGGGAGCACAAGAACGCAGTACGATCGGAGGAATGCCTTCGGGCCCACTCGACTTACGAATGTCCAATGAAAGAAGTGCTTTACGAACCGCACTTTGTCAGAATTTAATTTCAGACATCGTTTTCCTTCACCGACTCGCTTCTTCAAACAGTCAGTCATCTTGATCGCATATTGATTTGAAGCTGACACCGAAATAATCACTTATAAGGGCACATCACACCGTGACCGAGTGTGCTGCGTGGAAGCCTCAGAGGCATAATCGGAGCTTCTCCCCTCACCGTACTAGCCGCAGGCTGGGTGGGTTCCTTGTATCGGGGAAAGCACAGGCGGGCTGACCATCGAGGTGCCACGGTAGCATGCGAAAGCCATCCCGTGGCGCCCCTCGAGTAGACGGAGAGGATACCGCTGGTTTTTTTAGTGGGTATTCCAGCGCCTACCGCACAGATGAACCCCTCACTTCATGTAAAAGAATTTCGTTCCAAAATTATCATTTTCGCTGTCAGTCATCAGATAAAAGACCAAAATATTAAGCCCATCGAGTTCAGCAAGTATGAGTCGGATTGACGGACGAAGGATTCTGTACTCGATTCTTGGTTTTGATTTTTTATTATTTTATGTCTATAGAATGTCATCAAAATTAATTAAGATTATTTAAATATATTCTATTGGATGAAATAAAACAGTGTTTCTTGTATATAATTATTTACAAACATTAATTGTTTATTTAAGATCAAAAATATCACCTTCCGCGTTTCTAATAGAAGGCACAAACAGCTAGTTGTACAATAGTATGAATGTAATTAGTACAGTTACATAATCACAATTTACTTGCATTTAAAATTACAATTATTATAACCGGAATACGTTTTTTTAATGTTATATAAGAACAAAGGTATTAAAATATAGGGTTTCGAAAATTTGTTAGTTTTGAAAAAAAGATAATTTCAAATTTCGAATTTGAATTAATTTTGAAATTTAATTCAAAATTACATTTTAAATTATTTAAAAATCATTACGTACATATTATTACAATAAAGATATTAAAAGCAATAAGATAAAAAAAAAATTAAGACAACTTTTGGGGTCACTAAGTCATGTTATTTCTTGTGTCTATATAGTTAATTGTACTTTTATTCTATATAATTAATGTAATCTCTTCTACATAAGATTATAATGTAAAAACCTATGTTTATATAAAAGCGCCACATTATTCATTATATCTTAAACAAAATATTCACTTATTTAAAAAGCGATTTTAATAGTAAAGACTAGCTGGTAAGTCATTGAACTGTCAGAAATCTTGGTTTTTTTTTCCTTGAAATGTCAACGTCCGATTTTTTTAATATAACCGGACTATAACTTCAATTTTGACAGATGTCAAAGTAAAGTTACTTTGAAAAGGTTTATTTTTAATTTAAGATTTTTGAAAGTGCAATGTCTTTTTAATTAAAATACAGTGAACTGGAAGATTACAATTAACATTAATAAGGTAAAGCACCTCTTGGAACTATTGTATATTAGGCACATTATTTAAAACTACATATAACTGGTATTCGTTTATATATCTATTTTATTTAAAAATGGCAGCTGTTAAAAAATTATCGATTCTTTTTAGGCTGAATAATTTTTATCTGTAGCCAAGTGATAATTAAAAAAAAGTATTTCATTATGGTTTAAATAAAACTGTAACACTTAATGTGATTAACTTAAATACACTTTGGTAATAATTACCTATATTTTTAATACATTAAAACTAAAATTACTTGTGAGAAAGTTTACATTATAATAAAAAGGACATATAATTTTAATCAACGAAACTTACCAATCGAATGAATCATTAATTTAATTAAAACATAATTGTATAATATTTACAATAAAATAATTAAATACAATGATAATAAGATAATTTTAATTACATAATTTATTTAATGATTTTCGAAAGCAATTAAAAAAAACAGAACATCGTGGTTTTTAAGTAACTCGGCTTTTGTTATTACGTCTTTTAAAAGTTACTTGCATATCGAATATTTGTACTTCATTTTGCATATACTATATCGAAACAAACGAATAGAATTTTAATTAATATTAACGTCAAAAAGCCTCTTATATGAGTATACGTTAAAAGTTAAAATGCAATTGTCGACAATATTTTTTTTTGTTTCGATAAAATTTTTAATCACCAACATTTATACAAAAAGCGGTGTTCGAACATCGATTTGAAAAAATACGATCAAAACAGCGAATGTATATACTTGTCTTATATTTCATACTAGTAATAAATAATTAAGCTATTTTGTCCGTTTACATTCGCACGAGGAGATACATGAGAGATGCGGCGAGGACGAGAGACGAAGAAGCGATGGAATGCGCGCTGTCTCGGTATACTGGAAAAAAGAGAATGATCTTACAATTTTGCATATACTATATAAATCATACTTACCTTACCAACAACTATTTACTAACAACAACTATAAACAAAGATTTAATGTACTACATTTTCAAATAATTTAATTATTAATTGTTCTCTTATTTCTTAAATAAATTTTGTTGTCAAACTGTTTTGGTGATCATCAATTTTACGAAGGAAGACGCGATCATGTGATGACATGGAAGCACCTTCTACTATAATTAAAAATCTAAGATGTTATGTCTCTTGTGCCTGTAATTACACTGGCTTTAAATCAAAACAAAAGAATACATAGTATTTAAATTTAGCGATAAAATAATATCACTTATTTTAATTACTTACTAAAGAAACTAAAACAATTAAGCGAAAACAGTTACGCAATAACTAATATTTATTGTGCTTACCTGAAGCGTGTTGAATGTACTGCGGCTGAGCTTCTATAAAGAAAAAAGCAAAAAAAAACGAAAAATTAAAAAGAAAATATTTAAAAAATAATAAAAAAAGCGAAAATCAATTGAAAATAAAACCTAAGCTATACTGTTACATAACATACCAATTTCAACGAAAGCGCTGTCCGTGTGTGCGCTCCAGCTTTTGACGTTCTTAACTTTGACAGTTGCTTCGTACTTTCCGCTCTGCAGTTGGTCGTCGAGTGTGTAGACGACGTCATATTCATGGTTCCTGCCTTCCGGTACTGGCACACTCAATGTTCTCCACTCGCCTTCCTGTAAGCCCACAGATTATATGGAATTGTTAATATAGTTCTCACTTTAAAATTTTAATGAAAATTAAAAAAAAAAGATGATAAAAAAAATAAGTAAGAAGAGGTTATATTGATAAATAATAAGTCGAAACATAACAAAGTATTTTAACATTTTGCTGCAATTGTTTTCAATTATAGAATTTCACATTGTAGTGTTCTAGAAAATACAATATAGAATCTTTTTTTTTTATAGCGCTGTTTACTTTTTTTTTAATATTTAGTGCACGAAGGTATTATGTCATGTTATGTGCAAATATTTCTAGGTATAAACAAAACTTAACTTATGAATGCATTTGTACCATTTACATTGCACTTAGTCTTAAACTACAATCATTTGACATAAATAAAACGAAGCTATTTACGGATTGCGTGACAAAATCACTTATATAAATATATAATAGCATTAAAATGACATATATTATATGCATATAACAGGGATATAACAGGCAATATACAACTAAGTGCCTACTTCGCATCTGTCTCTCTGATCGCGATAAACCCAAAAACTACTGTACGGCTTTTCATAGGGTTTTCGCCAAACCAATTGATTTATAAAGAACGTTTAGATATATGACTCATTTATATTAAATTGTTTGAAATATGTCGCTGATTGTGGAAAATGTGAGAAAAAAACATCTCGAATTTGCTAGCTCTCAGCCGCATAAACTAATAGAGTTACATAATATATGTATAATACAACGATATAAACGTTTTATGCAGACCTTTATTCTACTCGTGTGTAACCGGGACGGATAATTAGTTCGACATAAATGGTAAAGCATTATACAAAAGTATGTAAGTAAGTGTAATTTATAAACGACAATTACCCCAGACATATCTTTGAGTTGGAGTTCTATCTGTTCAACGGGCTGGTGTGAGAGTATAGTCCAGGATAGCCTGGGTCCATCCACTTCAAGACGCTCAACTACCGGGCTCTGTACGAGGTCGATAGATCGGTTATGTGAACCGAATTCATTTTCAGCCTGAAACAAAATAAATTGTTAATTTTCATAACTATAATAATCGAAAAGGTAACAGATATTTATGTTGTCTTTACTTTGTTCTAATTATTAAAATGTTTGTTAACACAAACCAACTAGGGCATAAATGAAACTTACCTCACAAGTGAATGTACCAAAGTCTTGATCGTCATCCGGAGTAACGGTGAGGTTGGAGTGTTGGCCCCTTGTGCTGACAGTGAACTCAGTAGAGGACTCCATGATACGTTGACCGTCTTTGTACCAACGAATGTGGGAACTAGCGAAGAGAGAGATATTTATACAATTTTTTGCCTATTTTAAGGATAAAAAACGTTTAGCAACATCCATCCCATCTTGAGATAAAAATTATTATTTTCACATTGATGTGAATAGTATTTATCATAATATTTAAGTTAAATATAGAATCAATGCATATTTAATACACAGTACTTACGTTGGCTCATCGTGCACGGCGCATTGTAGAACAGCTTCGACATTGATAGCGGAGTTCACGACAGTCTTATGAACATGAACGCGAGGTTTACCTGAAAATGGTTTTGTTATAATATATAATAAAAGTAATGGATTATTAATTTTATTGTAAACAAAAAGAACTCTTAAGTTTTATATCTATATATCGGTTAAGCTTCGACTTGAGACAAGTTTATGAATGCTACATCCATTAGTGTGTTTCGGAAACAAACAGTTTTATACTTATTTTAATAAATATAAACAAATACTACAAAATTTAATTCCATCTAATTATTATTAATAATTAAGTGTATACGACATATTAGAACTTGCTTAAGGCATAATACCTAAAATACTTAATCGTTATTTTATCTAAACTTACATGAAGGTAAAATTTTATGAAACTTACCTTTCACCGTAATGTAGACTTCGGCTTGATTTGAACCAACTCCGTTGAAAGCGTAGCAGTAGTATTTTCCGGAATGCTCACGTTTAACGTTCTTGATGAACACAGAGTTAAATTTGAACTCTCCATCCTTTTCTTCCAAACGCTTGTTCTGCAATGAGTAAATGAGAAAAAATATTAAGATATTTTTTATGTGACTCTTTATTTTTAATATGCATAATACATCCGCACTGGTAAGGAAGAGGAGATGCTGGAGCAAGCAATCGCTGTTGTTTTGTTGTTATTATTGTATAAGTAAATAAAATATTTGCCTTTACTGGTGACAGGAGGGCTGATTCAAAGGGGGAAAGCTGCTAACATTCTTGCTACCATTTCACGCGGTCGTAATTTGTACAGTAGCCATTTTTAATATTTTATTTGTATATATTTCATGTAAATAATTTTTATTGAATTATTGTAATTAAAAGAGTTAATAATTATTATAAACATAGTTAATAATTAATTAAACGAATAATTGAATTGAACACTTTTTATAGTCCAAATTGAAGTTAATAATACTTGTAATAGCAGACTAACGACTTTTTAACAAAAGGTAAGGTAAGTAGTGGCTGTTGTTTGACCTCTTGACAAGGTAAGTTAACTGGTAAGGTAATGCTTTTATTACAATTACTAAGCCACAATATACCTAGAAAAAGTAAGAAATCTTCTATAATTTTTAAGAAATCACAAATTAAAATATATAAATATACAATCTTATAAGTCAGTACTATTGATATACAATGAATATTTCCTATTTACGTAATTAAATTAATTACACTATGAGGCGCCGCGTATCCGGTAGTCGGTCTGTGTTTCCTTGTCCGGGAGAACTAGGTTGAAATGACATATCAACCTGTCAATACATCATGTGATGTTTATTTATTAAATAGCGGAAATATCTCGTTGAACTTGACGTTGTTATATAACAAACTTAGATGCGAATACATAAATATTTACTTGATGCTAGGACTTCGTACTAGCCCAGGGTAGGTATCAAACATTCTACCGCAAAACATAATATATGTATATAACATTTACATATACATATGTTTAAACTATATTTATAAGAAATATAAGATAATTATAACATCGTTAATTCGCTACCTATCATAGAACTTAAGTGTCCGGTAGAATACAAGTGAAACTTACCCCATTTTCTCCATCTCTTGACCAAACAATTTGAGGTGGGGGCGATCCAGAGACTTCGCAAGTGAGTAGAAAATCAGAACCTTCCACAATTTGACCGTCATCGCTAGCGGTGAACCCTTTATAAATTAAAAAAAAAAGTAAACAAATTGAGATAAAAAATAATATAGTTCGCTGAGCGTAAAATAAGAGCGTCATTCTCAAGGAAAGCAAAATTATCGTATATCCTGTAGGATAGGATAGAATGTCTTCCTGATTGTTGACCCATTTCAGTTATGGCGGCGATTTGCATCGGGAATATAACAAACTGCGCGTGCACAAACACACACTAATCCTTTACTCTCATCATCCGATTCGAACGGCAATCCGACACAAACGGAGATACGAGAGGCTTACATTTTTAATATAATCCGACTAAAAAGTGTTGTTTGTTTTTGGTTTGGAGGCGCTAATATCTGTACCAGTCGGATTGCTTGATTGCCTGCGAGATAATTCTCGAGAAAGGTAATGTGCTATTAACCATCACACTCTGGTCTAAGAGGGCTGAGCATGAACGTTTAACGTGGTCGAAACTTGGAGCAGGTAATAGTGTAATAGTAGTGTACTCACTGATAATTTTAGGAGGTTCGAATATAACCAATGTGTGTTCAATGGTCGCACGGTTCATCTGTAATATGTCACACTTGTAAGCGCCGCTGTCGAGTAACTTCACATCCTTTATCAGGAGATCAGTGGAATTCGCGGGACTGAAAGATAAAACAACATATTAAAATATAAGATAGATTAATATCAAAATTAAGGTTTTTATCAATTGGCAACATTTATGATGAGATGCTGATGATGTCCTAAACGATTTCGGCCAAGTTCAATAGAGAATAGCCAACTGCGCTGATCATACTATAGTGCACAAGTATCTACACAAACACTGGTGATAAAAAATGTATCGGCAAAATACCTATATTTTTTTTAATAGGCCAAACCAGGGGTTTAGCCTCGGATATTCGGATATGCGGCCTTATAATCTTAACTTGATAAACGAAGCAATCAGTTATAAATAGAAACATGTAGATAAATATAAACATACATAGAAAATCTGTTCTCGATTCCGTAAGAAGTGAGATTTTGATCCAATGGCTTCTGAGTTCCTATAAAAAACTTTCCATCATTCTTCGTCCACTGCACAACGACACCGTCTGTAACAAACAAATTATTTAAAACCGTTGTATTAGTAAAAAAGAAAATACATATTGTTGCTATGTTTTCTTTATATATGTTTATTTAACTATATATTATTTACGTATACACTTACGTATTAATTGTCACTGAGTTAACTGAAATAGACCTAACCCATATGTAGTCTTGTGATTGACTGTCATTATCAATCTCATCTTGTCGTAAATATTACCTTACCATAGACAATTTAGTACGTTTTAATGATTTGACATATTCCTAACAAATTGAATTCACGCTTGTATCTATACTTTGTACTTGGTGGTAGAGCTTTGTGCAAGCTTGTCTGGGTAGGTACCACCCACTCATCAGATATTCTACCGCAAAAAAGCAGTACTTGCTATTGTTGTGTTCCGGTTTGAAGGGTGAGTGAGCCGGTGTAATTCCAGGCACAAGTGACATAACATTGACGTTCCCAAAATTAGTGGCGGTAGTTAGCGGCTGAAACTGCTAAGTGCAGCTACTTTTTTATTAAAACTAAATTTTAACCACTGAGCCATTGTTGCTTTAAGTATATAAGAACAAGCTTTTATCTAATAAAAGGTTAATTTAATTATAATACGCAAATGTTTTACATTGTCGCTAAACACTCAAATTATCTTATTTAATAAACACGTCATGCAAGTCGTAAATATAGTCTAGCACTTGCGTTATAAATCGTGTTGCGTCACAAGATGGCGCTGTTCCGGTGGCGCCAAAACAACTTCCGTCTAACGGTAACGCAGTGACAGACAGCGTGTCCACTGATTATGTAAATCAATTTATTATTAGATGTGACGATTTGTGACGAATATATCAATTATATAATAAATGTTTTATTTGTTCTGTCTATAAATAAATACGTCATTGTTATTCTTTTCGGTTTTAGTAAGATACTTAAATTAAATACTTGAAAATTTATTAACTCTAGTCAGAAATGTGATGGGTAACCGTATAAAAATCGGTTTACTTACTTCTTAAAATTGTTTGAATTGGAATTATATCCAGTTTTATAATTTTTAAAGACCTTAAATGGAATCATCCTTACACTAACGTAACAGAACATACTATAAACAAACCATAGATTCACATATTCCTTGCGATGCTAACAGGTCCAATAGAAATAACGACTGAGATTCCAACAACCACTTAGACAAGAATCCATACAAAATATCACAAATAATTTTGGACCTAGACCAATGATATAACGTCAATTCCAGGTCAACGTATATTGCCAATTGGTATCGGCTAAAGAGAGTCTCAGAAGAACGTACCTGCTGGTGAAACTTTACACTCCAATCTGATATCTTTTCCAAGTGTAGCATTGTAATTAGTAGGTTGTGTCACTATAATAGCATCTGTTTCTTCGTCTTCATCTGCATCGTTGCCTGAAATTATATTACATGGATTAAATTAACAGCCCGCAGATATCATTGGGAGGGCACCTGAGCCAAGGTCGGGTAGATAGATAGTGATCTGATCTGCTGATACAGGTGTCTTCATGATGATTTCCTTCAAATTATGCGGTGATTGGGTTTTCACCCAAAATAACTTAAAAACTGGTATATAAACTAAATTTGAACTCTTAAGTTTCCGTTAAGATACACGTGTACTATCATCTGAATCACCACTTGAAATCCGCATTACTATATTCGAGAAATAAATAAACAAGAAGATAAAAGTCTGAGCGATTATATCAAGGATTCTTCCGTTGACTTGTGATCTCGTCAGCTCTTATACCCCACTTAAGGACAAGTTCGACTGAGAAAATGAATATGTTTCCGTAACGCAAAGATATGGCTGTAGTTATACGCTCATAGCATTTTGTCGCGTTATCGCTAACGCTTATTATGCATCACAATTACGCCCAATAAATAAAATTAAACTTTATCACTGTCATGGTAGTCTCAAACAACCGGTTCGGAAAGATGGTTGTGTTGATTTCAAGAAGCAATTAGCAGTTAATTTATTATCTTAACTTTATCCACAATCTGCGTTGTGATCGTTTTACTTTGGTTTTTTAATATATATAATACAACGGTGGTCCGTTAATACTGTGTATGTGTGCATATTAATATAATGTGTGTGTCTGTGATTAATACAGATATACAACATTGTGCGCTGAAACTAGTTAATCAATCCTCAGATTACAAAAGTCAGTGGATAATGGAGAAGAATAAATTAAGTTTCTTTATAAACTGAACTAGCTACTCGAGAGATAGCTACTCTAGAGAAGAAAAATGTATTTTAGATAGGGTTTAAGTAAAATCCATTCTTAATAAGCGTCTACGTCAGGGAAGGAGTAACTTTGACAAATTTCAAGCCAATCGGGCGAATAGTTTAGGAGATCTTGTGATGAGTAGTATTTCTCTTAAATATATGTAGATAGACTTTCTGCTCAGAATAAATGAAGTAGGCATACCTTCAGCGTCGTTTTGTGCTTCATCATCAGTCGCTTCATCAGCCAGCACGTCCTCGTAGTGAACATCGTCGACATCGCGACGGTCCCTCGAGTGTCGGGCTTCTGTAATAGAAATTTTTTATCATAAACGTTAAAATACGCCGTGTGCTTAAATAAAACAAATTGAGAGATCAGTTTAAAAGTTTCACTCCTGAATAGCCCATGTACATATAAATTAAAAAGAAAAAAAATAAGGTTATGTTTTTCTATATATATATTGTGAATAATATGACACATTATTATTATTGATTTTTTCTCTTGGCTTCAAAATTTCATACTTCAATAAATACTATGGCAAGGATTTAGGATGTGGAAATAGCTGAGAGCCTTTATATGTCTGTAAAGTACACTCAAGCCTTTCGCTATTGAGATCAGCAAAAATGAACACATGATGACGTGATGGTCCAGTGGCTAGAACGCGTGAATCTTAACCGATGATCGTGGGATTAAACCTGGGCCAGCACCACTGAATTTTCATGTGACTAATTTGTATTTATAGTTCATCTCTTGGTGGTGAAGGAAACATCGTGAGGAAACCTGCATGTATCATACTTCACTAAAATTCTACCATATGTGTATTCAACTAACCCGCTTTGGAGCAGTGTGAAGGAATAAGCTCCAAACCTTCTCCTCAAAAGAGGAGAGAAGGAATTAGCCCAGCATTGGGACATTCACAGGCTGTTACTTTATAAATCAAAAAACATGTACAGCATATGTCAACCTTAGTAAGTAATTGATGGATCTCTTAGAATACGTTATTTGTTACATATTCATGTTTTTTCAATGTAAAACGTCGATACAAAAGTAATCTTTACTTGACTTGAGAATATATTATTCGATTTTGAACCATAAGCAGAACAATGTTACAAAGTAGTATAACGTAGAAATAATGTCGAAGAACCTTCAAACGTCACTTGTTTTACTTAAAGGCATACATGCATGTATCTTTATTAATCTGTTTACAATTCTAATTTACAACTGCTTAATTCTGTTGCTATTGTACAGAGCTTTATAAGGACATTGAGGTAGAAGGCACTACCATAAACCGTCGCTGATATAATAGCACTTCTGTAATGCTTAAGCAAATACCTGAGAGCTTTGAAGCGTTTGGGGCAAGTTATAAGCTTACAAATTATATATATTAAAGTTCGGAGGTTATTTATTAGTTAACTTTGATTAAGAGTATTTACATTTTTTATTGTTTAGGTAGGCGGACGAGCATATAGGCCACCTTATGGTAAGTGGTCACCAACACCCATAGGCAATGGCATTGTAAGAAATGTTAAACATTGCATACAAGGCCAATGAACTACCAACCTTGGGAACTAAGACGTTATGTCCCTTATGCCTGTAATTATACTGGCTCACTCACCATTCAAACCGAAACACAACAATACAAAGTATTGTGTTTTGCGTTAGAATATCTGATGAGTGAGTGGTACCTACCCAAACGAGCTTGCATAAAGCTCTACCACCAAGTAACTGCTTAAATTTCTTGTACTATTACTCCAATTAAATTTGTTACTCTTTACTAAATATGCTTATCAAAAATTTCTAGACTTGTACCAAACGCTATTCCAGGCATGTTCGCTTGTCTTTCAAGACGGTAATAATTCTAAAACTGTTCCTCGATTGGATGTTGATACAATATGTTTAGTTTTACCTTTTATAGCTCAGCATTGAATACCTTAAATGATTCTGTTTACAAATATTACGTGTTGTTTACTTATGGTTCATTATTATGATACTTTTTTCAATGATTTTCGTGTTAAGGTATTTCTATTGTGTACCTAGTTGGTCTAATGACCAGCTTAAATTGATGCTAAGCTCATTTTGATAATTCTGCGTCTGAACTGTTCAATCGTCCATTCGGATTATGAGAATAGAGAGTGAAGAAACTAGACTAGAAAAGTCTAAGTAAATTACTCTTCTAATTTACTCAGACTTTTCTAGTCTAGTTTCTTCACTCTCTATTCTCCTATGTTCATACATTGTACATTTATACATTATACATGTTTTATATTTCATCAAAAATGTTACACCCTGTCTTATTGCCTCAACTGGTGACGCGACGGTTCATTTTTCGCCCAGATTATCGGAATTGCGATTCAAAGGGGAAATGCTGATAGCATTCTTGTCACCATTCCAGGCGGTCACGATTTGTAGGGTAGTTACCTATTTTTAATTTTATTTGCATTTATTTAAAGATTATATATCTGATTCCTCATTGGTTTTCTGTCACAGAAGATACATTTTTATCAATGTAAATAATATTCACAGATACATAATATAATTTACATTAAACATAAAAAGTAAAGGAGAGTTCATTATGTGTTCCGACTCACAGCTATTCAACTCAATCAGTATGCACGGTGTAACAGACAAACCGACACGCAGTCTTTCCTCGTCCATAATACAACGTGATTTATATTCACTGAGCCTCCTCTCATGAATAATACTAGTACTTTATGGTGACTTCATTCGCATTTGAAGTTAGGTAATCCAATATAATAAAGGACAAATTATTTAAATTAAAATAAATAAAGTTTTTTTCTACGAAATACCAGAAATGTAGAATAAATATCAACATATAGAATTAAGTGGGTTAGTGAAGATATTTTCGAAGTGAAACTTCTTTAAACTCCTTTGAGCTTCTTAAATTAATACATTTGTATGTTTTGAAAATGAGTGCTTTAAAAAACTATACTGCTAACTATAAGCAAACAAAATTAAGTCCTAAATGCAATTAGAAATCGGAATGTATTAACTACCTTTTGAAATTTAGACTTCCCTAATATTTAATTGTTTTTAATTATAAAATATAGTCTATATAAATGAAATGTATTGAAACGATTACTGATTATTATTTACAATAATTAAGTACTTAATTATAATAATTGTTGTTAGGTCACCGGGGCGTTGTAAGAATATAATTACAATATTATATATTATCGTGATAATTAACAATAAATAATGAGTAAATAACCCTTAAATTCTCTAT
Source organism: Nymphalis c-album (assembly GCA_963151315.1). Classification (NCBI taxonomy): domain Eukaryota; kingdom Metazoa; phylum Arthropoda; class Insecta; order Lepidoptera; family Nymphalidae; genus Nymphalis; species Nymphalis c-album. The sequence continues at coordinate 1,643,430 of OY720612.1, forward strand.
AGATATAACATTATTACAAAGGGAAAAATATTACAGTATGAGGGCTTGTGTGTTTTAATATCATTGATCCTTCGACAAAGAAAAAACCAGTTATAACCGGTTTGATCAATAAAAAAGTGGGTATTGAAATTTTGTTTAAAATTAATTGTATAATTTTCATAATATCAACAAATCAAAATGTACCACTCAAAATATATTCACATAAATAAACAATGTATTAACTAAAAACATATACATATATAAACCCCAAAATATAAAATTACAATCGACTTCAAAAATATCTTAACACATAAAACTTTAAACACAATCAAAATGTGCTTAGTATAATGAAAAAGTACAACGCAATGTAATTTGGTACAATGTAACTTGTATAAGGAAGTAAGCTAACGGACGAAGCGGGTCGTTTCAATTAATTCTAATCAACAGACAGACAACATCATATACATATATATATATATATATAAGTATAATAGGTCATTCTATACTAGATTATCTGTTGGCTAGACCTTCATTGTGCTTAGATTAACACTAATTGTATAAAGGAAATTAAAAACACATTAAGACAAATTGACATATTTGTTTAATGCTATAATATATTGTCTGTGGTTTTTGTCTGTGCCTAACTTTTAATTAATATTATAAGTACGGATCTTTGAATGGATTGTTTACTGAAAGAAAGAACGATTTGATATTAAGGATTTGAAGGTCTGAGCTTTTTTCTTAAAAGTGGATCCATACAATGGGTTTGGTCTAACTAATCATAAGTTGGAATAATCTGTTAGATTTAATGACTGACGGCTGAATGCTGAATTATCTTGATGCATCTACATCGACTCCACAACCAGAAAAACTTATTTTAAGTAACAAGTCAGAATGATAATATTTACATTTATCTCTGTTAAATACGCTTAGTTTTAAAGAAGACTAACATACAAACAGACCCCGCAAGGTGTTCAGACAATGATGATGATCAGACCAAATATATGCATGAGATATATACCATAGTTGGTGATAAATGTGAACGTGATAAAGGCGTCGCTAATCTATATTAATATATAAAGCTGAAGAGTTTGTTTGTTTGATCCGGCTAATCTCCGGAACTACTGGTTCGAATTTAAAAAATATTTTTGTGTTGTATAGTCCTTTTATCGAGGAAGGCTCTAGGCTGATTTTTATTCATTATATTTTTATTAATTATACGCGAGTGAAACCGCGAAGCACAGCTAGTTATATATAATATGTTACATTGTATCTGTTAGTACGTGATTTAAAAGTAATTAAACTTTGCTTGCAATTTAAACTAACAATATAAGCGTTAACTACAACTGCCTTTAAAAGCTGCTTAGCGACTTAAACACTAATTTCTGATAATAAACATGAACATTAAAACAACATTAAAACAAATTAAAGAAGCGATACATCAAAGACAAGGGCCACAAGTATGTGGAGATATAAATTCAAAAAAGAAAACCACTGATTTCTATCTCTCTGTCTCTGTCATTAGTGATTTGACATTTGAAAGAAAAAGACAGATCTAGTTCTAACTTAAAGAAGACGAAATGAGTGTGACGTCATAGGAAACGAGTAACATCACTAGTTGAAAAGGTTCCCAAAATACTTTTATTGACCCCAACTAGCGCCCTCTCTATTGATGTCATTTCATTTAGGCTGAATGTACACGGTCGGTTTAATTAGCCAGACTAAGTCAATACCCTTGATCTAGTTAGACTAGGACACATATAGGTCCTCTAGTGTATATTTACTTTATTAATGTATTTAATTAGTCCCAAGCGGCTAAGTGATAGCACACTTAAGCACGATATGGGGCTCATTTACTTGTAGTTGTTTATATATTAACGGTTATTAGAATTACTAATGTAATATCGTCATGATACATTTCGCAGAAATTATCAGTTCGTAAATATATAGATATATACTTTCTGAACTACATAACAAAATCCGTCGGAAGTTGGTTAAGAATAGGATCGGTTGGTCGGGTCTGATGATGACGAGACTTGCAAGTTTTCCCCATTTTTTCTTTCATTGTTGACGAGGAAACATCGTGAGGAAACCTGCATGTGTCTAATTTCAATGAAATTCTGCCACGTTACACACGTGGCACACCCCGCATTGGAGCAGCGTGGTGGAATAAGCTCATGCTTAAGCTCAGCAGGACATTCACAGGCTGTTAATCATATGAAACGGTCAATTTTCTTGCAGACACGATAAATCTTTTGTTTGATTTAGTTTGTTTTTACAATATTACATAGATAGATAAATTATAAATATTTACTTATAGTTTATATATCTATCTATTTGTATAAACGCAACAATAACAGGATAGTAATTAAAGCAGTGTGGTTTTAGCACGTAGGACAGTTGCATACGTTTACCGATTTTGATAAAGTTTTTACTATAAAGTAAAAGAATTTAAAATAAGGAATCGAATCCAGACGATGAAGAAATCAGGTCATAGTAAACGAAAGAAAAAAAAATTAAAATAATAGTCTTTAATATTTTTGTATTATCAAACTTATTGCTATAGGATTAAAGTATAATTTGCTTAAAATCAATATTTCGTAAGCCCACCCTTTGGATATATTTATATTTTTAGATGACACAGATGCAGCTGGTCAAATATTTCTTATTGGATATTATTGGAACGCACAGACGGTCATCTGACCAACATATATGTCTATTGTATATATATCTAATAGGTAAATACTAAAATACGGCTCATCCTAAAATTAAAAACTAAAGACCACAGAAGACAAATAAAATTGTAATCATTACTAATATTATAAATGCATAAGGGAGACTGTTTATTTGTTGTATAATATTTATATTGTTGTATATATGTTTGTTATGTCGACCATATTTTAAACAAGGTATATATATATATACGCGGGTGAAACCGCGGGGCACAGCTAGTCTTATACAATGTACGTATGTATCTGTTAGTACGTGATTTAAAAGTAATAGTAATATAATATATAATATAATATTTTTAATTGGTTTTTTAAATCGTGGTCGAATTAAAAGCGAATAATCGGCTCATATATCTTCTTTCCACATTAACGACATTCATTAACGACGATCATGGACTGCATACAAAGGGATAATGAGCCAGCAATTGTTATTACATGGATTAAATATAGCTCTTTGACTATACTGGGGAACAATTGATGAGATATGGCTCTTTGACTATCATGGGAAGTTTTTCCTGAAATAAAAGGATCATATATCAAACTATATGTTACATTTGGACAAATCAAACACTGGATAAGGTTTAAAGACAATCTCGAAATCTTTTCTTAGTTATAAATTAATCAGCTGCATTTTAATAAAGGAATGAAACACATGAATAGGATGCGACGACGGATCGTTATAACGAATTGAATCGTAGGTGATGTAATTTTTTTATAGAAAAAGTAGGCGTGGGTAGGTAAGTTGTCACCAACGCCCATAGACATTGGCATTGTAAGAAATGTTAACCATCGCTTACACCAATGCGCCACCAACCTTGGGAACTAAGATGTTATGTCCCTTGTGCCTATAATTACACTGGTTCACTTCAAACGCGAACAGAACAATACCAAGTACTGTTGTTTTGCTGTAGAATAACTGATGAGTAGGTGGTACCAGGCTTGCACAAAGCCATCAGTAAATATTTTTATTTAACCAAAGTAGTGTAACGCCGTGTCGCACGAAATCGCATCGCGTCGCAGAATTCAATTTTGCGAAATCGCATTTCGATTCACCGTTTTGTGTGTTGACTCAAGATCCAACTTATTTTAAAAACTTACAATTGTATTATTATAAAATACATAATATGACATTTACAAATAGCATTTACAGTGACTATCAACGAAAACGTCATTTGCGTTTTAAAGATTAATTAATCAAATAACCTATCCAAAAATGCAAAGAAAACGACACCATGTTATGTTGGTTAGTTAAAAAAACAATTGAATATCGTCAGTTTAGAATAAAAAGTATTTTCTTCAGGAATAAGACGAATTAAAAACCTTTAACAACCTTTCAATCCTTCAATTCATCTTGCATAGTTTTGTTTTAACTGAACCGAAACGGAAGTCCGTCTCGAAAATTACAAGCGTGTTATTGAACTCATTTTATTTTTAAATTCGAGTGCTTTTAGACGTACTCACAACAATTTTAAATGACCATTCGTTAGCATTGGTTATTGATTTAATCTAAATCAAACCTATGGCTTTATAATTTTTACCTTTGTATAAAATGGTGATGAAAAAAATTACCGCTCTACTTATTCTACACAAGCTTATTGTTCGTGAAGAAATATTCTGAAAGCCTAGTTTTATTGTAGATTGATGAATAATTGTATAGACATATCCATTTATATTGATTGAGAGAAATTTAAAACACGAAAACAATACTTGGAAAATGCAAAAATGAAGTGATTTCAAATCGAAAATGACTTAAAATCTAAACTATTATATTCTACTGGGTCTCATCTAGATTTTCCGTAATTTCCGTTCGAATATAATAAAGGTGAGGTACATATGTACGTAACGGTGTAAAAAAACAAGTAACAGCCTGTGAATGTCCCACTGCTGGGCTAAGGCCTCTTCTCCTCTTTGTGAGGAGAAGGTTTTGGAGCTTATTCCTGACACATGCAGGTTTCCTCACGATGTTTCCTTCACCGTCAAGCACGATATGAATTATAATCACAAATTAAGCACATGAAATTCAGCGGTGCTTGCCTGGGTTTGAACCCACGATCATCGGTTAATTCACGATTCACGCGTTCTTACCACTGGGCCATCTCGGCTTTTTTTTCGTAACGGTGTGACTTAGGTAATTGAAGCGTTTAAGCGTAGCAATATTGGTTCACGATATCGACAAAGTCATGGATGCTGCACGTAGGAAACGGAGGAAGTGCTAAGAGAGAAGCCCACGCCCAAGAGTGGGCTAAAGAATGTTAAAGATGATGATGACGATGTATCAATCAAAGCTATTTATTTTTCTATTACTCATCTCATATGTTAGCGATATTATTTTTATTATTTGTATACCCAAGCCGCTTAGAAGCAATGTTTTGATAGCATTGAATATTTTTCAAATGTTTATTCTAAGTCTTCGTGTGGTACAAGTAATAGGAAACGGAAAAAAACTTAACAAATATGTTTTGCTGACCGTACTAATTTACATTCAAATAAAAACCACTTTAATTGATTCAACACTTAGCTTTAGACCTTGGTAAATGTCTACAAAGAATGTCTGTACAGGGAAATGCTTGAGTATAATTTATTTAAAAAAAAAACCCTAAGTGTTACTCAGCTTATTAGTCATCATATAGTTAGTAAGTAATTAATTCCTACAAATATATAAATGTAATTTAAAAACACATACATACACTTATAATGGCATGTTTTGCTTTTAACGCCCATAAACATTGGGACACATTTACTAAGTTTTGCCTGTGATACACTGGCTCACTCACTCTTTAACTTTTATATGAACAATTAATATTTACTACTAGCTGATACCCGCGACTTCGTCCACGTTGCTTGATAAATTAACAAAGGTTTCTTATGTATGAAAAAACATCAAAAAGATCGCAAGCAAAAGACAACTTTGTTTAAACATACATCACTGAACACGCAGTGCATATACAAATCGTTGTTTCTTGAAACTTTAATAACTTTTTATTAAATGAAGATATCGCAATAATTATTTTTTTTGATAAGGGCCAACTGTCTACGAAATAAAATTTGGAATATTTCATTGAAATCTATCCAGTACGTTTTTCCGTGATGCGCGCACAACTGCAGACCTTATCATTTTATTTATATAGATTGGCGTATATCTGTTAAATAACTTGTATCTAATCGATTGATTTAAGTATACACATACTCGTATATATTACTCGGTGGAAACGCTTTGTGCTGGCCTGTTTGGGTAGGGGTCCTTAGTTTCCAAGGATGCATTGAAGATGTAAGGGATGGTTAATATTTCCTGCAATATCAATATCTAGGAGTGGTTGGGACTACCTTGCCAATTTTAAAATTGTATTATCTTTAAATCGCTTAAGCTATGAAACTTGTACCATAGACAAGAATAATAAAACAGGTGGAATACATGGTTTAACTACACGTTTGTTCGATATCCTCTTTAAACCAATATTATACAAATAAACTTAAGATATGCTCTTGACACAGATTCTCATGAACTATGTTTTAATATGTTGCAGTAATGTAACGACTCTATGCGAATCATTGTCTGTAAGAGAGCAATTCGTTCAAAAACTTGCAATTTTTGGAACAAAGTTCTTTTACGCGGCTTAAAGTAGAGTGAAATGGCAGTGGCCCAAGGTGATGTCATATAACGAAATATCGTTTGTTGGCAAAGGCAATATTGTATATGTATAAAGGCAAGCCAATACAGTACCAAATGCCACAAAATGCGATGCGTAGGGCGTTCGAATTTAGGCGGTCAATATAAAGGAGGTGGAGCTTTTTGGTGTAACAACAATATTTACTTGGTGGTAGAGCTTTGTGCAAGCTCGTCTGGGTAGGTACCACCCACTCATCAGATATTCTGCCGCAAAACAGCAGTACTTTGTATTGCTGTGTTCCGGTTTGAAGGGTGAGTGAGCCAGTGTAATTACAGGCACAAGGGACATAACATCTTAGTTCCCAAGGTTGGTGGCGCATTGGCGATGTAAGCGATGGTTAACATTTCTTACAATGCCAATGTCTATGGGCGTTGGTGACCACTTACCATCAGGTGGCCCATATGCTCGTCCGCCTTCCTATACAATAAAAAAAAAAAAAAAAATAATTAATTAAAATCTATATTTTACAACACGTTTTGAGTCGAACAAAATATCGCCCGAACCGGGGCGATTCCCCTAACGGGGAACCCCCGACCGCACTATATTTATTTATTATGTTTGATACATTTTCATCAAATATTCCTCCTTGTTACGTCAGTAATACTTCACTACATACATTATAATAGTCAGAATGCGAACTAAAGCAAACTATTACGTATATTTCCGACACATAAATTATTATAAATATACATAGCTTGAGCAAATTTCCACACCACATAAAACATTGTTAACCGTTTAAAAAGATCGTAAATGTTAAAATTAGGGAAACCTGCCGGAGTTACGGTTAATTATTTAGGTTAATTATTATAGTTTCAGCTAAATCTAGAATGTAATCATATTTTATTTATATCAGAAATATATTCCGTCACCGCTTCACAATATTGTTTGTAATACAACTCAACTCCGATTACTATTGAAATTCTTGACAAATAAGTTTTTATTACATTTCAACACAATATTCCATAGTGTAAGTGAAATTACGTTATTTTTAATACTTGCAACATTGTTTAATGTCAAACAGGATTGACATTTAAGTTTCGCGCTTAAAACTTTACAGACGTTCGCGAAAGTCATGAAACACATCTCATGAATGACATCATATCTTCGAGAACGGATGTTATGATTATTTTTATTAAGCCGAGATGGTGAGATGAGTCACGGGTTTTATGATCACTTTCCCGGAATTTTCTCATGTGATAAGCAAAAGTCTCATGACTATAAACTTTTGACCTTGCGAAAATAGTAATTAGTAAGAGAAACGCAATTTCATACGTTTTCAAACGATTTGTATGACATGTTTAAAAAACGTTACAGTAATCTTATCTTTGTGTGATTTATTCGAATGTGTAGATTTTTAATGCTGTTTTATATACATTTCAATTATGTGTAGATTTGTTTTTGTTTTTAACTTTTTTATATTTTTATCTGTATTTTCTTAAACATGGTCTAGAGGCTAGCTACATTATCAGCGAGTAACATAGGCTATTTTGTCTCCATATTACCACGAGAACTACAGGTGAAACCGCTGACAAATTGTACTATTTACACATATTTGTATACTAATTTTGTCAATTATAAATATATAAACAACAGTAGATATAACGAAAAGTAAAAATGCTTATCTCGATTTAAAACTCGATTATTCTATTCGATTACACAAAAGTTATTAATTCTAAGATTTTACTTGATTGCGAAGACGCACATCGCGTTTCATTAAAGCTGTGAGATTATGAAGTCATTAGGGACGTTTCTCGTGAGATCGCTTAAGATTTTTATCATCTTAATAATAGTAATTACCGCCTATGCGTTTTGTTTATTTCATCATTCATTCATTCATACAAAATAATATTTAACTAATACTAAAATTTGATATTATTTCAAAAATATTATGATAAAATAAAAAGGACATTTTTATTTGTGTATGATTGTATGAATAGTTCTAAATCGCTTAGTCGATATATAGTAACGACTCATCGAGCTTACTAACACAGAATCGATCTTCGCTTGTTTAATTTAATTTAAACACCAAAGGAACAAATTCGAATAGTTTTTTTAGTTATAGAGTCTCTAGTTAATAATAGGCGTATATATTAATATGATTGGTTAAAATCTAAGCAAGCACATTAAGCTTTTACGAGCTTAGCTTGTTATTTATAATTGAACTCGTTAAGTTAGACGTTATTAAAATTATTACCTTGTATAAAAAAAATGTGTTTTGCTTTAATTTAGTTACAGGTCAATTCTGCTACCATAATTAACAAATTATCGGAATCGAATCGAAACACAATCGTTGACGTTTAGCTTTTTCCCTGTTCTACTAATACAACGATCCAGTTTCGATTCGATTCGTTAATGGAATGTCAAAATTTACCAAATTAATTTGACTTTGACATGGTTTTTTTGGCTTTTGTTTTTTTTTTTTATATCTTGGGACATTATTCACACACGGCCATCTGATCCCAAACTAAGCAGAGCTTGTACTATGGAAACCAGACAACTGATATACTACATATACTACTTTTTCAAAATGTATATGGTAACATCGTACCGATTCGGTTTAATGAGGAATAGTCGAAACTGACGCCCTAGCCAAGTTGACATTCTACAATTGTAAACGCTAATAGAAAACGAAACAAATGTTTAAATTCCATGTTTCGTACTAAATAAAACAAATCGACAGGTCGATAAGCTATGTAGATGTGCTGATATATTTAAAAAAAAACCGGCCAAGTGCGACTCGGACTCGCGCACGAAGAGCTCCGTCTATAAAAACGTAAAAGAAATTACGTTTTTTTTTATATTGAAGTCGCACTTAAAATATTTCTTTTATTCTGCTTTCATAGCGTTGTAATATTTTTTGTTATAGCGGCAAAAGAAATACATCATTTGTGTATATTTTAATTGTCCGAATATCAAGGTTAATGAGTTAAAGCCTGGTGACAGACGGACAGACGAACGGATAGCGGAGACTTAGAAATAGGGTTCCATTTTACCCTTTGGGTACGGAACCGTAAAAAGTACTTTAAAATATTTAAAATGATTTCCTAAGCTAATGTACATAATCTCCATTATGGATGTTTATATAACATTGAGATAAATAATTATAATGTAACGTGAAGCTGCAGGATATATCAAATATCAAGATACGAAACAGCGGAAATTAAACGGCGATATTAAGACATCTAATAAGGTCAGGTAACTAACATCTTGATGACAGTTTGTTTTGTCACACAACATAGAATACTGACATTAAATTCACTTGAATTCTTATTCAATCGTTTTTTAGTTCTATCAAAACCAACGGCAAAGATTAACGCGCCAATGAGCCAATGAGAGGAAATATGGACTTATTTTTTTCTGTCATAATGACATTTGCTTTTTTTTTTCCTTTTATTAAGTCATACAAGTGTTAAGTCATACAGCCTATCTAATGTGTAATCTACTTTATATAGTAATTTATAAATTTGAGAATATATTAAACTTTATAGTTATAAATATATATATAGAGGTAAAATGGAGCATATAATAAAATTATAAACGTTACAGTATGGAGATATGGCTATAATTTTAGTAACGGCGCCAAACAGAAGCATCAAATTACGATGTTGTCATATCATAAATTCTAGCTCCCAATAAAATTTCATTTGTATTATGAGCTTGGTATAATTTTATCATTCTTCCCACACCCTGACCCAGTAAACGCGAAAGTACAATAAATCTTTAATTTAGGTTATTCTTGCTTTGGGAATTAAGAATTATTGATGAATTCGTCTGATTTGTCATAGATAATAAATATTAAGAATTGGCTGAACTTTGAATGAAAATGGCACATCTTTTTGCGGATTATGTAAAATTTTAGTGGTATTTAAACAAATGTATTATAATATACAATGTTCATTTAAACACGTTACTAAAATCATTTTGCGTTTTGTAATGTTTCACTCAAATGTTACATAGATTACTTTGTATTTAAATACATTCTTGAAATTGCCCCTAAAAGCGCTCCAAGTACAGACTTCAAAAAATGGTAAATTTTTAAAAGTTACATAATATGTATAATGATGGCAGACTTTTTGTTGTAATATCAATCTGGTGGAACGTCAAACGGACAGTCATATATTGAACGTCATCGACGGATCGCTGTTGATTCTAATCACGTTTAAAATATTATTTAGTTAGATTACAATAAAAGATGAATAGAGTAACGTTATATGTCTAATTATACGCCTATATGTATATAAATTTTCTATATAAAAAAAATATATTTTTAATACTGAATACTTTAAAAATATAACAAAAGATTACTACTATTAATACAATGATGGAAGTGCTTAGAAATTTCTAGAAGATAGTGTACTGAGTAATGGCAAGAATTATTGGTTATTAATTATTTTTATTAAAGTTGTATAGTACCTCGTCTTATTAAAACATCAAATCTATCAGACATTCCGTGATTAACGATCACTGAACATTTTCCTCGCTCAAAGCATATGGCTTGCTTTTAGCTTTATTGCTGCCTTGTTGGGAGATAATTATAGATTTTATTACTACCTTCGCCCCTTAAACGATTTATTTTCTTTTAACTGTTCTATTAAAATAAAACTGTAAAGACATTTTTGGTGGGTAAAGTGTTATCGAATATGGCAACATTTGTGAATCATTGTTGTGTCAGTGTCAGACATTCGATTTTAAAGACGATCGAGAAATTTATTTGTTACGTATTCATGCTCGGCATGTGAAAATCGACTTAAAAGGTATCTTAATACCAGTTATTTTACGAAATAGCAATATTTTATATAGCTTAATACGTTTGCACTATCTTACACACTTCAAAACTTATTTTATTTCCAATGATTAAAACAATATATCGACAATCTACAGACCCATATAAGTTTACCTCTGCGCGAATGTATGACTCCACCTTAAGAAATACAAATAAACATCTTATTTAAGTACCGCATTATGTTTTAATAGTATTATACGGTCGATTGTGATGAATATTTCATGCTGAATCACTTGGAAGTTTAATGATAAACAAACAGATTACAAACAGGCTTATACAGACAAACTCTATATTTACATTACTCATATTTAATATTTTAGGAACTTGTCGTGGTATGGCTTTATGCAATCTCGTCTAGGTATGGTGGGCAAATGTGTGAGCGAGCCAGTGTAATTACAGACACAAGGGACATAACACCAAGGTTGGTGGCGCATTGGCGATGTAAGCGATGGTTCTTACAACGCCAATATCTATAGGCATTGGTGACCACTTTCCATCAATGGCCCTTTTGCATGTCCACCCCATCTATTATATATAAACTTGAACTTTTAGATAACATTAATTAATCTGTAAAGGTTTTCTGTAAGTACAAACTCGAAATACACCGCAGACGATCGTAATGTTCATCAGGTGATATGCAACATTGGCCTTTATAAACCTAACATGTAAAGGCTACACGTATCATTATTGCGTATCAATTGTAAGTCGGTTGTCAACATTTCATAATTAAGATAAGAAGCGAGTCCTTACTGAATGGAAATCATTAGCTTATTAATTAAATACAAATACTATACTATACGAACCGGAAAGAGGAAAAAATTTCAAAATTATTAAGTATTTTAATGAATTTCAAAGTATTTTAAAAATAGAATGATAATAATTAAGGATAAACCGCAAATTTCATTATATCTAGTAGTTAATCAAATTGGGTAATCGCAAGGACTTCAATAAAATCCCTACAGAAGTTACGGTGTGCACGCGTAGTCAATTATCAGAGAATACACTTTTACTTGGTGGTAGAGCTTTGTGTGAGCTCGTCTGGGTAGGTATCACCCACTCATCAGATATTCTACCGCAAAACAGCAGTACTTTATATTATTGTGTTCCGGTGTGAAGGGTGAGTGAGTCAGTGTACAGGCACAAGGGACATAACATCTTAGTTGCCAAGGTTGGTGGCGCATTGACGATGTAATCGATGGTTACAATGCCAATGTCTATTGGGCGTTGGTGATCACTTACCATCAGATGGCCCATATGCTCTTCCGCTTTCTTATACAATAACAAAACATTAATATTTAACATTTTTAGCACATTGGGCTAACAGGCATACTTCATAAATTAACCGGAGCTCAATGATTTATTTAAAGAATGTTATAATCAAGTTATATAACTTTTTTTAATAATGGCATATGATCTGAAAGATAATTGAAAATTTTATAAAAAAAATATTTTAAATAAAAGCTGGAATAAAATTACGTAGTTACCTACTCATATTATGTTCCATTTCCAAAGTTATTTAAAACCGCTTAATGAAGGTAAAAAAGTAAGGCTATTGATGGCACACTTTTTAATAAACTAATTAAGACTAAAAAGTAACTAGACAAAAGTATATAAATTATCTAGTAGATTAGTGTGTTTTCTGTAACAAGGAGAGAAAACAAACGACCACAATGCCATTACCGTTATTGTCCTATAAAGAACATGACATCACACATTAAGCCTAGTTCACACTGGTTAGGGAAGGCAGATTATTTCTATTTTTTATGTTTTATTCATTTCCAATATGTCATAGCTATTAATTTTATTACATACCTACTGGTTCTCGTCTCGTTCTTCTTAAAAATCTGAGTATATTATAACGAAAGGGTATTTACATAAAATGCAAATAAAAGAACAACGACAGTAAGATGATATTTAAATTTCGAAAAAACTGTACGCAAAATAGTTAATCGAAAAATTGGAACGCATTATGAAAAAATATACAAAATGTTGCCAGACCATAAAATTACTCCCATAACCTAAGCAGCTATAATAATTCCTTAAAAAAAAAAAAAACTTTACTTCTTTTTAAATAAGTGTGTCCACGACATGTGCAGTATTTTTCCATACAATCTAGGTCATGGATTATGTGCTTATGGGGTGGAAAGCTTTTATTTGCCATGGCCTGTGGGTGGTTTAATCTGCATTTTTCTACGTATATCGGACGTGGGTGACATTGAAATATAACGTTGCTAACGTTGTTAATCAAACCATATAGATCGATTAAACAGACATACGTCATTACGTCAACTGTCAAATTGACAGAATTCAATTTTTTTTTTATCCAATTCGAATTGTCATATATCTGTAACCGCTGACTATATTTATTCTTTAAGTTTATGTCTAGGCCAAAACACCAGTTATATAAAATACATGTTGTAACTTAACCTTATTTTAGAGTTTTATATTTTCATGATTCGATAATTAGGTCACACATGGGTTAAAACTTAAGTTGCTCTTAACGAAAATCGATCCAGCTGCATTTGTAACATCTTAATTAAGTTTACGACCTGTTTCATAACCACATCCCATAAATATATTAATATATATATATACCCAATTGTGATGAAACTTCGAAGAGTTCTTCCTGGCAAAACCTTTTTTTTTAATTATAATAAAGACATTTCTTAATAAATAGACTATCTATGGCAACATTATTCTTAAATCTGACTATATAGAGCGCTTGTTCGATAATATTTGAATAACAATCTATATTTGATTGAAAAATATAATAGATAAATAAATGATAATAAAAGTATATTATATAGGTAATATATAATGTCATAACTTGGTTTCTTTATAACTCTATAGACGATATTTATTTCATTAATTTATTAAATAAATAAAAACAGTTTATAAAACCTCTTTTTGATAAAAAAATACCTTGTTTTTTTAAAAAAAAAGAAAAATTTCCCGTCTATTTTAAATTGTAAGAATTTAATGAGTTTCAAACTCCTGGAGAGATCCGAGATAACGTTTCGTATTCCAATCATACACAGTCTAGGTCATGCGCGAGCGTGACTAAGGCTATCTAGACTCACATAGGCAGTAGGATGTAGACTTTGAACGTTACATATTAACATTATTATGTACTCATCAGATATACTAAGAATATATTATGTAACAGTGAGAGTGACGACCGAGTATCTGGAAGATGTATCTTAGTCGAATATTGTGTATCCAATATTAATTTGCGTCAGAATCGTTTCGCCATGAACATGGGTGGACTCGAATTTGACTTTGAAATCTGAAAAAGAGGTTTTAAATCGAAAATTAATTCTCAATGAAAATTATCTTTAAGCTCGAAAGTTTCGATCACAGTATTATGTTACATATTTGTATAGGTAACTAATCTTATAGACCAGTTGTGAAAATGACCTTTTCACAAAGAATAGAGAAATAACTATTCGACTTTATTATTAAAAATAAACAAATTACGACTAAAACAATAACCAAAACACGCTAACAAAAACCAACGAAAACTACAAATGTCCCTTGAAAACGTAATCGTATGTTCGAACTTCGAAGCGCCCAATCTTCGCGACAAAAGTTTCCTCTTCTGTAACGAGCGTTGGCGCTCTTTTCTTTTTTTTTTAATATATTCCTGTACAAGGAATTGATACATTCATTTATTTATTTTAATTAAATACTGACATTGTCAGTCAGTATCAAGCGTAATTATTGCAAATTGATGCGTTATTTTACAATTGTGATTGACGTGTTTCCGTTGCGTTTTGCATTCCGAGTCAAATAAGCTAGGTAACCTATGCGTTTAACTTTTAAAATATTTCCTAGGTAGGTAGTGGAAGACCTTAAATAGATATTAGATAATTAAACGCGGATATTACTTCTAAGATTTTATATAATGTTTACGACACGTCATAAAAGTGATCATTTTCAAGGGAGACTAGCCAATTGACTTGAGTCAGGAATTTAGATTTCACAACTACCGACAAGAACTCAGTAGTTACTATTTTTTCAAACGAAATATATAGTCATATAGTCAAGTATTGTAGATTTATTATTTAATGTATGGAAATCAACGAATACGAGATCCATGATTTTTATCATAAATATATTCTTTTAATGTCTGTTTTATTAATTTTGAAAGTGTTTGCACTAATACATGTCATAATTCAGAATTTTTAATAAAACAATCTATATAAATTCCACTCCATATAAATTGCATCGTAAGCAAATTTTCATCATGCTCCATTGTTTGTCTCCGCGTTGATATACCAGTAGCAGCTTGTGAATGTCCCAATGCTGGGCTAAGGCCTCTTCTAATTTTTTTTAGGAGAAGTTTTGGAACTTATTCCACTTTGGTTTGGTAGAATACACATGTGGCAGAATTTCAGTGAAATTAGACACATGCAGGTTTCCTCACAATGTTTTCCTTCACCGTTAAGCAAGAGATAAATTATAATTGCGTTGATATATTCAGTTATTCTTCTATATATATATCGGCGCAATATCATTTACTTTAAGTTACTTGAGATGTTGTGACTTAAAAATTAGAAAACAAATCATTCATTTGGAATTATTTATTTACATTGTCTAAAGAGGTTCTTATAAAAAACTCATTTGATTAATATTCTAAAATTGTTATTTTAAATTATAAATTATTAATTGTCATTATTTTGAATTTAGAACTCTCGTTTGGTATAAATACGAGTAATGGTCTTTACACGAAAAAAGTTCGGCATGAGCCGCCGAGCAGTGCTCTACTCTGTTATTGGAAGAAGTTGTAGTTTTTAATTATTACTTCTATGAATAATGAAGATAGTAATGAAGAGAATAACGTCAG
Organism: Nymphalis c-album; assembly: GCA_963151315.1. Classification (NCBI taxonomy): domain Eukaryota; kingdom Metazoa; phylum Arthropoda; class Insecta; order Lepidoptera; family Nymphalidae; genus Nymphalis; species Nymphalis c-album. The sequence continues at coordinate 1,659,435 of OY720612.1, forward strand.
CAACGCTGACGTTATTATTTTTAATAATACGACCCCCTCATCTTCGACATATATTATATTGATATAAAAAAATAAACCCTCTGACTTAACGTTTAAAATCCTTGAGTGTATTCGTTCCAATATTGTTATGTGACGCAGCGAGACATAGTTCCACGATGTCGTTACTCAGATCTTGTATCTGATGCACTTTTATTCAAACAATTTAACTTTAATACTGACGCGTGACAGCGTGAAGTGCGTTCGTGTTGGTTCAATTTACAAGCGTTAATATATATTTTTATTAATGGACCAAGGTCTTAGAATATACAGCCCAATTTATTTATATTAAAACTCATTGGTATTAGTTGATTTAATTAATAAATTATATTCTACAAATAAATAAACACTAGCTTATATTATCCTTCTGGCTTCTTACGGATAGAAAAATAATCTCCATAAAAGCTTTGTATTGAAGAACAAAAATACCAAGAAAATCTTAGGTCATGAAAAGTCGCAAAAATTTCATCACAATTCGATAAGAAGATTAGGAATGCGGACAAACATAAAAACATACATTTTTATTTATATAGATATCATTATATATAGTTCAATATATATTATGTACCATGCTGCCATACGGGTTGCAACGAGGTTGACGAATGGGCTTAATAGAGTTGACCTCTTAAATTAATACCTAAATAAATCAATACGACCTGTGATAGTTTAGTTCGAGTCCACTCTGAATAATCTACACCATGTTATATAAAGATTATAATCACTGCAGTATTGACAATGTAATTAATAAGCAAAACTCTGTTTGTTTCTATTTATGTTTTTATTTATTTATTCCATATTTGTTTATCGGTGTTTTTTATAGCATAAGTAGGCAGACGAGCATATGGGCCACCTGACGGTAAGTGGCCACCAACGCCCATTGACATTGGCATTGTAAGAGATGTTAACCATCGCTTACATCGCCAAAGCGCCAACCTTAGGAACTGAGATGGTATATCCCTTGTTCCTGTAATTACACTGGCTCACTCGCCCTTCAAACCGGAACACAACAGTATCAAATACTGCTGTTTTGGACTACTATATCTGATGAGTGGGTGGTACCTACCCAGACGAGCTCGCATAAAGCTCTACCACGAAGTAAATTAATTGATTTTATCAACGAAACTTGTTTGTATTCATGTTTTTATTAATTTACTCGATATTTGTATACATATCTGTTTTAATTAATAATAAATAATAAACAATCAATTTATTGTTTATTATTTATAACAGATATATCAATATAAAAAATCATATATATTAAAACAATATTCCACATGTTTACAATATTGATACAGAAATGATATTTTTTATTTCCTCATTTGTCAGTTCGATCGCTTATAACTTAAGACTCAGGTCAATATGTCGACTCATGCAGTAAGCGTGTTCCTCAATTGCCTCTCATCATCTTATATGACTAGGTTATTGAGGAGTTATCTTCCACTTGGGGCTGGATTATATGACATATTTTAAGCATATTTAGTCGACAAAATTCTCAATATAACTATTTAATTACATTTATGTCAGGTACTTGTCTTTCACGCCGCAGGTGAGTCGTTTGCGACCCACCCATGACAGACATTTGTGTGCATGGACATATCTGTTTGTCCTGAGGATGGCTGTTATTATCTCTTTAAGTATGTTTTTACAAAATAAAAGTAGTATATGTAAGTATATATATCTCTGCTTAGTTTGGGATCAGATGGCCTTGTGTGAATAATGTCCCAGGATATTTATTTATATATTTTTTATTTTTATTGCATGAAAATAAAAAATATCTTTTTAAGCTTTTGTAACAAGAAAATCAGTGGTGCTTGTCCGGGCTTGAACCCACGACCATTTAACGGACGGTTAAGATTCACGCGTTCTTACCACTGGGCAATCGCGTCTTTTCGACTTTTATCACATAGATATAATATAATATATTAAATTAACTGCATATAAACAAAGCTGAACATAGCTTGTACGAAACACATATGTATATGACAGGATTATGTTGCGTTCATAATTAAGCCTTGTAATAAGATATATTTGAATCTCGGACGATTTTTTTTTTATAATTGCACGTTATACGATACATTTGTCGGTATGTCCGTCTGTATAATCTCTTAAATTAAATTAATGTAAATTGATATGCATATGATTTCTGTATCGGTATTAAGAATCGTATATTTTGCTTATACGGTGTCAAATCTAGATATCTTGAGTTTGATTCCCAGGTCAACGCAATAATGCCCGATCTCTCTCCATTAGTGACGAAGTGCTGTCCCATCGATATAATAAAAAAGTGCTACTTATATGTGTGTACAGAGCAAAATTATGACCTCAGATGATGACTCAAAGGTATATTTTTTATTACTATAAAGTCATATATTTTTATTTAAATATTGTTATTACCTTTTAGAAACGGTTGTTATTGCGCGTTATTTTCCATAGAGTTCGAATGTCATAGCTAAATCTCTAGAGTACAGGGTGCGGCAGAAACAGAAGACCATAAGTGTATAAGACTGATGTCATCAATTGGGTCATAGCTATTACAGCGACCATGACATTAATGGGGATTTATTTTAAGCAACAATTTATAACAAAGCATGGTTTTGTTAAAGTGTGATTATATTTTTAAGTGTACTTCCACAACTTTAGCTTGTCATATTAAAACTTTAATATCAACTTCTTTTGAATGTATGATTGAATGAATGAATGAAACATATTTATGTGTTAAACTTGGTACTAATTTATGTTAATACCTACAAAATATTTTTTTAATTGAGGTAGTTTATTAACTAAATTAATTTAAAAAGAAAATGTAAAATACTTGATTTGTGTATAGAATGATTTGAAATGTAATCAAGATAATGATTTTGTTACAGATTAAAAACGCATAACTTAAATTAACAAACTGATATTATAAAAAGAAACCTACTTTTTCAATATTGTTCGGTTAAATCTTTAAATATAATATATCAGTTGTTTATTCATTTCAAATTGTTAAGTTGAATTATTTTTTGCGTCAAAACTATCCATTTCTACATTTCGTTCAAATTTGTCCTTGAAAATCTGAACGCGCCCAAAAAAATGTCACTTCAAACATAAGATTCATTCATCTCAATTCTCAACGAAACAAAATAACAAAAAAAAAATACACTCGTTTGTCACAGCTAATCAGAATCACAAAGCTGTTAATACATTATGTATGGGCTTGCAAAGACGCCATTTTGTTTTCACAATAAGACATATTTGAGACACGATTTTCTGACGGAATTTATATTTTTCTTCAAATACAGACAAAGACAAAACATGATAAAAAAATGTATTCCCAGGTACTTAAACTCATGTAAGAGGAAATTAATTACAAACTGATTCGGAAATAAACTCCTAATTCAGGAATAACTCAATAATTAAACTTTTCCCCTGATTCAATAATTAGAATTTCTACGTTTCTTTCTTTCTTTCCGAGGCACGGGATATAAGTACAACAACTTCTAGACTAGGGACACCTACTGAGTATTTTTGACAAACAAAATAACTTTTCAGCGAGATGAGATCTGATATATATATATCACTTGGTGGTAGAGCTTTGTGAAGGCTCGTCTGGGTAGGTACCACCCACTCATCAGATATTCTACCGCAAAACAGCAGTACTTGGTACTGTTGTGTTCCGATTTGAAGGGTGTGTGAGCCAGTGTAATAACAGGCACAAGGGACATAACGTCTTAGTTCCCAAGGTTGGTGGCGCATTGGTAATGTAAGTGATGGTTAACATCTCTTACAATGCCATTGTCTATGGGCATTGGTGACCAGTTACCATCAGGTGGCCCATATGCTCGTCCGCCTCCCTATGAAATAATAAAAAAAGCCCTGGTCCTCGGTATCTCGATATCTACATTATGACTTGTTTCTTCCATCAAAAGTCATAAAGACAAGACTATAAAAATGACTGACCCGATTATAAGTAGTAAAAATTATACACTCGGGCAATGAAGATGACACGATTCCAAAAGAAGAAAGTTTTCTGCGAAATGTTTCTGCTGCGAAACTCAAGGCATTCAGGAGTGAGATGGAGTTAATAGTGTTGACTCTCTCTTACAATTAGACTTATTTTATCCAATATCTAAATGTAATACTATTTTGATTTTACATAATTATAGAAGTTTTAACTAAATAATTACAATGGATTTTCGTAATTAAGTTCGATTTTTTTTTCCTGTTTCAAATCGATCAAACGATCGTTAACTTTTTATTTATATACAAAGTAAAGGTAATAAATATGGGAGCTTATTGAAAACAAAGTTTAAAATTATAGAAATGTTTTTATAAAAAAATAATGCTATTTATGCTAATCAGTACAATAATATAATAGTATATAATAATTACTATTTCAGAAATGAGAGTAACCAATATGACAGATAATATTATGTTACTACAGATAATATAATCATAACATGAACTAATATAATTTATCACAAAATTATTCCTAACTGTAGCCTTGAACCAAATCTCTTATGAGATTCAGCAGACTGTATAACCTAATCGTTTATTTGCGTAACACGTGCAAATTCTTCTACCATATGTTAAAAACTAAAGTGTACTTCAATATATTCCGTCCGACGAAAAATTCCTTTTTTTTTAACCGGCTTCAAAAAATCGACATCGACTCCAAAAATAACAATAATTGTAAATACATTATCAACCACACAACACATTCGTACCTATATATTGATGAGTAGAAAATAGTAAGTTAATTATCAAATTATAGAAGAATACGCAATTATTTTTTTACTTTTTAGTGCATATTAGTTTGTTTTTCATATGAAGTCGGTTTTTGTTTTGTTAAAATTTTTATTTATTAAAATTAAGATTTGTTTTGTAATATGGCAATTAATGCAACAATTTTAAGCGGATTAAGACGAGGTTTTATATTATCTTAAAAAATTAATGTGTTTGAATTTAGAACAACCTACCATTTTATATATTTGTCACTTTATAATGTTTTCTGTCAACAGGGAGTATATATGTATGTATGTTTGTATGTGTTGAGTGTCCTTCTAGGGCTAAAGAACTTCTCGTGTAGCGGGAGTGCCTTCTTGTGTTAATTGTTTGCATGTGAATATGTTGGCTTAATTTTGTTTGAGCTGTTTAGCTTAATACGATAGTCCTTGTAATATAAATAAATTATTTAATGAAGGATTATAATTTTCTTTTTGTCTTATCGTTATATACGTACCTGTTAAAAAATCTTGCCATCGCGATTCAGAATTGTCATTTATTAGTAAGTGCCATCTGTTGGCTCTCATTTGTAACCAACCCAACTTTTAACCAAAATTATTTGAGATGGGTTTCGTAAAATTATTTTTCTCTTATCTAGTTTACATTAAAAGCTTCCGTGCTTTAAATGTGATCTATAAAATTTCTTCGTGAAATAAGGTCTCGTCCATAATGAAAACGTATTATTAAACGTTACAGTCCAATAAAAATGACTTTATAATCTCTACTACACTAGATTAACTTGTGAATACAAGACAATCTTATCCGTGTATAGTTCTGTTGATACAATTTCTTAACACATCAAAGAGATCCGACATAACAATTAATACGGGCATTACTTTTATCCTTTGATGCCAGAATAATAAAAAAAATACACCAAAAAGGTTTTAATCTCGACGCACGAAACTCGTTCAACTTTACAGCTTTATAATACGAAGGTTTAGTTGACTTGTTGCCGTTTCATTCGCTCTAATGAAATTTGTATAAGAGTTAAAAGGACGGCGGATACGCGAGCTTGTCTAAAGTGTTCATTCACATAGGGAGTCACTGCGCCGCATTCTGTCGTAGTGATGTATAATGGCGCTAATATAGAAGATATATTAATATAATTTCTAATTAATATAATGATAATATTTTGTTGAAAAACATAAATTAATGCAATTGAAATATCTTATTATTATTAGTTTAGAAAGCTTGTAATAAACAATTTTGACACGCGATAACTATGGCAGTAGCCAAGTATTTAAAGACTCCACCAATTTTGGATTTATTATCAATTAATAAATGTTCATTTCTATGTTAATAATAATATAAAAGTTATTTTAGACGAAGCCAGCATTAGTTGCCTAATACATATTTGTCACATGTACCTATTTATTACATGTCATATTATGTATATATAATTAAATATAAGTAATATTAGAATCTTTAATATAGGTAAGTGTTAGAAGACGTACTTATGCATTTGATCAATGAATCAATGTAAAAATAATTAAATACGATAATATTATTAAGATAAATCGATGGTTTATGACACAACACTATTTAACCGGGACAGCCAACCGGTTGCCCGCTGGATTGGCAAAGAGTTTTTGTCTGGATGGTTAGCTTATGTAATTTTCTATGTAAGGAGGTTTCATTCATAGCTGAATTGACGCTAACTTCACTTTCATTCGATTCAAAAAAGTATAGTATATCTCAACAACATGTACATACATAAAGAGACATATCGGTCTTAATGAAATTGATGATAATAATGTTCTAGATTATTCTCAAGTGGAGAGGAGGCGTTATTAATTGTTACTTTTTTATTTCATAGAGTTTTGTTTGTCATGTCTATACACTATTTAGGTATTAATTGTCAAGGAGTTAACTAACATAGACCTTACACAATTAGACTTGTGGCAGACTGTCATTTTATGAAAGATATTGGGATTCGGATCATAGACAACTAATTGATTTTTTTAAAGATTTGACATATCCCTAACAGTTTTTATGACACAAAAGGAATAAATTTGAGGTTGACAAGAGAAAATTAAATCCAATAAACATTATATGCGAATGCAACAGAAGTAGTTTATATTAACCAAACTTGATAATAAAGAATTTTGAAGATATTTCATAACAAAATGTCTTCTAAGATACATTCCTGATATCACGGAACCGGCGCAGTATCATTTCATTCCTTATCTTGATAAAGTAACCATAAAACTCCCATACCGTGTAAGTCCTTTACAAACAGACGAGATGTATTATTTTTTTATTATATACACACATCGAAATGTCTAAATGAATTCGTATTTCGTGTGAACGTTAAAATAATCCACTGTTCGATGTGATTGGTTAAATCAGTCACAATAAACGCTTATGATTGGTGGATTATTTCGGCCATTTTAAAAATCTATTTTCTTTTTTTAAATTGTCACAAAAATTATAGGTTATCGTGCAAAATAATACACTGTTTGCAATTCTTTGCTCTGCTAACTTTGATGACGTCATCGATTGGGAGCCTACTTAAGGACTTGGACTTAACGCCCATTCTAAAGTCTATAGGAGCCAGCTCTAGACTTAGTACCACTGGTAACTTAGCTCTTAAGTTGAGAAGTTCAAGTACGTACTTCTAAGTACTTTTATTTTTTCTCTTATAGTTGTAACAGAATGGTGCCAACACCTAATACCAATAATTTGTAGCAACACAGAAGTCCAATATAACATTAATTTTATTCATATGACGTTTGAAAAGTTTTGCCAAATTAAGTTGTCAAATTAAATCACGTTCAAAAACATTATTCAATATATATTTAATTATTATGATATACTGGCGGTTTATATATTACTATTATTTATTACTTTGCACTCAGAAACCCTATATACGAATTTCTATAATCGTTTAGAAAAATTAGGTATTTTTATACAAACTTTTATCGTACCCTTAGGGGTTAAAATTTCCGTATGCATATTTTCATATTGCTAGTCCGTATAGTTCGATCGGAAAGTTATTCTGTTATAATATATATTTAAGATTAAACGGGCGAATTGATGACGTAATTTAAAAGAGTATGACGACATACATTTATACATTTTCTAAGAGTAAATAATATATAATATAATTTTTTTTATCCACATAAGTAAGCATGAACGTCCTATGAGAGTCAGTCTAGACTCAAATGTAGGTCGTATAGAGGGTGATGTAACCTTGCTAGCAAATATATTTTCTAATTAGTTTGTCTATGATATCATTGTCTAGACAAATATGATCTAATTATTAGATTAGTATTGGTTATACATACAAAAGTATAGTAATATAATAAATAATTATAATCTTAGTGACGAGAATTTATCGCGATCAAAATATTAATAAGTAGCGATTATTTTTAATATAGAAAATTTTGAAGCGAAAAATATATTTTTTTATAACAAAAACTTTTGAGGTCCACAAGCTGTCATAATCAAAATTTCATATTGTCTGTCAGTAGAGGTGCGCTCCCGAACATGGTAAAATGGTATAAACACTAATAGCGGAATTGTAGGTACTACTTAGTATATAACTCACTAAGCTATATTATATAGTTCTACGGTATATTTTTGTCAATCAAATTTGACATTTGACAGTTGACAAATGTCAATGTCAAAATGTCAATTAATATTTTTTCTGGGTAATGTTTTTCCCTAGTATTTTTAAAGTGATTACAAAAATAGAACCAACTCACGATACCTAATAACCAGTTCACTGATGTTAATTAAAGTTTTCTATAAAATATAAAAAACGTATATAGGTAAAGTTTCGTAGATATATTATAGAATATAAATTAATATAATAAATTATATTACATTTAGTATATAGGTCAAACGGATCTACATTGTAAACAATCTTGGAAGATTGTTTGATACAAAAATGTTTATTACATAAACTGCGTTTTGTTTACATTAGTTTGATTTATGGGATTTTTTTTCATTATTCAATTTGCAGGTATTCTTCAATGTAACAAAATAGCACTAAATAATTATTATTTCACTAACATAGTATGATAAGAAGCAGATACGTTATATAATAATGAATTTTGATTTTTTAAAATATCCTGTAAGCCGATCGTAATATCAACTGACATACAAATACATCAAAATCAGTCCAAACAATCGTTATTAGGTTTTCAGTACATATACAGTACAGTTCATACATACGTGCAGAAGAATTATATATATATATGTATAAATGAGATATCCATCCAATAAACCATTTTTTTTATTGAATTGGTAGGCGGACGAGCATATGGGCCACCTGATGGATGGTTACCAATGCCCATAGACAATGACATTGTAAATGTTACCCATCGCTTACATCGCCAAAGCGCCGCCAACCTTGGGTAGTATGACAACATACATATATACATTTGCTAAAAGTAAATAATACATAATATACATTCATATTAAAACAAGTTGCTATAACTTTGATTAATACCAATAAAAAACTATTATCGGTTAAAAATATTATAAATAAACAAACCAATATTATATTTTGTATTATTATAATAACGAATTGTTTAAAGACAATCTCCGATAGAGTAAATAACTAATAAATTATCTATAGCGAAACGCTCAAGCTCCATGCGCGGGCGCACGGGTCAACGATCCCAATATGGCGCTAAAATAGACCGAAAGAATGCCCGCCATTTCAATTCTAACCTCGGTTTGTTTCACAATACAAACAATAACTTCACACTTTTAAAGTACAATAAAAATGTAAATACTGTTTAAATGGGTATAATTTCTTAGTTCTATAATTTTAACTAAGAATAAAAGGTTTCGATTTTTTTACCATAAACTAAAGACATATAAATGGAACATCATATTTTTTTTTATTTAAATGTACTGTTAGTTTTATCTGAAAGAAAAATCTGTCTATATTAATATTCTTTCTATACAGGGTGTAACAAAATTCGTGTCCGACCTGTGAAGTGATTATTAGGTATCGTTAGTCGGTTCTATTTATGTAATGAATTTTAAAATTTTAAGCAAAATTTTCCCCGAAAAAAAAATTATTTGACTAAATAACGACAATTATATTGCAACACAGGCACGGACGTTAGCGCTCGTTAGCTCTTACCTATCGGGTAGGTCGGAGCCGAGGTCATGACCTCAGTTGTCCATGAAATTTTTGCCATTTACAATTGAAAATGAAAAAAAATTTTTTTTTTTCAGTATTTTTTTTGCATAACACTTTAATTTTTTTACATAAATAGAATCGACTCACGATACCTAATAACCACTTCACGGGTCGGACACGAATTTTGTTACACTCTGTATTAAACGTTGTAACGGCTAAACCACTAAACCGATTTTGATAAAATTTGTTATAAAGCAACTTTGAACCCTAGAGGAAAGCTGAATATTTTATACCTAACACCTGACCCCCACTTACTAACATGCGGGAGAAGCCGCTGGCTTAAACTAGTCATCAATATTTTAGGCGCGAAAGTTCTAGTAAGTCATTGTTTGTTTTAGTTAACAGTAAGTCAATAGAGATTCGATTTTCAAAACAATAGATTCCATTATATCTATACAATTACCGATTTAATTAATCTTTCAATGGAATAATGGAGATCAAAAGTTAACGTCAGTCTTGTGTAATTAAAAAAGTATATCTCGTAAGAATCTTTGATCTAGTTACTGTTAGTTTTAGTAGTAGTAGACTTAGTTAAATAATTATGTTTTATTTACTTTGAGCTCTAGCTTTATTATGGCCGAGATGGCCCAGTGGCTACAACGCGTGAATCTTAACCGATGAACGTGGGTTCAAACCCGGGCAGGCACCACTGAATTTTCAAGTGTTTATAATTCATCTCGTGCTTGACGGTGAAGGAAAACATCGTGAGGAAACCTGCATGTGTCAAATTTCACTCAAATTCTGCCACATGTGTATTCCGCCAACCCGCATTGGAGCAGCGTGGTAAAATAAGCTCTAAACCTTCTTCTCAAAAAAGGAGAAGAGGCCTTAGCTCAGCAGTGGGACATTCACAGGCTGTTACTTCACTTTTTTTACTTTACTAGCTTTATTTATTTTTTGTAATAGCTTAATTTTAAAACTTTACATAGAGAAAGATAGAATCGCTATCACAGATTATGCTATAGTTTTGACGTTTCATACAAAATCGGCCTTGAAATTTTAAAATTATATTTAAGAAAAAGAAAACAGTTTCAATTTATTCTTAATTGTATACAACAGAACATATACATAAAACAGATAAACACATGTTAACTCAACATGTGTGTCGAATATTACTCGCAGGCAACACATTGGCAAACACATTGATTTTTTTTTATTAAAATAACGATTAATTCAACAAGTACAACACTCAAGATCGTTTAATAACCGTTAAACATCATATAAATCGTTCCATTCGATTGTATCGATTAAAATCATCCCTTCAGGTCAAAAAACTCTCAATTGGTTAAATAATGAATGAATGAAATGAATTTCAACGATTCGTCTTATGCGGGTTTTTATTGACACTGTCAAATGTCACTTGGACATTTTTCGTGTGCTTTAAATATTTAAGTAACGGCGGCAGAGAAGGTACTTATTTTTTTTTAATAATAATTTTGAATTAAAAGCATTTGTCTTTATTGGAAAATAAGCAATCAAACTAATTGTGGTATTGCAGTATGTACGCTATATTTTATATTGATTACGTGTGATTATTTTATACACATATTAGACTTTATGAACACACACAGGGACCTAATTCTACTAACCTATAACGATTACGATACGTTGCAGATTTAATTCGATTGCGATAAAGTGACAATTTGTTAGTAGAATTGGGCCCCTGAACGAGAGTGATTATAAAGACTAAGGCATAGTCCTCATTCCGATTTGAACCTGCGACTTTAGGTAAAGAAGTTCTATCAAATGACCTCGGCTCTCATATTTCATACATCCATGAACACGTCCAGTATATAACCACGGTCATCTCATTAACTAAGTAACAGTGTTTATTGTTTTTTGTCCCCTATTAAGACTTTAGTGTGATGTTTTATAGCCTTTTACTCCCTTCAATAAACGGACTGTCTGAAGCAAAAATTATAATTTTAAAAATCGAATAAGTAAATAAAAGTTTGACAAAAAAAGCACTAAAAAGTTTTTATTATAGCATTTGATGTCTAGATTACAGACTGCAGTATTTGACAGATGTCCAATCATTTATATTTTTGACAGATAATAAAAAAGTAATTATGTTTATGTCGAGTTAGATGCTTCCCAATAATTGCTTATTTGTTTTATTTAATTTCAACACTAAATGATGAGTATTGCCTCGTTTTATGGCTTAACGTTTTGATTTATAGATGTTTTAATGGCAATAAAGAGTAATTAAGACTTCGTGATTAATGTAAGTAGTTTCAAGCAATTTATTTATTTATTGTCTGTGGTAAGCTAGTATGTCTACTGGTATTAAACATATAAATTATAAAATTCACATTCATTTTAAAAACGATAACAAAAGAGAAAATTCATAGAGGCCGCAAGTAATTTATTAATAAATTCTTTTACGTTTCAACACAAGAGGTGTTGATATTATCACAATACCCACCGAATTTCCCTACAATAGTCCATAAACTATTCAATTACCTGTGTAGGTACCGTGTAGTCGCGCCCTAAAAGTTTTATAGTCTTTATTTATACTTGTCATTGTCAAAATTTTGGCGCCATATTTAATCTGTATTGAACTTTATCTTTATCTATACAAAATATATGTGTGTGTGTGTGCCTTTGTGATAATTTTATTGCTAATTCGAATTGTTTTACTTCAAACCATTTCCAATAATTACTAAAACTTTTCAACATCAACGTAATGGAAATAGGTTAATTATATTCTTTTCACACTCTACTGACCTTTGAAGTGTTAAAATTATATAAGTACAACATGCTGTAAATGACGACATACAACAGCGGACATTTTGTTTTCTATTGTTATAAATAACCGAAATTACACAAATGAGGTTATTAGGTAAATTAGTTGATTGTAACGATTGTAAATTATATTTAAAATTAAAACAAATGTATTCATACTAAATTAATGGAAAATATCTGAAATTTTCCCGGAAAATGAAAAGAATTTATAGGTACCTAAAGTCACGCAAACCAAGTGTCTGGCGTACCAACATATGTACAATAAATATCTTTTATTATCTGTGGTATTCCAAGGAGGTTGAATAGCTAAAGCTAAAGATGTCTAAAGCAGATAATGTTAGAGAATAATTCATTTTAAGTAAAAGGAATCGTACACCCACACGTGTAGATACGATCTTACTTTACGTTGCGTTCATTGTATGTATTTTTGAGATATTTAAAATTTTCTCTTATAGTAATAATTATTTTAGACTTTATTTGAGCATAAAAATTGTTGTAATTTTTATGTTACTTAAATAATATCAGATATATAGATGGTACTGTTGTGTTCCGGTTTGAAGGGTGAGTGAGCCAGTGTAATTACAGGCACAAGGGACATAACATCTTCGTTCCCAAGTATGGTGGCGCATTGGCGATGTAAGCGATGGTTAACATCTCTTATTTTGCCAATGTCTATGGGCGTTGGTGACCACTTACCATCAGGTGGCCCATACGCTCGTCCGCTTTCCTATGCAATAAAAAAAGGCTTTATGTAAGCTGTCTGGGTAGATACTCGCTCATCACATATTTTACCGCCGAACAGCAATATGTGTTCCGGTTTGAAGCGTGAGTGAGCCAGTGTAATTACAAACACAAACGCCATACGACACCAAATTTGATGGTGCATTGGCGATGTAAGAAATGGTTCATATTTCTTAAGCGCCAATGTGTATCACTGGAGGTGACCACTTACTGTCAGGTTACTTAATTGCACACCGGGTACCTATTTTGTGAAAAAAAGAGGTTTAGCAATTACAACACCTTTAAATAGATAATATTATTACATACACTATATACCTATACGTTATTTTCATTATATTATATGTCCATTAGTTCTATTTAAATTTCTAGGAATATTTAAATTTAGTTAACGGCTAAGTTTACCTAATTAATTAAACAAACAGTACAAAAAGCCAGGGATCTAATTAATAAAAAAAGTGTCCATGACACGACTGCGTGAGTAAAAAAAGTAGACCACCCGATTCGAAATTCGAATTCACTAAATAGAACTAACCATGTTCTTGATTCAAATTAATAACGTTGGTGATATACCGAGCTGTTACACCAGTTTTTATTTTATATATTAATAGGCTTATAATTCATTAAAAAATATTAATTAATTATAATTCATCCCAATTTGTTAAACACTTAGACGTCATAAAGGCACAGTCACATAAATGAGTCAAATATTGGATTGAAATGATAAAATGTTTAATATCTTACGAGTTTATCCAGAACAGGTAGTTTTATTAATTACCAAATAGTACAACTGGATGAATTTTCAGATAGCCGAGTTAAAATAAACGATACAATTTATTGTGACAACTAAATCACCTTTAATTGTCGTCGGATGTGTATGAGCTTACAGTGAAATGTTTGTAGTCGTAAACATGGTTTATACGAATTGTTCGGTCTGTCTATTGAAATAGAATTCACGCTCAGTTTGATAATAATGAGAAAATGAATGAATTATCATCATCATGAAATTAATTATTATTTTTTAGTTCTATATAACAGTATTACTTATATATTTAGATTTGTATTCTATATAAAACGTAATGGTAGTAAGTATTTATTGCCAGATTTATAATAAAAATCGGATCTTAATAATAATTAGTAAGATAAGCTCCAATTTTATTTATATAAGAGTTCATTGATCATTGTGAGAAAAGAGTGGGATTTAAAAATGTTTCTATTTGAATATCCATCCATTAAGGAGGATACCACCCTCGATGGGTGAAGTAAAAAAAAGTCTATGACCATTCTTGGAGGTTAAGCTTGCTTCGTAGTAAAATTCCATCAATATCGGTTCACGGTTTAGCCATGAACGCGTAACAGATAGACATGCAAATTTACTTTTGCATTTATAATATTACTATTAGTATAGATACAAACAATCAAATTAAGTTAATAACTTTATATCCTACGCTAATAAAATCTAAGTACTGTCATTAATTAAATGTCTTCATTTTACTTCGAAAACAATGCACATTTTATTACGAAATTCACGCGTGGTTGTTCTCAGTGTGTCACAATCGTTAATTTCGTAGCTTGGCAACAATTACCAAATTCCCTGCACCCATATTGTTTTAGTGAGGGGGTTATTAACCTAACTAGTGATGTTATTTTATCGATCTTTTATTAGATATTTGACACGTTTTACATACACAATTAAAATTTTATATGTATTATATATTTTATCGATAAAGGTCTTATAGTTTGAAATAATCGAAATATCTTATTACATATCTATTTTCAAATTACCTTTAGGGGTTTTGATACATAATCTATACATATAAAAATAAATTTAATTTTGTGTTGTACGCATTACAAAGCTGTAACATTTGATATTTGTATCACGCTTTCTAACTTTATACCATCGACGGATAAAAGGTTTGATTTAAAGGTTTATTAATTTTCATTTAGAATTAAATTTAAAGACGCCTTCACTGTCATAATGTGGTAGACACATTAAACTTTATTTAAATTTATAAAACTAATACTAACAAATTAAATCGTTAAAAAGCAAATTTTATTTTTGTATTTATTTGCTTAAAAATCTGTAAACGTTAATAAATAATCCTCGTTAAACGTTTTAAATCGTACAGTCGACGAGAATATAAAACTAAATGTAAAACTTCGTGAAAGTGCGACTAGAATTTCAAATAAAATCATCAATAGATCTTTCGATACGATCAAACGGTTATTTTTAGTCACATCACTCACAAAGGGCGTCACCGCGTCGCGCACGCTTTGAATTTATCCAGACATTTGAGTCTAATTTACCTATTCCTTACATTAATAGGATCTTATAACCATAGTAATAAGGCTCAAAATACACTAACTCATAATATCATAGATGTATAACTTAAATGTCAAAATGAAAGCGGGAAACACCGAAATCACGCTGTCAATCGCTCGTTGCTCGGAAGCCATTTTATTTTTGTCGAATCAATTAAAATAATTGATTTTACAGATGCAACGATTTCTCGATACTGGGAATTTTTATCTGCCACGTCACCGCCCTATGTATGGGAAAGTAATTCGGAATTCAAAATTTTATTTATTTATTTTATGCTTTGAAGTAAAAACATCGCGCCTTTTTATTTCGAATTTGGAATAAAAAATATTAAAATGTAGATTTTTTACTGTAACAGTTATATAAGATGTAATTGCACGTTTTTAAAAAAAGGAATATATTAGACTTTTTGGCCTTTTTTAACTCACTGCTCTCCTTGGTATTTATAGGACTCACAAACCTAATACCTTTGCTTATTAAACTTGAAACACGGATGACAAATGTGAAAGGACATTTCCAAGCTGTCTGCTACAGATACTAACAAAACATACCACAAAGAACTAATTAATAATTCAAACATTCCACAAACAAAAACAACTATTGCATTACATTCCAATCGCAACCAACGGATATATGCTATGAATTGTAAATCAAATAAATTAATATTCACATAGAAATCTAATGTAATCATAATTATTATGACTAACACGCCGGTCACACCTTCACTAGATGACTATCTACGCTAATAAGGCCAATATAACTTGAACTATTACATCACAAAATTAACGCAGCCCTCGGGGTCTCTATATATTGGACTATTGGATAAACCAGCAAAATTGATTTGAACTATACTTCAAAGGATTTTCTTTTAATCAATGGTTCTGTTAAAATTGGTTTATATCGATGCAACTGAACTGTATATATCTACTATAATTTGAGCTATAGTCCTTAACATTTTTATTACGAACAGAGATCTATTTAATTTGGTACTATTAGCAATAGATGAGTTATAACATTAACTAAGGCAAAAAGGGTCTAAAAATGTGGATGTTCGGAAGCATTTCAATCAATATCACTTTCAATGATTTACTTTTTTTTTTGTCATACAATAAATATGTTTAAGGTCATTGAGCTTAGAAACATAGATAGTTAAAAATATATCTTAATATTCACTATTATACGTATCCCTTTATGCATGGTTGTCGCTTTTGTAATGTTCATGAGTTTGTAAACACGCTTGTACCGGCGGTGAATCGTGATCCGACGTCAGCGAGCGTTGCTGTCACGTTTTGAGCTTAGTTTAATCATTTACATACGCAGTTGACCGCGGCGGTGCCGCTTCTGTTTCAGCCCCGTGTGTAAACACCCTTGTGATAACCCACCTAATTTCGCCGAAGACATTATATAGAGATGATACAACATCGATTTATTATAAATTAATAATATACATTACATACATTTCAATGTTGTAACAGCTCTATATTATATATAGGCAAATTAGCACAACCTAATTCGCTGTATCGCTTATTAAAATTCATCCCTTATCCAGAACTCAGAGAAACTGGTTAATACCGGTTACGTGTGGAATAATTATATTATTTTTCATTGATAACTCATTAATATTCTGTATGCGAAGGGCTAGTGGAACCCTACGCGATACAATGTAAGTTTCGTCATTACTATTTTCGTTCATACCGATCACCTATTCAATATTAAGGGTTCGACTTAAAAGGAAATCTTCATTTCCTTATTAAGTTAGTCGATTAAAAAAAATAATACAAATAAATATAAAGTAACAGCCTGTGAATGTCCCACTGCTGAGCTAAGGCCTCTTCTCCTTTATTTTTTGAGGAGAAGGTTTTTGGAGCTTATGCCATTATTATAATTCACATGTGCCAGAATTTTGAGTGAAATTTGACACATGCAGGTTTCCTCACGATGTTTTCCTTCACCGTTAAGCACGAGATGAATTATAAACACAAATTAAGCACTTGAAAATTCAGTGGTGCCTGCCCGGGTTTGAACCCACGATAATCGGTTAAGATTCACGCGTTGTAGCCACTGGGCCATCTCGGCTTTAATACAAATATAATAATAATAATATATACTTCTTATAATATTAATTCGTTTTTAATTAGGTACATTGATAATATTAAAACAATAAATGCAACAGAAACCACACTTTTATATAATCTGCACCAAGACAAAAATAAATACTTGGGTATTGTATTCTCGAAAAAAATGTATTATTTCTTTTTTAAAGTAACAGCCTATAAAGTAAATGTCACTCAGCAGTAGAAAGGTCTCCCCTATATTTAAGGGAAAGGTTAGAAGCTTATTTCAACACCTTTCTCAGCTGTTCTTTGATTGATACATACGGGACAGAATTACATCTGTACCACTCAACATAAGGAATTTACCTTCAACGTGGAACATGAAATGATTTAAAAATAAAAATTAATCGCTTGAAAATAAATAATAAAATTTGTCAAAGTTTAAATTAAAAAATATTATCCAAGCATCTTAACAATTCATTGTCATCGAATTTAATAATAATGCCACATCTCCGGTTTGTAGATTCTAACGAGACTAACCGGCCAGTAACTTAGTACTATTTCGTCCATATACACACTATGTAATCTAGTGTGGTATAGTTCATTTTCTTACCCTTACAGCCTAAGTCATCAGATCATAATGCTTTACCTGAAAATAAAAAATATATAATTAGTAAAACTATAATACTCGAATAAATAGGATTTTCTATAAAAAAACATTATATTTTACATAAGAACTATTTAAATAAAAGCCATGCCAACATTTAAAGACGTGACACGTTCCTTATGAAAATCGAACACATTCTATTTTTAAAAAAGTTTAATATAATCAATGACAAAACCATAAGCAAGTATTTAGCTAAACGTGTTTATTTCCCGCCGTTTTTAATGTCACTTACGTCATTGTAATTTCGCAATAAACCGTAGGCATGTTTATTCGGACACCTACTACAATTCTTATGTTTGTTTTTCCCACATCATTATACTCTGTTGTTAGTTTTTGAAATATGATTGAGGATTCTGTAAGATTTACATTTGCGGATAATGTTATGTTCTTGAATAATATACCTAAGTGGATGAGTCACCTGATGTGGTGGTGGTGGTAAGCCCATATACACTGTCGCCGAAATATTAACCATTACTTACATTAAATGCGCTACCCACATTGGGAACTATCATTTTATTGCTCTTGAACCTCTAATTACACTGGCTTACGCACTATAATTATTGTAATACTAATTGTCCTTGGCGATGGAATATAGGAAATGAGTCTCAAAAAAATCAAGTTGTGTTTAAAAAAAAAGATCGCCAAATATTTGTTAGTTAGACAGTTCGATAGATAATAACTGTTCCTTTTCCAAGTATGTAGAATAGTCTTAATTTGCTATACCAAAAAAAAAGTCTGTTAGGCGTTCTACCCTTGTTCTACCTAAAAGATGAAATTTACATAATATATTAAAAAGAAAAAACTTTTAATTCGTGACTCATTACTCTTAATAAATTTTTCATCGACTCGTACATATGCAAAGTCTAAATGACATGTATTTCACAGTTCATTCACAACGTTATATGGGCCACGTACATGCATTAACTAACATGCGCATGGACTTGGAATACACGATGACGCGCGTGACGGTATTAAATACGGGGACATGTTTAGACTATTAGGTATTTAACAAATTCTTCATTCGTGTTTTATGACATTTTGAATTGGAATATATCAAAGGACTACCATATTGCGATAAAGTGCTTTAAAGCCGGTTCACAGGTTTCAATTTTGCTTAAACAACAACTTTACTTCTTACATTTTTCTTATGTTTTCTGGGGTAAGTTCGAGTCTGTTCTTACAAAATAGCTACATATCTAAATAACATTTGGGGTTAAACTATTTCCAAACATCTATTTTCTCATATCCCCATCGAAACTGTGTAATCAAAAAAAGCGGAAAGTATCAATCTAACGAATCGTTTGTTTAGTGGCCTACTTTATTGCACGTTTCATCCTAATAACCTATTTTCCAACACAAATTACAAATTCGACCAATCAAACCCCACCCTAACATGATCCCAGACACTGTATACATATTATACTAGCCCGATTCTAACTGGTTTCAACCAGTTTGTACTGCCCTATGTTACCTCTAATAGTACTAAATAAATTTGAGACTTACACAACATATAAAGGACCATAAATGCTTGATCCGTACCTTTGAAGTGTGACATCTTCAAGACAGTTCCAAAATTATTGGTGTTAGTATCATTTAATACAATTTATTGACCTATATTATCATAGAAATAGTTTATTTGGAACGGTCTTTTTAAATTGGGCGTAATATTATTGTAAGTAACGGAAATTACTAAGATAAGTTTGACGCTTATGCAAATAGAAGTACTTCTTTGAGATAGACCAAAAAGAAATGAACCAAAAGCTAGCCAACGTGACTAGACCTATGTACGTAAATGGATAGTTCTTGACAAGAGTCCTTCGTATAATGGAAGATAAAGCCAGCTGTTTTTATTATGTTTGTTTAGATAACCTAGTTTTTTAAATTTATGTGGGATAGGTGATTGAATTTTGTTGTTAATTAATGTCTGGCGTTAAATTAGCTTTATGAAACATCTTGACTTTTGCTTGAAAAATATGTGTAGAGCAATCTATATTATTGATAGTTTTGAATAAGTCTTGATCATCGCTAAGCTTTTAGATTATAGATAAGTTAACCAATTATGTTACCGTATAGTAACCACTTTTTTTTAGGTATTAATGTTGTTTGATACCATTTAGAAAATTTCTATAATAATGATTAAGAAAAATAAGGGACAGATAATAAAATATTAATGGCATAATTAAATAAATAATAATAAGTCAAAGAGGGTTTATTAAAAATATTTTTCAACGTTAGCAACACTGGTTATCAGTAAATTCCACTAATTACAACATCACATAACAAGAAACACAAACACTTCTGACGATTAAATAAACATACATTCACACATACGTAATGTGTTGCCATATGTCCTTAGCTCATTAATGTCACAATGTATGATGACATTTGAAGACACTAGTCTTCAAACGCCTACGACACTTTTTTTATCTATACAAAATGAGGCAACATTTTTATTTTTGTAATGACGGGTAGTTAGTCTGTTCCTAACTATCTCATCTACAAAAGGTTTTGTTTTATAGTATAGGTAGGCGGACGAGCATATGATTCACCTGATGGTCACCAATGCCCATAGACAATGGCATTGTAAAAAATGGTCGCTTATATCGCCAATGCGCCACCAACCTTAGGAACCAAGATGTTATGTCCCTTGTGCCTCTAATGAATAGATCTGTATATGCCCAACATATTCCTAACATATAAAAAATTTATATTATAGATATCCTAAATTTAACTATCTAAATACATGTACAAATCATGGCCGCGTTTAGCCGTAGCAAGAATGCTGGCAACATTTCCCCGTTGACGTTGTTGTGGTTTCAATTATTTTACAGTTGTTTTGTTGAGGTTAGATTGCATCTTCAATCAATCAATCTTGTGGATAAAATAAATAGATCTAGAACAAACTTTAAGTTCTAATTTATATTTTTTTTCAAATATTCCACAATAGATTTAAAAATTATATTACGCTTGAAGTTTTCTTTATCAAAAAATATATAGAAACATCGTAGAAAATAAATACTATTTTATTTGTAAATGAAATTTGAAATGACATGAATTAATTTTAAATTATTTAAAAATAAAACCTAGGCTGAACGAAATAGGATCGTAAACGCAATTTTAAAAAATTTTTAATTCAGAGTAGGTAAGGTATTCGCAGGTTATTCGCAGGTATAACGCTAGTAAATATAACCACAGATTAAAATACCGGATCCACAGACTATAAAGAATGTGGACCGAATCTATTTCCGCGAACAATGTCCGTATTGGACACCATCCAAGAATTGAATGCATGCAACTATTAATGGATTTACATAATAAATTTGGCTATAAATTTAATTAATCAGGTCGATAGTTTGTTCGTTTGTTTGTGTGTTAGCGGTTAAGATTGAATCCGATACATAAATATGTACTCTAAACTATTAAAAGAACTTTTAACATTTTCAAGTTATGAGTGTCCAAGATCTCATAAATATTTTAATACTGATGTATATAAGTGTAGATTTTTTATGATTACAGAGTATTTGACAATTGTAATAATTTAGGAGATGGTAGTTTAAATGTTTATTGGTAAATAAATCGAACAAAACATTAAACCGACCGATTTCAGTCAAATATTAGTCGTAAATGACAACCAAGTAGGTACTGGAGTGGATTGAGATAAAATTGTTATATATTCCTAACTAATTCTAGATTCAGAGCTACCTATTTCTAAGTCGGTTAAAATACATCAAAAACAGTTCATTAGTTTTCAAACATAAATTCATATTAGTTTATATAGAGCTGAACATTAACTTCGATACGGTTCCAGGTGCCCATAACTTCCTCAAACCGCACAAACATTTGTAGAACAATGTATCACTGTCGAAATAAAACATGACTGTGGCTCCCGAAATAAACGCCGTTATAAAAACGGTAACCCGGTTACAAGCTGAATTACACAATGTGCAATGTTTATTTATTGAGAAATTGTACTTTAGAGTTGAATATACATCGTAATTGCTTCGGGCTAGTGGCTAGATATGGGTTCGAATCCCAGGTCGAGTCAATAAAAACTTATTGGGTTTTTGAAGTTATACTTCAAATGCGACTTCCAACAAGGTTGCGTTAAACGTTTAACGCTACCATGGAGGGGGGGAATAGAAAGAAGAATAATAATAATAATAATAAATTCTTAATGATGCTAAAGAAGTATAACTTCTCATGTACATAAGTACACGGTTTTAATTTCTGTCAAAGATTCTCAATAGCAACCCAGAGTTTGGAACTTGGAAGTGTACGCTTACTGCTTCGGAAAGCACGTAAAGCCGTTGGTCCTACGACTGAACTCTTTCACTCACCCGTGAAATCTTGACAACCGCCTTATATGGATATACAATTTTGATGCGTGTATTTTTGTAATATTATAATTATTAAGGTCAATATCGCATATCACATTTTGATATTTCACGACCGATTTCAGTAGATTTTCGAGTTAGTTCTCACAGCCCTACGGGTCAGTGCTCCGCAAATTATTTGGTTTATCGCGACTGAGACCGCGGGAACCGGCTTGTCGATATACACATGTATAAATATAAAATATATTATTTTGAAGTACATTCCAGTAAGTGATGTATTGAAAGGGTTCATTCATGGCTCGCGTTACAGCGCGTGCCACGGCCAGACCCGAGTGGATTGCGTAATAGCTTAGATTAAACACTTGTAATTTATTACAGTAGAGTAGTAGCGCGCTATACTTTCTTTGTGATATTATGTGTTGGAGTAGCTGATATGCCTTGTTGGTCTGGCTCGGAGTCTGGAAGTTGGTAGTGTGTACACTCCCGTGCCTCGGAAAGCATATTAAGCCGTTCGCCCTGAGCCTAAACTCTTTCCGATCGTGTCGGATTTTGGATCGTGTCCCATCGGACAAGAGCTAAGGAAAAGAGAGTGCACTTGTGTTGGTGCACTATAATATCTCCTGCGTAGTTAGCTAATCTCTTTTGAGATTAGCATATCTGATGAGTGGGTGGTACCTACCCAGACATGCTTGCACAAAGCCCAAGTAACGAGTATAATTGTTTTATATAAAAACTATAAACATATCAAATAAACAATTATTTTTATATGCTTTAAAAACTTTCATTTTAAATACAGAATAGAAAAATTAAATCAATTTCCGTATTTGTTCGTTCCGAGTGAAAACTATGACTCAGTCAATAAGACAGAGAGAAAGTGCGATACCAAAAACGCTGATGTATATATAGAGAACGAACGAGATGTCCGTCCGTCTGTCTCAGTGTAAGTGTCACGGCCTTTTACGGATAGACACAGGTCTGCTTTTACCTATAAATACTAGTGAAGTGCATTATCGATAATTCTCTCGATATACTATAACAGGACAAACTTATCAATTAAGACTTGAAATAGTCCATTGGATAAATTTATCCGAATATTGTGGGATGAGAACACAGTTGAACTTCTTGCTTCATTTGTTTTCCTAACAAAATACCACCTCGTACTCGACAGTGAAACAAAACACCATGAGAATATTCTGGAATATATCGAATATTTTTCATCTTTCATCATTTCAATTGTCTCAGTGAAACATCGATATTGTCAGTCCAACACTAGCCCGACACAATTCTATATAGGTCAAACGTGATCTCATCAGCCATATATAGGCAGGCTTGTCTGGCATTCTCGATTATTGATTGCCAATGAAAGTCTTAGAGAAGTCGGACCTTATTAGGGGTGATTAATTTCTATGATAATTGGCGTATAAAAAACTTGTTGCAACAAGACGCTGGCACGTGGTATTGGTGATAATATACCAGCTAACAAGAATACAATTTAAATTCTTTTAACTATAAGGTATATTCAAGGAACTTGATCTGCTTTTTAAATTTACAACATTATATTTAAAGGTTACAATAATTGATTTTGTTCCGGTTTGAAGGAGAGAGACAGTAGCAACTTATTTCCCAAAGTCGGTGACGTATTGGTGATGAAAGATATGGGATTAATAATTCCTTGACCACATACCATCAGATCACCTATAACTCCCTTACAGTATCAGCCTGTGAATGTCCCACTGCTGAGCTATAGCCTCCTCTCCTATTTGAGGAGAAGGTTTGGAGCTCATTCCACCACGCTGCTACAAAGCGGGTTGGTAGAATACACATATAGCAGAATTACAGTGAAATTAGACACATGCAGGTTTCCTCTCGATGTTTTCTTTCATCGTATATTAACCTACATTTTTTAAATAAAAAATAATAATCTAGCCTTCACCGTTGAATGAAATGATTGACAGATACAAAACAATTCATATAAAATTACAGTTTAAATTAATTACTCGAAGGCTATTAATTACAGTCATATATAGTGTTGCCATTAATTAAAATTAATAATTCTTCAACATAATTGCTGATGATACATTATGACAGCAAAAAAAAAATACAGGAAGAGTAAAATATATTTTGAGGCACTTTTTTTTTCTCAGCTATCATCAAGACCCACTTCCATAGCAGTTAACCTTCGGAGTTAAATATAAAATGTTTACACAAATGGTTAAAGAAAGACATTCCTGCATATTGTCGATGTACAATTTACAACAGAGAACTTAAAATATATTTTTCTCAAGGAACGCCAATCTATCTATTTTAAGATATCTTTTTTTTAATTTAGACTATTGTCGTTTCAAGCGTATTTTTATATTCTAATAGATATGTTTTTATATTTTCATAGTATGTCATTACGTTGTTGAGTCTTTATGCACGCTCATCTGGGTACATACCCACACCCACCAATTTACTTTAGAAATTGTACCGCCTAGTAGAAATACTTCATTAATGTTGTTTACTAGGTGGTAGAGCTTTGTGCACGCTCGTCTGGGTAGGTACCACCCACTCATCAGATATTCTGCCGCAAAATAGCATTACTGTGTATCGCTGTGTTTCGGTTTGAAGGGTGAGTGAGCCAGTGTAATTACAGGCACAAGGGACATAACATCTTAGTTCCCAAAGTTGGTGGCGCATTGGCGATGTAAGCGATGGTTAACATTTCTTACAATGCCATTGTCTATAGGCGTTAATGACCACTTACCATCAGGTGGCCCATATGCTCGTCCGCCTTTCTATACAATAAAAAAAGAGTTCCAGTTTGAAGGGTGATTGAGCAAGTGTAAATATTGGTGGAGGCTGGAGCATTGAGGATATACGAGATGGTTACTATTTCTAAGGGTGGTGATGGATCTTACCATCAACCTGATTTTTTACTGTAAGTTATTTTTCTTGGTGTACGATAAAGTATTAAGTGAAAACAACTTTTTTCAGCGGTAAGTTCAAGCAAGTTCAGACTAATTAGCCCCTTATTAAAAAAAAATCATGAGCATACACAAATCTTCACTACTCTGTACAATATTAAAACAATGAACGCTCTGTGGGTTCACGTTATTCATTTTTATAGTTCAACTTTTAATTCCTGTATCGTATATATATTTTATTCATTGATTCAAAAGCAACGTCGATGAAATTTAATGACTTCACGCAAAAAGTTACAGACGATAATTGTTTTTAAACAGATAACAATCTTTGAAAAATATAATCTGTTGTTATTTAAAAATGGAATTTAACAATTGAAAAGAACAATCGATTTAAAAATAGAACAAACAACGCTATATTTTTACACAAAATATTTTACGGACAGAAACCGCAAATCCGCATTGGTGCACCATTATGGAATAAGCTTATATTAATCTCTTTCATTCTCTTTGTATCCAGCAAAAGAGCATTTAAGGGTGGTTATATTTTTATCTGAAATCTATCGATCTGTACTAATATATAAAGCTGAAGAGTTTGTTTGTTTGATCCGGCTAATCTCAGGAACTACTGGTATGAATTTAAAAACAAATGTGTCTTTTTATCGAGGAAGGTTCTAGGCTATTTTTTATTAATTATTAGTTTTATTAATTATACGCGGGTCAAACCGCGGGCATAGAATCTATAACAAACCTAACGATGAATCACAAAAAAATATTTACAGTTCCATATTTGAAATTCAACCGTCAAAATATTGGACAATTTTAAATTTAGTTTCATAATAAATCAAATTAATAAGTTATTGCTTGTATTAGTGTTTGCATCAATAACTGCTGGGAATTACGAGAATGTTGGTAGCATTTCCGCGTCGAATCGCAATTTATATTCATTAGGTCATATGTTATATGTATGTAACATTGTAATATATACAAATTACGAATACATAATACTGGGAACAAAGTCTATATAATTCTGAAACGACAAATAGCAAGTTTGTATTGTTTTTAGTTCTAAATCATTACATAAATGATTTAGAACTTGTCCGAAGTCGTAGAACAAAACTTTTTGCTTATCTAGTCCTGGGAGGTTGCTGGGTCATTACAAATAACCCTGTATATAATAGCAATTGCAATACTATAATAATACAATTCACATCTACATATTGAAACAAAGTTATTACTACAAATATATTATTAGTGAGGCATTATAGCCTACGATGTATGTTTACCAATTAATAGGTAGTGCATAATCGAACCTGCACGTTCACAGAACGAACACCATGGAACAAGTACAGTACAGACATCCTTGATCTATTTTATGATTCTAATATGAAAATACATTGCAACAGTAGCGTCCTGATGATGAACTTGGCAGCAATCCAAGTATGAATAAAGCTTACATCATGAACTGTAATCAATGAAATTAGTACACCGACGTACAAACAAACACGTAGACGTGTCATGGTGCTAAAACCGATTGTACATCACGGCTATTTGAACACATGCTGTTTTATTTATAATAACCGAACTTGCACGATAATGTTCGAATTTCGAATTACAATTCGAATTTCAAATTACAATTACAGGAATTCATCAAATTTCTGTTTATTTTTTTTAATTAAAAAATATAGCCACGGCCAGATAATTTGTGATTATAATTCATCTCGGTGAAGGAAATCATCGTGAGGAAAACTGCATTTGTCAAATTTCACTGAAATTCTGCATGTGTATTCCACCAACCCGCATTGGAGCAGCGTGTTGAAATAAGCTCCAAGCCTCCTCGAAAAAGAAGAGGTCTTAGCTCAGCAATGGGACATTCACAGGCTGTTACTTTACTTTATATCAGGCATAATCTATAAATCCATTGAATTATATACATACAGATAGACAAGACAATGTTTTAATATTTGTATATTTAGTTACTGCGTCTATAATTAACATCAGCACGCTATCATCTTACAATAAATGTATTTCAGATATAACTGTGAGTGAGCCAGTAATTACAAGCACAAGTGACGAAACACGAATTCATAGCGGCCTTAGCCAATGAACGGTGATCAGATTTGACCATTTGATACATGTGAAACCACTTTTTCTTTTTTTTTTTTATTATATAGGAAGGCGGACGAGCATTTTGGGCCACCTGATGGTAAGTGGTCACCAATGCCCATAGACAATGGCATTGTAAGAAATGTTAACCATCGCTTACATCGCCAATGCGCCACCAACCTTGGGAACTAAGATGTTATGTCCCTTGTGCCTGTAATTACACTGGCTCACTCACCCTTCAAACCGGAACACAGCAATACAAAGTACAATACAAAACTGCTGTTTTGCGGCAGAATATCTGATGAGTGGGTGGTACCTACCCAGACGAGCTTGCACAAAGCTCTACCACCAAGTAAACAAAGTTTTCAAAATATTCTCGCTTTAAACAAACAGCCACCAAATATATGATATACTTAAATATTAATAAGGACGACAAAAATCACACATTTTAAAAATAATTTCATTTAAATTCTGTTAAATATCAATTATAGATAAAAGAAATATTCTAATACATGACAAACATTTTGGCTATCAAGATATAATAATCGTCAATGTTGAAACTTTGACCTAAATATTGTTCGCAGAAAAACATCGCTGAAAATAATTGTCTCTGACTCAACATCCTTTCATTCTATTAATGAAAGCCGCATGCATTTAAAACGGCATTTATTTATATACCAACTACGAATTTTCAATTTGCAAAAAATATATTTAAAGGGATGTCGATGGTATATTCTTTATCTGTTGACTTCATGCTTGATCTTCAGTAGACGTGGGTATTCGGGCGAGGAGAATACTTCAACAACCAGTTGGATAACGCTCCACCAAATACGTAGCACGTTATTCTTGACATCCGTCGGTTATGGCGGTCCTGTCAGATCTCTTGTCTAGCGCTTAGTGTTGCGTTAGAGTAAACGAGACTGGCAGATAACAGTTGCTAGGCTACCATTCGTGCCAGATCGTCTACTCTCGTATTTAATGCGCCGACTTTATTAGTTTTTAAATGACTAAACCTATTAATACCATAGTTAATCGCACAGAAGTTAATGGCAAAAAAGTTGCTCTACGTCATTAATTGTAACTGTTTATTCTTATTCAATAACTACACTGGCTCACTCACCACTTTACTTTGTGCTTTGAGTTTGGATTTGGGTTTTGAGCTGTCCATCTAGGTACGTGTTTTTCTTTTTTTTACATGTCTTAATTGTATCTTCTATTATCTAAATCATTTTTTACCATATAGGCAAAATGAAAATAAAATATATTAGAGCTTCATTATCAATTAAATAGAATTTCACGCTAAAAGCGTCCAGTTTGGATGTTGATTCTTAGTCCTTCTACCTTCTCTTATAGAATAAACAGTTAAGATCTTAATAATTCAAAAAGTCCATACTATATTGCCAAGTAGTTAAGGCGACAGTGTCACATACCGATCTCTTGATCTTACGGTGTTTTATGCAATTGAATATTATATGTTTATGTATGAAATAAATAATGCCAACCGACTCGTTTGATTTTATTGGCGACAACAGAACATAACAGTATATGCGATTGAACAAAACAGGAACGAAGAAGGAATATATAAGCTGAAAAACTTTTCCTCAAAAAAGCAGAGAACCATGATTTATATAGACTTTCACAAATTCTAATCAAAAAGGGGTCGTATCTTGTTTGCCTGTTCTGTGGATTCTAGCAGCGTAAATAGTATTTCAATGAGGGCTCTCTGTATCCCATCCTTAGGGAAGCGATGAATGGAACCAGATTGCTCATCAAAAATGCAAACGCTTGGTCTACTACCAACTGCTTAGCGCTCAAACAAAAGTGTTTTTTTTATGGCGTCTTTTAATTGGTTTGGAACTTATACCAGAATTTTCATATTTTCAAAGAATATTAATTAAAAATGTAGATTACAAATAATAATTAATCAAAACAATTTATTTTCGTCAACGCTATTACCAGCACTTTTGAATCGTCTTTTAACAATATAAAATCGAATGTATAGCAACCAAAAATGGATTCGGTAACTTAATTAAACTGGGAAGAACTAGGATCAAGTCAAACAGATTGATAAAAAACACATTACTATTATATTATATAATATATATCATTCGTAACTAAAATTATGATGTAAAACCCCCAACGATCAGCCCAACATAGCCAATAAACCAACAAGGCAGTCTAACTATAATCCAATTGATCATATTCAATTCAAATTCGCATTGAAGGCCAGAAGTAACACACCTCTGGGGTGAAGCTATCGACAAGCATGGGGAGTCGTTGGCTGTCAGCCTCGATATCTCCAAGGCTTTCGACAAGGTCTGGCACAGAAGTCTTCTCTCCAAGCTGCCGGCATACGGTCTGCCAGCTCAGCTCTGCACCTGGATTGCTAGCTTCCTACACAAGCGTAGCCTTCGCGTTTTAGTCGATGGTTGCGCTTCACAATTCCATGTAGTGAATGCTGGGGTCCCCCAGGGGTCTGTGCTATCTCCCACACTCTTTCTTTTGCATATCAATGATATGCTCTCTCTCGGGAACATACATTGCTATGCAGATGATAGTACAGTGCATGGGGGATACCACGGACGCGCAGTAGCCGGGCGGGCGGAAACTGGGGAGAGGCGGAGGGATCTTGTTGTTGAACTCGATAGGACGTTAGGACTCATCGCCAAATGGGGCTCTGACAATCTTGTTGAGTTTAACGCCAAGAAAACACAGGTATGCGCTCTCACAGCGAAAAAGTCACCATTTTCCCCTCCTCCTTCCCTCTGTGGCACTACGCTGGAGGTACAAAGCAAAGTCGCCATACTGGGGATCGACGTTCGGTGCGACCTCAATCCAAAGGATCACATCGAGGCTGTTATAAAAACAGCCTCACGTAAACTCGGAGTCCTGAACAAGGTGCGGCGTTTTTTCACGCCACAACAACTGCTCCTGTTATATAAAACGCAGGTGCGGTCTTGCGTTGAATATTGCTCGCACCTTTGGGATGGCTCCGCCAAGTACTTACTGGAGGCCTTGGATCGGTTGCAGCGACGTGCGGTTCGCATTATTGGCGACGTAAAGGTCACCAACACCCTCGAGCCTTTACAATTGCGTCGAGAGATAGCGGCACTCAGCGCTTTCTATCGAATGTATCACGGTGAGTGCTCAGAGGAACTATTCTCCCTCATTCCTGCTTCCCCTTTCCTTCACAAATCTACGCGTGCTGGTTCTCGATGTCACCGCCTAACTGTGACATCAATTCCATCGCGAACGAAGAAATTTGGCAACTCTTTTCTTTGTCGCACCTCCAAAACATGGAATTCTTTACCAGCACACGTGTTCCCCTCCTCTTATGACCTGGGTTCCTTCAAGCGAGGCGTGAAGAGGCATCTTGCGGGCCGGCAAGGCGGGGGCGGCTAGTGCAGATCATTCTTCCCGACTGCACTAGCCGTCGTCGCGTTTGGACTCTACTACCACTTACCATCAGGTGGAGTGGAGTCATTTGCCCTCCCGGGCGATAAAAAAAAAAAAAAAAAAAAAAAAAAAAAAAGAAGTCAAGCGATTATAAATTTAGGTCGCAATAATTTAATGGATATCGATCAAGTTTAAGAGGGCGCAGCAGATTCAACGGCTTAACATGTAGGTAGATTACGTTATTACAAGAACAAATTAAGAAGATCAATCCAAGAGTTGAAAGGACTGCAAGACGTTAAGGAGAATATTGTCCATTGTATATATTGACACTGTAAAAATTACCTAACACTGTAAAAACTAAGTAATGGGACTTTATGTCTATCGTCTTTGTGATTACATTGGTTCACTAACACTTTAAAATGGGAATCCAGAAGCCCTAGCCAAGTTGACATCCTACAAATGTATGAGAACGACATCTCTCAACGATAAGTCACGTGGTCATTCTCATACATTTGTTTAGTTTTCTATAGCGTTTACAATTGTAGAATGTCAACTTGGCTACGGCCTCAGAAATATGAAGTATGTAATATGTTTAACGGTAAATTAATATGTGTGGTACCAAAAATATACGTAAATAATAATAATAATACGCATGGACCTTGGAGTTATAGTGCAATAAATTTCTTTAAAAAATATAACACCCCGTCTTATTGCCTCTACTGGTGACAGGAGGGCTGGTTCATTATTCGACCAGAGAATCGGAATTGCGATGCAAAGGAGTAATGCTGCTAGCATTTTTGCCACCATTCCCGGTCACGATTTGTACAGTAACTATATCTAATTATTTTTTGTATTTATTTAGGGCTTTAATGTAACTAACACTCGGCCGAATACTGAAACGTCACTTAAATATTAAATACAAGTTGCATTTGAGACGCCGTTAAATTCAAATTTCGCATACTAATTTAGGAGCTTCTCAATTTTAAGTAGCGTTTAACTTTGAGGGACGTTTCAGTATTCGGCCGAGTGTATGCAAAAGTATGTAAACAATTGCACAAATAATAGACACGTATAGCTTACATGTTACAATTATCTTCCACAACTGTAGATTTATAAAAAAATATTATAAGGAAAAGTGAAATTGAATATTAAATTTCATGGCTATTCTATCAACACCTGGTTTCACTTCTCTCATTTTCAATCCAAAATAGCTTCAAGTCCAGCTCGCAGACGTGATCCTCGTGTAAACAAACACAAGGTTTTGTAAACAATCTCGGATCTATTGTAAAGGTGAACATTATTATAATGTACTCAACTTGGCCTGTTTCTGATTAATTTAGGTTAAAAGTCAAAAAGCCCTTGGGATTCTTACTTGTCTAAAGCGATTTTTGAAGCGCTTTTTTGCTTAAATTTAATGTATTTTCTAACTGAACCTTGTTTTCAAAATCATTATTTATTTGTGAATCTCATACTCAGTTTGATTGTAGAAGTAAGTGTCTTGGTAAGGTAATATCTAAAGACTTACTGTATCAAACATTACTGATTATGTAAGTTACTGTAAGCCGAAATGGCCTAGTGATTAATAGTTGGTAGTAGAATCTTAAACGATGATCGTGGGTTTAAGCCCGGGCAAGCACCACTGAATTTCTATGTGCTGAATTAGTTTTTATAATTCCACTCGTGCTTGTCTCATGTGTCTAATTTTACTGAAGTGCTGCCATGTGTGTTTTCCACTAATCCACGTTAGAGCAGCGTGGTGTAATAAGCTCCAAGCGTTTTCCTCAAAAAAAAATGGTTAGATTAAGCCTTAGCCCAGCATACTGATATGTATGACATTCACAGACTGTTACTGTTATACTAATTTTATGTTTCTATTGATAGCTATAATTCGAACAAATATATGTCTTTTGGTTTCGTACATCTCTCCAAACACTAATAATATTTAATAAATAAAAGCAATTTTATTTAGAATATCTGGACTGTGGGTGGTACACTAAGGGTCATATTTGAGACCAGCTTTTTTAATTACACACTCAATAATTTCGGGTTTGAATAAATATAAGGATCTATACAACACGAGCTTCACAAAGTTCGCCGCTCAGTATCGCTCTTGTAACGGCATCAAGCTTATATCCTGAAATAATTTATATTATACACTCATCCGCACATGTGAGAAACTCTATACGGTTTGCGCAAGCGCAGAGCGTTCCCATTGCTTGCACGTTTTGTCTGACGATCGCATGTAACAGTTGGTGGATAAAATAAATAGACAATCCCATAGTTGATTAAAATTTTTGGGTTAAATATCTTGGTTTTTTTTATTGTGATCTAAGTATATATAATATAATATAAAGCTTTCGTTAATTTCGTTTTTTTTTATTTGTCTGGTCGAGACTAATCTTTCATTCTCCTAGTCAGATAAAAAAAAAGTTGCGTCAAATAGCTGGCTTATTGCGTAATATCACACTAAACCGTTTTGTGGTGGTAATGTTTAACCTTTCGCGCGGAGAGCTAATATATTATTTAATTTATTACGAAGACAAGTGTCATCAAAATATAGCTAGTAGTTACCTTACGATATAGAGTATGGTGCTGTATAAATACAGGCACAAGGGACCTAACATCTTAGTACCCGAATCCGGTGGCGTATTGGTTATGTAAGGAATGTTATATACCTCTACCCAGAGGTTGTCTGGAAGAGATCGCTCTTATAGCGATAAGACCGCCTTATGTACATTAATACTTTTCTTAAATAGCATTTATAATTGTATGTTTCTGTGATCTTGTATGTGTTGTACAATAAAGCATTATTCTATTCTATTCTACTGTTTACGTGGTGGTGAACCTACATTAGGACCGTCTGCCCCCCCCCCCCCCCCTACCTATATAACAAGAACAAAATTACGTGACTTTTTCGTGATGACGTCACTAGTGCGATTTTCAATTGACAGGCGAATGACTCGACAACGGAAACGCTCTATTAGTGATAGCTCTCCGTAAATAGGTCACATAGACGCTTTCTGCGCGCATTTGTTACATTTTTTTAACTACTATGATACGATGTTATTCACATTGTGAACAGACAGACGAGAAATACATCTCTATATGTATATATAGTCCGAGATGGCCCAGTGGTAAGACCGCGTGAATCTCAACCGATGATCGTGGGTGCAAACCCGGGCAAGCACCGCTGAATTTCATGTGCTTAATTTGTGATTATAATTCATCTCGTACTTAACGGCATAATATTAGGCATAAATTATAAAGGCATTGATTTTCACTGAAAATGTTTATACATACTCGATGGTAAAGCTTTGTGCAAGCTCGTCTGAATAGGTACCACCAGATATTCTACAGCAAAACAGCAGTACTTGTAATTACCGCCATTGTAATTACCGGCCCAAGGGACATAACATCTTAGTTCCCAAGGTTGGTGGCGCATTGGCGACGTTACCGGTTAACATCTCTTACAATGCAAACGACTTATTATTTTCTCAGACTCATCAGTTATATAATTAGCAAATAACTGGAAACAATAACCTTCAATCGCCGATAATTGAACAAACCACACCTAAGGCAGTCGCCCGTGACGTTTAGTGTCAAATGAAGATGTAATAGGGTGTCTATGTTTCGTGTATTTAATTAAGGACACAATGGAAACATAATTTACTAGTGTAATAATAATAATAATATCCTAGGACATTATTCACACACGGCCATCTGATCCCAAACTAAGCAGAGCTTGTACTATGGAAACCAGACAACTGATACTTATGTAGTACTACTGTTTTTTTTTGTATATACATACTTATATTTATAATTACACCCAGACTCACGACAAACAGACATGTTCATCCACACAAATGTCTGTCCTGGGTGGGAATCGAACCCACGACCTGCGGCGCGAAAGACAGGAGTCTACCAAACACGCCAACCGGCTCGTCAGTGTATAGTGTAGCTTTACGATATTTATAAAGTTTTTACAAATAATTGAAGCATTTCTCAGTGAAATAAAAACTGAAAATTAATATAAGATTGTGGGTTTAAATTCAGTCAAGTACCAAGCTCTTTTATCGATAAGACCTCCTTTTTTACAAAAATAGTTCTTTTTTTGTGTTTATATCAGAATGTTTCTGGAACTCTTTTGGTCACGCCCTTATCCTTAGCCCAGCAGTGGGACATTTACTAGCTTTACTGTTACTTTTGATAAATATTACACATATTATTTATCAGACTTAGAATGAATTATTCTTAATGTTTTCAAACGGAGAAAGATCTACATCTTTTGTACCGGTACAAAACCGCCACTCGAGAATTCATCATACACTAAAACTAAATTTAAACTCTCTTTAATTATAAATCACCTAGACCTAATTTTGCTAATTTCATTTTCATGAACACAGTCTCGAGCGATCTGTGCTAATTTCCTACTATTTAATATTTATAAAACCTCAGATATAATTTAAAAAATCATATCAAATTATCACAAAAAAAAAACAATGTTTTTCATTTAATTTCTCGTTAACTTACTATACTCTGCCTTATTCATGTTAAGCGTAGGTACCTGTAATTAAAAAAAAAACATATTTATTTATTTTTTCATTGGCAACATAAATAGAAACAAAAACCAATTTGAAACAATCGAAAAAAGCATTCTAATTTTAAAAGTATCTTTAAGAACGTGGAAAAGGAATTCTAATTTTAAATTTATTTTTAATAATCAATCGAATTCTTTCATAAACAGCACTTATGCGTTTTCATTGTGAGTACTTAGTAAGTAAGTAGTAAGTTAAAAATAATTAGTTATCTCGATGAATGATTCATAGACACTCAAGATTTATAAGTTTAAATAATTTCAAGTGTAGAAGTCATTAATTGATTCGATGATTTATTTAAGAGCATATTTATTTAACGTTGTTTTTTTAATCATTACCTATATATTTTTTTTTTGTAGAGAATCATTAGTTGGATTAGGAGATTAGTATTTGAAATGGTTTGCGTTAATGAGTCAGTTTCTTCCTCTTCGCTTTAAATGAGTTGTTGTGGCCACGATAGACATAGTCATGAGAGACTATTCTATTACATAGGATATATTCACAAACTCTCTATTCCCTAACGATCTGATGAAGGCAAATCTGGCATAACCGAAAAAAAAAAACAGGTGTAAGACCGCCAGTTTTAATTGCTTTTCGAGACCCCGAGTGTGATATTTTTTTATCCAAGCAATAAGTATTAAATCATTTAAAAAACAAAACGGAACATATATTTCCACATTTGTGTAGTGTCTATGGTCACATTTCGTCCATATGGCGTTCCGCGTCGACGAGCGGTCTCTGACCTCTTTATGGTCAAGTTTAATCGCCAAATTTGGTCCGTCACAGAAACGGTGACTTAATGACGGACTGTTTATGGTTAAATTGTTTTTAATTTTGGCCTCCTTAAATATACTAAAGTGTATATTAAGGGACTTTAAATACGTTTTTTTTTATCTGTCAAAGCAAAGGTAATTTCAAAAATCCTTTATGTATTAAAATATACATTTTTATAATCTTAATTATATACTTAAGGCTTAGAACATTACATGTGATTTGTCTAAAATACATACATTACATTTTATAAAAAACATATTATTCTAATAAAAATCACTTCATACATTTATTTACGCACTCCGAGTCTAATAGTGAACGCAAGCGAATTGATTTTCAATGCTGCGCTAATCTATAATAAATGCGACAATAACTCTGTTTGTTATCCTTTCAGGACTAAAACACTGAATCGATTTTGATGAAATTAGAAATGAAAGTAATCAGTCAGTGATCAAAAAATAACACGTCAAAGATAAAAATTAAACAGAGCCTTTATGCATATAATAATAATAATAATGTCCTACAGACCGATCGCGGCCACGGCGGCCAATCTCAATAGAGATTAGCCAACTGCGCAGGAGATATTATAGTGCACAAGCGTGTGCGCAGACACAGGTTCACTCTCTCTTCCCTAGCTCTCATAATCTTATGGGACGGCAATCCGACACGACCGGAAAGAGTTCACGCGCAGGACCAACGGCTTAACGTGCTCTCCGAGGCACGGGAGTGTACACACTTCCCACTTCCAGACTCCGTGCTGATTTTAATTTTCTGACAGAAAAACCCAATAACTTTATACTGGTCCGACCTGGGAATTGAACCCAGGACCACCGGTTCTGCGGCATTATATCTACGGGCGCAAACGACACGAAACTATTGATATGCCTTATTAATTGTAATATTGCCCTTCAATATAAGCATAACATTTAGTAAAAATACTAACTAAACTTATATCTTTGGCGTACCTAATAGAATAAAAACTCACTCGGTGGTAGAGCTTTGTGCAAGCTCGTCTGGGTAGGTACCACCCACTCATCAGATATTCTACCGCAAAACAGCAGTACTTGTTATTGCTGTGTTCCGGTTTGAAGGGTGAGTGAGCCAGTGTAATTACAGGCACAAGGGACATAACATCTTAGTTCCCAAGGTTGGTGGCGCATTGGCGATGTAAGAGATGGTTAACATCTCTTACAACGCCAATGTCTATGGGCGTTGGTGACCACTTACCATCAGGTGGCTCATATGCTCGAAATATTACACCTCGTGGTTCAATTTCCGTTTAGAGGATAAAAAGACTTGCATCCTTGTCACAATTCGAAGTGGTCATTATTCAATGTATACTTTTATATATTTAAGACTTTTCATTTTATTCATCGCTATTTATTTTCATTATTTTGTACTATACATATAAAAACAGATAAAAAAAACCCGCTGAGTTTCTTTCGCCGGTTCTTCTCAGGGCTGGGTGTATCTTTTCCGAACCGGTGGTAGTTTCCAGTTTGACTATCATTAAGTAAGTTTAATACTTCAATATTGAATAAAGTATTTTGAATTTGAATTTTATGTAAATAAATATATAATAATGAAAACTAAACTAAACTACATATTAATAAATCGGCTTTATTTATTTACAGGAATTACGCAAAAGCCGCTCTGATGTGCTATTCATCCTTCAGCGAAACCAATCGTCTATTGTGAAACTGACCATACAAATATTTACGCTAGATAATTTGTATTTTTTGTCTGTGTGCCTCTATGTAGGTTATTGACTTCGATTTATATATAATAGAAGTAATCTTGTCTGTCTATGGAATACATTTTTTTAATAGGAACGTAGGTAATTGTACCTAACATCGACAATGCGTCACCAACCTTGGGAATTAAGATGTTATGTCCTCTTTTATGGCATATATCTCTGTATGCCATAAAAAAGGGTGTATATTATCTACTACTCAGACGAACTTGCCCAAAGTCCTACCACCAAGTTAATTTTTAGGAGACTTATCAATTACCACGTTGTAACTTATATTTATAAAAAAAATATATTAATATATATGTAAATATTTCATAATACAAACAAATAAGTAAAATCATATTTTATATAGTAATCAAAATACATAAAAATTATATAAGATATATAACTAACAGTCTTGTTACATATATATTATATAATTTAAAACCTAATTCCTACTTTAAAAATTAGTACATTCACAGCACTAAAACAAACAACTAAGCTTATATCTAATAAATCCGAACTAAGATAAATCACCTAGACCTAATTTCAGCTAAAACTAAATATTTAGACTTGCT
This sequence comes from Nymphalis c-album, assembly GCA_963151315.1. Lineage (NCBI taxonomy): Eukaryota > Metazoa > Arthropoda > Insecta > Lepidoptera > Nymphalidae > Nymphalis > Nymphalis c-album. The sequence continues at coordinate 1,698,335 of OY720612.1, forward strand.
ATCTAATATTGGTTTCACCGGTGTTCGTTTGTATATCGACCTGGTTTATTTTATAGATTTTATAAAATTGTTGCTGTTTCGTTTGCAATTACAGGAATAGTTTTAAGTTAAAGAAATAACTAAATATTCTGTGAGTAACTGAAGCGTCTACCAGTTACCCTTATGAGTATCGAGCAAAAACAAAACAAACAAAAAAACACGTTTATTGTATGGGAGCCCCACTCAAATATTTATTTAATTCTGTTTTTAGTAATTGTTTTACTTTTTTTTATTACATCGGAAGGCGGACGAGCATGTGGGCCACATGATAGTAAGTGATCACCAACACCCATAGGCATTGGCGTTGGAAGAGATGTTACATCGCCAATGCGCCACCAACCATGGGTTCCAAGATGTAATATCCCTTGTGCCTGTAATTACACCGGCTCACTCACCCTTCATACCGGAACACAATAATAGTAAGTACTGCTATTTTGCGATAGAATATCTGATGAGTGGGTGGTACCTACCCAGACGAGCTCTACCACCGAGTAAAATCTTCAATCAAAGTCAAATCTTGTGTTCAATTAAGTGTAAATAATAATAAATAAAAAACTAACTCGTTCCAACCATTTTTCGTATAATAGATAATTCGAATAGCATAAAATGAATTACTGAACGAAAACAAATAGGGTTCACAAATTGAATAGGCAAACGAAAGATAAATATTTTAAATATTTTCGCTCTATCGAACAACTATTGTGGGGAAGTTAATAGTCCATTAAATGTTGACACATTACTGAATACTATTAAACATAATAACACAATGATTTCTGATGTTAAAAACGAGACTTCATTTATATATTTGAAAAAAATATCTTTATGTACAAACGCTTTTCTTAAGTCTGTGTCGATTTATCGACTGGTAATTTAAAAGAAAAAAAAAACGAAACTTGAAAGAAATAACGACCACGATTTAAAATATGAGAACAGATATATTGGAATTTATGATTGTTCTTTGTAAAATATTTATATTTAGAAATAAATAAATACAGCTTACCTACGATACCTAATAACCACTTTACGGGTCGGACACATGTTTTCTTACACGCTGTATACTATAGTGTCATTAAATTCTGTTTTTTGATTTTTCAAGTGAATGATTATTATTTTTAACAGATTATCTATTCTTTACATATTATAAATATGTAATTACAATAAAAAAACATTACAATAGTAATGTAACTTATTAAAAAAATTGTCATTTTTCTGAAAATCGTAAGTGAAGCTGTATTTATTTATTTCTAAATAAAAAGAAAGATATAAACCTACATAATTAAATACAGGCATAATAATTATGAGTATCTATATGTATATCACAAATATTTATGTATATTCGCGCTATCCTCAAGCAGATTTCTGAACTTTCATAGAGTTTTTAATATCGGTGAAGTTTTGGGGAAGTCCGAACCTGTGTTCTTCAGTTAAAATAGTTCTTCTAGCTACTAGGCTTTAGGATTATTTTTCATATCCGAAACAAAAACCAAATAATGGATACCCTAAGCTTACTACATTTACGCTTACAGAAAGTTCCGACTATTGTTTAGGTGATATGAGCACGCACACAAACATCTACTGAATGAACTTCCGCTTTACGTATTTTAAATGATATGTATTAGACTTAATTGATTTCGTACACCTTGTGCAATAGCGCATCGCCCTACAATAATTCATATAGTTAAACATTTTTAACCCAACAGTTTTCATAATAGGTTTCATAACCAGATAAAATAAATCGTATAGAAATATTTCGACGCGCTGATAAAGAATATGATAGACAAAATAAATACCTCCTCTCAAAGTCAAATTCATTTCAAAAGAGTTTCAGCGTAGCTATGGTACTTTTGCAGACTATTGCTCTTTTAATTTATAAATTATTAATTAAATAAAAAACCAAAGAAGGCAATTAAAATTATAATCGTTTGATCGATGATCATGCTGGAAATTATAACATGCTTCGAACTATCAAACCCAAAGGAATGGATAGTTATAAACGCGAACAACACTGGATATTTAATAAATAAATATATTCTAGGACATTATTCACACACGGCCATCTATCCCCAAACTAAGAAGAGCTCGTACTATTGATTTTTGTTTTTTTGTAAGAGCATACTTATTTAGATAATTACACCCGGACTCAGGCCAAACAGACATGTTCATGCACACAAATGTCTGTCCGAGGTGGGGGAATGAATAAATGCGGCGTGAAAGGCAAATATCTACCAACAAAGCCAATTTGCTCCTTATATTTAAAAGATTGTTCTTTAAATATATATGTATATATTTATAACCTATTTATAATAATAGAATCCTTTAATGTAAGTTCCCGATCCACTGGAACACATTCAAACATATAGTTCGTAATAAATTTACGAGGTAGCTGATAACCTTAGCTCTTTTATCGCTTGCATTATTTATTGCTTAACCCATATCGCTTGTGTGATGTAACGGGTTGTTTTTCATTGAATGACTCTCTCTCGCGTGGTCCATGTGAAAGTTTTTTTTTTACACGACAACTATACTAAAATACACCAAGGTAGCAATTGGTACAGCCAAAAAAGGACCACATTATAAATACTTTTTTGATAATTATAATAATTGGAATTCTGTTTTTTTTTTTTAAAATTAGACTAACCCACCTTGACTGACTATGACCTTACCAGTGGAAGCCATAAAAGGGGTAGTTTATACTACATAAACACAGATCATTAATATACATACATGACGTATGTGATTTCAGATTAGCGGCTTTTCTTGCTGCCTTTAATCTCACGTGGTAATTTAATGTTATATAAAAATAAAAAATAAATAAAATATATATTTTTTAATTTGATTACTGTTTTTTCGTTGTGCTTCAAAACGGACTTGGAGCCCTCCTTAAGAACTATTTAGGTTAAAAACTAAATGCTCACATTGTACAACGTTCCCGCGATGTTTTACTGACTTATACCACAGATAAGACCGGAACAAACTACCTTTGTAGCACGCCGACCTAATTACGCGAATTACGGTACTAAATTACGATTGAACGTTAAAAATCTTTAAAAAAATCATCAATTCATCGATCATTCGATTTTCAAAAATGTCAATCTTTAATCGAACTTTTCCGTTTCCATTAACTTATACTTCGTGTTTTATCTTTTTAAAAATATAATTAATCAAATTTAATAAAACTATGTATTTTGATTCACAAAATCTCGAGGTAAACTTTCATGGTTTCTCGAAAAGCGCTTTAAGCCGTTGTTCCTGCGCCTGAATTCTTTCCAGTCGTGTCGATTTGCTGTCATTGACTGTGTTTGCACACACACAGACACAGAATTAAAATAGATTAAGCAAATATGGTTAATATTTGCTTAATTTTAAAGTTTTTACATCATACTATGTACTTATTAAAAATTTCCTTCTATTTCCATAATAGACCTGACATAGACTGAAAAATACAATGCCTAATGAAAATGATTTTTCATTCGTCAAATAAAAAATATAACAAAGAAAACAAACCAAAAAAAAATATTTCAAAATGAATAGGAGAAGCCAAAAGCATCGGTGCCATTAATAAAGCGAAAATATATTCGGAATGTAAGATTGTTTTCACACGACGTCGACAATCGCAGCTATTTTCTAAACTATTTAAAACAAAACGATTTTTAATCCAATTATAATGGAATCTAATGTCAAATGAAACAGTTTAAGACCATATTTATTTAATAAAAGATAAACATACCAATTAAATTGAATTAAAACCTTTTTAGTAAGACTAAAATACAATATTGAAGAGAAGAGAAGATATCTAATCTAAATCCTGAGTTGACTACATCACTGATATTTTCGTGGTGTATATCTGAAAGATTTAGAAATTCCATAGCAGAAATATGCAAAATGCAGCGTTTTTTATGACAGTCTGAAGCTCATAATTCTTGCGCAATGTATGGAACGCGGCCAAAACTATGTTATGTAAACTCGAGATGCATTCTGTGTCTAGTTAATTGATTTTTAGACGTCTTTTATTTGTTTAAATAATTTGTTTTTAAACTAAATACACTATTATGGAAAAAACATTTTAAAAAATCATATGATTAAAGAGGATGAAATGAAACCGAGACTAATATTATAGTTCGATATAAAATTATTGTTATTACATATGTAGACGGACAAGCATAACTATGGGTCACCTGATGGTATGTGGTCACCCACCCACCCATAGACATTGGCATTGTACGAAATGTAACCCATCTCTTACATTGCGCCACCAATCTTGGGAACTAATATGTTATGTCCTTTTTGCCTATAATTACACTGGCTCACTCACTCTTCAAACCGGAAATCAATAATACCAAGTACTGTTGTTTTGCAGTAGAATATCTGATAAGTTGATGGTACCTACCCAGAGGAGCTCGCACAAAGCACTACCACCAGTGAAAATAAAGAATCATTTATTTCCAAATTTAATTTGTAATATTTTATTAATTTGTCAAATGAGATATCTTTAAAGGGAATGTCTTGATCGTTCGCTGGTTATGTGACGTCACTAAATCGAAAATGGCGCCCTCAAGGGGACATAATTTTTCGTATTTAAGTTGAAATAACCATGTTGAATATCAAAACGCTTAAAATATTTATTGAAAACATAAGTACGGCACTCATATAATTAGTAACCAATCAAAACTTCAACATCAAATTGTTTCCGAGTTATAACGGAATGACGGACGGACGATAATGACACCATAATTAAAGATTCGATCTTGTAATTATGTATTACAAAAGCTGTAATGAAATTATACAAGACTTGTTTTCTATGTGAATATATTAAGAGCTCGTAAGAGTTCCACTGCTGGACAAAAGATACTCTTATTTTAATGTCGCCAACAACATTTTTGATCATTATCTGTTATCAACAATAATGTTAGCAACATATAGGTAAGGAAACAACTTATAAGTGCTAAAGTTTTAAACAATTGTAAACAGTGGAGTTGACAACTAAAGCCAATAAATATCCCGCCTAGGCTTATCCCTCCTCCCTTTTATTAATCTGACATATGCAGGTCTCCTCACCATTAATTCCTTTGATGAATAATAAGAACTACTTGCAGTTGAAACTTTCTTAGACCATAGAGTTTCAATTTTTTATAACCAATACCTATAATTAACCAATAAATCAAGAATAATTCATACGAGAGATGTATTAGAGAGAGACAAATATACAAAGGAAATAAAATTATTTCCCGTTCAGAGCGAGACAATAGATCAAAGGGACCGACTGTTGTGATGCTATCTTCTTCTTAGTATTTTTTTAACATTGACATACGTGTCGTGACGTGCATTGTAGAAGGGCTATGATTGGTTGAGTGTCGACATTTCGTAATCCTGTCGCGTCTTCAAATCGGGATAAGCCCGACTTATGAAAGATTCGTGTTATAAATTGAAATTCGAATTCAATTTCCTCTATTGAATATATAAAATTAGTATTACAAATGGGAGGAGCCATCTTGACTTTATATTATATATCCTACACATCCCCGGATTTATGCCTAGGCCTACAAGGCACTGTATTAGAGGCCCCGCCAGTCGAGAGGACGCGACCAACCAAAAAATATAATTTTACTCTATTCGCTTCGAAATTGAATGCCCTCGATAATGTCAAAGGCCCTCTAATTCTAGTCCTGATCCTATAATAGAGAATAAATTACAAGAAAATATTATTCTGCTTTGTATATACTATATTAAAGTGTAATAACAAAGGCGGGGAAGGGAAGTCCAATGAACTGACAAAATTTAAATATCATATTTTTTTTATTTATTTAATCGCCTTAAAACTTAATCTCAACCCATCAACCATTCGTATTCCAATCAACGATAATTGATAAACGATGATAGTGCAAAGGTGATTTTAATATCACGCTTCGTTACCCATGAATTCGAAATATTAAATATAGATTAACACAGTGATCTCATTTCCATTCGTTCCCATTCGTTTGATTGAATGGTTGTTGATAATCAAATTTCGAATTTGTTTTTGACATTTTAATAATAAAATTTGTTTTTTTTTCTCGTTTATAATTTCAAATAACAATAATATATTTTACGTCAGTATTAATAAATAATTAATTAATTTAAAAGTCATTAAAAAAATTAAAATTATTAGAAAAACATCTTATAAATAAAAATATTACCTATTAATAAAATATCATTGAAATCATAAATATGTATATAAAATATTGACTTTGAATAAGTTTTTATTATTTAAAATAGGCAGGGTTTGGCAGAAACCCAAGATATGACCATAAGAAATACCATGAATACGGGAATATAGTTAAGTATCTCTGTGTTTGTAAATAACAAATAATATAATGATTTTTTTCGTTTTCTACTCACACACATAACAGTATAAATAATTATATTTTATGTAAATAACATTCACCACAAATGTATAACAATATGTCATATATGTAATAAGTATAGGGAATAACTATTCCCATAAGAAATATACTATCGAAATGCGTTCATAGTGTTCGTATAGTGCAGGGGCTACCAAACTATGATCCGCGAGTCTCACTTTTTATGTGGTCTGTGTGCAAGCAAATTAATGTATAAGTTATAATTACATTATGATAAATTTTATTTAAACTTGGTGGTAGAGCTTTGTGCAGGCTCGTCTGGGTAGGTACCAACAACTCATCAGATATTCTACCGCAAAACAGTAGTACTTGGCAGTGTTCCGGTTTAAGGGATAACATAATATCGCGTTATTAATACCACATTTTCGATGAAAGGGAAAGTTACACTTATATATCCTTTAAATATTAAATATAAAAAAGCCGAGATAGCCTTGCGGCTAATAACGCGTGAATATTAACCAATGATCGTGGGTTCAAACCCGGACAAGCACCAATTATTAATATTAATTCCATGTGCATAATTTGTGTTTATAACTCATCTCGTGCTTGACGGTAAAGGAAAACATCGTAAGGAAACGAAACAACTTCAACATAATTTTTTTTTTGCCTCCAATGAGTCTGGTCGCCTGGTCTGGAATATTCTAGACCTCGACCAATGATATCGCATCAATTCAATGTCAAGGTTGTCTATTCGTCTTTACTATTAGTGGTCGGTTTGGGCTTTAGGTAGTGGACTGAGCGACCCTTACTTTGAAAAGTTTGAAAGCCCCTGGAGTGTAGTTAAATCAACGCCCCCACAAACCAGTTTACTGACCACCATGAACTGTGTAGTTATACCATACGATAAAAATACTAACGTTGACTATTCCAGTTTAATTCATGAAGAAATACAGATGTAGTATGAGATCAAGATGTACTCTCTAGTTGTTTAGTTGACAAATAGTGAATAGTTCAACAATCATTTCGCGCTTTCCATCCTTATTGATTCGACATGCGAAAGAAGAAGACAAGGCATTGTTTAACTAATCGCTCGCTAAATAACGTTAATTTGTGACGTAACATAAGTAAGCGTCCACACTAATTTATAAAAGAAAATATTATAACCATTACACTAAACGCAATTTCTTTGATTTTATAGTTACGTCAATTTTGCCGTTTGGTAACTGAATGACTAGTTGGGTACTAAGCCGAAATTGCTGGCAAAACAAAACAGGAACAAGTTCTAAATTTAAAAATTTAATTGTATACAATTTTATTGACAAGAATTAACTATCCATTTTATTAATAATAAAATTGTTATAAATTTAAAAGGATTCCTTTTACTGCATCTTTCTTTTCATCTTAATTGAATTCTCAAAACACTATCTCGAAGGAGGTTATCTAATTTATTGTTTTATAATGCTTGTTTCACACGTAATAAAGGACCACTATCGTCTTAATAAGGCCGTTAATATCCGTCTGAAAGGGCTTTGTCTTACTTTTCTTGGAAGTGTGAAATTTATTACGTGGCAGTTAATTTGTCAACTTGGATGGATTGAGAGGTTTGTTCTGGATCCTGTTTTTTTTTATCGACCTATAAAGTCACGTATGCAATTTATGGGGGGGGGGGGGGTCGAGTTAATTAAAAAGCAACTATAATAGATTCTAGAATGTAAAATAAATTAATATAATTTATATTTCTCAAATAATGTATAAAATAATAATATTCACGCACAGCCATCTGATCCCAAACTAAGCAGTGCTCGTATTATGGAAACCAGACAAGTGTTATACTACATATATACTATTATTTTTTTTGTAAACAAATACTTATATATATCATGCAAACAAATGTCTGTCCTGGACGGGTATCGAACCCACGACCTACGGCGCGATAGCCATCAAAATATCTACAAAATATGCAAATCTAATTCTCAAGTAGGTATTTAATAATAATATAGCAAAAACGGTCAACAATGTTACCTGGTTTTCTGGGAACTGACCATCTTAACACATAAATACAATAGATACCTTTTCTACATCAACGTCAATAAGTTTTTTTTTATTTAGGCTAGAATTTTGCCTGCCAGTGCAAAGCATAGATTAATAATACTTCCTTTTATTCAGCTATCCAAGACTGGAGAGCGATTCAGCGAAGCATTTAGCTTTAGCATTCACAGAAGCTTAAGCAGGCAAATTCTTGCAACTGCGAAATACTTGAAATACTCAATCGCTCTACCTAATCCATGATTTGAAAATGGAATCTCAAGATCACAGACTTAAAAACTAATTACAACCAAAGAGGTTATACATAAACAAAGGGTCGTGACTGGCTGTCATTTTTATCAAAACAGTAAGTTTTATTTTTAATTTATTGTCGCATAGCTCATGCGTGACTAATCGATGATATTAAAAACATACCCATATGAGTATTTAGTGCTGGAATATTAAAAGAAAAACTGTTTATTTTAACTAGTAAAGAAATTTAAAATTTAACATTTCTATATTTTTTTAATAGGTAAACAATTAGTATCATAGCATCTTTTAAAATTATACTTTGCTTGAGGTATTGGTAGTGCTTCATGCAAGCTCGTCTAGGTATGTACCACCCACTCATAAATATTCTACCTAGATATAGCAGTAGGTACTTTATATTGTTGTGTTCCGGTTTGAAGGATGAGTGAGCCAGTGTATTTACAGGCACAAGGGACATAATATCTTAGTGGCACTAGTCCCTAGGTTAGTGGCACATTGGCGATGTAAGCGATGGTTAACATTTCTTACACTCCTAATGTCTAAGGACGTTGGTGACCCATTACCTATAAAAAAAAACAAATCTCTTTATGAATAGACGTATATTATAATATCACCAGCAAATTATTCGCTTAGTTGATAATAAAAAATATTCCTCAAAGGATTAAATATCATTCTATGAAAATAGACATCTTTATCTTATTAGTCAACGAATAGTTTGGTGCTGCATTACATGTTTGTATTACAAGAATTTATTATTTAACATACACATGTTTAAGTTACTTGGAAACATAATTTAATTATAAATATTTATTGTAAATAAAACAAATAAACAAAGAAATAATCATCGTTGGTCAATTTTTTAAATTCCAAGACTACTCTGTTGCTCCAAGAGTGCTCTTTCAGTTCTTATCTTTATTTTAATATATTATTGCACAACATATAAATAACATAATAATAATAGCAAACAATCAAACAACAAATGGCGCGCAAAGGCGATCCTATCGCTTGTAGCCATCTCTCACAGACAACCTTTGGTGATAGAAGCAACATTTAACTATGGAAAATGAGATAATAAATATTACATGAGAACGATTAATGTATAACAATAAATAACACATATCTACGTACGAAACGAAAATAATATAATATCCATTTTTTTATGTAAGAGATACATACATACTGTGTGCATACATATGTGCCAACTCTCATGGTAATCGATCAAACCAACATCCATATTCATATATGGGTAGGCTGTAACTTTTTTATCGTTACCCATCGCCCGAAAATAACGAGTCGAACAAAACGATTACGCGCGCGATCACCCACGCTCTGGTGGTCCTAACCCTTATACTCTGTAATTTGGAATCATTACGGTTTTCTGTCTCGCCCCACCGCCCACGTGATGTTTGAATCGACCATTCGATACGGGTATTAAATATTTAGTGTCGTCATAAACGTATGATTACATAGTAGCTTATGTTATTCCCTTCGAGGCATAGTAGGTTTAATAGTTTTATATTTAACTTGGGCCGAATTCTACTAATCGATAACGATACGATACCCGACCAACGTTGTAACCACCAACGTTGATGCAGAAATGCCAGAGAATTACAAAGACGATCAAAACGAGGAATAGGTAATACTTTGTATTGCAGTGTCTTGGCTTAAAGCGATAACAGTTCGCTCATCTGGGGCCGAATTCTACTAATGCATAACGATTACGATACGATCACGATTCGATTCCGATCCAACTTTGATCGTAACCGAAACGATATGATGTTAACATACCGTTATGTCAAAATCAAACTTAATTATAAACTATTATGTCACAATAGTAGATGTAATTCGATTAAATTAAGGAACAGGGAAACGGAGAAACGGCAGCGACATTTTTTTATAGTATACGTTAGCACCTGATGGTAAGTGTTCACCAACGCCCATAGACAATGGTTTGTACATTTCTTAAAAAGAAACAACTTCGCCACTGCACCACCAAACTTGGGAACTAAGATGTTTTGTCCCTTGTGCATGTAATTACACTGAATATCTGATGAGTGGGTGGTACCTACCTAGACAAGCTTGCACAAAGCTCTACCACCGAGTATATCAAATACAGTACGTTATTATTGAATATAAAGGCGTTCTCAGTTCGAGCAATAGACAGAATTAACTAATAATAAGTACAGGACGCGTGTCGGTCTGTCGGTACATCACCTGCGGCGGGTGTGCCATTCAAAATGGTCATATTTTTTTATAACCATGGTGTATGGTGACCATGAATTCTGGTATTTTATATTATTAACATTTATTTATTTATTTATTTACTTTTCCACATACCGAAAAAAACATTACAGTTGCCCAAGTCGTCTTTTTCGGGTTATTAACAATAGGAATACACAAAATTAAAAAAAAAAAAAAATACAATAATACAAAAAATATAAAAATACAACAATCTATACATCTATACATATAAATAAAATTGGAGTGTCTGTTTTTAATATTGAAATAACCGCTTTTTACTACATGCAAATGAATATATATACGGTACATACACCAAAATAACATTTTTTACAATTTTTGTCTGTCTGTCTGTCTGTCTGTCTGTCTGTCTGTTTGTTCCGGCTAATCTCTGAAATGGCTGGACCGATTTTGACGGGATTTTTATTGGCAGGTAGCTGATGTAATAAGGAGTAACTTAGGCTACTTTTATTTTAGAAAAAAATGATAATCTATACATCTATACATATAAATAAAATTGGAGTGTCTGTTTTTAATATTGAAATAACCGCTTTTTACTACATGCAAATGAATATATATACGGTATATACACCAAAATAATATTTTTTACAATTTTTGTCTGTCTGTCTGTCTGTCTTTCTGTTTGTTCCGGCTAATCTCTGAAATGGCTGGACCGATTTTGACGGGACTTTTATTGGCAGGTAGCTGATGTAATAAGGAGTAACTTAGGCTACTTTTATTTTAGAAAAAAATAAAAATAAAAATGATTACTTTGTTAAGTTCTACGCGGACGAAGTCGCGGGCACAGCTAGTACAAAATACAATACCATAAAACATAAGTAAAATAAAACAATATATTTTAAACTACCTAAGCTTACTATCTAACAAAAAAGTTATAGTATTTTTGAACTTAGCTGGTGGCGTATGAAACACATCAAGTTCCGGACACTCATGAGTGAGATCATTGAGCAAGCGCAGCGCACGAGTAAGCGGGGCCTGGCTTGCTAGCACAGTTCTACACTGTGGCAATGCGAATAATGTTCGGCGACGTGCAACTGCATAGCCATCGGGTACATGCAGATGTACAGACTCTAATATAAAAGAATTGGTTTTACGCCCTTGCAGTAACTCCACTAAATAAACAATAAGACTTATGTTACGTCTGAGCTCCAGAGTGTTATAGCCGGTCATACCCAAAAGAAATAAACTGGGATATATTATAGGATAACCTACGAAATATCCATACTGTTTTTTATATAACCACCGAATAAATTTCCTTTGAATACTTTCTACCATTTCTACATATTTCTTTTCATGCGGATTCCAAATAATAGAATTATATTCTAGTTTGCTTCTCACGAAGGCGTTATATAAGATTTTAACTGCAGTAATGGATTGGAAATGATAAGCTAGCCTTAGTACAAAACCTAGAGTTCTAAATGATTTTTCACACACACTGTTTATATGACAACGGAATGATAAATCACTTGAAATCTTCATCCCGAGGTCTGTAACGGTTTTTACTCGGGATATATTTAATCCATCCAATTGATAATTCATTGTAATGGGTTTTAAACTACGACTGTATGTAATAACTGAGCACTTATTCACATTAAATTTTAACTTATTATCATTACACCATTTAATTACATTATCTATATCATTTTGAAGAATAATGCAATCTGAAGGATATTTAATGCTACAGAAAAGTTTCAAGTCATCCGCGAATAAAAGACATTTTGCCGTAGAAAGTACCCTTGGTAGATCATTGATTAAAATTAAAAATTGCAAGGGGCCTAAATTACTACCTTGGCTTACACCTGAATAAGTATAGTATGGCTCGGAGATGAAACCTTTATACTGTACATACTGTTTTCGGTTACAAAGGTAGCTAGCAAAAAAATTAAGTAATAGTGGAGTAAACCCCACTAAAGCAAATTTACTTAACAGGACGTCATTGTCAATTATATCAAAAGCTTTTTGGATATCAAAGTATGCCGCGTCGACTTGCGCACCACTATCCACCACATTCGTCACATAAGTCCAAAAATGATTCTTCAAATATTTACATATAGGGACTATATTTAAAAAATAGAGGTCTTGTACTTGTAATACAAATTATATTATGTTTAATTTTGTATATTAATAGATAGGGGCTTGAGCAAGTCCGTCGTGTAACCACCTTCTCATCAGATATTACCTACCACCAAATAGAAATAACAACGCTGTGTTCTTGTTTGAATTTGAGTGAGCCGGTGTATATACAAAAACATGGGGTATATATACAATGTCAAAGTAACAACTTACCAACAGATGACAAATAAAAATAGTTATCTCATAAAACCAATTCACACTTATATAAGATGATAAATTTTCTACTCAGCTATATGATAATATTCGTCCCAAACAGTTTTGAAGACGGTGTGACAGAAATCCAAAGGAACCCGGAATAGATAGCTAAATTCGTTTCTGTAATTGGAACAAACTTCATAAGCCAGACACAACAACTATGTATATCATCATGACTAAGTTTGTTACGAAATTTGAAGAAGCAAATAGCTTAACCGAAGACTTTGGTGAGATTATTAATTTACTAATATATTTATAAATCGAAAATTTTATTTATTTTTATTTATTTTATAGCATAGGAAGGTGGACGAGCGTATGGGTCACCTGGTGGTGAGTGGTCACCAACGCCCATAAGCACCGGCATTGCAAGAGATGTCAACCATCGCTCACATCGCCAACGCGCCACGAACCTTGGGAACTAAGATATTATGTCCCTTGTGTCTGTAATTACACTGGCTCAGCACCCTTCAAACCGGAACACAACAATACCAAGTATTGCTGTTTTGCGGCAGAATATCTGATGAGTGGGTGGTACCTACCCAGACGAGCTTGCACAAAGCTCTACCACCAAGTAAAATTATATTTACCAAACAAAACCATATGTTACGAAAAGCTTAAGTTAGTTAAAATTTTATATCACAAAAGTTCACGTAAAATATACTTTTAAAATATTTAACGAGGCATTCGTCTCGGTGCATTAACGACACAGGTTCGATGACCGGTTCACTCATTGTTTACTAACAAGCCACGTGAGTTTTAAGTTTATTCTTAAACTGTTTAACATCTCTATTCTTTCGCGTGGTTTAAAAGTAAAAAGGTGCTAAGCCTGACTTGAACTTAAGTATTAACATGACTATGTAAGTTTTAACTTTGTTTAAATTTAAGGATTTTTTGTTGGTTAGAGAGAAGATATACATTTTCCAATTGTTTTTTCTTTTTTTATAATCCAATAAGTTATAGGTTGGCGGAGGAGCATATGGGCCACCTAATAGTATGTGGTCACCAACGCCTTTAGACATTGGCAATGTAAGAAATGTTAACCACAGCTTACATCGCCAATGCACCACCAAACTTGGGAACTAAGATCTTATGTCCCTTGTACAGGTACAAATTTATTACACTGATGAAATTACACTGACTTACTCATCCTTCAAACCGAAACACATGATATCAAGTACTGCTGTTTTGGCAAGCTTGCACAAAATTCTACCAACAAGTATTGGTATTACAACGCTTACCTTAACCAAAAGTTGCAAGTTTAAATCCAGTCAGCGATACTGAATTCTGACATGCTTATTTGCGCTTATATCATTTCGTGTTCAGCCGTGAAGCGAAACATTGTAAGGAAACCTGCATGTGTCGGATGAAAATCTGTCACATGTGCCACCAACTCGCTTTGGAGTGGCGTAAAATTCAAAGCTTTTCAAAAGCAGATGAATTTTTAGCCCAGCATAAAACGGTTACAAATAATCGCACCTGAGTGTGTCTGCGCGCAAGCATTTGAGCACTTATAATATGTCCCGCGTAGCTAGCTAGTCTTCATTACAAACAAATACTTATAAAGCTTAGCTTAGCTTTTTATATCTTTTGATTAAAACCTCTTTTGAAAAATTATGCTAGTTTTAATAAAAATATTATTAACTTTTGTCCTTAGACGTTGAAATTAATGGAGTACACACAGAGCAAATGCTGCTCATTGTGTAGTTGTGAATAGCTTTCTTTCATCTGCAATCACCTTTACCGAGGCACGACCTACTGTGTACTATCCGCTACTTAATCTTATTTCTGAGAAGTTTTTTTTTTAATTTCTGTAAACAGTCAAAATGGGCAATGGAAAGATCTCGAAAATCTTAACTAAGGACTTAAAAATATATTAAGTTACTAGTATTTATGTATCGAGTAACAAATAATACCTACTGAGCCTGTTGATGCATTCGGAGTATGATTTTACTTATTTGATGGTAGGTAAGTGGTCAGTAACAGGCTGTGAATGTCCCACTACTGGGCTAAGGCCTCTTCTCATTTTTTGAGAAGAAGGTTTGGAGTTTATTCCACCATGCTGCTCCAATGCGGTTTGGTAGAATACACATGTGGCAGAATTTTAGTGAAATTAACTACATTCAGGTTTCTTCACGATGATGACAAGATAAAATATAATCACAAATTAAGCAAATGAAATTCAGTGGTGCTTGCCCGGGTTTGATTCCCCGATCATCAGTAAAGATGCACGCGTTCTTACAACTGGGCCATCTCGGGGCTTTATAGTAACTATGATGTTATTTCAATCGTAGCTGTAGTTACACTGGCTCACTCACTCTTCCCACCGGAACACATCAATACAAAGTATTGCTGATTGGCAGTAGAATATATGCTGAGTAACAAACAAACAATATAATACATTTAATCACTAAAGTAATAAAAAAATTGTACTTTTATCACAAACCATAAACAAAAATATTGGAATCGTAATTATAAGCTGCAGTCAAACCACAAATTCAGATAAGAACCAACCTTACCGTTTTCCACTAAAAATTGTAATTGTAAAAACCTTTTATTTTACATCACCTTTAAACCAGGTATTCGAAAGAATTTGTGAACAAAAAAAAACAACGAAATAACTCGTAACAAAAAATAGCGGTTTCTTTGTATTCGGAGTCAAGAGGAGATTACGAACAATGGGCGAACTTTACTGTTTGGTTCCGATTTTATCGTCATCTCGAAAGAAACAATACTATCCAATGACCGTTCAGCTTTACACTTCCTAAAGACAAATTCAAACTATTTTAAACCTTATATATTACAGGATAAGGTTCTATAGACGTAAGGTGAATGGATAGATAAATTTGGTGATAAATTTTGTCGTTATCACAGTACGAATAACCCTCGCTAAATGCTCATAAAGGTCTTGATGGCTTTCTTATGTATTTAGTGAGTTTCCTTTTAAAGGAACCGTCTCCAGAAACGAGGTTGTTAAGCAATAAAATTGATAATGGATGCGCACTTAATTCGTCGTCGAGACAGACTTACACTGATATATAATTAATTTAATTTTCAGTACAAATTCTATAAAACGAAATGAAAACTTATCGTAGAATTGGAACGTCAAATGTCAAAGAGTCATATGCGATTTCGACTTTAACAATTATACAATTTAACGGATACAAGCATCAAAATGGCGTATCATTAGTTTTTTACGAAGGTTTAACAGTACGGCACTGCTGGAGTTTTATAATAAAATAATTGTAATTTAAAATGGTTTTGTTTCGTGTTCCTTTGTTCCAGTAGTCATGTTCTGTGATAAATTGTCATTGATTTTAACAGTAGCGATGTCTCAATAGATAATGAAACATTTTCCGTAAAGCAATACTGTAAGAACTCATTTATTACTCACCCTTGAAATGTTGGCAACCGACTTCTGATGATATACTATTTTGATCCGTGTTTTATTTAAATGTTATACTTATTATGATCAATATCGCATATCATTTTTTGACATTTAACGAACGTTTTCTGCGGTGAGTTTCGCGTTTGTTCTTACATAGCCCTACTGTTAAGTGATCGTTTTGTATGTCTATCATACTGTTATTAAAGTGATTGTAAATAGAGTTTGTGCCTCGTTCTTATGTAGTAAAAAAACTTATCACTTATTAATAATAGATTGTACATCAAATTGAAACAATTATAATAATTGTCAAATACTTTTTTTATG
Organism: Nymphalis c-album; assembly: GCA_963151315.1. Taxonomy (NCBI): domain Eukaryota; kingdom Metazoa; phylum Arthropoda; class Insecta; order Lepidoptera; family Nymphalidae; genus Nymphalis; species Nymphalis c-album. The sequence continues at coordinate 1,715,303 of OY720612.1, forward strand.
TTTATTATCCACGATATACAATAAATATTTATTTAACTTATTTTTATATAATAATAACTATCAAATTTATATGATAAATATATAATAATAATTACCATTATTTAGTATTTATAATATATACGTTTTTATTAGAGCAATAAATTAAATTCGAAGTAAGTTTATTTTTGTCTTCACATTAGGTGTTGAAATTTAATACCATAAGGAGTTAACATTAAATCATCCACTACGAGTTGACATAACTAATATCTTAAACAAAAAAACAGGAATTTAAATTTACAAAAAAAATGGTCATTTTACGATTTGACTCGAAATGCGCCCTGCAGGTGGCATTATAAAAACGACACCTCATTATCTATGATTTTAGAAACAATAAAAGTTTTATTTGTCTATTGTTATAAGTTACATGTTTTTTTTTATTAATAAATAAGAATTTATCGAATTACTTCGAAATTCAAATAAAGAATGTTCATGAACGTTTGTCAATTTGTAGTATTTTATTACATGTATTGATCCATTGTGTAACAGGCATGCAAACAGATTAGGTCAAGCGGGCAGCTGCTAGATTGAATAGGTATCATATTTCAGACGTATCAATTGATTGAATGTATGTTTGTTTGTATTTATTGATCTATCCTGGATTAATATATTTGTATATACTTATATGTGTATAATTAAATTGAATGAAAATGCCCAACAATCTAAATTGAAGCAGTGTGTTGGAATAAGCTCCAAGCTCTCTTGTATAGAAGAGGATATCTCAGCGATGTAACATGTATAGACCAATTACATATATATTTAACAAGTATAATAATAATTTTATATACTTTAATTAATTTTTTAACTTTTATACTTTATCAATATCACCGATTTCAACCACGGCAGTCAATCTCAAGCCTCAGATATATAAATTATTCTGCTTCCTGTAAGAGCCGCCGATATGTTATAAAGTACAGGTAACGTACTAATTACGACTTAATAAAAAAAAAATTAACGACTTGCAAAAGCACTTCCCATTGTTAATGAGCTACTAATTATTATAATTCTCATGAATTAAATAGTTTTTATAGTGTTCGATACTGTGGCAAATATGGTCCAGTATGCTTCAAATCCAAGCACTTATTTATTTTATATTAAAATTAAATTTAAAATTAATTAATTTAATAATAAGCTTGTTCGAGTAGATCGGGAATATTATGTAAAAACTGAAATTATAATTTACAACAACATACACAGATAAGATATAAAATAAATTAATTCTATTCTCTAGATAATTATTAATTTAAATTAAGATAAAAATTCCGTCCCGAATTCCCCTAATTAGTTAACTAGCCGTATAAATGTTTTTATTAAACATGTAAATTCCCCTTATATTCCGTGGAATGAAACCGCCAAATGGGCGGCAGATGTGCGCCATGTTGATGACGTCATTTCTAGAATATTCTATTAACGGCTACATATTATATCATTTGCTTGAATAGGTATGGAATATATATTGGGACCCTGGAGTGACAATATACGCATTGGCTGGTAGCAGATGGAGACTGAGCTCAGAGTCTAATGACCAGCAATGGACGAGAACGGAATGAAGATGATGATAAATTAGGAAATAATACGTAATGGCAGAAACGTTACACAGAAACGTTGCATTCATAATTGAACTAGATTTATTATTAAACAGGCCAAGTTACAATTAGCTAATATACTTTATAAATTATTATATATATCTAGAATACCCAGATTTCGTCTCTCAATGACTGAGTAGAATCGTCCTACTTATACAGTCGTTTGGATTTCCTTCGAGAAAAAGCTTTCGGCGCCGAGACGACGGCAACGGTAACCATGGCAACGTATTTGGGTAGGGTGCTTGTTATTAGTTGAATAAATATTACTTTAATATCACTTAGAATAAGACATAACATACACAATAGCTATAGGACAATATGTTTCTTTAGTGAGGTTCTGTACAGGCAAATTGGTCATGTGACGCGCTAATGTCGGTATTAGCCACATATTATCAGTTGATAATCACAATCAGTGGCTAATACCGACCGAAGCGGTGTATGAAATATTAACCATCACTTACATTACTTACTTATCCTGAACCATGTTCTTCGGAGTAATTTGTAACTAAAAAATTGTTTTTTATATTGCATAGGTAGGCGGACGAGCATATGGGCCACCTGATGATGGTAAGTGGTCCCAACGCCCATATACATTGACATTGTTAGAGATGTAACCATCACTTACATCGCCAATGCGCCACTTACCTTGGGAAATAAGATATTATGTCCCTTGTGCCTGTAATTACACAGGGTGAGTACCCTTGAAACCGGAACACAACAGTACCAAGTACTGCTGTTTTGCGGCAGAATATCTGATGAGTGGGTGGTACCTACCCAGACGAGCTTGCACAAAGCTCTACCACCAAGTAGACTGAAAACTGAAAACGCATAAAAATGAGATCGTGTCGCGATATCTTTTGATATAATTAGGTGCGCTCTTGAGCATTCGCTGTCCTTCTCAAGCGTGCACAAAAAAAGAAACGACTATATATTTAATCCTATCAATTAGCTTATATTCATATGACGAGCTGGCTGGCGTGGATGTTAGATACTTACCTTTCGTGCTGCAGGTCGTGGGTTCGATTTCCATTTCCCACCCAGGCCAGACATTTGTTTGTCCCGAGTCTGGGTGTAGTTATCTATATAAGTATGTATTTACAAAAGAAAAGTATTATATGTACTATATCAGTTATCTGGTTTTCAGCATGTTCTCTACTTAGTTTGGAAACAGATGGCCGTGTGTGAATAATGTCCCAGGATATTATTATATTAAATACTGCATATAATATGATCACACCATTACCTTACAATACTAAAGCTGTGAGTCAATATTTATTTACAAATCAATGTACCGTTGAACTATAAGTTCGGAGAAAGTGTGTCGACCCAGCTTTATGTCTACAATATATAAACACAATATAGTGTTAATGCAAATCAACATTCATAGAGATTACATCGAATTAAACGATAATTAATTAATTAATCACTTAATAATAATACAGATAAGAGCGATAACTCCTATTAAGTCTGTCTAGATTTATTGAGGAAGTGTATAATGATGGAAGCTATTCCAAGTAACTTCACTTAGACTTATAAGGGAAGCTTCGAAAGTTAATTTACACATTTATATAAAATATTGGATGTTGTTAATCTTCCTAATTTTGAAATGTACTCTACGTCCTTATTTATAAATCTCTTCCTTTCTGTCCTTATTGATTTGTCATTCGAAAGAAAGAGACAGCGATATGTGAGTAATGACCCGCTAAACATTTTTAAATGAGACGGCTAATATTTGAATGTATAAAACTTAAATACAACTGCAGATCAATCAATGATGACGTATTTTCGATTCCAATTGCGCGGGACATGTTATAATGCACAAGTGTGTGCACAAACACAGGTGCACTCTCTATTATTCATCTCATGTAAGAGTGAGATGGATATATTAACCCGATCACAAAGAGTTCAAGCATGAGTATTAACGTTCTTTGGACTGGATTGACTTCCACGCTTCCAAACTCTGAAGTGTTCCTGAGGTATTTTCGACAACGTAATCCAATGATTATCGACCTGACCTGGTTTGAACCTGGTACCTCGAAATCCTTATATCACATTGATGAAGTAATTTGTACTGTTTTTGAAACTGAACATTACTAAGCAAATAATTTTAAAGATATTAAAAAAAATACAGATAAAAGATAGATACTTTTCTTTTATCTATGTGATAGAATAATCTCGAACTATTCCTTTGTAAGCAGACACCCTTGATCCGACATTGCGGTCGACCCATGTAATTATTAACGCGTAAACCAGACATGCTGTTTGTGGTTAAAATTAACTCGAACTAGTTAGGTTTTATAAAGTGTGACAACTCCTTTACCTACTGCTATCATCGTCAGAGATATTCTGTAAGAATTTATTCATTAAAGATCTTCAATATCATACTCCTGGCATTGATGGGTTTCGTGCAAGCTCGTCTGGGTAATTAACACCCACTCATCAGATATTCAGCAATACTTAGTATTCTTGCATTCCGGTTGCAGTCAGGCACAAGGGACATAGCGTATTAGTTCCCAAGTTTGGTGGCGCATTGGCGATGTGAGTGATGGTTAACATTATATATTAATAGAGTTTATTGATAACAAAAAAAAACAAATCATTCGTCTTTATAATATTATTTTAAAATAGAATAGATAAATTAATTCAAAGTGTTATTTCAATTCAGATAATTTTTCCCAATTGATTGAATTTTACGAAACCAAAAAAAACTAATACCGCGGTTCGGAATACTATCACGTACATAGGCATTGTTGATTCAAGCGGCGACTTTGTGTCGGAGTGGTCGCACTGACAGCGATTTGATAATCAGATTAAGGAATTATTATGTACCTACTAAGTACTTTTCATCTGTCCTCTATACCAATTAATGTCGAACCGCTTTTGTTTAAGAAACAATTCTATTAGTAGCGTCCCCCCTCGGCTACATATCTGAGCTCTTCGCGTTTAGGTAGCCTATGTTAAGTCAGGGTATACGCTATCTCTATTTTAAATATGTATACCCGCCTTATTACCTCAACTGGTGACAGGAGGGCTGGTTCATTTTTCGCCCAGAAAATCGATCGATCGAGTTGCGATCCAAAGGGGAAATGCTGCTAGCATCCTTGCCACCATTCCACGCGGTCACGACTTGTATAGTAATTATTTTAAATTTGTATTTATTTAAGGTTTTCATGTAATACTATATTGCATCTACAATCTACATCCATTAAATAGTCCTTGCATGATAAGTAACAATGACCAAGCAATCCTCACATACTTTCATATTTATAATATGAGTAACATAATAGGATAATGAAATAATATGTATATATTCCAAATTCAATTTCAATTACACGCTGATACTAGCACCGTACCCACTTTAGATTCAAAAAACAATTTTTTTGAATTGCTCCTCGTTACTTCTTAGTAAAAACTACATTTGTTTAGACTGACGTGATCGTTTTAGTTATTTGATCAAATATATATATGTATAACGGTTACATGTTCATTGAATGGCAACTAAATCATTTTCAAACGAACGTATTCCAATTTTGAAAAATATTTTTTTCTTAAATTTCGTTTATGGTTTATGTGCTAAGAGACAAAAGAGTTTTTATGTATATATTGTTAGTGAATATAAGATCACAATTAGTTTTTCTAAGCTGACAAAACTTATAATTTACTTCATAATGTAGGTTCTATTAAGAATCATCAAGAATATTTAATGTAAAGTAAGAGCCTATGAATGTCCCATTGCCGGGCTAAGGCCCCCTCTCCTTGTTTGGAGAAGGTTTGGAGTTTATTCCACCACGCTTCTCAAATGCGGATTGGGGGAATACACATGTGGCAGAATTTCATTGAAATTAGACACATGCAGGTTCACTCACGATGTTTTCCTTCACCGTAAAGTACGAAATGAATCATTTCATTCAGTGGTTCGATTACTTAGTTACACTTTTCTCTATAAATATATATATAATTATCTATGGAGTATATTCAAAGAGTATAATGTAGATTACCATCAGTTTACATGTGAATGAGGAATCACAGACCGACATCCCTATTGTTAGGCAATATTCGGTTCTGTGTTACCTTTGATGGCGCCGTCATTACTAAGCGTTTTTTATGAGAATTAATTTCTTTTGGGATCGAAGTTATCATATTTATGTGTATCTTCTTTTATAGTTTCATGTATGTATTGTATATGTATTTTATTTAGGACAAAAATGAAATATCATTTAAAAAGAGAATATTTTTTTGGGAAGGTAGGCGGACGAGCATATTATAGGCTACATAATGATAAGTGGTCACCAAAGCCCATTGGCATTGTAAGATAATATGTTAACGATCGCTTACATCGCCAATGCGCCTCCAAACTTGGGAACTAAGAGGTTATGTCCCTTGCGCCTGTAATTACACTGGCTCACTCACCATTCAAACCCAAGTAATGCTGTTTTGCGTTGTAAAGTAATTAATAACAAACTTATGAATTTAAGGATATCAAGACTTGTGAATTTATTCTCAGACTATATAACAGATAACTACATAATATATAATATATGGATTTTAGATGTCCATAGATAAACCCAAGTGTATTATTTTATCAAAAGTTGTATAAACTGTAAGAAAAACAACCAAGTCGTGTTGTTAGCAGTTTTAAATTTAACAGTACTGTACCACTAAAAGTTTTTTTTTCTAGCTACTTATTGTCAAAGATATTCATTGAAAAGTTTTTCGGGAACAAAATGTTATTCATTTAAATAACAAACGTTATGTAATGTGTCCACTTCACCTGAAACGCCATTGTTTATTACAAATAACAAAATTGAAAGCGTGTTTCAATGTCGGAAGTCGGCCATATATCGTTTGACAAAAAGCGCGCTAACAACGCGTCTGACAGTTCGTATTCGAATTTGGAATAGTTTAAAAATAAAACGCATTCTCTATGGCATTGTTTGGTGATAGTGATGTTCCCGCGTCGATTATTGTGTGGTCTTGTTTTCTTTCATGTTGTATTTATTGTTAGTTGCATCGTGAAAAAAAAAACTTTCTTACCGGTTTGTCGTTTATTGTAAAGTCTGTGTGTATTTAAGTTACCTGAAATCAAAACAATTATTTTATTTAAAAAAAACAACGTAAAACCTTTTTGCGTTACAAATATTCAATTCAATTCAATCGTAAAATTTAGTAACGTTGCGCACATACATATATTGTTCTACCGCTAGGCAGCTCTTGGTATTGCTTATTCAGTTGGAAAATGGGAAATCCAATGTAATGGCGGCACAAGGATCAAAATGTCTTAGTACTCATGGTTGGCAGCGCATTAGACATGTAAGGTATGTTTAATAATGCTTACAGTGCCAATGTATATGGACAGCAGTGACCACTTACCATCAAGTGGCACCTATTCCACCCTACCTATAATAATAATAATGGTCCTCCTGACCGATTTCGACCACGGCGGCCAATCTCAAGAGAGATTAGCCAACTGCTCAGGACATATTATAGTGCACAAGTGTGTGCGCAGACACAGGAGCACTCTCTATTCTCTTACTCTCATAACCCGATGGGACGGCAATCCGACACGACCGGAAAGAGTTCAGGCGCAGGACCAACGGCTTTCCGAGGCACGGGAATGTACACACTTCCAACTTCCAGACTCCGGACAGCTATAAAGTAATTTCGACAGAAAATCTCAATAACATTTAATGGCCCGACCTGGGTATTGAACCAAAGACCACCGTGTCTGCGAACTTACGTGTAGCCACTAGACCAACGACCCTACCTATAAACAAAATTCGAATGTTATTTTTGGTAAAAATTCCGCACCAATTTCACTCTACATACAACTTTCCGAATTACAACTGTAATTAGTGTGAACCAGTTTTCTCGTTTCGTTATTAATTGTGTTAGTAACGTTACTTGTGAATCGTTAAACAATCGTTGATTGCATTTGTTTGTAGTTCGATTTGTTACATCTGTAAATTACTTTAAGTAATCAGGGAATATCCCACGGCCTACCTTTATAGTCTATGGTACGTCAATTTGACACAAGCGGAGTGTGACATTTGACACTGATTTGAGGTGCTGGAATAACTTTTGCGAAGAAGCATATGTGTAATATCAAATTCTTGAGTTCGAACTTTTATTGTTTTTTTTTGGACAAAAAAAGATTTTTATTAGTCCAGCTTCCAAGCCCGGGAATTAATTAAAGACAAGAATATTTTTTTATAAGATTAATATTCTAAATTTAAAAGTTCATATGTTTTTTAATTACACATGTGGATTTCGATGACATTAGAAATTGAGATAACTTTTATAAACAGAGAATAGGATTCCTAAAACCTACCAATCATACGCTGACCAATATATCATTGATATATATTTGTATTCATGCAATTCAATAGATGGTTCTTCATAACTCGTGTTGGGAATGCGGAATCCATTATCCGACACGAGATTAATTCGCTCTGACATCCAATTCAAATCGTCATTTGATATTAACAGATTCGAACACACGACCTAAATAACATCAATCAATGTACATATCAAATTTTGATGATCTAGTTTTTACTCTGTGCTTTTTCTCTGTTGAATTTTTGCGGCATAAAATTTCCCCATCCGTTTCTTTTCTCTATGCAAGCAATCACGTTTGATACCTTTTGCAGAGCTATGTTAAAAAGGGAAACCCCCCTTTTCGAAATCCAAGTTGATTTATCATATAGTGAAGTTATGTTATCGATACTTTTAAAACTATTTTTAATATACCAGCACTGTCTTTATGAGCTTCATTTTATAAGTCATCTCGTGCTCGGCGGCTTTGGGAAGCATCATGAAAAAGTGTGGCGGGTGATATTGTAACCGGTTCTTCTCAGGGTGTTTCTTTTTACTTAATAACAAAGTGTAATACTTTAATATTAAATGAAGTATTTTGATTTTTAACACACTTAGATCAACCAGTGACTATTGGAGTAGAATTATGGATCAAGCAGTTCTTTAAGAAGCCAGCAGTCATGGCATAAACATATTTTTTTCTGAAATAGAAAGGCCTCCTGCCATATGAGCCACCTGATGTTCAAGAAATATCAACCATTATTAAAACACCAATGCGCCACCAACCTTGGGAACTATGATGTTATGTCCCCTTGTGATTGTAATTACACTGGCTTACGCACCGTTCAAACAGGATCACAACAATATCAAGTAATGCTCAGCGGTAGAATATCTGATGAATGGTAGGTACGTACCCAGACGAGCTTGCACAAAGCTCTACCAGCGTGTAAAATTACTAATATTCCGCTTCCTATAATATTGGAGTGAAAGCATCGAATAAACAAGGAAATGTTTATAATTAGCCTCCCTATCTCATAAGTAAAACAAGACGTCAGAGCGACGTAGACACATCCTGGGACCTTTTTTCTTTTATTTCTTCCAATAAGAATATTATTAATAGAAGCTACTTTGATCGCTATTACGTTAGCGATAGAGTCTATTATAGATTGAACATCTAGTTGCTATCTTTAATTGTTCGAAACAAAAGTGTTATAACAGATTATTTATAATCGTAGAACATTTTCGAGTCGAGATGGTTCAGTGGCTGGAACGAGTGAATCGTAACCAATGATTGCGGGTTGAAACCCCCGACAAAGGCAATATCAATGAAATTCTGGAACATGCATATGTATACACCATCTTAAAGCGGCTTGGTGGAATAAATTTCGAACCTTCTCCTCGATGGGAGATGCCTTAGCCCAGCAATGTAATGTCAGTCATTTACAAGAGATAATCGATTAACGAAAATTAATAGTAGTTTGGCGAAATTGACCTTTATTAACAACAGAGTTGTTACAACTGTAAGCAATTATCCAATAATGTAGTTTAAAACATTTTATAATTGTTTTCCATAAGAAATAGCTACTGTACAAATCATGACCGCGTCGAATGATCGCATAATTCTTGGCAGTTTACCGTTGATACGTAATTCCGAACCTTTTTTTGTTAAAAATAATTTTATTACTATAAACGCAAAGGTATTTTCGAATATTTGTTAATCACCACAAGACGGATTGTAAATAAATTTAAAAATAGAACACGATTTGTCGCGGACTAAAGAGATTTAATTAAGAAAAAAGGTTTTATATTTTATTTTATTCCTAGTGTACTTGTCAGGTAACAGTTATACTTTTAAATCATAGACAATTAACAACAACGTACTTATATAAGACGATTTGGTTTAAAACGAAGCCATACTAAAAATAATGATTTCGTATCGTTCACTTTTATTATGTGTCAATCGAGAAATGTTACTTATAACAATAATATTGAATAGAAAATGACCCACCCGTATTTAAGTAAGCCGCGTGGCACAAACTATCAATATCCTCAAAGGAACTGCAATAACTATAAATAAAATATTCAGCGGCATTTTGAACCTTAAGCAATTTAGCAATAAGGAGAAACGTTGATTAATGATAGTAATTTGGGGACGCAAATTTTTTAATTTACCACTACAAAGGATATTGAACTCAATTACTTTTGGTATAAAGTTGAAAATGCAATGAGAATCCTTAATAAGAAAACAACAAGCTACTACATCAAATGACCCTCGGGTACGTCAATCAATAACTTTGAAGTTGGAGTAATATTGCCAATTGTGATGTCTGAGTGTTATTAGGAAGTCGACAAAGTTATTATTTGTCCAATAAGTCATTGTCAAACTGAAAATTCTGAGAACGCTTTCAATATCCTTCGAAAAAAATAAAGATTATTAAATATTTATTTAGAAGAGATGCGCTTATTATAGAAATAAATTCGACAAACAAATGTCAAATACAGAGGTAAGATTTGTATGTTTGTAATTGATAAACTCAAAAACTACCATAGCTATTTTAAAAATAATCACACCCAAAGATAGCTACATTATCAGCGAATAACATAGGCTATACTTTATTCTCAAAAAAAATTTAATTCCTAATGAAATTTTAAATAATGAAACCCTACTTTTACCTGCGTAATAAATACTAGATAATTATTTAAGCCGAACGAAATCGGGGTGGGTCGCTAGTCTTTCATATATCAAAGGCAAACCAAATACAAGCAATACAGATGTAACAATCAAATGATGGGAGACATATGGTCAAATAAATTAAAAGTTAAACTGTTATTTAATACCCTACAATCCAATTGATTGGCGAAAATTAACAATGACTGCGCAAAGCCATATTGTTATTTTAATTCAGTTTTGATATAAGAAATTATGGGGGCGTTCTGAATTAAGTGATTTATGTTATGTGAGTATAAATATACGCTAATCATTAACTTGTTACGTATAAATTCGGAACAAACAAACTACGAACAGTAAAACGTTAATGCAAGATCTATTTAATGCAAAATCCATTTTAACACTTGAAATTGATTCAAGAATTGAACTGCAGTGAGCAAAATTATCCGTCTACATTATTTCTTGACGTGATTTATATATAAATAATATATTAGTTGAGTTAAATAGAGTTAGATAAGTATTTTGGTTGCTATAAAGATATATTGACATGAGAATTTTGAATTTAGAATGCTCGATGTGACATATCTTTTTTACAGATTATAAATGACACTTCAATTTAAATACATTCAGATTTAAAGCGAGTTATCCTTAATTTTGCAGACAACATATTTGATACATATATGAAATACTCTAAAGTAATGTTATCAAATTAAAATTTACTCAATACGTGACTACTTGCACGATTGGTTTCGATTCCATTGTGTCCAGTATTATTTGCAACACCAAATTGTCATACATAGGGGCGGCTCCCTAAAAGTACATTTTTACATTTATATTCACGTAGGGGCTTAAAGTGCATATATATTGATTAAATTAAAACTTTACTACTACAACTACAGCACAAACATTCAATCTTATTTATTCCTGCAACTGGTCTCTTAAACAACAATTCTCTTAAACAGCTGGACTGATTTCAATGAAATCTTTTAGTGTATTTTAGTAGGTCCCTGAATGGTATAGATTGGACCCTAGATACGCTGCGATCGTATTTGAAGACTTTATATATAAAAAAAATAATCTGGTAGCATTTATTTAAAAACTTACTACAGGAAAGCGGATGAGCTCATGGCCCATTTGGTTGTAAATACCTTCTGACCATGATCATTAGCAATGATATGACATAATACCCCATGGGCAGCAAACCGTAGATAATTAATTAAGAACTTGTGCCTACAATTATATCAGAATCTATTGTGCAGATAAGAATACGTAATAAGCAAAAAAACACGACTAATGTATTTAAATGAATATGTTAAAAATATATTAGCAGGCACATTATATTTGTCTAAAAATCTTCTATATATAAAAGAAAAATGTACGGTCGGGGTACCCCCTAAGGAACGAAGCTCTGTGCAATATTTTTTTGACTCAAACCGTGCATTAAAATGTAGATTTTAATTGATTATTTTACTGTATTTTATTCTCACCTGAATCACTTCAACTGGCATTATCTTCACCTCCTAAATCCGAACGCCTAACGCATCGCATTTTGCAACATAGGTAGGTACACTATAAACGATTGAAAACTGGGCGAACACTAATTGTATTAAAGACAGTTGGGGGGACAAAGCATCAAGTAGGTATTATTCAAAAAGTTCATAAGATTTCTTTAAACATCTTGACATAATATGAAAGTACCTTAGTATTAATAAGAGCCATTGACCAAAGGCCATACAAAATGGAAGCCATTACGGGCTTAGTGAAGTGAAACCTCATGGCTCTAACGATTTGAACCGGGGTCGAAAGTCAAAACATCGTGGAACTTAAATATTATGATAATTGTATACATATATCCTAATAATATTATAATATGACAGCTTGACTTTCCCTTATCAATTAAACTATATAACTTGTAGAAATTTGTAGGATTTCAAAACAAAAGTTATATTTCGTAAAAAAATTCAAGAATAAAAAAATCTTTAAATACTTTCAATAGGCTCGCTATCGCTTGCTAAAACTATAATAAAGGACATTCAATTAAAATATATAAATTATATTAATACATAATAGGTCACAATTTTTTAATTATTTCATGCTACAACTACTAAATTTATAATTCCATTTATCAATTCTATATAATGCATTGCAATTATAAATGTTCCAATTTTCCATTCTATTTTTAAAATTAATTGTTAAATGTCAATAATTAACACAAGTGGTACTCCAACAGCTCGAGTGTGTCGCGCAATTATGTAGCATTAAAATACTTACAGATAACGAATTAAATAACGTTATTGCTATGTAAATAAACGTAACTCATAACGTTATATAACGTATTCTTTTTATTTAATATAAAAGAACAAATATTACAAGCCCACCTGGGCAACACCCAATCAGCAACCTATCGCCTGATAGTAATCTAATCAGTATTGTTGTGTTCTGGTTAGGGAGTCAGTGAGGCAGTGACACTTCAAGCACAGGAGAAAACCCGGTTTCCAAGGTTGGTGATAGTATGTTAACCAAAGATTGAGTGCTTAAGCCCGGGAGAACACCAATTAATTTTCATGTACTTTATTTATAAAGAACATCTTGACACACGCATATGTCGGATAATTCTGCTACATGCACACATTGGAAGCATCTTCTAGAACATGCTCCAGCAAAACTCCTACTCAAAAGAGGAGACCTTATTCCAGCAGTGGGTTCGTTACTGTAGTTTACTTTATGATAAAATAAAATCAACTTGTATTATATTGTAAGAATTTTCTTATTTCTGTAAATTCAACACCGGAATTATAATTTAATAAGCTAATAAAAACGTCGTCACTTTAACACCCAATTAGAAACAATATGGCCGCCATAGACAATAACATAAACAATACCGAACAATAAACAAGGAATTCTTTCCCACGCGCCGTTGTAATCCCTCCCTTTCCCACATCACTTGAAAGAGCGAGATCGATATATTTGTTGTAACAAATATTAATGCGTCTATTTGGCGGTTTCATACATAACAATTAATATTTATTATCTACCCCAGTTGATATTTGTGTAAATATTGAATTTAAAATATTTTGCTACCTTAAATTTATCTTTATTTTTGACTATATAAAACTAGATATTTAATAAAGAAGTCTCCGCGCAGGGAACGCCTAGTTTGACAGATAACTTAAAGAAGAAAAAAACTACAGGACATCAAATATTACAGTTTTTATATGTATTATATTTATGCTTTATCACAACAAAGTAAATAGTAACAAAATGATAGATGTCGATTCATTCTTGCATAAGATATGCATATAAATATATAGATAGGATTTGAATGCGTCATAACTCCTGAACGACCACATCGTGGCTGTACACATGAGAAATTAAAATGCTTCGTTTAACGGACGCCTATTTTATATGATAAATGCACAATTGCACAATTGATTATTGGGCAAATAATCTTGGTCTATAGGCATAGTTAAAATTAAAAAAAAAACTTGAGATCTAAAATATTCGATCGAAAAACATATTCGATATTCAATTGTATAATAATTAGGTCATAAAAACCGTTACTATGGAAACGTGTTTAAAAATACATCTTTATCGCACTAGTCAAATTGTATCAGAATTTCATCTCGTTCACACGTTTCAATAAAGAAAGAGACAGATGTTTGGTAATAGTCATAATTTACGTTTAAGCGTTATGCGGGTAATTTTCGTTACTCTCAAAATGTTTCGTTAATTTTGGATTTCGTCTTAATTGTTATTAATGAGCTGTATTAAGACTGAGGGAATATCTTACTTCTGTATTTGTTTTTATTAGCTTTTATTTTACTTCGCCTGTTAATATTCAACGATAAGCTTACACATGCCATTAACAATGCTGATAATAATATAATGCATATTCAAATTTATTATATATTTCTGATACATAATAATGTATAATTTTTGTTATTGTACAAATTACAATTCAATTCGTCCAATAAACACTGATATATTATTTAATAATTCCTATTAGTCTAATTAAAACTTGGCATAAATATAATAAAAAAAATATGATGATTATTTATCTGTCATAATATTTTGTTCTAAGCAAAAAGCGCGCGAAATACTCTCCGCCATATTGTATTACAAAGTATAACGAGTTATAACGTGTTTTACGATACCGTAAACGATATACCGATTCGAATAATATTATTAAAGGAACCAGTTATGATATAACGCTACCTGGAACCGAACCTACGAACAAGCGTGATAATCAACCGACTAACTATACGACATTGACAAATGATAGCCGTTCGTCTAAACAACATTATTTTTTTATGTTACCGTAGATTTGTTTTTGAAGTTTTGGTATTTCAAATTATTTATTCTGTTTTTATTATTGAAGTCTTACGTATAAACATAAATTAGATAAAAATAGAATATAATAAGGTTGATTTTTACATAATAATTAATAGACTATATTAAATAAACGTATAAAAATACGCTAGATGGCGCTGTAAAAAACTGGTATATGTCCCACAGCTGGGTCAAGGCCTCGATTCCTTTTAAGAATGCTTAATGCTCAACCACTCTTCTAATTCGGATTGATGGATGTAGTATTGTTACCTACCTATCATATCCAGATTTTCTTTCGATATTTTTCGTCACTGCTAAGAACAAGATAAATTATAAACACTAATTAAGATTATGAAAACTCAGTAGTGCTTGGAATCGAATACGCGACAATGGCTTGAGATCAACGTAAAAATACAGTCTGACGTATAAATGTTATTAAGAGTTTATTCTCTCTTTCTGTCATCAACGATTTGACATTCGAACGAAAATGACAGCACTTAGCTAATCAACCACTAATGATCATTTATAAGTCGCTTATATTTAAAAATCGTATCATTGAAACAGTATATAAGGATAAATACATATAGGTGAATGTGTTTGTGTGCATTCTCGCGATCAAGCATCAAATTCAACACGCATTCCGCGTTGCTGAGTCACCGGGACTCGAACCGGTCGTGTGTGAACTATAACCCTACTTAGTTCCGTACTCTTGAATATTATTTTATGAAATTCAATAGCATTTCCCAGAGCGTTAAGGAATGAATCATTAAAAATAAATTAAAATACCTATTTAGTAAAGACTCTTCCAAAAGTGTGCCTTGATAATCTGTGTGCAAAAAGTCCAGATCTTGATCAAATTTTATGGATTCAAAAGAAGAAAAACACCATCGACTATACTTTAATCTGCATGTGTATCTACCAATCGCGAAATAGAGAAATAAGCTCATGGTATAAGCTAAGTTAGTTATACCCTGGGATATTATTAACACACGACCGTCTGATCCAAAACTAAGCAGAGCTTGTACTATGGAAACCAGGCAACTGATACTGTAAATACATACTTATATAGATAATTACACCCAGACACGGGACAGACAGACATCTTCATGCACACAAATATCCTAGGTAATAACAAAATTTCATGGGTGGGAATCGAACCCCGGTCTGCGGCGCGAAAGGCAAGTATCTACCAACCACTCCAACCGGCTCGTCAAGTTGCTCAAGCTCAATTTGCACAAACGTAGACGTAAAAGTGAGACATTTACTCTGTGTACCTCCCCCTCCCCCTTTGATTACACCATAGACAATGTCAATTACTTTTAAAATGACGATTATTTTTTTACATAGAAATATTAAAATAATAATGTTGTAAGTTTTCAAACGTTTACTCCTTCCATGCAATACTCGAAAACATAAAAAAGGGTTGTTAATTTTAGATTTACATTACAGATAATAAATATTAAAATTCCCGGTATTCATTTTAATCGAGTAAAAGTTTTGCTTTTTTAAATTCGAATCTTAATGACTCGGCGTCACATGTAAATGTGGTTTTGATGAGTTAACTTTTTGATACAAACTAGCTGTCAGTAAAATAATAGTGCATACATAGATGGGCTAGTACAGCACCTTACCATCAATGTTTAAAGTAACAGCCTGTGAATATCCCACTGCTGGGCTAACGCCTCTTCTCCTTTTTTTTTGAGGTGAAGGTTTGGAGCTTATTTCACCACGCTGCTCCAATGGAATGGTGGAATTCACAAATGGCAGAATTTTGAGTGAAATTTGACACATGCAGGTTTCCTTACGATGTTTTCCTTCACCGTCAAGCACAAGATGAATAATAAACAAATTAAGCACTTGAAAATTCAGTGGTGCCTGCCCGGGTTTGAACCCACGATCATCGGTTAAGATTCACGCGTTGTAGCCATGTTAGGGCCATCTCGGTCAATGTTTAGAAACAGTTAATTAACGCAACGAGAAACAATCTAACAAAATTGTGTAATTACAGGCACAAGGGACATAACATCTTAGTTCCCAAGGTTGGTGGCGCATTGGTGATGTATGCGATGGTTAACATCTCTTACAATGCCATTGTCTATGGGCGTTGGTGACCACTTACCATCAGGTGGCCCATATGCTCGTCCGCCTTCCTATGAAATAAAAAAAAACTGAAATCAACTACGAACAATTATACTTTGTCGTACAATAATCAATACTACCAACTTTCAGAATATTATGTAAACTTGACACCTTTAAAACCATAAACAAACGTAACCACAGACATTTCATATTTCAACCTCGAACAATAAACCTCTAAAAAAAATCTCACATATTATTCAACCCTCTAAATCTCTCATACTTCCTTCCAAATGGTTAACCCATCAACCCTTCACTAATTACCCTCATATAACCGTGTAAACGAATTTGACAACCCGTTGATAGATTACACGTCACCATCGACCCCATATTTTGAACTATTATTATAATAAAAAAAAAAGTTAATATTCTTAACGTGCTTACTATAATCTGTGCATATATTAAATCTGTCAAGGGGTTTGTCTGTGCGAGAATTTAAAAAAAGATAAATATAAGAATGTCATTACAGATTTAAATTTTAAATGGATCTGACTGTGGACTCGTATATACCTGAATAGTCACGTACTTTTATACAGAAATATACAATGGTTCAGTGTTAGGGAGTTTAATTATATTATAATGTATTGACTGCCTTGTTGGTGTATTGGTTAGTATATCGCTGGTCCCGAGGTTCTAAATTCAAATCCCGGGTCGGACCAGAAAAACAGTTTTGAAAGATCCTCAGTATCAGCTCGGACTCTAACAATTAGAAGTGTGTACACACTCCCGTGCCTCAGAAAGCACGTAAAGCCTTTGGTTGGCCTGAACTATTTCCGGTCGTGTCGGATTTATCGACCTATCGAATTACGAAATCGATTAAAGAGTGAACTAGGACATGTCCTGCGTAGTTGCCTGTCCTGGCTGGTCTAAGTCGGCCATATCTGAGTTTAAGTCTGGCCACCGTTTACTTGGTGGTAGAGATTTGTGCAAGCTCGTCTGGGTAGGTACCACCCACTCATCAGATATTCTACCGCTAAACAGCAGTACTTGTTATTGCTGTGTTCCGGTTTGAAGGGTGAGTGAGCCAGTGTAATTACAGGCACAAGGGACATAACATCTTAGTTCCCAAGGTTGGTGGCGCATTGGCGATGTAAGAGATGGTTAACAGCTCTTACAACGCCAATGTCTATGGGCGTTGGTGACCACTTACCATCAGGTGGCCCATATGCTCGTCCGCCTTTCTATGCAATAAAAAAAAAAAAACCGTGACCAAAATTAGGAGGACATCATCTCAATTCCCCCACAAACAAAACACATTATTTTATTCTTAAATGTCCAAATTTCCTAAACCAAACCCTGGATCAAAATATTTACTTGTTATACCAGGAAATCATAGAGCCAGAGAATCCAGAGCAGAGTTTATAAACTGTCAAGTCAAAACCAGAGGGATAATATAGCATATTAACGCTAAAGTTTAACGAGCCGTGTAATATTTGCTTCACATTCTATTAGCGTTAAATACCTTTTTAATTAATGAAGCGAGCCGCTAAAGGGTTACTTTTTATTCTGTAATGAGTAGTGTCAATGACCTTAAGATTGATCAGTGACAACTTTTTAAATCGTAATAAAATATAAGGTATGATATATTTTATCAAAAATATGGCAAGGTAATTGCTTAGTAGTTTTTGTGTGTTGCAAACATACAGAGAGGAAGATAAAAAATCGTTACCCACTATGTGAAATTAGAATTTAATTTCAAAATATTGTTTTTAACTAGAAATATATATTTGTAGATGTTGTTTTTGATAAAAAAAATCTGCTGACCTTAATTATACAAATATATAGCCGTATAATAATTGCATCTCGCTGTTATCAGATCGCAGGCAAACTGTCACTGTCAACTTGACAAGACAACTATTGTCAAGATTACATTTCGTGACTATTTTAATTGTATTTTAATTAATGAGATAAAAAACATAAAATGACATGTCATAATAATACTTACATTTTTATGTCATAGGAGGACGAGCATATGGGCCACCTGATGGTAATTAGGAACTAAGATGTTGTCCCTTGTGCCTGTAACTACACTGGCTCACTCACCATTTAAACCGGAACACAACAATACCAAGTACTGCTGTTTTGCTCTAGAATATCTGATGATGGTACCTACCTAGACGAGCTTGCACAAAGCTATACCAATTAGTAAAAGTGAGTTGACATTTTTGCCATAAAAAAAATAATGCAAACATTTTTAAATCTAGAAAAAAAAATCGAGAATCTCAATTAAGCCAATGACAGTAAACATTGAAGACAATCATTGCATCATTAATTATTCTCAAATCAATATTAATTGAGCGTGAATTTCTTAAGAGATAGTCTGACTCATGGGAGTAGGGTAGCCATTACCTATTAAATGTTTGTACATCATTTTATTTTCATAAGGTAATTAATTATATTATTTAAAGAAAATAACATTTATTTAAGTTTACTGCGTTATTTAATTTCTAAATGAAATGCTAACTACTTTTACAAGACAGTTTTGAATTATCCTAGAGCTGTAAAATTTTACCGAAGATATCGCTTTCAAGCCCAGCAATCACCAAAGAGTTTTTTTATTCATTAAAGTAGCAAGTGTGGCTTAGGCTTAATTTGATTCTTATAGAGTCCAGATAAATATGATGTAATGGAAACCCTACTACAAGGCCAATGTCAATAGTGTAGAATCATTATTGTGCTTCGCGACCTAATATACGCAATCGTTTTTAAATTGTTTTCCTAGTTGCGAAATCAGTAACTCAAGGTCGAGTAAGTTTAAGGCCGATTGTTTTAAAACAGATAAATAATTATCAAGAAAATATTAAGCCGTAGAGGGAATTCTTTTCCGATTCATTTAAAATGTTTAAAAATAAGCAAGTTACACGTAATAATAACTCATAATAATAGAAACAATTAAGATTTTTGTTCATTTATATTATGTCTAACTTATTTTCTTTGATTTTTTTTTTCAAAATATTAAGACTGTATGTACCGGACAGTAAAGTGCGATACCTTTGCCTCATCTGGAAATAATTCAACGAAATATATTGACATCACAAGCTGTATTATCATTTTCTGATTAATAAGCATAATATACGTTATATCATATAGTCTGTGAAATAAAAGTAAATAAATACTTATTCATCATTGTATTAAGTAAATATTTTTATTTTATTTATTACAAAAACTGTAATTTACCGTTTCTTTTAAAGTGGCTCTACAACATTATTAATTTCACGGTAGAAACAAGAAATGTTCCCGCGTGGTAACATGTGACCATAATTACTACTAGACGTGGTATACCGGTATATTAAATATACAATAGTAACAGCCTGTAAATGTCCCACTGTTGGGCTAAGCTTCTCCTCTTCTGAGAAGAAGGTTTTGGAGCTTATCACGCTGCTCCACTGCGGGTTGGTGGAATACACATGTGACACAATTTCATTAAAATTTGACACATGCAAATCACGATGTTTTCCTTCACCGTCAAGCACGAGATGAATTATAATCACAAATTAAGCACATGAAATTCAGTGGTGCCTGCCCGGGTTTGAACCGACGAGCATCGGTTAAAATGCACGTGTTCTTACCACTGGGCCATATCGGGTATAATATATAATATATATAGTCACTCAAAATTAAACCTTGTATCCAATTGAGTCTTATATATAAGACTGAATTATTCGCATTCTTCCTTACTCATATGAAGATAAAAAGTAATAAAAGTTATAAAGATATACAAGGCACATCCAGTATAATGTCAAACTGTGATGAGCCGCCATCTTTTTCTGAGCTGTCAAAGTTGTACTAATTACTTCGTTCAGAAACACGTTGCAGTTGACAGGTTAAGGAGTTTTTATGGGGTTATTTGTCACATTCATTTATGCATCCTAATAATAGATATTATAAATTATAATTTTAAATACGCCCCTTTGTGTTTTTATGCAGCTATTTCTATCACAATGATATATTTATAAAATAAATATGATTGGTTCAATTTTAAATATTGGGTATTATACTATGCTTAAATTAATGTCAAGTCAATATTTTTAGCGCGAATGAAACTGCGAAGTGTAACTTACATGTTATATAAGAACATTATATACTTAAACTTACTGCAAAAAGCGCAGCCACCTCTGATATACGTTTTTGTGTATATTGGATTAGGAGTTTTCAGTAAGGCATAAAAAGTCGCCACATTTATTAATTATAGATAATAATTATAATAAAATTAGATAATTATAAGTGAAACAATTATTATGTAGTTTTGAAATCATTCGATTTTCATATTTTAATGATATTGAATCGAAAACGTCTATATTGAACGCAAGTAACCAAACGTTACTTTTTTTAATTTTAACGTGAACGAGTGTTTCTTGGTGAACGTTACAAGTTATTTTTACCCCACATTATTTTAAGCCATTAAGTTGGCATACGTTGAAGTTAGAAGGTCCATGTGTGAGGGTTTCATCGGATTTATCCTAGATTAAGAAAAATACAAACTAGTCTATATTGTCTATAGTCTATTTTTTTTTATCTAAATGTCATCTCGTCTATGATTATGGGACTTTATTAAATATTACATTTTATTCGTTTTGGTCTTTGAATAGTGTATCGAGTCCACCTTTCCATAATATAGTCGAACAATTTTCATTAATAATGTTTGTATTTATTTCAAATATTTTATTTACAATTAAAAAAAAATCACAAACAAGCTATATTTAATCTGCATGTCGTAAAGTAATATTTATTATACCTAAAGTGTTTACAAAATAACAACTTAATCAGTTTAACGGAACTGATTTGAAATTCAATTGCACGCTTTGACACATACATACCATACTAACAAATAAAGCATAATAAAATGTTACGGGTATTCACTCTTTCTTTCATTATAAAAAAATGGTTGCCTGTAAAGTCGGTATACGGGCGAAAGTTTTACGTGACAACGACTTTGAGTGGTAAAATAATTTTAATGTGAATATTCATTCGTATAGTAGGAAGAAGGATGAAATAATAGTAACAATTTAAAACATTTATTTATACAAAGAATTATATTTAAAACATTAATTTATACAAAGAATCTCGCACTTAATCGAGTGGAAGGGACGCGTGCCTTTCACTTTTTATGTCTGTCTCTCTCGCTCTTAGGCGGGCTAACCATGCCCGAGTGGAAGGGACGCGTGCCTCTCACTCGCTCTCATTGTGAGCGCATAACGTGAGCGGAGCGTAACGCAGTTTCTTGAAGTGTCACCTGGCAAACCAATTTATAAGACGTTGTCACGTCAATAATATAATAATATTCATAATATATATAGAAATAATATAATAACATTACTCAAACACGGCCATCTGATCCTGAAACTAGGCAGAGCTTGTACTATGGAAACCAGACAACTGATATACATACTTACATATAGGTACTACTTTACTTTTGTAAATAAATACCTACTTATGTAGATGATTACACCCAGACTCAGGACAGATATGTTCATGCATACAAATGTTGATTATTGATTTGACATTAGAAAGAAGAAAACGAAGCATCGTTTAACTAAACACTCGCTAAACTGACTCTCAGTTTAATAATAATATATTTAACGTAATATTTTATTAATAAATTATTATATCCAGGAACTCCTTGTCCTGACAAATATACGACATGGCAACCCTAGTACACCATAATGTTTTCATTACACGCACATATTTTAATTTTTTCTAACGATCATTCAATTTTAGTTATTGTTTAGCATGTACAGATGTGGGGTGCTTTTTCGAGTCGAGTAAAAAAAAAAAAAAGAAACGTCACTTCGATATTTATTATGAATATTGACAGTTCTAAAAAATACAGCGTAATAAATACTTTTTATTTTACTATTGATTTGAAATTGGAACAAATCTTTCAATGATTTGAATTTCGATTTTTTTGTTTTTAAATGTTCGATTGAATTGTCGTCAAACAAAGTCACTCTCCGTGTTTAATTTACACGCCACCATATCAGAACCATAAAAATAGCCATCACATAACTGTTTAAAAATTGAAAGTTATTTCCTAAAATTGACTCCATAGTGTAAAGTTACCTTTCTCCTTCTTTTTCAACGGTATTGACACTTTCGAGCTCATTTGCCACAGAGTATACAAAGCCGTTCGTTCAATCCCTGCGTCATCACAAAACAAGCTAAGCTAAGCAAAGTGACGCACGTCTAAATATACTTGCCCTTTCGTTAGCAAACACGGTCTGTGGGGCATTTGTAGATACACGATCGAACCAATCGCTTAAAGGCATATGAATTTTACATTATTATTATTATTAGACAAAAGAAACTTATCTATCTGCCTAATAATAATAGCAGTTAATAATGGAAATATCCTGAAAAATTATATGATACCCAAAAATCGGTATTTGTTTTTTCAACTAAATACTTCTCACAACGCATGGATTAAAAAAAAACTTCATACAAATAAAATACTACGATGTGAATGCATCCAAACTTAAACATTTCAAAATAAAAGAGAGGAACTTCTGCGAAATCGTTTTAATCAAACATCAAATGAATATAGCACTTATAGTTATAAAGAATTGTGACTATTATTACTTAAAACTATAGAGTAATTTATTCGAAATAACTTAAATATATCATCGAAGTACATATTGACTAAAGCTTAAGATCTATTTCGCTTGGAACTAAGCTTAGCTGTTATAAGAATAGTGTATACAAATACATTTTAAATTTATGACGCGACAATGAAAACCACTTAAAATATATAATGTTCAATCCATATATGTACATATATATATATATATGTTTAGTTTAGCAACTTCAAAGATAGGTATTCCTGTAGTTTAATTTGGAATTATCTTTATGTCTGCTAATTTCGTTAGCGGTTCCTTAAATGGAAAACTTTTAAAAAAAACTTAAAAGTTTATGTTCAAGTATCATTAACAAATTAAAAGATAAGCTAAATCACTCCAAAAGTATATCAATCTATATACATAAAAGAATGACTGGTTAACTGACATATCAACGTAAAGCCCAAACTATTTGGACACGATGAAAGAAGATTTGGAGCATATTCCACAACGCTGCTCCAACGCGGGTTGGTGGAATAAACATGTGACAGAATTTCAGTGAAATTTGACACATGCAGGTTTCCTCACGATGTTTTCCTTCACCGTCAAGCACGAGATGAATTATAATCACAAATTAAACACATGATTTTCGGTGTTGCTTGCCCGAGATTCACGCGTTCTTACCATTGGGCCATATCGGGCCTATA
This sequence comes from Nymphalis c-album, assembly GCA_963151315.1. Classification (NCBI taxonomy): domain Eukaryota; kingdom Metazoa; phylum Arthropoda; class Insecta; order Lepidoptera; family Nymphalidae; genus Nymphalis; species Nymphalis c-album. Next base: position 1,739,628 of record OY720612.1, read on the forward strand.
AATATAATCAACTCAATATAATATGAGTTAAAATTATCTAACTAATGCATTTAATTCCCTAACTCTGCGTTAGTTTATAACTCATAAAATAATTACAACTACAATCAAAATCTAGTTCCATTAGTAGGGTCATCGATAAAAGTATTACATCATACGGGGAAGTGGCGCAAGCGCAGTAGCAATGTTTGGTTAGGATTTACGAGGGAACGTGATGCAAACACACATCTTATCTCGTCGACCTATGCTTGACTTAGTTAACTATTACTGCCCTATTTGATAATATTAAGAAAGTAACAAGCTGTGACTTTATATTAGATGAAGTGACATCATAAATTAAAAACTTAAATGTTTTTACTTAATTAGACAGATTAATAATTATGAGTTCAAAATATTATCTATGTGAAGGATCGAAATGATTGATCACGTGGCCTAATTACGGTGAGTTACCACTTACCATCATGTGGGCCGTATCAAGATAAAAATTCAAAAAAATCTAACTCATATTACTTAATTAAGTCTAAGATTAGTATTACTTGGTGGTAGAGCTTTGTGCAAGCTCGTCTGGGTAGGTACCACCCACTCATCAGATATTCTGCCGCAAAACAGCAGTACTTTGTATTGCTGTGTTCCGGTTTGAAGGGTGAGTGAGCCAGTGTAATTACAGGCACAAGGGACATAACATCTTAGTTCCCAAGGTTGGTGGCGCATTGGCGATGTCAGCGATGGTTAACATTTCTTACAATGCCATTTTCTATGGGCGTTGGTGACCACTTACCATCAGGTGGCCCATATGCTCGTCCGCCTTCCTATACAATAAAAAAATATGCAGTTGCATGATTAGACCAATACACAGTAATATATTAATTTAATTTTCTACACACACATTCTGCATCACAACTGCATGCCAGCTGCATAACAGCATCATAACTGCACAACGATTGTTAAACCGATGAACTGATTAGGGTGAAATTTGGTATGAAGTATGTTGCACGCCTGGGAGAGGTATATGGTGCTTCTTTTGGTAATTATGCAGCATGGTTACTTTTTGCAGCACCTTCGTTACAAAGCACGGGGTAATGCACATCCCCTAGCGCCGAAGGCCACTTTCGAATTAATTTTGAGGTTAGAGTTTATGAGAAATATGTACCTCCCCCAATGGAATATCACTTATTATGATGCAATGAAAAACTTCACAGAGAAAAAAATCTACCATCATTTTTTTGCAAAAGTAACCAAACTGCATAATTGCCCTTATTTTACCTAAAATCTGCTCACTCTCACTGACAAACATAGCCGCTTCGTGTGTCAGGGTGCAGGATTTCTCCTGACAAATCTATGCTTGAACACTAATTGTGCTATTGGATACTATGATGACTAGTCCCATTAAGAATGCCCACCATGCATTATTAATATAACTTATAAATCTTGTGTCTATACGCACTACAGATAACATATCTCGCTACCGTTAATATCAATGAATATTGTATTAGCCAAACCGCAGTGAACAATAGTCAAGATTACGTCTCCATGATTGTTTCACGGTCTAGGTGGTATCAAGGTTTTCCTTTGTTGGATCTAGGTATTATGATTATTGTAAGCCACAGTTTGTATTGTTGTTACGCAATAGCTAATAAACTTAAAAGAAAACTAAAGGAAAAAGTATTGGAGATTATCTTATGATCTGATCTTGGTTGATATACATGCAGCGTAATGTTTTTGAAAACGTGTAGGATTCCTCACAATGTTTTCCTTAATATGCACATATATTTGAAGGAGCCGAACTAAAAATTGTGGTCACAAACTTGGACAACTACTGAATTTTTTGTATAATAATGTTGCCCTGTCTGATTTCGGCCACGGCAGCCAATCTCAGGAGAAATTAGCTAACTGCGCAAGAGATATTACAGTGCACAGATGTGTGTACAAACACAGGTGCGTTCGCTCTTCCCTAGTTCTCATAATCCGATGGGACGGCAATCCGAAACGATTGGAAAGAGTTCAGGCACAGGACCAACGGCTTTATGCGCTTTCCGAGTCACTGGAGTATACACACTTCCAACTTCTAGACTCCGAGCTGCTACTGAGAATTTTCTGTCAAAAAAGCCCAATAATTTTTTATTGCTCGACCCCAGACCTCCAGATCTGCGGCCTAACCAAGCCACTAGACATTTTTTAATGCATATCTAATTAATCAAGGGGAAAACACACATGGAAAATTTTCATCTACCATATACATATGTGAAATAATACATACCTTCACCTTAAAAGGACAGGACATTTACTTGGTGGTAGAGCTTTGTGCAATCTCGTCTGGGTAGGTACCACCCACTCAACAGATATTCTGCCGTAAAACAGCAGTACTTTGTATTGCTGTGTTCCGGTTTGAAGGGTGAGTGAGCCAGTGTAATTACAGGCACAAGGGACATAACATCTTAGTTCCCAAGGTTGGTGGCGCATTGGCGATGTAAGCGATGGTTAACATTTCTTACAATGCCATTGTCTATGAGCGTTGGTGACCACTTACCATCAGGTGGCCCATATGCTCGTGCGCATACAATAAAAAAAGGGAAATCTAAGCCCACACTGCTCACAATATTTTTTTCATATTACAAGCACAAAAAAAATACCTAAAAATTACTAAGATAACTCGAACCTTGAAATGTTCCATAAAATATACAAAACGAAATTATCGTTACAAAACATTATGTCATTACAATATATTTGAATATTTTGAAACCATATCGCAATCAGCTGCTTATAACACGGGAATGTTGTCAAGCGAGTCGTAAGCAGTAAGTAATATAAGTTAGTACGTATAACTTATCAACATATTTTATGCCTTGAAAAATTTTCTTATCTGTATATCATTTATAATCTGTGTATTTAAATTTTATTACTTTTTCGCGCGTCAATTTCATTGTAAGCAAAATGACGGTTCAAGTATTTGTTTTATTTTATAAAGTTATTGTTTTAATTATAAAAAAAAATCTAGAGTACGACAGACAAATGAATCACCTGATAGTGTATAGTTCACTAACGCAACCATTCCTTACACCATGAATGACTTTAATTATATCGGCTCCATGTTATTATAAAACATACAGACGAATTGATAACCTCCTCCTTTTTTTGAAGTCGGTTAAAAATACTAAATAATGATCGTAGGTTCAAACCCGGGCAAACACCTTTGAATTTAATGTGCTTAATTTGTAATTATAATTCATCTCGTTCTTGACGGTAAAGGAAAACATCGTAAGGAAACCTGCATGTGTCATATTTCACTGAAATTATATCACATGTGTATTCCACCAACCCGCAGTGGAGCAGCGTCCAAAAACCTTCTGCTCAATAAGAGGAGAAGAGGCCTTAGCCCAGCAGTGGGATATTCACAGGCTGTTTCTGTACTTTTACTATGTACTTAACCCAGTTATTATATTACATAAGCTGACCATCTGTAATAGAGTAGTGATGCAGGCGAGCAAAAATTCGAACAAAAAGGTTTGTTACTATTTAATTCATATTTCAATGTATTAAGTAGAAAGCGAATTACATAAAAAGTTAATTCAAACATGGGGGCCTAACCAATTTGCAATAGCGGATTCAATCACGTTCATTCGGTCACCGAATGATTGATTGATTGAATGGATTAAACGAATGAACCATTGTGTGTATTGTAATGTGCACGATTGTTCCCGACTGTAATGGTTATGTAATTTACAATATGAATTTAAATCGATTTTTAATCTATAGTTTATTTACTATTTTGAATTGAATGAAATATGAAATGTTACTTATAAATAAAATAACCGTTACTTGAACCGCCAATGCGTCTTCAACCTTGGGAACTAAGATGTTATGTCCCTTGCGCCTGTAACTGTGTGTGGTGGTAGAGCTTTGCGCAAGCTCGTCTGGGTATGTACCGTGTCAGATATTCGCTGCACCGCAAAACAGCAGTACTTGGTATTTTTGTGTTCCGGTTTCATGGGTGAATGAGCCAGTGTAATTACAGGCGCAAGAGACGTAATATCTTAGTTCCCAAGGTTGGTGGCGCATTGGCGATGTAAGAGGTGGTTACATCTCTTACAATGCCATTGTCTATGGGCGTTGGTGATCACTTACCATCAGGTGACCCATATGATCGTCCACCTTCCTATGAAAAAAAAAATACTCTGGCTCAATTACCCTTAAAACCGAAACACAAAAATCCTAAATATTGCTGTTCGGTGGTAGAATATGTGATGAAAAGGTGGTACCCACCCAGATAGTGTTACACAATGACCTACCCTCATTTATTTTTCTACCATTGAATCTCAAATATACCTATGGCTTTTTCTACTGTTTACAAAATCAACAATTACCAATATCGCGGTCTACATAACATATTAAAAAAAACAAGTATTTTTCTATGTAGCATAATGTATGTAATATAACAACGTTGTAGTAGAAGCAATTATAATTGCGTTTCCTTAATTTTATGACCAGTATAATATGGTCCCGTGGACTGAACAATTAGAGTCTTGAAGTTGACATTGACAATGTCTCGGAAAGCCCTTAAAGCCATTGGTCCTGTAACTGAAGCTGTTTCGATTGTGTAAAATTTTCGGATCATGATGCACAGAGAATGATCTTATGTGTGCGCACTATATTCTGCTACGTAGTTAGAAGCCGATTAGGAGAACATGAAAAATAACGAATTTAAGATTTAAGAGCCTACTTAATTATTTTTTTATAGGAAGGCGGACGAGCAAATGGGCCACCTGATGGTAAGTGGTCACCAACGCCCATAGACATTGGCATTGCACGAAATGTCAACCATCGCTTACATCGCCAATGCGCCACCAACCTTGGGAACTAAGATGTTATGTCCTTGTGCCTGTAATTACACTGGCTCACACACCCTTCAAACCGGAACACAGCAATATCCAGTACTGCTGTTTTGCGGCAGAATATCTGATGAGTGGGTGGTACCTACCCAGACGAGCTTGCACAAAGCTCTACCACCAAGTAGATTAATTAAACTATATTTTTGTTTATAACGTCTTCAGGTAAACTTTTAACAGCCTTTCTTGTAAACGAAGCTTTACGTCTGTTTAATTGATTTATTTCTCTCTCTTTCAGTCAATTTTTATTTGACATGTGACAGAAAAAGACACAATATTGTTTAACCTAAGATGCTATATTTTAACACATGAGAAAAATAATAGCACTTTAATAACACCCACAAGGGACATAACATCTTAGTTCCCATGATTAGCTGTGTATTTGTAGAATGACTCATGTTTCTTACTGTCGTGTCGGTGGTGACCACTTACCATCTGGTCGCCTGTTAGCCCGCCTTTCAATATTAAATTGAAAAAATACACTGTAATATTTGTGTCCTTTTAAAAGTGTAAGGTTAAAATTTTAAATAGAAAAGTAATTTTTTTAATTAATATAAGAGTATTAATTAAGATTCGCTTTTTTGTAACAAAATGACCTTGAAATTTAACTACATTTATATATATCTTAACTACTGAGTAAATAAAAAACATAATAATTTAAATCTCTTAAATTAAAGAATGTTTTGTCTCTTTCTTTTAACCTTGAAAACATCATTGGAAAGAAGAGATAAAAATATTATGCAAAGCTCATAATTACTATCATGATTATAATCTGTAAGAATAAACAAAAAATTAATTATCTTTACAAATCAAATAAAAACCAGATGATGTTATCTATCATTACCATAAAGCGCCATCTTACAAGACTAATTAATTGATAAGGTCATTGAACTTAAGGTGCGACTGATTTATAGTCTGTACGATTTCGCGAATCGTTAATATTTATTCGACTTTATCACGATATGCTCTCATTAAGGCATGGAAACTTTAAAGTAAACTTTTTGCGTTACAGTTATATCCAATTTAATTAAACGGGCTCTTAATTCCCAAAATTCATTTAAATTTAATAATTTTCGTTTAATCGTTTCGATATGAAAATAAATTGAACTTTTTGTAATAACGTTCTGAATTTTAAATACTCAATAGTTATGTAGTTTCGTTTTAATTTATTGTTAATATTAAAATAATAACTCATTTCCTCTAAATTCTCATTAATAATTAAAATTTTATATTATATCGATCAAAAAATTATGCATACAAATTCGAACAGAATAATAACAACATAAAAAACTTAACGGTGCATTAAACATTATCATAACCGAACACAAAAAAGACCCGATGAACCTTTGACAGCTGTCATGTTGACAGGTGGGTTGGGGCGTTTTGACAGCGATTGTCAGCGAGAGCCATTATAAATCCGTATTACAATCCGTTAATCGTAAGGATTATACGGTTAGTCGTAGTAATGTTATAGCAAACTGGTTATAAGGATTGACAGGATACAAAATGTCAAGTGCGTTCATATAACGCAACTACAAAAACTTTATAATCAAAGCAAGATCGATAAAAAAATATCCTGTTTTAATTTTAACAGTGAAACCTCTTTGAGTGCGATGAGAGTGAAATTTTTAGGTCATATTTGATTTAATCGTTTCTATAATTAATTATGCAAAATATGTTTAACTTTAAACATAGATAGTAGTAGTAATAGATAAAGCCTATTAATGACCCACTGCTAGGCTAACGCCTCTCCTTTTTGAGTAGAAGATTTGAAGTTTATTCCACCACGCTGCTCCAATGCGGGTTGGTGGAATACACATGTGGCAGAATTTCAGTGAAATTAGACACATGTAGGTTTTCTCACATTTTCCTTCACCGTCAAGCACGAGATGAATTATAAACACAAATTAAGCAGAACAAAATCAGTGGTGCTAATTTATAAATAATTCAAATGCAATACGCATTATTAATATTTTACGCGTATAAATTATTTCGTCATATATATATATCTTAAATCAGTACACAAAATAAAACCTACGCATTTAAATAGTAACAAAGTTATATTAATGATAGAACATTATCTTTTTTTATATTCATGAAACAATGCAATAACCCACACTTATTATGCCACACATATTGCAATATTGCTTAAGCTGTACAACTTCACTTTATAAACTCAGAACAGGAAATACCCACAAAAATGACATTCATAAAAATTGTCATCTTGGTAAAAAAAATATAATAATAATAACTACGTAATCGTCCAGGTTTCGCACGGGTTGATAAGAAGACAAATGTATTTTGGATAGGATTTGCGTAAAGTCCATTCTATGAGCGTCTACGTCGGGATACGTCCGTAACTGTGACAAACTTCAAGTCAATCGGGCGAATATTTTAGGAGATTCCCATGAGAAGAGGTATTTCCTTTATATATGTTTTCATTATATGAAATATTTCACTTCTATCAAACTCTCACTTCTATGTATGATCATAGATAACCTCCTACGCTCATTATAAAGTATTATCAGTTTTTGACAATCTCATGTATCATTATGAATATCCATTGAAAGTAACCTGATTCTAGTACATTCTTTATTATCTCTAATAATAATTTAATAACTTGGATTGAAGTATAGTTAAATTCTAAATATATTAACGTACATTAGTATGTTACGTTAGAATCAGCTTGGTTCATTACTACAACAAACTTAGAACTCGCCACAGAACTTTCCCGGACTTAAACATCCAAGGCCTAAACAGCCTAACAACTTTGACATTTGTGTCCCCACATAATGAAGAGGTTAGAGTAAAATTATTTTTGGATGTGTTGGGCCCCTCGGCTGGCAGGGCCTGTATCGAGAGATGTCAGAAAGATACAGATACAAGTGATGTGAAGAGTAGTTGCAGAAAAACGCTGTACTGACATACAAAATCGATTTGTACATCTAAAATAGACTGTATTGAGATTTAATATTTGTTTTTTTTTTTTTTTAAAGTGGATGACCTCGATATAGTTTTTACGACAGTTTAAGATCTAGCGGAACGCACAGCGTGTTGGTGGATTAGTCATCTAGATATTTTTTGTATACCTAGCTGCTATTTAAAAAGACAATGACTTGCTTTTATTTATAGTATCGAATGATTTTTAGCAGAATTTTTGGCGCCGAAAATTAGTGCCATTTTGTTTATCATATGGATAATCAATATGAAAAACAAAATGGCGTCATGAAGTTTGAAGAAGCGCTTATAATAATTTTAGGCTGAAACCGTAATACTAAAAGTCAATACAAAATACATTATATTAAAAAATATATATTACCTGAACATTGTGCGACGTACGCCAACATAAATAACGCCATACATATAGACAGCCTCTTCAACTCCATCGTATTGGCACTTAGGTCACTGGTTTCAAAATTAATAAAAAATATAAAGTTTCAATATATATTAGGCACTTTTTACACTCACTAAAGGCACATCACAATCCACGTCAGGCACTAGATTTTCGTTTATCTGTGGAAGAAAAATAAATATAATTAGTTTTATTTAAATAACGTATTATACCAGTATTTTTTTCATATAAAACCTTTTTAGTGCATTTTGTGTTGAAGTCGGATGACGTAAATTATAATGAAAGATTTAAAAATTTTAGACGTTCGAGTTTGGTTTCTTTTATTTGTAATTTTTATTTACTTAGTGAAGTTGGACGTAGAAAGACGCCTAAACAATATCTTATTTAGCATGACAGATGAGCTAACTGTTATCGCCCACTATGTTAATTTTGTTACTGATGTCGAGTCGCTGAGCTTTTTATACAGCTAAAACAGGTATAGTATGTTTAATAGAGGAAGTATCTCACTTTTTTTATTGGTTCTGTTACTTTTTACATTTCAGGCCTTTTTGTTTTCACATAGGCGCCCCGCAAATTTGGCGCCCCGGGCCATCGCCTCATCTCGCCCCCCTCCTCCTAACACTGGCACTGCATATGATAGCATTCAAATACTATTTTATATTTCAAATTGTGAAAAAAATAAACACTAAGTAACTCAACTAAAATAATAAAAGATTAAGAATAAATAAATTGTATTTACTCGTTTGAAAGGCATTCGAAGAGATATTTATTTGCTTCAATAACGGTAAAGGTCGTAGAGCAATTTCCGGCCATGATAGATATAATATTATCGCCTACTATAATTAGTTCTAAATGCAATTACATTAATTGCAAATGTCATTTACGTTCATTCACTATTTTCATATAATAAATGGAAATAGTCATTTTTTCTACTATTTTACCACGATATACATTTTTCTTTTTTTAATTTTGCATATTTTTTATATACTTTTGACCTATAAAAACTTTTTATTACACTTTTCATAAACTTAAGATTATATAATAATACTTATGAAAATATATATAACATACATTCGAAAGTGCGTTTTGATCAATAAAACAAAACACATTGAGTTTTCTTATACCACGGGTCACAATTCATATTATATCATAGTGTGTTCCTATTTGGGAGCTATAAAGTAGATAAGGGCAGGTCAACTTTCAACAGACGAACAGACGTCACTCACGTGAACGCGATAAAGCACGTTTGTTGCTGAATATGTTGTATCATTGAACCTACATGGCTAAAGGAAAAATTACTCATTTTTATGCCCCATATGTTAGTCTGACTGAAGTATTAAATCTATCATACCAGAGGCCCTAGCCAAGTTGACATTCTACAATCGTAAACGCTAATAGAAAATTAAACAAATGTATGAGAATGACAGCTCTCAACGATAAGTCACGTGGTCATTCTCATACAATTTTTAGTTTTCTATTACCATTTACAGTTGTAGAATATCAAACTGTGGAGATCAGGAAAATTAATATATAAGTTACAATATGAGGTGAGCGCTTTTCTTATTATCGGTTAAACTGTAAGAACTAATGTCAGAAATTAATCTACGCCATTAACTGTAATAAACAATTATCACCATTAGAGATGCACACATTAAAATATGATCCATATCACCGTGAGTCATTTTTCTCGAAGCTACCGGGTACTAATAGATTATCTCTAGCATTTGTCAAAAAGGCAATTAAAAATCTAAGCCCCATCAAAAATCAAACCTTAAATGTTATGACTTTTGTGTCACAAGGATACTTACGAAACACAAAGAAGGTTTCATAATTATTACCTAATCTGTATCGAGCTGTCAGTTGTGTTTGGCATAGATAAAAAAAAATCATCAATAGCATCTTTTAATAACCCATCTATAACGGATGTTCGTACTTACGAGGGGTTAGTATAAAAATAACCATTATTTATTGGACTAGCGGCTTCCTTCCGAGTCTTTGATGTTTCAGATACATCGGAGAACAGAGCTCACCATTTGTAATCTTGTTAGTGAAAAAAAAATATTGTCTGTTGATTCAAATGCTCTTAAATGCTCGTTTTTTAAGATGCAGCGATTTTTTTCTGTCATTCGAACTAGTTTAAACCGGTTTTGACGTAATTGATGACTACTTACCAGAAATATGGAGTTATAATATAAGCTAAGATAGTATAGAATAAATTGCAGGAATTAGTGCTTACGCATAAAAAAATACAAATCTAACATTTATAATTGCCTAGCTTTGCCTCAACTCATTGGGATCTAGGCTAGGCTAGGCTAACAAGTGAATGGACCAGTTGATGGCAAGAAGTCGTATTTATTGATTTTAGTGGAATCCCTTATATAGCCTTATATTGAGCAAACGATGAGAATAATGATGTTATATGTTAAAGGATTGCTGTTTAGTTTTAATAAGGGATGAATCAGTAGTCGAATGAACTTCTACAACCTATTAGTCAAGTCAAAATCAATTTAGAAGAGTCAACCTTATGCTTATCTGCTGTCAAAAAACTACCACGTCCTTGAAAAGAAATACTTTAGAAATGAGAAGAATCAACAAAAAAAAACTCAGACAGATGAGAACACTTACAATCGGATTCATCAAACATTCACAATTGTCCTTCAAGCTATAGATCAGTCTAGGTGTTTCATTTATGTCATCATTTTGTAAATAACAATTTCGTCCACAATCAAAACCGGTTTCCGAACGGTTAAACACATTATTTGAATTAGAGCCTAAACCTGTTTAGTCAAGTTTACGTTGATACTTCAAGTGTAAAACTTAATAACTAAAATCATTAAGTTTCATGTAATTGAACACTTCGTTTTACTGTTATTAACTTGTATCCAATTTGCTGTTGTTACTTCGAGTGTCTATTAAATTTTAATTAATAATTAATCATTCTTTTGACCCTTTATCATGTTTACAGGATCTTTAGTAAACCTATGAGTAATATCGTTGTGAAAACGTCAAGTTTATTTTGGAAAACAGTCGAAAAATCGGACATATTTCTGGTGATTGGTGTAAGAAATATAATATCTATGTCATATACCTCATACATACTTCTAAATATACTAGCTCAAATAATATCCTGTACCTATTTATCCCACAGCTGTAACAAAACAGTTCTCTTAAAGATAAGTGTTCATTTGACTGGACGGCGATATTTTCAATTTGAAATATTGGTCTTTTGAAATAACCTGAGTCAGCTGGATTTCCATTATTTGGCATTTATTTCATATATTTCATTATCTCCGAAATAAACTTTAACCTCACATAAATAAACGTGAACAATAATTAATCGCATACTGAAGTGCCAAGGTTGTGACCAAATGACACATCAGTATTGGCTAATTGGAATGTTGGTCACCAATTTTTAAGAGAATAAAGTTCTTTAAAATAAGATTTATTTTGACAGTTATTTGATATGACCAACGTTGTCCCAAATAAATTGTCCAATCTTAACCTAATATCCTATAAGTAATTAAATAACCCATTGTTGTAATTACTTAAACAACTAACATCGGAGTTAAATAACATTTCATTTGATCAGAGCTAGAGATAGCTCAGTGGCTAGAACGCGTGATTACGAAGGTTGTGGGTTCAAGTCCGAACAAGCTGAAGGTGAACATCAAGAGCCGCAAATGTCTGAGGAAATTCTGGAATATGCTCCAAGCCTTCTATAGTCAAGAGGAGGGGAGTCTTTTGCACAGCAGTGTCGCTAATATCGAGCTATTACTTTTTTTTTTTTACTTTACTTTTTTGGTCAAGTTGCAGTCATCGTTTTAAAGTTATTTTATCTTATTACTTCTTTGTCTAAGTCAAATGTTTCAATTACTATTGTTTCATTTTCAATACATATGTTGAACTGTGGGCTGCAGTTGTAAGGTTTTAGCTTCAGTATTAACCTAGTATTCAATTTAATTATTTTTATTCTACTATTTGATATTACTAACATAAGCCTATCTATTAAGTAAATGGTCCTTGTAATTAAAATAAAGAAATTAGTATAATTGTGAACTTATCATAATAAATATGTCTCTATAATAAGGGGCTGTATGAATCAGGAGCGATTCATATTTTACATACATACGAAATACATAAAAGACAAAGGGTATCTTAAACTGCCCTCATCGCCCGCAAAACGAGCGAAGTAACAGGCTGAACTAGGAAGCAATAAATGAATAGAGAAATCTGATCCTTACACTTATTGTCAATGAAGACCAAAAGTTTGTCTGCAAAAAATTGAAAAAAATGGCTTTGATTCAATTGTAAGATTATGTACACACATACTAACTGCAACACACAATAATGCGCTCGTGAACATATAAATATTGCATAATGCTTTTTGATAGGAAATAGCATAGAATAGAATAGTATCTGAAGTACATCAATAAAAAAAATGTAGCTAAACAATTAACTGGCCAATCAATTTCGCCAACACCACGTGACAAATTCTTCAACCCGAAATATAAAAGGATTCCAAATTATCTAAATTCTAATTCAATTGGAGTCCTCATTTAATAAGATAGATAAACATTAACAGCTCACCAGGTTTGAACAGGCAGACGTCACCAAGGTTAGCTCACCCATTGACCCATAAACACGATAATCATCTAACATTGACACTGTGTTACATTATAACCTCGCGTTAAGTGGCTTGGGTTGACTATTATCATATCCAACGTAACTCTTGAATCCATACGTGTATAAATACTATGTAGAGATACCTACTATTGTATTTTTTACTTGGTGGTAGAGCTTTGTACAAGCTCGTCTGGGTAGGTACCACCCACTCATCAGATATTTTGCTGCAAAACAGTAGTACTGGATGTTGTTGTGTTCCGGTTTGAAGGGTGAGTGAGCCAGTGTAATTACCTACAGACACAAGGGACATAACATCTTAGTTCCCAAGGTTAGTGGCGCATTGGCGATGTAAGCGATGATTAACATCTCTTACACCGCCAATGTCTATGGGCGTTGGTGACCACTTACCATCAGGTGGCCCATATGCTCGTCCACCTTCCTATGCAATAAAAAAACACGAGGTAGCCGGATGAGCAAAACGTCGGCATTGTCAGAAATGTTAACCATCGATGTGAGCATGCAACATTGGATCTTAAGATGTTACGTCCCTTGTGCCTATAGTTACACTGGCTCACTCATCTTCAAAACCACAGCAATACCAAGGACTGCTGTTTTCGGCAGAATATCTGATGAGTGGATGATACCTACCCAGACGAGCTTACACAAAGCCCGACCACCAATAAACATGTTTGTGACATATTTACTAGTATAAGCACTTGCTTCCGTCTGCATCTAGAAACGACGATATTCTCTCTGATTGGACAAATAAATTTAGGTAAATAGCCTCACAGCGTTGGCCTGGAGTAGAGTGAGGGGAGCGATCGCTCTAAGCGCCAGGTAGCAAGGCGCGTGACAAAAATTAATTTGCAGGATGTACATAAGCGTTTCTTTTTCTTAATAAGGTAATATGAACTGATATGCTATTTATGTGATGTAAAAGCGTCGACTAAAGGGCGCTGAAAGACTATCTCGCCTGATCAAGCTATACCCTGATCAAGGTTAACAGCGGCGGCCATGCAGCCTGGTGTTGATGATATGGTATATTCACGTGAAAACTTCTACTAACTGAGATTTTATTTTAAAAAAAACTTGGTATCAGATGCCCTCTGTACCCGCAGATAACTTGTATGTAAAAATTTATAACAATCGGTTAAATAGTTAAGACGTAAAACTGTAACAAACAAACCAATAAACTCACTTTTATTTATAATATTAATAAAAAAAATACTAACAGCTCTTTAGATAGGAATCAATAAATATTCCATGCACTTCAATGAAATATGAACGCATACAATTTATTTAAGTGCAGCAATTACCTTCAAGTATTCGCGGAAAAATCAATAGCTTACTATAAATAAGCTAGTCTCATTGTCTCTCCAGAACTCTTTGTTATATAAATATATAAATATATATATATATATATATATATATATATATATATATATATATATATATATATATATATATATATATACATATTTACAAAGTTTGTTATTAGATTATAATAGATTGAATGAGCCGATTGAAGGTCTGTCGTCCATACGATCAAATTAACGCATACATTCTTGTAAATATTTTCGTAGTTGTAAAATCTTTGCTATCTTATCTTTCAACTCGCATTTTTTTTAAATATGCCTCAACTTATATGACAGATATGAATGTACCCATTACTTTATCTATATAAATAAAATGATAGAGGTCTGCAGTTGTGCGCGCATCACGGAAAAAACTACTGGATAGATTTCAATGAAATTTTCTAAATTTTATTTCTTAGACTCTTGGTCCTTATCAAAAAAAAAAATTGCGATATCTTCATTTAATAAAAAGTTATTAAAGTTTCAAGAAACAACGATTTGTATATGCACTGCGTGTTCAGTGATGTATGTTTAAACAAAGTATATTTTTGCTTGCGATGTTTTTTTGATTGATGTTTTTTTCTTCGTACATAAGAAAACTTTGTTAATATATCAAGCAACGCGAACGAAGTCGCGGGTATCAGCTAGTTTCAATATATTAACGGAGTGACAATCACAATAATTACGTGCGCATTATACACACTAACTCAAAACGCACACATTCAAAAATCAATTATGAACTTTATATCAACACAGCTCTTATTATATCGTTAAGCAGTCAGCTGACATACCTTGACTGGAATAATAGTGGAAAAAAAAATCACTTGTCTTATTGGGCTGTTGTATGTTCATTCAGAATTGCATTTAAGATAATGTTGCTAGCTTTTTGCGATGCAACAGTCATCAATTCAACAACATAATATACTTTATTCAGATATGTAATTCATTTTTTAATCGTAATATTACAAATATATATTAAATGTTTTAATTATCATAATATATTTATATATAAAGACTAATTTCTTTCTGCGTATATACCTACGTGTGTGGGAGGGATTTAATACTTTTATAAATTTGCTCAATCTATACTAATATATAAAGCTGAAGAGTTTGTTTGTTTGATCCGGTTAATCTCAGGAACTACTGGTTCGAATTTAAAAAATCTCTTTGTGTTGTATAGTCCTATTATCGAGGACGGTTCTAGGCTGATTTTTATTCATTATATTTTTATTAATTATTCGCGGATAAAACCGTGGGCAACAGCTAGTACATATACATTAAGACTAACTTCTGCGTATGAACCTACGTCTTTGGGAGAGATTAAATAAACTTTTATTCAGTGAAATAAAATTAACTAAATTTGCTCAATGGCTTATATATAGGAACTTTATATCACAATGTTCGCAGTAATAGATCACTGTACGAGCACTCCTAGAAGTGGAAAACATGATAACAGTTATCGCGAGATAAAATAGACAGCATGACATCAGGCTAAATCTACATACACATATATATATATCATGTATAAAAAGCCAATGTCCTGAATGGCTCGCTATCACATCTTAAACTATTACACATAAAGACTTAAGGTACAAACGAACTGATAAGTTTGTGAGAAATTTTGATTTCAAAGGGGAACGATTTTTTTTCTCTTTGTAATAAAAATAAAAGAAATAAATATGATTGTATAGGTTTTTGGGACTAGAGAGTAGTAAGGTGCGTTGAAAGAATATTAAATTTGGAAATTGTTCTTTTTTTCACTCACTCACCCTTCAAAGCGGAATACAACAATATTAAGTATTGCTGTTTTGCGGCAGAATATCTGATTAGTGTGTAGTAATCTACCCAGACGAGCTTGCACAAAGCTCTGCCACCAAATAAAATCTTCAAGTAAAAAAAATTTACAAATTTTAATTCAAAAAGGCTAAATGTTGCCAGATTATGTTCAAGTGTTACCAACAGCAAATTTGTATCTTAGTATAATATTTTAAATTAATGAACGCTATACTCACAAGCGCACTATTCCCCTCATTATATAAATAAAGTAGCTGTGCCTTGCGGTTTCACCTGCGTATAATTAATGAAAATACAAAGAATAAAAATCTGTCTAGAACCTTCCTCGATAAAAGGACAATACAACACAAAAATATTTTTTAAATTCGAACCAGTAGTTCCTGTGATTAGCCGGATCAAACAAACAAACTCTTCAGCCGTATATATAAGTAGAGATTATACATTTTTAAACTATGCCTGTCCATGTTCTAGTTAATATATATTATGTTATATATATTTTATGCGTCTTGTCTATATGTCTGATTTGAATCAGTTAACGATTAATTCCAACGTGTAATATCCACTGAGCTATTCCAGCACATACAATACGTCTATATATCGTCCCCTAACAATAACACTTAAATTAGATTTCAAAGTCTATAGGTTATATCGTGGGGATCTCCATCGCGCGCCAATAAATAACATATTTCTATACGAGTAGATTTTGTTAAGACCATTGAAAGAATTTATTGCTTCGGCGTTTTAAAAAAATAAAATGAAATTTTCACACAAGTTTTAATATTAGTTCAAAGGAAATTTTATTAGGAGATTTAAGTTTATTGAGAAATTATTATCCATTTTACATATAAAATAATAATATGTACTTTTGATCTTAATCTATTATATTTGAACTTACGTACGTATGTACGTACATAAATATTTCTATAAAATAGGTCGCATCTGATATCTATACTAATATTATAAATGCGAAAGTGACTCTTGTCTGTCTGTTACACTATAACGGCTAAGCCACAGAACCGATTTTGATAAAATTTTACGACAACTAGTTCCTTCCAAATTCAAATACATGTGAATCTTAACCAAAGACTTTCAATTCAAACCCAGGTGTCCCAGCATCGCCGAGCTTACGTGTGCTTACTTTTTTATACAGATAATATATAAACATGTAGGATGTGAAATTCTAACATTTGTACTCGGTAGGTTCGTCCCTCGTTGATTAACCCCGTAAAAAGAAGCCCTCAGAAGGTTCACAGCATAAAAAAATCTTTGAATAAGCTCCAAGCCCTCTCATCAAGACTGGAGGCATTTGCTAAGCAGTAGGACTTTTACTGGCTCTACTTTTACTTTCATAAATAACATTCTAAATTCGTTACGCATTCGAAATTCAAAAATTACAATTTATAAAACATTATATAAAACCTCATTATTTCAACATTTAAAAACAATTTCATCACGATGCCAGCCAGTATTATTTATCTCGATATTTTATATAAATCGAGACATTGATCCGGTAATATAATCCGATTGCCAGCCATCTGGCAATTGAAATTGAATTACAATTGTAATACACAGCCGAATGTTTATTTCAACCTTGGAGAGTGGAGTTTCCAACGCTATTTGTAATGTAATTTAACTCTATATTAGCCAAGAACTCAATTATTATTAAGACAATCTACTTGGATTCTACTTTAAAACAATACTTAAGTAATAGAGTTATGAAATGTGTTTTAATTTAATAAAGTAGGTTTTTAAGTAATAAGAATGAAATCATTGCCTCAAAATATTCCTAATTAAAAAGTAGACACATGGTATTAACAGCTTTTAAATGTCCAACAGCTGTGTAAGAGCTTATTCCGTCACGCTGTTCAAGTCCGGGTTAGTGGATAAACATATGACAGGATTTTGTTTTAGACAGTTTCCGAACGCGATATGAATTATTAAAAAGTTTAAAACACGAAATCTTAATAATGCATTTCCAGATTTGAAACTGTGAACTTCAGTTAAGATTCTATTCACTGAGCCATCTTGGATATTAACGGACTTCGACGTGACAGTGACACAAAAGTTTGCGATAGCGATAATGAGTCACGTTATGGTGTCTCTTTCTCTCATTGTATCTCTCATTCTAATAGAAAGCGAAGGCGTTGTTTGTTCGTCTGACAGTTTGCACGTTGTAGGTAAACCATGAAACGGTTGAAAATAATTTAGCGAGAAATTAAATTTGAAGTTTAATCTGTATAAAAAAAAAACAAAATTTAATTTAAACTCAATTAGAGTAGAATGTATTTTTAAATTAAATTTTAAACAAAAAATAATAAACAATAGATAGTTATATAAATTATTCAAAATCTTCGCTCATTAAAATTAAATAATAGAATAAGATTATTTTAACGAAAATAAAATAAAACTCAATACATTATATAACAAGTATACTTTCATAGACTGTCTATTTTAATATGGTGTCGAAATATTTCTACTTTTTTTTTTTAATCTGTCAAAGATCCTTTCATATGGAGTATAAAAATATAATTATCATGGTCACCACGAAGGCTGTTGACTGGTCGACGCGGTGTGCTAACCATTATTTGAACAACAAATTCACGTTAAACTCAAGGATGTTGATTTTGACATGGTTCAAATGTGTTACGCTAAATCTTTATCAAAACGACTTCTTACCCGAAACTAACAATAAAATTAACATTATACTGAAAAAACTGACGCTTTTTGTCCATCTAGAACGAAACTAATAGTTTTAATTCAAATAATTACTAGTATATGACGTAATCAAAATGGCGGACAGCTATTAACTTTTAAGTCATTTGTTTTTGAGCTTCTATAAAATATATTTAATACTAAATATTATTTCAGAATATATTTATAGTATACAAGGATACAAGTGGTAGGTATTCATGCAAATCATGTTGGTACCACTCATTCATCAGCTTACCTAACTGGTTCAAATAGTGAGTAAAATGGGATTTAAGCTAGGATAGGCTACAGACACAGGAACAGGATACATACACATTAACCCATATCAGAAAATTATTGCCAGTGTATTAAATTGACTCTACTTCATGCATTACCAATATGGCTGAATGTAACCACTCCTTTGCCTAACTACTAAAAAAAACGAACGCACATTACACACTGCCCGTTGTAAGCCTAAAGCCATATGAATAGCTAGTTAATGAATAAAATCAATTCATCTTATAATTATTTCAATCAATACGAGATGAATCGTTTATTTTCTCAAAGAGCTCTCTATCTCGATATCGAGTAATACTGACCTAAGGCTACTGTTTCACAATAACTTTTACCTCGGAATAAGAAATAATGGAAATGCCATAGATACACAACAAACTCTACAAAAAAAATTAAGCGTAAGACTTTATGGGTAAATTGGAATACAGCGTTCTTTAATATGTTTTTTTTTATTGCATAGGAAGGCGGACGTGCATATGGGTCACCTGATGGTATGTGGTCACCAACGCCCATAGACATTGGCATTGTAAGAGATGTTAACCATCTCTTACATCGCCAATGCGCCACCAACCTTGGGAACTAAGATGTTAAGTCCCTTGTGCCTGTAATAACACTGATGCGCTTACCCTTCAAACCGAAACACAACAATACAAAGCACTGCTGTTTTGCGGTAGAATATCTGATGAGAACCTACAAAGACGAGCTTGCACAAAGCTCACATAGTAATTAAATGTAGTCACTGTATGGGATGACACTAGCCCCTAAGGTCTTTATAGTTTAAGGGCAAAGATATATTATAATTTAAAAAAAAAAACTTTAATGGACTTGACAACGCCTCTTAAAGGTTGGTATACTGAAAGTCCAAATCTTTATGGTAATCCTAAAAGTAAAGACACTCGTTAGGACACCATGAACGAGTAGATTGAGGTTTATCACGAACATTATGGGTGGGGCGTGACGAATTACTAACATTGGCCTAGGGCTAGGGGGACAGTGTTCGTTATTTGAATAAATATTATCCGACGACGGTAAGTTGTCAAACTAGATACATTATGCAGCTTTTTTAATTTGGTAGACATTTTCAACGGTTGCATTATACTATAAAAAAAAATTATTGACTAATTTGACAGCTGATTATTACAGACGTTTTTAAATTTTTATTCAATTTTCGAACAAAAATTTATATAAAGATTGTTTATATAATAATCAGTTGAGTAGTTACAACTGGCTGGATAGCATTGTAAATCGTAAATGGACGTTTTTATAATCAACTATTATATTAGTTTAAAATAGTTTACTGATAAAAAGATAAGCCAAATACAGTATTTCAATGTAATTCGCCTTATATACCTATATAGTGGTAATTAATATTTATATAATAAGTATATAAAAGCGCCTTGACTCAATGGGTAGTATATAATACATTTATACTAACGTTTACGCGTTCTGCTTATGAAATAAAATCAAAAACTTTAATCATAGAAGAATGGAGCGGAAATCGAACTATGTACTTTTATGTAAACGACTGTACAATACTATTCGGTCAATCGGCTTCGTGATAACGCGGCATTGACGCAATAAAGATAGCGTATCGATTCCATACACAGTAATCACAACGTGACAATATTACTGAAACGCTCTTATATTAGCAGAAATATTTAATCCTACTGAAAAAACTGACCAGTAAAGGAATATTTGATATTACTATGTCACTTGTGACTTGTGAGTGTATTTGTATTAATAACCAAGATGGCATAATAACTTCAAAAGAATAAACGATTTAAAAAAAAACTAAATTTTACTTAAACTAAGTTCCAAATTCAAAAAGTAGACATTCAAAAAGGAGACAAGTAAGTATTTACAATTACTGTTATTTTTGGAGTCGATGTCAGCCAAGGTGGGCTTATAACTACATACATAGTTAGTTATAGGTGAGATGTGCTTGTGTCGCACGCGCAACTTAACGAGGCGAAAGTCAATTTGTAATGTGTATGTTTTTGTTTATTTTTAATAGATTGCCGTATTATTATTGCTAGGTATATTATAGTGTTTCCTTAGCTGACATCGACTCCAAAAATAACAATAATTGTAAATACATTATCAACTACACAACATATTGATGAGTAGAAAATAGTAAGTTAATTATCAAATTATAGAAGAATACGCAATTATTTTTTTACTTTTTAGTGCATATTAATTTGTTTTTCAAATGAAGTCGGTTTTTGTTTTGTTAAAATTTTTATTTATTTTTCGATTTTTAGTGAATCTGAAGTACACTCACAAATTTCGTAGAATATAGGTAGACCTACTAAACGTGCAGCTCATATGAGACAGCGCCGTTTATATTATTATTTAAATATATTAATCTATAACAGTGAAACGTAAATAAAAATTCATTTTGGTACTTAATTAATAAATATTAATTAATATGGTTAAATGTATGAACATAAATTAACATGTTTTGATTAAATAGATTTAGTTGGTGGGGTGTTGGGCAGCCATAACATAATCAAATAATTATTTCTAGTAATAATTAAATAAACTGTATATTTGAAGATGTTGTGTTATACCATTCTTCACCATAAAATATGACGGAATGTCTGTATATTAAAAAAAAGGGAAGTATCTATATTATCATAACTAATATTATAAATGCGAAAGTAAGTTTGTCTGGACGCTTTCACGCCTAAACCACTAAGCCGATTTAAAAAATTCTTTCACCAATGGAAAGCAACATTATCAGGGAGTAACATAGGCTACATTTTGTCCCCATATTCCCACGGGAACGGGAACTACGTGGGTGAAATCGCAGGAAAAACACTAGTAATCAATATATAAATATACATAAATATAACATGTATATAAGAGTACTTATACGATTATATATATATAAAATTTTCAAAATTGGTCTCAACTTTTAGGAGATGTTTCAAATATGTTTCAATTACAAACATATACATATATACAATGCTTACATGCATAACTCATATTATAAAGAGGAAAGATTTGATTTTTGTTTGATTTTTTATTACGATTTAAATCAAAAACTACTCGACCGATTTTAAAAATTCTTTCACCCTTAGAAAGCTACGTCTTTACCGAGTAATATAGGCTTTATTATATTTTCAAAAACTTATAGATCCCTACTTAAAATGGTGCAATGTAACCCAACGTATTAAACTGTTGCCTATAAAAGTTATTATTTCGCGTGCGCTGCGAAAACTATTGACGGTATATAAAGAAGTGTTTTTTACAATAGTACTATAATTACTTGATCATAACGATGTTATGGTAGGTGAATGATAAATCTAGATAGCCTATAAAAGATTCGGCCGTGTATCGTTAATTTGCTACTAAGAATTGAAGATTTCCGTTACTTTGTCATGGATCCTATAATCAGAATCTAACCAAACTATCATCAAACAACCCTTGAAGTATACTCTTTCCAATAAAAAAAAAATCATCGAAATCGGTTGAATAGATATCGAGTTATTCGTCCATTTGTCGCGCACATACCTCATGCAAATTTACGACTTATATGGTTTTCTCATGGATTCCACTGTCAAACCTGGACCAAAAAAAAATGGGACCCCATGGGAAGCAACTCCTTTCAAATAAAAAAAAATTCATCAAAATCGATTCACCCAGTCAAAAGATATGAGGTAACAAACACAAAAAAAAAAAAAAAAAAAAAAAAAAAAAAAAAAAAAAAAAAAAAAAAAAAAAAAAAAAAAAAAAAAAAAAAAAAACATACAGACGAATTGATAACCTCCTCCTTTTTTTGAAGTCGGTTAAAAATATTTGGTATTACTACGTCACTTGAATGGTGACTGAGCCATTTGGATGAATAGCCGAGGTGGCGCATTGGTTTCAAGTTAAAACTTAAAGTATAAATCCACATTAAACGATTTAAAAATAAATTCAAAATGAGTAATATAAGTTCAAAAATTCAAAACGTAGAACGATTTTAAAAAATCGAATCGAGTAAATAAATGTCTGTTCCAAATTCAAAAAAAAGAACGTGCAACATTTAAAAAATATCTTTTTTAAAACTACGAGTAAAGGAGCTGAGAGGGAAATATTTAAATACAAAATTGAATACTAACGAGATGCTGTATAATACGTAACAGTCATTCAGATAGTTTGCATAAATGCAAATATTAAGCAGGTTGTTTAAATTCAGCTTTATAAATAAAAAGTGAGAGAAAAAATATAAGGCTTATAAGTCAAGTTTTTGCTGCAAATTAGCGTCAGAAAAACAAACAGTCATGTAAATTAATTTTTTTTACTATAATTTTAATTGCATTCAAGATATGTTTTGATAACGGATTACTTTCTACGAAGCGTTATTCAAAATCGTCCCAATAAAAGACGTTTCCTAAGTTTTGAAGTTGTCTGTGATGTACTGGTACTCTTATAAAAATGATGTCAACGACACGTTAGTAACTATATAGCTATTCATTGCTCATATATTTATAAATATTTATTAAACATATGAACAAGACATCAGTGTTTAAATTTCTTAAAATTTGTTTTAGCAAAATATTCGTAAGATAAATAATATTCTTAATTAGGTTTATTTACGTACAATAATGTATTGTTCTCTATCACATATTTTTTTAAATTAAAACAATTAACATATAAAGCAAAACTTATATTACTTGGTGGTAGAGCTTTGTGCAGGCTCGTCTGGGTAGGTACCACCCACTCATCAGATATTCTACCGGAAAACAGCAGTACTTGGTACTGTTGTGTTCCGGTTTGAAGGGTGAGTGAGCCAGTGTAATTACAGGTACAGGGACATAATATCTTAGTTCCCAAGGTTGGTGGCGCATTGGCGATGTGAGCGATGGTTAACATCTCTTACAACGTCAATGTCTATGGGCATTGTTGACCACTTACCATCAGGTGGCCCATATGCTCGTCCGCCTTCCTATGCTATAAAAATAAAAAAAATAAAAAAATAACATCTTAGTTCCCAAGGTTGGTGGCGCATTGGCGATGTAAGCGACGGTTAACATCTCTTACAACGCCAATGTCTATGGGCGTTGGTGACCACTTACCATCAGGTGGCCCATATGCTCGTCCCTTCCTGTGTAATAAAAAAAAATAATACTATGTTCTGAATAGATATTTTTTTACTCTGTATTTAAAGTTGGAAACATATCAATCAATTTTATATTTTTTGTGTTGACGCTACTTCATCTCGTTTTACCGGTACGAGTGGTTATGGTAATGCCCTCTGAATGAGGCATCCGATTCTCTTTGAACTCGCTAAAATTGTTAAACGTCCACAGGAAGTATTGGACAAGTTTTTTTGTAAATAACATCGAGTGATGTAGGTCGAATCGATTAAATGATGAGTTTTTTTTCTTAATATTTCTTTAAAATATGAATGAAAGATAAGCTTATAATGCTATGAATGAAATTATTAAATTGATAATCGATATTATTCTTAAGAATTGTATTCGTTTTAAACGTAAATCGTACCAAATATTTGTCGGTACCTATATATTTTTTATCTATGCTTGATATTTGTTTTTTTTTTAAGATTAAGCAATAGTCTTTGTTTTGCTTTTAGGCATATTAATAATAATAACGTATACGTTAATTATATTAATTGTAAAATATATTTTGATGTCTTACTATTTTATGTAATTTATATATATTTCCAATAAATTCTTATCTCGTTACATCTGCTAGTCGATAGATCGTCAAGGGCGAACTAATCAGATGAGAATAGGTCAATTGGCCTCCTACAGTGTAACAATTATACGATTATTACTCGATTATCGTTATCATTCGATACTATCTACTATCAAAAGTGAATAATATTGTTTAAATTCGGAAACAGAAAGTCTTATTATCTGGTAGTAGAAGAATATTTAATAACGCAACTCAATCTGTCAGTGTCAATAGAAACGTCAATTGATTTTGACATTTCATCTCTCTTGACCATCGCTCGCTGGCTGCCGTGTTTGTTTTCTATCTTCTATTAAAACCTACAGGTATTTGGGTTATATGGTATAATTATTGATATAAACTGTACTAATAGTCGTAATCCACTGGGATGATGGTGGTCCATTGACCCAAATATAATGAATGCAGGATATGAATTATAAATACTGTTGAAGAAAATTTTTTTATAGATTAGGTAGGCGGACGAGCAAATTATGACATTGGCATTTTAAGAAATATTAACCCTCGCTTACATCGCCAATGCGCCACCAACCTTGGTAACTAAGATGTTATATCCCTTGTGCCTGTAGTTACTGGCTCACTCGCCCTTCAAACCGGAACACTACATTACCAAGTACTGCTGTTTTGCGGTAGAATATCTGATTTTAAACCGCAATCATTTGTTAACATTCATGTGTCCTTACAAATAGGCCATCTCTTAATCAAAATCACGTTTTGCCCCTATTGAACTACAAATTTTTAATGAATATACCTGATTATTTAACTAATAATATATTAAAACGCCTTCAAAAGTCGTTCAACCGTTACGAAACTTTTTGGTGTGTACTTCAGTTAGCTCACGATAGCATTAACCGTTATTTGACACAATTAACTTTTAATCTTGTTTGCATTTTAGAATTTAGTACAAAAAGCCTACTGAAATCCAGGCAGTAGACTTAAGACAATTATTACACATATGTATACTAAACCTTACTCTAAACTTTTTAAACTAGACTAGACTCTCTTATACCAATGTGGAAGAGGTTGACGTGCTACAACGCCACCTACATTAATCTCTTACAGTATGTCAAATCACTTGATTCGAATTTCAAAATTATTCGAA
The DNA here is from genome assembly GCA_963151315.1 of Nymphalis c-album. Taxonomy (NCBI): domain Eukaryota; kingdom Metazoa; phylum Arthropoda; class Insecta; order Lepidoptera; family Nymphalidae; genus Nymphalis; species Nymphalis c-album. Next base: position 1,765,416 of record OY720612.1, read on the forward strand.
TCTTAAATTCGACATTTTTACAATCCGTGTTTATTTGTGTGTGTGAGTTTGTTGCCTTACCTGATTGGTTTATCGTCCTAAGACACATTAGTCGTAAGTCAATATCAGAACGTGTATCCTTCATACCTTTCTGTTCTGACGATTAAAATCGTTCTCGGCAATTACTTGGTAACGATTACAATACAATGTCGGTATGTCTGTCATTACCTTTTTTACTTGAGGCGGGAAAGTGAATTTTTGCAAGTGAAGTTTCACTCCATATAGCCTTTAACCTAGAATATTTTGTTTATTGTACCGGTTTTTGTTGAAATTATATTATTTTAAATTTGTTGATAACTATTATCAAAATGACTTACGATAAATGAAGGTTGCTATACGATTTTTGATCATAACAACATCACTCTTGTCTCTAGTTTTAATTTTAATTAATATTAAAAATAAATTCAAATCATCGATAAATAAATCGTTTGTTACAGCTCTATTAGCATTGCGGACAAAATTAAGTGTTTGAAAACAATAGCCTATTAAATCTGGATCGAACTGGAAAAATCTAGATTTCATACTGGAAATTACTACATATGAACATAAATAGAAACGACTAAAATAAATTTCTTATAAACTAATTTGAAAGTATAAAAACAGTGTTACAAGTTTTATAAATTGAAATGCAAATTATCTGTACATTTAAATACGCATATTAATGATGCTTCAACCAGGAATATAGCGTCAGACAATAATATCATTTCGAAAAGTTCCATACAAGATAGCTTGACTCAGAATTGTTCAATTGTCATCATGACAGTTCTGTCATGGCGCCCAAAGAGATTTTAGATCATAAAACAAATGGATAGTTTTTTTATATAATTAAAATATATCTATGTATACATTCAAGCTGGTCAAATCATCGTGTTACAGAAACAAATCGAACGTGCACCACCGGCTAGGAATATAGTCTGTCGAGACAAACCAACCAACTAGTTACTAGGTACTTAATCTTTGAAACTAGGTATCATGTCGCACTAAACTTTTTTTTTTCTTAAGGAACGCAAAGGCGTAACTTGTACAGCTAGTAATTTTATAGTGTTTATAACGTTGTGTTATTTAAGTGACGATAATATTTATTATGTAAGTCCATATATTCTAATCGGTTAAACAAAGCATTGCAAAACATCTGGTTTATGTCAACAATTTATACAGATTACACACTAAATATACTCACATATTATTTAATTTTATAATCATTATTATCAATATTATAATAATAAAACAAACATTACACATAACAATACGATAACTACTAAAATAAAAATATATCATTTACTTATGTATATAATCATTGTCATAGCCTTGGCGTATTTTTTTTAATTTATTGCACGAAGGTATATCAACTTACAGGCAAATGTGTAACGTACGACTTGTAAGGGTCACCGCCAAGTAAAAGATATACAAGGTTATTTTTAACGACCCAGCAACCTCTCAGGACTAAATAGCTAACATCAGTAACAACTTTTGTTCTACGCCCCGCCCACGTTCTAAGAACCATCTATGAACATCTTGTATCTTATAAAAAATAGATAATCATTGCTAAATTAATTTAAAAAAAAAGCTACATTGTGTTCAATATATTTGAAAAAGGAACGGAAATTAAATTAAGTAAAAGGACTATCAATCAATTGCTAAATTTATTTAAAAAAAAAAGAAAAGTGTTTGTTGTTTTTTGTATTTGAAAATGGAACGTAATTGCACTTTACTTTAACTATCAATCGTATTTACTTACATTTGTGATATGAGAGTGAAGGACCGTTGTCGTGACTTGAACGATTAGCTCACTGACAACATTATATTAGTGAATCGTGTAATACAGATTTGCAAATAAGTTAGAAAATACACGACTGATAAAAATGGCATTCCGAAAGTTAAATACAAGTTAAATACAAGTTGAATATTAGGTACTTCTCGTTGGTCTAGTGGCTTGATATAAGGCCGCAGACTCGATGGTCCTGGGTCCAATTCCCAGGTCGGGCCAATAAATAGTTATTGGGGTTTTCCGTCAGAAAATTCTCAGTAGCAGCCCGGAGTCTGGAAGTTTTTACACTCCCGTGCCTCGGAAAGCACGTTAAGCCGTTGGTCCTGCGCCTGAACTCTTTCCGGTCATGTCGGATTGCCGTCTCATCGGATTATGAGAGCTAAAGAATAGAGAGTGCACCTGTGTTTGCGCACACACTTGTGCACTATAATATCTCCTGCGTAGTTGGCTAATCTCTCTTGAGTTTGGCCGCCGTGGCCGAAATCGGTCTGGAGGACCTTATTACTTTTAATTTGGACAAAATAGTATTACACTTATCTAATGACCAAACTTCTTGATTCTCAAACGTAAAATGAAATACAAGAATTATAACCAAGCAAAGTAGCACAGCTTGCATGGTTTATTAATATGAATATATCACAACCGTGGGACATAAAAGCTTTTAACCTTGAAATTCAATATGAAAACGATTTTAGCAAACAAGGGTTGAAAACAATGGTAAATGACAAAAAAATATAAAGGTGTCAAAATTAAATAGAGGGGAAGATGGGACCTTGAAAAAAGGGGTCCCATTATGATTAGAATTTGAATAATAATAATTATTGCTTAATCATTCATGAGATAACGTGGTCTTTCATACTTAAGGGTAATTTCACGTATTGTTATTTTATAGGATCAAAAGCGGACGTGAATTTACTATAGATTTATTATCTACAGTACAAAGTTTAAAACCGAAAGATAAAGCATGGCTAATTAAAAAATTGGATTTGAATAGTATTTTTTTATATTAAATTTCTTTAACCGCGGGATTTGTAAATTAATCAATTGAACAATTGTTTAATTTGCGATATAATTTATGTAAAGTTAAATTATGTTGACTGAATATAAGATATAATGCGTTTTAAGATATATATATATATATATATATATGCATTACGATTAAAAAAAATATTTTTTTTAATGTGTACGTGTATACACGGCATTACAGTTTCAAAGTTTTTTTCTTGTTGACTTTTAGACTAAGTTCTTTCATAGACTATTATAGTCTGGTTAGTTAAGTTAGTTCAACGCTACAAAGTTGTTATTTTAATTGTATTATAGATATCGTTGTTATTTAAAACCTATCTATCTTTTACAATTAAGTGAGATTCTGTAAGAACTCACTAAATAACTTACCCGTGAAAACTTGACTGACTCATAGTGAAATTCTATTTTGATGCTAGTATTCTTGAAAGGTCCATTTCGCATATCCCTTTCAGAAAATTAACGACCGTTTTCTGCGGTGAGTTACAAGTTTGTTCTTACAAAATAGGCCCTATTAGGTCTTTAAAAAAGTTCTTATTACTATTGAAATACTTAAATAAGTCTAACAAACTAAATTAAAATATATGATTTCAGTGTTGCTAGATATATTTATGCGTACGTGAATAAGATCACGTGAAAACGTAAATCCGATATTCAATCAAATTTATCGGATGCGTAAAATTATCTATAAAATATACTAAATCCTAAAATGTCACAATTTAAGATTGTATATATGTAATAATATTTATACTAAAAACAAAAGTAGTACCTATCATTTAATATTAAAAAATAACAAAACCTCTTTTAATAAAAAACTCTTTAGTCATTTTTTATATCTATAAAAAAAAAACATGCAAATACATGCGACCATATTACGCAATTAGCAGATTATGTGCATTTATTTGCATAATTCCTCGCCTTGACATTCAATATTACTCAAGTTCTATGAGTAATAGCGTCATTGTTTCTTTTATTAACTAACCAAACACCATAATTCAATATTTCTCACGATGGTGAACAAACAGACAAACGCATTATTATTTATATGATGAACATTAAAGATAAAGTAAATTAACAAAACTTAAACGCATTTAAAAACCATTCCGCCATTTAATGTCAAAGTGACATTTAGGTGTATTTTTTTGACAAATTTAAAAAAGTTTTTTTTTAATGTTTACGTAATACTTATTAAAATAACACTGATCTAGTGCTCTTATTCCCAAAATATATGTCAATCATAATCGTACGCAGACGTTTTTGAGTAATCGTTACTTATCGCAATCTCTTGATAAGTAATAGATTGACTATGGAAATCAATTTGTGAGTTACATACAGTACATTAATAACGGTAGGTCTTCGTTCTATTTACATTCGCCTTATTATTAATCAAAAACTTTCCTTAACTAAAAATAATTCTTTCTACAAAGCTTATATAATTATTATTACAAACAATATTTTTTTGTTGATAGTTATATTAAATATGCATAAAGAAATTATTGACTAAAAAATACACCTGCACCGTATCAAAAAGGGTACATTCATAATTTAATCATCTGTGCCGCCCACGGACGCAAAAAGGAGGATGTAATTTGGCTGCAAGATTATTTCTTTTGCCTGCTTTGGGAATAGGAATAGGTAAATATAAAAATAATAAATTAAAAATTTATTTCTATTATTCCGATATCTTTTGAAAGGGATATTTTCTTTTAACTCAAAAGTAAATTAGTCCGTAGTATTTTTTGTACTGTTAAATGAAATAAGAAGTTTAGTCGATGTTTCTAAATATACGTAAGCCTTTTTAAATTAATGTAGATTGTAGATAAGGACACGTCATTTCAATTAATAATTCATGCTAAATTTATTTATTATAAAAAATGTTCTTAAAATATCTACGTATATTATATATTAAAATATTATAATTTACTCAGCAACCTTATCTGTGTGGGGATTTAATTAGTTTATTTTTTGAAGTTATACTTCTTTAGCCGCGATAGTAAAATTTTACGTTGAACGGAAATGACGTAAAAAAATGACTATGAATTTCGTTGCCGTGAATATAATATATTACATAGTATTTTTATCATGTAGGTAGGTTAGGGAAGAGAATAGGGGCCACCCGATGGTAAGTGGTCATCAACGGCCATAGACATTGTAAGAAATGTTAACCGTTGCTTACATATGCCAATGCGCCACCAACCTTGGGAACTAAGATGTTATGTCCCTTGTGCCTGTAATTACACAGGCTCGCTACCCTTCAAACCGGAACACAACATTACAAAGTACTGCTGTTTTGCGGCAGAATATCTGATGAGTGGGCTGTACCTACCCCGACGAGCTTGCACAAAGCTCTACCACCAAGTAACTACCATCACAATTACACCCTTCAAACTTGAACCGTACAATACCAGGTACTGCTGTTTTGCGATAGTATGTTTAAAGAAGTAAACCGAAAGTAAATTTCTTTACAGTTAACTACATAAGTAAATAAGTAACTACACGCATTATTTTTTATAAATTATTAATAAAGTATATAGTATAGTATTTTTAATATATAATCTAGACTCATAAACATAACGCACTTAAGAACACTTATGAACCACCTTTTGAACTTCCATAAATAAATATATAAACGTCAATATTATTACTGCCTATCAAATATATATAAAGACAACAAGCTAAATAACTTTTAGTGCCAGTTAATAATATAATTCTTAATTAAACTTGATAATCTTAATCGTAAGTTAAAAACGCACCGACACATAGCATACTAGTCGGACTGCGCCATATGGTATATAACCTAGGTTATATAGACATATAATAAAAGTTTAACGACTTTTAGTCAGCTACAATTTTCAAAAGATCATGAGAATGCTATCAATATGGAGCTTAAGAAAATTAATTACGTTTTCTTCCGAGTCTATTGCTATAAACTTTATAAAAAAAAGTGAAAACATCGCGAGAGAAATTGTCAAAAAATACATTAAAAACTTCAAAAATCTGAAGACCACGTGGACGAATTTCCGAATCTACTAAAAGTATATTACACTCGGCGTCAAAAAAATCGCACCTTTTGAAATTTTGACTTCAAGCGAATAATACTCCTAACTTATTTATTGTACCCTACCAAAATTAATATCATTTGAAAGCACAATTAATACACTTTAAAAACGCGTATCGTTCTTTTCTGTAAAAACGATAATCACGAAACGTTAGGGTCTTTAAAAAAAAAGTGCTGAAAAGCTCATTAGAGGACTCACTACTTGTGCCACCTTGGACACGAATAAAAGGGGAGGTAAAAATTAATTATGGGTCATTACCTATCCAGACATCACAGAAGTCACACCTGAACAGCTCCAGAAAGAAAAAAACCCTGAAAAATGGATACCACGGCAGAAGAAGCAGCTCAAGTGGTAGCACTACTGCAATCAGGACTACGCCAAGTTGATATTGCTCGACAACTCAACATAAGCCGTTTCCAGGTGAAACGAGTATCCCAGCGGTTCCAGGAGACTAGAGGCTACATCAGGAAGCATGGATCCGGAAGACGACGTTGCACTTCCGACAGAGACGACCGCTATATTGTGTCGACGTATTTGCGTAACCGATTCTCCAACGCTGTTGAGCTGCAACAGCAGCTCCGAACAGCTCGGAGGACGTCGGTGAGCGTCTCCACAATAAAAAGAAGGCTGCGAGAGAAGAAAATCCAGGCCCGTAGGGCTGCTACTGGCCCCAAATTGACAGCAGAGCATAGGCGAGTCAGACTTCAGTTTGCCCGAGACCACGTGGATTGGACGTTTGACCAATGGAAGTCTGTCCTCGTCTCCGACGAGACTAGGGTATGCCTTTTCTGCAATGATAGGCGTAGAAGAGTGTACATGAGGCAGGGGAACGGTACTCACAGGCCTGCTTTGAAGAAACCGTCAGCTACAGAGCAGGATCCTGCATGTTCTGGGGCGGAATTTCAATCCAAGGAAAACCCGAACTTGTGTGCGTCTCCTGCATTGTAGGTGCACGTGGCCAGGGGTCCCTGACTGCTCATCGGTACATCACAGAGATACTGGAGGACCATGTGGTCCCGTATGCTAGTTTTGTCGGGCCTGAATTCACATTCATGCACGACAACGCCCGCTCCCATAAGGCAATCATTGTTCGGGACTACCTGAATCAGGTTGGGATCCCCGTGATGCAGTGGCCAGCGAGAAGTCCTGACCTGAATCCCATAGAGCACCTTTGGGATGATCTGAAACGCCGGGTGCGGTCTCGTGATACTGCCCGTGCCACCCTTGAACAGCTTCGGGACACCGTCGTCGAGGAGTGGAGTGACATTCCTCAAGAACGCATTGTGACGTTGGTGAGGTCAATGAAGGATCGCATGGAGGCTGTAATTAGGGCTAAGGGAGGTAACACTAGGTTCTAAGTTTAGTTTTAAGAATTAGTTTTACTGTATTTTTTTATTTTGTTTGGTTTTTAGATTAATTAAATTAAGTAATTTTGGCGTGAATAAATGTTTTTCCTTTTTTCATGATAAATGTTTTTTATTTGTAATCACTTTCAGTTTTATTATTTAAAGGATTTAATAACCTTTAAAATGAGGCCCCACACTTATACCTTACAATAGACAAAATAGGGTTTATAGTTGCTTGAAGTCAAAATACCAAAAGGTGCGATTTTTTTGACGCTGAGTTTATTTTATGATACTTCGCGTATCACACTCAGTTTTTTTTTTTAATAATTATATCAGTAGATATAAAGAATTATTTATCTGTACAAGGAAAATCTTTAAAAGGATTGACTCTATAGAATAAATTTCATAGGTTACTTTTTTTAAATATTACAGGCATAAGTTTGACTTAGTTAAGTCTTTAGGTGACACGTTCAGTTACACGACACATAAAACATTTAAATACATATATAATTCAATGTACCATAGATAACTAAAAAAATTTTAACAGTTTCATATCTTAAAACGAATTTCCTTTCTTAACCGGCTATACAATTTAATCAAAACCAAAATTAATTCAAAAGCATTCTTGTTTTTTTTTTAAATCAATAAGCCGCACACTTGTGAACAGTTATCAGATGGAAAATAAAATTGGATGACTAGATAGCATCTTAGTGGTCAAACAAATATAGATTTTTTCAGGCTAACGATAAAACAACTTTCACACAGAAATCACGGCTTATCGCGATCTAAAATAAATATCTAGATATTTTTAGGTCATCAATAAAATGCTGAAAAGACATTCTTACCAGATAAAACGATAAACAGAAACAATATTTTTTTTTTTACTTTCGTAGGAAAAATGAATATCTGTATTCCTTAGATTAACTCAAGACTTACTAAACAGTGCCTATTTTTTTAAATAAAATCGCAAGTGTCTTATAAGTGCGTTTTTCAAGTTTTTCAATTATATTAGAAGGTTATTCAAAGATATAATTTATAGGTTGAATATATTATGGTATGTCTGCCATAAAAATATTTTATTACTATAGCATTTCATTGTAAGTAATAAACCATCTCTGGCCATAAAATATTTTCGTACGCAGCCGCTGCATCTATTCTAAAATAATTTCTTACCGCACCGAAGTTATTTTCGTTTTCGCAATAAAACCAACTCAAACTATATATCTAAACATCCAACACAAAATGCACAGATAAACTATAACACATCACTAGACACAAAAAAAATAAAAGAAATAAAAAAAAGGTTTTATATCTTCACGAATTTTTCTTATTTAAAATTCGAACGCATTTATAACTTTTTTAATTTAAAGGTTGGCGGGCACCTACCGGGCGGTTGTCACACGACTGTTCCGCCGCGCTCGCAAACAGAACTGAGACTACTTTCAAACTCCCGATTTCCGACGCTTTACTTTCTGAGCGTTCCGAATATACTGTATAGCATCTCACAGTACATTGTTACTGTGTGGGTACGATTAGTGTAGGACGATAGCTGTATCGATAGATAATATCGATAGCTATATAGCTTCGTTAGTACACATAGAACATATCAGCGTGTTTTATGACATTTTAAATGTAATAATAGATAAATGCATTTTTATCAATAGCACATTATAATAATGTTGTAACGATTATAACAACAACGTAGTAAATAATATTATGCTATGTTTTTAAAATATTTGTTGAATGTTATATAAAAAATAACTATATTAAAACACAAGTTCTTATTACTAGGTTATACTGTGGTGCTGAGTCACGTTTGACTTGTATAGTTTCGACTTAATCAACTGGCTGTCCGACTCAAGAGTTGACGCGACCACTCTTATTAAGAAGCTGATTTATTGATTTATTTTGTATATGACAACCTTTTAACGTAGATTATATAGAACTATTGGAGACAGTACGAGCACCAATAATTTAAACTTTTTAAATAGTATTTGAACTTACACAATGATTTATTAATGACAATAAAATGCTTCTAATGACGACGATGTCCAGGCAATGGAGACTAGCTGACTAAGCTGGATATATTATAGCGCACAAATGTGTACGCAACCACAACTGATAGTCAACCGCATCTAGACTTTGATATTTTAAGAATTATACATCTCTTACATCGCCAATACACCACTAGCTTTGGGAATTAAGATGTTATGTACCTTAGTTTCACTCGAATGAAGATATACTTTTACTTGGTGGTAGAGCTTTGTGCAAGCTCGTCTGGGTAGGTACCACCCACTCATCAGATATTCTACCGCAAAACAGCTGTACTTGGTATTGCTGTGTTCCGGTTTGAAGGGTGAGTGAGCCAGTGTAATTACAGGCACAAGGGACATAACATCTTAGTTCCCAAGGTTGGTGGCGCATTGGCGATGTAAGCGATGGTAACATCTCTTACAATGCCAATGTCTATGGGCGTTGGTGACCACTTACCATCAGGTAGCCCATATGCTCGTCCGCCTTCCTATGCAATAAAATATATATATATATATATACAGTAGACTATGCGATGTGTGTTACCCACAGGTTATCTAGGCTTGTACAAAGTTTCGGAGCATCACGGTAGCATGCGTAAGCGATCCCGTGGCACTTCTCGTTAACACGGGAAGGGTACCGCTCGTTTTTAGTGGGTATTCCGATGTTCGGGTACGCACTCGATGTCTTGAACACCGGCGAGCCCCACATACCCGCCCACTGGGAAACGCGTAATGTTCCAGCATTAAAAAAAAAGGATTGTGCAAAGTCCGATCACCTAGTAAACATTTGAATTTATAGTCTATCATTGATGATATATACATAAATAGGTATATAATAGAATTCATATAACTTTATAATGCTATAATTATTTGAAGGCATGATGAATTAAAATTATATATTGCGTCCCTTGCTTAATTTCTAAATAGTTTTTATTGTTTATCGTCAGTACGTCACTACGTGTCCATTTTTATTTTTCTTCGAATGATAAAATTACGTACTATATTTTAATTTACGTGTGTCTGTTTGATATTTCAGTTACCCAAAGTGTTTTGTTTCGTAATTGATAATATTACTAACTCTCTTCGAAATGACCATTATGAAATAATGTATTATTCTTACAAGTAAATTTATTCATTTATTTATTTTATTTTTAATTAAAATAAAATTAAACAAACATATATGTTTGTACTAAGCTATAGTTTTTTGTTATTAGTCGATGAAGACTATAACAATAAAATTATAAAAAATATCGACAAATAATCCTCCCATCACTGTTCTGGAACATTATCCCATAATACACATACAAATTTGCTGAACACACACACATACACACAGAGTAACTAGAGCTTTAAAGCTTCAGACGTTTACTAATGCAATTTCAAACGTAACACCATGTCATAAAGTGTTAAATTCCTTGTATGTCCGTAAAAGTAGGTGACGTATGACTTCAGTCTACAGATTACAGCAATTTTTATTGTCTTGTGCGTTATCGTATAACTTTTATATAGGCTATCTCTTTTGTAAGATGAGTAACATTTATCTTGTAAGATTTCGTTGAAAACAAAACTTATTTAATAGGTGTCTGCAAGTTTTTTGAACCTGTAATTGTTTTGAAGTGAAAACTTCTTTAGCGGCGTTGTGCACTTTTTTGTGACGGGTAAAAAATGTTAAACTCGCGTCAGGTCACGTGACCCTGATTGAAAATTCGTAAGACGGAAATTGCTGGCACTCCCGGAGTGCAACCCGTTGTTTTTTTTAATCTGTGAGCAATTTGTGTGTGTTCAATTCAAGCAGACTTTTACCATTCTATCGTAATTTTACAATCAATTAAACCTAAATTTATCACGACTGCGGAATTTATCTTCCGTAAAAAAAATGTCTAGACACTTAAAAATACTCTTTTACACATCCTTACTAATAGTATAATGCGAATGTAAGTTTGTTTGTTACGCTTTATAACAACTAAAGTCTAAACTAACCATCATGAACTATTTGGATACAAGTTGTAAATGACACAGAAAAGTTCGTATCTATCACCCACTTGCACTATTTGATGATTTTTTTTTATTGCATAGGAAAACGGACGAGCATATGGGCCACCTGATGGTAAGTGGTCACCAACGCCCATAGACATTGGCATTGTAAGAGATGTTAACCAACACTTACAAAACAAACGCGCCACCAACCTTGGGAACTAAGATGTAATGTCCCGTCTGCCTGGAATTACACTGGCTCAATCACCCTTCAAACCGGAACACAACAGTACCAAGTACTGCTGTTTTGCGGTAGAATATCTGATGAATGGGTGGTACCTACCCAGACGAGCGAAAATATGAACGTAGTCCGAACTTATTATAGCTAAACCTCTTTTATTACTATTAAATCTATTCAATACATTATTGTTATGTAATCGAGAGGCGGACGAGCAAATGGGACTTCTTATGGTAAGTGGACCTATAACCAATAAACATTGGCGATGTAAGAATTAATGACCATTCCCTACATCGCCAATGCACCACCAACCTTGGGAACTGAGATGCTATGTCCCATGTGCCTGTAATTACATATCATATTTACTCTGAAACGCGCATATATTCAACTAGCTGTACCCCACGGTTTCATCCGCGTATAATTAATAAATATATAATGAATAAAAATTTACCTAGAACCTTCCTTGATAAAAGGGCTATACAAAACAAAAACAATTTTTAAATTCGAACCAGTAGTTTCTGAGATTAGCCGGATTACAACAACTTCTTCAGCTTTATATATGTTAATATGAGCGAACGATGGTTGGCAATGCACTGGTTTATTATTATTATATTATAGATTATATATCTAAATTATAATGCCACCCTATACACATACACAACAATATAATAGTATAGATTTTAAATCACTGAACATGTAACAAGTTTTATTTCAAGTACAATGAGACACGTTATAAATATAGAAATGAAGGGTTCATAAATAAAGCTTAAAAGTTGGATTTAAATGTCCCTTAACTTACAACGGGTGATATATCTTAAATAAAGTAACATAGACACGAGACGAATTGTGAGAATGATTTATATATTAACAGATTATACACAGCATGCGTTTTAATGATTAATTTTTTTATTATTTTTTTTGGCTAATCTCTCTTGAGATTGGCCGCCATGACCGAAAACGATCTGGAGGACTCTAATAGATAAGAGATATTAATTAATAAATGAATATATAGATGATAAATTCGACGAGCCGGTTGGCGTGGTTGGTAAGACACTTGCCTTACATGCCGCATGTCGTGGGATCGATTCCCACCCAGGACAGACATTTGTGTGCATGAACTAGATGTTCATGATGTTTGTCCTGAGTCTGGGTGTAATTATCTATATAAGAATGTATTTACAAAAAAAAAGTAGTAAGTAGTATATCAGTTGTCTGGTTTCCATAGTACAAGCTCTGCTTAGTTTGCGATCAGATGGCCGTGTGTGAATAATGTCCCAGGATATATTTATTTATAAAATGCGTGGAGTATTATTCGTTGAATCGAACGAACGAATACTGATTTAAATGCCGATTTTCTACTAGGAACTACACTATGAACTGGCGGCGCTCCTTTATATATACAAAGAGCTCTTATAAGCCTAATTTAATTAAGAATATTTCGATTTAGTTCGATTTAATGCCAAGCATTATCATCGGTAGCACATTGGACACTTTGGCGTCAATCTACGCATTTAATATATCACTCATCACTCATCAGCAACACTATCGCAAAACAGCAGTACTTGGTACTGTTGTGTTCCGGTTTGAAGGGTGAGTGCGCCAGTGTAATTACAGTCACAAGGGACATAACATCTTAGTTCCCCAGGTTGGTGGCGCAATGGCGATGTAAGCGATGGTTAACATCTCTTACAATGCCATTGTCTATGGGCGTTGGTGACCACTTACCATCAGGTGGCCCATATGCTCGTATATGCCTCCCATATGCCTTCCTATGAAATAAAAAATAATAATAATAATAACATCGCGTAATATATGTAAACATTACATAAACGTAATCAATAAAACGAAACCGAAATTTTAATCAAATTATATTCGAAAAAAAATATTTAAATCTGACAACACCAATTAATCTCTTTACATAATATTTTATTAATAAATTTAAATGTTTAATTTATTATATATAAAAAAGTTTGTTTCATGGCCATGTCAATTAAAATGACATAAAATAACATTCAATTCTAATTATTCACTGATAAAATCGAAATAACATGAAATATTATAAAAAGCAAATTCGTAAGAGTCAAATTTACTCGATTTGATAGCAATCAGTAACAGATCAGGAAGTCTTCGAGAAGTTTTTTTTACAAACATTCCTTTTTTAAAAACGGCGTCATTTCATATACACACACACACACACGTACACGTACCTTTCATATTATATGAATCATTAAAAAAAATAGTAAATTATTTAATCTAAGAAAATGTTCTACTGTATTTGTTTTTTTTTTAATATTTTTAATAACAAGGATAAATATTTGTACGTCTAGACATACTAGGAAAACGGTTAATCTGTGAAAAATATCTCGCCTAATAAAAATTAATGTAGACTGTTAAGATTATATTTGAAACAGAAAAGGAGTAATAAAATATATTAAATGTATTGCGATATATCGAAGGTCTTTAATTTCTTTTTGCTTGATAGTTTTAATTTTAAAGAAATCTTCTGTTTTTTAAATGTGTCAACACTCTCCATGTTTAAATATGAACAATTTTTTTTTAATAAATAATTTAATGTGCCAATGTCTAATACTATCCTAATATCACAGCGGCATTATATATTTTTTTCTTTTTAATTGTCAGGGTACACTGTCAAGTTAGGATATAAACATACTTCACCCGTTAACTTAAAATGTAACCTCTTCATGTGATTTTCTGAAGAGCACTATAACCTATTCTTGTAGGAGTAGGATTGTCGGTAAACAGACCATAGATTTACAAATTGCACGGACTTTCTAATTGTTCATCTGTATTTTGCACTATAAACAGTTCTTGATTTTTTTAATTTATTTAATGGTATCGCGTTAATTGATATCGGTGACCTATCGGTGATATAATATCAGTTTAATTCGGTGTCAAAGTTGTTTATTTGGGTTTTATCCTCTTATAGGCTATATGTCATACAATGCAAGTCTTATTACATGACCTTAATTACTAATCTTAATGATTTTTCGTTGTGCCAACAGGGCACAGATTATTGACTGTGTCATGTAGAATGGATGTGATATGGAACAGATTGACCGTTGGAACACTACGTAGATTAGAACTTCAAGTCGACGGGTTATATGACGTATTTTGTCAATTTTAGTTGACATGATTTGTATTACGATAAGTTCAGGAACATACCGTAGTTCGGGAACATGTAATAATAGTGCGACTATACAGTTAATCATTATAATTATATTCGCGGCCATTAACTCAATTTTTTAACTGGATTTTTACATAGGATATATGTTTTAAAGAAGGAACTAAATTAGTTAAAAAGCAGGATAATATAATTTATACTTATATATAAATTCGAGAGTAACTATATTTTTGTTACGCTTTCAGAGCTAAACGATTTTGATGAAACAAAATGAAATAAGTTTTATACAGACACTTGGTGGTAGAGCTTTGTGCAGGCTCGTCTGGGTAGGTACCACCCACTCATCAGATATTCTACCGCAAAACAGCAGTACTTGGTACTGTTGTGTTCCGGTTTGAAGGGTGAGTGAGCCAGTGTAATTACAGGCACAAGGGACATAACATCTTAGTTCCCAAGGTTGGTGGCGCATTGGCGATGTAAGCGATGGTTAACATCTTTTACAATGCCAATGTCTATGGGCGTTGGTGACCACTTACCATCAGGTGGCCCATATGCTCGTCCGCCTTCCTATGTAATAAAAAAAAAAAAAAAAAAAAAAAGACAAAATCCTCCCGTAAGCAGGCAGAATTTTTACTTTTTTTTAATCTTTATTTATTTAAGGGAAAGCAAAGAGTTACATTATACATTTTGTTGACAATGACTTGGTTTTTAGAAAAAAAATAACAATAATGCAACCCACAACACTATACACAATCTTTTTTGTCAATGTATACTAATATTATTCCCAATAATATTTTTTCTACTATATTATGACTTAGTACCTAAAAGGAAAACCCAGGAGTTCTTAAAATCTAGACCACAATGACTGAAGAGCTTAAATCGGGTTGCTTATGAATGAACACATCTGCGGTTGTGGTCTCAATTGTTTTACAAGAATATTTTCTTAAATTAAATAAATAGTCATGATGTAAATTACTTTTTAAAATTGAAAATAATGCATTATATATTTGTGAACAACATGTTTTTGTAGACATTACTAACAATTCTCACTCAGCTTATATTTCATTAGAATGGAAATAAACTAAGAGTCATTCATTCGTTCGTCGACAAAAGAACGAGGATCGAATTCTAGTTTCTTTTTAACACAGTCTTATTTAGCTATATATATTAATGTAAATTAATCCAATTTTTGATTGGACGCAGAAAAACGGTCGTAAGTATTCAGAAAGTGATATGCGACATTGACCACAATTATCGTAATATTTTAAGAACACACGGATCAAAATAGTATATCATCATAAGTCAGTTGTTAATATTTTACCGGTGAGTAATGAAGTAAGTTCTTTCAGAAGAGCATCTAGTATAATATTCACCTTTCGTTACAATCGCATGACATCAATAAATGACTCACGATGGTGACCCTAGGATCGTAGGATCTAAGGTCGTGGTGAATCATTTATGTATTAGAAATGTAAAATCCGGATTTAAATGATATATTTATTACTTTGTTGTTTGTATGTAGATAGTACAGGTTAACTGGGGAATCCCCATTAATAAAATATACGTCACTAAATTACAGTCTCTTACATAATTACAAAATTACAAAACTCTTTCTTTACAAACATCTTGAACTACATTCTTGTCCGGTGTTTCGTGTAATTGGTTGCAGATCCCGAGCCCTATGATGGAACGCTTTATAAATTTTTCCAAGAACCTATAAAGTAATTATTTTTATACAATAGATTTCCTTTCAAGTACACTGCCCTGTAAGACCTGGGTAAAAATTTTAATCATTAATCAGACCACCCTGAGGAGCCAGCCGGGATGGCCTCGCCTCGCGTTGCTTTATGCATTATCAAGGTGCGTGGGGGGCTATACCACTATCAAATGTAAAGGAGAACTCTACCGAGCCCACAAAAACTCTACAAGCGCAGCATACCACAATAGCGGGTTACTTGGTGGTAGAGCTTTGTGCAAGCTCGTCTGAGTAGGTACCACCCACTTATCCGATATTCTACCGCAAAAAAGCAGTTCTTTGTATTGTTGTGGTCCGGTTTGAAGGGTGAGTGAGCCAGTGTAATTACAGGCACAAGAGATATAAAGTTTGGTTCCGGAGATTGGTAGCGCATTGGCGATGTAAGCAGTGGTTAACATTTTTTACAATTCCATTGTCTATGGGCGTTGGAGACCACATACCATCAGGTGGCCCGTATGCTCGTCCACCTATCTATAAAAAAACAAAGTACTTCATTGAAAGTCTGTCCAATCCATTGAAATATACTGAATGACTAATCCTTAAAAGTAAAAATATTTCCACGGTGATGAAGACATTGTATCACAGACTATGTAATATTTATTTATAAGATGCAATATTATTTGTATGCATTACATATATAAATAAAGTGCAATGTTTCCGAGAATAATTGTGAGTTTGTTTGTTCTACATTGTAAGACTGATTATTTTGTTGTCATTTAGTTGTAAACATTTATTATAAGCTGATAGTTGATAGCTAATGTCTAATTAATCTTAAAAAATAAAACATTTTTAATGACTAGTTTGACTCTGATAAATGATCTATAGTCATCTTAGAACTAAATTTAATAGAATTTCATTATTAGATGTTTCAATAATATACCCCATTCCAACCGGAGTAGGATTAATGGTAAACATGTGTTTTTTTTAATTGTTCTGCTGTATTTTGCAATATAAACAGTTCTTGATACATTTACCTTTAATTATAATACAACACTATGCCTCTGGTTATAACCACATTAATTTAACTTTCGAAGTACCGATTAGACATTCGCGGCCATTGAAGGCGCCATCTTTATGCGTATAGTGAATATCATAGGTTATTCTACATGCAATGATATTGCATTAATTCGGTGTCAAAGTTGTTTATTTGGGGTTTGTCCTCTTGTGGTTGGAATAGGCTATAAACTGTTTCTGGACGACAATTCATATAGGTACCTTTATGAGTAACGCCAAACATGATATAAGTAACATAAATGAAGTCATCAATAGCTAAAATCTAAATATTATTTATTAAATAGGTAGTACTATTAGGTACTCGTAAATACATGAATCATATACTACGACTTGATCGTAATGTAATTTTTTTTATGTAAGAGGGGAGCAAAGGAGCAGTAGGCTTACCTGTAGGAAAATGGACCACCGCCCATGGACATCTGCATCAACCAAAAAGAATCAACAAGACTATCAGATACTCTTTTTCTCAAAATGAATATATACCCTATTCCAATCGAAAAAGGATTAAAGTTAAACAAACTTTAGATTTTCACATTTCTTGCGATGTAGAATACGCTACAAACAGTTCTTGAGTAATATACTTTTAATTATAATATAATAACTACTATTTCATCTAACTAGTTGTAACCACTTGACTTCCATAGCTCCGTTTTTTTTAAATTTATTGTTATTCATTTTTAAAAAAGCAAAGCTTAGTAGTCAGTGGTATGTGGCACATATTCATAGATAGAAAAAAAAGCAAAATTACCCGCCATTTTGCTAGACGGTCGCCATATTGTCTATTTAACAATGACGCATATAAAATACAATATTATTGAAGTTGAAAATGATACTGCATTTCCTACATTTAATTCTGGTAATGTTATCTCTTGTGACCTTACTGCAATTAACATTACAATCAGCCACGAATACAGACCATTAATAAAAAATTTAGACTACTATTTTTTATCTGTATTTTGTACAAGAATGTTTGTTTGTTGTGTTTACTTTGCCAGCGGTACAGAAGAGGACACGGTACCACGGCACGGTACGGAAGCCGCAAGTAACTAAAATTAATGATTACTAGTTATAACTTACATTACATACATTTGCTTGAACACTAATAAAACTTTGTCTAAAAGTCTGAAAAGACTTACAATCAAAATATTTTTTTATCTTTTAATTAAATAAAAATATAAAAAATAAACGTCTTTTTTAATTGAGAACTTAAATGTATATTTTTTATTAATTTCTGTGCTAAACAATACCTCTTGGTATAATGACAAGAACGCAGCATAATCTTCTGAATCGCAATTCCGAAATCGCTATCCAAAAGAAAATTAAAATATTATATTATTTGTTAAGTGATGATTAAATGAAGCCAGTAAAAGCTTACTCGAAATAAGTTATTTATTAATTTCCTATTTTACAACCCAAATATTTAAAAAAAAACATCCTAGTATAAGCCTCAAATGATCAGTATCTATCGCGAAAATGAAGCTTTAAATTTCGTAGATCTGTTATAAAACCAAGTATTGCGCAACATAAGATGCGCTGTATATTATGGTAATGTCGTGTATGATCTAATTACATTGACTCCGGTGACCTCAACATTCATTAAAACGTTTCATTCATATTTCCATATCGCATTGTGTGGTATTGTTCAATTATTGTTGTTTTTATGACGCTTTTGAAATAACTAGTTGATTAACGCTGTTTTACTCGAACCTTGTCTGGTCGGAGCTTAACCTCTGAGAATCGTGGATTTTATACAATGAATATATTATACAAAGTAGTGTACCTACAACGATTTAAAAAACATGACAGGTACGGGATGGATGCGGTCTGCCCAAGATCGGGATGGTTGGTGTTCTATGGGGAAGGCTTTCGTCCAGCAGGATGGCAAAAGGCTGATAAATCTCCGAAATATTTCAGAAAACACAAAATCCATAAAATTTGATGAGAATAAAAATCATTAAATGTTTTGATTTTCTTCGTTATTCGGAAAATAAATACCAATTTAAGGAAATATAAAAAAATATATATATCCAAAATATTACTCCCCGCCTTATTGCCTCCAGAGGTGACTGGAGGGCTGGTTCATTTTTCGCCCAGAGAATCGGAATTGCGATTCAAAAGGGAAATGCTGCTAGCATTCTTGCCACCATCCCACGCGGTCACGACTTGTCTAGTAATTATTTTAATTTTTATTTGTATTTATTTAAGGTTTGAATGTAAATAAATATGTATAACTTAAGAAAATAATTATAAAGCTGAAGAGACACGTGTGAAATCAAGGAAAATAACAACAGGAAAATATTATTTATTTATTATCAATTAGAAAAAGTTATAATAACGCCGGCACTTCATTGATGTTTAAATGTGCAAATGATTACCAAAATTGTATGACAATTCGTACTTCATGTATGCTAAAAGGATCACGTACAAACAATATGGCGCCAATAATTGTAATTGATATGATTATTTAGACATAGGAACTAGACTATATAAAGAATCACTATTTTGGACTTCCACTCTACGATCTATCATGAAATATATGATATTTGAATTTGCAGTGATAGAATTATTACTTACGAGGAAAACATTTTAATAAGAAGCCAAAAATAAGACTTTATGCACATGTGTACGTGTCTGTGTGTGTGTGTGCGCGCGTGTGCGTGTGTGTGATCCGTAATACTTGTGAGCGTCTTTTTATATTGATAAACTAATCGATCAACTAATAATACTGTAATAAGAATAAGTTCCTCCAGACCGATTTCGGCCACGGCGGCCAATCTCAAGAGAGATTAGCCAACTGCGCAGGAGATATTATAGTGCACAAGTGTGTGCGCAAACACAGGTGCACTCTGTTTTCCTTAGCTCTCATAATCCGATGGGACGGCAATCCGACACGACCGAAAAGAGTTCAGGCACAGGACCAACGGCTTAACGTGCTTTCCGAGGCACGTGAGTGTACACACTTCCAACTTCCAGACTCCGGGCTGCTACTGAGAATTTTCTGACAGAAAACCCCAATAACTATTTATTGGCCCGATCTGGGAATTGAACCCAGAACCACCGAGGCTGCGGCCTTATATCAAGCCACTAGACCAACGAGGCAGTCAAAATAATACTGTAATGATAGGGTGAATGGTAGGTTAATTTCTCTAATACTGACGGTATCGCTATATATACTAGCACTTTACTATATTGGCTCGCTTCATAATTCAGAATTGCTAAATACAAATTACCATATTTCTTCATTCAAAAACAAAGGATTTTAATACAAACTTTCATCCCTTTTATAACTACCTTAGGGGTAAGCAAGCTCTTAGGGCGCCAGTCCCAGTAGTTTAGGTTGTACGTTGATATGTCAGTGACTAAGTCAGTCTTTTGCATACATAGACATTTATACTTAGACTAATACGCCTTATCTATTAATTTGTTAATTATATTTCGACATAAGCTTTTAAGTTTTTTAATAGGTATTCCATAAAAGGAACCGCTGACGAAATTAGCAGACATAAAGATACTTCTGAATTATATTACACGAATACCTGTATTTGAAGTCGGTAAACTAAACATTTATATGGATTGAACATTATATATTTTATTTGCGTTTTATTCTTGCGCCATAAATGTTAAAACATTTTTTATAAAAAAAATCTTAAATCTGTGTAAAATAGATCAAAACGTACTGTAGTCCTTTGATGATATATTTCGTGTTTATATATAAAACAGTAATTCGTGGTAAATCTTTGTACAAGCCCACCCTAAGTAAGTACCATAACATACATAAATGAAAGTAACATTGTCCTAAAAGCAATTGACAAACATATTTAGCTTTTAAAGATATCAGCTTTCATTTTATTGACATTTGCAAAAAAAATGTATTCTTAACAATCTTCGACCAAATGTATTAATTCATTGTGCCAGATTATATTTAAAAAAAAAAACAAGAAAATCGCGTCATCGCTCGTCATAGGAGAGGAATATTACGTTTTTGGCGCGAAGTTCGAACACACAATTATTTTGTCAAATAATATAATTTTCGTATTAGTTCGTTTTGTTAGCATTTAAACTAATTAATGGTATTGTTATTTGCTCATCATTAATTATAAAGTCATTTTCACTTCTGGTTTGTAAAAGTATTGTAATCTGTAAACCCTTTAACATTAAAACCGTTTGATGAGGTTTCATTTCAAATACATCAAAGAGCCCTTAATAAAAACTCAATGCCTCTTATTATAAAAAAAAGTCCACAGACTATAAATAAACTCGTTCTCAACTTCCATATCAGTTCAAATTCTTATTTAAAAAAAATAAACTATTACTAGGTTAAGACATTTTTGCTTCAAAATCAAAACGGTAAAAACATTTTCTATGTTAACCTAATAACACCTTCCTTGTGCTACATAATAAAAATGGCGCCTAAATCCATATTGACGTGTTTTACGATTGATTTATTACTTACCAAACAATGGACAGTGTACTTATTATGTAGAACGTGGCTTGGGGGCGCCAAGTCAGCTTTCTTGCCTAGAAAAAGAAATCAAGAAATTTTAGGAATGTTTAATCTTTTTATTCATCGGCTACTTGGTCTTCCAAATTAAACGACCTCAAAACAGGACATCGACAACTTGCTACATCTGAAATGGAGTTTAGGACACCTATTTCAGACTCTACCTTACAATATCAAGAAATTGTGTTCCTGCAGACGCCTATAGTTATGGAGCTCTCAACATCATTCAAAATATATTTTTTAACATTTTAAAGCCATTTTTTATGTCTGCGCTCTCTGTCATTCAAGCCCAAAGTTCGTTCATGAATCCCTATGCATATGCATATACATTGGCATATGCAAAGTCATGCATGGTTTTAAATCCGCTTGTCCTAGCATGAAATCCCTAAGGGACAGTAAAGTTATATAAAAAAATACATTACGACTTGGCCACAGCATCCCTACTATCTTAGAACCAAATGGTTTGTTCGGGAATAATTTTATGTGGCCTGACAGAATAACAAACTACTAACTATTTTAATCAGGAACGCGGGCTGCACTGAATATTTTTTAATAAAATATAAAAACAAATTGTTCCATTTTTAAGTGTCATCCTTCCATTCAGGTCGTCTATTTTCATGCCAAATAAACCTAGACCGCTTTGATGTCTAAGAAAGTAACGTGATTTGGCTTCCTCGGTGATGTCACGAAACGATCGATGAATTAGCAAAAAGTGTAGAGCGACCATAATAAACTGCCAGTGGATACTTTTTTTATATTTTACCATTTCCTGTTACGTGATTCGTTTTATAACGACGTTAATTTCAGTTATTTCCTAATATCCTAATATTAAAAGTTTTGTTTCGTAATTGTTACTATATTTCGTATTTTGTATAAATACTCATTTTTAAAGTGATACAACTAATAAAGCTCTGCCTAAGCCTATAATACAAACGAAAAAAAAACGTGACCAAAAATGTGTTTTAGGAATTCGAAATAAATCAAACATTACGGTCATGAAACAGATTAAAAAAACTTCATAAATATTTGAGATAGCAATAATAAAACCTTAAATAGGCTATTAAAATAAATAGTCATCTGTTTTAACTTAATCATCGCTATAAAATGGTGACACCATGATCTGACTCACACGAGTTACACATTTAGCGCTCTAAACACGCAACGCATTTTTGGACCAACGTCCCGTACGTGAACGTGACGAAAATACTAATCAAGAAATCATTCTAATTACAAATTGTAGTATCGATCGACTATGTAGGTACATCACTACTGCCATCATATTATCACCGTACAAAGTTATTGATTCATTCATTCATTATTTTATTCACAGAAAACTAACATTTGATCAATCAAATAAAAATATCAAAATTGTACCTGTTGTTATTACAGGCACATCAGATATTCTTTGCGAGCAATCGTGTCGGCGATGCTCCGCAGGTAATCGCCGTGGAGAACCTGCTTCTGGGCGTCATGGTCGGCCTTTCCAAAGCCCCGACTTAAAAGATAGGGCGTAACCCTGTGGACGTGTGAGGTGGGAATCTCACATATTCTATTTCAGTAGACCCTGAGGAGGACGGCATCCAGAATGGCATTGCGTTGCTATAAGCACGCACGCACTTGGGCGTGGGGGGGGTCCCCCCCATTTGCCCACTGAGGAGAACTCCGCCGAGCCACGAGTGGAGCACCACACATGGATCACGGATGCATTATGTCAAGACAATCCCGCAGCCTCTCCGATCCGTTCCGGAGAAGGCCACAGTAGTTTTAGTGGGTAAGAATCTCACATAACCGGGTTCCCCTCTGCAATGGAGCTGAGTACCTCTGAAGGTATCCACTGCGTGAAAAATAATAATAATAAAGGCACAACATAGTCATAACATCATATGTGTGACAGTTTCATTAGTGATTTATATTTTTTTCAATGCCATAGTCTAAGGACTAAGATGGTGACTTTCTTTCCTTATAGGCCGAATAGGCTACAGAGGCTAAATTACAGACATTAAAAATTCAAAAACATTTTCATAGTACGTCACGAAAAAAAGCGGTATGTTCATTCCGATTATTAAAAGTTTCAGGAAGTACGGGGGCGGCAATCTTTTAACGACTATCAAAATGAATATAATTTATAAAAATAATGCTAGATTTCAGACATCGTTTTACTTACAATCTGTATCTATTCTCTAAATCTATTGAAAACACGTCAAAAAAAAAGAAAAAAAAAAGAGTGTGTGTACTTATGTACACGCGTTAGATGTTATACTTGTTTGGCGTATGGAAAAATAAAATAACTAAAATGCAGTAGTGATTAACGATAAATATTAAAATTGATAAAAAATATTTTATTTAAATAAAAAATACTAGAATATACAACTTGAAATAGTTATCGATTTTCATGCCACCTAGAACTAACTTCACGATGTAGAATTGCAGGTGTCGGTGTGCGCGCGCATCGTAAACATTCACGCTCATCAGTTTTCTCCATCGCGCCAAAAGAAGTATAACTTCAAAAAAAGTCATTCTCAAAACTTACCTTGGTTATAATATATAGTTATTTTATCTTAAAGCTTTAGGTGGTCTCTGCAATCCATTTTGTTTAATCTTCATTTCAATGTGGGAGGTACATCTATGTTAACGTGACAGTAAGTTTTGTATTCTCTCAATATTTACATGAGTACACATGAGCGCAGTGCAGTTGTGAAGGTGTATCGAGTAGGGCTTACTATGATAATTCATCCTAAAAAAATGTGGCCATTTATCTAATCTCATAATGGTATTACAGTTCTAGTAGTAAATACATAATATGTAACTTTTATTTGAAACATCTATTGGTACGCTTTGGCGGTAAGGCTGCCCCGCATGCCGTTACGGCATCGGGGATACAAACGAGTATTGCTAATGACACGATTTTTGCTATCCTTTTCTCTATCTGCCACCGCTCTCTCATGTGTGTACGCGACTGTTATTTATACATGTGTGTATACAATTTATTCACGAAACTATATTTTTATTTATTTTATTCTATATTTTTCTATAAATCATAAATTATTTAAGTAATATTAAATTATATGTTATATATGAATCTTTCCTTTAAATTTCTTAACTTGTTTTGTTTAAAAGGATGAGAGATTAATGGAATAACAATATAGCAAAATTAAAAAAAGTTAAGTTTTAAGCATTCAAAAAGTTTTTCTTAATAAATATTTTCAAATTGATGCAGCATACTTCGATTTTAAAAAAGCGTTTGATTTAGTAGATAACGATGTACTGCTCAAAAAGTTAGCATCAGTTGGGTTCACCCCACATCTACTTACCTCTTTTGCCAGTTATATGAAAGACAGACAGCAACATGTGGAATACAGGGGGCATAAGTCCGAACCATATTTTACAAGATCCGGTGTAAATCAGGGAAGCAATCTGGGACCTTTGCAGTTTATTTTAATGATCAATGATCTGCCAAACGTGGTGAAGGAGGCGAAATGTTTGCTTTTTGCGGACGATCTTAAGTTATCTCTCACAATCAACCAACCCAGTGACTATGAGAGGTTGCAAAGAGATATAGATAGAGTAGTGAAATGGAGCAAAGAAAATCGGTTGCAATTTAATACAAAAATGTGCGGTGATTACCTTCTCTCGCGCACATGTTCCCGTTCTTGGCGACTACGCTATTGACGGGGTGCAGATGTTGAGACTGTCAAAGGTTAGGGATTTGGGCGTTAATTTTACGACTGAGCTAACGTTTCGTAATCACATAATAAAATGCTGCAAAACGGCATTTAGAAATTTAGGCTTCATGTTACGTACAGTTCATGGCTTCACAAATATGAGTGCTGTAATCGCCTTGTATAACGCTTTGGTTAGGAGCCACTTAGAAGGTAATGCAGTCATTTGGGCTCCACATGAAGCTAAATATAGTGTCATGTTGGAGCGTGTTCAGAATAAATTTGCTAGGTACTTGTACATGAAGCTGTATGGGGTGTATCCTTACTATCCATTGACATACCCAGCATTGTTTGTTCTGGGCATGGTAGGGTACAATGAGCTAAGGGTAAGGAGAGAGCTTGCGCTCGTTATTTATGTGTTTAAGGTATTAAAGAGTTGTTTTACTAGGAGCGCAAAGTTTTGATTTCCATTTTGTCTTAACAAGTCATTAATGAATTACCTACTCACGTCAAATTAATTTTGAAAAACCTCGAAATCCGTGCAAAGTTAGGGCATTTTACGGTACTAAATATTATAGAAGCCAATTATATTTATATGTATATAAACTAATTAAAATTGCCGTAAATGTTTAATTACCATAATTAAATAATTAAGTTTCAATAATTTGAAAGGTAGCGCTGGTTTGACAGATGCATTCAATGTTGTGACGTTTGACATCATCTGTCAGACGATTTGTTTTCATATTATATGTCGGCATGTAAAATTCAAAATCAAATAGACTTTGCACCTTCATAAATTGTGTTTTCGTTCAGTTGTTTTTATTAAGTATTCTTTATTTAAAAATTCATATAACATTCTTAACACAATGTCACTGGCAGCGAAGTCATCAGTTTTCGTGAATTCCGTCAAATTAGCACCCGGTAAGTTAATATTTGGGAAACATTGTTATGTATTGTTCGATATTCGAAATAGTTTTTTTAAATCGTTTAAACGTCGTTAAGTAATTTGGTTTTATAATATTCACAACATTAAGGTTCCTTACAATCTCTTTAATGAAACTATTTTTAAATAGAGATTTAAACAAACTTTTTTTACATTAATTTAGTTTTTATGTGAAAGTGAGTGAAAAATGGCTAGATAAAATCTGATACATTTTCTTGGAACACAATTTTAAATATAATTAATAATCACAATTACAGGAATCTTATCAAGATTGTATTCATCTAAAATAGAGGTGCCACAATTTGAGACATTAGCAGTAACTGTACCTAAGAAAAATGTCTTCCATGTTGAAATGAATCGTCCAAAGCAGTTGAATACTTTTAACAAAGTAATGTGGAAGTAAGTATTCTTTTTTTAAACTTCATAAAAAGGAGGTTTTATGTGACATTATTTTTTTATTTTATCTTTATTTTTTACTGTGAAACAATATGAATTAACTATAAGTTGATTGCACACTATGTCCAATTGATGTTCCTGCCTGAGAAGGCCACCTTTACACACTTTATGTACTAACCTGGTCTTTTATACATATAGTGTTTGTAAATTGTGTGCAAGAAAAACAATAAATATATAAACCTATGCTTTTATTTTATGTCTGTGTAATTTTATTTGATATTTTTTTCCCTTCAGAGAGTTCTATGACTGCTTCATGTCTTTAAATGACAATCCTGAATGCAGAGTTATTGTGTTGTCTGGAAAAGGCAAACACTTTACAGCAGGTAAGATAATTTTATTATATAAAAAAAAGCTATATAATTTATATAAAAGATGATATTAAATATTAATATAGATATATATTAAAGATGGAAACGGTCAACTTTAACAATATCAGGATAACCGGTGATTGTTTTGTCCATTACAGGCATTGACTTTAATAGTCTTCTCGAAGAAGCAAGCAAAGCTGAAGAATTTGATGATGTAGCGAGAAAAGCTCGTATTTTGCAAACATTAATCACTTATTGTCAAGTAAGATATACCCTAACAATTTCTATTCATTGTAGAATAATAATAATTCTTAGTGAGGTAGGACTGTAGTTATTCGTCTCATTTTAATAAACCTCCTTTTATTGACAAGTATTAGTAATTATTTTTTAAATTATGTAATTAATATACCTCGAAAAAAAATATCTTTCATATATTTTCAAGACTTTTATTTTTTGCTATCTATAAAACATGGTCCTGTAACTAAAAAATTGTAATCATTATCATTATTAATTCAAATACGGGTATCCCATTTAGTAATGGCCTTACTAATAAATATGTTGAAATAATGCTGTCTTCTTTTTCAAATGACAAATCAATAATGAAAGAAAGAGAAAAAAAATTTAACCAAACAATCTAACGACATTTCAAAATAAGAACATGTTGTACAGTATCCAAATAGTAAAGATAAAGGATAAAAAAAAACAATTTTTTTTTCAGGATGGAATGTCAGCTTTGGAAGATTGTGTAAAGCCAGTGTTATCTGTGGTGCATAACGCTTGCATCGGCGCTGGAGTGGATCTCATCACAGCTGCTGATATGAGGTAACTTGAGCATACATTTTCAATAATATTTTGTAATAATATTCTGTCAAATGAAAAAGTCTCCTATTCAGAGAACATTGTGGATTAGTAGGTATATATTAATTTACTCTATTATACTGTATAGTTCAAATGTTCGATGCTGCCTTTATCACTTGAGATGGTAATAGTTTGAATTTAGAACAAGTGTATCTTAACTATAAATTACCAACTAACTCAATAGTAAAGGAAATCACTGTAAGGATATCCAAAGATTCAATAGTTCGTCAATTGTATAACCAAAGCACATTAGAACACTATAAACAAGCTCCTAATGGACTTCTCATGAGGTAAGACTTGTTTGCCCAGCATTATGACACATAAGCCTGTGACTATTATTTATATACATAGTATTAAATTGTATGCAAGATTACACATCAATAGATTGTGTGGAACTGACTGATAAAATTAATAGAAAAAGAATTATGAATTGATTTAAAAATTATAGTGCCAAAAAATTCATCCAAAATATTACTCCCCGCCTTATTGCCTCCACTGGTGACAGGAGGGCTGGTTCATTTTTCGCCCAGAGAATCGGAATTGCGATTCAAAGGGGAAATGCTGCTAGCATTCTTGCCACCATTCCACGCGGTCACGACTTGTATAATTATTAATTGTAATTAAAAAAAAATGAATTGATTTTAATAAAATTCCAGATACTGCACAGAAGATGCGTGGTTCCAGGTGAAAGAAGTTGACCTCGGTCTGGCGGCAGATGTGGGATCCTTACAACGACTGCCCAAGGTAATATTGAATACTAGCTGCTTCATGCAACTTCAGCTGAGTTTAAATGTTACTGCTTCAATTTTATCTTATAGTCTTACCTTTCTCAATATTCGAATAGATATATATTTAATGACGACTGATGGCTCTTTGTTAGAGTTAGATATATATTTATAGATCAGAAACTACTGGTTCGAATTTAAAAATTATTTTTGTGTTGTATAGTCTTTTTATCGAGGAAGGTTCTAGGCTTATTTGTATTAATTATTAATTATACGCGGGTGAAACCGCGGGGCACAGCTAGTTATATATATATATATAGATAAGCTAAAGTCTAAATCTGCCTTTAGTCCTCTTGTGGTTGGAACGGAGCTATTAGCAAATTGCACAGATTATTAAAACTTAAAGGTTTGTTTCTCTTTATTCCTTCGATGAGAATAGCTGGCTCTAGCTATAATAATAACACCCTGGGATAATATTGGCACAAGGCCATCTGATCCCAAGCTAATCAGAGCTTGTACTATTTAAACCAGACAACTGATATATGTACTTGCATATTATACTACTTTTCTTAAGGAAATAAATACTTATATAAATAATCACACGCTTACTCAGGACAAACAGACATGTAATGTTTGTCCTGGGTGGAAATCGAACCCACGACCTGCGGAGTGAAAGGCAAAGACCTTACCAACCACGCCAACCGGCTCGTCAACTATCATTTAGCTTTTGACGTGACAACGTCTAATAAATTGATGAACGCTGGCTGCATGCACGAAAAAGGATGACTCATTGTCCCGTTACGCTGATTGTACGCTTGCGCCGCATCTACTCGTATCTGTTATGACGTTGTCACGTTAAACTATCGTCCGTAAACCGACTTTACAGACAACCATTTTTTTTTGCTATCGGTACATAGACGGGTAAATGAGCCACTTAATGGTAAGTGGTTACCACCGCCCTTAGACGTAGCAAATGCGCTACCAACCTTGGGAACGATGTTGTCCCTTGTGCCGGTAATTACACTGGCTCACTCACCCTTCAAACCGTAACAGAACAATACTAAGGTGTCCTAATAAACTCCAGCATTATATTGTTAAAATCAAATTCTGTTTTCAGTAATTATACAATTATATTTATTCCAGAATTGTCCTAAGTTCATAATTATTCATAGACCATGCCAATACGGTATTTTTTTTATATATCAGTCAAGCCACTTATATCCTTCACGTTCCCTCCGTCATGCCAGTGTCATGTCAATCGATGTACAAAGCCTCTGCTTAGATCTTCGCAGCTATCGCTTACGGCTCGCCTCGACGCGACGTCGCGCGTACATATACAATATTATTGTATATGTCGACCCAGGTTGTAGACACTATTCTTATATAACACACAGACACTTTATAATTTCAATGCAAGATGTGCACCGGGCAACTGATGTCGAAAGAATGAATGCTCGCTTAGTCGAGCGCTGCTTTTTATAGGGTTTTAGTGGTGGGTAGTTGATAATTGTACGTGCTGCTTTTAAAACAAGACGGCGGTGCCGTCATATACTATATTTGTAAAGACTAGTGATCCTCTTTGGTCCAAGTGTATATGAACTTTTAAATTGTCGCGTTTTTTTCTTTAGGACTGTTTGATAGTTCCCATCATTATCTTATATATACCCTATTCCAATGGGAATAGAAATAAATGTAAACAAACCGTAGATTTGCAAATTGCATGCGATTGTCAAATCGTTCTGCATTATTATGCACTGTAAACAGTTCTTGATTAATTTACCCTTATTCATAATACAACACTATTCCAATTAACTAGTTATAACCACGTTAATTTAACTTCCAAAGTTCCGAATACAACTTCGCGGACATTGAAAACGCCATCTTTTCGCGTATCCATAGTGAATGTCATAGATTATTCAAGATGTCGACCAATGACATCGCGTCAATTGATATCGATGACCAATGATATCGCATTAATACGGTGTCAGATTTGTTTATTTGGGTTTATTCCTGTTGTGGTTGGAAAAGGCTATACATCTTATATATTACTTAAACGATTTACCCAGGCTTTATAGTGGTTTTTGTTTGTTAATATATTTATTGCACTCAAACTGTCATAAACTAACACTTATCCCCTTTTTTTCAAAGCTGGTATAACACATCGGTATCATAGCTGGCTGGTATCCCCCACGTGGACAGTGGAAGGTGCGCCTCGAATATAGGGATACAGACTAAAAAAACCAGCGGTACACTATCCGTCTTAACGAGGAGCGCCATGGGATCGCTTATGCACGCTACAGTCACACCTGACATCCGCCCCCCCCGGACTTCCGGTTGAAATTTTAATAATATACCTCAATATGAAGTATATTATATTTGTTTTAGGTTATTGGCAATACATCAACAGTGAGGGAGCTCTGCTTCACAGCGAGGAAGCTGGAGTCCAAAGAGGCGTTGGAACTTGGTCTGGTCAGCAAAGTGTTCCCAGACAAAGACACGTAAGATTATATTTAACTCTTATACTCTGGGTTCCTTCAAACGAGGCGTGATGACGCATCTTGCGGGCGAGGCAGGGACGGCTAGTGCAAAACATTCTTCCCGACTGTACTAGCCGTCGTCGCGTTAGCCTCTACTACCACTTACCATCAGGTGGATTAGAATCATTTGCATATAAAAATAATGATTGCCCGGACATTGACAAGCATGATCCTTTTTTTGCCAATGCCAAATATCGCCAATGCAAAGCGGAACACAACAATAGCAAGTACTGTTGTTTTGCGGTGGAATATCTGATAAGTGGGTGTTGTCACTGTACGGTCGTCATTATATTATACGTACTTTCCGAGGCGCGGGTATATACGGGAGATGGTAACCATTACATCGCCAATGCGCCACCAGCCTTGTGAACTAAGATCTTATGTCCCTTGTTCCTGTAATTACACTGGCTCACTCACTCTTCCGACCGGAACAAAACAATAGCAAGTACTGCTGTTTTGCGGTAGAATATCTGATGAGTGGATGGTACCTACCCAGACGAGCTTGCACAAAGCCGTACCACCAAGTAAAATTATAAGAATGGTTACAGTATTAGCTTTTATTTCAGTGCGATTCAGCAAATTCTTGAAATAGCTGAAACCATCGCGTCCAAGAGTCCAGTTGCTGTTCAAATGACGAAAAAATCAATGGTCTACTCCCAGAGTAGACCCAACAAGGATGGCCTTGAACACATTGTAAGCTATTTCATCAATATTTTTATAATAGTACCAAGATCACGCTCAGTGAATAGAACATAGATAAAGTTACAGGGATAAATCTAAAAAAGATAATTTTATATACATATGTAATTAAAAACATATTTAGTGAATAAAAGCTTTTTGAAGGTAGTCTATTAAATTCTTAGACACTGTCTGTCTGTCTTTTTTTTTATTGTATAGGAAAGCGGACGAGCATATGGGCCACCTGATGGTAAGTGGTCACCAACGCCCATAGACAATGGCATTGTAAGAAATGTTAACCATACCTTCCGCGCCAATGCGCCACCAACCTTGGGAACTAATATGTTATGTACCTTGTGCCTGTAATTACACTGGCTCACTCACACTTCAAACCGGAATACAGCAATACACAGTACTGCTGATTTGCGGCAGAATATCTGATGAGTGGGTCGTACCTACCCAGACGAGCTTGCACAAAGCTCTACCACCAAGTGTCTATTGTCCAGAATTTGTTATATTTGTATAAAAACAGTGACTATGGTCTCATAGGAATCAAGTACGACACAAATAATAGCTTTCCTGAACTACAGAAGTGTAGCACAGACAACTATTTAACTCCAGATTATGAATTCGATGACGAAAAAAAAGCCTTTTTTCCGAACCAGGAATCGAACCCAAGACTTCTAGATTTCTAGACCCAAACTAAATTTACTTTTGCATATGCTTAGAAGATATTTTGGTGGCAGTTTTTTTATTTACTTTAATATTTGTAAATATTTAAATAATATTCCATTACCTATAATAACGAAAAACATGTCCTCATTTATATCAAATAATATTAATAAAGTTATATTGTACTAAGAAAGAGGATTTTTACTTCAATATAATATTTATGTACTTAACCAAAAAATATATAAATAGAAATATTTTTCGTTATTTCAATATTTGCAATTAACTGACTGTTAATAATATACATTAAACATTTACGTAACTTTCTATCATCGAGTTTTTTGAATTAACTTTAAATGTAATATCAAAGAAAATCATAATAAAAATATCAAAAGAATATTTCAACTGTTCATTTATTAGAAATTTTATTAATTATTAAATTAATATTTCAGAAATTAATAAATCAAATGATGCTGCAAAGTGAAGATTTAAGAAAAGCAGCAATGGCCCAAGCAACGAAGACTGTAACTGAATTTGAAAACTTGTAATTAAAAAAAAATTTATACATTAACTAATCTATATGTAAAGATGGATTCTATCTATCTATATTATACTATAAAAGTTGTATTCATTTAAGTGTAACTGTTATTAAATTATTATGTTTTATACACAAATTAAATATATATACTTCATACTATACATAAGATTTTATTTCCTTAACAAATTAATTATACAAAACTTCTATGCTATACTTCTATATAGCATTACACGAAGTCAGAATGGCTGACGTCATAGCTAGCTATGACGTCACTGTACCGCCTATTAACTTTGTAAAATCAGGTAACCTACTTTATAAAGGCTTGCATTTACGTTATACGAATGACCTGCCGAAATATAGACCATCTATAAATAGAATCGTAGGTCCGCTAGGCGACTGTGAATGGTGCAAGCTCCTTGAAAATAGGGCACACTGCAATGATTTGACCTATATATTTTTCAATGGTCCGATGCATGAACGAGAAAACGGGTGCCCATAGCGAAAATTTCATTCAGTAACAGTCGAACTCTCGAGGTCGAGGTGACCTAGTTGAGGAATATCGTTCGTCACCGGCGTGAATATCCAGTTTTGTGCTCAGTGTTAAGTAAAGCTGACAGCCATTGTTAAAATATTGCATTATATTCAATTAATTAAAGCTGAGTTGTACATCGAATGCAATAGTTTCTCAGTGCAGTTATATCTCGTAGAAAATGTCAAATCATTCAAATTAACCGCCGAAATTTATTCTACCGAGTTTCATTTACGTCATTGGCTGTTACAACGATACTGATCTGTGATTGGTAGATATTGAAGCTAAGACGTAACAAGCCAATAGTGAAGCGAGTTTCATAGATACTGCACGACCCCCACGCCACCTGTCGCTCGCTCACGCTGCGTTCATTGAATAACCCGCCCGGACTGTTTTATTGACGCAAGCGTACTGAGGCCCAACAAAGGGCCGAATTAAGGACGGTTATCAAGTGAATCTGATGTATTTACGTCTTAAAAATGGTGAAATCTGTGAAGTGGCGTTTGGAAGTTAGAGTGTTTGCAATCTCAAATCATGACCGAGGCCTCTGAAAAGTAAGTATCACTGTAACACAATTTTGGAAGTACGTGTTTCGTCCTGCTCTAGCTAGGTAGGGCCCTACCCCGGCCATTTTCGGAGCTCGCTGAATGTGCTATACCGTTTTTAGTCATCTAATAGACTTAGCTTAAAACATTTAAACTTAAGTTTTGCCTAAAACTCATTTACAAGCTAGCATGTATGGAATCCTTGATGTGCGACCGCCGCCCTCAGGTCACCCCGTGTGGTGTATAAGTATAATCAATGACTTGACGTTCATTCACAATAAAGTACTCCTTTCGGGGTCATTTGAAGCTAGCTCGAACGGAGCTGTTTCACTCAATGAATTACATAGCGGATTCACTAAGCTGTATATTACGTGCTGTGTTCTGTGAATTGAAAAAAAAATGAATGAACTTTTCAATTTTATATAATTACGGTATTGATGCCTGTTCTTTTTTCAAATAAAAGTGAATAGTGGTAGTCTATATATATTTGAATCCAAATTGTGATTTATAAATTATATTTAATATTAAAATATGTCATAATATATCTTATATTATAATAACCAGATCTTACCATGCACAATAAATTGCAGTATATTGTTACTAGCTTGATAATGATTATTAATTTTAATTAAAATATAATAAAAATATATTGAAAAAAGGCGAAAATGTATTACCTTGATCAAGTACTAAGAGGTGATTAAAAAAAAAATTAAAGATAAGATTATTCAAAATCCCTTATGTTCTTACAATAACTAAAACCAAGCATTTGAATAGCAAATAAGTATTTCAAGTACTTGTCATACTAATTCCAAGAATTAATGTGGGTACTAAAGTCTGAACAATGTATCGACGAAAAAGTAACAATGAAAGATCTTGTTGGCTCATGGATTGAATATAAAAATGGTTAGTTAAGCGATGTCACAGATTATGAAGCTTAGTTTTAAATTTAAAATGAATTAAGATGTCTGGAAAAAGGTATGTGTAATTATATTTTTACATTTTCTTTATGCTAATATATAAATTTATTATTGTGTCATAACTTTTGTGAAATAAAAAGTCATATTTTGATGTATGAATGGGGATTGTTGTATGTATGGCCATGATTACTTTATAATATAGAGTGCATGATATCTAAAGAGATGGAATAAAGGCTAAGCGAATTATGATATAATTTGTACTATACTAGCACTTGTTATGTTGATTGCACTCCTTAAATCACTTACTATTTTTGTTGACGAGCCTGAATGACGATTTTGAAATGTACTAAGGTAACATAAATTGTTTAGATATACCTAAGACATTTAAACACTCAATTAAGAATTCAATTGATTGATATTGGGTCATCATGTAATATACTACTCACTTACTTACGGCCCTGTAAATGTTGCTTAGCGGCTGCTTTATTAAACACTAGTTTGCTCTTTCTATCATTGATGACTTGATATTCGTAAGAAGAAACAGCATTGTTTAACTAATCACCTGCCAAACACCATTTGTGTTATGTGTATTTATTAACTTATGCAGAGGTTTTGGTTGTGAGCAAGCATGTCATGAATTATCAAAAACATTCAACATGTAATTCTGCCAATAAAAATGTGAGGAAAGCTGTAACCTCAAATGCAAAATATTAATAATACGACATACATCTGCTTAAAGCAATGAACCAATTGCTTAAGCCTTTAAAGTGAGATTTCAGCCAGCGATAAGTAATCTTAAATGTCATGTCTGTATAACTTTTTTAAATAACAAAGAACCGATGACATGACTTGCAAAGATGTATGCACATAGCACATTTAAAATTCAAATTACATACAATTTCCATATAGCAATAATAACTGCCTTAACAGAGGTACTAGGCTTACATGACTATAAAGATCTTTAAAACTTTAATTAGTTAATCAACGAAGGCAGGAAATGACAAATTATGCTTGTTTGCTACATTCCGATGCACTTGTTCTTAATTCTTCATTACAATGAGTGACTTACTTCTGTAGATGCTACTTGAAATTATTTATAGTCAATGTATCTTAATATGCTTTAGATCTATAATAATAAACACTATACATTTTCATTTAGCTCATATTAATGGTAGTCTGGCAACATTTTTTTTTTAAATAATATTAAAATAGATTGGATTTGTTGCACTGTGATTTTTCTTTATAAAATTTTGCAACCAATCATTATAGGTGATATTTCTAGAATATTATATGGATAACACATACACTTTATAAATAAAACTTGTGCAGTGATTAATGAAAAGATAGCGTCAGGAACGTTTTACTCATACATTACCTACATAAACGAATGTAAACGTAAAACGCGACTTTGAATCATATATATTTTTTAATTAAATATTAAATCGCTCTTTTTTTGTTTGTGGTTGGTACCATTGATTTTCTTGCACAGATGCTGGCCATTTGGAAATATATATATTTTTTTCTGTGTAGTGACTATCTGGTGCGCGTCCGAGCGCAGGTCATGTGTCGAGATGAAGGCACGGGGGGATGGATGGCTTTGGGTGGTGGCGGCCTCGCTGATGTTATGGTGTGTCGACGCGGACCAGGTAAATATATCTCATTATTATTATTATTTATGCGCATTAAATCATATTCAAACTTCACATAAGGAATTAATAATATGCAAACTTGTATTTTTTTTTTATTAGAGTAGGTAATAAGTGGCGAACTACCATCATACAAGCCTTGATACGTCATTGAAGTAGCTAATAGTGTTGCCATATGTGTAATTTTCAATTAATTTTTTTAATTGATATGAAAAAGGGCGTCGTCAATTCTTATTATTTCTAAGAAATACTTAATTAATATAATATAGGTTATTCTAAACGGCTTGTTCTCACCATCTGGATTTTTAAAAAATGCATTCGATTTGAAGCGACTTCGTAATGTGACTTATCAAAAAAAAAAAAGGACGTCTAATCCTAACTAATATTATAAATGCGATTGTAAGTTTGTTCGTAACGCTTGCACGCGTAAATCACTAAACAGATTTTTTCACGAAAATTGTTCCACCAATGAAAAGCTACATTATCAGCGAGTAACATATACTACATTTTGTCCTCGTATTCCCACGGGAGTGGTAACTACGCGGGTGAAACCGCCGGCAAAATGCAAGTAAATACAAATTTTGTATTATACATACGAATCCATAAATCGATGTTAAATCTTATTTATATAAATGTATACAACGTGTCGCCACCTGGTGTGCTTGCGGTCAAGCAAGCTCGGACGACATTAAATACAAAAATAAAACGGCTGGGTCAAGACCTTGGCCTTTTAGGCCCGGTTTAGGGGAAAACCACGGACTCAATAGTCTAACCGCATTTGGTTAAGGCCAGTTAGAAATAACCACACTGTTAATATGTACTTCATTGCTGCTGGAAGAAAAAACTAATACTTACGCTCATAAAATGTTATTAAAAAAAACAATAGGTTAATATCCTAGGCCTCAAAAAGAAAAGGTTACGATCTTAATTAACCTGTTCCATTGCTCATGTGTCAGATTGTCATCCGACATTCCTCACGATGTAATCCATCACCAAGTACGAGATGAATAATAAAAACAAATAAGCCAATAAAAACTTTTTGGTTCTTTTTTTTTTAAATGGAATTGAATTTTTCTTCTTATTTCTTAACACTGAAACGTCATTCAAATATGAAGTGGAACTTAATTATTTGAGACGCCGTTAATTTAAAAATTCGCATACTAATTTAAGAGCTTCTCAATGTTAAGTAGCGTTTAACTTTAAGGGACGTTTCAGTATTCGGCCGTTGATCATCTATTTAATTAGCTATTAGACGATTTATTAAAAGTTTTTTTTTTCAAATATAACTATTTTATCCTGGTTTTTACAACAAGTCCAAATGTAGGGAGTGGTCAAACACATTTAACAAGAGC
Source organism: Nymphalis c-album (assembly GCA_963151315.1). NCBI lineage: Eukaryota > Metazoa > Arthropoda > Insecta > Lepidoptera > Nymphalidae > Nymphalis > Nymphalis c-album. The sequence continues at coordinate 1,803,669 of OY720612.1, forward strand.
TGGAGCAAAGTTTCCATTGACCTGACCTGCCATTTAAACCACTAGTCAGCAACTAGCTAACTTTAAAAGTCTTAATAGTTATTCTCAAGCGTGCTAAGGAGTTTTATTGTGTTTTCACCAATTTAACAGTGTGCGAACTCTGTTCTCCTACACTCATAATCCGATGGGAATGCAATCCGACACGATTGGTGACAGCTCAAGCTCAGGACCAACTGACAGTAAACATTGCCATTTGCCAGTTTCCAATCCTAAGTCCTACTATTGAGATTTTTCACAGCTACATCATATGATAAGATTCTACCGGCTTGATGCATTTGAACTTAAAAATTAGGCTCTATAAATATGATTGATATATAGCCGAGATGGCCCAGTGGTAAGAACGCGTGAATCTTAACCGATGATCGTGGGTTCAAACCCGGGCAAGCACCGCTGAATTTCATGTGCTTAATTTGTGATTATAATTCATCTCGTACTTGACGGTGAAGGAAAACATCGTGAGGAAACCTGCATGTGCAAATTTCATTGAAATTCTGTCACATGTGTATTCCACCAACCCGCATTGGAGCAGCGTGGTGGAATAAGCTCCAAAAACCTTCTCCTCACAAAAAGAGGAGAAAAGGCCTTAGCCCAGCAGTGGGACATTCACAGGCTGATACTTTAATAAGATTGATATATAATTAATGTATATTATGAATAACAGGTAGTGGAGATATCAACGGAGACCCGTCTCAGACAAGCACAAGCGTATCTCACACCGAGTACTACATACATGGCAGACGTATCAGCGATAATAGTGTAAGTTATATGAACCTTTCTTTCTTTGTTCTGCCATAATCCTTTTATATACACATATACAGGGTTATTTTTAATGACCCGGCAACCTCGTAAGACTAGATAGCTAACATCATAAGTAACAACTTTTGTTCTACGACTTCGGACATAACTCAATCTATGAAAAAAAATGATTTTACAAGTTTTTGTCGTACTGTCGTGACATTTGTAGGTCTATATTTCATTCATACACGAAAAGACCACGCGACGCGTCGAACTTTGCGTTGCGCGTAGATTTATAAACGTTCAAGCGGGCAATTAAATTGATACTTATTTTTGTATGAAAATAAAATGTAACAAATTATCAAAACTCGTAGAACAAAAGTTGTTTGCTCATTATGTTAGCTATCTAGTCCTACGAGGTTGTTGGGTCTTTAAAAATAACCCTGTATATATATATATATATATATATATATATATATATATATATATATATATCATAGGTAGACAAGTGGACAACTGGTCAAGATGCTAAGTGATCATCGTCCGTACACTAAGACTGTATTCTCCTAATCTATATCGATTACGAAACGTTTCCGATTCGATTCCGATCCAACTTTGAATAATCTATATTTACTCGAATCGGAACTGAATCGATAATATTATATTAACATATACCGTTTTGTCAGAATCAAAACTTAAATGTTAAATTTTTTGGCAATTGTCGACAATTAAATTAAAGAATAGGAAAACGGATTAATGGAAACAATCATGCTTTATTCGATTGCGATAAAATGACAATTTTTTAGTAGAATTTGTCTCCTCGTCTGAAAAAAATGCTGGAGGCCAATTCTACTAACACAGTTAGCACATTAACGGAATCGAATCGAAGCAAAATCGTTGACGTTTAGCTCTTTCCCTATTCTACTAATACAACGATACAGTTGCGTTTAGGTTCGTCCTCGATGAAACGTCAAAAGTTTACAATTAAGTTGACCTTTGACATGTTTGATTGGCTTTTGTATATGGCAACATCATAACGGTTAGCTTTAATCAGGACTAGTCGAAGCTGGATCGGAATCGAATCGAGAACGCTAATAAACGTTTTACATTAGTGGAATTGTTCTCCTGACCTTATATCCTCAATGCCCCACCCATCTTAGGAACTAAGATGTTATGACCCTTGTGCCTGTATATTGACTCACCTACCCTTTCATCTGAAACAATACCAAGAACTGTTATTTTGATTTGATATACTTTAGCTGGAAGATAATCTCGAGAGAGGGTGGTACCTACTCAGACTGGATTAATGAATTAATAGGAAAAATCCTCGTAAAAACACTGTAATCCGATTAAATCTATAATAACAACTTTCATAATAAAATTGACTGATAGATTAAAAAAAATAGATCGTATGGAGAGTTTTTAGCGTGCTAAGTTCATGAACTGTCCGTTTGAAAATTAAATTCTAACATTCGAATTTCAAATTTATGCGATCGTTAAAATTCGATTCTCTGTCATTTACGTGATACGTGCGTGTGGTTGTGTGTGCGTGCGTGTGTGTGTGTGTGCGTGTGTTTGTTATACATGTTGAAGTTATAATTATTTTAGCGCATAGGGATTTAGGCACAAGGGACATAACATCTTCGTTCCCAAGATTGGTGGCTCATTGACTATGTGAGGAATGGTTGTTTTTTTTCATCGCCAATTTCTAAGGGCGTCGATGGCCACATAACATCATGTGGTCTCCTTTTTTCGACGTAAAAAGATGTTGCATGGTTAAGGGATTAAACATTCAATCGTCGGATTAAGTGGAACTTTGTATAAATTGTATATGAACGTTGTATAAATCGAGATGGACCAGTGGCTAGAACGCGTGAATCTTAATTGATGATCGTGGGTTCAAACTCGGGCAGGCACCACTGATTATTCAAGTGATTAATTTGTGTCCAAACCTTCTTCTCAAAAAAGGAGAAGAGGCATTAGCTGAGCAGTGGGACATTCACAGGCTGTTACTTTACTTTACTTTTGTATAATAGTTGAATAAAAGTAGTGTAATTTTAGGATATACGGTATAAATACACAAACACACACACTTGTGCGCTATAATATGTCCAGCGCAGTCGGCTAATCTCTCGAGATTGGAGGACATTATTATAATAATAATAAATTTCAGCTCGTCCTCGACTGCACGGTCAAAGATGACTTCCAGTACCACAAAGTCATGCCGACCTTCCACCACTGGGTGTCGGACGAGAAGAAGTTCGGCCTGACGTTCCAGACCGCGGCCGACGCGCGCGCCTTCGACAAGGGCGTCCGCATCGCCGTCAACGACTTGTACCGTTAGTGATTACACTCACCATCACAATACCCCGGGACATTCCATCCATCTGATCCCAAACTAAAATGAGCTCGTACTATGGAAAACAGACAACTGATACACTTTATACTACTTTTCTTTTGTAAATAAATACTTATATAGATTACACCCAGACTCAGGACAAACAGACATGTTCATGGACACAAATGTCTGTCCTGGGTGGGAAATCGAACCCACGACCTGCGCCGTGAAAGGCAAGTATCTTACCAACCACGTCAACCGGCTCGTCAAATAATTCATAAGTACTCGTAAAAGTCTTTATTGAATAAAAAATATTTTGAGTTTTTCCAATAAAAAAATCGGGACATTTTCGCGGGACATCCCGATTTTCTTATTCATATCGATCAAATACCATAAAATATTTTTTTGGATATAAAACGTATGTATATTATTATAATGATATAAGTATTTAAAGTTTTGTATATGAACAGGTCTAGGTGGCGCCTGGCCCACGATGTACGGTTACGAAGAGAGGAACAGCGAGGCGAAACCGAAGGAGGACGATGAGGAAAATATCTTTGAAGTGAGTGATTACTTATTCTATTACTTTATTTTTTCTTATTTCATCGGTTGGCGGACGAGCATTTGGGCGACCTGATGGTAAGTGGTCACCAACGCCCATAGTCGTTGGCATTGTAAAAGATGTCATCCATCGCTTACATCGCCAATGCGCCACCAACCCTGGGAACTAAGTTCTAATGTCCCTTGTGTCTGTAATTATACTGGCTCACTCACCCTTCAAACCGAAACACAACGTACCAAGTACTGCTGTTTTGCGGTAGAATAATTGAGGAGCTGGGTAGCCAGACGAGCTTGCACAAAGCTCTTCCACCAAGTCTACTTCTCGTCTTTTCTCTCTTTCTAATACTCTATCTCTCTTTGTCTTTTCCTCTGTCTATATTAAGTTACGTAGCGGGGCGGCTTATCAAAGGCTTTACCGAACCATATACAAACAGACCATATAAGCGTATTATATGCGATTTGCTAATAGCTCCGCTATGATATACGAACAGTTGTTAGCTTCTTATGTAAATGTCCCTTATATGTGTTTATATATGTGTGTTTGTGTGCAGCCCATCTACTTCGAGGTGCTGCCGGTGCCGGAGTCGCGCTCCAGCTCGGAGAAGTCGAGCGCCAGCCGCCGCCAGGAGCTCTCGCAGACGCCCATCCTGTCCGCCATCACGCTGCCGCACCACGCGCACCACCCGCTCAGCGGTATGCGACCTCGGCTAAGTGTTAACGTGTAGCATCAGAAAAACAAAAAAATGACACGCTGTAAAACCTTCCATATATAAAAAGCCGAGATGGCCCAGGCCTCAAAAATGAAGAAGAGACTAGCCCAGACCAGCTAGATATTCACTGGCTGTTGCTTACTTTTACATAATTATGTATAAAATTTCAAAATTAAAATAGAACTATGTATATATAATTTACTAACCTTATTTATTTTTTAATATATTATAATTTAATAAAATTATAAATTATCTTATTACAGAATCGCTGAACCTGCCCTATGATGACAAACTAGACGATTCTGATACAGACCGCTGTCCCTATGTCCATCTGTCAGCTGTAAGTATATAATTATATAATATCTGTTAAGTCATATACATATACTAGTGACGTCATTGTAAGGTATTCTATCTTTTGAATCATTAAATATTTCTAAATACAGAGTAGTCAAAGCGTAGACAATAAATTGAATACAGAGTAGTTATCGTTGTGTAGTAGTATGTAATAAATGACGTGCTTAATTTTTGTTTATAATTCACATCGTTAGGAAACTTGCATTTGACGTGACTGCCTTTGCCCAGCGGTGGGATTAACTGTCGTTATATACTTTCCAGGTCCACGAGTACACGTACCCGCAGGTGGGGCCGGGCGGCGTGATCAGCTCGGAGAAGTCTTCGCCGAACACGAAGCCGCCGCTGATGAAGCGTGATTCCGGTAAACGACTCAAATTACATTAGAATATATTTTTTCATGTCATTTTAACTGGTCACCACTAGACACATAGACATTGGTGATGTGAGAAATGTTAACCATAACTTACATCAACCTTGGGACAGTTCCCATGTTATGTCTCCTTTGCGTGTAGTTACACTGGCTCACTCATCCTTCAAACCGGAACACAACAATACTTATTGCTGTTTAGCAGTAGAATATATGATAAGTAGTAGTAGTAGAATATTTGACTGCCTCGTTGGTCTAGTGGCTTAATATAAGGCCTTAGACTCGGTGGTCCAGGGTTCAATTCCTAGGTCGGGCCAATAAATAGTTATTAGGATTTTCTGTCAGAAAATTCTCAGTAGCAGTCCGGAGTCTGGAAGTTGGAAGTGTGTACTCTCCCATGCCTCGGAAAGCACGTTAAGCCGTTGGTCCTGCGCTTGAACTCTATCCGGTCGTGTCGGATTGCCGTCCCATCGGATTATGAGAGCTAAGGAAAAGAGAGTGCACCTGTGTTTGCGCACACACTTGTGCACTATAATATCTCCTGCGCAGTTGGCTAATCTCTCTTGAGATTGGCCGCCGTGGCCGAAATCGGTCTGGAGGAGCTTATATGATAAGTGGGTGGTACCTATCCAGGTGGGCTTGCAGAAAGCTCTACCATCTATTAAACTTTAAGAAATATAAATGACTAGATTTTTTAGTTTCATCTTGTTAACCAATAAATAATATTAAAAATGTTTTCTCCTTTCAAAGGATCGTTAAAGAAATGCGGCTACAGCGGAGCCCCGCCGTTACCGAAGAAGCACACGGAGACGTTCCAAGCGAGAGTGAAGTGCAGGTGAGATTTATATTTAAATTGTACTTTTGAATCGGCATTTCACAATTTTACATATTTTGATTAAATTTTGGTATGAAGCAACCTGGAACCGAAAGGACATATATTTTACCTACTAACTTTTTATTATTTTATTGTATTTTAAATTTAATTTGTTTTATTATTTGATAATTGTAATTTAATCATGCCGTGTATACATGTCTTGGAATGTAATTTGCAATTGTTTTTGATTCTTAATTCTGTAATTCTATGTCTTGATTACATTCCGTTTTGTATATCTTAATAAATAAATAAATAATCAACCTTCTAACATTTGACAATATATTAAACCAGTTACAATATATAATTTGTTTTTTATTTCAGATATTGCCAAGAGTGGTATTTGGAAAGTGCAAACAGGAGAGGCGCTTGTAAGTTTGCACCGGACTGCTTCCGATCCTGTATCGACTGTGTTTCGTGCATTAAATGCGCTCAGGTATGTTGTTTCATATTATTTTATTTTATTAAATTGTATTGCAATATTCTATATATTATTTATTGATAAAAAATATTCAGTCCTGGTTAGAGATAATAAAATTGACCCTTCCAGAGATTTAGTCTGAAGCGAGCCAGACTAAGCTGATTGATATGGAACCAGTTGAGAAGAATATTTCTACCTTACATTATTTTTTTATAATCATCCATTTAAGCAGCGTAAGGTCCCATGTTGTTGGTCCTATTCCGGCTCAAACTCAAACAACTAAAACATCAGAATATTTTTCTTTAATAGATCTTTACAAATGTGTAAATTGTGAATCGTCAAGCACTACCACTGAAAAGTTATGAGTATACTTATATTTTTTACAGAAAAACTGGTAGCGTTCGGCTGTTGCCTTGAATCTGCTATGGCTTAGGACCTTACCATGCAGTCTTCGTTTTAAAACAACACACTGTATAACCAACTCTTTAAATAGTTTCATAGTTAATAATTCACCAATTAAATTTTTCAGTGTATGCTGTATCACTGTATGTCTGACTCGGAAGGAGACTTCGCTATGCATCCTTGCACCTGTGGCCCTCCCACTGAAAGCTGTGCTAAACGGTAAGTAGTTTTATATATTTAGCTTTGCTTTACCACCCACCCACTCATCCCATATTCTACTGCCAACCAATAGTTCATATTTTTGTGTTTTGGTGTGAGTGAACCAATGCGATTAGAGGAACAAGGTATGTGGCATGTTAGTGCTCAAGCTTTGTGGTGCTTTAACTATTTCTTACAGAGACAAAATTCTGTTTGGTACCACTTACCATCAGGCGCCCCATATGCATGTGTAATGAAAAATAATAAACATAAAGATATTATTATTAATTATAAGCCATACTAAAGTTGTGAATATGGTCCTAACTCCTTACATTGTACAAAGTCCTAGTATGTACATATTTGGCATATTTTCAAGTGGAAAAACAAATGAATAGATAAAATATTAAACTTTGATAACTTAGCTGATATATTATAAATAATATATTAACATAATAATTTTATCCGCAGTTGGATCGGTATAACACTTCTGAGCCTGCTAGTGCCGTGTCTCTGGTGCTACATGCCTCTGAAGTGCATTCACCGTACAGCAAAAGCGTTCAATCTCGCTGGAGGCGTCCACTCACCGCAGCCCAAATAGGATTCACCGTCACATATCGCTGAAACGAATATGTGACTAAATTAAAAGCCGAAGCTAAAACTGCCGAAGTGCTAAGTGTTTGTGACATAAGTGGCACGGTGATAACACCAATGATGAAGTGAGGATTGTTAACGTGGAGTGAGAAATTGAAGGAGAAACAGATAAACGGATAGCCTCCGCAATTTATTGTCATTGTCATTATTTATAAAATGATTTCAGGAATTCCATTTTGTGGAACATGTGTATGAATATTTAATGTAAAAGCGGTGTTTTTAAATTTTCCATATTATAAGAGTTTTTCATATTATCTTATTGAATTCAGTATTTATACCGATGGGGATAATGTAAGGATGACATTTTGAAAATGTTAATTTGCTTAAAAAAGTATTATGTATATGGAAATAATGATATATTTATTAAACATATTTTTATTATATAATAATAGTGACTATAAAGAATCCCAACTTGCATTTAAATCAATAATCCTAAAAGGTTTTCTAAAAGAAAACATGAAATCTTAAATCCCATTAGTAAGATAAAAATATCAATTAAAATTTTTACTTATTTAACAAAAACAGTTTTTAGTACAAATAATAATTCTTAACGAACTTTTAAAATAAAAATATATAAGATGTTTTAAAATTGATGTGCTTAAAAGGTATTTATGATCTGTGTCAAGTGTTGGGACATTTTTTTATTGGCAACACTTGTCGGGGGTCTTGACATTAATTAGCATTCAAAACAATTTAGAATGCTATAATAGTTATTTACAACTTTTATACAAAAATAAATGAAATCTAATATGGTTTTGTCTGTGTTGCCAGTTTATGAGAAATTTGATAACTATGCTATAACTTAAAGGTTGTCTAACTCGCCATGGTTTAAAAGGTATTTAATAGTATGTAGTGCCATATTTAATCTTTTTAAAAGATTCGATTTTCAAAATTCATTATTTTATAAAGTAATTGGGTCTTCCAAGGTTTTGTATTACCCAGCATTTGTTTTTTATTGTTGTTATATACCTGGTTATATATGTACTGTTTAAATATTTCGTCTATTCTATTTAGATAATACGGTAGAGTCTTGCTAATCCGGACTAAAAATTACTGTAAAATGCTGTAAAATAAACATACATAGATATATTTTATTATTTTTCTAAACATAATTTTCAAAATCTTATTAATTACATAACATTTAACTTACAATTAAGTTTTTTTTTTAAATTATTTCTGGACAAACATCTAGGTAATTAAGATTCTACTGTATATAAGTCACATATCTCACTTATGTTGTAATAATACCTTGTAATGTTTTATCTACCGTCATATATGTCAGTTCAATTATTAATAATTTCAGTGCACTAGACCAAGTTCAGTCAGTATTATTAATAAAATTTGTGTGTTCCTATATATAGTCCTTTTATTTGATAGAACATATATGATGGTAGATTTTATAATTAATTTTGTACAAGCACAAATTTGCATTTTGTTTTTTAAAGATCTGATTTGTTTACGGGTATAAATGTTACCTTATAAAAAAATTCGGATCTTGTTTTTTTTTATCTGTTTTTAAAAATATTTCAAATTCAACTCAAATATGATATCTATGTATCGTAATTAATCGTAATGTCACTTTTAACAAGAATAATCGTATATAATTAGTGTTACATATAATGTGCATTCATAATTTTTAATTGTTGAATAGTTAGGCTTAAGTTTTAATTTATTCAGTTTAAGATTGTTTTAATATTAATATTAATTAATGATTGATTAAAAGCACAAATTTAATGATGTTCATAATACATATTGATATATTAAACTATTTAACGATTATAAATAATGAATGTACGTTTAGAATTAAATCTAGTTAATCTGTTGAAATTTTATCATATTAAATGTTCATGTGGATTTTACATGTATATCATTATAGAATTAAGGATATTCACGAATATTTATTGCTAACATTCTCTCTGTTCTAATCTAGTCTGTTACTGTATAATTTTATAGTTCAAAAGATTTTTTACACATTCATTTGTAAAAAAAAAAAAAAAATGACCAAGGAGTTTTGTATGAATTACTTATAAGGCATGAATTTGTTTCAGATTTTAAAACGTTGGATGTCACACTCTCGATAAATTTTAACATTTAATCAATAATTATATATTAAATTTATAATAAATATATTAAATCAACACTGTTTTTGTGAGATAGGGCTCACTTACGGGAATCGTTGTTGATTTTTTATATCGCTTTGTTGTTTTTATACCATATGTAATATGGTATGGATTCTACGAAGGTCAGGATCGTAAACTGATGACAAATGAATACTAAATCCAGCGTGGGGCACCCAACAATGATGTAAGATCTGAAACGTTTTCGTCACCATTACTCTGCTTTAAAATTTGAAGATCTAATAAGGATTTAATAAACTATAAGTATTTTAACTGATTTTTAACTATGTATGAAATCAATTCTCAAAACTTTAATTTAATATTTTTAAATTTGTTAAATAGAAATTTAAAGAGACTATTATGTATGTGTGTAGATCTATTTCTATTAAGAATATTGATGTTTTAGATTATAATAATTGATGAATCAACATTTAAATTAAAACCAAAGTTTATGTACGTGGCTGGTGGTTGTCACCATGTGGTTGTTTAAATGGTTATATACATGTATGATAGTATTGATATATAAATAAATAATCGTACAATATATAAATTGTATCATTTTCGTTCGTCATATTGAAGATTTTGGTATTATGGGCGTATGTTTTACTCTGTGGTAGAGCTTTGTGCAAGCTCGTCTGGGTAGGTAACACCCACTCATCAGATATTCTATCGCAAAACACCAGTACTTGGTACTGTTGTGTTCCGGTTTGAAGGGTGAGTGAGCCAGTGTAATTACAGGCACAAGGGACATAACATCTTAGATACCAAGGTTGTTTGAGCATTGGCGATGTAAGCGATGGCTAACATTCTTACAATGCCATTGTTTATGGCACGTTGGTAGTCACTTACCATCAGGTGGCCTATATGCTTGTCCGCTTAACTACACAATGAAAAAAGCTGACAAATATACCAATTGTGATAGCAATCGCTTAAACGGTAAAACAGTTGTTCGGGTGTAGTGCCATCTAGCGGTGAATAGCTACAAAGTGTACCAACTTCCATGGATACGGAGGTAAACCTGTGCGAGTAAACATTCCTAAAATGTTATCCAAAATCGTTTGAATGTGATTTTGGATAACATTTTCCCGGCAAATAGGGAAAGAATTAAAATATTACAGTCAAGGCAATTAATACAGACGTACTTTTTGTGACCCAAAATGTCGCTTGGCAGCGTGGCAGTCGCGCTGCGGCAGCTGTCTCTCTCTTACGCATTGCCAAGGGCGTTCCCCCAGCATATCTTAACTACGAGAGCAAGAGAGACGGACTTTTCCTTAGCGTATCTTAACTACGAGAGCAAGAGAGACGGACGTTCCCCCAGCGTATCTCAACTACGAGACCAAGAGAGAGAATGACAGCACCGACAAAGTATGAACTAAACTGGGGCAGACCTCACTTGGAATCGGCACACGAAATCATTAAGAACTGCGCATCGCGTCCCTGGGTTTTGCTTATCGCGGAGGCGACGTAAATATATTAGCTTTATATAAGATTGTCATTTTATACTCCATTGGTAAATTCGTTCAGTGCTTCATGTATAACGAACGCCGCAGTTAGGAGGAATTTTGATAAATTTTGATAGATACCTACATAATATAAATTTACTAAATTTTGATACAGGGCCCATCAAGGGCAAGCAACGACCCTTATAATTATATTTAATTAGTGCTCAGATTCATCATTTTAAATAAGTAATATACCAATATCATGTAAGTCGTATTTTATAAATTCAGCCATTCAGCCATTATTCTTTAAATTAAATCAAGATTCGTGATAAACTTTTATTTACAATAAAGCCTTAAATAATTATGAAGTAATGGACATTGAACTCTTATTTATTCTTAATTTATTTTATTATCTTAGAAAATAACACAGTTTTACAAATACAATAATTGCGATATATAAGGATGGTTTTTTCCGCGCTCCCGCCGATGACAGATCGTTGTATCGTTCAAAAACACGAGCTTGTGTAATATTGTACGCCTGTACGGGTTCTTCTTCCAATAATTGAGTTATGTCTGTGTAATCTGATGTCGATGGCAGTGTTCTGCCAGCTGAAAATTAAAAACAATTCTTTTATGCTTTAAAACGTTATTTTTTTTAATCTAATCCAATGATTTTATTTTATATAATAATAATGAAATTAAATTTTAAATTAATTTAATGTCTTCGCCGTTCATTTACGATGACATTATAACATATTTACTGTGGGTAAGAGTAATTGGTAACACGGGGTAGGTGCCTTTGAACAAGATTTGATTTTTCTACTTTTTGAGAATTTTCCTAGTTACATTTAATCATGGAAGACTGATTACCAAAGATGAATATTAAATTACAAAATATAGTATAAAGTATATACATCAAAATATTTGTTTGAGGTTCAAACGATGAATATCTTGCCCCCCTCTCCCTCTACATGACTGATATATATTTAAAAAGCAAATACCTCCTGGCTCCGTTGCAAAATGTAAGACAGGTGACTGCTTACTCCATCCGTACCTTTAAAAAAAACAGTATTACTAAGTTAATTCTTAAAATCTTACAAATAATTATACAATAAAAAAGTCAATACCTATTTCTGGACGTAACTACAGCTTCGTATACTGTGGACGGTGTAAGACCTCTTACTGTATATACTGCGCTGTGAATCGGACCTGTGTTAAAATTAATAACAAATTATTTACAATTGACGAGCTAGTTGGCGTGTTTGGTAGACACCTGCCTTTCGCGCCGCAGGTCGTGGGTTCGATTCCAGGACAGATATTTGTGTGCATGAACATGTCCGTTTGTCCTGAGTCTGGGTGTAATTATCTGTATATAAGTATGTATTTAGAAAAGAAAAGTAATATTTGTAGTATATTAGTTGTCTGGTTTCCATATTACAAGCTATGCTTAGTTTGGGATCAGATGGCCGTGTGTGCATAATGTCCCAGGATATTATTATTATTAATTCTTATACGAAATGAAAAAATAAATGATTTCATATGAGACTAATACTACAAATACGAAAGTAGCTAATTAGTATTGCTGTTTTGAGGCAGAATATCTGATAAGTCGGTGATACCTACCCAGACGAGCTTGAACAAGGCTCGACCACCAAGGAGGCTTGATTTAAAGACTTGTTACAGTTAGTAAATATATTGAATACATACCGTCATTGGAATCTCCAGGTACTACGATACTGCTCCACAAATTGGCGGGAGGGCTCGTTGTGAATGCATCCGGTTCGACAGTTGACAGACGGCCGTAGTACGGACGAAGCCAGAGGTGATATTCTGTAGATACACACAAATCATTAATTTGTAATACTTATAATTAAGTTTTATAGTTGAGACAAATAATAGGAATTTAATTAGGCCTTTTCGATTATGAGTAGTTTGCGCATATATGATGAGTGAGTACATAAACACACACTTGAAAAATAACTATGGAAACTAAAATTGTATAATTTTTGTAAACCTTAATAACGTGTTCAGATGTGTATAAATAATGATTAAGAAACACTCAAAGAAGGAAACAGTGGCCCTAGCCAAGTTGACATTCTACAATTGTAAACGCAACAAATAAACAATAGAAAACAAAACAAATGTATGAGAATGACCACGTGACTTATCGTTGAGAGATGCCATTCTCATACATTTGTTTAGTTTTCTATTAGCGTTTACAATTGTAGAATCTCAACTTGGCTAGGGCCACAGGACTGTTAGTCCTTATTACAGATTATTTTAGCCTAGCGAGGAGTACAGTACTACACCCAATTGATTGAAATTAAGATTAATTTGTACGAACCAATTATAAAAGTAAAGTAAAAAGTGGGATCGTTTTATTATGTTGTGTAAATTCACAGTATGTATCTAATATATACACGTTATACATGAATATAATTATTATATACTCTTTTTTTATAATAATGTTTATTATAAAGGCATATTTTTACTTGAAATGGATCCAAGCCGATCGTTTCATCAACGTATGTAACATGTGAGATAATTTAATTAATGAAATTGTAATGGTAACTTTAACAATAGGTTTAGTGTGGCAGCGTTGGCGCCCGAAATGGGACCAAAAACAGTTTTTATTTTTTTAGATTATACAATTTTATAGTACATGCTGTCATTAATATATCTAAAATAAAACACAAAATGTAATCTAGCCAATAGACCAGTGAGCCAGTCATATCCTATACAGTGTGTTACAAAAAACCTGACCCGACCCGTGAAGTGGTTATTAGGTATCGTGACTTGGATCCATTTATGTAATTATTTTTAAAATAAAATAAAAATTTAATTTAATTAAAGGCCAAAAATGACATGGCAACACCGGCGAAGGCAACAGCTCACCATAGCTCTTACCTATCGGATAGACCACTTCACGGGTCAGAAAGGGTTTCTGTAACACACTGTATACACAATATAATAATTGGAAAAAAATACTTAAATATCGAGAACAATACACAAGTAATACGAACCTATGATCGTGGAGTAAGAATCGACTTCCCAAATGAGAGTGAAACTTGTTGAACTCGCTTTGTTAAGCGCTGGGTCCACTTTGAATGATGCAACGTTCGGAACACCTGTAAGATAAGTCTAATTTCAATTAAACCTTACAAAAAAATTGTTTTGCAATGAACATTCGAAGGGTTAAAAAAGCCGAAATAGCCCAGTGGTCAGAACGCGTGAATCTTAACCAATGATCGTCGGTTCAAACCCGGGCAAGCACCCCTGAATTTCATGTGCTTAATTTGTGATTATAATTCGTGCTTGACGGTGAAGGAAAACATCGTGAGGAAACCTGCATGTGTCCAATTTCATTGAAATTCTGTCACATGTGTATTCTACCAATTCGCATTGGAGCAGCGTGGTGGAATAAGCTCCAAAACCTAAAAGAAGAGGCCCTAGCCCAGCAGTGGGACATTCACAGGCTGTTACGTTATTCGAAGGGTTAAAACAAAAAAATACAGCGTCTGCCATTTTGAAATTTTGATGGCGTAATGCAATTTATTTAGTTGGTACACTAACGTTGTTCCAAAGTAACCTAGTGGACTGAACAATGTGATTTTAAAGGAAGATCACGTTTATTTATTTAAATACTTTATTGTACACCACAAATTAAATACATTAGCCTTATAGTAAGTACACATAAAGAATAGATGGTACAACCGGCGGTCTTATCGCTTTAAAGCGATTTCTTCCAGACAACCGAGGTGATATGGAGTAGTAGCCAACAGAGAGATGGTAGGTGGTGTAAAATAGACTACATACATAGATATAAATAATATAATACATACATAAACTACTACATACATATAGCTAGGTACATAAATACATTTATACATACATATATACATAAATACATACAAATATACGGATATATACAAATAACAAATGGTATCTAGTCGCCATTCAGTGTGAGAGTGTGAGGTAATAATGAGTAACTTTAGTTTTAAATAATGTTAAAGAGGTTGCAGATTTGATATTAAGCGGGAGGGCATTCCACAATCGAGTAGCCTCAGCCGTAAAAGATTTTTTGGAAAAAATTGTTTTCTGCACAGGTGGATTTAAAGATAAATTTTCAGATGAACGTAAGTTCATGTTGTGCCCGTCAATAACATTGCGAGAATTCAAAAATTTAAATTTTTCTTTCAAATAAATAGGTGAGTGAGGATTGAATAACACACAGTACAGAAGACAAACAATATGTAGATTCCGGCGAAAACGAATAGGTAACCACTTGAGCTGAGTACGAAATTCGGAGACATGGTCATATTTGCGTAAGCCAAATATGAACCGTATAGCTAGATTTTGAAGACGCTCAAGTTTATTTAATTGGTCCTCATTTAAATCTAGATAGCTTGCGTCTGCATAATCGAGAATAGATAGAAGTAGAGAATGTGCTAACATAGTCTTGGTGGAAATAGGAAGAAAAGAACGGAGACGTCGTAGAGAGCCCATCGCTGAAAACATTTTCCTGCTGACTACATTTAACTGATGTGACCATGAAAGTGTAGAATCTAGATGTATACCGAGATTTTTTACCGTGGAACTATATGGTATAGTACAATTATCTAATATAATCGTAGGAATGTTTCTCCAGTCAACTCTTGAAATCATAGCGGTACTGCCAATAATAATGGCCTGTGATTTTGATGGATTGATCTTTAAACCATAACACTTGCTCCAATCACTGATTGTAACCAGGTCATCATTAATGGCAGTGATAGCGCTGGGCAAGTTATCCAAGGTTGACTGGGTATAAAGCTGGAGATCATCTGCATACATGTGGTAGAGAGAAGAAATCTTTTGAGTAATAGAATTAATGAAAATTGTAAAGAGAATAGGAGACAACACGCCACCCTGAGGCACTCCAGCACGTACTTCACACCAAGACGAAAATGTTTCGTCTACCTGAACACGTTGCCTTCTGCCTCTAAGATAACTCTGAAACCAGCCAATCACCGATGGAGATATGTTAAGAGAACGCAGCAAACTCAATAAGATGTCAAAGTTGACAGTACCGAAAGCATTGCTAAAATCTAACAATGTCAGCACTGTAAGTTGTTTATTATCCATGCCCAATCTAATGTCGTCGGTAATTTTCACGAGCGCTGTGACCGTGCTATGACCGGAGCGGAAGCCAGATTGGAGTGGATATTACACGTTATATATTGTTACCACAAAATTCATTATTATTATCATTATAATTAAATTTATTTACATGAGGACTTAAAACTATAATTAAAATTAACACTTACATAATAAATAAATTAATATTATCATTTTTTTTATATTATTTATATGTTGTGTTTAACAAAGTAATGTTGTTCTGGATATTATCAACTGTAGTATTACATCGTTTCTATTCATCATCATTAAACACCTACCACCTTAAATTATGACCTCATGTGTGTCGCGGCTTTTATACGTGACATTGGCTGAATATTTTAGGCTCAACTAGCGTAGACCCACGCCAGAAAAAGAAAAAAAAGAACACGTACATAATGTATAGTTAAATAAACAACACAGACTATTAACATCCATTAACATCTCCGTGCAGTGACGGAGTAAGAATACAATTCACTGCCCCTCTCTCTCCCAAGGGTGTCGTAAGAGGCGACTAAGGGATAGTTGAGCGACCATCTGCTCATCTGGTGGTAGGATGTCAATCATCCGCCTGGCTTGTTACCACCGTACGCATGGTGAAAAACTCGTGAAGTGGCTGCTTGCAGCCGCGTTTCGAGATCAGCCAGCGTACAGCCAGTGCCCGAGCGCGCATTGCCGCGATATTTGGTGGTCCGGTGGAAGTTGCTGTTGAACCAATGCCGGGGGAAATTGTATTGACCCGCCGGTCAGGGAGACCCGAAGAAACGGTTGTTCCGCTGGCCGCCCGTGGCAGAGTACAGGGGCCCAAGCGTTCTTAACCAGCTCGCGAGGCTGCCCCACCAGGCTACGCATAATCTCGGAGTGGACCGTCGTGCCGGTTGGTGACCGGACGGTGGGGTCCCGGCGGCCACTACCGGGAGGGTTCGGGGGCCCTTCCGTCCGGCGGATCAGTTTATTTTCCCTTCTGGCAGCTTCTTGGGGAAACACAGCTCCACACTTTGACCATCCTTATCGTGGCAATGCGACGCTCGCTTCACGTCTCTTCCTCTTTTTTCCCTTATTTCATGACAGTGCAAATAAGAAATAACGGTCGTACAGCGGTGCACACCCCCACCATACCTTCGCTGTTTGAGGTTGAGTTCGCTAACATCCGTGGACTCCACGCTAACCTCAATGCTGTCCACCACCATCTCGAGACAGCACGGCCAGCAATGTTGTTTCTTACGGAGACTCAAATACTCCGTCCTGTCGATACCAGCTACCTTAATTATCCCGGCTATACGCTTGAAGAATCCTTCAAAGCGAAAGCCGGAGTATGCTTGTTCGTCAGGACGGATGTTTGTTGTCACCGTCTGCGCTGCTTGGAGGACCCTTCCTTCTCCATGTTAGTGGTGCGTGTGGACTTGGTTCGTCAGAGTCGAGTCTACGTGTGCCTCTACAGATCCCATAATGGTGACTTGGAGACAAGCCGACTATTTGACCATCTTAGTCGGGTGGCAGATGCTGCGCAAGAGCAGTTTCCTAACGCGGAACTGGTGTTTTTGGGGGACTTTAACGCTCACCATGAATCATGGTTGAAGTCCCTCAAAACTGACCATGCTGGTAGGACTGCTTATGCTTTCGCTCTCACGCATGACTTGACCCAGCTGGTTGATCAGCCCACCAGGATCCCAGACATTGACGGGCAAGCGCCTTCTCTACTGGACCTTCTGCTGACTAGCCACCCGGTGGAATATCAGGTTGAGGTTCGGGCTCCTCTTGGTTCTTCGGATCACTGCCTGATTTCTACCAAAGTGCCACAGGCCAAGCTGCCGTCTCCAACGGTATGCAAACGTCGCGTTTGGCACTATAAGTCGGCAGGTTGGGACGGTTTGCGCGATTACTATGCGTCAGTCCCTTGGAAGGAACGTTGCTTCAGTGAGAATGACCCGACAGCTAGCGCCGCTGCTATTGCTGGTGAGATCCTGTTGGGGATGGAATACTACATTCCTAACTCAGACCTCACCAGTAAGGGTTCGCGTAACCGTTGGTTCACTCGCGAATGTGCCGATGCTGTGTCATCTAAGCAGGCGGCATATCGCGCGTGGATCAATGGCCGCGTTAGCGGGGCATTTAACATTGACTCACTGAAAGCAACCTACAATAAAACCTCCAAGTCCTGTAGGAAGGCATACACAAGAGCGGATGCACAGCGCATTGTACAGATTGGCCATGACCTTGCTTCACATCCTAGGGGCTCCCGTAGCTTCTGGCGTCTGACCAAATCTGTGCAAAGCAATTTCTGCAAACCTTCGCTGCCACCGCTCCGGTATCCGGACGGATCGCTAGCTCACAGTCCGCAGGAGAAAGCCGATCTTCTGGCAAAACTCTTTGCGGATAGCTCCGTGATCAATGACTGTAGTGCGCTGCCACCAACTATCCCTTCTTGTGGCCACACGATGCCTGACATTAAAATCAGGCAGCGTGATGTGCGTGCAGAGCTGCAATCACTTGATGTACGGAAAGCTAGCGGTCCCGATGGAATACCAGCCATAGTGCTGATGAAGTGTGCAGCGGAGCTGTCTCCTGTGTTGACGCGCCTGTTCCAACTGTCTCTCTCTACAGGATGTGTGCCGGATTCTTGGAGAGAAGCTAATGTGCAAGCGGTTCCCAAAAAAGGGGATCGATCAGACCCGGCAAATTATCGGCCAATAGCTATCACCTCAGTTCTCTGTAAGGTGATGGAACGGATCTTAAACAACCAACTGATCCATTACCTAGAAGATCACTGTCTAATTAATGATCGACAGTACGGGTTTCGACCAAAACGGTCCACAGGTGATCTTCTAGCGTACGTAACACACCTCTGGGGTGAAGCTATCGACAAGCATGGGGAGTCGTTGGCTGTCAGCCTCGATATCTCCATTCGACAAGGTCTGGCACAGAAGTCTTCTCTCCAAGCTGCCGGCATACGGTCTGCCAGCTCAGTTCTGCACCTGGATTGCCAGCTTTCTACACAAGCGTAGCCTTCGCGTTTTAGTCGATGGTTGCGCTTCACAATTCCATGTAGTGAATGCTGGGGTCCCCCAGGGGTCTGTGCTATCTCCCACACTGTTTCTTTTGCATATCAATGATATGCTCTCTCTCGGGATGTATGTTACATTGCTATGCAGATGATAGTACAGTGCATGGGGGATACCACGGACGCGCAGTAGCCGGGCGGGCGGAAACTGAGGAGAGGCGGAGGGATCTTGTTGTTGAACTCGATAGGACGTTAGGACTCATCGCCAAATGGGGCTCTGACAACCTTGTTGAGTTTAACGCCAAGAAAACTCAGGTATGCGCTCTCACAGCGAAAAAGTCACCATTTTCCCCTCCTCCTTCCCTCTGTGGCACTACGCTGGAGATACAAAGCAAAGTCGCCATACTGGGGATCGACGTTCGGTGCGACCTCAATCCAAAGGATCACATCGAGGCTGTTATAAAAACAGCCTCACGTAAACTCGGAGTCCTGAACAAGGTGCGGCGTTTTTTCACGCCACAACAACTGCTCCTATTGTATAAAACACAGGTGCGGTCCTGCGTTGAATATTGCTCGCACCTTTGGGATGGCTCCGCCAAGTACTTACTGGAGGCCTTGGATCGGTTGCAGCGACGTGCGGTTCGCATTATTGGCGACGTAAAGGCCACCAACACCCTCGAGCCTTTGCAATTGCGTCGAGAGATAGCGGCACTCAGCGCTTTCTATCGAATGTACCACGGCGAGTGCTCAGAGGAACTATTCTCCCTCATTCCTGCTTCCCCTTTCCTTCACAAGTCTACGCGTGCTGGCTCTCGATGTCACCGCCTAACTGTGACATCAATTCCATCGCGAACGAAGAAATTTGGCAACTCTTTTCTTTGTCGCACCTCCAAAACATGGAATTCTTTACCAGCACACGTCTTCCCCTCCTCTTATGACCTGGGTTCCTTCAAACGAGGCGTGAAGAGGCATCTTGCGGGCCGGCAAGGCGGGGGCGGCTAGTGCAGATCATTTTTCCCGACTGCACTAGCCGTCGTCACGTTTGGACTCTACTACCACTTACCATCAGGTGGAGTACAGTCACTTGCCCTCCCGGGCTATAAAAAAAAAAAAAAACAATAATGTACTTAGTGGTAGAGCTTTGTGCAAGCTCGTCTGGGTAGGTACCACCCACTCATCAGATATTCTGCCGTAAAAAAACAGTACTTTTGTATTGTGGTGTTCCGGTTTAAAGGGTCAGTGAGCCAGTGTAATTACAGGCACAAGGGACATAACATCTTAGTTCCCAAGGTTGGTGGCGATGTAAGCGATGGCTAACATTTCTTACAATGCCATTGTCTATGGGCGTTGGTGACCCCTTACATCAGGTGGCCATATGGGCCACTCCGTCTTCCAATACAATAAGAAAAATAAAAAATACACTGGCAACCCTAATATATTCGTACTCAGTACTCACCCGTTAATTTAAATGACACATCTGCCATGCCAAGCTTGTTTTCTGCTCTGAATGTATAATTGCCAAAATCTGTCTTTCTGACCGTTCTGAAGATTAATTGATGTACTTTATCTTGCACCATTATTATTACCCTGAAACGTCACATTCATTTAATAATTAAAAATAATTTAATTGACGTAAATAATGATAAAATAAATAGTTATTAGTAAGTTAATTGCGATTATTTACTGATTTTGGTATGAAAGATTTAAGTTAGGCATAATGTCACATCAGGGTAGAATGCTCACGCGACCCCTTGGCACCCCCCTAAAGGCGTGGAAGCATAAGTATACGCTGTGGTTTTAGTGGCCTTGCACTCCTGCCGTCGAGTCCCACATACTCTCCGCTTTTCATCTTGCGGGGGGTATGCGTAAATGCATTTCCTCAGCAAAAAAAAAGGCATAATGTCACATCTCAATGCACTCTAGCGGCGTGATTTGGTTAAAATAAGTGAATATCATTCGTAGAAAATTTAATTTAATTAGCAGAATATCTAGCTAGTTATATATACCTATAGCCTGTTTGAATAATTAGAAGCATAGGTTTAGAGCCACCAGAGAGAAACCAGCGAGAACACTAGGATTTCCAACAAAGTTTAATTTCGGTCAAGCACCCTAAAAGCCATAGAGAAAATGTTTCTTCTAAAATACGATTTGACTGGAGTTCAAAGCAATTTAGTCTCAATAATCGATAACGGTATATACCATGATCCTAATGATCCGCTTATTCGTTATACATATTTTGTATCTGTTTATTAATATTTAAGCGAAATACTTTTTGACTTGATTGACTTAAAAGTCATACTTACTCCTTCCACAACATAGACTCATATAGCTCACTAGAACGGATTTTATGAAAACCCAATCCAAAATACATTTTTGTTGTATCCTTAAAGGATTAGCTTGTTTTATATGAAATTATAAAATAATAACTTTGAACATAACATTATTATCATATAATAATATTAATAATAATTATATCCCGGAACATTATTCACACAAGGCCATGTGATCCCAAACTAAGCAGAGCTCGTACTATGGAAACCAGACAACTGATATACCACATATACTACTTTTTGTAAATACATATATAGATAATTATACCCAGACTCAGGACAAACAGACATGTTCATGCACACAAATGTTTGTCCTTGGTGGGAATCGAACCCACGACCTGCGGCGTGAAAGGCATGTATCTAACCAACCACGCCAACCGGCTAATATATAATTAATGAAATACCTATCGTCTGTTCGTACGAGTTTCCCGTCTCGGTACCAGGCGGTGCGCGCTGGTGGTGTAGAGAACTCCAAGTTAGCCGCGAGCACTGCTCTCAGACCTATCGCTGTGTGGACAAAACTGCGGTCCGTCGTCACCACGGGAGCATCTACAAATAATTAAAATATAGCTGTGCACTTTGCAGACGACTACGTCATACCTGAATCGTAGCGTTAAATAATTTAACCTGTATTGTAATTTTTTTTTTATTTCATAGGAAGGCGGACGAGCCTATGGGCCACCTGATGGTAAGTGTTCACCAACGCCCATAGACATTAGCGTTGTGAGATATGTTACCATCGCTTACATTGCCAATGCGCCACCAACCTTGGGAACTAAGATGTTATGTCCCATGTGCCTGTAATTACTGACTCACTCACCCTTCATACCGGAACACAACAATAGCAAGTACTGCTGTTTTACGGTAGAATATCTGATGAGTAGGTGGTACCTACCCAGTCGAGCTCGCACAAAGCCCTACCACCGAGTATTTCATATAAAATAAACTTGATTTTCTTGTCAGTTTTCTATACGTTTCGACCGATTTCGGCCACGGCGGCCAATCTCAAAAGAGATTAGCCAACTGCGCAGGAGATATTATAGTGCACAAGGAATTGTGCACTATAGTTAGTATATGTTGAGCTTTTCGATGCACGGGAGTGTACTCACTTCAAGTCTGAAGTGCTATTGAGAATTTTCAACAGAAAAATCAATAACTTTTTACTGGCCCGAATCTCATCAGAGACAATAAGATAATCCCATAGATAATTACTATTTTTATTAAAAAAATAAGCCTAATTAATATTCCTAATATTTACTAAAATAACACTTAAGTAAGTCACTATTTTGTAAGGCATATTTGTTTGCGACTAATATTAAGTATATATGAATATATTTGTAGCGTGTCACGATGGGGCCGACATATAGGCCCCTTAAAAATACAAGAATAAAAAAAAATGAATACCTTGTATGATAACGGTGATGGAAGCTTTAACAGGATCGCCAACACCATTGTTGACGATACATTCGTAAACTCCGGCCAACAGACGGTGCTCAGCCCGGAATCGAATTCGCGACCGATGTTCTAACAGAGCCATTGATTCGCCCTGTTTGATAAAGTTATTGTTAAATCTATGTTATATTTATATATATGTTATACTTATACGTGAGTGGATAAAAGTCTTTGCCTGCACCCAAAAAGGCTACTTGATGAAAAGCGGTCATCACCTCATAGACATTTATGATGTAAGAAAAAGTAGTTGTTGCTTATGGTATTAGCTATCTAGTCCTGCAAGGTTGCTGGGTCATTACAAATAACCCAGTATATATGAAACATTAAAAATAATATAAACTTACATTTTTTCTCCAATTAACAACAGGCGTGGGCGTGCCGGCCGTCTCGCAGCCGATGTCGACGTATTCACCTTTTTTCACTTCAAGAAATCCTTCATCGGGCACAGATCGTACAGTTGGAGCATCTACGATTCATTTCAAATTAATTGATTAATTCGAACAAGAATATACTTAATAGATGTGCGAAAAGAGGCTACTGTTGACTCATTTACTCTTGAGGAGAAGGTTAATCTTACTCTTACTTAGATCTCTAGAGCTTTTATATCGCCGACCTCGATGAATTATAACCATAAATAAAGCATATGAAAACTCAATGGCTTGCTCGGCTTTAGATTCGCAAAATTTGGTAAAGATTTATAACAGCATCACCCTGAGAACGTCCCACTGCTGGACTGAGGCTTCCTTTCCTCTTTTGAGGAGAAAGTTTGCAGCTTATTCCACCACGCTGCTCCAATGGGGTTGTTGGAATACACATGTGGCAGAATTTCAGTAAAATTAGACACATGCAGGTTTCAACACAATGTTTTCCTTTACTGTCAAGCACGAGATGATTTATAATCACAAATTAAGCACATGAAAAATTCAGTGGTGCTTGTCGGGATTACAACCCACGATCATCGGTTAAAATTCACGCGTTCTTACCACTGGACATACCATATCGGCTTTTTTTAATTATCACGTAATAAGAAAATATCTCTGTCTCTCTGTGTTTCAAAAGGTACTTGATCACTGTTCTTTTAATATTCGTTTGTCTGCGAACTATTAATTATAAACAAAAAGTATTAAAAACTTACACTGTACTTCTATAGCATGTGTCTGCCTTATTGGACCCCAAGGTTCTGGTCTTATAACCTGAAAAAGTCGTAATTACATCAGAATGATATGGCGTTTACGATTTTATTAATATCGCTGTATTTCTTGTATAAATAAATAAATAAAAATTACCACTATGAATATATCGACTAATATTGTTCATTGTCGATTTTATACCCCCGGAACTATAAAATGGCGATACGGCTTTTTTCCTTTAAATATAATTAATAAAAAAAGTATGAAAGAGCATGGTACTCGTAATTAGTCCCTCTGTACACATTAAGTACCGCCTTCCTCTCAATATAGAGACGAACTTAAAATCCGGAAACAGTCTTGATTGATGAATGGAAATGTTAAGTATTTTGTCAAATTGTATCATTAAGTACATTTATTTTATTAACATTGATAAATACACATCTATACTAATATAGCTGAAGAGTCTGTTTGTTTGATCCGGCTAATCTCAGGAACAACAAGTTCAAATTTTTTTAAAAAAAATTGTGTTGTATAGTCCTTTTATCGAGGAAGGCTCTAGACTGATTTCTATTAATTATATTTTTATTAATTACTAGCTATGCCCCGCGGTTTGACGCCCGAATAATCATAGTTCGAATTTAAAAAAAAAATTGTGTTGTATAGTCCTTTTATCGAGGAAGGATCTAGGCTGATTTTTATTCATTATATTTTTATTAATTAAACGCGCGTGAAACCGCGGGGCAGAGCTAGTAATAATATATAGGTAGGCATTGGTACGATTAAACTATCGATATATTTAAAGGATTAAGTGTTGCGCCAAAAAGTAACCTTGTTGTGTATTTAACAGTTAGTTAATTTATAGTAGTTTAGATACGGGCTGTGGTGTACATCGCGAAACAGTTGGGCAAATTGATTAATTGTGTAATTGTATCCTCTATACTTTAAACAAACCGACGCCTAGTGATGTAGGTATGTCGATAGAATAAAATATCGATTTCACTGGAATTATATGGGGGGAATACATTCCGAATAAACTACAGCAAAATATTTAAAAAAAAAACTAAGTTCCCGCTAATATACAATAAGATTAATGTATTATTAATTTACTAAGTAGCGCTTAATCATTACTTAATATACACTGCTTGTTATGAGTCGGATGAAATTGTTTTGAAGTCGATATTTGCTTGTTTCAATGGCTTTTGCTTTTGCTTCATTCAAATGGTAAAATCTGGTAACTTTACGTATCAATTAAAAAAAAAATAACGTGTGTCGATAGTTCTATATAAGAAAAAACATTTTTTATCGACAAAATGTACGTCACTATGCTCAAATAACACCACTTTCGATTGAAGGGCTCGCGGCTTGTTTAAAGTAATTGTTGAAAGACTTATATTATTGATGGTTAGGAAATAGCAAAACATAGTTAATCAAAAATGTAATTACATTTATTAAAATACGTATAATTGATATAAATGTAATAAATAAAAATAAGTCTAGACCCTTCTTCGATAAAAGGACTATCTAACACAAAAATAATTTTTAAATTCGAACCAGTAGTTCCTGAGGTTAGCCGGATCAAACAAACCAACTCTTCAGCTTTATATATTAGTACTTACTTCGCAAGTATAATCAGCTGTGTCACTTGATGTCAGCTGATCAATCTGAAGACTGAAGTTGGCGTGCATCCTCGTGTGCAGCGGCAGCAGGTAGTTCGGGTCGTGACTATCGCCGAGGAGCGTGTCATTCTTATACCATCGGACACGCTGTTTTGTTTCTGTAATGAATATTTTTTTTTATTGTATAGGAAGGCGGACGAGCTTATGGGCCACCTGATGGTAAGTGGTCATCAACGCCCATAGACAATGCCATTGTAAGAAATGTTAACCATCGCTTACATCACCAATGCGCCACCAACATTGGGAACTAAGGTGTTATGTCCATTGTGCCTGTAATTACACTGGCTCACTCACCCTTCAAACCGGAACACAGCAATACAAAGTACTGCTTTTTTGCGGCAGAATATCTGATGAGTGGGTGGTACCTACCCAGACGAGCTTGCACAAAGCTCTACCACCAAGTTAAATATTGACATTGACATTCTCAAAATCGTATCTATAGCCGAGATGGCCCAATGGTTAGAACGCATGAATCTTAACCGATGAACGCGAGTTTAAACCCGGGGAAACACAACTGAATTTTCATGTTCTTAATTAGTATTTAAAAGTCATCTCATGTGTGACGGTGAAGGAAAACATCGTGAGGAAACCTCATGTATCGAATTTCTCCGAAATTCTGCCATATATGAATTCCACCAACCCGCATTGGAGCAGCATGTTGGAATAAGCTCCACACCTATTGTTCTAAAGAGGACAGGAGGCTTTAGCCCAGAAGTGGGCGAGCGTGAGCATTGATATAATACATAAGAATTAAGTATTACTAAAAGGAAGCTACAGCCCTAAGCTGATACAATCTTATAAGTAATTTAATTTTTATTATTTCGTACATGGAAATTTACAGTCCATGGAAACAAAACCGCATTTTCATCTATAGCCTATTCCAACCACAAAAGGAATAAACATAAATAAACAAATTTGACACTGAATTAATGCGATATCATTGGTCATCGATATCAATTGACGCGATGTCATTGGTCGACATCTTGAATAATCTATGACATTCACTATGGATAAGCGAAAAGATGGCGTTTTCAATGTCCGCGAAGTTATATTCGGAACTTTGGACGTTAAATTAATGTGGTTATAACTAGTTAATTGGAATAGTGTTGTATTATGAATAAGGGTAAATTAATCAAGAACTGTTTACAGTGCATAATAATGAAGAACGATTTGACAATCGCATGCAATTTGTATATCTACGGTGTATTTACATTTATTTCTATTCCCATTGGAATTGGGTATAGTTAGAACTGGTTCACACTGGTTATTTAAAAATGAACTTTCGACTCGCCTGTTAATAAAACATTGTTATTCTTATATATCTATTCGTAGGAGGGGATCGACGGTCAACTGGTACACAAAGATCTGAATCTATGTTCTCTTCCTGTCGCTAACGACACAGAGAGGTGGTCATGTATTGAGCAGAGATCGTGGAGGCGGCATTTATATTAAGTTTTTATTTACATGAAAATAAATAGATAAACTCTTTTTCATGGTATTATCAAGTAGTTTTCGCCCACGGCTTCAGGCATGTTAGGCGGGGTGGAGATTGGTATAAAAAGTATCCTATGTCCTATCATTATACTAGCTCTCCCCGCGGTTTCATCCGCGTATAATGAATAAAAATATAATGATTAAAAATCCATCCAAGATCTTTCCTCGATAAAAGGACTACACAACACAATAAGAATTTTTAAATTCGAACTAGTAGTTCCTGAGATTAACCGGATCAAACAAACAAACTCTTCAGCTTTATATATATATAGTATATATATATATAGTATATATATATATATATATATATATATATATAGTATATATGTATTATTACGATTTACGATAATGATTTTATATAATACAAATAAAATAGAATATTATGAGTAAATGTAATGTATAATTTATAAAAGCTGTTTCTTTTTATATTGCTCATAAGGTAACCTATCTCAGACATGACAATGGTATCAAACCCATTTTAATATACACAAGAAAGACTTATATCAAAAAAACAATTCGATGTATCCGCAAAACAATATACACTTCACAAACATATACAACCTCATTTGATAAACTTTTTGGAAAAAACCTCTGCGAAAAAAAATAACGCCTTCTCCAAAAAAAAAATATCCTACATACAGCTAGGTATATAGATTTGGTCTTCCGACAAGGGGCAACAACACCGCTTTGTTAAATACGTGCACGACACAATAATGTCGCTCTTTTGTACTTTTGTCAATTAATAAACCGTCGTACCGCATCTGATTGCCTGCAAATTATATATATTTTTACATTAATTTGGTATACAATTCAGTATAATACGATTTGAATGAATAACAAACTTAGGCAGAATAGAATAATACTCAATAAAAAAAAACAAGGACCCTCTTACACTTTCAATGTTTGATTGAGTTCTAAGTACTTATCGTTAGTTCCCTACTTCTACTAGGGACCGGAATCGATCTATGTCCGAAAATCTATGAGAAAACAATAGGAAACAATCGTTTAATTTCCGAGTCGTCGTATTATAAATTATGTTTTATGAAAAAACTGCCTCAAACCTTCTCAAAAAGGAGAGTGACTTAGCGCAGCTGTGCGATATTTACAGGCAGCCTATTTATTCAATTATTATCCAAAATTATTATATGTATGATTACAAGAACCTAATCAAATATAACGCGTAATATATCATTATCATTATTGTATATCAAACCATTAAAGGTAACCTTATAAAAAACTGATATTACAAACAGCTCTTTATTACAAAAGGAAAATTAGTTCGAAGTCCAATAAATAACTAAAACACCATCGCGGGGCAGTAATTTAAACATTAATACCAACGACTGCTACATAAATTATGATAGGCTATTTGTTTAAACTAATTTAGAAGATGAAGGGACCCCGCATACGTTGTTAAAATTGAAGTAACAGCTAGATTATATATTCCCAATGCTGGGTTGAGACCTCTTTTTCTGTTATTGTATAGGGTATAGGACGAGCATATGGGTCACCTGATGGTAAGTGGTCACCAACGCCCATAGACAATGGCACTGTAAGAAATGTTAACCATCGCTTGGAAACTAAGATATAATGTCCCTTGTGCCTGTAATTACACTGGCTCACTCATCCTTCAAACCGGAACATAACAGTATTTATAAAAAGTTTAAGGTGTAGGAGTACCCTTATTTAAAAAAATAAGAGTAGACCGTAAAGTCAAGATGACTTGACGATCACGAACACTAATAATATCGTTTAGAAACACCATTATATATTCTAAAATAATAAAATAATAATGCTTGAAATGAGATTATTATTTTTACAACTTTATTTACATAATTCGTTTAGACACAGATCGACCTTTCTCAAATCAATTTTTGGAGCGAAGTTCTTTTACGTGGCTTACACAAGTTACAGCAGAGTGAAATGGTAGTGCCCCAAGGTGACGTCATATATTCAAATTCAAAATGCGTTGGGTGTTTGAATTTAGGAGGTCGATATAAAGGCGGTTGAGGTGATTTTTGGTGTGACAAAAATAAACTAATATAATCAATTAAAATCTAAATAAAATGCTAATAAATCTAAATAAATTAAACGCTGCTAGCACTCGTGCCACCATTCCACGCGGTCACGACTTGTATAATAATTATTTTTAAACGTTATTTGTATTTAGTTAAGGTTTTAATGTAAATTAAAATCTACATTATAATGTAGACTTCGACTCAAACCGTGTCTTATAAGACACGGTCGTTAAGTAAACCTAATTTATTTTATTTTACTGAGATATTTGAAGATTAAATTAATAGACACTGAAAAGAAAAACATTGGCGTCCTAGCACACCTGAAAGTCACTACAGTAAAATTGTGCGGTCACGGTTTGAGTCGAAGAAATATCGCACAGAACTTCGCTCCTGACGGGAGTCGTCTGACCGCACAATTTTACTGTAGTGACTTTCAGGTGTGCTAGGACACCAGTGTTTTTCTTCTCAGTATCTATTAATTTAATCTTTTTCACGGTTTCAAATTGCTTAAACGGAACTTCTTGTATAAAATTGAATTTTGTTGTTAAGCTTTATAACAGAAATCATCGTCTAATATCTCAGCAAAATAAAATAGTACGAGAGCCCACGACCAAAATTTTTGTCTCATAGCAATACGGCCAAAACCACATCAAATCGATAGATACGATTATCCTGAACTCGAAAATACCAATATCAGACATTTTCCGCGTAGCGTTTGATCTGACCGAATTTACAAAATTGTCAAAGAATTTTACCGAACTGCATCATAGCAATATGTCTGATTTGCAGACTGTAGTTGAATGATAGTTCTGAGATACCGGAAACATATTTTTCAGACGTTAGTGGTGTAGCGCAAACCCGTATAATCACTTAAAAAAATTAAAAAAATGGTTGCCTGTAAAGTCGGTATACGGGCGAAAGTTTTACGTGACAACGACTTTGAGTGGTAAAATAATTTTAATGTGAATATTCATCCGTATAGTAGGAAGAAGGATGAAATAATAGTAACAATTTAAAACATTTATTTATACAAAGAATTATATTTAAAACATTAATTTATACAAAGAATCTCGCACTGAATTTCACTTTTTATGTCTGTCTCTCTCGCTCTTAGGCGGGCTAACCATGCCCGAGTGGAAGGGACGCGTGCCTCTCACTCGCTCTCATTGTGAGCGCATAACGTGAGCGGAGCGTAACGCAGTTTCTTGAAGTGTCACCCGGCAAACCAATTTATAAGACGTTGTCACGTCAAAAATGAGACAAAAAAAATGTCTCATAGTTAATAGATACTGAGAAGAAAAACGTCTGAAAATCTTTTTTATTAGTAAATTTTGGTTATTTGATGCGAACAAAACAATTTTCAGACGGAAATGTGAACGCATTAAATTTTGAGACCGTTTTGAAAATGTTAACAAATTTTACCGATCGGTATCATAGCAATATGTCTGAAAATTGTTGAACATGATAAAATAAGTTGTCCACATGTGCAAAAAATTTATATCAGACAAATTAAGTGTAGCACATTATTCGTTTTTGGGAGTATATGCTACACTTAAAGTGTCTGAAAACAGGTTTTTGGTAATCATGGCAGCAATACGAAAAGTTAAAAAAAAAATTTATCCTTATTGCTATGATACAGGTTGGCTAAATTTGTTGACATTTTCAAAAATGCGCTCAGGCTATATGCTACGCGCAAAATGTCTGAAAACAAACTTTTTCGTAATACAATTATAAAATCTATGTACATTTTCACTATCAGACGTATTGCTATAATACCGACTGTCTTTTTTTTTGACACAGCAGAAATGTCCTCCCACGCAGTTGCTACACTTTCGACCGTTACTACACACCTAGTCGGGTTCAGAATCATACAATCTAACGATTTTATAGGGTTTTTGCCGTATTGCTATGAGACATGGTTTTGGTCGTGGGCTCTCGTACTAAAAGAAAACTAGATTTACTTAACGATACAAGACATCATAGCATTCCGTTCCAAATGATGATAAAGTAATTCTTTAAAAAAAAACGTGCCCAAAAGATGCGCCGGCGCATTAACCGCTTTATTATGCAAATGTAACGTCGAAAGCTTTTGTAACTAAAGCTTTTATATGTTTAAGTTATTCGATTCTCAGAAAGAGATAAAAGTTTGATAACTCTATTAAAATAATTACTAACCGTTTATTTAAAAAGCCTTATGCTTATTTATTTATTTATTATAATATCTACACCAAAAAAGAATAAATTCATACTTAAGCTATACAGTAGTACATTACCAGCTTGTGAATGTCTCCTTTCCTCTTTTGAGGAGAAGGTTTGGACCTTATTCCACCACGCCGCTCCAATGCGGGTTAGTGGAATACACATGTAGCAGAATTTCAGTGAAATTAGACACATGCAGGTTTCCTCACAATGTTTTCCTTCACCGTCAAGCACGAGATGAATTATAATCACAAATGAAGAACATGAAATCAGCGGTTTTTACCCGGGTTAGAACCCACGATCATCGGTTAAGTCATCCGTTCTTACCTACCACTGGGCCATCTCGACTTAAACTATATAAATCGAGTAATAAATATATTACACATAAATGATTACAGGCGTTGCAAAATATATCATATGCATGCAATTTAAATTCAATATTACAAAAATAAGAATAAGAATTAAAATTAAATATTAATAATAAATAAAGTGAGATATTAAGAATTAAATAATTATAAAATTTATTACATAATAAAAGTTATCGTAGCATATCGTAGCATATCGTATAGGAAGGCGGACGAGCATATGGACCACCTGATGGTAAGTGGTCACCAACGCCCATAGACAATGGCGTTGTAAGAAATGTTAACCATCGCTTACACCGCCGATGCGCCGCTAACCTTGGGAACTAAGATGTTATGTCCCTTGTGCCTGTAATTACACTGGCTCACTCAACCTACAAACCGGAATACAACAGTACCAAGTACTGCTGTTTTGCGGTAGAATATCTGATGAATGGGTGGTATCTACCCAGACGAGCCTGCACTAAGCTCTACCACCAAGTGATCGTGTGTAATGTTGACGCTTTAATAATCAATAACTGCTCCTTTAGACATATAAAACCATAATGTAAGCAGTCCCCGCCAGATGAGGGGCCCCACACAGCCAAAAAATAATATAATACGGAATAGGCTTTAAGTGCCAAAGTGCCTTGACTGCCTTGGAGTTCTCTGTCCGGGTCTGAAGGTAATACATTTTATTTTTAAATAATCTATCTAAATCCTAGATCATATGTGCTCAGCCCAATAAAATATTTTTTTTAGCTGCCTGCGGTGTTTGGAAGTGAGCAGTGATTACACTCCGGCGCCGCGGAATGCCCATAATGCACTTTCTTGACTGGAAAGACAACATAGAAAATACACTTGTGTTTGCGAACACACTTGTGCACTTGTGCTTAATTATACAGGGTTATTTGTACTGACCCGGCAACCTCGCAGGACTAGATAGCTAACACCATAAGCAACAACTTTTGTTCTACGACTTCGAACATAACTCAAAACATGACAAAAAAAATGATTTAATGCGAGGTTGCGGTCGAGGAGGCTGCGAGGTTGCTGGGTCATTACAAATAACTCTGTATATTTACAGAAGATAATGAAACGATAACCTCTTGGCTAAACGATAACTGCTTTATCCTAATAAAAATAGTAAGCAATTACATGTATCTGCCTAAACGCGATATACACAAAAACTACGACACAGATTTTCATACGGTTTTTACCAAGTGGCGGAGTAATTAATGAGGTTTTAGTGTGTATTTAAGATGTCGTAAAATAATCATGACGACTGATGTGCGCCGGCCGCCGCGTGAACCAATATACGGATTTACATATAATAATAGTAAAATCCTGGGAAAACATTCACACGGCCATCTGATCCCAAACTAAGCAGAGCTCGTACTATGGAAACTAGACAACTGACATATACTACTTTTCTTTTGTAAATACATACTTATATAATGTATAGATAATTACACCCAGATTCAGAACAAACAGTCATGTTCATGCACACAAACATCTGTCCTGGGTGGGAATGGAATTCACGATCTGCGGCACGAAAGCCAGGTATCTACCAACCATATGATTTAAATGTTTTATGTACACCATTATTATACCCATGTGGAAATAGAATGTTAGGTAGTCTATACTAATATTATAAATGCGAAAATAACACTGTCCGTTACGCTTTCACAGCTAAACCACTAATTGATGAACGAGTTTGATGAAGTTTAAAAAGCCGAGATGGCCCACTGGTAAGAACGCGTGAATCTTAACCGATAATCGTGGGTTCAAACCCGGGCAAGCACCACTGAATTTCATGTGCTTAATTTGTGATTATAATTCATTTCGTGCTTGACGGTGAAGGAAAACATCTTGCATGTGTCAAATTTCATTGAAATTCTGTCATATGTGTATTCCACCAACTCGCATTGGAGCAGCGTGGTGGAATAAGCTCCAAAAACCTTCACCTCACAAAGAGCCAGCAGTGGGACATTCACAGACTGTTACTTTTGATGAAGTTTTGTATTAAATAAGCTTATGAAAAAACAAAGGTTACTATTTATACCTAAAAACTACCCCTACCCTTAACAACGAAAACAAGTTATTTAATAAATAAATTTATTTACCTGAAGCATCCACATAGCAAGGCAACAAAACGGTATCATTTTCATACGTTTTTACAGTCACAGGTACACTTTTGAAAACCTTCTCACTTAATATCACTTCCGATAAAAACATTAAAGCGATCACTTTATAAATTAATTCCATTTTTATTTAAATCTAAGTATAAAATAAATATAGAAAACTTTAATAATAAATATTAAACAATATTTAAATTGTTCTTTACAAATGTATTGTTTTTAATTAATCATTAATTACATTAATAAAAAATACTTGGAACTTCAGTTACGTTAAATAATACGTTATCAGATGCGCGTGCGCAGCTCACAGATCGACATACGTCTGCTCGTTGGCGCATATGCTCAATGAGTAAGAATTATTCTGAGGGCACTGTGAGAGCTTTAATTGTAATCAATTTCATATATTCAGGTTTTTTAAAGTTTACTGTTTCATTGCTTATAATATTTTTTTCTTTTTTAACTCTTGAATAATCAAGTACGAATTTCATAGACATTTGATATTTATAAAAAAACATACAGACGAATTGATAACCTCCTCCTTTTTTTGAAGTCGGTTAAAAATACTATTTCCAGCCAGTGTTATATTAAAACTTTTCTATCTGGAATTCCTCACGAACAAAATTATAAGTTAAATAGAATTGATGTAATAATAGTTTTGGTACATAATGTTTTTATTTATAAAATGCGAAAGTTTGTTACTCGTTTAAAAAGTGGGACAAGTTTAAATTAAATTTGACATAGACTAGATGATAGTATACTTTTTTAAATTACCTACTCACTACTTACTTAATTTAAATTTAAGTATATTGCAGCGGACTGAGGCTCTAGCCAAGTTGACATTCTACAATTGTAAACGCTAATAGAAAACTAAACAAATGTATGAGAATGACATTTGTCAACGATAAGTCACGTGGTCATTCTCATACAATTTTTAGTTTTCTATTAGCGTTTACGATTGTAGAATATCAACTTGGCTAGGACCACTGATATTACAGCGACTATGTTATAAGAATGCCGAATTATATAATAGGTTGTATTTTATGTGTAGGCTTTGTGCAAGACTGACCACCACCACCCACTTGTTTTATTATTTGATTATAAGGCATCCTGCAGTCCCAAAATCATACATAGCCTTTTGGTGTACTAACAGTAATATTATAATAATTACACAAAGTTATTGGATGAAACCATTTGACATATTGCAACCCAAGTGGTGTTCATCATATATTTTACCGTCGCTATGTAAAGGTGGTACCTATATATGTAAGTGGTAAGCGAACCAGTGTAATAAGACACATGGGACATTTTTTTTTATTGCATGGGAAGGGGACTAGCATATGGGCCACCTGATCTTAAGTGGTCACCTACGCCCATAGACATTAGCATTATAAGAGATGTTGACCATCGTTTACATCGCCAATGCGCCACCAACCTTGGGAACTAAGATCTTATGTCCCTTGTGCCTGTAATTACACTGGCTCACTCATCCTTCAAACCGGAACACAACAATAGCAAGTATTGCTGCTTTGCGGTAGAATATCTGATGAGTGGGTGGTACCTACCCAGACGAGCTTGCACAAAGCTCTACCACCAAGCACTTTAGATCTCATCAGCCAGTATTTTTTTGGTACTAAAAGTGGTTCATATTGTTAACAAATTAACAAATCTATTGTATGTGGACGAGGTGAACACTTACCACCAACCGGCACTAAGCGGCTTTAGCGACTGTCTTCCTAGATTACGGATATCAAAAAAAATAAAAATCATATTACCCCAAGACTTTATTAGTGAATAAAACAGATCTCATTGTGCCTCAGCTTTATCGCATCCCGTCAATTAATTGATTCACCTTTGTAAAGGAGTCGGCATTTATTAAGATTAGTCATTTAAGACGCGTACAGATCTAATGTCCACTTCATAAGCACTTCCCTTTTTATTATGCACATTACAGATTAACAAGTGTTAAATGATGCAGTTTCTTTGCTCAGTGTCGGTGGCATCGTTCATCTGGATTTTGAATATAGTTTGTGTGTCTAGTGCAAGTTTTTTTTATTTATTCGATAGCGTTAAGGTGAACTACGGTTTGTATGGAGTTCTGTGACAACATACGGCGCTGTTTTCACGTCAAAAGAATAAAAAAACTCGCAGTAGGCACACAGTACAATACTCACTTTAACTTTTAGTGAGTTCAGTTTATAACAATTTCTGCCATCTATTCAATTTTACGATCTAAAATAATATTCAGTATTTAAATCTATAATCCTAGAATTCTTAATTATTCGTAATTGTAATCGTTTTTGGAACTAACATAAAGCCTACAGCGCGACATAGTTTTTTTTTTCACAAAGTGGCACCAATCTTCCTTGAGAATGCTTTGACTGGGCGTATTCGTTCTCAAATCAAGTCAAATACTTTAATCAACTCGA
Organism: Nymphalis c-album; assembly: GCA_963151315.1. NCBI lineage: Eukaryota > Metazoa > Arthropoda > Insecta > Lepidoptera > Nymphalidae > Nymphalis > Nymphalis c-album. Next base: position 1,840,237 of record OY720612.1, read on the forward strand.
TCGTTGATTATCTGTTGGCTCTTAGAATTTCTATGCCTTGAAATGCAGTGACTATTCCACTCCATTGGAACCTCATAACTATAACTATGCCAATCTTCACATTAGTCAAATTGGGGTTTTACGTTAAGTACATTATCTAGATAGAACACCCAACAATTTTTTAATCGGTTCGATTCGGGCCTTGAACTCAAGACCTCAGGCTTATCGGAGTTATAAGCTAGCTACTAAGCCGAAGGCACCAATACTTCAAGATACCGCACTGAACTACAAATGGTTATTTGTAAAGCAATTACATTTAAAATAATTGTTTAATCATCAAATGTAATAGTATGCTACAATTAAAACATTAACTTCTTCAAGAGCATAAAATCGTTGCTTTACCTATAGACAATAAAACTCTTTTTGAGTAGAGTTTAAAAGTGAAACGTATTTTATAGTCTGTATCGATTTACTTATTTGCCGCGACTAATATTTAATTTGATTGAATGCGTAGGATGTTCGAAATTTAAAAATTTTATCGTTAGATCAGTGGATCCTACTAAATTTTCATAGGTTCTACTTAAGCCTTTATCGTATCGTGCTAGAATCGTATTTCACCCCGTTGATTTGATGATATCTGTCACTGATCCTGATGCTGATCATATCTGGCATTTGAATTTCAGTGGTTTCTAATTGGCCAAATTTGAACGTGTTGCCTATAGTTAAGATACATATTATATTTTATCCATTGGTCCACCTGCCTCCGAATTGAATCCGAATTGACAAACAACTTTTTAACATATAAAAAAACATCGACGCTTTCTGTGTAAAATATGAAGTAAGTGTATTGCTTAATTTTTAATTAAATTTGCGACGTGTATTTAAATCAATGTAATCTTATCTATAAGGAGGTACGTGAAGTAATAATATATAGTCTGGAACTATCCCACTGCTGGGCTAACGATTGTTTTTGGAAGAAAGGTACCTTATACACATGTTGATTTTATCCAACATATTTATATCCACATATCCAACAAATAACATAATATATAAGAGATACCTAGATAAGAAGAGACACGTCTTAGTTTAAACGACAATACGGTTTGATTAAACAAGTCGTCATCGAGATAAATATAGTTATGATTAACAATTATGTAAGCCGTTAATTTCATCTATTTATTTGAACTGTCATTGTTTGAAATTTCTAAAAATAAACTAAAACCTCCTTCTTGTTATTTCGTGTAACGAGTTGATATTTATTATCTGTGCCTCAAGCGGTCCAACAATATTGTATTGTAGTCAAGCTTGATTAGCTCCAATTAAAAAATTGGTGTGTAATTGGAATTTGGAACTATGAGTGGCATGTGTTGACATACCAAGAAACTAAAAAAAATCTTACGCACAATGTTATTTTTAATGCAATTTAATGACCAAACAAACAAAGTACACTATGTCGAAATGTTATGATATTATATAGAAATATTCGTTGCAGTTTTAATTTTAAGAACTTATGGTTTTGAATATTCGCTTAAAGTTTGTGATCGAGGAGACCTAAAAGATTTCGACTACGGCGGCCAAACTCAAGAGAAAATACAGAGTAAAGGCGCATGGGAGTTGGGACGTAATATCTTAGTTTCAATACAATATATAATACTTGATGGTGTATTGTATTGGTTATTTATTTTTAATTATAAAAACAAAACTTTTTCAAGAGATCGTCTCATACTATGAGTCGAGTGTACCTACGATGAGATCACATACTGAAGCCGACAAATTTATAAAATACCTAAGAAGGTCAGACAAAATTTTGATGAGTTAGTTTTGAATTATTAATTATTTAATAAAAATTATGATAAGTTAGTTGTTTTAATATATATTATATATCTAGGAAGATACATTGAATAATAATGTACTAAACTAAAATAAAAGATACAGCGTGTGAATGTCCCACGCTGGGCCTACTCTCCTTTTTAACCGACTTCAAAAAAGGAGGAGGTTATCAATTCGTCTGTATGTTTTTTTTTAGGAGAAGGTTTGGAGCTATTTCACCACTCTAATCCAATGCGGGTTGGTGGAATACACATGTGACAGAATACAAAAATATAAAATTAAACGCTTATTTATATGCCTAAATTTTTTTAGATAAAAATCTTTCATTGACGTCTCTTTATTGTGTTTACAATTCATTCTTAATTATATTCATAAAACTTGGTAACAAAATTATGATATTGGTTGAACAAATATTGGTTTAAATTATCCAACTTTTATTATGAGTTGAATCATAACTCAACGATAGAAGACCAGCTATTGTGTCCACCGTTTCAAGTCATTGCTCAATTTATCTTTCAAGTGACAGACTGTATTGAATTGACAGTATAGTCGGTATATTAAATAAAGTGATCCATTCATGTGGGAATAGCATTATAATGACCACTTTAATCCAACGATCTATTTATTTACGTTTATGACCTGAAAAAAAAATATTAATAAGAATAACATGGAAGAGTATCAATTCAATTCAAGTCTAGAAACAAAGCTATCGCCGCGCCGGTTCGGAAAGTAGAATCTGCTGAGAACTGGCAAAAAACTTTATAAAAACTATTTTCACCCGTTAAAATACATTGATATTTACACAACTGTTTACAGCTATCTGCTAACAATATTATGCATAAAAATCAACAAAATCTAAACGGATATTGCATATTCAATTATAATACCTTTGAAATTATTTGCAAATTGAGCAAATTTGCAATAATTTTTTTTATTGCCTCGAAAGGTGGACGACCATGTGGGCCACCTGATGTTAAGTGGTCACCAACGCCCATAAACATTGGCGTTTTAAGAGATGTTACTATCGCTTACATCGCCAATGCGCCACTAACCTTGGGAACTAAGGTGTTATGTCCCTTGTGCCTGTAATTACACTGGCTCACTCACCCTTCATACCGGAACACAACAATAGCAAGTACTGCTGTATTGCGGTAGAATATCTGATGAGTAGGTACCTACCCAGACGAGCTCGCACAAAGCCCTACCACCATTTATGCAAAAAAAGTATAATAAATACTTTAAAGGTGTTTTACCTTTAAAAACTACAAAGGCAAGAATACAATTGATTACTAAAATAATTATACGTCAATTTCAATTGACACGCGTTGTTAGGTACCTCAATTCTTATAATAATAATGTAACAACAGGATTTTTAAGGAGCAATCTAATTTTGTAGATGTTAATATAATTTATAAAATGGCAACATCGTTACAAAATGTCCGACGGCAATTGCCAAAGCGAAGTTAATGAACCGCCTTGCGCAAAGAAAATTAAAAAAGACGAGAAAAATGATAACGGCGTAGCAGAAGTGGTGCTAGAATTGAAAGACTTTATACCTAGCAAAATATTAAACAATAATACGAATAGGAAAACTGTTTGTGTGCAAGGAAATTTCAAAGACAAGAGTGGTGTAGCGTTGGTGATTTTAGAGAAAAATGCTTTCAAAGAAGATGAATTAGATAGCGAGGGCTATTTTTCTGTTGAAAGCGAGTTGAAAACGTTTTTCCAGAACGATATTTACGGGAATTTCGAGTGTTTTCCTAAATCTTGTATTAACGGTGAGTGAAACACTACAATTTCCTTATACTTTTCTCTTCGCATCTACTTTCGATTCTCAAGGTTTTGCATTCGTTTGTGCCGTGTCAGACGCGTCTCGTATATTTTTAAGTTATTTCCGTCTCCAAATCGTGAGTAAAGAATTAATTTTAGTATGCACAGTATTCTTCTGTCAACATTTATTCGCGGTTATCCCAAGTCATGCTTTTGCTCACACGAGTTTATTAGTATAAGTTACGTCGGTACCTACGCATATGTTATAAATTAATAAAAAGTTTTTAAGGTAGAGTTAACATCAAACAGATTATATTTAAGTGCAGAGTATGTTTCCTTGTGACTCAGAATTCAGATTTCATAAATGCCGTAAATATAATTTTCGAAAAATTTCATATAGAATGCAAAACAAATATTTTTATTTTCCTTTTTTAAATATTTATGTTAAGTATATAGTTATAATGTTGAACAGTATATAAAACAAAATTAATCTTAATTTTTTTCCATGTCAAATTTTCATCCATATGGTTGATAATTCATATTATTTCCTTTTATTATTGAAGTTTTCGAATTGTTAACAATAAATATGTTATTTTCGTTTGAAAGTTATAAGTACAATATAATTTTACATCTTCATTATCAATTTTATGTATATTGTTTTGCATTTCTTTGTTAAGAAATATTACACAATCGTTATCTCTATATTGTCTTAATAGTAATTACAGCTTAATTAAAACATATTTCATATTATTTGCTATCAAAGTAACTTTGTTTAAAATCATACTTATTATAAGTATATTTCTTAGAATAAATAAGACATGTTTTTCTTTTTAATATAAGCCTTAAGTGGCCACTAATAGAGTTCAATATTATTACTGTTTTAGATATTTTGATGAGTATACAAAACAAGATTGGGGATAAATCTTATTAAAACAAAACATTTATTGTTACATAAATTATAATAAAACTCATACTGTTTAATTGTAATCATGTGTCTTTGTTTATATATAATTGTTAGTATCAATTCACATTATTTAAGTTTTTGTTTCTAGGTGTTAAAACAACTATAATCTACCCAGCTACAGAGAAGCATATAGCCAAATTCAGTCAACAAGAAGTACATATAATACAAGAAACATCGGACTGCTATAATAAATTTACATTGCCGCACATAGAAAAAGAACAATTTAATTTACAGGTGAACTTAGATTATTAGAATTAATGTACTGTATGATTCATTAATAGCTTAATATATAATAAAATATAATAGTTTTTAAACATTGATATCTTATCTATATTACAATATATTTGAGATGAATATATTGTGATATAAGATGGATGTCATAATTTTGGATTCCATCAACATGATTTGAATAATGTGGTGGTGGAATAAGCTTCAATAAAACTTCTCTTTAAAAGGAGAAAGGATGAAATTAATGGTCTGTTAATTTTTGAAAAATGACTTAGCTCTGTTTTGAGATTTGACTAAAATTGTACAGAAAAGCTAGCTTAGCTAGAAAAGAATATGTAAATAATTATATAACACCAATTCATGACATCATGTTTAAGTTTATTATGCCTTAATCTAATAAAGTGCTGAATGCATGTAAGACTTGAATATAGTATAATTAGTTTCATTTAATATTTTATGATTTTTGTTTGTCTCAACTATTTTTAATTTCAAGTAGAATATTAAAAAAAAAATCAAAGTATGTACTGACTATATGATAACTAGGAGTGATTTTATAAATAAATATAATTTATAATTAATTGTAAATATTTTCTGTTTTAGTGGGTATACAACATCCTTGAAGGTAGAAGTGAACAAGATAGAGTAGTTCACGACAATAAGTGTGAAAAGGAAGGATTTGTTCTGGTCCCAGACCTCAAATGGGATGGTTTAACAAAGGAGACCCTGTATTTGTTAGCAATTGTTAGACAGAGAGGTATCAAGTCGTTGAGAGACTTGGATGAAAGTCATCTGCCTTTGCTGAAGAGAGTCCGTGACGAAGGAAAGGTTCGTTCATTTGTTTCTAATAAAATTAATATATTGCCATGTTTATCATATTCCTTTCAGAGTAATATATTAAGTATTATAAACAATTAGTAATATGTACGGTACACAAGTAGGGAAAAAAATCTATCTTTTAAAAAAGCACTATGTTATATTAGTTTACCCAGCCCTAAAATACAGATGACAGGCTGTTCAATTGGACCAGACTTTTTGCCTTAAAAACCATTTTTAGCCTCCATTTTTATGTCTCAGTCTTCTGGCACTATTATCAATGTGATTCAGATTTTTAAAAATATAATCTAATCAAAACCAACAATGATGATAAACTATTACTAAATATAAAATTTTTATTAATTTACAGAAAGCAATCTTTGAGAAATACAAAGTTCCTGGCAGTCAACTAAGGATCTACTTTCATTACCAGCCTTCATTCTATCATCTGCACATTCATTTTACGTATTTGAGGCACGAGGCCCCCGGCATTTATGCAGAAAAATCACACCTACTTGATACCGTCATCAACAATATTGAAATGATGAGCGATTATTACAAGAAAGCTACCTTACCCTTCACCATCCGTGAGATGGACACATTGTTCAATGTATATGAGACAAATGGTTACGTACAGAAAATTAAACCAGATATTAAACTAATTGATAAATAAATTTAGTTAAAATTTAGATTATTCATTCCAAATTAATACATTTGGACCAAAAAATGTTGGTAAAAAATATTTTTATGGAACTTCGTTCCCGTTTACGCAGTTGCAATGTTTATATTACGACTAATGTTGACTTCAAAAAGGACTGCAATTTAAAAATTAGTATACAATCTAATTGTATTGTACTCAATTATTATGATAATGATGAAACAATGAAAAGGAGAGACAGTTTATCATCCATTGAAAGTCTTTCTGACTATTCTGAAGATGAATCCGATGTCACATGCATAATTCCTATACAGGAGTTCTGTTTTATCATACCGAACTCGATGTCATGCCTTAAAATCGAAAAGAATACCATATCATTTAGAATTTTAACAGAACCAAAAAAAGGTGGAAGTTTTTATACGGAATTAATTTCAGCGGAAAATAAAGAAATCAAAGTTGAAAAATTAAATACAAATTTAAAATTGGATGATGAAGTGAAGTTTGCATGTGCAAATTGTTCTAATGTAATATCAAATAATTTTGTAAAGTTTAATAGAATTTTAGAACTGCCGTCTACAAATTTGGATATGTCAGAATGGTTTTGTCATGGTCACGGTCATGGTCATAGTCACGGTCATGAACACAATCACACATCACAGGTACACACAGATGAGCTAAAACCGCACAAGTTAGATTTTCTTTACCGACTAACATTCTTCGTTGTGAATAACAATATTCTATCTGAAAGATCGAACAAATTCAATTCAAAGAGGACCGTGTACCATTGTAACAGATGCTTGGCTTGGTTGGGTCTTAAAAGTAAGGATACGGTGAAATTATACAATGCAGATATAAAAATCCACAACACTGATATGGAAAAACATGTATTTTCTCATAAGAACCCCCTAAACAACATAAGTACAGATGATTTTATATACACAATAGAAAGTATGACCCGAGAATTCAATCTTGGCTTGCAATATACAATGATGTGTAAAATAGTTCTAGAATGTACAATTTCAGACGCAAAAAAACAATATTTATTAATATGGGTCATGGATAGAGAGTTACAAGTTTTAAGGAATATAGAAAACCATAAACAAAGTGATAGAATATTATTGCAATCGAGTTTGTTGACTAAAATTTTGTATAAAATTGAATCGGAACTTAATACTGAAGTTGAAAGTTGGCTCTCTGATCCGTCAGTTGTGTCATCAGATATATCGAAGAGTATGTTCTGTCACGGAGTCAGTCATTTGGAACACATGTCATTGAAAGTACCAGAATGTTTCCGCTACACAAATGGTTATTGCGTCAGTTATTTGAAAGCTTAAACACCAAATAAAGCAATTCATTACATTAAAGTGTTTTTATTATATATTTAGCATCGATAAGTGAAAACTAATTTTATAAGATCCCCGAATTAGTCTATTCATAAATAGAACACCAAATCATATAAATTGATGGAAATTACTCACTCAATTACTTTTTAAATCTCAATTAACACAAATCGCGCTAGAAGTCTAGGAATTTTAGCATTCGATTTTTCGATTGGATTTTGGTATGGGAGCGTTAGCCGCCATATTGAAAAAAGTCTTTTTGCAAATATATCGGAAACAGTGAGTTTTAGCTTTAAAAATAGTAAAAATGTTTTGTGTTGAGGATATGATTTCTTATGTATTTTATTTGAACCTTTTTTCTCTATTGTTAATATTTTTCGAGATTTAGTTAGTTCTCCAACCTTGATTATACCATTTTTTTTTCGTATTTCCAAAAATTATTAAGATATTTTACGAAAACCAAAAGTAGGTGCTTTTTACTAACGAAATAGTTGATGTTATTATTGAAAAATATCGATATAATGGTATATAGGTACACGAGAAAATGATTCCAATAAGACTATCCACCTGATATAAATTCAACTACATTATAATTTTCCGACGTTAATTTCTGAACTTTATAATTTAAATATTATTTAAAACAATATGATTTTTTGTCCTTTAAATACGTGTTATATTTTGATAATATAAATAATTTAATGTGACTTGCCAGTCATTTATAACTATGCATACTTTATGAATCTTTAATAATAGCTAAAGTTTTCCTTCCTTATTATGCAGCCCGCTTGTTCAGTATAATATTGCTTCAAATACAATACAAAAGTATATAGCTATATAATTAATTAATTAGTCAATAAATAATTATTATACAAAATAACTATTAAGAGCACAAACTACTCAAAGCATTCCATAGATACTGTATATTGCCCAACCTATATCAAATGTTAAATAAATGGAAATAAAATAATTGAAATATTTAAGTACTTAAGTAATAAATTTAGCTAACCCTTAAGAGTATTTTTTGTACGTCCTTATCTTCGATGAATAGTATACCAGATTACCGGTGAGCGCATCAAAAACGGCCCGAAAATAAGAGCACTAATACGACTGTGGTCTTTTTTCAAATTAGCACGATCCCATCATAACCTTGTATAACCGGCGAGCCTCGGTCGAAAATTGTTATTGCTTTTTTGGGACTGCACTTCCGACTTTAAAACATGCGTGTAAGATTGCATTTGTTTTTATGTATGTTGAGAAGTAGATAAAGCTAAATTGCTTTTAGTTTTATGAATACAACTTTAAACCATGCATTTAAGGTTGAATTTACATTACTGTATTTTTATTTTAAGTAGAATTACTTAAACAATATTGGTGGCAGCTTAAAGAAAACTTTTGTATGGAATTGTATATCTAGTGTATGATTTATAAAAGGTCTTTATGCTTAAAACATTTTCACTATGTGCAGGAAGTATAATAAAGCTTAAGGATTGGAAAAAATACAAGACGTTGAATTTTCATCTTATTTTTATTAATTTACAATAAATATATATTCAACAATGTAGTTAGACATTATAATAACAATACCATTAATTTAACATTAAATTATTGTAAAGTAACTCCCATATCTTCTATCTGTGGTGTGCCCCTCAGCTGAGAGATTCCATTAACGATGATTGCGTAATTGAAATACCAAAACAAAATGAAGACCAAAGCAAGTAGAACATCTGCATTTAACTTGTTAAGGATCATAATAAGAAGAAAATGATTGAAGTAGGTTTTATTTAATGTGCCGTGGTAATTATTTATGATTATAAATATTAAATTAAATGTCACAACCGCTCATTTATACCAACAGTAGCCCAATTTGTATTACACTGTTCCCATCAATGTTTACAAAGTGAGAATGGAGACTTCCTCACACTAATATTTTTAGGGTTCCGTACCCAAAGGTTAAAACGGGACTCCTATTACTAAGACTAAGCTGTCCGTCCGCCCGTCCGACTGTCGCTAGGCTGTATCTTATGAACCGTAATAGTAAGACTGTTGAAATTTTAACAGATAATGTATTTCTATTGCTGCAATAACAACAAATAAAACAGAATAAAATAAATATTTAAGGGGGGGCTCCTAAACAACAATCATGATTTTTTTACCGTTTTTCTATATAATTGTACGGAACCCTTCGCGCACGAGTCCGACTCGCGTTTTTTTAATTTTTCAGCAAGGCTAAACACAGGTCTACCATAAGGTGACATATTGAATTACTTCTTCTACATATAATAATAATCAATTTATGTAAAGACATTGTTTGTAGTTATGATAACAATAATCTAATCAAACTTGTGACAGACATTCAAATTAATTATATATTTTTACTTATAAATTATGAATTATCAAAATATCATTTTATAACCTTAGGTCGTTCAAACAACAGTACTTTGGATACTGATAAAGTGCTATCATCAATGTTATCAAGTGTACAATAAATATGAATCACTCTTGCATAAAGTGAATTTAAATTTCTCAGGTCTTATGTAAATTCAAGGTATTAATTTAGACATAAAACAAGTATAATATGAACAATGCAACCATAATTAAAACTGATTGTAATTGTGACTTAATAAATTTAGTATAATTTTTTGAGGAAAAAATCAATGTGTTGTTTAGCCTTCTATATTTAATTTTCCTCTTATTTACTAGCTATCTATATTATTTTATACTAAAGAATTGAAACTCGTAAATGGAAATACACAGAAAATTATTGCAATTACATCAATAGGATTTTCTAAAGATTGTGAACAGGAAAGCATGTTTGGGTATTTCAAGTAACTATTATGCCAACAACAAAATCATTAGACATTATTAAGGATAAATGATGCTTAGCAACAATTATGCACATAAATAAAAATTTCAAACAATCTATCTAAATATTATAAATGTGAAAGTAAATATGTCTACCTGTTATGCTTTCTTTCACAGATAAAATTATAAGCCGATTTTGAAAAAAAAAAAATTGATTTTGCATTTGAACCCCAAGGACGTTGGGTAATTTTGTTTATGCTATATGACATATTTAATTTACAGCAATGGCACATGGTTGTTTGGTTACAAATTTATGAGTTCTTATTAACTTTGTGGGTAAAAAGTTATCTGAATAAAAGAAATATAGAACAAAAATAAACTAGAAAGTTGCATCACAGCAATTAATTAATACAATGTATATATTTGACACAAACTCAATTTTTGTACTTTTTAACGGTAAAATAAAAAGTGAAGGTTCTCAAATATGGTATTAGTATATTATTTATAAAACAACATATAATTTCTGTACACTTGGGCTGACACTTTAGATTTCGTTGAAAGATATGAATGTATTTGGTGAGAAATTAAATAAGATTTTAACAATTTTACTGAGAAGTTAATGATTTCTTAATATATTGTACCTATTTAATACTTTTGATCGTTTTATATCCCAACAACTTTGATTTTATTTCAAAAGAGTTTAATATATATATAATATATTTAGTATTATTATATATTTTGTAATTAACTAGAAAATACTAAAAGTGATATTCAATAGATTTATTAAAAAAGGATACGTATTACTACCTTTTCCCAAGGTTCAACCATGTAAAGTTCAGTGGAAACAAGGTATCTTATATACCAATGTTTGATGAATTTTTGCACTCTTTTAATAGAATCCATGGTTTACAACTTTTATTCACTTAAATTAATATGGAATGAGTTGAATCTTGTCTGAAGTCGATATTGGAATGACTCGTATCGTATTTTGTAACTGTCTTACTTATTACTGTTTAACCTTTATTGTGTTTTTGATTTCCTCAATCTATCCTCTACTTCTTTAGTTTTTAGTTACTTAAGAAAAAATATATTTTACAACTGTCAATGACGGCAGTCTTTTAGTGTTGCTATATTTATTGTTATTAAACAATGACAGCTGACAGTGTAGCAATCATTTTATGTATAAATAGGGTTAATTTCAACTGTGATAGAAATTAATTTTAATAACTTGCTTTATTAATCTTCGAATGCCTATTATAATTTGCTCGTTTTCGTGATGTCGTCTGCGTTGACTTACAACAAAAATAAGGAGGTGTCACCTAAGTCAATGAATACAGACGTCACATAAAATCGCAGTTCTTATGTGCGCTCTGAAGACAAACTTTCTCCTACCCAAAATGCCGCTTGGTAGCGTGGCAGTCGTTCCTCAGCGTATCTTAACTACGCGAGCAAGAGAGACGGACGTTCCCCAGCGTATATTAACTACGAGAGCAAGAGAGACGGAGAATGTCGCCAGAGCCGACAAACTACAAACTAAACTGGGGAGACCCCACTTGGAATCGGCACATGAAATCCTTAAGAACTGCGCTTCTATGTAGCGTCTGTATTCATTGCCTAAGTGAAACTCAGATCTATATGATCAATCAAACCCAAACGTGTTTTACATATATGTAAAGATCGCCGACTGCTGCGCTGTGGCCTATAGCATTGAAAACCAAAAATTACGAATATCCCACGAAAATAAAACTAATAATGTTGTATATACTGAAATATTATAAGTCTGCTCTTAATGATTTACTTATGTAAACAACATCAAATATATTTAATAGATTCCGCCCGCGGCTTCGGCCGCGTGTGACGGTGGAGGTGAGGCGTTAGGTACCCTGAATCCAATGTGACTAAGTGTATTTATTCCGAACAACGTGTATGCAAAATTTCATGATGATTAGTGGAATAGCTAACGATAAGGCGTGAAAGCATTTAGAATATAGTACCGGTAAGATGAGTGATTATTTAAAGTGACATTACTTTTTTATTTATAAACCGATTAAAATAAACCAAACACTAAACTTTAAGTGTAATTTTACGGCCAGTACAGTCGGGAAGAATTATTATCCCCGCAAGATGCCTTTTAACGTCAGGTTATAGGAGGAGGAGAACACGTGTCGTGGTAAAGAATTCCATTTTTTGGCAGTGCGACAAAGAAAGGAGTTGCCAAATTTCTTCGAGCGCCATGGAATTAATGTCACAGTTAGACTGTGAAAGGGGAAGCAGGAATCAGAAAGAATATAAATGTTATGGTGAATATCAAACTACAGTTTAAGTATTCATAAATATTTGATAACGTCTTCGTTGATTATTTCGATGTCTGGAAATCCGCAACAGTGCTAATTTTTGTGGCATTTTCTGCCTCGCACAACCGCTTTGTGGAACCAGCTTTTGCCATCCACTTTTCCGAACCGATATGACATAGCAAAAGGCCTTAAATGCCGGCAACGCACTTGCAAGTCCTCGAATGTTGCAGATGTCCATGGGCGGTGGTAGTCACTTTCCATCAGGTGAGCCTCGTGCTCGTTTGCCCCCCTCTTACATAAAAAGCTCATATAATAAAATAATGCATTTTATTTTGAATAATATAAAAAAATGAAACAAATAATATTATTAATATTTTTATTAAATGATTTATTAATTTCGTTAAGATAATGTGACCTTACACTTAAATATTGGTATCAGCCGTTACTTATAATACAGCTAAAATAATGTTGCAAGCCTTAAAAATAAAGTTTTTACACTGGTATTAGATTCGTAATGACAATTACGCTTTGTACTTATGTTACAATTAAAATGAAAGGTAAATGCATTATAAACGATTAAAAAAATAAGAAAATAAGTAAAACTTGAGGGCACAGTCACAATATTTTCTAATGAGATGTTTTCTAACCTAAAAAGATTATTTTTAATCTATAGAAACCTGTTGTGGACGTATTTACAAATCATTAAGTAACTGTACCTTCCATTAAAATAAAATACAGCAATGGTTTTTAAAATATAGTTATATACTTTTTAATTTATTCGATTTTAGAAGCAATGTAAAGTTGCCAGTATTTTTCATATGGTAACATTATAAATATAACTAATTAATAAGCGTGCACGAAGGATTTAATGCGATCTATGTTCCTATATAAATTTATAAATATGAAAAAAAAAAGATATTAAAACCTTATTAACCACACAATTTTATAATGTATATACAAATATGTAAAAATGGTAATTAATTTGTCTTCAGTCTTCCACAAGGCACCGATATTCACCAATAATTATATAAAAATAGTTGCCATTATATTTAATTAGGGAATTGGCACAGTTTATTGTCTATAATATTATTTTCAATTCCATTTCAAAATACATTTCATAGCGACTTATTTACTACATATCATAAGTAATCGCGTAATTTCGAACGATTGGCTAACATCGCTGGCTAGCTTTTTATTTTATTACAAATATTTCTTGTACTGTTATCGTCAGCACGATACATAACTATAAGCTGTGATATACGATCCGACGGCAAAAGAGCAGAGCGTCCGATAATTGTGTCGTTGCCGATTATTTTATCGGATCAGAATACTTATTAATAAAATTCAGACATCAATATAAATCCGATACATTTGTCGCCCTAATAATTGTGTCGGAACCAATGTTGCCAGCTCTCATTTCGTTTATTTAATTAAAATCGATTACAAAATTAATCGATTAAATTCAAACGAATCGATATTAAAATAGGAAATAAAATTGACTTTTTAATTAAAATAATGTACTTTATCAATCATTATCGAACCATCACGCAAAATTCATCTACACAAATTCTGTATATAAAACGAATAAAATAATATATACAAAATTGTATATATTGTATAAAAATGGCAACATGGTGTTGCTATTTGAAAAATGACTGGAAATTAAAAAAATATTTCACATATCAGAGAGATATATCAAAATCAAAATAGTATGATATCATATCCCATAAACAATGCCATAGTCATATTTGTAAATTGGCATTAAGAACAGCCATATTAGTTTATCCCAACACATTGAAAATAAGAAAAACCGAAATAATATTTTCTGAGATTTCTAACAAACCTCATTTCAATATGGCATCGCCATATCGAATATGGCAGATAACGCCGCCATATTGGCCATATTATAACAAAGTCACACCAAGTTGTTATCGTTTTTTTATTCTAAATACTCAGTGTAGCCCTGCGCTCCGGTAAATATGACATCTATCCATATCCTGGCCGCTTCCCCCGAGGGCGCCATCAGGTAGTACCGTCTCTGGCGCGTCTTCACGATGAATGTCGTCTGAGGGTTCGGAGATTTCGATGTGTTGCCATGATCAAGATATACTTCTTCTATAACCTGTAATGTAATCAAAAAATAATTGATATGGACGCAAGATCAGATATTTTTTTTTTAAAGAAACTTCGTTTTTAAATTTGGATTTTTTACACTTTAAGTTGTAAGACATGTTATAGACACTATAGATTTTGACTATCATCGTGGCCGCTTGACGCAAACTTTACGCTCAACTGAAGGGGTGAATGGGAATTTTCGTAATTTATTCAGCACGTAGGTACATAAATTGATGATTCAAGCAAATAAACAGATTATTGTTAGCATTACAGAGTGACTTAGTCACAATAACCCGTTGTGTCAATAATCATAATAAAACGCTGGATAGAAAAAGTTGTTGACAGAATGTTGCTAGTGCTAATATCATGTTTAAATATCTCTTACTAGATGTGGAATGAAAAAAAACGTCGTTAGGAAACCTGCACACGTAGAACGAAAATATGACAAGTAAGTATACAACTCAAAGTCCAAATTCCTTCGTTTTGATAAGAAAAGTGAGCTTTGCGGTCTTTATTACTATTGAAAATAAAATATTAAAATCAATATGTCACGTATGTTACCTGGAAGTAAGCGCCACCACGCGGTTTCTTCTCGCTTTTGTCCCAGTAGTAGACGAACGTTTTCGTTTCTCTATCGAAAACGAACCACCTGACGAATAAAAAAAAATGTAACAACAATATTAAATAAAAAAAATTACAATAAATTTGATTACCGAGTAGAAAAGCCTCTTGCTTTTGCCCAATGGTAAGAACGCGTGAATCTTAACCACTGAATTTCACGTGCTTAATTTGTGATTATAATTCACCTCGTGCTTGACGGTGAAGGAAAACATCGTGAGGAACGTGACACCTGCTTGTTTCACTGAATTGTATTCCGCCAACCCACATTGGGAGCAGCGTGGTGGAATAAGCTCCAAACTTTCTCTTCAAAAAAAGGAGAGAGCGACTGCAAAGACACCGAAATATACGACGCCACGGATACGACGGGACGGGCACGGGAAACGAGTTGAGTATACAAACCTTTTGGACCAGGTGTGGAACTTCGCTCCCAATTTGTGCAAGTAGCCGCGACAGGATGTCGAGTTGACCGTCACGTAGGGGCACAGCTCGATCTGATGTCCTGTACCAATATAATAGGACATAAAAACGAGGAGAATACAAAACCGATCTCAGAAAAGTATTTATAAAAAAATATTATATGATTTAACCAATCACAGATCTAACTCTTTCTTTTCTTCTAAAATTTTATAACAGCAATAACACTGGGTCATCCATGTTAAATAGCTTCTTCCCGTGGGTCATTAAACCGAGGCTCTCTGCCTCGAGAGGAATTCCACTACCCGTTTTCGTGACAATGTTGGGTTTTCTGAAACCGTCTATGCCTATTTATAAAAATGATCTTTATTTCAATAGAACTGAAACTACAACTACTACTTTAGACATTATTAGCTATATTATTGTTTTTGCAAAATGTAAAAAATTGTGTTATTTATTTCAGACGTGGCCTTCGTCGCCAACGCATTGTTCCGTATCTGCATCGTACCTAATCTATACTACTGTAAAAATCTATTGGCTGTCTACACCTTTTTTTCACCTAATTTTGTGATAAATAATCGTTTTATGATGCAGTGATTCACATTATACTATTTTTTTTATTTTTATCTGTCTGACTGTCAGTCTGTATGTCTTTTTATAACTCAAGAACGGCTAGACCAATCTTGATGAAAATTGGTACACACAAAGAAAATGTGATGGCGCAAATGTTAGGGCCTACGGTATCTTATGAAAATTAATTTCAAATAGTTAATTACTTATTTCTGTATGTGTGTGTGTGCGTGTCTGTGTGTGTGCGCGTGTGTGTTATCATAGTAATAAGTATCATTTATTATATTTCAATTAATTTTACACGGGTGAAACCGCGGGCACAGCTAGTATTTAATAAATGTACTATATAACTCAAAAATACTCTGATCCCAACATTATAATGTGAAAACGTTTATAATTAGTATATTACGTATATTTATGTAACATACCAGCGGATTCAACGTGCCTCCGTAGATCGAAATCGTCGCGGTCCACTGGCAAGTATCGCGTGAGCGGTCTCTGCCACTCGTTGGCGATACCGCGACGGCTGCGACGTGGTGCGTTGCCAGCTGATACTGGAAATATTAATACATAACATTATCGTTTATTAATAGATATTACTTACACAACATTATATATATTATAAAATTAAAAAATGGTTGTCTGTAAAGTCGGTTTACGGACGATAGCTTAACGTGACAACAGATAGATGCGGCGCAAGCGTACAATCAGCGTAACGGGACAATGAGTCATCCTTTTTTGTGCACGTAGCCAGCGTTCATCGATTCTAGACGTTGACACGTCAAAAAATATATCGTAGAAATAATTCGTAATTTCGTAAGCGTTGTCAGTAGGTAATTTTATAAAGATTACTAGATGTATTTATAATCATTAAACGCTTATATCGTATTACGTAAAGTATATATGATGAGGCTATTTTGGTATCGTATTTCTTTTAACAATAAGACCTGTAATATTTATTTATACCAATATATGAAGCTGAAGAGTTTGTTTTATTGCTCCGGCTAATCTCAGGAACTAATGGTACGATTTAAAAAAAAAAATTGTTGTGTTGTATAGTCCTTTTATCGAGTAAGGTTGATTTTTATTCATTCAATTTTTATTAAGTATACGCGGGTGAAACCGCGGGGCACAGCTAGTAAAGAATATTTAACATCTTTTTAAAGTGATTGGTAAAATTATACGATGGGAAGTCGCAGACTATGATAAAATATAGTTTCTTATTTATACCAGAGACCATATTTTGCAACAATGCTGTACAAAAAAAAAACGAGATAAAACACGAACAAATTTCTACGTACATATATTATCTCTGCTGAAGTCCGAGGCGTGGCTGAGGGGACGGCTGTCATCGCTACGCTTGTCATCCTCTGTGGACTCGGTGCGAGAGTTTCGAACTTGGAGCTGCGAGAAGGATAACACGTTAACACCTTCGAATATTCACTCAAAGACTGAAGAAATTCTATTTATAAAAAAAGACAAGACATTCAATGAGAAAGTGTTTTGATAAATGGTTAATTAACACATTTGGTGATGATGATGTTCGCCGGCCAGTCTTAAGAGAGATTAGCCAACTGCGCAGGAGATATCATAGTGCACATGTGTGTGCGCAATCACAGGTGCACCCTTTACTCTAATTTTATAATCCACTGGGCCGGCAACCCGACACGACCGAAAAGAGTTCAGGCGCAGGAACAACGCCTTTAATTGCTTTCTGGGACACAAGAGTATACACACTTCCAACTTCCATACTGCTATTGAAAATCTTCGACAGAAAAACTCAATAACTTTTCACTGGGCCGAATTGGGATTTGAACCCAGGACATCGGTATCTGCTTTCATATATCTGTCCACAAGACTAACCTTTGAAACAAGTACTAAAACATATTAGTCCTCAAACGACAAAGGGCTAGTTACAACAATTGTATGAGAATCGTTTGAACTTGTACGCAACACAAACGTACATATATATACATACATACACACGTATGTCCACTTGCACACAACCGCAAATAATAAAAAATACAGAATCCTTACAATTTACGAAGCTAATATTTTTTTAACTAGGTCAATGATTTTCCTCGACATTTCTTTTCCTGTGCATTACTAGTGTCCTTTAAAATTATATACATAAGTGTCATTCCCTCCTTTATAATCTTACTAGCTGCCCGTCCCGACTTCGTACGGGTAAAATAAAAAAAATATCCCGTGCATTTTTTAATCAATAAGATATAAACATTCACCAATCGATTTATTCGCCCATACAGTACAGTTTATATATGTTCAGTACAGGGCATATAATAATTCTATTTCCTACTAATATAATAAACACGAAATTTTGTATGGATGTATGGACATTTGTTACCCTTTCACGTAAAAGTACTGAATGGATTTTAATGAAACTTTACAATAATATAGCTAATACATCAAAATAACAAATAGGCTATAATTTATAAAGCTATTAATAATTATTAATTTATAAATTGACCAAAATATAACAATAACAATTTTAAAGAAGATAACTTTTGTCTCTTACACTATATCATTTGGACAAATGTTTTAAAAGTTACGACGATGACAAAGTGAGTGCGCGACACTATGCAGCAGTACACTGTGGGAGAAGAATTCGGTCATCGGCTCATCGCTGGGTGTGCGACTCGCATGCAGGAATACGTCATCGATGGTTGTCCGTCCCTATGTGCCTGTAGTTTGATAGAATAAAAAAAATTGTACGCTTGCTCTTTTATGGTTTTAACTATACTCAACGGCGTAGATAGGCGGCGGGCTATTTAATATTTTTATAAATTAAATTTTACTAAAAGCCATTGAAGTAACTATAAATATATTAAGTCAAACTACAGGAATTCATAATAAGTCCACTGATGATTATTTAAAGAATAATCATCAACTTCAAAATAAAAAAAAAAACCGTTACTAAAGTTTTTCTTAACAGAAATGCATTTCATACATATTAATTTCAAATCACAGATTTTCAAATTTCAAGCAAACATTTATCCTTTACTTATATTTATGCGGGCAACAGCTAGCGTACGGGCGACAGCGGGACGCGGGGCGCGCAAGCGGTTGCATCACGCGTTTGTATGATGGGTGTTGGACCGCCTGAATTTATTTAGTGCGCGATAATTTTAAAATTACGATTACTCCTAAGATATTGATTTAAATTGGGTGGTGTAAAGGACAATTATAATATACATTAAATGCTTAAAGTAAATAACGTATTTATTTTAATAAGGATTAATATCATATCCGTTTTTATAGCTTTCGAATTTTACCATTTTTATGTAAACATTTTTTAAAAATTAAAATGGGTATAGTTAGCTATCCTTAAAAGATAGACATATGCCATCGCGGACTTTTTTGTAGATCTATGAAAGGGGAACAATTTCACCATACATTATTTTGTTATAACTCAAAGGGATTGTACAGCGTTTTCGATGAAAGCTCCCAATCGGCTCGTTTTTTTTCCGACTTCTTCAACAATTATCGCTATATTTCAACAAATTTACAGAAAACATTAATGCATTATACACGTAAACCTTCCTCTTGAATCACTTTATCCATTGGTGATAACCGTATGAAAATCCGTTTAGTACTTTTTTAGTTTAGCGCGTTTATACAGAAAGACATGAAACGCGGGGGACTTTGTTTTATAATATTTAAGGAAGGATTAAGGATATAAATTCTACTAATAGATAGTAGAAGTGAACCCTTCAAAAATTTTGGCTCCAGCTGTATAATGCTTCCTATCTCATTTACTCCCACGTTAAATCTTATGAATTTATGTGTGTCTCTTTTTACTGTCGCTTTTTCGTTTCATCGACTTTCAAATCAGACCGATGCTAAAGAAGTTTTCACTTCAAAATGTAAGTTAAATTGCAAGCATTAACTATTGCATTGTGCATGTTTTCAGTTAATCTGGTTTAATAGATACTCACAAATAGAGGTTTCGGAGTGCAATTGTCGAGGCCCCAGCGCGAACTCTTTATCAGTGTAAGCCACACAGACATAATGCAACACTCATTTATGTTCTAGTTGTTTTTTATTTGGATGTCCTTTAAGCACTTATCGTTCCTTTTTGAAATTTGTTAGGTTATAACTTCCAAATGATCTTTTTTTTAAAAAAAACAATTAATAATATATATATTTTTAATTGTTTTGTTATGTAACTATTTTTAAAACCTTTATTTTAATAAATTGTAAAAGAAATACATAGTTAATTCTTGTGTTTTTAGAAGTTGATAAGTTTAAAAATACTGTGTCTTTTTCTTACGAGTGTAAAATCAGTGATGACTGAAAGAGAGAGGTATTTAACTAAACAGCAGTTAAAATTTTATTATTAGTTGTTTACGCACTCCGCAATGCGTCTAACAAAGCGATGGTGAAGACACGCGTACAGCACTCACAATATATGTATACATTAAATATTTGATCTTATAAATGTTAATATTTGTCCGCTCGACGGATAGATAAATTTATATATAGTTTATACCCTGAATTGGCACATAACTATCACACGCGGCCGAAATCACGGCGAAAGCTAGTTCATTCGTAAAAACTAAATAATAATAATATCCTGGGATATTATTAACACAAGGCCACCTAATCCCGAACTAAGCAGCGCTCATATTATGGAAACCAGACAACTGATCAACTACATATACTATTTTGTTTTTGTAAATACATACTTATATAGATAACTACACTCAGACTCAGGGCAACCAGATATGTTCATGCACACAAATGTCTATCCTGGGTGGGAATTGAACCCACGATCTGCGGCGCGAAAGGCAAGTCCAACCAACTACCCTACCTACTACTATTCAACCGGTCAAATACCGATTATCACATCAGATCCATACAAATATGCTCAAGACCGACAAAAGTGGTACGCGTTTAAATCGCCATCACGTAAACAGCATTCCTCTACCAACACATGATAAACAGAATAATATGAAAAACTCAGTTTTTTTATCGATAAATAATATGCTCAAGTAATTCATTACAAACAAAACACGTCAAGCAACGCGCGTTAGTGTTCTCTCGACAGAAATACCTACCGCTGCGAGAATATTACATCGCGTTACGAATTAGGGATCGGTCACACATGCTACCGCGCTAAATACTACAATAGCTGTAAAATTGAGACGATAAAGAAACAGCTTCGGTCACACTATTGACAATTTGATGAAAAGTTTGTTTGTTACAACTACGCGATGTTTAAGACATTTCCTACCTTTTTTTTTATTACGATGGAAAAACGCATGACGCGTTTCCCCCCACTGGTAACTGGGACTAGTACGTATATTCAGGGCATCGAGTGCACCCCGGACATCGGAATACCCACTAAAAAACCAGCGGTGCCTTTCCCGTCTTTAGTGGAGCGCCACGGGATCGCTTGCGCATTCAACCGTGACGCTCCGACAAGACATTTCCTACCTCGCACAATCACTCTGTGAAAACAGCTTTCGCCGGCGACTTTTCCGAACCGATATGACATAGCAACCTTCTAGAAAAGAGCGTACACATTCCTTACAAGCCGGCAACGCACCTACAAGCCTTCTGGTGTTGCAGATGTCCATGAGCGATGGTTGTCACTTTCCATCAGGTGAGCCTCCTGCTCGTTTGCAAGACCCTTCTTATATATAAAAAAATATATTTTTACGTATTAACTACTCAACAGATGATCATTAAATTTTTATAGGAGAAGCAGATATATAACACCTGTCACCCCATAAAATCTAGCGACATTTTGTTTGTGTTTAATAGTGCCCATGGAGGACGAGCCACTTGTTCTATTCGATGTATTTCACATATATGTATACATAGGTCGATTTTGTGCAAGCTCATCTGGGTAGGTACCACCTACTCATCAGATATTCTACCACAAAGCAGCAGTACTTGGTATTGTTGTGTTCCGGTTTGAAGGGTGAGTGAGCCAGTGTAATTACAGGGACAAGGGACATAACTTCTTAGTTCCCAAGGTTGATGGCGCATTGGCAATGTAAGCGATGGTTAACATTTCTTACAAGGCCATCGTCTATGGGCGTTCGTGACCACTTACCATCAGGTGGCCCATATGCAAGTCTGCCTTCCTATACAATAAAAAAAAATGATTTTCTCACTATAACAAAGAACAAAAGTAGATTTCATGCAGTTACGCAATACAAACCTTGATATAAATAAAGAATACAGTATTATTTATATCGCGTCAACGTATTTATTATTTAAGAAAACATTTAAAAGCAAATTTTCTATATTTCGTTTATGTAAATTGATTTTCAGGTGAATCATATCCAGCTGGCGCGAGCACAAAACATGCCGCACAGGATGAATGCAATCACACATTATAGAAACTTCCGAAATATTAATATATCTCTTAAACTCATATCATTAGCTTTCAACGCTGTCAGCGCTTAATTAATTATATTTATTTATTGTACACATTGATTTAACAAGATTTAATCCGCACATTGGAGATTTTTACCTATTTAGAATTTATAGTTTAAACAGCGGATACTTTTATAGTATAGTAGTTTATCGTCCCGGCTTCGCACGGATAGATAAAAGGAAAAATGTATTTAAAATTCCGTTCCTAGTGAGCATCTACGTCGGGGTAGGAGTAACTGTGACAAATTTCAATTTTATCTTGCGCATAGTATTGATCTCGCGATGATTGGTATTTCGCTTATACGCATATACATAGATATTTTTACATTAGTAATGAAAATTTGCTATCAGTCCCTGGACTATAAGCGTATAGGTGGTGCAATAGTCGGCGTGATGAGTCCTCTATCAAGGACACTATTCATATTATGAGGTTGGTACACCCTCTCGGGCAGCATAATACATCTTCAGTCGCCCATTGATTGCCAATTGATTTTCATTTGTAGTTTGGCATCGATTTCAGTTTGTCATGGAATTTATATATTATGTTATCGTTTGACAAATGCTATATTTTAGTGCGACGTAAGTGCACATTCCTGAGTAACATTTGCATGCTAACCTATACTTATTTGGCACTAAGAAATGATAAAAAACACTCGATTGATGTACTTATATATATGTACATCAATAATATGAATTAATTGAACATGTATTTTCAAACGAAAAATGTTAATATATTTTTTATTTATTTATTATCCAAACACATAGAATAACAATTAAACAAAATAAGAGCATTATAAAAACCACAGAGGTTTGACATTAATGCCCATCTGTGCTTATTTTAGAGCTTACAACTATGTATATTATAACAAACAAAAAAAACAGGTATATATTAATCGAGTTTAGATATATATCATTATTAATTAAAAAAAACATGACACCAGCAGTCTTTGACCTCGCGGACGTTATGTGAAAATTGTATTTACATATTAGAAGTATCTTAATCCTATAGTGCGGAAAGCACATCGGTCATCTTCACAGCTATAATTCTGTAATGTGCGGTCGCATTACCCGTAAACGTGAGACGTAGAAAACTCTGTAGGAATTATTTAAGTCAGCCACACCTACGCGACGTAAAATTTATGCTAGTAATATAAAAATTAAAATCTTGAATGTAAATAGTTATTATTACAGTGATATAGTGTTTTATTACGTTTTAATTTAATATTGTTTTTAATGTGTTAATTTCATGAGTTTTCTCGTGTTTTAAATTAACATAATATTCGCAGATGTTCTTACGAGATATTATGTAAAAACATGATAAATGTTTGGCCAAGTTCTGTTTCGGTTAATAAGAATAATACGTTCAAAATTATCATTCCTCGTAGTTACTTTGAAATATATTATAACTCCCTGTAAGTTTGTTTGTTAGTTTGGTTGTTACACTTTTACTTCTAAAGTATTCAACGAATCATATAAAATTTAAAAATGTGTACACGTTGTCAGTGGTACAGAAAAGGGCATAGGGTATAAAATAACTACCCATCCCCTCATACATGGGTAGTATGTATCTATACTAATATTATATATACAAAAGTAACTGTCTGTTTGTTACGATTTTATGGCTAAACCTGTGCTGATTTAGATAAAATTCGGTTGAAGCAAATTTGAACCATAAGGCTATAAGGCTCATTAATACCAAACAGTCTCTCCCCTCTAACAAGAGAACTGAGACGTTGGCAAAAACTAGTTTTAAATAATTTTAACAAGTAGGTTATACCAGTAAATAAAACACTTCTTCAAAATGTATCGTAAGCATGTTAGTTACCGTTGCCTTGAATGAAGTATATTTTTAATTTGGAGGTTAGATTCGCAATCTTTTTTCAATACACGGCCGACCCTGTTAAATATGGCCGACATTAGCTGGCATATGAAAAAAAACAATCAAAATGAAATACTTTAACAGCCATGTCATATAAATGTAGTTTGATGTCCAATGCGCCGAGTGCGCCCCCTAATAGTCACTAAAACACCAGCGATACCGTTTCCGTCTTAACGAGGAGCGCCACGGGATCGCTTGCGCATACTGGTCTATCTAATACCCTAACTCTTTCCGATTTCAACGGCGTCTTAAGCCGAGGTCCGGCCTCACAGGAGGCACCCTTAGGACGTCCGTTCCCCTCGAGCCACACATGTCGGCTCTCAATCCTCGGCTTGAGTTCATATCGGCCTATCCCGCCCGGTGACGCTGTAGAGGCCAATAGGGCCAACAGCATTACACAATCCGAAAAAAAAGCCTCACTCACTCGCTGTGCGAAGCCGCCGGTATAAATGAGTATTTATATCTGTGACATTAAAATCATTATACCCTATTCCAATGGGAATAGAAATAAATGTAAACACACCGTAGATTTAAAAATTGCATGCGATTGTCAAATCGTTCTGCATTACTATGCACTGTAAACAGTTCTTGATTCATTTACCCTTATTCATAATACAACACTATTCCAATTAACTAGTTATAATCACATTAATTTAACTTTCAAAGTTCCGAATACAACTTCGCGTACATTAAAAAAGGCCTTAATCTTTTCGCTTATCCATAGTGAATGTCATAGATTATTCAAGATGTCGACCAATGACATCGCATCAATTGATATCGATGACCAATGATATCGCATTAATTCGGTGTCAAATTTGTTTATTTATTTTCCTGTTGTGGTTGGAATAGGCTATATATATTTAGCAATTGAGATGTGCAACATCGATTTTCTTTTGAAATTTTCGAAAACGTTTTAAAACGATCGATATAGCTCAAAGTGATCTCTCCGCTAATAGCCAGCCAGTCTACAGACATCAATACATCTTAAGCGTCCCACGCATTTGCCGAATGCATAATTTCAAACGTAAATTTTATACTTTTCAAACTGAATCCAAATTATTTCACTTCAGTCGCAATATTTATTGAATCCGAATAAAATAAAGAAAGTTATTGGTGGTAGGGCTTTGTGCAAGCTCCTCTGGGTAGGTACCACGCACTCATCAGATATTCTACAGCAAAACAGCAGTACTCGCTATTGTTCCGGTTTGAAGGGTGAGTGAGCCAGTGTAATTACAGGCACAAGGGACATAACATCTTAGTTCCCAACGTTGGTGGCGCATTGGCGATGTAAACCATGGTTAACATCTCTTATAATGCCATTGTCTATTGTTGGTAATAACTTACCACCTATGTAATTGTGAGGCGACCAGTTCAAACATTTCGTTTTCTGTATTATGTATTCTTTCTTTTTTTTTATTTAAGTTAAAGATGTTTTTTTTTGTTGATTTTCCTCAATTAGATTTTTTTATTTTTAAATGTGAAGTTAGCCTAAACTTGATTATATTATTTTGTTACAGTATTTTTATACGTGCAATTAGACAAATGTTTTTGAATATAATAGCGTTGACTTCCTATTTGAAAAAATTTTAACAAAACAAAAACCGACTTCATAAAAAAACATTAATATGCACTAAAAAGTAAAAAAATAATTGCGTATTCTTCTATAATTTGATAATAAACTTACTATTTTCTACTCATCAATATGTAGGTACGAATGTGTTGTGTGATTGATAATTTATTTACAATTATTGTTACTTTTGGAGTCGATGTCAGCCAAGGTGGGCTTATAACTACATACATAGTTGTAGGTGAGATGTGCTTGTGTCGCACGCGCAACTTAACGAAGCGAATAACAGTCAATTTGTAATGTGTATGTTTTTAAAATATTCCCGTATTATTATTGCTAGGTATATTATACTGTTTCCTTAGCTGACATCGACTCCAAAAATAACAATAATTGTAAATAAATTATCAATCACACAACACATTCGTACCTACATATTGATGAGTAGAAAATAGTAAGTTTATTATCAAATTATAGAAGAATACGCAATTATTTTTTTACTTTTTAGTGCATATTAATATGTTTTTTTATGAAGTCGGTTTTTGTTTTGTTCAAATTTTTATTTATTTTTCGATTTTTAGTGAATCTGAAGTACACTCACTAATTTGTAGAATATGGGTAGACCTACTAAACGTGCAGCTCATATGAGACAGCGCCATTTATATTATTATTTAAATATATTAAACTAAAACAGTGAAACATAAAGAAAAATGCATTTTGGTACTTAATTAATAAATATTAGTTAATATGGTTAAATGTATGAATATAAATTAACATGTTTTGATTAAATAGATTTAGTTGGTGGGGTAATTTAGTTGGGCAGCCATAACATAACCAAATAGTTATTTCTAGTAATAATTAAATAAACTGTATGTTTATAGATGTTATGTTATACCATTCTTCACCATAAAATATGACGGAATGTCTGTATATTAAAAAAAGGGGAAGTATCTATATTATCCTAACTAATATTATAAATGCGAAAGTAAGCTTGTTTGTGACGCTTTCACGCCTAAACCACTACGCCGATTTAAAAAATTCTTTCACCAATGGAAAGCTACATTATCAGGGAGTAATTTAGGCTACATTTTGTCCCCATATTCCCACGGGAACAGGAACTACGCGGGTGAAACCGCGGGAAAAACACTAGTAATCAATATATAAATATACATAAATATAACATGTATATAAGAGTACTTATACGATTCTATATATACATATATGTATAATTTTCAAAATTGGTCTCAACTTTTAGGAGATGTTCAAATATGTTTCAATTACAAACATATACATATATACTAATGCTTACATGCATAACTCATATTATAAAGAGGAAAGATTTGATTTTTGTTTGATTTTTTATTACGATTTAAATCAAAAACTACTCGACCGATTTTAAAAATTCTTTCACCCTTAGAAAGCTACGTCTTTACCGAATAACATAGGCTATATTATATTTTCAAAAAATTATAGATCCCTACTTAAAATGGAGCAATGTAACCCAACGTATCAAACTGTTGCCTATAAAAGTTATTATTTTGCGTGCGTTGCGAAAACTATTGACGGTATATAAAGAAGTGTTTTTTACAATACTACTATAATTACTTGACCATAACGATGTTATGGTAGGTGAATGATAAATCTAGATAGCCTATAAAAGATTCGGCCGTGTATCGTTAATTTGCTACTAAGAATTGAAGATTTCCGTTACTTTGTCATGGATCCTATAATCAGAATCTAACCAAACTATCATCAAACAACCGTTGAAGTATACTTTTTCTAATAAAAAAAAAATCATCGAAATCGGTTGGCGTGATATTGAGTTATTCGTCCATTTGTCGCGCACATACCTCATGCAAATTTACGACTTATATGGTTTTCTCATGGATTCCATTGTCAAACCTGGACTAAAAAAAATGGGACCCCATGGGAAGCAACCCCTTTCAAATAAAACAAAAATCATCAAAATCGATTCACCCAGTCGAAAGTTATGAAGTAACAACCTGAGCATGAGTTTCAGTTATGGAGGTTTCTCACTTATCCACTTAACTAGGTTTAACTGTGTATATATATATAATGCAGGCGTGTGTTGGCAAGTACAAGTTCATTCCCTCACAATTCATTACTTTTTAGTAGTCCGAGGGAATATATGTGCATTAGACTATTTATCTGCACATTTGTAAATTCACTAACAATTAACATTGAATTATTCCGAAACAATTTAATTTGAGCTTTCTTTTAACACGGAACGAGACGATTTGCAGTAATTTATAGCGCTTTTGATGTGGAGTTATACATTTAAATGATCCGAGATCACCGCGGGGTGCGTCAGACATTAATCCTCAAGGTCGGTCCGATTGTTACGTATAGCTCGCGGCACGTAAGTTGAACCATGACCTTGATTGCGCAGTAACTCATTTTCGGGTCTCAACGTAAGTGCGGTATGAGGTGCCGCGCGTAACCATAACAACGCGGTGACGCTAGGCACCACGCAGTCGTACTCCGCCTCTCGCAACCCGCGCACTCTCCGCGTAGCCCTGGAGTACAATCGCGCACGAGTTTTTTAGTTTTGTTAGATTTATATTTCTGTCAAATTTGTGATAAATTTATTTATTTCAAGAAAATGACTCGACCAAAACCAACTTTAAGGAGACAGGAGAGAAGAATGGTATTTGACGTTTACAATTATTTTTTAAAAGAAAATAATATAACTGTTTCTTTGAATAAAACTGCGGAAGCTACGAAAAAGTCTGTATCCACAATTAAAAGGATTATAAAAGAAAGTAAACGTTCAGAATTTATAGTTACATTTAGGACCCCTGGTAAAAAGAGACAACGAATGAAACCAGTCACAGGCATAGACGATTTTGATAAAGGGGTAATAAAACGATGCATTCACAATTTCCATATAACTGAGAACGAATTACCAACCCTTGGAAAATTACGTGCAAAATTACGTTCAGATATAAATTATGAGGGTTCTGAAAAAAGTCTGCGCCGCATCATTAAGGAACTCGGATTTAAATGGAAACCCACCGATAATAATAGGAAAGTTTTAATAGAAACATCAGCCATTAGATTATTAAGAATAAATTACTTAAGAAAACTAAGACAGTATCGACAACAAAACAGACCAATTGTTTACACTGATGAGTCATATGTTCACGCAACTCACACAACACCGAAAAGTTGGACAGATGGGTCCACTAAGGGTTTAAAAAAACCCATATCAAAAGGGCAACGTGTTGTGATAGTACATGCCGGATCGGAGAATGGTTTTGTTCCTAATGCCTTATTAACGTTTAAGTCAGGTATGAAAACCGGGGATTATCACGACGACATGAATTATGAAAATTATGAGAAGTGGATCCGAACTCAATTGCTTCCGAATCTTCCCCGAAATTCAATTATAGTTGTAGATAATGCATCATATCATAATAAGGAATATGGGTTTACACCAAACGCAAATACAAGGAAAGCGGATATGCAGGCTTGGCTTTTGGAAAAAGAAATAGCATTTACGTCTGATATGTTGAAGCCTGAACTATACCATTTAATAAAAAAGAACAAAGATCGCTTCAAAACCTTTAGTATAGACAACATTTTTAAAGAACATGGTCATGACGTACTTCGCCTGCCTCCCTACCATCCAGATCTGAACCCTATAGAAATGGCATGGGCGGCTATAAAGGGCTATGTAAGTAGCAAAAATGTACGATGGAATGTGCCCCGTGTTATAGAGTTAGTCAACGAAAAAGTAAATGCAATGGGACCATGTGATTGGAAAAAGCTATGCGACAAAGTCAAGGCAATCGAAGAAGCTTACGTCAAAAGCGACCACGTCATTGATAATATGACGGAAGAGTTTATAATACGAGTTGGAGATTCTGACAGCAGTGATTCTGAATTGGATTCTTCCACTGACACAGAAGATGAAATCGCAACTCCTGGCCCAAGTTCTGGTATACCACTTGAAAATTATGTAGAAGGTGTTATGCCAATGAGTGACAGTGATTAAAACTTAAACACGTAGGTACATTAACTTTAATTTTTTTCTTCTTTATTACACTTTTATTTTATTAGCATTCCTTTAATTGTTTTATTTCATAATACTGTAGCAGTACGTCGTTCCCACGACCCATGCTGACGTCATCACTTAAAATAACGAACAACTAATAGTTCTTAAAAACTGCTTATCTTAAATAAACACTCGAATTCGACAATTTATATACAACTCTGTTAAGAGACGGCCACTTGAATTGCTTATACAACTTTGTTTATTTTTAACCTGACACTTTCGTTATTTTTTATATTGTGTTACCCTTATTCCTATAGGTCTATTTTTTATTTCACTTTTTGTATATATACCCGATCCGTGTCCTAATAAAGACATTCCACATTCTACATTACAACATCTACAAGAAGTTTTATTATACCAAACTACGATCCTTCCAAAATACCTAACGACCACTTCTCATGCCACTATTGTTCGAGAAATACAATAATTTGAAAAAAAAAATGAGCTTATTGATGAAATTTGTTTTTCTGTTTATCTTGCATTTCATTAAATACAAGTAACTTCACTCCATTTTCACCCTTTATGAAAAATATATTTAAGTACAACGAATTCTGTTTTTCCTTCAAGATTTTTTAATTTCCTGTCTCAACACTTTTGTCCATAATTGTACATGCGCGGACGGCTGCCATTTTGGTTCAACTTACGTGCCGCGATCTATACGAGATTCATCTCTTTTACATGTAATAAAAAAAAATCATAGTTCTGTGCGAAGTTTTCATTTCCCTGCCAAATCTGATCGCGTTAAAGATGGTACAGCTGTGTTGATCTTTATCATGATGATATATATGTAGATATATAGATATAAAGTAAAGCCAATGTCTAGGGGTCTGCCGTGGTGACCACTTACCACCAGATGGCACATTTGCTCGTCCGCCTACATCTATCTATATAAATAAAATGATAGTCTGCAGTTGTGCGCGCATGACGGAAAAACTACTGGATAGGTTTTAATGAAATTTCTTAATTTTAATTCTTAGACACTTGGCCCTTGGCAAAAATGATTGCGATATCTTCATTTAATAAAAAGTTATTAAAGTCTCAAGAAACGACGATTTGTATATGTACTGCGTGTTCACTGTTCAGTGATGTATGTTTAAACAAAGTATATTTTTGTTTGCAATCTTTTTGACGTTTTTTCCTTCGTACATAAGAAAACTTTGTTAATATATCAAGCAACGCGGACGAAGTCGCGGCTATCAGCTAGTATTATATATATGACTATAAAACGAGTAAAAATTTTCGACATATTCCATCCGCAGATCAATCATAGGACTATGTTTTCAGGCATTTAGTATTTACCTTAATTAAAACGGGCACGAAATAGACGAATTGTGGTGGGTCTGAGTTTAGTTCCGAAGGGTGAGGCTGTTTGCGCTGATACAGTTTTGTAATTATTCATAATGTATGGACGACAATATTATAGTAGTTAATCATAGTTATATTTTACCGTTTAGCGTTAACGTGTCGGAGAAGGGCCACCCTTCTCGCGGTGAGCCAGATATCAAGCTGGTCTAACGGCCGCTTTCAATATTCGATCGTGATTTTGAGATTTCTAGTGATCCGGATTTTATTTGATCTCTCGATTGATATTGAATCTGCATTTCAATAAACCGATCTCTCCTCCTAATCCATTGAATAAAAGAGATTGGTCGTAAATTTGCGCCCTCCTTAACGTTTTGTTTTATGCATTGGCAGTAAAAGTGCCTCAGTGATTATTAATGAGTAAAATGGAGGTTGTTTTCTTAAAGCTAATCTATTCTATGTATAATCACAAGAAATTGCATACACAGTAACAATAATAATTGATTGCGAAGTCGCAGCGGTATAATACTATAACTGTACTGTCGAGATTAGTAAAACATAAATGTTTTCTTGAAGAGGAACGGAACGTCAGTCAATCGAAAGTAGCTTCAGTGTGTTTGACATTGACAAAATGAAAATTCAAAATAAACATTCGTATCGCAGAATCAAGATAAGTCTCTATAATTTACGGCCCCTTTCAATATTCAAAGCCGTCTATTAGCAGTTCTCAAAAACGTCAAGTAGTACGCTTGAGTAAGGTCGATACAGGAAATTACAAGTGCCGAGTTGAAAGAATAATGATTTGAAACCTGGGAACGATGTTTTTGGGAACGTTCTCGTGCACTTCAGTTGTGAAAGAGGAGAGGACTCGGTGGCGAACGGTCGTCTTCCTGTATCGAACTTGCTGCGTTTCCATCCATTTTTATTCGGCGTGCTTAATTGTTATTTTTATTCAAGTTTGTTGTTTGATTCTTATAAGAAGAAAAGTGAAAATGGAGCCAGAAACTGTAAGTAAATATTTATGCAATAAACATTCACGTCTACAAATGTATTAATTTTTCCTGTAAAATATAAATGCATGCATTTCGCGCCATTTCGTACAAAATTTACTAAGCTTGTTTTTTTTGTTTGTAGAGTAAAACCAAATCTCTTTCAAAGGAAGAGACGAAAGGGCTGCTCTCCTTAATTGAGGGGAGCAAAATAATTAACAATAAAAAGACGAATGCCACCAGCAATAAAATTAAGGTGGAAGAATGGGCTCGAATTGCAGACGTTTTTAACGCAAGTATGGGCACCTGTCGCCGTACACCACAACAACTGCGTCTTAAGTGGGAAAACCTAAAAAAGAACTCACGAAAGCGCAGTACTTTAATACGAATGGAAAGGATCAAGGTAAATTAAGTTTAAAATTGAAAATATAGAAAACTTGGCCTTGCCTGCTGGCTGGTAATTACTAGACTAGTAACTAGATTACTAGAGTCTGCTTGTTCAACCGACTGATGATCTGTATATATGATATATATTTAATCATTTATTTAAGCATCATATTGTAACATTAACAAGAAGTGAACGATAATAACTGCTATAGTGTAAAACTGTGGTGCAGTTATTAACGCCCGCCAACAAAGCAACATAGCTCTATTTTTTAAAAATTAAGTTGCACAAATTAATTTAAATTAACAAAATATATGTATAAAAAAATAAATACAAAATAGAATTAAAATTAGATAATAATATTTCAAACAAATTCAACAAATAATAATATCTGATTTAGGTAAAAAACATTGTAAGGATGAAATTGTATTAAATAGTTGTATTAAATTAAGTACATACACAAATAGTAATTTGTGTATGTACTTAATTTAATAAGTTACATTATTAATGAAATAAAATAGAATTTATTGTAAAAAATAAATAATAATCATAAAAGAATAATAATAATAATGAAGAAAATTTATTTCAAATTCAAAACATATTTAATTATTTTATTGTAATATTTAGTTATAGGAAAAGATTAAGGGAAGGTAGGGGGTATATATGTAGATGGCAATAGGATTGACCCTGATATGCAACTTAAAACATTACTGGCAAAATCCCATTAGTAAATATAAAAAAATGTGGTTTATTATTTGAATCTTAATTACAAAAAAAAGTTAGCATGTTATTTTAAGATATTAATAAACAATGTGTTGAAAGTTGTTATTATTATTCAATTGATTATTCAATCTAAATTATTATTCAATTCATTTTCAATTTAAATTTTCAATTCATTATTTACTATTTGTTGTTTGAATTATTTTAATATATGTTATGTGATAAATTTGATTATATTAGTTCACGCACTAATTATAAAATTTCTTGCTTTATTCTCGAAATGGAATGTTTATGTTGTAATCTATTATTATAAGTAATATAAAAAACATTTATTTGTATTGTACCTGAAATTGCATGTGGCCATCTTAAAGAGTTGCACACTATATAATAAGTATACATATGTTTTTGTCATTACATTGTGTAGTGTCTGCTGATGGTCCTTAATAAATAAATAAAACGTTGAGCAGCAGTAGTACCCCATACTACCACTGCTCAACCTGTTGGGTAATACAGGGCATGATGTTATGTTTATGTTTTACTTATAGTTAAGTACAGTAAATCTAGTCCAGAATGTGTTGAATTTTGTCATATTATGTTCCAGACTGGAGGTGGGCCACCAGGGTACTTTCCTCAAGATGACATCCTAGATAGGGTGGCAGCATTACTGGGCATTACTGGAGAGGGCCTCACAGAGAGGTTTGGTGGTGATGCTGAGCCCCAAATTATTGGTGATGGGAGTGTTGAGACTGCATATATTTTGCCAGTTGTTAATAACGACTCGCCAAAGTTATTGGTTGACAGTCCATTGCCTTCCACATCCATGGATTATACATCTGTGTCCGTGGGCAGTGAAGTGCCATCTAATAGCATTGGTGATGAGTTGGTAACGCTGGCAAATATTCATACTCCCATTGTACCACAAGAAAAAAGGAGCTTTAGAAGTAGTGGTAATATCCTACTAATACATAATATGTGAAACTTTGTGTTTGTTATTATGAATGTTTGTTACTCAGTAATGGCTAATGCTTTTATGGCTAAACCAATATGGATGAAATTTTAAGCTTTTTATTTTCTATATTTAATGATAAATATAATATTTTTTGTTTTTCAGGTGGTGTTAAACGGAAGCTACTGAAACCAGACAACGGGTGTAAAGCTCGAAATATAGCTATAGCTGAATATTATAATGTTAAAAAAAAATTGCTAGAGAGTAAATTCGAAAACACTATTTTAGAAAATGAACAATTAAAATTAGAAAATGAAAAATTAAGATTAGAGTTAAGGAAGCTGAAGGGAGAGTAATAATTAAACAATTTAAAAAATATATATTTTGCATTTTATTTCCTGAAATTATCATTGTTTAATAATTTGAAGCTAAAAGTAGGTATAATAATAAAGACTATGTGGTAATAATAAAAATCTAATCAAATCAATTAACAAGTATTAAAAATAATTTAAAATTAATCCCTGTCTATAACTGATATCATCTTGAATACTGTCTGAATTCTCTGATGTCACAGTAATATCATTTTCTTCTGGCATCTGTACTTCGGGGGGTACTTCTTCAATATTATAATTTCTGCAGATGTTGTGAAGAACAGCTGTAGCAATTATAACTGTTTGTATGTTTTCTAATGATAATCGCATGGTCAATGATATTACTGGGAACCGACGTTTCCAGACTCCAAATGTCCTAAACAAACAAATACAGTTTTTCTTGAACTTGGTTAATTAAAAAAAAATGGTCCCAGGAATAGGTACTTAATAGTTAATATTAATAATCTCTAATATAGTGAAAGCTTTAATGGTGATTTTACCTTTCAATTGTGTTTCTCGTTTTTATGTGTGCCTCATTGTATCTTATTTCCTGGCTAGTTGATGGGTTTATCAAAGGTGTGAGCAAGTAAGGCCGATTTGGATAGGCACTGTCCCCGAGTAACCAACGATTTCCTAGAATACCATCTTCACACTGGGCTGTAATGATACATCATTAATTCATATTATTTTAAATGTTATTAGAAAGGACAATAAACCTAATATTACCTCTTAATACAGAATTATTAAAAATAGTAGCATCGTGAGCTGAACCAGGCCACCGAGCAACCACATTCAATAATTTAAGGTCTGCATCACAAACAGCTTGGACATTGATCGAAAAGTATCCTTTCCTATTTCTATATTCCTCTCCTATTGTTGAACCTGAAATATTATTTCTTATTAGTTGTTTTATTTCTTGTAGCAAACATAGGGCAACTTTCTAAATAATTAGGTGAATGCAAATTATTAATTGATAACAAACCAAGACTTGAATACCTACATGGAGACTGAATGTGTACATGTGTACAGTCAATAGCACCACATACTCTAGGAAATTGAGCTATGTTATAGAATTTGTCTGTAGTTCTAGAATGCATAAAAATGTATTTGTTATACAATCTAGCAATAGCAGCAGATATGTCTGCCACTATTCTACAAGCTGAGGATAATGAAACTCCAGCAAAGTCAGCCACTGAATTAAGCATTGTTCCCAATGCATAAAATCGAAGTGCCAATAAAAGTTGATGCAATGGTGGTATACCATTATTCCTGAAAATAATACTTAAGTTAGGTATCCGTTCTTTTAGGGTATGTTTATATTTTGAATTAATTTGAGCAAACAAACAAATTTCTTACCGTCTTGATTTCACTTTGATAAAGGGCATTATTTCATTCAACACAGATTCAACTGATGATTTGTTCATTCTGAATCTGAATGTGAACTCTGCGTCCGTTAAACTTGCCATGAAGTTTATTCGTTGAAAAGTTTTTGAGGACACAGCACTCTTTTGTTCGCCGTCGCTACTATCCCAATCCGATAACTGAGCTAATACTTCAATATCATTATCACTATCACTTGAAAATATTTCCATTTTCACGCCTTTATCAGTATTTGGAAGCGGTCGGTGTTTGGTATAATAAAACTTCTTGTTGATGCTGTAGTGTGGAATTAGGGATGCCCGATGATCATCGATTTTCGATGAACATCGATGTTAGAATATGAAACATCGATGTTTTAATATCGATGTTGCATTATATAAAACATCGTAACATCGATGTCAGGCACACAACATCGAAATTTGGTCGCTGACACATAAACGACCGAAATCTATGAACGCTTGCACACACAGTTGTTATCAAATTATGAACGCTACCATACGAAAAAATAACTTTGTCTTGTTCGTTCTCGAGTCTCGACTTGTTTATTTGTGAGTGAAGTGTGTACCGGCCGTTAATAATAAAAATTAAAAATAATTATTATACAAGTCGTGACAGTGTGGAATGGTGGCAAAAATGCTAGCAGCAGTTTTAATGTAAATAAATTTTATTTTAATCATACGTGATACTATTTGTCACAATATTCAAATACTTTAAATTGATTGCGAACTGAGAGTGAGATTGTTTTCGAAGGCAGGTTCAACTCTTTATCAACAGCGCAACAGGTTGAAAGGTTCTGCACTTTCAAAATTAATATTTTTACAGTCGATTGACAAAAAGTATTGGAACTTATAAAGTGTTTCTACGCCCTAATCTATTTTATTATTTCTCTTTGTTTTGGTTCCATTTTTATAATCTCTTTGTTTCTTTTTTTAATTAAAAATGTCGAGTGATATTATGCTTGTTTTATTTATTGATGACGATGTCAGCAAAAAAATATCGATGTTGCCTGACATCGATGTTTTCCTTTCGATGTTTATCGACCATCGATGTTTTAGCTTCGATAGTGACATCGATGTCAACATCGATGTTTTTCTAACATCGAGCATCCCTATGTGGAATGTATAACGTGGAATGCCTTTATTAAAACACGGATCGGGTATATATACAAAAAGTGAAATAAAAAATAAACCAATAGGAATAAGGGTAACACAATATAAAAAATAACGAAAGTGTCAGGTTAAAAATAAGTTGTATAAGCAATTCAAGTGGGCGTCTTTCAACAGAGTTGTATATAAATTATCGAATTCGATTGTTTATTTTAAGATAAGCAGTTTTTAAAAACTACAGTTTTTAAGAACTACATTATTACATTATTTTAAGTGATGACGTCAGCATGCGTCGTGGGAACGACGTACTGCTACAAGTACAATCGGTCAAAATTTGAGGTTCGCAACTATAGATCAATAACTTTCAAAAATCGGTTTGTCAAAATCAGAGATCGGTTATAGAAAACGCTTAACTGTCACTTTCATACAAAAAAACAATCTAAAATCCGATGCGCCCTCCCAAAGATAGATTGAAAAAAAAGATTGGGATAACGATCCATCGATCAATTATTGAAATACTGAAAGTAGGAAATGGATTCAAATATCAATCTCGATCAGCAAATTAGGGATTGGGATTGAATATAGAAAGCGGCCGTAAGTTGACAAGTCCATCAACTAAGTTTATCTCACTTTCAATTTTATTTTCACGTTAGCATGCGCAAGCGATCCCAAATCCTCGAGCAGATGGAGAGGATATCCCTAGCTTCTAAGTGAGTATTTCGGCGCACTCAGAGCCGGTGAGTCCCACTTACCCCCCACTTCATGTGGGGGAAACGTGTAAATGCATTTTTCCAGCGACAAAAAGTTAAATAAGATTTTTAGATACGTCCAACAATATTGGCCAGCATACTATCTGTTTTTAATTATGTCGATTTTTTTAAAATGTAATTAATTAAATAGATGCTCAAAATTTCCCAAAGGGAAAATATTTTTCTTTTTTATATATTCGAAACAAGGGTGTGATAAAAATAATGCTAGATTATTTTTACGAAATTTACGAGTGGCTGTTATATAACTATAACGATATGTACTAGCGAGCTTGAACCATAAGGATTTTTTTATATCTATCTTAATAACACGCAAACAAAAACTACTTCCTTATATTTTTTTAGTGTTGGTTATTAGACTGTGTGTACCTACGTAATATTCGTTAAGTTGGTATTATTTAATTGATCACAATGACGCATGAAAATGTTTACAAGTAACATGGCGAAGCTCAATAAAGATGGCGGAATTATTGTTTGTTTAATCTTTCGGTACACGTATCAAGCTGGAACTTCGTTATAAATATTTCGACGATTATAATGCAGTTACTTTTGTATATCCATGTATTATCTATCTATTACGGAAAAAAAGCAATTGTTTATATATGTTTACCGTCGGAATACAAATTAATATATACGAAAACTTATTAATTAGTTTTTTTTTTAAATTATATTTGACATTATTAATCATTGAATAATTTTATTTGTTTTTGTTTTTTATTTATCGATAAATGAATTATAAAAAAAAAATTTACACCACAAAAACACTAGGCACTTATGCGCGTACTTTGAAAAAAAAAACCACGTCCTTTCGACCGAAACTTTTCGCGCCAACTGAAACGTCAGGAACGCCGTCTTTTTTTAATTCAAAAATATATTTTTATGGCACCTTGACACTAGCCACGCTGCCAGCCGGTTTTACACTGACACTACGACTAATTTAAAAGTTAAATTTAGTTTTCTGAAATCGTGGGCGGGTACAAAATGTTTACGTTCATAGTCAACTTTTAATAGATTTTTTTTTTAATTTTTGTAATGCTAGCTCGATTGGGTTTGATTAATACTCTTTGACGTGCCGTTGATGTGTTCGGGATGTACTCTAATTTTTATGAACTATCTATCAAGTGTTTTAGTGCATTCCAATTTTAAAATGTAAACGATATTTTTTGCTGTTTTTTTAATTGAATCTACTTCCGCCGCGAGGAGATAAAGTACATAATATATATATGTACTATCTATCACTTAGTATTTGAGTTGATTATAAGAAAGATTAAGTTTTAAAATAGCCAATTTATATAAATAAAATGTCTTTTTTTGTAAAAATGAATTAGATTCTTTATAGTATCACTTTTTTATACAAAACTATGTCATTTTAGTTTATACTACTTTATTTAAATTCAAGAATACAAAAATTATACACGTATCAAACATAAATAATAAAAATGGCAGATACATTCATCTCCATTTGATTTTAATATTGTGTTTAATCAAAGGTACAGTCAACATAAAAAAAAAAACAATATTTTATAGTGAGTACTTAAATATTGGTTCTAACTGTACAATTAACTAACTCAGACATTTAAAAACATAAATATTATAATAATTATTCATTAATAAACAAAACAGTTTCAGTTGAAGTCATTACTATGTTTGAAGTTGCTGTGATAACGCGGAACAAAGGTAGTGAATGTGTGAGTACTAAAAATATGCCTGAT
This sequence comes from Nymphalis c-album, assembly GCA_963151315.1. Classification (NCBI taxonomy): domain Eukaryota; kingdom Metazoa; phylum Arthropoda; class Insecta; order Lepidoptera; family Nymphalidae; genus Nymphalis; species Nymphalis c-album. The sequence continues at coordinate 1,880,242 of OY720612.1, forward strand.
AAGTGATAACGCGTGCTGATAACAGATGATTGCTTATGAGTATATAAGATTGTTAACGATTCTACGTAACGTACAAACGAAACGCGATGGCTCAGTGGATAAAACTATGAAACACAAATTATTCGGTTCGAATCTGCCGTTTGCCCTTGTCACTCCTCTAACGCGAAGCGTATTAACGCCAAAGATTATATAAAAACTAGCTGTGCCTCGCGGTTTCACCCGCGTATAATTAATAAAAACATAATTAATAATAATCAGCCTAGAACCTTCCTCGATAAAAGAATCATACAACACATAAATAATTTTTCAATTCGAACCAGTAGTTCCTGAGATTAGCCGGATCAAACAAACAAACTCTTCAGCTTTATTCAGCTACTCTATTATATATTAGAATAGATGAAAGTGATCCATTTTGCTTTAATTATTTCTATCAAATTAAAAGCGCTCTGTTGGGATAACTGTCATTTGATTTAACTGTACAAGTGAATCAGCATTTTTCAAATAAATAGACTGACTATGACTAGCTCTATATGACTAGCTCTCGATGCCTGCTTCGTTTTCCTACATTCATCTTTTCAATACAAACTTAACAATCATTTGTTTTAATTACAGTTCGAAATAAACCCTTTCATAATCTCTTACCACCCAAGTTTATAATAACTAATAATAAAAATCAATTTGTCAGTCTATTTCGAGACAACCAGTAGATGAATCGTTTCCTTCGTACACGGATGCCTTGCGTTTCCTTTACAAGACCGCGTAAGGAATATCCTGCTATTAATTGACATCAATGGACTCTTGAAATGCGTGTTCTTAATATATTCATATTGATCCATTAATACTTTTAAAAAACTGCCAAGTTTGTCGAAACGTTAGTTTTTTTTATTCTATTAGTCAGGAAGACTGGCAAGGGGACCACGTGATGGTACGCGGACAACACCGACCATGGATATTGGCATTGTAAGAAATATTAAAAAGAAATGTAATGGGCATCGTTCACTGGCTCACTCATTCTTTAAACCGGAACAACATTACTAAGGATTGATGTTTGGCAGCAGAATATAATGATGAGTGGATGGTACCTATCCAGACTTACACAAAGACCTACCACCATGTAAGTTCATATAGATATCTAGAGGACTAGAATTTAAACTCAATACATCCTACATTACGATATGTGGAACTTGGCAGTATCAACAATCTTGGTCTTTGGAATCAAGAACAACTGTTGTGCCTGAACTCTCCGGTCCAGTCAGATGTTGAAACGACGAACGTCGGAAAAAATCATGACAATTGAGTTTTACAAATTTAGGAGCTTCCCAAAGTTAAGTAGTGTTTAACTTTGAGTGACGTTACAGTATTCGGCCGTGAATAGCATGCGTAGCCTAAATTAAAAAATATATAATATTTTATGTATTTTATGATATTAATGTTTTATGTAGACATTTTAGGTATATTGTTTATTATAAAAGGAGGTAATCGATCATATATCATTCAAGTACCATTAGTGTAGCCAAAAAAAACTTAGATGAAATTAATTCGTGATGGTCTGACAAATTGAACGTGCGAACTTTAATATTAGGTATCCTATTAAAATACGTAATGTTCTAGACACATACCTAATCTCATAAAATCCTCTAAGTGCCCTATACATTGTACTAAGACCTGTCGTTTTATAGCTGAGGTATGAAGCTTATACCGGCGTCACCTCGTCCTCGTTCACCAATCTCGTCCACAAGGTATTTAAGTACGAAGTTTTAGTATACTCTTTACCTAACAGTGCACACTATCTGAACTGCTATATATTATATATAATAGTAAAACAATTCAACTCACCTCCTCAATTGATGATGACATAAACCCGGAACTGAAACAGAAAAAAAATAGTCATCTACATGTAAAATCTACAATATATACCCTTTACTTTATGAGGTGAAAAATTAAAAAAAAAAAACATTCCAAATTTAAACTTATATAATCAATTTAAACCAAAACAATTAGTCCTGAAAACCTACGATTCTGCGATATATAAAATAATACATTATTTACTTAATCGTCAATAAACAATTTGCAAAACATATATTTCTTATCTCTTGTATATATATTTTTTTATAATTGATATACTACATAACACTAATGGTTTTACTAACGATACGTACCAACACATTAGCGATCCGTTCGTTTTCTTTTTATCCATCATTCGTTCTTTATTCATTTTTCATTCATAAATGAACGAATGTTTACGACTCATAAAACTGTTATGATTTATGACACTCACAGGCTAAACATTTTCAATAAAAACTATTTAAGATAATTTATAACCGATTTTATAATAGTATTTCATCGAAAGATTTATAGTTGAGGCTTTAACTTAGAATTATTTTTTATATTAGGCTAGTTTCATCCCTAGGCTCCAGCCGCGCTTGAGGGTTATAAGGTACCTTTCCATTGGTGAAAGAACTTTCAAAATTGGTTTAGTTGTTTAGGCGTGAAATCGTAACAAACAAACAAACTCACATTAGCATTTATAATATTATTTAGGATAAGGATGTTTAACATAATATTATGAATGGAAATACTTTAAGAGTGGCGCCAAAGATAATAATTTATCTATGATAATGTATACACATACAATAAGACGCAATATAAGTGTCGGGGTGTAATTACAGAAATTAGTATAGATCTATATTCTATCTATATATCTATATATATTTATCAGGGACCCTGAAACTCGTATAAACACATGTATATATGTATGAACAAGAAAATCTTTCGACACATGCTTTCATTACGATCCATCATCGTCGAACATGCGATGATTTATACAAACAAGTAACATGCAAGATTCAATACTGCATCCAAACATTCAACACCGGGCTTTATAAACAACACACAAAAATAAAATATTCGTCTGAATTTGAACCCTAAACCTTCTATTAAACCCACATATATATATACCATATCCGTTGCGTGCTATTTTATATCCAAGGGTCACCAATATTTTCCCGCCTAAAAAAATGTATATGAAGACATACATTTACAAAACCTTTTGCACACATTAAAAGAATAGCAACACAAATACAGTCTCTAATAGTACACACATTAATTGACGAACGCGACGTCGTTTGAATATAAGGTCAGTTTCACACGAGCCACGCCCTCAATGACATATCCCTTAATATCCATAGTTAGAACTGACATCACAATACATTGAAACATTTCAACTGATATATATAAACGAATATAACTAGATGGTAAATATCACAAAAAGTTGCGACATTTAAACAAATAGAAAATAGAAAACGTCTCGGACGCAGACTGGTGACAAATGCAACGCACGCTCATACGCACACACACACACACACATCCGTGTTAGTGAAAACTTATGTACTCAATTGTTGCAAGCTGTGAAGGTGTATAAACATTTGAAGTTTATACGAAACGCTCTGAATGAATTTTCAAAAAAGGAATTTCAAAAGATAAATAATGAAACGAATTCGACAGTATTAACATAATATAAATAACAGATCAAAAAAGTGCTTTTTTATTGGACAACAAAATATAGGGAAGAAAGGCTTATTGTCATGACGGCGATCTCTTTCTGAAAACATTTGGATGTTTATGCCATTCTGATCGATTTCAATCGCAGCGGACATATACATATATATTTATATATGCGAATATATAACTGTACTCTCCATTCCCTCTAGCATTAGGACGGTACGGTAATGCGACTGGAGTGAACATAGGAACAGAACCAATGGATTCGGTGGTCCGAAACGAGATTTGTTTTCAGACTGGGAAGGTAACAGTCATTGTCTTGACATTTAAGACTTAACTTGGATATTGGGAGGCGACTTGAGGGCTCGATAAAATCAAGCAAATTTTCATTTCATACGTTTTAAACTCGCAAACTTTTCCAATAAATAAATTCACTCTGGTAATGAAACCTTCAGTTCTGGAATTTTCGTCATGAATCTAATTTTTTTATATACCACTTAAAACGTTAATTTATTGATATTAGTTACATATGTGATGATGATTTTGACTTTAGACAAGGACGTGAAAAAACGTTTATTTTAAGGGACTGAAAAATTTGTCTTTGAAATATCCGTTTTGCGTAGTGGCATTGAACTCGCATTTAACGTTGAAGGTTGTGAGCTCGTGTTCGGTTATATATTTATAATAATCATATAAATATTATTTTAAGTCCACGCGTTGATACATAAGTCGCTAAAAGAGATGAATGAAGTTAGTCATCGACACATGAAATAAAAAAGTAAAGCGATAGCCTACAATTGTCCCACAGCTGGGTTTCGGCCTCCGCTCTTTTATTGAGAAGATGCGTTCTGCTCCAAGTCAGTTATGATGGTGGTATAATGGTGGACATACGAGTGAAAGATTTTCACGGTGTTTTCCTACACCGCCGAGCACGAGATGAATTATAAATACAAACTTGGCATATGAAAATTCTGTCCTGTTTTGCCCGGGTTTGAACCCGCAATATTCGTTTAAGATTCACATGTTCTCGTGTGCCATCTCGACTCTCTGTTCTATTAAACGAGTCATCAAAAGCACACACGAGCTTTTAAAATCGGAAATTTAAAGCGTACTTGGAAATCTATCTGAAATATGACGTCAACATTTCGAAACGAATGTGAACACGCTGTATAATATATAGGATAGTTTGTATTTGTAAGGCCGTCCTGATTGTGTGTCATAAATGTGTCATGTGGAGGTACTTGTGATGATTACAAATACTGGGTCGATACCGAGCGAACAATGGATTGATATACATTCGAAATACGACTCTATCTCTTTATTAATAAAGTACATTTCCATTGTTACGTACTATGTTCTTATTATTATTAAGATATAGGACAATATGGGTCAAATTTCATAATAATTGGTTACATTATGGCAATCTGATATACAATTATTATAGTATATTATGACGCTTTGTTGTTAAGGATCGTTTATGTGCAAAAGTTATTCGTTTTTTTTATTGCATAGGAAGGCGGACGTGCGTATGGGCCATACGGTAAGTGGTCACCAACGCCCACATTGCCAATGCACCACCAACCTTGGGAACTAAGATGTTATGTCCCTTGTGCCTGTAATAACACAGGCTCGCTCACCCTTCAAAACGGAATACAACATTGCTGATTCGCAATATATGTCCAACATTGGTACATTCAGATACAATAGCTTGTTTATTTCATCAATAATGATATGATTTTTACTTCATGGTAGGGCTTTGTGCGAGCTCGTCTATCGTTGGTGACCACTTACCATCAGGTGGCCCATATGCTCGTCCGCCTACCTATGCTATAAAAAAGGAACTTTGACAGAAAACTAGTTACATACACAACACATACATAATGGCCGGACAAAGGAACAGAGTAATCTTCCTATCTAAGTTTATGTAATTACATCAATCTGTGATTATTAAATACCGGTCGTTTGCCGTGACCTTTGATATGATGACTGATAATATCATACTCATAATCCGATGGAACGTGAATCCGAAACGACCGGAAAGAAATCAGGCGCAAGACCAATGGCTATACGTGCTTTCCGATGCTCAAGAGAACAAATTTTCAACTCCCAGATTCAGGTTGGGATTGAAAATATTCGACAAAAGACTCGATGACATATAAGCTGCCTGACCTGGAGTTTGAACACATAACCTCTGAATACGCTGCCTAATACCACTTACCACTAGTAGACCAAAGTGGAATAGTGAACAATATACAATAATTATCGATGAAAAATCATTTAAACGTGATTAACGCGATTAACGTGACCAACAACTTAGCAATTAGATCAAATATCACTGAGTCATAAAGCTCATGCTTGTCAAAAGTCTTATAGAGTCGTACACAGAATCAGATGGCAGTATCGGGTCGCGGGTTCAAATCAAAGCGAACGCGAAAGAGTTGTTTCAAGTGATTTCATGTTTACAATTAATCTCGTGGTCAGATGTAAAGAGAAGATAATAAACCAATGACGTTATTCCTGACAAATATATCAACCAATCGAGTCGAGTCGAGTAGCTATAAATTCCGTAACCAATATTTAGGAAGCTTTTGTTCAGATGTTGGAAGAATTTCATTTCGTTTAATATACCGTTGATATCCTTATTGATCTTTACAATGATGCACAGTTACACTAATACACAGATAACTAACTAACTAACGAATATATATATATATATATATATATAAATAAGAAAACTAGATCTAGCTATGATTCCGGGAGATACCTTTTATTATACATAATATAAATGCAGTACACTGCAATTACCCATACAATACAGCATACATACATCCATAGGTCATATTTCAAGTCATACTCAAACGCCATACAAAATTTCATACAAATCCATTCAGTAACTTCGGCCCGATTGTGTAACATACATGACAAACTTTCACATTTAAAAGTTAACACTTTCTAATAATCATAAATTAATAATTAAAATAATTATTATTCATTATAAATTTCTCACTCGACACTACATTGTGACAACAAAACATTACAAAAAAAAATATAACTGTCAAAATTTTGACATTTGACAAAATACTATTATTATACTATATAATTAGTTTTTGTTTTTAATTTAATTACGTTAGGCTTTGTTTGATAAAACACTCAAACTATAAATTTTAATAACACAAATAATGTATGTATATATAAAGTATACATAGGATCGTGTGTCGTTTCGTCTCGCTCGTAACGCGTTCGCGATTCAACTAACGACTGATAGCTTATCAGATAGGTCATGTATTGACTCAGGTTTTAGTTGCTCACGGATTATATAAAAAAAATGTAATTACATTGAACCAATATCGTAAAATATTAATATATTTCATTAACTTTCGTTTTAATACAAAACATATATATTACAAAAACATCGTGAGGAATCCTGCATGTAACAAATTTCACTGAAATTCTGTCACATGTGTATTCCACCAACCCGCATTGGAGCAGCATTGTGGAATAAACTCCAAAACCTTCTCCTCAAAAAGGAGAGGCCTTAGCCCAGCAGTGGGACATTCACAGGCTGCTACTGTATTACGAAAACACTTTTTGTTAAAGTAAATGATCATGTCATTATCATGTCTATCTTCGATATGCATACAAATATACTAGTGTTCACCTGCGGCTTTGTCTGCATGTAAGGTGATGTTGGTGCTGAGGAAATTATAATTACAGGCACAAGGGACATAACATCTTAGTTCCCAAGGTGGCGCATTGGCGATGTAAGCGATGGTTAACATCTCTCACAATGTCAATGTCTATGGGCGTTGGTGATCACTTACCATCAGGTGACCCAAACGCTCGTCCGCCTACCTATACAATAAAAAATGGTAAAAAGAAATAGCCTTTGTTCTTCTTCGAGGTTTAAGCTTGGTTCATATTAAAATCGGTTTCAGCATTCTAACCGTGAAAGCGTTACAGACAGACAGAGTTACTTTCGCATCTATAATATTACTATGTATATACGACTAGTATTTAAAATTGGAAGTAGGGTTATCTCGATTTAAATTTTCGTAATTTTAATAAATTACCAATTTTGTAATGATCGACATTAATTTTGCATGAATAATTTGGATTTATGTATCTGATATTTAATTACTATTTTGTTATTAGAAACTATGACGTAAATTGAATTAAATTAATTAAAAAAAAAATCTGACCACCAAACGAGTCACGAGTATTAAGAAATTACAAATTTATGTACAGATATGACTTATGAGTTTCTTTTTTACATATTATATTTGTATAACAAACATGTTGTGAGTGCCTTTGTAGTAGGTGTTTTATCGTTCATTTATATCAATATTTATTACATCAACCAAGTTTTTGGCTATGGCTAACCTTCTCCACAAAAAGGGAAGAGGCCTTAGCTCAGCAGTGGGACATTTACAGGCTGTTACTGTACTATACGGTTGGTTATGAGGAATTCTCATCAGCAGCTCGGACTTTGAATATTCCCAGCGTTTACAATCACGTGCCTAGCAAAGCACATAAGAACTATAGTCCACTTCCTAACTCTTTCCGGTTGTGTCGAAGTTCTTTCGCCGCACGTCGTGGGTTCGATTCCCAACCAGGATAAACATTTGTGTGCATGAACATGTCTGTTTGTCCTGATTCTGGGTGTAATTATCTATACAGGTGTAACAAAATTCGTGTCCGACCCGTGAAGTGGTTATTAGGTATCGTGAGTCGGTTCTATTTATGTAAACATTTTTAAAATATTATGCAAAAAATTACCCATAAAAAATATTAATTGTCATTTTCAATTGTAAATTAACGTTCCTACTCTTATTGAGCCTCATGGAATTAGTCGTGATGATGGCAAGAGACATGATGGACTGACATTGGTTCCCTGGGAAAGGGGACGGGCCCTTGTGTAGGACGCAACATGTGTTGACACACTGGCCCCGTCTCATATCAAGGAAACAATGTTAAAAGTCGGAGCTGCCGCGGAAAAAGCTGAAACGAACAAACGTAACAAATATTCGTCTCTTATTCCAAATTATATTTTTGTTCCGTTTGCAGTTGAAACGCTTGGACCTTGGAGTAAGAGCGCCAAAAAATTCATCCAAAATATTACTCCCCGCCTTATTGCCTCCACTGGTGACAGGAGGGCTGGTTCATTTTTCGCCCAGAGAATCGGAATTGCGATTCAAAGGGGAAATGCTGCTAGCATTCTTGCCACCATTCCATGCGGTCACGACTTGTATAATAATTATTTTTAAATGTTATTTGTATTTAGTTAAGGTTTTAATGTAAATAAATTGTAAATGACGAAAATTTCATGGACAACTGAGGTCATGACCTCGTGTCCAAGTTACCCGATAGGAAAGAGCAATCGAGCGCTGACGCCCGCGCCTATTTTGTATTGTAATTGTCGTTATTTAGTTAAATTAAATTTTATTTAGGGAAAATTTTTGCTTAAAATTTTAGAAATGATTACATAAATAGAAACAACTCAAGATACCTAACAACCACTTCACGGATTGGACACGATTTTTTTTTTATGTTAGAGGAGGCAAACGAGCAGTAGGCTCACCTGATGGAAAGTGACTACCACCGCCCATGGACATCTGCAACATCCGAGGACATGCAGATGCGTTGCCGGCCTTTTGTTTTTGCCGACCGGGAATTTTGTTACATCATGTATAAGTATGTATTTACAAAAGAAAAGTAGTATAATTATGTAGGATATCAGTTGTCTGGTATCCATATTACAAGCTCTGCTTAGTTTGGGGTCAGATAGCCGTGTGTGAATAATGTCCCAAGATATCACTTTTATTATTATTATAATAACTTATGCTGATATGATGGCATTAGTGATATATACAAAATCTCAATTAACAAATCATTCCAATGAATACTTTTTACTAAGGGGCCTATCTCGTCCAAATATTGAGCATTAAAAACATAAAAAGTTTTCAGTTTATTAGCTATTTCATATTTTTTTTATTGTCAAAACGGTAGTATCCCATTATCAATATATTTATGACGAAACACATGTAATTCAAAAGTCTTCACCTCAAGTAGAAGTAATATATAAATCAAATTAAGTACACGATGATTGCATTTGCAAAGCCAGGAAGGTGGCAAACAACTGAATTGTCATATACTTATGTTTACAAACATTTTGTGTTTATAATTCGACTTTGAAGGAAACCTGCATTGTAGTAGTGTGGTGGAATGAACTCCACTTCCCCTCGATAGGAGAGGAGACCTTAGCCCATCAGGGGGTGTATACAGGCTTGTACTTAGTACAAATTAGCTTTTTTTGTTTAAGCATTTTATTTAATAGGTATACCTAAATTCCTCATAAAGTAAAAATCTGTGTGATTAAAAATAGTTTAAAAACTAATTTAAAAAAAACCAGTAACTTACCTCTCATCGTAAATCGTAGAGTTGGTAATGTTGAACTCGTCGAAGCTAGCGTCGTCGATCGTGTTTCCGAACGACTTCCCGCTTTCAACGTTGGAGCTGTCAAACTCGCTTGACAGGTGACTGACAGCTGACAGGTGGCTGATCGAGCGCTGGCTGACGGTCGACAGCTGACAGCTGTCCGTCTTGCCCTTGGTCCGCTGGTCCCAGAGTTTTTTCGTTTCGTCTTGCACTCGCCGTTTCAATTCGGATATTTTTTCACGTTCGTTCTCTATTACTTGGCAACCTGTAGGTTTAATGTCTTGTTTATTATTTGTTTTTTTTAATCACTTAAAGAAGTAACTAAATTGCAGTCAATTTTAATACTGTTATATACAAAATACATGAGAAGATTCGAACATTTTGTTTGTAAATAAGTAATGAGGTATTCTTGACAACATATCGTTAGTGCAACGAAAATAAAAATAAAAATGTGTATAATATGTTCTTCATTCGATATAAAATGTTCTTCGGCCACGGCAGTCAATCTCAAGAGAGAATAGCTTACGAGACAGAACATATTATAGTGCACAGTGGGTGCGCAAACTCAGCGCACCGGACACTCTCTATTCACTCTCATATCAATCGGCAATCCAGAACGACTAGAAAGAGTTCAATTGCAGGACCAATGGCTTTACTTGCTTTTTTAATGGTTTTTATTTGCAAATATGGAATAATACATATTAAAAACGAAATCAATTCCATAAGTAAAATAACATTATTAACTGACCTTTTTCTTCCAACATCTCCATTCTTTTCCTTTCGATTTCCATCAAGCTGTCCAAAGTCCGCTTCCCTAACGAATTGACGTCTGTATCGCTCGACAATATCGGCGCGTCCATAGTCACTTTCGATATTCTATCTATATCGTCTTGCGAGGGGATCTTTCCAGAATCGGTCATTTTTTGGAATTCAATTCGTACATTAGGTTCATCGCCGCAACTTTTCCTATGCATAATCTTCCCTTCCTTACGTGGCACTCCATCAAAAGTCTTATTCTGTTCCTGATCATCCTCCTCCTGGATGGGTTCGTTCGATACTTTATCGGGCGATAACGATTTCGATTTGACGTATTTATTATCCGTCACAGCCGGTTTGATATTCTTCACGTAACGATTTTTGACATTTTGTTCCGTTTTGTCGTTCCTCGTTTCCTTCTGTGCGTTCTCTTTACGTTTCAACGAATCCTTTTTGATTATTTTACCGAGCGCAGCGAACGTTGGTATTTTCGACGATGAGTTACTTTTGATTGGTCCGTTATCTTTCTTATATTTTCGTTTCGAATTTCTCAAACTATTAAATTTGTCCATAGACACGTCGACTTCTATGTTGTCATTGTAGAAGATATTCTCATTTAAACTCTGCGACATGATATCGACTTTCTCTGGTTTTTTCTTATCTTTGCTCTTACGTTTCAACGAATCGAAGTTTCTCTCCCAGAAACCTTTCTTCTCTTTAGACGATGTGGATGATTTAGACGGACTGCTATCTATTTCTATCGGATCATCTATATCTGAAGCGACTCGTCTTTCGATATCAACAATCATTGATTGTGACATTTGGTCTATAGAATTGAATTTATCCTTCAATAGTTTCGTATGATCTTCGAAATTAGACATTTTGGCGACGTCTACGTCATCACTGTCCGACGTTTGAGGCGAGTAACCGAATTCACCAGACTTCGCTCTCGTCTGATCCGTGTAAAATGCGCTATCAGGAGATTGTGTCCTTTCAATATCATTTAGTTTTGCAACTATTGGTTTCAGTTCTTTTTCAATAATCTGTACTTTCCCAGTCAAATGTTCGACGTGATTTAGTAATTTCACATATTCAGCTTGAAGTACTTTTGTTTCTTCTAACGCCGATGTTAAATTGTTATTGGCTTCTGATTTCAACGTGAGTATTCTAGTTTTTTGGGCGTCGATTTTTTTTGATAGAAGTATTATATCATTTTGTAAGTCTTCTCTATTCGCCAACCTACAAATCATACAAACATCAATTATGGATTTTTTTCTTAACATTATTTATGTCCTTATTAATAAATAACACATTAAAAAACTACTCGAGAGAACAATGATAAAACTTACATTTCGGATTCTTCTTCCAAATGCTGGAACTCAAGGTCTTCAAATATCTTGGTCTCATTGTCTAATATATCTTGAGCGTTTTGTAGTTCTTCTAATGTAGCTTTGTTCTCTTTCAAGTCTTTTACAATCCTGTGACAACAAAAAAACAACATATATTTTTCACTTTTAAGTTAAAATAGGAATTTAATATTTTTTAAATAATCAACTAACATATTTATTTTAAAACGTCATCAAATTTCATTCAAATTTTTACTTTATATATTTGAATTCTATTCAAGCAAATGTAAACAAACTCCACTAACCTATCTACTTTCATAGTGGCGACTTCTACTCTATCTCGCATCTCATTCTGTCTTATTTCCTGCTTCTCCTTCAACTGCTTGATTTCTTCCTCTATTGCTTTCGCTTTGTCAACTAAGTCGTTTTTCTTTTTCTGCTCTATGTTGAGAATTGCGATTTCTGAATCGTATTCGCCCTTGATCAGTGCTTTCTCCATTTCCAACTTAAAATAACAATATAATTTGTATTTAATACATTATGTAAAAAAACTTGTGGGAGTTGATAAATAAATATAAAACTATACAGTACCTCTCTTAATATGTCATCTTCTTGAGATCTTATCTCTGTCATCTTACATTTGATCTCGTGTATTTCTGTAACCAGTTTCTTCCTTTCCTCTTTAAGATTCTCATATCTCGCCTTCAACTCATCTATACTTTCGTCCAAAACTGCTGAACCTATAGAATCAGCTTCTGCGTCCATTTTTTTTATATCTTCAGCGATTGTTTTAATGATTTTTTCACGTTTATTTTCTTTTAAATCCTTTTCGAATTCTTCTAATTCTGGTATATCCGCCATCAATTCGTTTTTAACATCATCGAAGCTTTTATTCTTAGTCATCGTAGCTTCGACTGTCACATCATTCTTACCTATATTTTCAGTTGTATCTTGAGTCAAATCGTTATTTTTATCTGGAATAATTTTTGAATACCTAAATTCTATATCATTAGTTAAATCCGCATCATCAATCATCGGTATTTCCTCTTCTAAGCTCAACTGTTTTTCAATACCACTCATTTTGATCTTATCATCTTCATGAATATGGATACCATCATTAGTCCGATCTTTGGTATTGAAATTTGGTTTCGTTGAATTATCAACGGGAGGTGGCGTTGGGAATATGAAATACTGCGGAGACGGCAGATTTTTATGCGCGAAACTAGTCTTTATTCTCGTTCTAGGGCTTTGTGTGTTTGGCGATTTTGGTTTGAAGCCTAAATTATTCTTGAAGTAGACGTTTTCGTAGGGGCTGCCGATCGGCGACGACATGGAACCATTTTGAAGTTTTCTTATCATAATTGGACTAGACAAATCGTTTCTGGGTACATCATCGAATACTGGGATACCTATTTCGTCCATCCTGCCTATATTCTCATAATTATTGTCAGCCTCTATTGTTACTTCTGGCGTTAACGTTTCTAATTGTGTCGGTGATTGTGATGTTTCGTAATTTTCGTAACTAGATATATTCCTTTGTATAGGTAGAGATTGACTCGAAGGTGAACTTCTATTATGACTAGTATCGAACCTGAAAATGATAACACTTATTAACATTTGCTCTTCATTTTTAATAAAAAAGAAACAGATATATATTTTTGATAAACAGAACGAGATAACGAATGACATAATATTTTTTTATGGCGATGTTAAGTAAATATTTTTGACGTAACAAGATAAAATGTTTAGTTCTGGTAATTAATAGAAAATATATACGATATCGGCTTTGTAAAGGTTAGTCTGTATTTATACAACTCATCAAAGATATAATACAACTCAACTAAGATTCAGTGGTAGATGCTGCCTATTGAACTATTGAATATGTCTATGGGCGAAGGTAACCATTAAGATAAGCATTTTTTCATACGCGTTGCAAGCAATCTTGTGTTTAGCAAATTGCAAAGTATATAGTAGTTTGTACGAAAGTTGTTTATTTTGATGAAAGAACTATGGAAATTGGTATTTAACAATTTTGAATTATGACGCTAGCAAAGCCGCTAGCAAAGAGTTAGTTGGTTATAAAATTATGTCCAACTCTATTACCTAACATTTGTAATGTCATAAACAAAATTTCTAATATTTCTCGATTATTTATGAATCGTGTACTTACTTATAGTAACCCTCGCTAGTTTGTACAAAGTTGGGATTGTTCAGCGTCACGCTCCTCGGCAGTGAACCGTTCGTTATTATCTTGTTGTGCGGCCTCTTCTCAGTCGGTGTTATTGGTATACCTGAAAATTTTGGAACATACAAAATTAAATACCACATTATATGTATATGTAAAGATAATTATAATTTATAGAAAAGTGTCAAATTGAAAAACGTATTTATATTTTTGAGATGAGATCGTAATATTATAGAACTAAGTAAGGTGTCGCGATATTATAACTACTTAGGTGTTTTCAGAAATACATCAATTATTTCTCGATAAGTTACAATGACTACACATCTATATATATGTTTCCTGTTTACAGATAACCATGTACTCTCAATACTCTTTACAATGGCAACACTCCTACATCCAATACGCTGCCATAATACTTAGATGCTAAAAACACGCAATCCTAAATAAATCTAACAATTACTGTCATATGCAAAAAATATATAAAGAGTTACATTAAATTATTTAAAAAAAATTACATTAATTCTAAATTCAAAAAAGTGTCTGTGATTCGATCCATTCAGCCATTGGGACGTAATGATGGCAAACATATAAACATTTACGAAATTAATAAGACATCGTAATCGGTCGATGACATGACAAGATAATCTGACCCAATTAAAATGCACTTTAGATTACCTGAAGTTATTTGTCGTTCATATTCAGCGCACATGTTAAGTATTTCTTCGAGGCGAGCTGTCTCTGCTTCTTTCTGTTCTTCTTCTTTTATCCTATCCTGATACGCCTGAAATTTAAAGATTAATAAAATAATTATTATACCACAGATAATAAATATTACAAGTTCAATTGACAAATGGGATTTTTTGGCTTTGCAAGTGGACTTTTAAATCCGATTAAATTATAGTAACGGGTGGTTTGGTATTTTGTTGTAAGTTTCTACTTGAGAAGAGGAAATCGGTCCTCTAGATGAGGAAAATTTCGCCATCAATAAATTAAGCACGATACGCCAAAACTTGTATATTCGCTACTTTTTAGTGTATGAAAGTCAACAGCAATCGAGGCGCGTCCACTTCCCCAATATTTTTCAGACAACTGACAGTGATACCAATTCTATATTAGACAAACTTTTTAGCTTATTTGACAGCCAAAACACATTTGTATCCTTTTAAACGCCAAGTACAATAAAAGGGTTGAAGCAAGAGCCCATAAAATAACGTCCTATTGAGCCAAGGACTATCTATTATTAAACATAAGGCTTAAAGCAAGTTCATGAATACAAATGTTGCTGAATTTAATCATACACATGCAGATATAAAATAAAGCCGTTTAATTATATTCCAAGTTCAATTATAAGCCTTTATATGATTTCATAAGAATGGAAGCTGAATTTAAAAGAAAATCTTGAGCTATACCCCGAGAATAATTTCAATTGCAATGATCTAAAAGTACAACAAGTTGCCCTAATAATTTTAACAGACAGTATTTATATAATATAAATAATAGGTCGAAATACATTAAAATATAGACACAGATGATGCAGTAAAGCCTTATCGTCATGAGGACGATGTCTTCCTGACATTTGTTTGATGAAGTTATCCTCTTGATCGACTTCGGTCAATCTCCAGAGATAGCTAACTGCGCATCATATATTACAGAGCATAAATGTGGACGAGCAATGATGGATTTTCTATATCCCACTCAGTATTCGATGGAATGGCATATCCACATGACCGCAAATAATTTGGAATGAAGACCGAACGAACAAGACAAGCGGTGCCTTGTATTATATTACCTAACGTAAAGCCTATTTTATGATTAGGTTCTTTGATCTTTCAACCAATGTAAATTTGTTTAAATTGACTTCAGCCAATTGCATATTAACATATCTATGAAGCAGTTGCGACAAAATAAATATATACTTATATTGTGCAATTATTACCTCAATCAGAAGTTACCTGATACTAATATCATGTCAATAAAGACCTTTAAAGATTTTGACTCACCAGATTAACAAACAATTTATCAATCTTCTTTATAATCGTATTATAAATCTGATTCCTGATGTACAATTCGTTGATCTGGTTCACTTTTAAATCATTGCCGACAACAATGACATTACTGTTCTGTATCGGTGTTGATATTTTCGATTTTTTCTCGCAGGCAACACACATGTCCGCCATTTTGGAAATGTCACTGCGTAAAACGTCATACGATTGTAAAATTTGTTTCTCTAGTTTAATTATTTTCGCGTCTATATTATTCTCGTGATTTCTCGTTTCTTTGATATAATGATTAGTTAGTATTGTATTTATCGTACGATATATTTTAATATCGTTTCGTAGTTTGTGAACTGTTTCGAGTTTATCGTTTATGGAGTTCGCTATGTCGAATATTGTATCGAAACTTTCTTTCCGATGACTTTTCGAATCGAAACTAATCTTCAAATCCTTTAAAGCGAGCGTGTTCTTCTTGAGGCTCGTTACGAATAATTTTATTAAACGTTTATGTGAAAAATCCTTATTGCTATTTTGTTGTGATTTAGGCATTTTTACACTTTTATTATACATGGTGAACACTTTAAAAATATTTAGAATTTTTATTTTATTGATTGTGCTTTTTATTATATGTGACCTTATAGAAAATAATATATATTAGAAATGTTGAACAAACATAAATACATATATCAAAACATACAATATACAATAGTACCGCTGGTTTGTCACACAGAAAAAAAATCACACACGTGGTTTACGGAAAGATTAAGAAATTTATTAATTTTAAACATTATATTTAAAAAAAGAACGATATTTATAATTTAAACACTAAATCACTTTTTTTTTAATCACTTAATATTTTTAGACAAGGAGATCGCACGATATCGTAAATAAAACTAATTTGTCGCAGTAATACCGCATTGTCAATTTATCTTCGTTATCAGACACAGGTATTGTTTTCTCACCGACTGATTATAACTTTATCAGTTTTAATTCTACAATAAATGTTGATTATGTGACGTATTTAACTTTGTTTCGTTACATACTTCCTTATGTATATCTGACAAGGCCGGTCGATGTAATTATACTTTATTCAAGTGCGCTTTTGAATCGTGTGGGGGGGGGGCAGATCATCTGATTGTAAGTGGTCATATGTAAAAATTATCGAGAATGCAAATAGCACGTACGAGAAATTTCATAGGAAGGCGGACGAGCTTATGGGCCACCTGATAGTAAGTGGTCACCAACGCCCATAGACAAGGGCATTGTAAGAGATGTTAACCATCGCTTACATCGCCAATGCGCCACCAACCTTGGGAACTAAGGTGTTATGTCCCTTGTGCCTGTAATTACAATGGCTCACTCAACCTTCAAACAGGAACACAACTACCAAGTACAGCTGTTTTGCGGTAGAATATCTGATGAGTGGGTGGTACCTACCCAGACGAGCCTGCACCATAGCGACATCTATCTCGCCACATACGAAACTAAAAACTGACCTTTCCTACATAGTGATATTAAAGTTATCCGAGCGATTGAACATATATACAAGAACCCGACAACAAACGTCGGGCAGTAGCTCACCAGACACAACACGCTTCTGGTCGGAGGATCATCCCTTTTGAATGGCGGATGAGGAACTTTTCACCACCTCACCACCCCCAAACGTGATTTCAAATTAACTGCTTCTAATGTATGCTTGAATGCAAACGTTATCGCATGTCCGAGAAAAATGAAACGCTCGGTTTTGATACTTTAAAAAAAAAGATCGATAATTGTTGTTTTAATGTTGATGAATAACAAGTGTTTAATTGTTTTTATAAATCAGAAGAAAACATTAGATTTAAATTTATACTTTTTTCTAAATAAATGTTTGACGTTGCATTTATGACTTTTTTTTGAAAAAACCTAAAACATGATAACTAAAAAATGGTTCACCTTTGCATAATGCATATGGGGGTTAAAATTATCGCAAATATTCACCTCTATCACCTCCTAGCAGGAATACGTCGAATAATCCTGTATGTTATTAGATAATTAAAATATGACACCAACCTTGATTCTCATACTCTCAGCTTCGAAACTCCTATCATAATGACAGTTCGCGTAGACCGGCGAATACTGGGGGTTCCTATCGTACGCTGGCGAAGGCAAACACACAACTTTCCCCACACCGCATATCCTTCCGTAATCACTCAGATCCATATTCAAACTCTTCTCGTTCTTGCAATCGAAACTATTCTTGCTTTCATTCTTGCACTCCAAGTTATTCTTGCTCGATTCAATCTTGCAATCTAGATTGTTCCTTGTATCATTTCTGTCAATGTTTATTTTACCGTAGATATTGTTATCGGGTCTGCTTTGCTGATCATTGTTAATTTTCTTCGGTAATTTCTGATCAAGTCTGGTATCATCGAAATTCCGGACAATATCGTCGATTTTCGTCTTGTTACGTATAGCTACGTTCGCGTACGAACATTTCTTCGGATCCAAACTATTATTTTCGTTGAGGACAATCATTTTCTGATCTTGTTTCACTTTGTTCATGTAATTCGGTACGTTCCTGTTACCGAGCACGTCTTTAGCTGGAGTGTTGACTGTTAACGAGTTAGCGCTGAACACTTTCGGTGATATTTCAATTTCGCTCGTCGTATAAAACTGACTTCTGCCAACGTTTTTCTGTTGTTTCGCGTAATATTCGAACTTGGATACTTTAGCCATGATACTGCCAATTTTCGGTCTAGATTCTTGGTCTGAATTCGAGTCTGACGTGTCTAGATCTTTGTAAGGCTTCCTCGGTGCGACGGGCGGTTTCTTTCTAGACATTTCCCTGAGCGTCATGTCTAATTCTTGGTCGAGTTGTGACAGGGAATTATCTTTGTATATCTTCTGTATGTTTGTGTTTTGGTAACATTGGTTGCTTGATTCCGAGTGGTGGTTGACATAGCCTGTTGATAAATTAAAAATAAACATTAATTCGATGTTTAAATGATCTTATTCAAAGTACATAAACGATATCAGTCACCGAGTTATGTAAGAGTCCAATTGTCGGCCCCTCTCCAAACACACAAACGAAGCTTTATTGGTAGGAAAAATATAATATTAATCATTCCTTGCAAACAGGTGTAATTATTTTTCAAAATGATTATTGTGTGAAATAATCAGAAAGTCATATAAGCTTATAGACCACCAGCTGTTAAATAGAAATTTCATCCTATTATATTAAATAACTGGTCAAATCAGCTTTCCAAACGGGCACAACAATACTTATTGATTTTTGGTGTTAGACTATGTGATTAATAGGTGGTGCCTAGGCGAGCACAAAGCCCAACGACAAACAACAGTTCAACAAATTGTACAGCACAGTTCCACCGTGTTACCAACATTGTCAAATGAATATAAAACTTCTATAATATCATTCTGTGAAATTAAATTGATGACTGACTTAAAAATATACTAAACAGTGATAAAAAATGTCAACTTACTGGTGGGAGCACACTGTTCGTTCGGTGTAAACTGTATGGGAGCCATCGAGACGTGACCGGAGGGTAGGACGGATTTCATCAGCTTCGCCTCCTCGGGGTGGTTGAAACGGAGATAGTTGGAACGACCAATTGTCAACATACTACCTGGAATTTAAATTGTTTACATTTGTTTATTTAATAGAAAAATCATATATACATATTTATTACTTTTTTACCGACAAGCATATGGGCTACCTTATAGTAAGTGGTCACCAACGCCCATAGACATCGCCAATGGGCCACCAACCTTGGGAACTAAGATGTTATGTCCCTTGGTTAACTTTTTTTTTATTTTTTATTTATTTCTAATTTTGAAGTAACATATATATTTTTATAATTTTTGTACGGTCCCAAATAAAAGTGTTCTTTCTTTCTTTCCTTACGCCTGTAATTACACAATAAACCACACAATAACAAGTAATGCTGTTTTGCGATAGAATATCTGATGAGTGGGTCGTACCTACCCAGACGAGCTTGCACAAAGCTTTACCACCGAGTCGATCGTGTATTTTATTATTGTATTTGGTCTATCTCTAAAGTTATTTTAATGTAGCTGCATGTTTTGTTATCAGACAGCATCACAGCTATCGCATCATCTCAATAGAAAGATAGTGGCCACTGCCTTTGATAATGGTCAAAATATATGACTAATTCATTAATGGTTCATTATACGTTAAAAAACACTCACAACTAAAGTAATTGATACGATGAAGATGTAATCAAGTCTCGGTGTTAATTTCCGAGCCGGTGGTAGATTTTTGACATAATAAGCAATTGTATCGCTCCTAATCTATATAAATAAAATGATAGATGTCTGCAGTTGTGCGCGCATCGCGGAAAAACTACTGAATAGATTTCAATGAAATTTTCTAAATTTTATTTCTTAAACACTTAGCCCTTATCAAAAAAAAATATTGCAATATCTTCATTTAATAAAAAGTTATTAAAATTTCAAGAAACAACGATTTGTATATGCACTGCGTGTTCTGTGATGTATGATTAAACAAAGTATATTTTTGCTCGCGATCTTTTTGATGTTTTTTCCTTCGTACATAAGAAAACTTGGTTAATATATCGAGCAACGCGGACGAAGTCGCGGGTATCAGCTAGTATTGCATAAAGATTAAAATAATTACCTACTTGTGTGAACCAAATGGTACGATTATTAAGAAGATTGAAGCAGTAATATTAAGCAAATACAATTCCTCAGGCATTTAAATTTAAACTGTTAAAAAACTATATATTAAAAGTTTAAAATACCTTGAGATAGACGGGTAGGTTTCTCAACGGGTAACCCATCGAGTAGCGTGGTACCACTGATGGGGTACAACGTGACCACACCGTGTGAATTCTCAACCCTGCAGTGCACGTTCGCAACCCCAGTGCCGACCACGTATATATCGCATGTCGGATCCGAGCCGATGGTAACGCGTCCTGAAATTGAACGTTTGATGTTTTAACATAAGGAGTATGTTTACGCTTGTGTGTGTGTGTGTGTGTTTTTGTTCACGTGTTGCTTGTTTGACTCCATGTGTGTCTGTACTCTGTGTGTGTGTTTAAAGTAAGGTATCTTACTTTGTTTTAAACACACACACTTAAACACACTAACAAACACATTGAAATATAAATGCTTATTGATTAAAAATTCACTTGTTAAGTTCTTGTAGCGATAATAAATATATTTTTTTAAATATCCTGAATGTGAGCGTTAAATAAAATAAGTACTTAACAACGTCCAATAATAATAATATACTGAAGCCGCAAAATAATATGTTCACTTGAAAAAAAAAAAATTAAAATGTAGTTAAAGATTTCGTTAGATACGTATATAGACGGACATTAGCCTTTCGAATTCAAAATTCGAAATTCAAATTGCTATTGTATACAAAAATATATACCTATTAGTAAATTTCAAAAATATGTGTACATATAGAATTCAACCAATACCTTGTTTAATCGGGTGTAGCGTGACGGCGGTACTCAGCCTTCCGGTGCCGAGACTGACCAGGTGCGGGGTATTGGTAGCCACCCTAGAATTAAAAAAAAAAGTTAAAAAATTTTTTTATTAAATAAAACCAAATTTTTACTTTCGGGTTTGACTCGGTTTTCTTTCGTGTGTATAAGGGTTTGGATTTTAATAGCGGATTTGGATTTTAAGTAGGCGGACAAGCGTATGAGCCCCCTGATGGTAAGTGGTCACCAACGCCAATAGACACTGACATTGTAAGAGATGTTAACAATCGCTTACATCGCCAATGCGCCACCAACCTTGGGAACCAAGAAGTTATGTCCCTTATGCCTGTAATTACACTGGCTCACTCACCCGTCAAACCGGAACACAACAATTACAAGTACTGCTGTTTTGCGGTAGAATATCTGATGAGTGGGTGGTACCTACCCAGACGAAATTAGACAAAGCTCACCACCATACACTACCAAGTGTATGGATTTTCAATGGTAGAAAAAAAGTTGTTGCTTATGGTGTTAGCTATCCAGGCCTGCGAGGTTGCTGGGTCATTAAAAATAACCCTGTATATAGTACAGGTTGTAACAAAATAAGGGGTTATTAGGTATCATGAGTCGGTTTTATTTTCTTACACCCTGTATATATCATAATAATCGAGTCAAATCTAAAAGAAGTACATTTATTAAATTAATTATTTATATTTAAATCGTAAAGTAAAGCGAGTGACAATGTAACAATTTACACGTTTGGTAGAAAGAGATACAGGTATTTTAAAAATAACGTAATGCGATAACGTACCCGTTTCAAAGGTTTTTACGATGTCGTAACTTAAACACATACATACATAACCGTCTTAACTTAGTTACTTTATAACGTCTTTACAGAGTCACACATTTACAATGTATTACATATTAAGAAATATAAATATATTTCTTGTAAAATACGTTATAACAAAAATTGTTACTTTATATTAAAAAGACTTCTTGAGGGAGTTATTTTTATACTTATTTTATTACAATTGATGTGTAGTATACAATTAAAAAAATATTTACGACAAAATTGAAAGCTAATCAATAAAATTTATTGTACTTTTTTGTTTTGCCAACTTTTTAAGGTAACGTCTTGATGAAAATAAAAAAAATTAAATACCCTTCACTGTTCTTACTTATATTAATAAGCTATAATAAGACAATATTACATCAAAATCGAAACAGCTTTGGATATTTCTAAATATAAATAATAAAATTCCCGCTCGAGGGCAATGTCCTGTATACAATATGAACACTGAAACCTAGGTACACATTCAGGACTAGGTAATGTGCACGGAAGCGTGACGTCACAGGAAACCAGTCTATTTTCAGGAATCGTGTTCCCTTTGTTAGTTTCGCGTTCAGCTTTTATTAACGTACTTGCTATCAACTGGCTCTTTGTCCGTTCGGACTTTCTATGAAATTCAAGTTCTCTCATTATTGTTACCAGAAGTTACACTGGCTCACCCACTTCCCTACCACCAAGAATATAAAAGATTAAAACATGCCAATTTATATGTTATGCTTCCGTCAAGTATTCAATACTGAGTCGAATTATTACAACTGTTTGAACACTAGTTTATCATGAAAGGTAATCATCCGAAAGTTATGTACCTACCATATATGTCCAAAAATATTACATGCGCGAAAATAAAGAACGCAACTGTACCATATGTGTTACCAAATTTGATCGAACTTTTTCCCAAACAGTAATTTGCCTAATTTCGAAAACTTTTAACTAAAACATAATAAATCACGTATTATGACTATAAATAATAAAAACCGTCCAGATTTGACAAATAAAAGTCGAGGATAAAAGCGTGTCGTGAAATATAAATAAAAGTTAATCTGGCATGTGTCGTCTTTTGCATCTGTTGTGGATATTTCGGTACGTGTAGGGTGACCATTATATTTGAAACAGAAAATATAATAATATATAAAATATATATAATATATAATAATAATAATACTTAAAACTTTATTATAACGGTACCTTTACAGTGTAAACTATTTGATAAAATAATAACTTTTCCATATATGGGTTTAATAGATTTTAATCAATAGTGTTAATAATGTACATTTGTGCAAGTGTGCGCGGCTAATATCAAAAACTCGTCTGCACAGAAGATATAGTCCAACAAGTGCGTGTGCGAACACAGTTGCATTCTATATTATCTCAAAATTCGAACAGCAATCTGATACAAGAGGAGAGAGATCAATCGCAAGACAAATGAAATGCAGTTTGCAATTCATTTTTTCCAAAACTTGAAGTATAACACTACCCGCATTTTAAATCTACTTTATCTTCGGTTGCATTTGATATTATGAACAGAAATCCAACAACTATTTTATGGACTCGGCCCGTGATTTGAAAACACAACCTCGAGATCTACAGGATTATTGTTAGTTACTAGATCAACTCAAACAATGATAGTTAATCAATATATAAATTACAGAAAACAACCATACCGTGGTTCACATTTCGAAGCACACATTCGTAAACTGTTCTTTATTACAATCACACACAATAACTTTTTAAGAACTTATCTGATTTTGAAAAAATGTTTTGTTTATTTATGAAGCATTATAACGTCACTTTCATAAATCAGAATCAGGTTGGAATCAAAACCAAATAATTCTAAAGACGTTTCAACACTTATAATAACCAATGATAACGTAGTTCAATACAGAACTACTACAAACGAAGAAAACAAACTGGCATATCAAATATTACACGTTAAATTCCGTTGTATCTCAGACTGATAACAGATGACTGACAATGTGATAACAGTAACAAAACGACGTTTTGTTACTTCGTATCGATACGAGAAGAGTTTTTAAGTTATCATAAGGAAAACAGTTAACATAAATGTTTAATATATAAGTTCGCATAATAGGTGTCAATAAAAAAACATTGTATGACGGTAGTTGTAAAGTTAGTATGGTCAGCATAAAATTTTTATTTAAGATGAAGTAGATTCCGACCACGGCTTTACCCGCTTGTTGCCGGAAGAAGTATTTCGTTTGGCGTCAGGTTCGTCAGTTCCGAAGAAGTCTAAAAATAAGTCTTTTCTTGAAGTTCAAACTTGCTTTAATACAAAATTTTATCAAAGTCTGATCAATGGTTTAACTATAAAAGCATAACTGACAACTGACAAACACAAGTAAATTACATTATCATCAATAATCATTATGTAATGGCATTCATTAGTATTGGTTTTGTTTGTTAATAAAACATTACATTTATTTCGTATAAATAATAAAAAACTCGAAAAATCATATCATAAGCTACACAATGAAAAAGAGCTACAATTAACGCTGTAATTAATTCAAAACGCATCGATAAAAACAACACTATCATTTGTGAGATTGTAATTCTCGTCTTTCTTCATGGTGTTTTCCTCGCGATTAAACGAGGCGTGTAATAAATTACTAATTAAAGCAAAACAGCAGTACTTGGTATTGTTGTGATCGGAAGTCACACGGAAATAATCTAACATACTAACAAATTCATTGTCGAATAAACTGAAAATTGAGTAAACAAGAAATAAATCTTGATAGGTATATCAACGATATTTCGAGACATAACTTGTTAGAAATATAACTAAATTACAAACTTGAAGGAGTTAAGAGGGTTATGCTGTTTGCTTTCTCGTTCATTGTTATGTAATGTCCAACTGAAAATAAGATAATTATATTATTATGTAACTATCTAGTCGATTTTAAGAGTACTAGTTTACTTTCCATTATGAATACTATTTCTTTTTATGGTGTTGGTAAGCGGGCGGAGAAAATGTGCCATCTGAAGTTAAGTGATCACCATTGCCCGTAGAAATTGGCGATGTAAGAAATATTAACAATTCCAACTGTACATCGCCAATACACGACCAACCTTGTCAACGAAGTTGTTATGGCCCTTGTGTCTGTATTTACACCAGCTCTTTCACCCTTTAAACCGGAGACGGTACTTACACTAACCTGCTTGCACAAAGTCCTACCACCGAGTAAACCCTAAGTAGTAATATTCAACAATAACATCTTAGTTTTAATGTAAAATTAAATGTAAAGCAACGTTGTTCATTTATCATTGGATGACTCATACATAGCTACATACCAGTCTGCCTTTTAATTAAAATAAAATATAGTCTAACTAATAATTTAAACTTGGTCACCCTATTCTCTCCTAATTTCAAATCACCTTTAACATTTAGCCCGTAAGGACGTGGATTGCATAGCAATCAATTTTAATTATAATTATCAAGGATTTACTGACAGGCAATAATGAATCTTAACGCTTTTAGTTAATTATCAATTACGCAAAACTATATATTTTGACTGTACCGTGTTGTGTTATTAGTGATTTAAATATTTGAACTTTATTTTATAGGTTTAAGAGCTATTTTTGTGTAATACGAAGTATTTATAAACAGCTGACACATGCAACTTTAAAAATAGGCGTCTCTAGCGTCACAATGACAGCTTGTTTATTTATTTTTTTACTTTAAATATATGTATATGTATATATTTTAAATTATTTTATTCAAATTATTTCAATTGGGTTTTTGATTTTTATTTTTATATTATAATTCAATAAAATGAATGAATGAATGAAAGGATTCGATAACATTAATATTTCTGATGAAACAAATCAGAAGAGTCAAAACTGTTTTGACTTTTAAAGAATTCTACTAGACGGTACTTGATTGATTATAATTTTTGAAACAAAAAAACAATTGACAGTTTCTAATGAAACATAACTATAGTTTGTAAACAAATACTTTATTTACTACTAAAATATTGAAGAAGAAAAGGCAACTACGTTCAGTTTCATTATGAGAAAAAAGAGTCAAGAACATTTTCATTCTGCTCTAACATCATTTACGCGCACATCTATATAAAAAATTACATACGAACGTATGTATTACATAACATGTACTCCACATAACCATTAGAGCTAATCGCGTAAACCTCTAGCGTTACAGTAATCTAGACGCCGCGTTAGGTTACCCGACTCACGAGTTTTGTATCGTCGGTCATGTGTGATATCGTCTGTGGTATTGATCATTATGATTATAGTTTTAATTAACTTTTGACGTAACAACGTCTAATAAATCGATGAACGCTGGCCTGCATGCACGAAAAAGGATGGCTCATCGTCCCGTTACGCTCATTGTCCCGTTACGCTCATTGTCCCGTTACGCTGATTGTACGCTTGCGTCGCATCTATCTCTCTTTCACTCGATTGGCCTATACGTCATTTCATCAATGTTTTGTTATGACGTTGTCACGTTAAACTATCGTCCGTAAGCCGACTTTACAGACAACCATTTTTTTTAAACTAGTCGAATAATATTTGTCGATTTTCGAGCCAGGCGGGTTATATATCAATTTAGTTGTATTTAATTCATATACCTAGGTCAACTAACTGAGATTTAACTGAGTTTCCTGTCTAGGTAGGTAAACATTAGTTACAGGACTATTTTAAATGTGTTAGCATAATTGAATAATAATTCAGCTAATCTATACTAATATATCAAGCTGAAGAGTTTGTTTGTTTGATCCGGCTAATCACAGGAACTACTGGTTCGAATTAAAAAAAAAACTTTTTGTGTTGGATAGCCCATTTATCGAGGACGGTACTAGGCTTTTTTTGACACAAATTGAAAAAAATGCACGGGACAAAATGATTAATTTTACCCGTAGACGAGCAGCTAGTAAGTAATATAATCAGTGCCAACTGCCAGTGTCTACTCATGTATGTATGTATGTAAATAAAGGAGATCTGCGTCTCGTTTATTTAAATCGTTTACGTAACACTAGCCGTGAATTCATTGAATAAACAAACAAGGCGCTAGATCTTGATTTACGTGATATCAACACTAACTAAACATTAATTGCCTTCAATAAGTAACATACATCACGAAACGCTAGATATTATTGGTCTATACTCTATACTCTATAGTATAGGTGGATGAACACGTGGCAGAATATCCGTGAAATTAGACACAATCACATAGGTATCCTCACGATTTTTAACGAGATAAATAAATTATAACGCACAAATTAAGCACATGAAAATTCACCATCGATTAAGCTTGCATCGGTTAGGATTTAAAACAAATGACGACATAGCGAGGAAAACTGCATGTTAGTGTGCGATTTTTTTCCACGTGGGTTTTTACTAAATCATAATGAAAAAAAGTGATTCAATAAATATAAGCATTACGTTTAAGATAATGCTTTATTTGCATGTGTGTGTGTGTGTGTTTTCGTGCGTGTGCGTGTGTGTGCGTGAGGGTGCGTGTGTGCGTGCAGGTGCGTGTGTGCGTACGTCTCTGTGTATATGCGTGCGTGTCCATACTTTAGAACTCTAAACTGATATCAATAATTCCTTGAAGAAAAAAATCCAATATATTTTATCCGATACACCCGAGATTCATATCCGAATATTAATCTAATTCTATCTATCTAGCTGTATAAGTATTTTAGATTTATAATAACTAGTGGTCGTTATTCGATGCGGTGAGTCGATATTCGGCAGTAATTCATTACTAATATGAATGAGACGACATCGTTGTTTGGTTTTCATTCCAATAGATTACCTAGATTTCTAACCATGACAAATTTCACACTCATCCGTGGGCGTAATATACTTAAAAAGGTGTACTAAGCTTCCTCTCGAAGTATTTATATACACATAGTAGAATCAAGAGCCTTTATATCGTTAAAAATCTCTTAGAAGTCACAAATTTTGGTAACTTCCATAATCAACAGCATACTTAAAACAGCGTTTGTTCCGACTACAACCAAATCTACTCGAGTAGCCGAGAAATCTACTAGAGTAGTCTAGAAATCTGAAATTTGGAACAGAAGTATGTATGTAAGATAAACAGTGAAATACTTTGTCTGAGTCTGTATTGCCCGATAGGTATTTGGGGATGGCCACCATTGAAAAGGGAGGATCCTCCGACCAGACAGGTGTTGTGTCTGGTGGGCTACTGCCCCGACGATTGTTGTCGGGTTCTTGTATTTATGTTCAATCGCTCTGATAACTTTAATACCGCGATGTAGGATACGTCTGGTCATAGTTCGTATGTGGCGAGATAGATGTCGCTACGGGTACAACGTCGGTGTCTTCAAATCCAGAGTAAACAGGTTCCTTCTAGGCAAGCGTGCTACACCCTAGACCGTGTCATTGCTAACCATCAGGCAAGACAGCGGTCAAACGTGGGCCTATTATGATAAAAAAGTAAACACCCATTAAAGGTTTTTTTTTTAATTTCTACTTCACAAAGGGTCATTGGGAGGAGTTGGTTAATATCATTGTATGATAACAATGTTGAACCAAGCTCTTGTAACAAAGTACTTGGTGGTAGAACTTTGTGCAAGCTCGTCTGGGTAGGTACCACCCACTCATCAGATATTCTACCGCAAAACAGCAATACTTGCTATTGTTGTGTTCCGGTTTGAAGGGTGAGTAAGCCAGTGTAATTACAGGCACAAGGGACATAACATCTTAGTTCCCAAAGTTGGTGGCGCATTGGCTATGTAAGCGATGGTTAACATATCTTACGCCAAGGTCTATGGGCGTTGGTGACCGCTTACCACCAGGTGGCCTATATGCTCGTCCATCTTCCTATGCAATAAAAAAAGGGTAATTGGGACGAGTTTGTTTGATATCATTGTATGATAACAATGTTGAACCAAGCTCTTGTAACAAAGTAATAACAAAACATGCAAATATTTGGCACCGTTTAAAATTCCACAAACGCTATCGATGATATCATATTGACGTAACCGTTCCTCGGTTCGAATATTCAATAGCTTTCAAATACCTAACAGACGGTGAAATACGGTTCATAGAGTAGTCGCTATTGTATTTTAAGCATTGATATATTTGTTATATTCAACAAACAAACAAACAAACGAACAAACGTAACAAATATTCGTCTCATATTCAAAATTATATTTTTGTTCCGTTTGCAGTTGAAACGCTTGGACCTTGGAGTAATAGTGCCAAAAAATTCATCCAAAATATTACTCCCCGCCTTATTGCCTCCACTGGTGACAGGAGGGCTGGTTCATTTTTCGCCCAGAGAATCGGAATTGCGATTCAAAGGGGAAATGCTGCTAGCATTCTTGCCACCATTCCACGCGGTCACGACTTGTATAATAATTATTTTTAAATGTTATTTGTATTTAGTTAAGGTTTTAATACAAATAAACAAAGCCTTTAAAAATATCAAAGTAAATCATTATTTTCATAATCTCTAGTGATATAATATGTCTTAACTAGACTTCTGTTTGAAGCTTCTTTTTTTCTATCTAATTCTATACTGATATTATTATACCTATGTATTAATTACAAAAAAAAGTAGTATATGTAAGTATATCACTTGTCTGGTCTCCATAGTACGAACTCTGCTTAGTTTGGGATCAAATGGCCTTTAAAAAAAACAAAAAAAAGTAGAACCGTTAGTTTATTTTGAACATATTCATTATCATCATATATGTTTGTGTCACTGACGGCTGAATACTGAAATTCAAATCATCGTCATTAATTTCAAAATTTAATATGCGAAATGTGAAATTAATTGTGTTCCAAATAATTAGGTCCCACTTCACATTTGAAAGACGTTTCAGTATTCGGCCAATAGTCATTTAATAAACAAGGACTATTATAAAATCTCCCTGCGAGCTCCGAAAGAGCCGCAGTACCTAACGTTTAACACGCCGAAAGACTGACAGCAGCTTTTATTCGATATAGATACTAAATAAACAAACTTAATAATTTGTACGTCATGATCCCTCATGGCGTTATTCTCTGTCCAGAACAAATCAAAGTCGAAGTCAAAAATCTTTATTCAATATTCAAGCATTACACTTACTTATTGATTGTCATAAATATACCACCGGTTCGGAAATAAACACCTCAGACATGAGAAGAACCGGCGAAAGAAACTCAGCGGGACTTTTTTTTTAGCTCTTTCTTTATAATTATAATTGATTTACACAATATATATATTCTTATTTATTTGAAATAGCCTAGAGGCGATCGTTTCATTCCCAAGGTGTGCAATCATCTAAGAAGTCATTGATTGTGTAAATAAAAGATGAAAAAAAAAATAAAAAACGGAAAAAAAACAAAAGGAAACCTGGCAGGAAAATGGATCAAACATTGGTAACCAATGCCCATACACTAAACTATACGTTACATCGCCAATGCGCCAATGAGATCAGGTGTTATGTGCAAAAAAGTAGCCTATATCCTTCCTTGGGTTTCAAACTCGTTTCATAATATACAATAACATAAAACATTCCATTAAATTCGGTTGAGTGGTTTAGCCGTGCTTTCACAGGACAAACAGAGTTAGTTACTTTCGCACTTGTTTTTTTTTTTTATTATTTTTTATTGTATAGGAAGGCGGACGAGCATATGGGCCACCTGATGGTAAGTGGTCACCAACGCCCATAGACAATGGCATTGTAAGCAATGTTAACCATCGCTTACATCGCCAATGCGCCACCAACCTCGGGAACTAAGATGTTATTTCCCTTGTGCCTGTAATTACACTGGCTCACTCACCCTTCAAACCGGAACACAACAGTAACAAGTACTGCTGTTTTGCGGCAGAATATCTGATGAGTGGGTGGTACCTACCCAGACGAGCTTGCACAAAGGTCTACCACCAAGTAAATATTATTCAATTTAATTAATATTAGTATATAAGTATGTATACAAACACATTATATGTAACCTAAATTATAATCGTATGTAAATAACCGGATGATTACAGATTAACTTAGGATATTAGATTAGAAGACATCCTTCTTGAATTGCACTTGACTCATCGGGAATATAAATCAACGATAATAGTACTTGGAGATTTCTACGAGATAACGATTCAAAACACATTTCGAAAACATCGGTTTTTTTCATATTTACATGTATGTAGGTATTCGCCTACTGCTTATCCATTCTGGGGTTTGGTAAGTTGCTATCCTTAATACAGGTTTTTTAAATAACCCATAAAGGATAGTGGGTTCCAATCACCAAATAAATTAAAAGCAAAACGAAAATGTTTTGTAAATGCTACTTGTAATGTATAATGTTATAACTTGTTATAAATTTACTTATAAATAAAATATTAAATATTAAACTATATATTTATATTTTTCATTCCATAAGTTCATTCACACACACACCCACCCACCCACACACACACGCACACACACATTCACACATTAGGCGCACAAAGTAAATAGAACGGAAACAACTTAATCAATTACTTAATACTATATCAATTCGATAAGTAGGACAACTTAACTTAGTACTTTTAGATGAAGCACAATTAATTAAACAATTTTTAAGACGAAGAAACGAGATGGTTCGTTGCGACCAAAATAATAAGAATCAGTTAAAAAAAAAAAGAAGAAAAACCCACAGAAAATAAAATAAAAATTTAAACTTGGAACTTTCTGATAATAAACAGTTCGAACAGAACAGAAATTGTATATAATTACACGAGCGAAATATCTTATAGCGATGCTCAATAAAGTGTAGAAAAAGTCGTCCCAACCAACTGTGGCGAGTCGAATGTCAACAACGGTGACTCAGGAGTCGACGACGATACTTTCCCTGTAAATGATTCAGAAAACACGAATATACAGTTAATTAAATCGGCTGTAATGTCGTTTAATTTGATCGTAAATCTTGAAGATGATGCGGTCCGCGATGTGTGCAACATCTTCGTGTAATTCATTCATTATCCAATAAATATATTTACAGAACAATTTATCAAAGCGAGCCGAGGCGGTCCGGTAGCTGGAACAAGTGAATCATAATGATCGAAGCGTGCAAACCGAGGCAGGCACCGCTGAACTTTCATGCGCGTAATTTGTATTTATAAATAATTCATCTCGTGCTTTGTTGGAAAACCGGCAATATAGCAGCGTGGTGGTATAAACTCCAAACCTTCTCATCAAAAGCTACACTCGCCTCGCCTGAGTCCAACAGTGATATGTAAGAGTAAAAAAAAATTAAACTAACAGCAGTTGACTTTTTAATACATTTTTATAACAAAACACTTAGTAAAGTATATTTTTTTTGTACGGACGAGCATTTGGGCCACCTGACGGTAAATGGTCGCCAATACCCATAGACAATGGCATTGTAAGAAATGTTAACCATCCCTTACATCGCCTTACATCGTGCCTGTAATTACACTGGCTCACTCAACCTTCAAACCGGAACACAACAATACAAAGTACTGCTGTTTTGCAGTAGAATTATTGCATTAAATAGTCTAATACTATCTATGTTACTATGCATTGAGAAGATCTATTGATTATATAACACAACGCTTCGAGCCACTGGTCGATAATTTCTCTGGAGCAGCTCTTTGCCTCGTAAATTACGAGTACGTAAAGCCCTTAACTGCGCCTGAACTCTTCCTGTTCTTGTCGGTTTGCCGTCCCATCGGATTATGAGACTTACATTATGTAGGTACTTATTGTCCCTTATTTACAAATCTGGCGTATGAGTATGAAGAATATTTTCGAAGATTCGCAAAAACATTTTAATTAATAATTTATAAAACTAGTTTCAAATAAAGAATTCCTTATAAAATATGTAATAGATTATCTTTTAAACTATAACGCGTTACAATATAGCATATAAAAAACACAATTTCATAACAAATACAGATTAAAAATAACGAAGATTTAATTAGATTTCTCGGATTCGTTTAAAAACGTAATGAATCATTCGATTCGTTAATTTTAGACAAACTAAAATACCAAAACATACGCTATCCGACTATCATTCCTTCGTCACAGCGCGCGATGGCAAAGACTAAAAGAAACATACGAGAAACATCAAAGCGGGCAAACTTGACGCCTCACTTAATACAACAAACTTCGTAAACGTCACAGTAAATCATAATTAAATTTAAATGTCAGATAAGTAATTATTACGTTCGATTTTTAAAAATCATCAACGAATTATATATCATTTAAAAAAAAATTAGCTAATTTACATTTAATTAAAAAATATATTACTGGCATTTCGTTAACAATATAATGCCAATTTTGTTTATGTACCACGTTTTTTATACATAACAAGACAAAGTCTAACATTAAATCTTATGATTGTTATTGTTTTTTTTTTTTTTTTTAATATTGCGCGCACTGATCCAAGTCCTCCGTGAAGTCCTCCGCCCTACGTGACATTGGTAATAGCCTGCACCTATCTTTTAGCCACAATTAAAAGCCACATACAGAATTAAATTTTATTTGCAAGAAAAGTTACAAAATATTAATTCCATATACCGTTAATAAACATTGCAAATTATAATCAGAAACTATATTTTTTTCCAGGAACCTTGGTGAACATTAATAATTCGAAATTCGAAAAGTGAGAAACGGTGCCTTATACAAAAAAGCAGTCTTCAAACAATATAGTGTTTTAACAACAAGTACAGCTTGTAATGTATCTGTTGAATGCTGAAACTTATGCTGGCCGGTAATAAACATGCAGACATATTTAAAAAAAAATAAAACAAATTAAATATAATTCGGGTAATTTCTGTGAAGATAGAAATAATAGCAATACAAGCAATACATTGCTATTTAAGAAAGTAATAATTACTACTACTTACCACTTCAATTAAGCGTGTAGCCCAAGGGATCTGGACGAATGATCAAACCGTCGACTTTTATATTGTATCGTTTTGCCCGCGGTTTCACCCGTGTAGTTCCCGTTCCGCGGGAGTACAGGGACAAAATGTAGCCTATGTTACTCGCTGATAATGTAACTTTGCATTTGTGAAAGAATTTTTGAAATCGGTTCAGTGGTTTAGACGTGAAAGCGTAACAAATAAACAAACTCACAATCGCATTTACAATATTAGTTAAAATAGTTGTGAGCAATAGAAACTTACGATCGCTATGAGAAAAAGCCTATGTAAAATAACACCACAGATGAAATGTTCACATTACATTAGGTTGATATTTTAAACGGTTAAACAATTAATCGAGCTCTTCAATTGATCGATCATTATTTAATTTTTATTATCAAGTAGAGTTCAAAGACCAGATCAAATTTCCATCACTCGCATCCATTAATCCGCTCTACACTCTACGCTTATCTGATCTTTGATCGGAGCCAGGAATAGTGAGTTCGTTGACCCATAGTTGCATCAATTCATGTTAATTGTTACTGCATTCGGTCAACTGTTTACCAACTTTGATGTTTGCTTCCTCTCAAATGTTATGTTTCAAATGATATAAACATTTCGGGCACTTTCATGATAGAAAATCGTTTTATGACTCGAATATTTAGGACTACTGGGCGCCATTTGATGTTTAGTACGCTTTGAGTTTTAAAATGTGATGAAAGTTTTGGTGTGGTTGCAGTGGCGTAACTATACCAATAGAGGCCCGTGGCAAAGTCATGGGGCATGGGGCCCCCTAGGAACAGGGGCGAAAAATAAATTTGAATAGGCAGTTTAACTTGTGGACGGTGAAGGCGCAAAATTGGAAAGTGCACAATGGGGGGCCCCAGTGCGCCTGTAAAAAATATCTAAATATAAAGCACTGAGCTCGGGGCCTCTCAGACTGGGCCCTCGTCGTGTCGAGGGCCGTGGCATCTTGCCAGCCCTGCCACCCTATAGTTACGCCACTGTGTGGTTGATAAAAGTTGGTTTGAATTGTATGCTGAAATGTATTTTGATTTTAGTTTTCTTTATATATTCTTATCTTAAGTGTGGAATGGAAAGTCTTAAATGGAAAGAAATTCAAGTCAAATATTCATACAGTTTTGCAGATAGTAATGAAACAATAATATAAACTGAATGAGTTATTATTGTTAATAATTAATTCTTGAAAACTTAGATATCAGTCTCGGACTTACATATCCAAGGCTCTAGGGACTTTGTCATTTAAGTAAATCCCTATTCCGAAGCGGTTGAAGCAAAATTATATTTTTAAGGCTGAGTAGGGGGATCCTCAGCTATCATGACCCTTGGACCGGTGTCTTGAAGGCCTAGACATTATAGGTAGTAATATAAAGATTTTGATTAAATACTATATCGAACTCTGGAGATGTATTTCCAAGGCAGACTGTTGTTATATTTTGTGTAATTAGCATCTAAATATAATTATCGTGGTATATAAGTGTAATACCTGTATATAACATATGATTACACTTTATTTATGTAATGTTCAAATGCCGTTTGAGGATCAATATGTACGAATAAATAACCCAATAAGAAATTTACTCATAAAAGTTCCTTCGCTGTATATAAACTATATTACATAGTCTATATAATAAAGAATATACATAAAATTTAATAACAGAATAAAAACTTCCATTTTCAAAAGTTAAAAAAAAATCCAACCAAATTAATATTATTCTCTAAATTAAAACCTCAAGTTGTTCTGAGTTATCGTTTTTCGTTTCCTTATTTTACATTACTTACATATAATTCTTTTAAACGTTAAAATTATTCATGTCGACTCATGTCGACATCAATTCGTACATTT
Source organism: Nymphalis c-album (assembly GCA_963151315.1). Classification (NCBI taxonomy): domain Eukaryota; kingdom Metazoa; phylum Arthropoda; class Insecta; order Lepidoptera; family Nymphalidae; genus Nymphalis; species Nymphalis c-album. Next base: position 1,916,519 of record OY720612.1, read on the forward strand.
CCGCGCTCGTAATTCGGGGAAGACTTCGTACGTGCCTCACAATTACATGTAACTTGTAAAACGTTTAAATATTTATTACTTAAGTACAATGTTGTCTTCATTTAACTATAATATATACAGGGTTATTTTTAAAGACCCAGCAACCTCGCTGGACAAGATAGCTAACACCATAAGCAACAGATTTTATTTTCATACAAAAATAAGTATTAATTTAATTTCCCGCTTGAACGTTTATAAATCTTCGCGCAAAGCAAAGATCGACGCGTCGCGTCGTCCTTTCGTGTATGAATGAGATATAGACCTACAAATGTCACGACAGTGCGACAAAAATTTGTAGTCTATTTTTTTTTTCAAATGAGTTATGTCCGAAGTCGTAAAACAAAAGTAGTTGCTTATGATGTTAGCTATCTAGTCTTGCGGGGTTGCTGGGTTATACAAATAAGCCTGTATAATATAGTTATATTATTTACATTATATTACTAACCGGCATTGGAGCAGCGTGGTGAAATAAGCCATAAGCCTTCTCCTCAAAAAGGGAGAGAAGAGGCCTTAGCTCAGCAGTGGGACCTTCACAGGCTGTTACTTTACTTTACCCATCACAAAAAGTGCACAATGTGATTTCGTGTATGTATATAGACGTAGGGACTGACATTAAGGCTGCGCCTGAACTCTCCCCGGTCGTGTCGGATTGACGTCCCATCGGATTATAAGAATGACGGAATTGAGCGTGTGGTCAGGGGGACATCATAATATGTAGCAGAATTTTATCTCAACATGTGTCGACATGCAGGTTTCCTTACGATGTTTTCCTTCATCAGCGATAACGAGATGAATTATAAACACAAATTAAACACATGAAATTTCATTGCTTGCCCGACGTTGAACCCGCATACTTTGGTTAAGATTCACTTGTTCTAAGCCTTGAGCTGTTTCCACGTTTATATGATTAATTAATATATAATTATATTCAATGCAATTGAACATTCCTTAGGCGACCAAAACATTCCCGGCATTTTGTCTGGCTCGTTCATCTGCTCTTTGTTTAAATATTGTTTCTAAGTTATCTCAATTACAAACACATGACAGAGTCACATGTTCATATTTATGGCTTCCGATTTCCAACCTTGTAGAACCTTGTCGCAATTAGATTATACAATCGCATGATACTCAGTATAATTATAGCTCAATATATACTAATAATTGTGAAAGTATAGCCTATTCCAACCACAACAGGAATAAACCTAAATAAACAAATTTGACGACGAATTAATGCGTCATCGATACCAATTGACGCGATGTCATTGGTCGACATCTTGAATAATCTATGATATTCACTATGGATACGCGAAAAGTTGGCGCTTTCAATGTTACGTTAAACGTACTTTAAACTTACGTTTCATTAAACTTTTCAAATTACAATTCTTATTTTTCATAATTTATTTAACATTTGAAAGAAGAAGACACACTTTTGATCCACAGCATTGTCATGTGTTGTGTGACATAAAAATATTTTATCTGTGGTCAATATTTAGTTGCTAATATCCACCGTATAAAGCCTCCTGTAGCCTGAAGACTCAATGTTGGCTGTATTGACACTTGTGTTTGCGTCACAATTGTGAAATAAAAAAAATAAAAATCACGAGGACATAATTCATCAGTTACTCTTTTCGTAATTAAGTTTCATAATTAAATATCATAATTTAAGTAAATGTAAAAATACATCTAGATGAATCTTATGTACAACTGTTGGAGAACCAAATAGATATATAATTAGCTTCATAATATAACAACTACCTATAACAAGAATAAGTTATCTGTCTGGTAACAGCTATTTCTAGATATATATCAACATGTATTGGAATGTCTAAATACCATTAAATATTTAAATGACATTCGAAATTTATAACAAAGTCGAAACATGGCTATAACGAGGCGATCTAAATCTTTCATACGAATACGGAGCCAAGGTCTCTGACGTAATCGGTTAATTTGAAACAATACCGCGACATGCATATATAAGATATTAAAAATAATTGCAAGCCTTACAAAGTTACCCATTTAAAATGTTACATTAAATAGTACAAAGTCAAAAGAATAAATAGACAACCTGATAAATAGGATAAATTATTTCTTATGTTACTCTCAATGTTGAGTTGTTAAACGTTGGCGATCTAAAGGCGATATAGACTTAGGAACTAAGATGTTACGTCCCTTGTGGCCTTAATTACACTGGCTCACTCGCCCTTCAAATCGGAACACAACAATACCAAGTAGGTACTAATGTTCTGATGAGTGGGTGGTACCTACCCGAGTTTGCACAAAGCCCTACCATCAAGTTAAGTAAATTAGCCAGCCATAGTAATACAAATTAGAAACACAATATAACTTCGCCTGCATTGTTCGCGAAATGAGATTGAGAGCGTTTGTCTATGTCATATGTTATTGTTTCGAGAAGCCTCGGTACGATATCTTGTTAAAAGAATTTTTATTATAGCAACTTACAGAAGGCATTGCAAGTCATACGGGACATTAGCTGGTATAATAAAATACGGTACATTACCCTTACTTATATAAAAAAATACGAAAGTTAGTTTGTTTATTTGTTACGCAGTCGCATCTTAACTGTTTATTATTTAAATATTTATTATATGGGAACCTAAAAATGTATACTTATATGTATATATATCTGTTCTGAAAACTTAATTTTAAATATTGTGGCATTTACTACCATCATACATCTCATTAAAGGCACAAATCACACATCTAATATTGCTCACTCCAATTTAACATTTTTAAATCATAACCATAAAAAACAATTGTATATTAATAAGCAAAAATGAAATTAAAGAAAAAAAACAATACTAAAATTGTAACTGACAAAATGACAAAAAGAAGGAAACAAAAAATATTTATTTTTTGTTCCACTTGATTCAACAGATCTTCATGAATACGCAGACACGTTGTCCGTGGTACAGAAAAGGACATAGGGCTCGTAACTCTACGCACGTGGGCGAAACGAAGCGAAGAAACTATCATTAAATAAAGTAGAAGTTAGATGTGTAAGGGAGAAATTGAGATCAATGAAAGAGAACAGCACTACCCTGATAATATTTACACTGGCGGACGGTTAGATGTGCCACCTGATGGTAAATAAATGGTCAACATCGCCCATAGACTTTGGCGCTGGAAGATATATCAAATATTCCTTACAGCATCTATGCACAACCAACTTTTGGAACTTAGATGTTATATCCCTTGTGCCTGTATTGACACTGGCCTCAACCCGGTACACAAAAATATTAAGTATTGCTGTTTTGCGGTTGCTGTGATGACTCGGTGGTACCTACCCAGACAGGCTTGCACAAAGCCCAGCCAAATACAACAATTGGATCCCATTTAGGGATAAATGCGATTTGTGAATATCGTCTACATATTAAGTGATTCGTTTAGTCACCGTTGAGAATCACCACAGCGGTCGAGATTTGATTAAGGATTTCTAATGACTCAGCTACGCACTAAAGGGGTAACTTCAAACGTTCGTAGTTCAGACCATTTGAAAGTATATACATTTACTTTTTAGTATTTAATTAAACACTTTAGTTATCTACCTTTTAAGGAATTGTATTATAAGAAATATCATTTCTATTTAAAAAAAAAAAGTAACGCAGACAAACACACATTCGTTACTTTCCAAAAAGACATTTTAAATTTACATGGTAACACACTTTTGTTTGAACGAATTAAACCAGAAATCGTAGCATTTAATATACGTAAAGATACAATCGCGACAAATAACGAAGGTAACGAGTAATTTCTCGCTCCGCTGACCAACCCCGGATGCATTACATCGAATAACGGCCCAGATATTATCGTCCTTAACACATTGTAATAAAGATTATGTTCACTTAAGTATTTCATTTTATTTCACACATCGAAATATACTATCGAATTCCTTGGAAAGGCAGTTTTGTAAGGCATATATTTATTAAATTATGTACCTACTGAAAATTAACGGTTTTGCGAATAACGTGTTATGTTAAAATACGCTAATAGCTTAATCCAAAACTATAATAATGTTTGCTGATTCTTGAATTAAATAATTTACAACCATATTGAATGAAAACCAGTCTAACAACATTCAGATTTCAACAACCTAAAATAGATTCTCAATACATTGTAATAGCGTTCAATGTTAATTTAATAACCGGTTTGCCTTATGATGCAAAACCAATGTCGTTCCTAAAGAGTCAAGGTAACGATACTAACCTTAAAGCGCTTCCTTGCTCCCGAACATCGACACCATTGATAGGGTCATCTGCCCTGGTCGGCAGACCCGACATTTTGCACCAATCAGCGCACGGAACGCAGTCCTCCGCCAATTAGAGGCGTTTATCGCGTCATCGTGACAATCGATTAGCCAATCGGGATCATTCTCTGTAAAAAGGCAGTTACGGATTTAAATTCAGAAAGCGAATCAGCTGAACATATAAGGCGAAAGGAAAGGAAGTTGTAATCGTAATATAAATCGCCGTTACATAACTGTTTATCAAATATAAATTAGTTAAAGGCTATTTAACATATGGAAGACGATCGACCATTTAACAGATATATTTTGCTACTTGCTCGGTATGAGCTGTGTAGGAGATAAATCCTTCGCAAACACTGTACACGAACCGCTAAAGACTTGTTTTAATTCATTGTAGAGGGTGAGTAAGCCAGTGTAATTATTCCGTTTGGTGACAAAACTAAGATCAGTAGAATCGGCATCGCTTTGGTGACATTGCTGAAACCTAATGTCAGTCTACAATGTCATACCAAAGACGACCATGTACCATATAGTGGTAGGTATATAATATGATTGCATAGTGGTACTAGATGGTATAGTGGTGGTGGTAACACCGGCTCAATTACTCTTCAAACAGTACTATTGAAGAGTATATTAGCTCGGCGATAGTATAACTAATAAAAGATAGGCGTCGCGTCGTGGGGTTTCACTTTCAAATAAATTGAATAAAAATGGAATCCATATTGGAATTGACTTGGCACTTGATGGCTGATCGGATATAAGGCCCATGTGACTGGCTTATGTACTGACGAATATCGCTTGTTACATTAAAATTAAAATACGGTTTTCCCTTGTAATTAAGTGTAATTAAATCCAACATCGAACCTACGACTTTCATATCTAATTTTCGGTTCAATGCCGCTGGGCTATTGACGTTTTCACTTTATGATGACGATAAAATATAAAAAATGGTTGTCTGTAAAGTCGGTTTACGGACGATAGTTTAACGTGACAATGTCATAACAAAACATTGATGAAATTACTGCAATCGAGTGAAATAGAGATAGATGCGGCGCAAGCGTACAATCAGCGTAACGGGACAATGAGACATCCTTTTTCGTGCATGCAGCCAGCGTTCATCGATTTATTAGACGTTGTCACGTAAAAAATTATGTAATAAAAATAATAGCAACATTTAAATGTATTATTAAATTACCTTATTGTATATTATTATATACAATAAGGTAATTTAACTCTTAAATAGTTTCGAATAATTATAAAACGATCAACGCTATTGTCTCACGAGGTTTTAATATAACGAAACGAGACTATAATTGTGGAGACGGTGAGCGAGCCGTTTATATATGACATTATGTATATTTTTATATAATTATATCTGTTTTTTTTAATAATTCTGATGATGAAATAATTTATGAGACCAGATAAAAAATATTTTATGGAGATAAACTTAACCCAAAACACGATATATTTTTTTTTTATACAACGAACTCTCTAGAATACTGAAACTGTTTTACTAGTAAACTTTAAACTATACTATCTCGACCTCTTGAGTAAAACATTCTCGTAGTAATATACTGGGACGATATTCACACACGGCCATCTGATCCCAAACTAAGCAGAGCTTGTACTATGAAAATCAGACAACTGATATACTACATATACTACTTTTTTTTTTTGAAATAGTAAATACATACCTATATAGATAATTACACCCAGACTCAGGACAAACAGACATGTTCATGCACACAAATGACTGTCCTGGGTGGGAATCGAACCCACGACCTGCGGCGTGTATGGCAAGTGTCTTACCAACCACGCCAACCGGCTCAAAAGTGGGGCTCTTCCGTACTGGCTTTGACCAGTCCGGATGTGGGGATCTGGTTTTCCCGAGCAATTCCACACTGGTAAATGTGTTTATTTGTATTTATGATTTATCGATGTCTCATTGATTAAAATATATCTGGGGATATGTGTCACCTTATTTAACATTGTTTATTAGTTAAACTGTGATTTCTCTTCAACATAAAAATAATTGTTTAACGAATCACCCGATAAACAATAATATAGTTTTTTAATATGGCCGACATGTTGATTATTAATACGACACAAAAAATAAATTGAAGTAAGTCGTAAATTATAATTTAAATCGAATAAATTCGTTGATTTTGATGTATGTGGCCTCGTTCGTTGAGCTCATTATAGTTCTGATATATGGGGGTCGACTGCTTTTGTAGTTTATTTAAATCTTTAATATTGTAAGGTACGTACTAGTTCTGTTCTAGTTCATGAAATTGTATAGTTTGAACAAATTATCACAACAAAGGTTCTGTATTCAATATTTTTATGATAATATACTGTCTATACAAAATAATATGCGACGATATACATAATAACTAGCAGAAATAAAAATAAACTTGTAACGCCTGCTAACCGATTACATAAGGCACAGATAACGTATTCGGACATGTATAATATGCCTATATAATAAAATACCGATATATATAAAGAATTTAAAATTTAACCGAATTAAATTATTTATTATTTCACAATAATTAACCAATTAATCTTAGTACGCAATGCAAAAATACCAACTCAAATCTGATCAGGAACAATAACTGTGAATACGAATGACATTATCGAACTGATATAGGTAATTTAAAAAAAAACTACGCGAGTTTAATAAAATACAATTGATTAAAGATAACTTTTAACAAGCAATTTTAAATCATGTGTAATTACATTACAGTAATCAATTAAATTTAAAGCCACCACCCTGTTCGGATTGTAGATTCTACTGAGAAGTAGCAATGTATTGTCTTATTATATAAATCTGATTGATATTTTATTATAAACTAGCTGTGCCTCGTGGTTTCCCCCGCGTATGATTAATAAAAATATAATAAATAAAAATTAGCCTAGAACCTTCCTCGATAAAAGGACTATACAACACAAAAATATTGTTTAAATTCGAACCGGTAGTTCCTGAGATTAGCCGGATCAAACACACAAACTCTTCAGCTTTATGTATTAGTATAGATATAGATTTTTTCAATTTTTGTAGTCTTAGTCCAGGAAGTTTAGCACCAAAAGTACGTTCGCTCTGCATATAATCCCGCTACTCGATTTAACGATTATGTTAGAGTATAATATCGTAATAACTTAGCCCCCTTAGTATTATATCGAGTTTTTGTCATCCCAGGCCGCAAGCGTTAGTCGTCAACTTGAAAAACGTATTTTTGCCATCTCGGAAACGGCGAGTTTTACGTTCAAAACAGTAGGTACAGACATTTTTGTAGAGGATTACTTTTCCATATTTTTACTTGAAACTTTTTTTCTCTGATGTTAATAATTTCCGAGACATAGTTATAAGCACGTAATTTTGGTTTTCGTAAAATATCTGAATACCTTTTGGAAATACAAAAAAAAATATCATAATCAAAGTCGGAGAATTCTCTTGAGTAGCGAGCGGGATTTTAAGCTGAGCGAATGTCTAAAATCTTGAACTATCTTGTTATAATTTATTACGAGTTTACATTTATTTAACTTACTTCAACTATAACTCCGTTCTCTTACTAAACTTCTCTCACCCAAGTTTGTTTATGTGTAAAAGAAAAAGAGAAGAGTAAAAATTAATATTAAGATTCACATCTCGTCCTTAAGTTCTACTTTTACCTAACACTAATTTTAATACGACCTTGTACACAAACACACACATAAACAAATCACTAAATACATAAAACAGAAGCCGTTACTTACGTAAGTGTTAACCAATCTCTTTGCATGTATACGTTATTTATTTAACGAACTATGTTTAATTGGAACCGTCTGGGATGTAGTGGCGTAACCCGAGAGTTCGTCTAAAACGACGGCAGACTGGCAGACGGCCCACTTTTATGGTGCATGCGCAGTGTGTGACACATAGATACCAGACATCTCGAACTAAGTTATATCAAAAAACCAGACAGCGAAGATAGTAGAAGTAGAAGAAGTAAGAATTCGATTTAAAGGACGTTAAAAGGTCGTTTGTCTGGCCCATTTTTTTTTAAATAAAATTGGTAAGTAAATTGGTAGGATTATTTATTTGGGAAATACATAACTGTAAGTGGTCACTACTGCATAACTTAAGTAATGACTAGGTACTTAATATATATATTTTTTGTTTTAAACTATTTCTAATTACAGTACCTATATTAATTAGTGTAATTACAGGCATAAGGGACATAACATCTTAGTTCCCAAGGTTGGTGGCGCATTGACGATGTAAGCGATGGTTAACATTTCTTACAATGGCATTGTCTATGGGCGTTGGTGACCACTTACCATCAGGTGGCCCATATGATCGTCCACCTTCCTATACAAAAAATAAAAAAATAATCGACGAGCAAATTTGCCACCACCTAGCAAGTGGTCCATTGTACCACCATCCTTTACTTAATATCACCAGTCCAATACCATCAACATTGGGAACAAAGATTTTTTTATTCCTTTTGCTTGTTACACGGTCGTTGACTGATACTTCTCAAAGGATGAAAGAAAAAAGGAACCTAAGGGACTATCTATAAATAATCCACCTGGTTTCATTTCCCTTTAAACCCTCTTGAAATAGTCTAGCATTCCTATATCGTTACTTCTCAAACGCAATGCAGTTTTTCCATTTAAGCGATTTTTTTTTGCTAAAAAGAATTAGACCGATATGGGAACTCGTTTTAAAATTACTATTAGCAATTAAAATTAAGTCACATTTAAAAATCGAACCGAATTTTTTTAAACATTCACATAGATAACCATAAATTTATACATAAAAGCATCACGTTGCGACTTCGCATGGCATGCCATCGGACTGGTAGTAAGGGAATTGAGGATACACAAATTTCAAGTTTCTAAGTCAACGCGTTCAAGTGATATATGCATATTAGACATCCAATAGCGCGCGCTCCCCTTACCGCAGATAATGTAAAAAAAACATATGCTTAAAATTTCTACGCCGTACTTTTGTGGTTATTATATCTTTTATATATGTTTAATTAACAAGTATACAAAATTTTAAGTCACCGCGTTCAAGTGTTATATAAGCTTAAAGGTAGTACAGTCATGTAGAAAAGTTTAAGGTTTAAGAAGTTTATTTCTCATTAAGAACAAAAGTTCGCTTACACGAGAAACTAATAACATTATTTTCTTAAATGTATTATGTTATAGTTATGTTTATCGGTGACTATATAAAAACAAAAGGAAGGCTTAGGAATGTCATCTGTCGGCTAGTTTCAGCGACGTCTTCTGTGTGTAGTGTGACTGTGAGTGTGCGCGCGCACTTGTAAAAAAAAACAACTATTAAAATAAAATTGGTTACCCGGAAGAGATCACTGTAAGCGATAAAACCGCCTTTTCATACTTTATGATCTACCCGTCCTTTTATATACTGTTTGTAAATTATATGCAATAAAGACTTGAGAAATAAATAAAAACAAAATCAAATTTAGCAGTAACATTTAACGAGGAAACGCGCGGTTTCTTACTTCTGATATAATTTATACTAATATATAAAGCTGAAGAGTTTGTTTGTTTGATCCGGATAATCTCAGGAACTACTGGTTCGAATTAAAAAAAAAAAATTGTGTCGTCTAGTCCTTTTATCGAGGAAGGTTCTAGGCTGACTTTTATTCATTATATTTTAATTAACTATACGCGGGTGTAATCGCGCGGCACAGCTAGTATAACATAACAAGCGTTATTCTTATCAACTGATAACAAACATTCAAACCATGTTGATATAAATATTGTTACGCTAAACGTCTAACAATGTCAGTACAATTGACATTGGCAATTTATCGTCAACCTTGAGACTTGTATTGTTACTCTTAGTTGGATTTTTAGCAATATCAACGTTTACACCGTAACGAAAGCAATGATTCGTCTCGTTAGTTAGGAAGATACATTTAAGAAAACATCTCAAGCCACTTCGCGGTATAAACACTCTTTTTATATTAGTATCTATATTGTATTCCGTGGTTTAGTTAAATTTGTGTGATACTAATAGATATTTTTGATAAATTGATAGATTTTATTTTCATATAAATATAAGTGTTAATTTAATTTCCTGCTTGAACATTTATAAATCTACGCGCAATGCAAAGATCGACGCGTCGCGTCAACCTTTCGTGTATGTATGAAAAAAAGACCATATTTCATTCATACAATACAAATGTTACGACAGTACGACAAAAACTTGTAAAAAATATTTTTTTCCCATATATATGACGTAACCAAAGTCGTAGAACAAAAGTTGTTGCTTATGGTGTTAGCTTTCTAGTCCTGCGAGGTTGCTGGGTCATTAAAAATAACCCAGTATATGCCTGTTTCAAAAAGGTGTAAATGATCTGTAAACTGTGCCATCTTGCTGGGCATGGGTTTTGAGGCTTAACCATCATTCGGGTCTAATATTGGTGGATAATAATTATTGGTCATAACCGCCCATTGATAATGGTGACGCAAAAATATATTAACCATTTCACACAATGCGCCACAAACGTTGCCTACTAACGATAAGATGTTATGTCCCTTGTGCCTACACATGCTCACTCGAACCTGGGTTGCATATCAGATCTTCATTAGAGGATCAGATGAATTACATAACTACATAAGTTCAACCCAATAAAAATCATTGGTCAAGCCTCAAGCCTTACTGGACACGTTCACGTTCTACCAGAGTATCTGGACTTGGGCATCTATTTACAAACTAACAGCCGTTTGTATCCGTTTGTATCCAACAATATCAAGACCATTTAATACTTGTATATAAAATAAAATATACTAACTTTCAATCAATATAAATTATTAATATTATTATAAATTAATTTTATTTACTTGATAGTAGAGCTTTGAAGGGTGAGTGATCCAGTGTAATTACAGGCACAAGGGATAACATCTTAGTTCCCAAGGTTATTGGTGGTGATGTAAGCAATGATTAACATTTCTTACAATGCCATTGTCTATGGACGTTGGTGACAACTTACCATCAGGTGGTACATATGTTCGTCCGCCTAGTTATACAATATAAAAGAAAAAAAAGAGTTTCAACTATCATCACCAATGGTATTGGTAACGAGTACTCGCGATACAATTAGCCCGTATTATTCTAATTATTGTTGTTATGCCATTCGTTCTCTCGACCTGAATTACCTTAGTTTTGTAAACATTACGTTAAATCCAATGACCTTGTTCTACAAATTCGGTTAGTGGTTAAAAACACACGAGTAAATATTGGTGGATCAAAGGTCAATATCATTTTTTTTTCCTCTTCTACGTTTAAATTTAAATTTCTTTGAGCAACATGAAATGATTGTACCTAATGATAGTAAAGAAAAAAGCTATCTTTATATAACCTTTTAATACTCGGTGGTAGAGCTTTGTGCAAGCTCGTCTGGGTAGGTACCACCCACTCATCAGATATTCTACCGCAAAACAGCAGTACTCGCTATTGTTGTGTTCCGGTTTGAAGGATGAGTGAGCCAGTGTAATTACATGCACAAGGGACATAACATCTCAGTTCCCAAGGTTGGTGGCGCATTGGCAATGTCTATGGGCGTTGGTGACTACTTACCATCAGGTGGCCCATATGCTCGTCCGCCTTCCAATGCAATAAAAAAAAAAATCGTTAATTAAATGTAAATAGCCAGGAGATGATTGTTTCATTTCCAAGCTGAGGTGTCATTCATGAACTCACTAATTATATGACCTTTGCTCAAAAACGTCCCTTTTTTTTATATAGCTAAAGAAGTGCAACACTGAGGTTGTCTGTGACATATAGTTGGCAATAAAAAAGGTATATCACTAACAATTTTATTGCAGATCCTTTGAACAACTTATTCATGAACGAAAAATAAATAAGTTTTTGCGTTCGAATTTTGAATAAAAATAAATAATCTCACTCCATTCACACAGATAAGCTATCTTCGCTAAGGATATAGTAGACGAATGAGTGGTGCGCACACAGATGCACTCTCTGAGCATGTTGAGACGGCAATTAAACTAGATCATAAAGAGTTACATTTAAAAAAGGCTTTATACATTTTTTTTTAACTTCTCATTGCTTCTGAGCATTTCTCATCAAAAAATCCCTAAAAACTTTTAATAAACTATTAACTCAAGGAGACATTAGAAAAACCTAGATGATAAGAGTTTTCCTTCCTTCCTTAAACTTCTGTTGCCTCACTCAGACCTTACTGTTTTTTACCGTATACAGTCAATTTGTAATAAATATTTTCTTACACGCGTATTTATGATACACTCAGAACGGATTTAGAAATAACATCAGAAATATAAATCTGCAATTATATTTATTTTATCTTTCAATCTCCAATTAGTAAGCGTCCTTCTCAACTAAACGATGACTTTCGAATGATTGATAGTCAACTGTCAAGTATCATCGAATATTGAATTAAGGAAATGGGTGAGCGAATGGTAGATGTACATATATGTACGAATGATCGGAATTTATTTATTTATTTAATAACATTGAAGGTTTGCATATGATATTAGGATTTCAATTAAAACGAAATATTAATAAACACACACACACACACACACACAGCGAGAACAGACAATTCCTCGTTTCCTCGTTGGTCGTTAACGGTACGAAAGCCGAGAAGCAAGTCATCGTTTCACACGTGATTTATAATCTCGGTAGGTAGGTTTGACAGCTCGGAGGGGATGCTTTATAATATATTGCTTCTTAGGGTGTAAGAAATGTTATTGAATTCAGCCTACCAAAGTCCGTAGTATCGCGATTCGGTTTGAAGGGTGCATAAGACAGCATCTACACGCTTAAGAGATTTAATACCTAAGATTAGATGCGCATTGGAAATGTAAGGCTTTATTTCTTAAAGTACCAATGTCTATGGGCACTGGTGACCATCAAGCCCATTTAACAGTCTGCCTACCAATTATAAATAAATAAATCACAACCGGCGAAGTCGTCCGCTTAATATGTTATTAATAAAATTAAAAGTTCAAAAAGTGCCATTCATTTCTATCAATCCAATTACGTCCAAGGTTGTCTGTTACAGATCGTTATCAGTGATAAGGTCGTATTTGCATGCATTCGTTTTTTATGCTAATTAAACGTGACTTCGCTCGCATAATATGAAATAAATCAAATTTAATTATATTTAGTTTACTCTTATTCAATAACTCAATCACCGAGATGGAGTTTAGAAGAAATCTTAACCAATCGGTCTACACTCTACGTTCAAATCCGGACAAAGACCAGTGAACTTTTATTTTCTTAATTTGTGTTTATAACTCATCTCGATGAAATGAAAATCATCGTGCGAATATGTGTCGCCTCTTGGAGAGAAGAAGATCAGGGACAGGCTGTTACTAAAACTAGATTTTTCATTCATTAATTAATTATCTACATTGTCATCTATCATATAATAAAACTATATACACATATATACACGTGACACATCAATGAATTGTAATAAATTTTTGATTTATTTTAATTTTTATTGTCTTAATTACCTATTATACTAAAACATTATTCGAATCTGTCATTTCATTATTATAATAATTGGTGCCATTTCAATATTGCTTAAAGTTAAGAAATAAATTTTGACTTTGAATTTTAACTTGTCTAGAACTTATACATACAGAGTGTAACAAAATTCGTGTCCGACCCGTGAAGTGGTTATTAGGTATCGTGAGTCGGCTCTATTTATGTAAAAAAAAAAATAACATTATGCAAAAAAATTAACCATAATTTTTTTATTGACATTTACAATTGTAAATGACGAAAATTTCATGGAAAACTAAGGTCAGGGCTTTTTTTAATTAAAATTGTATTATTTGCCGAATAAATTGATTTATCATATCAAACTACTTTTAAAGATATTCAATAACAATTTTCTCATCAACTATAAGGTTCAAAAGAGGCTTACCTATTTCACTTGTGCATGATAATATGCAGAGGTTATTGAATGAAATCAATCTATATAAATAAAATGATAAGAGGTCTGCAGTTGTGCGCGCACCACGAAAAAACTACTGGATAGATTTCAATGAAAATTTCAAAATTTTATTTCTTAGACACTTGGCCCTTATCAAAAAAAAAAATATTGCGATACCTTCATTTAATAAAACGTTATTAAAGTTTCAAGAAACAACGGTCTGTATATGCACTGCGTGTTCAGTGATGTATGTTTAAACAAAATATATTTTTGCTTGTGATCTTTTTGATGTTTTTTCCTTGGTACATAAGAAAACTGTTAATATATCAAGCAACGCGGACGAAGTCGCGGGTATCAGCTAGTCTTTAATAATTCTATTATACATGTAGAACTTCATAATAATCGGTTCAGCGTTGAAAACGTCACGGACACGAAGACACACTTTCGCCTTCTATATAATAAATGATTGATGGACGTTTATCTCTGTAAAACTTTCTTATCATTTTATAATTTCAAATATAGTAGTACTCTATCTATCAATATCTGTCTCTATCTATAGATTCCAATGCCAAAAAAAGATGAATAAGGAACCTTGAACTTGAACAGACATGACCTTCGAGCTCTGAATAACTTGTTAATTCATAAACAAATGACGTTTCGAATTGTGCATCGAATGAATGAAACATAATTAAAATGTATATATGTTTGCATATTAAATAAATACATATGGATATATTAATCAAGAACTGTTCGTAATATAGTAGAGCTATTAGCAGATCGCATTTAAAATGTAAAACTATGACTTGTTAATTTTTCATCATGTAGAGATATTTATTTATCTTTATTATTTCTTTTATATTATTTAATGACTACTCCACCTGATGGTAAGTCGTAGTAGAGCCCAAACGCGACGACATGGCTAGTACAGGGAAGAATGATCTGCGCTAGCCGCCCCCGCCCTGCCTGCCCCGGCCCGCGAGATCACTTCAAGCCTCGTTTGAAGGAACTCAGGTCAAAAGAGTTCCACGATAGATAAATAAAGAGATCTGCTGTCTTCTCTATAGATCTATCCATTTATCTTCGTTCGATGAGGATAACTACCTTTTAAATATTCAAAATCAACTAGTCACCTCTAAGACCTCGCCTCTTATTCACAATGGAGTTAATGTTTTTGCAATTAAAATTTATTCTAATGTAAAATGTGTATTGTCCTCATATTAGTTTGTCACTTACGTTGACTATCGTTGAAACATCGTATGGTATAAGTGACAAGGATATAGAGTTGTACACGCTTACGCGATCAAGCGATGTGTAATTCTGTAACTAATCTGCCGATGCGAGAATGTGTTACTGACAGGTCATTATGAAATAGAGATATGACTTTGAAGTGCCGTAGACTAAAAATAAATGTTACTTTCGTTTACTCTTTTTTTTTTTTTTTTATATTAAGAGGGGGCAAACGAGCAGGACGCTCACCTGATGGAAAGTGACTACCACCGCCCATGGACATCTGCAACATCCGAGGACTTGCAGGTGCGTTGCCGGCCTTTGAGGAAAGAGTACGCTCTCTTCTTGAAGGTTTTCATGTCGTATCGGTTCGGAAAAGTCGCCGGCGAAAGCTGGTTCCACAGAGTTATTGTACGAGGCAAGAAATGCCTTAGAAAACGGGCTGTTGTGGACTTCCAGACATCGAGATGGTGAGGATGGAATTTTGAGTTCTGGCGCGATGTCCGGTGGTGAAACTCAGCGGCCGGGACTAAACCAAACAACTCCTCAGAACACTCCCCGTGATATATGCGATAGAGGATGCAGAGTGACCCAACATCTCTACGCAAATCCAAAGAATCAAGCCGGTCGGTAATAACTTGATCGTCGACAATTCGAACTGCTCTACGTTGAATGCGGTCAAAAGGAAGAAGCTGGTACTGTGGAGCTCCCGCCCAGAGGTGAGAGCAGTACTCCATGTGGGGCCGAATTTGCGCCTTGTAAAGTTTTAGGCGATGGGCCGACGTGAAGTACCGTCTCGCCTTGTTGAGCACTCCAAGCTTTTTGGAAGCCAATTTGGCTTTAACTTCCAGTTGACCACGGAACTGAACAACGTTCGAAATTTCGACGCCAAGTACCCCGATACTGGCTGTGGCAGTGAGGGGAGTATTCTCGAAGTGAGGGGATACGACAAAAGGAGATTTTTTAGCGGTTAACGCGCAAACTTGAGTCTTTTTGGGGTTGAATTGGACCAAGTTCAGTCGGCCCCAGTCCGAGACCATGGTTAACAAGGTCTCGACTTCAGACACAAGTTTGTTCCGACACTCTTCGACGTGTTCCCGAGAAATATTAGCACGGCCGGTGTAAAGTACGTCTACAGTGCTGTCATCCGCATAGCAATGAATGTTACTGATTTGTAACATATCATTGATATGCAGAAGAAACAGAGTAGGTGAAAGAACGCAGCCTTGTGGAACACCAGAATTGACGTATTTTAAGTCGGAGCATGCACCGTCGACAACGACCTTGATGCTCCGATCTGCCAAAAAACTAGAGATCCACTTGCACAATTTCTCGGGAAGCCCGTAGGATGGAAGCTTGGTGAGTAGCGCTTTATGCCATACCCGATCGAAGGCTTTCGCTATGTCCAGACTGACTGCTAATGCCTCCCCCTTGGACTCAACCGCCGTAGCCCATCTGTGAGTTAGGTAAACTAGAAGATCACTTCGCTCGCATAATATGAAATAAATCAAATTTAATTATATTTAGTTTACTCTTATTCAATAACTCAATCACCGAGATGGAGTTTAGAAGAAATCTTAACCAATCGGTCTACACTCTACGTTCAAA
Source organism: Nymphalis c-album (assembly GCA_963151315.1). Lineage (NCBI taxonomy): Eukaryota > Metazoa > Arthropoda > Insecta > Lepidoptera > Nymphalidae > Nymphalis > Nymphalis c-album. The sequence continues at coordinate 1,933,604 of OY720612.1, forward strand.
TCCGGACAAAGACCAGTGAACTTTTATTTTCTTAATTTGTGTTTATAACTCATCTCGATGAAATGAAAATCATCGTGCGAATATGTGTCGCCTCTTGGAGAGAAGAAGATCAGGGACAGGCTGTTACTAAAACTAGATTTTTCATTCATTAATTAATTATCTACATTGTCATCTATCATATAATAAAACTATATACACATATATACACGTGACACATCAATGAATTGTAATAAATTTTTGATGTCTTAATTACCTATTATACTAAAACATTATTCGAATCTGTCATTTCATTATTATAATAATTGGTGCCATTTCAATATTGCTTAAAGTTAAGAAATAAATTTTGACTTTGAATTTTAACTTGTCTAGAACTTATACATACAGAGTGTAACAAAATTCGTGTCCGACCCGTGAAGTGGTTATTAGGTATCGTGAGTCGGCTCTATTTATGTAAAAAAAAAAATAACATTATGCAAAAAAATTAACCATAATTTTTTTATTGACATTTACAATTGTAAATGACGAAAATTTCATGGAAAACTAAGGTCAGGGCTTTTTTTAATTAAAATTGTATTATTTGCCGAATAAATTGATTTATCATATCAAACTACTTTTAAAGATATTCAATAACAATTTTCTCATCAACTATAAGGTTCAAAAGAGGCTTACCTATTTCACTTGTGCATGATAATATGCAGAGGTTATTGAATGAAATCAATCTATATAAATAAAATGATAAGAGGTCTGCAGTTGTGCGCGCACCACGAAAAAACTACTGGATAGATTTCAATGAAAATTTCAAAATTTTATTTCTTAGACACTTGGCCCTTATCAAAAAAAAAAATATTGCGATACCTTCATTTAATAAAACGTTATTAAAGTTTCAAGAAACAACGGTCTGTATATGCACTGCGTGTTCAGTGATGTATGTTTAAACAAAATATATTTTTGCTTGTGATATTTTTGATGTTTTTTCCTTGGTACATAAGAAAACTTTGTTAATATATCAAGCAACGCGGACGAAGTCGCGGGTATCAGCTAGTCTTTAATAATTCTATTATACATGTTGAATTTCATAATAATCGGTTCAGCATTGAAAACGTCACGGACACGAAGACACACTTTCGCCTTCTATAATAAATGATTGATGGACGTTTATCTGTGTAAAAAACTTTCTAATCATTTTATAATTTAGTGCTATACAGTTCACATATAGTAGTACTCTATCAATATCTGTCTCTACCTATAGATCCCAATGCCAAAAAAAGATGAATAAGGAACCTTGAACTTGACAGACGTGACCTTCGAGCTCTGAATAACTTTGTTAATTCATAAACAAATGACGTTTTGAATTGTGCATCGAATGAATGAAATATAATTAAAATGTATATATGTTTGCATATTAAATAAATACATATTGATATATTAATCAAGAACTGTTCGTAATACAGTAGAGCTATTAGCAGATTGCATTGAAAATGTAAAACTATGATTTGTTTATTTTTCATCATGTAGAGATATTTATTTATCTTTATTATTTCTTTTATATTATTTAATGACTACTCCACCTGATGGTAAGTCGTAGTAGAGCCCAAACGCGACGACATGGCTAGTACAGGGAAGAATGATCTGCGCTAGCCGCCCCCGCCCTGCCTGCCCCGGCCCGCGAGATCACTTCAAGCCTCGTTTGAAGGAACTCAGGTCAAAAGAGTTCCACTATAGATAAATAAAGAGATCTGCTATCTTCTCGATAGATCTATCCATTTATCTACGTTCGATGAGGATAACTACCTTTTAAATATTCAAAATCAACTAGTCACCTCTAAGACCTCGCCTCTTATTCACAATGGAGTTAATGTTTTTGCAATTAAAATTTATTCTAATGTAAAATGTGTATTGTCCTCATATTAGTTTGTCACTTACGTTGACTATCGTTGAAACATCGAATGGTATAAGTGACAAGGATATAGAGTTGTACACGCTTACGCGATCAAGCGATGTGAAATTCTGTAACTAATCTGCCGATGCGAGAATGTGTCACTGACAGGTCATTATGAAATAGATATATGACTTTGAAGTGGCGTAGATTTAATATAAATGTTACTTTCGTTTACTTGTTCTAAGTAACTAATAAAAATATTAAATACTTCAAAACTACTTACAAGGTTTACTGTTTTGTAATTTATTATATTTGTAATTTATTTCTAGTCATAACCAACTGACAGGCGTTAGAAACGCATTCTCTTAGCGGCCAGACTTCGTCTACGTCTTTGACAAAGTCACGCCCACATCCGCTATTGTATCAAACTAACTGCAACCTGTCAGATAATATACTGTGTGGGCAATATACTAAATTGACATAGATCTATTAACTTTATTGCTGTGCTACAGCACCATTTAGCGAGTAACGAAAAAATGTATCGTCATTATAAATACATAATTATAATGGTCCTCCTGACCCATTTCGGCCACGGCGGCCAATCTCAAGGGAGATTAGCCAACTGCGCGGGAGATATTATAATGCACAAGTGTGTTCGCGAACACTGGTGCACTCTCTTTTCCCTAAATCTCATAATCCGATGGGACGGCAATCCGACACGACCGGAAAGAGTTCAGGCGCAGGACCAACAGCTTTACGTGCTTTCCAAGCACTTCCAACTTCCAGACTCAGAGCTTGTACTGAGATTTATCGACAGAAAGTTCATACATAACAGACATTCTACAATAGTTTACATAAAGCTTAAAATTGGTATATGTTTCCAGTACGCTATTACAAATGAAAAACCTCCACCTATAGCGAACGAAGTCGCGTGAACTAAACATAAGATATTACGATAACTATAAACATAGACAAAACGAAACAAACCATATACTTAAGAATATTGTTAGATGGGTCAGTTGAAAAAAAAATTGATAAAAAAATCTTATAAGCCTATGTTTTAGACCATCCCCTGTACGTGTCTAGACTGTAGTGTCCACGCGATTGTAATTGGGAACCACGACAGTATTTACTAAAACGGCTACTTTTCCTGTTGCATATTTACGAAGGATCACTACTTACGAGTACAGTGAAACTTTCTTCAACCGTTAAAATTATATATTTTTTTACATTATACATTTAATAGTAAGCTTTTTAATACTTTGTTCTTCAGTTAAGACAAAGGTGATAATAACCAAAAAAAACGTGGATTGAACATGGATTAGATGAAAGATAGACGGCCAAATACTGAAACGCCATTCAAATATGAAGTGGAACTTAATTATTTGAGACGCCGTTAATTTCAAATTTCGCATACTAAATTTTGAAATTAATTAATAATTTCGTTCCAAATAATTAAGTCCCACTTAATATTTGAGTGACGTTTCAGTATTCTTAGTTCCAATTCAATCTAGAATCGTGTCAGGTTAAAATGGTTCGTGTTAGTATTTGTTCTAATCACCAGTAAACACCGAATGAAAACATCGCGTATTTATCTTTTTTTTAATTACAACGCCTCTTTTTAAAGAACTACTAATATTCATATTTAATCCTCCGAATAAACTTACAGCACGCGTTAGGAGTTAGCACGATAATAGCCCAAGTGGTCAGGATCGAACCCGGCGACTTTACACAGGCCAGGAGGACATTATGCTATCACCATCATCACCATTATCAACCCTTTCTCGTCCACTGTTGGACATAGGTCTCTCCAATGGCACGCCACTCTAGCTCGATCTTAAGCTCTCGATTTCCATCCGCTGCCAGCCACTTTGCAAATATCATCACTCCACCTAGCCGGAGGGCGTCCACGCCACGCTTGCCAAGGCATGGTCTCCACTCCAGAACATGTTTACTCTAACGATTGTCGGTTCTGCTACGTGTGTATATAGATAAAGTAAATCTACATAAATAAAATGGAGGTCTGCAGTTGTGCGCGCATCACGGAAAAACGACTGGATCGATTTCAATGAAATTTGCTAAATTTTATTTCTTAGACACTTGGGCAAAAGTTATTAAAGTTTCAAGAAACAACGATTTGTATATGCACTGCGTGTTCGGTGATGTATGTTTAAACAAAGTATATTTTTGCTTGCGATCTTTTTGATGTTTTTTTCCTTCGTACATAAGAAAACTTTGTTAATATATCGAGCAACGCGGACGAAGTCGCGGGTATCAGCTAGTCTATTATATATGTATATTATGTACTGAAAATAAAGATTTTAATATGAATTTAATTTGAACATGAGCTAATCACCCTTAGGCCCTTGGAGTGCAGTTAAGCTCGGCCTAAGGTCGTTTGCAATTTCGGCAGTAAATTATTGCAATTACAAAACTCTTCATGTGAAATATATTATACCATATACTATTATATTAAAGCGATGGTTTCGTAATTATTCTTGCTTAGTTAGCTTGTAGTTGCGTTTCGTATGTTTGTGAGTCAGGAACACGGATCACAGATCATACCATCCATACAACGGTCGGTACAATAAACTCAAAAAAAAATTCTCCAAAATACAGCCCTTTACCCAGCAGTGGGACAATTTATCACTATTAATTAAATCTAGAACCTCGTACAGCTCATTCACATAGTACTTCAACTCATTAATTACTTGATTCATTAATAAGAAATCCTTAAACGTAAGCTATAATGTCAAGGCGAACATAATTAAAATCGGTCAATGAATTTATTTTTCAACTAAAGCCTGTCACGAGTAGTCTGTAGTCTGTCACGATTTCAATTATCTGATATATTATTTTTAAATATAAGTACGTACTTGTATTAAATGAGTGACTTTTGTTTCAATTATAATTTCGATCTCGTGATGTGATAAGGGCGTTTTAAGGTTAAGCGGGCTCGTTTTTGGAGACGAAAATATAATCGAGATTATATGAGTTGTTTGTTGTTTTGCAACTTTCCAAAAATTGCAGTGTCGTTTGACTTTGCTTTAGTTGATGGTATGACTTCGCAGATACCGATACCACTACAGTAACGGCTTGTGAATGTCCCACTGCTGAGCTAAGGCCTCTTCTCCTTTTTTGGGGAGAAGGTTTTGGAGCTTATTCCACCACGCTGCTCTAATGCGGGTTGGAGGAATACACATGTGGCAGAATTTTGAGTGAAATTTGACAAATGCAGGTTTCCTCACGATGTATTCCTTCACCGTCAAGCACGAGACGAATTATAAACACAAATTAAGCACTTGAACATTCAGTGGTGCCTGCCCGGGTTTGAACCCACGATCATCGGTTAAGATTCACGCGTTGTAGCCACTGAGCCATCTCTGCTTATACCACTAACTAATCACTTATTCTAACGCTAAAAAGTTTTACTTAGTATTATTAATATACTGGTTTAATTGCACAAGGGAGATAATATCAAAAGATATTATCTTGCTGTCGCATTGACGATATAATAGATAGTTAATATTTCTTCCAGTGCCGAAGTCGCGTAACATACAAACAAACTTTAGCACTTATAATATATGTTAGGATTTGGTAACTCTAGTTAAAAGCGACGTGTTATTGAGTTATTAATCAAATTAATAGCACGTCGTCTTTACAGTCAATTTTATATTTAAGCGCTGCCGCTGTGTAGGTTCAATTTATTAATTTTGTTCGACGCGTGTGTCGCAACTCAAGTGAGGCCGTCAAACTGAGGCCGTATCGTCCTACGTCTCAGCTTAGCCTGTATATAAATACATATAGCCTGTATATAAAGTAATGTATATAAGGTGTTTACCGATTGACGTCAAATGATCTTAAGCGATGACATACAAGTACAGAGATTTTACTCATATTTATACTTTTTTTAATTTATCTATACTAATAAATAAAGCTGAAGAATTTGTTTGTTTGATCCGGCTAATCACAGGAACTACTGGTCGAATTTAAAATTTATTTTTGTGTTGTATAGTCCTTTTATCGAGGAAGGTTCTAGGCTGATTTGTATTCATTATATTTTTATAAATTATACGCGGGTGAAAGAACGGTGCACAGCTAGTTATTTATAAATATCAAAACGGTGCAGTTAATAAAGTATAATATTTCTCTTTGCCTGGAATTGAACACGCGACCTTCAGATAATATATACGTGTTCCATCCACTAAGCAATTCGGTCAAACTTATTTACATTTCATCATCCTGAATACGATTCTATCTAACTTATTTAATTAGTTAGACAGAAATACCGCAGATAAAAAATAGGACAGCGAGCTAAAAAAACAACAAACAACATATTCAAAATCACAGGAAATTCGTCGTTAAATCGATATAGTAGCGAATAAAATCGCGTGTACCAAATACTAGCATACGGAGTTGCACCAGTAACCCTATATTCCTTGGTAACCGTAATCTTGTGTGAAAAACATTAGTTAAACGTTTCTTAAAAAGAGTAAACGATTCGAAGAAATCCTAACTTATATTATAAATGCGAATGTGAGTTTGTTTGTATGTTACGCTTTAACACCTAAACCCATAAACCGGAACGTAAATACGCGGGTGAAACCGCGGGCAAGAAGCTAGTCACATGCAATGCGAGGTTTTATATATACTAATTACTGACCCAACTTGGAAAGTTAACTACTTTTCATACCTATATAAAGCTGAAATCGTTCATTTTTAAAAGAAAAGGCCTTGGTAACAATACAGCGGTACAGCGCTTGTGGCACATATGTAGATATGACTTTTCTATTCTATAACTAATACTTGTCGAAAAATCTACAATTCAACAAAAAAAAAAATTATTCTTATATAAAACCTTATTTGAATGAATCATTTCATATCGATGATAATTTTAAGACAAAAATGGATCGTTACGATATATTAGAAAGCTAACGACACCCACATACTTGCTATATTGCGTAATATATAACACAAATATGTATGTAAAGTGGCAATTATGATGGACGATAAAATATATTTTTAATAATAATATAAAAAAATATTTTTGCAATTCCATCGAATCGTAGTTAGTAAACATGAGTTTTATTACTGTTTTATTTAAAAAAATATACAACTCATGTATGATTAGTATATATATATATAAAGAGAATTTATGTAATTATGTTACATATATTTTATGTATCAATTCAGTATGTATGTATCAGTTCGCACACTATGTCCGAGCAATTCTTCTGGCTAAATATTATTTTACTATAGAGGTTGCCTGGAAGAGATCACTGTAAGTGATAAGGCCCCCTTTGCATACTATATTATGTAAAACTTGTTCATTCTATGTTATGTTATTGTAGTGTGTGCAATAGAGAATAAATAAATAAATAAAACTCATAAAATTAATTGCGTCTGTGAATTTACCTATTTGTAATTTGCATATGTGTATTGGAATACATAGCTAGTCGACCCAAGACGGCCTAATGGGCACACATGAATCCCAATGAAGGTCTTGAACCTCGTTTCAATGAACTACATTATCCAGCTCGACATTGTAACAAAACATCGTGAAGAAACCTGCACGAGTTGTATGAAAATCTACCATATGTTAATACGAAACCGCATTGGTGCAACGTGGTGGAATATGCTTGGTGCCTTCATAACGAGAGCCTTCGACTAGCAATGGAACATATACAAATAATTTTACGTTACTGATACTATCAGACGAGACATAACTACATAATTACTATCATTAAAAATCACGGAACACTTTTTTTTTTTAGATTACACAAATAATTAATATTAATAATTAAATTTCACAATTCACGAGATAACGCCTCCTCGTAAAACTTAAAAAAAAAGATAAATTTAAAACTTTCTCGTTGAGAATAAATTATTTAGTTCAAGTAGAAAGAAAAATTCTTGCATTACGTACTTACTTCCTTCGTTTTGTTTTTTTTTATTAGCCGGATTACTTAAGATTTAAAGGAAGGAAGCATATGATGGTAAGTGGTCACCAACGCCCATAGACAATGGCATTGTAAGAAATGCTAACCATCGCTTACATCGCCAATGCGCCACCACGATACGACGATATAAGGGGTCATCTTTCTAAGTTTCTAAGGGCGGTGTTCACTAATTACCAACAAGTGATTAATTTGCCAATCCACCCAGCTATTTTAATTAAAACAAACCTATTATGTCTTTGCGTAATTGCACGTTCATTGATAAATAACTATATAGCATTACACTACGACTCACGGGAGAGGCACAGCGTCTAACGAGGGATTAACAAATACCTATATAACGAACTGTTATTTACATGAGCATTTATTTTCTATTTTAAAGACAGATATTAACAAAAAAGAACGCTGTACCGCCGTTTGAACAATTGTAGAAGATTGTCGAATCACTCGAAAAAAGCGGTCCAAGTTGATGATGAAGACGATTAATAATCAACATATAAAGTATATGTTTAACTTATATATATGTATAATATATTTAAATTTGCATTTATATATTTCAATCATATTTTATAATAATACTATTTACTTTGTCTTCAATGTATGTATGTATGTATGTTGTAACAGCTTTTAATGCCATTATTTGCATTGTATTGGTATTGTATGTATATTTAGCACTTAAACTTAACGTTATTATTCATTTCTGTCGGCGGTACTAATCAAATGAAATAAATAAATAACATGCTAGGTTTATCCCTGAACCCATTCTATAAATGTCCAGACAATACACAATCCTAAAACCATAATACGAGTAGATACAATAACCTTCTCCAACCTGTCACGCAAAGCATAAGGTCTGGTCAAGTTACACGTTCCCTCTTCACCAATAATACACCCAACAACAACAAAATTGTGTTAATAGTGAGAATTATCATCGTTCCCGATTATCCTAACGTGTAAGTCAACTGTAATAACTAAACCAATTAGATAATCGTTTGTTGTGTCGTTGTAAGGTGTGATGGCAGCGCGTGCGCAATTTAATAAATGTTCGCGGGATTAGGTTTTAACAAATTCCCATAAATGAACATACTATTAAAATTAATAAAAGCCTGTTAATGTCCCACTGCTGGGCTAAGGCCTCTTTTTGAGTAGAAGGTTTGGAGCCTATTCCACCACGCTGCTCCAATGCGGGTTGGTGGAATACAGATGTGACAGAATTTCAGTGAAATTTGACACACGCAGGTTTCCTCACGATGTATTCCTTCACCGTCAAGCACGAGATGAATTATAATGACAAATTAAGCACATGAAATTCAGCGGTGCTTGCCTGGGTTTGAACCCACGATCATCGGTTAAGATTCACGCGGTCTTACCACTAGGCCATCTCGACTTTTTAACTTTAACTCGAAAATGAACGTCATGGTGCAGTATAATATATTTATAAAATTATATAATTAAAAAAACTCATGTAACTAGCCATACAATAGTGCTACTTGATCGCATCTTTATGAGTATGTTGATCTATATATTTTTTTAATATATGTAAATTGCATCTTCTATGTCTTTAGGTAGTGAATTTAAAATTTCAAATTTTCGTACAATGATGAGCTATTGCTTCGGCGCAAGCGATTTGGTGACGCCCCCTCGAAGACGGGAGGGGTACCGCTGGTTTTTTTAGTGGGTATACCGGCGCCTTCAGCACCGGGGAGTCCCACATACCAAAACGTGGGGGAGACGCGTAAATGCCTTTTTCCAGCAAGAAAAAAAAGGCTTTATGTATCTAGAGATAAAACCTTATGTCGCTAACTCGCTTCCTCCTATTACATGGTCTATAGATAAGTAGGTATATTGGAAAGTGATCGAAAATTGCAACACGAGTAATTTAGACAATTTAAACATTATACATGCGTTCTATACAACAATAATGGGCGGACGAATGGGTGAATTTACTGTATAGCTATGTAATTACATAAAAGGCCTCGATCACCGGGTATTAGTAGATATTAACTACTTTCTTTTCTTACTCGTAATACTTACGAACCATAATTTTTTTTATCCGTATTTGACAAACCGTTGGACAAAGGCTTGGTCTCTACTTTGTTAAAATAATGTATGTACAATGTTGTATAATATATCTATATGTATTTATACTTATATATAAATCTGAGGAGTTTGTTTGTTTGATCCGGCTAATCTCAGGAACTACTGGTTTGAATTTAAAAATTATATTTCTGTTGTATAGTCCTTTTATCGAGGAAGGTTCTAGGCTGATTTTTATTCTTTATACATAATTTTATTAATTATACGCGGTTCTTTTTCATTAAATTACCTCTGTTAATGGGACTTTTTGAACCTGGTTAAATAAGATTTGAATTCTAAGACTTTTTCGATGTTTACATCTATAATTGAGACTCTGTAGCTCAATTACCTGTATAAGTGAGACAAATTAATCAGGTTTCAACACGTTTTGACGTGTTTGATTACATACATTTCTCGCCGTCTTTGATTGTCAGTAATATCTCATGTTTTGACCTAAAAACAAGGGAATAAAAGTGTACAAAATGTCCAAACGCAAATATAAAACGTTATCAGTATCTGAAAATACCCAATACGCCAATACCACAAGTAAATTGCAGCCCATGGATCAGGGTATTATCAACAACTTTAAGGTTTACTACAGGCAGGAAGTTGTTCAGTATGTTCTTAAATCTATAGAAGAGAATAAAAGTCCAGAAATCAACATCCTCCAGGCCATGAGATTTGCAAGAAAAGCTTGGTTTTCTGTTAGCAAAACCACAATTAGTAATTGCTTCCAAAAAGCTGGATTCAAAGTGACCAATGTATCTGAACCTGAGAGCCTACAAGAGGAGCTAGAGATTTGTGCAGCGATTCCAGAATGGGATAGAATATTTACCACATGTAGGAATGACTTAAATGAGCAGCAGGTGACTTTTCAGGATTTCGTTTCTATGGATGATAATGTACTAATTTCAGAGAAGCTCAATGATGATGACATTGTTGCTATGTATTCTTCTTTGGACACAGAAGAAGAAGAAGAAGACTGTGAAGAGACTCCAGTAAATATTTCAAAGCGTGAGGCAATGGAAGCTTTAGAAACTTTACACAAGTATTTCGAAATGTCAAATATTGATAATTCTAATATTTTTGATCAAATTTATTGTATCGAGAAACAGGTTTTAGCAACTAGCAATCAAATACAAACAAACATAACCGATTACTTTAAGTCATAAACTTTACCGTATTTTTTTTTCGACGCAATACATTATGTATGTACATTCATACCTACATTAAATTCATAACATCAAAAATACGCATTTTTATTAACATTTCCACCTCTAAAAATGGAATAACGGCACATTTCGACCTCTGTAAGCGGGGACCTCTGTAAATGAGACAACTATAAATTTAAACCTGTTTAATTAGAAAACTGGATTATTGAAAACCCTCAATAGTTGGTACATATGTCTTGGTCCCTTGAGATCCCAATTTACCAGGTTTCACTGTATATATTGAATAGAGAATATGCTTATCAATTCGATTGAAACACTCGATGTCATCTTAAGGCCACACCTGAAGCCTACAAAGATTCAAATTACCGTTATCAGCGACATAGGATGCTGATGATAAGCTGATACAGATAAGCACGGGTGGGCTAGTTTGTTTTGCCTAGATAGTCTAGATACTATTGCAAAATTATGTTTAACGTTCTTAAATAGATTACTATGAAAATTTATAGTGATGATAAACAGAAAGACGTTTCATGAAGACCTACTCCAAATATATTGAATTAGATATTCATTCGTGTGTCTGCCGAGATGGCCCAGTGGCTAGAACGCGTGAATCTTAACCGATGATCGTCGGTTCAAACCCGGACGCCAATTTTTTAATGTGCTTACTTTGTGTTTATAATTCATCTCATGCTTGACGGCGAAGGAAAACATCGTGAGGAAACCTGCATTTGTCAAACTTCACTCAAATTCTACCATAAGTGTATTCCACGAACCCGCATTGGAGGAACTGTAACATGCGCAGCTTTGTTATTATTTCGTAAACATCGAGGTAAAATAAAATAAAACAAAACAAAACATCATCGATTCGTACTAGATTAATTAAATGTGAGATTATAATAGCCTTTTGCTTTGTAAAATTTCTAATTAAATACATAACATCATCTTTACATTAACGTTAATCTGTGTCACGTTTCATATTGAGATGAATAAATGAGAAAACTAAACTAAAACATCGGTTTATGAAAATTACAATACATATATGTTATTATTAAGTATTTACTAGCGCGCTGCCTTCGTCCGGGTCGAACATTTATCTTTTTTACGCCAATATAATTGCTTTTTTTTTCTTTTTTTTTTATTGCAAAGGAAGGCGGACGAGCATGTGGGCCACCTGATGGTAAGTGGTCACCAATGCCCATAGACATTGGCATTGTAAGAGATGTTAACAATCGCTTACATTGCCAATGCGCCACCAACCTTGGGAACTAAGATGTTATATCCCTTGTGCCTGTAATTACACTGGCTCACTCACCCTTCAAACCGGAACACAACAGTACCAAGTACTGCTGTTTTGCGGTAGAATATCTGATGAGTGGGTGGTACCTACCCAGATGAGCTTGCACAAAGCTCTACCACCAAGTAAAAGCTTTTATAGGAACAAGTATATACATGGTTTACATTATTGCAATTTTCGTAGAGATTACAAATTTTATGAAAACAAAATATAGCCTATGTTAATCCGTGAAAATGTAGCTTTCTATAGGCGAAAGAAACTTTAAAATCAGTTTATTAGATTCTTAGTTTATCCATTACAAACATACAATAAACTCTTCTTTCTTTATAATATTATATAGTATCGAAATATATATATATACAAGCAATACCATCAGCGATACCAATACCATTTGCGATTATAATATATAGCAATTATAGAATATTAACATTAAATTATATTATGAACATCAAAATATATTTACAATAATAGTTATGATAATGAATTCCATATAAAAATATAATTAAATTAACTTAATCTTATTGCCTTATTAAATAAGGATTAAATATTGTTGAAAAAAAGATTTCACCTAGGTTATGTCATAAATATTATTCACATGAATATATAACACAACGCAAGCTCAGGCGATTATATATTTGGAATATATATATACCTATATCATAATATATATATAAGTAGGTACGACTATAAATCGCACACAGACGTTTCTACGAATCAATTCGAGATATTGATACATGGAGTTTATTTATACGACACCTTCTAGGAACAGAGATGCATGCCGTTATAGTTAGATCATATATTTTGTTTATGTACTCTGCAATATTATTGTCGTAATATTATATTTCCAAATCTATTGGAATGATGATTTTTTTTGTATTGGTATTTGGTAGGCGGACGAGCATATGGGTCACCTGATGGTAAGTGGTCACCAACGCCCATAGACAATGGCATTGTAAGAGATGTTTACCATCGCTTACATAGCCAATGCGCCACCAACCTTGGGAACTAAGATGTTATGTCCCATGTGCCTCACCCTTAAAACCGGAACATAACAGTACCAAGTACTGCTGTTTTGCGGTAGAATATCTGATGAGTGGCGCCATCAGGTGACCCAAATGCTCGTCCGCCTTCCGATAAAAAAAAAAGCCAACCATCTCTAAGGTAGCACATTTGCCCGTCCATCTTCTTAATTTAAAAAAAAGATGACTATGCACAAGTACTACCGATTTGTTTTTCGTGATCACATGATGTATGGAATGGTATATTAAAAAGTTATGTCTGAATATAATGGACATATTTTCTGCGAAGGTCGTGACGTCACCCTTTTTATCGCACTAAAAGATAAGTCTCATAGTTAGTCGGAACTTGTTTCTTTCATCCTTACAAACAACTTGAATCGTAAAGTACGTTAAATTTTGAACCGTGCTGCAACGAAAGAGAATTGATTTTCCATAAACACCACTTGTGTCGTCGATTCATATACTTTGTGATATAATAAAAAATAAAAAATTGAGAATACCTATTAAAATTATTTTGACGTGACAACGTCTTATAAATTGGTTTGCCGGGTGACACTTCAAGAAACTGCGTTACGCTCCGCTCACGTTATGCGCTCACAATGAGAGCGAGTGAGAGGCACTCGTCCCTTCCACTCGGGCATGGTTAGCCCGCCTAAGAGCGAGAGAGACAGACATAAAAAGTGAAATTCAGTGCGAGATTATTTGTATAAATTAATGTTTTAAATATAATTCTTTGTATAAATAAATGTTTTAAATTGTTACTATTATTTCATCCTTCTTCCTACTATACGAATGAATATTCACATTAAAATTATTTTACCACTCAAAGTCGTTGTCACGTAAAACTTTCGCCCGTATACCGACTTTACAGGCAACCAATTTTTTAACGATCACGTTATCCAAGCACTGGACCATCTCGACTCATACTCGAACAAAAATAATAATAATAATATGGTAGGTATATATTTTTTAAAACAATAATTTGTGTGTAATATATTTGCTAACGGCCGAATACTGAAACGTCCCTCAAAGTTAAACGCTACTTAACATTGAGAAGCTCCTAAATTAGTATGCGAAATTTAAAATTAACGGCGCCTCAAATAATTAAGTTGCATTTAATATTTAAGTGACTTTTCAGTAGTCGGCCGTAAGTCTATTGCTACATCACATGCCCAGATCTTAATTATTATAATCATTGTTATGGTTATCTAAAATGGCTATTGAACCAGGGCGATTCCGTACTCGCGGGTGCAACATTTAGACTCACTCAAGGCTTCTTACTAAGAAAATAAAAACTCTTTTTAAAGAAATGACTGGTCGCAGGAATACATTGTTATCTGTTTTACAAAAATTAATATAAAAAACATTTAATAAAATGTATCAATAGACACAGGAGAGGTTCAAAGTGCTATCGCGGGTGCATCGAAATCGGCCCACCATTAAAGGTCATGAAGTTAGAATGAAAAAAGTCTGTTAATTATGGAATATTTATTAAATTATTTTTACATTCTTTAAAAGAATACAAAACAAATTAATTATTAACTTAAATAAAATTATTAAAAGAAATAAATATTATAAATTAATCACTTTTTAACTAGTCGCGGGTGCAACGTAAAATTATCGCGGGTGCAACACGTCTCACTGTAGTGAATATAAACATCTCCATGTAACTTTAAATTAAAGATATGAGATCATAGATGCTGTATCACTAATTAGCACTTTCCTATGTAATTTAAATAAATTATTTGTTTGGAATAGTCGGCGATTTATCCGCTTTAAGGTTCATCTTCAGAATCGCTGTAAACATCAGAAACACGTAACTTTTTTTGTAACTTTTCTACGTTTTTTTATCGTAGCAGTTGTCAAAACTAATTTGCTTTTCAAATTAGACTTCGACGTTCGTGCAACACAAAAATTGCTCTTACTCCCCCTCAAATTGAAAAAAAAATTTTGGATTGAATAGCTGGTATATTTTTTACACCTTTCCACCTATCATCTAACATGGTTTTCCTTCTTCAATTTGTTTTTGGGATACAAAAATAAAATAAATTTTTGGAGAAAGGCGACGAGCCAGATTATAAAATTCTTCAGCGTTGTTAACAATTGCTTTCCGAGCTTTAACAGCAGTCCACACTGATTTTTCACACTTCCTCCGAATCCATCGACGGCACCTTTGCCAGTATTCTAGTCAGTATTTTTAACACTTAATTTTCTTCCATATTTTTTTTAATAACTTCTCTACGTTTCAAATCACGAGCCCTTTCTCGACGGAGATGGTTTGCAAGAAGAATGGGATTTTCCTTTAGTTTTCACCGATATTTTTGAGAAGCAGTCTCCTTTTGCTATTTTCCTCCCATTTCATTGATCTATTTACACAAAAAAAAAACAATAAACTCTTATTAAATAGGAATCAGTAATTATAAATAAGATATGAAGTTATCAAAAACTTAATAAATGAAAAATATATGACAAATAACAATGTAATCGTAAGAGTCATAACTGTTGCATCGCGATTCTAATATTTTGATCGCGGGTGCAACTCATTTTAGTCATCGTTAATTTTACTTAAAATGAAAACATACCTTCTATTGCGACTGAATCAAGCTTTCCTTTTATTTCTTCTTACTTCTACAAAGTTTCAAAAAATTACCAATTTATTTCTTCAAGAAAACCAAACTTTTATTTCTTTTATATCGCGGGTGCAACTCACCGACAATGGTTTCTTATTTAATCAATATTGTTAGAAAAATGATAATAAGTATTTAATTTTTTTATATAAGGCAATAAACAAATGCTATGACTTCAATATTCATCAGTGAAATATAACCTGAAACCACCGGTAATAGCGATTTCGTGGACAAATTATCAAGTGTCGATCAATGGTTTGCATTAAGTCTTCAGACGCCACTATTTCTGAGCGCACCAAAAAATTCAAATAATAAATTAAGTTATCAAAAGGTTTTCTTATTATTAAATTTATATCTTTCTCTTTGTATTGGTATAAAAAAAAGTAACAAATACTGTGATTTAAAAATGTATGTCAAAAATCGTCTCCCGCGGAATCGCCCACCATGAGAGCTCCCCAACACAAGTTTTTTTTTATGTAAACGAGCAGAAAGCTCACCTGATGGAAAGTGACTACCATTGCATGTTTTTTTTTTTTTTTTTTATTTTAGCCTATTGGGCGTGTTATAAATTGTACTCACTTTTATTATTTGGTAATTATATCTTTGTTTACCTTTTACTGCAATGACTGTAACGTTTGTGTTGGCAGCATATGTACAAGGCGTAGACTGAAAAGCAGTCTAGCTGAGACTACGACCTTTTCACCAAATCATCAAATATCATATTGTTAACTCTTCTTTTTATGGTTTTGTAACTTAATTTTGTCTTTGTTTCTTTTTGGTGAATAAAGTTACTTATTATTATTATTATTATTATTAATAAAATTACAAGCTGAAATGAACAATATGACCGATCCTACTTTATACTTTTAAGATTTTTGTAATACCAAATTTGCAATATTTGAATTTTAGTTTGAACGAAGCTGACGAGTATCAGCTAGATACGTAAATATACTTTAACTACAGTCTACAGCTAAGTTATCAAACTGTACACGGCTATTATTAACTTGAAATGCAAATATTTTTTAAAGAAACGCGAAAATAGTTTTTATTCGAAAACAAACAAGAGTTATTATCGTTTAATGCTGATAAAATTATTAAAAGATTAGTCACTTACAAGTCATTGAATGCCTGAATCTGGAATACAGAACAAACTTTGTTTTTGGAAGTGACAAGCATTCACAACTATGTATAAAAGGATTGAATGTGTATTCCTCTTGTGTATTTTTGTTATTTATAGTATTGGTAGGCGGACTTGCATATGGGCCACCTGATGGTAAGTGGTTATCAACGCCCATAAACATACAAATTTACAAATCTATACTAATATATAAAGCTGAAGAGTTTGTTTGTTTGATCTGGCTAATCTCAGGATCTACTGGTTCGAATTTAAAAAATATTTTTGTGTTGTATAGTCCGTCTATCGAAGAAGGTTTTAGACTGATTTTTATTCATTATATTTTAATTAATTATACGCGGGTGAAACCTTGGGGCACCGCTAGTATATAATAAACACTTAATATATACAGTTATACTTATAAATAGTTTGTACACTTTCAGTTTCCAATGTTTGCTTGTGTACAACAACATAATCATTTCTGTACTAGAGAGATGAGAAAACACAGGTATAGACCAGACAGGGAATGGCTCCCAAGTCAAATACCATAAGGCATACCTTTAGTTCAAACTAGCTCGAACCGGTTCATATAAATTAAACAGAGCGTAATAATCATACAGATTCAACTTCCATCGTATTACCTGTTCTCGGTGCATTAACGATAGATAAACAAGAATGAGGGCGAACTCAATTGTTTGAGACGAAAATAACATTAACTATGATGCACAGATTGACCCTATTGAATATGAAATTAAGAATACATTATTATAGCATTACTCGGTGGAAGAGCTTTGTGCAAGCTCGTCTGGGTAAGTACCGCCCACTCATCAGTTATTCTACCCCAAAACAGCAGTACTCGCTACTGTTGTGTTCCGGTTTGAATGGTGAGTGAGCCAGTGTAATTACAGGCACAAGGGACATAACATCTTAGGCTCACCACATGGAAAGTGACTACCACGGTCTATGGATATCTGCAATACCTGAGGGCTTGCAGGTGCGTTGTAGGCGTTTAGATGACAAACTCGAAGAGTAACCACGCTGAAATGCCGAAAGATCACGTCGTGATAATCGATGAGGCCTCTGCCTCGACGTGATCTTCGTTGAAGACGTCAACAGATTATGGCAGTCGAGAAAAAAAAACACATGACGGTCCAGAAGACAATGGGAAACCGCTGCTTTAAAAAAACGATTGGTGTCGTGCGAGTTAAAAGAGATTTAAGCCGCCTAATAGCAGACTTAAAGACTGATGAAAAAAATAAGGCGTAGAATTTGATGAAGCATTTATATCTTTGTTTAAGTAGAGGAAACAATACGATTTTAAGTTTAATAACAAAGTAATAAATAAATATATCAACACACTGTATACAAAATACGAATATTTAATGAAAATTATTTAATTACTGTAACACGCGTATAAGTTCAATGACGTCATTTACTATCAATATCATTTTCGAATAGAGTTCATTGAAACATAAATAGAAATGATTCGATTCAAGCCAATAAATTGCTATTGATAGAATAAACCTACAATTGAGATGTTGTTATCTTCATGTTATAATTATCACACGCATCCGACTGCCTAAGTGGTCTAGTGGATACATGTAAGGCCGCAGACACGGTGGTCCTGGGGTTCAAATCCCAAGTGCACCTGTGTTTGCGCACACACTGCACTATAATATTTCCTGAGCAATTGGCTAATCTCTTTTGAGGCTGGCCGCCGTGGCCGAAATCGATCAGGAGGACCATCACTTGCACGTACACATACAAACAAATACACACAAGCACTAGTTACACTTGTAAAACTTACTGACTTATAAAACCTTGTAAAAATCTTCATTAAGGTCGCCATTGTACATCTTACAATAGGTATGACTATCAACCTCAATACATTTATATTGAATGTTTAAAAAAAAAATTGAACGTTCAATTTTTATTCATGACAACCGTGACCGATTTTATTTGAAATGGATTTCAGATAAATACCTACTTCTCTACGCAAAGTCGTTACCACACCGAACGACCAATCATCGTTTGAAATCATCGTTCGGCGGTAGAATGGAACAGTCACTAGTGTGTTATATAATAAACAAGCTGTGCCCCGCGGTTTCACTCGCGTATAATTAATAAGAATCTAATGAATAAAAATAAGCCTAGAGCCTTCCTCGATAAAAGAACTATACAAAACAAACATATTTTTTAAATTTCGAACCAATAGTTCCTGAGGTTAGCCGGATCAAACAAACAAAGTCGTCAGTTTTATAATATATTAGTATGGGTTAACGATACATTTTAAGCAATATGGATGGCGTCCAACGTCGCTCCAACGTCGATCGAGATATTACTGACCAGTATTTGTCGATCAACCAAAGCTACCACAAAAAAATTTCATCGATCGACCGTCGATCGATTGGTTTAGTAATAACCTTAAAGTTACGCTCATCAATATAATCTACTTTCTATATAGAATCAATAAAATAAAAATAAATTTGTTTGTCTTGCTTTCACAACTTAAATTTATGAATATTTTAAAAATGTTCATTTCTTAACAAATAATGTAAACAAAAAATGTTGAACTTAGATATATTCAGAATATACAAAATAACCTAATCATGCTAATTATCAACCTACCAGTGGTATAAATTATGCAAAGTAACCAAACACATAATATCAACCTACCGCCAAACTAAATACTTTGTTTTGTTATGTTTTTATTTAAATGATGTATGAACCGGTGTGTGACTTACTAGCAAAATATACATCTTGTTGAAAACCGTAGTTGACGACAAAAGGCTGAATAAGAAACTGTTTATTATTTCTCACAGTACCAATGTCTCTTGACAAAAACCAAACATAAAAAATTGTGCGGTCGGGGGATCCCCACAAGGAACGAAGTTTTATGTGATATTTTTTCGACTCAAACAGTGTTTTAAAATGTAGACTTTAATTGATTATACGACTGTACTTTTTACTTTACTGTATCTCTTTTAAATCGGCCTAAATTCAAACGCCCAACGCATCGCATTTGCAGCATTTAGTAGGCACAGTATGAACGCTATTTCGTTATATGACGTGACCTTGGGTCACTGCCATTTCACCCTACTGTAAGCCGGGTAAAAGAACTTCGTTCCAAAAACGATTTTTGTACAACCAAACATATTTTATCGCATAGTATACACATAGTACCTAATCTTACGAAAGAGCGTCGACCGTCTTTTTTTATCGATGTTTATAACAAACTTGAACGTAATAAACAATGACATCATGTTAACAGTAGCCAGACCGCAGGATAGACGAGTTATTAGCACGCACAGAACATTAACTATAACCGCGAGATGTGATACCATTAAAATTGAATTAGTCCAAATTGCGAACATAATAATATACAGACATTTTATTTTTACAGTGCGAAAACAGATGACCGGAATTTATGTTAAGTGTATCTCTATTAATGGTGTGTTGGTCATACATTCTAGTGGTTCGTTCAAAGCAATGTGACGTCACAAAGGTTGCGAAACTATCAAATGATGTCTATTCATACAAGCTAGCATCGAAAAGCACAGCACATTAAAAAGAAAATATTTCAACGCCATCCTTAGGATGTGACAAAAAATAATTAAATAGCTACATTTAAGAAATAATTATAGCCTAATTACTTTACCTCGACAAATAAAACACTACGTTCAAGATCACAATCCGTACATCTAGCCTATTCAATTCATTTATTTTTCTCATGCCCATTGAAAAAAAATTGATGATGAAATTAATTAGCTCAGTGAATAAACCAACAATATTAATTGCGAAGCGAGGCCCGATACGAAATTAGATAAGAATTGTTTCGTCCTCTTTTATCTTGGACAATTTTAATCTTGTCTAAATAACGGTAACTTAAAAATTACGGGGTTTCCCATTAATATTCTTAAATTAAACAATGATGATTTAAAATGATCATCTGATTCGTTGTATAGATTAATGAACAATGATATTTTAACACCCACCGACCAGTTTATTACCAAGAATGTTTTCGTCTGATTCAAAGAGAGGATTCTTTGAAAGCAAAAAGCGCTGTTTTGATCAATAATAAAATTAATTGAGATAAAACAACTTAGGACATCATTCAACATTGTATAAAGTTATTTTAGATAATGATCTATGAATATCAGTTTATGACCTACCTCGTCGGTCTAGTGGCTAGCTTATTAATCTGATGTCCTGGGTTTAAGGACCTAGGTTAATAAAAACGTTATATAGGGTATCCCAAAATTAAAGCAAGATGATGATGATGACGAAACAGTAAATTGTTGGCAGCTAATAATTTGAAAGCTGAGAGCTTAGCTATGCTAAATCTTGCATTAATTATAACATCCTATACAATACAGTTTGGATTACCAAAATGCAAGACAACAATCTGTTATAAAGTTGATTTGAATGAATGAATGAAAGAATCGAATGATAATTTAGAAAAAATCATGAATGACCTGATACTGTATACATATTTTGTCGACAAACATTGCGTCAGACCGAGACGAATGATTCGAAACGATTTTCTCAGCGTCCATTCGAACAAAGGGTTCACGCTTGACATTCGTAATTCTGAAATTCGCTTCGAGATTGTCAATTTTAGCGGTAACTTGGTACGTATTTATTATTATTTCTAGACGATCTTACTGTAAGTTATCTACGGTGGGAATAAGGCAATATTATATTAATATAACCCAGAAAATACTAACTGTTAAGTCATACAAAAACCGAACAGTTATGTCCCTATTATTTCACAACTTTTTCTCATTTTTTCTTACTAAGTTAACATTTAATACCTCGTTGTTCGAAGTGGTTTCTTTAAATATAGCTTTTGTGGCAGACGGCTAGATATCAATATAATAATAAACCTTACTTATAAACGTTGCTAAGCGAGTGATTAGTTAAACAATGCTGTCTTCTTCTTCCGAATGTCAAATCAACAATGAAAGAAAGAGAGAAATAATCATTCAAATAAACAGTCGTTATGCAACTGTCTGTTTATAAATTATGAACGCGTATTTAAAATTCAATTGTAGAACGTTATATGATTCTATTTTTAAATACCCGACTGTCGTTAATTTTCGCTCCAAAACTTCGAAATTCAATTTAATTTAACCGGGATATATTCCAAGATCAAAAATACAATTTGAACAACGAGGTCCATTCAGGAAAACCTCTATAAAGATCACGAAATGAAACGGATACATACGATTTGGCACGAACGTATCTTCCATTAATTCGGGGATATTACGGAAGATGACACCAAAGTTCCGGAAACTATATCAGGCGACCCAATTTGTTGGATCGTGTTTACGACTTAATGTTATATCACTATAAACTGTGTATATGGTTGCATGTGGTGTTTAGGCGATTAGTAACGCCTTATTATCTTAGCCAGTTAAGAAGTTGGTTCAATTCAACAGTGCTTCTCTATACCTTGATGATATTTATTTTTTGCAGTTTAATAATGTATTGATTTTGAAAATGCGGGGATGTGACCAATGAAGTATGTTCTCAATAGAAATTACATCCTAACAAATGGTCAAGATTGCCAGATTAAAGGACAATAGAAGTGTATTGAATAAAAACATTTTTCTAGATTTAATCATAAAAAAATTAAAAGTAACAAGCCAAATGCTTGTTACTTCTCTGATGTTTCATAACTATTCCTCTTCAGCACTATTTATCTTCCAAATCGAAAAACAGATTAAATAATCTATCCGCTATCATTACCACCCACTCATCAGATATTCTACCGCAAAACAGCAGTACTTGCTATTGTTGTGTTCCGGTTTGAAGGGTGATTATGCCAGTGTAATTACAGGCACAAGGGACATAACATCTTAGTTGCCAAGGTTGATGATGCATTGGCGATGTAAGCGATGGTTAATATCTCTTACGATACCAATGTCTATGGGCGTTGGTGACCACTTACCATCAGGTGGCCCATATGCCAGTCCGCCTTCCTATGCAATCAAAAAAACTGATGTCACGATGATATACAAATATAACTTAATATTCACATGTGACTTTTTTTTTAATAAATCACAAGGCAAGTACTAATAAAGCAGAGACCACACAATTGAACACTCGCAGCTGGTTCCATTAAACCAATAAACACTTAAGTGGCGTATAAGCTATCTATTACAGAGCGAATCGTCCAATGATATCATATAATTGCTTCGCCGAATGCACTTACCCTCATCGATTCGCTCAATAAAACACTATTCTAATTTCATGGCATTCTCGTCCTTATCATCCACTACATAAAGACTATATCGAATCGTTTACACGGAATAATTACTGAATCAATAGACAGTAGGCGTTAGAAAGTCAAATTAATTAAAGGGGTTAAACCACAGAGTAAAGAAATCTTTGAATCATGTTCCACTTCCATTTTTGAATTTTTTGTTTTTTTTTTCATTCACTTCATTCTGATTATAATTTAAATAGACTTGTACCAAGTCTTGAATCATCAAGTGTTTCACGGCTTTGGATTGCCAAATACAGAGCTAACAATTGTTAATTTGTCTCATATAAGTTCTGATGAAGATACGATTTTACCGTCGTGCATTTGAGTGTTGATTTTATCTGAGCCAGTTAAGTTTTTTTATTTGTTAAAATATTTTTTTATTTTAGTAATAGATATACTTATTATATTCAAATATAATTAAAAAAGTAATCAGATGACGAATGACGGAAAGAAGTGGAAGGAAAATACATGTTGTGCAGACCGAACTCTTGTAATTAATATTGACTCACTTATCATTCACCTATTTTAAGGTTTTGGTAAGTCTGGGTTACTAACCCGCCATTTGTTCTACCGTATTTAACGGTGTTCTAGTTCGAATGTTAAGTGGGAGTTACAGGCACATAACATCTTAAATCTCGTGTGATTTACATTACATACAGTTTCAGCCTCAAATTGAATACGTCATGAATAAACTTATAAAGGAGAATAAGTTCGATACTTCGCTTATGTATATCTATATAAATAAAATGATAGAGCTCTGCAGTTGTGCGCGCATCACGGAAAAACTATTTGATAGATTTCAATGAAATTTTCTAAGCACTTGAGACACTTGGCCCTTATCAAAACAAAAAATGATTGCGATATATTCATTTAATAAAAAGTTATTAAAGTTTCAAGAAACAACGACTTGTATATGAACTGCGTGTTCAGTGATGTATGCTTAAACAAGGAATATTTTGCTTGCGATCTTTTTGATGTTTTTTCTGCGTTCATAAGTAAACTTTGTTAATATTCCAAGCAACGCGGACAAAGTCGCGGGTATCACCTAGTTTAAAATAATAATAATAATAACAATAATATCCTGGGATATTATTCACACAAGGCCATCTGATTCCATACTAAGCAGAGCTTGTACTAACCGACCAACCAATAAGTAGAAACCAGACCACTGATAATACATAATTATACTTACTATTTTTTTTGTAAATACATCATTATATAGATAATTACACCAAGACTCAAGACAAACATCATGTGTTCATGCACACAAATGTCTGTCCTGGGTGGGAATCGAACCCATGACATGTGGCGTGGAAGGCAAGTATCTTACCAGCCACGCCAACCGGCTCGTCAGGTGGAAAAAATTCAATCAACAACGTTATTAATGAAAATTATTATATGACAATGCTATTAAATATTCTCAGATACGCACGTTACTCTTCTTCCATTTCCATGGTCTTTTGGATGGATGAAAGTTATTAACACTCATTACACTGTATCACAACAGCATCTTGCTGTACATTTCAACAGTAGGCATACGTTTTCTATCCCTTAAGTTAAGATACACAATCGTCTCTCAATTTGATATCTTTGAAACTCTACATCTGCCTGTCTAGGCATAACATCCGCTGGTTGCGACGAAAATAACCATTAATACTATGTTATTATAAAGGCTCGAACACAAATGCGCAAACACTGCACTGCGAACGAATAATTTGTAAAGCTACAGCAACACATGTGACTGCTAGACAATTTAAATTGAAAATTGTCATTATAAATGTTGATTATCGATTGATTAGTTTAACACTGATTTCTCCTTTTCTCTCATTATTGATTTGACATTCGAAAGAAGAGGACACAGCATTGTTAAATAACGTTCATAAGTAAGTCCGTTATTGTTAAACGAGTAAAGGCCGTAAAATTTTACTTATAATCAGTGGCGATTTCCCTATAAGCTTAGTAAGCCCTGACCTAGGGTGGCAAAACTTTACGGAGCGTCACGGTAGCATGCGCAAGCGATTCCGTGACGCTCTTCTTAAGACAGGAAGGGTACCGTGGTGGTTTTAGTCGGTAGGAGTCCGACATAACCCTCCATCAAGTCATCACATATGGAGGGTATCAATGATGGATTTCCCCACGAAAAAAAAAGAAGAAGAAAAACGGGTGGCAAAACTAGGAGACACTTTTTTCTAGTAATCGCGTCCTATGTGAAACAACACATCAAAATTTAAAAACTGAAATATGTGTCCATAATATGTCACAAGAAAATCCCGTATGAAGATACCGATTATTAAAACAAACAATCAGGGATGGCGGCAACCTTCCATCGGCCTAGGGTGACCACAGTATGAAATCCGCCCCTGCTTATTATACAGGTTGTAACAAAATATGTATCCGACCCGTGAAGTGGTTATTAGGGAACGTGAGTCGGTTCTATTTATGTAATCCAAGTAAGAAAACAACTTTTAAAAATACCAATAGCCTAAAATTTCTTTTTGATAATAGTACTGAATTTAATCTATACTAAAATATAGTTTGTTTGTTTAATCGTCTATCTCAATAAAATATCGGCTAATCTCAGGAACTACTGGTTCGAATTTACAAAATATTTTTGTGTTGCAATAGTCCTTTTATCGAGGAAGGCTCTGGCTGATTTTTATTCATTATATTTTTTTTAATTATACGCGGTTGAAATCTCTGGGCACAGCTAGTATTTTATATTTTAAAAGGTGACAATCCTTATCTTACTACACAGTACATCTGAAATAGTTTCTTTACCTATATAGGTACATAATAGATATTTCGATAGCAGTACTATTTACTTTTAAATATCAAACTTTCGCCTTACTACAAATAAAAATAAGACTCGATGTTACTTGAAATAATAAAAAAAAAAAAAATTAATTGAATGCATGACATCACACGCGATCTCAAACGATAAAACTTTTTACACAAATGATGTATAGATTGCTCAATGAAAACAGATAATTACGTATTCATTAATGATTATAACACTTATTAATTACCTACGCGAAAAAATACCGCATAGCATTCCGCACAATTGCATCTTCATTGCCTCTCTGAAGGCTACAAGCTGATCAATTAATTCACTTCCTATACGGAGGGAAGAAATAAAATTTTATCGTGTTTCACGACATTGAAAAACAAAAAACGAATACCTTGACAATTCTCGAAAAGAGTTATTAAAACTGCACAATAATACTTATCTTAAATTATAATATTAAATTTTTTTTCAATCAACATCGTTATTAACCGAAGATAGCAGATTCCGCTGCACTACTGACTGACTTGACTTTTTTATTTGTTCACTTATTTTAATAATCATCGCTAAGAAATAATAATGGATTTATATATAGGTACAAACTAATTTTTAATTAATATCCATAAGAATTGGAATTGTGAAAATGTTGTGAGGAAACATGCATGTTTTCTATTTTCTTTGAAATTTGGTCACATGGGTATGCCAACAAACCCGTATTGGAGCAGCATTGTGGAATAAGCTCCAAGCCTTCAACTCAAAAGAGGAAACGAAACCTTAGCCCAGCAGTGGAACATTCAAAGGCTGTTACTGTTACATAAGAAATTTTTTTTCAATCACTCCACAGTCAATTAGTTTAGTTCAACATTAAAAATTATGAATGCAATCATGTTAACTTTTCGACTTCAGCAAGAATCTCTGGCTTTGAGGTGACGGTTGTGCCTTGTGTCGTTCTGAGTTTTGTCAGGTGACAACAGGAGGTCAGTGACTTTGCAAGAACCTTTGAGCCCCTATTGAGTGCTATAGTATCTTCAATATGCCGGGTATTCGCTCGTCTTGTGTCACGCCTTATTAGTTTTTTGATCCTCCTGTTAAGTGCCTGAGACTCAGATGGCGTCAAATTCTGTTGTTCTCGTCTCTTCGTCATCTCATCCAGAGTCTCGCTTGAGAGCTTCGACTTACGTCCATTGCTCTTTCGTCGAAAGTGGTGTTGGCCCACCTCGCGGATGACACGCACCAGACTGTTGGTGGCGTCGTCAATGTCCTGCTGGGTTTCCAACATGGCGAATCGGTTCTGTAGTTCCAGCTGGAAGCTTTCGCAACCAGCTTCGACCTGGGGCAGAGTTGGTCGAAGAGTCGACTTCATTAACCGCGACCGTTCGAATTTAGTGTTAATATTCAGGGTGCCTCTTACCAGGCGGTGATCACTTCCGGTGTTTACCCTGTTGATCACGGAGACATCCCTGAATATTTGGCGCTTATTGGATAAAATGAAGTCGATCTCATTCATGGTTACGTCATCGGGGCTTCGCCAGGTCCACTTCCTTTGGGGTTTTTTCTGGAAAAATGAGTTCATCAGAAACAACCCCTGAGACTCGAGGAAGTTTACCAGCATTTGTCCCCGATGATTCCTGCGCCCATAGCCGAAATTTCCTACCCTCGATTCACCATCTTCTTGTACTCCCACCTTGGCATTGAAGTCACCCATAACAACTGTGTAGAAGGTGCTGGTACGAGACATAGCTTTCACTATGTCTTCGTACATGGCTTCGACGTCTTCGTCAGTGTATGTAGACGTTGGGGCATACACTTGTATAACCTTCAAGGCATACCTCTCGGTTATCTTTAAGACAAGGTACGCCACCCTCGCCGACACACTGCCAACCTCTACAACATTGCTTCTGAGTGACTTGTGGATCAAAAAGCCGACGCCACCTTGGGATGGTTGGTGTCCTTCTCGGAAGTAGAGTAAGTGACCGGAATCTAGTGTCATCGTATCCTCGCCCTGTCTTCGGATTTCCGATAAACCTACTATATCCCAGTTAATACGACTTAACTCTACTTCCAATTCTGTTAGATGTTCGTCCAGCCTTAGAGTGCGTCCATTGTACGTGGCTAGAAACAGTCGCCGTTTGTGGTACCCTGCCGTAGCCCGGGGATTCTTAGCACCCCCCATCGCACCGTTACCATGGCCGGTACCGTGGCCAGGAATAGTGCGATTACCGGGAATTGGGGGCCCTGAATTAGTGTCGCTGTTCATAGGAGGTATTTGCCATAGTCACCACGCTTGGCAGGCGGGTTGGTGACCGCAGTGTCTGGAATCTTTCGCTGATAGCGCTGCTGCCCGCTATTAGGATTTGCATTTTGGATTCCAGAGGATTATGAGTGGTTATACCGCCACGCTTCGGTCGCCAGAGCCTCGTTCGTTTATCAGCAGGGTGCACCACGGGCAGGTGAGGTTGACGGTAGGGAGCCTAAGGTCGTTGTCGGCTCCCCTTACACCCAAGAGCAGAGGTGTGGTGGTGTTGTTTTTAAAGAAGGGTGATAAAGCTCTTCTGAAAAACTACCGCCCCATTTCACTTCTAAGCCACGTTTACAAGTTGTTTTCGAGGGTAATCACGAACC
This sequence comes from Nymphalis c-album, assembly GCA_963151315.1. Classification (NCBI taxonomy): domain Eukaryota; kingdom Metazoa; phylum Arthropoda; class Insecta; order Lepidoptera; family Nymphalidae; genus Nymphalis; species Nymphalis c-album. The sequence continues at coordinate 1,962,417 of OY720612.1, forward strand.
GTCTTGCCCAAAAATTTGATGACTTCCAACCCGTTGAGCAGGCTGGGTTTCGAAAAGGCTTCAGTACCGTAGACCACATACACACACTTAGGCAAATAATACAGAAGACCGAGGAGTATAATCAGCCTCTATGCCTAGCGTTTGTGGACTACGAAAAAGCCTTCGATACCATCGAGACCTGGGCTGTTCTAGAATCCATGCAGAGATGCCTAATTGACTGTCGGTATATCCAGGTGTTGAAGTGTTTGTACGAAGCCGCAACCATGACCGTCCAAGTACAAGATCTGAGCACAAGACCAATCCAACTGCATCGCGGGGTAAGACAGGGAGATGTAATCTCACCGAAACTTTTTACCAATGCATTGGAGGACGTCTTCAAGACGCTCGATTGGAACGGACGCGGCATTAATATAAATGGCCAACACATAACACATCTGCGATTTGCCGACGACATTGTCATCATGGCGGAGACTCTACAGGATTTGGAAGATATGCTAAACAGCCTGAGCGATTCTTCTAGACGAGTAGGTCTCGGGATGAACATTGAAAAGACTAAAATTATGGTCAATCATCATGTGTCCCCGAGACCCGTGGTCGTAAATGGCTCTCCACTCGAAGTTGTGCAGGAATACATCTACCTGGGCCAAACTATACAACTGGGCCGGCACAACTTTGAGAAGGAAGCCAAAAGAAGAATACGTTTGGGCTGGGCGGCATTCGGGAGGCTGCGTCATATATTTGAATCGTCAATCCCACAGTCGCTAAAGACCAGGGTCTTTAACCAGTGCGTCCTACCTGTAATGACTTACGGTGCCGAAACGTGGACACTCACCGTAGGACTGGTCCACAAGTTTAAGGTCGCTCAGCGAGCTATGGAACGCGCGATGCTTGGGGTTTCTCTGGCAGATAGAATCCGAAATGAGGACATTCGCCAGAGAACTAAAGTCACCGACATCGCGCGTAGAATTAGCTCGCTGAAGTGGAAGTGGGCTGGTCATGTCTCCAGGCGCCTTGATGGCCGATGGAGCCGACACGTGTTAGAGTGGAGACCACGCTTAGGTAAACGTAGTGTAGGACGCCCTGTGGCGAGGTGGACTGACGATTTAAAAAAGGTGGCAGGTAGGGGATGGATGCGGGCTGCCCAGGATCGGGATGGTTGGCGTTCTATGGGGGAGGCTTTCGTCCAGGAGTGGATGGCAAAAGGCTGAAAAAAAAAAAAAAAAAAAAAAAAAAAAAAAAAAAAAAAAAAAAAAATCATGTTAATGTTTTCATAAAAACAATTAGGTACTTATTCACATAGTATATAATATATGTACCTAATTATTTTAATTTATTTATGGATGGGTCAAAATAAGAGCAATGAGTTCAACTAGGCTATTAACATCTCGTCCTAATTTCACATGTGTTCAAAGTAATCATTCTCAAGTGCTTTTATTACACTCCGAGTGCACCATGTGATACGACATGTTAACTTGTTTAATTTGAGAATGCATGTAAACTGTTCACAACTTTAATGTATAACAAATTTTTATTTTTATTTTTATGTTTATCTTACACATGTAACTTCTATTAAACAACAGAATAGTTCATTTTTCAGCAATTCTCACGAATGTAATTTAATATTTTAAATTCACTTGGTGGTAGAGCTTTGTGCAAGCTCGTCTGGGTAGGTACCACCCACTCATCACATATTCTACCGCAAAACAGCAGTAGTTGGTACTGTTGTGTTCCGGTTTGAAGGGTGAGTGAGCCAGTGTAATTACAGGCATAACATCTTAGTTCCCAAGGTTGGTGGCATACTGGCGATGTAAACAAACAAACTCTTCATCTTTATGTATTAAAACTCTTCAGCTTTATATATTAAGTTTAGATACATCATTTTTATTTATATCAATGACAACTATTTAGTTGTCATTGATATAAATAAATTTTTTTTCATCATCATCATTGTATTTCATTACATACAGCAAAAAAGTTTTAATCAAATAATACCTAAATAGTTTGTAATCAGCCTAATGCTTCATTGAGCCAGTTACGAAACAGCAATTTAACACACAGGAAGAAAATTTAACAGTTAACGTGGATTGATAATGTATCTTCTTATGCCTGTTAACATTTCTATGTATAGTGACCTCTGTTTAATAATATAAATGTCAAATATTGTTTTATATCATAATTCTTTTATTATATATATCATAATTAAGAAGATCTGTCTCAATCGTGAATAATTTGTAGTTTCCATTAAAATTTAAACAATTAAAAATTATTACTGTGACTTGCAAGTTTGTTTTGATCAAATTTAATTGAAGTTATTTCATTACGAAATTTGTACATAATAGTTTTGGTGATTATGTAAAATCTAAATAATAACAGATTGATAGTTTCTCTGTTATAATTTGAATGATTGGACAAATATTACTATCTATTCAATTATATTATTTTATAACAATTACTTTTTGTATACTATTCTATGTTGGTGAATTTTTCATAGCAATAGTATTAATATTATAAATTAATTAATTAAAATTATGATTATAAAACACTATCAAAGATCTGCAGCAACATTCCAATGATGTTGTAATGTTGAAATAATATTACTGGCATGTATGTGATTACTTTTAAATAAGCATTTTAATTATCATCTTAGGGTAACTAATATTTAAAAAAAATACAAATATTAGACATATAAAATAATGTTTATCATTGACAGGTTAATTATAATTTCTATCAATCGTTACATCATATTTTTGTTTGTTTAAAAATTAAGTTATAATTTGATAGTAAAAGCTAAATACTTAAGTCAAATTACTAAAGTCATAAGTTAATAGTCATATTATATTTTAGTCAAGTATACTCATGAGGGGTGAATTTAAAATGCAAATTATGGTAATAATGCAGTTCTGTGTTTCAGGAACAACAAAAGTAAGGTACTGGTTTGAATACGAAACAGGTTTTGTGAATGACTTATTTTTGCAATGTTAATCTTTGCATTAGGAGAGAGCGATTTTTTTTTTATTTTCAAGACGTGATCTTTAAGTCTAAAAAAAAGTCGAACTTCTCGACTTTTTTTTTCAAGATGTCATATTAAGTGTATAAATCCAAAGTGCCTAGTACGTTTTATACATTATCTATGTGTGATTAATTTTATACTTATCAATTATTATTAAACTAAAACCAAAAACGTCTAATCTAGTGAGTAAATTGACACGCGAATTAAAACTTGTTCAAGTCATAAATACAATTTAAATTGTTCCATACAAGATTTTACTTTACATCGAGGTCAAGCTATAAGAGGTTAAAAAAAAATTGCAATGAAAGTCAAATAAGGCGAAGACTCAATCAACAAATACTGATCTCAATGAATGTTAAGTATTACTTACACTGAAATGAAAAACATAACATAAACTCACCGTAATGTGAAGATTTTATCACACAGAATCACTTAAATTTGTACAACGTTGCAAATTATATAAAAAAAATCAAAATAATCACAAAACAATTGGACCATAACGAATATTACTTTAAAAGGAAAGCAATGTCACCGTTTATAGTAAATATCACAGCATAGCACTACACATTTTGTAAATATTTTGTTGTTAAAAACTTATAAAAACATAAACCGAAATGAAAAAAAATACGGGCAAAGAAATGTAAACAAAACAACTACGAACGACACCCAACAAACTCTATGACTAACCAAACCAGACTGAAGTCTGAAGTTAGGAGAAGGTTGCGATTTGGCAAAGGCACGGTCTTGTATACGGAACTTGCAACTTCAGTAGTAGGGGTACGTCGACTTAATGACGCTGTTCATTTCAATTTACGGCCGCTAGAGGTATGACAATTCGCGTAATAATAATCCCGAACACTTTATCAGATCTAAACAAAACAGTTAAATAACAAAACATAAATAACAACAAATCTTCAAAATGATATAACAATGATAAAATAACATAATACTTGGGAGAGAAAAGTATACGCCGCGTGTCACTCAACCAAGTCCGATAGCAGCGACGTAAAGCGGGCGCCGCTGCGCATTAAAAGTTGTTACACAATCGCGCCTATTTCTCAATACTGAAATTGGACCCGGTTGCTAGGCCTGTATACTAGACCGTGGGCAAAGGATCTGTATTAGTCACAGAGTATGAAATAAAAATGACAGACCATAGAGTGTACTTTATATTCGATTACAGAAATCGAATAAATTCGATTTTGTCATATGTAACAATAGGTGTTATTTATCAAATATTGAGGACTTTGTTTATAATTACTACTGTATTTTTAAATACTATAAGATGATAAGAATAGCAATAGTCAGATATCTGCTTATGAGTTACTATGTAATAAATGTACAACTTACATTTATTACAGAGTATATTATACTCATAAGCAGATATTGGCTCCAGCAACCAGACTGTACAAAAAGCTTACAAATACAAAGTCGTATAAGAAACTACAATATTATATATAAATATTCAATAAAGTCAAAGTATTGAAAATTAATATTTAAAAAAAAGTATCATTTCTTTACCCAAAAATAACCTCTTTTTTAATCGAACTATGTATTATTCGCTTATATTTGTCAAGGTATAGTATAGTAGATAGCTCCATTATTTTATTAATCATACTATGGTTGAAAGTCTCCTTTAAAAGCACTCGAGCTACAATCCATCTCATTGTAACTCTTATTTGATTTATTGATTTGAGATTACATCGAGCTATATATTGTATTAATGCATTACAGTTTTGGCACCGAACTATTGCCTTTTTAAGAGGTATTAAATTATGATAACACAAAAATATATCGTAATATCTATAGAAAAAACTGGAATTTAATTATATATTAAGTGAATCGATTTTTATTTTGCAATACGAATCGGTATTTTATCTGTTAAAATAGATAACTTGAAGTTAGGTATACTTCAGGGAAAATACTGACGGTTGAAAGGGCGAAACATGAAAGTTGTAATTTGTATTGTAAATTGTAATAATTCTCGTTTCACGTACCTAACTAATAACTATACACCACCGACCATACTTGACACAACCCATAGACGCCTAATAACAGGCGATCGGCTCCTGACAGCACATCTGACGTATAGTTCCGATGTAAATGTCCGCGCGGAAATAATCAATCAGTGTCGACCACTACTGTGACCTGTCAACACGATCGGAGTGCATAAAAAAGGGCTAAAAAAATTAAAAAACTCAAAATGCCTCAGTGTAGCATTAGATGGTGCGGTAAAAGCAGCAGCGAATCTAATATGGAGAAAGATGGGATAACATTTCACTTGTAAGTAACGGTTGTCTTAATTTGTTTTGGAGAAACAAGGAAAACAACAGATTTTTTCGCAAATACGGAGTTCACGGTTAACTAGTCATGGTTTTAAAACAAAGTACAGCACGATTCAAACTTTATGGCGGCTCGGATATTAGCTGCGAGTGTGGGTACGCGCATGAACAGTATAGTCGCATGCACGCCGCACGGTCTTGTGTGGTCGCATGGACCGCTAATACCGAATTTTATGTTCTGCGCATTGTTTCGCGCGAAGTTCAGAGCCGTCATATCATAAAGTGTCTTGTCCGTTCCGTCTTGTATACAAGACCGTGGTTTGAATCGGGCTATACTCAAACTCTCGTGCCGTCTCATTCTTTCCCGTTGCGTAAATTAATCTATTTCTTTCCAACGTTTCGTGGCGCGTGTAACTAGTGTTGTAGCAATTTCGTTATCGATAAATATATTAATAAATATTATCAACGCGTTTGTTTTTGTTTTTTTATTGTAATAAAAACCGTATTAATACGCTGTTACATTTATAAAATGTTCAAACGTGTTGTATATTAGTGATTAAAGCCGTACGTCCACCGCCAGCTAAAATAAGTTAGTTTAGTTTAGCTCGCATAGTTGAGCCAGTTTTTCATACATGTACGTCCACCTCAACCTATGCCAGCTAATCTAAGTAAAATATCCCAACTAAGTCAAACTAACTTAGGCCGATCCGAAGCTACGCGAACTAAGCTAAGCCCTTTCTCATCCCCCTGCATAACCCCTCTAGCGCCTATCGCTAGTGTTGTTTTGTAGTGTGTGATCACACAGCTTTTCGATAATTAGTATCAATCTTAGAGATATCCTTGGAAATCATTGTTAATAACTCGTTAAACTGTTCTTTGGATACACGATAGTACAACTTAAAATGTTCATCATCTATTTTGTTATAGTAAAGTAACAGCCTGTGAACGTCCCAAGCTGCTGGGCTAAGGCCTCTTCTCGTCTTTGTGAGGAGAAGGTTTTGGAGCTTATTCCACCACGCTGCTCCAATGCGGGTTGGTGGAATACACATGTGACAGAATTTCAATGAAATTTGACACATGCAGGTTTCCTCACGATGTTTTCCTTCACCGTCAAGCACGAGATGAATTATAATCACAAACTAAGCACATGAAATTCAGCGGTGCTTGCCCGGTTTTGAACCCACGATCATCGGTTAAATCACGATTCACGCGTTCTTACCACTGGGCCATCTCGGCTTTTTTATTTGAAATAAGTCTCATTTTGTTATACAGAGTGTTAAATTCTCCACTTGTTTTCCAATGTTGAATGTGTTTGCTTATCGAGTATCTATGTTTGCGTTTTTTCGTTGTGTAATAAGCATTAATCAATCTTCTTTTCCTCTGGCGAATGTAATCCTCCTCTGAACTCTCATCATAACTTATCTCTTTTTCATCCATCACGTCTCGAATTGTCGCGAATGGTTTCGTTGTAATCAGGAACCAAACTTTATCATATAAGACTCTTTGTATACCCAAAATCGACCACAAATTCGGCAAATCTGGATAAAATGTGTACATGGATCTGCACCTTTTTCATACATATAATTTCTTTGTACACACTTCTCTATTCACACTTTGTGTGTGTGTGAACTGTTATGCCACCCACAGGTTGTAAGATCCAGAATTTTTTTAAGATCCGCTAGTAAAGACTTGTGTACGATGACACTTTTAATTGTAGGTATCCTCAAGATGGAAATGTAAAAGAAAAGTGGATCAATGCAACAAGAAGAGACAATTGGATGCCATCGAAATACAGTGTTATTTGTTCACGCCATTTTGCAGAAGACTGTTTCATATATATGAAAAACCGTCGGCGTTTGTTAAGAACGTCAATACCAACACTGTATTTGCCTATTTTGGTGAGTTGTACATATTTTCTTTAGCTGCCAGCGCACACAGTTGGAGCATATACTATTAAGGTATTACGTGCTCCTGCTGTGTGCAGGTTCAAGGGAAGGTATCAGTCATAATCCACCGCGCTGACCCAATGCGTGTTAGTGTATATTACGTCTTGGAACTTACTAGGTGCTCAGACTTGCTTGCTATGTTTTTCTTAACATTTTGTAAATATATGAGAAAAATACGGACTTATAAAATCTCATTAGTCCGGCCCGGATTCGAACCCTCAACCTCTCAGTTGAAAGACGAGTGCTCTAACTGTTAGGCTACCATTGCTCTCAAATTGTAAGTCTTTAATATTTTTCGTCAACTAAACCTATAGAGTGGGGTATCAAAATAAAATAATTATTCAAAAGGAGATTACATTAATATGTAGGATTTTGTAGTCGTTTTTCTTATATTTTTAGTATTACAATTTTTAAATGTTTATTATTCACCTAAACTTCTCCATGGATGACATCTGGCATACAACTAGTTGTTCTACCGGGCTGGTGCAGATTAGCCTACTGTATTTTGTTGTATTTACATTTTATAATTTAATTTTAGAGCACTGGGGAGTCACAAGATGGAGCTAGTACCTCTAATTTGCCTACTACATCAAGCAACGGGGAAAACTGTCCTGGAACTCCGTCACAATGTGAATCGGCTAATAGGAACCGATTGCGTCGAAGGGTGATTGAATTGACTTATACAGTAGCTACTAAAAACAAGCAGTTAAAAATTTTAAGAGATAAGACACGGTACCTCCGTGGAAAACTAGCTTCTTTAAAAACTGTTCTAAATGAACTGCAGAATAATGAACCTTATTGACTTTACTGATGCAGATTTACAAGGTAAGATCTGGTTTACTAGCAGGGAATTAGTAAAATGGCAAATATGGAAGTCAACAAAATATTAATTCAGTCAGAATTAATGGACTTCTTCATGGGAAACTCCATATCACTCGAACAGATTTCAATCCTGAATTGTTCATCGGCCGATGAAAAATGAGAAGTTGATTAGATTAATGAGAGAGTTGAATAATTTATTACCTGCTAAATAAGTAGCAGTTAATTCAATAAATAGGAATACACACTACTAAAATAAATAATAAATCTGTTAAACTGGTGCACCAAAATATCCGAGGAATGGTAGGAAAAGATTTAGAAATTGAGCTTTTCATTGACAGTAATGACATTGATATTTTATGTAATACAGAGCATTGGCTCTTAAATTACCAGCCTATGTGAAACTTTGATGGTCACAAGTTAGCTAGCCTGTTTAGTAGAAAAAAAGCAATATGCGGTGACTCATTAATTCTCATTAGTAAAAATTTCAAGTTTAAAGAATGTAAGGATATTGTGTGCCTTTCTATTGAACAGATCATTTATTGAAAAAGCCTGTGCGGAGCTTGAGCGTGTCATTGTTGTATGCGTATACAGACCTCCCAGTGGGTTGTGTGAATTATTTGAGAAAATATTGGAAAATGTATTGTTGAAGTTATCTAGTTCTAATAAATATAATTTTGTTTGTGGTGATTTCAACATAAATTTATTAGAAAACTGTGGTACAAGTATAAGATTCAGATATCTATTTTTAGGGCTATCACAGAAAGCACTGCAAAATGTATTCATAACATATTTACTAATTGTGTACCACATCATAAATGTATTATAAATATGTCAAGTTCCAATCATAGTGGACAGTTAGCTTTCATTTATTTCATTTCATTCACAAATTAAAAATATTAATAAAGAATTAAAACAAATGTTTGTTCCAATCAATGTGTATCAAATGGAGAAGTTCAGAAGTAATATTATGGCAAAGCTCTCATATCTACTCTTACATGAAAATTCTAATATGTTTTATAACAATTTTTTTAAATTAATTAAATACCATATTTACTTCAAAGACAGTTAATTCAAGGAGTTTTCTCACATTTAATGATTGGGTGACTGTAGGAATTCATGAGAGTAGGCAAAGGATGTGAAGTATAATGAAAGAACTTACAACCGGTCTCTTTCTTTCATTAATCATGTTAGTGTGTACTCTATATTATTCAAACGAGTATGTGTCATGGCCAAGTCATTGCATATAAGGAAAAAAATTGTAGACGAACCAAATAAAATAAAAAAAGACTTGGAAAATTATTAATTGCGAAACTGGAATATTTTTAAATCTGGTAGTACATACTGCAGACCCCAACAATTGTAGACCCATTTCTATCAACTTCTACCAACGCTTAGATCAAGATCTATGAAAAATTAATGCTTAATCAGATGTTAGTACATTTTGACACATACAAGTTAGTACACAACAATTGCTACACAACTATTTGGCTTTACAATTAGTTCCATAGTATAATGCCTTATGGCATTCTACTCTGGGGTAATGCAGCCGACATAAATACTATTTTTGTAATACAGAAGAGGGCTAATCGTGCAATTTATAACCTGGGCCCGAAAGATTCATTAAGATGTAAGTTTAAAGAAATTAAAATAATGACATCTCCCTTCTCAATATATATTTGATAATGTTAATTATGTACTCAAAAATCCAAAGATTTTCCCAGGAATTGTGACGTACATACGGTTAACACTAGGAACAAGTATAAACTTTCAACCATTGTTTCTAGATTACACAGGGTTAGTCTTTTATGAGACAATGTATACGCCTTTACAACAGGATCGTTCAAAAATATTCAATTGTGAAATTTAAAAGAATTGTTAAGAAACGCGTGTGCAAAAGGATATTACACAACCAATGACTTCTTAGATGATTGCACACTTTGGGAACGTAACGATCGCCTCCAGGGTATTTTAATTTAAAAAAATCTGTTATTGTATAAATTGCCTATATTGTAAAGATGAGATATATAAAAAAAAATCCCACTGAGTTTCTTTCGCCGGTTCTTCTCAGGTCTGAGGTGCTTATTACCGGTGGTAGATTTATGAAAATCAATAAGCAAGTCTAGCACTTTGCAACATTGACTAAAGATATTTCAATTTGAAAATTCATGTCTGGATGATTTAAATCAAGCTCTTGAGAGAGTCGCCCTGTCTAATTAGTTCTCTGAAAAAGCAGTAGAGTTATTGCTGGTTTTGTGTCAAGTTACTTTAATATATAAAATTAAATTTATGACTTGTATAGGTGCTTTGGTGCCTCTTTAGCAGGATTCCCGTATGTTATCGGGTTCACTTAAAGCTTACAGAGATAAGGGTGGTTTAATTTATCTATCACTAATCGTAAGTTCTCTGAAAAGCAGTAGTAGTATATCGCCTAAACTTCTCCATTGATATGGATGACATCTGGCATACAACTAGTTGTCCTACCGGGCTGGTGCAAATAAGCCTACTGTATTTCGTTGTATTTACATTTCATAATTTAATTTTAGAGCACTGAGGAGTCACAAGATGAAGCTAGTACCTCTTATCTGCCTACTACATCAAGCAACAGGGAAAACTTTCCAGGATCGCCGTCACAATATAATTCGCCTAATGAGAAACGATTATGTCGAAAAGTGATTGACTTGACTTATAAAGTAGCTGTTAAAAACAAGCAGTTAAAAATTTTAAGAGATAAGACACGGTACCTCCAAAAAAGAATAGCTTCATTGAATACTGTTATAAATGAACTGCAGAATAAAAAACTAACTGACTCTAATGATGCAGATTTACAAAGTAAGATCGTGGTTACTAGCAAGAAATTAGTCAAACGACAAATATCGAAAACGACAAAACATAAATTCACTCAGAATTAATGGACTTCTTCTTCGAACAGATTTCAATCCTGAACCTGAAGTGCATCTGCCGTAACAACTTGACTTCAACATTAGATGAGAAACGAGAAGTTTGAGAGAGCAAGAAAATCCATGTCTGGATGAATTAATTCACGCTCTTGAAAGAGTTATCCTGACTAAGTTATCTGAAAAAGCAGTAGAGTCATTGCTGGTTTTGGGTCAAGTACCTCAATAAATAAAATTAAAGGTAAAAACTTGGTGTCTTTGGTGTCTCTAGTAGGATTCCCGTATGTTATCGAGTTCACTAATAGCTTACAGATAATGGTGGTTTAATTTATCCATCACCAACTGTGGTTAAAATTTACAGTCGCAGTGAAAAAATCATAAGAGCCTATTTAGATCAGATGCCCAAGAATCAATTCCATAAAACGAATATTTTTGTTCATAAGAAATTAAGTAGTTTAATTGGTGAAGAATTGTTTTCAAACATTAATTCTCCTCAATTTCGCTCCAATATGACAAATCATGTAGTTCATTTCGCGATGTCATGCAAAAATACATTTCAACAAGATTAAGCTTCCTTACCAAGACAGCACAGCAAAAACCTACAATAAGAAGGATTTATACTAAATTGTTACATTTTAAAAATATCTGTATCTGGCCTCGAATTAGCCAATCACGGCGTTGCGACCCCGCCTCGTCTTACCTCAGCTAGTCGCCAGAATGCATTCAATACAGAGAAATCAAACATTAGGCGTCTATGGGCTGTGTGGTCGTTGCTATAAACATTGTCGAAATTGTGATCAATATGATTTATCCATTTTGTCCAATTATCAGTTAAAATCCATAATTCATAAATGTATGTATTAACATTTATTTGCATTTGATTGCAATATTATTTACTTAATTTTAGTTGTTATTATTACAATTATCTCATTTCTTGTGTTGATTTTATTTTACGTATAATTAAAAAGAAAATTAAAGAAATATATTATTATATGAAAACCCAACATTTATTTATTGTAATGACGTATTCCACCTATTTAGGAAGAATTGAAATGGCTTCAATCCGCTTGGGCTTACTAACCTACTAAGCGTTATTATAGAATAATAATTCTTCGCTTCGTGAGATTTATAAAGCTTATTGTGACCTACAACCTTAATTTGCCTACGATTTTACACATAGAAAATAATAATTCAGATGTCTGTTGTACGCTTTTCAAATAAACACTTAAAATTTTAAATCTTTAACGTATATTGACATCTATATTCTATAGAATACCTACAATAATTGCCGCGCAACGTATATAGTACAAGATCCCTGGTACACTTTTCATAATTTATTACTAACAAGCTGATTTTTCGTTAGATAATTATCTCGATAATTAACAAAGAAAAATTCGGTTAGTAATAAATTTTTAAAATTCATGAAATCAACATATTTTATCCTTGCTACCCCTTGTCAGCTACCATTTACCAACGTTACTGTAAGGAAAAAAGTTGGGCGTCTAGTCAAAAGGAAGCTACTCACAGAAAAATCAGCTTGTTAGTAATAAGTTAAGAAAAGTGTACCAGCGATCTTGTACTATATACGTTAGGCGGCAATTATTGTAGGTATTCTATAGAATATAGATGTCAAAGTAAGATAATAAAGGATATATAGGTACTCTGTGGTAGAGCCTTGTGCAAGCACGTCTGGGTAGGTACCATCCACTCATCAGATATTCTAACGCAAGACAGCAGTATTTTGTATAATTTTGTTCCGTTTTGAAGGGTGAGTGAGCTAGTGTAATTATAGGAACAAGGGACATTAAATCTTAGTTCCCTAGGTTCGTGGCGCATTGGCGATGTAAGCGATGGTTAACATTTCTTACAATGACAATGTCTATGAGCGTTGACGACCACTTACTGTCAGATGGCCATATGGGCCACCTCGTCTGCCTACCTATACAATAAAAAAGACCACGAAACTTAGTGTAATTTTAGTAGGTATACAAGTGGTTCCTTCTACTGAATCCAGTATAAAGTTTTTTTTTAACAATATATTCACAAAATTTATTCATCATGGTTTCATCATGATTATTCATCAAGTAAACTTCCTGTTGTCTTTTCATATAAGATATTCGAGGGAACAAAACAAAGCATTCTCTAACTGTACAACTTCTGTTGTTTCAAGTATTTTTTAGTAAAACAATGTTTTAACAAAACAATGTAACAATTCCTTAATATGTTTTTGTATTAAACGAAAATTTGGCAAATGTTTATAATAAGGAATGAACTAAAATACATGCGTAGAATATTATTAATATTTATTATTTTTCAATGTTTACATTTTATTTTGCGCTAATATAGTACGTTGTTAAGCATTGAGTCTAGGATTATAGTTGTAAAGCTGATCTTGGGATGAAAAATTCCATTAATGCTTCTTTGAAGATCTGAAATTATAGAAATAGCTTTTCAATAATCATAATCAATTATTAACAGAGTTAACTAAATTTATTCTTAGTATAAATTCTAACAATGAATTTATTAATTGACCGAATAATCAAATATCTTTCAATTATTGTGACGAAAATAAAAGAAATCGTTGAATTGTTTACAAAGTAATTAAGAATCAACGTTAAGATTTTTAATCGACTAATAAAAAAAATATTATGTAGTTTACTTGAATTTTGGTGAGAAACGACGTCTTCTGGTCTCGTTGGTTTCGAAGGACAGGTCAGCGGTTTTCTCCTGTAAGTAAATTGAAATGGGTTATAAGAAATGTTAGAAGTAATAAATGTACCGTAAAGCTATAGGACCAATTAACTTCTACTACCTCTTTAATAAATAATTATTTTCTTCTTTCGATAATTACTTTGGTGAGGAAATTCGTATAACTATGACATGATTATAATTAGCAAGACAGTGTTTTACAAGAGAACAACACACAATTGTAATCGTACATTAAACATTAGGTAAGCATAAATATTTTTCACTTTCTATAACTGCAATAGGAATATTATACCTCAACAGCTTCTTGAGTAAGATCGCCTTTAGGGGGGCCGTACTCAGCGAAGCCAGGGGGACCGTATTCCAGGAAACCTTCCGGAGCTTGCTCAATTGAACTAGAATAAAAAAAGGTTATGTAAAGTATTTTCAATTAATACGATTAAGGGACAACTATTAAAGAACATTTTTAGAAGATATCATTTGGAATTAAAATAATGGCGAAAATATAAATTGTCATACCCGGTACTTTGAACAGCAGTTACGTCGCTAACTGCTTGATTTTCTTCCGCCTGTAACATTATTATCGTTATTAATGAAATGTAAATTGAAATTACTTCAGAATTTGTAAAAAAAACCAATGATTAGAGCCATACTTGTGCTTTGATTTCATTTTCAAGACTAGCGATAATATCGGGGATGTTCTGAGCCTGTTGAAGAGTTACTCCAGTAATGAGAGTCGATGATGAATCTGAATTTTCAACTGCTTCAGTTTCGGTTTTTTCAGTAACATCAGACTGAGATTCAGTGACGGATTGAACGGATTCTTGTTGGTTCACTGATTCTTGGGAAACTTGCTCGGAGATGATTTCTACAACTTTCGACACTTCTACGTTGGATGAAGTTGATTCTTGGGAGGATTGTTGGTTGGTTACTTCAGTCTTCTGGCTACTCTCTTGAGTGATAACATTCTCAACAGTACCTTCGGACGATACAATATTTTCGAACTGTGATATTTCAACGTTAGTGTTTGTTGTTTCGACACCATTTGCAAGAGTTGTTTGAGAAGTTTCGACAATCCTTTCAACTTCTACAATTGGTAGATTGACTAATGTAGTCTTCTCTTCAAGGAGGACTGATTCTGTGGTACCTTCAGATTGTTCAGATTTAGCTGAAAGTAATAAGACAATATGTTAATGATTATTCTAAAATGTTGTTTTATTTTCGAAATGTTTGATATTAATTTGTATTAAATATTCACCTTCAGCGCTTTCCGTGATGGTTTCTACTTCGGCCTCTACGGTTTCTTTAGTCTCATAATTAAATAGAGGTATAATGCCAAAAGTTTGTTCGGTGGCTACATCGGGCAGTCCTTGGTTGATCAAATTCTGAGAAACCTCTTGAACTTTCGGTGGTCCGTATTCACGGAGGAAATCAGAGCCCGATGCTTCAGAGCCAGCGAGAATCACGTCTTTAAGAGGATTTTCGGAGGGTTTCTGAAACAGATATTTAATTTAAAAACTTAGCCACTTATTCCGTATCACGAACGTATAATCTATAATTATACTCACTTACTCACTACAGTTACCAAACGCTTAACTTACTCATGATATAATGTCAGTATGATCAAAACATAATGTCTTGATAGAAATTTATTTGTCGTTTAGTATTAAATCGATAAACAAGTTTAGTATTCGTGCTACCTGAAGGCTTCGTAAAATTTAAAAATTAAGAATTAATTGTACCACTTCTGAAGGAAGAAAGAAGGCTGGTCCGTCTGGCCTCCATCCACTCGGCAGGTAAGGTCCGGATCCCTTGCCAGATGCTGAGGCCACTGCGAGAATAACTAAAGCCAAAACCTGCAAAACAAATAGATAATGAAGCACATTAACTTACTGAAGTTAAATATATATACGTTTTAATCCAATCTCTTATTGATTTGACTTCTGTTAATGTACAAGCTTTAGAAGCTTCTTTGCTTGATGGAATAAGCTCTAAAACATATCTTTAAAAGAAGAAAGCCTTTGCTAAGTTCTTTACTACAGCTATCAAAATGCTTTAGATTGAGTCACATTTCCAAAATAATTTGATTAAAATTCTTTTATATGACATCATTTCTCTAACAATTAAATTGATGATTTTATTAAACTGACTGCGCCTTGGTAAGGCGTAACGTAGCGTTATATACATACATAATATATAGTCTGAGCCGACATGGCCCAGTGGTATGAATGCGTGAATCTTAACCGATGATCGTGAGTTCAAACCCGGCCAAGCACCACTGAATTGAATGTTCTTAAGTTTGTAAATAATTCATCTCGTGCTTAAAGGTGAAGGAAAACATCGTCAGGAAACCTGCATGTGTCAAATTTCACTGAAATTCTGTCACATGCGTATTCCACCAAACCGTATTGGAGTAGCGTAGTGGAACAACCTTCTCATCAAAAAGAGAAGAAGAGGTTTTAGCCCAGCTGTGGGACATTTACAGGCTGTTACTGTGTATATAGTCTAACTTCTTTCAATAAATATACTAAGTATATAATGCAAAGATAAATTTACATTAGTATATCCTGAAATTATGAAGTTGCAGCAAACAAATAATTGAGCTATATATAGCTTAAGAGCTTGGTGGTAGAGCTTTGTGCAAGCTCGTCTGGGTAGGTACCACCCACTCATCAGATATTCTACCGCAAAACAGCAGTACTTGTTATTGCTGTGTTCCGGTTTGAAGGGTGAGTGAGCCAGTGTAATTACAGGCACAATGGACATAACATCTTAGTTCCCAAGGATGGTGGCGCATTGGCGATGTAAGAGATGGTTAACAGCTTTTACAACGCCAATGTCTATGGGCGTTGGTGACCACTTACCATCAGGTGGCCCATATGCTCGTCCGCCTTCCTATGCAATAAAAAAAAATATATATTAAAACAAATTACCTTCATTTTGATGAGATATTGAGATCTTCGAAAGTGAGAAGTGAATGATGCCTCCTTCTGATCGAGGCATGTTTTATACTAAAAATTTGACGTTGATAAAAAAAAAATCAAACAAACCGAGGCTTATGGCAAATATTTGTAATATAATTATTTGATTGTCTTTGCAGTGGACGCGAATTAGAGCGACGGCCAAGGTTGAATTTGAAAACGCACGTTTCATCTGGACCTTACGCCTAACTAATTAAAATAATATCATTATAAATTTATATACTTGTATCATATAAAAAATATACAATCCCTTATGTAATCGTGAAGCTAAGGTAATTATTAAAAATTGGCTACTAGGACAAGATTATTAACAAACTGAACTGTTGTTGCTATAACATCTTGTGAAACAAAATACACACCCACACACAAACATACACATACATACACACCCCACACAAATCTTCTGACACTTCATTCTAGTATACAGTAAGAAATGTTCATTTAATTTTTTTTATTTACCTAGAACGATATGTCACTTAAATATGAGAGAGGACAATGATTTCTGGAATACAGGTCTTTGAGCCTAGCTCAGAAATCAGGGACTTCATTATAATTTGTTACTTTTTATGTGAATAAAGATTATTAATATTATTATATATAACAAATACTTGTAAGACGTATATATAAAAACATCTTAGGTTGTATACATACGAGTATGATGGAATCCAGAATTGAAAAATTCGTATTTATTACATTAATTAAAAAGTTGAGCAATAATTTTTGTGGTGAGTTCAGTGTATCAATCGCTTACATCACCAATGCGCCACCAAACTTGTGAACTAAGATATTATGTACCATGAGCCTGTTACACTGGCTCACTCACCCTTCAAACCTCCGATCTATTTAATATAAATTAGTTATTTACAGCTTCATTCGTAACGGTCGTGTCGTAAACTTATATACAATTAAATGTTTAAAGACATGACAAAGTGCTTTAATATGTCTCGTATTGTATGTTGTATCGTTTTGTGTATCAACGGCTCAAACTCGGGCGAGCACTAGTGAGTATTCAATTTATATTTCAGGTTTTTTTTTTAAATACAATGATCCTGTTCGCTTTGCGACCTACAGTGTTTTTTTTTAATTGGACCAGCCTTAGGAGTATTTACATTTACTATGTTACCATATAGTGCATTTCTAACTATTAATAAATCACTCCTTATTTCTTAGATGTAAGTAGTTATATTTGTAAAATAAATATGTCATATTAAAATATAGGTATGTATTATGAGATCAAGGATGATAAATTATTATATTCTTAGAACACTCATATATAAAACAAGATCACGTAATAATAGATCAGTGTGTGCAAATATTGGTTAATTTAATGGCGTGTGAGTTCTATTTGATATCGCTAATGACTTACACAATACGTTTGATCATAGTTAGGACCAAGGACTTTGGGGACCTTGTTAATTATATCTTTTTATTAATTATTTTTGTATTTAACTAGTTAGTGACTGCCTCGTTGGTCTAGTGGCTTGATATAAGGCCGTAGACTCGATGGTCCTGGGTTCAATTCCCAGGTCGGGCCAATAAATAGTTATTGGGGTTTTCCGTCAGAAAATTCTCAGTAGCAGCCCGGAGTCTGGAAGTTGGAAGTGTGTACACTCCCGTGCCTCGGAAAGCACGTTAAGCCGTTGGTCCTGCGCCTGAACTCTTTCCGGTCGTGTCGGATTGCCGTCCCATCGGATTATGAGAGCTAAGGAAAAGAGAGTGCACCTGTGTCTGCGCACACACTTGTGCACTATAATATTTCCTGCGTAGTTGGCTAATCTCTCTTGAGATTGGCCGCCGTGGCCGAAATCGGTCTGGAGGACCTTAACTAGCCAATCGTCTCGGCTTTACACGGATAGGAAGAGAAATATATTATATTTTGGATAAGATTTGCGTAAAATCCGTTTATAGTTATCACAAAAAGTGAGAGAAAGAAAAAATTACACGATAAAAATCGGAATACGTACAGACTTCAATGAGAGCGCTTATTGGAAGCCTGAATGTGCTAATCTGTACAGTAAAGGCCCACATTAATTTTTAAAACAGTTTCGAATTTCGAAATATCTAAAAATATTTACCAATCATTAAAAACCATTTTAATTCTACGAACATTGTAAGAAATGAGCACTAAATGTTACAATAAGCTCTATTAAGAAAGTAAGACAAAGAAATAAGAGATAAACATTTAATTATTATTATTCATTATATAAGTACATCAAAATCATATATATTAATTACATAAATTAATCCTAATAAAATTTAATATGACATTAAAAGGATTTGTAAAAGAAATATAAGGCAGAGTTGTAGTCAATAGTGCGACTCGTGGTCAACATGGCCGCCATTCTTGAAGCCGTTTCCATGGTTACGGCTGTTAGCGTTCGAATCGTAGCCGTTGGAACGGGCGAGGTCTTCGGTGTCTTGGTATGAGACTTGAGGCTTGAAGCCGCGTTCATCAGCTTCGTAACTGACTGTCTGTAACAATCATTGTAAATTACATTTTTTTTAAATAATAGTCAGAACCGTATAATGGCCCCGATGCCCTGGTGCACCGCACCGCTTTGCCACCGTGCGTAATCTACATTACCTGTTTCCTACCATCAGGCAGGACCACGTGGTACTGTCCTTGTGCCTTCTCCTCCAGCCTTTCCTCATGGTGTCCGAAGTCAGTTCCTTCATTAAAATCGCTGACCATGTAACCGAAATTGTAGTTCGCTGGTTCCTGTGCACAGAATTTAGTATAAGTACTATTTACTTTATTTATTATACAAATTTATTATTATTCTATTCAAATTTAAAAATTTAATCCTTATATTTAAAACGAGTTTTATATGATTGTTTAATATTATTAAAAAAAAAAGAAAGTGCTTATGCTACCTTCTGTGCTTAAAAAAATTAAATATGTTACGTGTAAATTTGGCTTTAAAAGACCCTAAATGATAAAATATGTTTTAATTAAAAGACAGTTAATAAACTCTTAATATGAGTGAATCTGTGTAATTTTCATCTTTAGTCTTTTAATTAGATAATGATAAGCTTATTAAAAAATTAAGGCGCATTTATTAAACTCTTTGATAAGCTCAATTTAAAAAGCCGTTATAATTAAAGTTTTAAGCTATTCTTAATTTTTATTCATACATGTTTAATTCTTAATGTAAATGTTTAATTAAGTTTAATTAATAAATTATAATTTTATTAAATTTTAAAACCAATTAATTATCATAGACCGCCAGCGTATAACTATCAACGGCAAATATTTAATCTGTTAAATATTATTAGACTGTAAGAACTAAAAAAAAAACGATATTAACTAAATATGAATCTTGACTTAGGTATAGTAATATATGATTGAGATTAATAGATTTCGACACCGATTTCGTAGGAGGTGTTCATCATATCCAGTTTACCGTAACTGGTCGCTAGATAGCGCCACATCATGTCAAATAATATACATATATGAATCGGACAGGGCAAAATCTTCCGGATTTAGTTGATAAGAGCGAACCTTTTGTTACTTACCGATTTCGCATCAATGGCGTTTCTGGCAAAAGGTGAATTCTCATCGTAGCCCTGTGAGTGAGTGAGTCTGGCTTGCGCATTTTGGTCTTGGAGACTGCTTCTGTAATAAATAAATATCGGGTAATTTTAGCATGTTAAGGAGAAACTTTTTTGACAAAATAAGAATTAGAAACTAGGTTTGAACATGCAATGTAATAAAAATAGTCCCCGGCGCAATGAATTGATCAATTAGACTTTGTATGTAGTGTTTATGAAGCATTTGTTTAATAGCAGACTGAAGCCAGCTCAGTCCAAGACTCTTGTGCGTTTATGATGTATACAATTGAAGCACTAAGATATTATGTTTTCTTCTTTTATATATATTATTGATTTTCATATCTGGTAATATAATTGCATATGATTATAATTGGTATACCTGACAAATCCATTTCCGCTTTGACCGAAACCCTGATCACGTGACCTAGCTGCGATCACCTGGGGAACTCCCGTGAATCCACCCGCTGGTTGGGGTCCTTGGGGATATCCGTTGTTACGATTGGCTGGCGAGGGCGGCAGGTAGCTGTATTTTATGCATAAAAACGTAGTTTAGAAATTAATAAGCAATAACGGCACATGGCGCTTTAGAATATATCGACAATTTCGGGCAAACATTTAAGACTAAGGTTATAAATTTATAATCAATTTAATCAAATAGCTTAGCCAATTATTAATTTGAAATCATGTGTTTAAGAAAACTTTGATTAACAAGGCGTATTAATCGAAAAGTATTATATAGATGATAAGAAAGTATGGAGTATTGGTTGATAATAATTCAATTGTATTTAATGGAAGTTACATAGATAATGTAACTTGAAAACAAGTAATTAGTGTTTCGCTAGTTCTTCTTGGTACAATTTACATTGCGAACCGAAAGGTTTTATTAATTTAATATTCTAAATAATGACAGTGCTCACAAGAGCCATCTTGAATAATGTAAGTATATTTTGATTACGACAAACTAATTAAGACTGCTTACTTTTAAAATAGATATGATAAAAAAGCTGACAGATGTTAGAGCCAATTCTGTTTTTTTTTATGTTATAGGTAGATGGTCGAGAAAATACTACCTGATGTTAAGTGGTCATCACCATAGACATAGGCGATGTGAGAATTATTGACTATTTCTCACATTGCCCATGTGTTAGTTACACGGGCACACTCATCCTTCAAACTTGACCGCAACAAATCATCATAAAAATGTAATGGGGTTAATTACCTTTTAGAAAGAGGAGGTTCGGCTACCACGAAAGCAGCTACAGCAACAACGAAAAATATCGACTGAAACGTAAAAAATAAAATAATTTAATACCTTGTTACAGTTTTCTATTATTAGGATTGGCATTTGGAATTACGGTTCAAAAGACAATGCAGCACTCTTGCCATCATTCAAAGCGGTCATGATCATAGTACTTATTTTTATTACGCTATAAAAAGCTTTGATATAGGGTTAATGATTCTGTTATAAAACTTTATTACATAAAAAAGAATAATATGTCATTATATAATTCATTATATTATATGTATTGTTATGTATAATTTCTATATAGTATAATATAGATCGTAATTAAAAGTAACTATTGAGTTGTAAGCGTTGTGAAGCAACTGTTTTGTTTAAACACTCATTACTCTCGTTCTTTTATTATTCATTTGCCATTCAAAAGAAAAATACACAAGATAGTTTAACCAATCACTCGCTAAACAACATTTATAAATAAGGCCGTAAGGTTTTTCTCGATATCCCTTTATATTACGTAACGGTTGCAGCTTTACTTAATTTAAGCTTTTTAATAGAACTTAAGCGCAAACTTAAGAGCATTCACCTTATTTATGAATAAATATAAATTTTAATATTAATTTATAGTCTAAGAACCACTTTTGAGATTAAATTCTATTAGTCTATAATATAATAATGTTTTAGATTCTGCAAGAAACTCTACAATTAAGTACTCTTAATAATTATAATTTAAATAATAATTAATGTTAAAACTCACCATCATCTTAAAGCGAGATAAGATCAGACCAAGAGATGAAACAAGTGCCAATGCGAATGATACACTTGTCCCACTTCAAAACGCTTTTATAGTTACCTCGTAATGATAGTAGGGGATGAAAAATTACTGCTCATTAACGACATAATAGAGAAGCTTTCAAGGCGAGCTATTGGAACAGAGAATGAATGGAGTTGTTGCTTATTGATAATGAGTATTTTTATTAGTTACAGTAAGTTAACCACTTTTAGGAGGCTTAGATTTTATATCACTACGCTGCTTCAATAAGGGTTCATACATATATACCGCGAATGAGAGTCCATATACTTAATTTGCAGATTTTCAATTGAGAAATGCGTCGTCATAATTATAGGTAAAGTTGTAAATATATAGTCGGAATGGACATTAAAATTAACAAAATATACAAATTTTTTTTTGTTATTCCTGTTTGTGTTATTGTCACTAGGTATATATCTTTTGTATTGTTTATTATAATTTTCCACTATTTACGTGTTAATTTAACAAATGATAATAGAGTGAAACCATAGACAATTTAGTACTTTTTAATGATTCGACATATTCCTAACTCTATTGTACTTTTTTCAATTGTTTTCGAAAAAAAACAGTGTTATAAGGTTAGAATAAAATGACTTGACAATTTATCTAAGCTATCTTTAACAAGCAGGCCTTGAATTTAAAAAAAAATTTTGCAGTAATATTATTTATTAAGACAACTCTACAGCTCTCACTGTCCTCGTCACACCCCGCGCATGTGTTGACATGTCGTGCGACGGATCACGGAATCTTATCCTATTTTTGTAAAGCTAAGGTCACATAAGAGATTATCCAATGAAACAATTCGATTACGTGATAATATGGATTAGCTTTAGTGAACAATTATATATTTCTTTTTTTTTAATTTCAACGATAAAATCTGAATACTAACTAACTATGTAAAGAGGCAGACATGCTGTTAATCAAGCAATCTTACCAACTGCCTTTATCATACGGAATTGTAATATAACTGTTAATGTCCACTTCTGGGCTATGGTCTCTTATCCCATTTGAAGATAAGGTTTAGAGCTCCCACAATGCTGCTACAATGCGGGTTTCTGTGAAATTACATGCATTTTCCTTCACCGTCAAACACGAGATTAATTATAATCTATCAGAAATAAATCAATCAATCATCCAATTCAGTGGTGCTTGCCCGAGTTTGAACACACGACCATCGGTTAAAATTCACGCGTTCTTACCACTGGGCCGTCTCGGTATTAGTATTTATTGTAAATCAAAGCCACGTCGACATGTCTCTCTACATGTATGTACACATGATCGCGCCAATCGTAGAAACTCCTTATGATTGATGTATTGATTTTCATTCGGTTTTTAATAGATTAGTATTTCTTTTATGTTCTTAAAGACACATTAATTTTATACGCACAGCATAATGTTTATGTTATAGACATCAGATATATACATTTTTTAATTTTTTCAAATGCAGAGACCCTAGCCAAGTTGATATTCTACAATTGTAAACGCTAATAGAAAACTAAAAATTGTATGACCACGTGACTTATCGTTGAGAGATGTCATTCTCATACATTAGTTTAGTTTTCTATTAGCGTTTACGATTGTAGAATATCAACTTGGCAAGGGCCTCTGACCACAGATTTTAAATTAAAAGGATATTAATAATAGATTAAAAAAGTTTCAAAGAGCGTTCATTTTATTATTAAAAAATTAAAGACTAGTGTTAACATCCAAGTAGTCGATCGCGACTAAAGATCGCATTCAAAATTGAGAAAATATTTCAGGTGCTTAATCAGTGCTTATATAATTAGTCACTACTTGTGCAAATCTACTAACAAACTGTTTCATTACAAATTTGATCACAAAAAAAAACATACAGACGAATTGATAACCTCCTCCTTTTTTTGAAGTCGGTTAATTAATACATATCCTTATGGTTGAAACGGAAAAAGAAACAAGGAACAGGTTTCCCGTACGATATTCTCGCTCTTGTATTTTTTATAACTTTTCTTATAATTATAATAATCATGTTGTATTTTTTTTTATTACATTGGAAGGTGGACGAACGTATGGGCCACCTGATGGTAAGTGGTCACCAACGCCCATAGACAATGGCATTGTAAGAGATGTTAACCGTCGCTTACATCGCCAATGCGCCACCAACCTTGGGAACTAAGATGTTTGTCCCTTGTGCCTGTAATTACACTGGCTCACTCACCCTTCAAACCGGAACACAACAATAGCGAGTACTGCTGTTTTGCGGTAGAATAACTGATGAGTGGGTGGTACCTACCCAGACGAGCTTGAACAAAGCTCTACCACCAAGTAAAATGTATGAATTATTATCATAAGCCAAAAATGTATTTGTTAATTGAAAATTTTTGTTAAAATATATTGTATTGTTCACATTGAACAAATTATAACTAATTCGAAGTTGGCGAATAGGAAGGTGCTAGTTATACATGTATATAGTGTATACTATCGTATACATATATTGTTTGTTATATAAAATGGATTGTTCGAAATAAGTACATAAAATAAAATTTTCTCCAGATTAATTTCGGTTACATTACATATTCTTAACAGAGCAGGGTAAGACATATTATTACAGTGTAGAAGTGTATACGCAAATACATAGTTCAGGCACAGGATCAGTAGCTTTCCGATGCTCGGCAGTGTACACACTTCCAACTACACAGAAAAATAGACTCCGGGCCGACCAGACCTTGCTTTGAACCTAGGACCTCGGGATCTGCGGTCTAATGTCTAGCCACTAGACCAACGTGGTCATATATCATTAAATATAATTTCAACATTATATGTTACTAGCTGTGCCCCGCGGTTTCACCCGCGTATAATTAATAAAAATTAGCCGAGAACCTTCCTCGAAAAAAGGACGATACAATACCATTTTTTTTTCCTGAGGTTAGCCGGATCAAACAAACAAACTCTTCAGCTATATATATTAGTACCTATAGATACGTATCGATCAAATTGAAGATTTGTTTTGTTTAATTTAATTAGATTCCTAAGGCGTTACTTCGCTTTGCGTAACGAAATTCTCGTAGCGACGTTGTATATTATTTGTGGCGAAATACAAGTGCACTATGTATTTCTTAATACTCTCATAAACAGATGCGATGGAATTTCCGAGCTGAGGGTATAGCACATACTCCATAACAGTACAATTATAATATTAACTAAACTACAAACCAAATACATAGATTTGTTTTCTACAGCACTATCTGTCTATTTTGTCAAACAACATTCCAAATAGAAATTCCAAAAAAAAAGAATCCATAACATTATCAATTTGAAAATGTACGCTATGTAACAATGTTTGATTGAGTTATTATTATTAATATTTCTTAATTTAAATTGTATTGTATTTAAAAACGGCATTGTGTTATACTTATAAAAGTTTAGGGGTAAATAGTAAAAAAATGCCTCGTCCTTTTCTTTCGAATGTCAAATCAATGACGACAAAATGGGAGAAAAGTGCTTCAAAGAGGTAGGTTCTAAGCAAAGTTTATAAGTAAGTTTATTATATGCATAAAATAATTAAAAATAAATGTTATTACTTATAATGTTAAATGACTAATTGTTTTTAATTAAAACTTACATAAAAATATATAAGTTTTGTGTAGGTACTGTTAATAATTATAATATTTTTTTTTTATGGCTACACTCAAAGGTTGAAATAATACATATTTTTTAAATAAAAAAAATTTATTAGCGACTACAATATCACACTACAACTAAAGAAAGCTAATTTACTATGAGGTAATTTTTTTTTATACATTTTTAAATTTGCTATAAATAATAAATAAATGAGTATTCTTAAAAATAGTTTTCGTCAAAAGAGTAATACAATGATCAAGGATACATTCAGATGTTAACATTATTTTACAATGTCCGTATAAATTAATACAAATTAATTTTAAAAGTGGCTATTTTACGAAAAAATCACATCTATTTCTATTTGAAATGTCACAAGGTCCAAGACACGTCAAGCGAATTTCGTTTCTTTTCCATTTTAATAAGGTCCATCACCAGAGCGAGCCAGATCAGATGCGTTGTCATCGTACCCAGCCCTGGCTTCTGCTGGCTCAACCGAGATCCTGGGCTTGAAGCCACGTTCATCAGCTTCATATTCAACAGTCTGAAAGAAAACAAAGATGGTATTTTAATTTGTTTAGACCATATAGTCATCGCAATCTTTACCATAGTTTTGTTTTGTTATAAATTTTTTATTACAACTGTTTCACGGCTAAAAATATACCACCATTTTCGCTCGCGTAGCATTAAATTTGATTTTAAATCTTTCATTGTGCGAAGTTAACGTTTAGATATAGTAACAGTTCAATCGGTGGTAGAGCTTTGTGCAAGCTCGTCTGGGTAGGTACCACCCACTCATCAGATATTCTACCGTTTAACAGCAGTACTCGCTAATGTGGTGTTCCGGTTTGAAGGGTGAGTGTGCCAGAGTAATTACAGGCACAAATGACATAACATCTTAGTTGCCAAGGTTGGTGGCACATTGGTGATTTTTTTTTAAAGAAATGTACAATGTCTATGTACGTTGGTGACCACTTAGCATCAGGTGGCCCATATGCTCGTCCGCCTACCTATTCTATATAAAACAAGAGCCCGCGAATGTCCCACTACTGGGCTTAGCAATAACATATAACTTTACATATGAATTGGTATTTTTTGTATTGGTACAACTGACCTGCTTCGTGCCGTCAGGTAGAACTACGAAGTACGATCCCTCAGCTTTGTTGTCTTGCCTCGACTCAGTGTGTCCGAAATCACTTCCAGTTTCGAAGTCACTCACTTTGTAACCGAAGTCGTAGTTAGCTGGTTCCTATAGAATTAAACACCATTATACATGGGAGCTTTTAGTCGAAATGGGTTAAGATGGAATCAAAAATTACTGAACCAATAGAGACTGCTCAGATTTAAACATAGTGTAATATTAAAAAGTATACTTTAAGTTTTGTTTCACTACAAAGTTGCCTACTGTATGCTTATGAGTTTTCTCCCTATTACGCCCAAACTTTGCTTTTATCAGAATGGAGATTTTGGCCTTGTTTATGAGCACATTCAAAGTAATAATATCGTACTTGAAATATTTAATGGAATAACCAAAGGCTCTAAATAAGTGAGCATAATAGTTTAAATTTTCTATTGTAAATAGTTCAGTTTACTTGGTTTAATAATTCGTCGAGAGCATTCCTGGCATAATTGTACCCTTGCTCAGATACCGCGTTGTATTGTTCAGGTACTCCATAGTTATCAGATGGCATTGAATCTCTGGCAGCTGCAGTGTCGTATTTGGAAGATGGGACTGACCTGCATTTAGCAATAAGAAATGGCAAAATTCAAATTATAAAAAGTTTACGTAAAGGTTCTGTCGTCATAGGTCTGCCCACTATGATGAGTCATACTATGACCGTGCTATGAACGTATGAGGATCGGAAAGCTATACAATACGCTCTACTATGCCCACTACATATATATATATATATATATATATATATATGCGCGTGTCGATTACATACATACCTTCAAAATTTCAAATATTCTCACCGAAAATTACTGAAAGTCTTTGCATGGCACGCGACGGTGCTGGTCGGTGACGGTACGGTCTAGTCAGCATAGTCTAATACTTTCTAGTGCAAAGAATGTTTTTTTGTCGGACACGTTCCTATTACGGTCATAGTATGCAATGTTGTAGTGGGCAGAGCCCTTAATGCCTACAATTTGTTTGTGAAAAGTAAACCTCATATAAATATGGTATTAAATACAATAATTTAAATGACAATCTAAAAATATAGTCACCTAGCTGTATCATAAGAAGAGGCGAAAGCGTTTGTATTGAGATTATTTCTGGCTTCAGGCGCTCCATATTCAGCTGACAGACTCCTTTCATTTGGCACACCATAACTTTGCGAGATCGTCCTTGAGCTTGGAAGGTAAGATTGGGAAATAGACTTTGAGGTTGGGGAATAAGAGTCAATATTTCTTGCGCTTGGTGCTCCATATTGAGAAGAAATTGAACGCGATGTACCAAATGTATGGGGTGAAGTTCTTGAAGTAGATGAAGATTGGAAATTCCTTGACACAATTGAATGTTTACTTTGCCCGGCTGAAGGGAAAGAGTTAACTTTAGAAAATGAATTAAAGTTTTGTATTTTTCTTGAGCTGGGTTGTCCATATTTTTGAGCAGGAGATTGTTCAAAACCTCTTTGGGATGGCACGCCATATTCCTCGGAAGGAGTGGAACGAAACTCGGGTTGTTCGTAAGAGTTTGAAGGAGATCTTTGGAGAGGGGTTCCATATGAGTCTGAAGGAAAATCTCCTATGGTTTTATAGTCAAGGGTATCGGATCTCAATTGCGGTGCACCATATTCTTGAGAAAGTCGCGCACTTGGGAGATTTCTGTCTTGAGAGCGACCAGATGGAGTCCCATATTCCGTGGAAATTGCATTACGAGCAAGAGGAGCCCCATATTGTTGAGACAAGCTGCGTGAATTGGGAACTCCGTATTCTTGGGAAGGACCAGACCTTAAGCTAGGAGGGCCGTATTCTTGAGAAAGTCCTGATCTAAGATTTGGGGCACCATATTCTTGAGATGGGCTTGTTCGAGTTGGTGGACCATATTCTTGTGATAAGCTTCTAGAAGATGGGATATACGACGAGATCGGTTGAGATCTGGCTTGGCTAGAGCCAAACTCTGGCACTCCATATTCTTGGGAAAGGGAATGTTTGATATCACTAGCAGGGTTGTAGCTGGATCGAGATGGTGCATAGCCTTTCCTAGAAAATCAATATCATATTATTATATATTATCTTAGGCGTTGCATCTAACATTTTCATTGTGGTAGACTTACCCAACTGGTGGTTCAGCCAAAGCATAAGCAAGTATGGTGATAAATACGAACACCTGAAATAAATATCAGAATTAGCAAAATATTTATCTTCGAATGAAGATCTAATAAATAGAACAATGAACACACGATGTGTTCGATCAGATGGACTGGTGACTTGAAGGAGACGAAAGCAACCTGCTAGATACAGAAAGGATGGGTCGAAGCAGTGTTAAGTTGACTAGGCCCATGTCTAGTAGACCTTTAAAAAGTTGATGTATGGCCATTAACACAATACCCAGCTTATTTATTGCTTAAAGCAGTTTGACATATTTTCACATGATTCCAAAACTTACGATCCTTAGGAACTTGGACTGTTCTAGGTACTTAATGTTTGATCAATAAATAAGACTAATTATTAATTGTATTATTGTTTTTTTGTAATTTAGGATTATATAAAAAAATGTAATTATTTGATTTTACTTTTATGTAATTTTACTAATAAACGTTATTGGATAACAATAATATAAATGACTACTGATTGATGAATGATTAATAAAATTGACTACTCACCCTCATTTTCATTTAATGTCGAAATAAACCTGCAATCATAAAATATAAATAAAGATTAAATAAAATTTAGATTAATAAGAAATACAATTACAAATTCTTAGTACTACAATAGTAACAGCCTGTGAATGCTGAGCTAAGGCCTCGTCTCTTTTTGAGGAGATGGAACCTTCTCCACTACAATAGTAACCTACCCTTTTTGAGTTAGTAACCAATGTGCAAGCGATACTCGAATGATATTACCCCATGCTCATCCCACTATATATACAAGATCCAATTCAACAGTACCATCTCTTTGACAAACTTAGAGAGACATGCAATAAAACATTTGCTAAACGAATTCAACCTTTATTACATTACATTAAAGTCTAAATAGATTACAAATTTGTTGTTATTTACATTGATTTGATTGTGTTAAAACCTTCATATGTCGACACTGACTGAACCAGATGTGCTATTGTTCGAATAAATCGATAGTTTGAGTATAATACGACATTAGTATTGCGTGCTTATGTGTTCACGATTATCGCTTTGCGGCTTTGCTCTTGATCTTAATAAGTGTATACTAAAAAGTATTTATATATTTTCGACGACATATTAATTATTAAGACTATTTTAATCGATAGAGATAGCAAACAAAAACGTTGATTAGTTAAAAAGGGATAGTGAATGAAAATACTTCTGATATCCATAAAATTGAATTAGGATTGATATTTTATATATTCGTTATGTAAATATATGTATCTGTGTTTCTGAGCAGGTGATTGTCTACTTTAGGGAGTAGGTTTGGAGCTTATTTCAGCTCGCTGTTTGAAGAGAAATGGTAGTAGTGACACATGTGGTACAATTTAGGCGTTTGGACACGACGAGATCGATAAATAAAAATTACAATTAATTGAGCTTTAGAATTAATTATTTATTTTTCGTATTCGAACTGACGATCTCCTGTTAAGATTCAAATGTTCAACCACTGCGTCATCGTACATTATAAATAAACCTGGAGGGCCACTTCATTTTTCGCCCAGAGAATCAGAATTGCGATTGAAAGGGGAAATGCTGCTAGCATTATTGCCACCATTCCACGCGGTCACGTTCACATTTGTTTGCTATTTACTTAGTGATCGTATAAATCTTTTTTTATGTTTTAGGTATGTGGACGAGCTTATGGGCCACCTGAAATGGTCACCAACGCCCATAGACAGTTTTTTATACATTTCTTTAAAAAAATAAAACATCGCCAAGGCACCACAAACCTTGGAAACTAGGATTATGTCCCTTGTGGCTGTAATTACACTCGCTCACTCACCCTTCAAACTGGACCATAACAATAGCAAGTACTGCTGTTTTGCGGTAGAATATCTGATGAGTGGGTGGTATCTACCCAGACGAGCTTGCACAAAGCTCTACCACCGAGTAAATATCAAACAAAAGTAATAATATGCTTCATTACCAAATCTATTTATTTAATTATTAAAGTATGTATTTGTTTCACCTCCCGGCTAAAATACAGTATGTAGCAATGAACCCCAAAAAAGGACAAAGTCTACTTCTTTCTCTCCCTTCTTTCAAGCATGCACTTTCCCAAAAACACATCGATTAAGAGCAAGGTCATGTCCGGTATCATAAAATTTGGATTGTCACGAAGTAAAGTAAATTGTTTTAAATATAGACGTGAGCATCGAGTATATAATATTAGCTGTGCCAATTAATCAATTTAAATCATTTGTTAATAAAAAACTTTAATTTATAAGGAGTTTTAGATAATAAAAGATAGTTTAGATTATAGTTGATAAAAAAGTGTGAGTTGGTATATCCAAGGATAAATAAAAATTTAATTATATTTTGTTGGTCTAGTGCCGTGATTCCCAAAGTGGTCTAGGTGGACCCCAGGGGTCCACGGGAGAGTCGATAGTCGGGGGTCCACGTTGGCTTGCTTGACAAAATTATAATAGTTAAGTACTAAAACGTTGAAAAAAAGGACTGCGACTCAAAGAACGGAATGGAATTACTTCAAACAAATTTATAGTTACAGCGAATTTTCATATTTTTGTTGGAATATGGTAGAAAATAGACATGTAGCTAGAAGGGGTCCACCACTTACATTTTGAGTGTTCTATGACAAAAAAAAAGTTTGGTAACCTTCGGTCAAGTGGCTACATGTTAGGCCGCAGACTCGGAAGTCCTGCGTTCAAATCCTAGGTCCGGCCAATTGTGTCAGAAAGCCGTCCCATTGGGTTATTCAACATTCATAAAGTATCGCGTATGTTTGAAAAAACTGAAATAAATGTATTATAAAAAAAAATTAAGAAAAGTTATTGGTCTATGCTTTTATCATTTAACATTGACAACGCCAAGCAACAACACTAACGCAAAACATCAAAATACAAATATTTGCTAACCGTTAATCATCAGGCGTTATATTTTTAAATGACGTTTCGCACTATATTATGCATTAATTACTTGTCAACTGCATCTTGTAATGTAAACATCATAGTAAACTGTAAAAGACTATTTATTTAAACAGTTTCTTTGAAATTAATAAAATTTCATTGAATGAAAATGTGTTCGAAGATACAAATATAATAAAGAAAGAAAAACAAAAATTAGTAAAGTATTTAACAACACTATTTTGAAGATGGACTCGCAGACATAAAGAGATCTTTTTATTTATGCTTTCAGATTATGAGGTCCCATGTTATATACAAATATATTTCCGACGAGGTCCGGTATTTATCTTATAATATGGTCTAGTAGTGCCTAGCTTATAAAGTTTCAATTTCCTGTCTTTTTAAATATTCTTTTTTTTTTTATTTTCACTTTTATTTGTATCTGACTTGTTTTGTTTTTGTTTTTTTTTTCTCTTGAGTGTGCAATAAAGATATTTATTATTATTATTATTATTATTACTCGAGTCGAGATAATCAAGGTATTATTTTTACAAGAAATAAAATTTGGTGCTCAAGAGAATAATAAAGGATAATTTTATGACTTAATTTTGCATAAGAAATTTATAATACACGCCTAGCAAAGAAAATGGATAATTACTAAAAACAACGTAATTGCTATTAAAATTTTTGATTAATTTATGAATTGATAACATCTACTTAAATTTTCATCTTTGCTACAGAATTAATACGGGAAGATTAATATTATTTATATGTATTTAAAACATAATATAATAAAACATTTTTTAATAATAAACTAAATTAAAAATGTAATATTTATTATACTGGCAACCCTGTAACTTTATCGTACACTTTCAGCGAGCCATCAGCGTAAAGACCCAATTGAATATTTTCCGTAATCGTTACTTCAGTGTTTAATCCACCGCTTGTTAAAACACTCATAATTGACGGCCCATAAAAGTGGTGACCTTTGTACGCTTTTCTAAAATTCACCGCAACATTTCCCCTCAGTGTTACCTCATACAAAACTTCAATTTCCAAATTATATCGATTCGCTGACAACACTGCTGTCACCGCTTGTCCTGGTTTTAATTCTGTTTCAACATTTGTCGTTGTACCAATTGTCACAGTCTCTGACTTTTCTTCACTCTTACCGACGCTAGAACTGTACGAGAAACTCGTCGTTCCAGACATTTTAGCTAAGATCACATTCAGATCGTATTCTATATCTTGGGATACTGTTGTTTCTTTATTTCTGGACCAAGTCGTCGAAATTGTGTTTTCAACAGTTTGACTTATACCTGCGTTTGCTTTAATAGTGACATTTGATTTGTTTTCGAAGTCTTGTGACAGAACCACCATAGATTTGACGTTGCTTTCTTTTAGTCTTACAGATTTCACTGTTAATAATCTGGATACTTGTTCCCAGTTATACGTTTGGTATAAATCACCCCATGGGGTTGGACTTTTTAAGAATACGTCACGTGGTAGCATGTCGTATTTGTTCATTATGGCTTTTTTTAAATTCATCTTGTTAATATTGAAGAGTTCAATTTCTTTGTCGCCTATAATATCTGTGTCGTAGCCTGAATAATTTATTTCAACGTCCGATTTATGTTTTCCCGCCTTTACATTTATAGTTATTTTTGCTTCGATTATTATTATGGTAAATAACAAAACTATAAGTTGACTTTGCATTTTAGTATTTTTTTTTAATTTGTATAAAAAAGCTACTGCCGCTGCTTGTTCTAAAATTAAACTAAATTTTTTTTCGACTGTCATTTATCAACGTCGTCTTCGTTATCAAAGTGTTAATTAGGGTTCCGTATTTATTTTTTATTTAAATTAGCTGAAAGTTATTAATATTATATACCTACACTAGCTGTGCCCTGCGGTTTCACCCGCGTATAATTAATAAAAATATAATGAATAAAACTCAGCCTAGAACCTTCCTCGATAAAAGGACTATACAACACAAAAATTACTAAAAGTAATTCAAATCAGTAGTTCCTGAGTTTAGCCGGATCAAAAAAACAACTCTTCAGCTTTATATATTAGTATAGATTAGGATGGCTGTCAGTATTTTTAGAATTAATGACGTAACTATATCCAACCACAACAGGAATAAACCCAAATAAACAAATTTGACAACGAATTAATGCGATATCATTGGTCATCGATATCAATTGACGCGATGTCATTGGTCGATATCAATGATATCTTGAGATTCACTAGGGATACGCGAAAAAAATGTCAAATTGTTAAATGAATGTGGTTATAACTAGTTAATTGGAATAGTGTTGCATTATGAATAAGGGTAAATTAATCAAGAACTGTTTACAGTGCATAATAATGCAGAACGATTTGACAATCGCTTGCAATTTGTAAATCTATGGTGTGTTTACATTTATTTCTATTCCCATTGGAATAGGGTATAACTACATTGTGAAATAAAACAATGCTACGGTAACACTAGGTGTTTAGGCGTTATTAATGCAATAATACTGTTTATTAAACAAAAGAAAATAAATCCGCTGAGTTTCATTCGCCGGCTCTTCTCAGGTCTGAGGTTTATTTCCGAACCGGTGGTAGATTATGACAATCAATAAGAAAGTGTAACACTTCAACATTGAATAAAGATATTTGAATTTATTAATCGCAAATATATTATATATTTTATATACATATACTTTAATGACAATGACTGTAATGTACGTATGACAGTTGATTTAAACTTGACCTTTTGATATGATAAGTAGGTCAATCAATAGATATTCCTAGTGTTTTAATCATTAAATTAAAACAAAAACACATTTATGTTTGTTTATAGTTTCAAATTTTATTGTGTGAATTGATGTTTTTTAAGGCCAGGCATAGACATTAAGTTTAAAATAAAATACTTTGATAAAACGATCTTCTAAAAAAAAAATTCCCAGGTTCTTTTAATTAAATAACATTAAATTCTAAATAATTATTTTTTTCTCACCCGCCATTTCTTCTTCTGGTGGTGTAAGTTCGTATGAATTACTTGTTTACACAGATTAGATAGGCTTATTAGTCGGCAATAAATGGAGATCTTATATCATTATTTTAATCAGTTTATATAAACTATTATATCAATAAACTCAGTGATTTCATTTATACATTATCATTTATATAAAATGAATTTATTAATGAACTATTTTGTTTGTATACTATTTTTTGTAAAATGTCACGCCAGAATGAATATAAACATAAAAGTTGCCTCAAACAAGGGTGGTACTGCAGTGTCATTTAATGGTGTTGATTTGAAATTAGTGAGTGAAAAAGAAGTAAAGATTTACAATATAACAGATTATAATTTGAACAGAGGACTAAGAATCGAACTTGGTAAAGCACCTAATAATATATTCCTCAAAGATCCAACAACTTATGGCAATTTATACTCTAAATATAAATGGAATCAAATACATAGAAAATTGTATGTAAAAAGTGCTGAAATTATCGACATTGTGAATGAAAAGGTTGAAATAAAATCGCGTAATTATATTAATAATACAACCAGGCAAGCGAAAATCAAAGTGAATTTACATGAACCAGTCGAAACAATTATTTCATCTTTTTGGGATAAAGATGGATTCCACGATGACATATATTACAATATCATCGTAGATCATTATAACACTAAACTAAATTTCACAAATAAGTGGATGGATAACAATTTCAAATCAAATAAATCAATTTTTGGAATGAGTAATGTTGGTTTTATAAATATCGCACCGGGCAACACTGTCACGACTAAACTATCAGCTAAGAGAACTGTTATTCTCCTAAAAGTTAGATATACCTCGAGTCTTATAGGAAATTTAGTTATTAATTACGCAAGGCTAAACTACGGAACATATCATTTTTATGCACCAAACATATCCGACATAATGAAAGCGGCTAAATTGAATAATGAAATTATTACAACTGAAGCTATTGAAATTAAGTGTTATACAGACCCAGTTTTGGACGTGATTGATAATAGCACGGGTAAGAAGATGCCTATGATATTCACAAATAAACGATTCCATCAACGGAAACTGAAAAAACCATTAAGTATTTTAAATAAAAAAGCAAAAATAAAATAATTAAAAAGTTAGTTTTAATTTTCCTCCTGAAAAAAAAAATGGCAACGATCATTTGATATAATGGAGAGATTGTTTTAAAGTTGTTGTTTTTAAATAAAGAAGTTGTTCAGGCAATGTCGAACTTAGATTAGAAAACTAAATTTTATAATGCAAAAGATATTGCTTGTGTCACGTTTGCTGTGTCATGCGTTTTTAATGTACAAAAAGTTTGAATTGAATTTTTATGTTTTCTTTTCATAAAAGTAAAGTAGCAACATCGAAGCTAATTTTTGTATCCGTGGTTAGCTCACATTGTTGACACATGACAGTCCATTCGTGATTTTCATTTCAATTTCACGTCACGTTCGTTTTGCCGAAAGTTAAAGTAACAGTATTCTTAAATATTCCGGTAATTAAATTACGTGTTTTTCATAACCGCAATCACCTCAATTGGATATAAAACCTTGTATAAAATGTTAGTGTAATTAAATCTTTCGTATTACACACGTATTACATCAATGTAAATTAAACGTAATATTAATATTATTTCATTAAAACAAACTATTAAATATCTAGAAATTAATTAACTTTTCACGTAATAACTTTCATGTTTTGTATTGTCATTGCATTTTCCTCGAAATTTGTGTTAAAAAAAAATTAAAATGCAAGGTGTTTTAATCTGCGTGCCTTTATACACTGCCGCGTAAGTATTTTTTTTTAAATTAAAATAATAGGATTAAGGTGAAAAATCAAACTATTCAATTAAAATATCTTGTAAGTTATTTTAATATTCACAGTCATTAGGCGATTTTATTTTGGAAAAATATTTACAATAACATAATTTATGTTAATATAATTATTAACCTTAGGATCTTAAACAAACAGTAAAAAAAAATATAGATGATGTAAGTTAAAAATGTAATAAATAAAGTGTTAATTAAGTCAAAAAAAAGTAATAAGTCAATATTCATAACAGTACAGTTGTCTATGACTCACTATTCAAAGTTCTGCATAGGATTACAAACATCTCTGCTTAGCTTGAAGATTTATAATTTAACCATAATAGTTATGTACATAGTTGTATGAATTTGTTGTACTTCAAATTGATTTTTTATTATTTATTTTATAAAATTTATATCTTTGTAGTAGAATAAAGAAGATTATTATCATCAGTAGAATACCACCATCTCAACTCCAATTTTAAGTCTCATTAGAGCGGACAAAGTAAAATATGATGTGTTAAGTGCACAAATTAATACTATATGCAATATTAGCTATAACACTTGTATGGTCATAACGAACCAGCACTAATACAAAATAAATCGGATAAGAGCAAGATAGTAAATAAAGATTTCGTAGTATACTCTTATTGGAAGAAAAGGATCAGTGCTTTTATGCTTCTTGAATATCCTCTTTGTCCTGCAGTTGTTGTCTTTGGTAGACTAAAAGGGGAATTGTTATTATTTAATACATTGCAATTAATACAACTATAAAATATTAAGGATAATAAATATTAAGGTGTTCTGAGACATGTCTGTTATTCTCTTTTTACAAAACCAATGTTGCCCAATGCAAAAAAACTTGTACCCTTAACTTGGTTTTATAATGTGTGTGTGTGTATATTTGCATGTGTGTTTTGTTTATTTTGAGCATTTCTTAAAACATATTAATCAATTCATTTGTCAATTATTAAAAAAATGATTTTTCTCTTTGTACAATTTAACAAGTGTATTATTTCCTCTTCCAGGGTGCTTCTGCTCGGGGCCTCAATAACAGCCGGTATTTTCGTATTTCATGTAGCTGTTGTACCGTTGATATTCAAATACTCGAAGACTTTTAGACGGCACCTAATTTTTGCCAACTTTGGTAAGTGATGTAATATAATCTTGATACTATCAAGGTAACTTTTTTATTACTTGCATACATTAACATTTTTTTACAATAACATTTTTTATGATTACTCTAATTAAATAGTAATATAAATATATTACATGTGAATACTTTATATCTTAAACTAGCGATGTCCCGCAGTTTCACCCGCATATAATTAATAAAAATATAATGAATAAAAATCAGCCTAGAACCTTCCTCGATAAAACTACTATACAACACAAAAATAATTTTTAATTTCGAACCAATAGTTTCTGAGATTAGCCGGATCAAACAAACAAACTCTTCAGCTTTTTATATTAGTACAGATATGTATTAACATTTTTGTGATCTTTGTGTTTTTATAGATTTTTTACTTCATTGCTGTGGATAGGTATTAGACCACACATCTTAAGGTCCTGAGTTGAAAGTCCGTTATATTTTTATGTTGCCTGCGTCGTCGGTCTAATGGCCACTTGTTAGGCCGTAGGCATGGTGATCCTGGGTTCAATTCCCAGGTCGGGCCAATAAAATGTTATTGTGATTTTCTGTTCTGTCGAAAATTCTCAGTAGTTGTCCGGAGTCTGGAAGTTGGAAGTGTGTACACTCCCGTGTCTCGGAAAGCACGTTAAACCGTTGGTCCTGCGCCTGAACTCTTTCCGGTCGTGTCGGATTGCCATCCCATTGTGTTATGAGAGTGAGGGAGACAGTGAGTGCACTTATGTTTGCGCACACACTTGTGCACTATAATATGTCCTGCGCAGTTGGCTAATCTCATTCCAGATTTGTCGCCCTGGTCGAAATCGGTCTGGAGGACTAATACATAATATATTTTTTTGTATCTAAGGGATAGTTAATATTACAATGCCATAGTCTATGGGCGGTGGTGACTTTCCACTAGGTGGCTCACTAGTCAGGTTTTGTTAAAGAACTATTTATCAAGTCTAAAGAACTACGGTATCGTTAGCAGTTTCTATAGAAAGTTGTAAGCGCTTGTTCGAAATACTAATTAATTTGGTCACTATTGAAAAAAAAAACGATTATTATTCAGTTCAAGTGACACAATCGAACGTTTGTCGTATTGTATTTGTAGGAGTATTTTTTATTTTTTTTTATTGTATAGGAAAACGGACGAGCATATGGGCCACCTAATGGTAAGTGGTCACCAACGCCCATAGACATTGGCATTGTAAGAAATGTTAACCATCGCTTACATCGCCAATGCGCCACCTACCTTGGGAACTAAGATGTTATGTCCCTTGTGCCTGTAATTACACTGGCTCACTCACCCTTCAAACCGGAACACAGCAATACAAAGTACTGCTGTTTTGCGGCCGAATATCTGATGAGTGGGTGGTACCTACCCAGACGAGCTTGCACAAAGCTCTACCACCAAGTGAAGAATGTGATTCAGTACAATTTTTAAAAGTACAGAACCGATGACCTCGTCGTTATCTGTTCTTCTATTTTTCGTATTGATAATAATTACTCAAATTATAACTCATAGAAGAGGCCACTTTAGCGAAGACAATATTTTACTAATTATAACTATAACAATTTTTAACATTCTAAAATAAAACTGATAAACACAAACTAAATAATTTAACATTTCATTTATCAATTTAACAATATTGAGTTCCACCTTATGGTAGGTCTCTGGGTTTATCATGAAGACTGAATCCAAAACCCACATCAAACAAGTGCAAGACGTTATCTTAGGCGCCAACTTGTAGCGATTCTATTGGTTAGAAACTGACCATTAGACCATGACCATATGACCATGTTAATAGTAAATCATTATTATAAATTATAATTAAATAAATTCTAAGAAATCATAAAAGTATTTATGATTTTGTTTACGTAGCTATAGAAGCAAGATATTGAAATCCATAGCTAGTACTTACTTCATTAATGTAGTCAAATTAACACTGATATTCACAATCACAATCAAAGCAAAACAAAATAATGAAAATTAACACACAGTTTGTTTTCTTTTAAATAAAAATATAGGAAATAGATGTTAACAATGTTTTTATATAAAGACCACATCGCCTCCACTGCGACATATTTAATTTATTTTTTTAAAAGGTACGCACTTCGACCTGGCTTTTGAAAAAGGTTGGTGGGGGGGGGGGTCGTATTATAGTGCACAAGTTTCTGTGCAAACACATGTGCTGTACTTCCTCACACGTGATGGAATGGCACGACGGAGAACGAATACCTCTTTCCGATGCTCTTCATGATGTCACAACTCGAGAATCGAACTCGAGACCTCTAAATTTAGAGCTTACATTTAAACGAGAACATTAATAATAATAATATCCACACACGGCCATCTGATCCCAAACTAAGCAGAGCTCGTACTATGGAAACCAGACAACTGATATACTTACATATACTACTTTTCTTTTGTAAATACATACGTATAAGTATAGATGATACGTATAAGATATAAGTATAGATATTTACACCTAGACCCCAGGACAAACAGACATGTTCATGCACACAAAAGTTTTTCCTGGGTGGGAATCGACCCACCACGCCAACCGGCTCGTCTATGATGCAGAGTAAATGTTTTCCAACTGTCGCTTAAAAGTGTAAAAATGAAAGCGTGTTTGTTTGTTACGCTTTACGTCTTAATTACTCAATCGATACACGTTTTCAGAAAGCAGACATTGGTGATGATACCTGACACCTCCACACGCGGACAGAGCCATTAATATAAAAAAAAATTACATGCCGTTTTTTTATATTACATATTTAATTGTTGCTACGCATATATTTAATGGCACAGTGATTTTCGTCGTTGCAAATGACTGATTTAGATGAAATTTTTTTTTTTTAATTCTCACGCGTTTCGTGATATCGGCACAAGACCTTTGGATATAATGCCTTTTTTATAACTAGATAAAATAAAATATTTTAAAAAACTAATATCATTAAAATAATGTCTGTATAATTTTTGCAATTACGAACGTATTTAGAATTAAATTAATTGTTCGAAATTTATAATCGAATAGCGATTAGATTATGACGGTGTGATGGACGATCGATATGGGGTTGAAGTCCGTAATCACGTACTTAGTAATATATATAAATATTTTTTTGTCTATATGTCCTTTATTGAATCGTAAACTATGCATTGGATGATGTCATGATCTTCAGCAAAGTGTTGTGCATGAGCCCACAAAGGTTTCTGAGTTGGTACGACCAATTATATGTTCTATTTATTCTATTCAATTATATATTAGAGTTTTCCTCGTTGGTCTAGTGGCTTGATATAAGGCCGCAGACTCGGTGGTCCTGGGTTCAATTCCCAGGTCGGGCCAATAAATAGTTATTGAGGTTTTCTGTCAGAAAATTCTCAGTAGCATCCCGGAGTCTGAAAGTTGGAAGTGTGGTACACTCCCGTGCCTCGGAAAGCACGTTAAGCCGTTGGTCCTGCGCCTAAACTCTTTCCGGTCGTGTCGGATTGCCGTCCCATCGGATTATGAGAGCTAAGGAATAGAGAGTGCACCTGTGTTTGCGCACGCACTTGTGCACTATAATCTCTCTTGAGATTGGCCGCCGTGGCCGAAATCTGTCTGGAGGACCCCTAGAGTTTTCTTTGAACTTATCTTATACAATCAATGTTTTATTGTGTAAATCTATAATTGTAAAAATGAGCTGAAAAAAAACCCCGCTGAGTTTCTTTCGCCGGTTCTCCTCAGGTCTGAGGTGCTTATTTCCGAACCGGTGGTAGATTTATGACAATCAATAAGAAAGTGTAACACTTCAACATTGAATAAAGATATTTGAATTTGAATTATCTTTTGGCGCCACTATCATTCCAATGAATTTCATACGCGGGTGAA
Source organism: Nymphalis c-album (assembly GCA_963151315.1). NCBI lineage: Eukaryota > Metazoa > Arthropoda > Insecta > Lepidoptera > Nymphalidae > Nymphalis > Nymphalis c-album. Next base: position 2,004,295 of record OY720612.1, read on the forward strand.
ACCGCGGGGCACAGCTAGTAGCCTAGTACTAAATATAATAGCTGTTACTTAGTTACATAAGATGGATGCTGTGGTTTCCTGTAACTGAGGGGGGGGGGGATGCTGTGTGGAGGCACATAGACTTGTAACTCGCATAATTTATTCTACTGTTCATGGTCTAGTAGCTACCTTATAAAGCCGCAGACCAGGAGGTCCAAAGTTCATTTCCAATATTGTGTCAAAAAACAGTTAGGTTTTTTCGGCAGAGAATTGTTTTGTATCAACCCAGGAGGCTAATTCTACTAACAAATTGTCACTTTATCGCAATAGAATCGAAGGGTGGTCGTTGCCGTGTATCCGTTTTCCTATTATATAATTTATTAGTATGTGTGTAAATATGTATTTACAAAAGAATAGTAGTGCCTATATGTTAATATGTAGTATATCAGTTGTCTGGTTTCCATTGTACGAGCTCCGCTTAGTTTGGGATCAGATGGCCTAGTGTGAATAATGTCCCGGGATATTATTATTACATATATATCACAATCACTATCACTCTGTGGAACCAGCTTTCGCGGGCGACTTTTCCGAACCGATATGACTTAAAAGCCTTCAAGAAGAGAGCGTACTCTTTCCTAAAAGGCCGGCAACGCATCTGCATGTCCTCGGATGTTGCAGATGTCCATGGGCGGTGGTAATCACTTTCCATCAGGTGAGCCTCCTGCTCGATTGCCCCCTCTAACATAAAAAAAAACATCTGGTTAATGTCAAGGGTGAGTAATAAAGTGAGTGCCAGGTCACAAAGCTAGGTTGTACAAAAAACATACGACAGTTTTAAATGATTTTTATTTTGCTTACTGTTTTACTCGTAATTTATCTTGGACCGGTTTCTTTAAATTAAATAAATTAAAATTGCCTGCTTCCGTGTTATCATGTATTAAAACATACTAATTACCTACTATTAGTTTTAACTATACAAAATATTCAAGAACGTTATATAACTTAACGAATTTAGTATGGACGGTATCAAAATAATTGCCTTTATCGAATAAGGTGTTTTATTCAAGTACAGTAGGAAAGTAAAGTAAAGTAACAGCCTGTGAATGTCCCACTGCTGGGCTAAGGCCTCTTCTCCTCATTTGAGGAGAAGGCTTGGAGCTTATTCCACCACGCTGCTCCAATGCGGGTTGGTGGAATTCACATGTGACAGAATTTCAGTGAAATGTGTCAAACATGCAGGTTTCCTCACGATGTTTTCCTTCACCGTCAAGCACGAGATGAATTATAATCACAAATTAAGCACATGAAAAATCAGTGACACTTGCCCGGGTTTGAACCCACGATCATCGGTTAAGATTCACTCGTTCTTACCACTGGGCCATCTCGGCTTTTTTACAATTACAGTAACAGCCTGTGAATGTCCCAATTCTGGGCTAAAGGGAGGAGGATTTTTGAGCTTATTCCACCACGCTGCTCCAATGAGGTTTGGTGGAATTCACTAGTTGCAAAAATGTAATGAAAGTAGGCACGTGCAAGTATTCTCACCATGTTTTCCTTCACCTTGCTTGCCCGGGCAAGTGCCACTGAATTTTCATGGGCAACCACCGTTACAGAAAGCAGCCTTCTGCGAAGAGTAACGATAAGAAACACGCGTAGTTTCGCTTTTGAAATCAGATTATATTTTCTAAAATTCTTATTTGACTTTTTTTATTTGAAAGGGGTTGCTTCCCATGGGGTCCCATTTTTTTTTGGTCCAATTGTTTGACAATGGAATCCATGAGAAAACCATATAAGTCGTAAATTTGCATGAGGTATGTGCGCGACAAATGGACGAATAACTCAATATCACGCCAACCGATTTCGATGATTTTTTTTTTATTGGAAAGAGTATACTTCAACGGTTGTTTGATGATAGTTTGGTTAGATTCTGATTATAGGATCCATGTTTGTCACGGAAATATTCAATTCTTAGTAGCAAATTAACGATACACGGCCGAATCTTTTATAGGCTATCTAGATTTTTCATTCATCTACCATAACATCGTTATGATCAAGTAATTGTAGTATTATTGTATAAAACACTTCTTTATATACCGTCAATAGTTTTCGCAGCGCACGCGAAATAATAACTTTTATAGGCAACAGTTTGATACGTTTGATACATTGCTCCATTTTAAGTAGAGATCTATAAGTTATTTGAAAATGTAATAAAGCCTTTATTACTCGGTAAAGACGTAGCTTTCTAAGGGTGAAAGAATTTTTAAAATCGGTCGAGTAGTTTTTCAGTTAAATCGTAATACAAAATCAAACAAAAATCAAATCTTTCCTCTTTAAAATATGAGTTATGCATGTAAGCATTGTATATAATATGTATATGTTTGTAATTGAAACATATTTGAACATCTCCTAAAAGTTGAGACCAATTTTGAAAATTATATATATATCTATCCAACTAAATCTATTTGACTGACATCGACTCCAAAAGTAACAATAATTGTAAATACATTATCAACCACACAACACATTCGTACATACATATTGATGAGTAGAAAATGGTAAGTTAATTATCAAATTATAGAAGAATACGCAATTATTTTTTTACTTTTTAGTGCATATTAATTTGTTTTTCTATGAAGTCGGTTTTTGTTTTGTTAAAATTTTTATTTATATAAACTAAGTAGCCTTTATACAAAACATGATTAGGGAACCATGTTTACTTTTGATGTATTTGAGCTATTTATTATTGAGCGCTATTAACTCTTCGTTTGATATTATGTAGTCGCTTATCACTTTGTTTATTAATTGTATCCCTATTACTGCCATGCGCAGACCCGGAGATTCTGGGCTCAAATCCCAGGTCGGGCCAATTAAATGTTATTGAGATTTTCTGTCGAAAATTCTCAGTAGCTGTTCGGAGTCTAGAAGTTGGAAATGTGTACACTCCCGTGCCTCGGAAGGCATGTAAAGCCGTTGGTCCTGTGCCTAAACTTTTTCTGGTCGTGTGGAATTGCCGTCCCATTAGATTATGAGAGATAGGGAATTAAGAGTGCACCTGTGTTTGCGCACACATTTGTGCACAGTTATATCCTACACAGTTGGCTCTCTTGAGATTGGCCGCTGTGGAGGAAATCGGTCTGGAGACCATTATTATTATTATTAATTGTATTCCTAATAAGTGTAACAAATTAAACTGGAAGATACCCCAAAACCCATCACCTAAACTTGGTCTCTATTTCAGTCCAATGGCCGATAAACGTGGATTTCGACGACCTGAAAGCGAGCGGAATCGAGGGTGGAAGGAATTTCAACATCGAATACAAGTCCAAAGTCGACAATTGTGATATTAAGATAGGTAAGTTTTTCATTTCATTTACAGTCCATTCAATTCGTCTTTGGAACTCTCTTCCACTAGAAGCAAGACGTGCACCAACTATTACTTCTTTTAAAAAAATGATAAAAGAGCACTATCTTGCTTCATGAATAAATACTGCAATTAAATATTTTATTTATTATGTAAGTATATATTATGTAAGTGTATGTATATTGTATTATTATATAATTATATATTTATGGAATATTTATTTATGTATCGTATATATACATATATATATATTGTATCTATTTTTTTTTATGTATTAAATAATTTGTACACCCCTACCATCCTATCTCTCTCCTCTACCAAAGGTTGCCTGGAAGAGATCGCTGTTTTAGCGATAAGGCCGCCTATTGTACATTTTTCTTTTCTTTGTTTTTGTCTTACTCCTATTATTTTTGTCTATATTGGTGTGCAATAAAGAGTATATAAATAAATAAATAAGTTAGTAGTGATACCTCGGACCGGAACCGGCGAGAAACAGTAGTTACCTATTTATTTGTAAATATATATAAATATATACATATAATAGTAGTAGTCAGTAACACCATGTTAATTTCTCACTCTTTGGTTAAGGCCTCCTTGCCTTTTCTTTGAGAATGTATGGAGCTTATTCCACTATGCTGCTCCAATGCGGCTGGATGGAATACACATGTGACAGAATTTCAGTGAAATTTGACACACGGAGGTTCCCTCACGATGTTTTCCTTCGCAGTCAGGCACGAGATGAATTATAAAAAAATTAAACTCATGAAAATGTTTCAATCATTGGGCTATCTCGGCTTAATATCTAGATTTAAACAAATATATAAATACTATTGTTTCCAGTGAGTAACACAATTAATCTTGAAAAAATTAAACATGCAAATAAGTGGTGTTCGTGCTTGCGTTCAGTTATTTTTTTTATTATGTTGATACATAATAATATTACATGACTTTAAAACAATGGATAAAATACATTAATAATAGTTTTTAATTGTCGTAGTTCGACTTTTAATGAGAAAATCTCAACTATATTTAATTAATCAACACAGAGAGATGAATCGTCCACATGATGGTAAGTGGTCATCACCGACTGAGTATTATTACCTGTTTCTCACATTATTAATGCGATGTTATTCCTATTTTTAATGGTGTCGTTTGAGAAAAACTTGCCTAAGTTTGTGGTTTGTAGGCTTGTTTCAGTTACATTGTAAAATAAATTGGTGGTACCTACTTAGACTTTGCTTATTTCTTTTTATATTACTAAATTACATGACATGTTAAAAAAAACCAACCCAACTGAGTCTCTTTCGCCGGTTCTTCTCAGGTTAGAGTATTTCTTTTCCGAACCGGTGCCGGTGGTTGTGTCTAATTTGACAATAAGTAAGTTTGAAGCTTCTATGCTGAATAAAGGACTTTGACTTGGTTTGATCTGCTTCGTATTAAGACCAGCGATAAATAACTTACACAATGACAAATAACCATTTACCGGAATTAATTGAATATTTTATTGCATAGTAACAGCCTTTGAATGTCCCACTGCTGGGCTAGGGCTCTTTTTAAGGCTTTAGCTTAATCCACCACGCTGCTCCAATGCGGGTTGGTGGAATACACACGTGACAGAGTTTCAGTGAAATTTGACACATGCAGGTTTCCTGACGATGTTTTCTTTTACCATTAAGCACGAGATTAATTATAATCACAAATTAAGCACATAAAATTCAGTGGTGCTTGCTCCGGTTGAACCCAAGATCATCGGTAAAGATTCACGCGTTCTTACCACTGGGCCATCACGGCTCTTTATTGCATATAGTGTTAAATAAATAAATATAAAATACAAATATGACCATATATCTGCATTTCGTAATCAACTTAAATGGCTCCCTATCCGCCTTCGCCGTGATATGCACATCCTTTCAGTCCTTTTTAATATTCTTAATGATCCAAATTCTCCTGCTTACCTTCGCTCCCGTTTCAACCTTCTTCCTCCTCCAACACGTTCCAGACGTTCCTGTATTACTTCAGAGTTAGAAGTGCCTAGAGGTAATACAAAGTTTCTGCTTAACTCCTTCACGGTACGTGCAGCAAATCTCTGGAACAGTCTCCCAAGACATATTCAAAAGAGTCCAAACATCAACCTCTTTAAAAAAAGAGTAAAAGAGCACTTTCTCTCACTACTTTCATAAATTTGACAAATTTACTATTATCCTTTATTTTTTTTTTTTTTTTACTGTAGATATATTTATAATACTTGTGTATTTAGATGTAGTATAAGTATAATAATTTAGTATATATGTATTTATTATATTATAGATATTTATGTAAGCGTAATACATATTATATTAAAATTATTTTATATTATATATATTATATTATATTAAAATTGTTTCTTTTATATAATATTATTAAGAGCATCTAATGTTGCACTATTTTTTACCTGCTACATAACACTATCTCTTACAGCTGTGGGTTGGCTGGAAGAAATTTCTTTTAGAAATAAGCCCGCCATTGTGAACAATAATTTCATATGTAAAATTACCATGTAAAATTTCTCAGTGCAATAAAGAGTATTATATATACATATCATCGTGTCATGCAGCTGATCGTATATTCGAAGATCTGGATAATTAATTTTTGTAATCACTTCCAGGAGTCTGGCATATATTACCAAAAAGTGCCTACGAAAAGCTGAAAGGTAACTTCGAAAGTAACACGGATAAGGAAGAATTGAACAGGCTGATGGACTCAGAGTTGACTGACTCCAAGTATCCCGTCATGCTTTACTGTCACGGTAAAGTTGTATTTACTTTTTCAGTCAGTCAGTCAGTTTGAGTTTTAGGTTCTGGAAACCTGAATATGGAAATTGGCATTGTTCCTTTCGTCCTTTGAAACCAGGAATGTTAATATTGGATTGCGTTTTTCAGGTAATTCGAATTCCCGCGCCACGTCTCACAGGGTCCAAATATATAAGTTCTTCCAGCAAATGGACTATCATACCGTTGCTTTTGACTACAGAGGTAAGTTCTCATTGGTGTGTGTGTGAGAGAGCGTGTGCGTGTGCGTGCGCGTCCGACTCCGTGCGAACGTGTTTGTGAGTGAGTGTGAGTGTTCCACTTAGCAGTCAAGCTCCCAGACTCATAAAAATGTTCGTTTCTTTCATCAGGATACGGTGACTCGACGAACGTGACTCCGAGCGAAGATGGCGTGGTCGAAGATGCTCTGATCGTTTACGACTGGCTCCACACGACTGTTGATAAAGCTCCGTCCAGACCGCCGATTTTTATATGGGGACATTCGCTCGGTACATATATTTAATAAGAAAGAAAGATCCAGTTTGTTTTAAAAGAGTTACTAGTACTCCTATTTACCCCTCCAATTAAGTTTAAAGCTTGGCAGGAGTGGGGACGTCCACTTAACGTTAATTAGTGCTACCCTTGTACCCTTGACCCTGCGGTAGAATATGTGATCAGTGGGTAGTGTCACGATCCCCTATCAAGTGGTATCGCCCTTAATCGAATTCGACGAATTTATTCATAATCTTGCACCAATATCCGTTCCAGGTACGGGCATATCATCACATCTCCTGGGGAACTTGGACAAGCTATCGACGAACATTCTAGAACGTCCGAAACCCCTGCCCCTACCAAATGGACTGATATTAGAAGCGCCATTCAATAATTTAGAAGATGAAATACATTATCATCCTTTGGCCAAGGTGAGTGGCTTATTTCAGAATATTTTGGCAGTCTGTCAGTCACCTAATGGAAAAGGTCCACTAGTTTTAGTGGGTTTGGTATGGTATATTTTATCCTAATAACAGGATAAACTAACCCAATATTAGCATAATCCATGCTGTTTTTTTAAGGCACTGCTACGAATATATTACATAATAAAAGTAGTTCTTGATTAATATATCTTTATTAATAATCAAAACTATTCCATCTAACTACTTATATCCACTTTTCACTTCCAATGTAACGAGAACGACTTCCCCGACAATCAATACGTTATTTTATCATGAGTAAATAATGAGTACCATAAATTATTTAGATGTCAACTTGTCATGTTAATTCAAAATCAATGTTGTTTTTCTATTGGAACGATTTTTTTTTCCGCGGCTTACAATGGACTGAAATGGCAGATAATGTCGCGTAACGAAAAAGCGTTATGCCTACTCCTCTCTTTTTTTTTTTTTCTCTGTCTGTTTTATACGGTTGATGTGTGAACAATAGTGACAATAGTTAAAAATTGATAAAAGCATATATTCAAACTAAGAAAATACTCACAGTAAGAGAAATCGAAGTCATAGAGAAATGTATAAGGTTTTAGTCTAAATAATATCGGCACGATCTTTCTTAATAACTATACAGTATTATTGGTAGACATTTGACTTCCTCGTTGGTCTAGTGGCTTGATATAAGGCCGCAGACCCGGTGGTTCTGGGTTCAATTCCCAGGTCGGCCCAATAAAAAGTTATTGGGGTTTTCTGTCAGAAAATTCCCAGTAGCAGCCCGGAGTCTGGAAGTTGGAAGTGTGTACGCTCCCGTGCCTCAGAAAGCACGTTGAGCCGTTGGTCCTGCGCCTGAACTCTTTCCGATCGTGTCGGATTGCCGTCCCATCGGATTATGAGAGCTAAGGAAAAGAGAGTGCACCTGTGATTGCGCACACACTTGTGCACTATAATATCTCCTGCGCAGTTGGCTAATCTCTCTCGAGATTGGCCGCCGTGGCCGAAATCGGTCTGGAAGACCTTATTATTGGTAGTTAATTCGACGTATTCCCGTTAGGAGCTGATAGGGTGACTATTTATATACTACATATATATAATTTTAACCCCTATTTACTTCTGATTTATAAAAACGTTTAAACACTGGTTATTTATAAATATTAAAATAACAATTATCGGTCCAAATTTAAAAATGCGAGACGAAAAACGATATTCTAATTTGTTTCGTTAGTGTCGTATGAGTTTTTCCCCTAAAATTCCTTAAAAATAAAAACGTTATAAAACTGTGAAATGTGTAATGGTACATATAATTCGCTATTTTATATTTAAATTTGAATAAATTATTGTTATCCTAAATAATGTTAAATGAATTTTATAAATTTGATCGTGTCATAGCAATTTTGCATTGAAAAATAATAAAATTTACATAAGATATACAAATTAGCTAGAGTTGAAATAAAAATCTACATTTTTTAAAACGTTATGAATTGAAATAATAACTCAAAAGAACGGGGGTCCTCCAACCGCAATTTTTTTATTTCTGCCAATGAACGTGATGTTAGGAAAAAGAAGTCGTGTTATACAAAAATGGTTGTATTATGGATATGGACCCATTACTTTTCTTAGTTTACCAAAATGACTGGCTTTTTTGATAGATAACAATTAAGATACCGTATTTTCTATTAATAGCCCTTTTTCAATCTGTAGCGACATCTATCTCGCCACATACGAACTATGAACAGACGTATCCTACATCGCGATATTAAAGTTATCAGAGCGATTGAACATAAATACAAGAACCCGACAACAACCGTCGGGGGCAGTAGCCCACCAGACTCAACACCTGTCTGGTCTGAGGATCCTCCCTTTTCAATGGTGGCCATCCCTAAAAATCTATATCTATTCTTCTTCTCTGTCGTCACACTCTTAACAGAGTGGTCGTGGTCGTCATGACAGGGGTGGTGGCAAGCTTCACAATTTGTCGCGATTCCTCTCGTAGTGTTGCTTGCCTCGTGCATTCGATCATTTAGTGCAGCTTTGATTTGGTCGGTCCAGCGCATTGGTGTTCTAATCTATATATATGTACTACTATATAAATCTATTGGTTCTGTCTGTACTTATTTTTTCACCTAATTTTGTGATAAATAATCGTTTTATGATGCAGTTATTCAAAATATTCTTTTTTTTCATTTTTGTCTGTCTGTCTGTCTGTATGTCTTCTTATAACTCAAGAACCTTGTGTCCTAGCTACCCATTAGGTAGGAGCTATCGAGCACTGTTGCCCGAGCCTGTGTTGCCATGTATTTTTTCCACGTTAAATTTATATTAATTTAATTTGGGGTAAATATTTTGCATAGTTTTTTTAAAAATAATTACATAAATACAGACATGGTTTTTGTTACATACTGTATATGTAGATGTAAACATGGCCGTATAAACAAAGGTGCATAGGCGACGGTGACCACTTATCATTGTCTCGTTGGATCTCGTCCCTAATTTATTAAAAAGAGCCCTTGTCGCCACTCACCACTACTGTTCCGGCCCGCAGCTGGTGTCGTGGCTGCCGTACTTCGAGTCGACGTTCGTGTCTCCGTTCGCGGCGTGTCGCGTGCACGCGTTCCGCTCCGACGAGCACCTCGCGCGCGCCCCGCACCTCCCCGCCCTCCTGCTGCACGCGCGCGACGACCGCATCGTGCCGCACGTCGTCGGCCACAAGGTGACTGTCTGTGTGTGTCTGTGCACTCACTACCCGCCCGCCCTCCTGCTGCACGCGCGCGACGACCGCATCGTGCCGCACGTCGTCGGCCACAAGGTGACTGTCTGTGTGTGTCTGTGCACTCACTACCCGCCCGCCCTCCTGCTGCACGCGCGCGACGACCGCATCGTGCCGCACGTCGTCGGCCACAAGGTGACTGTCTGTGTGTGTCTGTGCACTCACTACCCGCCCGCCCTCCTGCTGCACGCGCGCGACGACCGCATCGTGCCGCACGTCGTCGGCCACAAGGTGACTGTCTGTGTGTGTCTGTGCACTCACTACCCGCCCGCCCTCCTGCTGCACGCGCGCGACGACCGCATCGTGCCGCACGTCGTCGGCCACAAGGTGACTGTCTGTGTGTGTCTGTGCACTCACTACCCGCCCGCCCTCCTGCTGCACGCGCGCGACGACCGCATCGTGCCGCACGTCGTCGGCCACAAGGTGACTGTCTGTGTGTGTCTGTGCACTCACTACCCGCCCGCCCTCCTGCTGCACGCGCGCGACGACCGCATCGTGCCGCACGTCGTCGGCCACAAGGTGACTGTCTGTGTGTGTCTGTGCACTCACTACCCGCCCGCCCTCCTGCTGCACGCGCGCGACGACCGCATCGTGCCGCACGTCGTCGGCCACAAGGTGACTGTCTGTGTGTGTCTGTGCACTCACTACCCGCCCGCCCTCCTGCTGCACGCGCGCGACGACCGCATCGTGCCGCACGTCGTCGGCCACAAGGTGACTGTCTGTGTGTGTCTGTGCACTCACTACCCGCCCGCCCTCCTGCTGCACGCGCGCGACGACCGCATCGTGCCGCACGTCGTCGGCCACAAGGTGACTGTCTGTGTGTGTCTGTGCACTCACTACCCGCCCGCCCTCCTGCTGCACGCGCGCGACGACCGCATCGTGCCGCACGTCGTCGGCCACAAGGTGACTGTCTGTGTGTGTCTGTGCACTCACTACCCGCCCGCCCTCCTGCTGCACGCGCGCGACGACCGCATCGTGCCGCACGTCGTCGGCCACAAGGTGACTGTCTGTGTGTGTCTGTGCACTCACTACCCGCCCGCCCTCCTGCTGCACGCGCGCGACGACCGCATCGTGCCGCACGTCGTCGGCCACAAGGTGACTGTCTGTGTGTGTCTGTGCACTCACTACCCGCCCGCCCTCCTGCTGCACGCGCGCGACGACCGCATCGTGCCGCACGTCGTCGGCCACAAGGTGACTGTCTGTGTGTGTCTGTGCACTCACTACCCGCCCGCCCTCCTGCTGCACGCGCGCGACGACCGCATCGTGCCGCACGTCGTCGGCCACAAGGTGACTGTCTGTGTGTGTCTGTGCACTCACTACCCGCCCGCCCTCCTGCTGCACGCGCGCGACGACCGCATCGTGCCGCACGTCGTCGGCCACAAGGTGACTGTCTGTGTGTGTCTGTGCACTCACTACCCGCCAGCCCTACTACATGATGCTAATCAGCAAATCAAAAAGTCTACATAGTGCTTGTAGATTAACTATTGCCCTGTGTTTTATTATTGAAATAACATTTTATCCATGTGCAGCTCTACCGCTCCGTGCTGGAGTCCCGCGCCGCCGGCGGAGCGACCATCAAGTTACATTCTTATGACGAAAAGGAAAACCTGGGGCACAAATGGATCTGCCTCGCTAAAGATCTCTCTGAAGTCGTTGGGTGAGAACTTTTCTGGCTTTCTTTATATAGTTAAAAAAAAAATTGTTATATTTACCAACACGAGCCTAAATAAATAAGCTCAGCTCTGGATTTTATGCCCAAGGCCTACAAGGCACCGGCCTTGGGGCCCCGGCGTGAAATATAATTTTGCCTCACATGCCAAAGTCCTTAGACCCTTAGATCTCTCAGGTCAGGCATTAGGTGGCTTCCCCTTTACGATGGTTAGGAAACACAAATAACGTTCAAGGAAAATACATTATTATAAGTGAACAGTGTTGTAAGTTTCTGAATTATTTAAACATATGAACGTTTACAATGTATAAATACTTATAACTATATACTTTGATATAGACGAGTATTACAAAAAATATAATGAGTTAGTGCGTTTATAATTTATTTTTAGTATATCTGTATTTACTTAAATACGCAACTGGCATATAAAAAAAAAACAATATTAAAAAAATATAACACTAAAAATATTTAATTAATTTCTTTTGTTTCAGAGAATTTGTTTCGAATCACCGATGAAAAATTACTTAATTTATTTAAAACTCACGCTTCAGCGATCTCACGGGGGTGGAAAGTGCTTTTGCATATTGTATACATTGATTGGAATAAAATATTTCAAAACAATTTGTTTAATTTATCGTAAAAATGACGTCTTCATTGCCGATTCCGACCACAGCGGCCATTTTTAAAAGAGGCACCCAACTGCAGTAAATACGTGCAGTATTTTATTTTTTTATTTTTTATTTTATTTGTAAAATAACACTTACAACATACATATACAACATTGACAAAAAGAACATATAAAACATTAATATCTAATATGCATGTCAGTTACAAGTGTTCATAACACTACAAAATCTAATTCAAAATTAAAAGTAACAAAAAAAGTCATCAACAATTTTTCAAAAATGTCCAAATTAAGGTAATTGTTATAATAATAATAGAGAAAAAAAATATATTATAGTATTATAGTGCATAAGTGTATGTGCTTGTACACAAGGACATATTCCCTGACTTATAAACTGATAAATTTTGTTGTTATTTCCCCCCAAATAACAACAAAATTTATTACAAATTATTTAAGAGGCATATTACAAATTTTCGTATCTCAAAATTAGGTATTTACGCACGACGACGATTCGATCGGGCTCTTGAGCTTACGACACTGTACTGTCGCTGTGACTAAGCAATCTTGATACATTTTCTATTATATATTTTTTTACTTATATTTTGTAATATTGTTCATTTTAATAAGCTATATTATTTTATTTCAGTGTTTGTGTATGTTTTTTTCATTTTGTGATTTGAGTGGGTTGTTGTGTAATTGAGTTGTTATTCCTTCACGTTGATGCCCCTAGCTATTCGACCGCGGCTTCGCTCGTGTATACTATTTTTAGAATGATTATGCATTACCTATTAACTGATTTATGTATTTTTTTAAATCATTAGGTAGTAAAGTATAATATTTTTTTTTATTGGTATTATACATTAATTTATATTTTTTTTATTAAAAAAAAATAAAAACATTTATTAATGGCATAGATCTGGCTTTTCGAGAGACGATTATTTCAGGAAGCATACATTTATTATAAAAACGTGTTAATTTAAGTAACATTTCGGTTTTCCAAAAATTCTCGTCCTTATTTATTTATTTATGCTTTATTGTACACACAGAGATACAGAAACGTACAGTAATGGAAATAAAATAATATAATATATTCCGGTAGCACAAAAGGCGGTCTTATCGCTAAGAGAGCGATTTCTTCCAGACAACCTTTGGGAGAAGGACATGAGCTTAATAAAGCGGTGGAGGTGTGCAAATCAAATAAATAAAATATTGTTTTATTTTAGTACTATACATACTACTATTATACTATATATATATATATATATATATATATATATATATATATATATATATATATACATATAAGTAGCTACACATACAATAAACTATATACTTGTACATCATTACATAAACTATATATAAATGGAATAAAATAATAATAATAAATAAATAAATATGTAACTAAGATAATAAAAATAGCTACGACAGTTCTAATAATAGGCAATAATGCGCGAAAACAAATAAAACCACACCGAAACAGATAATTATAAAGTTAAATAGTACGCCTTGAGTCGGATTTTAAACGTATTGATCGATTGAGATTGTTTTAAGTGAAGCGGTAAGGAATTCCAAAGGCGAACTGTGAAATTCTCGTCCTTGTGTACCCTCACTATTTTTAAACGATGATCCGAGCCGGTCCACCCCGCAAATAAGCATATATTTCTATCTGCTATCTGAAGCTACATTCTAGCTTAGTCGGATAATAAAACAATTAGTCAGTTTCGTCAAAAAGGCATACATAAATACATACATACATACATACTCTTGAAACACACAACCAGCATTCTAGCGTAGTCAGTTAATAAAACAATTAGTCAGTTTCGTCAAAAAGACGTACATACATACATACTCTTGAAACACACAACCAGCATTCTAGCGTAGTCGGTTAATAAAACAATTAGTCAGTTTCGTCAAAAAGACGTACATACATACATACTCTTGAAACACACAACCAGCATTCTAGCGTAGTCGGTTAATAAAACAATTAGTCAGTTTCGTCAAAAAGACGTACATACAAACATAGTCTTGAAACACACAACCAGCATTCTAGCGTAGTCGGTTAATAAAACAATTAGTCAGTTTCGTCAAAAAGACGTACATACATACATACTCTTGAAACACACAACCAGCATTCTAGCGTAGTCAGTTAATAAAACAATTAGTCAGTTTCGTCAAAAAGACGTACATACATACATACATACTCTTGAAACACACAACCAGCATTCTAGCGTAGTCGGTTAATAAAACAATTAGTCAGTTTCGTCAAAAAGACGTACATACATACATACTCTTGAAACACACAACCAGCATTCTAGCGTACTCGGTTAATAAAACAATTAGTCAGTTTCGTCAAAAAGACGTACATACAAACATAGTCTTGAAACACACAACCAACATTCTAGCTTAGTCGGATAATAAAACAATTAGTCAGTTTCGTCAAAAAGACGTACATACATACATACTCTTGAAACACACAACCAGCATTCTAGCTTAGTCGGATAATAAAACAATTAGTCAGTTTCGTCAAAAAGGCATACATAAATACATACATACATACATACTCTTGAAACACACAACCAGCATTCTAGCGTAGTCAGTTAATAAAACAATTAGTCAGTTTCGTCAAAAAGACGTACATACATACATACTCTTGAAACACACAACCAGCATTCTAGCGTAGTCGGTTAATAAAACAATTAGTCAGTTTCGTCAAAAAGACGTACATACAAACATAGTCTTGAAACACACAACCAACATTCTAGCTTAGTCGGATAATAAAACAATTAGTCAGTTTCGTCAAAAAGACGTACATACATACATACTCTTGAAACACACAACCAGCATTCTAGCGTAGTCGGTTAATAAAACAATTAGTCAGTTTCCTCAAAAAGACGTACATACATACATACTCTTGAAACACACAACCAGCATTCTAGCGTAGTCGGTTAATAAAACAATTAGTCAGTTTCGTCAAAAAGGCATACATACATACATACATACATACATACTCTTGAAATACACAACCAGCATTCTAGCTTAGTCGGATAATAAAACAATTAGTCAGTTTCGTCAAAAAGACGTACATACATACATACTCTTGAAACACACAACCAGCATTCTAGCGTAGTCGGTTAATAAAACAATTAGTCAGTATCGTCAAAAAGACGTACATACATACATACTCTTGAAACACACAACCAACATTCTAGCTTAGTCGGATAATAAAACTATTAGACAGTTTCGTCACAAAGACATACATACATACTCTAGAAATACGCAACCTACATTCTATCTTAGTTGGATAATAAAGCAATTAGCCAGTTTCGTATAAAGAAAACAAAATTATTTAATATATAAAAATTAGAAAATTACTTCATGATATTAATATGATCTACAATAGGTAGTCGTCGCACTATACTCTTTACGTACGTATCGTGCGGCGCGCACAAAATTGACATAGGTCCTTCCTCTATAAGCGCTCGCGCAGTACTGAATTCGAATGTTCAAAGCATCGCATTTTGTAGCAATTTAGGAGTTGTAATTATGTTATTTTTAAAGTATTTTAATTCGTTATTTTTTTAAATCATTAAGAAATTTAAATTCTTTATGAAATAACGTTAATTTTGGTATATTATTTTCCTAATAATTATTATTTATTAAGGAGAAATTCAAGACTTCTTCGGAGCGTTTTTAGTAGTTTTATGCCTTTTAATGTAATTTTTTTTCATAGTTTATTTATACAAATATCGAAATTTTGTAGCCTCTACGGAATAAATCACTGTTTAAAGTATATTATGTAATTTTTCCATTCAAATTGGTTAGCACTGTAGTTCAATCTTCTTACTCAAAAAAGTGCATTCGCGCATTTTTCGTCAAACCTGCCTTGGGAATTGTTATTTTGTATAAAAAAGCAAAGCCTAAATACAAAAAAATGAGCCTCTATGGTTTATACCAATAACTGCTCTTCATTTTTCAATAAGTTCAATATTTCAAAGTCGTTTAGTTTCCCAGAATAGGAACGGCGAAATATACCGTTTAATGAAGAAATGACGGTTAAAATGTAAAAGGAGCCTTAAGCCTCATATAGTGTTTAAAAATTAAGTTATTTGGACATACGAGTTACAAAATTGTTATTGGAACAAAGTTCTTTTACGCGGCTCACAGTAGAGTGAAATGGCAATAGCCCAAGGTCACGTCATATAACGAAATAGCGTTCATACTGTGTCTATAAAATGCGATGCGTTCGAATTTAGGAGGTTGAGGTGCTTTTTGGTGTGAAAAATACAGTAGTATAATCAATTAAAATCAACATTTTAAAACACGGACTGGGTCGAAAAAATATCGCAAAAAAACACGTTCGTGGCGGCGGGGGTCCCCAGACCGCACATTTTTTTTTCATTTTCTACTCGTTGAGCGCTAAATATCCTGCTAATGTCACGTATAAAAGAGGTAACACATTTGAGATCATTGGGTTATAAATTTTGAAGCATTTCATTATGATGATTATTATTGATTAGAACTATGTGACTAATAAAACAGATAATAATAAATAAACTTTATTTACATTAAAACCTTAACTAAATACAAATAACATTTAAAAAATTGAGTGTGACTTGAACAATAATTAATTTATTGAACACAACTAAATTTATTTCTAACAATAAATTAAATGGTGATTGGAATTTATTATCATTATTGGTAATTGTTTGCAAACGCCTTGATCAAATTCTCTTTGTAGTCTATCAATAAAAAAACATGACAATTTATAACTATCAAATTCGTTATTTATTTACAATTATCTAATTATAAATTACATAAAAATGTAGGCAAAATTAAAATAAATAGAAAAAAAACTTAGTAAAATACTTGAAAAATGGTTATAGCGTAAGTATTACTTTAAATTATTGATAAACAAGGTATGTTATGTAAGAGGGGGCAAACGAACAGGAGGCTCGCCTGATGGAAAGTGACTTCCACCGCTTATGGACATCTGCAACACCCCAGGGCTTGCAGGCGCGTTGACGGCCTTTAAGGAATGAGTACGCGCTTTTCTTGAAGGTTACTAGGTCATAAAGTTTAGAGATCGCCAATGTCGATGACATTTGCCTTCAGCGTCAAGAATGAGATTGATTAAAGACATTCTGTACCCAGGGTTACCTAAGTACTTGGTCTTCTCATTCTTTTAATGTCAAGCGTGAAAATCAAGTTTTCGTTGATTTTCATATTCCATTGTGTAGATATGTGAATCGAAAATGAGTAAGTTTCTTGTTTGGTTATTTTTGGAAAAATTGTAATTTTCGAACTGTTAGTTTTTACTTTTATTCAATTAAAGTGCTTGTTAGAAGCTACCCGAATAAAGAAGAAAACGATCTGAAAAATATAAACATACAATATATGGATTGAACTGAATTTTCTAACTTTTAAGTCATTCCTAAAGAATATGTTTTTTCATATTTTAGGGCGCTACTATTAACAGGTGCATCTTTAACAGCTAGTGTGCTAGTCTTACAAGTTGCAGTTATACCACTTTTGTTTAAATATAGCAAGTCTGTACAACGAAAAATAGTATTCTCGAATTGCAGTAAGTAAATAATAACTAAAATCGTTATTTTAATATAATGCTTTCAATTTTTATTTACTGGAAAACTCCTGTTCTAAAAAAATAGTACTAAAATTGTCGTGTTATTACAAAATTGCTATAATAAAAATACAGGCACTAATAGTTTCTTTTTTTTATCTATACTCTATCTATACTAATATATGAAGCTCAAGAGTTTATTTGTTTGATCTGGCTTATCTCAGGAACTACGGGTTCGAATTTAAAACTTATTTTGTTTTATCCTTTTATCGAGAAATTCTCTAGGCTGATTTTGATTTCTTATATTTTTATTAATAATATGCCGATGTAACCGCGGGGCACAGCTAGTATTAAAATAAAACTATTATTTTTTCAGTAAACTATCCAAAAAATCTCAACTTCGAAAGTCCTTCCAGCTGTAATGTTTTGGGTGGACGGAATTGCAAAATACAATTTCAGTCGACCGTTGATAATAGTCCAATCAACTTAGGTTGGTAAACGTTAAATAAAGTGATTTCTTAGCACTGTTACAGTAAAAAAATAAATTCAGAGGCCCTAGCCAAGTTGACATTCTACAATTGTAAGCGCTATAGAAAACTAAACAAATGTATGAGAATGACCACGTGACTTATCGTTGAGAGATGTCGTTCTCATACAATTGTTTATTTCTATTAGCGTTTACAATTGTAGAATTGTCAACTTGGCTAGGGGCTCTGTTTAGATAAAGATAGAAGAATTAGAAGATAAAAGTAATTCTGTTTAGTCATTGCTTTATGTGCTTGATGTGGTCTCTTGTAATTGAAGGAGCACACATGTTTTATAATATTATTCAATTCAATGTACTTGTAAGTGTGTATCTTTTGTTGGAGATCCTTAAATAAATAAAGTAAGAAGGTTTTCTGCTCTGTACAACAAGAGTTATAAATACAAGCGCAGTTGTAGAACATTAATATTAGTTTTTTTTGTATAGAATTTTAGTACAGAACGAGCATTTGGACCACCTGATGGTAAGTTATCACTTCCATAGACATTGGTATTGTAAGAAATGTTAACCATCGCTTACATCCCCAATACGCCACCAACCTTGGGAACTAAGATGATATGTCTCTTAGTCCCTTGTGCCTATAATTACAGTGGCTAACTCACTCTTCAAACCGAAACATAACAGTACAAAGTACTGCTTTTTCGTAGAATATCTGATGAGTGGGTGGTACGCACCAGTAACGTGGGTTTTTTCCTAATTCAGGTGTATGGCACATAATACCGTGTTCGCTATTTCGGGAGTTGTTCATAATACACGATTGCTTAACATTAGAACAGAGACTTCTAAATGAACTGAAGAAATCGAAAAATACTATAGTTTTATATTGTCATGGTGAGTTTGATGGATATTACTTACATATATTACAGTCAATACTTTGTGCAAATATTATTTATTATGTTAATATTAGTGTATTGAAATTCTTAAAAGCCGAGACGACCCGGTGGTAAGAACACGTGAATCTTAACCGATGATCGTGAGTTCAAACCCGGGCAAGTGCTCCTGAATTTCATGTAATTAATTTGTGACTATAATTCATCTCGTGCTTGACGGTGAAGGAAAACATCGTGAGGAAACCTGTATGTGTCAAATTTAAATGAAATTCTGTCACATGTAGATTCCATCTACCTGCATAGGAGCAGCGTGGTAGAATAAGCTCCAAACAATCTCTTCAAAAAGAGGAAAAGAGACATTCACAGAATGTTACTGTTTAAGGTCCTCCAGACCGATTTCGGCCACGGCGGCCAATCTCAAGAGAGATTAGCCAACTGCGTAGGAGATATCATAGCGCATAAGTGTGTGCGCAAACACAGGTGCACTCTCTTTTCCTTAGCTCTCATAATCCGATGGGACGGCAATCCGACACGACCGGAAAGAGTTCAGGCGCAGGACCAACGGCTTAACGTGCTTTGCGAGGCACGGGAGTGTACACACTTCCAACATCCAGACTCCGGGCTGCTACTGAGAAAATCCCAATAACTATTTATTGGCCCGACCTGGGAATTGAACCCAGTGCCACCGAGTCTGCGGCCTTATATCAAGCCACTAGACCAACGAGGCAATCATGGAATGTTACTGTACTATACTGTAGAGAAGTAGATCGATTACCGCTGATATTATATTCTGGATGATGTTCAAAAGTTTTGCGATAATTTTTACAGGTAATTCAAATCATAGAGCGTCACCGCATCGCTTGACTCTTTACAAAGTTTTTCAGGCGATGAATTTCCACGTCATAACGTTCGACTACAGAGGTAACTGTATAATATCATGAAAAGGTTTTTGAATAATGAAAAAATAAAATCGATTTGAATTTTAAGTATGATATTTCTATATGTAATTTTGTATATCGTAGAGTTGGTATCATGAAGTGAAACTTACTTCTAATAAAGTTTTAAAAAATTGAGGTAAAACTCAATTTCTTTTAAATTGTTTTATAATTGATAGGCCTTTTATCACTCACATGAAAAGTAAGTAAATTAAAATCTCGAAGGAGGTAAATTAGAAAGTTAGTCATTGTTCTAAATTGAATTTTCTTCGCGCTGAGGACAGATTAATGTTATGAATTAAATAAATTTAAAACTGACAATGAAAAAAAATACGACATATAGTTTTTTTTTTCACTAAAATATCACTGATTTTACTAATTATTTAGCCTTTTATACAATTTAATATATGATATTAAAAGAGGTAAACTGTAAATGTTTCGTTTAGTTTTGCAAGCAAATGTTCGTCTAGGTTACGGAGACTCCAGCCCCGTACGTCCCACGGAGAAGGGCGTGGTTGAGGATGCTCTTCAAGTGTACTCCTGGTTGATGGAGTGCGTCCACGGAAATGACAAGGTCACCATTATTTTGTGGGGACACTCTCTAGGTAAATATTGTGTAGTTTTATATGATCAATTATTTAAGAACTTGATTACAATATTATTTATTTAATTTTGTCCAGGTACAGCGATAGCAGCGAATCTTGTTTCGAATCTAGAAAAGCTATGTTCAGACCGCGGCACGGCCTGTCTTCCGCTTCCCAAAGCCCTAGTCCTGGAAGCGCCGTTCAACAACCTGGTCAATGAAATAGAACGGCATCCCTGTTCAAAAGTAACTTTTTTCTTCTAATGGTGTTATGTGGTCTGGCTAAACTCTGGTCTGATAATAAGGCGAACACCGTACTATAATATTATAAATTTCGCATACTAAATTTCAAATTAACGGCGTCTCAAATAATTAAGCTGCACTTAATATTTGAATGACGTTTCAGTATTTGGCCGTAATAGTGCTAGCAATACCATAATTTGGTTACTTATTCTATCTTTCCTGTCAATTGAGTGGGTAACATTTTATGACGTCATTTATATTCTCCTCTAGCTAGTATCCTGGTTACCATATTACAAGGATTCGTTCCTGAAGCCGTTCACCTCATCGCCGGAGTACAACTTCGCGACGGACCAGTACCTCAGCACCGTTACCAAGTTGCCCGTGCTGATATTGCACTCGAAGGGAGATAAAATAGTACCCTATGATTTAGCTGTTAAGGTTTGTTTTCCAATCTGGTATTTTTAAGACATATGGACAAGTGGTCATCAAAAGGTTAGTGGACACCATCGTCCACTGCACTGTAAAGTATCTGCGGTCAACTATAGTTTCTAAGACGTTTTTTTTATTGTATAGGCAGGCGGGCGAGCATTTGGACCACCTGATGGTAAGTGGTCACCAACGCCCATAGACATTGGCACAGTAAGAAGTTTTAACCATCTCTTACATCGCCAATGCTCCACCAACCTTTGGAACTAAGATGTTATATCCCTTGTGCCAGTAATTACACTGGCTCACATCCCCTTCAAATCGGAACACAACAATACAAAGAACTGCTGTTTTGCGGTAGAATATCTGATGGCGGTGCCTACCCAGACGAGCTTGCACAAAGCTCTACCACCGAGTACCTATGTTCTTTATAACTAAAACATTGGCTCCTTCACGTTTCTTAATAAGTTTCAGTGTTGCCCTATTTATTTTTAGTTTGACGGGTGCGTATGATGTGCACCCGTATCTAGAAGGGTTTGTTCGTCTACCGCCAAATAAAAATAATTTGTATTATTGTGTTCCAATTTGAAGGGTGAGTGAGCCAGTGGAACTATAGATAAAATATAACACTATAATTTCCAAAGCTGGTGGACGAAAGTAAAGATTATTATTTCTTACAGCGTCAATCTCTATGAGCGGTGGTGACCACTTACCATTAAGTAGCCCGTTTGCAAATACGTTAATTTGTTAGATTTCATAGTACAAAAATAAGTATTAATTTAATTTCTCGCTTGAATGTTTGTAAATCTACGCGCAACGCAAAGATCGACGCGTCGCGTCGTCTTTTCGTGTATGAATGAAATATAGACCTACAAATGTCGAGACAGCACGACAAAAACTTGTAAAATCACTTTTCATGTATTGAGTTATGTCCAAAGCCGTAGAACAAAAGTTGTTGCTTATGATGTTAGCTATCTAGTCCTGCGAGGTTGCTGGGTCATTAAAAAGAACCCTGTATACACTCCCGTGTCTAAAAAACACATAAATTTGTACGGTGCTTGAACTGTTACGAATTGTGTCCGAATTTTTGATTATGAGTGCTCTTATGTTTGCGCGTACACTTGTGCACTATAATAAGTCCGGCGCAGATGGCCAGTCCCTTGGGGAGTGGTCCAGTGTGTCCGAAATCGGTCAGGAGGTCATCATTGTCAATACGATATCATTTTCTTTGTAGCTATATGAATGTTTGAAGCGTTCGAGGGATCAGAACGGGGCTCCACTTGAATTTCACGTGTTCGATAAGGGGCATAATGATATATGTGAAGCGCCTGACTTGCCTCGCGTTATCACGTAAGTTTTAATTAATATTTTTCGCGTCTTTGACTAAATTTTATCTTGAAAAAAAAATTAACATTTACCTTTAAGCTTGTTCTAAATTTGAAATTATGAACTGTAGCGACATCTATCTCGCCACATACGAACTAAGAACTGACGTATCCTACATCGCGATATTAAAGTTATCCGAGCGACTAAACATATATACAAGAACCCGACAACAACCGTTGGGGCAGTAGCCCACCAGACTCAACACCCGTCTGGTCGGAGGATCCTCCCTTTTCAATGGTGGATTAGGAACTTTACACCCTGTTCCTCACCACCCCTAAAGAACTATCACAATATTAAGGTTTTTGCGTGAATACGGAAATAATTGAAAAAAAAACTCATTAAATTTGTTTCAGTGCATTCATGAATACGATCAAGACTAAAGAAGATACAGAAAACAATAATAATGTAAATTGAACAATATATAATGTTTGTTACAAAAATTATGTTTTATTTGTGTTTGCAATTTACTTGGTGGTAGAGCTTTGTGCAAGCTCGTCTGGGTAGGTATCACCCACTCATCAGATATTCTACCGCAAAACATCAGTACTTGTTATTGTTGTGTTCCGGTTTGAAGGGTGAGTGAGTCAGTGTAATTACAGGCACAAGGGACATAACATCTTAGTTCCCAAGGTTGGTGGCGCATTGGCGATGTAAGCGATGGTTATCATTTCTTACAATGCCATTGTCTATGGGCGTTGGTGACCACTTACCATCTGGTGGCCCATATGCTCGCCCGCCTTCCTATACAATAAATATATATATAAAAACAATAAGATTTTCTGAATAATAATTTCTGATTAAGAAATATGTTGCAGTTCAATGCATGCAGATGCAATGATTTCAGCTCACATTGTAAACTTAAGAAAAAATAATACATGGTCGACCCACCAATTAAATCGTCTCAAATCACGTCATCAAATTATTTGGATACTTCATCCACAAGACATATATCATACTAGCTGATACCCGCGACTTCGTCCGCGTTGCTTTATATATTAACAATTTTTTCTTATGTACGAAGGAAAAAACATCAAAAAGATCGCAAGCAAAAATATACTTCGTTTAAACATACATCACTGAACACGCAGTGCAAATGCAAATCGTTGTTTCTTGAAACTTTAATAACTTTTTATTGAATGAAGATATCGCAATATTTTTTTTGATAAGGGCTAAGAAATAAAATTTAGAAAATTTCATTGAAATCTTTCCAGTAGTTTTTCCGTAATGCGCGCACACCTGCAGACCTCTATCATTTTATTTATATAGATTATAAAATGTATTTTTTTTCACTAATAACCTTTTACTTCAAACAACATTCTAAAATCTGCTATGTTCTCGTATTATGAATGCCATTACCTTCCCTCGAAACAAATAAGTATAATGATTTTAACTAACAAGTTATAGTGACAATGGTAAGGTAATAGAAGACCATTATTTAATGAATTAGAATTCTTTTTTTTTATTGCATAGGTGGATGAGCGTATGGGCCACCTGATGGTAAGTGGTCACCAACGCCCATAGACATTAGCATTGTAAGAAATGTTAACCATCACTTACAACACCAATGTGCCACCAACCTTGGGAACTAAGATGTTATGTCCCTTGTGCCTGGAATTACACTGACTCACTCACCCTTCAAACCGGAACACAACAGTAACAAGTACTGCTTTTTTGCGGTCGAATATCTGATGAGTGAGTGGTACCTACCCAGACGAGCTTGCACAAAGCTCTACCACCAAGTAAAATTCTTAATAATAAGTTCACAATTTGACTTACATGAATTTACCTATAGGTATATAGGTACCTATATATATGGTCAGATCAAATCCGCACCGCACTCGACATGAAAGTCCACGATGCACTACACGTCGCAACCCACAGAGCAACATGGCGCGACATCGTAAGAAAAATAGTCAGTGGAAGGGGTCACGACCCTCAGTAATGAGGAACACGACGCAGAGAGATATAGGTACCTATGCATGTATGATTGACGAGCCCGTTGGCGTGGTTGGTAGGTGCTTGCCTTTCACGCCGCAGGTCGTGGGTTCGATTTCCACCCAGAACAAATTGACATTTGTGTGCACGAACGAGTCTGTTTGTCCTGAGTCTGGGTGTAATTATATATCTAATTATGTATTTACAAAAGTAAAGTAGTATATGTAAGTATATCAGTTGTATGGTTTCCATAGTACGAGCTCTACTTACTTTGGGATCAGATGGCCGTATGAATAATGTTCCAGGATATTATTATTATTACATTATTTGAATGGCTATATATTTCTAAGACATTAATCTGTAAAAAAAATAACGAAACTAAACCATCTGTAGTTACCGGCTCTTTTCAGGTCAGGATATTTTCTTATTAGGTATATCGTATTTAATTTGACTATCAAGCTTAATGCCTCTATTTTAAATTTAAAAAAAAACTCAATTTCTATGAGATAAACAATGAAACAAATATTGATACTCTTTTACTTCATACTTAAAAATAAAGATAGAATTGCTTCATATTTGAAGCTGTGACCGTGTAAATATATGGTCTTCTAACACTGAATTATCAAACATAGAGGTGAAAAAATCGTAGAAATGGTATCTCTGTCATAATAATCTTGTCCTACAGTGTAGGAGGTTGACTTTGAAACTCCTGTCAACATTTGTAGATAATCAAAATTTGAATTTAATTTAAATATTTAAAATAGGAACAGACTATAAAATATTAAAACAAAGTCTAAGACGTGTGCTACCCTTTGATTTAGTGATATTAAATATAATAAATATTCTTATACTTTAGATTTCTATAAATAAAATAAAAAAACAATAATTTTAAAATCCTTATACCATCTCCGTCACCCTTGTTCAAAGGCACCATTAAAGCTGATACTCCAACCCCTTGCACGCAAGCGTGAAATTTCATAGTGCTCATTTCAAAACGCAATCTCACCAAATGTTTAGTTTTTAACGTTACCAAATTCATTACTGGCAACCCCGCAGTGAAAATGACAGATAAGTGATGTGCAGTGCGGTCGAACCATTGAATAATGCAATATTTATACGAGTCAAATATATGATGTAGGTACAATATCGTTTGTTTATATTTATTTAGATATTATTTATTATTGATAATAAGAAACCACTGATATATTTGGAATAATTTAAAATATTTTAAGATCGCCATTATTTCGCGCCATTAGAATGACAGTACTTTTTACTGTCATTTTCAAATAGACTTTTTAAAACCAAATTTAGCGTAGCGTAGTAGTAAAGGATTAAAATATACCAAACTGGAAAAAATATTATGATGAGATTTTAATATAAATGTATAGCGTACTACTCACCTATATATACATATATCATATATTATGTACATCTAGTCTATTTCTACCACAACAGGAGTAAGACTAATAGACAACTTTATCATTGAGCCATCGCGATATCATCGGTCGAGATCTTCAATTAATTACTAAAAATTTTAATTTAATCTTATTTAATATCCTGAAATTGTTTTTTTTTACGTTTTTCAGATTTTAATACTGTACTAATTAATTATTTTAACAAAGAAATTCTACCCTTGAAATGGTTCTACGTTTATATTGTAGGAGCGCAAAAAAATAAACTTTAATATTTGGTCTTACAGTTTACAGAAAACTCAATCAATTTTTAATTTTAGTCTTCTTCAAAATTTTGGTGCCCCTCCAAATTGGCCGCCCTAGGCCCGGGCCTCACGGGCCTTAGCCTAAATCCGCTACTGTCTATGCACTATGGATTCATTCATTCATTTAGAAAATAGCGATTTAATGTCCGCGAATTTGTAATCAGAATTTTGGAAGTTAAATTAAAGTGATTATAATAAGTTAAGTGGACTATTTTTGTATTATAATTAAAGGTACATTAATCAAAAACTGTTTATAGTGCATAATACAGTAGAACTAAAAGAACATCGTATGGAATTTATAAATCTAAGGTTTGCTTATCTTTACTCGTCCTTTGAATATGGTATGTAAGTAGATAGTACACGAAACATAATCATAATTGTGAATGACCTACTGCTGGGCTAAAGCCTCTCCTTCTCTTTGTTAAGAGAAGAACAGAAACATATTTAAATTAAAAACGTTAAACTCAAAATCGTCTTTGATTTTTTTTTATTGTATTGGTAGGTGGACGAGCATAAGGCCACCTGATGGTAAGTCACCAACGCCCATAGACAATGGCAATGTAAGAGATGTTAACCATCGCTTACATCGCCAATGCGCCGCCAACCTTGGGAACTAAGATGTTATGTCCCTTGTGCCTGTAATTACACTGGCTCACTTTCCCTTCACACCGGAACAACAATACAAAGTACTCCTGTTTTGCGGTAGAATATCTGATGAGTGGGTTGTACCTACCCAGACGAGCTTGCACTATAATTTGACTTTGAAAAATAATTCCCATAACTACATATATTTATAATAATTATATTACGATAAACCTAATTAAACATTTTACTATATAAATGAGTATTTATAACACAAATTAGTAAATTTGATATGACGTATAAAATATCCATCCCATCTTAATATTGATGGACTCGAGCGTGGTCACCCGTTAAAGATGTTAAGTACCTTCAGCAACTTCCGGTCGGATTAGAATTCCTTCGAGGCTTAGAATATATAATTATAAAACTTAAATAATGCATAATAAATGTAATTACGTTACGGATAAGGTCATAAAAGTTATCTTGTTAAAATTTTAATCATGGTTGTTAATTGTTATTGTAAAAATATTTTGATTTATATTGTGTAGCGTTTATTCTATACTTACTTACGGGTTTAAATTATCTGTTGTTTTATAGTATAGGTTGATGAACGAGCATATCGGCCACCTGATGGTATAAGTATAAATAAGGTCCTCCAGACCGATTTCGGCTACGGCGGCCAATCTTAAGAGAGATTAGCCAACTACGCAGGAGATGTTATAGGTAGTGTACAAATGCGTGCGCAAATACAGGTGCACTCTCTTTTCCTTAACGGCTTAACGTGCTTTCCGAGGCACACTTCCTACTTCCAGACTCCGGGCTGCTACTGAGAATTTTCTGACGGAAAACCCCAATAACTATTTATTGGCCGACCTGGGAATTGAACCCAGGACCACTGCGTCTGCGGCCTTATATCAAGCCACTAGACCAACAAGGCAGTCATTTCACCTGATGGTAAGTGGTCACCAACGCCCTTAGACATTGTAAGAAATGTTAACCATCGCTTACATTGCCAATGCGCCACCAACCTTAAGAACTAAGATGTTATGTCTCTTGTGCCTGTCACCCTTCAAAAATGGAACACAACACTAAGCATTGCTGGCTGGCGATAAAATATTTGGTATGTGGTAAGTGGCACCCAGTGGAGTTGACCAAAATATTACCATCAAAGTAAAATTACTTTTTGAATATAGTTCGGTATAATCGGGCTTAATTTATTATTGTATTGTATTATGGAAAATATAATTATTACTTTTTACTTGGAAATTAAACACAATGTAACGAATAAATCTTTCCATAAATATTTCATAGATTTTTTGTCCAATTAATTACCGAATTGTAACCGGCGGCCATGTTTTTCATTTCTCTAATTGTTTTTATAGCCTGAAGCTTATCGCAATGTTTACAAAACTTATTAAATCGACTTCCATTATTTATCTACCTATTTATGTGGTGGTAGGTACCTACCACCTGTATCTTATTTTTGTATGTTATATATGTTTGTATATGTTAACGATGTAGTGGATTATTAGTATGGAAATTGTGAACAATAAGGACTAATCCAGTGGTCACAAGTTCAAAACGGAGTAAGTATAGCTGATTTACCGATGGCAGAATTTTATCTAACAAATAAATAAAAAAAAAACAAATTAAGTAGTTACGTGAAAACTATGTCTTGCTTCGAACCCGCTATCTTCAGTTTAGACAAAAGTTACCTATCCACTAGATTACCTATTTAAGTAGGTATAGGGTAAAAACCGGATAGTTGCCCCACTTTTCGAAAAAGCTTATTTTTTTTAAAATATGAATTTGCTGAAAATTATTTAGTAGTATGCATCTCAAAACATAGGCCTTTTATCTTCTATAAAATCTAAGTATACATAGTTATAGACCTAGGTACCGATATCTTATTTTTTCTTTAGTATTTTTAATAGTGCACGAAAACTGATACATTTATAGAAAGCAAATAAATTTATTATCGCTTCTAATTGTGATAAAAAAGAGTACGGCCCTAGCGTCAATTATAAAAGAGACTAGCCTGTTCTATACACTTCAGCACAAGTATGTGCGAAAATAAAGAAGGTAGGTGGTGGTAGGTGGTGGCTATTCCCTCACTCTCATAATCCGATACGACGCGAGTACAAACCTCTTCGAAGCATCGAATGTGAACTGACAACTTCTGAACTCCGCTGTTATTGAGATTATAAAAAAACGGTAAAATTTCATTTACTCGACCCGGGATTTGAACCTGAAATATCAAAAAATCAAAACTTCACATCCTTTACTACTGCATCGAGGGTAAAGCCAGGCCCGCAGGCCCTTAGGCACTTGGCATATGAGTTCCCCATTCGCAAGTGGTTACAGTAAAATTATGTTATATTGGGCTAGGTCCCCTAGAATAGTTCCTTGTAGGCCTAGGTATAAATCCGGGGCACATTAAAGTGCCCAAATTATGAAACAATTCCTCCTATAGGTAGGTAGTTACTAAAAAAAAACAGAAAATTAGAGATTGGCAAAAGTGTAATTACGTTATCGATAAGTAGATTTTATTAGTAGGTATAGTACCTCCCTAATGGCTCCGGTGGATAGATACGGATTTTCCGAATATCACCGGCTCAGAACCACGTGCACAACTGAATTATTACAAAATTTCATCTGACTGATAAATGAACAAAAAAGGGCAAGAAAACTTAGGTATATTTTTATCCCATCGATTTAAACCCATCGACTTCTATCCCCTCTGTCTCCCAGGTACCTACACTATCATGTGGGTTACCCATATCAGCTTTTTACTGTGCCTATCTAAGTATACATAGACCTAGGTAAGTTGCGACGACCTAGGTATTACTACCTACCTAGGTATATATAAAACTTACAAATAACAATAAGCACAACAATAAAACATTATTATTATTACTTAAATTACAAACAATTTATTGTTATACTTAATACGAAATCCGTATCATAATACCATATTTCCGTATTTAAAACCTTGTTACAAATGAATTATTTAACGACAAAACCTTTATCGATAAACAGTACCTACCTACATTACACTTTAATATTACAAAAGTCGATAATATCATTGACATATCATAAAATACGAATTCCGTACTGCTAATAGTTCCGCAGAATATCGAGGCATTCGATTCTGTCCTATAAATCATAAACACCATTATTTATTACAGAACCAATTTCACCCACGTACGTACAACGTACGCTTTGTTTATTTCCTTCCATACCTATATAGCAGCATGCAATGTCGTACACTGGATGAATGTAGAAAAAAAACACATCTCTTCGACTCATTTTCCTTCCTTTAAATAAAACAAAGAGACTAGAAAGACATGCCGTTAAAACAATTGAGTGGGTATCGATTGTAAGTGTCGCATCACTAATTTGGTGTGTTCGAATTTCGAATTTAAGACGCGCTCGGGAGAGCCGATATTTGTAATTCATGAGAGCGTTGTAAGGCTGTTTGGAATGAAGGAAATGAAAGTGGTTACATATTTATAAAATGGAATCGATTTTCAAACTAGCCAATGGCGTGGCTCGGTTGGTGAGGCGGGTCGAACGCTCCACCCAACGTTGCATGTCAGATGAGTGTCTCGTGGTGCCTTTTGTTCATTCGCGCAGCGTCCGCCGACGCGAGCGGTTGTCTTGGTAAAAGTGTTTGACGAGAAACCTTATGTAGTAATAAAATACTTATTACATGTAATTTTCACGTTTTTTTTTGAAGATATATAATAATGTGGCTATATATATATATCTATTTAAACAAAATGAATCGATTTAAAATATAATTTTAGGATATTAAAGACATTTTTTCTTCCTAGTAGTGTTTATTTTTTATATCAACAATTAATGTTACATTTTTCAATAAAGAATTATGTGTATTTTTTTGTTGGCATAGTTTCACAAGGTCTCAATAATTCCCATTGTTTTATCAAAATACTAATAAGTAAGTATACCTTACTAATTACTATCATAAAGTTCATTAATTATTGTCAATAAGAAAATTCTTTTTGTTTGCTCATTGCTAGGTAATTAACAAAGAAAACATTTTATCATAGACAGGCATTACTTAATAAATAAATAAAAATAATTACACAAAAATACATATACTAGTACTTAATTACAAATTAATTTGAAATAATAACAATTTCAGTAAAAAAATATCGATACTATAGCGACATCACTATTACCCAATAGTATAATGATATTTTAGTGTTCCATGAACGACCTAGGTTACATTATTTCCTTGTAAAAGAACATCATTCTTTTGTTTGTCAATCCGTCACAATCTGTCTATTCATTGC
Source organism: Nymphalis c-album (assembly GCA_963151315.1). Lineage (NCBI taxonomy): Eukaryota > Metazoa > Arthropoda > Insecta > Lepidoptera > Nymphalidae > Nymphalis > Nymphalis c-album. Next base: position 2,035,501 of record OY720612.1, read on the forward strand.
TGTATGACAATTGACAATACTTGTATATCTTCACACTTGACCAAGTGGCCAGCCTTACGTACCAGTACGTAATAAGGGCCCAGTGGCTAGAAGTGTTGGTTCCAACCCGAAGATCACCAATTCAAATCGGTGATTAAAATTAAAATTGCTTATAATTTATTTATGTTTATACGTCGGCGGTGAAGGAATAGCATGGTGTTTTTTTATTGAATAGGTTTCGAACGCACACAGCTGACGCGTTTAATAGGGAGCCAATTCTACTAGCAAATTGTCGATAAATAATCCAAGCAAGATCGTTATCGTTTATCTGTTTACTTACTCTTTAATTTAATTATCGACTATTGCCCTACGAGTTAATAATTAAGTTCGATTTTAACGGTAAGAACATGTTATTTTTATTATTATTATATGTTAACAAGATATCGGTTCGGCTCCGATCCGAATAGATGATATAGAGTAATCAAAGTTGGATTGAAATTGAATCGAAAATTGTAGATTAGTAGAATTCACCCCCAGTTGTCTCGTTCACAACGTTAGCAAAAGCCACGCGTCTCACATCATTTGGCGAATTATTTGTCTTTGGTCCAACTCATTACTACTGCTCACCATTTTTTTAAACCCTACCGGGTATTGATATAGTTTTTAATATCTATAAAAGTCAAACCAATACTAAGAATCGTATAAATCTTAGTGACTCAAGATCAGTATTAGTCAGCACAGTAATCGTGACTATTTTAAAACTCCAGGTCACTTATGAGACCCTAGTACCTACCCTGGCCTGTATGCACTGTACCCTTTGCGTTGCGTACATTTTACAAAACATATTTTTTAAATGTAAAAAAGTCTTGCAACCAAAAGCCAGCCTCACAACTAAATTAAATACCTCATTACTCACGTAAATAAATCAATATACAAAATAATAAAAGGGCATTTTAAAAATCAGTGTTCACCGCGCGACCGATGGAATGTCTCTGGCCGTTTTTTACTCACCTTTTTTAAATATTCAAATGGAATCACCCAAATTAAGTAGCCATAAACGGAATCAGCTTCCAAATTTGAATATTTCATTCGTGCTCGTATAAGCGCGTGCTTTGATTTGTGTGTGGTAATGCGTTAGTGTGTGTAGATTAGGGATGCGCTGTTGTCTTAGGTTGATGACGATGATTTTTTTTCTTAAAAATTAACTAACATTTGATAAAAAAATATTTTTAATGTAAAGGTTTATATATTACAAAGAATACGGTATAGTTGGTATTTGGCTGTTAGTGTTGCGAACTAAAATAAATATAATAAATATTATTAATATGAAAAAGAATATCTTAATATTTCAATAAATAAAAAACATTCATATTACATTTCAACAAAAACTAAATTACAATATCAAAATATCGATATCGATAAACGTGAAAACGTTCAATCCCAAGCCTTTTGTCGAAGCGCGCCGCGCGTTGATAAGGAAACATTTTAAATTAGTAGGAGAAGAAGAAGAGAAAAAATATTATAAAATTTTTATTTTTTATTTATATTTTATCACACAAAACGGGTAGCCGCTGCTACCACCGATATAAATTATATCATTTTTCACTGCGACAACCTTAACGGACGTAAAAAATGACGGCCCATTCAGTTCCAAGTTTGAATTTGCCGCGTTTTTTATACGTTTCCGGGCGATGGGATTCCATTATTGAACTTCGACATTCGAAAACTTGTTAAGACTGTTTTGTGTTTTTTTTAATACATTGCCCGCTTAATGCGGGATTATTTTTGTACGTTCTTACACAAAGTAGTAATGTATTTAACGATGGATTATTTCAATAATATTACCTAGGATCTGATCGGCTTTTATTACACTCGAGATGTTGGTTTTATTGTTGGATTTTTATAATTGACTTCATAATTTATCAAAATAATATTTATTCATGATTCAGTGGGACGGGTTATTGTTTTAAGGCGTAGGTTCTTATTGATGATATATTTTAAACTTAGACTTAACTCCTGGCGGTATAGTGGGTTACCTTCGCCTGTTGACGTCGTAAGAAGTATACCTAAACAATTCAAGTCCTCACACCAACACCGCGCCAACCATGGCATCTGAGATATGTCCTTTTCGTAATTAAGACTATTGTTCGTATACTTAGTTCTTAGTTCATTAATTTTTTTTTTAATATATATTAATTAGTTCCAAATGTAAATTAAGCTTATAACAACATATTAAATTTTAACCTTTGCCTATAAAGAGTTTTTGAAAAAAAAATTTTTCGAATTGCGCACGCGTGTATTTCAGTGATTGTGTGTGTGTGTGTGTGTGTGTGTGTTATTGTGTGTGTGTGTGTAAGTGTGCACAATTTACATATTCACTTATGTTATATTATATAATTATTATAAGCATCCATAAAAGTTTTTGTAAATTAATTGTCAATATTACCCATGCTATCGACGCGTAGAAAAAAGCGATATTATTTAGGTATTGATATAAAGTCTACCAATCCGCATTGGAGCAGCGTGGTGGAATAAACTTCAAACCTTCTCCTCAAAAAAAGGAGAAGAGGCCTTAGCTCAGCAGTGGGACATTTACAGGCTGTTACTTATATAAAGTCTAACTAGCAACAGGACATAAAACTGGACCCACACGTGTATCACCGGTAACTGTAGACCGAGAAAGTTATATGGCGACATTTATTAAAAACAACAAAACAATTACATAACTTTAATAGAAAAACAGTTCTTGCTAGAATCTTACTTGATAAAACATTCAGAGATATTGACTTATGTAAGTAGATTTTTAGATGCTGAAATTGTAACTATATATATTTAAATATTTTATATGATGAGTTATTAAAATAAGAATAGTTAGGTTGACTGGAGAATGGGCTACCTGATAGTGAATGGTCATCATACGATAAACATTAGCGGTGTAAGAATTAACCATCGCTTACATCGCCAATGTGCCACCAACGTTGGGAACTTATGTTATGTCCCTTGTGCCTGTAATTAGACTGGCTCACTTCAAACAAGAACACAACAATACCAAGTACTGCTGTGTTGTGGTACAATATCTGATGAGTGAGTGGTACCTACCCAGACAGGCTTGCACAAAGTCCTACCACCAGTAAACCATCCCTTACATAAGGCCCTACTACCTAGAAAATAAGTAAGCACTTTGTAAAAATATTTCTTTTCAATGATCTTGTATTGTGAATATTTTCTTTATTTACAGAGCACAATGGAATCATATTGCAATGTCAGGATTTGAACCTGAGACCTTCGTTTAAAACCTAACCATCACAGTGATATACTCGAACGTATGGACGAAGCGTTAAAACATTTTATTATTACATAATAATATATACATATTTTATTATATAATTTATTATCATACAAATCATATATTATAGCGAATGCAAATATATGATACTGTTTGAAATTCCAATTAAATAAATTCAATCCAATTAATTTACTCATAAAGCTTGACTCGAATAATATGGAGTAAAAGTGTTTTTTTATAGTATATGGCGGACGAGCATATGGGCCACCTGATGTAGTCACCAACACCCGTAGTCATTCGCATTGTAAGAGATGTTAACCATCGCTTACATCGCCAATGCGCCACCAACATTTCGAATTAATATGTTAAGTCCCTTGTGTCTGTAATTACACTGGCTCACTCACCCTTCAAACTGGAACACAACAATATCAAGTACTACTGTGGTAGAATACAAGACGAGCTTGCACAAAGTTCTACCACCAAGTGATAGTCCTTTATAAGTAAGGCCGATTGATTTTCTAATAAGAATTATTTTATTATACCAATATCCACAACTTGCATCGTAATTATTCAAGATGTCGGACAATCTCGAAAGAGGCAACTGACATATATTACAGAAACGTGCGTCAACAGTCACTCTCTCCCTCACTCACATAATCCGACACGCTAAACGCTTTACGTGTTTTCTGAGGTACGAGAGTGTAAGCACTACACACTTACAAACTTCAAGCTGATGGTGAGTTTCTTGATAGAAAAACCTAATAACTCTTTACTGACCCAATCCGAGGTTTAAACCAGGATTAAGCTACTAGAACTAACTAGCTAGCTACTCTTTTGGCTCTATATATATATAAGTTTTTTTTTAAACACGACATTACATATCATACCTTTATCAGTTTAAAGAATCGGCAAAATTAAAAAAAAAAACACATAAACGAAGGCTCTTTATAAATCAAACTTTTTAAATAATTATATTCTTCGGTAACATTCAGAAACGTTCCTTTATAACTTCTAGCTCCCGACGCATAAAATCCTCGCCCAACGATAAACAGCCGAGAAAAATATCATAAATTTATGAACGTACAAAACTAAAAAAAAAAAAATATACTGACTATTTAAAGTATATCTTACTTTGTACATTTACCGCCGACGGAATAATAAGGATGCGACTTAGAAATTATCCTATTACTGAGTAGAAACTTTTTAATTTTGAATAATCAAATTTTAATGTCGAATTTGAATGAAGCGTTTCTATATATAACGCTTCTTGTGAAAAACCACTGCTAAGCAGTGTATGTGCATAGTAAGCAAGTTATGTATAAGGTGCTTTGCATCGTTATCTATAAACACGGGACCAATTCTAATAACAAATTGCCATTTTTCTTCTGAACTATAGAAGTTCGATATATTCAATTACGGACTCAATTTAGATTTTTTGGTTCAGGAATATTTCATATTTATTAGAACATAATTTTTATCACATTGTCATACGCTATAAAACGATAAGTTGGTTTGAAATTCATGACAAACGGAGTAAGCTAGAAGCCAGGCATAGTATAAAATATGACTCTTAAACTCATTTGTTTAAGAAAGGTTTTATTATTTGTGGCATTTAAATAAAAGTTAAATGTTTTAAATCATAGTTATGAGTCACTACAGTAATTACAATTATTTAAAAAAATATTAGAGCATATTCTTTTGAATTCAAAAATCAGCCGTGCTTTACTTACCTCAAAATATTTCTATAATATTTTTTACCATTTCTTATGTAATATTTATTTGGTTCCATTCTTAAAATTAAGTAGATTTTTATATTAATTGTATTAATAAATATTATATTAGTCACGCTTTAAAAAAAACTCGTTTGGCTTCTGAAGTTATAGCGAGACAATAAAAAAAGTTGAAATAACTTAAAAAATATATAATAAATAATTACGACGCTACCTGCTGAGTTTTAATATTTTATTATAAAACACGTCAACGTATACGATGATTGAGAATTAAAATTTATACGTGATATATGACATATTAATTCGTTCAATTTATAATGTGACGTATCCATATTTAACCTCCTTCATTAGTTGGACAAAACCAACGACATTTAACATCATTACTACACATGACAAAAGAGCTCAACATTGATCAAACCACAAACGAAAAATACCCTTATGCCCAAATAATAAGGCATTATTTGTTCCTACAATTGGTTAACAAGCTTATAACCTTTAGATAGGTGAGAATCATATGACATTTGAAAATGTACGCGATACAAATGTTCTCAGCTCGAATTTGATTTTTTGAATATCGAACGCGCTACCTATAGGTTCTTTATAACGTAATGCAATATTTTTTAATACAAATATTTTTAAATATACAAAATAATTAATAAAATAGGCAATATAAACACAAATATATTTTGATTCTATTAATATTTAAACATCGAATCGTAAATTTCAATCTTGTCAACGTTGAGACGAGATATTTTGCCAAAATCATTATATCGGGAGCCATATTATATGACAGATATCACTATGATCGTCTCATAAAGATCGGTTTTTATTATTTTCTAATCTCATAACTATATGGACATCATAAAATACCCAAGATGGCGTACGGTAGCTAAGCGCGGGAATTTATGGCTGTTGTATCAATTAGATATTATATCGAAACTAGTGAACTTTCTTACGAACTATTTCATTCTGAACTAGTTGTGACTGTGACTTTCCTTCATTTTTACTTTATACATACATTATTATTTTTTCAAGCGAACTGCTTTTTTTTTTAAATATATGAACAGATTAATAAAACCTTACTATTATACAGATTACAAATAGAAATTAAAATTAATTCACATTTTATTCAGTAGGTATAAAAAATATGTTATTTAAGTAAATTAATATTTTTATAAATCATAATATATATTTTAAAGTAGTCGAGAGCAATTTTTTTAGAAGTTTTAGAATTTTGATTTAAAAAAAAACCTACTTATGGTTATAATTTGCGAATGAGCAGAAGTGGTCAGTTTGAATATGTAAGCCCGAACAGCTTCTAACAAAGCAAGTTTAATGTTCGACGATGCAAGTTGCAACTATAGTCTAAAGTTCTAGAAAATTCGAGAGCATGACTTGAGGTACTGAAGATGAAACTGTATTAGTGTGTTAGAACAAATTGTAAGCTTGCTTGACTTGATTTATCTCTATTAAAAATATTACACGAATTAATCTGAGGTTAATAGAGGTTCTGCGGCGCGTCAACCAGAAGCGGCAACTTTTGGAGACTATCAAAAAGAGACAAAGTTGCATACCTCAGACACGTGCTTAGGCATGACAGGTGTCAACTTTTGCAACTCATTTTGATGCGAAAGGTTGCCGGGAGGAGAGCTGTTGGTCGCAGGATAAAGTCTTGGCTATGCAACATCCGAGAATGGACGGGAATCGCGAGTGCCTCTGAACTTATCCACCTCGGGAAGAACAAGAAGGAGTGTGCGAAGTTGACTGCCAACCTTCGCTAGTCGAAGAGGCACTTGAAGAAGATGAAGGTGTAATTAATTTAAATTTGAACTTAATTACTACTGAAATGTTGACAACCGACTTAGGTGCTATGCTATTTTGATGCGTGTTCTTGAAATGTTATGATTATTATTTTAGTTTTGTGTAAGCTCGTCTGGGTAGGTATCACCCACTCGTCAGATATTCTACCGAAAAACAGCAGTACTTGGTATTGTTGTGTTCCGATTTGAATTGTGAGAGAGCCAGAGTAATTACAAGCACAAAGGACATAACATCATAGTTCTCAAGGTTGGTGGCGCATCGGCGATGTACATAAGTTTTGGTGAACATCTCTTACAATGCCAATGTCTATGGGCGTTGGTGACCAGTTACCATCAGGTGGCCCATAATATGCTCGTTTGCCTACACACGCAATAAAAAAATATATTAGTCGAGTATATATATTGTTCCTACAGAATATCCCTACGGGTGAGATCGTGTTCACCGATTCAAATACCTAGAGAAAAATCCCATGAAATTCGGGATAAATAACGATAATTCATTTAAGTGTACAAATTTCACATAAAATTTTCACAATTCAAAACGTCGATCAAAGATGTACTTACTCTATGGTTAAAACTTAAAAAATAATAACAGTAACAGCACAGTATGAGCATGTGAATGTCTTTTTTACGCAGCGGAAACCTTCGGAGACTGCGGGATCGTGTTAATATAACGCATCCGCGGCCCATCCCGTGCTTTACTCCGCTCGTGGCTCGGCGGAGCTCTCCCTTAAGCATTTACGGCCCCAGGGTTAAGCCCTATCTTTTAAGCCCCGGGGCTGTGAATGTCTCACTGCTAGGCTAAGGCGTCTTCTCCTCTTTTTGAGGAAAAGGTTTTAGAGTTCATTCCACCGCGCTGCTCCAATGCGGGTTTGTGGAAAACACATGTGACAGAATTTCAGTGAAATTTGATACATGCAGGTTTCCTCACGATGTTTTCCTTCACCGTCAAGCAGGAGATGAATAATAATTACAAATTAAGCACATTAAATGCAGTCTTGCTTGCCCGGGGTTGAACCCAATCATCATCGGTTGATCATCGGTTAAGATTCACGTGTTCTTACCACAGGGCTATCTCGGGCATAACATTAGGGCTTACAAAATAATCTTCACTAAAACACTAACTATTGCGACACGTCAAAATTCGAACGTCATAAATAATGTCAATCTCATAAAAAAAATATTAAATAATTTTGTTCACAAGTAACTATGTTGGCTCAAAGCTGGCGTAAATTTTCATTTTTGCATAGCATTCTAAAGGAAATGGACAATTAAGATAATTGAGTAAAATCGTTGAGCAGGGTTTCTTTCGACGGCTCTTCTCAGGGCTGGGTGTTTTTTTTCTAACCGGTAGTAGTTTCCAGTTTGACAATCAATAAGTAAGTGTAATACTTCAATATTGAATAAAGCATTTTGAATTTGAGTTTGAATTGAAAACAATGGTGGTAGACATTTTGATATGAGTACCTGACCGAACCGGATCAGCCCTGCTTCATACATTGATTAATATTTCGATCCCTACGTTACAATTTCAGCCATTTTGTTATACTTTAACATATTTATTATTTAATGTCACTTATTAAAAAAAAATCCAAAAATATATAAAATTTCGTGATAACTGTAAACTTTATATGTATATGACATATACCTACTTATTTCAATTTTATATAATACATAAATAACATAATATTATGATATTTCTTGATAAAACAGTTAAACAAAAAAAGAATATAATTAATTGCTTAAAACCTTTTTTCGTTTTTTAAGCTGTTATCAGTCTACATTGTAACATGAAATTAAAAAAAAAACTGATACCGGCTCAAAACTTCTAAGAACATATTACCTGTCTAATCCACATAGAGGTAATGTATTTAACGCCTATTATACTAAGTAAAGGTTTTTAAGGATTTACCCAAATGTTTTAGTAGAATTGTTCAGATTATAGGAATGTAGTAAGTTATCTATTCTAACTTAGGGCTCAACTTAATTATAATAATTATGAATACTTACGGTTAGTACTTATCTTTGTGTATCTAAAATCCTTCTAGAATAGATAATTATATTGAAATAAAATGATTAACCAGTCCAAATATTTGTCAGCAAGAACACTTATTATATCTATATCTATACTAATTATGTAAAGCTTTTTTTTTTTTTTATTGCATAGGAAGACGGACGAGCATATGGGCCACCTGATGGTAAGTGGTCACCAACGCCCATAGACATTGGCGTTGTAAGAGCTGTTAACCATCTCTTACATCGCCAATGCGCCACCAACCTTGGGAACTAAGATGTTATGTCCCTTGTGCCTGTAATTACACTGGCTCACTCACCCTTCAAACCGGAACACAGCAATAACAAGTACTACTGTTTTGCGGTAGAATATCTGATGAATGGGTGGTACCTACCTAGACGAGCTTGCACAAAGCTCTACCACCAAGTAAAAAACTGGTTCGAATCGAAAAAATATTTTTGTGTTGTATAGTTGTTTTATCGAGGCAGGTTCTAGGCTGATTTTTATTAATTATTTTTTTTATTAATTATACGCGGGTGAAACCGCGGTGCGCGTTTCAAATTAAAAAAATGTTTTGATTATATGTACTAGTAGCCGCCCACTCACTTCACTCATATATTAGGGGATGTAAATGAGCTGGTGTAAGGTATAAGCTTGCTTTAATAGAATAATAGATATTATTTGAATGTTTCTGGTAATTTCAATCCAATCAAACATTTTTTTTTAATCTTCTAAGAAGGTACGATGAAATCTCAAGAATCAGCCAGTACAATCCACCTATAGATTACATTTAAAAACATACGTTTAAGGTATAAACTTATTTAAGTAACCTCCGTGCTGATTGTATTGAGAACTTTTTAATCTGTATTTTAAATAAAAAGCAGATTAAATAAAGACTACTGTCACAATATTGCCATTAGGCTTAAGACACTCAGTTTTTGTGGTTTTCTTTTAAATTTGATCTTTTGTTTTGAAACAATGTGAGGTTGGATTACTTGTATTGTTATATTTATGTATAGTTAGTAGCTTTACCTCGGATCTTCTAAAATGGACACTGTATGTATTTCGGTGTGACTTATTGTAGACTTCCCAAAACCTGATACATACTCACCTAGGCAGTGAGGCCAGTGGTTCAACTAGATAAGTATATGTATGTACAAACCAAAATGTGTTAAATAGTAACACAAAAATCTGTTCCGAGATCTGACCCATAGTTTATAAGCGAATAAAAGCTCGTAATACTTGAAGATCCCATAGTTGTTTAGTGGGCAATTCTGTCTGAGCATCACAGTAGGAAGCGATCCTGTGGTGCTCCTCGTTAAGACGGAGAGGCTTCAGCTAAATTTTAATGGATGTTCCGCTGTTTGGGGGTGCACTAATCGTCTTGGACACCGGCGAGTCCCACAAAACCCACGGCTTCGCGTGTAAATGCGTAAAGAGAAGGAGCCAATTCTACTAATTCATAGTGGTAAAAATACGTTCCTAATTCTATTTAAATCCAAAACAAATCGAATTGCAATTAGAACGTTGTGTTAGAAGAATATGAAATCAGTTGAAACGGAGCAAATAACTCAAATTCAAATTCTTTATTCAATATTGAAGTATTACACTTACTTATTGATTGTCAAACTAGAAACTACTACCGGTTCGGAAAAGAAACACCCAGCCCTGACAAGAACCGGCGAAAGAAACTCAGCGGGTTGATGTTTAACTACCTATAACTTGATTTAACTTTTTTTATGGGATAGGTAGACGGATGAGCGTGAATCGTAACTTAAAGATTACGAGAGCAAATCGGAACAACTTTAACCACACACTTTCTGTCACTAATTAATTTTGTGTTTATCAATGAATATTAATATACCTATATTATCATTCCTCGTTGGTCTAGACTCTAGTGGCTTGATATAAGACCGCAGACTCGGTGGTCCTGGGTTCGATTCCCAGGTCGGGCCAGTAAATAGTTATTGGGGTTTTCTGTCAGAAAAATCTCAGTAGCAGCCCAAAGTCTGGATGTTGGAAGTGTGTACACTCCCGTGCCTCGGAAAGCACGGTCAGCCGTTGGTCCTGCGTCTGAACTCTTTCCGGTCGTGTCGGATTGCCGTCCCATCGGAATATGAGAGCTAAGGAAAAGAGAGTGCACCTGTGTTTGCGCACACACTTGAGCACTATAATATCTCCTGCGCAGTTGGCTAATCTCTCTTGAGATTGGCCGCCGTGGCCGAAATCGGTCTGGAGGTCCTTATTGTCATTCCGTCACATGTGTAACAATCAGCCTACATTAGAGCAGCGTTGTAGAATGAACTCCAAACTTTCACCTAAATGGTAAAGTGAGTCATAGTCTTATATAAAAAATATAACCAATAAAAAGTCAGACGCGATCCTTTCGTGCTTATTTAAAATCAATCATTGCCTACATTGTTACAAAAATATGCAAACACCTGGGGTTGAATTCTACTAACAAATTGTCAATTTTTCGCAATCAAATCGAAACGTACCTAAAGCAGGTATGGGTATTTAAGACCTACCTAAGGGAGATTTGAAATAAATTCACTTGGTGGTAGGGCTTTGTGGAGGCTCGTTTGGATAGGTACCGCCCACTCATCAGATATTCTACCGCATAACACCAGGACCGGACCACAATAATACCAGGTACTTCACCTGGTATTGTTGCGTTCCGGTTTGAAGGGTGAGTGAGCCAGTGTAATTATGGACACAAGGGACATAACATCTTAGTTCCCAAGGTTGGTGGCGCATTGACGATGTAAGCGATGGTTAAACACTTAACTTCAGGTGGCCCATATGCTCGTCCTCCTTCATATGCCATAAAAATATAGAATCTAATCTTTATACCTAAGTATATGTACTATTGTACATTTAAATAGTTATACTTATGTATATTTTATTACAATATATCTTTTGTGATATATTTTTTGCAAATTTATAAATTAATTGTCTTCAATAAAATCTCCACGCGTATAATTACCTACTCGAGTTAAGCTTATAAACACGTCTCTGAATTTTAATTGGAATCAAAATTATTAATATAAAATCATTTCAAAAATATAAGACATATTTAAATGAATACATTATAAGTACTATTTTTTATTTTTAATTACATATTAAGTATTAATTGCTAGATTACATATTAAGTAGGTACCTATTTATTCTCAATGTTTTAGTGAAGTCAAAATTAACTGTCATGATTGTTTATATTTAAATTGCATGAGTAAGTTAGTCTGTGAATGTCCCACGGCTGAGCTAAGGCCTCCGCTCCTATTTTGTGGAGTAGGTTTGGAGTTTATTCCACCAACGGCAGTATTTCAGTAAAATTAGACACGCAGTTTTCCTCGCGATGTTTTTCATTGCTGTCAATATGATTTATGCAAAACAAACGTTCAGTGCTGCTTGCCCGGGCTTGAGCCCGCGATCATCGGTTAATACGCGTTCTAACCACTGGGCTATCTCGACTTAAATTGTAAGAGCGTTCGAAAATTAAACACGAATAATACCAACATAAAAAGAACAAATGTAGGTATATTTTTCATAGATTAATTTGATCAGATAAGCTAAGTAACTATTTAATATATAGGTCTACTAAAGATTGTTTAATGTCTTTTAGAAAAATAGGCAATGCTTTGTACCTAATGTAGGGCTGACCCGAATAAAACGTCAACAAGCCCTTATCTTGGGTGGTCCGACAATTATTTATATTTAAACAATACTTTATACGACAATTATCTTTTTCAATTTTTTGTAGGTTCACAAAAGCAAGTATTCAACATGGCTATAAAATAATTAGTCAGAAGTGAGAAATTCCGGCACGTGTTCGCGCTCCCGTAACGCCCTTAAAACAAAGACCAAATCAACTACTCAAGGGCCACCTACAACAATCACGCCTATTATAACACCCACATAAAACTAGTAATTCCACAACAGGTAACCGAAAACGGTCGCCAAAAAGATAAAAATAGATAGCAATAGATAATAAACAAACGTTTTTTCTCCTTTTTACCTGAAAATGTATAGGGGTGGGGCGGAGAGGCGAGGGGCGACGCCGTGCGGCAGTCGGACCGTAGCCGCGAGCGCGCCTGTGTCGACTTCCCGCGTACCACAGAACTATTCAAAAATCGAACGCACAGCGCGCTAAGTGCAATTTGTTTATTTTTTTTCCATTCCTCGGACGGCCTAAACTGACAACGAATTTAACAGATAATTAATTTAATAAAATTAAAGTTGGACTCTTCAAGGACGTGTAATTAGGAAATTTGATGGCGATTAAGTGAGTTTTTTTATATCGATAAGATAATTGTATAGAAACGTCACGTCCGTGGCGTGGTCGTGCGAAGTGATCGATTAATTAAAGGAATTTTTTTGGTCAAGTGCAGTTACAAGTGCCAGTTCTAGTTTGGATTATAGTGTGCAAAGGTAAGTTACCTTTTAATCTATGATATTATTAAAAAAACTTAAAAATAAAATGTTTCTGAACGCAATACTTTTTTTTGTGAATCGATAAAGTGACTGCGGATAGTAGGTACATTGACCTTTAGTGTTATTGTGTCAATACCCGACTGAAGAAAGTTCTTTCATAATAAAACCAATTGCAGTATATCATGCATATCGTAAAATTTTTATTTGCATTTACCCACTTTATAATCTAATTTAATAACAAATATTTAACAACTGGTTTTGTTATACTAAATATTAGTTTTATGAAAACATAAATGATAATTTATTTGAACACAGCGTTTAAAAAAACCTAATGTTGAACACACTGGCTACTACTAACTTTTTTTTTTTAATATTTTTTTAAACGATAATTATATCCAAAGACTCCAGACGTACCTGTAAACCGAGATCGTAACTTCTGAGGTTATAATAGGAAATTATTGTAATAACATTTCAATCAATTTTAAATGGTCTTACAAATGGTCTAAAGATATGTAATTTAAAAGAACATACGGAAAGAGAAATAATTATGTCTACGTTTTATTCTCTCGTAATGACTCGTAGCCACTGTTTATAACCTATCATTCTATGCCCACCTAGATAGATAACTTATCATAACTACAAAAGAAAATTACTTCTTGATAAAAATAACATTACAAAATTTATAGCTTAAAAATGTTATAAAAACGAATCGACCACAGGAAATGTAGCCGGTGACATTATTTATTTCTTTTTAATGCGTGGAAAGACTGTTTTAATACGTGTTATTCTTGTTTATGCCTAGAGCGGAACCTTTTGTGTTTTAAAATAATATATTATCTAATAATTCTAGTTTATGCTAACAATTTGGACGCGCAATTAAATTGTTTGTGCTTTGGTGTTTATTTTTACTACTAAGTATTATGCAATTTACAAATGTATCTCGTTTTTTTTCAGTTTAAAGATATAAGTATAAAGTATTCATTACTTAAAATACTATTTTGCTTATAAATGATTTTACTTATGGGTATTTTCGAAAATGACTTCGAAATGTACATTTATTTATTGATATTTATAAAAGTTTTGAACAATTACCTATATCTTAGAATGTAGGTACATTAAATTGAATAAAGAGGTGCGTAGTCGTGTTGTCTAGAATGCCGTCGGTCGATTCACGCATTTAGTTTCAATATGTTTGTGACATAATTAAATAAATACTAGCTTAACGGATATAGCCTTATACTGTATATTCAATTGATTATTTTGAATAAAGAACGATTATTTTTTCTTTTTATTCATGTTTCAAATAATTTTGAAAATCGGTCAATTGTGTTCTGTTTGGAAATTGAGAAAGAAAAGCGGTAATTATTAATTTTAAGGTTTTTTATTTCTTATTTATTTTTAGATCTATAACAAATCATTATTATTTTTAATATACATTTGTAATAATATAATCGACGCAGTTACCTATTAGTCAAATATGTAAGTAGGTATATTATACGTGCTTTTTTTATAAATTTAGTAATTAGGTATATTGTAAATATTCATATATTTATTTGAATATTCTAATACATAATAGGTAGGTACTTTGAACTTTGAGTAGTCTTATTTATGTGTTAACGGGAATATAAAATAATAAAATATTTTACTAGTGTTTTTGGTCTAAGTGTAGTTAAATATTGTTATTTAATTTGTTTCACTTTATATTAATTTCGCTGTATATGTTATATATGAAGTAATACATAGTAAGTTACATAGAAAAAAATATATAGCCGTCACGAGACGTCCGGAATACCAATAAATAAATATTGTGTGAAATAAAAAAAGGCAGTTTCGATGTTTTTTTAAAAATTATAGGTACATAATAATATATTCGCACCACGGCATACACAATGCCGATAGATATTTAACGTCACTGAGAATAATTCCACAGATACTTACAAACAATAAATGTATGGTTATAATTTTTTTAATGAATCTTGAATTTATATGACTTAAGAAAGAGATCTGGATGCCTGTACCTAATTAT
The DNA here is from genome assembly GCA_963151315.1 of Nymphalis c-album. Lineage (NCBI taxonomy): Eukaryota > Metazoa > Arthropoda > Insecta > Lepidoptera > Nymphalidae > Nymphalis > Nymphalis c-album. Next base: position 2,050,787 of record OY720612.1, read on the forward strand.
AATAATTTATGACACAAATATTATGTCGCTTTAAAATATTTTAATTTTCGGTCTAAGTTTACACACGGAAATTATAAATGAATTTAAAATATATAGATCCAAAATGTATACCTAATATATATATGTAACTATAGGTTTTTTTAGTATATATTTATATAATAAAAGAAGTAGGTATTGCAAATTAATAAATAAATAATTATATTCCGGCTTATAATATTTAAAGTCAAAATAATTCGTTAATTATTTTATAAAGATATAAAAAATCCTAGATACAGTAATTAGTATGATTTTGGCATAACTTACTCCATTATTTAATAATAGAAGGTAAAGCTTTAAAATGAAATAAAGCAATTTGAAACAATGATTTACGATATCGTTTCCTTTTCATACACCATGATTATCTATGGTTGACTTTGGCTACGATAGTCAACCCCATAATGTCACCACCCCTAGGGGCGTGGTTCGGCCACGCCTCCGTAATTTATGAATTTTACCCCACTTTACTTGACTCAAACTTGAACCGAGATATTTTGACGTGGGATTTTCTTTTTTTTCCCTTTATCATATTTGAAACGATTACACTAATGTAAAAAAAAAGTTACGTGTTTTTTGTATTATCTGCTATATTTGAAATGAAATGATTTTAATATGTAGTTATACTTACTCTACTATTAATAATTATTCTGGCTTTAGTTATGTTCATTATTTATCGATAAAATAATCTATCAATCAGAGGTGATATATAGTTTAATTATAATATAAGCTTATTAGTTTAATTCTATTAGTTTTATTGTTGCAAAAGACCAATTTATTCTGCAATTATAACAACTTATAGAAGATTATATTGGAGTCATTACAAAAATGAACCACTAAACAGTCTGTCGTACAAGTTTCTTAAATATACTGATTTATGATTGGTTTGAAATTAATGAAGTAAATATCCTGTGCCTGTAGTTACACTGGCTCACCCTGCAAACTGGAACACAAGACATATTTTTGTTTGGCGTCAGAATATTTGATGCGTGGGTGGTATCTACAAATCGTTTTGACTCTTTAAATGTTTCAAGAGAACAAATTATATCGCAAATGAAAGAACCGAATGCAAGTAATTAGTGATTTTACAAAAGCTAATATTATTTTTATTTTATGTACCAACCACGAAAACAAACCGGTAAGCGCGGTCGGTAGATAATTATATAACTAAGTAAATATTTACAAAAGAAAAATAGTATATGTAAGTATATCATTTGTTTGGTTTCCAAAGTAGCTCCGCTTAGTTTGAGATCAGACGGCCGTATGAATAATGTCCCAAGATTTTATTGTTTGGTTTCATTCCAAATGATACTAGTTTAACAAACAAACATACTAACTTTCTCATTTACAATATTAGTAATGATTGTGCCAACAAATCGTTTGCCCTGGCAATACTACAACAGATAGACATATATCGAAACTTTCTAATTATTAATGTTCGACAGACTGTCTCATACATACCAAAAAAAAATATTTTTCCATCAAAACAAGAACAACAACAAAGAAAAGTCCATTTGACATTGTCCGTAAAGTTATTTGTTATTTATTCGTGACGAATAATAAATTTAATTGATTAAATACATTATTTATGTAATCGGTAAATACAATTTTAATTTGAACTAAATTTGGAGGTTTACTCGGTGGTAGACCTTTGTGCAAGTTCATCTGGGTAGGTATCACCCACTCATCAGATATTTTACCGCAAAACAGCAGTACTTTGTATTGTTGTATTCCGGCTTGAAGGGTGAGTGAGCCAGTGTAATTACAGGCACAAGGGATATAACATCTTAGTTCTCAAGGTTGGTGGCGCATTGGCGATGTAAGCGATGGTTACAAACGCCCATATACATTGGTATTTCTTACAATGCCAATGCATATGGGCGTTGGTGACCATTTACCATCAGGTGACCCACATGCTTGTACGCCTACCTACCTAAACAAAAAAAGCTACTTCTACTAATCAAATATCATCAAATATCTATTAGTATTATACTAATAATATTATATTTGTTATTTTTAAATATATCTCTGGGTAAAACCGTAATTATATTGTACGACAGGCCAGCTACAGATATACGTTATCATTTTTAAGTCATAATAATAAATTGATTACATATTGAACTAAGATGTAATCATAATGAGTAATCATTAATCTTGTTTTAAAAAAAACTCCACACATAAACGAACTCTTGTTTATTACATATTGTATCGAAAGTAAACTGCACCAAGTATGTTTTTTACGAATTTATAAGATTGAAATTTAAAAAAAAAACATAGATACTAATTGATAACCTCCTCCTTTTGTTGAAGTCGGTTAAAAAGAAAGCTATGGTTACACTTTTCGTAACAGCTTTGTACATACATATCCTTATGCACAGAGAAAATTTATATAGGTACCTACCTATATATATTATAAGTTCAATACAACTTTCCAATTGAAAATTCTTCTAACCTACTTTTTGATAAATTACGTCAATGAAAGATCATATAAGTAAACTAAATGGTTTTGTATTGGATTCAAACGCGTATCCGTTGATTAAAGCCATACACTCTATCCACTAAGCTATTTGGTATTTTTTACTACTGGATTAGAATTATCATTCCACCTAAAAGTATTATCAGATGTGCGTGATAACAGCCACGGCCGAGGGATTAGCTTACATTCATTCTTTGTTATCTGTTTTAAGTAAAAATTTAAAATATATAATTATATATATAAACTTTAATTAATAAAAAATAAAAGTTTAATGACATATTTCGTGTCTTAATCTACTTTTAACTTTTTTAATTAAATTCCTTCCAGTACCTATTTCGAATGCGATGGAACGATGATGACCGTCTGACACATTCTATTCAGCCATAGATATACCAAATACTAAAAAGATGTACTAGGTTCGTGTAAATACAGGTGGGATGGCAATCCAAGGAGCAACTGTTGTACCTATGTACTTTCCGATGGCCGGAATTGCAAACGCTTCCAAACTCTACGCTAATACTTGGAATTCATTTATGGAACAACGCAATGTTTTTATTGCACACGAACCAAGATCCCATGGTATACAGCCTAGTGATATCAATAATATTAATGTATGTAATATGTAAACAAAAAACAAAGCGGAAAAACTCGCGTAGGTATTAACAAATATATTATAAGCACGCGTATCAAGCTTTTCAATGAATTATAAAGATTTAAGTTAAAACCGTATACAATTGAATAAAACACTTGTATCATGTGAATTAATCTAAATTCTATAAAATTGCTCACTAATCTGGCAATACTGGCGTATTACGCGTGTTATTTTTTTTTTATTCAAAAATCGAATCAAAATCGGATTTTATCTGTAATTACCTTAAAAACGATAACAATGATAAAATGTTTGGTAACTCGCTGATAATATCGACTTGTCAAAAAGTCGATAATTAACAATTGATGGCACAACTCGTAATCTCTTTACCTAATATTTAATCGTGGAAATGATAACACGGTAGCTGTTGAAAAAGTAACTTACGTTTTTTTCTTTTATAAACTGACTTAATAGCATTGGTTGCAATCTAGTATTTTTAGGCCAGTATTAACCTGATATAATCGTACGACATCTATTGTACGTTGGGCAGGCAACGTACAATCGTTGGCTCTTCCTGTCCAAGGTCCTGGGTTCCACGGGCTCATTATATTATTGAGTAATTCTGTCAATATATTCTCAGCAACAATTCGAATTTTAAAACTTACACATGCCTCGAACACGTACGCCATAAAACACGCCTGGAACACTGTTAAATGGTCTGTTAACATATTTATAAATAGATATAACTTTTGTTTAGGCATAATAATTAAGCATTTAAGGCATATCAAAAAAAGTAAAAAAAAACTTGTAAGAACATTGGAATTTAATCCAGTCTTGAGAGTAACGTTTTCAGATGAAACGTTTGTGACATTTCACTTTTATCACGGATAGACCGCGTTGCTCGCTTTCTTTTTTTAAATCTAGTACCTAATTAATCATTTGATCTAGTACCGTGACCGTTGATCAAGAAGTAAGAACACATCATTCATTGAATTGACTTGAAACATATATAGTTTCAATAACAATAAACGTTAGAATAACTTACGTCTCGAATCGATTAATAAAAAAAAAAGTATTTTTTTTATTTTCGGTTCAAATGACGCATGTTCAGTGTTCATTATATAAAAAAAAAAACAAATACTTCCTGTGATAAATATCACGATATGAAAATTATCATTAATTAATTTAATGTTCTTCGTTTATTTACTGATTAATTATCGGATTTGGATTATCTATATTATTATAGATTCAAAATATTTTCTAGAAATTCGTTTAAAAACAATAAATATTAACAATAAAAATGATTTTCTTTTTTTTCCTTTTTTAGCAGCTTAATTCCACAAACAACATGTTACCCTATTAAGTTTTTTTTTATATTTCATAGGACGAGCTTATAGGCCACCTGATGGTAAGTGGTCACCAACACCCATAGACGTTGGCATTGTAAGAGATGTTAACCATCGCTTACATCGCCAATGCGCCACCAACCTTGGGAACTACGATGTTATGTCCCTTGTGCCTGTAATTACACTGGCTCACTCAACCTTCATACCGGAACACAACAATACTAATGGCCGAATACTGAAACGTCATTCAAATATGAAGTCGGACTTAATTATTTGGAACGCCATTAATTTCAAATTTACTATGCGAAATTTTAGGCCGTAAGTAGTGCTGTTTTGTGGTAAAATATTTGATAAGTGGGTGGTACCTCTACCTACCCAGACGAGCTAAGGTGTCACATGAAACTACTTTAACATGAGAATATTTTTTATCTTTTCAGACGGAAATAGTAGAAAAATAATATTAAAATATTATCATGATTGATCATTTAAATAGTGTTGTATTCTTCTATTAAATGTCAAGTTTCATAAGATATGAAGAAATAGTAGTATATTGTTTTAACAATTGTGATACTAAGCTGTGAAAAAAAAACTAATTAAAAATATTAGTAAGTGTTGAAAGACTAAAAATAAAATATCCATACCAATTTTTTTTTTGTAAGAAATGAAAAATCTACAATGCCCAACAATAAAAAAAGTATGTTTATTATAAAAAACATCAAAATCAGTAATATTGTTTAGGATAATACACAACGGAGTTATATACATGCAAATAAAGAAACATTAAATATTATAAACTAGTTATCGCCCGAAGCTTCGTTCGCGTAAGAGAAGTCAGAGGTATTTGCGCTGACATTTTGTGTAAAACTAACAAATTGTATACAAAAATTAATAACAAGCAGTTGAGTAGTTGAAACGTAACAAACAAACAATTTGTTTATTACATTATCATTTTTAATATTACGTACGATTAATTAATAAATTAGAAAATAATTAGTGTATTAACATCAACACATTATTATGATCTAAACATTATTTTTCTCTCTTGCTTGCTCTTAAAGTTTTTGTCTCTTTTTCTCAACGTCAATCAATGCAGTGATGCGTTTGTTATTATTATGACATTATGAAACCAGCGTGAGAAGTCGGGTGTAATTATAGTTTCATTACGTTTTAATAGTATTGTCTTGATTGAAGAGTAAATGATCGTACGTTTTATAAACACATATGTTATTTTTTGTTATATATTTACCTTTATATACTGTTGTATTATGTATATAAGTTTTGTAACCGTAGGAATATATGTAAATAGTTTTGAAAGTGTAAAAAAATCGGTATTATGTATCACTTTTTATAGCAATTTCCTCTAGACAACTTATGTTGAACTTGAAGTTAAATATGCGAGGAAGTGTAAAACAGATTTAAGTATTAATTAATTTCAACAAATATATAAATTATAGTTTCCTACTTAATTTTTTCACAGCGCAATGGGAGTAAAATTTTAGGTTTGAAATAGATTGCAGTTTTTTTGTATTATGTCAATATAAAACACTTTTGTTTCACAAATGTCGTGTGTACGATAGGTCTTTACTCAGTACTCGTAATGACTGCTAGGTCTAGGTAGATAAGTATTACAACGTTATGTTAGCCATGAGGTTAACATTTGGTAGGTGCATAGTTTAAAAAATATTGCCCGCTTAAAAAAAAGAAATCATATAAAATACAAACACTGGCCACTTAATAAAATATTATTAAGTACATCCAAGATTTTAAATTTCGAATGCGTGTCGCAATAATATGAAAAAGAACATGGCGTCACAGATAAAAAATACAACCATCCGCATTACAATGTAAACAAATTGATTGTAACAAAAATACATTTATTCATAAGTAAGCGTAATCTTACATTCACGTTCGTTTAATTGGACACGGTTATGCTGACTCGGCGATTCCTTTGTTGCTACTGAGCTACGCTTGGTTCGGCTGCTGTGATAGAGAAAGCCCGTTTATATCTCCCGATAAATAAATATAAAATTATGACATTTAAAAAATATTACTACGCTTAGTTACGAACAAATTTTATTATAAATAAGTTAAGTGTAAAACGGATAACAACTTGAATAATATATTTAGATGCTTAGTCGTGTCTGAATATATAAATGGCTGTTTAAATGACTCGATTTTTTTTTGTAATAATGATGAATTGATAGCTTGCTTTTGGGTGTTAAGATATTTACAACGTAAATTTTGTTTAACAAATCTAAAATGTTTTAAACCTGCTCTTCTTGGTATTCTAGTTAGAAAATCTGACCATTTCAAAATATAACGTGACTAAATAGTACGGAAGAAGCAATTGTCAAATTTATTATCTGTCTTTATAAATCTTAATTTTTTTTATCGATGTATAAATTAAAAGAGACTTTTTTGATCACTCTAAAGAAATTTTATAAATGTTATTTAGAAATATCCCCACTCTATAGTCAATCGCTCGACGTCATTGCTAAAAATGTTCTAAAGACCTTGCAAAAATAACACGTAATTTAATTTTGAATTGATCCTTCGATCAAATGTACAAAATATAACCAGTAAAAAAAACATTGTTTATTAATTATGCCAAAGTGGCAATGATTACTTCGTAATGTGACGTAGATATTTTAAAAATCCTATAACGTGAAGTTGCAAGTCGTAAAAACTTTATCTTCAATGATAATCGTAATTGTGAGCTTAAAATCACAATATTAAACCTCGACAGAACTATAAAAACCTTTGTTACGATAATCGAACAGTTTACTTTCTAATAATTTCGACCTTACCTACTTAATTCGCTTCATTTGACTCTTTTCCTGACAGCGCATTTATGGTGAAATAAGTGGCTTTTTTTTCTTACAGTGTACATGGCGACGAATGTGTGAATCGTTGTATAAGGAATGTAAAGATTAAACCTAGGTATATATACTTATATAGAAATAGATTTATAAAACTGACAGACATGAAATACATTTACTTGGCGGTAGAGCTTTGTGCAAGCTTGTCTGGGTAGTGGGTGTCTCATCAGATATTCTACCGCAAAATAGCAGTACTTGGTCTTGTTGTGTTCCGGTTAGAAGGGCGAGTGAGCCAATGTGATGTAATATCTTAGTTCCCAAGGTTAGTGGCGCAGTGGCAAGGTTTCTTTTTAAATGTACAATGCCACTGTCAGTGATCGATGGTGATCACTTACCATCAGGTAGCCCATATTCTCGTTCGCCTACCTATACTATTTAAAAAAATACATACTAAATATAAAAAGTAAGATATTATAACCGTTTTCTCTTTAGGAATTTACTTACTCATCTCCTCATATATTCTACCGTCAATGAGCAATTACAATTCAGAATTCAGTTTTTTTATGTTGGCAACATTATAACTTGAAATATAAAAAAGTTAACTACATTCAATTTATTATTTGCAATGATGATCTCTTACAAATTTCATTTCCAAACATTATTATTTCAAATAGCCTGTATAACTTTATTTTGTAATACAAGAATCAACTTAAAAATTTACTCTAAATAACCATTATTAAAGATATTAAAATCCTTGCGTTATCAACTACCTATATGAATTTAATATATAATAAGCTTATATAAAGTTTTCATCAATTAATATAAAATATATAAATCCATTCTTCTAAACAACACAATAAAAAGAATGATAGACAATCAAATTTTTTTTATAACAAACCAAAGGCAGATGTTCGGTTACATAACCATGTAGGGTAATAACAATAATGGCCCCAAACAACGCCCTTTCCATTACCCCCTAGGGCACTGAATGACGCCCTTTAACGCCCTCTGGTTGAGAAAAAAAAAGGTTTCGCCTCTGTTTGGGATAATAACAGTAATTAGGTGTAGTGGTTCAGTAGCGTTGGGATGTCACTTTTAAAAAAATATATGTTCCTTATTTAAAATTTGTTTTATTATCTATATATCTAGCTTATTTAAATTTTTTAACAAAGAGGTTGTATACCTACTAAATCAAAACAAACGTGAGCTTTTGTTACTACTGAAAAGACTACTAAAACATTTTAAACAAATATAAATTTTAATTATTCAATACTGAAATTAAATACAGGTAAAGGTAAAGGTAAAAGTAACTGATACATGATAATATTTTGAATTAAGCGACTGTAATATGTCTTATTGAGAATAAATGTCTTTAAACCTATTTAGTATCAAGTAAATTAAAACGATTACTAAATAAGTACTATGTTAGTTATATATTTTTCAATAGTAAAACAATAAGTACATAATCTAGTTACGATTAACATTATAATACACCTGTTGCATTCGTTTTTTTGTAATATTTAATAGATAACATTTAACGCGATAAGCCTTGCTGATATGGTTCACTTTATTTGTAAACATTTGTTATTGTATGACTAACTATGACTCGTTCCCTCTTATGACGTCACACAACGTCATTTCCAGTTCTTCAAGAAAGCAAACCAGTAAATCAGGTCATCACAGTGTTTATAAGGTACTTGATCTAAATGTAATCAATCAAGTATTCGCTTATATTAATGTTACTGCAATAAAGTAATGTTATTAATTGTGAGTGAGCCAGTGTAATAACAGGCACAAGGGACATCACACCTTAGTTTCCAACGTTGGTGGCGCATTGGCGATGTCTATGGACGTTTGGGCCACCTGATGATAAATGGTAGTGACCAAATTCTGGTCCCACTATCTATAATCTAAAAAAAATGACTAAGACTAACCGTAACGCACTCTGTTATCTTCTCGCTGAGTTTCTTTCGCCGGTTTTTCTCAGGTCTGAGATGCTCAATTCCCAACCGGTGGTCGATTTTTTAACTATTCTATTGAAGATTAAGTTCGACTTTTTCTGCATTTTTTTTTAATTACAACGACATTGATATCACTATTTCTTTATCCTAAATAAACAGTAGGTAATTATTTGATTAAATACATATAATACTATCAATTCTATGAAAAACATTATCTATACAATATAATAAGCCCCAGTGTCTCTACCAACTACCAACTTATTGATATTGATTAAGTTTATCCCATAATTGATAGGTAATATAGATTGGTCTTCGTTAAAGGTCCTATGTGGACCTAGCCTATAAAATGTAACAATCTTTTGTGAAGTTGTTCAATAGTGACATTAATAAAATACGACCAGTCACAAGTAACCATAATACAAAATAGTTATGGTAGATTTACGTCCCACACGCATCGCAATTTAGTAGTAAAATGGTTCGTCTCTATGGCAACACAATTGAACGTTACATTTGTTTAAATCACGTTCTCCATTCAAACTGATGCGAAACTTAAACGTTAAATGACCGAACGCGTTCCAAATTCGAAAAAGTCACGTAGAGGAAATGTTTAATTGGATTCGTAACGCAATGACATTTTTATCCTAGGCTTATGTAAAAAAAAAAAAACTTTTTAAAGCCACGCATAAACTCCATAATCCTTTGTGAAGCGAATGAGTTCCAAAAATAGAAGTTATTGAGCTTACAGACGCAAATGTGAAAGTATAGTACTAGCACTTCCCACTCTAGAGCACCTCTACAATATGAAACAAAATTCTTCTTCGAATTGCAAGTCTCTTATTTTGTAGCTTAACCTATCCGTTGCAACATTGATAGTCAGGATATTGCCTTTTATATAACTATATATATAAATAAATAAACTATAGTTGATGCTTAAATTAAATACTTGAAACATTTAACGGCAAATTCTTGATTCAATATCACACAGTGACTTTCTAAGCAACGAGAAAAATCTTAAAACATTTCATCTTTTATTATTTGTCTAGCTCCCGACTCATGTAATGAAAAACTTATCTCGAACGAGAAATCGCTAAAAACAAAACTATATCTGTCTCTTTCCCGTTAAACTTTTCATTTTATTACGGACATAAAATGATATTATTACAAAAAATTATTGTGTAAACATCAAAACAATTATTTTGTAAATTCTTAAGCAGCGCTGTAAAGCGTATTCTCGCGTAAAATTAAACTCGATACGAGATTACGAGGCGAGCAATAGTTGTAATTTTTTTTTTTATAACGATCACGCTATATTGCCTGACCAATGAATATCGGTGTAAAACCATAACGGCGTGCCATGTTCTTACGATTTAATATCCCGCAAGATACGAACGGGCCTTAATTTTGTTTACTAGGCGGGGATTTAGGCCACGCCCCATATCCCCCGCGTTCCATCTCTTTCGCTCTCGCGTACCTCTCGCTCGGCTATCGATTTTCTGAGTTGTTTACTCTATAGAATTACGTCGCTACTCGGTTCGTAGCTAGCTACTAATAAATGCGTGTTGACTCAAAACGGTCGGCTTATAAATTGCCCGTAGGTATTTTATGTTCGGTGGAACTGCAGTTATTTTATGCTGTCCTGGTCGTTTCGAAGGTTTGTTTGACACAAAGTAAATAAATACCTATATAGATAAAAATATATTTTTTAGGTGTAGTAATTAATTAATTTTATTATTATTAATAATTATTATACTTTATTTACATTAAAACCTTAACTAAATACAAATAATAATAATAAAATTGTATTATTACTTGTGGTTTCTTCCATATTTATAAAAGATTGTTTGACATATCAACGCACAGTCCAAACTACTCCGGCTAGCATTTACTGGGTGGTAGAGCTTTGTGCAAGCTCGTCTGGGTAGTAGGTATCACCAATGCCAGTGTAATTACAGCCACAAGGGACATAACATCTTAGTTCCCAAGGTTGGTGGCGCATGGCGATATAAGCGATAGTTAACATTTCTTACCATGCCATTGTCTATGGGCGTTGGTGACAACTTACCATCAGGTGGCCTATTTCCTCTTCCGCCTGCCTATAAGTACGATAGAAAGAAAATAGCATAATTGAAACTTGCATACCTTTTAACCCCTAAGGCGATGAAAAGGATGAAAGTTTGTATGAAAAACCTTCTTTTTAAAATCTGCTTGGTACCTATTTAGTAATTAGACAAAAGCCAAGCCGCGGGTAAAGCTTAAGTTAAGTACCTATAATTTAATAATACTTTTTTTAAAATATTATTTTGATATCGTACTATGTACTTATAATCTATATGACAATAATAATACAAGGTCTTTCTCTAGCTAGAAACATTTCTTCTCTTCTTGTCTGATTGCCTGGTACAAATATAGATCATTATACTAATTTGTATTGCTGTGTGAGTGAGCTAGATAGAGAGAGAGAGAGAGAAGGCGATTGTGTGAGAAATTATTTAAACATATATATTATGTTTGTTAAGCACAGATATTTTAAGAACTTACAGTGCCAATTTTTATGGTCACCATTAGGCTCCAAACTCATATGCCTTTGTGGTACAAACAAAAATAAAAAAATAAAAATTTCTATGACATTTAATTCAATACAAATTAGCCGTATCAATTTGTATTATTAATTTTCTATTACAATAGTCGCCACGTGTCCATTGTGATGGACCACACGACCCTCAACATGAAAATATGATATTTATAACGAATTCTATAGGAAACCTTATTGTGTTGAGATTTTAATCAATTTATGGGTTATTTGAGTGTGATTAGTTTGAAACTCATTTTGCATTCGCTTGATTTCCATTTACGATAAATAATAATTCTAGTAGTTACTGAATGTAAATACTTTAAGTTTATATAAACAGATCATAGCATATTTTACATGTAACTAAAATTTTGTTTAAAGGTTGGTAATTACAGGTACAAAAGACATAACATCTTAGTTCCCTAGGTTGGTGGCGCATTGGCGATGTAAGCGATGGTTAACATCTCTTACAATGCCAATGTCCATGTGCGTTGGTGACCATTTACCATCAGGTGGTCCATACGCTCGCCCGCAGTCTAAGTAATAAAAAAGACACTATATCTTCATTGCTCTCATACACTTTCACTTACCTATTTTACAAAAAAAAAATGAGCATGCTTGAAGGAATAGTTACTTAGGCTACATTTTAAACCAAATACCTAAAAAATAAAACTCATCCCCCAATACACGAACTAAATCTATTTCTATATACAAAACTCGTATCAAAACTTGAAACACAATATAAATATAAACAGTAGCCAACCTTTGTATCAAATATTTCGTGTAGCGATTTCGAATATTATTGATACAAAAGTTTGAACATAAACATCGACGTATAGTATATCTGTTATATTTTTTTCATCGTATCTGTCGTGTCTCCATTTCCTAAACAAATACGAGCTGGTAGAGGTTATTTGTTTGTTGAATTTATAATACATAACAATAGATGCCTAAAGCTTATTTCTGTTTTTAAATCGATTCTTCTAAAAGGATAGTCGGTAAATTTTATTAAATTATACTTCGTTCTGATGTTGTCTACGACTTTCTTCTCATATATATTTTTCCGGAGAAATGAACGCGACAGTTAACGAAAAATTAAAAAAAAAACATATCTGCAATTCACACGTAGTAGAAGTGAATCCTTCAAAAATTTTGGCATCAACTGTATAATGCTTCCTATCTCGTTTTCTCCCACGTTAAATCTTATGAATTTATGTATCTGTCTCTTTTTACTGTCGCTTTTTCGTTTCATCGACTTTCAAATCACAACGATGCTAAAGAAGTTTTCACTTCAAAAAGTAATAACGACAAAGATAATGATCAGCAATGCTGCTCTATAAAAACTCACTCATTGAAATTTTGACAACCGACTTACAATTATATCCTATTTTGATACGTGTATTCATGTAATTTAATAATCATAATGGTCAATGTCGCATATCACTATCTGTCATTTTAAGATCTTTCTGCAGTAAGCTTCGAATTCATTCTCACAGATAAAAAATTCTCAACAGATATTTATTGAAGAAAACATTTTTGTATCATAGATAATAATTATCGTTCCAATTGTAAACATCGTATATTATTACGAGATAAATCTACAGGGAAATGCATCCATATGAAGTAAAGTAAAATAATACTAAACCAGTATTAATATAGCTTCAAAAACAAGTAATCCCAAATGTATTAACTGGCTATTACGTCTCCCATAGCGCGAGTAGCGCATCATATATCAAAGTAATTTAAACCTTATGTGTAACCAAATAAGAGTTATTGACGTGTTGTCGTGGATAAAAGCGGTTTACTCCCAGAGGCAGTAACCTGATCGCCTCATTACTTTGGCAATGATTTGCAAATGTATTTAGTTTAATTCATAAGCGATAAGCGGGTAAATATATCTCTCGGAAACTCTTTAATCCTTTACTTTCATATTCCATAGACTGCAATCCATCATGACCGGAAATAGTTCAGGCGCAGGACCAACGGCTTTACGTACTTTACGAGTCACGGTTACACTCCCCACTTCCAGACTCCGGGCCACTAATGAGAATTTTCGACAAAAAAAAGATATGCCTTAATCTGTGTTTTGAACCCAGGATATTGGGGTCTGCCTTATCTTAGTCACTGGACAAACAATGCAAATTGTCGCTGTATGAGCAAGCTAGATGTTTTAATTAAAATGTTCAAAAAATGTTCATTTTTAAATTAAGTTTTTATGATTTAAAAAAAGGAGAAAGTACTGTTTCAAAATAAAATATCATAATACAAATCTTCATCGTAAAGAAATCTACTATGAGGAAGCCCAGATGTCTTAATCCTGACTAATATTATAAATGTGTAGCTGAGTTTGTTTGTTGCGCTTTCACGTCTGAACTACATAATCATTACGATATTTTGAATAGACCTTATCAGAGATACATAAAAGAACTCAAGGTAGACCTACACGTGTGCACCGTTTGTGTACATTATTCATCTGTAATAGTAATTACAAAAATGTAAGAAAAACTGATTTCGGACGCATAATATATATACGCATAATATGAATTTAACAAACAATATTTATTTTTGAACGAAATAAAATAATAATAATAACGTTATAGTTCATAACTTGCGGCACACCCTAACGTCCCTCGGGTATAACTAACGAGATGTTAGCAAATAGTCTACAGATGCGGTCAGAGGGCGTGCCGGGATGCTGACTTGTCGGTAATTGAATATCACATCTAGTCATGATGGCCCAGTTCACGGAAAACGGGACTTACCCGCTAGTTAAGTTGAGCACTTTTCATGTGGTTAATTTGTGTTTATTATTCGACTCGTGAAGGAAATATCGTCAGGAAACCTGCATGTGTCAGGAAATCTGCTACGTTCCACCAAGAACATTGGAGCAGCGTGGTGGAATAAGTGGGACATTTATCGATTACTTTTTCAAATATTTTAAACTATTATTTTAATTTAAATTAAAGAAATATAAATAAAATTGAAAATAGCTCATGTACAATTCGTGATCCCGTCGAATAGTGGCATGTATGCTAGCGGCATTTCCCATTTGAATTGCAATTCTTTATTTTAAGCTGTATGTTTGAGCACGATAATCTCACGAATTTGTAAATATTGTGTTAGATAGCCTGCTTGAGGTAAGTTAAAGGTTAATTCACTTCTATCTTCGACAATGAGGAGCGGAGCAGCAACTTACACCATCAAGCAACATAGCATGTATACCATACAAGTTGAAACTGTAGGTCATACTTAATTACTTTACCACGACATAATGAATTTCAATTTGGCCGGTTTATACAACGGTTGAAACTAATTCGATAAATAAAATGAACAAGAATAATTATGAATGTTGGCAACATTACGCACTAATATAAGTTTGGTATTGTCAGCAAATTTTTCTTTATGATTTAAATAAAGAATAAATAATCGTAAAATATTGTGCAAGTATGAGATTTTTTTTGTTAAGTAAAATTGATACATCACCCTCTTGCACCCGGGTGTCAATATCACCAAAATCTATTTGTCAGAGAGCAGTGAAAAGCCATAAATAATATCGGGCAAACACAGTCGTATTGTGCGTAGAAAAACAAACATTTCGCGCCCTTTGTAATTATTCTGTTTGCACAGTTGGCAACACTGCTTGTCAGTGTCACCCTGACAAATCGGGTGCGCGGGTGATTGTGTGTATTGTTTATGATTTTTAATATTTTTTTCTATAAATAAATTACAATTTTATTTCAAACAGAATACATAGTTTTTTTTTTTGAATATATGTGAAATTATTACAAACTTAGACTTTACTTGGGGGTAGAGCTTTGTGCAGGCTCGTCTGGGTAGGTACCACCCACTCATCAGATATTCTACAAAACAGCAGTACTTGGTACTGTTGTGTTCCGGTTTGAAGGGTGAGTGAGCCAGTGTAATTACAGGCACAAGGGACATGACATCTTAATTCCCAAGGTTGGTGGCGCGTTGGCGGTGTAAGCGATAGTTAACATTTCTTACAATGTCATTGTCTATGGGCGTTGGTGACCACTTACCATCAGGTGGCCCATATGCTCGTCTGCCTTCCTATGAAATAAAAAAAAAAAAAAAACTTGTTGTTTAAAAGATAATAACAGTAACTCCTTACCGAACGTAGACCCTCATTTAGAACAAAATTTACGCAAATCCTATCCAAAATATTGTTGTTCTACTCGTTCGAAGCTTAGCTTCTCTATAATAAGAAGTACCTCCCCATTGATGTAGCAAGTAAAGATTTAAATAATAATAATCTAATTACTTTCCATCGCATAGGGGAGGTTAACTATTAACAAATTTACCCTAAAACCGACACTACACCCATATATTTTGACAAAAACTAATTCCAGGCGTGATAATTGTCCGTGGGGACAGCATTGTGACAAATTTCTCGCATCGGAACACTCTATTAAGAGCACAATAGTTTTTTTTTTAATTCCAAGTAACCATTCGCCGGGACCACAAAGAATGTCGGCGCTTTTTGTTGTCTATGAAATTTTCGAGTTACATAGGTTTTGATGTTGCGAATACTTTGTATGTTTGGATAGGTAGGAATTTATTTCATTTATATTTGTGGTTCGTCCATTGATATTTTATTTCTTAATACGTTACATTAAGTGAGACCTTTCATTTTTATTTAGTAGCATTCGATCTTGCGAACTCATTAAACTTCACTCCAGTGTTATCACAGCAAAATAAATTTAATAAACAAAGATTCTCGCGTTCCAACAAAATAACTACTCGTGGTTATATAAACAATTTAAAAAAAATAATAAAAAAATTAAATGTATATTGAATTTACGTTTTATAATGTTGTGTAGTGATAAAATAATTAGTATGAACATGTATAAATATAAAGAAAATGTTAAAGCTTTAATTAACAAAAACACTATGATTGTAAATAAGAAAATTTTCAAAAGAATTAAATTATTTAAATAAGAACTTTTTATAGTAAAAACGATTTATTTTTAGCGCTTTGAAGTTCTTGTACGTTTTCATAATTTATCTATATATAATAATAATAATAATTTAAAGATATTATTAAAGACATTCACATGTATGGTACTACCAAGCAGACGTCTCTCTTGTCTACTAATACATATAAACTAGAGTCTAGAACTCTAAACAGTAATCAAAGTGAAACTATAGTAAATTGTTTGTTGATGTGTGCCACAAATGAGCACTACATTTGTGGCGACTTACAATAAATTTGAAATTATTTTCGAAGAAAAATTACATTTTAATTATATAAATTCCATTTAAAATAAAAATATATTTATAGGTACGTATCAGTTTCACAGTGCACGTTATAGCAATTTAAAAAAAAAAGACACATTCATATATCGAATAGAAAAAAAAAATACACTTCAATAAAGCATTCCGTGCGCTTCATTTTTAGCTGTAAAAATCAGTGACGTGAAAACACTACACAACCATCGATGAGTCTTACATTTGAAAGCAATTGTTACACAATTGAACACCTTTCGAGTTCTACCGCCAAAACCTTTTTCACTCAAGCAGAAGTCCTCCTATAAAGAACCTAACTTATGAAAAAAACAAGACAGCAAATTTTGTCTTAAGAAAAAAAGAGACGGCAATTGTGGATGTTCTTGTTAGTTTTGTGTATAATTAGCTTCTTTTCTGTCATATATTGCGAACTATTCGATTTTCAAGCGAAAATGAATCGTATTATTTTGTGTTAAAATCGATATTTAAATAAAATTACCTGACACAGTATAAGGTTCTTTATAAAGGATAGATCCTTATCTGCGGTTTTAGGATAATCTTTTGTTGACAGTAAGGTAGAAAGTAAAATTTCTTAGAAACAAATGTCTTTGGACAAACGAAAGTGACAATGATTAAAAAAAACACTATTGTTATGTGGTAAAGGTTGTTTTGTAAAATTATATTTTGTATGTTAGAATTTATGCTTATAATTATTTAAAAGAACGTTTGTTTTATGTTCTAAATTCAAATTACCAAGCTTCATCGTTTCCTTACAAACATTGTACCATAGACTACATATAGACATTTACTCTATAAAGTAAAAAATATAATAATGCAATAAGTAGAGGTACAATTTTCGTATTTCTGTTCTTTATTTTTTATATCACATGTCATCACATTGATATACCCAACTCACTACACAAAGACGTCAGAAGCGTGATCATAGCCCTCAATTTGCAAAGGAATCTCAGGTAACATCAAAAAAAAAAAAAAAACGTGACAAAATGTCTGTAAACACGTACCTCCGCGGCAGAATTTAAAAAAAAACACACAATTTCGCGATCCAAATCTTTGAAACGATCGTGACGAATGAATTCGAATTTAGAAGGCGTTCCATTTGACTTTTGTATTGCAATGTTGCAATAGCGCGGAAAATTTCCCATTGTAAAACGGTAATTGTAAATAATTGTAAAATTACTTTATGATTGATACAAAAAATTAGACTGACGTTATTTATAATTGAATATGGCATGAATTCAATTGAGAGTTATTAAACGTCCCATCGTCTATGAACGTAGCTTTCACTAGATATTGATACATTATTATAAAATTGGATCGTTGTATCCATTATAAGCATTTCCATTTATGCAACAAATTATTTTTTAATTTTTCATGTATTATTTAATATTCATAATGCGATTAAATTTGCTTGTACTTATAGTATTTTTAACAATTATAGCGGAGTTGAATGTTGTACTTTCATTATAAAAGTTCATCCTTGAATGTATTATAAATTAGTTTTTGTTTTTTGTTACAGCACATCAAACATGACAAGCCTTCGATCGTTTGAGGAGCGAGTCTAAAACTTTCAATCATGTCAATCCACACAAGAAAGAGGTCGAACCGGTGATTTCTAGTACACGA
Organism: Nymphalis c-album; assembly: GCA_963151315.1. Classification (NCBI taxonomy): domain Eukaryota; kingdom Metazoa; phylum Arthropoda; class Insecta; order Lepidoptera; family Nymphalidae; genus Nymphalis; species Nymphalis c-album. The sequence continues at coordinate 2,069,471 of OY720612.1, forward strand.
TAAAGATGGCGCTGTTAACTAATTCGTCAGCGAGTGGGCCAACAGCAACGCCGACGGCGCCCCAAGCCCATCACTCAACGACGCCGTTACACCACTACTTCCATTACTTGAAACAGCCGTCGCCATTAGCTCAGAATCCTTACGCTCACCATTCAAGCGCCCACCACATGGGGATGGGGCCAGGCCCGCTGGGTGGTCTCGGCCCTTTCGGTTTAACGCATCATGGCTTAGAAGCGGTTGGATTCCCTCAAGGTAAGTTACTTTTTTATTGAAATATATTGCACCCTATGTGCGGTTCTGAATTTGAAAATCTTATGTTTCTTATGTTCTATTTAAATGAATAATGCTGACGTCAAGGAAATAATTTTACAGCCTTCTGACATAACACAGCACAGTCAATTTAAAACAAGAACATGTCTATAATATATATGTATCTATAGAAAATACAACAAAACTGTTAATACATTACAAAAGCATGTTTATTTATATATACAGATAAAATAACAAATGCTCATGAAATAAGTATAATTATATTTTATTAATAAATATTATACGTAAAGAGTCTTTACAGTTTAATTAAATATAGATTGTCTAAAAAGTTAAAAGCAAAGTAAATTAATTCCGCGTCGTCTTCCGCGATGTTTGAGAACGCTTTTGTAAGTGAATTTCAGAGTCAAATATGGTTCTCTAATTTATTTCAACTTCTCGTAATGGAATATAAATTACTTCGTTATATTATTACATTACATCTTTACTATTATTTTAATGATTTAATTAATATTAAATTATGAATACGAATTAAGATGAACTTGTTAAGACTAGGTTTAGTTTATGTTTTTATATTTTCATAATTAATCATAATAGCAACTATAATTAAATTATTATCCCGAGCTAGAATTTTTTTACCTGCCAACACTAAATTTATTTTGAAACTAAAAATCATTAAGCAAAAATACTACATGTATTCAAAATTAAACTGATTTGCAAAACATTTGATATTACTGTTGATTTATTCTTGTACCAATTTTAAACGGTAAGTATATCAAGTACTTTATAAAATACACAGATTGTGATAAAACTCTATAAATAAAATAGTACCCATCGTAACAACAGCGTTGCATAATTTACGTAGCAAGAAGACATCCTTCGAAATAATCAAAACACGCCCCCCTCTTAAGCCGCTTATCCCCTCCCCCAGGGTTGCCAGTGAAGTAGGAATCTCCCCTTAATGTGGGAGAATGCTTGTTAGTTGTTTTAATTAGTTACAAGTTTAGTATTTTGAATATCGGTCATGTACCCTTCCTGTTAATTTACGATGTTGTTTCTTAAATAAGGGAAATATCTATTATATTTATTTATTTCGATTGCTGAACTAGATACATACATAAACACAATAAATAAGAATGCAATAATTAATTTTCGCTTACTACGTACAAACACAACAATCAAAAATTTAAAAATAACTGTAACTTACTAGCTGAATAGAATAATGTTCAAAGTCACACAATCATAATAACGTAATAATAATAAGGTAAGCTCTGATATTTGACTACGCTGTATTTAAAAAAAAGAGTTAAATGCGAACAGTTTACCATAGACATACAAACATACAAAATGAAAGTGTGTGTTATATTCTTTATAACTTTATATATATGTAATCATTAATTATATCGTTCAGCCAGGGCCGGATATGCCTACAAACACGAACACCGGCCAAAATACCCTCGCAACCAAAAATAAAATTATTTTATCTAACCGCTTTGGAATGGGCCTCAAATGTTAAAGTACCTAAGGGCCTATCTCTTAGTCTGAGCGTAAGTCCAGCTAGCGATGGGAAGTCTCTATATTCTATAACGTAAGCTTCACCATTACTTAGAAGGAGTCATGTTACTATTTTATTTATTATTTATTTATAAAATAGTTAGGCGAATGAGCATATGGGCCACCTGCAGGTACGTGGTCACCAACGCCCAGAGACATTGACATTGTAAAAGTTGTTATACTGTTGTATTATACTGGCTCACTCACCATTCAAACCGGAACACAACAATACCAAGTACTGTTGTTTTGCTGTAGAATATCTAATGAGTCGGTGGTACCTACCCAGAAAAGCTTCCACTAAGCCATACAACCAGTAGGGCACAATAGATTCTTAAAAAACTTATTGCAAAGATAACACATTAAAAAATAATCCAATGTAACTTTATCATATCAAAATACACAACCAGACATTAATTATGACTAATTATTTATATTATAAATACAATTAATTAAATTGGTAATATTCACTATTGCTTTCCAGTCTGTCTAATATCATGATCGATCTAGGCATTAAGTTAAGACCTACATATTACGTGGCGGCGTCTTTGATCTTACTGTAATTACTATTTATCTAGAAATATCGTTTTTAATTGTATCGGTCGTATTAATCGTTAAGATTATAACGGTTATTTTAAAATTAATGAAAAATAACGAATCGATATTAAGTTGGAAATAAATAACGATAAAGACTAAGTAACTTTAGATGATTGTTCGTTGGTACGTAATCAAATAAGAGCCCTATTAACTTATCTTAAATAAAAAAAAAAACAATTGACAGATAAATGTTCGACAATTTCAAGGGAAAACTGTGATTGTCTGGGCTGTATGGTCACATACCTATGCCTTATTAAAAATACGAACTGTTATACTTTATTAAAAAAATCTTAGATTGGTTGTTTTAGATATTAATATAATAAAATTATTTACATTTATTGGAACATCTCAATTGAGATGATTGCAACATTTATTGTTACGTCATGACAACTTTAGCAGTAGATTCTTAGTGATAACAAAGAGTAACCCTCCTTGGCTGCGTAAATGGGTGAAAGTACATCATAAGAAAGGGACAGTGAATGAACGATGCTAAATTCAAAAGGGAGTTTTTCTCCGAAGAGGTCGGATTACTTTTCCCAAGTGGAATGGGGTGTTCGGAAACTCGCACAGGATTTTAATAACTTCGAACGATGTTTTAATATATTTAGAAATACTGTGACATAGAACTACTACAGAGACATTAGAACGTAGACATTAAAAGGTCTTAAAAGTCAAAAATATTATCATATTTTGTTACCTTTTTAAAGTGCTTAGTTAAAATAATAAGTAACGTTATTCTTAGAAAATTGTAAACGATTTTGTTAATAGCAATAACATTTCTTTCTTTAACTCAATTCAAAATTAAATCCTTCTTAAAAGGAAGGAGAAACTCAATTATTGTAAAAGGGGTTTTACTTTTTATTAAAAAGGTCGGCTTAATTTTCCCTCTCAGAATTTACGTTCGGATACTCGCACTATTTGTTAAAAAAAAAAAACCTTTTATACAACAATTTCTTAAAAAATAAATTTTCCCTTATTATTATTACAAAAACGATGCCATACTTACGTTGGATTATGTTAGTTTGTGTAAATGTGTAAATACTAACATTTTCTAACATAAAATTAATTTTAAATTTATTATGTTATCTGTATTTATAATTATTTATTATCTTTACAACCGAATTCACACCATTAAGTAAATTAAAATTACATTGAAATTACTCGCCGAGTAAGATACAATCTTAAAATGTTTTAATTTTAAAAATATAGCGCGCACGATTCAATATTGAATAAAATAATAAAAAGATCCTTTTAATTATATCATAATTAACATCAATTAAATTAGTATAATCACGTATTTTTATGTTATATTTAATTTAGAAGTTTATACTTCTATATTTAAAATATTAATATATCTATTACTTACTTTTATTATATTCATTTTTCCCTCCAATTTTAAACGTTGCTATAGATAATTAATAACTCTTTTAGTTTAAACATCGAACAATCTGTCATCACAAATTCGAATATAGAATTACGAGAGCAATAACAAAAACTTACTTGAAATCGTGATATAATAATCTGGGGCTCAAATCTACTAACAAATTGTCAAATCGGAACGCAATCGCGGCCGTTGTAACGTTTGCCTATTCTTTATTTAAATTATCCATTATTGAAATAAAAGTTAACAATTAAGTTATGTCTTGATATCGCGGTGTATGGTAACATCACACAGGATTGGTTCCGATCGGAGTATATATAGAATAGTCAAAGATGGATTGATATTGAATCGGGAATGAATTGTTACCGTTATAAATTAGTAGAATTGTACCCCTAGCATTCACGGCTAAACCAATGAAGCAATTTTGTTGTAATTTTATCTGGATGTAACTGGAAAGATCATTGTTGTTAATAAATAGGTAATTGTGTCGAATAATATATAAAGTTGAAGAGTTTGTTTGTTTGATCCGTCTAATCTCAGGAACTACTTTGTTTGGTTTGAATTTAAAAATAATTTTATGTTGTATAGTCCTTTTATCGAAGGTTCTTGGCTGACTTTTTATTCATTATATTTTTATCAATTATACGCGGGTGAAACCGCGGAGCACAGCTAGTAATATATAACATGAAAAAGAACTGACTGCGAATCATTGTCCACAATCATTGTTTTAAACAAAGTCGTGGCTATGTAATATTTTATATTAAAAGAATGAAGCCAAATATAAAAGTAAAGAAACATCCTGTAAAGGTCCCACTGCTGAGCTAAAGCATATTCTCCTTTTTTTGAGTAGAATGTTTTGGAGATTATTCCACCACGCTGCTCCAATGCGAGTTGGTGGACTACACATGTGGCAGAATTTGAGTGAAATTTGACACATGCAGGTTTCCCCACGATGTTTTCCTTCACCGTTAAGTACGAGATGAATTATAAAGTGGTGCCTGCCCAAAACCAAATATATAAGTAAATACCATTATTTAAATGAATTAATACAAAAAAGTACATAGTTAATCCGTAAAAGAATAATTATTCTTTGTATTTCACGTTTTTTTCGTGAACCATCAGGTAAGTAATTTTTTTGTAAGGATTAAAAGAGACATTTTTACCCTTTGATAATTTGAGAGTGTGACGTCACGAAAAATAAATCTCTATCAAAAAACGCTACTGAGATGTTTCAATCAAAATCATGAAATTTTAAACTATTTTACTATTACATATTATTATTATATATAATAATCTATGAGTGTACTTAATGAACACAGTCAAATTACGGGACAGAGATTTTAATATTTCGAGAATTTAAAAAATAAGTTATGCTAGTTACAGTGATCTTTAATGGTGGAAAATACCATTTTTTTTTAGTATATTAACACTAAAAACTAAACTAATATCTGCTTATATATTCATGTTTAGTCTATACTTCTATACTAATATTACATAGAGTTAAGAGTTTATTTTTTGTATGTATGTTTGTTTGTAATGAACCAACTCAAAAAGTACATAACGGATTTTAATATTTTTTTCACCCACAGAGAGTTTCATTATCAGCGAGTCACATAAGCTGTATTTTATTTTCAAATAAATTAGATATACCTACAAAAATTGCAATAATGTAAGGTAGTGGTGGCGCATTGGCGATGTAAACGATGGTCAACATCTCTTACAATGCCATTGTCTATGGGCGTTGGTGACCACTTACCACTACCATAGGTGGCCCATACGTTCGTCCACCTTTTATGTAATAAAAAAAGGTATGTATTAAAATTGTCCTTTAAAATATCTATCCGGACGAAATCGGGGAAATAAGTCGTTCATCATTCAGTTCGATTCGTTGTCATTTAATTCCTTTAATTCACATGTATTATTATTATTAGCAGTTATAATATTTTCTACAGTATACTTTTTTAACATGGCATTAATGCCGGGGGCGTGATGCTGGTCAAAATTCCATCATAGCTGATACTCCGATATCTGTAAACAAAATTAACGGCTCGCGACCTTTTTGATTTAAAACCCAATACAATTTTAATGCGAGTCTAAAATTAATCTGCCATCGAGGTTTTAATCCGTATGACTGTCTCTTTCCCACCCACGAAGTAACGTAGTTGTTCTCCCTATCCCCCACTAGACGCGTAACGCCGGCAGCTGGGCGTTCTTTTTTCGAAATACACTTTTTTCATTGTATATTTCGTTTTTATTGGCATCCCTAAGCATTTTATGGCCAGTCCCTTTTTATTCTTTCTACGGTATAATTAATTGTTTTTTTTTAGTTCGTGTTCATGACGAAGACAAAGTGGGACAGTTTGAATTAGATGCGAGGGTATTTGTCACATATTTATTTATATAATATCCTGTAGTTTATTATTAAAAATTGTATGATTAAATGGCAAATTATTAATAAACGCACAATTATAAAAAAATATATTAAAGAACGTTAGTCAAACTATTGTATATTTTACTTTGTTAATCACGAATGTTTTGTACATATGAACAACAGTAAATTGAATAGGTAAATACTAATTATATATATATCTCATAATATACATTTATATATTTACAAGTATTTAAGTATATATATAGATCACTAGAACAAATATATATCCTAAGTAGGTTTAGCTATAAAAATCAAAAAAGTTACTAAATTATACCGAAATATCTGTACTGTAAAGAAATAGAGAACAATATGATAGAGATTGACATCAAACAAATAAATCTCATTTTCGTCCATATGAAAGATTTCAACGCGTTTCATCTCACGTCGCTTAATCTTTCTGAGCCCATAAATTATCTTACACTGGATTAACTAAATTTCGCGGATATAAATATATCAGAATAACAAATTATTATTATTGTTTCTTATTTATTTATTATAAGTAATCTACGATCAAATGGGCTGACCTGATGGCAAGCGATCACCATTACTCATTAAAATATTATTAACCATTCTTACGTCGCAAATGCGTCACCTTAATATCTTATATTGGGAAATAAGAAGCTATGCTATGTGATTGTAATTACACTGGCTCACTCACCTTTCAAAGCTGAACACAACAATACTATGATGTACTGAGTAGATTAGGTACAAAGTGACCACAAAGTGACACAAGCTAAAATTTTACATAAATTACAAATAGTGCTAATAATAATGTAAGGTTGAAGTCGTTACTCTTCTTTATTAAGTTAAGTAAGCTTGAAGCCCAAGGTCATATTGTTGGCTTCGCACCCAACGACACGATGGCCGAGTTATCGATCAAAATACAACCGGCAGGTGATTAGGTCAACGTACCTTGGCTAGTACCAAATGTTAAACATTGATAATGTACTTTTCTTTTTTTAAATTTATATTGGAAAGAGAAAGATTTTTTTTTAATGAATGCATAAATAATGTTTTATAAATGAAATAAGTGGAACGAATGAAAAGACAGATAAAGTATATAGTATATATAGTAGTATAGTTTGATTTTTGATTGGTATTTCTTGCTAAATTAAAAAAAGCAATGAATTGACAATCCTTAACAGGTTAAGGCTATTATAATATCGCCTTAAAAAATGCGAAGCGACGCTCACACTGTCGTCTTTGTCTAAAATACAAAACACAAATCATCAAATTAAACATTTTTATAATAGTTTATATTTAAATATGTTACATTTAAATAAATAGGTCAGTTAAATACTTATTTATTAGGAAACAAACATTATGTACTAAGAAATACATTTTCTTAATGTCTATATAAAGGTAGTGTTACAAAGTATATTAATTACAGGCTAACTTAACATGCGAATAAAAGTTATTACTCATTGCTAACTTACACCAAATAATGAAAAAAAAATGCCTTGACAAAATATGTGGAACAACATTTTGATATTAACTATAACATACGAGTGCATATCAATACAAATAAAAAGAACAAAACACATTACTTACAAATAATAATTTACTAAAACATTACTTGGTGGTAGGGCTTTGTGCGAGCTCGTCTGGGTAGGTACCACCCACTCATCAGATATTCTACCGCAAAACAGCTGTACTTGCTATTGTTGTGTTCCGGTATGAAGGGTGAGTGAGCCAGTGTAATTACAGGCACAAGGGACATAACTACTTAGTCCCCAAGGTTGGTGGCGCATTGGCGATGTAAACGATGGTAACGTCTCTTACAACGCCAATGTCTATGGGCGTTGGTGAGCACTTACCATCAGGTGGCCCACATGCCCGTCCGCTTTCCTATACAATAAAAAACATATATAAATTGATTTTAATAGTAAAAGTACATACAGATACAACTATCATAAGAGGTACAACCATACACCTTAGCTTCGTATTACAATTATAATATAACAATACAATTTCGATCGATACAATGTACGATAGGACTGGAGGGCAATTCTACTAACATAATTAACACATTATCGGAATCGATTCGAAACATAATCGTTGACGTTTAGCTTTTGCTCTATTCTACTAATACAACGATCCAGTTACGATTCGATTAGTCCTCGATGGAACGTCAAAAGTTAACAATTCAAATCAAATCAAATATCTTTATTCAATGTTGAAGTGTTACACTTTCTTATTGATTGTCATAAATCTACCACCGGTTCGGAAATAAACCTCAGACCTGAGAAGAACCAGCTCATATTTTACAATATTTATATAATAACAATACAATAATAATATTCTTTTTTATTTGAAACAACCTGGAGGCGATCGTTTCATTCCCAGAGTGTGCAATCATCTAAAAAGTCATTGATTGTATAATATCCTTTAGAACACAAGCGATCCTTAACACTCCTTTTAAATTTCGCAATTGAATATTTTTGAACGCTTTCTGGGATCCTGTTGTAAAAGCGTATACATTGTCCCATAAAAGACTTACTAACCCTGTGTAATCTAGTAACAGTGGTTGTAAGTTTAAACTTGTTCCTGGTGTTAACTATGAAATTAATTTTGACATTGACATACTTGTTTGGTCTTTATATATGGTAACATCGTACCGATTCGATTTAATGAGGAATAGTCGAAACTGACGCCCTAGCCAAGTTGATATTCTACAATTGTAAACGCTAATAGAACACTAAATGATATGATAATGACCACGTGACTTATCGTTGATAGATGTCATTCTCATACATTAGTTTAGTTCTCTATTAGCTTTTACGATTGTAGAATGTCAACTTGACTAGGGCCTCTGCCCCTCTAGACAAGTGGCTTTTAAGTTAATAGAATAGAATAGAAAACAAGAATCAATGTATGAGATTGACATTCGCGTTCGAATCGAAACGTCTCGAAATGTCGAACGCGAATGTCAATCTCATACATTGATTATTGTTTTCTATTCTATTCTATTAACGTTAAAGTCACTCGTCTATGTCTACCGCCAAACAGCAGTACTTGTTATTGTTGTGTTCCGGTTTGAAGGGTGAGAGAGCCAGTGTAAGTACAGGCACAAGGGACATAACATCTTAGATCCCAAGGTTGGTGGCGCATTGGCGATGTAAGCGATGGTAACATCTCTTACAATGCCATTGTCTATGGGCGTTGGTGACCACTTACCATCAGGTGGCCCATATGCTAGTCCGCCTTCCTATGCAATAAAAAAAAAAAAATGTCTGCACGATCGGAATCGAAACGAGAACGTTAATAAACATTAGTAGACGTTTTACGTATACGTTTTAAATTAGTAGAATTGCCCTGAACAAGTTTAAAATAAAACAAGTCACATTCTTTGGTTATTGATTTCGGAAGCTCCGCAAGGCTCGTGCGCTATCACCGTTGATTCATTACCACTCGACACGAATGACAGATTGTCAAGTCACCGTCATACCACTTAGATTTAACTGTTTAATGGGTCACTGCAAATGTTTTTAATAACATATATTATTATCAAAAAAATATTTATAATAACTTAAAAAAATATATAGCAAGTATTTTTTTAGACATTATTTGGCTGTATAGATACTGGCCCGTCTCTATTTTCTGTTCTTTAAAAAAAAACCTGTCAAAATTGTTCGATTTTTTTATTCTACAAACATGTTTACCTCTAAGGTATTGTTAAAATCTTCTTATAAATTCACATCAAACCTATTTTCTTTTTGTGAACCTAATTATCTTTATTTAAACTTTAAAAATATATTTTAAATACTTTCTTTTAAAAAAATAATTATATATACATTATGATTTCTATCAATGTTGTTTACGTCTGTGACTGTTACACATATCATATGTACTATTTTTAAACTATATGTACCTAGGTATATATCTATAAAACCGGATCCCGGAAACGGACACGTGACAGAAAAATGCCTTCACGTCAGAATCGTTTTACACGAAAGTCTCATATAGTTGCACTAAAATACATCCTTGAAACAACACACACAAAAGAAAAAAACATTAAATTATTATAATATAAAACCGCAAAAATATTATCAAAACATAGCGTTAAATAAATGTCATCCCCATTTCTAATACCTAAAGATTATTCCTTTAAAAATGACTACCAATCGAAGATATTCGCTTTCTTGACGTCGTTTCGTGTCGTTTATAAAATTATACCCGATAACTCTAAGTAATGGGTAGCATTTTTTTTTAAATTAAGGTCCTTCAACCGTGTTGAATCGAGGTCAACTGTCGTACGCGCCGCGTTGAATTAACTATGGTGTTATTATGAAGAGTGTATCGAGAGGATAATACCACCTTCGATACATCGACTTGTTTACCTTATTGTATAAAATATTCGCATTTAAGTTTCAGTGTTATTTTTTTACTATTTAATAAAGCTACATTGATTGTAGAAATATTTATTCTGATTGGAGTAAATTTTAATGTTAAAAAAAATATGTTTGTTTTTTTTATAATAAATTATATAATAAAGAACATACCTAGTTATTGAAAAATGGTCTGATAAAAAATATATTAGTATGTAATACAATTTTATTTTGAGTATCATATAAACTCATATTATTATGTTATTATATTATTACTAAATTATAAGGACATTTGATTCAAAAACTAAATATTAACTTATAATTATATATTTATTTTATGCAACAATTTAAACAAACATGGCCGTCAAGAACCTGTCAATTTTTTTTATTAAAGTTGTACAAGATTGATTTGTATACGGTTAACGACATCATAACTTCTGAAACCTCTTCAACAATAAAAACGTGATTGTAATCTTCTTACGCATAATATAATACATAAAAATCACAATTTTTAAATGACTAAATGATATAAATTTTAAAACGAAAATTTGTGTATTTTTTTTAAATAAGCTCTTTAAATTGAACGTTTCCTTACAATACGTAATGACAAATATCTCAATAAGTCATTTGTTATAAAAGTCAATTAATCCGATTATAATTTAGACGACTGTCAACACTTGTATGAGTGACGGGTATATTGAACATAATACTACAAATATATATTTATCATGTTCCCAACGTATATTAAGCTTTATTGACTATTCCGTCTTCCCTTGCGTTTTTTATCGAGGAGTTCTGCATAAATGATGTAATAACGACAGTTATACGTTATAATTCCTCGATAAGTAACGTAAGTAAAAATGTAAAGGTAGTTTAGTTGTAAAACATAAAGAATCTTATTAAAGTCAAGCAGGTTTTATCAATTTGATATGATAATTACAAAAAATCTTACTAAATTGATAGGCTATCAATTAATCAATGGAGTTTGCATCGTCTGAATCAGATGTTATCAACTTATTATAATCTAATCAGTAAATCCACTAAACGTGCAAACATGACAGGTGTATATAATTAACAGACTAACATTTTTATAAACGCTTAGAATCTATTTCAAAAATAAAAACAGACTTAATATTTTTGCCAATATAAAAAAATCATCCCCTGTTTTTTCATTCCGCACGTATTGTGATTTTTTTCATTAAAAAAAATATTTAAACAATTACGTACTCGATCAAAACAATTTCATAATTAAACTCTATTTAAAGCTCTTAAAGCAAATATTATTATTATTATTTAACAAAAACATCTTGATATAAAATCTGTAGTATCTTTTTTTTTAATGCATACAAAACATCTACTTATAGTGTTTTGTGCCAGCTATTAAATCATTCTAATAAAAACGCACATCTTGTTTGTAACACCAGTATCAAAATATTTGTTATTAATTCTATAAAAAAAGATTAAATATCTAATATCAATTATTTCTAAACAGTTAACGATCAAAAAATAGATATATCAGAGATACAATCGAAAATAGTACCATAGATACATAATACACTTAAAATAACTATAATTATCGCGTAATAACATCTCTGTATCATTCCATCGCATCGTAAATAATATTAAAATTTATCATTTATGAATTCCTCTAGAGTGCCGCTACCGGCGGCGCCCTTTGACGTGCCGCCATCTTGCGCGGCCATATTTGTTTTGCTTTTTTTATAAACTTTAATGCAATGCTCTTGTCAGTGTCGGGCGTTATCAAGGAAATGTCATTTATGAAATGAATTTGCCACTATGATAAAATTAGATTGCGTGGAGGCACGGAGGTTGCCGTAATAATTATGTTAACTTAATAATTAACTTAGAATCGTGCTCTTCTTTCGCTTAACTTGATAAACAATCTTTAAATATCCTACGCTCGCGGAAATTGTATCGCTCTTGTCTTGTTGGATGATTTTTTTTAGGGTTTACTCGGTGATACGGCTTTGTCTGGTTCTTCTCTGGACTGAGGTGTTTATTTCCGAACCGGTGGTAGATTTATGACAATCTATAAGTAAGTGTAATGCTTGAATATTGAAATAAAGATTTTTGAGTTTGACTTTGTGGAAACTGGATACGTACCACTCATCAGACACGCTACCGTCAAACAGCAAAACTAAGTTTTGTTGTGTTGTAGAGTCAGTATACAGGCACGAGGGACATAACATCTTAGTCCCGAAGTTTGGTGGCGCACGATTTTAAGGATTGGTTAATATTTCCTACAGCACCAAAGTCTATGGTTCACTGGTCCTTGACCACTTACCATCAAGTACTTAGCCCGTCCAATCGAATTATACGGCTATCTGTGTCATGATACATTACATGATTTAAGCTATATACTTATATGAATAATATCCTAGGACATTTTTCACACACGGTCATCTGATCCCAAACTAAGCAGAGCTCGTACTATGGAAACCAGACAACTGATATACTTCATATACTACTTTTTCTTTTGTAAATACATACTTATATAGATTATTACAAACAGATTCAGGACAAATAGACATGTTCATGCAAACAAATGTCTGTGATCTACCAATCACACCAACCGGCTCGTCATATATATCTACTTAAATAATTTCGTCAGTATATATCAATTTTCTCTGTAAAAGAGGCAAAGGCTTTATTTAAAGAATGACGTGTCTTATGTCGTACATATTATTTACATTGTTATATATCATTATGTCGTTGTATTTATTTGTGAAGATAAAATTGTGAAAGAAAAAGATTTTCAATATTTTTTTTTAATATTTATTCAAGAAGAAGAGTGACTTCTGAGTTCCGTTGACGGTTCGTGTCTATCGAATCGACAATCTTGAGTTTGTGGAGATTTTTATTAAAATATATAGAGATCTTTTATTTTATTGGCGATAGTAGACTACTTACCATCAAGTGGCACATTTGCTCGTCCCTCCTATGATATAAACTACAGTAGTAAGAAAAATATATTTAATTTATTAACAAAACCGTGTAGTTGTTTTTGTGTTTTTTAAATATTATTATATCAATCAACATTTTTTTTATGTCAGAAATCTGCCGTCACGTCTCGTGACACGCAAATATTTTAATATTCAAATTGCTATACTTAAAGATAATCCCCACCACAATCATCTCCAACTTTGTTACTTGAATTAATTGAATTTAAATAACCTAACCTTAAAATATTCAAATAGTATATATATATATACGTATAGTATAGTTTACACAATCTGTTTGTCTGTTTACACCCAGTGTGTGAAAGTAACCACGTTTTTGTTTGTTTATGCAACGGGCTTATACTACCCTCGTGAATCAGTTTCGAGATTGGGGTGTCTTAATAAACATACGAGAATTCTCACTTAACCCGTAACACGCTTAGGTTTATCAATTAATTGAATAATGGTCGTAAGTGCCCCATTACTGTACCTAGGACCTAGGTCTATAAAGTTCGAAACTAAATATTGTTTTAAAGTATGTCAATTACATTATAATAAAGAATTAAACAGCCTGTATAAGACCGACCATTAGGTATTTTAGTGGAACACTTGATTATTATTTCTGGCAACCAGTGAGTCCTCGCTAATTGAACCTTATAATTTAACTCATGTTCAGAAAAGAACGAGAATGTTATGAGTTAGCTTTCATGGGTCAGGTCAAATTACGCAAACCCACTGTTTAAGCTGCGGAATGAAATGAACGCCAAACCTTCTCTGGCTCTCTGGAAATGGTTGCGTATTACGGCACGCACCGATAACCTAGATAGTACCTTCAAAATCTGTAATAAATGAGATGTTTTTTAAAGCCTAAAAACTGAAAGAAATTGTATTCAGCTATGTCGCATCGTAACCACTCCTACTAATAAACGAATTTCGCACACAGCGGCCAATCTCAAAGTTCATAAAAGATTATAGACAGTATTAACCACACTCCATTTCTCTCTATTTCCTCACTCTGATTTGAATCAACCCGTTGTTGATACATCAAACACTAATGAATGTATAGGCATCCAATTATTGTACCTCTTCCTATATATTTTAATTGGTCCGTTACCAAGGGATGACTGGAAAAGATCGCTTTAGCGATAAGGTCGCCTGTTATCTTAGTGTGAATTTAAGTTTGAGCCTAAATATGTAATAAAGAACATATAAATAAAATGGTAAGTAAGGCTTTCCAAGGTAATGTCACAATGTTCACTTAAATCCAAGCTATCATTAGGAACTCCTTTGATGAGTTCCAAATTTAAATTACCTTATAAAATAAACAAGAATTACACTAACTGATGCTTGATTGATGATTGGTGATTGATTAAAGTTAAAACTACTACGGATGCTAGAAAGGACTGGCGAAAGTAACGCGACGCATTCACCAACTCACTCATAATACTGACACACTCACTCATTGTACAATTTACAATATAAAAAATATCATATAAGTTTTATTGGTTTTCTAGACTAACGTATCAGTTAAATTTCTAAAAGTCATAAACAGGCCTTATTTAATGTTTACTCGAACAATGCCGTGTCTTCTTCTTTCAAATGTCAAACCCATCCTGACAGAAAGAGACAAATCAATGTTTAACTAAACAGCCGTCACGCAAAGTGTATAAGGCCGTGATTTCTCAAAATCGATTCGAAAGAAAACGACATGGCACTGTTTACCCAATTACCCACTATACAATTTTTATAAGTACGATCGTAAGTTACCTATTACATATAGTTTAATGTTGTTGAGTTATTTTATAAAGGTTCTTTATTAAATTAAAGATGGCGTATGTGACTTAGAGGCGTTCATTGTGTCTATATGGCTTCGATAGGTTGGACTAGTTTTATATTTAATTCGTTATATTCCAAGGAATATATAATAGCTGTTACATATAGCATCGCTTGTCCTACATTGAATAAATGTATTAAAGGAGTTTTTTTATATATTCAATTCATAAACAAATAACTACACCAGTACTCTTTTCCAATTTATATATTCCATGTGATGTTTTTAGCATCGCTATATTATGAACTACCAACAGTTCTTTATATATAGATATATTAATATATCTTTATTTTTATTACAATACTACTCCAGTCTCCACCTAACTACTTATATCCACTATAATTTAACGTGCAAAGTTCCGATAAATCCGCCGACAGTCACCGCCATTTTGTCGCAAATCCATAATGAATACTAATGGTATCATGTCAATTCAATGTCAAAGTTTGTCTTCACAAGAAATAAATAATTTATAGGTAGTAGGTAGTAATATCCATTATAGTCTTCATGAAGATTTTACATTTTATTCCCAGTTGAATCCTATCAAAATCGAACGACTAATACCACTAGTACCAACTTTAATAAGGTAAAACATATAAATAGATTTTGTTCTATAATTATGATCTATATGACCACAGATACAGTGACAAGTTAACTTAAGACAAAAATAAAACACTATTGCATTTTTTTTTCTCAACGAAAATACAGACAAATTATTCTCTAAAAAAGGCAGTCAGTTTTTCTTTCCTGGGATCAGGCCTACCCCAAGCGTCGGCCGCTAATTGTAAAGTCAACAACACTCCAAAGTGTTTTACTGTTTGTTATTTTTGCCGAGGGCAACACTGCCGGCGAATTTTACATTACGGGGTAAGTTACGTACGAATGTTTGAACTAGTGATTGCATACGGGTGCGTTTGTATAATGTTTATAAACATTTTAATTTAAAGATTGTCTTCAGTGTGCACCTGAATGTTAACAAATTTATACATTTCATTCGCAACCACTTGAAATTCAAACAAGGCTAGTAATTTCTTTACATCACAAAAACGAAAAAGTTTCTAAACTTGAACAAATACTATTGTATTCTTGAAACAAACTTCAGTAAACTTAAGGTATGACTAGACTATCTGATATCAATTACAAATGTCTGCCCGCAGCATAAATTCGCTTCACTTCCTAACAAGGCAATAATGTTCTTGTTGTCTAAATCGATTATTTTCTATGATATCATTCTTCCATTACTGTTGGGATTGAGCAAACACTTGAGGTGTATTGACGTGGGACGGACACGTGCCGTGGTGTGAAGCGCACGCACACTTAAACACTTAAAAAAAATACTATTTTGCTTTTAAAGTGACTGGAATATTTTAAAAATAGAATTACTTTAATATAAACATGTATTATAAGAACTAAATAACGTTTTTTTTTAATACATAGGTTTGACGTAAGAGTTATTTTATAGAGCCAAAATCAAAAACCAATTCAACTCTTACGAGCTCATTTCATTCAACAGTTTACAAAATTAAATCAAAAGTTCTGGTCAGAATGTAGACTTCTGAGAAGAACCCCGAGAAACTTAATTCCACTAAATAAATTACATTAACTTAGCAGCCAGTATCAGTGTCGATGTCATGCCATGAGAATATCTTCTAAAAATCTATACTAATATATATAAAGCCGAAGAGTTTGTTTATTTGATCCGGCTAATCTCAGGAACTACAGGTTCGAATTTAAAAATTATTTTTCTGTTGTATAGTCCTTTTATCGAGGAAGGTTCTAGGCTGATTTTTATTCATTATATTTTTATTAATTATACGCGGGTGAAACCGCGGGGCAGAGCTATGTTAACAGACGCACACGCGCAGTATTCCATAAAATATTTACTAATTTAAAAAAGATGTTTGTTACACCGTCTAAATTAAACGAAAGGATGGCCTAAAATAAAATTGACATACAGGAAAATAATACTCTCTTTAAAAATCTTGCGGCAATAGAAGCAATATAAAATGTTAAAATGCTCATAGAAAAATATATTTGTGGTATGAATTAAATATAGGTTTATATGGAATGTGAAAAAAAATATGAATTTATCTCTTAAATCTCATGAAAGTTCTTCATTTGCCTCTGCGACTACTTAGTTGTAACCGAATAGGGCTGGCAATTATACAATTAACTCTAGCCAAAAAAAATACAATATATGATGTGTAAGATGAATTATTTATACAAAATTTATTTGGCGGTAGAGCTTTGTAGGTACCACCCACTCATCAGTTATTCTACCGCAAAACAGCAATACTAGCTATTGTTGTGTTCCGGTTTGAAGGGTGAGTGAGCCAGTGTAATGACAGACACAAGGGACATAACATCTTAGTCCCCAAGGTTAGTGGCGCATTGTCGATGTAAACGATGGTTAGCATCTCTTACAATGCCATTGTCTATGGGCGTTGGTGACCACTTACCATCAGGTGGCCCATACGTTCGTTCACCTTCCTATGTAATAAAAAAAAAAGTGTATTAATAATTAACTTGGTGGTAAGTCTTTGTGCAAGTCCGTCAAGCAGCAGTAAGTACTGCTGGTAAGTAGTAATACTAAGTAGTATTGGTATGGCTGTTACTTTAAATGTAATTATTATATGAAAAAAGGATATAACATAAAAAAAATGTAAAATATCCAAGTACTTATTATTACCTAAAACAAAAACTGACATCATACGGAGGACAGATCACATTAAATAATCTTTTTCATTCCAAGCTTTTAACATTATTATTTAAATTCAAAGTTACATTTCTATCTCTCCGTTTCCAAATTAACCATTTCCAAAATATTTCTTAAATTAAACAGCCCTGAAATACAAATGCTTTTTACGCGGGAGAAAACGCCGCCATTGGAATCCGCCATTAAGAATGACGTATCTCGAAATGGCGCGCAATGTTGCGAAAGAGACGTCTTGAATGTAACATTTATTATATTTAATTGTTGATTGCTGATTGTTCGCGAAAATGAGAAATTATTACTTGCAATAATAAGTATTATTGTGCATATATTATAACGATATAATTACAAATGACTTCAGAACTAAAAAATGTTTTTTTTTTATTAGATTTAGGCAGATGTGCTAATCTGTTAGAGCTCACTTCATTACTTGTGAAAAATAGACAATAGACTATTGAGATATACTATTTTAGTTAGTTAGTGTATGCCTTCAAATTTCAATGGATAATTATATCATTTCGCAAGAACCTAAGCTTATATGCTGATGACGTGAAACAATACTTTTTTATTGGTACACAGATTATAAATTAGCATGAAAAATCGCTCAGTCTCAAGTGTGAATTGCTGTGAAAACAGATAAACGGTCGGGCGCGTGGACGACGCGTGCGTGCCATAGATTATAAATGACTCTATTCGACAAGTCATAGACAAATAATCGTATATACTTTATTTAACATTATAAGAAGTTCGGTTACAGAGCTTATTTTTATTTATATAATTATAAAATATATATTATAAACGTATCTGAAAATGGATGAATGTAGACTTGGTACTCTTTCGCACAAGAACTACTGAATGGTTTTAGATGAAATTTGGAGTACCTGTAGCTTTGCTCTTACTTAACACCATAGGTTGTCTAACACTTGCATCCACCTTTCCCGTCACGTATGTACGGACGGAAGCTTAGTTAGTTAGTCCGCTATGTTTTTTCGATTTGAGGAAAGAACCCGTCTTAACTGGAAATGAATAACTGAAAACCTAGGCAAGCATAACTTTGTTTTTTATGCGCCACCTGATGGTAAGTGATCACCAACGCCCATAGACATTGGCTCGGTAAGAGACTTACATCGCCAATGCGCCGTCAACCATGGGAACTAACATGTTATGTCCCTTGTGCCTGTAATTACACTGGCCCACTCACCCTTCAAATCGGAACACAACAATACCATGTACTGCTGTTTTGCGGTAGAATATCGTTACCTAACCAGACGAGCTAGCACAAAGCTCTACCACCGAGTAATTGATGATACTAAGCAAGTTGCTGTATCTTTTGATGTGTTTATAAAATTAATGTACTACAAAATACTTTAATTGGTATATGTTTTCTGACAATCTGAGTTGTAGCAGTGTGGTGGAAACTCCCAACCTCTTAAGAACAGAGGAATTTTATAAGTAAGAAAGTTTAAGAATTTAAAATATCATCCTCCAAAGAGGACCCTTAAAATTTATCACCCCCTTGCACTCCTCCACGATAAGTTAATCCGTGCTCTGTAGAGTAAGGGATGGTTACCATGAGATGTGATTTTTAACCGACTTTAAAATAACTAACTGTGAGTTTTTTTT
The DNA here is from genome assembly GCA_963151315.1 of Nymphalis c-album. Lineage (NCBI taxonomy): Eukaryota > Metazoa > Arthropoda > Insecta > Lepidoptera > Nymphalidae > Nymphalis > Nymphalis c-album. The sequence continues at coordinate 2,089,150 of OY720612.1, forward strand.
GAGAGTATCCAATTTTAAAGTTTTAATAACTATAACTGATAAATTATCATGGAGACCAATTAACAATGCCTGGCCTGTGAATATCCTACTGCTGGGCTCTTCTCCCCTTTTCGAGAAGGTTTTGGGGCTTATTCCACCACGCTGCTCCAATGCGGGTTGATGGAATACGGATTTACGCGTTCTTACCAATAGGCCATATCGGCTTCATTATATCGGTTTTATTGGTTCGACCGATCTCCATTATCCTTCATATTGGTTTTTACTATTCTTTGTAACGTTGTCATGATAATTGTCATTTATCCATATAAACGCCTGCATGGCGTTCCGTACATATTAAAACTCAAATATAAGTATTCAATGTTGAAGTGCTTCCTTATTGATAGTCATAAATATAGCATAGTTGCATATATAATATGTATATCCAATTTATTTATTTATACACAAGTTTTGTTTATCTTAAAAGTCCTGACTACACTAGCTTTTCGCTGTGTTTTCAATGTCAATTCCTTCCCACATTTTCGTAACAATAATTGTTCCTTATTATACAATAAGGAATAATTATTGTTCAATAATTGTTTAATAATAAGGAACGATTATTATACAATAAGGAACAATTATTGTTACGCTTATTGTATAATAAACAAAAAAATAAGCCAAATTTATTTTAAAGTAAAGAATATCTTTATGATATTTTTTTTACAAACTAACTCTGTATTGCAATATTGCAAAATTACCAGATATTGGAAGTAATTTCCTAAGATATCGGAAGGAACTCCCTTACACTTAAACAAATAAAACATTACTCAATCATATTTAACGCCCCTTCTCGAAATAATTTATTTGATAAATTTCAATTTACCGACAATTCGGTTAGCCCCTACTGCACGCTGGCAACATTATCATGCTAATAAAATAACTCATTGATTTCTAAGGGGAAGTATGTTTAATAGAGACTCGATTTTCAACCTTATCGTTATTGATTAAAGGTTGAAAATTTTATGTACGATATTAAGTAGTGTGTCCCTCAGCGTTAATCTGTCACAACTTGTACGCAACCCCCAGGGTTGTGTTGCCAGTGCAATTTATGTGTTAACATGATTTATGTGTTGCCAGCCCTCGTTTCGGGTGCCGTGTTGAAATATAGCTTGTTATGGTGCTAAATGTATGTATGTTTTATATGGATGTATGGAATTATATAATATATCGGATAGGTCTTATATATGTATAATTGTATATTGTTACTTAACTTAACTTATTGAGGTAAATAATAGTATTAGAGGAACTTATAGTTTACATATATTGTTGTTATATATGAGCTTTATTAGTTCTATGTTTACATTTTGGGCCGGTTGGCGTGGTTCGATTCCCACTTAGGACATACATTTGTGCGCATGAACATGTCAAATGTCTATTTGTCCTGTGTCTGGGTTTAATTAGCTATATAAGTATGTATTTACAAAAAGAAAAGTAGTATTTTATGTTGTATATCAGTTGTCTGGTTTCCATAGTACAAGCTCTGCTTAGTTTACGATCAGATGGCGTAGTGTGAATAATATCCCAGTATATTTTTCTAATCCCTGTTCAAGTGTTCATTTAGTTTCTCAAATACTTGAACGAGACAGTTTTTAAATGTATTTATTTATATGACAATATAAGCAATACTCTTATATATAAATTGTATATGTACAATGTATATAATTACATTATTTATAATAACTTTTGATTGTGTTTGTAAGAGATATGTATCAATTAAATATAAAGATTAAAGTACCTTGGATAGTAGATACAGTAAAATAAGACTTTTTACAGTTAAGGAGGACCTACCTTTTATTTGCAATCATATATTTAACTAGTATTTATCAAATGCCCTAAACAACATACAATAATTAATAACATTCTAATATTGTAACGTTTTAATTAGTTAAAGTACATTACAATTCTATAGTAATATTAATTATATTATACACCTAATGGCCGAATACTGAAACGTCTTTCAAATATGAAGTGGGACTTAATTATTTGGAACGCCATTAATTTCAAATTTCGCATACTAAATTCCAAAATTGCTTCCAATTTTGGAACTATCGTAGCGATAAAACTTTAAAATCAAAGATAAGATTTTGTAGCTAATTAGGCGAACCGGCCTAAACAAACTATAACAACAATCACAAATCCGTAAGCATCCATTACGGCCCCTCCGTCAAATTGACAGTTGACGTTCCCGCCACTCAGTGTTGCCAGCTACCGATCTAAAATAGCAACTACGTGTTGAGAATAAAGTTGTTTTCTTTATCTGTTACCATCTGTCCTCCCCTTGAAATATTTTACACATCATTAAAAGAGATACTCCGTGGGGACGGATGGGGTCAAACACCGTGAAAAACGGGAAAATAATAAGCGTTCCAGCTTGTGGTTTACTGATTTTTCCTGTGACACAGATTATTAATAGTTAATTTGTTTCTTATTTCATTATCTTTAATATAAAAACTGGTTACTAGATAAAAAATTAAAATAAAATAAACTAAACTCAAATATAGAAAATATGAGTACAAATGTATTGTAAGGCTTAGCTTGACTAAAAATACTTTTTTATTTACTCCTCAATTCAATAAAGCAATTCAAATAGATTTTAATAAATAAATAATCTAAATACATATATACATAACATAGTTACGAGTATATTCAAACAAAGGAAAACATTTTAAATCTTAAACCTCATTATGTACTCCACAGGTAACACAGAAAAAAAAAACTTTTGTGCAAATACTTAAATCTAAACTTAAAGACAAACATATCACAAAACCAAATATTTAAACATTTGTGTTTCCTATATTGATATATTTAGTAAGATTGTGTGTGATTGAACGCGCTTATCTCAAAAACTATCTGCATTTGATAGTTCATTTATTGGAGTACATTCGGTTTGCCCACTGTGGGGAAACCGTTGGCAATTATTACATATATTAGCATTGTCGCTATTATTCTTTAAAAATTTAAAAATGAACATATCTACCAACTTTCCAATAAAAATAAAAAAATAACTTATTGAAATACACATTTAAAAATCTATTTCGAGATAGACAATCCCGATTAGAACAAAAACATATTAAGAAGTAACTCAATAATTATTTTATAAAACAATTACAATTATATAGAAGTCATTATGAATCAATCATTTGCTTTTAAAATGGCCAGTATCATTTTTTTTTAACAAACCAATCAATCTCGAGTTATCTGGCTGTCAACAAAAGAACATTAGCCAATTTTAAATCAATTAACATATTAAATAGAAAAAATATTAATATTTACATTACAGTAAATATCGTTTGATAACAGCATTCATTATAATAATCATTAAAGGTTATATATAACCTAAATAAATAAATCAAAATGAACTGTATCAATTAGGCAATTAGAATAATTTTTAATTGACAGCTTACAATTATTATTTAAACGTTTCGGTGAAGAATCGTCTAGAAATTTGGTAGTAACTCGTTTTAACTAATTTTATTATTGAAACATGTATTCATTGTTTTAAAATTAAATTTCATATGACGGTCTACCAATATTAATTTCAGGTTTATTTCGATTAATAACTTTTATTCGAATTGATTTATATACTTGGTGGTAGAGTGTAGACAGGCTTGTCTGGGTAGGTACCACCCACTCATCAGATATTCTACCGCAAAACAGCAGTACTTGGTATTGTTGTGTTCCGGTTCAAGGGTGAGTGAGCCAGTGGTATTACAGGACAAGGGACATAACTTAGTTCCCAAGGTTGGTGGCGCATTAGCGATGCAAGAGATGGTTAACATAACATCTCTTACAATGCCAATGTCTATCGTTCGCCTTTTCCTTTCATTGCCTACCTATTCTATAAAAAATACAAATTATTATAAATGTTTCTTAAGATAATATCATAACATTATAGTCATTTTACAAATAATATTATTTTTTCATAAAAAAATACTCTATCTACACACTTTAACGTCAAACTAATCAGCCAATTAATTTTGCAATAATTTTATTTATTTGAATTTCGAACTCGAATCGATTACCAAACCAAAAACCACCACTTTCGAAAGCTTAACCTTTATCGAACACCTTTTGAATTACCGACAAACCGTAACAAGATCTCAACACGAATATACCATTAGCAGTCATAGACAAACGAGTATAAACAAGCTACTAGCCCTATCAGAAATCAGCCGTGAAGATAATATCGCAGCCGACGCAAAAAAAAAAAAGAAAAAAGCCATGTCATGAGGATTAGCGCTCGAGCCCCCATTGTCAACGATGACAATTGGAATACATTTGTCTCTTTTCATCTCGAGTGCGCTCTACGCGTAAGAAAGAGGCAGATGTATGTCTATTTATTTTCACTTTTCTATGGATAGGTAATGTGACAGTTTTCGTATGAAATGTTTGTTTGGAATAGGCTGAATGGGGACGGTTTCGGACTCGTTCCGAATGGATGTTGTATTATTTTATTTTAATCCGTAAGCGAGCGGGCGATTGAAAAGTCTAATAACGATTTCGCCCCAGCTGAATTTTGATGTTCGATAATAGAATTTTTAATATGATACAACGGAGAACGCTCGGTAATAACAATTGATAACGTTCTTTTTTTAAATAATAATTTGAAACCTTATTCCAAAATGAAAAAAGAATCTTTTTTTTTCATTAAAGTAGGTATACATTTTAATTTAATAAGAAATTTACTATTGGCCAGTGATACTACTTTTATTAATTGATAATAATAAGCTCTTGAAATATTGTAATTTATTATTAAATAAAAAAAAAACATTATACCACTCAACTAATGTTTGTAAACGCATGTAATAACAAAAGATAATGTTGAGCAGACGCGCTGTCTACCTTAGCCTATTCATACATGAAAAAAAAAACTAAACATACGCGATACGTCCGAACAATTAATCACCAAATTTTCTCCCGCATACCTAATGTCAGGCTTGTTAAAGAGGTACAAATGTAATTCAGACTTGAATAATGACGCTCTAGTATTTAAAGGATTACACATTTAATGTTGTATGACCTCCTTTCTATTTGTTTTTGGTTCGAAATTTGAATTATGGCCGGTACGATCCATTCAAAGAAACAAGGCTGTCGTTGACATTTGACGTATAAAATATATCAAGTGTAGGTAAGTTATGACGTAGAGGACAAGTATTTTAAATGGTAACAACCATTGGTCTGATCCAACATTGATATTCAATATATTTTTTATTGCATAAAAAATACAATCTGAATTTATTATATTTATTGTAATTTATTTATGTGTTGCAAATAAATAGTTTTTAGTGATAAAAAAGTTAGTTAGTTAGATTGATAAATGTTTAAAATTACAAAAAAAAAGCACGCAGTCATTTGGAAATAAAATTTTATTAGTAAGTAAAATAAGTATATAAATAAATCTAAACATGCTTTTATATTTTGCTCAAGATTCCACTGGACAAACTACATTCTATAACATATAATTATTTAAATTAGGCAGAACTGAAAAAATATACGAACTTAAAAAAGAATGGATTGTTTTAAACATTAAAAAATGCACCTGGACAAAAATACTAGCATAAAGATTTTAAAAAAAGTATATAATATTTATACTCTGTGACTGAACAAATGAAATGTATGTATGTAAATTAAAATTAGAATACAATTATCTAAACCGGTTCTTGTGGACATTATGTGACATTTGAAATTTATTCACACGAAATCAAATGACGCGCGAAATTAACTTCGCCATTTTTGGCGCCTAAATATGACAAGACTTTTTATATAGATTATAATAGTTGGTGAGAAAATATAGATAATAATAAATGTTGATCAAAACATTTGCTACATTATAAATACAATAGCACACCCACATAAACACTTTCATATATGCACATATTTTTCTCATTATAACTATTTTATTATTACTTTTTTTTCTATAAAATATCTCTTTTTCTTTATGATATCATTACATTTTTTATGCGTTAATTTCCATTACTTAACTTATTTCAAAAACAAAAATGTGACAAAGATAAAAGATTAACCTATCTCTTTCTATCAGGTGTAAATCCAAGGAAGCAACGTCGGGAGAGAACTACATTTACGAGGGCACAACTGGACGTGCTAGAAGCATTGTTCGGCAAGACCAGGTACCCTGACATCTTCATGAGGGAGGAGGTGGCTTTGAAGATCAACTTACCGGAATCTAGAGTCCAGGTAGGATATTTAATCATTAGTAAAAATTGTATTCAAAGCTCAACATGAATGCTCTCCTGACGAAATTTTTATCACTGTTGCCATTACCAAAGGTAATCAGGCAATCCGATACGACCGGTGCGATATAAGGCGAATGACTGCTGACTTTATGTGTTATCTGTAGAACGACAGTGTCGCTGTCAACTTTCAACTCCTTAAAATATGTTGCAGTATAATTTAATAATAAAAAATACCTCACAAGATAAAACAGGAGCTGTAAGCTTATGTAAGAATATCGATGTTATTTTATTCGGTAAAACCATGGTATTAAGGGAAGGGATATGTCTTTTGCAGAAAAAGTCACTGGAAAAATGCTAGTGAAATAAATAAAAAAAAAATTACATCAATTATTTACAGCATATTTAGAATTAATTCAATTAAATCCCAAAGTTGACTTAAACAGTTTCAATTATCTTAAGATAATTTTAAGTATAATCATAATCCGGTAAGAATGATAGACGAACCACCCAGAAGAAATTAAGAAAAAAAAATTAAACGCCTCCTCAAGAGTGGTTCACGTCTCACTGAACTCTGATTCGCTCAAACGTTCAATTTATATCAACATGGATAGGGCATTAGCGTTCGATCGAATTATGCGTTCGAAATTTCGAAATTTGAAAATCGAATCATTTAATCCTCCTTTGTTCCGTGAGATGTTGACAACAATGTTTGAATGTTACGTATTGGTTTAAATATCGAAACAGCGGTGACATTTAAAAATCGAATATTTATTTTTACTTTCCTGCGTAAGTTTTTCCAATAGGTATCATGAATAATTTATGCAAAACTTTATTTAAATATATTAACAGGATTCTTGGTTCAAATATATCTGCAAAGAACCAATTAGTTATAAAAACAAGAGTCACGCTAACTAGAACTCCCTCCATAAAGATTGAAATCAATTTCCTTCATTCATTATACAAATCTGTCGGCCATCTTGGTCATTAGTCTATTCTCTTAGATTATAATCTGTGCAGGGCCGCTGTAATTGGTTTGTTCCGATTGTACAGATAACATTTAATGATCTTGTTAGTGCGTCTGTTTAATTATATATTTATAAAATATTATTTGCAATAAATCAAATTAAGTTATTTTTTATACATTAGGGAAAACATATAAATAAAAAATGGGGTTTAAATATAAATAACTTTTTATGTTTTCATACATTTCAGTAGTGCTGTAACTGAGCTTTGTAGCGCCTGGTGCGAGCATCCTTGATATACATCCTTATATTACATAGCTATGTCGATAACATATACCATCTCTATAAATAATAAATCTATCATCCAAAACACGACTGACGCCCGGTATACTTACTATATATAAATTGTAGTCCTGGGTCGTTCATTCATACATCCCCTGCCTGAGAACCGCTGGCATCGGACCTAGTTACTTCATTTCAGTAAATTCAAATATCTTTATTCAATGTTGAAGTGTTACTTTTTCTTATTGATTGTCATAAATTTACCACCGGTTCGGAAATAAACCACAGACCTGAGAAGAACCGGCGAAAGAAACTCAGCGGATTTCTTTTTTCAGCTCATTTTTACAATTATAGATTTACACAATAACAAATACAATAATAATATTCTTCTTTATTTGAAACAGCCTGGAGGCGTAGCCAACTAATTTCATGATGTCTCCCATCGATTGATTACAAAACAGTGTTGATAGGTACAAATTACTTATTCGATCGTATTAAATATTTGTATTCCTCGATCCCATGTAAAGAATATGAGATCAGTGTAAATACAGGCACAGTGGTAGTGCAATGACAATGGTTGTGTCGTTAAGACTTCAGAAATGTTTATAAAACTATTGTTAAAAAATCTAATTATTGATTGAAAATGTATTTAAATATTATTTAACTATTATTATTATTAATTATCACTTGTAGCACCTAAAACTTTTATGTATTAAATAAAAACTAATACATAACTTTCACATTTATTCATAAAGGAAGTTAGTACAAAAGACAAAACTAAAATCGGTAGCAAATTTTCCGTGCGTATACAAACGAGGTACGGATTACCGCCACCCCTCGCCATTGTGAATAAACGAGTTAATAACTTTTATGAAAAAGAGCAAAGAATGAATGAAACGAATGCTTTCGATTCGTAACAGATGCGCGCCGCCATTTTGTGTTATAATTATACGCGGGAATTCTATGTTCTATGTCAAATGCTTTTATTTTTTCGTATTGTAATTTTTTATTTAATATTTGTTAATATTTCTTTTTTAAATTCTTAATATGTATATTATTTAAATTGACTCATGGAATTATATTATAATTGAGAATGTGTCTAGTCTCTGTTTTATTTAAATATAGTAGATAATATGTATTATAATAGTCACAGATTTATCTGAAGTTATCTTATGGCAGACTGTCACTGTCACTTCTATCTAATCGAAGATATAACAATGAGAACAAAGACAATTTAATCATTTTTAATGATTTGATATATTCCTTACAGTACTATCCTATTCTTTATAAATCTACATAAATCATAATTTTTATTAGTAAAGTTTATCTACCATTACGTATTAAACTAAATAAAGGCGTTAAGTACTACAAATGTGTACATTTCGCGCGGTGTTAGTGATAATCTTATGAACAAACATCGAACAGTTTAATGTTATTACTCTGTGGGTGACTCTAACTTCTGCTACCGAACAATGTTACATCTGTCATAACTTACATATTATATAACAGCCAAGCAGTGTTATTGGTATATTTTTGATTTAAGAACCGTAGTAAAACAATTATCGATTTCTCTGGTACAATATAGTCGATTACGATTTTTTATCAAGTTTATATATGTAGGTATTATTAGTTTTCAAATGTATCTGTAATATTCTCTCGTTTTAAAAATAGAACATATATATCTGCCATTTGAAAATGGAACAAATTGTTTTAATGGTATTATGTAAAACGATCAATATTGCATGCAATTAGAAATGGATCATGTTATTTATTTAGTATTACCAACATGAGATACAATAATAAATTGGACCGTAAAAAGAGTCGGTTAGATAATCTTCAATCATCTTCAGTATGAACGCTATTTCGTTATATGACATGACATTAGGCCACTGCCATTTCACTCTACTGTAAGCCGCGTAAAAGCACTTCGTCCCAATAATATTGAAATAAATTAAGATTACTTATAATTAGTTAAAATGAACAATAAGAACATATGAAAGGTCTGTGAACATGTCCATCCGATCTACTGGTCATCAGAATGTGAGCTGAAAGACTTTTGATTCACGTTTTACTTCAACATCCTTCTTATATCCTGCCATATAATATGTTTAAATAAATGAATCGTCTTTTTATGATTCTAGGCAATTCTTTAATCGAATAATTTACTCCTCAGGTCTGGTTCAAGAATCGCAGAGCAAAGTGTCGACAACAGTTACAACAGCAGACCAATTCGCAAATATCAAGCAAAACCTCATCAAACTCCAAAAGCATATCATCAAGTAACACAACCAAAAGCTCCAATACATCATCGAAGATAAGCACATCGAAGTCATTGACAAACTCGTCAAACTCGCTCACCTCAACCCAGAACACGTCCAGCATCGCCACATCCTCACCCAACCTTCCAACCCCAACTACATCAGTTAGCCCCCCAATAAACGTTATTTGCAAGAAAGAAGCGGCCCCATCCAACTACGATTCATCACCTTTGAATAAGAACTTGTCCATCTCGCATCACTATAATTCGAATGACGCTCTAAGAATCAGCAAGGAGTCATCACCGTCTGATGCTCTATCGAACGTCCATAACTATGGAGTGACACCAAAACAAGAGCTTTATAATAGTCCAAAACGGTTGGACTATTCAAGCAAAGTCGACTATTCGGAGAAATCGTTTGGCAGTAATCTAGTTAAAGACCAGTACAGCTCTCGTTTGACAGGGAACTTAACTCCTTTAGGGTCCAATTCATCTATCATGACGACCCCGTCTCCCCCCATTACTCCTCAAAGTTTGAATGGCCCAGGGAATGTTTATCATCCGGACAGCTACAACAGTTTCCACTGGCCAGGCAGCTCGGACTACATCAGGAGTTATTCCAGCTCTCATCATCATCAAGGATATGGGCAGAGCGCATACAATTCGCCGTACTATCCTAGTCAGGTAAATATTTATTTCAAACACCTTTTTAGAATAATTGGTATTTTGTACTGTATCATCGCTTTATTTGGTTGAATTGATTTATTTATAATCTTTGATATATATATGTATAATTGTATATCAATATATATTTATAAAGTATATGTATAAAGAGGTAAAATGAACCTAAAATAATAATATCCAGTCCTCAAAACAAAAAGATGCCAAAATACTAAAGCAGTCTTAATTCACAGATGGAGTATTTCAACGGGTCGAGCGTGAACCAGTCTCACGGCACCCACCACTCACACAATCTGACGGCTAACGGCAACCAGCTCTACAACCAAGTGTCATTCGGCAATCCCTCTCCCCCCGCCGCCTGGCCCTCCCATCACAACATTCTGTCGTCGGGCCCGGAGTCCCCCGAGAACCAGCCGCAGAACTCCCCACACTTAAGCATGCTCCAAGCGTCCCAAATCACGAACTTTTCAAACTCTGGCAACAGCTATTTCGCGCCAGAGAAGTACGGTATAAATATGGTGTAGTGTTTCTAGTCTTTTCCTAGGTTATTGTAAATACTTCCTATTATTTAAGTCTCTAGGTGATTTATCTGAACATAATTTTGCTTCTGAACAAAAAAATAATAATTGTCTATAGTCACGGTCAGCATTTGAAAAGCGCATTTTTGACAGCTGTCAAATTTTTAATATTATCATTCATTCCTTACGACTTAAGTCTAAAACCAAATGTATAAAAATTTGAGAGTTGTTAAAAATGCGGCGTAAGTACATATCAACAATTGTTTTCATTGAGTTAGATAAATTTTACGAAGCAAAGTTATATTTGGATAAATCTCTTAAATAAAGTTGAGAGTTTAGTCTACTTTGTAAACTTAGAATATTTGGGCAAAACCTAAAACCATTCTGAAGCATAATAAATAAAGCCAAGGCTTAGGCCTTAGATGCAACTAAAAAAAAAACAATAATTTATAACAAAATTGCAAAGGTCTAAAGTGTTAAGCTTATCAATATTAAAAACATATATAAAGTATGATTTTATGATTTGCCCATTTCCTAATTTACAAACATGCCCATAAGACTTTAATTTGTGAACCGTTCTTAACGATTTTCAACGAAATTTCATAACGAGGCCTAATTACCTTAATGTCGGCTTAAAGTTGCCATATAAAAAAAATCCTGCAATTTTTTTCGCTTGTACATTCCCTTGAGTCATATCACTTATTGTATTTAAAAATTAATAATTTTAGATTATGACGACGCTTGGTGAATTCGCGTAAATTTATTATTATTGTATATATTATAAAGTATTGTGTAAGAGTTTTTATTTTTAAATGAAATTTGTAAATGTGCGTGCTACTATTGTATATGTGGAATAAATTGTGTAGGTGATAAATTTTAAGTGTTAACTTGATTAGTGATTCATAGAAGTACTCCTTGGAGCTTACTAAAACCTCCTTTAAGAAAATTTGTATCCCAGTGTTACCAGTGGTAATTTTTTTTTTCGTATTGCCAACCTAACCGAGCTCCAATACAGTACGATGCTATGATAATTTTCTCCCTATTTTTTAAATTGTTTGCACTGTGATTGTAAAAATGAAACATCAATAAGTGCAGATAAATTGTACAGATAATGTAAAAATAATTTATAATAGACTAATTATTGTTTTTAAATAAAGAATTTGGGAAACAAATTCTTAGACGCAATCGTTTAATTTATTGGATTGTCTTTAATTTTTTTTATAAATCTATAAATTCTTTTTAACAATGAAATTACAAAGAGATTACTAGATTTAAACATTGTATGTTTTGAAATATCAAACGCGTGGTATAAGTCTGGTTGCAAAAAAAACGGCCATTTAAAAAAATAAAGCAATTCTAAATTCAAATATATATTGCTCTATGCGAAAAACTGTTAAAATAAAAATTGTGCGTTATTTTTGCAACTGGTATTATATATTCACGTTTATTTAAAAGAAAGATTTATTTCGAAGGTGGTAAGGTTGATTTTTATTTACGAAATCGTAGGAGATGTAATGAAATTCGTAACTTATAGTACATTTTATGCTTGGACATAGCTAAGTTTAGTAAGTACGCGAATTTTACCGTGTTCGGCGAACAGTCAGTGTATTTTTTTTTAAGTTAAGTTGTAATAATTATTAATTGATAGCTATTGAAATATTGAATCCGAATATATGCATATAAAATACATTTTTGTGTTTTATTTTTATCTTTATTTATTTTAATAGGTAACATTTTAAAGACCATTTTTTAGGCTTGGCAACAATTTCTCACTACATAATTCTATTATTTTCTATCATTATCTTTCATCATTCAACGGTTTGGGAAAGCAATCTCTTAATAGTTTTATCGACTGAAATATGGACCGTATTTTTTTAAATAAAAAAGGTCACTAATTAATCTTATATAAATAATCTCATATTGAAAAATAAAAGTAATAAATATCTAGAAAAATAACAATGATTTAGAAAATTGTACAGAATCAAATGAGTTATTTTTACAAAAAAATGCTTTTTATAGGACTTTGTGAAAATTTGCCTCTTAGGCTTTGAATAAAATGACGATAAATAGTTCTGTTAATTGAGTCTGTTTATTAATTCTCTCTTCAGAATATTTATGTATATAAGAAACATAAATCTTATATATTGGGTTTTATATAAGCCATGAATTATGGTCGATTTCATTGGACTTCGAATAGGATAAGTAAAACAAATATATAAGAATTAACATGAAGCTCACCGCTCAATGGTTTTTACAACAGATCATGATATGCGATATTGACCTTTATAACTATAACATTGCAAGAATACACTCCTCAAAATAGTATATCAACATAAGTCGGTTGAGTTTTCTTGGTTGTTAGAAACGGAGGTGTTACAGAATCGAACTACTGGGCAAACTCAAGTCAACATTGAATAACTAATAAAATATTTTGTTTAATTAATGTAGGTACTTTCGATACAAACTCATTGCGTATTTTTTTTTTTCATCACAAGGAACTATACACCAATGACGTCACAGTAGCGAGAGGACAACATCTAACGTAGATTCCACTACATACTCTTTATAGACAAAGTCAGTTTTCTACTATCTTTAGACACAAAAATCCTGTTAGAAAAGTAGTTATTTAATGAATAATTGGTATAGGACAAAAATGGGTTTACGCCCTGGTCGGTACCATCTACTTATATATTATTCTGCCCTAAGTAGCCCAAGCCAAGTTGTTAGTATTGCTGTGATCCGGTTTGAAAGGTTTTAAGCCCGGAGATCCAAGGATGGTTAATTTTTTCCTATATCACCAATGTCTATAGGCAACCTATTAGACAGTATTTTTTTGAACGCTGGAAAAATGCTTTACGCGTTATCAAGGGAACAATGTGGGGGTATGAGACTCGGCGGTGTCCAAGGCACCAAGTGCGCCCAAAACATTGGAATACCCACTAAAAACCAGTGGTACCATTGCAGTCTTAACGAGGAACGCCACGTGCTTACTAGCGCATTCTACCGTGACAACCATTTTGCCAATCCACTTAATTGTAACAAATAACAAATAAAAAGTACTAATTTGTCCTTATTAACTATAGTGAAAAAGACTAATTTTATGTATGAATTTATATATGTTCATAGTTATGTCGCGGCAAATCAACAACATGCAACGCTTACATTATGAACTTAAAAATAATATTTATAATTACATAGAACGGGTAAACAAGGACAATATATAAAACTATTATTATTAAATGTGATCAATATCTAATTGGTTATTTATTAAATGTAAGTATGTACTGTATTTACTTTACAATTAAATTCTACTCATTACTCTTAAACTATCCGCCAGATTGACTTAAAATTTATCACAGTTCACACACTCCTCACCCGACGTAGACGCGGATGACTACAATCTTAGTTTGGAGCGAGTGTCTCATGTACCAGGAGTTTATATGTATAAGAAACGCTTAAAAGCTACAACACCTACACCAGCTTTCGCCGGCGACTTTTCCGAACCGATATGACATAAAAACCGTCATGAAGAGAACGTACTCTTTCCTCCAAGGTCGGCAACGCACCTGCAAGTCCTTGGATGTTGCAGGTGTCCATGGGCGGTGGTAGTCACTTTCCATCAGGTGAGCATACTGCTCGTTTGCCCACTCTTACATAAAAAAAAATTGGTTGCCTGTAAAGTCGGTATACGGGCGAAAGTTTTACGTGACAACGACTTTGAGTGGTAAAATAATTTTAATGTGAATATTCATTCGTATAGTAGGAAGAAGGATGAAATAATAGTAACAATTTAAAACATTTATTTATGCAAAGAATTATATTTAAAACATTAATTTATACAAAGAATCTCGCACTGAATTTCACTTTTTATGTCTGTCTCTCTCGCTCTTAGGCGGACTAACCATGCCCGAGTGGAAGGGACGCGTGCCTCTCACTCGCTCTCATTGTGAGCGCATAACGTGAGCGGAGCGTAACGCAGTTTCTTGAAGTGTCACCCGGCAAACCAATTTATAAGACGTTGTCACGTCAAAATAAAAAAATACATTGAGGTTGTCATATGTTCTATTACATATTATAAAAATGTAACTGATCGTTGTCTGTACATGGAAGATATATGAGTAAAACTATTCATAGGGTCTTTATCAATCCAATAGAACTCAATAAAATGATTGATAGAATTTTTGTCTGTTTCTCTGTGCGTTTGTGCAGGCTAATCTTAGAAACGTCTTAAATTTAGGTGCGGATTTAAATACTGTATTGTGGCAAAGTTCACTTAAAATGTAGTGTTTGTTTTATTTCTATAGATTTATAAATAAAAAAGTTATGTCAATTTAACGAATCAAATCAAACATTTATATTTTCACGTCGAATATCTAATGAAATATATTTATATAGGTACACAAACAGAATACAATCAGGAAAAATATTAAAATTACTAACTTTCACAACTCTAAGCTTTATTATATACTTATATAGATTACATTCTAAATTAAATTAAATTATGATATTCTGTAACATGTCCCCAAATCTTCTCTTCAAAAGATGAGAAGGCCTAAGCCCGCTTAGATATTTACAGGCTACTCTCATACTCTATAATCTATATAAGAAATTCAGATCTTTTTTTTGACGCGACAACGTCTAATAAATCGATGAACGCTGGCTGCATGCACGAAATTGACCCGTTGCGCTCATTGTCCAGTTACGCCCATTGTCCCGTTATGCTGATTGTACGGTTGCGGCGCATCTATCTCTCTTTCACTCGATTGGCCTATGAGTGCAAATAAAAGTAAATTTATCAATTAAATTGTAGATTTAATTTCACTCCTTTGTAGCCATACAGAATAATGATAATTCAATAAAAATGATTCCATTTTATTCTTAAGAAAACATACAGACGTATTGATAACCTCCTCCTATTTTTGAAGTCGGTTAAAAAGTATGCAGTCATTTCATCAATGTTTTGTTATGACGTTGTCACGTTAAACTATCGTCCGTAAGCCGACTTTACAGATAACCATTATTTCATGACATATATATGCACACAGCCTTATTCTTTATTAATTATTTCATAAATTTTAATTGAAAATTGTAAGTGCACACTAGTCCGATTATTTTTCCTGCCTAAATACAATATTTTTATAGAAGTTGCCTGGAACAGATCACTGTAAGTAATAAGGCCGGCTTTGCATACTTTATGTACTACCAATTCTTTAATATTATGTTTGTAAATTAAGTGCAATAAAGATTAAATAAACAAAACAGATAAAAATCTTTATGTGTGTGTATAGCGAGGAAGATGCTCGACTTCGTTCGTAGACTTTCGTGGAAATTTAATTTACGGATATTTTCTTGAACTTTTACTAGGTTGCATTTCCTGAGATATACATTTCATATATGTAAATCCGTATAAGCCACTACATATATACATAATTATATAGTTTCACAGCCTATATCCACTGATAATAATAATTAAAAAAATATATATCCTGGGATATTATTCACACACGGCCATCTTATCCACAATCATTTGTAAATGCATCCTTATATAGATAATTACCCCCAGACTCAGGACAAACAGACATGTTCATGCACACAAATGTCTGTCCTGGGTCGGTGTCCACCAACCACGCTAACCGGCTCGTCAGATAAAGACTATAATTATGATATATGCTATAGGTACATAGTGGTAGGGCTTTGTGCTCGTCTGGGTAGGTACCACCCACTCATCAGATATTCTGTTCCGAACCGACCACCGAGAAATTCCCAATGTTGGTATCGCATTGGCGATGTTAGAATGTGACAATTATTATGGTTAGTGATCACTTATATATATATATATATATATATATATATATCTTGGCATGAATCTGAATGAAAATACTCCTCTAAATGGCATCCGTATGAGCTATCCAATAGAATGTCGAGGCATTTTTAAACGAAAATTTGTTTATTTGGATGTTTGCTCATATCTCATAATCGAATGACTCGACGGAATCTTCAAACTACTCACACAAATATATAGGACTTTTTTGTATTTAAATAAAAACCTGAGTTAAAACAGTTTCTCATTTAAAAGGTAGTATATCTTTACTTATATTATGAACGTGAATGTATCTCTATCTGTTACGCTTTCACGGCTAAACCACTATACCGATTTTGATGAAATTGAATGGCATAGTACTTGGTAACCTAACCTAACCTATCCTCCAACACGAGAAAACTGTGGACGAAAACTATTCACTTATATTATCTTAATTAACTTGTAAACTTCTTTTTATAAACTTTTATATTTTCTATTTTCATCTAATTAAATATTCAACTGCAACAAACATAAAACAGAAGCCAACTAATTAAGTTACGGATAGACAAAATTGTCCGAGCCTCGAACCTGCGACCTCGATCGATAGTAGACGAAGCCGCGAAGTGAGGAAGCCTTACGATGCCACCGACGTCGACAGTCCGTGTATGGGGTGCTTAAACCGGTAAAAATTAAAAATATTACATGAATTTTACATTCAAATTTCGAACGATTATACTTTTTAAATTTTTTCAGCATTTTTTTTTATTTTGCAAAGCTTGAATTATGTGTTTATATTAAACATACTTATTATTTATACATATTTATTAAACATTTCGTTTATTTATTTATTGTAAAATAATTAATTATTCCAACAAAATATAACGATTACATACTACATCTTTCGTAAGCACTTATAAAAAACCTACATGTTTATTAAAAAAAAAAAAAAGTTTTTCACACATCACGCTGTATATACAATATCGATAGCGATGCACAGCACTATTTTTAAATGTCTTTAATGAGATCTGTTAATGTGATATAGCCTTAGCCTCGTTGCAACGTGAATTGTCTGATCGTGCAGGTATTAACAGCTATATTTTTAGGTATCGCATTAATACAACACTCTGTGTACTTCCAGCTCTCAAATAACCATTATATTTATTTATTTATTTATTTATTTAAAGACTTTATTATCGCCACTGATACAAACATGGGACAAAAGGCGGACTTAATGCCTGTAGGCATTCTCTCCCAGTCAACCTTTGGGTGCACCAGAAATCCACGAAGGCGGATTATACTTGTAACACCTATACTAAGACACACAAAAAAATTACATATATGGATAATAATGAATTATCCACAAACAATTTTTTGTAGTTTTCTATAAACCGTACTTAAGTTCTATGATTGTTAAAAAGTCCAACAGTCATCTTTTTTTATGTAAGGGGGCAATCGAGCAGGAGGCTCACCTGATGGAAAGTGACTACCACCGCCCATAGACGTCTGCAACATCCAAAGACCTGCATATACGTTGCCGGCCTTTTAGGAAAGAGTACGCTCTCTTCTTGAAGGTTTTTAAGTCATATCGGTTCGGAAAAGTCGCCGGCGAAAGCTGGTTCCACAGAGTGATTGTGCGAGGCAGGAAATGCCAATGGAAACGCACTGTTGTGGATTTCCAGACATCGAGGTGATGGGGATGGAATTTGGAGTTTTGGCGCGATGTCCGGTGGTGAAATTCAGCTGTCGGGACTAATCCAAACAACTCCTCAGAACAACGTTCAGTTCACAAGTCTGCACTGTAGAATACTTTTATTTAAATTAATTGCATAATACTATCGATTAGAGCTTAAAAAAACTTGCCTGTATGATCGCATACCTTTGCCAGTTATCACACTACATTTAAATAGGTACAAAACTGTTCTCCATGAACTAATTCGAATTGATTCAAATATCAACTTAGTTATAAAAAATACTTTTTAAATATTGATTCTAGTAGTACCGTCTCTCAACACCAATCACAGTGTGACGGATAATAATTATACTAATTTAGAATTTTACTTAACCACTACCCATAACATCGTACTCGTAATAATTATACAAGATTGTAAATTACTCACATAGTTCTTAAAACTGGTTTCACCCGTGTGTGAGGGAGACAAGTAGGTATACGTTAAGTCAGGGTATAAGATCTCTATTCCAAATTTTATTTAAATATATTCAACCCTTTTTACGTAACTGCGTAACAAACATCCAAACACACAAACATTTACACTTATTAGAAGAGTTTGTATAAAAGACGGATTTTGATTCATGACTGTGATTTAGACACATGTAATTAATACATATATATATATACATAACAAGTTGTCACAAGATATGTAAAAAAATACTGACGTATAAACTGTATCGTGTTTGATTAGGTATATAAGATAGCTGTCTTCTTCTTTCATATGTCAAATCAATGATGACAGAAAGAGCCAGTCGAAATCAGTGTATAACTTAAAAGCCGCGAAGCAAGTTTTATAAGTACATTTCATACATAACTCTACATTTATGATAAATATATAATTTATTTAAAGAAAATTCCTCATAATAATATATTTTATCATAGCTACCTGTTCAATGTCCCCTCTCCCCTCCAAAACGAAAGACCATCGAATGTCATACCATCCTAAACAATGGCTACCACGAGACAACGTGAATCAGTAACTTAAGCATTTAAATAAATAAATAGATATTGATCAAATCCACTCTGACAGTTGTCAAATATCAAAATATTTTGTGCGCGCTTTTTTGTGACGAGTCACATCCGTGTCTATGGTCAGGGCTACCACTATTATTTAAACATATAATAATGAATTGAGTGAGTGAGCTAGCTCTAAAACCAGAAAACAACAATACTTATAGTGGTGGTACCTACCCAGACGGGCTTGCACAAAGCTCTACCACCAAGTAGAAAAAATGTAATTAAAAATATAATAATGATATATATTAAATGAAATATATTAAAAATATAATATAATGACTTATTCTTGCCCGCGGCCTTACTCGCGTTTTTGGAGGAGGAGGTAAGTAATTATAAAAGTAACAGCCTGTGGCTGTTCCACTGCTAGGCTAAAGCTCTCCTCTTTTGAGGAGACGGTTTGGAGCTTATTCCACCTCGCTGCCCCAATGTAGACTGGTGGAATACACACGTGGCAGAAATTCAGTGAAATTAGACACATGCAGGTTTACTCATGATGTTTTCATTCAACGTCAAGCACTAGATGAATTATTATAATCACAAATTAAGCACTTGAAATTCAGTGGTGCTTGCCCGGGGGCCGGGTTGAACCCACTAAAGTCGTTCAAGATTCACGCATTCTTACCACAGGGACATCTCGCTTGTATTAGTTTTAATAAAAAGTAGCCCATGTCCTTCCTTAGGGCTTCAAGCTTCATACTAATTTTCATCAAATTCAATACAGCAGTTTTAGTCGTAAAACTTAACAGAGGAACAGAGTTACTTTCGCATTTACATACATAGACTATAGATTGATGATTAAAAAAATGCTGCATATATATACCGCTGCCTATATTTGGATAGTCCATCTTTGATATGGAAATCTACAAATTGCGACCACATCAAATTCAAATTCAAAACATTTTATTGAACATTGAAGTATTACACTTGCTTATTGATAATCAAACTAGAAACTACCACTTGTGTTTTATTTACATTAAAACCTTAACTAAATTCAAATAACATTTAAAAATAATTATTATACAAGTCGTGGCCGCGTGGAATGGTGGCAAGAATGCTAGCAGCATTTCCACTTGTGTTACTTCCACGTTTAATTGACTTGATGTCGACTATAAAAACTGCATGATTACTAATTATATTTAATATGTACAATCAATTCTTATATATTTATATTAAAACCTTAAATAAGTACAAATAAAAATTAATATTAATTACTATACAAGTCGTGACCGCGTGGAATGGTGGCAAGAATGCTAGCAGCATTTCAAGATTACTTGAATATGTTATTAACTTAATACACATTTATCAATACATTGCTTACATAAAATATAAGCTACAATAAATATCTAATTTTATTAAAAAAATCTTATTAATAATTTTACATTAATCTCTAATTGATTAAAGATGATTTTTTATCTATGAAACTGCCAACCCTACTCGTGCTCTACTTTCAAATCAAACCAACGCGCCGCGGTGTCTATAGTGTACTTTTTTTTTAATTCGTACCAATGGATGACTATTTTATTTTTATAGGAATAATAGCATTGTTTGTGGACAAGATATTTAGGAATTTTAAGGCATGTTTGTCAGTTTTTGTACATGAGTGTGCGTTTTATATGTGACCAGGAGTTGCTTGATATGTTTTTTTTTATACAATCTCGAATCTTAGTTATCTGTGCTTGTTTCAAAGAAATTGATTTGTTATTGACTGACTGACTGACTGACTGACTGGGGTAGGCGGACGAGCATATGGGGCCACCTGATAGTAAGTGATTAACAACGCCCATAGACATCAGCAGTGTAAGAAATGTTAACCGTTGCTGACATTGTCAATGCGCCACCAACCTTGGGAATTAAGATGTTATGTCCCTTATGCCTGTAATAACAATGGCTCACTCACCGTTCAAACCGAAACATAACAATACAAAGTACTGCTGTTTTGCGGTAGACTATCTGATAAGTGGATGGTACCTACCCAGACGAGCTCGCACAAAGCTCTACCACCGAGTGATCCTGTAAGCGTGTATCGATGATAAAATAAAAACCTTAAAATATTCCACTACTGAGCCTCTTACATTGAGATACTCCATCGAATTACAAATCAAATATGTCATTTAGAACAAAATTTCGTACTGTCGTAATTTTTTTTTAAAAATTAAGGGAAAGTATAAAGCCTCTAAGCCTTATTTGTTTTCGCCGGTCGACTAAGTTTTTTAAAGTAGACGAAGGTATATATAATTTTTCAAACCTTAATAGGAGTTTCACTAGAATATAACTAGGTGGTAGAGTTTTGTGCAAGCTGGTCTGGGAAGGTACCACCCACTCATCAGATATTCTGCCGTAAAACAGCAGTACTTTATATTGCTGTGTTCTGGTTTGAAGGGTGAGTGAGCCAGTGTAATTACAGGCACTAGGGACATAACATCTTAGTTCCCATGTTGGTAGCGCATTGGCGATGTAAGCGATGGTTAAAATTTCTTACAATGCCATTGTCTATGGGCGTTGGTGAACACTTACCATCAAGTGGCCCATATGCTCGTCCGCCCTCCTATACAATAAAAAAAAACATTAGATATAATTACGAAATCGACCATCACTTATAGCTCGTTCTTTATTTATATTTAAACAAATAAAAACCTATAATGAAACCTTAGGAAAGACATTGAAATATCCCATACCTCTTCATATACTGAATTACATTAGATTACTAGAATTGTGTAGTCTAGGCAAAACTGAGGTATTAAGAAGATTACGTTACCTTCACTTTCGCGTAATCGCTACGAATGGTTTTATCGATAATACTCCATTTCAACGTAACAAAATAAATTTGTTTTAAAAATATTTTGCAATAAAAAATAATGGAAATATTTAAAAAAACATCAAAAACATTTTTTACATGATCGAATGTTAAGTTTTTTTTTATTGCAATCAATCCGCCTGCTTTTATTTTTAATGGAAAGGTTATAGTGTAGATGTACGGTGAAATGCCTTTGCCTTATTCAAAAGGTAGGAATAAAAAAAGTGTAAAGGAAACGTCAAAAATTTTCATTTAATAGAATAGCAAACGAATGTGTAACATTCCTTATTTAAAGGTAATAAAAGTATAGACTAATTTTACGAGTTGTGTTTTAATTATTGAATTATTTAAAGTAAATGCGTCAACATTACATGCACCACCTACTTCATATACTATGAGTAATTCCTTACACCGTTGGTTGCCTGGAAGAGATCGCTATGTAGCGATAAGACCGCCAAAATTGTATGCTACTTATAATTAGGCTGTATCCATGTTTTGTATGTTTTTTAATATGTGTGGGTTACAATAAAAGTATAAATTAAAGAAGCGGAAGATGCTTATGGAATAAAAAAACTTATAAATAGGTACCTATGTCACAGCAAATAAATGAAAAAACACTGTATTAGTTGTATATTTATAAATACTCTTTTCAAAATATTACATAGGTGATAGTGCTAGCTCGTCTGGGTAGGTAACACCCACTCATCAGTTACTCTAACCCAAAACAGCAGTACTTGGTATTCTTGCGTTTGAAGGGTGAGTGAGCCAGTGTAATTATATGCACAAGGGACATGACATCTTAGTTCCCAAGGTTATTAGCGCATTGGCGATGTAAGCCATGGTTACAATTTCTTACAATACCATTGTCTATGTGTGTTGGTGACCACTTACCATCATGTGGCCCATAAACACGTCCACCTACCTATACAATAAAAAAACGTTTGTTTTTGTTATTTCATAGTATAAAACGAAAATTAAGAAATGCAAAAAAATCCTATCATTTGGCATATTTTTCGTAAAAATAAATCCTACTCTATTTGGAGTCCAAAGCGTCACAGCTCCTCAATTTACTCTTTCCAACAAAGAACTACACTGCCGGACAAAAATATTGTAACTGTAGACTAGTGAAGTGTATTCCATTCGTTCATTTGGCACGGACACAGGATTCTGTGTACAGACCGCTAGAATTTAGAATGATTAAAGAATGAAATGCTATGCAAAATTGAGGTGAACAATTTTTTAATGTTGCCGTAACTACTTTTTTTAAATTGCTTACCGCAAACACATCTGTGCAGGGTGCCTGCTATACTTAATATTGTGGTGTTCCGGTAAGTAGGCCAGTGTAACAGGCACAAGGGATATAACACATTAGTTTTTAAGATTAAGGAATGGTAATATTACTTACGTCGTCAATGTCTATGGGTTTTTCCCGGTTATCTGTTTTAATAATAATAGAAAAACTATGTAACTTACATTTACAAAATACAAAATAAAATGTTATTTATTAAAAATTACTTTAATCGAGTTGTAGTCTGACTAGTACCACCCACACTGCCCTTAGTTTGTGTCGAATGTTTTACAATAGACATATATAAGACTATAAGTAGCCAGTTATATACACGAGACTCATAACATCTCAGTTGCTCTATGGTTGATGACGTATATAAGTGTGTATAAATGGTTTTAATTTTAATGTTGACAGTGACAATGTTATTGGGCTGTAAGTGTTGTGGGCAAAGCCTTAAAAAAAACAAATTCAATATTTTGTTTTTTTTTTTATCATGACAGCTATTGGTTTTTATGGAATGTGGATACACGTGAGGCAGACGCTATACACATTTCACCCGACATGCAGATTTCCTTACGAACCAAGTACGAGATGAATTTTAAACACGAATTGAGCATTTGAAAAGTTATTGGTGCATCGTTATAACGACATAGTTAAGCTTCACGTTATTAAATGAGATATATTATCATATTTTTTTTCTATTCAGTGCTGTTGACTAATCTGTCAAGGTTCAAAGCACAATAATTGTTTAAAAAAAAGGTTTAATCAATGTTTTTGTTGAAAAACTGAATCACACGCTAAGTCCGACCCCGTCGTCCAGAAACCGAAAATCGAAATGTCAAATCCGAACCGAAATACGACACACCTGTCAAATATTTATTTTTTATCTGTATCGATGCATAGTGGAAACTTGTGTTCGTTTGTCGACTTGTTCTATTTACTATTAATAAACAAAACATTGTGCTACAATTTTTTTAACAAAAATAGTTAATTAATGCATGAAAAAAAAAATTTAAGAGTTTATTATCGAAATTCGGCTTGAAAAGTTATATGTTCAACAAAAAACAATTTATTAAAATAATATTAGAAACGGCATCCTTTATTTAAATGCAGTACTATATATTCTGATACATTTAGCTTCATATACAAGATATTTAAATAAATCGAGAAAAGATACGCGACAACACTAGTTAAACTAAGATGGCGAAGGTTTTCGAAACGTCTTAGACGCCGTTCGATATTTAACACTTTGACACTGGCAGCTAATCCGACAATAATTATTATTTTGCTTTTTTTTAAGCTCTCGAGTGTCATGGCCGATGGTATAATCCTTTTAAACGCGCGCTCTTATTGCATCTTATTTCATTAAAAAAAATGTAATAGGAGACCTGGAATGTCGGTCTAATTTTAGACTAATATTATTTAAGTAGATAACAATATTTAATAACAGACTAAATCTTTGCAACATTCTTTTTTCTTTTTTTTTCTAACTTTTTCAACTCAAAGGACACAAATCCTTTTAAATTAGTTTAATATGTTTTACAGATAGTTACTTTCAAATAATTCTTTAACAATAATATTATATATGTGAATACTGAAACGTCATTCAAATATTAAGTGAAATGTGAAATACGTTCCAAATAATTAAGTCCCACTTCATATTTGAATGACGTTTCAGTATTCGGCCGTCAGTTATGTTAGTCTCACTGCCAAGCAAAGGTATCCTGGTGATGATTTCGAGCACATTCCGCAATGTAATGCGAATTGATACAAAAATGAACACCCGAGAAATACTTAAATCAAGATGTAAACCAACAGTAAGTTAAAATCCACGTTACCTATTCAACCAAACAAATTGTCAGTCTAATATTGAAAAAGACCACGTAATGAAATGCACATTATTTTTATGTAATATATTATATAATTACGCATTGCGGACCATTAAACTAATAAAACAAGCAATATTAACTACTAGTAAGTACACTTGACAGTGATCTAGGTCATTGATTTTTTTTCTGGCAAAGATACCAGATGATAAACGCCACCATCAACTTTTAAATTTTAACATGCTTTCCGGACAGCTCGGTAAATTGAAATTAAGCATATAAATCATAATTTACCATATGTGATAATGTTGTCTAAAATAAACAAATTTATTACTAGAATATAATTTCTAAGACAATTTTATTTAATTTTTCATTACATCTCGATAACATAGAACTTCGCGACAGCAACCCGTATCAAAAATACAAAATAACTTCCAAGTAGTCCATTGTAATTTCCGCCAAATCATTGATCGACGATAAATATGATCTATGGATCATTCACACGGTAGATCACTACAGGTGGCACTTGTATTGCATACGAATAAAGCATGTTTACACAAAAACTATAGCGCTATATATCACTGTATATTCAATTCGCATTCAATCATAACATTTCATTTACTTTTACTGTTTTAACTAAAAGTTTTTTTTTATTTGAACAAGGCTGAGTAGCATACGCCACGAGGCTAGAAGGCCATATTCGCCTATTGACACTTGACAATTTAAGAAGTACCTATAGTTAGACGAGCATATACTGACACGGCTGTCTACTGACACTGACAACTTAAAAATTTATAAAAATCTATAAAGCGCTGAAAAGCGATGTAGCGCTATATTCTCAGGACGGTCGCCCTTCATCGATCAGATCACCTATTGAAATTGTCAAACGGAATCTCATTCGAGTTTCGATCATAGAAAATATTTTGGAGGCGTATTTTTTACATAATTATTGTGAGTCAGTGTGGCCTGAAATGCATTTGTCGTGTAATCCTCTGGGGATATGGATTATTTTTTTATCAATTATTTTTTAATGTCCACGTCGTGGGATATGGGTATGGGTCTTGGTAATGTAAGGTTTATTAATTTTTTATCGTCATACACGTCGCTGTTCTGAGAATAACTACCATTCGATAGTTATTTTCGACAATGTAACATATCTATTTTTTTTAAATTACCCTCGAGACGTGTACGAGATGGAGATGCAGATATCCAAGCAAACAGCATGGAGTTTTCATATGTTTCATTTTAGTTTTAGTTTATATCGTTGTGAAGAAAAACATCGAGTGGAAGACTGTCTGTGGCGGTGTCATTCTGCCTCATGTGTATCCTGCCTCTCTTCAAGAGAGAACCAGCTTATACTTTGCCCATAAGTAGGTAATTTACAATCTGTTAATTTTGACTTCATAATGGCAAAATATATATTACCATTGTCCATTTCAACTTACTTTTACGTTTGAATAGCTTTGCACACAATTAAAATCAAAGCAATCTTTTTTCAAAAATCAATTTTTTTCAAAAAATTAATTGCGGTCTGGAAGCCACGGAACCAACATAAAAAACAGTAGTTCTTTTACATCAATCATTTACTTATAATAATTGTATCCTGTTTAAAAATCGAATACAATCAATTAATAAAATATAATATTAACAAAATAGTAAAAATAAAAATAGATATTAAAACTATGTACTTAATTGTAATTTCAAAAGCCATTGCAATATAATTTGCAACACTGACAGATTTCAGTGTCACCTATTTAGCAAAGGAAGTATAAAAAACGTGGGAACGTGTCTATGGGCGTTCTTTGTCCGAGCGTAGAATGCAGTTCCGTTTATGAATGATTTTTTTTTTGTTACTAGCCAGTGTGCACAGGTGTATTTGTTTGTGATTTGTAGAAAGAGTATTTTATATTATTTTTTAGTTCATTTGCTTACGAAACAAATTACTCCACGAGCTAGTTTATACTTATATATTATGTGTCTAGCCAGTCACAGTCAATATCGACTGTGACTGGCTAGAATTTTCAAAGACAAATATAAGTATTTCGTTTTGTTATTAGCGGATTCCTCGTACTTAATGCATACAGAAAATATAAAAAAATAACCGGTAATCAGTCGAAATCTTCAAAAATCTATTCATTATGTATCCGCGAAAAAATGGCGCCTTCAATGTTGATGAAGTTATTGTCAGAATTTACTTCCAAAGAGAAGTAAAATTAAAGTGATTATGTGGTGTGTTATTAAGAACTGTTTGTAGTGCATAATATATTAGAACTATTAGCAAATCGTATGGAATATGTAGATCTACGGTTTGTTTGTGTTTACTGTTTCTTCCATATGAACAGGTCTTCCAACTTCCATATATACCAATACTTTACATATCTCCTATTCTCAGGAAACAAATGAAATTTGTAGTCTTATTAAAACATGACTTAAAAAAATACACAACGATAACTTTATCTTAAACAATA
This sequence comes from Nymphalis c-album, assembly GCA_963151315.1. NCBI lineage: Eukaryota > Metazoa > Arthropoda > Insecta > Lepidoptera > Nymphalidae > Nymphalis > Nymphalis c-album. Next base: position 2,117,002 of record OY720612.1, read on the forward strand.
GTACCGTGTCAACTGGCACAATTAGCACGGTTTAATTAAATACAAGATTAACTATCTTCAAAGGCGGTACATAATATGATATTGTTTGTTTGAAAGCAATTGCACATGTATTATTTCGTCCGTGGTATGCCGTGTAGAAAATCGATCCATCGCTGTATTACTGTGTAAGAAAAGGACAAACTGACAAATCAGCACACTTTCTCGTGTATAACACATTTTGTTTTAGCTATTGTGTATTATAAAACTAGTAACTACAACTCCTCACTAAAATATAATACACATAACATTACTAGATATGACTTCTGAAGTTGCGGCCATTGCATCTTCAACTTAGTTCTATATTTAAACACCGAGCGTTGGCGGCGAAATAACCATAAACAACCTTGTTTTTTTTTTACTCGCTGTCCCTTTGTAGCAGTATCCTGCTCTTTTCAGCCAGACCTTTTTAAGGTTGAAATTTATTATGTATACTTTCGGCCATGACCAGTAGCCGTTTTTAATTGTGAATTATGGGGTTACATTATTATTTTTTTTTAACATTTCCTGCCCGGAGTGATCGGAAGGTCACTTTTGTGTTTTTATAGATCTGGATTATTTATTATTTATTTCATTTTGTAATTGGATTAGACACGGGCCTTTTTGGATTGAACTATTCGAATAGTTAAAGGTTTTTTACGACGGATGCGTTTCCCTATTTCCTACATTCTAAAAAACAGGATACATAACTGTGAGATTAATTTGATATTAACAGAATCAAAGACCTTCTAGTATTTCACTTATTTGAACACATATATATCTGAAGGCAATATACTCGTGGGCATTAAAGCACTGAAGATTTTGTTTTAGAATTAGGCTCAATAAATACTTACAAAGATAATCTAATTTCATATAATGTAAATAGAAGTAACAACCGCTCACAGATTAAAAAAGAAACAGAAAACGCCGTATCATGTTCAGTAGTTACCCCCCACTGGTTTAAAGGACTACTGGTTCTTGTATGGTATCTCTCTTACAAACAATTATAGTCTTTATTTCTATTGATTTAAGAATCACATTTAATGCATATTATGTTTTGCACCAAACGAAACTTTAACGATTCCTTCAAGGGTTATACGAACTCCTTGTATAGTCGTCCCAATTAAACAGTATTTTGCGAACATCTGGCACAGATTAAAAAAAAGAAAAAATATATCGCGAAAAGGTAAAAAAGTTACCAATTCTTCCCGACAAAATTATAATCGGCAATGGAGCGTGCTTCTTAATCCATCTGATATTTTTTTGCGTTTGAAAATTTTTATTTTTTTTTTAAACCCCGTCCCGGCTTTACGTCTTCGCTTCTTTGGTGTCTTTTTGAGCGTAAAGAAAAAAAGGTATCTTAAATGCGTAACAATTTTTATAGTAAACTTTTCTTATATAAAAGTGTACAATTTGACTCCATAAACGAATATATTTAAGCAAGAAATTTTAGTATAATACAATGTCTTATGTAAGCCTTTAATATTATTTAAATTAACATATTTGTAAATAATTTTAAATATAAAATCATTATAATTTGTATAAAATTCTCCCAGTAACTGAATTATATTTAATTACAGATTATTATTAGTGTAATAGATACTTATTGGTTAGTTCTTTTTATAAATCAATTTAGAACATGATATTGTAATTTTGAAATTGGGCAACCTGATTGCTAATAGATTAACTTATTCTTATTATTAACTCATATTATTAATCAGATTTATTAATATTAAGCCAAAGTTTATTTGACTTATAATTAATAAATAAATTATTGAAATCTACAGATCAAAAATGAACTTTCTGAAGCATATTTGTTTTACGTACAAAGTGATAATTAAATATTTTCAAAGGTGCACATTATATACCTATATAATATAGAAATTTATCGACAATAATTAAAATTCCAATAATATTCAAGCGAAGCTTAATTCCATCATTAATTGTGACAATTAATTATTTATGTTTTCGCTTGATCGTTATTAAATATATTAAATTTTGAAATGTTTATTGAAATATGATTTAATATGAATATCATATATAGTTAAATAATAATGTTATGATAAATGATTCTTGTTTTAGTTTGTATCACTTTTAAGCACTAACCTTACCAACCTTTTTTTTTGACGCTGGAAAAACGCATGACGCGTTTCCCCCACGGGAACAGTGGGGGGGGGGGTATGTGGGACTCGCCGTATGTCCAGGGCACCGAGTGCAACCCGGACATCGGAATACCCACTAACCAGCAGTACCTTTCCCCACGGGATCGCTTGCGCATTCAACCGTGAATACCTTACAAATCTGGTCATTGTTTAGTAAGATAATTTTACTTCTTTATCAATAAAAGTTTAACAAAATAATAAACTGTCTTCATTTTTAGATCGTTATAATAGTTTCGTCACAGATAATTAATTGAATTAATACAAATTTATCGGAATAACCACGAAAGCACGTGAGTTCGGATTCTGATATGAAGTACTCATATAATATATATTTATTAATTCATAAACACATACACAAATGCTTAAACATGTTAGACAATAACACTTAATATGTAAAAGGGAGACAACCTGACACATTGTATTTTAAATTAGTAACGACATTGTTATAAGGAGAAACGAAATGGCTTAAAGGGCAGAGCACGGGAATCTTATCCGTAGATAATGGGTTCATACCCAACGTTACGGAACATTGATATCTTGCACGATATGATAAATAGTTTCGTGGAAGAAACAGCAAACACTTACTTTTAACAAATTACAATAAGAACACGAAGCACTTTGTCTGACCAATCAACAGTTATGAATTTTTAACAATTGTTTTCAAAAGGGTACCACAGACAAAACATTCGATTATAGAGCAGATAGCATAGACAATGTAGCGCACGCGCCGGCAAGTGGCGCGCAAATTGAGTGCTCCAATTACGGTGTCGGATTCTCTAGAGACGTATTTATGGGGTGATGTTTTTAGTGTTATTGTTGATATATTTTCTATTATTTTTATACTAGTTATTCTGTTATATTTATTAAGTATTTTTATCATTCTTTCACATATCAATGAAACAACTGAACGACGTGATTTACACAGATATAGCTAATGGGTGTCATATTACTGTAGAATATATAAGTATATACACAACATTATTTATTTATTTATCAAGTATAATAAACACAAATACTATAGTATGTACTTAATGAGAAGAATTCTTGTTCTTTCATTTAATTTATTTTTAATATTTATATATTGTATAAATCAAACTCCCAACTCTGCGTCACAAGCAGGACTCATTAACTCTCATTGCTTAAATAATACAAATTTTATTTAGATATACCAATATTATTAATTACTTTAACTACTTAACTTCATTATTAATTTATTTATTTTGATATATTAAACTTGAAATATACACAACAACAAAAATTAAATAGCTTCTAATCATGATCGCGTGGAATAGTGGCAAGAATGCTAGCAACATTTCCCTTTTGAATCGCAATTCCGATCCTCTGGGAAAAACTGAACCAGCCCGCCTCTCACCAATTAAGGCAGTAAGACAAGACAATAATATAACTTCAATAATTGTTAATTAATATGAATGGAACAAAGCTAAAAATATCAAGAAGACTCTTATCATTACTTATTTTACTTAAACAGAAAAAAGATTTTGATATTTCTTGTTACTTTAAAAGTCGGGCTCGTAATAGCTCTGTAGAGGTATAGCTGTAACAATAAACTAAATGAACGCAAATTATCAGTAAGTGATACGCGATATTGACTATAATAATTAAGACATAACGCATCAAAATAGACTATCACCGTTAGTCGGTTTCTCGACTGGGTACGACGCGAGTTCACACAGAAAAGCTCTGTTTCTGCTTAAAATGTAACATTTTCAAAACGTCAAGGAATAATAACAAATTTCTTGCATAAGTCAAAATTTATTGTCAAATTTAAAAAATACGAATGTGAACTGAAACATCCTCTATAGTAGTGGCGACGCAGTCTCCCGTTCTCCTATTTGCAATAGACACGTGACCTAAAATGGCGGCGTTCTAAATTCGAATAAATCAAGAGGATTGGCGGCTAATCGCCGGCCTCAGGCGCGAAAACATACGAATCTAAGGCTTGGCCCCCATGGTGGACCGAACTAAGTATCAACAAATAGTAATTGATATAGCTTATTGCTGATAAATTGTTACTTAAATATGGGAATAGTTTTTTGTTAAAGTTTATAAATAAGTTGATTAAATTTACTGATAACGATACGTCGTGCAAGTTTCGTTAGATGAAACCCACTATTCAATTACTCTCTCGAAATGACCTCTCTATTTTGCCTTATTTCATTCTTAAGTATGAGTGAGCCAGTATATTAGAAAGAGGGAGATAGATCCAAGATTTGATTCTTGGAGACGCATTGACGGTAAGCGACATAGCAATATACACAGCAGCCGATCTCAAGGATTTTTTTTGTCTTGTATTTCTACCTCCATATATTTCTATGTCCGTGCCTTTGTTGTATCTTATTTTTTTATCTATATGAATATTATTTTACTGTGCCTGCATGTTAATTCCAACCATTATATTCTAAGTAACAGGATAAAAACATTTATGGCGATAATGCATTTATTTGAAACCTCAAGGTGTTAAATCCTTGGGATCTACAATCAGCATATTTATTGAAAATATTGATCGTGTCGAAGTTGAATTTTTTAATTATTCGTTAATATCTATTAATATATAAGTATCACTGCTGGGATCATCGTCTAATTACAATAATTAACTACTATTGAAACTAAAATACTGGTGGTCGGGGATTCACCGGATATTCTACCGCAGAACAGCAGCACTTGGTATTGTTGTGATCCGCTTTTAAGGTCAGGTCAGGAGCCAGTGTAATTGCAGGCACAAGGGACATAACATCTTAGTTCCCAAGTTTAGAGGCTCATTGGCGATGTTTTACATTTCTTACAATGCCAATGTCAACGGGCGTTGATGACCACTTACAGCCACTTCAGCCTTGTCGCCCTTGTTGTATATATTTTTTAATAGAATATACCTATAATAACTTTATAACAAACATAAAATTTAAATAAAACATGAGGCCCTAGCCAAGTTGACATTCTACAATTGTAAACGCTAATAGAAAACTAAAAATTGTATGATAATAGACCACGTGACTTATCGTTTTCTATTAGCGTTTACGATTGTAGAATGTCAACTTGGCTAGGGCCTATGATTTGCCCAAATACCTTCCTAGTCCATTAAATTAAATAACATGAACCGATAAATCGTATGAACTTGCAAATATAATTCGTTCCTTGCTTACACCAATAATTTCTTTATAAAAGGGATGGTAAATTGAAAAGTCAAGTTCCGTGTAATCGAATATCGGATTGAATGCCCACATCAAAGTGTCTTAGATTTAATTCGATAAATCGCTCGAAAATTATCGAACAAGCAGAATTGGCACTTCCCTACGCTTACACGGAAACGTCATTTGCTCATTTAAAATAAGAACGCGAAGAGAGGTTTTTTTTTAAAAAAAAAACATCGGTATCGGAAAACATTTCGTTCTGAAATTGAGGCTGAAATGAGTTTTGTGAGAACTTCAATGTTTTTTAAGAAAATCAAAATTAGTTTTTAAGTTTTTTTCTGATTTTTAACAACAAACATTCAATTAATTATAAACTTCTGTTGTATAAGTTTTTGCTTCATTTTTCAACAGGAAATGATATATGAATACTTTTTTAATTCGCTATTGTTCGTGCACATAACAGCATAAATGATTACTATTTAATTACCGAATTTTTAATTATTATTTAAATTATGATTATCATTTTAGTTATTTAGCTTAAGCCTTACTATAATATAAATAGGTATCATTTTAAAATCTAGTAGGTAACTATTACAAAAACATAAAAACGCAAAATTTTGCGCGTTAAGCGCGAATATAAAGAAAAACCTAATTATTATAATTTACATATAAGCCGTAGTATGAGTTATTGCCTTTTTAGTTTTATTATCAAATGCTTAACCCGAAATAAAAATCTATGTAGGCAAACTTTTAAAGAACTTCATGGTTAGGGGTTGATAAAATTGAATTTATTATTTCAAAGAAATTCCAACGCAGCCAGCGAAGCGTTCTATTAGATTTCCCGCCGCGTTTAACAAAAAGTTTTACTGCCTTATCAACGCATGAATTTACATCTTTGATCTATAACACGATCGCTGATTGTCTCTGATTTTCATTTATATCATTAACTTATAAAAAAGGTTAGGTTTTATATCTTATTATTTGATAAATAGCAGTTGTCCGTCATTTTGTTATCTTATATAGGGGACCATAGTGGCATGAAATAGGTACGGTTAATTAGAATTATTTATAGTTTGTATTATACACATGATGATAACTTGGTAATGAAAAGATACAGACCAACACTTATGTAAAATTACAGTAAAATATGTCTTCTTACTCATAGTCTTAAATTAAAATACCTATACCTAAACTTGATACAAATTATAACATATTTTCCAATTACCACAACAATTTATATCAACGATAATTGAAAAAGTATTACATGAACCTGTGCCCCTAAGTCTCGAAAAAAAAAGTTAAAACCCTCTCTATGCCCACTGAGGCATAAGAAACACTTCCTTCAGCCAAATGTCCGATATTTGTTCCCCCTCGTACTACGGTCCTTACATGTTAAAGAATCCATAAATAATAGAGTTGACGCACGGGATTGTTACTCCCCCTGTAGATTCGCTCTTGTCTATGGTGCCTAATGCCCCTATTGTCTGTGGTACGGATTTATTATTCATTTTCCTAATACATCTGACGGTTATGAGTTTTCGATTGATGCGGTGAGTGCTATTTGATATTTAGAATCTTTTCGGTTTTGGATATCAAAAGAACGCTGATGTATTTATTAAGTTTAAAATATTTTAAATATTTGTAAGATATTTCATAGATATTTTGAATTTTATAAAACTAGATTGTAAAAAACTAGGTCTCTTAATTATGAAGTAAAGTTTAAAGAAAATAATGAATTGTAATCGGATATTAATATTCCTTTTTGGTACAACTTAAAAAAACTTATTTGTTCGATAATACAGTATTATTAAAACTATATGTTTGTAGCGACATCTATCTCGCCACATACGAACTATGACCAGACGTATCCTACATCGCGATATTAAAGTTATCAGAGCGATTGAACATAAATACAAGAACCCGACAACAATAGTCGGGGGCAGTAGCCCACCAGACACAACACCCGTCTGGTCGGAGGATCCTCCCTTTTCAATGGTGGCCATCCCCAAATGTTGTTAACGCATAACACAATATGATAATAGTTCTTAACCTGAAAAATAGCGTCCACTACTGTCTGGGTTCTTAATAAACATACAGACACTTCGAAACGCAAATAAGCATGTCCCTAGCTTTACCATTTACTCATTTGACGGCCATCACAAAATTAATTGAATTTTAACCACATTTTTTTATATTCCAATCTTATCTTATTTGTAATGATAAATCCAATTTCTTTAAATTTATAATTAAAGAATAACAGCGTTAAGTAATCTTTAAAATCTCTCCAATGGCTGGCTTACTTTTTATATACTTAACGTTTAAAAATATAAAAACCTTATTGCCCATACATGGAATAAAACGCTAATGCCTTTGCACCGATAAAAAAATAAAAATAAAAATGTCATAAACGAAAATTGGCGCGAAAGCACTTGTAGTTTAATAATCGAGCAACATTTGTTTGAATTACTTGGATTGAAGTGGCGCCTGCTGGCGGGTTTATTAAATAGTCGCCATGATACCTCTTAGCACTTGGGGGCCATTTTATTGCCACTTGCGGTTTGACGGGACTTTTTGGTACTTAAGCTTTGTTTTAGTCTTTTTTTAAAATCTCGGACCATAATTATACCTATTATTTAAAATTTATTATTAACATTGCGTCATTAAATTTTGTAGGTTTTATATATTTGTATCAACCCGATTTCTACGGTATCGCTCTGTTTTTTCTTTAAAGATCCAAGATATAGATTTCAAGTTTCTTTGTGCCTGCGTTTAGTTATAATTTGGTTGCAATACAATGTTCGTAAATAGCTATGCCAATTAATCATTTAAATGTTGTGATAAAATATTATTAACAGTAAGTATATAAGTCATTATATAGAATGGACTTTTATTTTTATTTTAGACAAGTTATATGGATTAATTATCCAAATTGTATTTAATTAATGGAAAAAGAGTAGGCACCTAACTGTTTATAAGAGCCTACTTAAAATTTAAGTTTTCTAGGCGGTAGAGCTTTGTGCAAGCCTGCCTGTGTACCACCCACTCACTCATCAGATATTTTACTGCTAAACAGCAATAGGTACTAGTAATACTCATAGTAATAGTAGTAGTATTGTTCCATACTGGTTTGAAGGATAATTGAGCCAGAGTAACTAAGCACATGGGACATAACATCTTCGTTCCTAAGGTTGGTGGCGCACTGGCGATGTTTGCATTGGTTAATATTTCTTACACTGCCAATGTTTATGGGCGGTGGTGACCACTTAGCATCAGTTGGCCCATTTGGCCCAAAAAAAATGCATTTTAATTTGATTTCTTGACAAAATCTATATTTCGAAGCATTGTTATAAGATATTACGATATATTAACCACGGCCTACCTAAGCCTATATCCCAAAGGGTTAAGATTTAAGCAGCATGCCTACATGAATATTGTAAAACCGACGCTTATTAATTAGCGTTCACTTGGATGTACGTTACCACAAATCTCATGAACTCATTAATTAGTTATGTATAATATCACGATAATTTATTATTATACATTAATTATATAGTAAAGTAATATAAGTATAGGTATATTTAATATCTTTGAGTATTAATGTAATTTTCTATAAATATCGAGCAGAAACACTGAATATTAAAAAACGATGTTCGCCGCCGCGTCTTTCTGTCTGTCTGAACGCGATGATCACAAAACCTACTAATGGACAGATGGATTCATGGAAAATGTTTAGTAGGAAAACTCACTAATATTTTGTGTAAATTGGTTGATATATGACGATTGTAGAAAATGAAAAAAAATGTTGCTGGGAGTAGGTTACTGGCGGGCGCCGCATAAACCAATAGATATAAACATATGTAACCTCTTACTCTACCCCCGCGAAGCCGGGAGGGATGGTTGTTATTATCATAAGTATATGTGACTGACTTACTTGACTGCCTCGTTGGCCTAGTGGCTGTAAGGAATCGGTGGTCCTGGGTTCAGTTCCCAGGTCGGGCCAATATTAAATTGTTATTGGGTTTTTTTCTGGCAAGAAAATTCACAGTAGAAGCCCGGAGTCTGGCAGTTGGAATTGTGTACACTAAGGTCCTCCAGACCGATTTCGGCCACGGCGGCCAATCTCAAGAGAGATTAGCCAACTGCGCAGGAGATATTATAGTGCACAAGCGTGTGCGCAAACACAGGTGCACTCTCTTTTCCTTAGCTCTCATAATCCAGGACCACCGCGTCTGCGGCCTTATATCAAGCCACTAGACCAACGAGGCAGTACACTATCGTGCCTAGGAAAGCACTTTAAGCCGTTGGTTCTCCGCCTGAACTCTTTCCGGCCGTATCGGATTGCCGTCCCATCGGATTATGAAGAGAGTGCACCTGTGTTTGAGCACACACTTGTGCACTATAATATCTCCTCCGCAGTTGGCTAATCTCTCTTGTGGTTGGCCGCCGTGGCCGAAATCGGTCTTGAGGAACTTAGATGTGACTTCAACTCAGCTAAAATAGTCTATAGCGTAGAACACGTCAATATAAGGCTGATTCACAAACCCTGATATGGGGATGTAGATAAAATTTTGTGTTTTTAATACTCGGTGGTAGAGCTTTGTGCAAGCTCGTCTGGGTAGGTACCACCCACTGATCAGACTTTCTACCGCAAAACAGCAGTACTTTGTATTATTGTGTTCCGGTTTGAATGGTAAGTGAGCCGGTGTAATTATAGGCATAAGGAACGTAACATCTTAGTTCCCAAGGTTGGTGGCGCATTGGCGATGTAAGCGATGGCTAACATTTCTTACAATGCCAATGACATTCTGCCACATGGTTATCCTTGGCCCAGCCAGACATTCATAGACTAAAGTATAATTTACATATAAAGTATAATTTTAAAATTATAATTACCGAAGTCTACGAGATTCGTAACTAATTCCTTGTCCGGCGAAGTTACATTGCTCGTGTACCTATTACTTGCAGTTTCATATTTGACCATTAAAAGCTACCCCGAATGACCAGGCCTGGAATCCGGTCAAATGGCCCCCAACCAAAAACAACAGTATTTTTTTTTAATTCTAGGGTTAAATGTCAAAGTCAGGTCCTGATCAGAATTAGGTTAAATATTCCAAGTGATATGTTTACCTACTGAATATATTAGTAACATACATAACACAGTTATATATGTATATATAGCTTTTTTTATTGCATAGGAAGGCGGACGAGCATACGGGTCACCTGATGGTAAGTGATCACCAACGCCCATAGACATTGGCAAATGGCATTGTAAGAGATGTTAATCGCCAATGCACTACCAACTTTGGCAACTAAGATATTACGTCCCTTTTGCCTGTAATTACACTGGCACACTCACCCTTCAAACCGGAACACAAAAATACCAAGTGCTGTTGTTTTGCGGTAGAATATCTGATGAGTGGGTGGTACCTACCCAGACGAGCTTGGGTGGTATCAACACAAAGCTCTACCACCGAGTAAATCAACCTAATATTATTTTATAAACTTATTCAAACACTTCGTGTTGTGGACAAAACACAATAGAATAGCAAGTTAACTTTTATAGGAAATGTCGTCCATTTTGATTCGAGCTAAAGAAATATGCGTAACATTGTATCTGTATGTATGTTGACGCTGTATAGTATATAGGGGAGATGTATTCTGTAATGTATATGGCTTGTGGGTGATTACGCGAAATTTTCCATAGGTGACATTTTACTTACTTTGACTTGAAACTTGAATGAAAATAATTTCGGGTTCGAAATTTAAACTTTAGATTATTTTTTTATTTGAATTCGATATAATTATAACGATAATTAAATTTTCATTTTGATTCTGGCTTTTTAATAATATTTAACTTCTTTTTATTTATCTTAAAATAAAATTAACACTAGCTTAATTGATTACCTAACACTACATACCTAAATCCTACCTACACATATACTAGGTGCACCTGTCTTATTATATGATAAATATAGTTTATGTAGATGCCTATAGGTACCTACTTACTTTGCTGTGTACTTAATAGTAGTTAGGTATAAGTATATGAGTTATCTAAGTATAGCTGTATATATTAACGTTTAAATTGATGATGCGCTGTTAGCGCAATAAAGGTAGAAATTAGTAAAATAACATAGAAATTTTACACTTAAATCAAATCAATTTTCCTACTTACCTACTTGAAAGATCGTAATAGTTCTTATTAGTTCATGTTTAGACAAAACAGAAGTTTTAACTGACAATGTCTGAAATGGCTAGTATTCCTTTTACAAAGCAAATGTCTAAGTACATTTTATATACTTAACTTACTCTTAGACCTTTAGGTAATAATTTAACTTTTCTTTAGTTCTCTTTTCTTGTTGTTGATTGGTAAATATAATAATAATAAAAACTTTCATCTAAAAACCAAATTATCTTAAGTTAAATAAAACAAAATTAAATAATTATAATAAAATGAAAAATAATATTAAATTACGACACGACGCAGAATGTACCACTACGCGCAGCAGCCGGCAAGGGCGAGGGGGCGCGGCGTGCGGGCTGAAGATAAGCGGCTTAACTCCGCACCAGAGAGTGAGACCATTATCGACTAGAACCACACGTGCAAGCGAGACGACAATACATTGCTATATACAGCTGCGAGTATTACTGCGTACGACGAGGTTGTAATACAACCGAACTAAAAGTCTTACATTGCGTTCCATATTTTTAAATATAGACTTTATATTAATGTGATACAGTTGATTTTCTTTAGTATTGTATACCTTGAGTTATTCAACAAGGTTTTTCGAATTAAAATAAAAATACATTTTCGAGGAATATGTACGTCGCTACAAGTAAAGTTTGCGTTGGTATAGATATATACGGGCACAATTTACCGTGGCGTCTAAACAGCTAATTTTAAGAGAACTTTAACCGAGTCGAGTGAAGATTTCGCTCTTTTTTATATATATACTTATTTTAATGACCGACCGCGTTTATATTTGTTACATTGTAACATCGTTTAGGTACATGGCCATAACTTAGTATACCTAATAATTTTGATTTTCTTCAGCTTTTAACTTGAATTTAGCTTCTCACTATGAACACAACGTCTCCTTAGAAGTATACAATATGTGTAAAACTATTTCACTAAAATATATGTCTTTTTAAAAAATACCTAATTTAAGGCATAAAGAATTATTCCTTGTACAATCTAGTTGCGTAAAAAATCTTTTTGATGACACTTGTTATTGCTGACATTTAACTTATTGCTGACATTTAATTTATTGTGCCTACTTTTACCAATTTACAGATAATCAAACAAAATATAGTTTCATAAATATAAACTTTATTTACATAAGAATTATTAGGTAACGTTCAAGCCTTAAGTATAAGTATTTAGTATACGAATTAAATTAAAAATAGCTAAAAATGAAATAGCTACCTACGTTAAAATGTTCCGTAAAAGTTTATAATTATTTAAACGTAATATTTAAGTATTTACATCTAATTATGTATTTAAATATTACAAAAAACTTGGAAACTTTTGTTGGTAATTATTTGTCAATATATGTTCTATTATTATTCCATGGAATATAAATAAACGTACATTTTTTATACACAAAAGAAAAACTAACTGACACATCAACGCACAGCCCAAACTACCATGTAGCACCATGAAAATATACATATGATTTTTTTTTGTTAGCACTAAGGATTCATTCATTCATTCCCTAACACTGTGTTAATGGTATGAACATCCTTAATTCTTAAAGAATGGGCTTTTGAAGTTAATGTTTAATAATTCAAATAGTTATATACTTACATTTATTATATGCTGTCTTGTCTTAGATATTATCTTAAAAGTCATCACATCAAACTGCCTCGTTGATTCAATAGGTACCTAGGTAATTAGGTAATTAGGACACAGATCCAGATATAATGAGTTTAAAACCTCGGGATTTATCAATGAAAAGTTAAATATAATTCAATTAGTCCTGTTGATCCAACGCCTTTCTTTCGGTTGTGTTGGATTGCCATCCCAACGCATAAAGTGAGTGAGGGAATAAAAAGCGCATAAGTATAGCAAGCGCAAAATAATCAATAAAATTAGTTAGAGCCTTCCTCGATAAAAGGACTATACAACACAAAAATATTTTTTAGATTCGAACCAGTAGTTCCGGAGATTAGCCGGATCAAACAAACAAACTCTTCAGCTTTATATATTAGTATAGATAGACGAGCTTGGAGTTAGTCTTCTTGTACCTATAGGTATGATTATTGCATGTAATTTGATTGTTAAAGTAACTACTTACTTCCCTTTTTTCTAGTACCTCGTTGGTCTTGTAACCTACATGTAAGGCCGCAGACACGGTGGTCTTGGGTTCAAATCTCATGTCGGGCCAATAAAATGTTTTTGTGAATTTAAAGTGGGAGAAAATGAGGTAGGAAGCATTATACAGTGTTTCTTATGATCGTTGTTCTCTTTGTGCTCTGCTTCGTACCCCCTCCACTCGTGTTTACCAAGGCAAAGAGCCAACATTTTGGAAGGCTTCTACCACGTGTAGATTGCACACATGTTTTTTCTTAATAGAAGATAGCCAGTGCTTATGTTTATCTCGTGGTCAGCGAAGGAAACATCATGTAAAAATAAAGTGACTGAAATTTTATTGGATGTGCATCCAATCCATATCGGAGCTGGAGATGGTTAAGAACTGATCACACGTAAGTTCCAAACCTCAAGATGAGAGTGAACCTTAACTTTTTCGCAAAACTTATCATTAATATAACATTCAAATCACTAAGAACACACTCGAAACGCTCCGCAGAAAACGGTCGTGAAATGACAATAGGTGATACACGATATGGACCATAATAGCCATAACACTTCAAGAATCCACGCATCAAAATAGCATATCACCACAAGTCGCTTGTCAACATTTCACAGGAGAGTGATGAAGTGATTTCTTACAGAATACCACTGCTTAGGTTAAAACTGCAACCTACGAGCGCCATCTAAGAACAGTCTTATTCACACTTGACTATACTTAGGTTTATATAAATATATATATAATATAGGTACCAAGCAAATATTGTATAGCGATTATATTATTATTATTATATTGTGCCATGTGCACAGGCCCTAATAATGATGCAATGTTAACTATTCCATTTTTGGAATGAAAATGTATGTACATCGATATGTTTAAAAAAAATATAGGTATTTTATTTAGTCGTCCGTCTACAGTGCTAATAAATAGCAATACATAATTGGTTTCTTTATTGTATACCTACCTAATACAAGAAGGTACAGTATTATTATGAAATCTATATAAATAAAATTGAAATGTGTCTTTAATTTTCAAACTAACTGCCTCTTTTTAAGATAATATCGGTAAAAAATACGTTTTATTTAAAAAACCATTTCAATATTTTCTATGTATTTAAACTTTCCCTGAGGTTAGTACCTAACTAATATAACAATATCTTGTTAGCAGATTATTTACAATCTGTAATGATCTCACTAACGCCATCTATTGAGAATTTCTTGCAAGTATAAAAAAAATATTTGTTCATTAAATAATTAAATAGGTCATTAAAATGTTTACGTAAATTTATGTAGAAGAGAAACAAAATTAAAGTTATAGGTATATAGCTTTATTATATACCAGTTTACGCGCGCTTCACCTGAGTGTAAGGGATGGGGGAGATATCCTACTTTATCTATACTTACCCCTGACAACTAACTTAATAGAATACTTGGTATTGTTATGTTACGGTTTGAAGTTTGAAGGATGAGTGAGTTAGTGTAATGTCCCTGGTGCCTCTAGCACCAGGGACATAACATCTTAGTCCGCAAGGTTGGTGGCGATGGCGCTTTGGCGATGTTTTTTTTTCTAAAGAAATGTACAATGCCATTGTCTTTGGGCTTTGGTGACCAGTTACCATAAGGTGGCCCATATGCTCGTCCTACCTGTACTATAAAAAAGGCTACCTTGTCCAGGTCATGTAGGTATTAGTATTTTATGTCAGAAATCAGTAGTTCGGTGTTTGAAAATGACCGTTTTACCTACTCAGAAAATTTGGTTTGTTCAGCGTCTAATCTCTACCCGCCTGGTCATTCCATCAACGTTGGCGGATGGGGCACACACTTGTGCACTAATATTTAATATTATAACTAATGCCAAAACATACTGTACCTGCACCGATATATGCCCATCATTGTTATAAACTATCTTCCCTATTCTTAATTTTAATAAGCCGCTAACGGTAATTTAGCATTTATGACAACTCTATAAATAATATGTGTTACAGATTTGTATCTAAACATTATTTAAAGTTACTCATAATGAGTGAAAAAAATAAACAAAAATCAAAGAAACTCGACCCTTCACATTTCCTACATTCTTCCGCTATCGCAGTCACGGCTCAGGTGACGTCGCCGTGAGGCTTCTGTCGATGGCCGGCACACCTATTGGGTTACGAAAACAATACTACAAGTATTTCGATTAGATACATTACAAACAAATAGTTAAAATATTCAAGGAATATTTAGAAAATTAAGAAAAACTATAACTAAGTAGGTACCTACCTAGTTACCTATAATATTGGATTCGATAAAGTTATAAGAAACATTTAAGATTAACAATTATTAAGCTGTTTATTTTAAGTTAAAATTGTTATGATTTGATAGTTAACAACACAATAATATGTCTTACGTATTTAAAATTGAAAGTAGAAAAAGAAAATATTGTTTTTAACTACTAGGGACATCTAGTATTTGTACCAGGTAACTTGTACAAATCTATACTACTGATTAAGGCCATCTAGCGGATCATTAATGATGTACGTCGTACATAAAATATTAAATTTTTGAAATAAATGTAACGGTAACTTATACTAATTTGTTTTAAAAAAATATATTTGGAAAAAATATTAAAATACTTACGTAAATCTTTTTATACATATTTATTAATATAGTTTTTTAACTGGCAACTTTATCTCACTTTAGAGTGTATGTAAATTTGCAACACTGTTTACAAAATTAGACATGGCGCGCCTCAACAAGATTCCGCAAGTGTTCAATATATTATTTTATTTATTTGTATTTTTATGCTGTTTTACAAGATTAGCGAGTGCAAATGTAGAATTAGATGAAGACAATTGGAGGCAAATCCTCGACGGGGAATGGCTGGTTGAATTGTGAGTAATTTATTTTACCGGTACATTAAAAAAAAATTCAGAACGTGTCAGCTTTTTCAGAAAATACAATTTTTAAGGTCATTATCAACTAAAAATAAAGCATAACCATATCAAAAGCGATCCACTTTTTATGTTACATATGATTATTTTTTAAAAAAAAATTATAGTTTGGTTCAACTATGTCTATTCATTGAGTTTGGGTTCAATAAACTGCGACAAGGCCGTTAGGGTCTAAGCACCGTTTTGGTAACCGTGTCGCATTCCCATCTATTGTCCACAGTTTTAATAAAAAACACTTTTTTTATAAATATCACATATCGTACAATACTCAACCAGTCTAATTGGTATTCAATTTAATTTCATTCTTGTGTCGCGTGAGTCATTGAAGTAATTTTGTTAACTGATATTTTATTCACGGCGTAAATTACTGCACTGGAACGAATGATGTAATGAGAACAATACCCTTACTTTTTTAACATAAATAATTTTAAAACACCACTAATAACTATTATCCATAATAAGACTTATCCATGAGTCATATAATAAACACACAAGACAATTCCGTCAATTAATACAATCAATAAACACACAAATAGAAAATGAATAAAAGTAGGTAATAAACTAATTTATTATGAAATTTGTAAGAAAATATGTAGGTATTACCTTAGAAAATAACATCTTCAACTATACAAATCAAATAAATATTACATAGCACCTTTATCCATTCATATCTTTATACATAGGTATATGTAAAATAATCTTTCGTATTTACCAGTTGTATTCATATTTCATCAATATGAATATAATTTTTTTTTTATAAAATAAAATCGTACCTCCAAATTTTTTTATTAAAAACAATTATAATTGATGACAACAATAGAATAACAAGATTACAATGCTTCATATTCTAAACAAATAATAAGTTAAATAAGATTTACATTAACAAATGAATGTCTGTACTTATTAATATACATAAATTTCAAATTATTTTGCCTTTTACTACCATAATTTGTACAGGATGACATACAAATAAATGCAAGAATGTTTATGTATGTATGACTTTTGTAAATATTAATAATAATAATAATAATACTTTATTTGCCCAAAACATGATATTATACATTTTAATATATATATATACATGTCTAGTCACATAAGCGACATGCAAATATTATTTTGATTTGAAGAATTACATAAGCGATTTTTTATTTATTCATTATTTAGTAATTAAAAATGTATCATATTCATAACATGTCAGTACAATTTAATCATATGTCAAGTCAGTATACATCACAAAATAAAATGAAAAATAATATTAAAATTGTTACTGAATATATTAAAAATTAGAACAATAATTCATTTATGCATTATGCTTTATCCGTCAGAAATTCCTTGACGGAGTAATAACATTTGTCAACCAACCAGTCGTGCAGTGTTATTTTAAATTTGTTGAATGGCAGATCTGTTATTATCGAAGGCAATTTGTTATAAATGATGATCATCATGTGATAGCAACTTTTTGAGCTTAGAACAGTTTTGCATTTCGGATAATATATTTTTTGTTGATGCCTTGTGTTAAATGGGATAATATTACCACGTGTGTCAAAGAAATAATTTTTATACTTTTTCATGAAACATGCCATTTCGTAAATATATATACTCGGTAGTGTTAACAACTTCATCGCTTTGTAAAGGGGCTTGCATGATTGCATTGGGCCTGTGTTGCAAATTGCTCGGATGCACGTTTTTTGAATTATGAAGACCTTATTAACATCCGAAGTGTTACCCCAAATTAAAATACCGTAACGAATATTAGACATTACGTATCCATGATATGCTGATAAAGCTGTGGTTTGGTCAGCAATTTTTGATAGTCTCCGTAACGCAAAAACAAATTTATTAATTTTATTACATATGTAATTAATATGAGGACCCCATGTACAGTATTCGTCCATATATATTCCTAAGAATTTTATCGTAGATACCTGTTCAATATTTTGATTGGAACACGTTACCATGAAATTGTTAAATGTCATGTTTCTATTTCTGAATGTCATATATTTAGTTTTAATTAATTGTTTTAATTATTGTCTATTTTTTTTTTTTTTTTTTTTTTTTTTTTTTTTTTTTTTTTTTTTTTTTTTATCTGCAATCAACCCTTCGGTTTTAATCAGATTTGATGTTCCTTTCATAATTTGGAGAGTGCACATCCAATGATGTGTCATCTCTTATTATCTTCACTTCCTAGTGTTCAGATTGAGGCTAGTCGCTTTCTTTTCAGCCGAGATATGCAATCGTTTGTATTTAAGAGTTTTATAGCTAGTTGATTTTTGTGGACTCCGAGTCTTTGCTTATAGGCCCTTGAAGACCTTTCTATTTCTTCTTTCACTGTTGGTATTTCCAAATATTTGTGTACTTCCGTGTTTCGTATGAACCATGGTGCATTACTTAAGGTTTTCAATACTTTATTCTGGTAGCGCTGGAGGATTTCTATATTTGAGTGACTTGCAGATCCCCAGAGTTGTATGCCGTATGTCCAGATTGGTTTTATGATACATTTGTATATGATGACTTTATTTTCTAAGCTTAGTGTGGATTTTCTACCTAGTAGCCAGTACATATCTCTAAACTTTTTATTTGCTTGTTCCTTTTTAGCTTTTATATGATCTCGCCAGGTAAGTCTTCTATCTAGATGCATACCTAAATATTTAACTGTAGTATGTTTTTTTAAAACTGTTCCGTCAAGTGTCACAGGTGGACAGTCTCCTCTCTTTAAGGTAAACGTTATGTGGGCCGATTTTGCGGGGCTAGCTCGAATTCTCCACTTACTCAGCCATACCTCAATTTTGTCCAGGCATTCTTGTAGTTTTGCGGAGGCTGTGTTTGGGTCTTTATTACAGGAGAGGACTGCAGTGTCATCTGCATAAGTTGCTGTCATCACTTCTTCAGAGGTGGGTAGATCAGCGGTGTAGATCGTATATAAGATAGGGCCCAGGACTGAGCCCTGTGGCACTCCTGATTCTATTTGGTGGATAGAAGAGAGATAATCCTCACATTTAACCTGAAATATACGGTTTTGTAGGTAAGACTTCAGGAGCATATACGCACTATTTGGCAGGTGTGATTTTAGCTTACAGAAGAGGCCCTTGTGCCACACTCGATCAAAAGCCTGCTGTATGTCAAGAAACACAGCTGAGCAGTATTCTTTTCTCTCCAGCGCTTGCCTTATTGTATGTGCTACTCGGTGTATTTGTTCTGTCGTTCCATGGTGGGCACGAAAACCAAATTGGTGGTCAGGTATCACTTCTTGTTCTTTGAGTATTGGAAGAAGGCGTCTTAAGACTAATTTTTCGAAGACTTTTGAAAGTATGGGGAGAAGACTTATAGGTCTATATGATGTGATTTCTGTAGGAGGCTTTCCTGGTTTGGCAACCATGTTTATGATGGACACTTTCCATAACTTTGGGAAATATTGTAATCGCAATATAGCATTGAAGAGGATTGTCAATAGGACGATGCCTTTTTTTGGTAGTTGTTTAAGAACTTCCGCCGTTATCAGATCAAATCCTGGTGCCTTTTTTTGTTTTAAATTTCTGATAGTATTTTTGACTTCAGCTGTTGTAGCTGGAGTCAGCGGTAGAGACATCTGTTGGTCACTATTCAAGATTTTATCAATTTCTTCTTCTGAGTGAGTAGTGTCAGGTTCGTTTGCTTTAAACACCTCTTTGAGAAAGTTAGCGAATAACTCTGCTTTATCTTGGGGTTTTCGTGTCCAGTTGCCGTTAGTTTGTCTGAGCGGGGGCAGGTGTTCCTTTGGCCTTTTTAGTGATTTTGTCATTTTCCAGAGTGAATAATCCTCTGCTTTATACGGAGACAGAGTCTTTAGTTTGTCTTGCAGAGTATTATTTTCATTTTCGCTAAGCATATCTGTAAGGTCTTTTTGCGCTTTGTTAAGTGCCTTTTTGTCTTGTCTATTTCTACTTGTATGCCATTGACGTCTTAGCCTTCTCTTCATAACTATCAACTCCTTTATCCTCAGGGGAATGTTCTGATTTTGTGGTTTGGATTCTAAGTAGGGTGTTGATAGCCACGCTGCTTTTTGTATAAGGTTAGTGGTAAGCCACGCAGTGTCTTCTATATCATCTTCCGTTTTGAGGGGTATACTCAAATTAGCATTTTCTTCAATGTAATCTCGAAAGGCCTCCCAGTCAGTTTTATGGTTGTGGAGAGTCTCACGTGGTTCTTTCCAAATGACTGTGGAGCTCAATGTACATATTACAGGTGTGTGATCTGAGGAGCCATCTAGACACGATTCCACTTTTGTATAGAGTCCAGACATCCCTTTGGAGATAAAAAAGTCGATGAGATCCGGAGTTTTATTAGGGTCCGATGGCCAGTAAGTTGGTTCTCCTGTTGATATTATATTAAGTGAACTGCTATCAATTGCCTTTTTCAATTCTCGGCCCCTTGTCGTCGTTAGTCGAGAGCCCCAGTATGTGTTTTTGGAGTTCCAGTCTCCCCCTGCAACAAATCTACCACCGAGTGCATGAAAAAAGTTACTAAACATATGTTCATCTATACGATGTCGTGGGGGGCAGTACACTGCTGCCACGTTTAGAGGGCCCTGCCAGTCATCTAAAGATATGATGGCGGCCTGTATGTGTGCGTGTCTGTAGTTTGGTAAAATGTGATGTCTAATATTTTCTTTTACTATCACAGCGGCTCCAGCATGTGATGTCCCATCTGGATGGTTCGCATAGCATATGTTATATCCTTTAATTTTTATCACTTTATGGTCAGTCATGTGTGTTTCAGAGATTAACAAAACGTCTATTTTGTTGTGTATTATAAAAAGCTCGACTTCTTGCTTATTCGGGGATAAGCCATTTATATTCCATGCGGCAATGCGCAGGAATTTCATTTTTTCTGCTGGGCTATGAGAGTAGTTAGGAGGCCCATCAGGGTCCCTATTTGTTGTATGAGGATGTCTACTTTCTCCGATTGTTTTATTATAATTTGTTCTAATGAACTTGTTGACTGAGATTGTATATTCTCTGTTTTTCTATTCCAGTAGTTACTATTTACAGTGTTGGTCATATTTCCATGTGCATATCCCGTGTATCTTTCCTGGTTGTCTGTAGACGGCTGTCTAGTGTAGCTGCGAGGTTTAAGCGGGGGGAAATCGCTTATTTGGAGTGGTGGAGCGGATGTACTCGTTGGCTTCTTATTCTCTAGTAGAACTTCTCTCCTGTTCATTGTATGGGACATTTTTCGTGCTCGAATCTCTTTGTATACTTGGCAGCCTTTGTAATTAGCTGGATGGTCACCTTGACAGAGAGTACAGGTGGCTGGGGTTGATTTATCCTTTTTTGGGCAGTCCGTAGTTTTATGTCCCTTCGCACACTTGACACACCTGTATGGGCGCATACAGTTGTTTTTGGTGTGCCCATATTGCTGGCACCTAATACATTGAGGAATTTCAGTAGATTTCTTTGGGTCTTCAATCTTGACTCTCGTGTGGTATATGTATTCTATATTTTTTATTTCTAGGTTATTGGGACTAGGTTCTATGTTTACAAAGAACATGTTTAAGGGCTTTTTGTTTTTTCTGGATATTGCATATACTATTTCACCTCGTACCCTGTTCCCTGTTTTTTCAATTTCTTGTACTATAGCCGATTTAGGGGTGGTGTGATGTAAATTTTTAATAACAATTCTGTAGCATTTATTTTGCTTCGGTGTGAAGGTGTGACCGATGAGACCATTAGTACGGATGATTTCTATTAAGTCTTTGTATGTTTCGGTAGATTGTGTCATCACTCTTAGCTGATCTCTATTAATGATTTTATAGAAGTAGTTGCTACTAGGTACAGTCTTATTTAACAATTCTGTTAATTTAGATAGGTCTTCTATTCCATACAATATAATAGGTGGTGGTTTGCTAGTCTTTTTGGGATGATTGGAAATACCTTCTGTTGACTCCTCAGTTAGATCGATAGGTAGTCCACTGTATCTGTTAGAAGTGTTGATTCCTATCTGAGTTCTTTGCTCGGGTCGATCTAGTTTTTGAGTGTGCGGCGGACTATTGGACAGTCTCTTCCTTTTGGGGTGGCGGTCTGTGGGTACTCTTTGCCAGGGAGGAGGGCAAACGTTAATGGAATCGTCATCTGTAGTAATTTTGGCTGAAGACGAGATAGGCAAGTTCTTAGTTTCAGTAGTGTTGATATTCCCCAATGACGACGATCTCGGTCTTGTGATGAATAGGCTTGGATGGAATGCCTGCTGTGTAAGTTTTTTATTCGTGCTGCTGCCAGTAGCATTAACCGACACGGGGGCCTGGTCGCCCACTCCCGCGCAGTCTTCGGTAACATATTTCACACTCGCAGGCCCGGGTACCTGCGAGCGCCGGGGGTTAGCCGGGTCGCATGACAAATCAACATTCTTATCGCTCATTATTCCATTTTTAAGAGGTGGGACATACTCATGACGCTTTCCCAAGGCGACATGGCCACACTTTTAGAAGGTTTTTAGTCCTCCTTGGCCTGTGGTTAACCAGTGGACAGGTTAATTAACCGCCGCCTGTTGTTCGGCGTTGTTGCTCATTTGGCACCACCCAGGGGGTACGTGTAGGGTGGGCCTAGGAGAAGGTGGTAAGTCCTACGGACGCGAGCAACATTACCCCCCGAATTATTGTCTATGACTACACAAATAAATGGAAATCTTTGATAATTTATTACATCAAACATGTACATAAAATTTATTCTGTTTCAAATTGCTTGACATTGTAAGTGAATCTGATCCCTTATTTTGCAAATGTTGACATGTTAAACTAGTACTATAAATATAAAAGATAGCTTTATGTATCTATGTTTGTTTATAAAGGATAAACTCAAAAATCTTTTTAACTGAATAAACACAGCTTAATTATTAGGAAATAAAATTTTGAGATCCCTGTGATAATTGCCAACGAAAACCCAATATACAATTATTATGCTGCAACATTCATAAAAGTTTAAAAACAATATTACAAATAGACAGTTTAATTCAGTAACTTTATAATACATATTTGACAAGTTTTATGGCAGAATTATACTTTTCTTTATAATGCTGTGTTACAGTTTAAAGTCGGTTTTCCTGTAGTGTATCTTAGATACAATGGATAATATTTATACTTGACCATGGAGTAATTATTATTTCTTATTGTGTCATTGTGTCTAGGCAGGGCCGGACCGTGAGTTAAGGGGGCCATGGGCTAATACTACTTAGGGGGCCCACCTAATTGGGTAGTAATTACTCAAAGTATAGAAAAAAATGTGTCAGTAAGTAGACAGTGAGACAGCTATGAATTAAATGAATTTAATGGGTTTGATTGATTGCGGGATTCATAGGACTGCAAACCATACAATCTGTTTAATTTAATAAAATTATGGATTATTTTGTATAATCATCTATTTTTGACTTGACTTATCTGGGGGCCCCTTGAATCCACAGGGCCATATGGTAGATCCGGCCCTGTCTCTAGGAAAGATGAGCTCTTGAAGGTAAATGTCTCACTGCTAGGCCTAGCCTTTTTTATATGAAGATGTTTGGACTGATGTAGTGGACTCGTAATTTTATAATCGATTCTAATATTACAAGGGGGATAGTAACTCTAATTGATTGTCTGTTATACTTTTATGGTTTAAACCACTGAAGCCATTTTGATGAAATTATATTGCCGTGTAGTTCCCGACAAAGTAAGAATAGGGCTACTCCATCTCGTCTACTGGATGTCGTAGAAGACGACTAAGAGAAGAAGGACATTGTGTGCATTACACCAAGCACTTTAAGATCCCACATGGTGGAGGGGAAATTACAAACAATAACGTTCCCAAGAAGGGTTTGCGTAAGGCAGGCGGGGCTGGCTTTAAAACACTAGCCAAAACTTTAAACAACATATTCGATTATAAAGGACATTAGCTACTCTAGACATATTATGCAAAGGGCCCAATATTGTTGGAGATATATTTGAAAAAAAAGAAAAAATGTGAGCATTGTGAAGATTGGAAGAAAAGTATAAAATTAGATTTTTTAAGGACATAATTTGTGATCATTTTATTTATCTAGGTAGCCATTGATCCCCCTACAAGTAAATGTCGGATTATCAATTATTATTTACCAAACACAATGCGGCTAACAGTCGAATATATTGATGAATATACTTTTACTACTACTAGTTACTCATTATCATTGTAAGTAAATAAACAAAGGATCTTATCTCGTTTGCATTCTTCTCTGAACTTTATGTTGTGACTTTAACGACAATCTTTTGTTTACAACCTCCGCGACTTGTAATGTAATTGTTTACAAGAGAAATATTTTCGTTTAATAATCGACCAGCTAAGGTTTACCGCATTACGTCACCGCTCCGCCCCCACGAGTGGGAAAGTGTTTTTTTTTTATTCTTGTGTTTTAAAGAAGCCTTTATAGGCAGCCTATATGTCGGCCCCATAATTTGGAAACGTGATGGTATAGTCGATAAACTTAGTATATAACCCGGCCCGACGCGAGGTAAAGGTGATACATTAATTTATTTTGTTCTTCCCACCTACCGGGTCAAATGTACTCCCTCTAGGGATCATCACATGAAAAATTAGCGACATACACGATTAATTAATTATATATATAATTAAAAGATAGTATAGAAGCACTGGTGGTTGGGTTACACCCACTCATCAAATATTCTACCGCAAAACAGCAGTAGGTACTTTGTATTGTTGTGTTCCGGTTTGAAGGGTGAGTGAGCCAGTGTAGTTACAGGCACAAGGGACATAAGATCTTAGTTCCCAAGGTTGTTGGTGTATTGGCGATGTAAGCGATGGTTAACATCTCCAATGTCTATGGGCGTTGGTTACCACTTACCATCACGTGGCCCATATCCTCGTCCACTTACCTATTCTATAAAAAAAAGAAGAATAACGTATTTAGCATCAGCACCAAAAGTTTGTGCAATCGGTTGTGTAGAACAGTGCCTTAAGATTCGCTTACAAGATGAACATGCTAAGAGGTGAATTATGTAACGACTTGTAATATGTATAAGTGCCAGTGGCGCAATGGTTTAGGGGCCGCCTAGCGATGTAATAATCGCGGGGTTCGATCCTGATCCCTTAAGCTATTGTCGTGCGCTCTTCTAACACTAGTTTTTCTTTAATTAGTAGGGTAAATAGGAATATAAGCTATAATTCAATATTTTATCTCGTTCGTTGAAAATTTTGAGTTATTCGTGAACATTTTTAAAAAGTTATCTAATGTATCATACGAGTATATCCTCACGCTCTTGGTTGCCTGGAAGATGTAGCAATAAGGCCAGAGTTGTATGATGATTAGTAGCACAATCATTTGGTAGTCAGACTGAACTGAAGGTTTGTATACATGTATTATGTAACTTTTGTTATCTTTTTTAATCTTTGTGGTGTACCATAAATGTATTAAGTAAACTGATACTCAAATGTTGTTAATATATTTTATATTTGTATCTAATCCACACCCACTATAGTCAAAATACCTAAAGTTCTCAAAAATTATTCATTCGCTTGACGACTCAGTCCTCTTACAAATGGACTTTAATCGAATAGTCGAATGGGTTAAGACTAATGGCATGTCACTTAACATAAAAAAATGTTCGCACATAAAATTTACACGCAAACACAACATTTTCCCGACACAATATTACCTTCAACACGAAAGATTAACGGAAGTAACCCATATAAAGGATCTTGGCATTTTTTTGGATCAGAAATTAACATATATCCTGCACATTGATCATGTCGTTAATAAAAGTACAAAAATGCTTGGCTTTGTTTTAAGGAATGGTAGAATTTTCAAACACGTAAAGACCAAAATTCTTTTGTATAACAGCCTTGTACGTAGCAATTTGGAATACTGCAGTATGGTCTGGCGACCACATTATGCTACCCATCAGTTGAGGCTAGAACGTATACAGAGGCGTTTCCTATGGCACTTGGCATACACAGAGGGTATTGCTAAACAAATTTCGTCTTACGCAAAGAGAATCGAATACTTTAACATGATGACCTTGGAAAACAGAAGAACTTTATTAGACCTAATATTCTTATATAAAATCTTTAGAAACAAACTTGACTGTCCCCATTTACTATCCAAATTTAACTTTAGAGCACCATCCAGATACCCTCGTAACCCAGTAAAACCTCTCTCCGCACCACGGCGGAAAACAGTTTTTGGTAATCACTCAGCAGTTGCTCGAATGTCCAAATTGCTCAATGACTTCAGCGATTCAATAGATTTAAACATTGTAAGCCTCCCAAAGTTCCGATATCTAGTTATAGACCGAATTAAAAACGTCTAATTCTATATTGATGTTCAAATTTCAAATTTCTAATTTAATTTATACAAAATTTTACGTTATAATAAACTAAATTTTTTATTTGATTTATGGAACAATACTTTTTTAATTCTATAACTTATTAGATGATAAATGATGAATTGTATAATTATAATTGAATGATAAATTATTTTAATTGTTTTCGTTATCAATGCATGCCATAATATAATTTAATTTTTAAGATATTATAAATTTTTATTGATGTATTTTATGATTAGACTAAGTGTTGACTGGATTGATTGTTGAATACTGTTAACCTATTATTAAATCGATGATATTGTAATCTAAATAACCAATTTATTTTAAATTTTAAATTGTAAGAAATCGTCTTAACTTTATTTTAATTGTTATAATTGTAATATTATTAATTTTTACTACCATGTGATCATTTTTTACATTTTTGTCAAATTAGAACCACTTAAACAGAATGTATATACTAATCGTACATGTCGTGTTTGCTTTAATATAGTTGTACATTTAGAAAGTAATTAGTATGTAAATTAATAAATTGTATCATCAAAATGTAACAACTGCTAGCAAACCTAATTAAATAAAATAAAATAAATAAAATAAAAATGCCTGACGTTCAAGGGCGGCTGACATCATTGCCGCGAACACCTGTGACTTCATCGTTCGTAACAATGAACAAGATCACGGGGATGTAGGAACGGTTATTTATTGTTACAAATTTGTTATATTACAAATTATATCCAACACTGCAATATGTTGAAATTGTCTTATAGCTGAAAGTATAATGATTTAAATGTTAAAGTTCCATAGATAAATAATATCTATGGAGACCAATGAGCGTTGAACGTGTAGTGAACAATGCAAACACAAGTGCACTATATCCCTTAACTCATAACCTGAACGAGACCATAACTCGAACCGCCATTACTATAAATGGCTTTCCTGAAAGAAAAACCTTGTTCACTTTTGATTGGCTTTTGTGGTCCGGACCTTCAGCCCAGGAGTCTCTGTAGCCTTAAACAGATTGGACTAATATAGCAGACTTGAAGTTTTTTGAACATGGAACATTTAAAATTGAATAAATATAAATTCTCAAATATATTACGTAACTTCGTGGTAAATTTTATTTATGTCAGTATCACTCTTATTATAACCCTCTAATATGTTGAAATGACATTGTCGTGTAAAACTCTATTATACACATAATATATGTTTAAATTTATGTAATACAGTAAAAGCTCCTTATTCACGCTTTCTTTATTCGCGTTTTCAATATTCGCAGATGAAAAAAATTGCGACCGAATTCCTATATTCGCGGTTAAAGATTTCGTTATTCGCGGATCTAATCAGTACATATAAAAAAAGGATTCGGTATACTTTGTAAACGCGTCGGCAAATAGACTAATAAAAAAGTAAAACAGACCTTACTACAAATGCAAAAGTGAAAATAGAAATGCTTGATCGTTTACGTCTTGGAGTCTCGTTTGCATCCCTTTTACTCTAATTCGAATTGAAACGTTAACTGTAAACAATGCCGAAATTGCGAATAGAATACGACAAGATAGAATCAAGTGACATGCAGGAGTTGCTTTATTCGCGAGATGTAAATTTGCCTGAAACCGATTTTTAATGTTAAATCCGCAGGCCACTGAAGAAGAAGAAGAGGCTTCATCAAGCACTTGAAAGAAATGCCGTGTCACTGTGATTTATTTATGCAAACTGATCCGTCTATGAAACAGAGTCTTATTTTTAAGAGGCAAATAGCTAATGTCACTCTTTTAAAGCTTTTTAAACTTTCTTTTGTTATTTATTTCCCCACCTAGGAACGTATTCCCTATAATCCCATATAAAGTGCCATTCCATATTCGCGGCATATTCCCGGAACCCCTACACCCCGCGAATAAAGAGCTTTTACTTGAATATTAAATTTATTTAGAAAATATAAACATATTATTGATCTTAATTATTTATAAATTTAGTCTCTTGATCTCGATAAAGTTGAGTCCATCTCGTTTTGACTCCAATGACGTCACATACATAGATTTTAAGCTCGCGATAACAAACAGATATTCTATAATTCGTACGTCATAATATTTACAATATAAAAATACGAACACGATATTCGAATAGTCAACAAACTTAATATTTTCAGTAAATAAAAATATATTATATTTATTATGTTAGTTATTTATTTGTTGTCAAAGTAAATACTGCTAACCGACAAAATCTATTTTAGAGCTTGCTAATATTTTATGGATTCTTTACTTATCATATTCCTCTTAGCTCAGTGATTTCCAACCATTGGTCCGTAAGAATTAAAATATGGTCCGAGAAATTGAACTTCAATGGTTAAGAAATTGTACAGAAGGTACAAACTCAAAAATCTCATTGATATAGTTTGAATTATCTACCAAAAAATGATATGTCTTTAATTTTTTAACGTAATTACTATTAAAAAAATTGCAGAACTGTCATTTGATTTTTTTTATCTTGTGGTAGGTACCTTTTAATGATAAGAAAATTAAGATGGTTAAGAAAAGGTTGGGAACTTATGTATTAGCTACTGAAGTTCCTAAAATACTAAAAACCTACTATAATATTATATGACCTTACATGTAAACGTTGTTTAAGCGTGTGAGTAGTAAGGCTGTATTCTTCTTTCGAATGTAAAATCAATAATGAGTAAAAGAGCGAGCGAGTGTTTAAAGAGACGCTAAATAACCTTCATAAAGTTGATAATGATCAAACCTACTGACTACAAGTATCGACCTAACTCATTATTAAATTTGATAATTGAAGACAAAACATTGAACTGAATACATACCTGGGGCCGTATTAGGTAAGTGGTCACCAACGCCCATAGACATTGTAAGAAATGCATCGCTTACATCGCCAATGCGCCACCATTAGCCAACCTTGGGAACTAAGATGTTATCTCCCTTGTCCCTGTAATTACGCTGGCTCACCCACCCTTCGAACCGGAACACAACAATACCAAGTACTGTATTATTTTGCGGTTTAAGCTTAGACCAATGATTAAATACAATATTAACGATATCAATTGTGTTATTTACGAACCAGTTACGCCCCCTGGTGTCCCGCGTGCAACGCCCTCGCGCCGGCATGGAAGGATCTGTCGAACCGCGCCAGGAACAAGAACCTGGCGCTGAAGGCGGCGGCCGTCGACGTCACCAAGTCGCCCGGGCTCAGTGGACGATTTGTAGTCACCGCGCTGCCTACGATATACCAGTAAGTTTTTGAATAAAATTATTATTATTGCTTGTATTATTTTAAACTATTGGTGGATACAAATGTGGCAGAATATCCTTAGTAGTTTAATTTTTAAGCTTGTGACCAGATAAACACAAATTAAGCACATGAAAATTCAGTGTTGCTTGCTCGAGTTTAAATTCGCATCAGAGGATGCAGGTTTTCTAAACAGCTCGGCCCACATTTCTAAAAAAAAATCTTTATATAAATTTATAATTCCACACAAATTCTCAACAATCTATTGAAGTCAAAATCAAAGAAAAATTCAGGCGCAGCACTAATGATTTTACGTGCTTTCCGTGGCACTGGTGTGTTCACTCTTCAAACCCCCAAACTCGGGGCTGCAACTGAGAATCTTCGACAGAAAAATCCATAAACTTTTTATCGGTCCGACCTGAGCTTTGTCCCCTGGACCTCAGGATAGCCACTAGACCAAGGAGGCAATAGAAGTCTCAGAATGTCATTTTTACTGAAATTAAACAATATAATATATTTTAACGTTTTCTAGGGCATACGTTATTAATTGTATACAAACTAATCTAGAATAATCCCACGTGTATAATAAAATTATAACAAAGTCAAATTTACACCCTTTTTTTTAATCAACAATAAGGCTATATGTAGTAATGTAATTTAGCTTTTTGTTGCCATGTATTTTTTGATCTATCATTCTTAATATAAATGGTAATGTATGTTTCATTGTTACGCTTTCACTTCTTAAATATTCAACGGATCGTTATAAAATTTTATATACATACACGTTGTCAGAGCTAAAGAAACGAAGTCGCGTGTAGATACTAGTTTTTTTTTTATTGATGACTAATTTTTCATATTATTTTATACTACTCGATGATAGGGCTTTGTGCAAGCTCGTCTGGGTAGGTACCACTCACTCGTCAGATATTCTACCGCAAAACAGCAGTACTTGGTTTTGTGGTGTTTCGGTTTGAAGGGTGAGTGTGTCAGTTTAATTACAGGCATAAGAGACATAACATCTTAGTTCCCAAGGTTGGTGGCGCATTGGCGATGTAAGCGATGGTTAACATTTCTTACATCGCCAATGTTTATGGGCGTTGATGACCACTTACCATCAGGTGGCCCATATGCTCGTTCGCCTTCCTATGAAATAAAAAAAAAACCATGTAATGTTAAAATATGTCTTGAAATAAATACAAGTATATATTATATTCAAATAAACCAACTGCTATTTACTATATTTAAATTGAAATAAAAACCTTTATTATCAAGCTACGTGCAAAGTTTCAAGGTTTTACAGTTTTAGAAAGTTCGCGGTGAATCACTGAATTCTCTTTATAGTTACATAGATGAAAAATGAGACCACAGATTTCGTACAATCGCTTCAACATAGATTGTATTACAAATGTCATTCAATATTTATTGCACAAATGTATCGAATTTTGTAAAGTACAACTTTTTATTAAGTTTTTTTTAGTTCCTTTTATTTATAATAATATCCTGAAAGATAATTCAGCTACCTTTTTTTTTCGTGGGGAAATCCATCATGGATATCCTCCATATGACTCGATGGAGGGTTATGTCGGACTCCTACCGACTAAAACCACCACCACGGTACCCTTCCCGTCTTAAGGGGAGCGCCACGGGATCGCTTGCGCATGCTACCGTGAATAATTCAGCTACCTAGACAACTTATACACTACTTAATATACTATTTTTAATATGTACTTATGTAGAAAATTACACCCAGACTCAGGACAAACAGACATGTTCATTCACACAAATGTCTTTCCTGGGTGGGAATCGTCCCTACGACCTTCGGCACGAAAGGCTATATTAGATTATATCTACAAGCCGACCGGCTGCGCGAAATATAAAGGTGAATTAAAATTATAATTGAAACGTTGTTGAATCTCTGTTCGAGGTGCCTTGAATCTAATTCAATATAAGACCCCACCTGTTTTGCAAATGGTCGATAATGAGTCAATTATATAGGTAGTCGATATTTCACGTGGGCTGGGAGTAAATTTAATTTAATCTAAACAATATAATATGTATTCCTATTATATTATTCAATGTCTGTTTTATAATACTTTGGAATTGGTTCGATAATGCATAGAATGGGTTCAGGGTATGCATTCCCGATTCTATTCCGATCCATCTTCGACCAAACAACAATTAGACCTTTGATCTTTGAAGAAAAAGTTTAAAAAGGCAACGTTTACGCCTCGATTCGTTTGCGATATAGTGACGTCATCATTTCTATTCTGTATGTACTTTTATGGTTTGGTACGTGTCTATATACCAGGGGTACCACCCTGGTGCCTTTTGGTGCACTTGTATATTCATTGATATATTTTTTTATTATTACAGCGTAAAGGAAGGCGAATTCCGTCAGTACAAGGGACCACGTGACGCGGACGCCATGATCGATTACGTGGAACGCGGCAAGTGGAAGAAGACAGACGCGATACCGGCGTGGAAATCGCCGCACTCGTTCCAGATGGGCATCGTTGCACACTTCTTCAAACTCAGCCAGGCGCTAAGAGTGAGTACGAAACGTTTCTCAAATATTCTTCTCAACGACCCAGCAACCTCGCAGGACAAGATAGTTAACACCATAAGCAACAACTTTTGTTCTACGACTTTTGACAATTTGTTAGATTTTATTTTCATACAAAAATAAGTATTAATTTAATTTCCCGCTTGAACGTTTATAAATCTACGCGCAACGCAAAGATCGACGCGTCGCGTCGTCTTTATTGTATGAATTAAATATAGACCTTCAAATGTCACGAGAGTACGATAAAAACTTGTAGAATCATTTTTTTCGATGTATTGAGTTATGTCCGAAGTCGTAGAACAAAAGTTGTTGCTTATGATATTAGCTACTTAGTCCTGCAAGGTTGCTGGGGTCATTAAAAATAACCCTGTATAGTATAATACCAGCTGAAAGACAAATACTGTCAATATCAAGTATTTTTTGTAAATGTAAAAGTTACTGCATTGTTCGATAGAAACACCTACACTGTGTAAGTATTTTTGTTGTACATCAACTTTCTCGGTGGTAGGTCTTTGTAAGATCGTAAATATAGGTAGGATCGTCAGATGGGTAGGTGAGCCAGTGTAATTGCAGGCACAAGGGACATAACACCTTAGTTCCCAAGGTCGGTGGCGCATTGGCGATGTAAGCGATGGTTAACATTTGTTACACATAACATAACATGTGTCTATGGGCGTTGGTAACCAGCTACCATCAGGTGACCCATATGATCGTCCGCCTACATATACAATAAAAAAATAAAAAAACAATCTGCAAATTACTGTTGATTTATTTAGAATCATATAGTTTGAATGCAATAAGAATATGTATGTTTATATCTTTTGTTACTTTTACACTCATGTCTCATATACAGGGTGTTCACACAATGCTGATGGAGACGTATGGTCTGCCGACATGGGGCTCCTACCTGATCTTCGCCATCGCTACAATATTCGTCGGAGCCCTTCTTGGATTGGTAATATATCATCTAGTCACTAACATGCTTACAAGGCACTCTTGTGCTCTATTCCCTCATTTTCACAAAATATATAATAATATGATGAGATACGATCCGACTCTTGAAGCTTAGACTCAAGGCAGTGTAAACCCTGAACTACTAACACCTGCATAAACTTAGACAGTTGTTATAAAGACAATTGAGTCTAATGTATCATATAGAACTATTTTCTTTGAAACGGGAAATATAACATTTAAATGTAATGTTTCATCCTCAATAATAACACCAATCTTAATTAGCAATAAATAATTAATTAATTATTTAAATGTATTTTTCAGTTGTTGGTCTGCATAATCGATCTACTGTATCCCCCGAGGAAGCCAGAAAAGGTGCTGGTGAGCCAAGCGGAGGTTGATAGGAAACGCGAGCAGGATGGAAAGAAGTCTGATGATGATCAGGTTCGTTGAGACGGTTATTTTAGTTTTTAGTATATTTTGTTTACTAGCGTTTTGTTCGCGGTTTCACTAGCGTATTTCCCGTTCCCCTGGGATGACGGAGACAGAATGTAGGCTATGTTACTCGCTGATTATGTAGCTTTCCATTATTGAAAGAATTTTTGAAATCAATTTAGGGATTTACGCGTAACAAACAAACAAAATCACATTCGGATTTATAAAATTAGTTAGGATTGGTTGATAGTAAATGTTTACTATGCTATTTTCATGATTCTTTTATAGTGTCTGAAATAGAATCGCACTCAACAGTCTGTTTCATTTTATAATTCTGCTTAAAAATATATATGAACTGTTTCAGGAGTTAATTAACGACGACATCGTCGACGACGCGGAGCTACCCGACAGCGACGCCGAGAAGAACTCGCCCAGCGATGTGAGTTTTATCTGATAATAAAGTTTAACGCGGAAACGAAAAGAGTCTTTGATTTACGAGTAATTAGTGACGTAGCCAACAGATGTAATAATCACGACTGGTCAATGCACTGTGCTCAGTGTTCATAGTGTTAGGTTATGATAGACATGACCACTAATGCGAAACATTTAATGTAATCTTGTAAAATACCGATTCATAAGGACTCGTTTAGACATTACATCGCTTATTTATATCAATTGAATACATTTCCAGACGTCGGAGGACGACAAGGAGAAGGCGGGCGGCGACGACGCCAAGGTGGCCGACAAGCCCGAGCTGCGCAAGCGCAGGACGCGCAAGGCCGACTAGCCGACGCGCCGAGACGGCGGACAGACTACATTTGTTTTGAAAGACGCTTGTTGAAACGATCACATCCTTAAGGATTGTGTAATCTAATATATGAAAATGAAATTATATTTAAACGGCTTAAATATATAATTAATAGATTACAAATTAAACTGTTACAAATTATTCAATGGTATATACATGATGTATTATATAATACGATATACGGAAATAATAACAAACGTAAATAATGAAACGTTAAACATTGAATTTATAATAGAACGTTATTTACAATATAGTCATAGCGAGATATATTAATAATTGCGTTTAACGACGTTAAGGCTTTATTTACCAAGACATAGTTATAATAATCGATAATACTTCAACTTCTTAACACTAATGTATTATTAAAATATTCTTTATATAATATGCACATTTAAATCGTCGTTTCTCAAAACTGTCATTACGTTACCACGACGTATAAGCTTAAAATTTTAAAATATGAAACCGATTAGTCATCACTATAATACATGACATGGCAGAATAGTCCACACCCACGCCCACTAGCGTAGGTAGACGCCGGATAAAGAAAAGAAAAATCAACTTTTGTACCAAAAAAAAAGTTCATTATAGTGCATTACAGTAAATATATTAAACGTTTTAGCGCTCAATATATAATTGCATTTATTTGTTAAAAAAAAAAAGTGTGAAAATTAGTCGTGTTGCTTAGTTTAACACTGATTCCTCTCTTTCTGACATTATTGATTTGACATTTGCAAAAATAAGACACAGCATTGATAGCTAACACTTATAGTTCGTGCTGTAAGTCACTAATGTAAATGAAAAATTTAAATTTGTAAGGATTTTCACTAATGTTTGGACAAAAAAAAATTGCACCGATTTTTTTTTAATTCGAAGTAAGCCACTTGCACCGTTGCTATAAAAGTATTATTTTTAGTATTAAAATATTTTATAATTTCTCATTTTTATACACAGTTGGTTGTTTGTATCATATTCGAAATTATTTTACATTCCGAAGTATAAAACAATTTATTTGAAACAATTCCTAAATCAATCTTATCTAAAGAACGCTGAAATCTTACTATAATCTTTTTCTAGATTTAATAAATAAAATTATATATATATATATTATATTATATTATATTACGGCGATTATAACCGACAGCAAAAATTAAACTACATTTTTTATATAAAATTTTAATTTTAATATCAGTTTAGTGTAATTTTTGCTGTCGCTTTTGAGTGCCGTTGTTGACAAAATTGCCTTGTACAAAGACTAGACTATTTTAATGTTGCGACTGTAATTAACAACTAGTGGCTCGCTAATAAAGTAATTGTATTTATGTTGTGTATTTTTATTTTCTTCTGTGATTTTATTGGTGAAATTATAATAAAAATCACACTCGCCGTATTTTAAAATATATAAAAGCGTTAATTTTTTTAAAGTTCTTCTGGGAGACGCCTTAAACTAAAAGGCACAAACGCGTGCATCAGAATGACTTTACGAAATGGCGAATCAGCTTTAAAATAATACCAGCATTTAGTACTTATTCCGTACCTTTGTTTAAATATTCAGTAGCTAACATTAAAGAAAATTAATAGCCAGTCATGTTAACATCAAGATGGTCGACCGTTTATAATTTCCGCACAAAGGTTCCGTATTGTGCAATCATTTTTGTTGTTTGGTGCGTAAACATACGTTTTTATTAGATCACTGACTCAAAAATTAAAGATTATATTAGCGACAGAGCAATAGATTCGTCCGGTATCCAGTCTTACAGTTTGTTGTTCAATAGTCAAAATCTTTTATCTAATTTTTTTTGACGTGAAAACGTCTAATAAATCGATGAACGCTGGCTGCATGCACGAAAAATTGCCCCATTACGCTCATTGTCCCGTTGCGCGCATTGTCCCGTTACGCTCATTGTCCCGTTACGCTCATTGTCCCGTTACGCTCATTGTCCCGTTACGCTCATTGTCCCGTTACGCTCATTGTACGCTTGCGATCTATCTCTATTTCACTCGATTGCAGTAATTTCATCAATGTTTTGTTATGACGTTGTCACGTTAAACTATCGTCCGTAAACCGACTTTACAGACAACCATTTTTTTTCGTCTTACAATTGATCTTACCGTGGTTCTTTTATTTATTTACTATCTATTGTCCGCGGCTTTACTTGCGCGTAAGTATAGCGCGTAGGTAAAGGACAAATGCCAGGTCTGATTTTAAAGTAAGAAGGTCTCATGTACCAGGAATAGTTACAAGACTTACAACACACTTACATCGGTGAAAACCGCATTCAATTCCATTCAATTGTTTTTGCATGATGCAGGTATTAACATACACAGACAAAAATTATAAAAAATATATTTTTGGCTTTTGTTGCTTAATAAAGTATGTAGTAGACTTTTTCCAAATATCTTTATAGTACATACATTGGTCTGTTACAATTTTATTATTTGTATAGATTTAAAAGTAGAGCTGCGCTTGACGACATTCATGCAACGCCAATATAGACTGTGACTTTCATATTGTAAGGTGAGCAGAGAAGAAGTTTAAACGGAGTAGAAGAGTGCTGAAGTTATATTATTAGAAGGGAGGAGTTTCAACTGAGTTCTTCTAAGGGAGATGAAACTTGCTTGAGAATTAAAAATGAGAATTTTCTTATTATTACTGCTAGTTTATTACAAAACACCTTAATTATCAAGAAAAACGAATAGGGAATCAAAAAAATAAAACGAATAAATAATTCGATTTTCTTTATTCAGATATTTACATGAAATAATTAAGTATTGATATAATTTCACGTAATTGCAATTTAATATTAGTCAATAATTTAGATTTACATAAAAATTATAAGAGCGGGTACAAGACTAAATACAAGGAAGATTATTTCATTATTATTATTTTTATAAATCTAATAGTTTTTCGTCAGCAAATACAATAATATATAGGTGCTCATATCTCATGCAACAGAACTATATTTTTTTACATATATTTAAGCATATAGACAACATAATTACGTATAAATATTTGTGTACATATAATTAAATACGTTACTAAGACGCAAGCATCAGTTAAAGCAGTAACTGTGATTCGAGAAGCGCTTTAATGTAATACTATTGAATTAAATGGACATTATTTACTTATATATGTATAAGTGAATAATTTTATTTTATAGAATATTAAGTATATAATACATTCAAAACTATCACAAGTCAAGTACATAAATATTTAATCATATAAAGACTAACCATAAAAACTTATTTTGACAAACTTTGTTTTAAATAATCATGAAAGACAATTAAAAATTATTGATGTATATAAAAAATAATTAAATGCGTATAAATAAACAAAAATATACATTTAAATAATAATATTTAAATTTGCAAATAGAAATTTAATCATAAGTAAATAATATCCATTATGTGATATAGAACGAGTGACGATTATTTGTGAATAATTTTCATATAGAATGTGAGTCAACACATAGACATACAAATTGAACGAGTTTCATTGATTCAAAGTCGTAGCCAGGACGATGGTTCAGCTCGCCCCACGCGGGATGTTACAATAACCGAACATCATATACTAATATATAAAGCTAAAGAGTTTGTTTGTTTGATCCGACTAAACTCAGGAACTACTGGTTCAAATTTAAAAAAATATTTTCGTGTTGTATTACAGTCGTCATATCGACGAAGGCTTCTAGGCTGATTTTTAATCATTATATTTTTATTAATTACACGCAGGTGAAACCGCCGAGCACTGCTAGTATATAAATATATATTAATATATAACACAGGTACTTCTTATTTACTTCTCTTTCGTACAATTCCTTTAAACGCAATAAATCCTAGCTACGCAAGTCATTAAGTTTCCAATGCTTGGTGTTTGAGACTTCATTATTATTATTCAACTGCATGTCTACAATGTCTCCTTAATATTAAATATAACGATAGTATACAATTTCAAATTCTAATCACGTATATAAAATGCATTAAGTTAATTTATTTTTTTTATTATTAAAAATATCTGAAATTTAGCAAAATCTACGTCCTATATACGATAACGTCCTCGAGAACTTTTCGAAATACTTCAACAATACGGTACCTTTTTATACTTACACTAGTAACAATTTCGATTTTTTATATATTTTTTTCGAGTTATTAGGTTCATATTACGCCAATTATTAGTCCAACCGACTTTTGTAAGTGTAAAACGTGGTATATGCATTTAACACATTATTTTATTAAATACTTTTTATATCGATTCCATCTTTTGTTGTGTTCGAATCGTAAATTATTTTTCTTTAATTTGTATCTCGTTCCAAATCTGAAATAATTTTCAAAGTCTTATGAGACATTAATGAGGGGAATGTGTCATTGAAATTCTCGAATAATTTTTATTACCAATTGATATAATCCACATTATGATACGAATCAGTTCTTGTACGAATAAAAAAAAAAAATACAAAAAAAAATAATAATATAATCTTACGTCACTAATTAATACATCGTCGATAAATAAGACAGATCTTTGGATGCGTTCATCGTCAACGCGCGAGAATTGATTATAATTTTTAGCTTAAATTTAAAACGAAGCTTGAGAAAGCGTCACATTTGTTATATTAAAAAAAATATATAGAGAATATTATACATTGTAATCTAAAAAAAAAAATCTCATTTGTCTAAGCGATACTAAAGTAATCCTTAAATACAATACACGGTCGAACATTCGACGTCACAAAAAAATAAAAACAAACAAACAAAAAGACTAGATCATTAATAATTAATTACATTTCTACTTAAACACTAAAAAATTCACAATCGCGATGAGAAAAAAGAAATACATTTAACTAAATTATTACATTAAAAAAATGGTTACTATTACAAAAAAAAAAAAACACTAGACAGTTAAAATACTTTGTGTATTTAATTTATACAAAAAAGTAAACCTACGATTAGGTCTGTTAATGAAATAAGTAAAGTCATAAGTAATTATTAAGTTAATTATTATTATCGTTACGTAAATTGGTCATAATTACTTACCCCAAGTGTAGTCGAGTGCTGGATATAGCACTCAATAAAAAACATATTTTGGCAGTGTTCAAGTTATTATTTTCGACTCTAGCTCCCCTAGCTATCGCAAGATTGCCCTTGATAAAAAAACTCACATAATTTAAAATAGTTTTTTGGCAACCCTGACTTTCAAGACGATTGAAGAATTGGAGATTTGTTCATATATAACAATTTATCAAGTTTAAGTAAACGAAACAGACGGACAGACCTAATGTAAATATATATTATTAAGAATTAATTGCCACTTGTATAACCTAACGATAGAGGCGTCATTTTGAATTTAAACTAATATCTAAACATTAATCGGCGGTGCATCAATGGTAGAACTATAAACGACGACCTCGGAGTATTATATAGACTTATAAATTTTCAGAAGCGAAATAAATAGTTTTGGTTAAAACTTATACTCTAATCATATCATTTGACATGCCGCGGGTATGCAATTGCATAGATTACGTTTGTTTAAATAATTAAAATATTGTTATTAAAAATAATAAAAGCGCTTGCAAGTCAGCGAGCTTAGAAGTAAAACTTCTTTAAATCTTTCTTATAAGGCGAAAGCTTCAATATTTGAAGTAAGGCGCCTCTGTAAGCTTTCAAAGCGACCAAAGAAGTTTCACTTCTATACCTAAACAATCACGACATCATAAACGCCATTATATTATTCAAATCAAAGAGTATATATCCTAATCTCGATATGAAAAGTTGGTAATATTGAAACACAATTCATTGCCGTGTCTATCTTTCTTAACCCTATGGTCGAATTAATTGGAATTCCAAGAAGAACAATTTTGTTGCTTCAACGATACGAGGGATATTATATGTATAATTTATCCCGCGTGCACATACCGACAAACATTATCAATATCGGTACAATAAACTTGCGATATTGTTATTAATTGACCTACAAGCCACTTTGGGTTAATTGTTATTTAAAATACTAACTACTAAATATTATTATCTTATAATGGAAGGTATTTTTTTTTGTATTACATAATATACCATTACAGCCAAATGTTGTTTCAAACAGCCCCATCGAATGCAGTTATGCCATAATATATCCCAAATAAACTTACTTTTTTTTGTAAACAAGCAAACGATGAAAATTTTACAGCCGAACTTGAATTGATTTGAATAAAACATTTAGAACATTAAATGGCCCACAGTTGGGCAATATTTACTCTTAACGAAAAAAAATTGGAACTTATTCCAGCACTCTGTTCCAATGTAGTTGCAGATTTTTTTCTGACTCGCGCATTTTTAACGAAGTTATATATGTATATGAGTTTTGATATATTATAGCATAATTGAATCCAATTAATACCTTGGCTTGGTAAATATTTTTTTGAGGGTACATTTTTACCCCGAGATTCCTATATAATGTCATTATTATATTGTTATTGCAAACTTTTTACATACATATATATTTAGGAACCAAACTTTATATATAAAATGCGTTACAAATTTACACTTGTAAATATATAGATATATATATATATTTAAATATAAAATGTCCAATACAGGAAAGAGTGGTGAGAGCAAAAAACGCGTATTAATTTGAACTTAATTGATAATACGAATTATTTTTAATCTGTACTTCTTGGACCAAGGATGGCAATGTGTTCAACAAACTCGATACCAAATCATCGATATATTTACAGCAATAATGATGGCGAGCGAACGTCATCGATCAATGATTGATCGGTTAGTGTGAAAACACCCTTAGACTATTGAATAAGCAATTGCAGTCCAATGGTCCAAGTACAATACACGAGACCGATTATTGTTTATAAGAAACCGAATCAAAGTATTTAAAAAAATCTGATTAGTTTCGAATTATGAATTTAATAATAGAGCTAATGATATTTCCATCTCTTTTTTTCTTAATAAATTATTAACGTGCGAGAGAGATACTAGATTGAATACGCGTTCATTAATAAGATTACATTTTATATTTTTCTATTATTACTGGTGTTACGTAGTTAGTTTTTAAATGTTTCTATTTTAATTTAATTGTAACTATGGAAGAATTGTTCGTCGTTGTAATATATATATATAGTTTAGTAGAGCGTAAGGTCTATTTTACAATGACAAAATCATTGTAATCGGCTACATGTCTCAGCTAAGTTAAAGGTATTATACGTTATATACTATTGAAATAGCCTCTTCTTAGTCAAAATTGAGTAAATAAACAATATATTATATATGTATAATTATAGTATATAGGCGACGATAAATGGAAGTTACTATTGGATTATATGCTAGCGATCGTTACAAACATCCTTTATGTATTAGGTGTATACAGTGTACATATACGACTTATGTATTTCTAAACAAAGAATTTTCGAATAATGATTTACCACTGAACCCACATCAACGCACAAACACTACATACGAGTCCCCAACAACGCGCGCCATCTCTCGGCATCGCGGAGTCAACTCGACCCAACACTGTGAACGCGGAAATATGGTACTTTAAACGAGAAAATTAAGTACATAATTAAAAACCATTTTCAAGATAAAAATGTTATTAATAATAATAATTAATGTATGTCATTTCTCGTATCACACTCATTTGCACAATATCCAACATAATTTAATAAATAAATACATACTAGAAAATCAACATAATATAAAATTTTATACATAGATTAGACAATAGTGCCCGTGTTTAATCAAAAACGATTTAATACATTCGTTGAAAACAAGAACACGTTATCTAATACCAACAAACTCGTACAGCAAAGTACGTGCGTAGTTTGTGCGCAGACGTGGGTCGTGTCGGTTCGGTACGATTATTAAATTATTTACATTATTGTCTATTCATTATTATAAGTGTAAGAGATCTTTATAAGACATTTTAAGAACAATTCATTGTTTTATCTTTATTACAATTATTTTGATCGTTTAAAAAATTTTCACTTCAATACTTATTTATATATCCTTCACTTAGCTAAAACACCTAGCGGTTTATTTATAATATATATTCTTATGCACATATCACGGTGTATGGTAAACGTATTACTAACGTCCTTATATCGTTAACATAAGATCGTTTATCGCGTAACGCGTTCCTCATTCAACAGAAACAAGCGTAGAATCTGGACATATCGATTTTCCAATACGTGTCCAGCTGGCTTCTGAAAAAAATGTATCTTGATTAACACATTCTGACATCATATTGTAAGGTTAAATTGAAATGCGGACGGGCAAATGAGCCACCTCATCATAGGCCTCAACTGGTCATTGCGCCACCAACTTAGGGAACGAATGTCGCTTGTGTCTGTAGTTACACTGGCTGAGACAACCTTCAAATCGGTACAAAACAAACAATCAAAAGTATTGCTTTGGCGGTAGAATATCTCAAGAGTGGGTAGTACCTACCCAGACGAACTCGCACAAAGACATTCTATTTTTTTTTTTAATTTAATATTTCTGCTGTTGGACGGACCGTTAAAAAAGTGCGGAGTTGTCTTATAATATAATTGCTAACGCCGACGATGTTTTCGATAAATGCGAACTCACCATCAGGGCTCCGCGGGGTGCGGCGGGGAGCCTCCGCTACTGTCCTCGGACTGCGCTCCGTCGCCCATATCTGTCCCCATCTACGCACACACGTACATTTAGTCCAAACCTATTATAATATACCTCACTGAACACGATAACTATTATAATCATTAACCATTTGAATACACAAATTAAACAAAATGATGGTGTTCTCCTGATCGACTAAAACATATACGAATAGAGCACAAGTTTGTGCGCAAACACAGCCGTAATCGCTATTCCCTCACTCTCATAATCCGATGGGATAGTTACCCAATACGAACGGGAACGAAACAAAGAGTTCAGGAGCCGGACCAATGGCTTTCCGAGCCACGGGAATGTACATAATTTTCTTGTTATGTAATTTAATTCAAAATTTGAGCCTTATTGCCACTAGACAAAGAAGGCAATATTAAACAATATATTTAAAGTATGGAGCAGTACCTTGAGCACGTCGTGCAGCGAGCTCATGCTGCC
Source organism: Nymphalis c-album (assembly GCA_963151315.1). Classification (NCBI taxonomy): domain Eukaryota; kingdom Metazoa; phylum Arthropoda; class Insecta; order Lepidoptera; family Nymphalidae; genus Nymphalis; species Nymphalis c-album. The sequence continues at coordinate 2,160,965 of OY720612.1, forward strand.
GAGGCTGAGCGGCGTCAGGCAGCGCTCCAGCGCCGAGCCGCTGCCGCACGAGCCGCCGCCCAGCGACCTGCGCGGCGCCATCGGTATCAGTTAGCAAAATATTATTGAATGAAAGAAAGTTTCATTTTAATATGCACTGTTCAAGTCTGTTTGATTATTATTATCTATTAAATAATCGGTAATGAACATAGCTAGTGGTATTATAACAGCAGTGCGCAGTACGTACCGCTCCATGCGGTGCGGCGGCGAGGGCGGCGCCTCCTGCGGCGCGTCCCGCGAGCGCGCGCGCCACGAGCCTGCGGGCGACACACGCACACGATGCTTTAATGTTCCGACAAAGATACAACACTTCAGAACCCATTAAGGGAACATCGAAATAAAAACCCATACCGTTGTAAGATCCGGTGGGATGCGATATAGTCAGCGGCGACGTCCGCTTGCTGCTGTCTCGGCTGCCGTACATCTGCGAAAACGTTAAATCGACTTATTGAAATGTCTTTCAAACCAAATCACTCAGATCAAATTTTTAATCTGTCGATTAAAAATCTGTCGATTAAAGTTTGATATGTTGTAAAAACTCAAATTTTGAAAACGACATAGTCGTGTTGCTTTTCAGCAGTGCACGGTATACAGCACCATTTAAATCAATCCAAGTTGTAAAACCTGTTATGAGAACTTTTATTACGAGCATTAACCATTCGAACGCTTAAAGCCCAACATTTAACCACCCATATGATAAAAGACGAACCGGCACAAATTTTATAACAAACAAGTTGATATCAGGAAAGTAGTCGGTCCAAAGCTTACCTCGGTTTAAATCTAATGAGAGTATACGAATGGTGATAATACTAAGAAATAATATAACGAAAGCGTCGTTACCTGATGGTGGTCGTGGTGGTCGCGGTCGGCGGTCTCCAGCGTGGTGGGCAGGTCGAGCAGGCGCTGCGAGCGGATGCCGTCGCCCGGGCCCATGTGCGACACGTGCGCGAAGTTGGACGGCGCGGAGATCAGCCGCGAGCGCCGCTCCGACCTGCGGGGTGATAAAGATTCATTTTATATAATATTCTGTGATAGACATATAAAAATAAAATTGAACTCGACCAGAATTTACGAATGATCTCTTGCTTCTTCAGCAGAAAGTTTCCTATCGGAAAATCTTCTAAGACCTTAATATTTATTCTTTAACGCAAAATATTTTTTTTCTTTATTACATTAATGCAATAGGAACGTGGTATAATGCCAAATAAATAATGAAAATGGACTCACAATCTGTTATGCGCCTCTATCGCTTGGTGCGACTGCTCCCGCACCGAGAAACGACGCTTGTTCGTACCGTACGACGTCATCTCCAGATTTAGGGGACCGGCTATAAAAAAAAAGAAATATTTTAACCGTTCTCATTTAATAGGCAAAGCGAACGAAACCAATTTAAATAGACCTTTACAAATACTTTAGAATAACCAATCGTTACCACTAGTTAAAACGCTACTTTTTATAAATGTCAACAGCGGATTTGTGCACCACCAGCACCAGCCCGCCTCGTCCAGCGGTCACGTTATGTGCCGAGTGGTAGTAAGGCGGAGTACTCACGCGCTCGCAGCGGGCGCAGGTACACGAGGTAGGGCGCGGCGTCGGCCGAGAAGGGGAACGAGCCCGCACCGGCGCCGCCCACCAGCACCAGCCAGCCCGCCTCGTCCAGCGGACGCGCGTTGGCTGAGGGACAATATTACAGATATAACTGCAATGTTCGATGAGTCGGTGACCCGATATACCGAAGACAATTTTACAACAGTGTAAAAATTGCCATGTCACTTCATCCAGCCTATCACCGGGAATGTCTTGTCCAAAAAACCCAATAACTTTCATTGGCTAGACTCAGGAGCTTCAGCCTTATTAACTAACCAGTTAAGAATATTTTTTAAGAATATTTTACCAAATATCATAAATTTAAGTCTCTCGTCTGTATGTATCTATCGGTCTGTGTGACTGGAACGATTTTTCATACAGGTTTGGTTGATGGATGTGTATACACTTACAACTTTTATAGTCTTATAATAAAGCACAAAAATAAAAGTCACTAATGAGTTCTCACACACTATATTGACTACACAAAACAGTAGAAGGGACAGATAGGAATTACAACAGTCAATCACAAGAGACACGACAAGTTATTAGAAATCACATTAACACAAAGAATATTAGGAGCAAAAAAAAAACAATTATTCAAGAACTATCGCAATAATCACAAGCTGAGGGCAACGCTAAAAAATCGTCACTGCGAGTTGCAGCGGCCGGTGAACGGCGCGTAGGTACGAACCGTCCGAGCCGGCCGAGTATCCGTTAACAACGCCGTTCACTCGGGTTTGCGTTGCAATTAATATTTATTATTTTTTTATTTATTTTTTATTTTATTATTGTATTTATATTATTTATTTTCTTATGCTGTTAGATTATTGTAAGTATATGTGTTAATTATTAATAATAAAAATTGTTTGTGAGTATTCCTACATCACTCCCCCCCAGAGACCGTCCTACGGGCGATAAAAATCAGGAAACCTAACAGTACGGCCCGAACGCGTTCTTCTGGCGTCATTCTGAGTAGGGGTATTATTACCCACAGAACCAGGATGAGGAAGGGAATTGTGTTTGGGGTTTGGGGTAGGATTGGGAATAGAGGTGAGGACGGGAGATGGGTCGAATAGTATATAGGCCGGCTTAAGGCGGTCTATGGATGCTCTAACGCTTTTCCCTTTGACCTGTATCGTAAAAGTCTTTTCACCTCGCTCTATGACTTCATAAGGACCGGTATAGGGTGGCTGTAAAGCACCACGTAATGCGTCGTCCCTTAAAAAGACGTGACTAGACGTGGTCAAGTCTTTGTGGACAAAAATCTTGTCTTTACTGTGACGTGCTGCTGGTGCTGGTTGGAGTTTTGCCGCGAATTGGCGCAGGCGAGAGGTGAAGTCTGATATGTCAGTAGCCTGGGAAACAGTTGTTTGGAAAAACTCCCCAGGTAGACGCAGTGGCTCGCCATACACCAATTCGGCGGATGATGACTGAAGGTCATCCTTAAATGAACTCCTTATCCCTAGCAGCACCAAAGGTAGCGTGTCAACCCAATTGCAATCCGCGTGGCACATTATTGCTGCTTTTAGCTGGCGGTGGAAACGTTCCACTAGCCCGTTACAGGCTGGGTGGTACGCGGTTGTCCTGCGATGTTTAAATCCGATCATTTTTCCCAAGTAATGGAAAAGTGACGATTCAAACTGTCGACCGCGGTCAGTGACGATATCGGTAGGACATCCAAATCTGGATATCCACGATATTAACGCCTTCCCAACCGTTTCAGCAGTCATGTCCACTATGGGTGTCACTTCGGGCCAGCGAGTGAAACGATCCACCGCTGTGAAGCAATAACGATAGCCCTGTGATATAGGCAGGGGGCCAATTATGTCCACGTGGATAAAGGCAAATCGTGCGCGGGGGAGATCGAACGTGCCCAGAGGTGCTGACACGTGGCGATGAACCTTGGCGCGTTGACATGCCAAACATTGACGAGACCACTCGCGACAGTCTTTGCGCACACCGGGCCAAACGAAACGCTCGGCAACAAGTTTAGCCGATGCGTTAGCGCCCGGGTGACTGAGGCTATGAAGACTGTCAAAAACCTGTCTCCTCAAGGATCTTGTCACAAAGGGTCTAGGAGAAGGAGTGCTGACGTCACAATAAAGTTCTGTACGAGAGTTAGGAATTTTCAACTTTCTTAGGCGGAGAGAAGATTCATCTCCCAGAAGTTGAGTCAACTCCATGTCAGATGCTTGAGAAGCTGCCAGCACGTCCAAGTCAATTGGCATCTGCAGTTCATCGACACGCGACAGTGGATCGGCAACGACATTGTCTTTGCCTGCAATATGTCTGATGTCGGTCGTAAACTGCGAGATGTAATCGAGGTGACGATACTGCCTGGGCGAACAGTTAGCTTTCCTTTCGCTGAAAGCAAAACTGAGCGGCTTGTGGTCAGTAAACACCACGAAATGTCTGGCCTCGAGCATATGGCGAAAGTATTTTATACTTTCGTATATAGCCAAAAGCTCGCGGTCATATGGTGAGTACTTCTGTTGGGAGGGACTCAACTTCCGCGAGAAGAATGCCAGAGGCTCCCAGCAGTTATTTTTATGCTGCTGCAATACTGCGCCCATTGCCAGGTCGGATGCATCTGTAACAAGAGCGAGATCGGCCTGACAATCCGGGTGAGCTAGTAATGCAGCGTTTGCAAGGCTCTCTTTGCATTTATTAAATGCTTGAAGTGCATCCCCCGAAATATCAACTGGCTGCGATGCCTTGCCGTTGCCAACCAGCAGTGCGTTTAAAGGGGCTTGAATCGCAGCAGATTGGGGAAGGAATCGCCTGTAAAAGTTGACCATTCCTAAAAACCGTCTAAGTTGTCTGACCGTCTTAGGTATAGGGAATTCAGCGATGGCCTGGACCTTGGATTCCAAAGGCTTGGTTCCGGATGCGGAGATTCGGTAACCCAAAAATGTAACCTGTGAGGCACCGAAGACGCACTTAGATGTATTGACGAGGACATTGTATTCCTTCATGCGACTGAAGAGTTGATTGAGGTGAGCTTCGTGTTCAGCTTCGTTTTTAGAGAAGACGAGAAAGTCATCCAAATAACAGAAGCAGAAATCAAGACCTCTAGTCATCTCGTCAACAAACCTTTGGAATGTTTGGCCAGCGTTTCTAAGACCAAAAGTCATGAACGGAAATTCATACAGGCCAAAGGGAGTAGTGATGGCGGTTTTGGGGATATCATCCTTAAAGACGGGAATCTGATTATAGGCCTTCATCAGATCGATCGTTGAGAAAACGGTACAACCAGCAATGGCGTGGGCGAAGTCATGGATATGCCTAATAGGATAACGGTCTGGGATAGTCCGCGAATTAAGCATCCGGTAATCGCCACATGGCCGCCAGCTGTTATCTTTCTTAGGGGCAAGGTGTAACGGAGAAGACCAGGAACTTTCAGAAGGACGCGCAGTGCCGTTGCTAAGCATCAGCTCAAATTCTTGGCGAGCGATTTTCAATTTATCCGGTGCCAGTCTGCGGGGGGTACATGAGATAGGAGGACCAGGTGTGGTCCTTATATGATGTACCGTGTTGTGCGTTGGAGACGCTGGCGTACCTGCGGGACGTGTGATTTCCGGGTACTTACTAAGAATAGCGTGATAGCGCGTGTCACCTGTTACAATTTTTATAGAACAAATATTAGAATTTGCAATAGACGCTATTGAAGACAAAGTTGTGGTATTGTCTAGTAGGCGTTGATTCCGACAATCTACAATTAAATTATAAAAGCTAAGAAAATCAACGCCTATTATTGGCTTAGTAACATTAGCCACAATGAATCGCCAAGGGAAATTGCGTCGTAAGCCTAGATTTAAATTAAGTTCTATAAAACCGTATGTGTCGATGGTTGACCCGTTGGCTGCGGTGAGCTCGAAGTTCGTCTTGGCTCGACGTTCCCGAAGTGCAGAACGAGGGTAGACACACAGGTCGCTGCCAGTGTCCACCAGGAACTGGCTGTTCGTGCTGCGATCGGTGATGAAGAGGCGACCTGTTGAGGCTGGGCAATCGTCTGTCGCCATCAGCGACCGCCCGTGGAGTTTTCCGGCTTATTGAAGTCACACGGCTTGACGCATTGGTAGGCTCGGGATCCGAATTTTGCGTGGTACCAACATAATGGGAATTTCCTATGGCTGGAACTCGATCTGGATCGGTGTCGTGAGGGTTTACGACGCTGGCTTGGTCGAGATCGATCACGAGGACGATGAGAGGCGCGAGTGTGTTCCTCGAGCCGTATAGCTAGTTGCTCCACCATTTGTTTTAGCTCCGCGATCTCAGTGCTTCCACCATTGCTCACAGAAGCGGCAGCAACGTTGTGGGATGGGGCTGTGATCTCCTGGATCCGGTCTGCCAGGTCAGATAATTGTTCCAGTGAATGCGTAGGCTGTGATGCTAACACTGTCTGTATATTGTTCGGCAGACGGTTACACCATATGGTTCGGATGAAGTCTTCCGGAACCGAAGGGCCTGCCAGGTCCTGCAGATGCCGTAGGAACTGCGAGGGCTTCCTATCCCCGAGCTCCTCGTACGTCAACAACTGTTTGACTTTGATTTCGTGAGACGCGGACAGTCGTCGGATCAGTTCTTTTTTAATTTTCGAATATCTATTACTAATTGGAGGATTTAGGATTATATCCTTTACGCTTTTTGCGTGTTGCATGTCCAAGTTAGTAATGACATGGTTGAACATCACTTTATCGTCTGTTATATCAAAATGTTCGAACTGACCTTCTAATAACGCGAACCAAATTTCGGGATCCTCCGGTGAGAATGGGGGTACTTTCAGGTTGTACTTCCCTGGTCTGGACGATGAGTCTGTTGGAACGCGTACTTTCCTCGCGCGTCGGGTAGTAACGTGTACGCCACCATCTTTAGAGCCGGCGGTTTTAATGGAATCGCTACTGCTATCACTCATTTTAAAAATTATAACTCCTATGTCCGTGTTCGTTTAGGGGTCACCAGTTTGGTTGATGGATGTGTATACACTTACAACTTTTATAGTCTTATAATAAAGCACAAAAATAAAAGTCACTAATGAGTTCTCACACACTATATTGACTACACAAAACAGTAGAAGGGACAGATAGGAATTACAACAGTCAATCACAAGAGACACGACAAGTTATTAGAAATCACATTAACACAAAGAATATTAGGAGCAAAAAAAAAACAATTATTCAAGAACTATCGCAATAATCACAAGCTGAGGGCAACGCTAAAAAATCGTCACTGCGAGTTGCAGCGGCCGGTGAACGGCGCGTAGGTACGAACCGTCCGAGCCGGCCGAGTATCCGTTAACAACGCCGTTCACTCGGGTTTGCGTTGCAATTAATATTTATTATTTTTTTATTTATTTTTTATTTTATTATTGTATTTATATTATTTATTTTCTTATGCTGTTAGATTATTGTAAGTATATGTGTTAATTATTAATAATAAAAATTGTTTGTGAGTATTCCTACACAGGTTTTTGTATGATAACTCCAAAATATATTAACAAAAATTGTTTAAAATGAGGTCTAGTATGAGACATATCATTCGGAGGTATAAGCAAGTAAATAAATACTCACGTAAATTAATAGTCTGCACCCACTCCCCGGAGTCGATCTCGTAGATGTCGATGTGTGATGTTGTGAATATAAGTAGATGCGTGTCGTTGATGGCTGAAATGAGGAATTGTAATATATTTTATTTTAGTTGTTGAGTATTATGTACGACAGGATGATGAACTAGGGTAGTGACCACCCCTCACCGTGGTAGACGGGGTGCGCCGTGTACATGAGCTCGGTGTCGCGCGCGCGCAGGCCGGCGCGGTCCACGTAGAGCGCCAGCGCGCCGAACACGAGCAGCCAGTCGGCGCCGGCGGGCCGCGCCACGAGCGGCCGGGCGCCCGAGTGCGCCAGGAACACGCCCACCTGGTTGTCGGGGTGCACGAGCGCGGCGGGCGGCGGCGCGGGGTGGTCGTGCGCGCGCAGCACGTGCGCCACCAGCCCGCCGCGGTAGCCCAGCACCAGGCGCCCGCGCAGCAGCTGCACGCTCAGCACGGGCGCCGTGGGCCGCAGCTCGGCCACGCGCTGCCGCCGCGCCGCCGTGCGCGTGATCTCGTACACCAGCACGGCCCACGAGTTCTGAGGGCCGCGACCGTTACTATTAGTATATTTTCTTTAACGAAGTGGAAATTATTATAAATTACCAGGGCTCTCGAGGAAAAGGGATATGTGTGATTCTTATCCATCTACTGCGATGACCTCCTTCGACACAAGTCGCTATGACAGAGTTGTGACGTTGCGGGATGGTGTTGACGAAACGCATCCGCAGCAAAGTAATCGGGTATGCGCACTGACCTGACGTTTGCACACGACGGCGAATCCGTACGACGAGGAGTTGAGCTCGCCGACGGCGACGTCCACGGCGCCCTTCGCCTCGGCCAGCTTCACGCTCTCCGCCTCGGGACACTCCAGGGCTCTGATGGGCACGAGGCGCACGTTCCGCCCGCGGCCGGCGATGACCACTGCAACGAGCACACGATGTAGCGAGTGCGGGGGCGGGTACTGGGGGCGGGGGCCGGACGGGTGGCGGCGCGTACCGAGCAGCTGCTCGTGCGGCACGTAGCGCAGGCGGTGCACGGGCGCGATGGCGCGGCGCGGCACGAGCTCGGCGCGCTCGAGGTCGAGCAGCGCGAGGCCGAAGTCCCCGCCCACGCACACGCGCGCGCCCTCCAGCACGCACGCGCACGTGGCGCCGCGCACGGCCGCGCCCGCGCCGCTCGCCTCCGCCACGCACGCCGCGCTGTACACCTGCGGACGGCGACGCGACTCTTGTAACACAACAACTGATCGAGTGAACGACTGAATTGAAACTGATAGCTTTATCGTGACAGATGACAAATAACGAGGCGGCTGATAGTAATGAAATAAAAAATAAAAAAAACAATCAGACACATACACAGCGGTACTCACATATTTGTCAGGTAAATTGTTCCTCTTCAGTATCCTATGTAACTCGCTGAGCGCGACCACCCATTTCGTCTTCTCGGATTCTGACTCCGCCAACATCAGCGTGTGAAACCTCTTCCCGCCTTCGAGTTGTGATGTTGATATCTATGACCAAATAATATAATCGTTTAAAATTAATATAAACAACAATTTTTTAACACGACAAGCAAATTGAAACCATATATTTACCTAATTATACAGTAACACAATATACTGTAACAAAAACCTGTCCGATCCGTGAAGTGGTTATTAGTCGGTTCTATTTATGTAATATTTTTTAAAATACTAATCAAAAAATTACCCCGAATAAAATTTATATTTAATTAAATGACGCAAATCACATGTCAACAGAGGCGTGACGCGGCCCCACCCTGCCGCGACATGCCTTTCAGCATGAACTAGTGTTGCAAAACAATCGATAATATCACTATCGATAGTTTACCTCGAAAACTATTAAGGATATCGATAGTACTTTCGAAAGTATTATCTATTGCAAACACTGTCGATGCTGTCGACAGTAACGATAGTACAGACTTATAAATATAAAATTACTGTAAGTTAGCCTGAAAAACTTAATTAATAAAGAATAAATAAATAAATTACGCGTCCAATTGGCTCAAACCGCTTACTGAGTGTAAGCCAGGTGATTTGTGGCTTTCTTATTTTAGTCGGAAGACAATATCGCGCACTGGTCGCGGATCCGTTATTTTTATGTGATTTATTACAGAATTATTAGAAGCACTTAGTTAACATTTAACTCTGCAATGGATATACAAATAAATAAAACCGCTCACCCTAAATATGCACGGTATGTCGCGCTTGCTCGCATGTATGACGTCAGACTCCTTCACTGACGTCACACTGAACTCGGGGTCCCGCATGTCTAACACCTGACTGACGCACACCGACGGTAACGCGTTTCTGGAAATTCATTATGTACCACGTTAATGATGTTTAATTAATGACAACCGATCACTGCGGGTTCAAACCCGGGCAAGCAGCGCTGAATTTACATTTCAATTTGTGTTTGGCGGTGAAGGAAAATCAGAAAACCTGCACGTGTCGGATGAAAATCTGCCACGTGTGTATCTACTAAGCATAGAACTCTAGTCGGTGGTAGAGCTTTGTGCAAGCTCGTCTGGGTAGGTACCATCCACTCATCAGATATTCTAAGGTGGAACATTTGATGGCTAGGTGGTCTATCCACACAAACGGGCTTTCACAAAGCCCTACCACCACGTAGAATTTATGTTTATCCTTCTCGCGCATACACCTTAAAAAAAATCGAAAAGTACAAAGAAATTTAGACTATTTTTAGTATGCAAAATACTATATGGAAAGCTGAAAGTAATTTAACTAAAAACTTACCTATCTTGAGATATATCGTATAGGAACAATTTGAAGTCGCAAACAACGACGAACTGACGCATCCAACCCTTCTTCACGCCACCCGGCTTCGGAACCTATTATGAAAAACACATTATTTTTACTTTTATTTTTGTACCTATGTTAGTATGTACATACTTAAGTAGTTCAGATTAAGGAACTTATATAGTTTGTTTCCCTAAAAAAAAAATATCTTCATTTACATATTTATATGAAATACAAATCAAATGTCAATATCCCCTAGAGAAGGAAGGGGTGCAAGAAATACCTTCACTATTCACAAACTTCACTATGGATGTGAGGTTCGGTAATATTCCTTTTAAGAATATCATCTATGAGGATATTCATTCGAATGTCCAGGAATGAGCCTCGTGCCGGCGTGCACAGTGGCGAGGTGCGGGTACCTTGACGTATCCCTCGTAGGCGGTGCCCTGTCCGCGCGCGGGGTCGATGCCGAGCGGGCGGCGCGAGCGCTCGGGCGGCAGCGGGCAGCGCGGCGCCACGCGCCCGCAGCAGCGCGTGTGCACGGCCAGCCCGCACGTCTCGCACACCACGCCCTGGCGCGTCAGGCCGATCTGACCGGACAAGGGACACATATAGCTAGCTAAGAGACGATCGAACAGTCGGCTGGACCCGATGAAGTAAACAATGTTTTATACTAAAACGTATTATATTCAAATATATATATATTCATATAAAATTGAATTACAATGCTGACCGATTTGAACTTAAAAACAACGATTTAATTCGTATCGGTCTCTAAATTTCAATATTTATATGAATTAACTATAAAAAAACACACATTTAAAGGCATTAAACTACTGCGACACTCCGAAATAGTCTTGAATTTCTCCGGAATAAATAATTATTATTGTTTTTTTTTTTTTTTAAATAATAGTTAAGACTTCTAAAAAACATAATTACAAACGTCTAAAATACTATAGAATGCGAAGCGTTGGGCGCTCGCGTCTGCTATAAACCGATCACTCACCATTAGCGACGTACAGTGGTTGCACTTCGTGGGACTGCTGAAAGTCCTCACTAGGAACTGGTGAACCTTCTGCTTGCCAGGCACCGACGGTCCGAGCGTCGGATCTTGTAATGAGTACTGTAAAAATCTCATTCAAATCAATACATTAAATCAATACATTTTAACCCGTAAAAATATTTTTAAATCACACATTCTATAATCACAGAATTACTTAAATCAACATTTGGTAATATGCGTAATGTTTTCATGAAAAAATATGCAACTTGACGATTCAAGAAGCAGATTTTCACCCGCATGTGTACCCACAACCCACATCAGAACAGCGTGGTGTAGAGTGAGCTCAAAACCTTCTGCTCAGAAAGGAAAGGGGGCCGTCACAGCCTTCAGCCTTAGCTAGGATGATATAGGACAGTGCTCACCGTGGACATCTCGCTGGGCGAGCTCTTGCAGGAGATGGGGGACGCGGCGCGCTGCTCCATCTCGTCCTGCGACTCGGCCGAGCCGCTCATCGCCGTCGACTGCTGGGAGCCGTACATCAACTGCCATTTGCGAATTATATACTTATATATTATTTATTTACTTTTTATACGATTCTAAAAATAGTAAATAAATAAATTATAGATCGATCAAAACACAACAGGAGATAATATTTATATAAAGTAAACAACAAATATACGATATTTATAACAAACACGGAGACTGTTAAATTGTTAATAATAATGAACATGTTATATTCTAATGATTATGTTATTATTAGTGATATGAAATAATTAGTACGAAAAAAAAAAACAAATTTGATGTAACATCATCAAACAAATAACATAAATATTAGATTTCAAAAATTAGTAATAATTACACGAACCCACTAAATAAAACGAATAACGTTCACATTAAATTAATATCAAATGGTAACACTTAGACAAACACTAGCACAGATAAAGCTATTCTATAACATTAAAAATAATAAGAAAAAAAAGGAACAAATAAAATAATAAAATGCTATACCTTTGCATTGCAATAATACTGGGCATTTCTGTAACGGTATTGCGGCGACATCTGTACGTGAATAAGCGATAATAATGAAACGAAAAATTAGCAAAACAAAATGTAATACTATTGATTAGAAACAAAAAAAAAACAAAGCTTGATGTTAAAGCGAATATATTGGATATTTTACTGAACTATTAAGTTCTATATTTGAAATTTAATAAAACATAATATTATGTAGAACTGATTATCTGTGATTAAGTATATCTGTCACAGAGTATATATCATAAATTAAAAAAGTGAAGTAAATAAAATAATTAAATAAAAACTAATCACAATTTTCAATGTAAAGTTCAGTTAAATATCACTATTCCAATCGAAGCAGTAAAGATAAACAAAGCTCAGGTTTACATACTCAGTTATATTTTCTAATAGCTATATATTATGTATTTTATACTGCTCTTCTATACATATATAATATATAAAGCTAAAGAGTTTGTTTGTTCGATCAGGCTAATCTCAGGAACTATTTTAAAATTCGAATTTGAATGTTGATTCGAAACAGAATAGCCGCGGGGCACAGCTAGTAATTATAACATCGTTATGTTTAATACTAGTTGTGTTATATACATATACACAACAACATGGTGGTAGGGCTTTGTGCAAGCTCGTCTGGGTAGGTACCATCCACTCATCAGATATTCTGCCGCAAAACAGCAGTACTTTGTATTGCTGTGTTCCCGTTTGAAGGGTGAGTGAGCCAGTGTAATTACAGGCACAAGGGACATAACATCTTAGTTCCCAAGGTTGGTGGCGCATTGGCGATGTAAGCGATGGTTAACATTTCTTACAATGCCATTGTCTATGGGCGTTGGTGACCACTTACCATCAGGTGGCCCATATGCTCGTCCGCCTTCCTATACAATAAAAAAAATGTATCAATTTTTAATACTACTTCCAAAGGTCCGATATAGCAACTCCGATATTCAAGACGCCATTTTGTCGCGTTACCATAGTGAATATCATAGATAATAATTCAAGATCTCGACCGACCAATGACATCGCGACAATTGAATGTCAAAGCTGTTTGTTTACCTTCACTGCTTGTACTTGGAATACGACTATACGATTGCAAATCGTATTGAACATTTAACAAAAAAAATATATTATAAAGTTATTTATAATGTGCCAATAACCAAAATGTTAGTTAACAGTTACAGGTGAATGTTACCTTACAGGTGATTGTTACCTTACAGGTGAATGTTACCTTACAGGTGACGGTTACAATTTGCGATATAATTAGCTACGTTAAGGTCAATAGTTAACTTACAGTGTGTAAACACCTTTATAATAAACTGTATGTATAATAAACTTATGGTAAACTTACTCAACTTCACAACTATCCTTGATGAAAAAAAAAAATCACAAGACTAAAATAAGTGCAACGAAAAACATACCTTCTGCTCGTTGTTCATAGAGGCTACATTATCATAGTGCCTCTCCGTCGGCGCTTCCTTCAAAAATTGCTCCAAGTAGCTCATCTGTGACGGCGGACGGTCGAGGACTGAAAATACGAATAATATCAATTAGGAAAAGACAAAAGAAAAAAAAACCAAAATTAAACAAAACTTGAGGATAAGAAAAAAAAACACATAAACCAATCCCAACCGAAACCACGATCACAAAACGTTACTAAAAACTATTTCATTATATTAATATTAAAATAGCGATTAAAATATGTATAGTCGGGTGTTTTACGCCGTTTTATAAATTAATTATTATTATAATATATAGATATATATGTATAACATGATAATAGTTTAAACTAATCTTCGCACCCAACTTTACGTACATTTTAGTGAACAAAATAGGGACTAAGACATGCACAGGACGGCTGTACAAACTAAACCCTTAGCCCACACTCCAACACTCACACAAAAAACAACATTTATGCCCTTATAGATTATGATTAATAATTTAAACGAGATAATTTAAAAAAAGAACATGTTCTTATATTATTGTAAACTCAAACCGGCTTACAACAAACATCGTTTAACGGCTGTTTAGTACAGTAATCTCTCTCTTTCTGTCATCATTGATTTGCAATTCGAAAGAAGAAAACAATAACTAATCACCCGATAAGCGACAATTACATGTAAAGCCGTATAGATATACAAATCGTAGTTGTATGTGTGTGTGTGAATGTTGCGAACACGTCTCAGAATGTTTACAAAACTAGGGTTTACAATAAAAAAAAAACAGATTAGTACCTATGTGCGTATACAAACAAGTGTTAAAGAAAACCAGATCGCTTAGCGCGTTATATGCTGGGGTATGAACGGACATAACATATTATTATTAATTTTATAATCAAAGTCTCAATCAAAATCAAATTTATGATTTCAATAATTAATATAAATTTGGACAAAACGACGACAAACTTTTGTTTGACAAAACGACGACAAACTTTTGTTTTATATTTAGGGTTCCGTACCATAAATTGTAACCTTTTGTTTGTAAGTTTATCATCTGTCAAGTTTTTCTTAAAATCCCCTTTGAGCTGTCAAATTAAGATTACAGATACAAAATTAAATTGTAACCAACAACGTTTGGTATGTGTACTTTGAAACAAATGGGATATGAAATCCCTGTTCAATAGAGAGCGACAGGAGAAGATATTGGATCCCTAGCCCTATGGAAGATTGTCACACCAGACACCCCCCCCCCCCCCTCTCTCAGAAACTTTTAATATTAAGTTTTATCGAGTAATCGTATAGCAAAAAACGATTCACAATTTATAAGATTATATATACAAAGTAAATTTTCATTTCTATTTTTATCACCCTAAAAGATGCTTAAAGCCCTCATACAATTCGATATTATATATCGGAATACGGAACCCTATAATTAATTTAATTTATATAACTCGACCGTATTATCTGTCACATCCATGCCACTGCGAGAAGCTCAAGCAAAAGCGAAGCGATTTACAATGAAAGTAAGATAACGTTTTCGATAATATTGAATTTTGTCGAATCGATGACATCACTGTTTCGGAGTCAAGCTTACATTTAAAAACTTTTTTTTTTAATTCACATCCGACTAACATAACTAAGATACATATGCGAACAGCAAATGTAAAAAAAAAAAATTATACAATCATAGAAAAAAAAATTTTAATCATCTAGCTTACATATAAGAATTTCAATTATTATATATTTATATATTAATGACCCACAAAACAGTGATAGCGCATTTAAAAACCTCGTATAAAATTTCCCTTGACACTTGCTCGTACTTACAATGAAACGAATAAAAGACTAGTTATTAACTAAAAAAAAACGCAGCACAAAGACAGGAAATCCATGGAAACCTTTTGATTGTGAGCAATATCTGTTGGTGAATATAAAAATAAATTATATATATCTATTTCAAATAATAATTAAATATATGGCAGAACACTATAATATTTAAAAAAAAAGTATATTAAGTTTATTTATTTAATTCAAACATTGTATAATACAATTTAATCGATAAAGATTTATTTATACAGCATGTTCAATTATTTATTTTAACATCACCAACAGATATAATAAACAAGATAAAGGACATACACAGTCACATACGATCTACTTCTAATAGGACGTATATATTATGAACAAAATGATTTTTATTAAACTTAAGAAAAAATTTGCACGAACCGTTCTCTTCTTTACCGCTCCAGTAGCTCGACGATTTAGCCGAGCCTTGCCTCGCTGCTTGCGCATAACTTACAATTTTAATCGCTTTGTCATAGACAAACTATACAAAGACAACTATTTAAAATCACTCATTTATATGAGAATTTGGATTAAGAAAAAACTTTATAAAAAAAACAAAATAAATAACAAGAGAATACAACAAAAGTTTAATATAAAATTATGTACATTTACATCAAACTGTACACATGTTTGTCACATATACATAACGTCCGACCTTATCTATCTATTAACAAAATCAAAACTCAAATTAAAAAAAAAGAAACAAAACGTCACATGTCAAATTTTATTGATAAGCAATTTTGATTCTTATATATTTCAAAAACAACTACTGTTTTTATCAACAACGTATGTTAATAGAGTTCAATTTAATTTAAATCCATTGAGTTTCGATATCGTTATTAAGAGAAATATTTCAAAGGCACAACAACGTAAATGCAGGGTAAATGTATCGCGTAATTTATAACATAAGACGTTCTTAAATTATGCAACGATAGTAACATTTTCTAACACAGAGACATTTAAACAAACTTATATACATGTAATGTATATATATATAACAAGTAAACAACTTTGACCTTGAATTTAAATGACGTCACTGTTTTTAATGTTTGTCTACATTCAATACTCTTTCCATTGGAATAAAATCTATGTAATAATGTAGTAAATAAGTTGTGACTCGTACTAATAAAGTTACATAAATAGCGGCCAATCTCATGCTATCTCGCTCGCACACTATTCGTATCTCTGCCAGAGAAAAATAGATATGTCACACTGTTTGTTTAATTGATTGGTTATTAAAACAAATTACTCAGTAATCGTTCATTATTCATTTCATTTCAATAATGAGCCTAATCTTGTAGTAATAATAATGAAATATCCGCTATTTTTGCTGACCGTACATACCATGAGTACTTTTTTCTTTATCGGCATGCGTTGTATAAATAACGAAAGAACATTTATAATAAAGAAAATCTATTAAAATATAAATTAATTACATCATAATAAACATTGTATTATGATGTTTAATCAAATTTAAAAGAATGGAAAGAATTAAAATTCAAAATAGAAATCACTTCATATCTCAATGATAGCTACTTACTTAAAAATGATACTAAAATTGTGGACAACCTTAATTTTCTGTACAATAACATGTACCCAAATTATCATTAATTTAATAAATTTCTTCAAGACTACCCGGATTTGTGCAAGCTCGTCTGGTTAGCCACCACCCACTTATCGGATATTCTACCGCAAAACATCTTAGTTCTCAAGTTTGGTGGCGCATTGTATGTAAGGGATGGTTAAACATCTTTACAATGCCAATGTCTATGGGCGTTGGTGACCACTTACCATCAGGTAGCCCGTATGCTGATCAGCGTTCATATTATTAAAAAAAAAATTCACAATGTATTTTGTCATTTAAATCTTACGTCTCGTTTGTTAGAAAATGTACTATTGGTAGCTGTATATATAATAATAAATAAGTAAAATGCACTGAGATTCTATAAATGATAAAACTGACTATAAACTTAATGTAACAAAAAGAAAAACTTAAAACTAAAATAAATCTGCATTCTGCTGTCACTTTCATATTATATTTTGGTGAAAATACTTTCAACCGGTTCCCTATTTAAAGGTTTTTTTTTTTATTTATATTTTGCCTAGATGCTGTTACTATGCTCAAAATCCTTTCAAACTATGGATTGCCAATGTTACAATACATGGAAATAATATAAACAAAATAATTAAGAATACTTCACGCCTAGCAATGTGAAAATGTATCCAACTTTTGACTGAAGGCTTTGGCTTTGGCTGACTGAAGAACAAAACAATTCTTAAATATGATAAAAAAGAAAACGGTACTACTTCACTATTTTTTATATATAAAATAATTAAGAAATGCTTTCGGATCATGACTGATCCGATATACAGAGTATAACAAAAACCTTGTCCGACCCGTTAAGACCACTTCATTATATATTTATTAGGTATCGTGAGTCGGTTCTATTTATGTAAACATTTTTAAAATATTATATATACCTTATATACATTATTCATTACTACTTTCAAGTAAATAATGAACAATATTATTTTATTATTCCTAATCTTAATCTTCTTTTGTTGTTTACTTTACAGGCTAAACAAAAATAACTTTTATCCAGATACATAAATAGACTTAAACCTTAAATATAGGAACCGGCTTATTTAAAACATATTTAATAATTATAAACTAATAATAAATGTAGTATATATGAATTCGAGTTTTGACTAGTTCGTGTGGCGGAGGCGTAATATAATAATTATTTTATCAATATCTTTGGTAATTTGGTTTAGGACTAGACTAATATAATCGAAGACTAGATGTTATTGACACCGTTTGGCGGGAAAAAATACTTGAAAAGAAATCTATATTGCTTACATATTTACATGTAAATTTGATTTCACAAGGCCTAATAAAAACAAAATATGATCTCTCATATAGTCATTATATGAATAAAATTGAATATACACAAATGTATAAAATAAAAATTAAATAATAACATGTTACTGGCCAGTATAATTATATCATTAATTGTCAGCCATACATTTGATGGTATACGAGTATGGCAACACCCCATATGCATGACGTCACGCCTAAAACCAGCGGTATGTACGGCCTCAACCACGTTCGAACTGTCATAATAAGTAACAGCATCAAGCGAATATACGAATTAAAGTAATTAAAATAAATAGCAACGCGTCCAACGCGATGTTTAAAAAATGCCACAGGTAATACACATGTTTAATTAAATGCAAAAATGGCCCCATAGATATAATAGTTAATTTTAAAATTTTCGTAACAAAAACGACACAGCTCACGACGAATCGATTCGAATCACAGTTCCAATTTCAAAAATTTCACAGACAACAAAACATCACACAGTTTAAAGTCCATACGAGGCATAGATTAAAATTATTTTCGTTTTTTTCGTCGCGGACGACGTTGGACTTTGTGGATGGATCCAACATTTCCATTTTGACATTTGGTTGGTTGGTTTCCGTGACGTCACGGTTATACATTTCACGTATGTGTGTATTGGATGGGATTGTGCGGTAACATGTAACGAAAACAAAAAGAAATGGTGCACTAAATAAACGTATTATAATCTATCTATACATGTGCTCGGATAATACATACATAGTTTTAACACATTTATTGTTATACCAAATCAACTTGGAAGATAATTATCTGAAATATGTATATAGTTGTATGTGTTTGAAGTTATAATGGGGGGTTTGCGAAAGGAAAATGTGTAATTTTAAATACTTATATAATTTACTATTTTTGGAGGAAAATTTAGAAAAATATTATTATATTTAATTCAATAGATATATAAACATTATATATAATTATTTTTAGTATAAAAATTTGAAATAAACTAATGATAGTATATGTGTGTGCGTGTAAGTTGTCGATTGTGGTAGTGGTGTCGGTATACTCACAGGAGTTGGACGGCTGATGGGGCTGGTCGAGCTTCGCTTGTATATCACGTATGTGCTGTTCCTTTCGCTTCATATCGTGCGCGAGCGTGTCGAGACGCTGCCGGGTCTCCATCAGCTCCCTGGCGTTTTAGAGCTCTAATTAGTTAGTGATTGTTACGATGTCTATGGATTCTCACTCGATGACGCTATATTGTCCAAATATAAAATTCTAATGTAACATATTATAACATTGTGGCAGTGAGCGCATTGATGCATTGTAAGTTTTTAAGCTTGATGGATTTAATGTTGTTCACAGATTGCGCTTCGCCTCATGAGGTCGGAGAAGTCGATTGGAGAGATAATGTCTCAGAATAACGCATTCCAATATATAAATTCTAAGGCTACGAATATATTAACAAACACCAACGTCGAGTAGTTATCTCACACACCTCTGGCTGGCGAGCAGCTCGGCGCGCGTGCGGCTGAGCTCCTCGGCCACGGCCTGCTTGGCCTGTATCTCGGAGTGCAGCGACGACTGCAGCGTGAGGATCTCCATCTTGTCGAGCTTCTGCGAGCGCCGGTTGCGCCAGCCGCCCGCGCCCGCGCCGCCCGCGCCGCCCGCGCCGCCCGCGCCCGCCGGCGACGACGGCGCGCCGCGACCCGCGCTCGCTGCGGGACACACCGCTACTCACTCACTGAGCTCAACCCCGCCTCCAACGCAGAATGTTTGCACAACCGTTCACAATTCGAACTGCGTGCTTTTGTATCCGGTCAAGTGAAAGGTGAGCGTGCTAGCACGAAGGCGTGAGCAGGACTCCAAATGATATTAACGTGCGATTTATGCTACACATTACTATGGCAACTTACTAGTTCCCCGATGTTATTAATACTCTATAAAACTTGATAATTAATTACATTTTTCGTAAAAGAATTTAAAATAATTGTTTTTTTAAGCAGCAACTAAAATTACTAACACTAAGGGTTCCATCAGAATCACATATTTACAATGGAATTCTTAAAAAAAACACCATCGTTTTACCATATTATGATGCTCTTTCTTCTCTGAGAAAATCTCTACGTTTAAATAATTGACTTACCATGTTTGAGATAGTCTAATTCTTCGGTCATCTTCGTAGCGAGTGCTTGTAGATACCCTCGAGCCTCTTTCTCGTCAGCGACCCAGCGAATTATATCAGCGATCTATTTTAGAAAATCGTTATTACTCATTATCCGTGTACACGTAATAAAAGTCGACTGACTCTTCATCTTTTTTCCTTACTTCCTCTTTTTAACTTCCATAAAACAGCGTATTAGTTTTATGTATAAGTATTCTCTAAACGAAAAACGATCTGGACTTCGAGGAAAAACTATAGGCATAAAAAAAAAACATCCTAAATACAGCTACAAGAAGTTGCGAGATCGGGGAAGCGAAGTTAAGGTAGCGAGTTTTAGTAGTTCTTTGAAAAAAGACATTTTGTCTCTGTTTGGTCTATGTATCCTTTTTGGGTTTCAAAAACAAAAATTACACTCAGGGTAAACTACACTATTATAGATACAATAAATGGGACGGGTTTAGTACTGACCTGTGTCTCCCAATGCTGCATGGAATCGCGTTTAGAGCGTAACTCGTCCAGCTCCAGCTCAAGCTGTCTCCTCTCGGTCTGCCATCTTCTACCGTTGTCTGCCATCTGTGAGAAAAGAGTTACAGTATAGGTATTACATGTATAGTGAAAAATATTTTACCAAGACTATTGTAACAATGAATATTAAATACTAGGAATACAAACAAGAAATCATCTCTAAATATACCCCTTGAAATACATTCAGACTTTATTTTTTTTTTATTGTATAGGTAGGCGGACGATCATATGGGCCATATGATGGTAAGTTGTGACCATTGGTATTGTAAGATGTTAACCATCGCTGACATCGCCAATGCACCCACCAACCTTGGGAACTAAGATGCTATGTCCCTTGTTCTTGTAATTGTACACGATTTGTACTATGTGTAGGTTTTATTTGTAAATATTTAACTCTTTTATGTAAATATAGAAGTGAGATTTAAATATAATATTAGTAAAGGTAGTTTGGCGAGGAGACCACCATTGAAAAGGGAGGATCCTCCGACCAGACGGGTGTTGTGTCTGGTGGGCTACTGCCCCTAACGGTTGTTGTCGGGTTCTTGTATTTATATTCAATGGCTCTGATAACTTTAATATCGCGATGTAGGATACGTCTTTACATAGTTGGTATGTAGCGAGATAGATGTCGCTACAGTAGAATAAATATTTTTACCGCATCAAGATCCTTAGCGAGTTTCCTGTTCTCATTGATGAGCATCTGTTTGTCCTCGCTATCGTTCAGCTGTTCCAATCGACGGTTTTCTAACTTATCCTTCGATGTTTGCAACTGGAATTGTCACAGATTATATATTAGAGAATTATTAAACACAGATTATACGTATGAAAATAAATTGTTTTACGTGTGAGGGTGATTTATTGTTCACGGTTAATTTTAATAAATCATGTGCTCAAAGCAAGGACAAAATTCATTTTACGACTACTACTTTTTATCAAATTAAATAATTTGACATTACAATTATAAATTTGCAACTCGCATATAATGGAGTCGTGTTAAAGTACTTAACTCAAAAAAAAAAAGCGTACGAAACATAATAAACATGTTTACAACAATCATTAACTTAACCAAAAATTGATAGAATGTGAATATCACCCTCATAATAATAAATAATTAGAAACAAAGATTTTTTTTAAATT
This sequence comes from Nymphalis c-album, assembly GCA_963151315.1. Classification (NCBI taxonomy): domain Eukaryota; kingdom Metazoa; phylum Arthropoda; class Insecta; order Lepidoptera; family Nymphalidae; genus Nymphalis; species Nymphalis c-album. The sequence goes on from OY720612.1 coordinate 2,182,950, forward strand.
TCCGGTTTGGTATGGAGTATACATAGATAGATATGTGTGCGGCGTACCTCCCGCGCGAGGCGCGCGGCGCGCGTGTCGGCGTCGTGCAGCTGGTCGCGCAGCGCCGCCAGCTCGCCCGCGAAGCGCACCTGCTGCTGCGACAGCGACTCCGCGTACTGCGACTGCGGGCGGAACGGTTACTGACTTCGGATCTCAACGCAGGACCTTCGCGTCTGTGCACTACATGTAGCCACTCGACTAATGAGGCAGGTACTATGATATTAATAGCTAAACATAGAAGCCTTCTAGTCTAAAATTTCGACCCATACCGTCATGTCGATTCAAGATCGAGGTTGTTTAGTTGTCTTTACTCCTATTTGCCATTGGAATAGGATATAAAATGAATTATCATCGACTTTATGAAGTCTTGTTACAAGCCTTTAATTTCATTTTACCTATGTATGTAGGCAAAGGTATCCCCGAGGTTGTCGTGAAACGAGGTTTATAAAACGCAATACGACGACGACGAAGTCGCTTAATAATAATTTGGGACGGGCAGTACATTTGAAGCATGTCGGAGGCGTGGCGCGTACCTCGAGCGCCTCGATGTCGGCCTGCAGCTTGGCGACGTCGGCGGCCGCCCCGCCCGCGCCGCCCGCCCCGCCCGCGTCGCCCGCCTCCGCGCGCTGCAGGCGCAGGCTCTCCTCGCGCAGCTTGCGCTCCTGCACAACACACTCGTTATATCTCATCTAAGCGATGTTAGACAAATTACCTATTTAAGTATATATTACATTTGTGAGCTCTTTCTTCATATTTCGCGTACACTTAGTTTCGAGTTTTAAACTTATTAGATAATGACTATCCTATATAATGTAGACTATATTTGTGATTATATTATTAACCGTGTTGCATTATCGAATTAAGACAACTTAGTTTAGTTATGATAAATAAATAATATTTTAATAAATAATACTTTAGTTAAATATAAATTTAGTGTAGATCTGCTGATGCTTAGTCAGGTCGTACTCCCAAACGACATCAGACTAAATATTCCGCTTCAATACAACGAGAACGAGCTCGACACGACCGGCCCAGGCGGGCGCAGTACCTTGGTGGCCTCTGCGAGCGCGGTGTCGAGGCGCGCCTCCAGGTCCCGGCGCGCCTTGTCCGCCCGGCGGATGTCTTGCCGCAGCGCGTCGATCTTACTCATCGCCACTTCCAGCTCCTCCTCCTTGTCGCGAACCTTGAGATACGAGACAAATTATAATAATTATTTATTCTTTATTAAAAATTCTTATGTTAATTTAACGTACGCTCAATATATGACACTGATATACTTTTAAACGCGATATAATTTCACTCACATCGAAGGCAAACTAATCTATACTAATTTAACTTACTTGGTGGTAGAGCTTTGTGCAAGCTCGTCTGGGTAGGTACCACCCACTCATCAGATATTCTACCGCAAAACAGCAGTACTTGGTACTGTTGTGTTCCGGTTTGAAGGGTGAGTGAGCCAGTGTAATTACAGGCACAAGGGACATAACATCTTAGTTCCCAAGGTTGGTGGCGCATTGGCAATGTAAGCGATGCTTAACATCCCTTACAATGCCAATGTCTATGGGCATTGGTGACCACTTACCATCAGGTGGCCCACATGCACGTCCGCTTTCCTTTGCAATAAAAAAAAAAAAAAAAATAAATAACTTCTTGCTACCGAACACTAAATAGCATTGTACTTGTATTCTAGATCGCGCAACTGTTTGGTCTGTTTGTTTTGGCATATCAATTTCCTTACTTTATTAAAAAAAAACAAACGTGGAATTCACACGTGGAAGAAGTGAAACATTCAAAAAAATTTGGCTTCAATTGTATAATGCTTCCTATCTCATTTTCTCCCACGTTAAATCTGATGAATTTATGTGTCTGTCTCTTTTTCGTTTCATCGACTTTCAAATCACAACGACGCTAAAGAAGTTTTCACTTCAAAACTTACGTTCAACAACAGTGTGGAAATGGGTTTATATAATGCAAGTATGAATACAGATAGTAATTAAAGTTTTATATAATCGAGTTGCTCGATTTGTTATTGCCCTAATGTAGGAGTCACACATGATAAATTCCGTAACCCACCTGTCGCGACAGTTTCTGTTTCTGCTGCCTCAACTCGGACAATTTGTCCGTCACTTCGTTGTACTCGGTCATGGCGAGCTTTCGTTGTGTCACCGCATCTTGCAATTCCTTATCCTATAGATAAAGTTATTGTTACGGATTTGTTAGCACAAAAACAGACCTTAGCTTATATAGGTCTTCGAAACAACAAAACATAAAAAAAGGTCAAAACAGGAAAAACGCAATTGGTTAATTACATACGATCACACCCTTCATGAGGTCTTTACTTATTTGATATCAAATACATTTTAAAACATTATAAAAAGGTAATTAATTTGATATAAAATATATATATATATATATATGAGATTCGACAAAACCGATTTGTAGTTTATATTAGTAAAACTTCAATCTTTTATCGTATACAATGTTCGCATTAATAAGAACAAGGGAAATTTAACATATCTTGCTTAATTAAAGACTTCAAATACAACGTTTTACAATCTTTGACATTAATTAAATCACTTTGTTTCTGATTCGGTTGTTTGCAACCTCTACACTAAATTAAACAGGACTATACGAAATAATATCGATTTATAAATAAAGATATAACAATCATTGTCTGTTTGTAGCTTGTAATATATCTGAGCTAATCGTATGGAATATGTTAATCTAAGGTTTACTTATCTCTATTCATTCTTCGGAATAGGCTGTACATATGCATATCTGATTCAAATGAAACACATAATATGTTGCCATCGACAAACAAATTACAGTAGAGAAGTATGATGCTATAAACTTCAAACATTCAAGAGTAATTACCAAAGAGAGAGAGAATTGACTGGTATTCAACATGTGAAAGAGATAGCAACATACATAGTCCTTTCGTATTAGTCTCTACACTGTTATTAGTTTTAAGGCATACATACATGTATGAAGATACAATAAAAAAATTATTCAACAAAACTCTTAATCACCTGCAACCGTAGCTTCTCTATGGAATCCGTCTTCTCCTTTACTAGTTCCTCTTTCTCCATGTTCATGGCGTTTAACAAGATCTCCAATTCTTTAACTCGTGTCGCTAGTTCTTGAGGCGATGATGATATTTCCTTAAAAAAAAAAATAAGTTTTTTTTATAGCATAGGTAGGCGGACAAGCATATAGGGCCACCTGATGGTAAGTGGTCACCAACGCCCATAAACAATGGCAAGATGATAAGTTGTCTACTACTAATGCCTACTCTTAAATAATAATGTCATTCTTGCCTTTAAAAGTGTTATGTGCAGAATTCGATTTTTTATCTATGAAATTCTATTAGGCTATTCGAAATACATAAATAAATTTTACCTGAGAACCAATTGATGAATTCAGTTGTTCGAAACGCCGCATTTGTGTCTCTAATTCGGCGTTTCTAAGCGAGAGCGTTGAAATTTCCTCTTTAAGGTGTGTTACATCCTCTGAAATGTTCAATTTGAAAAATTTATTAATACTATGATAATTCATTTATATCTATTGTAAGTGCATCTTACTGCAAGTCATCTTTCATAGAAAGCTTTTAGTCAAAAGCAGAATAATGAAAACAAATAATTGTTGACAGTTATTTATAGCAGAAACAAACTTTTATTTTATTAAAGAATAGGAGACAAGAAAATATATTATCTTCGTCAACAAACATTGGTATTGCGAGAGGTATTAATCACATCTTATACCGTTAATATGCTGCTATGTGGTTTAAGATGTCAGTGCTCTTGTACCTATAGTGCCTATCTATAGATGTTACACACTCGTGCAAGCTCGTCTGGGTAGGTACCACCAACTCATCAGATATTCTACCTTAAAACATCAGTACTTTGTATTTTTGTGTTCCGGTTTGAAGGATGAGTGAGCCAGTGTGACTACAGGCATAAGGGACATAACTTCTTAGTTCCCAAGGCTGGTGTCATATTGGCGATGTAAGCGATGGTTAACATCTCTAACAATGCCAATATCTATGAGCGTTGGTGACCACTTACCATCAGGTGGCCCATACGCTGGTCCACATTTTTATGCAATAATAAAACACACAGCAATACAGAGAATTTATGTTTGTCCGTCGATCATTCGTTAGTACACAAGACGGGCTAGTGTAAACTCCTATTACCAAATCTTATCATTAGGAGTTATAATACATTTAGTTAGTTATACATATCCTTAAATACAGATCCGCGTTCATCACATTCAGTGTGTATATGAACAGTTATTGGTCTCACCGTCCGCTCCGTCGGGTTTGTCAGCTCGCAGCTCGGCGATGGTCTGCGCGAGCAGCGCGTTCTCCCTCTCCAGCGCCTTCAGCGCTGCACGGTCGCTCGCGTTGGACGGCGCCTGGATTCGATAGTGACGGTGAATTCATAGTTATATAAATATGTTTAACGTGCCTGTGGTGTGCGTGTGGTGTGCGTGTGGTTAGCATGTAGTGTGCGTGTGGGGTACACGTGTTGGGCGTATAGTGTGCGTGTGGTGTGCGTGTGGGGTGCAGGTGGTGTGCGTGTGTCGCGAGTGCGGGCGGACCTGCTTGATGGCGTTCTTGGCGGGGCTGAGCGGCGCGGGCGCGCCCAGGTCGCAGAGGCGCGAGCCGGCCGTGAACGTGAACCCCACGAAGGGCAGGTGCAGCCCCGAGAACGCCGTCGACGCGCGCGGCGGCGGGACGGCCTCCGATAGCCTGATGGCACGCAGGTAAATTGAAGTGTAAAAATATAAACCAAAAGCGATAAAATAATTATTTTTTCTAATTGTATTGTATAGTACAAACTACTAAGATTATGTCACTTAAAACGTATAATGTCAGGCATCCGTAACGTTAAAACTGTCAAATAATTACAAGTAAATAAAACTAACCGTATGTCAGTGTCGTCGACGTCAAAGTTCGACGTGTCCGTCGGACTGGACACGTCCGGTACGAAGGGAGCCTGCATCTCCCTCACGCTGTCCCAATCCAAGCCAGCGAACCACGGGTGACTCTGGGAACAAATATTACATGTTAATAATTTATTGAAGCGATTTCTCGGTCTCGGCACTCATCACATACTAATAAAAATTAGGGAAGTAATTAAATATGTGAACATTTTTTGGTATAATTTATCTGTGTAGCTACAACTAACATTAAGTAAAACTTAAGATCGCTGGCTATTGTATTAAAAAATAAAGCAGTGAACCAATATCCCTTTTACATTACCTTTATTATTATTATTTATTACCTTGAAATCTTGTAATCCATTTCGCCCTAATCTAGTTTCAGAGGAACATATCAACCTTCGTATGAGATCCTTCGCTTCTTCAGACACCTGGAATTTATAAATTGTTTATAGTTTAGAAAATGAATCTAAATTATTTAATAATTTTAAATGATATGTGATATTGCATTGGAATTAATTATTTTTAATTGTTTATTATTGCGCACGTGTACGTGTACCTGCGCGGCGTGGTCGTCGGGCGGCGGGCAGTGGAAGCAGCGCGCGTGGTTCATGATCTTGCCGTACGTCTCCACCAGCGACTCCGCGTAGAACGGCGTCTCGCCGAACAGCATCTCGTACATGCACACGCCTGGTGGGCAAAGTTCTATTTAAATCTCTCTTCCATTAAGTACGTATTACCATTTGCTATTAAAAGTAAAAACCTCTACCAACTCAATATAACACTTACCCAGTGACCACCAATCACACTCTGGTCCATAGCGCCCTTGACCATCTTCCATCGCCTATAAAACATTATAATAATTTAATCCAATAAACATATTATATATAATAAATAAATAATAAGATACGTTTAAAGTGCGGACTCACCCTTAGAATTTCAGGCGATATATAATCCGGCGTTCCAACGGCTACATTACTTTGTACCTAAAAACAATATGAAACTTATATCATAAACTTATATCATTCATTCGGACCGATTTATATCATGGCAGCCCAAGAGAGACTAGTAAACTACGTGGACCATTATGATGAACATGTGTGCGCAAATACTATATTCCGTCACTCTCAAACCGGTCGACAATCTTACACGACTGGAGAGTTCAGGTGTAGCACCAACCGCTTCACGTGCTTTCCGAGGCACGGGCGTGTAAACAATGGCAACAACATAAAACCCTACTAAGTAAAACCCACGAAGGACTCCAAGATGTCCAGCTTTCTAAACTGTAATCTAGTCATCAATGATAAATAAATTAATGAAGATAATGAATATTTTGTAGCTCAAATATGAGTAAAACTTTTTTTTTTACTTGTATAGGAAGGCGGACGAGCATATGGGCCACCTGATTATAAGTGGCCACCAACGCCCATAGACAATGGTATTGTAAGAAATGTTAACCATCCCTTACACATCGCCAACTCGCTACCAACCTTGGGAACTAAGATGTTATCTCCCCTGTGCCTGTAAATAAAGTGGCTCACTCGCCCTTAGAACCGGAACACAACAATAGCAACTACTGTTGTTTTGCGAACTGAACCCACTCATCAGATATTCAGCCGCAAAACAACACCTACCTAGACGAGCTTGCACAAAGCTCTACCACCAAGTCTTATTTTATCAGTTTACTACAAACGGACCAAGGCCATTGGTAACTGATGTTTTCGTCAATCGATTCATACACCCATTCATTCGATCTAAAAAACTATATGTTCAAGTTCGGTTTAATATAATAAAGACAAAGTTTACCTTGCCATCTTCCCCTAACCGCAGACAGGACCCGAAATCCGCCAATCGTATGTGACCGCTCGCGTCGAGCAGCACGTTATCCGGCTTTATGTCTCTGTAATGATAAAAAAATTAACAAGTTTAACTTTTAATTTCATAACGATTTCCTATAAAAAAACAAAATTCACGCTTGTCATGTCACCAATCTAAATTAAAAGCGATTGAAACTGCAAAGGCAATGATGTGAATAATAATATTGTATCTAAAACTTTCTCCAAAACGCGCTGTATCTTCTGTATAGTTTTATTTATACTAGTTTGGTAGTTCTTATAAAAAAAGTCTCCACTGTCCTCACAGTCCTTAGTAGTATAGATATTTCAATGTTCTATTTGCATTAAATCGAATCGTAAATGCAAAAGGGATTTTGTTCGTTAGTTTATTTGTTAGTTCAAATAATATTTCCCCTCTCACTCACACGCGGTCTAAGGTTCGGTTTGAAGATTGTTGATGAGACTTTGTTATTACTCTCATGATTGGGCAAGAGACATTGCAGTTCGGAGCGTCACAGTTGAATGCGCAAGCGATCCCGTCGCGCTCCCCTTAAGACGAGAAGGGTACCGCTGGTTTTTTAGTGGGTATTAGTTGCACTCAGTGCACCCCGGACATCGGAATACCCACTACACGGCCATTGCAGTTCTAGTACGAATATGACTTACTACCGTGAGGCGGAAAAAAAAAGTGTTGTCGTCCTTACCGGTGCACGTATCGCAAGTCGTGTACGCTGTGCACGGCGAGCACCATCTCCGCGATGTAGAAACGCGCCATGTCCTCGGGCAGGCGGTCCTCGAACTTGGACAGCAGCGTCAGCAGGTCGCCGCCGCAGTAGTAGTCCATGACCAGGTACTGCAAATAATTATTAACACATCATATTGAATCATCAACAAAAATAAAAAGCAATTTCAAAAATTGCCAATAGACAATAACTGTCTATGGAATCCAATAGACAAACATTGTCTATAGTCATTATCTGTGAAGTGTTACTCAACATTTATATGAGAAGTAGACTCACCAGATTGTGTTCATCCTGAAACGCGTAATGCAAGTTGGTGATCCATCTCCTATCGCCAAACACGAGGACGTCCCGTTCTTCTTGGAAACACGCCGTGTCCGCTCTCTGTAATGTAACCAACGTACAATTTCATTCAAATCGTCTTACAAGTGTCACGAGCGAGTTGTCATTTTACGAACAATACAACTGACGATCAATGTTCAAACAGACCAATGGCGATTGAAAAAACCCGCCATTTATCCTATCCTAGATCTGTAAAATAGATTGCTAAACCTTAGCATGGCGTGGCATGGAATAACAGTGGCGGCTACCTCATAAAAATTTTAGTATAAAAACCAACAGTCTTGTCGTAATACTTAAAGAGAGTGAGCCAGCCAACACTTTTTCTTTTTTATAATATAGCTAGGTCGACGAGCAAATTGGCCACATAGTGGTGTACGATCACCGACACCCATGTAAAATTGGCACTGTGAGTAATACAATCCATTCCTCACATCGTCAAAACGCCACCCACCTTAGGAACTAAGATGTTATATCCCTTGTACTTGAAGTTACACTGGCTCACTCAAACAAAACCGAAAACAATACTAAGTATTGTTCTTTGACTGAAGAATATCTGATGAATGGTAGTTGGTACCAACACAGGCGAGCTTGTCCAAAGCATTACGCAATTGAAACCTCACCATAGGTACACATGTGGAAACTTAACTACATAACAATTACCTTAAGCATTTCCCATTTGTTCAAGATCTTCATAGCGTACACTCGATCCCCTGCTGTAGCGGACACTGCAGTTCCAGTCGAATTAGCTCCACTGTCGGTACCCTAAAAACATTAAGGGATACAATCAATTTTTTTTTTTTATTGCATAGGAAGTTTTTTTTTTTTTTTACATAGGAAGGCGGACGAGCATATGGGCCACCTGATGGTAAGTGGTCACCAATGCCCATAGGCATTGGCATTGTAAGAGATGGTAACCAACACTTACATCGCCAATGCGCCAACAACCTCGGGAACTAAGATGTTATGTCTCAAGGGTGCCTGGAATTACACTGGCTCACTCACCCTTCAAACAGGAACACAACAATACAAAGTACTGCTGTTTTGCGGTAGAATATCTGATGAGTGGGTGGTACCTACCCAGACGAGCTTGCACAAAGCTCTACCACCAAGTGAACGCAACCTTCATCAATACATTAATATCATACATCAATATCCTGTATATTAGCCTAAATTGTCTAAAATATTATTATACAGGATGTAACAAAACAAATTAAATTACATAAAATTATAAAATTATTACTTAAATAGAACCGACTCACAATACCTAATAACCACTTCACGGCTGTGACACTTGTTTTTATTAATTTGGTCACATTTTATAAAATTTTAATTAATCCTTAATCTTAAATTCAATTGTTAAATTGTAATTATTATTATTATTTATTAATATTGTAGTTGTAACTATCCTATCAATCTGATATGTAATTTTGATCTATTTAATTGTGAAGACTTGATTGGTTTTTTTTTTCTGCAATGTGATAATTTCTTTTTTGTGTATTTTATAACTGTGTCTTCCTTAAAAAAAAACATAAAGTAAGCATTTTTTTTAACTAACATTAGTTTTGTTACTATGGACTGTGGTCTGTAGTAGTATAGGTCTGAAATTATTGTTATAATATTATAATACACGATAAAAGTAAAAGTAACAACCGAAATATATCCAGCTGGGCTAAGATCACCTCTCCTTAATAATGTTAACAAAATAATACGACCAAACTATCGACTATACAAAATCATCTTAATTATCGACATACCTGCATAAAAGACGCTCGTACGACGCAGACCTCCCCGAAGGCACCTCGTCCGATCACTTTGACGAGTTCGAAATCGTCCCGAGACAACCGTAACCGCTTCAGTGCTGTCGCAACCGGTTTTACTGTAATACATAATAATGTATATATATATATACAACCATTTATCTATACTAATATATGAAGCTGAAGAGTTTGTTTATTTGATCCGGCTAATCTTCAGGAACTACTGGTGCAATTTTCAAGGGCCCTCGCAACATTGAGTACGATTTGTGTATGATAATATATTATGAAGTTTTAACAACCGTATAATATAGTATGTATCACCAGTCGCGGTCCCTTTTGGCTTACGGATGCTCTTACTCACACCCAAGTTCCGCTCAGTTGAAGGGAATGATAGGGACTTTTAGTGATGCATTCAATGAGCAATATCAATTAATATATTATTTATCGTCACTCAACTGTATAAAAAGCTTTCTTGACTTTGAATCATATAATTACGATGACATCGAAGATCGTATAGGAGTCATGGGCCCCGGATTTATGCCTAGGCCTAAAAGACACCAGTCTTGAGGCCCCTACCAGTCAAAAACAATATAATTTCACTCTAAACGGTTGGAGTAAGGGCTACCTAACTTAATCCTAACTAAAATTACAATTGCGAATGTGAGTTTGTTTGTTTGTTAAGCTTTCACGCCTAAACCACTGACAAGATTTTGATATATTTTTTTTCACAAGTGGAAAGCTACATTATCAGCGAGTACACAAAGGCGAACGGGAACAACGGAGGTGAAACCACGAAGAAAAGCTAGCATATATATATATAAGGCTGGGCTTGGTTGTTATGTCAATATGTATGTATTTAATTACTAACCATATTGTATAAAGTCAGCTATCGCCTTCTCCCGCCTCAGACTGCTGTTACAGCACTCATCGTACAGCACAAGTAGCATGTCCAGAAGCGTCTCCACGCTCAGACCCTGAGTCCTCGGGCCTTGCAGACGTCGCGAGACGAACATCGTCTCTATCTGCTTTAACCTCTTTATACCTAGAACTGATAAAAAAAAATAACAATAAATACGCATACTATCAAAAATATATATAGCATAAAATCACAATCGCATTAAAAAATATATCTATACTAATATATATAGCTGAAGTTTGTTTGTTTGATCAGGCTAATCTCAGGAACTGGTGCTTCGAATTTAAAAACTATTTCTGTGTTGTATAGTTCTTTTATCGAGGATAGTTCTAGGCTGATTTTTATTCAATATATTTTTATCAATTATACGCGGGTGAAACCGCGGAGCACAGCTAGTTTGATATAGATACCTAAATAAAGAAGTTTGCAACATTGCCATCAATCTCTGCATTTGTACAACTTAACGCTATTTTAAAATAAAACATATGATTGTAAAAATATAAGCATTTAATAATAAAATAATTACATTAGGTGTTCATTGGCAAATAGGTACATATTATTATGTTGTTCGTTCATAAAGCTATATTATAATATTCAGTTGGGAGTAGACGTAGGAGTGTTTAAATTCTGTTTGGAGCGTAACTTTGAATACTTTTATTTTAATCACTGAATAAAACGTTAACATTACTTTATTATTTATTACATCATAACATGATATCTCATATATAATTGTCTCAATATAGGTCCTCCAGACCGATTTCGGTCACGGCGGCCAATCTCACGAGATATAAGCTATCTGCGCAGGACATATTATAATGCACAAGTGTGTTCGCAAACACAGGTGCACGATCTATTCCTTTACTGTAATAATCCGATGGGACGGCAATCCGACACGACCCGAAATAATTCATGCGCAGGACCAAAGGCTTAACGTGCTTTCCGAGGCACGGGAGTGTATACACTTCCAACTTCCAGACTACGGTTGCTACTGAGAACCTTTGACAGAAAAACTCACTAACTCCTTATCGGATTTGAACGCAAGACGGAATCTGTGGCCTTATATTTAGCCACTAGAGACCGGCGGCGAAATCAGTTATTTAAATGCAGCCGTATTAAATGGGCAATGAAGTTACCTAGAGTTTATGATTAGTTTTATCATCTAATAATAATCATTTTATAACGGTTTAAGTTTAAGTAATAAAACTAACTTCACTTAAGGAAATAATCTGTGTTCAAGTAATTATTTCATGATATCATTAATTCAATTCTCAACCATATTTCATATGAATTTAAAACTGATTACAGTTTAATTAAGTATCTAAAATGCTAATTACGTGAACATTTATAACGAGCTGTACACCGTCGTTTTTATATTATTTCTATAAAATCTCCATCTCGACGTAGAACTTCCTTAAAATAAATAAATAAATAAGGATTTAAAAAAAAAACTTCATGTTATATTGGAAAGTGAATATGTGTCATTGGATTGATGATATTAAATATGTTTGTAACGGAATAGCGTTACAGATATTTTTATATATTTATACTGCACTACTGAACCGATACGGCAGTGGCCAGTAGTGCAGCAAACAACCATGGCAGGTACCATTAAATTTTCTGGCAATGAAGAAAAATACCGTAAGGATGAGTGTGTCAGATGAAAGCTTAATGAAAACGTGTGGTGGTGGTGGGTACGTATGGTTGGTACTCATCAGATATTCTAACGCAAAACAGCAGTATTTTGTATTGTTGTGTTCTGGTTTGAAAGGTGAGTGAGCCGGTGTAATTACAGACTCAAGTGACATAACATAGTCTTGCTACATAGAAAAAAAATTTTTTTTTTCTTTTTAACAAAGAACAACTTATTTGTATAAATTATCCGTTATGTACTTTAAACGCTAATAATATAATTTGTAACACTTGTTTACCGATTAGACATCTAGACTATATTTTTATAAAATAGGTTTGCGGACGTTGGTTAGGCCATTATCAAGAGAGACGGGACATACTACACTATATTCAAGTGTGTCCGCAAACACGAGTGAGAGTGCACTCTAATTTGACTCATAATCCGATGAAACGGGAAATCCGAAATGACCGGAAAAAGTTCAAGCCCAGGACTAAAGGTTTAACAACCATCCGGGGAAGGAGGATGTCAACACCAATCAGAGATTACAAAAAAAACCATTAATCTCATCACTATAGAATTTCATCATTCCAAATATAACTGTATAATTTTCACAGTACAATAAACTTTTTTTTTTTTTCATACGCACAACAATCTACAGGAAACATGTCCGAAACAATGCGACCACACAAAGAGGATGTCCCATAGCCTTAAATGAACAATAATATATTACAATGTAATCGTACACCATAGTAGACGATGAATCAGTGGCGAGCGCTTATAAAATTTTAATTAATTCGTATCAACGACTGTCGCTAATTAGGTAATGCTAAATGAAGCAGCCTTGCTTGTTACTGTTAATTTATCAACGCTTTATTATGACGAGCTACATTTTTAAGGATATCGTTCGCATAAATGCTTGAACCTAGATATATGATCAAAATCATAACCATACTATACTTTTTATTATTATTACCAAAACAGTCTTTATTTATTTATTTACTTTATTTTTTAATATTTTAATAAATCAAATGCATCCTTAAACTATCATTGTTACCATAATATTCAAAAAAAACATTATATGTTTGAGATGGCTCTCCCAAGATCTGGAATTCGAGGTCACTTTCACCCCTGAAGAGAACTCCGTCAAACCACGACATAGGAGGAACAGCAAAAGCGTGCAGTGAGAAGAAAAATAAGACGATTTTGCAGCCTCTTCGATTTTAGTGTACCCACAAAACCCAGTGTCTCCCACTCAATCTTAGAAAGAGGCTGGTAGTGAGCACCGATTTAACTCTTACCGGAGAGTTTGACATATATAAGAATTGCTTTTTGGATGCTTTATTTTTTATGTAAGAGGGGGCAAACGAGCAGGAGGCTCACCTGATGGAAAGTGACTACCACCGCCCATGGACATCTGCAACATCCGAGGACTTGCAGGTGCGTTGCCGACCTTTGAAGAAAGAGTACGCTCTCTTCTTAAAGGTTTTTAAGTCGTATCGGTTCGGAAAAGTCACCGGCGAAAGCTGGTTCCACAGAGTGACTGTACGAGGCAGGTAATGCCTCAGAAAACGCACTGTTGTGGACTTCCAGACATCGAGGTGTTTAGGATGGAATTTTGAGTTCTGTCGCGATGACTTTGCGTCATATTCGGAGTCCTGAACAAGGTGCGGCGTTTTTTCACGCCACAACAACTGCTCCTGTTATATAAAACACAGGTGCTGTCTTGCGTTGAATATTGCTCGCACCTTTGGGATGGCTCCGCCAAGTACTTACTGGAGGCCTTGGATCGGTTGCAGCGACGTGCGGTTCGCATTATTGGCGACGTAAAGGCCACCAACACCCTCGAGCCTTTACAATTGCGTCGAGAGATAGCGGCACTCAGCGCTTTCTATCGAATGTATCACGGCGAGTGCTCAGAGGAACTATTCTCCCTCATTCCTGCTTCCCTTTTCCTTCACAAGTCTGTGTCACCGCCTAACTGTGACATCAATTCCATCGCGAACGAAGAAATTTGGCAACTCTTTTCTTTGTCGCATCTCCAAAACATGGAATTCTTTACCACCACACGTGTTCCCCTCCTCTTATGACCTGGGTTCCTTCAAACGAGGCGTTAAGAGACATCTTGCGGGCCGGCAAGGCGGGGGCGGCTAGTGCAGATCATTCATCCCGACTGCACTAGCTGTCGTCGCGTTTGGACTCTACTACCACTTACCATCAGGTGGAGTGGAGTCATTTGCCCTCCCGGGCTATAAAAAAAAATACCGCTTGGAGTACGCACTTCGATTCCTTGGTGGAAATTTCATCATTGGATTTCCCCTCGCTGATCACACGGAAGTATGAAGATGTATTTAGTTTTCTCGTTTGTTTAATGCGTGGTAGTGTTTCTATATCGAATATAAAATCATATATCATAATCCTTTTGTGAATATATGTATGATAATTTTGTAAAAAGTGTGCTGAAGAAGCTACCGAACGTATTCTTGATTTGTTATAACATCGTGAATTGAGTCACTTATACAAAGATTAAATGGGCCACCTGATGGTAAGTGGTATATATCTGTTAGAGTCCCTAAAACATGCATATATGCTATATCTCGTGTGACTGTTGCAAAATAGTATTTATTAAGAAAGCTGAAAAGCCGATGTAAATAATCAAGATTATTTAATGAAAACACAAGTCTTCTAGAGTTGAGAATAGTAAACCATTCTCAATTTTTAATCTTCTAGGTTCGATGTTCAAATACGCTTCTTGGCGAATTCAAAAAGCACTAAATGGAGAACGAGCCAAGTTGACCCAGTGAAACCCTGGCAAGCTCCACTCACGTGCTCATTCAATTCGTATAATTCACCTCGTACTCAGCAGAAAACATCGTAACACTGAATCAAGAACTTAATAAACACCATTAAAATTGTTATAGTTTAAGCTCAGTTGAAATCAGTTCACATAACACGAGCCGTGCTGGTCGCCCTCTTCAACTTAAGGCAACTTGTACCACGAGAGCTCTTAGAAAATATTGCTCTAGTTTACACGTTGGAGTAGCCATTATCAACAAAGCTATACGAGGACAAGATGTTGTACTAAAATTTAACCAATATTAGGCTCACTATTCACAGGCCATTATTTTTAGTATTTCGTATTTGAGTACAGATAGTATATAACTTGTAAATTAAAAGTATAGTAACGGCTTATGAATGTCCCACTGCTGAGCTAAGGCCTCTCCGCCTTTTTTGAGGAGAAGGTTTCGAGCTTATTCCACCACGCTTCGCCAATGCGCGTCTGCTACATGTGTGGCATACACATGTGGCAATTTGAGTTAAATTTGACACATGCAGGTTCCCTCGCGATGGTCTCCTTCACCGCCAAGCCCGAGATGATAAATGAATATATCATATAATTATGATACACCTATACACCTTGATCTTAAAAAAATCGAACGCAACCTATTTAAAAAACGAATTGCATATTTCTCTTATTTATATAATTTGTTTATGATTTAAGTAGTGTGGTTCAGTTGGAATACATTAGTTTTAGTATTAACATGTTAGAAAATGAAAAGGCATATTTTCAAGAAACAATATTCATTCAATTGGACTAGTATGTTAGAAATGTGTTGAAGAATAGTTTTTTTTTAATTTTAATCCAATGTTTGGTAACCATTTTCATATCATCAACGAGCAATGATTACAATATTTAAATTCAACCTTGAGACATGTGAAATATAATAATCACATTAAAGTAATATAATTGCGGTTCATACTTTTGAAATATTTTCAAAACCTAAATAATAACTATCAAGTTTTGTTTATACACAACACATAGGATATTTATCATCTACTCGGTGGTAGAGCTTTGTGCAAGCTCGTCTGGGTAGGTACCACCCATTCATCAGATATTATACCGCTAAATAGGAGTACTTTGTATTGTTGTGTTCCGGTTTGAAGGGTGAGTGAGCCAGTGTAATTACAGGCAAAAGAAACTTAACATCTAAGTGCCCAAGGCCGGCGCATTGGCGATGTAAGCGACCATATTACTTACAATGCCATTGTCTATGGACGTCGGTGATCACTTACCATCAGTTGGCCTATATGCTCGCCTACCAATACAATAAAAAAAATATCTTATGACATGTATCTGTGACGTTATTTTTTTTTAAACAAAATAGGAAGATATACACGAAATATTTCAATTGGTTTTGTTTCGTACATTTTGTTTGTATATTTTAATGTATATTGTAATTTATAAATAGAATAGTGTATGTATGTTAAGTGTTACCTATATCTTAAATCACTTATGATAAGCTTAGATATCATTTAGATATTCAGGTTCTCCAACGACAGATTATCTGAAGTGCTATTTCACAATAATATCATATATACTTATTCAAATGTAAATCATTGTATAAAGATTTTTGCCGCTAGTTGATTTTTTTTAATTTAAAATACAGATTAAAACTGACATAGTATATATTAACCATGCTTCAAACTGCCAATGCACTAACAACGACCTTAGAAACTAATCGTAAGGTTTTACATCCCTTGTGCCTGTAGTTAGTTACATCGGCCAGCTCAATCATAAAACCGAAAAACAAAAATACAAGTATTGCAGTTCAACAGTAGAATATGTGGTAAGTGGTACCAAGCTCAAAACCCAAGAATTTTTCTTCCACTTACCACCTCAAAAAAACCCAGGGCGAAACTGGTTTGTTATAAATAGGTAAAATAGAGTTTTAATTACATTTTTAAATGATTAGTTATTAGATGTAAGAAAAATACACAAACTTCCATTAGTCATTTCACTGTAATGTTCGAATGATAATAATAATGACAAAAACATTACTAGAACACAAAAATGTTACGTGAATATTATCTTTGTGTTATTGTGACTTGGCTAAAGGCATAGTATAAATGAAAAAAGATTACTATGTCACAAAATACAGTGTAAGCTCTATATAATGTTATTCTTTATAACAATAAACACCCTATATTATAGATTTTTGTGAATTTGATTGAATTTCTTTCTTCGCCAGTCAATCGGTACCTTGAGTTTCGTTATAAAGACTTTACATTGTATAAACAAACTTTATATTTACATATAATTTGCTATTAGTTCTGATATATTGTGCACTACAAATAGTTCTTGATTAATATATATTTATTAATAACGCAACTATTGACTACCTTTTATTAAATTTTACTTCACAAGTTCCGATAACAAGTTTGTAAACAATGTCATTCCAAGTTACAACATGAGTATCATTGATTAATCAAGATCGCAATCAATGATAATGTATCAAATCAAAGTTGTTTATATGTGATTACTCATGTATTGGAACAGACAATATATATTTTTTTATCATCCAGGACGATAAATGACTCTACTCCACCTGATATTAAGTGGTAATAGATTCCAAACATGACTATATGTTATGTAAATAGGTCATAATCAAGGATATTATGTTTAAGGGGGAAAAGGAAACTTCCTATTTATATATTGTTTACTAGTTTGTTAATTACTGGTATTATAATTGTATTATAAGTTTATAAAGACTATTTAAAATTTTCAGTGTTTGTTGAAAAAAAGTACTGTATCAATTTTGATAGGAATTTTAATATCAAAAGTATAATAGAGCACCTTTGCCAATAATTTTGAGTTTCAAGCTATCCAGGGACATAAAACCTTTTGATGAAATCTATATGTATGTTATACCTTAGAGTTCTCACTAAAAATAAAAATAGTATATAAAGCAGGATAACCTTCTTAAGAGAAAAATATAAAACCATGAAATCCTTCATTGAAGCAAAAATTTTATATCTGATCTACACTTAGTGTTGCATTTATCCTACAGAGAAGAGATCCCATGCCTGAGGAGTGATAGCCTAGGTCCATGGGTTCATATAAAATTTTTACTTTTGCATTTTCTAAAGTAAATTAAAGAACCCACTTACTAAATCAACATTGCAAAATTTTTTTTTTTTTTTTATGTTGGAGGGGGCAAACGAGCAGGAGGCTCACCTGATGGAAAGTGACTACCACCGCCCATGGACATCTGCAACACCCGAGGACATACAGATGCGTTGCCGGCCTTTTAGGAAAGAGTACGCTCTCTTCTTGAAGGTTCTTAAGTCATATCGGTTCGGAAAAGTCGCCGGCGAAGGCTGATTCCACAGAGTGATTGTGCGAGGCAGGAAATGCCTTAAGAAACGCACTGTTGTGGATTTCCAGACATCGAGGTGATGGGAAAGTATCAAGCCGATCAGTAATAGCCTGATCGTCGACAATTCGAACTGCTCTACGTTGAATACGGTCAAAAGGAAGAAGCTGGTATTGGGGAGCTCCCGCCCAGAGGTGAGAGCAGTACTCCATGTGGGGCCGAATTTGCGCCTTGTAAAGTTGTAGGCGATGGGCCGACGTGAAGTACTGTCTCGCCTTGTTGAGCACTCCAAGCTTTTTAGCAGCCAATTTAGCTTTAACTTCCAATTGACCGCGGAACTGAACAATGTTCGAAACCTCGACGCCAAGTATCCCGATACTGGCTGTGGCAGCGAGGGGAATATTCTCAAAATGAGGGGATATGACAAAAGGAGATTTTTTAGCGGTTAACGCGCAAACATGAGTTTTATTGGGGTTGAATTGGACTAAGTTTAGTCGGCCCCAGTCCGAGACTTTGGTTAACAGGGTCTCGACTTCAGACACAAGTTTGTTCCGACACTCGTCGACGTGTTCCCGAGAAATATTGCTACGGCCGGTGTATAGAACGTCTACAGTGCTGTCATCCGCATAGCAGTGAATGTTACTGATTTGTAACATATCATTGACATGCAGAAGAAACAGAATAGGTGAAAGAACGCAGCCTTGTGGAACAGCAGAATTGACGAATTTTAAGTCAGAGCATGCACCGTCGACAACGACCTTGATGCTCCGATCTGCCAAAAAGCTGGTGATCCACGTGCATAATTTCCCGGGAAGCCCGTAGAAAGGAAGCTTCGAGAGAAGCGCTTTATGCCATACCCGATCGAAGGCTTTCGCCATGTCCAGGCTGACTGCTAAAAATAAATAAATGCTCAACAACTCATTATTAGTTGTCTATCTATTCTTAATTAACCATAAATAATAATAAATCATAAAACCCACATCTATCCTTAAAAATTAAGGGAAAAATTATTGTTTGACTTGATTGCCAAATCTATAAAAAATTTAAAATACATATAGGTTAAAATTATTGCATTTACCTGGTACATTATTAGTAGGCGCCAATGCCCAGTCAGGGGAAGAATCTTCCTCGTCAGACATTTTGTTGTT
This sequence comes from Nymphalis c-album, assembly GCA_963151315.1. Classification (NCBI taxonomy): domain Eukaryota; kingdom Metazoa; phylum Arthropoda; class Insecta; order Lepidoptera; family Nymphalidae; genus Nymphalis; species Nymphalis c-album. The sequence goes on from OY720612.1 coordinate 2,202,450, forward strand.
GTTCACAAATGCCACAGTCAAATAAAAACACTGCAGGACATGTCCTCACACACACTTAATGAGATTCACTTAATAAATAGAATTTCTTATTTATTTCCATCGGTCCGATTTATTATTTCCATTTTTAAAAGTTTCTGTAAGAAAAATATTACTTCTCAAAGTTTAAATTATATATATTACGCACACTTCATTAGCTATTTACTAATAACTACATAACAATGAAGAAAACCTAAATTTATATAGTCTCACCAGAGATGTTTGTTTTAAATATTAAAAAAAATATTGTGTATTGTAACAGTTTGATATTTTGATGTATAATAAGCAGATCAACTTATTATTTTAGAATTTATATGAATTATTATAGGGATTTCAATGTTTAAGTAGACTCAGGATATTATTGACGAATTTAAAACAAAAAGTAAGATAAAATCGACCTAAATATTGCTTGGCACAGCAATGTTATTTATATAAATAAAATAAATGAAGTGGGTGTTGTCTAAATTATTGGACTTCTAAATTAAGCCAGGTATCAAATCACTAAATATTTATTTAGAATGTTATAAAACGAAATCCGAGAGTTCAGCTATTGTTTATTATAAAGTATCTGGCTGATTTCTGAAGGTCTAATGATCAGGGTAACAGGAAATGATAGGTTTTCTCCATTGTCTGGTTATTCAACGTCTAATGCTTTCTATTCGTTTATTACAAGGTTGCGAATGTCAGTCGATACTGGAGCGCTTTCGCAACCTTATGATTTGAACTTTATTTAGACAGCATAGCATTATATACACAAAAAAAAACTAAAGTTAAAAGCCGATGACATATCGATACGTTTCCGCATCAAGACTATAAATAAACCTAAATATGTACTTGCGTGGCTCTAAAATGACAATTTTTTAGATTTATCAAAAATAATACACTACGAAGTTTTGCTGTAAAGCTCCGAATACAACAGCACAAATATCTTAACCTAAATTTATTCTATCGATTGTTATGCAAAAACACTGCGATGAGTCATCATGATCACTATTATGGCACAATTGTATTCTATATTAGAAATATTCACCTGACTATTTTCTAAACTTTTAAAAATAATTGTTTTATCTATTATTTTACGGCATGAAAATAATTTTCGAGTCTTTCGAAAGCAGACATTTTCCTCGGGGAGTCGAAGACACTAAAAATGTTACCACTTAAAAATTTCGATAAGAAATATTATTTCAAACATATTTTTATTTTACTCTTTGAACAAATAATATATTCAGGTAATGAAAACACTCAAAATTAGCCAATAATTAATATTGTCTTACAATATTTTACGTGCACAAAAATATTATGTCAAGAATTTTATTTTTACTTTGTATATTTAAATTTACTGATCATATTATATCAATTATAGATAATATCATTTATATTATATATAACGTAACAAAACTAAAAATTTCATTTTAATTCCATTTTTACCATTAACGTGCTTTGAACTTGTTACTTTTTTGCTCCCTGTTATTACTCATTATGGAATTGCTAAATTCAGAAGTCGTCAAACTGGCAACGTCCTTGCTAGTTATAAAACCGGAAATACATACAGTTGATATACTTTTTAATAAATTAAAATTATATTTTGTTTTAAATCTTGCAATATTTGTAACTAATTGAATCTTCGTATAAATAAAAATGTTATTTTACATACATCACATTTTTTGAGCTTAATAGTAAATAAAATGTTGAAAAATTCCATAATTAAAAGTAGCTCAACTGACAGAGCGTCATTATACGTAATGGAGTCGAAATTCTATTCAACAAAGTTGTGTTTTAAGTAATTATATATTTTTACGGAAATATCAAATAAATTCATGTGCTATAGTACGTTTTTGGGGTGAAGTGAATATTTGATAATAATTTATGGATACCAAGGCCAATAAAACGTGTGTAAACAACCTCTTTTTCTCATCAATGGTATGTGTGCCATCAAAATATTTTGGAAAGTTCATTATAGCTAGTACTTGAATGCTAGAAAATAAAGTTTTATTGAATTAAAGACCACTTTAACACATATTTAGGTATTCTTTATCGTTTGTATTACGTAAAACTTGAAGAAACCAGTGAAATATTCTGTAGCTTTGTTGTCCGCGTAACTGGGTAGCTGTGGGAAAGGTCATGCATTCATTTGTCTTTTTATTTTCAGAGTAACCATAATACGAATATGAAAATGGAATTATTGAATACACGTTAATTGTGCAAAGTACATATATTGAGCGCCTATACACGCGGGTTAATGGTTTTACGAGGGCAAGTTTGTTTTCCAAAGTCAGATGAAGGGATGGCTTCGGACCAACCTGTTAAGAAAAAACAGAGAATTGATGGCCCTGATATCGATGATGGAAGCGACAGATCCGCGGAGGATATTCTCACGGACATATATGATTCGGAGACTCCGCCTGTTGATACATCAGGAGATTACACTTCGAGAAACGGCGAGTCACCTGACAGTGGTACTGTAAGTGAAGACGCAGTCGATTGTCCTGCCATTTTGAGGCTTCCAAGTGACATCAACATTGGCACTAATCCCTCTAGTTCAAATAATGTAGCATTATGGACAGCTGCCGATGATAAACTACTTACTGAGCTGCGTATACTACAGAATGCTTTAGTTGGACAATGTTTGTGTGGTTTTAATGAAACATCCCTGTCTCAATTATTTGACAGAAGATTACACATAGCAGCTTGGCCGCTGACATGTTCTTTAACTTACCTCTCAACTATGCAGCTCATGTTTGACATTTATTTAAAGCAAAACAACACAGGTACTATATGTTCGAGATTGATGTATGCATGTGACATATTTGTAAGGAATAGACACGATTGGATCACTGAGGTTGTGGAATTATCGGAAAACAAAAGTAAGTTTATTACATTTGTAGCGTGTAGAGTATTGGCTAGCTTTTTAATCGTTTCAAAAGATACCGTTGATGAGAATTGGTTGCAACAGATCACAGAGAACATATACCTCTTTGATAGGATAAATAGGATAACAGTACAAAAAATTAACTTCAGCTTAGATATCATTAAGAGGATAGTCGAGTGGAAAGATGTTGAGCAACATCCATTAGAAGAAAGTAGTTATGTAAATACAGCAGGAAATATGCAAGTTCAAGAAGACAATCCATTTAGGGGTGGTCCCAGTTGCGGTAGTAGTAGTAATAGTTCACAAATGCCTTCTAGTTCCAATGCTCGTAGTGATAATTTACATAGTGCTTTTTCCAACTTACAAACACATAGTGCACCATCAACTTCGTCGGGTGAAAAGTCCGACAACAGTAAGCCACCACAATTTAAACTTAGTGAACCCGTTCTGAAGTTTACCTCTGAGCAAACAATTGGTGGGATGGAGCAATCTGAGTCCCCAGAACCTCCTCAGTCTAGGATAGAAAGAGTAAATGAACATGGATGCATAACTGTTATATTAACTGACTCTGAATCCTTTGACACATCTCATATAAAGTGTTTAACGATAAAAACATTAGAGCATCATTGGCCGATTTTAGTTAAAAATATGAAGCTGCTTCTACTAAGGTACCTGAATTTATCTAATGCTGAAAATTGTATATTAACTTTTTTTTCTCTGTGGGAAAACATTATTAGTGTTAAAGCGAATCTCTCAGTTATAGATACTAAACCATTTTATGCAGATTTGCAAGGCTTTGTTGATTTACTGCGTAATACAATGTTGCCAAGCTTAATTTATACCCATATACTTAGTTTATTTAATGAGGTGCTGTGTTATGGGTCGACATTAGCCCTTCAAGATATATTGCCAGAAGAAATATGTTGCCTCGCTCATTCAATTGTAAGATATGTTAAAGATTTCCGACTGCTCAGTGAAGTTAGAGTCCAAAGTAGTAGAAGCGGCTTTGGTTTTCTAGGTCACGATTGTACAGTGATTACAGATTATTCTTTAGGGTCAGAGGTTGCTCCTTTATCGTCTTCTATACAGTTAGTCGATCAGAGTTATGGAGATGATGATAATGAAGAAAATGCACAAACACATAACGAAGTAGACAAAACAATGTTGCAACGAATGTCTTTATTAGTTCTTAAGTCTGTAGCAGTTACTGTTAAAGAAATGCGTTGCGATTCCTCAGATAGTTCAATAGATTCCTCTGATTACAATGCTATTCAAGACATGCAGATTGTGGAAAGATCTATCCGCGATGTTTTGAAAAAGTTGGATGTATTTATTAGAAATCGTTTCGAATTTCATCCTGAGACACCATTTACAAAGATGTTGATACATTTGTTTAGCGAGCAGGATGATTACTTGATAGAGTCGATGGTGTGTACGTTAGATATAACAGTTGGTATTGTTTATAGGAATTCCATGTATCCAGACTTGATTCCAATGTTGAATCCAATTATGTCATTTATCGAATTCCTTAAAGTCGTTTCCCACGATAGTGATGTTCTATTAGATTATCTTGTGAGTAATGAAACATGTTTCCTGCTGTATTTGCTCAGGTTTTTGAAGTATGTAAGACGTAATTGGCCAAAGTTTCTTGAGACATGTCAACAGGCAGACTCTGGAGGTACAAGAGGTCTAGATGATACAATGAGAGTATTGATAAGGTTACGTCTGCAAATCAGTAGGCTAGTTTCTAAGTCGTTATTCCCGTACAACATCAGTCCTGTACTTAGACTTTTGGAGGTCTGTGAGAGCCTTTACGAAGGTAATGAATTTAGCTGAATAAAATTTCACTGTTAAATTACAGCAATGGTACAAAAACTTTCTTTCTTCTACTTTAAATTTTTAATGTATATAGATAAGACAATAATAACTTAACCTAGTATATATGGTAATTTAAAATATAATAATTATATTTTTAATGAGATGTTTGTAATATCTTTATAATTTCATTTGAAAAATTTCACAAAGACTGTCGGCATAGGTAACATTCCAGAGTTTGTTAATTGGTTTAGCGATAGTTTAATTGCTAATTAGTTATGGTTTAATTAATTTATATTAACTATATTGTTGTAATTTTAACTATTTTGTACACTCAATGAAAGTCTTCCTATATTATTTGAAGTCTATATGAATTTTATAAGGCATTTTATTGAAGACAATATATTATTACATAATTAAAAAAATATCTAAATTTGTAACCTTTATTCTTTAATTAAAGGCGAACATGTGTACTTAACGCGACTGTACACTATTTTGAGTTCTAGACATCTGACTGTATATTGTAATTAAAATTCTTTGCCAATATTTGTAATCAATTTAAAAAAAAAAACAAAGTGCCTTAAATGTAATCTATGGTGCTTTCATCTCCATTTACTCCATTACTGTAATTATAAATCCAATTTAATCGTGTACAATACATTTGTATTAAATTATGGTATAAATTAATTTATGGTATATTAGTTTTTTTTTCTTATTATGTAGAATTAAATTATTTTTATACATACATTTGTAAATTCGTAGCGTTAATGCATATGAAATGCGGGTTTAATTTTTTTTTGTCTACTAAATTATATTCTTTGTCACAATTGTAAATATATAGCCATCAATTACCATTTAATGAGTAAATGTAATCAGTATTAAAAACCTTATTATAATTTATACTTATAGTTTATCCATAATAGAATTTTTTCGTAAGTGAAACAGAAATTTCAATTTAAGAACATAGCTAGAGCCTAGAATATACTTGAAATTGTAGTTTTTTTTTTTCTTAAATATATGTTTAAATATATGTAAACGAAAATCAATATTCGGTCCAGCTTCTAATGGAGCTCAATTGAATTGGATAACTCTATCTGTTATTAAATGGTTTCATGTATAGAAAAAGTTCTATTAAAATAATGTATGCATTATTATGTTTAAAAAAAAATCTATTGGCTAATTCGTAATATACAAACTAAATAAAAACTGCTTTAAATAGAACAAATGAGGTTTTGGAAGGTGAATGGTGAAATATAAAATAAAAAAAAAACAATTTATTTTGATTTTCGAATTTACCAATTAACAATGTAATTTTTGACTATCATCTATGTATATATACATTTTCGTCCCTACTGATTAAACCTCAGACTGTTATGTAGATGTTTATGTCAATATTGTTTTATAAATAAGTTTCTATATTGTTAAATATACTTTGATAAAAGCGGGAAATGAATCTCATAACTAAATGTCCATTCAAAAATATTAATAGAATTATTTAAGCTTTATTTGTTATCGTAACACTTACAATACTGAAAATTAATTTTACTTTTTTTTTAAACAGTTACAGTAATACCTCTTGCCAATTATAATTTTAATGGAATATTCGAAAAAAGATTTTTTTTTTCAAATTTAATCAAATCTAATAAATGTACTAAATAAAATAATGATTATTTTATTGAAGCCAAATTAAATACAGCATAACGTTAGTTTTAAACTTTTTGGAAATATTAATGTTTTCTTTTATCTGATTGGTGACCCATGGAAATTATACTGTTTTAATCAAGTCAGATTAAATTCCGAGCGAATGTCTTCACTCTGCTACAATTCAGCCATTCTCAATGTTACATCCAAGTCTTCCGTTGAATAATTAAAAAACAAATAACTGTGCACGTGATTGTGTGACACAAATGCATCTGAATAGTTAAGATAATACATTGTTAATAATAGTAATGGTAATTTTATATAACAATAAAACGAAATATTTTTGTACATGAGCCGTAATTTTTGGTTTTATTTCACACAATATATACATAAGTTTGATTACCTTTTTAATTATTCCCCGTCTGAAAAGAAAACACATAGAACATCCTCTCTTTTTGTAATACTCTCAAGAATCAAGAACTCAAAATAATGCTCTTAAGAATCAGGTGCACAAATCACTAGGTCCAGGGCCTCTGTTACTTAATCCTCGTAATCCATAATAATAAAACATTATAAATAGTATTTCGTAACTCTTCCGAGCATGAGTTTAACAGTGTAATCATATTTTTATAAGTAAGCGCACCACTTTTTATTATAATAATGGTCTACATATTATACATAATTATTCATAATCGCTTGAATTCGATCAACCATTGTGACAACTACATCCTCCGTGAAATAAGTCTAATATATGCTTACTGAAAAAAAAAATGGACAAAACATCTGAATTATACTTTAAATCTTAACTCACAGGAACTTGTAACAAAATCGCTGCAGCATTCTGATATTATAATTGAAATTCCATACATTATTCGTCATAATATATTCAGATGCAGTTTTTACAAAATTGATACCTCAGGCGATTTTTATGAACCCAAAGTAGCAGGCTCATTTCGTTCAATTTTGAAATACCTAAGAAACTTTTAGCTCTTGTTTATTTTAAATTTATTAAAAAAAATGTCGTAACCAGCACAACTAAAAATTAAAATTATGGCGACTTAATCTTACAAGAGCAGAATTTAACCAAATTTTAATATATTTATCAAAATTTAAAGAAATTATAATGGGTCAATTGAATAAAATTTTAAATTCAATTATTTGGCAAAATCAATTCCCTCGTTAATTCAAAATAACGACGGAATTTGTAATTAAACTGAAAGAGCAATACATTTTCAAATAGTAATTTTGTCTATTGGAAATATTCGATTGGGTTATTATGGCTGGGATTGTTATGTACCTTAGACTGTGTGTCATCACATTCCATCAGGTGTGATAAGCGCAGCGCTGGCTTATATATTTAAAAAAAATGTATGTGCAATGTACCTGCATGTATTATCATTGCGTCTCCTAAAAACAATTTCTTCAACGAATTGATACCATTTCTACATGTATTATCCTAACTAATACCGGACCTTAACCACTACAGCGAGTTACATTTTGGTTTCCATATTCCCACGGGAACAAATCCGTCTTCTCCTTTGGGCACTGGGCAAGTGCTCAGGGCCCCACGATAAAGGGGCCCCGAGGCATACGATTTAGAATAAATTTTCAACATCCAAAGTAAAGTTCCAAACGTAGTTAAAAGAAAAAACTTATCGCCGTACTTAAGATTAAGGACAAACTGAAACCATTAACTCCATCAAGGGCAAGAAACACCGCTGATATCAAGACAAAAATTTCGAGTCTTGCATACACAGAGACCCCGAGACTCTAATGTGCCCAGGGTCATTTATAGGTTCTAATTGGCCCTGCACGGGAACGGGAACTACACACGAATCCGATAGTCATTAATAAAATTTTAGATACATATCTAAACTAAAACCTTGGATGCATTGTATACGTATGTACGTGTAAGCTAGTTTAAAATTCGACCTCATTTTTTCAGAAATTCAATATTTATTCAATATACGTTTGCTATCGTCACAGAAATCTGTCCTACTTTGTAAGAAAAGTCTTTTTACGTGAAAACTAGGTCAACTCGTTGTGATCCGACCTAGCTTGTTTCTTTGATGAAAAATATATTATTTATGTTGTGTTGTATCTTTAAGTACTTAGTTGAATCACTTTATTTACTTAGATATCATTTAAGTAAGTGAAATGCTTGATTAAAAACAAAATATAATGTCATCATGACTGATGGTAGAGCTTTGTGCAAGCTCGTCTGGGTAGGTACCACCCACTCATCAGATATTCTACCGCAAAGCAGTACTTTGTATTGTTGTGTTCCGGTTTGAAAGTTGGGTGAGCCAGTTTAATTAAGGTCCTCCAGACCGATTTCGGCCACGGCGGCCAATCTCTAGAGAGATAAGCCAACTACGCAGGAGATATTATAGTGGACAAGTGTGTGCGCAAACACAGGTGCACTCTCTTTTTCTTAACTCTCATAATCGGATGGGACGGAAATCCGACACGATCGGAAAGAGTTCAGGCGCAGGACCAACGGCGTGCTTTCCGAGACACGGGAGTGTACACACTTCCAACTTCCAGACTCCGGGCTGCTACTGAGAATTTTCTGACAGAAAAACCCCAATAACTATTTATTGGCCCGACCTGGGAATTGAACCCAGGACCACCGAGTCTGCGGCCTTATATCAAGCCACTAGACCAACGAGGCAGTTTAATTATAGGCACAAGGGACCTAAAATCTTAGCTCCCCAAGTTGGTGGCGCATTGGCGATGTAAGCGATGGTTAACATTTCTTACAATGCCAATGTCTATGGGCGTTGGTGACCACTTACCATTAAGTGGCCCATATGCTCGTCCGCCTTCCTATGCTATAAAATAAAAGTCATCATCAACACTAGGGTCTTATAGCCTTAGTCTGGTACAGATTTCTCTAACTGGATCTGTCTGGCTTTTTCCCTCTAGTTTTTCACATCGATTCCCTTTAGATCATTTTCATTCCAGGTAGGTAATATAATTTGTATATATTATGTCGCTACCTCCTAAAACATAGTAGTTTCGGGGCTAGTCTTTAATTTCAATATTTTTAGTTACTGTATAAAACAAATAAGTATCCAAGATAAATTTGACTTTAATTAAAATATTACATATCGATTAACTTTTTTACTTTTAATATCGTGATTTCTGTATATCCTTCATCAAATTACTTATGTAATGGAATGTATGCAGTTAATATTGAGGGGAACGTGCTTAAATTCTGAACCCATTAAGTCTACACCGGGATCGCGTGATGCGTATAAAACCAAAAATATGTAAAGATTTCATGCTCGTTATAAACGCCAGGAAATTTCCAACTAATTGGTCTTAACTTTTTTTATTTTTTTATTCACTCACAATATACAATTATATCGAATGCTTTTATAGTAACGTAACTAGCTACCCATCCCGGCTTCGCACGGATAGAACAAGGGTCTACATACAATGTTTGTAACTACGGTCAAAATTCAAACAAACCCGGTCGGTACGGTCAAAAAATGCAGTCAGATTAATGAATAACATTTATAATATACTAGTGGTTAACCGGCGGCTTTGCCAGCGACATAATTTACGAAAATGCTGAAAGAGGCTGAAAGACATTCATTTCTAACCAGAGACTAGGCTTATATAAAATTTCAAGCTTCTTAAATGAATAATGATGGACCGGCCATACAAATTTTCAACCCCACTTGGTGGTAGAGCTTTGTGCAAGCTCGTCTGGGTAGGTACCACCCACTCATCAGATATTCTACAGAAAAACAGCAGTACTTCGTACTGTTGACGGACCCGCCATACAAACTTTCAACCTCTATTTCAACATCTTGGGGGTAGATTTTCGAAAATCTTCAAATACATATTTATTCATTTCCAACCAGAGACATGTATATAAATATTTCACGATTCTAACATCAAAAATGACGGACCCGACAAACAAACTTTCAACCCCTATTTCACCCGTTTTGGGGGTAGATTTCCAACCGTGAATTGCATGTTTCTTTATTACTAAGCAGAAGCTAGTATATACTCGTAAAATTTCATGCTTCTTACTTCAAAAATTACGGAGTCCCCATACAAACTTTCAACCCAATTTCACTCTCTCAGGTGGTGAATTTTGAAAAACTCTTACAGGCATCCTTATTTATTTTATAACCAAAAGCTTGTATATGACCACGTGACTCACGTTGAGAGATGTTATTCTCATACATTTGTTTAGTTTTCTATTAGCGTTTACGATTGTAGAATGTCAACTTGGCAAGGGCCTCTGCTCCTTAAAGAAAAATAAGGAGAGGAGACCTTAGCAGTGGGACGTTTAACTTACGAAATTACTCATACATTTCGTGTATGCGACGCGACGTCGTATCACATTATTTTGTATCCAACTTCTAACTCATTTGAAACACTTGACATTTTCCTATATTCACGAGTTAGGTTGAAATAAAATACAGATTTAATTTGACATATTTATTTTTCGTAGTCAGACTTCTTTTCAGGACTTCTTTTTTTATTTTGAAACCAATTTAAATATCTATTGCTTTTTAAAATTTTGTACATAAAGTTAACAGCGTAATTACAGATCATATTTTCAGTTTAAAAACATAATAAATGCACATTAATTTAGTCTAAAATGACGACCTTATAAACTATTATTATGTTGTCAACTACATCAATGTCGAACAGCTTTTATGATCTTAATATATAAAATACGTACATTCGAATGAGTTTAAATAATATGCTAAATGCAAAACAATATTTTATTTAGCCCAGACATTTACACAACTGTACAAAATATTATCTCATTCATACAAATAACAAACGTAAAGTCCACGCGGATACATATAAAAATAAAAGACTTCGTCATACGCACAAACAAACAGATAATGAAAACAATAATTAATCTGAAAAAAAAACTTATAATACATACCTAAATGGTAAACAACTTAAAATCACGATAAATGTTATCCAAACAAAAATAAAACTAGTTTTATATATCATATTCGTTTATTTATATTTCGGGTATTCCCCGTTTATAAACATTCTACCGTCGAATAGCAATGCTATGTACAGCTGCGTTCCGCTACGAAGGGCGTTTGAGCTGGTGTACAGTACAATGCGATCAAGATAACAAAAGAAACAAAAGCAATGACCGCATTTGGACGAATGTCACACAATAATTAGGCGACTATTTGTTAAATTAATGTAAACAGTAATTGAAATTAGTTAACATTACATATATCCGCTATTTTTTTTCTACATGGAACAATGCGAAATTGCTCAAATGCCGTTTTAATTGAATAATGAAATACGCCTGTTGAGTAGATATTGCTATTCGATTTGCTTGCAAAATGTGTCAGCAATTATATTTTTATAATAATAATAATATAATTGTCACTACGACTACCTGTTTAACATACTTTGACAGCTAAAACGCTACAAAATATTGAAAGTGACATTTCTTTTTCTGACGTGACAACGTCTAATAAATCGATGAACGCTGGCTGCATGCACGAAAAAGAATGACTCATTGTCCCGTTACGCTGATCGTACGCTTGCGCCGCATCTATCTCTCTTTCACTCGATTGGCCTATGCGTCCGAGGAGAAGATTGTTTTGTTATGACGTTGTCACGTTAAACTATCGTCCGTAAACCGACTTTACAGACAATCATTTTTTTTATTACCTATGTTAACAAGTTTCCTATTTTTATCGCATAGATAGAAGACGGTAAATAACACTAGATAGATAGATTATGGTTGCCAATATGTTGGCAATAACACATACTGTTCCAATATCTACGACAAAGACTTGCTACATAAGAATTATACATTTATAATGATCAAACGTTTGGTCAAACATTGGACCAGTAGCTACCGAATTGAAAGTTATCTACAAGAATTGACAAATCTATCATTATATGACAATTTCTTAATTCTATGTATCATGCAATCTTCAACTTAAGTTTGACTTCACGAAGGGACATTACAGATGCACATATATTAAACATAGTATTAATTTGTGACATTATTTGGATAACAAATCTCATGTTTTGATATCACTAAAACACAACAAAAACACATACTTACAAACTTATTCAGGTATCATAGTCTTCATCTATTTGTAAATTTCCTGAATTCAAAAGATCAATATCAACGCTAGTTGGGACAACGGGTATTTTTATTTCAGGTTTTTTAATTTCAGACTTATTGGACTTAGAATTCTGTCGATGGAGTTTTTTATCAGTTTTTGGTACGCCTACGATACCAGCAACGGCTGTGTCTAAGACTTTTATTTCTGGTTTTGCTAGATTTTTCGTAAAATCTATATTTAGTATTGGTGTGATGGGTGTGACAGGCGTCCGGGGGGGCGTTTTATTTTGTTTTTCATCTGTATAGAACATCTTTGGATGATCTGGCTTTGGCACTAGCACTTCGACTTTCTTCACAGGCTCCACTGGCGTCAAACTGGTGTAGCTCGACGTTGACGGCTGCGGGCTCGAATATGTTGGGTTGATCTTGATCACACTCTTGTGTTGAACTTCATCTGTGATCAGAGTCTCCTGGTAAAAGTTAGCAGTAACGATTGGTCTCTCTTCGACTTTCTTTGTTAAATCTATAGCAGACTCTGATGTGACAGTTTCATTTCTGGGTTTGGGCTCTGCATCCAAAGATAGAGTCCTTCTAAGATTATCCATTGGCGCTGATAAAATTTGTTGCACTCTGATTTCGGAGCTGCTGGAACTGTTTGAATCCGCTCTGACCACTTTTCGTGGCACTGATGTATCTGAAAATCTAAGCATTGATATTTTTTGTTCAAGTGTCATAATTTTAATTTAATATATTATTAAAAGTACAACAAATCAATATATATTATGTTTAGAGGACATAATATCGACTTCTATAGATTTTTTGTCAATGGAATTGCATGCATTGGGAAAGCACAGGTACACTTCCATTCCCGGTTCTGGTTAGTTTCAGGAGCAACCCAGGCTACTACTAAGAAGCATTTGAATGAAAATCCCAATACATAATTGGCTGGGATTTTTATTTCATATATTCTTATCTGTATCACTATCGTAATCCGACAAATACATCTTAAATTATTTAAGGAACAATAGAAAAAATCATAGTTGCTGCATAAGAATTTGTTATATTCAATCATTTAGTCTCTTTCGAAATATACTCTGAATTCAAATATTTTGGAACCCGTTTCAAATTATTTGGCAACAGTATAACAATAAATCACTAAAAACTGAGCAAAGGCAGGCAGGTAAAACTAATCGTAATCATTTAATTACATTAACAAGTCGACTTAAGACTGCTTAACAATGCTATTACATGTAATGGTTAATCATTTTGCTTATCCAATAAACTTACCTAGAAGAGTTTGGTGAACTTTCTCCACTCATTATTTCCCTTTCTTCAGCTGCTGTTACATCAGGTATGTTTTTAACCTGTAAGAATATTTAACATTCTGTCTTTAAAAAGTTGAAACAAAATAAAATTACTTGGTGGTAGTTTTGGCAAGCTCGTCTGGGTATGTACTAAGTACCGTACTTTGTATTGTGTTCCGGTTCGAAGGGTGAGTGAGCCAGTGTAATTACAGGCACAAGGGACATAACAACTTAGTTCCCAAGGTTGTTGGCGCAATGGTGATGTAAGTGATGGGTGACATTTCTTACAATGTTGGTGACCATTTACCATCAGGGGGCCCAAATGCTCGTCCGCCTACCTATACAATAAATAAAACTTCTGTCTATACTTACCAAATCTCTTAGAAAGTCGAACCGTGACTCTGCAAGTATGCACTGTTTCACATGTGAGGGGCTCAAAGTCTTGGCGTTTCTCTGCATCGTCACTTGCATGGCTTTTCCAAGGAGTGACTCCACAAATAGTTCTAGAGTACGAGGTGTGGTGATGAAGAAATTGAGTTAAGGAATAAAATATTATTTTATAATAGAACGTCATTATGACAAGCTATTTTGTTAAATTAAGATTTTATATAATACATAATTTTTTTTATTACTAATTTAAATTATTCAAATTTAATACAAAGAATTACATAAAAATCACTATTTTTATAGGTTTATTATCACATTGTGCACGAATTTTAAAAGGATTAGATTCCTAAGACCTGAGAAGATCAATATCATAATTCTTTGTATTGTGTACTCTTAAGGTCAACATTGAGTTTTGAGCATGTTTACCAAGATAAATATAGCTGTGACTGTATTGTCATGTAAAAATAATGATGGATATGGCAAAGGATATATATCTATACAATAAGTGTCACCTATTATTCTTTCAATCTACATAACAATGTTTGAATATCATATAGAGCGATATTATTAGATTCAATTAAAAAGGATATAAATTATAATTGGCACGGCTTGTGCCACTTTTCCCACCTCTTCGTCAGTCTGCATAATCTTCTTAATTCGTCCCTATAAGCAAACAATGTCATGATATCACCGATCTCTAATAGAATTGACAAAAACAAGTCCATCTATCTTGTTTTTGTGGTCGATTTTTGGCTATTTGACACTTACGGCTGGAAACCTGGCATTATATTTTCTTTTCTTCGACGGCATAGCGATAAACCGTTCACTTTAGCACTATTTAATGATTAAAATAGCTCACTTCGCTATACCACTGTAATCCTTCTCGCGCATTTTTGAGGTTATAAAAGGGGGACGTTCGCAGCCTACTTCATTTATATACGAGTCTGACAGTTTTCCACCTCTTTTTACAAACAACTTTTCATTTACATGGCAATAAATTAAGCGTATACTCTGTATTAAAATAACATTGTGACATTACCGTAGACAGGACATTGGATGTAATTTATTTCAAAAATTAAAATAATCAAATCTTGTATTTTAAAATTAATCATCACCGAATAAGAAATAAAAAATATCATTGCTTATATTGAAAATTGTAAATTTGGTGCTAATTTGTATTGGAACTTTGGTGCTATGAAATTCTTTAAATTAAAAAATAAATATGTATATATTATATTTAACAAAAAATAAACGTAATAAATTGTTATACGGTGATTAATGAACTTTTACGATAATTTTGTCTAGCGAAAAACTTTTGTAGATTGTATTCTAGAGTACAGTTTATATTTATTGTTTCTAATCTGTAGATTTTGGAATATTGCTGTTGACATATGTGATATGTCAAATGTTACAATCTTTAATCTATTAAAAATGGCGTCACTGTCGAGGTGTGTTTGTAATTTTGTCTTTAAAATATAAAATAATTTATTTATTACTAAAAACTAGTGTATTTATTATTATATCAGGTTCTGTGAAGACAAATACTGATCATATTTTTTAAATGTGAAGCATTAAATTTGAAACAGAAAGGGTTATGGATATCAACTAACTCTAAAGAAACTTCTGCGTCAAAAAGCTTATAATTATAAACTTATTGTCATTATTTTTGAGCAGAGTTTATGTGTTATAAATACGGAGATTTGTTAATACTTATTGGTAAATAATTTAAAAAGTAATATTTTTTATATTCTCAGCTTGCTACCAGCTCCTGTTCAGCAGGTATGGGATCGTGACGATGATTTGAAAGCAAAGCGTGTTGGTAGTGCGCTGGTAGTATCACAAACTAGCATACCGCCATATGGCCAAAGAAGGGGATGGGTGCCTCGAGCGGAGGAAGATTTTGGAGGTAAATTACAAACTGCTCCTAAATTATCTGTTTTTTTCTCTGTCTGTGTGTTTTGTTGTGAAAAGATATGTATTGTTTTATAAATGTTCAAAATATAAATATATAGGTACTAATAAAGTTAAAATATTCTGTGGATTAAATAATTGAAATATGAAAATGAAATATTTGACATTTATTATAAAACTGCTTTCTTAAGTTCACATTGCAGTTACATTAACCATAGTTAACTCTTTCATTCGTTATCTTTTATTAAGATATTGTATTATAGATTACAAACTTTATTACACAGTAATGTAATACTATGCATTTTATGTTTCTTTGCTTTCTTTGTTTATTTTTAAACAAGTAAATCTTTAGATGCACCTTCTAAACTCAAGTCATTGTATTATAAATTATATGCAAATAGCGTTATGTAAATTAAAAAAAAATGTTTTTAGATGGAGGTGCATTTCCTGAAATCCATGTGGCTCAATACCCTCTGGGTATGGGAGCTAGGGGGAAGGAGAGTACTTCGAATGCATTGGCTGTACAGCTGGATGAGTCGGGGCGAGTCAAGTACTCCGCGATAGCTAGACAAGGCCATAGCGCTGACAAGGTTTATTTTTTATTATTATAAAATATAATTAATTATAATGGTATTTATATATGAGAAATGTTATGTATATTAGTAGGTAATGACAAAACAATTTAGTACTCTTATCTGCTATGTCAATGAATTCTTTTGTTGATAACTTTATCGACAGGATTTAGTGTTGTCAGTAAAGGAAATTTGGAAATAAGTTTGAAAAAATAGTCTAATAATGGTAATAATCTAATAATTATAATAATAAATTGTCTAATAAATCAATATATATAGCAGGGAAAATGCGAATATATGATAATTAATAATAATTTTGACGACTTCGTGAACATTATATGTAGGTAGAGATAAAATATAGAAGTACACCGTCCAATAGAGTCAAATTGAATAGCAAATTAAATATAAGCATGTTTGTGTTGTTTTGTTTGATTTTAGATTATATATTCAAAACTTACGGATCTGCTACCAGCTGAAGTTCTAGCTGAGGATGATCCAACATTACAGAAGCCAACTGAAGATGATATCCAGGATATAACGGAGAAGACGAAACTAGCGTTAGAGAAAATAACAAATGCCAAAATATCTGCTGCTATGCCTGTTAAGGCTGCACCGAAAGCTGTGAGTTGAATTCTTAATACAGATTTTCTTTTTGTTGCAATAGATGTATCAATATAAGATTACTAATATTTATTTGAAGTTTCGATGTTAATGGTAGGCCATACCCATTTTCTATTGTTCATATTGAAAGGTAGTATATCAAAGTAATAAAAGGCACAAGGGATATAACATATTTGATCCTTTTGACCATTTGTAATTGAGTACAACTAAATATTAATTAACAGAGATGAAAAAGAAAAAGGTTTTGTATCATATGTTCAATACTATATTTCAAAGGTGGAGGTAGTAATGATAAACAAATTTTTTAGACATTCTGAGTGATTTGCTAATGCTCTGATGTATAAAGTATATATTATACAGCGTGTAACAAAAACCCCATTTGGCGCGAAAGGGGTATATTGATGTTTTGTGGACATTTTCAAAAATAATATTAAAAATCCCATATTCATTAATTTAAAATAGTTATTGTAATTTGAAATACCCATTTTTGTGCCCTAATTCCCCAACATCGGGCTAATTTTTTGAAATGTGACAACACCAGATTTGTTAGGCGGCTTCTTTGAGTGCTTTTGAAACGCCGCTGGCACGTGTAAGGCCGTGTCACCACTACTAAGCGCGATATTGTGCGATATTATTTTCCAACTAAAATAAAAAAGCCACGAATCACCTAGCTCACACTCAGCAAATGATCTGAGCTAATTGGACTCGGACTTGGAAATTTTTCAAAGAAACATACTAATTAACTGATAATTTTATACTTATAAGTAATACCTTTTTTTTCTACACAATCAAGTGTCCATGACTAATTAAAACATAAACAATAACATTAACCACACAGCTTATAAGAGACTAAAGAGAAAGAAAAAATAAAATTAAAATAAATTAATGAGCGTGATGGAAGACTGCCCTAAACTATTACGAAATATTTTATTATTTTTCGTCAAAATATTTTTCTTTGTCAAGCCGCCGCTGGTTCACGCCGAAAGGCTATGTCGGCTTCTTCAAAGAGGCGGCGGAGCGAGCGTCGGCACGTGTTATGTGAAGAAGTAATGTTGTAGAATAATCGATAGTTTGACTATCGATAGTAAAGCATGCGATAGCATAGATAGTATTGCAATACCCATTACTTTTAACCATAACTATCGATTTTCACCAATGGTTTTGGTCTATCTTAATGATTTTTCATTAACTAAATTGATAGTACAAAACCATCGATGTTATTAATAGTATCGATAGGCTTAGGTTAAAGCTAATGTATTTTGCAATACTATCGACACTATCGTTTTTATAGAATAAATTACTATCAATAGTACCGATCGCATTGCTCTTATAAATAGTATTCCAAATTTTACACGTGTCACTGTTATCGATCAATTATCGAAACAATTGTTTTTCTTCACTAGATAAATAACCGATTGTCTGTTACTGACTACTGTTTATTACTATTACTTGGTCAGTTTGGCGCGTAAACTAACTAAGAGTGGTCGTTTTGCAGTTGTGCTTATGTTCCGCGATAATATGTATTCGAATCAAGAGTATTTTAACATGTTAATGTGTCTGGGTAAAAGTGACTGTAATTATGCAACGGCTCGGAGAGACTACGAGACACGGTTCGCAGTTCCACAAGGTACTCCAGTGCCATCAGAGCGTGCGTTTCAACGTTTACACAACCGTGTGTTCACTACAGGCAATGTTCGCGAACCGCACCGTGCTGATGCAGGCCGACCCCGAGTGCAGAATGTAATCGACGAAGAGCAGGTGCTAGAATTATTTAGCGAGGATCCTACCCGAAGTACTCGTTCCGTGGCGCGACAACTGGGTACCGATCACATGTTTGTGTGGAAATTGTTGAAAGAAGATGGCCAACACCCTTACCACTACCGCCGTGTTCAGGGTCTACTGCCCGCTGATTATGCAAGTAGAATAGAATATTGCACTTGGATTTTAAGGAAAATTGAAGAGAATGTCGATTTTTTGAAACGGGTAATGTTTACCGATGAATGTAGCTTTCACAGAACAGGCGTATTTAACAGCCATAATGAACATTACTGGTCAACGGAAAATCCTTTCGTCATAAAACCAAGCCATTATCAACATCGTTGGAAAATTAACGTTTGGGCTGGCATATTGGGAGATCAAATTATTGGCCCCATCTTCCTCAACGATACTATGAATGGATCCAATTATTTATATTTTTTACGGAATGAGCTAGATGAAGCGCTTGAAGACTTAGATGTAGCTACACATCGGTCAATGTGGTTCCAGCATGATGGTGCCCCGCCACATTTCACCCGATCTGTGCGTGAATACTTAAATGAGCAGTATGGAGAACAGTGGATAGGCAGGGGCGGACCAACTCCGTGGCCAGCGCGGTCTCCAGATTTGACTCCACTTGATTTTTATTTGTTGGGTCACGTTAAGCAATTAGTTTTTACAAAAATGTGTGATACTGAAGCCGAAATGCGTTTGCGGATTGTAGCAGCTTTTGACCAAATCAAATCGGACACAAATGTGTTACAACGTGTCCGAGCAAACTATGTGCGACGGTGCCTGACCTGTATCGCTGTTGGTGGTAAATACGTGGAACAACATCTTCGCCGCAGCCATCACGTTAGTTTCCACATCGAGTGATTTCAAGTCAACTGAGGTGACCTCATGACCCCATGTCTCGCTACCCGATAGGTAAGTACCTAGCAAGCGCTGTCGTCATGCCTGTGTTGCCATGTGATTTTCGTCATTTTATTTAGTTAAATATTAATTTTATTCGGGGTAATTTTTTTTCTTAGTATTTTAAAATTGATTACATATATAAAATCGACTCAAGGTACCTAATAACCAGTTCACGGGTCGGACACGAATATTGTTACACACTGTATAGTGAATACATAACTTAATTTTTATTACAATACATTGTCACAAGTTCCAATAGCAACTTGGACATGAAATATGCCATTTTCCAAGAAACTAGATGTTGGTTAATGATGTCATGTCAATTCAAGTTCAAAGTTGTTTATTTATCATTATTTGTTTTATAGTATAGATATACGGACGAGCCTATGGGCCACCTGATGGTAAGTGGTCACCGACAACCATAGACGTTGGTATTGCAAGAAATATAAACAATTATTTACATCGCCAATGCGCTACCAACCTTGGGAACTAAGACGTTATGTCCCTTGTGCATGTAATTACACTGGCCCACTCACCCTTCAAACTGGAACACAATAATACCAAGTACTGCTGTATCACGGTCGAATATCTGATGAGTGGGTGGTACCTACTGAGCTTGCACAAAAACAAGAACTACTTCTTCCATCTATGTTTAATGTTTAGAACTTGTGACTATCTAGGCCATTGATAGTACCCAATCTTTACAGGCTCCCGCTCAATACATAAGATACACGCCGGCGCAGCAGGGTGATGCATTCAATTCAGGCGCCAAACAGAGAGTTATTAGGTTTGTGTATGGATTCTATACTGTCTTGCTTTAGTGACTAGCGTGTAACTATGTAGAATCTGATACCTTACCAAGATATTGTCAAAAGGAGTTTTTAGTTTGGAAATTGCAGTTTTTTTACTCCCTGGTTTCGAGAAGCAATTAAATCTAAAGATCCATTTTTATTTCATATAATTTGAAAGCAAATATGTACTTAGATGTTTCAAAATATATATTATATATTCTCTACATTTATTTCGAAATTATAATCAGACTGATTGTTAGTTGGATGAAGTATTTTGTCTGTTTAGCATTATGACTTATATAGACTGATGTGTGACATTTCAGGATGGTAGAGGCACAGGCGGATCCTATGGAGCCCCCACGGTTCCAGATCAACCGCAAGATCCCCCGCGCTGCCCCCTCCCCCCCGGCGCCCGTGCTGCACTCCCCCCCGAGACGCGTGTCCGTCAAGCAGCAGCGCGACTGGAAGGTGCCGCCCTGCGTGTCCCACTGGAAGAACGCCAAGGGTGACTTGACAGTACTCTATGCTCCGACATACTGGACTAACCCACACGATGACTGATGCGGCACATATGAAACTTGATGGATGATCAATCTTTTTTTTTCTTATTAACAAAGATCAAATTGACCTGCTTGATAAGTATAACCAATGTTTGCTGATATACATTAGCACTGAGAATTATAAATCACTTCATACTGCATCAATGAATCATTAACGACAGGTGCTAAGATATCATGTTCTGTGTGTCTGCGATCACTGCTCATTCACTAAAGTAACATGTGAATGTCCCACTGATGAGCAAATGCCTCTTCTCCTTTTTTTTTTAGGAGAAGGTTTAGAGTTTATTTACACGCCGCTCCAATGCGGGTTGGCAGAATACACATGTGGCAGAATTTCAGTGAAATTTGACACATGCAGGTTTCCTCACGATGGTTTCCTTCAAGCATGAGATGAATTATAAACTCAAATTAAGCACTTGAAAATTCAGTGGTGCTTGCCCGGGTTTGAACCCACGTTCATTGGTTAAGATTCAAGCGTTCTAGCCACTGGGCCATCTCGGCTCATTCACTATTCTAGTAAAAACATTTTCGCTAGACATACTATTGTTGGTAGAATAGATGATGGGTGTGTGGCACCGACCCAGAAGTGCTGGACTCATTGTACTAAAATAAAAAAGTACTTATAGGACTTATAATATCTCTTAAATAAATGTCATTAATTTAACTTATTTATAGAATAAAAGTTTTACGGCCGAATACTGAAACGTCATTCAAAATGAAGTGGGACTTAATTATTTGGAACGTCATTAATTTCAAAATTTAGTATGCGAAATTTGAAATTAATGGCGTTCCAAATAATAAAGTCCCACTTCATATTTAAAAGACGTTTCAGTATTCGGCCATTAAAGTATTATTAAGGTACATAAAATGTAATTAAAACTTTTTTTACAGGATACACGATACCCTTGGATAAGCGTCTAGCCGCGGATGGGCGCGGCCTCCAACAAGTGCATATTAACGAGAACTTCTCGAAACTGGCGGAGGCGTTATACATCGCCGATCGTAAAGCCAGAGAGGCCGTGGAAGCGAGAGCGCAATTGGAGAGGAGATTAGCACAGAGGGAGAAAGAGAAGAAAGAGGAGCATCTGAGAATGTTGGCGCAGAGGGCGAGAGATCATAGAGCCGGTAAGTGCATGGTTACATTGATTAATCTTTTTACATAAACTTGGTATTCAAAAATAATTAATATATTTTGTATCTTTATATGGTTTTGTGACCATGTCCTAACTATAATATTTTTCATATCAAATCAGTAAAGTAAGTAGCCTGCTGGGCTAAGGCCTCCTCTCCTTTTTTTGAGGAGAAGGCTTAGCGTATATTCCACCGCGCTGCTCCGATGCGGGTCGGCGGTTGTAATATTTTTTGTTTTATAAATGGTCTGATTTAATAGCCATCGTAGGTGTGGTACGATAAACTATAATCGGTACGTCTGTCGGCAGGCATCCGCAGCCCGTCGGCGGGCGGCGCGGCGGCGGGCGCGGAGGGCGCGGCGGAGGAGGGCGAGGCGGCGGGCGAGCTGTCGGCCGCCGAGCGCGAGCGTCTGCGCGCCGAGCGCCACCGCGAGCGCCAGCGCGACCGCAACCTGGCGCGCGCCGCGCCCGACAAGAGGCACGCCGCGCACACATATTGTGTTTTTTTTTTTTTTTTGCAAAGGAAGGCGGACGAGCGTGAGGGCCACCTGGTGGTGAGTGCTCACCGACGCCCGTAGACAATGGCTTTGTAAGAAATGTTAACCATCGCTCACATCGCCGATGCGCCACCAACCTTGGCAACTAAGATGTTATGTCCCTTGTGCCTGTAATTACACTGGCTCACTCACCCTTCAAACCGGAACACAACCATACCAAATACTGCTGTTTTGTGGTAGAATATCTGATGAGTGGGTACTTACCCAGACGAGCTTGCACAAAGCTCTACCACCAGTAAATGTATTATTCACATTTCTTGATCAACATTTTTATATTTATGATATATTATACTGCACTATTTCATTTAATTACTAATATTCAATGTAATTTCAATTCTAAAGTTAACAACTGTACCGACATTTTTTTCACAAGTCCCTAATAAATACCATGAGTTATTTTAGATCTTAACCAATGATGTCATGACAATTCAAGGTCAATGTATTATTTATTTGACTTTTCTGGGGTCCTAGACAAGTGGCTTGTATGTATGTAATTCGACATGTAAGTCGAACGCGAATGTCAATCTCATACATTGATTATTATTTTCTATTCTATTCTACTAACGTAAAAGCCACTTGTCTAGGGCCCCAGAAAAATCAAATAAATAATACTTTGACCTTGAATTGTCAGGGCCCCTGGTCTAGATCTGGTTTTTTCTAGAAACTAAATCGACAATCGCTATGAAATTGTCTAGAGCTTAGACCTACTGATAGTATACTCATACTCATTAATTGATAATCAAGTGCTGTTATAATTATATTGAATGTGATTCTCAATATGTTTCCGTATCACTTTGGTATGATAAAAATCCCTTGCTTGAAAGAAACTCTCATGCTATGAACATAATAACAACGAATATTGTCAGTATTTTAACAGATTTTTAAATAACTTTCAGATCTAAGCTGGTTAAGGAACGCGAAAGAGATATCTCCGAGCAGATAGCATTGGGTCTTCCCGCAAAAACAGCACAGGGCGGGGAGGCCATGTTCGACCAGCGTCTGTTTAATACCAGCAAGGGAATGGACAGCGGTGAGTTTGATATATTATCCGCCTATTGCATATTATATTATATTTGCATTATATTTTTTTTATATATAATTATATATTATATATGTATATTGGTATTGTAGGTAATTAGTATACCACAAGCGTTCAAAATGCTTCAGTTGCTAAATTACAAAAATTGTAAAGGAATGCTTGTGTGCTAAAGGTTATTATACAATTAATGATTATATATATGATAGCACACCTTGGTAATGTGACTATTGGCTAAATGTGCTGTTTATTTATTTTTTAAGTATATAATGTGTATCCATGATACATGGAAAAATAAACCCGCTGAGTTTCTTTCGCCGGTTCTTCTCAGGGCTGGGTGTTTCTTTTCCGAACCGGTGTGTAGTTTCTAGTTTGACAATCAATAAGAAAAGTGTAATATTTCAATATTGAATAAAGTATTTTGATTTTGATTACCTCGGGAACTAAGATTACAACATTATTATTTATTGTATTTGTTAGTTGCAAGTGTGAAGTTAACGGATTTAATATTAACAGTACGGAATGTATCACCGTGATTGTTATCGAACTTCTTAAATAAGCATTTAAATATAATTTAAAATTTCCAGGGTACGGTGACGATGAAGCGTACAACGTGTACGACAAGGCGTGGCGTAACCAGGACACAGTCGGGGCGCACATCTACCGTCCGTCGCGAAACGCGGACAAAGATAACTATGGCGGCGATCTGGAAGCCATCGCTAATACGAAACGGTAAACTATTTGATTCTGATGGTCTATCGACTACAATGTACAATATATTATGAGAGCTAAGGAAAAGAGAGTGTACCTGTGTTTGCGCACACGCTTGTGCACTATAATATTTCCTGCGCAGTTGGCTAATCTCTCTTGAGATTGGCCGCCGTGGCCGAAATCGGTCTGGAGGACCTTATTATCCTTATTATTACAATTTATTAGTATTATATTTGAACGATTTTTTTTTTCTCAGCTTCGTCGCGGACAAATCATTCGCTGGCACCAGTAGCAGTAACACCCGCTCCGGACCAGTTCCCTTTGAAAAGGACACGCCCAGAGAGGAGCCCGTATGTTACTTGTTACCTTTGCTACGAACTAGATAAACATGTTCTTACAATTAAGACAAAATGTTATTCAATGTTAAGTAATAATTACTCACATATTGTATTACAATAATTAAAAACGACTTAATATATTGGCTTGAATGTATGGTTCAAATAAAAACATGATCTAACGCCAAAATAATCATCAAAAATGAAGCAAGGGGAAAAACAAAAGCTTCAATATGGCGCACTCACAATTAAAAGATGAAAATAATATATGTAATACATACAAAATATTTTTGTTAATCGATGTTTATCTGTCTGAATGCTATAAACTCAAAAACTGTATAATTTTTATACGGTTTTCCCTAATGAGACAGAGCGATGCATGATAAAGGTTTAGGTGTATAATTTATTCAGTTATTGTGTAAATTTACTCAAATATAATGATTATTGTTGAATATTTTAAATCAATATAGTCGTATTATCTATTATGATATATACGATTTATGTCATTTTTAAACTGGGATGGTTAGCTAGTCAAGAATACAATGAGTAATTTTGTTTACAGTCTCGCAGTACACAATCGGATGCAGATTTTGATCCGTTTGGTCTGGATCGGTTCTTGAGCGAGGCGAAGCGGGCTGACAAGTCGTCGAGGAAACGAGATCACCACGAACCACATGCCAAGAAACGAAGAGAATGAATCAATAATGTGTTTTATAATATACATTTATATTATAGAACGAAAATATTTCATTTTATGAACTTCACAAACAATATTGTTTATGATATATTGATTGCCATCGCTTTAAGCTGATATTTTTTTATTTCAAATATGACGGGCAAATGGGCCACCGGATGGTTAATGGTCACCAATGCTCGTCATCATTGGTACTGCAAGAAATGTTATGACCCTTGTCTATAGTTTCAAACCGGAACACAACAATACTAAATAAAGAATATCTGATGAGTGGGATGGTAACCTACCTTGCCACTAACTAACTACTTATGTAACTTAAAACTGTATATCTTTATTATTAGGTACCAATTGATTGTGTTCGTTAGTTGCAAGTGTAGAATTAAGCGATTTTGTTATGTTTCTTCGCATAGTTAATAATCTTTTTCTTTGAAGTTGTAACACTAGAAAATATTTGTTTATAATTTCTTTTATTTGGATTCGTATTTAGGTTAAGTTGTATTTAGGTAAACATGACTGTACATTATGTAGATTTATGTAATAAAGTAATCATTAAGAATGCTGGTGTTTTTTTTTGTATTAAAGCGTTGTGAATTGATAATGTGACTATGCTATCACTTACCTTTTTTTTTTTCGTGGGCAAATCCATCTTGGATACCCTCCATATGTGATGACTTGATGGAGGGTTATGTCGGACTCCTACCGACTAAAACCACCACGGTACCCTTCCCGTCTTAAGGGGAGCGCCACGGGATGGCTTGCGCATGCTACCGTGACGCTGCGCCGGCCGGCCCGCCTATGCGGGGTGCTGTCATTTACCATGGTAGCTTATAATGATCACTTAATTCGTTAACAGTCTGGTGTACCGCATGTGATACATGGGCTGCGGTTTCGCCGAGTTCGTGTACCCTATATGGCACACAAGACGTGTCTTATCTCTACAAGACCTCGGTTGTCAAAATATTTATATTCTTCATTTCTCATGACGAGCCAAGAGACAAATGTAAATAAAGCATACTGTGACAAAAAAATGTCGCCCTACTCTTAATCATAATAATAATAAATGTACCAATAAAAGGTAAATTGACAACATTTATCTTCGTGTTCATAACTTTTTCTAGTTCCATTTTACCAATAAAAAAATTGACTTATTATTGACTTTTTCTATTTATTGGATCCTTATACAGGGTTATTTTTAATGACCCAACAACCTCGCAGGACTAGATAGCTAACATAATAAGGAACAACTTTTGTAAGTAAAATATTAATTTAATTTCCCGCTGGAACGCGGGATCTACGCGCACCGCAAAGATCGACGCGTCGCGTATTTCGTGTATGTATGAAACATGACGTACAAATGTCACGACAGTACGACAAAAGCTTGTAAAAACATTTATTTTCATGTTTTACTCAATATGCCCGAAGTCGTTGAACAAAAGTTGTTGCTTATGGTGTTTGCTATTTAGTCCTGCGAGGTTGCTGGGTCATTAAAAATAACAATGTATAAACTACATATTACTTACTGTAAGAGTCGAACTGGGAGAGCTTAGAACAGGAAATTGCAGTATTCAGTATGAAAAACTGTCACATATAAGTCTGTCTCATATGTGGCATATAAGGATATTATATTAAAAGGAAAGCAGCTCAGTTGTAAGACAGTTTTGGGCTTTTGGTTAACCTAGTAATAATTACTATACTACCATCATGACAGACAATTATCACTATTAATAAAATCTAATTCTATATTTTTTCCTCTACTTCTTCGCTTGCAAGGCTATATACTTCTTTTATAATTTTTATGAAGGTTATAAATAAAAGACAAAATTAAATAAGACATTTCATTGTAGTAACAATACTTTTTAACATATATATTATAATGCAATACAGAGAAATTAACACATTTATGGGCATGTACGCGTTCTAAAACTTGTGCAAAATGCATACACTACGTGCTACATTACAAAACTAAGACTCGATAAGACACTTTACGGCCGATACAAAAATATTACGATACTAGTTATATATTTTTTTTAATTTAATGTTTATTCTTTGCATACAATGTTTAAAATATCAAACAGAGCAAAGGAATACAAAAAGAAAATCTTGTTTTTACAAAGTGTTTTAGCGAACAAGTACCTATTACATTAAAATGTAATTATGTTGTTTTTTCAATGAATTAATGAATCAATTTTACTAGACGGATTAAATTAAAGGTATAAATGCATTTGACTTTGTGTCTCAGCCCAAAACAGAGTTCATTAAAATAAAATTAAAAAAAAAATAACCAATGAAAACTTAAAACATTTTTAATCTGTAACGAAAGTGACATGTCCACTATATAATAAAAAGCTCTTTTAATGTAATGCAAGTTCTAGGTGTCCGCCTGCGGCATAAGGCAGCGTACACACCGCTGTGTAACATTAATATTTTTACTTCAGTTTAAGGATGGTGTTCTTTAGCTTGTCGACGTTGGCGCCGGAGAATTCCTCCAACTTCTGGGAGCTCTTCACGAATACGAAAGTGGGCATGGCGTTGATGTTGTATTCTGCTGCGACGTCTTCGCACTGGTCTACGTCGACCTGGAAATTTAATTATTCATTTAATAAAAATATAAAGTTATCTATAGCCTATTCCAATCACAACAGGAATAAACCCAAATAAACAAATTTGACATCGAATTAATGCGATATCATTGGTCATCGATATTAATTGACGCGATGTCATTGGTCGACTTCTTGAATAATCCATGACATTCACTATGGATACGCGAAAAGATGGCGTTTTCAATGTCCGCGAAGTTGTATTCGGAACTTTGAATGTTAAATTAATGTGGTTATAACTAGTTAATTGGAATAGTGTTGTATTATGGATAAGGGTAAATTAATCAAGAACTGTTTACAGCACATAATAATGCAGAACGATTTGACAATCGCATGCAATTTGTAAATCTACAATAGGGTATAAATACTAATATTATAAATGCGATAGTTACTGTCTGTCTGGTAAGCTTTCAATTCCAAATCACTGAACCATTTTTAATGAAACTTTGTATGAAGCATGATTGAATCCTAAAAGAGGACATGGGCTACTTTTTTTACTTAATTCCAGACAAGTTTTTAATAAAAGTTCCGAGCCCCTACACGATTCCTTAGCCATTTCTATCCCTCATCAGATATATTTATTATGTCGTAAAAATATATATATAAACATATATACTTTATTATTATTTCTATAGTAAAATGTCTCATTGTTTGAACTACAAAACTATAATGGAAGATTATTTATATTATTCAATACTATACACATACAACGTTACAAATCATTCTCACATCTAATGATTGAGTAATAATCTGTTTCAGCAATAACTAATATGTTTTATGGCATTACCTAGATAAGCAGCCATATTAACATTAATAATATCGGACAATGAGTAATAGAACAAATGCGTTCGAGTGTCAAACATGAAGTGCTGTTATCGATTTATCTGCAAATATTTATTCACTATTGTTTATACTGTCTACATTTACATATATTTCTTAGTTAGACTGATTGTAATAATATGGTTAATCTTTCAGGTAGCCGCGTTAGTTTAGAGGCTTTTTTGAATATAGGTAGGCAGACTGGCAAATTACTGTGTAATGGTCTCAATTTTATTACATATTTTTGTTAATATGGCTTGGCTTTGTGCAAGCTCGTCTGGTCAGGGCCGTCTTTAACCTATTGGAGGCCCTGGGCACATTAGGGTAATGGGGCTCCTATGGCAGAAACATGGTTTTTTTTTCGGTAATAAAATATGTTTATACATCGGTGGTCTGGCCGGGTTTAGGGGGCCCCAATCGATGGCGAGGCTTTGGGCACTTGCCCAGAGTTCCCAGTGGGAAAAAGGGGCCTTCGTCTGGTTAGGTAACGCAAAACAGCAGTGCTTGGTATTGGTGTGTTTCGGTTTGAAGGGTGAGCGAGCCAGTGTAATTACAGGCACAGGGGACATAACATCTTAGTTCCCAAGATTGGTGGCGCATTGGCAATGTAAGCGATGGTTAACATCTCTTACATTGCCAGTCTATGAGCGTTGGTGACCACTTACCATCAGGTGGCCAATATCGTCCGCCTATGTTGTAAAAAAAAAGATTTATGTATTATGAACACACATCTGTTAACATTGCAAGCAAGAACGCGTACGAATAACAAATGAGAATATAATTTGCAATAAATATATCAAGTTGGCTCGTAAAACGAATATTCTTAAATCATCGCGTAGAACAACTTCAATTGTATTAGAAAATAAATGTCTTTCTTGAATGAGATAAAATTCTTTGGTTTTTGATAATTTACTTGGACGTTATCCAACGTTCGACTCATCGATCTTTCTGTAATATAACAATTATATAATTTAACATTTGGTATAATAAATTGTATTGAGCGAGCAATATAATCATGCAATTGGAAAATAAACAGTATTTACGAGATTTATGTAAAATAGTTAACTCGCTGACCAGTAAAGTTTTCAAATTGTTGACGATCCGGTTGGCGTGGTTCGTAGGATACTTGCCATTCACAGCGTAGGTCGTGCGGTTCGATTCCCACCCAGGACAGACATTTGTGCGCATGAACATGTCTGTTTGTCCTGAGTCTGGTTGTAATTATCTATATAAGTATGTATTTACAAAAGTAAAATATTATGTAAGTATATCAGTTGTCTCGTTTCCATAGTACGAGCTCTGCTTAGTTTGGGATCAGATAGCCGTGTAAAACCGGAATTTGCTACATTCGAGAACGGTTACAAGAGATTTAATATTACTGCTAGAGAAAGAAAATACGATTTCTACTAAAAATTCCGACTTAAAACGATTTCCGACTAAAAAGTCGGAAAGACGAAACGAAGGAAAAAGTTAGAAAAGTTCGCGTCGTATGAGCGCCGATAACTTCTATAAAATTACACCACGAGGGACATAACATCTTATTTTCCAAGGTTATGCCATTGGAAATGTAAGGGATGACTAATATTTCCTACGACGCTAATGTCTCTGGACGACGGTGACCACTTACGATCACGTAGCCAACTTATGGTTTTCCGTCTATTTATTCTCTACTAGCTGATACCCGCGACTTCGTCCGCGTTGCTTGATATATTAACAAAGTTTTCTTATGTACGAAGGAAAAAACATCAAAAAGATCGCAAGCAAAAATATACTTTGTTTAAACATACATCACTGAACACGCAGTGCATATACAAATCGTTGTTTCTTGAAACTTTAATAACTTTTTTATTAAATGAAGATATCGCAATAAATTTTCTTTTGATAAGGGCCAAGTGTCTAAGAACAAAAATTTAGAAAATTTCATTGAAATCTATCCAGTAGTTTTTCCGTGATGCGCGCACAACTGCAAACCTCTATCATTTTATTTATATAGATAAGAAAAAAAATAAAACAACACCATTTGCCTGAATCTGAAGTATATACGACATTAACCGACAAGAATGATATTATTTAAATAACATTACTAAATTGGTTCTACTCGTATCCAATATGGCTCTGCCTGGAACAATTCAGGTCAAAGTTATTTCAACAAGCACTCGCAAACGGCTGTGTAATTTAAACAGACTGCAACGTGCAACATACGTAATAATTACATTGTTATTTAAACTATAAATATAAAATGATCAAAAACAGACTGTAGTTCTAGTGTGTGAGCAGAAAATAATTATTATTTTTAGCTACAGGATAAAATAATGGTCCTCCAGACCGATTTCGGCCAGCGGCGGCCAATCTCAAGAGGGATTAGCCCAGAAGGATTAACTGCGCAGGAGATATTATCTTGCACAAGTATGTGCGCAAACAAAGGTGCACTTTTTATTCCCTAGCTGTCATAGCCCGATGAGACGGCATATATAAAAAAAAATAATTATATAAGTATCATAATGATATATGCTCATATGCTCGTCCATATGGGCCACCTGATGGTAAGTGGTCACCAACGCCCATAGACACTGGCGTTGTAAGAAATGTTAACCATCGCTCACATCGCCAATGCGCCACCAGCCTTGGGAACTAAGATGTTATGTTCCTTGTGCCTGTAATTACACTGGCTCACGCTACAAACCGGAACAAAAAAAGTACTAAGTACTGCTGTTTTGCGGTAGAGTGTAGTATCTTATGAGTGGGTGGTACCTACATACGTACACGAGTTTGCACAAAGCTCTACCACCAAGTAAATTATTCTTATGGATTAGATTATTTATATAGAAACTAGTGTTTGCCCGCGTTTTAGGGAGGCGGTGCTGGTTTTAGGTATAAAAAGTAGCAGGCTACTTTTGTCCTTCCTCAGGGTTCAAGTTAGCTTCATATTGAATTTAATCAAAATCTGTTCAGCGGTTTAGCCGCGAAAGCGTGACACACATACAAGAGTTACTTTCGCATTTATAATATTAGTATCGATAATTTTAAAAATACATCGACATCTCCATTGGCGTTGATCAGACATGACATGAAAAACAGAGATTATATTAACTATGGAGAATAAAGTAATACTATTTTGTAAGTCGGGGCCCACATTTTTTGCGGATATTAGACAATTTCACTTTATCAAGACAACAAAATATCCATATTATATAGTTATTTTTTATATAAGGATGATATATATAATACCTTAAGTACAACAATAGAGTCTGCCATCTCATTGGCAAGTTCCTCTAGTTTGGGTCCGATCATCTTGCACGGTCCGCACCAGGTGGCCATGAAGTCGATGACAACGAGTTTCTCACCAGCCTCGGCCAGCCTGGTCTTGAGGTCGTCAGCGTCCTTGATGTGAATGGCCATTTTGTTGTGACTGAAATAAATTATACAGGTTTAGTATTGGCACACGTGTTTTTCTTTTATTGGATGAGCATATGGGCCACCTGATGGTAAGTGGTCACCAACGCCCATAGACATCGACAATGTAAGAGATGTTAACCATCGCGTACATCGCCAATGCGCCACCAACCTTGGGAACTTTTATTTATTTATTTAAATACTTTATTGTACACCACAAATTGAACAGATTAGCCTTATAGTAAGTACACATAAAGAAAAGATGGTACAACCGGCGGTCTTATCGCTTTAAAGCGATTTCTTCCAGACAATCGAGATGATATGGAGTAGTAGCCAACAGAGAGATGGTAGGTGGTGTAAAATAGACTACATACATAGATACAAATAATATAATACATACATAAACTACTACATACATATAGCTAGGTACATAAATACATTTATACATACATATATACATTAAGTCATACATAAATACATACAAATATACGGATATATACAAATAACAAATGGTATCTAGTCGCCATTCAGTGTGAGAGTGTGAGGTAATAATTAGTAACTTTAGTTTTAAATAATGTTAAAGACCATTATTACATATTTTGTTGTCTTTTACTTCGTGGTAGAGCTTTGTGCAAGCTCGTCTGGGTAGGTACCACCCACTCATCAGATATTCTGCCGCAAAACAGCAGCTTTTTTTTTTTATAGCCCGGGAGGGCAAATGACTCCACTCCACCTGATGGTAAGTGGTAGTAGAGTCCAAACGCGACGACGGCTAGTGCAGTCGGGAAGAATGATTTGCGCTAGCCGCCCCCGCCTTGCCGGCCCGCAAGATGCCTCTTCACGCCTCGTTTGAAGGAACCCAGGTCATAAGAGGAGGGGAAAACGTGTGCTGGTAAAGAATTCCATGTTTTGGAGGTGCGACAAAGAAAAGAGTTGCCAAATTTCTACTTAGTTTCTACTAGTACTTTGTATTGCTGTGTTCCGGTTTGAAGGGTGAATGAGCCAGTGTAATTACAGGCACAAGGGACATGACACCTTAGTTCCCAAGGTTGGTGGCGCATTGGCGATGTAAGCGATGGTTAACATTTCTTACAATGCCAATGTCTATGGGCGTTGGTGACCACTTACCATCAGGTGGCCCAAATGCTCGTCCGCCTTCCTATACAATAAAAAAAAAAAAGAACTAAGATGTTATGTCCCTTGTGCCTGTAATTACACTGGTAAGTACGTCATATACCGTTTTTTTCGGATAAGAATCGATAAAGAAAAATATAGAAATTCCTAATGACATTAATGCTTGACGATATTTAGCAGCTTAGTTCTTAACGGCCGAATATCGAAACTAATTAAAATTCAGCTTTAGCTGATTTCAAATTTTATTTCGCATACTAAATTTGAAATTGAAGGCGTCTCAAATAATTAAGTTGCACTTTATATTTGAATGACGTTTCAGTATTAGACCATAAGCCATAAATTTAAAAAAATCATAACATTCATAATTGTATCTGTTAACTTATAATCAACTAAAGCTGAATTTAAAAAATTGTTTTAACTAAGAAAACAGGTGAGCCTCTTGCTCGTTTGCCCCCTCTTCATATATATAAAAAAAGCCAAGCATGTTTCCAAATTAAACATGAATATTAAAAAAAAAAAACCGCAACATTTATCAAAAAATAACCCAAATTGATAACGACCTGTTTTTTTAATGAGACTGTTAAACAAAAATCTACTTCCAACGATTACTTTTCAATATTAACGGTGCCGTTATCGCGACGCCCTAATAAAATTTATTATCAGCAATGTCGTATGTTTGTGGTTTGATAAAAAATATAATAGCTGTTATAAGTTGTTTAACATGTCTACTGTTTTTTTTATTGTATAGATAGGCGGACGAGCATATGGGCCACCTGATGGTAACTGGTCACCAACGCCCATAGACACTATCATTGTAAGAAATGTTAACCATCGTTTACATCGCCAATGCGCCACCAACCTTAGGAGCTAAGGCTATGTTCCCTTGTGCCTGTAATGACTTTGGCTCACTCACCCTTCAAACCGGAACACAACAATAACAAGTACTGCTGTTTTGCGGTAGAATATCTGATGCGTGGGTGGTACCTACCCAGACGAGCTTGCACAAAGCTCTACCACCAAGTAAATCCTATCAATTCGATCAGTTGAAACACCGCGAAGCTCTTATCATTAAAAGTCCACATAAGATATAAACTAATGCGAGCTAATATATAAATTAAAAAAAACTTCGGTGAAAAAAATTGCTTTTGTTGCAGTGGCGTAGCTAGGGGTCGCGCTCGAGCCGTCGAACCGTTCGGACGTGTCGGAATAGTACTCGTATCAATGTTCCTCGGATGTTTTTACGATTACCCTCGCTTAATTTATATTGGATTTTGTTTTTTCTGTCGTGACTTGTATTATTGGCTTTGTATATGGACTTTGTTATTTCTATTGACGATTGGTTTTGTTGTTTGGGAATAGGTCTTTTTTAGACCTATTTTTTTTTTTTTTTTTTTTTCGTTTTTGTTTTTGTTGTCGTCATCGTTGTTGTTACTTGGTTGTTGTTGTTTTGGTTTTGTTGTTGTTTGTCGGCAATGGACGTCGACACTGAATTGTCCGAAAATAATGGTAGGCGTAAACGCCCACATGGAATGGGAATCGCCCTTTTTGATTCCGACTCCGATACGGAGGCGGATGTTAGAATTGCGGCGAAATGCAATACTGCTCGTCGGGGGAAACTTTCCTCTAGGGGACGTGGAAGCCTTGCTCAGGCTAAAGCTGAGCTTAAGGCTAAGGCCGCTGAGGCCAAGGAGGAGGCATTCGAGCGCTCGCTTCGGAGCAGGGCGTTCCGGAAGGGGACCCCGAATATTGTTTTGGACTCTGAAGAGTCTGCTTCGGATGCCACGGGAGATCCTGCGAAATTGGGCGCGGAGGAACTTCGTGCGCAAGCTGGCCGTAGCGCAGCCCTCATTTTAGAGGTGGCGCAGAAATCCTCCAATTTAAAAGGAGGGTTCGCGAAAAATTTAAGGGATTCTGCGGCCTCGCTCCAGAGCATAGTCGATGCCCTGGCTTCCAGGACGGAAGCGGAGGAGACCCGCCGGCTTCGCGCGGATAACGGCCGCCTACGTAAGGAGATAGAGGATTTAAAATCGGAACTTAAAGCCCACCGCCGTGAGTTCACGGAGATGCGAACCACGGTGGCAGCGGCGAACGATTCGGCGGCCAGTAACTCGCGGGATGCGCAGGCACTCGAGGAGTTAAAGGCCTCCATAGTGTCTGCGGTAGGCGTGATTAACGCCCGGTTGGACGGTATCGAGGGGCGCCTGCCTCCCGTAAAGGTTAATCGCCCCCCTTTAGCGGCGGACAAGAGGCGAGAGTTGGTGGAAAATGGTCCGACCTATTCACAGGCGGCCCGAATGGCTCCACCGCCGAATCCAGCACCCGCTCCCAAGCGGGTGGCACGTGCTGGGCCTGTACTGAAGCCGGTGGCTCCAGCCGCACCACCAACATCAACAGCTGGTCCTTCGGTCGCTTCGACCGCGACGGAGTCACAGGTGGCCCAGGAGATGTCCTGGTCCACCGTAGTTAAAAAGGGGAAGAAAGGGAAGAAGCCTTCACCCCCGGCCGCGGTACCCAAGAAGTCAGCGCCAATGGCACCTCAAGTGACCAAACCAAGGCTGGTGGCCCATAGCACAGCTGCAGTGATTATTACACTGCAGCCAGAGGCGCAAGGTAAAGGTGTTACGTACGCCCACGTCCTAGAGCGAGCAGAACAGGGTGTAAAGCTTCAGGACCTTGGGATCTGTGGCGGTCTTAAAGTCCGTCGCTCTGCGACGGGTGCCAGAGTACTGGAGCTGCCTAGGGCGCAGTCGGACCAAGCAGAAAAACTTGCCGAAAAACTACGTACGGTGTTGGATGGGGTGGCCAACGTTGTCCGTCCCATGACGAGGGTGGACTTAAGAGTGACGGGTCTTGACGACTCCGTCACTAGGGAAAAAATAATCGCCGCAGTCGCTCGTGAGGGGAGTTGCCCCATTGAAGCGGTAAGGTGCGGAGAGGTGTCATGCGGACCCGGATACATGGGTATGGCCCGTGTGACATGTCCGATAGCGGCGGCAAAAAAGTTGTCTGACGAAGGTCGCTTACTGGTTGGGTGGAGCTCGGCCAAGGTGAGCATGTTGGAGCAGCGCCCCTTACGCTGTTACAAATGCATGGGCCTTGGGCACACCAAGCCACTCTGCCCATCCAAGGCTGAACGAGGCGGGCTGTGCTACCGGTGCGGCGTGGATGGCCACATTTCGACGAGCTGCACTGGGAAGTTGCGCTGCGCAGTTTGCTCGGACGCCGGAAAGCCTTCCGGGCACGTGATGGGGTCGTGGGAGTGCAACCCACCCATCACGAAAGGTAAGGTGGTCTCAGGCACCCAGACCACCACCGACGTCGTACGGCGCCAGGCCGAGGAGGAAGCTGCAATGTCAACATGAGTGCAGAAATCAGCTTCCTTCAGAGTAATATCAACCACTGCGCCGGGGCTCAGGACCTACTGCTGCAGTCCATGGCGGAGTGGGGGATAGACCTGGCTGTGGCCTGCGAGCCCTATTACGTCCCTCCCCTACCTCATTGGGTAGGGGATTTGGATGACACCGTGGCGGTCCTCTCTCGGAGCGGAACGGGTCCCCCTCTCTCACTCATTGAGAGAGGCTCGGGCTACGTTGTGGCGGGATGGGGAGAATACGTAGTTGTGGGAATCTACTTCTCCCCTAACCGCAGCTTGGCGGAGTTTGAGATTTTTCTCGGCTCCGTCAGAGCTGCGGTGACCAGGCAGTCACCGAGGCCAGTTCTGGTCCTCGGTGATTTTAACGCCAAATCGCGTGCCTGGGGTAACCCGGCCACGAACCCGCGAGGGAGGGCTGTCCAGGTGTGGGCCCTACTCTCCAATTTGTCCCTACTTAATAGGGGACAGGTTCAGACTTGCGTGCGCCAGCAGGGGGGGTCCGTGGTGGACTTATCGTTCGCCACCCCTGCAGCTGCGCGCAGGATAATGAACTGGAGAGTAGAGAAAGATGTGGAGACTCTGTCGGACCATCGGTACATCCGATTCGAGATCTCCACCTTTCGCAGGCTGGCGGAAAA
Source organism: Nymphalis c-album (assembly GCA_963151315.1). NCBI lineage: Eukaryota > Metazoa > Arthropoda > Insecta > Lepidoptera > Nymphalidae > Nymphalis > Nymphalis c-album. The sequence continues at coordinate 2,240,126 of OY720612.1, forward strand.
TCCAAGGGTGCCAACCACACTTCCGAGGTGGTCCCTTGGCCAGCTCGATCGTGAACTGGTCAAGGAGGCTGCCATCGTGCAGCGTTGGGGTTCCGTGGGTAGGTGGGAGGGCGCCAGCGTCGATGAGCTAGCGGGCCGCATGCGCAGTGCTCTAAAAGAGGTTTGCGATGCGGCCATGCCGAGGTCCCGGCCTAAAGCATTGCGCCGTCAGGTATACTGGTGGTCGCCCGAAATAGCCGATCTTCGGGCGACTTGCAACCGAGCGCGGAGGGCTTACGTCCGCTGTCGGAGGCGTAATGGCCTCGACTTGGAACTGGAGGGACAGCTTTTGGCCGCTTACCGCCAGCTAAAAAAGGATCTGCAGCTGGCGATAAGTCGGGCAAAAGAAAAGGCGAGGGAGGACCTACTGGCGGGCCTCAACCGAGACCCGTGGGGGCGACCATATAAATGGGTTCGCGGAAAATTTCGAACCCAAACCGCCCCTATGACGGAGACGCTGCCACCGGAGCTCCTCCTGCGCCTGGTCGGGGAACTGTTTCCCCACCCGGGCGAGTTTGTCCCTCCACAGATGGCCCCTCGCTTCGTGATAGAAGACGCAGTGCCTCCACCATTGATCACGGAGCGAGAAATGGAGATGGCCCTTGAACGTCTGAGGGCCAGAGCCACTGCGCCGGGTCCAGATGGAGTTCCAGGGCGTGTTCTGTGCGACGCCCTGGAATACCTCGGTGGGAAGCTTCGGGATCTGTTCGACGAGTGTCTGCGCTGCGGGCAGTTCCCGAAGCTATGGAAGGAAGGAAAGTTGGTTCTGTTGCCGAAAGAGGGGCGTCCGCAAAACTCTTCTTCGGCATACAGGCCAATAGTGCTGCTGAGTGAGACGGGCAAGCTCTTCGAAAAGATAATCGCTGCCCGTCTTGTTCAGCACCTCGAGGAGGTGGGGCCGGGTCTCTCAGAGGCTCAGTACGGGTTCAGGGCAGGTCGATCAACTATCGATGCCCTGAATGCCCTGAAGACCCGGTCCATGGAGGCGGTGGCCCGAGGGAACGTGGTCCTGGCGGTATCGCTCGACGTAGCAAACGCCTTCAACAGTCTTCCTTTTGAGACTATAAGGGAGGCACTCCGATACCATGGGGTGCCTTCCTATCTCAGGAGGCTGTTGGGGGCATACCTCCGGGACCGGGTGGTCCTGTGGGAGGGGGGTGATGGGCGACTTGTCCGGCATCGGGTTGGCTGCGGCGTTCCACAGGGGTCGGTTCTTGGCCCAATTCTGTGGAACGTTGGCTTCGACTGGCTCCTGCGTGGACCCGTCCTTCCCGGGATGGGGGTGTTATGCTACGCGGACGACACTCTCATCACGGCGACAGGGCGAAACTTCCAGGAGGCGGCCCGCCTGGCCGAGGTCGGGACGTCGCTCATGGTGGACCGCATTGGAATGTTGGGCTTGAGGGTCTCCATCTCAAAAACGGAGGCCCTCTTATTCCATGGTCCTCGTCGGGGCCCCCCTCGAGGAGCGAGTATCACCGTCCAGGGGACGGTGATAAAAGTAAAGGCCCAGATGAGGTATCTGGGCCTGATCCTGGACGGAAGATGGAGCTTCGGGCAACACTTTGTCCAACTGGGCCCGAAGCTTATCAACGCTGCTGCTGCCTTGGGTCGCCTCCTACCCAACGTAGGAGGGCCGGAATCACCATGTCGGCGCCTATACGCCGGCGTGGTTTGTTCCATGGCACTGTACGGTGCACCCATATGGGTGGACGCTCTCACCGCTAAGAACAAGGCCCTTCTGCGGAGACCACAGAGGGTCATAGCGGTGAGGATGATACGTGGATACCGTACGGTGTCGTGGACGGCAGCTACACTTCTCGCGGGCGATCCGCCCTGGGAGCTTCAGGCGGAGGTGCTCGCAGAAGTGTATCGGTTTCGGGTAGAAGCCAGGGCGAGCGGCGACCGTCCAGGATCCGCGGAGGTGGAGGGAATCAGGGCTCTAGCCCAAAGAGCTCTGATTCGCAGATGGGAGGAAGACCTGAGGTCCCCATCGGCAGGCCTGGCGACAGTGGAGGCGATCCGCCCCCACTTGAGTCGCTGGGTAGCAAGGAAAGACGGCACACTCACGTATAGGCTGACGCAGGTGCTTACCGGACATGGTTGTTTCGGTAAGTACCTGCATAAGATAGTGAGGCGGGAGGTATCACCCTCCTGCCATGAGTGTGGTGCGCCACTGGACACGGCGCACCATACCCTAACGGAGTGTGCTGCGTGGGGGCCTCAGAGGCATTCCCTGGCGGCGATTATCGGCGGAGATCTCTCGCTGCCGAGTGTGATTAACGCTATGCTCGACAGCGAGAGGTGCTGGTTGGAAATGGTCTCCTTCTGCGAGAATGTCATGTTGCAGAAGGAGGCCGCGGAGCGACAGCGTGAGGTAAGTGCCTCCGCTGACTCGATCCGTCGAAGAAGACCGGGGAGGAGGCGTCGGCGTTATGCGCACCTTCTCCCCCCGCCTTAATAGCCGCCGGGGCTAGGGGGGTTCCCAGTATCCCGGAACCCCCTTAGAAATGGAGGCCCGCAAAGGCGGGCCGACCGTCGGGGCGTCACGGTAGCATGCGCAAGCGATCCCGTGGCGCCCCTTGACCAGACGGAGAGGATGCCGCTGGTTTTTTAGTGGGTATTCCGGTGCCTTCAGTGCCGGCGAGCCCCACATACCCCCCCACTTCAAGTGGGGGAAACGCGTAAAGGCGTTTTTCCAGCGGGAAAAAAAAAAAAAAAAAAAAAAAAAAAAAAGTGGCGTAGCTAGGTGGACAAGGTCCCCAGTACATAGGGAAGAATCGGGTTCTCACCCCAGCTTTCCACGTAGCTTAAACTTATATTGGCCCTCAAAATTAGAGAAGGTTAGGTTAGGTTAGAGCCCTGAGCTCCGGTGCCTTGGTACACTGCACCACCTGGCCCTACGATTGCAGCACCACTGCTTAATTGACGTTTTACAGGAAATTATGATTTGAAATGAATCACAACTCTGACAATAGTTAAACACCAAATTAACATAAGCAGCATATTAAATGAAAGGGAAAATTTATTGAAAAAATAATTAAATAATTTTAAACTGAGAATTGAGGAAAATTCCGTTGAAGTTAACAATCATGGTCACCGTTAAATAAAAAATCTTTCAGACTAATCAAATAACAAATTTGAGCATTTATTAAAAGGTCACGAGTATTTACAATAACAATAACTACAATAATACGTAATGTTACAATACATTGAGCAATAATTCGATATTTTCACGGTCAAGAAACGAACACAGGGTCGCGGTACACTTACCTATTCAAAACCATAAACAATTGTCACAATACTTTGTAAATTCACAGAATCTTGCGATATTATTTTCTTGCGTATATATATTGTTTGTAGAATAAAACCTTATCAAAACAAACGAGTTAACACCATCGAGTTACTGTATAAACTAAACTAAACACGACACGATAGAAGGAAACTGGTTTGTTTTATTGCTACAAACTAAAAAAACATGAGTAAGACATTCGTGACGTCACCCTTTAAAATAATCACGATGACGAAGTAACAATTAATTAAATGTAGGGTTGCCATATCAAAATATATTTCTTCTACAATTTTTTTTAAAATTAATATTACACTGCGTCTATCATTGTATTTTATAAGACCATTTATATACAAGTACTTATATCAATTAACATAGATAAGGAACGCAAATCAACAATAGTTTGATTGTTGCACCGCTGTAGAGTTGATAAGGAGAGTATTCGCTAAGATATTAGTAATAAGGCGTATAATCGTGTATCAGTAATCCGTCTAATTCTGATATGCCGATATTTCATATATACTTCATTCTTGAACTGGCCGTCTCATATCAGTCGGGTTGTATCACTCAACTAAATACAATACTAAGGGTGTCTCGCAATCGGTCAAATGCATATGGTCCAGGAGGTAACGATGCATTTACAACAGTCATAGTGAGTCGGTTAATGTTGACATAGATAGTAGATCTTATATAGTTAATAAGCTGCCCAAGTAGCGGTGGGTTCGGCCGTGGGAGGGTGCGTAACCCACAGCGGGTGCGCCAGCTGACGCTTGGTTTTCACTTATTAGTCAATCGAGTTCTATTGAAAATGACAATGAAATGAAATCACTAACTAAAATGCAACGCTACCTCCCGGACCAATACCAATACTGAGTACCTCTAGCAATTGGTGAGATAACCTACATCTTAATAGTCATTTTTATGCGCTAACACAAGTCTTACTAAAAACGCAAGGACAAAAGATCGTTCGGCGGCAAATCGACGGTGCGATGAATATTTCTTATGTACGAATCACAACGAATGCGCCACATCGCATTTCCAATATAGTAAACGAAATTAAAGCATCCAGTATAGTACTTAAAGTCCATATTTGATTGTAGGAACATAGTCGGCATCGATCATATACCGCAGTATGCGAGCGTTCCTTGGTATGCGCGTTCATGCAAATATAGTCTTTAAAGGACTACGACGCTGTGACGCGATTTAATGCGGCGCGTTTGATGTGAATCGTACAAATTGATATTGTCTTTGTACGATAGTGACGTAAGTCCAAATTATTAAAAGACTCATCATTTAAACGTTTTCTTATTCCAAATTAATTAAAAAATAACTTTATTCAAATTATTATTATACGATTTCTGAATTAAGTTTGCAACGAATGGATTAATTTTACATAGATGGTAATGGATGGTTTGTTTTCAATGTCAATAAGTGAATTCAAATACTTAAAATCAGAGATCAAGGAATTAATTTAAGTTAAGGAATAAAAATCCACTTCAATCCGATCGTATGGCAGCCCTGATAGGGATTTCTTATACGTCGAAAATAAAATGACGGATCAGTGATACACTCATTGATATCACCTGAATTCGAGGTCAGAATGACTAAGGGATTTAACTTCCGGAATCTGTTTCGTTGAATCTGTATTTTAATGACTGTATTGCAATTTATTAATTTATTATATACTATCTATGTATAAATAGGCAAAGAAAAAATTATCTTCTTTTCCTATTCTTCGACAGATGTTGCTTTATCGACGCTTTAGTGTTGCCAATAAAAAAAATTTTTTTTTTTCGACATTGAATTAACATAATAATTTTAATTTTTTTATAGTAACCGCCGCAGATCGAATTTTAACAACTGTGCTAACTCTAATTATCTGCAAAACTAATCAGTCTGTATCATTAAACTCATTAATCTCAGAAAATAAAAGATAGATATCAATAATCTCTTTTGTTGTTAGATAGTTCTTTCGTGATCATAAACATCTAACAATGTGATAATTGTATGACACAGGCACAAGCATAGATCAGTCATCATTATAATCTAGATTTTAGAACATTTGATGAATTCTTTATTATTTAATATCAAAACAAGTATACAATTTTGATTAACATAATAAATTTATTTCATTTCAGGTAATTTATCGTATTTATAAAAAAAAATCATTGCATAATAATTTAAATACAGGATCTTAAAATTTAAAATTATTTGTAAATTATGCGTAAACATGGCAAGTAATGTCTATTTTTGAATTTTAAATAGCTTTCGAAAACCTAAACAGGTAACATTTCCATAAGAATCTAGAATATTCATGTTTCTAGTAGTTCGAAAGTTAATTTTATTTGTATTTTCAAACATGATATGTTTAATATTATGTCTATAACTGGTTTGATAAACTTTCAACTCATCCTTGCCGTTGGTTGTTTGGTTATATATATATTATTATTTTTGAAATAGGTTGGTGGACTGGTTAATTACCAACTAATATTAAAGGGTAACTACCGCCCATAGACAATAGAAATAAGAAATCCATCCTTTACATGGCCAATGTGCGACTAACCATGAAAAGATCTTATGTGCCTGTAGTTGGCTCAATTTTACATTGGATCAATAATTGGTATACAGTTGAACATATTGTGATGTGAATAAACATCAAAATTCATCAACAATGTTTTGTCTTCATTAATATTACATAATGCATATCTGTTATAGAAATGCTTTAATCAAACAAATTGTTTTTATGATGATATGCAACATTGACACAGATAAGTTGTAGAATTATGCTTCATGCGCAAACATTGACATTGAAAACAAAATATTAAATTTCATAATATTATAACATATTTGTAATAAATTTTTATGAATATTAGACAGTATGTAGACAACTTGTTTTACAACGTTAATTGACAATTTAATGGAACATACACTTATTATTTGAGAAAATGGATTCTTCTAACTTGGTCTGGTGCCTCACAACAATGAACTTGCTTCTTATTTGATAACCAATACTTAAACCAACTTTTTTATTATTTCTTCTGTTTTTCTTTTATTTAGCATAATATAGCTATACGTTTATTTGTAAGGCTACGCTTTTCTCAATATTTTTTTATTATTATTAGTAACAAAAAACAGTGTTTGAAGATACCAAATTTTCAAAAATGAGATCAAGTTTTGCCTATTATTTACATAATGGAGTAAAACAATCTCTCATGGTAGCCATTTTCAATGGAGATTAGCCATCTGTGCAGAACATTAAACACACAAAAAAGTGATCAAACACAAGTGTACTTCCTATACACTTAATGTTTGAAAATTTAATCTAGTAATAAGTCTTATAAATATTTTCATGTGTGAGAAATCTTAATATTAAATATGAACTGCTGGGTCAAATAAACAATTATTACAACTTAGTATAAATAATATTTCAAGGCAAGTTAACTAATTTTCATACCATGGAAATTAGTTATTGTTTTTTTAAGATTAAATTGTAGCATACGAAAAAAATTCAATTAATAATTCCGAATGTAACAATCACTTAGTAGGTGTGTTTAGATAAAACTTAGATAACGTTTTTAGCTCCTCAGAAATCACGTTTATAGTTTTTTAACCTGTTTTAAGAGTTCCGCGACTGTAATAGGTTCTATAGTTAGACGTCATAATCGTTAATGAGTCACTATAATATATATATGCATTGTGAAGGACCTTATTAGGATATTATTTTACCCATTCAAGTCTTTATACCGATCTATGTACTCCATATCAGTATAATTAGAACTTATAACCTAATAAATGAATAATTCAAACATAACGCAATATAAAACATCATTAACTTGAAGGAGGTAAGTGAAAATCAATGGTAATTTCAAAGATTCGTGTCAACAAGGTCACTAATGAGAATGGTTTATTAAAATCGTTTTTTTTTTCTTTATAAAGGTTGCAAATTGTTAAGATCTCAATATAATAAAAATAATTATTATCATGAAGCTTACCAAATATAAAATATTACACGATGAAATGCTAAAAAACCGGCGCGACACGCGGTAATTGACACAATCCACTGAAATTAAAACGCCACAGAATGCGGTTGCGGAGCGGCGACTGGCGTCGATAAAAATGTCTATTGACAGCATATAGTCTATGGTTCATTTATCTAGCAATGGCAAGGAACTCTCTTTCGAATGACGTTATGGACATTGGGAATCGACTAATAGGAATGAATTTTCGATAATAATTATTGTTTTCGTTACCAATAGCAAAATTACATTTGTTTGTATCTACATCTAAAATATATGCAACGAAAACCAACTTACGGTGCGGCGTATTAGAAAATAAAGAATTATTTTTAGAACCTTTTATAATTATTATTGTTTTACAAATAATAATTTTCTAAGTTTCTTTAGATTTTAATTACCTTAGGCTAGAATTCAGTTTTATTCATCTGTTCATTTTTGGTTTCTGTGTGAATATGACTAGGTAATTCTTATCATTTCCCGTTACATATTTAGCAATACGAAAGAAAATAGTACCTAGTTAATAATTTTAATTATTTTCCCTTTCTCATGTCATATAAATATAATCGCTTCAATGTACCTATTATTATTAAAGAAAGAGAAAACACAAGTTAATAATTGTAATAACTGTTATTTTAATATGGAACATCTGCATTAACCTTTTCTGCATTTTTTTATTATTGGTATCAATAAGTCTTTATATAATATTTAATATTTTTTGATGTCCTTAAGTAATATAAAACTAACTTATTTCATGCCAGTGACAAACAATGTCAAAGTCAATGCGGCAAGTCGCACCGCAATATAATAATTTAAAATCAATTGTTCCTTGATCCTTCATAGACGAGTGTGTTTGACATTTGACAGATATACTAAAAAAATAATCGACCAAAATTTACTGTTTTTGAACAAACGTCGAATTTCAAACTGAATGATATTTTCACAAATTAGAAAAATGACACCGGATATAATTGCACTTGGTTCTCAAAAAGTGAAAAGTATTCCAGGTGGAGAGGTAAGAAAGAATTATTATGAAATTAGTTTTAAATAAAATATTAATTTTAAGAAAATTATTGGTTCGGTAAACATTATAGATATCGAAATATAGATTTTCAAGTGCTAGAAAATTATTAGGCAATATGTCTTGTTACTTGTATAAAGCAATTTGCGTATTGACCTATAAAACTATGCACCTTGAAATCGTAAATTTACAGTGAAAAGTAATATATAAATTTCAATCGGTTTATTTATTTGATATTCGATTTTTGAAATTTATTTATTTATGAAATTTAAATTAAGAATTTCATGTAGGTAGTTATTTCTTTCAAATAGCTGGGAATAATAAAACAGTAAACATGTGAAATGAAATGACTAAGTTTATTTCATATCAGATATTACATTAAACAAGTGTTTTATGAAATAAATATCTCATCTATAAGATAAATTTAGGCAGATAAAGTTTTTATCATATAAAGTTTTCCATAGATCTTTGTATAATAATAGTTGAAGTTTTATTGAAAATTCTAGAAGCAAATCATGAAAATTGTTTTGAAGTAAATAAAATATTGGTATAAGAATTCAAAGTGACTCAAAAGTTTTGTTAATTTCTTAATTATATTATCTATGGTGATTTGATGAAGTGAAATCTGATGGAATTAAAAAAATTAAAACAAATCATTATAAATTTTTATCATTCTTTTATTTTTTTTTAAACAAATCTATTTTTTTAAATGAGCATTTTGTTAATATATTGCATTGTTTTTTATATCAGTAGTTATAGGTAATAGTGTTATTTTAATTGTGCTGAGGCGCGAACGCGCTCGGAAAAGCGCGATGACACATCAATGCATTGCAACTTGCATGGCACTGCTTACAATAAACAAAACCGGCTAAGTGCGAGTCGGACTCGAGCACGAAGGGTTCCGCACCGTTATCTATAAAAACGGCAAAAAAATCACGTTTGTTGTATGGGAGCTCCACTTAAATATTTATTTTATTCTGTTTGTTTAGTATTTATTGTTAAAGCGGCAACAGAAATGCATCATCTGTGAAAATTTTAACTGTTAACTATCTCGGTTCATGAGATACAGTCTGGTGACAGACGGACAGACGGACAGCGGAGTCTTCGTAATAGGGTCCCGTTATACCCTTTTGGTACGGAACCCTAAAAATATATCTGCGCTTCGCCGCCGCTCCGTCAACCTAATAGCAGTTATTATTCTTTTCTTTTGGCGCTCATTTTAAGTTTAGAATGCAATTGATATGAATTCCATTTTCAAATTTCTCCACATTGTTAATTTAATAATGCAGTTTTTTAATAATAGATTAAAAATGATTGTCGGGTGGGGATAATTTTTTAATTACCATACTGTTTGATGTTATAACGTATTCGTTTCGAGATAAGAAAATGATTGCACGTATCATAAAAACGTTGAAGATTCTAATGATATTTGATATAGACGAATAGTTTTAATAATTAAAGAAATATAATCGAAATCATTAACGTCACGAATTTAATTGTTAATATAATGGTCACTTTGTGGTAGGGCTTTGATAAAGCACGTCTCGATAGGTACCGCCTACATAGATATTCTACCGCCAAACAACAATAATAGTACTTAGTATTGTTGTGTTCTGGTTTGTAGAGTGAGTGATTAAGCATAACTACAGGCAAATGGTGCATAATATCATAGTACAAGTGCTGTAAATTGTGGTAAATATTTCTGAAAGTGCCAATCGCTATGGGCGGTGGTGATCGCTTACCATTAGGTGGCCCATCTGCACGTCCACTTCTATATATGTATATAAAAATTAATTTTTGTCTGTATGTCCTTTATAGAATCGTAAACTATGCATTTGATCATGTCATGATCTTCAGCAAAGTGTTGTGCATGAGCCCACAAAGGCTTCTGACTTGGTTCGACCAATCTGGAGGAGGAGGCCTTATCGTTTGTCCAGCAGTGGAAGAAAAAGACAAATACAGACTGACTTTCCACTGTTTTGTTGTATATACGCCTTTGTATATACGCCTATTATATAGACATTTATTTTCTCAAAAGATTTACATTTAAATCACTTACAGAGAAAATTACAAAACAATTAATAAAACAATTAAGTCGAATAGGCGCAGTACAGTAATACGACAAAAGTTACAATAATCTAATAATATAAACAAGTATGGATATTTTGTGATGTAAAGTAGGGTAGTCTAGTAAAAATGTTGTTATATATACGCCTAATAAAGCATTTGAACTCGTGTGGCTCAACATTGAATAAATTTATCAAAAAACGATTGTGGGCGATTATAAAGATTAACAGAACACGTGAAGGAATTTATTTGAAATATAACGTAATACAACCTTTGATGCGGATCAAGTTGCATGCACCAGCTATTAATAAACGGTTGCATTAGTTCACGCTGTTAACATAGGTATAGATGTGGGTAGATTTATTTTTACTGAACTATAATAGCTGTGACATATAGGTCTTTGAAGCTTGAACATGTGTTAATAAAATCCAGTCGACAATCAGCATTGATTTTTAGTATACAGTGAAAAATGGATTGAAGTGTAGTAGTAAAATAGTATAAGACCAGCCTGTGAATGTCCCACTGCTAAGCTAAGGCCTCTTCTCTTCTGAGAAGGTTTAGAGCTTATTCCACCACGCTGCTCCAATGCGGGTTGGCAGAATACACATGTGGCAGAATTTGAGTGAAATTTGACACATGCAGGTTTCCTCACGATGTTTTCCTTCACCGTCAAGCACGAGATGAATTATAAACTCAAATTAAGCACTTGACAATTCAGCGGTGGTGCCCGGGTTTGAACCCACGTTCATCGGCTAAGATTCACGCGTTCTAGCCACTGGGCCATCTCGGCTTATCGGATTGAAGTGTACTTCTACATTATTTCGATTTGAAAAAAAGTGCGTCTGAAGCTCACCGATTACTCGCGTAAACTTATGGGAGATCTGCTACATCAGAAGCAATATGCATAGATTGGTTTAGAAGGTTTAAAAAGCTGTGATTGTGCTGTTTATGACAAGAACACCCAGGTCAACCAAAAAAATTAAGGCGAGGAATTAAAAGCGTTATTGGCCGGTAATCCCGCCCAATCGCCTAGAGAATTGGCTAAATAACTTGCAGTTGATACATTGACTGTATTGCGACGTTTGCATGCCATTTGGAACATACAATTTCTATTCTGTATCTGACTTTTTAAATTCTAATAATGTAATAATTTAAGGATGAAATTGTTAATGATGAAATTGTAATGATAATTTTGAATTTTTTTTTGTGAATTTGACATGTACTACATATTTGCATGGTACTATGTGGCTATATTGTGTTATAATTATTGTATTTCTTGTACACAATAATTAATGCAAATAAAGACTTTTATTATTATTATTATTAAAAGAAGGAAAACTGCTGCCACATCGACGGACCGACAGTGCTATCGCGAATCGACTAACCGCATATTATAATTTGTAAAGCAAAGAAAGAAGAGTTTTTTTGGGGCGTATTGTGACCGGAGAGAAAAATGGATCTATTTTGAAAATCCAAAACGAATAATCATGAGGAAATCATTGGTTGATCCTGGCCAACCGACAACATCGATTCCGAAGCGGTACATCCACGCTAATAAGACAATGCTCTGTAATTGGTGGGATATGGAAGGAGTTGTCTATTACGACGTGTTTAAGCCGAATGAAACAGTCACTGCTGAGCGTTATAGACAACAATTTGAGTGTTTGTGCAAAAATTGACCATTTATTGCATTGAATCAATGAAAAGTGATTCTTCTTAATGATAACGCTCGGCCTCATGTTGCTATGAAGGTCAAACAAAAACTGTTGGGGTTTAAATAGTAAGACCTCCCCTGGCATGTTCTCCAGATATAGCTTCATCAGACTATCATCTCGATGCATTATGATTTAGAAGGCAGGTATTTCAAAAACTATGAAGAAGTTCAAAAATGGATTGCTGGTCGGATAGCCTCAAAGAATATAGCTTTCTTTCGCCGTGGAATCCAATTGTTACCAGTAAAGTGGAACCTGCCGACGGCGCATATTTTGATCAGGAACATTAAAATTAGTATCATCGAAATAAACGTTCAAATAACGTAAATAACGGTGACATTTAATGCAACCACCCATTAATTTAATAAAAACCTTATTTTACTAAATAGAAAAAAGTTAAATTAAAAAAGTAGGTTCTTCATTATTCATAGGCAACAATAACTTATTCATATATTTTTAAGAATTCCCAATATTTAAAAATCGAATATCTTATAAACGATGAAATTTAAATAAAAAAAGATGTTGATGTTTAATTATCATAAGGTTTTATTTCCTTTGTCATCTTGCATCTTAATGTGTGAAATATGTCATAAAAAAATACCCACGAATAATTTAATAGTCTGTAATATCTGGAACGATACATTGTGACGTTATTTCGTGTGCATATTAAGTTAATTTATAAGTTTGTTTTGTGTGTATCGTAAAAAAAATATTCCGACCAATTGAAAGTGTACTTTTGATATTTTTTGTTTTTTATTTTGTTGTATATTGAAACGTTCACTTCGAATACATTTTATTATTTAATTGCCAGCCTGTTATTCTCATCTCAATGAAAACAGAATTATACATGAAACATGTTGTTAGTTAAAGGTTATTATTCTAAAAGAGTACTCGGTAGTTTTGTGCAAGCTCGTCTGGGTAGGTACCACTCACTCATCAGATATTCTGCCGCAAATCAGCAGTACTTTGTATTGTTGTGTTCCGGTATGAAGGGTGAGTGACCGAGTGCGTACATGCAAAAGGGACATAATATCTTTCTTCCGAAGGTCGGTGGCGCATTGACAATGTAAGCGATGGTTAACATTTATTGTCATTGTTTATGGGCGTTGGTGACCACTTACCATCAGGTGGCCCATATGCTCGTCCGCCTACCTATACAATAAAAAAAAACACTAACATGTATTTCTCACTTGTCATATTTTTAATATTTGTTCCAAAGAAGCAAGAAAATAGGTTATTACTATGTATTTTTTATTTTTTAGTCTGTGGAGCTTAAGACTTTTTGGCAGGATCAAAACGCAGCCATAATTTTCTTTCGACGTTGGGGTTGTTTATTCTGCAGATTATGGGCCAAAGAGGTACGTATTATATTGTTAATATACATGTTGTTCGTAACGACTCAGCAAGTCGATCCAACAAGTTTTTGTCGTACTGTCGTGTCATTTGTAGGTCTATATTTCATTCATAAATGAAAGGACGACGCAACGCGTCGATCTTTGCGTTGCGCGTAGATTTATAAACGTTCAAGCGGGAAATTAAATGAATACTTATTTTTGTATGAAAATGAAATCTATCAAATTATCAAAAGTCGTAGAATAGAAGTTGTTGCTTATGGTGTAAGCTATCTAGTCCTGCGAGGTTGCTGGGTCGTTACAAATAATCCTGTAAATGTAAAAAAAATATATATTATTGTTAAGGGTCGTCTCTCGCAATGGAAGATCGGGATTCGGTAAGAAATCGTATCGAAAACGATGCTCCACAACCTTGAAATAAATCACACAGTTAGCCAATGAATGTAACTTGCGCCTGAAACATTCGAATATAAGATAAGGGTAAAAAAACATCAGAAAATCACTAAAAACGCGTAAATCGCACTCCCGTATTGTAATCGCCTTAAGTAAATGGACACAGCATATTAAGTGCTAAATGAGTAAATCGACTGAAAATCATTCATTTGCTATCGTGAGTTCGTTAAATCAAAATAATAAATTCAAAGGTTATTACCTATTTTTTATTACTTCTAATTATATTTTTTGAATAAATAGGACTAGCTTCATGTAGGGTAAAATGTATTTTTTGAATTCTTCCCGGTAACGTTTACCGGGAAAAAAATGCGTCGTATAATTCAAATGAAGTCATTTCTAGTATGTTAAAGCTAGAATTTAAACGCGTCTCTGAGCATTTTACGTTTGTTCTGAGTGTTCGTTACGACGTTATAAAGATTTAAGGGTGACGTTACACGTTGGTGGTTAACACTTAGGGGAAAGATTTTATATTTCAGCAGGTTCACGACTACGAATGGGTCATGTTATACAAGTTGTAACAAAATTCGTGTCCGATCCGTGAAGTGGTTATTACTTATTAGGTATCGTGAGTGGGTTATATTTATGTAAACATTTTAAAAATAGACATTTTTTTTAAATTTTATTACTGTATGAGATGGATGTTGTATAGTTTGAGGTTAATATACTTCGACACCATGAAAGGTGGTATGAACATTGGTAAAGCTGTATTTAGAATTGATAAAATATGATTCGTTACGATTTTTATATAATCTGTGCGATCAGAATGTGAGTTGTGACCTTTTTGAATTGAGATATTTCCGCCTGGTATTTCGCGCTAAAAGCTCATGAAACTAATGATGATAATGTTGATGTTTTTTTCTTTCGAATTGAGTATTTCCTGTTGACCCAAATGGCCTGAACAGCGTAACCAAGCGGAGTTCAAGTCTTTAACTATTCTGTTATGTTGGAAGCCCACTTTAGAGCCCAGAATACGCGCGTCCTAAGGGTCCTGTAAGGTCGAACCTCTGCTTACTCCGTCGACGTCGGGAGAGAGGACAATGTGTCAAATTATCTCATACACCAACACGTGAACAGGACATATTAAAAGAGGAACCTTTTTGTTTGTTTTCTCGGGAGCTACTGCGTTATGACAGATTTATTGATTTGCAATTATTTTAATGATAACATATTATTATTATTGAATCATTATTGTTCTTCTTTCCTAACGATCTATGAGTCGAGGGCTGTCTATTTTCATATACTGTGACAAAGTTCCGTAGTATTCACATAACGCGCGAATTATATCTATGTATTTTTACATAGAGAATTCTATTTTACTATCCACTATGCAGTAAATCTACTGCCGGCGAATGGCGTTGCCGAAACTTGTTGCCTTACATAAATATACGTGTTGACTTTGGTGTTTTTTGTATATTAATGTTACAGTTGGGTGAAATTGCTCCGATTTTGAAGAAAAATAATATAAAACTCGTCGGTGTTGGTGTCGAAGAAGCTGGTTCCAAGGACTTCATTGATGGAAAATTTTTCGATGAAGGTTTGTTTTGTAAATACTAAATACTACTGCTAGATAATTTAATATTGCTTCGTTCTGGTGTAAAAGGGCGAGCTAGGTCAGGGCCAGACCGTGAGTTAAGGGGCCCCTGGGCTAATACTACTTAGGGGCCCACCTAATTACTTAAAGTATGAGTCAGTAAGTAGACAGTGAGACAGTAGACTTGAATTAAATGAATTGAATGGGTTTGATTGATCGCATGATTCGTAGGACTGCAAACCATACGATCTGTTTAATTTTATAAAATTATTGTTTCTTATGTATTATCGTCTATTTTTGACTATGACTTGGCTTAGCTGGGGCCCCTTGTTTCCACGGGGCCCTGGGCTGAAGCCCAAAAAGCCATATGGCCCTGAACTAGGTAGTGTAATAACATAAATCATCGAATATTGCATTTAAAAAGCCGAGATGGCTTAGTGGTTAGAACTTTTAATCGATGATCGCAGCTTCAAATCGGGAACTTATCGTGTGATTAATATGTGTTTATAATGTATCTCGTACTTGACGTTGAAGGAAAACATCGCGAGGAAACCTGAATTAGTCTAATTTGATTTCTCAGCCTGTCACTTTTTGCACTGATATTACAAGAAAAAGTCTCCATACTTATTAGTGTAGATGTAAAGGTATACGTATAATACCCGCATAATTTCTTATATCTATACTAATATATAAAGCTGAAGAGTTTGTTTGTTTGATCCGGCTAATCTCAGGAACTACTGGTTTGAATTTGAAAATTATTTTTGTGTTCTATAGTCCTTTTATCGAGGAAGGCTCTAGGCTAATTTGTATTAATTACATTTTTATTAATTACTAGCTGTACCCGCGACTTCGTACGCGTGGAATTTAACAACAAAGTTAATTAGTTTATTTAGTTTTTTTTTGGTTTTTGCATTTTAATTTTCATTTTTAATAAAATATAATAAATAAAATAAAAGTAGCTTAAGTTACTCCTTATTACATCAGCTACCTGCCAATAAAAGTCCCGACAAAATCGCTCCAGCCATTTCAGAGATTAGTCGGAACAAACAGACAGACAGACAGACAAAAATTGTAAAACATGTTATTTTGGTATATGTACCTTATATACATTCATATGCATGTAGGAAAAAGCGGTTATTTCAATATTACAAACAGACACTGTTATTTTATTTACCTATATATATACATATATATGTATAGATACGCGGGTGAAACCGCTGGGCTCAGCTAGTATCATATATAACTGTTCTCTAATTTTCTCATACCTCCAACTACCTCACTACATTTGGTTTGTATTAAACAAACCAAACAAAACAGTCGTGATAACTTCGATAGTCAAGGCAAGAATAGTTGCATTTAAATAGATATGAATTCTTGTTTAGTTGTATCATGATGCAACGCGGTTAATAGATCGACTTTTTCCTCGTTATTACGCGTATGAGTCATTGCATCTTTTGCGCAACGGAATATGTCACTCACTGTTATATGTACTTAAGTTGGAACAGCCTACTGATACACAAATTTACAGATATAATTTTAAATAAATGTATAACAAGATAAGAGTTGTTGTTATACATTGTATTATGTACCCAGATGCGCGGGGGTAGGGGGGGGGGGGGTAGTCAGTTCCAACTGCGGCATTGCAGTCCTTAACAATTATTTATAGCCGTTACAAGAAATAGAATAGGATTAATACGTTACACATTTTAATTTATATAACTCACTATACTTTAGAATCGTTATCAACGGTTTATTTTTCTTCATTTTCTTTGAATATATATGCAGAACTGTCCGTATACCATACCACTAGTTGGTTTTAAGTTAACTTCTTCATTGATTTATCTTTTTATGACGATAATGAATGATGACTCTATCTATTCTATATCTGGTCACGGCGGCCATTTTTGAAGGTGAAGCACACAATTCACTCTCTGTTCCTCTGACTCTCTTAATCTGATGGAAACGACAATCCGTCACGACAGCAATGAGTTTAATGGAAGGGTTAAATAATTTGTGCTTTCCGAGGCAAGAGCCGCCAAGGGTAAACATTTTCAATACAAATTTATTTCAATTATAGTAATATTAAAAGATTTCCATTAAAGCATGGGGAAATGTCGTTATGTTTTTTGCTACTCTATTATGACGTCACAATTATTCCTGTATTTATTTATTTATTTGTTTCCAAATGACAGCTTAGCTTATTTCTCATACAAATATAGAAGAGTAAAGGGTATAATGTATTATTCAGTAAACACGTAAGTAAAATTATAGAATATAACAATGCTAAGCAACTCGAGTTCGATTCATATTGCCCTCCGTACTAGGTGAACTGTAGGAGCAAAATTCTCGATTGCGTGTCACTAGCGGCATAGTATATGCAAAAGTTACATGCTGCTTTTAATTTTTCCATTATACATTTTTTTTTTCTTTAGTTTTTTTTTTTACATTTCTTATAACATATTTTATCATGTAAATTTTCTCAAGAGAAAGCATGCCTATGTACAAGCGCTCGCATGTATGTATATTTGTGTATGTGTGTGTGTATGTATATTTGTGTATGTGTGTGTGTATGTATATTTGTGTATGTGTGCGTGTGTGTGTGCAAAAGAGATTTAAATGATTTTTCCTTATTAAGTTGAGCTAGGTTGTAACTTCAGATGTATGTTTCTATTATATCTGTATTATTAGTAAATACCAGCTTGTTAATGCTCCAATGCTTGGCAAAGGCATCCATTGAGCAGTAGGTTCTTGAAGACCGCGTCGAACCAATGCGAGTCTGCGAATACACATAAGTGCGACGTATTCCTTCAACGCGAACTAAACAAGTGAAAACTCCTAAGATTCACGTGTAGCTACGTGTCTGATAGCAACATTTTTATCTTTTCAGAATTATTCTGTGTTGAGGATCGATCGACATATCAAATGCTCGGATTCAAGAGGTTCAATGTCGTCACGATATTGACGTCACTCTTATGGAAGCAGTCAAGAGACGCTATATCAAAGGGGAAGAGTATGGGTAAGTTGACGTTATTTTTAATAAGATTTCACTTGGTGGTAAACCGGCGTTGTACAAGCCTCCCTAAGTAGGCACCACCTTCACAACTTCACACTTTGGTGGTAGAAAGTCTGTGTTACTACAGGCACAAGGGACATGATATCACGGTAGCATTTATATAGTGCTAATGTATTTTTGGGCGATGGGAATTTACAATCAGGAAGCCCATTTGCCAGTCTGTCAAACTATTTTAGATAAACAAAATATATACAGAGCCCAAGGTAACTTTTCCGAAAAATTACCCGCCATTAACTCAACGTCGTTATATGCATAAATTAGGTTTACACAGCGATTTGACGGGCGACGGATTACAAAATGGCGGAGCTATTTTAGTTAGTAACGGCGGGAAAATATTATGTCATTACGTTCAAAATGCACCAACGGAACGTTTGAGAAATTTGGATATTGCTAAGGTTATTATCGAATAAATATCGATTTTGTGGAACAGCTTATCGTTATTTATTACTTATGGTATAATGGTGTTCCATTTTTTTAAATATTTTCTGAATAGGCTTTGTTTTGATTTAGTTAAGTATCTATGAATGTTGGTAGTTCGTTTCTGTTGGTGTATGTCGCGGTAGAAAATAAACTAGTATTAACACTTTTATTAGCTATTCTTGTTTCATTTACCTTGACCTCGCTGATCAATCTCTACCCTGCCGGCACAACTAAACAGCAAAGTTAAAGATAGAAAGAACGATATCTTTACTTTGAGAAATATAACCTTAAAATGAATATAGTTGTGGTTAAATAGAATTTAAAAAAATAATTATGTATATGCAATAAATGATAAACATAGCAGTGCAAAGTGATTCATTCAGCTTGATGTTGATAATAATTTTAATTAATTTACGTTATCAATAATACTATTGATCCCATAACCACGGAATAACTAATAATAATTGTTATTTGATTAGTAAAAATAGTGTTATTTTTATTATGTTTGTATTACAGCTTTAAGTTTAAAAGCTGCTAAATTTTAAAAAGTTGTTAGTGCAGATGATATGTAAAGTATCTATTGAGTTAATAGTTTTCTTATTAGAATGTTGGTATTGTTTACGTAATTAGGCTTAGGTGGTGATTTGAAAGGCGATTGGGTGCAGACGGGCGGCGCGTTGTTCGTTGAAAAGGGCGGGAATGTTATCCGCCATTTTGTTCAGACCGGACCGAGTGATCATTTGTCGAATGAAGATATATTAAAGGTTGGTGAAGTATTAATTACAGATAATGAAATTCTTTTTGGTGCAGAATGTATAACTATATAATATATATAAGTTCCAGTTCTTGTAGGTTTCCTCAAGAAGTATTGGTTTACAGAAACCTTTTACAGAGCGTATGATTCGCAAATGTATTCAATGTTTAATAAAAAAAAGTATAAAAGTGGATAATAGTAGTTATGTTATTTTTTTATTTCTTTTTCAGTTATTCGGCTTAGAAAACGAGTACAAGGCGGAAACAATGGCCAATAAGAAGCGAGAAGAGATGGAGTGCAATGTATGTATTGATATATAATAAATATAACACATTAAGAATCCTGTGTGTGATGGGTTATATATTATATATGTACATGAAATTTAGGTCAATGATTATGTAATAAATGTTCGCACTGCAGGGCTTAGCCGACTTCTTCTTTTGACGAGTATGTTTGAAATTAATTCCACCACTCTGTTTAAGTGCGACGAAGAAACATGTGGTGGATTTCCATCTGAAACGTGCAGGTTTCCTCACGATGATTTCATTCACATAAACATATGAGAATTTAATGGGACTCTCATGTGTAGTAGCCATTATTAAATAGTATGGTGGTAGAGCTTCGTGCAAGCTCGTCTGGGTAGGTACCACCCACTCATCAGATATTCTACCGCAAAACAGCAGTACTTGGTACTGTTGTGTTCCGGTTTGAAGATTGAGTGAGCCAGTGTAATTACAGGCACAGGGACATAATATCTTAGTTCCCAAGGTTGGTGGCGCATTGGCGATGTGAGCGATGGTTAACATCTCTTACAATGCCAATGTCTATGGGCTTTGGTGACCACTTACCATCAGGTGGCCCATATGCTCGTCCGCCTTCCTATGCTATAAAAAAAAAAGTATATATGTTTTCGGTAAATGTATTTGTATTTTGTAGTTAGATAACTAATTATGGTGTCACAAACTCTCCAACTTTCCAGACAGAGGCGAAACCGTAAGCCGTGGCGACAGGCTCTCAAGGAGTGCTCTCTGACTCCTATACATAATATATGGGCTGAGAGGCGTTGTAAGCAAAGCAAAGTGTAGAATTGCTACTGTTTAATTTTAATTATGTAACACAGTCACTTGTAGATAGACCAGTTAGCGTAATGACTCCCTTTTTTTTCTTGGGGAAATCCTCTTCGGATACTTCCTCGCCCGGGGAGGCGAGGGAGTTATCGGACTCTTATCGACTAAAACCCCAAGGTGTCCCTCACGTTGCTATACGGCGAAGCCACGGGAACGCTTTCGCACACATCCGCGACTCCGTCAGCAATCGTCCGTATACAGACCCCTCCATGCTTTACTCCTCTTGCAGCAGGTGCACTGGAGGGAAATGACTCCTGGACTATCCTTATTCAGTTTTACTACCTAATATATAACGGAATATAATTTATTCATTCGAAAAAATATTCGAAGAAATATATTCCTGATATATAAGAATGTTTTTTACCTGTTACTATGCAAATGGTCAAAATTTGTTGTCCTCAAGTGACTGTCATATTTTATCTGTGTTTATGTTTAAAAAAAAAAAGTAAAATGTACTATTCGGTTGTGGTGCACCCAACTGATTATACACGCGAAGCCGTGTACGCAATACTTAATATAACGATAAAAAAATATATTGCATTACTAAATTTAACCAAAGAATATTTGTTTAAAAAGAGTTATATGACTTCAATGATTTATAAATTTATTGTAGTTAAATTTTAAGTCAAAATTGGAATGAGGTTGTTTTTAATTGAAATTGTATTAAATATACCAAATAAAATATTTTGCATATTAAAGATTACAAAAGATATTGATTATAGGTACATAATTTTTATAATGAAAAATATATTTGAGACTGAATGAATGTTTTGTAACGAAAAGTTTTGGTTTGTAGTTAAAAACATTATATTAAAAAGTTTAGTGCACAGATATTTATAAAATTGTTTATTTAGAGTAAAGAATGTAAAACAGATTATACAGTAATATGAATAAAGAATAATATTATATAATCTGTTACAAGACTGGATTACCTAGTGGATTTTGTAGTTTTTTTTTAATTGGGCAGAGGTGACATTTTATTTGTTGTATTTATAAGCTGTTTTAAATATTATAAAACAGATATTTTACTTTGTTACTCTTTTATATACCAATGAAAAAAATAATAAAATGTTTTATATTCAATGCTTTTTATTTCATTATACATAAGAATTGAAGAACTATAAAAAATGTAATAAATTAGCTATTAAGTTACGGCCTTATAATCGCTGTTTGCCAGCTATTTAGTTAAACACTGACGGCCGAATACTGAAACGTCATTCAAAATGAAGTGGGACTTAATTATTTGGAACGTCATTAATATTATTTTAGTATGCGAAATTTGAAAGTGCGTATTGGCATGACGGAGGGAACGTGAAGAAGAGGCGTCTATGAAGAATTATTTTTAGTTGAGAACAATTCTGAAATAAATATAATTGTATAATTACTGAAAACAGAATTTTATTTTAACAATATATTAGATCTTTACATATGAAATTAGCGTTTTGTCGTACTGACCACTTTGATCTAAAATAATATCTCCGCTTTGGTTAAGAATTCCAAATTAAAATTTATAAATTCACTAGCTGTACCCGCGACTTCGTTCGCGTAGAATTTAACAAAAAAGTTAATCATTTTTATTTTTATTATAATTTTTTTTTTAAAAAAAAAGCCTTAGTTACTCCTTATTACATCAGCTACCTGCCAATAAAAGTCCCGTCAAAATCGGTTCAACCATTTCAGAGATTAGCCGGAACAAACAGACAGACAGACAGACAGACGGACAGACAAAAATTGTAATAAATGTTATTTTGGGGTATATACCGTATATATATTCATATGCATGTATTAAAAAGCGGTAATTTATCGAGAAAATATGTATTTAACTAAATATAAGTAAAACCGTTTTTGTAGTTGTTTGCTGTTTTTTTTTATAAATTTATTAATGAATTTAATGAAACAATCGTCTTCTATGTTCCATTTTCAAATTTTATTAGAATCAGCCTAGACGTTATTAGTACAAGTACCTATTGTATATCAAAAAATGTAGGTACTTACAATTATAATACTCGTAAATATTACTAATAGAAAAATGTTATATTTTTGATATATTTTCACTTTAGATTACATTTATTACAATAAAAGACAATGTTTTTTATTAAGTATACAGATTCTTCAAACATTACATAATAATTTAGAAAACTTATTCTAGTTCCATATATTTATAGCAATAAAATTATGTTTCTAACTTAAATTTATTCCAACATAAATAACCATAAACCAAGTATCGTTTCCTACTATTTATATTATTTTAGTAAAATTTTTGACGGTTGACAAATTGTTCTTTTTATGATTTTTGTAACTCCGAGACGTCGCAATAAACATTTTACGATGTTTACCTCTCGTCCCAACACTACAAATATTCAACGTGGGCGACAGATAAAACAAATTTTTATTTGTCGCATCATAATAAATAATATGATTGTCTCCATCAAACACTAATTTGAACGCTGAAGTTTTACTAATCACACCAACTTCACTTAACTTTTTAGTTCTATAATTAACACTATAAATGCCTCTTGTGTATGGCTGTATAAAGTAAGCGTTGCCATCTTTATCTGTGGTCAACGAATATATTTCATCTTCAAACAGTACTGGTTTTTTCCCGCCTTTTCTCAACACATGAATAGAATAATTACTCATAAAATAAATATCGCCTTTTTTATCAACAATGAAATCATCGATTAGGTATTCCGATAATTCTGGAATATTTTTAGAATTCTTATTAACATAAGTATATAAACCTTTCTTTTGAAATTCGCTGTAATATAATTTATCATCGAACTGCATATGCCATATGGTTTTATCTTTTAGTCCGAACAATTCAGTTTTGTTTTCTTTAGGGTTGTACTTATATATTCCTTTTGTTCCTGATGTGTAAAGATCTTTCGTTGATTGGTCGACGGCGTGGCCAAATGTGAAACCAATGTTGGGTATAACACTGAATTTGACTTCGTCCAAATCGAATGATCCAGTAAAATCTCTTGAACGATTATTTTGATAGTGAAAATAAAGAACGTTGCTATTCCTATCGATCGCTAATTGACCGGAGAATTTGTAACCTTTTAATATCGTTGCGCGTTTGTAGCAAATTGAATTCAAACATGCATGGCATGATATTCTTCTGGCAACTGTCACGCTAAATATTGTTGATAGCAGTATAACAATTTTCATATTGATCCTGAAATATAAAATGTATGTTAAATTATTGTTAGTTAATATGTATGTGTTCTGTCTGAGTAATTTCCAATTTTTACTGCCTCAGTATGCTTCTGTATTTTCATTGTAACATTAATATTTTATCACAACTGTTATATTGCTGGTCAATAAACATATTTTAAATATGAATTATTTGTCTGTTGCAATCTTTGTTTTGATTGCGTGTTTGCGGATTAAAACTTAGATATTGTTTCCACAGGCCCTTAGTAACAGCAATAAATAAATACGAAAATAATTGATCAATAAAAAGACAAAAATACTTCCTGCTGTCCAGCATATAAATGTAAACAACTATTAGGGTAAATTTGATTCATATTTATAATTAAAAGTACTTATATTGTATTTTTTCCATAAAATATTAAAACCCATTCAAAAATATTTTGCCTGACTGTATGCTTGCCTGAATATACCCATGATAGCCCAAGAGCCCACGACGGCCAGACCTTCGTCATATTATAAAAGCTGAAAAATTTTCTATGCATATACCCTATACAGGTAAGAACGACCAGCGACTATAGAGTTTGGGTTGTGGTTACTTTGGCAGGTAACAGGTATTAAAGGTGTATAAAATAGAACCTTACTTTCGTTAAAGTATAAAGCTCAATTTTTTTATATTTTCTTCGGGATAACTTTAGAAATCTCGTCATCCATTGCCGGACACTTATGACAGTTGCTACCCCCTGCCAGACATCCCTAAACCTTAATAAATTATAATTATACTTTCGTCATAGTATAAAAGCTAATTTTTATATATGTTACTTGGGTGCCTATAAAAAAATGTTACTCCAATAGCCGGACAGTTTTAATGGTTTTTACATCTTGCCAGACACATTGAAAGTGCTTTGGCGATTGCGATTTTTTACTATTTCCAATAAAAAAATAATTTTATTTCATTCATAACCATGTTATATAAAATAAAAAAAATTATTATTATAAAATACAAAAAAAAGTATTATTATAAAAAAAAAACAAAATATTTAATCGTTTTTCTATGTTTCATCATAGTCGTCGATATTTTCATTTTCATCTTCACTACCCCTCCAGCCGATGGCATCATCGTAGGTATCGAGGACGAGGTTGTTGAGCTATTGTCTTTTGGTACATTGACTGACTATTTTTTCACTGTTTTCTGTCGAATTTTCACGTTAAGTATTTTTTCATAAGTCCTGTAAATGCTTTGTAACATTCCCGGTGATAACCACTTTTTGTATACTCATCAGGTAAAATAATGTCTTTATATTTAAAGTTTGAAGTCGGTTTTTATTTTGTTAAATTTTTTATTTATTTTTCGATTTTTAGTGAATCTATAGTGCACTAAAATATGACGGAATGTGTGTATATAACAAAAAAGGGAAAGTATCTATATTATAATCAATTTATAAATATACATAAATATTACATGTATATACGAGTACTTATACGTTTTTGACGTGACAACGTCTTATAAATTGGTTTGCCGGGTGACACTTCAAGAAACTGCGTTACGCTCCGCTCACGCTATGCGCTCACAATGAGAGCGAGTGAGAGGCACGCGTCCCTTCCACTCGGGCATGGTTAGCCCGCCTAAGAGCGAGAGAGACAGACATAAAAAATAAAATTTTGTTAATATGAAATTCAGTGCGAGATTCTTTGTATAAATTAATGTTTTAAATATAATTCTTTGTATAAATAAATGTTTTAAATTGTTACTATTATTTCATCCTTCTTCCTACTATACGAATGAATATTCACATTAAAATTATTTTACCACTCAAAGTCGTTGTCACGTAAAACTTTCGCCCGTATACCGACTTTACAGGCAACCAATTTTTTTATATATATTTATAATTTTCAAAATTGGTCTCAACTTTTAGGAAATGTTCAATTACAAACATATATAATTATATACTAATACTTACATGCATAACTAATATTATAAAGAGGAAAGTTTTGTATTTTTGTTTATTTTTATATTACGATTTTACCCAAAAACTTTTTGACCGATTTTAAAAATTCTTTCACCATTAGAAAGCTACATCTTTACTGAGTAACAAAGGCTATATTATAATTTCAAAAAAATTATAGATCCCTACCTAAAATGGAGCAATGTAACCCAAGGTATCAAACTTTTGTCTATTAAAGTCATTACCTAGCGTGCGCTGACGGTATATCAAAAAGTGTTCTACACAATAGTACTACAATTACTTGATCAGAACGATGTTACGGTAGGTGACTGAAAAATCTGGATAGCCTATAAAAGATTCGGCCGAGTATCGTTAATTTACTTCTAAGAATTATGTACAATTGAAGTACATTCTTTCCAATAAAAAAAAATCTTCGAAATCGGTTGGCGTGATATTGAGTTATTCGTTCATTTGTCGCGCACAAGCTTAATGCAAATTTAGACTTATATGCTTTTCTCATGGATACCATTGTCAAAACGGGACCAAATTAAAATGAGACCAAATGGAAAGCACCAGCTTTCAAATAAAAAAATCATCAAAATTTATTCACCTAGTCGAAAGTTATGTAAGTATTAACAAAAATACAAAAAAGTAACATGTATAAAATTTAGCTATGACGAAGTTTAGGGGTGTCTGGCAGGGGGTAGCACTGTCATAAATGTCCGGCAATGGATGACGAGATTTCTAAAGTTATCCCGAAGAAAATATAAAAAAATTGAGCTTTATACTTTAACGAAAGTAAGGTTCTATTTTATACACCTTTAATACCTGTTACCTGCCAAAGTAACCACAACCCAAACTCTATAGTCGCTGGTCGTTCTTACCTGTATAGGGTATATGCATAGAAAAATTTTCAGCTTTTATAATATGACGAAGGTCTGGCCGTCGTGGGCTCTTGCTCTATGAAATTGTAACGGGATTTACTTTGTATGCAATTTTACTAATATTACTGAATTGTTTTTAGTAAAACTTTATGAGGACATTAATTGAAATAAGTTTGAAATCGAATTGAAAATTTATTCGAAGTAAACGAATATTAAATATATAATTATTTAAAAACAGAAAAATATTAATAACAAATAATAACACTATTTACTTACACACAGATAAAACATACACGCCATTTAAAAAAAAAAACAATCCAAATCACATAGAGAAACTAGCTTCTGTTCACAAAAACAACTAAAACTTGAAATCACTTCAAATCTAAGGTTAAAAATATTCCATTCCCATATTAATATTAATAAAAAAAACATCAACAAATATATCAAACTTTATAATAAAAACGAATAGTCAAGAGCAAATACTTTATTGAACTGATAAAACTACGAGTAATTTGTTTTCAAGTAATATTTACGTAACACATGACCTCTGGTTGAACATTTATCTTGAACTTGTGTTCACATCTGACTTTGCTTAAATAATAAAACATTATATAATATAAGTTAATAGGTAGCTTTTATCTATTTGCATTATAGAGGGTAAATATTGACTGAAAATAGGCGTTGTAAAACCTTTTTGATTACACTCTAATATTAATTTCTATTATTTCTATAGTTTGAATTCTATTTGGTCGTTATGGTGGCTTTACATGCATACTTCCAGACTTGGGTAAAAAAAGCTCAAAAGAAAAACTCATTTTAATTGCCCTGACCCTGAGTATGACCCATCCGTACGATTTAGGGTTTTTTTTCACGGGTAATTATTTATAAATATTTATTTATTTATTTATTTAGCAAATAGATAAAAGCTACTTATTAACTATTACTTATATTATATAATGTTTTATTATTTGAGCAAAGTCTTTGGAAGATACTCGTGTCCCTTAACCTGGTTAATTGCGATTTACCTTATACCTCACGACTTACCTGACTAACGGTTGCTTCTCAATACATATTATGTACTGTTATGTATGTACGGAAAAACATTAATGATTTTATGAGAAAATGTGATACTCATAACATTGGTACAAGGAACAAACACAAATTAATTACTCCCGTTACTCGACTGCATAGTCAGTAATAAGGCTACTTCTTATTGTTTTTTTTGTAAAAGACAAAAGAAAAAAGAAAAAAAAACAACCCGCTGAGTTTCTTTCGCCGGTTCTTCTTGGGTATTTCTTTTCCGAACCGTTAGTAGTTTCCAGTTTGACAATCAATAAGTAAGTGTAATACTTCAATATTGAATGAAGTATTTTGAATTTGAATTCGAATTATCTAAGCCTAACGATGTCTAAAGTCTAGGACTAAGGCAACATAGCTAGTATATGGGGCTGAGGATTTTCAGTTTGTTGGACCTACCAATGTGTGTTATTGGACTTTACGACCAAAAAATAAATCATTACCAAGTTTTCTAAGATTGACATCAGTGACCAAACTAAAAACACATTATAATAAAAGTCTATTATACGTATTACGCCTATTTAAAATTATACGTAGACATTTTTAAAGATTTTTTAATGAATTAATACGCAATTAAATCCGGGCCGATGTACTTCTCGTACATTCTGATTGTAACTAACGAGAATTGTGTGCGCTCACTAATTGCTGCGGTCCTCTTTCGAGGACCTATTGACGTATCTTCCCTTTTCGGTACAATCCAAAGTCTGAATACTATTTTGCATGCAGATCAACTTTCCAATTAAGATAATTAATTTAAAAAAATGGTTATAAGACAATGCAAGTTTTTCGTTGAAATAATAATATCTTGGGACATTATTCACATACGGTCCTCTGATCCCAAACTAAGCAGAGCTTGTGCTATGTAAACCAGACAACTGATATACTACACATACCACTTTTTTTTGTAAATACATACTTATACAGATAATAAAGTATTCGAATCCACATTTTTCATTCGAACTGTCAAACTGTGGAATACTTTGCCTGAGACTGTATTTCCCGATAGGTAAAACGTTGGTGCCTTCAAATCCAGGGTTATTAGTTTTCTTCTAGGCAAGCGTGCTACATCGTAGACCGTAGTTAACATCAGGTAAGACTACGGTCAAACGCAAAACTATTTCGGGTAAAAAAAAAAAAAAAATATATATATATATATCCATCCGATACAAATAGTGTAAACAACCTTTCGTTCCGACATCACCGTTCGTGGTAGATTCTATATCAAAAAACTTAAAAAATCAACACCAGTTCCAAGTTTAAAACAATCTAATGAATGGTTTTAAAACGCACACACTAACTAGGAATATGTCAAATCATTAAAAAGTATTAATTTGTCTATGATCGTATCCCAAAATATTTGATAAGGCATATCTAAGTGAGGTCTATGACCTACATATGTCATTAATTCAATAGCAGTTTACTTGTAAATAGTGTATAGTTAAATAAACAAGGCAAAGGACTAATAAAAATAATACACACACGAATAAACAAACATCATTTTTGTATATAGATAAATTATATATTGATTATTTATTAGAAACAATAGTTACACACAGATATTCATTAAATACAAACATATAACTTATATTAATAATATGTATAAATAAATACATAAATTAAGATCTGGTTTTCCAACAAAACAGCGTGTTCATCTGGATATAAATGATAATTTAATGTTAATTATTCAAGTAATCTTTGGATGAAGTCCGTTCGATCTTCGATCCAATGTACGAGTAAGTTGGACGGGTTTCGGACGAATTGCTCGATAATAACGAGACAAAACAATCAATGATAACTGTATTATTATAATAATTGATTATTAGTCTCATATATCTTAATACGTACTCTGTTTTATGCTACTTATACATTCTCTGGCGTAATGTCAAACAATAATTATTTGGGGGTGACCACCCCCATTGAAAAGGGAGGATCCTCCGACCAGACGGGTGTTGTGTCTGGTGGGCTACTGCCCGACGATTGTTGTCGGGTTTTTGTATGTATGTTCAATCGCTCTGATAACTTTTATATCGCGATGTAGGATACGTCTGTTCGTAGTTCGTATGTGGCGAGATAGATGTCGCTACAATTATGATGCCTTGACGAATTCCGCCACGGCGGCCAAACTTACAGAAATTAGATAACTGCGTCGGACAAACTGCGCGCAATCATATAAGCAGGCTCGATTCCACTCTCACAATCAATCCGGCAATCAGACATGACCGAATATAGAAAAACCACAGATAACTTCCAGCCTTCAAACAGCCAATATTGTAATACACAAATCAAATCCTTTTATTCCCACTCGGATATATTCGCTTATTTATCCCGTTATCCACCCCCATAACTATTAAACGGCTGAATCAATTGTCTTTAACCATGGTTTATAACATTAGTCGAGAGTGTATTTCCCTCTGTGTTAGATATCTTTCAAACAAAAGCAAATAAATGAAAACCAGTTCATCCTTTTGAAAGCTACGATCTCATGAAAGACAGTAGACAGACAAACAGAGATGTCGAACTTATAACACACCTCTTGCGTCGGTGGATAAAAATTTACCATCGGCACGATGGTACACACTTATAACTTACAGACTATCAACCCGAACAGAAAAATCTATTCTCTTTTTATTGCCCCGACCTGAGGCCCTAGACAAGTTGACATTTTTACAATCGTAAACGCTAATAGAAAACTAAACAAATGTATGAGAATGACATATCTCAACGATAAGTCACGTGGTCAGTCTCATACATTTGTTTAGTATCTATTAGCGTTTGCAGTTGTAGAATGTCAACTTGGCTAGGGCCTCTGGGCTTAAACCAGGGCCTCGCGATCTGTAGCCTTGTACCTGACCACTAGACAAACGAGGCAGTCGATTACGATTTTTCAGTAATTATGTATGTACGGTAAATATGTTACAGAAAGAGACAGCGAATATAATAATTAAAAATAATAATAAATTATACGAGAAAAAGAAAACACCTACCGCAAAACAGTAGTACTTGGTATTGTTGTGTTCCGGTTTGAAGGGCGAGTGAGCGATATTAGGTCCTAAGGTTGGTGGCGCATTGGCGATGTAAGCGATGGTTAACATCCCTTACAATGCATATGTCTATGGGCGTTTGTGACCACTTACCATCTGGTGGCCCATATGCTTCCGAACTAGGTAACTACGAGTAAGCTGTAATTATTGTATGGGTTTGTTTAAAAAATATTTCATAAGAATAACATAAGCAACATAAGATTCTTGTCCAGATAACCTACACGCTACACTTAAAAACGAGTTACGTGTTCCACTAAAATAATTATTTTTCATTTAAAATATTTAGTAAGTAATTTTAGGTACATTACGCTTTCTTTGCATTACTAAACGCTATTAAATACTTTTAGGAAATCAATGAAAAGGGCAAAGAGTTTCTATTTTATATTTTTTTATTAAATTTTGTATTTATTAACTGGCCACTAATAACATATTACTTACAATAGAACAGATAAAACAAAGTAGTTTTGTATTTCAATTTATATACATACATATTTAGTTAATATTATTTTATTTAAAATAATTCAATAATAGATTAAATTATCTTGTCAATTGAGTATGCGACACATCGCTAATTGATTAATAACGAATACTAATTAATCTATTGAATTGCATAAACATGTATTTAATGCTCTTAGTATGCAGTCTTAATTTTCATCAACAAACAAATTCTTTTGAATCTTTCGCTATTGCTAATATTTACCGATTTCTAAGCAGTATATTTTAAATTTAAAACAATATTTGTGTGCAAGAACAAAGGAGAGGTAACACTTCCTTTCTTACTTACTTACATTATAGACCACCGCAAAGATTTAAAAAAAAACATGCATACCTATACCATTACGAGTAGCATACAACTTTGGCGACGTTATGGTTGCATAGCGATCTTCCAGGCAACCAATTACTACTCATAGAATATGAGGTGGTGCATATTATAATAGTAAATAAAATAACATAAATTTATACAAAAACAAACGAATAAATAAATGCCAATAATTCATTTTTCTTTTTTATTTATTTTAGTTTTAGATTATAATATTATTTGTTATTCAATTGATTCTGGAATAAAATAAAAAATGTAAATTCAATAGAAATATAAAATACACATACGATTACATCAATACAAAAAAATGGATACATACTAAACTTAAAAGTATATCATATGTATTCAATATACAATGAGTACGATGGTAAATGATACGACTTCCGAATGTCCGCGAAGTTGTATTCGGAACTTTGGAAGTTAAATTAATGTGGTTATAAATTAATTGGAATAGTATTCAGGGCCGACTTAAGCCTATAGGAAGCCCTGGGCACATTAGAATCTCGGGGCCCCTGTGTATACAAGACTCGACATTGTTGTCTGGATATTAGCGGTGTTTCTTGCCCTTGCCCTGTATTACATTTAATGGTTAGTGTATCCATTACGGCGATCATTTTTTCTTTTAACTACAAGATAATATCATAATATTGATAAAATATTATAGCTTAGTTTGGGAATTTACTTTGGAACTAAAAAAATATTCTAAATCGTATGTACTGCAAATCAGTTATTTTGCCTAGGCCGGGGCCCCTTCGATTGTGGGGCCATGAGCACTTGCCCATAGTGCCCAATAGAGAAGACGGCCCTGATAGTGTTGTATTATGAATAAGGGTAAATTAATCAAGAACTGTTTACAGTGCATAATAATTCAGAACGATTTGACAATCGCATGCAATTTGTAAATCTACGGTGTGTTTACATTTATTTCTATTTCCATTAGATTAGTGTATATGTATATGTTGTAACTGAAATTAAAATGACTAATTGCAAAATAAGGAACATTGTTTCATAAAACATTTAAAGACAAACCTTCAAATAATAAAAGCGGTAAACATACATCATGGTTAAACTAAATAAAGACTTCAGAAAATAAAATTATTCCGACCTCTTTCCTCCGGACCTCGGTTCCTCTTTCATTCGAAATTTCGGTTACGGCCAGTGCACTTGATGTGGGTCGAGATTTTAATGAATTATGTCATTTGTCGTGTTTTAATTTAAAAAAAAAAGTTGCTTAAAACTGTAATAATTATAACTTTTAGATGAAGTTTTTGAAATGATATAATAACGTTTTATTACTCCATGAAAGGATGTGATGAAATTATGAAATTTAATTAAAGCGACTTGTGAATCACAGATTAAAATTACTTTATAATAAATATTTTGTTGTAGTTTCAGATAAATCATAACAATTCTACTTATGTTAATAATTTCCATTTACGTACATAAACGTTAAATAAGACTCAATCAGATAGTAAAATATCGTACACGTGTTTTGTTACATATACACTGGATATACTTTGTGTTGTTGAATACATAAAGAAGTAAATAATAATTGGGTTTTTGAAAAAAAATTTTGTGATTAATGGAAAGATCATAATATATAAGTTTTATAACAAAACTATTTTAGGTTTTTTTTTATCCGTTATAATTAAAAAGTTATATCAAATTGAAAATATTTTTTTGAATCCAGTTCCGAAAACACGCCGACATTTTCCGAGCAAACCCGAGCGCGTGTGACGTCACAATGTTAATTTCGACTCATTGTAGCACACAGCTGATACAGAGTTTTGACGTTTAACGGATAATATCTCGTTAATATCGTCAATACATCAATAAATTATTTTAACACTATGACGTCACAAACATGGCGACCAATCGTGGCGCGTTCTTAGTCACGTCAAAAAAAATTGTTTTTTCAAAATCCCAATTATATAAAACCTTATTAAATGTAGATAATTTAATTTTAAAATAAAGACACATTACAGTATAAACAAGTTAGTCCCAGCGAAGCGGACAGGAAACAGTTCATTACAAATACAAGAGAGACAACGAGCAATCTATCTAAGAAAGATAGATGGGAAAGTTAGGGGACGTAATGACATTATAAGGAATCCATTGAAGAAAATAAGCACTACCGTCTTTATTTGTCATAAATGATGTTTTTGCCTTTTTCCTCATAACTAAT
This sequence comes from Nymphalis c-album, assembly GCA_963151315.1. Lineage (NCBI taxonomy): Eukaryota > Metazoa > Arthropoda > Insecta > Lepidoptera > Nymphalidae > Nymphalis > Nymphalis c-album. Next base: position 2,274,083 of record OY720612.1, read on the forward strand.
TAGGACTTTTTTTATTTTCAAACAAAAATATGTATTAATTTAATTTCCCGCTTGAACGTTTATAAATCTACGCGCAAAGATCGACGCGTCACGTCGTCTGTTTGTTTATGAATGAAATAAAGAACTATAAATGTCACGACATTACAACAAAAACTTGCAAAATCATTTTTTTTCATGTATTGAGTTATGTCCAAAGTCGTGGAACAAAAGTTGTTGGTAAAAATGTTAGCTATCTAGTCCTGCGAGGTTGCTGGGTCGTTACAAATAACCCAGTATATATGTAGCATAAATAGCGTTAGAATTGACATGTGTTTGACTAACGGCAACACTGACAATGACATAAGACGCTTTGACATTTACATGAGTTATCGTGAGTCAGTAGAGCGTTCAAAATCATTGTGTTGTGAGCACTCGACTGTTTCCCACGTGCAGTATGTCAGATGAACAAATAATAAGGTCCTCCAGACCGATTTCGGACACGGCGGCTAATCTCAAGAGAGATTAGCCAACTGCGCAGGAGATATTATAGTGCACAAGTGTGTGTGCAAACACAGGTGCACTCTCATTTCCTTAGCTCTCATAATCCGATGGGACGGAAATCCGACACGACCGGAAAGAGTTCAGGCGCAGGACCAACGGCTCAACGTGCTTTCCGAGGCACGGGAGTGTACACACTTCCAACTTCCAGACTCCGGGCTTCTACTGAGAATTTTCTGACAGAAAAACCCAATAACTATTTGTAGGAGGTTTAATAATAAAGCACTGATATTAGTATTTAAGTTTCTGTATTTATTAATAATTATATAAAGAGTATTTTATAATGTAACGCATCCGCCATTACCGACAAGACAAGAAAAGGAAGAGGGGCGCCGTGAAGCGGCAATTATAGGAACTACTCCGGTTGCGTTCCAATTCTACTAATATTTCTTACATCCTCCCCGGAACGCAATCCCATATTAGTGACACAATACATATGCTATTCTACAATAGTTCCCTTGGTTAAAATATCTGATACATTTTCACAACCCTTAACATAACAAAACTTTAAGTTATTATTTATTACATGATCTTTAATAAAATATATAACACATATATGACACATATATAAGCTGTTATATATAATAATAATAATAACCTGGGACATAATCCACACAAGGCCATCTGATCCCTAACTAAGCAGAGCTTGTACTATGGATACCAGACAACAGAGGCCCTAGCCAAGTTGACATTCTACAATTGTAAACGCTAATAGAAAACTAAAAATTGTATGAGGAGGACCACGTGACTTATCGTTGAGAGATGTCATCCTCATACATTTGTTTAGTTTTCTATTAGCGTTTACGATTGTAGAATGTCAACTTGGCTAGGGCCTCAGATATACTTACATTTACTACTTTCGTTTTGTAAATACATACTTATATAGTTATTTACACCCAGACTCAGGACAAACAGATATGTTCATGCACACAAATGTCTGGCCTGGGTAGGAATCGAACCAACGACCTCCAGCGTGAGAGGCAAGTATCTTACCAACCACGTCAGTCGCATCAAATATATATTTTAATTTATCTAAAATCAACTGTCACAACACATTAGAAGGTTAATTAAAAATGTTTACAAATATTTTCGTAACCAAATGACCAGCAAACACACCTCTGACATCATATTTTACGTACATGGCGAGGTCGGGGTTCGATTACCGATTCAGTACTCGTCTAGGTCAATGACGTCTTGACCATTTACTTACTACAGACACTTAATTTAAATATAATCACAAATGATAAAACTGTCATGGTTGAAAACAAACAGACGATTGTGAAGATTTATTTTTAACTATTTATAATTAGATTTTATTTTTAGTGCAAAACGTCTGGATAGGTACCAGTTACCACCCACTCATCAAATATTCTAACGCAAAATAACAATTCTAAGTGTTATTAGTGAATAGTGAGAGAAAAAGACATATTTTAATGCCCATGGTTGATTTATTTATTTATTTAAAAGGTACATCAACATCACACATAATTATATAACACTTACTGATAAATAATACTATCATTTATCAATATCATACAATATTTTGGAGAACTGATATGAGTGACAATTACAAACGTACTCAACATTAACAATAAACTAACTTAATAACATTAGCGATCTATGGAATGGTTAATATTTCTTACGGTGTCAATTTCTGTGTGCGATGTCCCGTACTTCCACCGTCCATTCATCGGTTCCCTGCCGTAGGACCAGGCAGTTTTACGTCCGATCAATGGCACTGGTACTCACTTCCATCTTTCAGACTTTGCCATCCTATTGAGTTCGACAGAAAAACCCAATATGTTTTTATTCTGGGATTTAAACGTAGGACCTGCGGCCTTACATCTAGCGACTAAGTTCTAAATACACTGAGCAATATAGTAAAATTAATAAATTTTCAAGTTAACTACGAACGCTCTAATATAAAGGAATATGTTACAGATTTAATCAGAAATGAGGGTTTAGATGCTTGGCCAGTTTCCAAGTTACTTGGCGTTGATTCATCTCGTAAATAAACGCGGCGCTCATGACATACATTACTTTATTTCGACGATTTTTGAGAATATAAGAATAAATTGCGATAAGAGAAAATGTTGCCAGTATTAAAAATAAAATAAATTACACTTTTTTTTTTTTATTGAATTATGCTGTGGTCGTATATTATACCAATGTCATTTTTTAATCATAATAAAGCCGGAGATATAGAAAAAACAAAGATATTTCTTCCAGAGTATTCGAAAATTAATAGATAGTTGAATAACACAGTTGACATAGAAAAAAAGAGTAAGTCATTTAAAATCAACATAATAAACATGTTTACAGGAAAAATAATTACGGCAACAGCGCCAGTTTTCTAGGTTAGAACAATGCCACAGGACAAACATCTTTGTTTGTATAACCCTGGTACTTTAGGCCAAAATACAACGGTAAAATTTCCTGCCGTGCAGGACAAGCCCGGGTAAAGGCCTCCAGGCCCAAAAGGCTCGAGGCCCGTAGCCAGATCGAATCGTAGTAAGGTCAATCAGGAGGAATCCTCACACGATCGTTTTCCAATTTTCATTTCCCATAAATGTTTCTTATGGGTTTTAATTTCATTTGTATGGAAAATAAATAATAATTCAAACATAAATATAAATTACTGTAATAATAAAATATTGGATACAACCACATAAATTAAAAAATGTCGGAAAATGAACGGAAGCGACTTTACTATGGTTGCTTAATAATGTTCAAAACATTTCCAGCTAAATTTTCTACAGAAATATTAATGAAGGGAGTTCTAGCTTCGTGTCTAGATTAATTAAATCACACTGAAGTTCGCCACGATCGATAGTTTTCAGATTGTTATCGCTTCACGCTGGAGCTACTAAACCATATAATATATAGCTTATATTGGCGTCAACTCATAGAACGCTTCTACTAACTACATGTCTTTTTCTTTCGAATATTAGATCCATGAGATAAAAAGAGACATGTGTTTAACTAAATGCCCGCGTCTAACGCTTATAAATACGTACACAAATTTAATCATAATCTTAAATTAATATAATGTGGCCTTTTAAAAAAATGATTAATTATTAATTTAAAAATAAATCATTAAACGTAATATACTTGGTTATATAACAAAAAAAAAAACGTGTGAAGAGCATTTCATATAATTGTCCTATATGATAAAGTATGTATGATACTATAATATGTATCTAACGGCCGAATACTGAAACGTCATTCAAAATACAAAATTTTGAAATTAATGACGTTCCAAATAATTAAGTCCCACTTTATATTTGAAAGACGTTTCAGTATTCGGCCATAAGGCATCAAGAAAAATCGAATATATTTTTTTTATATTTAAACATTTCGAGCCGAGATGGCCCAGTGGCTACAACGCGTTTATCTTAACCGATGATCGTGGGTTCCAACCCGGGTGGTGCCTGACCACTGATTTTTCAAGTGCTTCATTTGTGTTTATAATTCATCTCGTGCTTGACGGTGAAAGAAAACATCGTGAAGGAACCTGCATGTGTCAAATTTCACTCAAAATTCTGCCACATGTGAATTCCACCAATCCGCACTGGAGCAGCGTGGTGGAATAAGCTCCAAACCTCAAAAATGGAGAAGAGGCCTTAGCAGTGGGACATTCACAGGCTGTTACTTTACTTTACTTAAACATTTGATAAGTTCCTTGCAATCGAGTACGTATTATACTTATAATCATGAGAAAATATAAACTTAAAAGGAAATTTCAAAATACAGATTAGCTACCTTGTCCTGAGTCATTGTACTTACCCAGGCTGTATATGTCTAATTAGTCTTTTTTTCTGTGTCAACATCTTTCTATTCATTTTCGATTATTCTCGAAGTCATATCTTTGTATTTTCCATATCGCTGACTTTATTTTGTAATTTTTAAGATAAAAAATAACATTGGTATATTATACGATCACATAATGAAATTAAAAAAAAAAGTAAAATTTATAGTCTTTTTAATACTGGCAACATCTTTTAAAATTCAAAAATTGACAAACTTTATCTGCAATAAACGCCCGTAATAACTAACATTTCCATGATCATCATTCTGATGGTTATGACGATCTATTTTTAATTTATTTATACCTAATTAAACAATGTATAATTTTCTCATAATGACTTTAATGTCTGTTTTAAATGGCTATGTATTTTAATATCATAGAGCATCAGTAAACATATTCATTAAATATGTAGTTGGTAATTTGATACATTTGTATACCACAAACAGATGGTTATAATAATGGCGACATAAATGAATAATCGAATGTATACTTTTATACTAAAACCTTTTTCCAATTTTTGTTATTATCTGTAGCCATGGACTACCTTACACTCTCGTCCGTCATTAATTTTTCAAAATAATTACTATACCTAAAGTGACCGCGTGGAATGGTGGCAAGAATGCTAGCAGCATTCCCCCTTTCAATCGCAATTCCGATTATCTGGGCGAAATGAACCAGCCCTCCTTTTTTTTTCTTTTTTTTTCTTCGCTGTGGAAATGCATTTACGCATACCCCCTGGTTATGTGGGACTCGACGGCTGAAGTGCAAGGCCGTAATACCCACTAAAACCACAGCGTATACTTCACCGCCTTTATGGGGGTGCCAAGGGATCGCGTGAGCATTCTACCCTGACACCCCGACGGATAGCCCGAAGGCTACAACCTCCTTGGCGACGGATTAAGGTTTTGGGCTCCGCCGCCAACAAACACCCTGACGGCCGCAGAGGACAGGGAGGACGGCAACCTGACAACACCGCATCTCCTCTTCCTCTGCGGCCCCACCGCAGCGCAACATATGGTGCGCCCCCATTTGGTCGCGGGAGATAGGGCGCGCGGCAACGCAACACCGACACGCCTCTCCTCCCGCGATCACTCACGACTGTGAGGGACAGACAGAACTGTCCCCCGCACCCGCCCCCTGGGCGCATCGAACGCAAGCCTCCTCCTGAGGCCCACGAGGAGCGCCCCACGTCCGGGAACCCGCTTAGCTTCCCCGTGGCCGACCTTACCACGGGTACTGAGCCCCCCCACCACGACAAGGTGGAGATCCCACGCGGGGGGGAACCAGCCCTCCTGTCACCAAGACAAATAGACAATAAGACGGGGTGTAATATTTAGGATGTTTCTTTTTGCACAATTACTCCAAGGAAATCCTTAAATATTATAAAACAAAGTCATGTCTGTCTGTATGAACGCGCTAAACTAAAAAACTACTGAAGGGATTTTCATACGGTTTTCACTAATAGATAAAGTGATTCAAGTGGAAGGTTTACGTGTATAATTCATTAATGTTTTCTGTAAATTTGTTGAAATATAGCGATAATTGTTGAAGAAGTCGGAAAAAAACGAGCCGATTGGGAGCTTTCATCGAAAACGCTGTAAAATCCCTTTGAGTTATAACAAAATAATGTATGGTGAAATTGTTCCCCTTTCATAGATCTACAAAAAAGTCCGCGATGGCATATGTCTATCTTTCAAGGATAGCTAACTATTCCCATTTTAATGTTTAAAAAATGGTTACATAAAAATGTTAAAATTGGAAAGCTATAAAAACGGATATGATATTAATCCTTATTAAAATAAATACGTTATTTACTTTAAGCATTTAATGTATATTATAATTGTCCTTTACACTACCCAATTTAAATCAATATCTTAGGAGTAATCGTAATTTTAAAATTATCGCGCACTAAATAAATTCAGGCGGTCCTACAGTCAACACCAATTTTTTTGTATGATACAAACGCGTGATCCAACCGCTTGCGCGCCCCGCGTCCCGCTGTCGCCCGTACGCTAGCTGTTGCCCGCATAAATATAAGTAAAGGATAAATGTTACCTTAAAAATCTGTGATTTGAAATTAATATGTATGAAATGCATTTCTGTTAGGAAAAACTTTAGTAATGGTTTTTTCTTATTTTTAAGTTGATGATTATTCTTTAAATAATCATCAGTGGACTTATTATGAATTCCTGTAGGTCGACTTAATTTATATTTAAAGTTACTTCAACGGCTTGAAGTAAAATTTAATTTATAAAAATATTAAATACCTATTATATTATAATATTTTTTATTCTATCAAACTACAGGCACATAGGGCAAAACATCTTCGTTCCTACGGTTGATGGCGCATTAGCGATGCAGGGAATGAACATATTATGTGATAACAGTTCTCACTAAAATCAACCAAGATGGTCATTGAAAACGACAGGTCTTAGGACTTTTGGTTGTCATAGGGTAGCAGTAAGACATTGTGTGTTTAGCATTTTGTTATTTGCACTCAGAATTATGGTAGCGTAGCACTTTACGCCGATTTTACGTGGGAGAGTGGTAATTCCGGCCGGGCGTGCCGGCCCGCTGCAACCCGAAGGTATGCAGCCTGGCACTATAAAAACCTACCTATTAAATGACATACAGGTAAAGTGCGTCTTTAAGCAATCGCTAGGGACTTGAAAAATCGCAAAACGGACAACCATCGATGACGTCTTCTGACGTCATCTGACGTCAGCGATGAGCCGATGACCGAATTCTTCTCCCACAGTGTACTGCTGCCGCGCACTCACTTTGTCATCGTCGTAACTTTTAAAATATTTGTTCAAATGAAATAGTGTGAGAGACAAAAGTTATCTTCTTTCAAAATTGGAAGTGATAAAATTGTTTGTTGATTTATTTTATTATTTTGTTGACATGAATCAATTTGTTTATACAAAATTTTCATTTCGAAAAATAATATATAATTTGATTGTATTTTCGATTCACAATTTATGCGATAATGGAGTACTTATAAAAGATAGTTATAATATTATGCTGTCGCGGAATTTTTTGGAGAACGATATAAGATATATATATTTACACCATACATTATTTTCGTGCACCTCTTATGGTTTTGCAGGGCATGCCAGAATGACTTGGAAATAGAAGATTTTTTCCGACTGTGTACACTTATTGTTATATTTTGGTCAATTTATAAATTAATAATAATTAATAGCTTTAAAAATTGTAGCCTATTTGTTATTTTTGATGTATGAGCTATATAGTAAGTATATTGTAATTTCATTGAAATCCATTCAGTACTTTTACGTGAAAGGGTAACAAATGTCCATACACCCATACAAAATTTCGTGTTTATTATATTAGTAGGAAATAGAATTATTATATGCCCTGTACTGAACACATATAAACTGTACTGTATGGGCGAATAAATCGATTAGTGAATGTTTATATCTTATTGATTAACAAATGCACGGAATAAAATTTTTATATTACCCGTACGAAGTCGGGACGGGCAGCTAGTTATAAATAAATGCAATAATTAATGTATTTGTTTGTTACGATTTAAGATCTTAAATACTCGACTGATAAGTGAAGAACTATTAAAAATGTTCAAAAGTTGTCAGAGATATAGAAGAACACATAGGGTAAAATGCCATGTCGTGTTAGCACGGTTCTGATACAACTGTACTAGCCACTGATTAAAATAAGCCTTAAATTGATGTCAAAACAATCGAATAAATGTGACATATTCCCTTAACGGTGTTGCCATATAATATTTTGAAACAGAATAAAAAATTACGCACAATCAGAATGCGTATAACCGTTCAGGCTAAAGCAGACGCAACGAACGTGTCGCCCATGCTAAAGGGTTGTGTAACAGCCTACGGAATGCCAAAATTGCCATGTATTCGTGTCATAATACCATCTACGAGTAATAATATACATTTGTGATATGATACGCTTTTATTTTTTACTACCGGTTACGGCTTCGCTTGGGTAGGTTTATAAATAAAGGTACATAAAGATTTTATATTGAAGGACAAATACACAAAGAAAGTTATTTTGTTTTTTCTTTGTAACTTGGGGCGTATGTAGAACAATTGATCAAAGTTTTATCACAATCCGTTTGAGAGAATGAGAATGTTTTTACTCGGTGGTAGAGCTTTGTGCAGGCTCGTCTGTGTAGGTACCACCCACTCATCAGACATTCTACCGCGAAACAACAGTACTTGGTACTGTTGTGTTCCGGTTGGAAGGGTGAGTGAGCCAGTGTAATTACAGGCACAAGGGACGTAACATCTTGGTTCCCGGGGTTGGTGGCGCATTGGCGATGTAAGCGATTGTTAACAACTCTTACAATGCCATTGTCTATGGGCGTTGGTGACCACTTACCATCAGGTGGCCCATATGCTCGTCCTCCTTCCTATGAAATAATAAAAATAAAATAAACCCTAGAGTACAGATATACAAATATTAATTTATCTCTCTCTGTATGTTTTGGTGTTCTATGTTTAAAAATACCAATTCGAGGTTTTTTATAAAATCCGTTTTCACTGCTGCTTGTTAGATACATATGGGTGAATTTGTTCGTTTTTCGTTTGTACGAGTTAATTTCTATAACTTTTAATCAGATTTAAAAAAATATTTTTGCATTTCAATGTTATCAACTCTCGAGGACAACAATAACGAACAACACGCTACGGCGAAGGGGGTCAAGGGAACAGCTAGTACATTATAAAAGTTAGGCGATTAATCGTTATTGAAACTTAGAAATATTATCTGTACTAATAATAATGTCCTCCAGACCGATTTTGGCCACTTCGGCCAATATCTAGAGAGATTAGCACAGGAGATATTATAGTGTACAAGTGTGTGCGCAACCCAGGTGCACTCTCTCTTCCCTAGCTCTCATAATCCGATGGGACAGCAATCTGACGCGACCGCAGTTCGGCCGCAGGATCAACGGCTTTACGTGCTTTCCGAGGCACGGGAGGGTATGCACTTCTGACTTCCAGACTCCGGGGTGCTACTGAGAATTTTCTCTCAGATAAAAACAATAACTATATATTGGCCCGGACCTGGGAATCGAACCCAGGAGCTCCTGCTGCAGGGTCTGCTGCTTTATATCTAGCAACTAGTCCAACAAGGCAGTATATCTATACTAATATTATAAATAGTATAATAACTCTGTCTGTCTGGACGCTTTTACAGATAAACCACTAAATTTAGATGACATTATTCAGTTAATATTATATTTTAAGTTACCTAGTAGGTAATTATGTAATTGTTAACTATTGTGAATACAGCTTAGTAATAGGGCGTACTAAATACATAACAAATATAATAAAACGATATTATGTTTATTTAAAACCGTTAATATTATATTATTAAATATGTGAACGAGTTTATTTTAATATATTTCTGCTCTAACTGAATTTTTGAATTAAGTTATCTTCATAAATTGTCAGTTTATTTTGATTAGGACACTTGGCAACAATCATATTAAAGTTGTGTTTATATTTTCCTATTATATTAAATTTACTATGTCTTATATAATTTGAACTTGGGAGAGCTTTGTGCAAGCTCGTCTGGGTAGGTACTTAACACTCATCTCGATATGCTATCGCAAAACAGCAGTACTTATTGTTCTGTTCCGGTTTGAAGGGTGAGTGAGCTAGTGTCATTACAGTCAAAGGGAATTACAAGGGACATAATATCTTACTTTCCAAAATTGATGGCGCATTGGTGATGTAGGCGGGTAACATTTCTTTCACTGCCAATGTCAAGGGTGTTATTGACCACTAACCATCTGGTGGCCCATATGTTCGTCCGCCTACTTATCCTAGAATTTTTTTTATAAAATATTTGTATCTATATTTGGTAGCGATAACTAAATAGAAACAACATTAATTTATTAGATAAAGGCATTATTAGTTTTCATTTAAAAATGGTTAATTTCAAATATAGATTGTTAAAATAATCAAGAAATAGCTAAGTAGTATGATTCATAATCAGGCAATGTGTATTAAAAAAAAATCTTATTGTATACGGTGGTTAATACAATTTTATTAATATCCACACCATAAAAATATATCGCCTGTATATGAAAGATATTAAGGTTGAAAATTGCGCTTGGCATAGATTTATGATGGAATTTTTAAGGAACACTGCTAAGGTCGATAATGCGCGCGTTGTGAATGTCAATTTTCAAAGCTATTGTCTATAAAAGCAAGCAACACGAGGATGTCACAAAGCGAAAGTCAACGAAAATGAAGGTGATAACACGTTTTTATTGTTTTCGTTAAGTGTCTGTGATGTGCGATTGATAATTCGTTTTTAGTAAAAGTGTCGATTTAAAACACAAAATTTGTCTTTGATTTTTGATCATAGACATTAATTGTTGTCATATTCCGATCTAGAGGGTTAAATGTTTGGAGTTCGTGAATCCTAACCGACACCGGGTTCGAATCCCGGCGAGCGCTTTTAAATGCCGTTAAAGAAAACAGCTGAAAAAAAAGAGTTTGAGAAAATCTGCATGTATCAGCGTGCAATAAGCTCCAGATTTTCTCCTCAAAATGAGATTTGAGCCTTGGCCGAGCAGCGGGATATGCAGATAGTAATTTTTAATTTTTTAATTATTTTTTTAGGAACTTTTGATTGTTGCGACGTTATTGTTGAGTGGGGTAGTGGCTGAACCACCAGCTCCTTACCCTCCGAGCGGCTGGAGACCAAATGGACCAGCCTTCGAATTACCGGAGCAAAGACCACAATCATTGGTATTTATATATAAATAACTTTTCATAATTATTTTTTAAATTTTTGTAAACCAGGCTTTAACATGCTAGGACTATTTCCAAATAGATATATATTTTTTTACATTTTGACAATTATTTACACTGAGCAGTAAGTTGTATCCAATTTGTGTAAAAATTATATTATTTCAAAGAAATCTTCATATTTTTGATTCTTAAAATTAAGCAGCATATAAATACTGTTTTAATTAAAATAACCATATTAATAAACATTGTTAAATGAGTATTAAGTTGAAACCTGGTTTCACCTTGTCTGTCATTATTGATTTTACTTGCGAAGGAAAAAGCAATGCTGTGTTGCTGAAGTGATCCAGCATTTATAACATAATTTATAATTCAATCCACTATATTTTTACAGACGCCTCAAAAGCAGCAATATCTGCCTCCAGTTGACCCAAGACGGCCACTACCACCAAACAATTTTGATGACGCTGTCGACGTCTCAGTTCAAGGGCTACCAGTGCCTGAACAGCAGCCGATATTCCAAGTGTCACCAATTAATGGACAACAATACACTGGACCTAGCATTAATGCAGACGTTGGAAGGCTGAACCCGAGTTTTCAACAGGCTCAGGTTAATATTTAAACATATACCTATTATATGTTATTCACTTATTATTTTTTTACTGGTGGTATACAAACCACTCATCAGAAATTCTACCACAAAACTTGGTATTGTAGTGTTTCGGTATGAAGGGTGAGTGAGCCAGTGTAATTACAGACACAAGGGATATAACATCTTAGTTACCAAGGTTGGTGGCAAATTGGCGATTTAAGCGATGGTTAACATTTCTTTCAATGCCAATGTCTATTAGCGTTGGGGATCATTTACCATTAGGTGGGCCCATAAGCTCGTTCGCCTACCTATACAATATATAAAAAAATACATAATTAAAGTAAACTTCGTATTTTCAGTATCAGCAACAGTTAGAAAAAGCACGTCAGTTTGCAAGACAGCGAGAGTTTGAGGCTACCCGTGCTAATATACCTTCAAATGGACTACCAAACCAACAATCACCTAGACAGTTCGCTTTCCAAACTACATCTACAACGACCACTACACAAACGCCCGAACTTAAAACACCAAAAGCCGAATCCACAACGGAATCTTTAGATTTAAATGAAGGTGAAAGTTTAGATGATGCTGATGATACAAAAGATCAGAAGCAAAAGGTCTCTGTTGAAGTATCGAAGCAAAATTTACAGGAATATCCCGCTGAATTATTCTTGAGACCTCTAAGTCAGCTTAATACTCAGCCACAATTTATATCCTTAGCACAATTGGGTCAATTGAGAGCACCACTGTACTATCAACCAGAACAAATTGCACCTGTAACTCAAGGCTTTGATGGTCCAGCACATCTATCTGCTTTGCCTTCAGTTTTAGCACAGAGACAATTAAATCAACAAGCTGTTACTCAAGATCAAGGATTTGCTCAAAATCCTATAATTGTACAACAGGAACAAGCAGCACTAATTCAGGAACCTTTAAACCAATACCAGCCAATAATCAATGCGTATCAACCCGCGCAACCACAGGCTCAAGCTTACCCTCAATACCAACCACAACCAGTAGTTGTTCAACCGCAAATTCTTAATCAAATTCAACCTAATCAATTCCCTCAGCAACAGCCAAATCAATTTGCGCAACCACAACAACCTAATCTTTTTGCGCAACCACAACAACCTAATCCATTTGCGCAACCACAACAACCTAATCAATTCACGCAACCACAACAACCTCAAGTTTTTGTGCAGGCCCAGCAACCAAACCAATTCCTGCAACCACAGCAACCGAATATATATGCACAACCACAACAACCAAATATTTATGCACAACCACAACAACCAAATCAATTCCCGCAACCTCAACAACCTAAAGACGTTGAAGAAATAGAACAAAACGACCAACAAGTTGTCTATCAAAACTATCAGCCCCAGTTCTATCAACCACAATTGCCAGCGAACCAATATCAAAATCCAGAACAGCCATTATTCCTGACGCAACCTGCTGCTTACCAAAACCAGGATCTATTTTATCAAAATCAATTCCTACCACAACAATACGACCCAACTCAATACCAAGTGCAGCCCCAGCAAGTATTCCAGGATCAAAATGCGTTACAAAGCGGCCTAGATATTAACCAGCAGGGTAATGGAATCGAACAAGACGAGGAAGCTGAGCAAGATGAGCAAGAAGATGAAGGCCCTACGGCGACGGCGGTTGCAACAGCATTCGGGGCAAGGTCAGTGTGTACTCCTCTTGAATTACAATAAGTTATCGTATTTGGAAATGTTCTGAATGAGTAAGCGATGCACATCTATCCATATTGTTTATATCGCTTCGTGCATAATTGATGTATCGTGAATTCTTGAATACATATTATCTTTAAGGAAAACTAAAGTCCTTGTAATACGAATTACGTTCGAAATGATTTGATTACATTACTTTTCATGGGTGAAATAAATAATTTGATTACATTTATATTAAAAAAGCTTAATTTAATAATATATACAGCTGAAGAGTTTGTTTGTTTGATCCGGCTAATCTCAGGAAATACTGGTTTGAATTTAAAAATTATTTTTGCGTTGGATAGTCCTTCTATCGTTTAAGGTTCTAGGCTAATTTCTATTAATTATACGCGAGTGAAACCGCGGGGCACAGTTAGTAATTAATAAAGCTGTTGCTTGTTTATTTTAAACGGACGAACGGATATTAATAATTCTCACATATTATGATGTTTATTGAATAACTTGAAGTTATTAATAGTTATTTGTAGTTATTTATTTCCATCCAAATGATATGCTTACAGTACAGGAATACACACAAAACAATGTTTAAATAATTTGTGACAATATTGTGTGCAGTGACGGGCCATTTATTTTAATATTTATTACAGAACTCAACCACGCGTTATTGCACAATACGGAGTTCCAGCACAGGAACAGCCAACAACGACTGAATCGTCAACTCAGGAGGTAAAATATATTGGCTCTCTTAACTTGTAATTTATATGCTTTTTAATATATATTATAACATGTGAAGCGACGGTAGGATGGGCCTCCTGATGGTAAGTCCATAGACATTGGTAATATGAATGATTCCTTAGATCACTAATGCGCTACCAATCTTGGGGATTAAGATGTTATGTCACTTGTTCCTGTAGCTACTCTGGCTCACACTCTTCCAATCGGAATATAACAATAGTATGTACTGCTGTTTGGCGGTAAAATATGTGATGAATGGGTACCCGGGCCCGGGACGGGCTCGCACAAAGCCCTACCACCAAGTTAACTTTGCCTACTTGAATATAGAAGTAGTAATAGGAGTAGTAGTAGTAGTAGTAGAATATTTTGATATTAATTCCTTATTTATCCTTAGGCTGAAGATGCACCAGCTGTTGCGCAAGCGACGGCTGTCAGTTCAGGACGAAGAAACGCCAGATTCAGGTAGAGTATATAGAATATACTTAAGACTATTTATGGTGGTGAGTCTGGAGTGATAATTGTTATCCTTATAATAAATATAAATATTTTTTACTGAATTAAGAGGTAACAAGACAACATACAACATCTTAATAGGGTAGAATAAGGTTTTTGATTTTTCTGGCGTGATAACGCTGTTTGAGCGTAATATATTCTAAAAAGGTTTTATAGTATAGAGCGTTTATATTGAATGGCAAATATATAATGAAACTTATTACTTTTAAAAAAAAATCCCTGCATACAGAGACAAACTCACCCACGTTTAATAACAAACGGACAAACAAAGTAGTTTTTTTAAGAAGTAAGAAATAATTTATGTAAAATATCAAATGTCGTATTTTACGTAATTTTCGATTAAAAAATTACCACGTTGTTTAATGAAAATTGCATATTAAAAATGCAAAGAATCTCTGTTATGGAATGCTTTCAATGAAAATGGATATAAATTTCTCATACATTGATGTCCATTTTTGCGGTTACAAATTTTGATAAGCTTACCAAAATATAAATATTTAAAAAAATTGCTTATAAATAATGTTTTTATTAAATGTTCTATCTAATAGATAAAACATTAAATATGTACAAGAATATGCAGTTAATTTTTGTCACGATAATAGTCTAAATTTGAAGCGAATAAAACTGCGAAGATCAGTTACTCATATAATAAAACTTCTCCTGCTGTTATTTCTTCTGTTATACATTTTATTTATAATCAAAATATAGTTAATCAAGTCAAATCAAGGCTCACAAGCATTACAGTTTTAATTTTAACAAAGCTACTGGTTCGGATAGAAATGAATGAATGAATAATTACTCTTTTTATCAGAATACTACACGTAAAATTAACGAATACTAACTCCAAGCTCTTCTATAATTTCATAATCCATTACACTATAATAAACATTATTTTTTATCATGATTTGTAGTTAATTGTTGGTTAATACAAAAAAAGTTTTAGTAAAAAACTTATCCTCGTTTATTAGTATAGATAACTGTTATGTAATGTGTTTTATTTTTATTTGCAGAAGCCGTCGTGTGCGACCGGTGTTCACAGTGGATAGATCTGGCCATTTAGTTTTAGAACAAAACCAATAAGTATGACAGAGTTTAAAAAAAAAGAAACAAAATACAGTAATTACTCTCTAACTTACGAAACTTACAACTTAAAAAACGAATTTTGTATTAGTGAAAGTACAAGATTGTCGTCCTAATTATAATGATTTTATTACTATATTTATATATATAATAAAATCATATATGTAATTATATATTGTATATTATATATTGCAATTACATAATATGTATTTTTATGTACTCTATATATTTATAAAATTACTCTATGGGTCAGTCACATTAATACCCATTTATTAAAACATTTTAAGCATTACTACTTACTAGCAGATATATATAAAATTTGTAGTTTAGTAGGATTTCTATGAAAAATATATTAAGAGATGCTTAAAGTCTCCAGTGTTGTATTTTGGGATCGTTAGTTTAGTTGTGTTCGAGATGACTTAAGGTGGCTTCCCACGGTGCGTGATTCTACGGACAGTCACGCACCGCATCGTGGCTCTTCAAACGGTGCGTGTCGGTCCGTTATTCGCAACGGAATCGACGCACCACTACAGATTATCACGCAAACTGCTTTTTTTATTATTTAAATTAAAAGTTTAATAATATAATATAAAAAAATATTTACAATAATTAAATAATATATTATATTATCTGTCTTTAAATATTTATAAAGTTATATCAATTCAAAATGCAGTTCTTGTAATATATATGTATGTGTTATAATCAGGACGACGATATTTCTAGCCTTACATATATATCAAATTGAACATCAATTAAATAGTTACATGTCTTTATTATTAATTATATTATTTATTGAGTATATACACTCTGAATAAAAACTTTGATTGAGTTAAAGTATTGTATTGTTTTATTTTGTTATTTATTTACAATTACTTTTTATTTGAACAATCAAACTAATGTCAAAAATGCATGACTCTCGCGATCGTTAATGCACCGCCAATCTTGGGAACTAAAGTTTTTTTGTTATGTGCTCGCAGATACCTTAATTAGATAATGGGTCATATAACGTAGGTTTCATTTATTAATATAACTATATGATTATTTAATCTATACTAATATATAAAGCTGAAGAGTTTGTTTGTTTGAACCGGCTGATCTCAAAAACTACTGGTTCGAATTTAAAAATTATTTTTGTGTTGTATAGTCCTTTTATCGAGGAAGGTTCTACGCAGATTTTTATTTATTATAATTTTATTAACTGCACGGCACGGCTAGTTTTTAATAAAACTAAACTTCAAAATTCACTAAAACTTCATTACTAAGACAAGAAAGGAATAAATAAGATACAAAACGATACAAAACATTGGCACACTGACAATCACAAGAAAATTTTCTTTCAAAAATCGAATCGGGCTCGATACCAAATGCATTATACAATGATTTCTCGTAGAATGTATTATTCTTAAGCCGTCTGATAATGAAACTGCTACAGAACGACCAACTTCCGTATCCTTTGATACACGTGTAACTGGAGGCTTTATAATATCCAAAACGTGTTCAATTTTTTTATGTAATGTTTGTAAGCTATCTTTGTAAAGTTTGTTAACGGTCTCGTGTTCTGTGTTCAAATTTAGTGTCAACTCATCAATTATTTGATTATTTACTAAACAACATTGTAAGCCCTCATCCAATGTATTCGGTTCAACTAGTTTGATATTCATATTCGATTCGAATGTACTTAAAACATTTTTTATTTCATTTTTAATTTTTTTCATCATCGATTCTTCTAGTCTTCGAATTGCATTATCAAGAAATGTTGATAGTTTATCCCACAGATCCGCAATTGGAATAAAGTTACGCGACTCTTCTGAACAAGATCTCTTTTGTGTTTTTTCTGTTTCAATTAATATATCTTTAATTGTATTTTCGTCAGGTAGATATATACGATTACATCGATCACCATCATCTTCTTTGTACGTTTTTTTATCTGTATTATTAAAAATTATATTTCTTGTTATAGAATTATAGTCATTTTCAAATGTATTTGGCGGTTTCGTTTTAAAATTATTGTCAGTAATTATAACATTATTACAGTTGTCTAGGTAAAGATTTTGGCATTCATTCTCCAGTATATTTGGATAAACTTTCATATTGATAATCGTATCTAATAATGGCTTTGGATTTTGATTTTCTAATGATCGAATATCATTACTTGTTGCTTTCGGTTTATCCTTAATCACTTCCGGTGTAAGTGTACGAATTGAATCACTATTGTTCTTTTTGAAATAGGAACTAGTTTTGGCCATTACGAAGTTGTCATTTTCACTAGTCACCTCGATATTCGGTTGAGGCGGTGTGAGTGTTATTGAACTACATTCGTTTGAACTTATAATTGTAAAGTAATCTTTTTTACTATTCGTATTTGACATTTCAGAGTTCGAAGCAGATGTTACGGTATCTAATTGGCTGATGAAGCTCTCAGCACTTGTCAGACTATCTTGCAACATAAAATCTTCTCGATTTTTTTTTTGATTATAGTCCAAAATACAGGTATTGTTCACTTGAGCTACAACAACGTTAACTACTCCAGTTGTAAAAGTATTTTTCTTTTCATTTATGTTGTTAATAATTGAATTATCTTCAGAATTTACTAAGCTGTCATCATAATTATCTTTGTTTTCTTCTATAGACTTGTTGCTTTGACTAGAAAAATTTTGTGATGAGGAACTATATTCTGGAGTAAGTGTGCCCTTTTTCGTTTCAAATGTTACATTATTATTTAATTGTGATAAGGTAAGGTTAGGTTCAAAAATATTTTCTTTAGCAAATTGATTTTTTATTCTTTTTGTAGGGTGTACTGTATTTAAAACAGAGTCGGTGCGAAGATTTCTCTTCATTTTTCCAATACTTGAACTATTTCTTTTGTTATTACACCGATACGATTCTAACTTTTTATTTATATTTTTGCTATGTTGATTTTTGAAATCAATAGTTTTGATTTTTACTAAGCGAGAACATTTACGATTCGTCATTTTTAATTTATGATTATTTTTCATTTCAGATTTATTTTCGAAACTTCTGTAGACTTCCAAATTATGATTGGACTTTGATTTTAAATCTTTTAGAGTAACTAATGAGGCTGAGTTTTCGTAGTTCATCTCACCCGTTTCTTCTTTACTAAATGTAGAACTCTCTTGGCTGATATTTTGAATAGATGTATCGTCATTATCTTCAATGATATCTATATAAGCATTTGGTACATTACTTTCCTGATTCAGTGATATAGTAAACTGTTGTTCATTTATGTTCTCTTTCGAATTTTCTTTAGATGGCTCCATTTTAGTTTTCTTCGGTTAGGATAAACTAAAACAAAATTGAAATATTATTTTCGTCTTGCGTATAGATATGGGATGACTGATCAAAAGAAAATATATATATTCTCACCAAACTATGATGTGGAAATACATTAACTAAAAACCTAAATCGGTGAGATATAAAGGGAAATCTGTGGAAGGTGTATTCATCTTAAAACGGTCAGGTAAAGAAAATTTCAGTAGTAAATTATGTTTTGGATTGAGTTCATCTTTTAACACATAGACATAAAACAACCACGAAACTAATAGCAGCGGTATCCATAATACCAGACAGTATACACATCCTTCCCAAAAGCCCATTCCATTATTGTGCCTGATCGTTAATTTCTTATCAAACTCTTTGCTATCAATATTTATACAAACGGATGAACTGGAATTATCACAGAGCACGTAATCATCATTTGTTGGTGTAGACGCTTGTTCATAATTACAGCACACCTCTTGATTACATTTTGATATTACACAAAATGGCTTTACACTCTGACAACCACGTGAGATTGAACAGTGGTTATGTTGGCAAATATTAAAAATTTTATCTTCAGGTTTAACTAAATCGTCACAATAAAATGCTAAGACCTTATTTTTATCCTCTTCAATTGATACTTCAAATAGTGATTTTGATATTGGTAACGAGCAAGTCAAGGCTGCGTCTTTAACAGCGTCTGTGCAACCATGGGCAGCTGACGTCATATCTGTTACTTTTAATATAGATTCACTGTCTATAATATTATAAGATGTAATATTCTTTACGAGTCGCGGATTGAAGTTATTGAGATTTTTATGTCTTGGTCCTTTTTTTATTTTAATTCCAGACATTATTCCACTTTTCGGTGTATTTGAAAACTGAATACTTTTTGATGGTTTCATTACATTTGATATACTTGCATTTACTGATTTCATGGCAGGTTCTTTAGTGTTGCTAACAGCAGAATTGTTTAAGGTTCGATTGTGGTCATTTTGTTTATGTACATGATCATTAGCTAATTTTTCTGCCGTTGTTGCTAAAGATTTGATAATTATTTTCAATTCACTTATCTCTTCAGCTAATTTTGAACGTTTGACGTTAAGAGAATCTATTTCAGTTTCTACTTTGTTATGAGTTTCGGTCATATCTGTGGATGTTTCTCTGCTAATAATATATTTTACTTGGCTAGCAGCACCATCGAGTAAAGAAATAATGTTTTGCTTATCACAAGAAGCTTCGTGATGTTCGTTTGGGTTCGCTAGTTTCATTTTCTGATTATACACTAATAAATCACGATGTGAAGTTTCATTTTTGTCTAAATCCTTCAAATCATTTTTAATGTCTTGTGACGGGAAAACATTCACGTGAATATCTACTTTTATACCCTTCTTACCTTCCAAAGTCGAAAAATATCCGAGAATACCTTGAAAATGTTTTAATAATGTTTTTTCATCGTTTAACTTATTTGATTTCCGACATAAATAAGTAAACTGTTTCGAATTTATATTTTTAAAATGTTGATTTTTCGATACGTTTTTCTTACATTTATAACTTCCTCTAAACTTAGCCTTAACATTTTTAGCTCTATTTGATACTTTCAAATTAAGATTACTTTGTTTATTTTTATCTTGATTCTCAAAACTTTGTGTTATTAAGTCAATAGTGATAAGGGGATCACTTTGATCTGCCTCGTTCGGCGATTTACATTTATCAAGTTGGTTTTTATCATTTGAGTTAACGTTGTTATTTCTACTAGAAAACTTCGCTCGGCTAGTGTCACTGTAGATATTTTCATAATAACTTTTAATATTTTTTGTATTTGAACTTGTTTTATTTGATTTGAGAGAACGTGGAGTTTGATTATACGTATTTTCTTTGCAGATTGAGTCATCGATCATATCATTTGTTTCCGACGATGATTTAGGCACAACGTAATTTTTTACTTGTATATTTTCGTCATGGTCGTATGTCACACAATGCTTAGTCAAAGATTTTGTTGGTAATGCCAAAAAGTCCAAATTTGAAGATTGAAATATGTAGTTACTAGATTTACTTATTGAAAGCATAATTTTCTTGTGACGGAATCGTTTCATATTATGCCGCGACTTTGTTCCTCTCTTTGTTTTTTGTGTGTTTCGTGGAAGACTCAATGTCGATATAATTCTCAGGTATTTACCATTTAGGGGTATACTTAAGACGGAAGTTTCTTCTGTTAGTTTAGTGGTTTGTAACGTGACATTTTTCAAACGGTCCGATTGGAAATCAGCTTTTTGATTTCGATTATGACGTGCAACTTCAATATCAACAGTATACGTACAGGAGGATGATGTATCCTCTTCTTTTGTTTGCAACTCTAGCTTATGCAATATTGAATCAAGCACAGTATCAATTTTTTGTTTCGTTTCTCTCTTTTCTAGTAGATATGTTTTAATCCAGTCATTAAGCAAATCTTTGAGATTATCTATAACTAATGACGTTAGATTAATATTATAATGTTTATTCTCAGGATTAATATTCTGTTCGCTATCGCCACAGGCACTAGTGTCGTGCTTAAATTCGTCTATGGTATCGATTTCTGTTTGATTTATAGAATACTTAGACTTCGCTGACATTGCTTCTCGATTGAAAAATCTATTCCTCCTCTTCTTATAATACCTTCTAAGTATACATATGTCAGTTTCTATACTTAGGTCCCTTTTAACTGTTCCGTTTTCTTTATAATATTGATCTTTTGGTATATTTCGTTTTAATTGCAATAATAAACTTCTAGTGTATATTTGGGATGCTCCAGAGTATGTTTTCGAAGTGCGTAATGTATTCAAAGAGTTTTTATATATGACTTTAGTTGCGTTTTCTCTGTTATCAATGTGCTGATTTCGAGTCATGACTTCACTTCGCTATCAACTGCTTTTGATATCTTGATTTCCACTCTTCTGCAAGTAAATATCACTATTCAATTCATCCTTTTCATATTTGCTAGATTCTCTCTAACAGATATTATATATTTTATTAGTCATCCTAATAATACGACGACTTCAAACATAATCAAATATCAAAACTATTCAGTTTATACAGAAAATATTAGATGTACTCCTTAATTATTATTTTAGTATCTAGATAAGCACCAATAACCTCAAATCAAAGAATTGAATGTAGAAAATTATTTAAATATATAAATTTCGTTTTAAATTATGTACATTAGAAAACTTTACTCCAAATTCGTTCATGTTATAAAATATGATTATAAGACTAGTACTTACATTTTCAAAGTATAATTTGACCATTTTATAATAAGATATAATCCAATAAAGAAATATATAAAAGTGAAATATTAATTTACATCGTATGAAATTTCGCACATAATTTGTTTTGACAATTGACAAGCCCGATTCCAGCCAGTCTATATTACTTTTATGATGTTGGTATTAATGTTGAATAAATTATTTTCAAAAATCCATCAATAATATTTTTGTATATACCTAAATTATTTTTTATTTATTATATCCAATTAAACCACTATAATATTTGTTAATGTTGATAACTCGATAACATGCTACTACGCATGGTTTGTTGTTTGTTTTTAATTATTATTATTTTTTCTTATATTTTTATCTTATAGGCACGGGCGAATGGGCTATCTGATGTTAAGTCTCTGCCCATAGACATGTATTTGCTCCTTCGATCAATAATGTACTAGATTAGCGGTAAGCGCTTCAAAAACGGCCGGAAAAGTAAGAACACAATGACGTTTGTGAGGTTATTTCAAAATAATATGATCCAATCATAACTTATTGCTTAGGAAATAAGGTTGAATATGGAACAACCGTTATTGTACATTTCCTATGTCTTTCTGTCATTGTCTATGGCGTAAGATCGTAAGTGTCAATACAATTTAAACCGCACTTTATGCTCGGGCACAAGGCATAGCTAAGTTGAAATTATTAAACTTTTACATTGTTTTCTTCATTTTATAGTCTGTGCCACATTTGAGTATTGTTTTTGTTCGTGACGCGATGATCTAGTAGTATTGTTGATCGAAGGCTAAATATATTTTAATTTCAATATTCACACGACCTATTCTAATTAAATGACAATTGTAAATTTGTGTCCAATAATTTTTTTTTAAATAAAATACTAGGTATCTTCTTCATTAGCAAAAAATATTTCAATTTATTTTTTAAATGTTACAACATTTAAGTTTTGAACAAACAGCGCAAGTAGCTTATTATAAATTTGAGGCGTCATATCAAAGTAAGTAACAAGGAGGCACATAAGATATTAATAGGTTTTCCTCTGATATATATATAATCTCTTCTACAAATGATCAAATGACAATTAAAGCTAAGCAAATTAACTTTGTCTAAGGTATAACTATCCTTAGCCCACGTGAATGTATTAAGTAAAAAAAATTAGGATATTTCATTCAATAAAATATCAAATGAAATATTAAAGAGATTATGGCGTTGTTTAAATACCTTGTCGTCTTAAGTATTCCATCAATGGTGTTTGGTAATGGCTTATTACTGCTGTATAGGCCAAAGGATATAACCCATGAATGCGCTTTTTCGAGACATCTGCGTTTTGATATTTCTTTTGGCATGGGTATGTCTGATACTATTACATTGGTAAGTTAATTATTTGAAATATATATATGAAAATATATTCTTAAAAGCATATTGTCCAAATTCAAGGAGTAACGATAATAATAATAATGTCATTTATTTCGACCAACAAGGATCGTATACAAGGCCATTAGCAATTAAAAAACAAAAATACAGTAATAATATTTTACAGATAATAAATTAAATTGATTAAATTAAATTTAATTAATTTGATGTAAAACAATATATTAAATTAAATCAACTTGAATTAAATTAATTCAAATAAAATCAAATCAAATTCGATTACACTAAATCAAATCAGACCAAATCAAATTCAATTAAATAGTCTTTGCTATAAAATACATACTCTAGTGATTTGATTTGATGAGAGCTAATAATGTCATTATATAATATTCATTATATAAATTTCTTGATTAATATATGTTTGATTAATATATCTTTATTTATCGTACTAATGTTAAGAATGATTGTGTGGATCTTTGTTACACTTTCACGCTAAATTGCTGCACGAATTTAAATGATACAGAGATATAGAGACAGCTTATACTTTAACATAACAGAAAAGCTACGTAACATCGGCCTAGCCGTACATACACACCGATACAACACCAATTGTCCTCTTCCACACCCAACTGCTCTTAAGATTTTTTATGGGGCTTCTCATGAGCTACGTGCTAGACCAACGAGGCAGTTATTAATTAATGAATAATTGATTTTTAGGTGTTCCGTACACTAAACGACATAGACTACGAATGCATGGTTGAAATCGTTGCATCGTCACCGGAATATCTTATCGTCGTTGTCAGATATCCGACGACGATCGTATCAAACTGTAATGTTAACCGAGACGCCTTAACGATACTGAAGAGGTGGCGCTGTACCAGATTGTGTGATTTGTTGGACCGGGAAGTGTATTCGCCGTATTTCGTCTTCACAGTCAAGCAGCGACTCCGTTTTCTATTCAAAAGCAATAGTAGCATCAATCTCGATCTCAATGTGTGTGATTTACTTCTGATTTTTATTTTTTTCTGGTCAATGACCTTGTTTTAAGAAGTGATCATCAGCTGATTGGCCAAAATAATTTCTAGAATTTATTTCCATACATCCATCCATCACAGTGGCGGTTAGGTAACTCAGTATCTTGTCGATTTTTTTTCGTAGAATCCACATTCCTGTAACTATATATTTAATTCAATAAAGGAAGATTTCGAAGTGCCCTAATAACAATAAAAAATAATGATTTGATTTGATATGGATTTGTATCTTAGATACAAACTTACGTACTGGATAACACTAGGTTTAAATTATAGTCGAATTAGAAGTATTTTTATTTTTTGTAAAATAGTTAGGTGAACGGGAAACTGGGTCTTCTGCGGGTAGGTGACCACTACGGCTCATAGACAAATTAATTCTGTTTCAAGATGATTTAATAAATAAAAAAAAAAATCTTCTAAAATTATAATATGAAACCATTTTTTCAATATTTCAGGCAAACTTTTACCAAGTTACGATCACATCGGCCCGAATGGCGCCAAAACGTGGATGTTACAAAAGAAACGAGACAGTCTGTACTGTGGATCAATTAAATTATTGTTTTACCACTGGCGTGGTTTGCGATGGCATCAAAAACTGCGGAGTTGATGATTGGTAATAAAAATATCATTACTATTTATCAATATAACTATTGCTTATCACAATATACTTGTCTATTAACGTGGTTCTTCATCCTTAAATATTATAAAACAAAGTCCCCCGCGTTTCATGTCTGTCTGTATGTACGCGCTAAACTAAAAAACTACTGAAGGGATTTTCATACGGTTTTCACTAATAGATAAAGTGATTCAAGTGGAAGGTTTACGTGTATAATTCATTAATGTTTTCTGTAAATTTGTTGAAATATAGCGATAATTGTTGAAGAAGTCGGAAAAAACGAGCCGATTGGGAGCTTTCATCGAAAACGCTGTACAATCCCTTTGAGTTATAACAAAATAATGTATTGTGAAATTGTTCCCCTTTCATAGATCTACAAAAAAGTCCGCGATGGCATATGTCTATCTTTCAAGGATAGCTAACTATACCCACTTTAATGTTTAAAAAATGGTTACATAAAAATGTTAAAATTGGAAAGCTATAAAAACGGATATGATATTAATCCTTATTAAAATAAATACGTTATTTACTTTAAGAATTTAATGTATATTATAATTGCCCTTTACACCACCCAATTTAAATCAATATCTTAGGAGTAATCGTAATTTTAAAATTATCGCGCACTAAATAAATTCAGGCGGTCCAACACCCATCATACAAACGCGTGATGCAACCGCTTCCTTAAATATTATAAAACAAAGTCCCCCGCGTTTCATGTCTTTATGTATAAACGCGCTAAACTAAAAAAGTACTAAACGGATTTTCATACGGTTTTCACCAATGGATAAAGTGATTCAAGAGGAAGGTTAACGTGTATAATGCATTAATGTTTTCTGTAAATTAGTTGAAATATAGCGATAATTGTTGAAGAAGTCGGAAAAAAACGAGCCGACTGGGAGCTTTCATCGAAAACGCTGTACAATCCCTTGGAGTTATAACAAAATAATGTATGGTGAAATTGTTCCCCTTTTATAGATCTACAAAAAAGTCCGCGATGGCATATGTCTATCTTTCAAGGATAGCTAACTATACCCACTTTAATGTTTAAAAAATGGTTACATAAAAATGTTAAAATTGGAAAGCTATAAAAACGGATATGATATTAATCCTTATTAAAATAAATACGTTATTTACTTTAAGCATTTAATGTATATTATAATTGCCCTTTACACCACCCAATTTAAATCAATATCTTAGGAGTAATCGTAATTTTAAAATTATCGCGCACTAAATAAATTCAGGCGGTCCAACACCCATCATACAAACGCGTGATGCAACCGCTTGCGCGCCCGCTGTCGCCCGTACGCTAGCTGTTGCCCGCATAAATATAAGTAAAGGATAAATGTTTGCTTGAAAATCTGTGATTTGAAATTAATATGTATGAAATGCATTTCAGTTAAGAAAAAATTTAGTACCAGTTTTTTTTTTTTTTTAAGTTGATGATTATTCTTTAAATAATCATCAGTGGACTTATTATGAATTCCTGTAGGTTGACTTAATATATTTAAAGTTACTTCAATGGCTTGAAGTAAAATTTAAGTTATAAAAATATTAAATACCTATTATATTATAATATTTTTTATTCTATCAAACTACAGGCACATAGGGCATAACATCTTCGTTCCTACGGTTGATGGCGCATTAGCGATGCAGGAAATGGACATTGTTTGAGCATGCACTATAATAAGTGTACATGTGATAACAGTTCTCACTAAAATCAACCAAGCTGGCCATTGAAAACGACAGGTCTTAGGACTTTTGGTTGTCAAAGGGTAGCAGTAAGAGATTGTGTGTTTAGCATTTTGTTGTTAAAAATTGGAAGTGATAAAATTATTTGTTGATTTATTTTATTATTTTGTTGACATTAATCGATTTGTTTATACAAAATTTTCATTTCGAAAAATCTACACTAATATTATAAAGAGGAAAGATATGTATTTTTGTATGTAACGAATAAACTCAAAAAGTACTGGACCGATTTTAATAATTCTTTTTTCATTAGAAAGCTACATTATCACTGAGTAACATAGGCTATATTTAGTACTAGATTACTATAGAAATCTTTAGAAATTCCTATTAAAACCAACCGAAGGTGTAAAAAAATAGCCATAAAATGTCTTTCATCGCATACGCTGCGAAGAGTATTAATGATAGGACAAATAATGTTCAACAATATTATAGAATATATCAATATCTACAAAAAACTTCGCGAGACCATATGTCTAACTATTGTAGTTACGTCACTATAACTACTTTTTTACATTTAACAAATTGATAGAAATGCCGATCAAAATCAGACCGTGTTATCCATACCATTTATAATTTTTTAACCAAATAAATAATTTAATATTCAAGACTGTCTCAATACCTGATGATTACTTTTTGAATTATTGAAATCGGACATTCCATTCAAAAGATATCATGAAATTAAAATAAAAATACATGCCGGCGGCAGCCGCCACGCAGCGCATCGAGTACCTAACTAACTCGACGAGAAAGGGGCAGTGCGGGAGAAGGGGGGCACCATTATGAACTAGGTAGCGCGCGGCTTATTCGCGCGGTCGGCTCCTTACGCAGTAGACGCAAGCGACATTGAATATTTCGAGATTTTTTAACACATTTTTATACTTCACTTAAAAAGTTCTTTTCAGAGCTACTTAATTTTAGTATTAGGAATCACACTTTTTCATAATATTTGTCAAAGTTCTTTTCAGAACTATCTCTGTGAACTTGAATAATTTCTTTTTTATTATTATTATTAGTTTATTCTTAGGTATTAGTTTATTCTTAATTCTTAATTTCTCTGATTTAAAATAAATATCCTTCATAGCAATATGTCTAGAAGAAGAAGGTCGCAGCTATCTTAGAATAGTTCCCAAGCGAGATTAGCAAAAGTTCGTCGTATTGGATAGTCTTCTTCTGAAAATGCAGATCGTCAGGAAAGTATGAGAGTGTACGCGTCCCAATCGCGAGCCAGAGAATCTAGCGTCAAACGTTCAGTTCGTCTTGCAGAACAAAATGCAAGATCGTCGCAGTTATACGAACGACAGTCAAGCGCCGAGCGCTCGCAGCGACTTGAAGGAAATAGAGCTAGGAAGTCGCGAACGCGTGCACGGGAATCTAGCACTGAACGCTCGCAGCGGCTCCTGACACAGAGAGATAGACAACGGTCGTTAACAGCTAGGACGCGCAATAGAATTTTAGCTCATAGTAATAGGTCGGCATTTAGTTACGATCCTCAAATTGAATATGCTCATCAAAACAGGTGTGGATGCTGTTTTGATGAGCATTCTAGAAATTCTTATAGACACAATCTATCCCGACATCAACAATCTTACAGTAAGAAATTTCCATTGGCTCTGTTCGAGAGCGATATTGTCACCCAGAAACGACTCAGTAAATGAGATAAACAAAATTATTATTGAAAAAGTACCAGGTGATTTTAAATGTTACAAATCCGTTGACACCGTGTGCAACGTCGAAGATACGGTGTACTACCCACAGGAATTTTTAAATTCCCTTAATCCTGCTGGCTTGCCACCTCATGAACTAAAATTAAAAATAGGTACGCCTGTTATGCTTTTAAGAAATTTAAGCCCTCCCAATATGTGTAATGGTACAAGACTATTGATCAAAGAATTAAGAGATAATGTGATTGTAGCAACTATCATTACGGGTCCTGCGGCCGGTCAGCTCGCACATGTTCCGCGGATCCCGATGATACTAACTGATTTGCCCATATCTTTTAAAAGGTTACAGTTCCCTTTAAAAATATCCTTTGCCCTAACAATAAATAAATCCCAGGGACAAACTTTTTCCATAGTTGGTATCGACTTAAGGAAAGAGTGCTTTTCCCACGGGCAATTGTATGTGGCACTTTCTCGAGTAGGATCTCCTGAAAATCAATACGTTTTGTTGCCACCTACAAATACCACAGCCAACGTAGTGTACAGGGCGGCTTTAAGATAAGCATACAATTTTTTTTTTAATTTAGTGATTCATGGTCGTTTTAATTAGCATGCTTATAACTTAAATATCTGTACCTATTTATTGTTACTCGTGCGAAGCCGGGACGGGCCGCTAGTTTCTTATATAAGTATGTATTTTTTTTAATGTATGTATTTATAGCATAGGTAGGCGGACGAGTATATAGGCCACCTGATGGTAAGCGGTAATGGAAATTGGCATTGTAATTGAAATGTTAACCATCACTTATATCACCAATGCGCCACCAAACTTTGGAACCAATACCAAGTATTGCTGTTTTGCGGTATCCGATGAGTGGGTGGTACCTACCCAGACGAGCTAGCACAAAGCTCTACCACCAAGTAATGTATGTATGTATGTAGATAGGTATATTACATATTCTTATTCTATTTCTAAGTATTTAATAAATTTTAATTATAAGTTGATTGTCAGTGCACACTACGCGCAATTATTGTTCCTGCCTAAAAATTTTTTTTTATTTTTTATCGTCGTTGCCTGGAACAGATCACTGTAAGTGGTCGGAGGCCGTCTTTGCATACCTTATGTACTACCTCTTCTTTTATATAATGTTTGTTTACTGAGTGGTAAAGACTAAATATTTAAGATATAATCAAGAGAATCTGAGTGCAAACTGGTGTTTATTATTCAATGTAAACTTTAATACTTTATCATCACAAGAAAATTGTACAGAAAATTCTTAGAACTAATTAACATACTATAGGGGGGCGGTCATATGGCTGATTAGTTCTTTCAGACCCAATCGGAAGAGAGACTTTATAAAATAGGTAGTATAGAAAGAGATAGCAATATAAATGAGTAATACAAAACCTAATAATAATGTTCTAAAGTATTACCCTATCTACAATTTTAAGGTTTGACGAGCGAAAATCCAGATGCACTTTGCCAGTGGAAAAATTAGGTTACGCACCAGTAATAGCAGTGGTAGTGGTGTTGCTATTCGCTTTTGTCGCTGGTAGTCATGCTCTGTTACGCTGTTTGCCATCTCATGCGCAATCGTTCTTCATCTTCAACGCTAATGAGGATAACAGGCTTTGCATCGACCCTGTACTGGTACCTCGAGGACAGGCGCCAGATATTGAGCCGTTTAAACGATCTTCATTGATTCCGGTACGTACGAATATTATTTTAATATCTCGTATTAGTATTTATCTCGATTTGTTTTTTTTTGTAAGTTTCATTTTTATTTTCATTATTCTAATTTTTATATGAATTTCATAATTTCTAATTAATTTTATGCTATGTTTTGTAATATGTACTTAACTCACATTTGCACATAATACTCTTACCAGTGTTCACTCTTTTGTACTTCCTATATTAATTTATTGAGACCTAGACTATTTCACATTTATTTTTAAGTATTTTTTTAATTCTGTTTAGTCATTATATAATGTTCTTGATGTGATATGTGATATAATACACGATATAATATACTCGTAAATGTGTATCCTTTGTTGGAGGTCCTTAATAAATAAATAAAAATATATTCGTAGTTAGTTCTGACCTGCAAACAGGACGATGGTATTAGTCACAAAATCGTTTGATTTTTTGTATTTTGATACCTTTTTGAAATTTTTTGAACTATTATAATTATTTTATGTTTGCCTATGTTTCTGACAAAATGAATTCAAATCTCGCATCAATTATTTTGGTCGCAGGAAAAGTTACTATAATTCGACCAGTAAAATAATTTTTATTCGATTAGTTAATTAGTTCGAGTGTCTGCATTTTAAACGATTCAATGCCAATTTAATTAGAATAAAATTAAATTATTCTACCTTTAACAAAAGCTTTTGACATACATAATCTGTTTCTTATTACAGTTAGAGTCGAAAATAATTGTAGTTAAAATAATTGTATTACAAGCACATTCCTAATATATTTTAAACGGTCTCAATCACACCATATTTATATTTCGTCTGTATTACATAGGGTATTCTGAAAGCCAGATTGTTCCTATTTAATGATGGACGATGATAATTGGTGTATTGTAGGTGTTCGACAGTTTATCTTCAGATAGTGAAACAATAAATGAAGAAGCTCAAGTGGTTGAGCTGGAGAATATGCAGAAAGTCGATGAAATTGTAAATGATCAAGAAATTGTTCATGAATTGGATGAAACGTCAGAACATTTACCGGTAAGTTCAAACAAATTTGATAACTAAATTCTTAGTACACAAGATTAGTAGCGCATTGGTGATTGGTTAATATTTCCTACATCACCAATATTATTGGAACATGGTGATCACTTATCACTTATCCTAAGGTTCATCTGCCAGTCCTAATATTATAAATAAATATAAAAAGTTGCTCTATAAACGTTTTATATAACAACTAGCTGATACACGCGACTTCGTCCGCGTTGCTTGATATATTAACAAAGTACGAAGGAAAAACATACATTACTGAACACACTGTTCATATACAAATCGTTATTTCTTGAAACTTTAATAACTTTTTATTAAATGATTTTTTCTTTTGATAGGGCCAAGTGTCTAAGAAATCAAATTTAATAAATTTCATTGAAATCTATCCAGTAGTTTTTTCGTGATGCTCGCACAACTGCTGACCTCTATCATTTTATTTATATAGATAAATTAATAAATGTTAAAGAAATCTTAAAAACACACTTCTTATGATAATGGGAAGTCCTTCTAATTCAAATTGCAAGATTTGATCATGACAAACAACAAATATTACAAAGTCAAAAAGCTCTTTGTTCACGTTCATTCAAATTGAATCAGTTGTGAATAAACTATCATTTAAAGATCAGCTTTTATTTCAATTAAGTATAACAAAGTTTAATATAGACTTTAACTCCAACACTTGTAAAAAATGGTTGTCTGTAAAGTCGGTTTACGGACGATAGTTTAACGTGACAACGTCATAACAAAACATTGATGAAATGACGCATAGGCCAATCGAGTGAAAGAGAGATAGATGCGGCGCAAGCGTACAATCAGCGTAACGGGACAATGAGTGATCACGTCAAAAACATGGATATTATTCTTTGACGACTCATGGAGAATAGTACACTTTCTAGCCGATTGTTGTCGGTAGAATCTACTTTTTGAACTTACATACATACATTTATGTACATTCAATTTAATACTGAAGATTGAAAATCTTGTATGAAGTATAGATTTAGAGGTAGTAAGTAGTGTCGTCGGTAAAACAGAGCTAAATAATGAAGACATAAATTTGACAAATTTCAGAAGAACAGTTAACTCGGTGGTAGCTTTGTGCAAGCTCGTCTTGGTAGGTACTACACACTCATCAGGTATTCTACTGCAAAACAGCAGTACTTGGTATTGTTGTGTTCCGGTTTGAAGGGTGAGTGAGCCAGTGTAATTACAGGCACATAATATCTTAGTTCTCAAGGGTGTTGTTTGGGCGATGTTGTTTTTTTAGAGAAATGTACAAACCAATGTCTATGGTCGTTGGTGACCACTTATCATCAGGTGGCCCATATGCTCGTCCACTTACCTATACTATAAAAAAACCTAAATATTTGCTATTTTTCAGGATAAGCTAAAATCCACTAGGAAGAGCACAATGAAATCAATGACAGAGAAGATACAGGATAAATTCAAATTGCTGGCGCGGTATGCGTCATTGGCGAGGTCGAGTCGAGAACCAGAAAGAGACATGCAAGTGTAGTCATAATTTTAAATAAATTCTGTTAAATTCCAACTTACATCTGTATCATTTATTACGTGGATACTTATTTTTAAAATTGGAAGGCGGTCGGCCAAACGGCTTATCTGATGATAAATTACCACCATCGGCTATACCATTCTTTAACCATTCCTTACATCGTTAATGCGTCACCAACCTTCGGAACTAAGATGTAGTATCCCGTCAAACCGAAACAACAATACTCAGTAGTCATTTATCATTCGCACTGTAAAACGATGGAAACCTTGGTCTGAGTTTGTATTTCCTGATAGGCACAACGTTCGTGTCTTAAAATCCAGAGTATACAGGTATCTTCTAGGCAAGCGTGCTACATCCTAGGCCATGTCAAGGCAAGATAACGATCAAACGCTGACCTATATAAAAAAAATACCACCAGTATCAAAAATACTCCTGGTGGTTTCTCCATTTGAGAAGAACTTTAGGTAGGAAGTTACAGATATAAATAAACGATCGATTTGTTTAATTTCAAGAAACAATTGAGTATCTCTTAACTTTTTTTTTGTAACCACCCACGTCTGCTAAGCCCATGTCTGTAATTTAGTATTAAGTATAGTTTAGTATTAAGTTGTAGTATTTAATCAAAATAATATGATAAAAAAATTGGTTGCCTGTAAAGTCGGTATACGGGCGAAAGTTTTACGTGATAACGACTTTGAGTGGTAAAATAATTTTAATGTGAATATTCATTCGTATAGTAGGAAGAAGACGCGTGCCTTTCACTTTTTATGTCTGTCTCTCTCGCTCTTAGGCGGGCTAACCATGCCCGAGTGGAAGGGACGCGTGCCTCTCACTCGCTCTCATTGTGAGCGCATAACGTGAGCGGAGCGTAACGCAGTTTCTTGAAGTGTCACCCGGCAAACCAATTTATAAGACGTTGTCACGTCAAAATGTAAAGAACCAACCATTTTGTATTAAATATGCATATGTATGTACCTAATAATATCACGATTTTCAATAATTTGATATATGCTATAGCTAGTGGCTTTGTATGCGTTGTATTGCCCTAGTTATTTAAATTTAGTGAGCGTTTTAGAGGGCAAAAAAACATAAACGCGCTTTTAGTTATGGTTTTAGAGGTCGCTAATGCCCGAGATTAGTTAGTGCATATATTAATAGGACATCATTATTCGTTATATAATACTATTATTATTATTATTATTGATTACAAGGCCTCTTGATGTTAAATATTTTAGTACTTTGATACTTTGTGGTGTCTTTCTACTAAACGCTTTAATATAATATGCATATACATTTTCTTTTGATAACAAAAAATAATATATAAAAAATAGATCCAAATTAATTTGATTCAAATGAAACAATCAATACAATTCGTAATATTAGTAATATTTAAATAATAACAAAAATAAAATAAAATTAAACATAACTAATACAGCTTCCTAAGATTTATTAATTGGTTCAATCCTCTTCCTCCTCTTCCTCTTCCTCAACTTGTTCAGCGACGACGACCTCCTGAAAGAGTTTTTTGTTGTTTAATTTTAGAACAAAACAATTGGAGTTTCAAATTATGATATTAATTGTCGATAAATGTTCTCATGGCAAAGTTATCTTTAGCGATAAGATCGTCTTTTATGACACATAAATTTTTCTGTAACATTTTTGTCTTCGTGCTCAATAAAGTTTATTATAGCTATTACTCTGTGGAGCTCTGCGCAAGCTCATCAGAGTAGGTACCACCTACTCAACAGATATTCTTCCGCCAAAAAATCTATACTAAGTTGTGTTCTGGTTTGATGGGTGCGCCAGCCTGTGTTACTACAGGCACAAAGGACATAACATCTTAGTAGATACCTTTTGGGGAGCCATTTAAAATTACGTGGCCCATTTTCTCGTTCGCCTATTTGTTATTTATGTATACAGGATGTAACAAAATTCGTGACCGACTCACGATACCTAATAACTACTTCAAGGATTCAAAGATCAAAAATATTATATACTTTGACTCCACGACTTCACACATTGATATCGTTATCTTACGCTTGATACGAGCAGTTACACAAGAATTCAACGTACAAGCAGAACAACTAACTTACTTTTATAATATATAAATATATGCGTCAATTATATATACAAATACTAATACAATGTTGTGTCCAGTTCTAAAATATAAAATTTGGTATTCAAGCATTAACTCTGTGAAGAGTCCTGAACCCTTTTTATAAATAATAAATACAAAAAGTTCATATAAAAAGTATTCAAAATCTAGCTTTAACGTTATACTTACATTTTAAGCTAAATAAAAGCTTGTGAAATACAAAATGATGTATAAAAATCGAATGTAAAAGTAAGTACAACGCTAAAAGTCCAACAATTACAACTAAAATATACATATATTTTTTGTTAATAGTCACTTTTTCTTACATTCACGGTATTTAAAAAATAAAAAAATAATGAAATTTAACCACCTCTGGTTCCGCTTCCTGCTCGATGACAACTTCCTGTAATTAAAATATTCACTGTCTTAATTAACTTCGGTTAATTACTTTTAAATAATTTAATTGGCGTTGTTCGTGCTTCAGCGAGTTAAGAAACTACCCCGTGACTTCACCCGCGTTTTAAAGGGGGAGATGGTCAGGTAGAGGTAAGTAGATAGTTTAATTGGTAGAGCTTTGTGCAAGCACGTCTGGGTAAGTACCAATCACTCATCAGATATTCTACCGCAAAACAGTAATACCCCAAGAATCTTTGTGTTTTCCGGTTTGAAGATTGAGTGAGCCAATGTAATTGCAGGCACAAGGGACATAACATATTAGTTCCCAAGGTTGGTGGCGCATTGGCGACGTAAGCGATAGTTAACCTCTATTACATTGCTAATGTCTATGGGCGAGGTGACCACTTACCATCAGGTAGCTCATATGATCGTCTGCCAATCATTGCCATAAAAAAGTTGTTATAATCCCTATTTCGTTTCATGTACCATTGAAATCTCATATGCAACATTTCTTAAAGTTACGTTGAGACGTAAAAGCATAACAAACAAATAAACAAATAAGCAAATTCAATTTCGCATTTATAATATTAGTAGAGTAAATTGAGCATAACTTCCATTTTCTCTTCAGGTTAAGGTTTAAATAATTAAAGGCTTTAGCTATGTAACGTTACAGCTTATGTACGATAGGATTCTGGCGATAGTTGATACCCAACAAACATAATTCGAAAACTATTGCAGATTAAATATTTTATCAAAATCTGTTCAGACTTTTATGTTTAAAATTACCTTTTTATCACAAAAAATGTGAGGCTATTGTAATGTTACATACATACAGGTTTTTTTTAAATTTCCTACAGAAAATGCCTGTTAAGCCAGATTTGCCTTTACAAAATCTTCGCGTTCTTCACTAGTATTAATTAAATAAACTGCGAACCTTGACCTCCTCTTCAGTCACACTCTCCTCTTCTTCATAATCATCTCCGTAGCCAACAGGAAAGAGAGTGAGACAATCTCGCTCTCCTGAGGCGACATCGCTGCTGATATAGCATGGATTCAATCCCGCCAGCTGAAGGAGTGGAAGACTTCGTTTTCGCGACACCATCAGGGCAAGACGATCTTTACTGAGATGTTAAAAGAACTGCTTGATGACGATGTCACGGCGGCCAATTTCAAGGGAGACTAGCTAACCGCAAAGGAAATATTATAGTGCACTCTTAAGTCCCTTACTCCGATACATAATACGATTGGACAGCATGAGGTATGTTTGTCGAGAAGCCAGAATCAAACTAATTGCTTAAGCAGTACAGTGATATAATTCCGTGCTTTGGAAAGCATTTAGGATAATAGGACCTGATCTCTCTCGTTCCTATTGGATTGCCGTTCAACATATTATAATTGTGCGAGAATGTAGACTTGCACACACATTCGTGAACTACAATGTGTCTTTTAATATGTCCTTTGCAGTTAGCTTGTTCTTAAAATTGACTGCTTCAACCACTACAATAAAACAATTAATTGGGAGGGTTTTTTTAAAATTAAATCTTAAAAAACCAAACGTAAACGTTTTTAAATGTAAAATGTAATAGTCCGAAATGTACAAGGTACATTTATTAAAATGCCAGACTAAAAAGAATATATTTAATCCTTTTGTTTTGTTCTCGCATACAGAGCATAAAATACAATTTGTGAAAATTCGCGAAATTCCTAAATAAACTTTAATCTAACATTACAAGCTTGGAACTTTTTAAATTAAATGTTTTCCAAGTCAGAAAATTAAAATTCCGTTTATCGTCCACCCAAATGAGATTATCGAAGATGCAAAGTTTGTATAAAAAATAAGTTATTATTATATTAGTATTACATATTTTTATGCCAATTTTAATTAAAAGAACACGAAATACACGCTTTGAACTTTGGGTTGAACTGCGAAGTGCAGGATATCTCTTCTGGTATATTTACTCGGTGGTAGAGCTTTGTGCAAGCTCGTTTGGGTAGGTACAACATTAGATATTCTACCGCAAACCAGCAGTACCTTGAACTGTTGTGTTCCGGTTTGAAGGGTGAGTTGAGCCAGTATAATTACAGGCACAAGGGACATAATATCTTAGGTCCCAAGATTGGTGGCGCATTAGCGATTTAAGCGATGGTTAACATTTCTTACAATACCATCGTTTATAGGCGTTGGTGAACACTTACCATCAGGTGGCCCAAATGTTCGTCGGCCTACCTGTACATTAAAAAAGAAATGTTCTATGTATATTGGCAGTTTTTCAGAAGTCATAAAAGTCTCTCATTTATTAGTATGATATTAATTCAAATCACTTACTGCCTTCTCACTCTCGTTATCTTGTCGTATTGTTTTATGGTATAAGCAAGGTGTTCAGCTGTATTCGGGTCGTCACCGATGAAGATACCATACTGAGAAAAAAAAACCCATCAGAAAGTCAATATTTTGATCCATATACTAAAAGCAATAATAGTTAGCATTCTAGATTGGGTCATCAGCACCAAAACTAATAGCTCAGATCTGCTTTGAAATTGCAGGCGTTTTATTTGAACCAATTGTAACTAACAACAGGAGTTAAAATGAAATAAAATCTCGTAAAATGTTTTAAATCGATGAATTTTCAGCGTTCGTTAACCAAAACTTTCATTGACTACAATCAATAAATATTGTAACGGTAGTTCCGTTAGAGGAAAATTATGTCATAATGATGCTAAGCTATCAAAAATATTTAGAGTATTTTAATAATACTAAGTCATTTGCGAAACGAACATCGATACGTAGACTGCCCTAGTTGGTCTAGTGGCTTGACATAAGGCCGCAGACTCGGTGGTCCTGGGTTCAATTCCCAGGTCGGGCCAATAAATAGTTATTGGGGTTTTCTGTCAGAAAATTCTCAATAGCAGCCCGGAGTCTGGAAATTGGAAGTGTGTACACTC
This sequence comes from Nymphalis c-album, assembly GCA_963151315.1. Lineage (NCBI taxonomy): Eukaryota > Metazoa > Arthropoda > Insecta > Lepidoptera > Nymphalidae > Nymphalis > Nymphalis c-album. The sequence goes on from OY720612.1 coordinate 2,312,459, forward strand.
CCTTGCCTCGGAAAGCACGTTAAGCCGTTGGTCCTGCGCCTGAACTCTTTCCGGTCGTGTCGGATTGCCGTTCCATCGGATTATGAGAGCTAAGGAAAAGAGAGTGCACCTGTGTTTGCGCACACACTTGTGCACTATAATATCTCCTGCGCAGTTGGCTAATCTCTCTTGAGATTGGCCGCCGTGGCCGAAATCGGTCTGGAGGACCTTATACTACGTAGTCATGCGATATCTTGAAATAAAAGTTCATTTGAAACGGTATAAAAATGAAGCCTTCAACAATCAGCCTCATAAATATTAACGATGTGAATGTTTGCACGTGTCATATCCAATATTTGCAGTATTCATGATTAATCTTATTTACTTAGGATATAATTAGTTAGTTTTTTTAAGTATCTTAAATCTTTGTCATACATGTATACACTGTCATAATGTAATTCAATTTCAAAATTCAAAATACTTTATTCAATATTGAAGTATTACACTTTCTTATTGATTGTCAAACTAGAAACTACTACCGGTTTGGAAAAAGTGACCGAGTGTTATTTATGAATACAGTTTATACTATTTTTTTTCACACATGGCCACCTGATCCCAAACTAAGCAGAGCTTGTACTATGGAAACCAGACAACTGATATACTTACATAAATTACTTTACTTTTGTAAATACAGACTTATATAGATACTTACACCCAGACGCAGGACAAACAGACATGTTCATGCACACTAATATCATTCCTTGGTGGAAATCGAACTCACGACCAGCGGCATAGAGCCGTCTTACCTACCACGCCAACTACATTAATTATTCTATGTACTCACATTAAGTATTTCACCAGCAAATTGCTCGATAACTTCTTTGACTTCGTGGCGTTTATCGATATTGAACATCACTAGGACGTGGGGAGGTAAGTATTCCGATTCTATTGGTGTTATTTGAGACACGATCTGTAATAAACATACAAGCATTTAACTGATGTTGTGGTAGGACTTTGTGCAAACCCGTCTGGGTAGGTATTACATCAGATATTCTACCGCTAAACAGCAATACCTAGTTCGGGTTTAAAGGCGAGTAAGTAAGAAGTAAGTAAGCTAAAAATAGGTGAAGCACCAAAAACGAGAACGGAATTTAACCAAGTATAAAATTATTATCATCTCCAAATGTTTTAATTACCGTCATTTGGTAATTAAAATTAATTGTGGTTTTATTGATTGTTATATAAAGTGCAACTGACTACATTGATATTGATTAAATGAGTGTACACATGTTTAGGAATGTAATCTAGCTTAAAGTGGTCGAAGTTTATAATGATAAGTCGTGATTGTATTTTGTTTATTTCAACCTATATAAATAAATAAATAGTACCTTTGGGTAAAAGTAGGATAATCCGTTTGCTTTAGCTAATATATTCGGAGGAGAATATAATCCTGGAACAAAGAGTCCACCTGGTGGTATGTATTCCTCACCTTCTACTTCAACGTCTGAGTGGAATTCCTCTTCTATCTCTTCTTCTATTTGTTCAGGCTGTAACATTACCAATAATCATAATATTTATTTGATGACCCCTTTTGTAATATTTATTATAAGAATATTGTCTCCTAGTTGGTTCAGTGCTAGATATAAGTCCACAAATCCCGCGAATATGGTTCAAACCTCATGACCAATTAAAAATCTTATTGGGTCTGTCGAAGAATCTCAATAGTAGACCGAAATATCTAAGTGTTCCGTGCTGTGGAAAAGAATTAATTCCTGCGCCTGAACTTCCGGTCGTGTCGGATTATGGGATTGAGGGAATAAAGAGTGCATCTCCGTTAATAATATATTAAAATAATTGCACGTTTATTATTTACTTCTTCTGGAACTTCAGTTTCTGCTACTTCAGTCTCCTCGCCTTCGACTGCCTCTTCTCCCGGTACTGGCTCCGGTTCCGCTGGTAGCTGATGATAATAACATTTTATAATATTTAACAATTACGGAAGTTATAATTTGTAAATATATATTCTTGTTTATTGCCTCTACTGGTGACAAAAGGGCAGATTAGTCTTCGCTCAGAAATAAATTGCGATTCAAAGGGAAAATACTGCTAGCATTCTCGCCACCATTCAACGCGGTCATGATTTATACTTTTGCATTTTTTTGTATATATATATTTTTTAATCGAATCTTAACTGATGATCATGTGTTCAAACAAGCACCACTACTGTGATTATAATTCATCTCGTGCTTGACGGTGAAGGAAAACATCGCGAGGAAACATACATGTGTCTATTTTCACAATTCTGCCACATGTTTATTTCACCAACCCGTATTGGAGCAGTTTGGTGGAATAAGCTCTAAACTTTCTCCTCTTAAGAGGTGAGGAGGCCATAGCCCAGCAGTGGGACATTCACAGGCTGTTACGGTATTTGTCATAATTTTATATATCATCAAGCTAGGTACATATTTCATGTACTGACCATCTTTTTTGTAACTTGAACATCGCCAACGCGATGTTATATACAAATTACACAATGTTTAACGGATCTTTATGACATTTTTTACCTAATCAGGCAAGTCAACGCTTACCGGGCTTTACTTGTACAATATAAAAATGCAAGTACTTCTTATACTATTTAAAAAGTAATTGACAGAATTAAGAATTAGTAATCGTAAATAGTAATTAATATTAATATATAAAAATAAATAGACTATATCAGATCAAAATTTACCCCAGCCTGTATTCTAGCCATTCTCTCTTCTTCTTGTCTTTGTTTCTCAATTCTCTGTTTCTCTTCTTCAGCTTCTCTTGCTAGACGGGCTTGTTCAGCTGCCAGTCTTTCTCTATCTTCTTTCTCTTCACGCTTAAAAATATTTATTTTGATTGTATGATTTATAACTTAACCTTTTAAAACTTCTAGAATTTTTGCATACTGTATTTTGCATAATATTGGTGAGTGAGCCAGTAGAATCTTAGTTGGTTTGGTGGTGCAACTTAATAATGATACTGTATCTTATCAAAATATGTCAATGCTGTTTGTATATTTAAAAAATATAATTAGGAAATAAATCGTAAGAGATTATCATATCAGTATGATACGTACCAATTTTTGCATTTTGGCTTCATACCTCTCCCTGCGGACTTCTCTCGCTGATTTACTAATTGTGGCATAACGTTCATACGCCGGGATCGGTGGCACTTGCTTCTCTGGAGGCACGTCCTCCTTGGGCACGGGTATCTCCTCGTACAACGTATGTCGCATTAATTCTGATGATAATCATGGTTTTTTAATAGTATATATACAAATTTAGCAAGATTAACTTTCTATAAAGTAAGCATCCGATTTGGGATTATTTTGAATATGTTTCATTTTTTATTTTTTTATTTTTAGAGACTTTTTCAATTCGATCATCGCTAATTTTATCATTACCCTAATTTATAAAAAAATACATAACGTTTGAAGACGTAGACAGGAAAAGTTGTTACTCAATCGTATATTGTTACAACGGCTTCAGTTGAAAAACATATAATTCTTTGTGCAGCACATACATTTTATATTTACTATATTATTACAATAAAGTATTATTATTATTATTATATTTGCTAGTTTCAAATTAGTGTTTATCAGATGCGATTACAGGATTAGGCAATGTGTCATATATGGTTCGAACACTATCATTTGAAAAAAATAAAAAAAATTGCTAATTAATTATTAGTATTAATAACTATTAAATAAACTAACTGACAAAATCACGATCGTCATTGTCGAACATCTTAAACAACACAACCAAAGCTTCGTCTTTCATCAGAGCGTAGACGCAGGCTTCGTTTGGATCCACGTCGCTCATGTACAGAGCCTCCTTAACACCTTCTTCAGTCATCTGGATTGTTTCTTTAGCAGCCACTTGGATATCTGGAATGACACAAATAACAATTTGATATACAATAACTGGACTCGTGCTCGTTGGTGAAAACATCCTGAAGAAACTTGTATGTGTAAAATTACAATTTCCAGATATCCTGACACACACTCTCGCCACTACTTTAGAACATCGTGATGGAATAAGCTCCAATCCTCCTCCACGAGAGGAGAGACAATTGCACAGCAGAAATAATTTATTCATGACGTTTTACCGCTAAGATGAATGAATAAGTTAAATTATATAGAGAAAAGAAATGGAATTATATTTTTGAATTATTTATTTGTCCAATTTCATCAACTTACTGATTAAATCCCACTTTTCATATAAATCTAAATGTGCTTGATGACAGTGTGGCCAGTAAAGGATGAAATTCATATCTTTCACGTATCTCGCGACACGTTCACAGATTCGCTTCTTTCTCGCAGCAGTCGTCAATACACGAAGTCTATCAGTTGCTTCGCGTAAGCTTTCTTCAATTTTCAGGTCTTCCTCAATTTTAGCCTTTAAGTGTTATGTTAATAAAATCTATATTTATTCATATTCAATATACAACCAAGTTAGTTTACCTTTTACTGAACCCCTGAAAAATTGTAAGTCAAACATCATGACGATCATTGGAGTAATTAAGAACTGAATGTGTAACAAACAAATAAACAAACTCACTTGCACATTTATATTATCACTTAGGATTATTTTGATTAATTGTACAATTAGCATTGTTAAATATTATTTTTTTTATATATTTTTTAATGTTATGAAGTACAAACCATAAATTTCGTTCTCCATCAAAAGTTTAAGATGTTATATCTTTTAACCATTATTTCGTTACAAAGGAGATTTCTCACCGCTTCCTCTGGTAATAATTCATGAATTTCTCGTTTCGGTCTTGCAACGCCCGTGGCTATCTCTTTCTGCATATGTCCTATTTCTTCTTCTATAATACGACACAGTTCCACACCATTGGCTCCAAACATCGCACGAATTAGTTTGCCTTTCTATAATTGTTATAACTCATTGATTATAAACTACAGACATCTTTCTCACACGAATGCATTAGGGTGGCTCTTAAATATTTCACTGTTTAACAAAGAATTCCTCTCCTCTTAAGAAGAGCTTAAGTGTTCATTCCGTCGCTGTGGTTGATTTTAATCAGACATAATATGCAAGTTTTTCTTGCTTTTTTTCCTTCACGATCGAGTTAGAGAACTATCTTAATAGAAATAGGGGATATGTAAAGTCAGTGGTACTGATTTTATCCACTTGGCCATTAGAGTAGTGCCAACGGCCTCGAGTGTTTTCCGAGGCACGGGAGTGTACACACTACCAATTTCCAGACTCTGAACTACTACTGATGATCAAGCGGTAAAATCCAATTTGTTTTGTATTAGCTTGACAAAGAGTGTACCTTATATCTAGCCACTAGTCGCTAGATCAATAAGGCAGTCTCGTGTCAATAATTTATATTATTTTAATCTAGTATTGACTTCAGACCAGTCATATGCTGTAGAGTAATAATTTAGTGTCTATAACTTACAAAAATAAATAGGAAGGTCGGTTCACTTTTGTTCTTAAATCTTGATAAGGCATCAATATTGTCCGCTAAAGCCTGAAGGTACAGTGTTACACTTAATTTAGAAAATCACAAAGTTATTTCTAGTCAGTGGCTACTTAGTGAGCATGGAGCCAGATATTGCTAAGCCGTTATAAAGCAACCATATATGATAAATTATATTTTTTTTATAACTGCATACCTCTTTGTTGCTCAGTGGTAGAGCTTTGTGTAAGCTCGTCTGTGTAGGTACCACCCACTCATCAGATTTTCTACCGCAAAACAGCAATACTTGGTATTGTTGTGCTCCGGTTTGAAGGGTGAGTGAGCCGGTGTAATTACAGGCACAATGGACATAACATCTTAGTTCCTGAGGTTGTGGTGCATTGGCGACACAATGCCAATGTTTATGGGCGTTGGTGACCACTTATCATCAGGTAGTCCATGCGCTCTTCTGCCTACCTGTAGTATAAATAAAATTTTTACGTTTCTTTAAAAAAAACATTTTTTTCTAGTTATCTTACAGGGAAATGCGGGTATAAATAAAAGCGGGTATTTTTGAAATATTTAAAATCACTTCAAATAATTGTCATTGAATTAATTTAACATTTCAATGCACTTTTTTTAAAATGGTTCAAGAACTATTTGTATACTGGTTATAAAATTGTATGTCTTTATTTCTTAGGTAAGTTATACAGTATGTGATAATTTGTATTTACCTTTACCATACAAATACGCTCTTGTCCTATTTCAAGTTTACCTTTCCTGATAGCATTACCAGTAGCCAGACAGTGGCCGCAGAAATCTGAATACACTTCCATACCTACAAATATAACATACATTTTTATAATGTTTAAAATTTAATGCGTTTGTGCGTCATTAATGCGTATGTAAATTTTTTTTTATTATACATATGTGTGTATATCTCTATTTATAGTTCTTCTGTACCTTTATATTACTTTGAATACCTAAATAGAGGGACGTGAGGCTAGTTTCTAATTAATTTATAATTGTACATGCGCATGAAAATATATTGAATATTCCACTGCTGTGCTAAGGCCTGCTCTCCCTTTTTGAGGCGATTGTTGGGAGGTCTCAGGTTAAAGAAAAAGACATGAGGCACAATTTCCGTGAAATTAGACACATTCAGGTTTCCTAACGAAATTTTACTTCACCGTCAAGCACGAGATGAATTATAAACACATGAAAATTCAGTGGTGCTTGCCAGGGTTTGAACCCACAATCATCGCTTAAGATTCACGCATTCTAACCACTAGGCCATCTCGGCTCATAACTTACATATAAGCTTATCTAAATTAGCGTTTATATATTCTTCAAATTCTTCATTATTCTCAACATTATCTTGTATAGATACTTGTCCCTTACGAGCCATTGTTTAAGTTTGAGGGGGTTCCCCTTTTTGATCTGCCGTGTATCTGCGTTGATTGAGCGAAATAGTCTACCTAAGTCTATATATTAGATGTTATTTATTTAAGAAAATAATCGCTCGTTTAATATTTATATCTTGATGGAAGAAGTCAAACTTCTAATTTGATAATATCTGTCATTTGAAGAATAATTAAAAAAGAGTTATAGACAATAATAAAACTTTTTTCGTAAAACGTTCATAACTTTGGAATATATATATTTTTTAAATAAGTTATAATCAACAAAAAATATAAACAATATTAAATTTATATATATGCCGTAGTCTAAGATTTAATTGGAGAGAATGAGAATATTCATCTAAACGATACCTACTCTGTCTTAGACTAGTGAACATAGGCCGATGTGCTTTAAAAGAAATCTTTTTTTAACGCTGGAAAAAACGCGTTTCCCCCACGGGAACAGTGGGGGGGAGGGGGCATATATCTTTAATTAACAATAATTAATCGAAGTACCGACAGAAGAATATTAATCATTACGTCATACTAATTAAAATTAAATTCCTATATTTATTATTTGATTTGTCGCTTACAAAACAAATAACAATAAATCTAGCTGCAATATAAGAAAATGGATTACAAGCTGTAAGTTCGTATCGTAAAAAACAAATTCGGGTAAATGACCTTATCTGATGTAAGTCCGAATCGTAAAAAATATGTTATTTCTCTACGAAAATAGTATTGGAGTGTCACGACCTTCATAAAAATGTCATATTTCTGTTTTCTGCTAAAAATGTCACAGTGTCTATTATACTTATATGTATAATATTATATTTAATAGGATTTATTAATGGATGGTACTGCTGATCAAACTATTTTACCTTCTATATTTACCTTCCTTGATTACCTTCTAATGAGCGCTAGTATCTAAATTACCTCAAATATTTAAAAATTGTAACTAAATTCAAATATTTAAATCCAGCACAATATGTAAATACTTTTTTTTTATTTTAAACATATATTATGTACACTTCCACTACGACCGTATTATTTACCAAATTGTTTTTGTTTATACACATAACGATATTTCTTGTATTATTGATATCTCGTTGGTCTAGTGGCTTGATATAAGGCCGCAGACACGGTGGTCCTGGGTTCAATTTCCAGGTCGGGCCAATAAATAGTTATTTGGGTTTTCTGTCAGAAAATTCTCAGTAGCAGCCTGGAGTCTGGAAGTTGGAAGTGTGTTACTCTCCTCGGAAAGCACGTTAAGCCGTTAGTCCTGCGCCTGAACTCTTTCCGGTCGTGTCGAATTGCCGTCCCATCGGATTTTGAGAGCTAAGGAAAAGAGAGTGCACCTGTGTTTGCGCACACACTTGTGCACTATAATATCTCCTGCGCAGTTGGCTAATCTCTCTTAAGATTGGCCGCCGTGGCCGAAATCGGTCTTGAGGACCTTATTATTAATATTATACTTATCAAGATACTTATAATTATGCAGTTAGTTCGACGTACTACATGCATAATATTTTCCTTAAAAATTCTTACATGTCCCATGAATGTGATTTTTCGTATTATTGAAAATACCAAATCGACGCCAATTCAATTTAGAGAATGTAACAAAATATAGAACGGTGTAGATATTTTAAAAACCTTCCCTTTAAGCACTGCCATGGACGTGTTGAAGTGTGGTGTAAGTGATACGATATAGCGATTTGATAAATAAAATTTTAGCAAGCTGATGTGAAACATCGAAATTGAGTGTTATTAAAATAATTTACAATTAAAGAAATAAAATATAAAAAATATTTATTTAAATTAATTTTAAAATTTTATTTTTGGCATATTTTACCCGGTCAATACACGTTCCTATAATATTTATTAAAAAAAAAGCGTGTTAAAAGGTAAGCACGCTTTTTTTTTAAATTATTCGCTTGGACTGTATGTATCTATGTAACGGAATCTTTCAACGCAATTATCACCCACTTCATGACTTCCAATTGATTTGATAACTTGCATACGTATTAAAGACCGATGACAATACAAAAATGTCTCCTTACCCTGTGACAACGAACAGCCCCTCCCCCCTCTCCTCTCCAAAGTGTGTTATCGTACAGCCGGGCCGAGGCCGTGCCGCGTGTTTTTTACTTTTTTAAACTATTTTTTTTCATTTCAGAAACAGTTATTTCAGAAGCCACTTCATAATTAATACATTTTGGCGGGAAATGGATTAATGAGGTATCGTTACGGTTCCAGTTCTCGGAAATGAATTTAACGATTAATTTTAATATAATACTATTAAAGTATTTTAGTCTTTTATTTGCTTTTCAATATTCAACTTTAATTAATTGATATTGATATGATGTTTATTATTGAATTTAATAAAATTGTAATATTTTATTAATAATGAAACATTTTAATTTTTTTCATGAAGAAATCAACTTGTATAGTTTGTTTGTAATAATATACTTATCTGGGTTTAATAAATATCGATATCGGCAAGTATCGCACATATAATATACGTATGAAATAAGGTGGCACAAGAGCACTTTGTTTCACTAATGTAACAAAGTTCATGAAGTATTGCATTTTTGTGTGTGTAGTTATACGTAGTTTCTTGCCAATAATTATCGTTTTTTTTATTGTATAGGAAGGTGGACGATCATATGGGCCACCTGATGGTAAGTGGTCACCAACGCCCATAGACAATGGCATTGTAAGAAATGTTAACCATCGCTTACATCGCCAATGCGCTACCAACCTTGGGAACTAAGATATTATGCCCCTTGTGCCTGTAATTACACTGGCTCACTCACCATTCAAACCGGAACACAGCAATACAAAGTACTGCTGTTTTGCGGCAGAATATCTGATGAGTGGGTGGTACCTACCCAGACGAGCTTGCACAAAGCTCTACCACCAAGAATTTTATTGACTTAGGTAAAAATTATTTCTTTTTCAACTTGGACCATTCCAATGCACGTGACGTTAAACGCTAACGTAGTTTCTAGGAAAAGGTGACGCGTCACGCCGTCTGTCCAACTCAGTCGCGGCTCGAATTAGATAGTACGCTCAGTGTTTAGAAAACTTTTAAATCGTATAAAATTAGCATTTATTTCTGTTTTTTGACGTGGCAACGTCTAATAAATCGATGAGCGGTGGCTCCGTGCACGAAAAATTGTCCCGTTACGCTCATTGTCCCGTTACGCTGATTGTACGCTTGCGCCGAATCTATCTCTCTTTCACTCGATTGCAGTCATTTCATCAATGTTTTGTTATGACGTTGTCACGTTAAACTATCGTCCGTAAACCGACTTTACAGACAACCATTTTTATTTTATAATTTTCACCCGGTTAGGTACCACCAACATTAGGTATTCTATCTAAAAACAGTTCTTAGTATTGTTGTGTTCCAGTTCGAAGTGGGACATAACATCTTAGTTCATCTTGGTTGGTAGCGCATTATCGATAAGGGTTGGTTAATATTTCTTACCATGCAAAAGTCTATGTACGCTTCAACCACTTACCATTAGTGGTTCATTAGATCTACCTATGCAATTAAAAAAAAGATTTTTTTTTCCATATTACTCCACATTTTAATATTGGTTACTTCACCTAATGTAACAAAGTCACATTTTGACATAACATTTAAAAATAGTATAATATTAATGTTAGCCAGTATTTGAGTCACTTTAGGTTCGATAATTTCAGGGGATTCCCATTTATCGTTCCCTCCATTACTAAAAAGCAAACTTTTCTAACAACGTACGCTGCGGGCTGCGGATACGATGTTCGAAAAGTTAGACAACTAACTCACACCACTGACATTCATGACATTATATATTACACATACATATTACTTTATTAAAAGTTACAGATTAAACAGTTTTCTATTTTACATAAAGAGCAAAAACTTTACAAAAATAATTTAGTGTTTTTATATTTCATCAATTACAATACAGTTAATAAACTCCTTGGTCCAAAAAACAGCGTTATTAAAAAAAAAGAAGCTCGCTAATTTTAATCGCCGCCATCTTGTTAGTGCACATACTCGTAAAGGTAACGTAATTAATGAATAATTGGCGCGACTTGTGATTTGTAAAATGTGTTTAACTGTGTTATTAGCATTTAAAGAGTAATTGAGTGAAGAATTTACATCAATTTATATGATTTGATGTTCTATTTATGAACAGACTAATTCGAGATCCTTATAAAATTAGTTTGCACTTCTGGATGCTAAATAAAAATTCATTATTGAAAAAAACATTATCCAAAAACAACCCAGTCTTCACATTGGAGTCATAGAAAGAGTCAGCCATGAAATTATTCCATGATATAATTTATGATAATAATATCAAAAAATGGTCGCAACAATGAGCCTTTTTTCTCGTCAAGGATTTTCATTTTCATCAAATAGTTCCATTAGAACTTGACAAAATCTATCGGTTCTAGAGTTCAATTATCGTTTATATAATACTCCAGGTCGAAAACTAAACAGTAATAAAAAATTATAATCAACACAAATATTATGAATGTGAAAGTAAATCTGTCTGTCTGTTACGCTTTCACTGCTAAACCACTGAACCGATTTCGATAAAACTTTCAATGAACATAATATATTTATTACAGTTAACAGTCAAGCAAATTAGTGGACGAAAACTAGTATAAAATAAAATTTTCACAAAAACCGACAAACTCATAAATATAAGATTTAGTGTCCCAACCTCATTTCGAAGTTAGGAAATATAGAAGTTGCGAAAACTTTCCATAAAAACACGAAGTTCGTAAACGGCTTTTCCGCTATCAGAACTTGCGTCGAATTTGACAGATTACACTGAATTGTATTATAAGTTTCCACGTTAGTCTAAGGTTTTTTTGATATACTAACTATCCTATGTCTTAATTGTCTTTTCTTTACAAATATTGGAAAAGTAAGACGATCTTTTTCAAGAAGGTCACTAAAAACCAGTGAATATCATCATTTTTAATGTGGTGTAGCTAACAAAAAGTGTCCATATATTTCTAACTACTATTCCAAATTCAGTCCAGACACCAATTTTTTCTATAGGCTACCCAATGGTAAGTAGTCAGCATAGCCAAAATTAGTGCTGCAAGAAATACTTGCTATCGTTGTGTTCCGGTTTAAAGGGTGAGTGAACCAGTGAAATTACAGGCACAAGGGACATAACATCTTAGCTCCCAAGGTTGGTGGCGCATTGTCGATGTAAGCGATGGTTAACATCTCTTACAATGCCAATGTCTATAGCCGTTGGTGACCTGTTACCATCAGGTGGGCCATATGCTCGTCCCCCTAAGATATAAAATAATTAGGCAAAAGTGGAGCACATACGGTTTGAAACTGCATGGCTCAAAGCTAAGTTCAAAATATAGTAATTAATGGAGAATCATTGAAGCCTGTGATTCGTTTTTGTTTTTATTTAGATCTAAGAAAATGTATCGAGTTAAGGTGTCTACTTTCAAAAACATATGCAGAACAATTTAAATAAATCCAAACGATCACGAATCCTTCTCCCGAGGGTAGAACTGTAACAACATTGATGGAAGGGAACGCTATCCAAATAGGTCCCTGGACATTTGTTCAACTTAAGCGAAAAAATCTAAACGCAAAACTAAACTTTAAGTAAATACTATGATACGTATATTAAGCAAATATCCGCTGGCAGGACTTTTTGACTTATATCCAAATGTATGATACAGTAGGAGTTTGATTTATTGTCAAACTTTTGTCAACTTTGTTATTAGCAATTAAAATTATGATTTCTATTAGCAGAATCGGTAGACGTTGTCCTACTTGTATATATGTACATATATACATATATATTTGTTATGTTTAATTGAACAGTTCAGTGGTCTATTTGTATGTTTCGATCTATTTTCTAAACTAGGCTAATTTTGCAAAAACTCTCAGCTATACACCTAATAGCTAGTGGTTTCATCTATATGAATAAAATGATAGAGGTCTGCAGTTGTGCGCGCATTATGGAAAAACTACTGAATAGATTTCAATGAAATTTTCTAAATTTTATTTCTTAGACACTTATTCCCAATAATTTCACATTTCAATTTAAACGAATTCAGTTTCCTGTAAACTTTTGTTTCGCTATGACAATTAACAAATCACAGGGTCAGACGCTAAATGCCGCTGGTATTGATTAAAGAATTAGCTGTTTTTCACATGATCAACTGTACGTTGCTTGCTCTCGCGTTTGAAACGGGAGGTAATAATAATAATAGCATATAAATAATAGAATCTATATTTCTGCGTTTATAGTTTTTCAGTTTACCACAACACTGTTATTTTTCCGTTGCCATGGACACATCCTCCCTTTCGTTATTCTAGTTGCCATAGCAACATGACGACGAGAATGACATTACGAAATGAGCCAATCGGGTATTCAATTCTCTTGTCACTCGAATGTGACGTCAGTAATGGTTACGAGAGGGCTTGAGGAATATTTCCAGCTTTAACTGCATGGCATGGCTTGGCTTTGGCTTGGCTTGGCTTGGCTTGGCTTTGGCTTGGCTTGGCTTGGCTTGGCTTGGCTTATCTTGTCTTTATGTAGCGTGGCATTATGTGGTATGACGTTACAATCGGCCATCCTGTAACAATTGCTCCCGCAATGAAGTAAACGATATTTATTAGCTTTCTAGTAAGTCAATAAGATCTTCGGTCTCTAAATGGTCGTCAGAGCTGCTGGCACTGTCAGATACAGGAGCTATACTACGATAGGGTCGCAGAGAGTCTGCAGACACTAGCCCCATAAAGTTTTTATAACCCCTTAAACCCTTTATGCTTTTGATCCTGTATCTATCATTACCAACTACTTTCGTTACTTTATACGGGCCCGAATATAAGTCATCTAATTTTGTGTTAACCTTAGTACCACTACTTGTCGGCGCCTGCCTCCAGAGAACCAAGTCTCCTTTTTTATAAACATGACAATTTTTGCGTCGTTTGTCAAAATTCTTTTTCATCTTAGCGCTGGCTTTATTAATACGAGCACTAGCTTTATTACGCTTGGACTGGGTAGGTTCATATACGCGATCCGGGATAGTAATATCGCACACTGACCTTCCAGTACGTGCAAACATCAAATCATACGGCTTAAATCCGGTAGTATCATTAAAAGTATTATTTATTCCCCAAATTACATCAGGTAGACAGCTAGACCAGTTATTAGCTGCTTCACTAGGGTCAGTTGCGCGTAGGCCATTAAGTATCGTACGATTAGTGCGTTCGACTTGGCCGTTGGCACGCGGACACGCAATTGCATTTAATGTGTGTTTAAATTGCTTATCCGAAGTAAACTTTTTGAAATACCTGCTCGTAAAAGCTTTACCATGATCAGTTACTACTCTATCGGGGTAACCAAACAATGCAAATATTCTTTTAAGTATTCTAATGGTTTCTACCGAATTAACTGTCCGAGTACACTCCGCTATTACAAATTTCGAGAATGCATCAGTTATAACCAACATATATCCGTAACCTTTTTTTGTCCTACAAAACGGGCCTAAATGGTCAACATGGATCATTCTAAAAGGTTCATTTGGCTTTGGTATCGGATGTAACTTTGCTTGCTTTTTACCATATTCCCCCTTTCCATAAGCACAATTTAAACAAGATGTGACGTACTTTCGAATAAACCGTGTCATTTTAGGAAACCAAAAACTGTTTTTAATCAAGTCAGTGCAACGTTTTAACCCTACGTGTCCTATCTCATCATGATGCATTTGAACAATTTTCCACCTAGCTACCCCAGGCACTACGAGTCGATTACCAGTAAGCGTCTTACGATATAACCTATCGTCTAATATCACATAGTTATTAACTATATCGGGTCCAGCCGACCCACTTTTTAGTTGGTCAATAATATTTTTCAATTTATCATCCTGATATTGAACGGTATAAAACCAATCAGTGACTTCTAAACGATTAATATTTACAGCGTCAATCGGATTTCTGCTTAAGGCGTCTACATGTTTCATGCGTTCGCCAGGTCTATACTCTACACTAATATCATATTCCTGTATTAACAACCACCATCTTGCAATACGGGGAACGATATCACGTTTCGTAAGAGTGGCGCGGACGGCGGTACAGTCGGTGACTACTTTTACGTGTTTACCTACAACGTATACCCGAAACTTACGCAAAGATTCAACAACTGCTAGTGTTTCAAGCTCATAGCTATGATACATAGTTACTTCCCTAGACGTCACTCGGCTAAAATACATAACTGGACGCAGGGTATTATCAGACTGATGTTGTAATAATATACCGGCTACTCCTAATTTGCATGCGTCGGTATGTATTTCAATATCTAATTTAGGATCATACAAAGCTAACACTGGTTTAGAGCACAAACGTTTCTTTAACTCATCGAAACTATAGACTTGCTTATCATTCCACTCCCACGGCACATTTTTCTTGGTTAATTCCGTTAAAGGGCGGGCAATAACGGCAAACTTATACATAAATTTTCGGAAGTAACTGCAAAGACCTATGAACTGACGTACTTCATGTACATTCCTAGGTACAGGAAACTGTGAAACTGCAATTAACTTTGACTCTGATGGCTGTACACCGTTATGAGAAATTTCATGACCTAAATAGATCACTTTGTCTTGCAAAAAAGAACACTTTTTCATATTTAATTTTAAATTTTCTTATTTAAATTTTTGCAATACAGATGTTAACATTTTTATACCGGAATCAAAATCAACAGAAGGTAATAATAAATCATCTAAGAAGGCAAGAATCTCATTGGTTGCACTGTTACTTTGAGAAGTTTGTGTATGATGGATTGAATCAATTATTTTACTGATCATTCGCATAAAAACTGAGGGTGCATTCGCTAAATCAAACGGAACGCGCAGATATTCATAATGACCCTGAGGTGTAATAAAAGCTGTTTTATGAGTGTCTTCGGGCGCAATTAACAATTGATGATAACTTTGCGCCATATCAAGACTTGTAAAATATCTTTTACCAGCTAACTTTGATATCTGATCGTCAATATTTGGTAAAGGATATCTTTCTTTTATAGTAATAGAATTAAGAGCACGATAATCAACACATAACCGACTATCACCGTTCTTTTTCTTTACTAGAATAATCGGAGAGGCATAATCTGACTCGGATTCTTTGATAATACCGGCATCTAATAACTCGCGAACCTTGGAATTAACTATTTGTTGTTCAGCATGCGATAATCTATAAGGTTGACGATATATAGGTTGCTGCGTAGTGAGTTTTATTTTCATGTGTAACGAGTTGGTGCAACCGAGATCTTTTGTGTTATTTGCAAAGGTGTTTTTATATTGTAATAATAAATTTATTAAGCAATTACGTTCGTTTTCATTTAAGCTTCCTATACTGATTTCGGATATAGCTACTCCGCCTATACTATTATTAGTTATGTCATTCGTGACTAAGATAGAGGCAGACGGAATTATAGGACCACATAAATTTGAAACTCTAGTCAATAAACAGTTTGGCTTACGGTTTTGCAAAGTTTTAGGCAAGAAAGGTAATAATGGCTTGGCTCGATTCACCTGGCATGGCTGGTTGGCTGATTCGTCGCAGTTGTCTGCTCGCGCTAGAATCTCGCCGGCTTTCCAGTTGACATCTTTGCTTCCAGTGTTAATAACCTTCATGTAGCCCTCACCACCTCGAAACAATGTAGCTGGTAACGCGAAGGAAACTCCTTGCAACTCATAATGACGCGGTGCTGTGCAGACATTATTACCGTCGGCGTTGCCTACCACTTGAACCCTGATAATTGAAGCGCCAGGTGGTAAGGATTCTTTGCTTAATGTCACCACCCTATATTTTTCGACATCTTCAATAACTTGAAGTTCTGCAAAAGGGTCATGATCCAATCGCAATGAGACCGTCCTATTAGTCACCACAAGTGATATGCCATCTGCGTTAATAACTGGCTGGCCGATTAGTAGATGAATATCTTGCATGTCAATCTCTACTACATGTGCGGTACATTTTATTTCAATATTATCGATTTCCAGGTCAAAATTTACTTTACCATGGCTTGTTAGTAAGCCACCAGAAAAGCCTTTTAAAATAGTGCTTGTAGGTATAACGGTAAGGGCCAACAGATTAACAATTTGAGTATTTATAACATTCACTTGACTTCCGGTATCGATATAGGATTTAAGAAAAAATCCGTTTACCTTCACGAGCTTTTTGTAAATTTCGTTGTAATTTTGCACTAATTTTATTTCTTTTATATTACTGTTTGAACTGGTAGATGGTTTGGTATGAGTAGATACAGAGTTAGAACAGCGAGTAGCAATATGACCTTGCAAACCACACTTAAAACAAACCCGTTGATCAGGTAATGAGCAATTTCGTAAGACATGACCAGTCTTTTTGCAACGCGGACAGGGATCGGTTTCAGGGTTTATCTTCTTGTCCTGATATGGCTGTTGTTTAGCATCCTTGTTCGGCTTGTCACGTATTTCCAATGTTGGTGAACGGTAATCATCTAGAGTACAGAGGAAGCTCTCGTACAATTCGTCTGGGCGTTGGCATTGAAATGCACGCGCGTTTGGTTGTAATGAAGATGGTAAGCCTCTGATAATGCAAGAAACACTAGCGGTATCAGATAAGTTACAACGAAAACACATCGCGATTTTATCTTGATAATATTTAGTCATTGTTTCATTCGGTAGCTTCTTTCTAGTAATCATTTCGTCTAATAATGCACTAAAATCACGATGTTTGGGAAAAGCTCTTTTCAACATGTGTTTCCATTGGTCCCAAGTATAATTATATTCATCGAGTCGGTTATACCACTTACGGGCTTGACCACGAAGTTTATCTTGTAAGTGGAATGATTTTACTTGGTCACTCCAACCATGAATATCTCCCAACTGATCAATTTTTTTTAACCACGCCGATACTGTACAATCATCTCCTTCGGGGTCGAATTCCGGGATAAGAGACGCTGCACGATGACCTTTGAAATGACTAAGCGGCGAGGTTTCTTGTTCGAGTTCACGTATTGCCTTATTAACTTCGTTTTCAAGCAAACCTTTGAGTAGTTTTCTAGCAGGCGGTGGCGGATACTCTTCATCTTCGCTGGAATGGTTTTGTTCTTGCTCACACCATCCAGGCGGGCGAACTTTATCGCCAACAGACTCATTAGGGCGATTACGCTTCATATCCCACTTCTGAGTGAAACGGGAGGTAATAATAATAATAGCATATAAATAATAGAATCTATATTTCTGCGTTTATAGTTTTTCAGTTTACCACAACACTGTTATTTTTCCGTTGCCATGGACACATCCTCCCTTTCGTTATTCTAGTTGCCATAGCAACATGACGACGAGAATGACATTACGAAATGAGCCAATCGGGTATTCAATTCTCTTGTCACTCGAATGTGACGTCAGTAATGGTTACGAGAGGGCTTGAGGAATATTTCCAGCTTTAACTGCATGGCATGGCTTGGCTTTGGCTTGGCTTGGCTTGGCTTGGCTTTGGCTTGGCTTGGCTTGGCTTGGCTTGGCTTATCTTGTCTTTATGTAGCGTGGCATTATGTGGTATGACGTTACACGTTACTAACCCAGATAATTTATATATTTTAGCTACAAACGGAGCAACGAATAACATTATTTATAAAGAAATTTTGTAAACAAAGTATATTTTTGATTGCGATCTTTTTGATGTTTTTTCCTTCGTACATAAGAAAACTTTGTTAATATATCAAGCAACGCGGACGAAGTCGTGGGTATCAGCTAGTTTAATATAAAAGGTTAATGTATGTCATAAATCCTCCAAACGTCATATGAAACTCTATGCCCGTCGTTAAAAAATATAAATAAATATCATAATAAAGGTCATATACATAATGTTTCTCATTTTATAAAGCGCTGCGGGCGATGAATTTTAATCAAAAATCTTGTATCCGGGACGATGGGCATAAGGATCCTTTTTGTCCCGGAAAATGAACCAATTCGGGGATCGTCAAAAATATTATTGTGTCAATATATTTAACGGCCAAGACAATTAAATCACCATTTTGTGTATCATGTTTTTTTTTTTTAATTAATTTTGCGCCGCACATTGGTTTAGTTTCAAGTCATATAAGCCGAGAAAGCCCAGTGGGTTCACTTGTTATTGGAACGAAGCTCTTGTACGCGGCGTGAAGTAGAGTAAAATAGCAGCGGCACAAGGTCACGTTATATAACGAAATAGCGTTCATACATCGTGCCTACCAAATGCTACAGAATGCGATGCGTTGAGCGTTCGATTTTAGGAAATATATATAAAGTTTGAGATGCTTTTTGGTGTGAAAAGATACGTAATTATGGAATATAATATTTGTATTGAGGATTCGACGTCCTCGTTGGTCTAGTGGCTAGTCTGGAAGTTGGAAGTGTGTAAATTCCCGTGCCTCGGAAAGCACGTAATGCCGTTGATCCTGCGCCTGAACTCTTTCCGGTCGTGTCGGATAGCCGTCCCATCGGATTGTGAGAGTGAAATAATAGAAATTGCACTTTTATATTCGAACACTGCACTATAATATGTCCTGCGTTGTTGGCTAGCCTCTCGGTTGTCAAGACACTGGTAGCCGAAATTCGGTATGTTCCTATCGTATGTTTTTCATTAGTCCAAGATTCACGCGTTTTCAACCGTAGTAAGCAGCGAATATATATTAGCAAATATATTGTATATTGGCGCTGATCATGAATTGACCAATTTATGAATTTATGGATAGCACACCTTGGGAATGAGACGATCGCCGCATGGCTAATTCTTTTGTTTTTTTTTGTAAAAAGAACATAAAAAAAGACAAAAAAAAAACAAAACCCGCTGAGTTTCTTTCGCCGGTTCTTCTCGGGGCTGGATGTTTCTTTTCCGAACCGGTAGTTGTTTTCAGTTTGACAATCCATAAGTAAGTGTAATACTACAATATTGAATAAAGTATTTTGAATTTGAATTTGATCTTTCCATTGTGGCTTTGATTTCAATGGTAAATTATTTTCAGCGTCCGTGCTTGGCAATACTATTATTGCAATAGAATTATTTAATTATTTGAAAGCTGTATGGTACATATCCCTTACTTCTGTTTAATTAAATCAAGAGCAACAATACATTTCTATTTTAGAATAATATCTATCCGAAAGAAATTTATATGAAAGTAATTGTATCGCAATTATTGTTTCTGTATGAATTTACCAATCAATGTTTGAAAATCATTTAAATCAAAGATTGGAATAGATTGCTGTTTTAATTTGAATTGTATTGAATTCCAATAAAAATATATACATTTCAAGTAAGTTTTATATGACTCTTGAATTCTTGTTCAATCGGTTCGGTATATAATTTTGAAATAAAGCAAACCCAAAATTTTAAGTGAAGTTTGCCACAATACATTAATGAAAACTGGACCCAAATCAGTGAGGCCGTTTCTAAGATTAGCGCGCACAAACGCACAAACGGACAAAAATTATAATAATCATTGTTTTGGGTTAAAAGCGTTGACTGTTGATTAAGTGACTAAAATATTTCAAATTTATTTACAAATAACAAATTCGAATTGCATTCTGAATAATTAATTCCCTAAATGAAATGTATCGTACGTACTAGTCAGGTTCGGCTCGAAAGACCAAAAATAATATCGTGTAATGGTCCGGGAGGTAAATCCTATATAGCTGAGCAAACCACTCGGACTATAAAGATAGAAAGAGAAAAAAGTATAATCATGGATTGGCGAATTAACATTAGCATATTAAGAAAAAAATACTTACACATATTAAGTTTATTATAGAATAAATATAATTATACTACAAATAATGTATTATTAAGCAATATTAGTAATCCAATGCGCAAAACAGTGCCACGCCGCGTTTGATCCAATGACCTTGGGGTTTATGGGTGGTCAATTCGATGGTCATCACGTAGTTTGTAGAATGACCGGTGGTAGATAAGGTACCAGCTCGAACTAGGGTCTTGTACGTTGGACACTCGTACAGACCGGACGCAAGACGATGATTTTGTTCCGGTTTCATGTAGATTATAGCCATTTCTGTAAAATGAGAATTAAAAAAATCAATAGCTTAATTTAAATTACCTTAAACTACTTATTACCATTAAATAGGTATATATAATTCGAACATGATTTAAGCTATAAAGTAAGTAGCAGCCTGTGAATGTCCCACTGCTGGGCTAAGGCCTCTTCTCCTCTTTTGAGAAAGTTTTGTGGCTTAATCCACCACGCTGTTCCAATCCAATGTGGGCTGGTGAATACACATGTGACAGAATATCATTGAAATTTGACACATGCAGGTTTCCTCACGATGTTTTCCTTCACCGTCAAGCACGATATGAATTATAATCACAAATTAAGCACATAAAATTCAGTCGCACTTGGCCGGGTTTGAAACCCCGATCATCGGTTAAGATTCGCGCGTTCTTACCACTGGGTCATCTCGACTTTTTTAATATTTAAGCTTTATAGTTAATTATTTGGCTAAGCAAATATTTATATAGACAAGTAAAGTCTTCAGTGTTTTATTATATCAGTAAAAAGTCCTCGACATCATGTACTACTATTTTGTGTTACCCATGCACAGAAGAGGCTGTTAGCTAGTATATTTAATGAATAATGGTAAAATAATCTTATAGCATAAACAGCTGAAATTTGTTTTTAATAAATTAAAAAAATATATGTAATAGTCCAAGTGCCTCACCGGTGTATAATTCCTTGGCACGACTTTCCTCAAGAGCCATATCGGCGACGTTCCACCGTGCGCCTTCCAAAAACAGACCGCTTACACAGCACCCGTCATCCGGTTTCTTTTGCGGAGGACCTTGTAAAGCCTGGTAAAAGTTAAATATATAACTAAACATACAAATTAAATGAAATTATCCATAAAAGTTTCAATCAAAGGCCCCTTCTCGTTTGAAGAAAATCTGAGCTGTTCCAATGTGGACACTCATGTACCAGGATATCATAAACCACATACATAAGTTCTGAATGGCATGGAATAAGCACAACTTGAGCACATTCAATCAGAATGGTGCTTACCGTTTGCTTGAATTCACTATTTTCAGTTAAGATTTTAGTGTTCAAGTATCTATCTCAGCTCTTGTAAACCATACAATTGTATAAGATTAATATTACTTAAGCTCAAGGCATTACATTGTGTCCTTAACCTAACCTAATAATATGATGGAATGGTGCATTGATGGTTATGATAATATAATAACAATAATATAATATACTCCATAAATAATACCTCGAAAGCATAAGAAACCGTATCTATAGCAATGACGTGTTTCCTCGCGTAGTTTTGGAGAGCACCGGTCAGAAAGGCCTGGGGGAAGTAGAAGCCGGATATCCAGAACACCTTTGGGATCCCACCCTCGGCCCATTGCTGCATGAACTGCACTCGAAGACACAGATCCTTTACCCATGCCGCTGTAACGATACGAAAATGACAGCCAATGTTTCACGTGGTAATACCAATCAATACCAATTTCATTATCAAATTTTCAACACAGTATTATCAGTTTATTCAATAAAGTTATTAGTTAAGGAACAAATGAGCAGGAATAAACTCACCAAGTGGCTTTAGTGATGGATACGCTCTCGCACTCCACATATTTGGTACTCCGTTACGAGCTAAACTACCCGCCATGCTTTCCAACGCTTCGGACATAACCACCAAACCTTTGAGGGCCTTTTGTAAGTCTCTATATTGAAAAAAAATGGTGTAAGTGCCACGGTAGTTAAGAAAACAGATATTTAATCATGTCAGCTCATGTCCATATTCAACCTTATGTCCTTAGCAATAAGTTATGATTTGACTATACTAATTTGAAATAACCTCACAAACGTCATTGTGTTCTTACTTTTCTGGCCGTTTTTTGAAGCGCTTACCGATAATCTAGTACATTATTGATCGAAGCTCGAACTCTCAGTTAGCCTATACCGTGTACGGAGCGCTAACATCTTGCACGTCCATAACACATATCTTATACGTTTTATAATTATTGGACGGAAAAGTGATAAATATGAATTTATTATTAATTTTGATTATGACGAGCCGATTAGCGTGGTTGGCAAATACTTGCCTTTCGCGCCGCAGGTCGGACGTTCGATTCCCACTCATGACAGACATTCGTGTGCATGAACATGTCTGTTTATCCTGAGTCTTTGTTTAATTTTATCTATATAAGTATGTATTTACAAAAGAAAATTATTATATGTAGTATATCAGTTGTCTGGTTTCCATAGTACGAGCTCTGCTTAGTTTGTGATCGGTTATTTTACTTTCTGCTTTTTACTTACTTCAACGAATTGTTGATGACTGTTAATAGTTTGTTGTAACGTATCGCTTCTTGGATCAGCACCGTATTTAAGGATTCCTTGTACGACACGGGATACCTGCAATCAAATAATTACACTGGCTCACTCACTCTTCAAACCTGAACACAAGAATACCAAGTACTGATGTTTTGCAGTAGAATATCTGATGAGTGGGTAGTACCTACCCAAACGAGCCTGCACCAAGCTCTACCACCAAGTTGATTAATTACGGCTAATATGGCTATTTATAAATCTTATGAAATTCTACTGTCATTAAAGCATATTAAAACAAATTTTTACGTGGTCGCAATGAACTTCTGATCCAGCATCGGTGGCAATACATTGAGTATCTCTTTCGCAGCTCTTTCCGTCATCTCCTCCGCTGTGAGACCACCTTCACCGCTTACTTCTTTCGGTTGCAGATTGCTTAGAGTATCTGTTCGAATTATCCATCGATTTATTATATTGATTCGGATTTAAAAAAAAAAACTTATCAGACAACCTAGACATTTAAGTTTTTTTCTGCTTGAGCTTGTTTAAGTCTGTCGTGTTTTTTTTTCTTGTTTGATAAAATGGACTACGATTTTTTATAAATTAAAAAGCTAGTATATATTTACTCATTAACTTATGTGTTTTATGAACTAAATTATAAAACAAAAAAATTACGAATTCAATATATATAAAATTTATACCAGAAGATTCTGTGCGTTTTGATATACGTATATAATATATAAGTATATTATTATATTAGTACAGATAAAATATGTAAGCAGCAATTTCGCCAGAAATAATTATGTATACTTATGACGAATAAAAAGCATGAATTTCATAGTAGTAATAACAGCCTGTGAATGTCCCACTGCTGGGCTAAGGCCTCTTCTCTTTTGAGGAGAAGGTTTGGAGCTTATTCCACCACGCTGCTCCGATGCGGGTGGGTGGAATACACATGTGACAAAATTTCAGTGAAATTTGACACATGCAGGTTTCCTCACGATGTTTTCCTTCACCGTTAAGCACGAGATGAATTATAATCACAAATTAAGCACATGAAATTCAGCGGTGCCTGCCCGGGTTTGAACCCACGATCATCGGTTAAGATTCACGCGGTCTTACCACTAGGCCATCTCGGCTTTTCATATACTTACTAATAATAAAAGGACAAGAAGTAATAAGGTTAGAATTAAAATAAAGCTACAGCCCGACTTACTGATACAAGTAGTAGTTTCAGACATAGCGTAGCTGATGTTGGCGTTGCTATGGAGACCGAATAACGATGGGTCGTCGTTTAGCGGAAGAGTTCGGATGTATCTTGTATAATCCTCAATTGTAAACCAAGAAGCTTGCTGGAAATATATATTTAGATTAAGATATACAAAGAACAGAAGAGACGATGAATTACAAATATAAGTAACATCCTATTAACGTTCAAGAGTTGGGCTAAGGCCTCTAAACTCTAAGTAAGTTTGGAGCTTATAACGTCACTGGTGTGGGTTAAAATAAAATTCATCCCCAACCCTCCACGGAGTGCAAGCTATTCATATCAAATGTAATCAAAATCAGTTCAGTAGTTCAAAAGTTAAAGCGTTACAGACAGATAAACAGAGTTACTTTGGCATTATTAGTTAATAATATAATGTTATATATCATTAATCATGTCTAAAGACAGGCACAAGGGACATAACTTCTTAGATTCGAACATTTAACAACATAACATAACATTTCTTTCAATGCCAATGGCTATGAGCGGTGGTGACCATTTGCCATCAGGTGGCCCATTTGATCGTCCATGTTGAGTTGAGGGTACATGCAAAGAATACCAACATTTTTCTACCAATCATGCGTATTAATGATTACAAAATATATAAGTTTTTGAGACCTGTTTGTAAGCGCCGCTCTCATCGAAAATACACCGATCATTTAAGACAGCAGTCGTGTAATAGTCAGACAGGAGACATAAGAGACACCTCCTATCCCAGTCATCTGTTACACGTCCTCCGTAATTAATATGTCCCGCTGTGTACGTTAACATCTGAGACGAAAGAAATAGTTTATATTATATTCAACTAAATTAATAATTAATAAATGTAATGGCGTCATAAAATATCAATTATATTTATAATAATTGGAGAAGTGCACTCAAAAAGGCACAGACGCTGAAATCTGAAAAATATATGAAAACGTGGAGAGGGCAAATAAGCAAAGAATAATAAGCAAAATAGCAAAGAATAAAATAAACAAATAAAATATTAATATCGATAAAAGAAGGACCAAATACAAATTAATAAAATTATTGACGTACAAGTTACGTCAGTCTACAATCGTAAACGCTAATAGAAAACTAAACAAATGTATGAGAATGACATCTCTCAACGATAAGTCACGTGGTCATTCTCATACAATTTTTAGTTTTCTATTAGCGTTTACAATTGTAGAATGTCAACTTGGCTAGGGCCTCAGTTATTGACGTAAAGGGTTAATAAAAATGCTGATTTCGACAAGTTTAACAATGCTGTCTTTTTTTGTCGAATGTCAAATCAATAATTACAGAAAGGGAGAAAACAGTATTGAAGACAACAGAACTAAACAATGAATATAACATTGATAACAATGATATTAAAAGGATTAGAATTTATTAAACTTAGATAACAAAAGACTACGTTTTAGTTGATTTTAAATATGTCATAACAACCGTGCAATAGATCATCTATATATACAGATAGATGACCATTACTTGAATGATGATGATATAATTACTTGAAAAACCCAAAATGATTTTGTTTCGACGTATTTTGGGGGGTGAAAGGGGAGGATCCTCCGACCAGACGGGCGTTGTGTCTGGTGGGCTACTGCCCCCGACGGTTGTTGTCGGGTTCTTGTATATATGTACAATTGCTCTGACAACTTTAATATCGCGATGTAGGATACGTCAGTTCTTAGTTCGTATGTTATGTTGCGAGATAGATGTCCCTACAGTATAATCTCACCCGTAAAGGTACTTCGGTGTATTCAGTTAGGAACATGTGTAGCTGTGAGATGCAAATTCGGAGATCACCGTCCGTGAACTCGTAGGGTATGTTGAAACCAAGCGGTCCGAACTTGCGGCGCTCGAGGACAACACCATGAAATAGACACAGCGAGAAGAGCAGCCACTGAAACATAACAAGACTATTGTTACAGTATCAGGTTGTGAATGTCTCGCTGTTGGGCTAAGGCCTCCTCTTCTTTTTGAGGAGAAGGTTTTTGGAGCTTATCCCACCAC
Source organism: Nymphalis c-album (assembly GCA_963151315.1). Taxonomy (NCBI): domain Eukaryota; kingdom Metazoa; phylum Arthropoda; class Insecta; order Lepidoptera; family Nymphalidae; genus Nymphalis; species Nymphalis c-album. The sequence goes on from OY720612.1 coordinate 2,338,921, forward strand.
GCTGCTCCAGTGCGGGCTGGTGGAATTCACATGTGGCAGAATTTCAGTGGAATTAGACACATGCAGTTTTCCTTCACAGTCAAGTACGAGATGAATTCTAAATACAAATTAAGCACATGAAAATTCAGTGGTGCTTGCCCGGGTTTGTACTCACGATCATCGGTTAAGATACACGCGTTCTAACCAATGTGCCATCTCGGCTATTGTAAATCACATTTGAACTTCAAGGAAGCATGTTACATATAATTATCGGGAGGTAATGATTATGATATGAGTTCATGATGATTAGATGTGCTTAAAAAAATAAGAAGAAGACTGATGGAATAGAAGGCGGATAGAAGTGAAAATTTGAAGCTGTTAATATTTGTCCAATTCCCACATCTATTTTCACACCAAGTAAGAATTCTATCCCTTTTTTATTATTTAGATTTTTAATCATCAAGATACACATTACGTCGCAAGTTCGGTTAATATTACAGCTTAATTTAAATAAATAATAGTTAAAACACAGTCGAATAATAGTTAAAAAAGCCGAGATGGCCCAGTGGTAAGAACGCGTGAATCTTAACCGATGATCGAGGCTTCAAACCCTGGCAAGCACCACTGAATTTTCATGTGCTTAATTTGTGATTATAATTCATCTTGTGCTTGACGGTGAAGGAAAACATCGTGAGGAAACCTGCATGTTTGACAAATTTCATTGAAATCCTGCCACATGTGTATTCCACCATCCCGCATTGGAGCAGCGTGGTGGAATAAGCTCCAAGCCTTTTCCTTACAAAGAGGAAAAGAGGCCTTAGCCCAGCAGTGGGACATTCACAGGCTGTTACTATACTTTACTTTTACTTACTTAAAACACACTTAAAAAAATTGTATTTATATACTGATAGTATTTAGATAATTTATAATAATTATTATCCGCATTAATTTCCATTATACTTTCAATAATTTTATTATATTAACATCAGCGTGTTGGTAACGCGAAGCCACGATTCTATCCCCTACGATATATCAGCGCAACGTGCCTACATTTCAGTAAATAATAATAATCTATCTTATAATATTGCTAAGTTAAGAGATCCATTGATATTTTCATTAACTTTGTACAAAAATACTGATATAAAATTGATTACAAAAGAATTGTATACTCTTTTAATTTAGTCGTATTTCCTTTAATACGAACCTTAAAATTAGGGACTTTGCTGTCACTTGAACTTATATAGTCTGCGAAGTCAGGAACTTGATTCATATAAGCCTTCAGTAAGTTCGCTTTGATGCCTCTTGGAGGCTCTACTGTCATTTTGTAACCTGAAAATATTTGATAAGAACAATTCATTAAGACAACATCGACTAAATATAATTAATGATTATTAAACAAAAATATTTATTTATTTATTGAGATATTTACACCATCAACTTATCACTAAACACTTATAATTAATCACTTAAACTTTACTTGGTGGTAGAGCTTTGTGCAAGCTCGTCTGGGTAGGTACCACCCACTCATCAGACATTGTATCGTAAAACGCAGTAGTTTGTATTGTTGTGTTCCGGTTTAAAGGGTGAGTGAGCTAGTGTAATTACAAACACAAGGGACAGAACATCTTAGTTTCCATGATTGGTGGCGCATTGGCGTTGTAAGCGATGGTTAACATCTCTAACAATGCTAATGTCTATGGGCGTTGGCGACCTCTTAGCATCAGGTGGGCCATATACTCGACCTATGCTATAAAAAAATCTGAAACGGATACTCTTATGAAGTGATACGTCTTTAAAGGTGTACACAACATTTACCGTAATAACAAAAATGATATAAACCAAACTAACGTATCTATGATTTTTGAAGTGAGAACTTCTTTAGCATCGTTGTGATTTGATAGTCGATGAAACGAAAAATCGACAATAAAAGGGAGACAGAGACATAAATTCATAAGATTTAACGTGGAAGAAAATGAGATAGGAAGCATTATACAGTTGAAACCAAAATTTTTTAAGGTTTCACTCCTACCACGTCTGAATTGGACACATGTTTTTTTTGGTTCTGTAATTGATAAAATTTTAATCGATTGGTCTCAATTAGTTCATATCGTGTTTTTTGACGTGACAACGTCTAATAAATCGATGAACGCTGGCTGCATGCACGAAAAATTTTCCCGTTACGCTCATTGTCCCGTTACACTAATTGTCCCGTTACGCTGATTGTACGCTTGCGCCGTATCTATCTCTCTTTCACTCGATTGCAGTCATTTCATCAATGTTTTGTTATGACGTTGTCACGTTAAACTATCGTCCGTAAATTGACTTTACAGCCAACCATTTTTTTTTAAATTATTTACGTTATTATATTGAACCTATCACTCGCAATAATAAAATATCTGCGTTATGTTAATCTACAGAAAATGAACCCTTCTAGAATGATGGAACAAAGACGAAGGGAAGATGGCAAAGAAACTGTTTTCAGTGAAGCGAAAGTACTAATGTAACCATTGAATAATAATATAATATTATTGCCGGTTTTATGTTTAACGTGTGCAGGTTTTTATGTTCTAAATGTATGTCGGTATAATTTTGGAATTCTAATAGCAATATTACTTCGGTTGTTCTGGCCTTACCCAAACGAATATTATGTTTGCTTGTGTTTTGAATGTTAATATTTTTTTATATGGCTGACATGATATAATGTAAGTATCTTAAAACATTCAGGTATTTCGTTTTGGTTAAAATTTCGATATATTATAATGTGTATGTGTGTGTGTGTGTGTGTGTGTGTGTGTGTGTGTGTTTAGTATATTGTGTTATAATATTTATGTTTCCTGTATTACCGTTCTGCAACAACGCCACAGGAAAGAATGGCGAAGGCGTCGATGTGAGCCATAGACGGAAATCCTTGTTAACTTGTTCAGGCACAATCTGCTCCACGTTCAGCTCAAGTACCGGCATCCATGACGGAGACAGGTGGCAGTTCTTATCGCAACGTAAACATTTTTTGTTTTATTTATTTTTAGTAAATAACGGTACTTAAAATTTAAGACATATTACGAACATGAAGAATACTATTAACAAAAGTGCCATAACAACTATTTTCTTCGATTAATATCTAATCATTGTTATATATTCAACACACTAATCACTCTTCCTGACTGCACTAGCCGTTGGCGCATTTGGACTCTACTACCACTTAACATCAGGTGGAGTAGAGGCACTTGCCCTCCCGCGCTAATGTAAAAACTTAAAATAAAAATCGGTTCATTAAAAGTTATGTCCGAATATAGACAATCCATAATGGAGACAGGTGACAATAATTATAACAATGCGAAAATTTGGAGGTAGATCAACAAAATAAACATACATTAAACATTTTATTTTAATGTTTTTTTAATATATCACAATTATTATTTGTATGTATTATACACACAAAAAATTACGAAGTTGGTTGAAAATATTACATTTGAACCAATTTCGTAATTTATTTCAATTTTATCATTTTTTTTCATCTTTATTCTTCAATTATACAATCGTATTTCGTCTCGTTAAACCGAAGCTTAAAATAAAGATAATTGGATTGTTTTTGTGAAATAATTAATTTAAAAAGTATAAGCAATAACAACTTTTTCATAATTCTTCTTACCTGGAAAAATACCCAATTACCAAAATCACAGCCAACTTTCATCATCGCTTCAGCGAGCGGCCCTTGGCCTTGACCCAAGGAGATACTCTCGAAGCGTTTTCCCATCTTCATTTTATCCGCAAACTTTAAAAGATCTATAAAAATTAATAAGAGTCTTATAACAAAATCATATTCTAAAGCCTGATCGTAATCTGATAAACTCTCAATTGGTAATGAGAGCCCTAAATAAAATAATATTCTAGTTTAACCGGTAAAGGTTGATAAAAAACATAATTAAAACAGTCTTCATAAATTCAGTACTAATTGCGGTCCGTTAATTATTTCTACTAAAAGATAATAACAAAAAAATAAACGCTTGGACATAATATTTGGATGTAATGTACGTTGCCATGCATATCTGACCGACATACGGCCGAATACTGAAACGTCACTTAAATATTAAATGCAACTCCATTATTTGAGACACCGTTATATTAAATTTTCGCATACTAATTTAGGAGCTTCTCAATGTTAAGTAGTGTTTAACTTTGAGTGACGTTTCAGTATTCGGCCGTTATTGCATTTTATGCTCTTATCAGTTGATAGTAATATTATTTTACCCGCTGCTGGATCGGTTCCTGTCGATAGCACGAAAATGATAGGAGCTAGTGGATCAGATTCAGCGTACAAGGCGGCAAGATCAGCCGGCTGCGGCTCCACAAACCTCCCACCCAAGCCCGTTACTACATAATCCTTTGGAGATACAATAAAAAGTTAAAATTAGTAAGTTGTTTCAGATGAGCTGGAATTAGCTCGTATCATATTATTGCAAATCGACTGCCTCTTTTGTATATAGACTAGATATTAAAACTGCAATTTCCTTGGTTTTGAGTTAAGTCTAATGCCTTTGGGGTTTTTCTATCAAGAGCTGAGTATGATCTCTAAAGTGGTATCTGGTTGTTGCTCCATTAGATTATTGGGGTGGAAAAGATAATAGTCCTGTGTTTGAGCACAGACGTTAGAATTATACCACCGTGACCAAAATCAGTCTAGTCAGTCAATGAATCGTTAGGTAAGTATTTAGTTGTATATATATATATATATATATATATTATTTCAAAGGAAGGCGGACGAGCATATGGGCCACCTGATGGTAAGTGGTCACCAACGCCCATAGACAATGGCAGTGTTAGAGATATTAACCATCGCTTGCATCGCCAATGCGCCACCAACCTTGAGAACTAAGATGTTATGTCCCTTGTGCCTGTAATTACACTGGCTCACTCACCCTTCAAACCGGAACACAACAGTACCAAGTACTGCTGTTTTGCGGTAGAATACCTGATGAGTGGGTGGTACCTATCCAGACGAGCCTGCACAAAGCTCTACCACCAGTAAACATACTGTATGTGAACGGTAAGTAAGTAATTCGACGACTTCTTACTTGAAACACAAAAACGATTGGCTAATGATATACAATTCATTAAATATAGAAACAATAGATAGTAATCAATAAGGTTTTTATGTTAGACTAGCGACCCACCCCGGCTTCGCTCGAGTAGCACAGTAACTATTCCTAAAAAAGACAGCGGGACGCGGGGCCAGGGCGCGCAGGCGGTTGCATCGCGCGTTAGTGTGACCGCTTGAATTTATTTAGTGCGCAATAGTTTAAAAATTACGATAACTTTAAAATTTTTCGTCTTAGAAGTATTAAAAAAAAATTAGTTCGTTGAGCTCAATCGTTCCGTAAGGAGCCGACCCGGCATGGTATCTCGCAGAGGCTACCGCCCCCTCGTCCCTCATAACCGCCCACCACATCATACATGCGCGCACAAATACTTATTTGGCTACAACACTAATACTTACATTTTAAATATCGCTATATCTTTTGAATGAAACGTCCGAATTGTGAGATAACCACAATAGTTAGACATATGGTGACATAATATTTTTTGTAGACAATTATATATTCTGCAAAGTGGTAGTACATTGTTTTGTTCTATAATCAATAGTTTTCGCAGCACACGCCGTGTAAGGATTTTTTTGGGTCATTTTTATACACCTTGGGTTACATTATTGGACTTTTAGTAAGGATGCCTAATTTTTTTTAAAATGTTATATAGCCTATAACCTTCCTCGATAAATGTACTATCCAATACTGAAAGAGTTTTTCAAATCGGACCAGCGGTTCCTGAGATTAGCGCGTTCAAACAAACAAACAAACAAACTCTTCAGCTTTATAATATTAGTATAGATATTAAAGTTTACAGTTAAATGTTGCCAGCTATAAATTTCTACTCACTTGTAATCCAGGTACAAGTTTATCTGGTCGCAGACATTTCAACACAAGCAACTTTTGAAAAGCGTCCAATTGGGAATCCAACGGTTTCGGATACGCTAATCTAAAACAATTGTTTAATTATTTTTATCAACTACAAAATATCATATTCTTTCTTCCAATAAATTAATTAAAATACTGCACATTAAAATAAAAAAAAATGTATTATATCGTCAACAAATGTTGGTGATTGTTACAATCATTCGTATATAGTACAGCTATCATTCGCTCATTCTCACTACCCTCACAATGTAATATCAAATGCTTATATTTAAAGAGACGACTTGACAGTCAGCTATTCGAGAGTAATCCTTTGGTGAGAAAGGACGTGTGCTTTGTACTAGTGAATATTGTGTGTAATTCGAACTTTAAAGTTATAATAAATGTCATTAGTGAATTATATTTATAGTATTATTTCTAAATTCCTTCGGAGCGTATCATGATATAAATTTCTATGATAAAATTAGTTGATAAATTAGTTACATTAATAATTCAATTTTATTTTAATTTCTAAAGAATTGGCATCATTACGAAAACAGTCAACGTCAACTTCAGTGGATACGTGCGACAAATTGAACATAGCAATTACTTAAACATATTATTTAAAGAATTTTGTACCTTTTAAAATTATTCCATGCATAGATTACCAAAGAGCAAAATATTTTGACTACTAGTTAGTAGTAGTAGATGGAATGAATCCCTAATTTAAAGCGATAAGCTGTTGTGAAATAATGGCTGGCTAAGAACTTACTTATGAGGGTTCCAAGCGTCGTAATAGGATTTAAAGAACTTCGTCTGCTGAGGGAAGTCAATCACAAACTGATGCATGGTCGGTAAGGAGGCAAGTTGCATCATATCTAACCACATTTTTGGTGATATCCACTTCGGTTCTGGGTTTTCAAATTCCTTTAAATTATTAGCAGTAAGTCCACTTGAGTTTGGTTAAGAACTATTTGACTTGAATAGTTACAAAATAAATGAAATTATTTCAAAGAAAAACATATTTTTAATGATGATCAATACCTATGTATACCTATGTAATTATGTAATACCTATGTAATATATATGTAGGATTTTTTTTTATTAATATAGGAAGTCGGACGAGCGTATGGGCCACCTGATGGTAAGTAGTCACCAACGCCCATAGACATTGGCATTGTAAGAGATGTTACCATCGCTTACAATGCCAATGCGCCACCAACCTTGGGAACTATGTTATGTCCCTTGTGCCTGTAATTACACTGGCTCACTCATCCTTCAAACCGGAACACAACAATAGCGAGTACTGCTGTTTTGCGGTAGAATATCTGATGAGTGGGTGGTACCTACCCAGACGAGCTTGCACAAAGCTCTACCACCGAGTAAATGACAATTATTAACGTACCTATTTTGTATAATCAAACTTTTTTTTCTTATTATAAAAACATGAAATTAATCAATGCAAAAGAATATACTGCCACAGCCTTTAAACTCAGGGCGCCTCGGGGCCTTAGCAATGGGACTGCTTCTTTTTTTGAAAAGAGTTGGTGCTTAAATCTCAAATGTATCAGATTGGTATAAGGTACGTTAATGCTTACTAACGATTCTTACCCTCACCACGAAATTAATTATTAACATAAATTAAGCACATAAAAAGCGAGTCACTATATTTATGTTAATTCGTTCATAATGTTTGTAACAGATAATTCAAAAAAGATAAATAATATTTTTACTTGGTGGTAGAGCTTTGTGCAAGCTCGTCTGGGTAGGTACCACCCACTCATCAGATATTCTACCGCAAAACAGCAGTACTAGGTACTGTTGTGTTCCGGTTTGAAGGGTGAGTGAGCCAGTGCAATTACAGGCACAAGGGACATAACATCTTAGTTCCCAAGGTTGGTGGCGCATTGGCAATGTAAGCGGTGGTTAACATCTCTTACAGTGCCAATGTCTATGGGCATTGGTGACCACTTACCATCAGGTGGCCTACATGCTCGTCCGCCTACCTTTGCAATAAAAAAATAAATAAAAATAATTAAAATTGGAACCAAATGATAATGACGTTACTATCATGTTCCATTATACAGCGAGATAAATTTACAGCAGTGGCGTCATGGTTTATTTGCTATTATTATTGTTTATTTTTCATCTACCTCTTCAATCTTAGCACCGTTCAATAAGAAGTTAAACTCTTGGTGTCGGATGGTCCCTTTGTCGAGTAAAATACGAGCGCAAAGAAGGAACGCGAAGAGGAGCTTATGTCTCTCGAAAAGACTCCTACACACGTTCTGATATAGGAGAAAGGTGAAGTGCTCAATTATTATGTCGACTCGTTCGATGATATCGTCTGAAAAAAAAAGTAAAATTCATTCGAAATTTAAAATTATATTATTAACCTAGAGTGATGTATTTCGGGTAAAAAGCATTTTGATCTAAACTTTATTGATCAGCCAACATTACATTCCATGCAATAATTAATAAGAACAAAAACTTTTTGAAAATGTCAACAAACAAAACAAAAAAAGTTATGGTTACTTTTTCCTTTTTTAAAAAATATCTATGGTAGAAAGATATATGCTATTATTTCTTCAAAATTTTTATTATCTACAAATCTCATACGTTTTTTGGATCTGTTAGATTTGGGTTTTGGGTTGCATAATCTGGACCGACAATTTGTTACTCGAATAGAAAATATTCCGGATTAGGTCAGTTCGATAACTGTGATAGTTTCGTCAGCATTTTAAGCTATATTTAAACTATAAAACAACAATATACAAGCATTAGATAAACTAACTTATTTATTTTATCAAAAAAAATCTACATCCGCGCAAATGTGTGCGTGGATGTGCGTTTATGTGTGCGCATGTAAGTTAGTGTGCGTGCTTTCAGTTTGTGTTTATTATAATCATGATAAAATAATGTGTAAAACCAAAAAGTTAGTAGTTAATATAAATTATATCGTTACAGACCATCACTTGCAATATTTTTCATATTTAAAACCTGATTTATATTTATGTATCTGCTTAAAATTAAAATACCACAAAGAAAATAACCATTTGGCTCCGTTTCAGCCATGCTCCGTATGAACAGTTTGACAAACCATTCCAATGAGTATTGGTACATTGGATCAACGTTGGCCATGCCGGATAAACAGAAGAATAAAATTTGGCCACGGTTGGCTACAGGGACGTAACCTTGCCGAGCTTCGTCTATTTCAGCTGACGTACGTTCTATATCTTCTACTTTAATCTAGAATAAAAAAAAATACGAATATATATTTTTAAATGCGATCCATACTACAATATAAGTCAAGATTTCTCATATTTAATAATTAGCTTTACTCTTAGCGATACTTACGGGAAAAATAAAGAAAATTCAGTACTGTTTTAACGTTTGTCTTATCTCAAAAAATTACATTATACATTTTCAAACTAAATACATTTTTAAATTATCACTAAGAATTATTCGTCATTTCATAGATCGACAATGCTCTACCAAACTTGGGAACTAAGAGTTATGTCCCTTTTGCCTGTATTACATTGGCTCACTTACCTTACAAACCATCGCATCGCATCGCATCAGCAATGGGTCGCATCGGATTATGAGTTTGAATGATAGTCAGTCAATAAAACATATATTTTGTTTTTTTTTTAAATTCACAGAATAAAATATTTTTGTAGTTAAATACGACTACTTACCAATATCTCAGCACTCTTTATTTTAATAGCTTCAAGAGTGAGAATGAGTGGTAGATCGTCGACCGGGGAACCTTCGCTGTTCGACAGACCGTATAGAATATCGGATTGCATTTCAGCTAGTTGGGTTGACAACTGAGCTCTCGATACAATAAGCTGTCCACGTAGCTCCTCTAAGTCCGGACGTTCTTGCGCTACTACGATTGAGAGAAGCTGTTCTGCTAAGCCGCTGGTGAGAACAAATTTCCATTATTTATTTATTGGGTAGCCAACGTTATAAACTGAGAAATACATTTCCGTAATGCGTATGCAAAAGCAGTTTTACAAAGTATATAACAATTATAAGCTAATTTAAGATAATTTAAGATCTGTAAATAAAAAGTGTTTTGAAAATAGTCAAGAGCTTTATTCAATTGTCTTCTTTTTATATTTATTTATTTAGGTTATATAAATAACCCAAAAAGTATGATAAGTTTAAGTCTAAGTAAAGAGCAAAAACTCTTGTTACATTAAGAATATTAATTAATTATTAATAATAAAATCTTTAAATATAACCATACTTACAACTTAAAATGTATTTAAGTATACCGGATGTAAGAAAACACGTGTCCGACCCGTAAAGGTTATTAGGTAATATGAGGTTTTATTTATGTTATCGTTTTTAAAAACCTAAGCAAAATTTTTACCCCGAATAACATTTAATTTAACTAAATAACGACAATTACATTGCAACCGGCGCGGACATCAGCGCTCGATAGCTCTTACCTAATGGGTAGCTCGGACACGAGGTCATGACCTCAGTTGTCCATGAAATTTTCGTCATTTACAATTGAAAATGACAATTAATATTTTTTTATCGGTAATTTTTTTGCATAATTTAAAATGATTACATAAATAGAACCGACTTACGATACCTAATAACCACTTCATTTCATCGACATTTATTTTGTTACACCTATTAAGTTTCAATAATTTTTTATACGTTAAATTTTTTTTTCCAATTTCCATTTACCTTGGCACCAGCGCAAAGTTGACGATCTGCACTTTGACGGACACTTCAGGGGTATACTTGGGGTTCGGCAGTTTTGTCGTTATGTAAAGACGAAAACCGGAGGAGTACGGTATCAACGAATCTCCCAGTTTCAGAACAAGTTGGCCAGCTTGACGGAAATATTGTCGCTGGATGAAATAATGATATACTAAATCGGTCATTGTTATTTAGAAAACTATATAATATACTATCTAAACGTCCCGTATTCGCATGGGTAGATAAGAAGAAAAATGAATTTTGAATAGGATTTGCGCAATATCCGTTCTTAGTGAGCGCTTACATCGGGGAAGTAACTGTGACAGTAACAGAAAGTTTTCCTCGCGATGTTTTTAATTATAAGCACATGAAATTTTTTCGAGCCTGCTGGGATTTGAACCCGATCTTCGATTAAGATTGACGTATTCCAACCACTAGACCATCTCAGCTCATTTAATCATCGTGTATGATTATTTTTCAGGACATGAAAGTACCACATACAGAGAGAGTGATTTCGCTATCAATTCTTGGAGATGAAGTTCGTCATGTTATTTAGAAAAGTATATAACATAATATCTTATCGTCCCGTCTTTGCACTGGGAGATAAGAGGAATAAATAATTTTGGATAAGATTTGCGCAAAATCCGTTCTTAGTGAGATTAGTCAGAGAAGTAACCGTGACAAATTTCAAGTCAATCGGGCTGATAGTTTTTTTTTTATTGCATAGTAAGGCGGATGAGCGTATGGAACACCTGGTGGTAAGTGGTCACCAACGCCCATAGACAAAGGCATTGTAAAATATGTTAAACACTTACATCACCAATGCGCCACCAACCTTGGGAACTAAGATGTTATGTCCCTGGTCCCTGGCCTGTAATTACACTGGCAAATAGGAGATCGCTAACACAGATCTAACGATTTGGTACAGATTTCGTTTTTGGATAAGTTTTTGCTTCTTAAGTTAACAAAACGCTAAACACCAAAATTAACCTTATAACCTGGACAGTTAAGTTTGAAGTTCGAAGTAATACCTTCAATACTGGATCCAATGCGGGATCCAGTTCTTGACCGACGTTCTCCAAAAGTATTGGCTTACCAAACCTCAGCGCGGATTCAAAGTTTCTAAGTAAATCTCTGTCATTCGGCTTACATACAACTACACCTTCGATTTTACCCTGAAAACATTTCAAAACAATACTCTAACGACCTTACTTATGAACATTATCTAGAAGGTGATTAGTTAAGTATTGCTGTCTCGCTCTTTCGTATGTCGAATCAAAAATGTGAGAAAGAGCGAAATCAGTGTTTAACTTAACATCTGCTTAGGCGTTTTAGGTAAATGTTTGTTCATGTTACAGGTATAGACGACTTAACTATTTCTTAATTTAAAAGTAATTGCTATGTTATTATATTGTTCTTCAGAAGACCTTAAAAATTATACTAGCTTGTGGTTTCGTGGAAATCGGTTTACGTATTTAGCATTTTCGTTATCTGTTACAGTTTTTTTTTATCGCCCACTCTTGTTCTTTTACAAAGATATTCAATGTATAGGTAAACAGCTATCTACAGTTTTAATATTTGAAACTTGATAACGAAAATTAACATTTATTTCATAATAAGGTCCTTCCGACCGATTTCGGCCACGGCAGCTAATCTCAAGAGAGAGATTAGGCAACTGCGTAGGAGATATTAAAATGCGCAAGTGTGTACGCAGACACTGGTGCATTCACTATTCCTTAGTTCTCATAATCCGATGGGACGGCAATCCGACACGACTGGAAAGAGTTCAGGCGCAGGACCAACGGCTTTATGTGCTTTCCGAGGCACGGGAGTGTACACACTTCCAACTTCCAGACTCCGGGTTGCTACTGATAATTTTTCGGATAGAAAAACCCAATAACTATTTATTGGCCCGACCTGGGAATTGAACCCAGGACCACCGGGTCACGGCCTTACATCTAGCCACTAGACCAACGAGGCGGTTGATTATAATACAAAGATTTCGATCGTAAATATACCATGGAACGTATCCACTTATTGGCTTGAGTCTGAGGGTCGATGATGAGAGGCCATCTCCTGGAGTTAGACATCAGCACCGCGGACTCCACAGATAGTGGATCACGTGGTAAACCATACATTTGCCAATTTCTGTTAAATAGATTAGGCAAAATTCAATAATTAAATATTTAGACACTTCTAGTGGTATACTTAATGTTTAATTACTAATGAAAAATAACGGTTTTTTTTATGAAAGTCACTTAGTTCAACAATGATTTTATTTCTATTATCATTATTTTGACCTTTGAAAGAATTTTGTGTTTTGATTACTTGAATGCACTAATTAATGAATATATCTGAGAAGAATTGATCAATAAGAAAAAAAAACTCTTTGCATCAGATAACCTAATTATTGAGAATGGTTATAAGACTACATAGCATCAAATGGGAGCATGAAATCTCACAAAACCGCTTTATACTTCATACATAAAATGCATTTAAGTTATGATTTCCTTAAAATGTTTTTACAATAGCAAGATTAAAAGCAACTTTAAGCGCACAACTTACGCTATTTCACCAACAGCTTTATCTGTTGCAAATATTAACTTTATCAAACTTTTTCCGTACTAGTTAAAGGTAATCCGAATATAATTATCAAGTTTTAACTTACTTGCTTAAAGTCTTAAGTTATAAATATTCAATGTTTTCCTTCCAAGGCTTAAAAGTAGTCGACTATTTAAATTTTCTTAAAATCTAAATGAACTAGTAAATTATATGGAAACGTATGAGTCATACCGTATGACAACTGCATCTCCAAGAATTGATAGCGGAGTCGCTCCCTCTGTATGTGGTACTTTCACATCCTGAAAAATAATCATACACGATGATTAGATGATCCGAGATGGCCTAGTAGTTGGAATACGTGAATTTTAACCAAAGGTTCAGGCACAAATGAATTTTCATGAGCAAAATTTGTGTTTATAATTAAAAACATCGCGAGGAAAACTTCCTGTTCGTGTTTTCTTTGAATTATGTCGGACGAGAATCTGCTACATGTCCATCTACCAACTCGTATTGGACCTGCGTGGTGTAAGAAGCTCAAAACCTTCTCCTCGAAAGAAGATAATTATCATTTAGTAAATTATTCTTTGTGAAATTGCACTTACCACTATATGCTTTATCCACAGCGATAGTAGCTCTCGACGAAATTCATCAGTGAATGGCGTGACGTAGCCCACAGCACCTTGATGGTATTAAACATTATATATTTAATTGTCACATACGTTGCGTATAGAAGACGCAGAAGAGAGAGAGAGAGAGAGAAAGAGAGAGAGAAAAAGAACTTGGATATTTAATTGAAATGATATAATTGTTTGAGATCTTGAATAATCTACGCTATTCATTATGGGTTCGTGTAAAGTTGACTTTCAGAATGACGGCGATGTTAAAACTAGGTACACCTAAGTAGTTTATTATAAAGATATTAATAAAGATATTTTAGTTCTAATTCGATTTAAATAGGCTCTATAGCCTCTCAATCTCAATAATTCTATGAACGTAGCCTAAGTAGAGTTTCCATTAGTCATCATTTCAACCAGTTGAAAGAACTGTTTATAATAGCTCTCTATGTCTCTGCTCTCTAGTCTATTATGCTAAGTCATTACGACGTACTGATACATATATAATATGTAAATGACGGTCACTCACATGCACTTAACATTATATCCCCAATGAGATAAACTTGACCGACGTCCAGTTCTTTAATCGTTCGTATCCAGCGGACTCGTTCACTCGATAAACCGTTCAATAATCTAAAAAGAAACATATTTACCATTGACATCAAATATATAATCTATTGGTGTAGTACTTGAATTTGAAATATATTTCTTGTTTTTTAATTGTATAGGTAGGCTGATGAGCATATGGGCTACCTGATGATAAGTGATTACCAACGCCCTTAGACAATGACATTGTAAGAGATGTTAACCATCGCTTACATCGCCATTGCGCCACCAACCTTGGAAACTAAGACGTAAAACTGGCACATGGGACATCACATGTGCCTGTAATTACACAGGGTCACTTACTTTTTAAGACGGAAGACAAGAATACACAGTACTGCTTTGCTGTTTTACGAGTGTGGTACCTACCCAGACGAGCTTCCACGAAGCCCTACCACAGAGTAAGTGCTAATAAATTCTGTTTCTAGGTGGTAGGACTTTGTGCAACCTCGTCCGAGTTGGTACGTGGTGGTTGGTTGGCAGTAGGGACATAACATCTTCGGTCCAAGGTTCGTGGTTCATCTTGTCTATTTGCTAGTCCGCATATATATATATAAATTTAATCATAAACCTGTTAGCGCGATCCATTCTTGCCAAGCATTGATTGATGTCTTCCTCCATCTTACGCTTCTCGTCTTCCTTCTCTTGTAGGTAGGCATTTAATTTCGCGATACCCTCCAGAAGTGCTTGCATTTTCGCTCTCGCATTCGCCAATACAGCTATAATGAAAATAAGTATTAAGGATTTTAAAACAACTTATTATCAACGTTCTGGAATCAACAATCTGGAATACTTGACATATTTCGAGACGACTACGGTTTTCTTCATCTATTTATTACAAATAGATGATAGATAGATATGATTTTGCATGTTTATAAACACGTTGTAAAAAAACACGTGTCCGACCCGTGAAGTGGTTATTAGGTATCGTGAGTTGGTTCTATTTATGTAATCATTTTTCAAATTCTAAGCAATAATTTTACCCCGAATAAAATTAATTTAACTAAATAACGACAATTACATTGCAACACAGGCGCAGGCTTCAGCGCTCTATAGCTCTTCTTATCGGATAGCTCGGACACGGTCATGACATGAGGTCATGACCTCAGTTGTCTATGAAATTTTCGTCATTTACAATTGAAAATGACAATTAATATTTTTTGTGGGTATTTTTTTTGCATAATATTTTAAAAATATTTACATAAATTGAACCTACTCACGATACCTAATAAAAACTTCACGGGTCGGACACTTATTTTGTTACATCCTGTATATGTGTATTTGGTGTACCTTCAACGGCTGCTAGTTCTTTTGTAGCTCGATCAAGTGCCTCCTTCTTAGGTGCTACAGCTTTATTCACGTGATAGAATTTATACATAGCATGCACCCACATGCACAGGGACATGCACGCTTTTGAGACCTAGTAAACAAATATCAAATTCAGATATAGCTTAAATCTGTTTAAGGTTAATCTGTTATCTAGGTTCATATTCTAAATTTAAATAAATGTCGACGCGAAAACGTACCCGGATAAAAACAACAGTTAAATTTCAACTTAATTCTTTGTCAGGATAAATTAATTATAAAATGTCAAACTAAGACACTCCCAATTGTTTTAAATTAGTTGCGTGTTTGGGTCTTAGTTAATTAAAACAAGCCCGAAAGGAATCGCGTCATTCTTGCCGAAATGTCGGAGCGTATAGACCTTTATAAATAAATAATTGGTATTTTTCTTTTAAATATGCGAACGTCAACCTTTTTAAGAATCACCTCGAAATTGCTCCCTCGTCATATATATTATACACATATATTGTCGTTCAGATATGATGTCATTGGAGATGATAATTAAATAATATCTTATGTAATTTAGCTACTAGTGCAGATTTAGTTTAAAAAAATAAAACAATTTTACTTGGTGGTCATTATATATTCTACCGCGAAACAGCAGTATTTTGTACTGTTGTGTTCTGTTTTGAAAGGTGAGTGAGCCAATGTAAATACAGGAACAAGGGACATAACATCTTGGTTCCCAAGGTTGGCGACGTATTGGCGATGTAAGAGATGGTTAACATTTCTTACAATGCCAATGTCTATGGGCGTTGGTGGCCGTCCGCCTTCCAATCATAGAAAAAAAACCAGTTAATTTGAATTAACAGTATTTATACCTTTGAAATCTTTTCTGGTTCATAGCTTGGATCGGTAACGTATTTCTTCAGTTTCTTTATCATGTCTTCTGTAATGGATTCCTTGTCATATTTCATCAACGAGTCCAGAAATGCAGTTGGGTCTGCCAACATCTGTGACCCCGGCTTCCAGTAGTTCAAAACTTTTTGACCAAACGATGCTCCAGGTTCCTGATATATCGTATCAATTAGATCTATTCTAGATTATACAAATACTTCCTAAAAATGGCGACTAATCGACGATCAACCTTAAGGATTGGTTTTATGTAAAACCTAATTGAAAACTTCATAAAATTTACTCAAACACAACGCATCATAATATGTAACTACACTTCGCAGTTTCAAATGACAAATTTAGATTAATGATTGATGTAATAAGATTGAATTTATTTAATAACATTAATTACTTGATGATTTTGACCGGTTTTTGTGTATGGCGACCAATTTTAAGAGGTTAGGCAACTGGAAATATGAAAGTGCACGAGTGTGAAATAAAACACACCGTAGACATAACTAAGTATATGTTATGATGTAGGTAGGGCTTTGTGCAAGCTCGTCTGGGTAGGTACCACCCACTCATCAGATATTCTACCGCAAAACAGCAGTACTTGCTATTGTTGTGTTCCGGTTTGAAGGGTGTGTGAGCCAGTGTAATTACAGGCACGAGGGACATAAGATCTTAGTTCCCAAGGTTCCCAATCTTTTACAATGCGTTGGTGGCCACTTAGCATCAGGTGGCCCATATGCTAGTCGGCCCTCCTATGCAATAAAAAATAATTACAGACGTATTTGGTCTCAGAAAATTTTATTAAAAATATATGAATTAACAAAAATCTGCAGTACCTTTATGGGCTTGATATCGAATACAACACAAAGGGATTCTATTACGAGCACCACGCCAGCCGGTGGTTTTTTCATCGCCTTGACTTCAACAACGTCATTACGATTCAACTCTTGGAGAGCCTTTTCTGCTGCTCTAAGTGCTGGCATTGCTTCGTCTAGTATTTTTTTAATGTATATATAATCATAGTTCATTAAATGAGAAGGAATATAAATTATAAGTATAGATACAAAAACAAAAAAAAACAATTATTATATTTATAAACGTTAAACGTCATTAGGTAGACAATGTTGTGTCTTCTTCTATCAAATTTATAATGACAGATAGAGAGAGATACAAAGAGAGAGGGAGAGAGAAAGATACATATATAGAGAGAGTAAGATAGAGAGGGATAGAGAGAGAGATAAATTAGTATCAGTAACAGTGAGGTGTTTGGAATTCATTCCAAGCTATAGTAATTGCATATTCAATTTAATTTAGCCAGAAACGCTTGTAAGATATTTTATGAATAAAATATATATTTACTTTTAATTTTGAAGATAAATAAACGTTTGGTTTGATACTCATGATTCTATAATTTATGATTTTATAGGTAAAATAATTATCTGGAAGAAACGTTTAAAACGAATTCCAACATTACCTAAATCCCTCTGTGCATCTTCAGCCATAGCGGTCGTTTCCTTAGCCATCAGTTCAGCGATTGCCTGCTCTTTTTCTACTTTAATTCTAGCGTCTTCAGCTATTTCCTACATAGTAATGAATGTAATAAATTTAAAATAAACATTGGATATAATCAAATATAATCCGCGCACCATGTGAATAGGATACGACCTTTGGAAATAGAGACACTCTCTGTCCGGCCGGTAGTGGTGACGTTAGCAAAATCGCAATATTTCTGCTTTATTTCAGTGGTATTTTTTGTTCTTAGTTTGTAACTGCATTATTTTCGAGTATGGTTGAGTTTGACGATAATTTTAGGGACTAGATTCATAATAGGTAGAAAAAATCACAACCTGTGTCTGCCGTTCAATATACAGACAGACATACAACTTACATAAATAACTATATAGTCATAATCTGCTAAACTCATATTCCCTTATTAACTTAGCTGTAAAAGGAAAACTATGTCGCGACTTTGCTCGAGAATTGACATTTTTTTACGTTCCGATAACGCGTATTAAACATTAAGAAATAAAAAAATATCTTACCGTATCAATCGCAATCTGATCAATGACCTTCCTCGTTTCTTCAGCGGCTTTTTCCATCAAAGGTTTAAGTTCGGCTAATTCAATTTGAAGCTGCTTTACTTCTACTTCAGTTTGATTCAGTTTATTCAGACCTAGAAAACGTAAATCAAACTGTATGAAACTTGCCTTAAAAATGGATTTAGCGGAAGACTATAATTATTATTTTTTATCTTAGAACAGCTTATCAATGTTATGAATTGAGAGAAATGGCCGTTATATAATATTTAAAATTTTACCAGTCTTAAGAGCATTTGATTCCACGAGTATAGCCTTCTGTTTCTTTCTGAACATTTCAGCATAAGCCGCTAACATCTCCATGTAAGACATGGGTGTAACATAGTTGAGACGGTTGAGTTGAGCCAAGAATTTGGCACTTGCATCCACAACGCTCTGGTGTGCGAAGCAGCAGACCGACTGTGATGTCAGAAATGAGATTTCAAACGATGTTCAGCATTCTTGGTATAAAATGTATATTACTATATTATGTTGATTAAATGACTATTTATTTTATGTCTATTTTAAAGTTACTTAAGTGCATACTTAATACCAGACAATTATTGCCAAACGTACATATAACCATTTTTGTTCATTTAAATATACTACAGTAGAACGCCGATTATCCGACCGCCGATTAATCGAATCACTAATTATCCGAATCGGTCCTAAGCGTAGTACATATGTAATTTTTGTTTTGTTGTAACAAGTTGGAACTCGCTGGAGTCCAGATATATTTCAGCTGTTATGGTTGAAAGCTAGAGGCAAGACACTACATGTTTTGCGGTGCGTGTAGTTTATTCTATGTGTGACAGGTCGTCTTTCTTTATCATCAGTCTATGTCCGATTATGCGATTTTCGATTATCCGAATAGTCCCCGGATATTATTTACATTTTTTTATCATTACTCAACTCACATTATACATCGTTAGGAAACCTGCATGTGTCTTACCACTGAAATTCTGCCACATGCGCATTGGAGCAGCGTGGTGTAATGAGCTCCAAACCTTTTCTTTGAAAGAAAAAAGAGGCCTTAGCCCAGATGTGGGGCACTTTACTCAACTGATTAATTGTTAACATAAAATTATCTAGATTATAGATTTAATTTCCGAACTGATTGTATACTGTTGGCCAAATGTCTTTGACAAAAGGCCGGCAACGCACCTGCAAGTCCTCGGATGTTGTAGATGGCCATGGGCGGTGGTAGTCACTTTCCATCAGGTGAGCCTCCTGCTCGTTTGCAGGGGCAAAGCTTTATATATAAAAAAAGACACCGTCATCGGGCATGTAATCAAAATGCGCCATTTCTTTCGACGAAATTCGAAATAAATTATTTTTGCATATTTTTGATACTCTTACAAATTATTTAATTTCATTAGCCTCTTCTTTGTTGTTAGTTATTATGTTATTATAATTATTTATACAATTGATAGTGACTTACAACTAGAGATTCGATAATTTCATCAGTGGTCTGCAATTCCGTCATGTTATTGAAGAAGTGCGATGCCACGGACTCGAGGGCAGATTTAGGCCACTCACTGAACCAGTCGATGGTACAACAATTCACAAGAGAGGGAAACTGACGCAGACGTGCTCTGAATATCTGATATGGAAAAAGTATTTAAATACCATTAAAAATAATAGTAACGCTATCGTTAAATTATCATTAGGTTATGTGACTACAATTGTACAAGATTATGTTTCTATTGTGATGGAGGTATAATTTGTGATTTAGGCGTACAAGGTACCGGAATACACAAGTACAAGGTACCCAAACCAAAGTTATATAATTTTAATCAAACTCCTTTGAAATTAGGTATCCTCAAATGTCGAAGTGCCTAGGGACCATGCATCCTTAAGTCCGAGCCTGGGGATTATATGCAATATTTTTAATATTAGTTATGAGAAGAGAAGGACACATATAAGTTACTCTATGTCATTTTATGTAGCCTTGATAACGTGTATGTAAAATTTCATGATGCAAGCTTCGGTAGTTAAGGCGTGGAATCATAATAAACTTTCGCATATAGTAGTTGGGACATAAACTTACTTCACCGACTGGACTCATGACGACAACAATATGTAAATTGCTCCGAACACGACGCTGATAACAAGCAAATAGATTAGTTTTAGTTGCAGCTAAATTCATTTCCATGACCGCGTGACGAACAGACATGTATATAGAGTCCAAGTCTTCAGCTTCATATATATTGGGAACATCGCCTGAACTTAGTATATTGTTTAGGTCTTCGAGAAACGACTCCATTTTTATCTAATAAAGAAACATGAACAAATAATTATTTAAAATAAATTAAGAGATTTGATAAATAATGCTGTCCTCTTCCATCGAATAACAAATCAATCATGAAAGAGAGAGATCAACGATTTTATAAACACCCGCTTAATTATAACCGTAATTAAGGGTAATTGGTGGTAGAGCTTAGTGCAAGATCGTCTGCGTAGGTACCACCCATTCATCAGATATTCCACCGCAAAAAAACAGTACTTGGTATTGTTGTGCTCCGGTTTGAAGTGTGAGTGAGCCAGTGCAATTGCCTATCTATGCTAAAAAAAACATTTAAGCCATGAAATATTAGAGAATTCTATGTTGAAACAGCATACTTGAAAACCAGGCAAGCATCACGGAATCGTAGTGCAATAATAAGCTTCAAGAGACCTTAGCCCAGTGGAACATTTACAGGCTACTTTTTTTAGGCTAATTAAAGGCTTATCTTTGAAGGTACTTGTCGTAACATACATTCTTTCACTTGTATAAGGAGAAGCTTTTAAGAGTTTACGAGTACCCACAATTTACCTTTGTTGCTCTGCCATTGCTAATTAAAGGCCTTTGAGAAAATGCTTTAGTTTTTTTCAAGAAATCTCGTTTTGGAGGCATTTTTTTTATTCGTATAAAGACATTTTTACTTCGTTACTCAATTGGTAACTACATGACACACGTCCTTTTGGAATTGAAAACATTTTTTTTAGGTTACTTGGCTATAAAGCAACTGTATTTTCTTTGCTATATTTTTACGGCTTTAGACATTTATTTCTCAAAATGAACACAATTCACTTAATATGAGAAATACACGGTTCTTACTACAAAATAGTTAAACGTCTTATTACACCATATATTAAATTTTTTAGCATAGTTTGATTTGATTTTGATTTTATAGACAATTGGCATTGTAAGAAATGTTAACCATCGCTTATATCGCCAATGCGCCACCAACCTTGGGAACTAAGATATGATGTCCCTTGTGCCTGTAATTACTGGCTCACTCACACTTCAAACCGTAACATAACAGTACAATGTACTGCTGTTTTGCGAAAGAATATCTAATACGCCTGCTGAGAGTAAAATGGACTGTTCACCGCACTAACGTTTCTATCCTTAAAGAGCTTCGTATCAAACAAAGACTTTCGTCGATTGTGCAAATGCGAATCCTTACTGTGTTTGGACACATCATCCGCAATGAAAGCTCCTTTGAACGTTTGGTGGTACAAGGAAGAGTAGAAGGCCAACGTTCTCGCGGCCGATTACCCACAAGATGGACGGACCAGATTAAATTATCTACGAAGTGCTCCCTTATCGAATGTACACGCAGTGCCATCAATAGACAGAAATGGAGAAGTCTCGCAAAAGCCGCAACCAACTCATCAGACTATCCATGACCACTCCGTCAGGAGTGTACGACTAAGAAGAAGAAATCTGATAAGTGGGTAGTACCTACCCAGACGAGCTTGGACAAAGCTCTACCACCAAGTAAAACTACAATCTAAAGAATCTGTAAAAGCACATATTCAAAATAAAAGTCAATATTTATCATAAAACTGATTGATTTACTTGCGCATCGGAGAATAGAAAAACAATCCCACGATTTTCAGCACCAGCTTTCATCATTGTACGTTTGAGGTCGTCGCGCCATTCGGTCTGACCGTAAGATTTGGTTATTTCGATTTGCATGCATTGCAATTCCGCCATGCTGGCTGCGAGACGGGATAAGGATTGGCGACCTGACAAATTCAATGTTCTCTTTAATATCACTTATTACTTAAGCACGAATAGATGAATCCAATTTAAAAATATATCATTGCAGTCAATCGGACGTTTGGCTGCTTAGCTGTGGCCCGCGGTTTCAACCGCATATAATTAATAAAAATAAACTTTGGGCTTTCTATGATTAAAATAACTATCCAACACAAAAATATTTTTTAAATTCGAACCAGTAGTTCCTTAGATTAGCCGGATTAAACAAACAAACTCTCCAGCTTTATATTATTTTATTGAATTGATATTGTATTATATGTAAAATAATAACTAATGCTGGTTTTTCTTTTCAACTTAATAACCTTAATGGAAACTACACAGGAATTTTGGAATTACCAACTTGCATTACTACACAACAGCTGCGTCCTAAGGTAAAAAATCTGCCTTATACCAATAAATTTCTACATCATAATTGTGGCTTTCCACTTAGAACCTTTCATCTTAAATATTTTCCCCATTTCCGTAACATATCAATAATAATAGCACGCAAGATATGAACTCACCAGAACCTCCCATACCTAACAGTAAGGCATTCGCCATGGGCTGTCTCATGATACGAGCCAAGCGGCAGAGATGCCCCACAGCATCTTCAAAGAGAACCAGGTCTAATGGAGCGGTGGATGCCAGATTGTATTCGTTCAGATAATGAGCTAGAACTTCATCGAGCTGTTGAAGAATATAACGTAAGAATTTTTATGAAAAATAAAAAAACTTTAACAGTTTCGTACTATTATAAAGTTCCAGTAACAGCCTGTGAATGTCGCACTGCTGATTTAAGGCCGCCTCTGCTTTTTGAGGAGAAGGTTTTTGGAGGTCATTCCACCACGCTGCTCCAATATGGGTTGGCCGAATATACATGTGGCAGAATTTCATTGAAATTCAACACATGCAGCAGGTTCCCTCACTATGTTTTCCTTCGTCGTCAAGCACGAGATGAATTATTAATCACAAATTGAGCACATGAAATCAGTGGTGCTTGCCCGGGTTTATTAAATATTCTTAATATTTTTGCTGGAATGCTGTGCTTAATAGCAAATATATTAAAAAATAAATGCCAACTGATCAGTCTCTTATCTAAACGATTATTGGAACTAATTAGTTTTAAGAAACAATTACAAGACAATTACAAACAACTCACTTCTTCCTTATCTGTTATCTCGACATATTTCTTATCATCAGCTCCTATGTCCATGAAATCACCAAACAGCATCAACCTTCCGCCGATCACATCGCTGGCTTTTTTGTTGAATTCAGTACGAATCTTTTTATTTAGCAAACTGGAATTTAACAGACGCCACTCTATACTAATATATAAAGCTGAAGAGTTTGACATCCGTCTAACCTCAAGAACTACTGGTTCGAATTTGAAAAATAGTTGTGAAGTCCCTTTATCGAAGAAGGCTCTAGGATTATTTTTATTAAAATAATATAAAATTCAAAACTTTTTGTAAGTATTTAATTCATTATAGAACTTTTTTATTTTAATTAAACTCACTTTACAAACCAAACCCGGTCTTCCTGATTAACAAGTCGATCTTGATATACGCGCTGGTGTTCATGGTACCAGAGCCGTATCACATCGTTTTCTTCCTATAGCAGATGGTAATGGTAAAATGACGCCAATAGAAATGTGATAGCTAAGACTTATGACATTTCACTTCTGGAGCAACAATCCAATTTATCGAGTTAAGTTGATGATTGATTTCATTTACGTTGTTTAGCTAGTTAATAATGTCCTTTTCTTTCGTATGTCAAATTATTAACGACAGAAAGAGAGAAATCACTAATCAGAACAGTCGCTAAGCAACATTTATAAGTAAGGATTAACGGCCATCATTAATCTATCTACAGTATCAAAATACGTAAGGATCGAGGCAATTCAATTGATTTAATTTTAATAATTAATTTTATATTCACCGACCTTTACATTAAGGGGATCCATCATCAGTATACCCTGGAACACCTTGCTGAGGTCTCGGAGGTTGAAAGTGTAATGAGATTTCGTTGGTGTCGGTAAAAGTTCCTCAACCAGAGAATTGAAAACTTCAATTGAACTTTTAAGGAATGAGCTCTCTTGTATAGTTACGTCTTTTACGAAATTCCTCGTCCATGATTTGAGAATTGTATTGAAAATACCATACTAAAAAAATAAAACCGAATATTTCTTGGCTAATAATTGTGAGATTGTGATAAAAACTTTTACTTTTTTTTATTATTGTATAGGAAGGCGGACGAGCATATGGGCCACCTGATGGTCAGTGGTCACCAACGCCCACAGACAATGGCGTTGTAAGAAATGTTAACCATCGCTTACATCGCCGATGCGCCACCAACCTTGGGAACTAAAATGTTATGTCCCTTGTGGCTGTAATTACACTGGCTCACTCACCCTTCAAACCGGAACACAGTAATACGAAGTACTGCTGTTTTTGTGATTGGGTGGTACCTACCCAGACGAGCTTGCATTTGAATAATAATATTTTAATTTCATTTAATTTGACTTATTTAGAAAATCCCTCGTGGTCCAAATCCTTAAGAATTTCAGAATAAGAAGTACTTCGTTTGTATATTCACACTAATTTCTTTATTCATTTATTTATTATTCAACAATTTAGTAAAGTAACATAATTAAGGGTCTTTTTTTCTTAAGGATTTGGACCACGAGGGGTTTTTCTTTCCTTTCTTCCTTAAAAGGAATCGACCAATACCTAAAATCACGATGGAAATATCCAACATAGTTAGAAATGTATTTGGTTCTGGGTGGATGGGTGAGCGACAGTGTAACTACAGGCACATAACAACTTAGATCTCAAGATTGGTGGAGCATAGACTAAATAATATTAAGGATATTAGGGTAGTTTATGTTTCTCACAAGATTCGTCTACTTAATAACATTTCTGTTAGATATTTGTTATATAAGTTCTCTTTAATTACCTTGCTGCTATATTCCATTTCAGTAAATGTTATATAATGGAAGTGCCTCATCAGACGCATTGTAACCGGATTACGACCTCCACCGGGGGGACCCATGGCAGCAACCATACCGACATCTATTAGTGTCTTGAACTCACCAATGTTGGTGCGATCGTACCAGCCTTTAATTTATTCAAAAAGGTCATTAAAATGGGCGCTTTCTAATCGTCGTCGTCGTCATCGTCTAACAATATTAAATTAATTTAAAATTACCACATGTTCGGTAATTTCTTAAGAGAACTTTGCCAATAAACTGGTTCGTTATTCTTTTCCAATATTTAATCTATGTACAATTGTACATAGATAATTAATTGAATAACATAGAATTGAGGGAGAAATATGCCCCCTTGTGTGGCAATTATATATTTGTGCCACTGGCGTTTGAGACGTCAGGATGTTGGGGCTCGGATGCTCTTGCATTTATTAAGGAAATCGGCCGTCGCCTTAGAGAGAGGGGCTGTCACAATCGCTCCGAGTCTTACTTGGCGCAAAGGTTGTCCATTGCCGTGCAGCGCGGAAACGCGGCCTGTGTGGTGGGCAGCTTTGTGTCGAGTGAGATAGGTGAGGAAATATTTTATTAGGCTTTAGGGTGGTGTTTGCAAATTGTACAGTTGATTATGTTTGTAATTTATTGGTTTAGTAGTTTATTTAGTTGTTTTTTTTGTTTTTGCATTTTTATTTTTATATCTAATGTAAACAATGATAACTAGCGATATAAAATAATTTAAACTTTTCAATAATGGTAAAAAAAATACAAATAAATGTATATTCCATTTAAATAAAAAAAATAAAAAAAAAATAAACATAGAATTATTATAACTTTATGATGTGTGGAAATCAAGGAAGGATCGATTAATAATATAATACTTCTTGGAACATTATTCACACACGACCATCTGATCCCAAACTAAGCAGAACTTGTACTATGGAAACCAGACAACTGATATACTTACATATACTACTTTTATTTTGTAAATACATACTTATATAGATAAATAATTAGTGGGAATCCAACCCACGCTCACGCCACGCACCTGCGGCGCTAAAGGCAAGTATCTACCAACCACGCCAACTGGCTCAAACTTAATCAAGCTAAAAAATGACATAAAATTAATTATATTATAAATTTAATTGTCAGTAATAATTACCGGAGAAATCCATAAATTGACGCAGAAGTTCAATCGGAGGTTGAGCGCCATATACTTCTAATGCAGGCATATTGAGATCATCTATAAAGAAGACCTGTCGTTTCGTTGGCGGTGGACCAAATACTCCACGCCTCCGTCTCTCCAGTTTGCTATCTATTACATCCTGGTTACAATTTAAATTCGAAATTATCATTATTAGAACTTGTGGCCACGTATCAAAATCATTATTAGAATCGGTATTTCTTATGAAGAAATATAGTTTATAGAAGAGGAAAATAAACGTAAATTGACATTAAACATGACTGCCTCGTTGGTCTAGTGGCTAGGATTAGGGCCGTTAACTCGGAGGTTCTGGGTTAAAATCCCAGGTCGGGCAATAAAACTTTATTAATACAGTCCGGAGTCTGGATGTTTCAAGTGTGTACACTCCCGTGCCTTGGAAAGCACGTAAAGCCGTTGGTCCTGCGCCTAAACTTTTTCCGGTCGTGTTGGTATGCCATTCCATCGGGTTATGAGAGTTAGGGAATAGAGTGTGCACCTGCGTTTGCGCTCACGCTTGTGCACTATAATGTCTCCTGCGCAGCTGGCTTATCTCTCTTGAGATTGGCTGCCGTGGCCGAAATCGGTCTTGAGGACCATGTATATATATTACATAATGTTACGTCGCATATATGTATAATAATAAATTTGTTCTTTTGTTAACTTCGTTAAGATCCAATTTTTTTATTTGACTGGTTTGTTAATAATGACAGTTAATACTGAAATACTAGGGTTAGGTAAATAAACACTACTAATTAAAAAACTTCGTGCTACTGAATAATTCTCGATGGAATAACCTAAGGGGAAGGATATGTGCTTCCCGATAGATAGTTAGTCCAAGTCCATGAGGCAAGTAGCTTCCTGCTGACATTTAAAGAGAACTATCGGAACTTGTCCACAATCTGCTAGCAAAGACATATTTTTTGCGAGAATTATCGAATGAAACTATACATACCTCTTTCTGAAAACATTTCTGAAACACTAACGGCCGAATACTGAAACGTCATTCAAATATGATTAGGACTCAATTGCTTGGAATGTCATTATTTTTCAAAATTTAGTATGCGAAATTTGAAATTCGAAGACGTTTCAAATATTTGAGCACCCTTCATATTTGAAAGACGTTTCAGTATTCGGCCGTTAAGAAATGCGGTCGACCCAAAAGCGTCTATCATATAGTTAGATAATATTTTAAAAATAGAACAATTATTAATACCTGAGTTTGATTAGCAGATGTTCTTGCAGAGAAAACGAGGAATTCACAAATAAACTTCTTATGTAAGCCTCGTGATAGTTTTGATGATATTGTAACAGTTTTTCCGGTGCCGGTGGGACCGACGCAGATGACGTGATTATAGTTGGTGATCTTGTAGCCGAGAATAGCCGCGCAACGGACATTGTCTAATGTCGGAACTTCGATGTCTATGAAATAGAAAAATAAATAGGTAATTAGTAACGTTTGATGTTAACTTCAACGGGAGAGTTCGAAACAACACTTTACAATAAAGAAATTGTTTTTTAGGATGTGATGTCGTGATTCTCGAGATCCCTTTGGTTAATATACTTGTCTTTTGGCTTTGACTATTAATGTCCAATTATGATATAATTATAGCGAAATGTCGATATTACTTTTAACATGTGTCCCTAATTTTTCCTCATGTTCATTAGAAGGTAGCAGATTCACAGATAGAAGGCAACACACTCAGCGACTCATATACTATGTAAAATAAATATGACAATTCATCAAAAAAAAAAAATCAATCATCAAAAAATGTTATAAGTGAAGCGGCCTTATTTATCTCATGATCGATAGTGAAGGAAAACAATCGTGATGCAACCTGTATGTGTCAGATGAAACTGCCACAAGTGTATCTTTCAACCAGAAATAGTGCAGTGTTAACTACAACAGTGGGTAATTTATAGGCTGTTACTGTAGGGGGTTGAAAAGCATACCTGCGTATTGCCACTCAGGGTCGACCTCATACTCTTCAAGATTATCCATCCAATTATACCAATATGGATTAGCTGGTTCACCATCATCAGTTGGGTCAGTGAACCCACCATCATGCAAGCTGTAAATTACGTTATACGTCAAGATAACAATAAAAAAATGATACGAAATGTATTTTCAAACAATTTCATGAAATCGCTTTAGACTATTCAATGGAAAACGGTAGGCTGAATAGTTTAGATCGCTGTAATATGATTTAAAAAAACAAAAACAAAAAAAATGATTATTTTTAATAGTGAAAATTGCTGGTAACGTATGTAAAAACCCGTTTACTCTTTTCAAGAAGTATTCGTTTTGCTAGCTATTATAATAGTAGAATTTCTTTCTTTTATATTTTTTATATGGTAGCTTCTGAATTACGACTTAATTTAACTTCAATTAAAATTGAAGCCGCAACCACCGAAAATCAATGTAGGTACCCAACATTGATTTTTAATGGTTGCGGTTGACAGTGACGACAAGCGGCAAAATTAAAAATAAATAATAGGGCGATGTAGCCCAATGGTTTGAACACATTAAATCTTAGCGGCAATTTTCGGGCTGAAACCTTGGCAACCACAGGTACCATAATTCATCATGTGCTTGGCGGTTAAGGAAAACATCGTGAAAGTGGCAACATTAGGAGATGAAACTTTTGCCCAGCATTGAAAATTTCAATTTCCATAGACTCAAATGAATCAAAAATAAAATTAGCTGCTTACAAAACAATTACTGTAATTAATTAGCATTTACAGTGGCGACATGAAACACATATATTAGTAGAAAACTAAATATTGATGTTGCAATTGGTTTGTACAAATTAATTAAAACTCTGATCAAGTGGGTGTAGTACTGTACTCCTCGCTAGGTTATATAATAGTCTGTCTTAAGGAGTAACAGTCCGCAATAAACGCTATGTTTATTTTAATATGATTGAGGACCTGTAATTTTTTGATTGTTATAAAGAGTAACTGAACAAAGGCTTTGAGAATCAACATTCCGAAACTATGATAGCTTTATAATTAGATTAAAATTATAAAATTACTATTCAAAAGTACTTTTGAGAGAACCTTCTCGACTAAAATATATTTTGACGTTCCAAATATTTTCTATTTCACTAAATCTACAACAGTTTTATTTATCTTACGTATAGTCGTAGACTCGGCCTTCTTTAGGGAACAGCGGCTTCGTACCGTTTTCTTGCATGAGTTCTCTTAGAAAGTTCGAGAAGATAGTCCGTCCATTGTGATCGCAAGTTGCACCCACGGACCAGATCACTGACCATATCACCCAACAGGGAGCCAATTTCGCTTTAGTTACAACAAGAATAATTGTTATTAAATATGTAATGTTTTATGCAAGTGGACGAACAAAATTCTGCCATTGTAAAGTAGGTGGCCCATCTGCCCATTCGTCTACCTATGATATAAAAAACAATTTAAGAAGGGATTATGTTCTTTAAAAGGCAGACGTTCATTTTTAGTCACAAAATGAATTGAATATATATGACAATCTGAACTTGGCCGATAGCAACTGCTCCCACCTCCTCTCGTTTACCCTAACACAACACCAATGGATTTCAAGAATAGCATGCTACGTATTTGGTAGAGCGATGCCCAATTTGTTGTAGAAGTAGTCTCCTCACCAGAATACTCACGCCTTCAAGAGATCAAGCAAGGAGTCGATAGGTTAAGAAGGTACCATCGTCGTCCTTTTATAAATAAGCAATTTCGTTGCATACTTACGCATCATAGCTAAAAAGGCAGGTCCAGGAGGTGGTCTATCATCTTTACCAGTAAGAGGTCTCAATCTATAATCCAAGAGTTCTAGGAATTTGAGCACTAAAGATGAATCTATCGACGTTACGATTTCAGTTAACTTTGATCGTACTATAGTTAAAGATGGATAAAGGTACGTTGTTATTAGGTTTGGAAGGATTTTTCGAATGTTATCAGCAATCTGAAATGATACCAATACTTTTTTGTGAAATATCTAGTGGCGCGCCTTGGATGCAAAATCCACTCGTGTCCCATCATGTGACGTGACATCCCTCCTATCCGCCTCTGCTGTTTATTGTGTGTGTGACGCGAATATATATTTCATTGATATATGTATGTATATATTGGTTATAATAATACAAAATATATTTATTTCAATAACGAAACTATGGTTTTGGTCTATTTTCCTTTATTTATTTCCTTTAATTACAAATTATTTCATGTACTATCAATTTCGATGTTTCACATGTCGGGCAACAAAACAGAAAAACAACCGACTTTCGAATGACCTGAATTATGTTTTAGAGTATTTTTTTAAATAAAATCCACCCATATAATATATTATAACATCAGATATGTATCTTCAAAATGTGTTTGAGGTAAATAGATTGACACCATTTCAAACGTCACTGAAAGTTGGCAAATATAGGCATTTTTAATGGATTTTTTGAAATTCCTAGATGGGTTGGCTCAAAGCCTTACCACCAGGTAAAGATCTAAGTTACGATGTGTTCACATTTGCTCCATAAACATAAAAATTTACTAACCGATGGTAAATTGCTCTTCATCCAAGCATTAACTAGTGGCTGAAGACCTACAACTTGCGTGTCCAGGTACACCATACCACAGCGTGACACAGTGGCCGGAGACGCTACAGCAAGATCAGCTACCTCGAATATCATTCTCTGTCTATCTGTCAGCTTCATTATTTCACCACTTGATAGGCACAGCTTTTTATTATCGTCTAATACCTACAAAAATAACTAATTTCAAACCAACCACGATTTTACAAAAATGTTAACTTATTTTTTTGGCAAATGATTGATATATTGAAATAATGTTGAATTTGAAAAAATGAATTTGTTTAAAATTGACAAATCAAATAATAAGCTCACAGTGTTCATATTTTCAATCCACACAGCATCAACGGGACCGTCAAAAACGTACCACCGCCTGTCCGTATCCTCAACCGCTATACCAGCACGAACTAAACTTGACAAGATACCGTCCGTCCTGTGAACAATTACTCTTGTACAATAAATTGAAGTAGTAGTAAAATAAGATTGATATTATGATTAAAAATTATGATTATGTCGTTGTGACCGGTTTCAGCCAAAACAGCAAATGTTAAGAGACATTATCGAACTGCGCAGAACACATTATAGTGTGTACGCAAAAATAGATACACTTTATATTATTTCACTCTCAAAATCCGATTGCATGTTGGACACAAACGGAAAGAGTTCAGGCACAGGAACGGCGGCTTTACGTGCTGTCTGAGACACGAGATTATGCACACTTACAACACCAGACTCCAGACTCGGCAATACATTTTTATGGGCACGACCTAGTAGTTGGACCCAGGTTCACGGGATCTATGATCTATCTAGCCACTAGACCAACGAGGCAGTCATCACGAGACTATCTCGCAAGAATACTTACTAAAGTGTTACTTACCTCGTTGGTCTTAACTTGGCTAGATATAAGGCCGCAGACCCGGTGGCCCTGGGTTCAATTCCCAGGTCGGGCCAATAAACAGTTATTGGGTTTTTCTGTCAGAAAATTCTCAGTACTGCTACTGATACTCCGGACTGCTCCAGAGTCTGGAAGTTGGAAGTGTGTACACTCCCGTGCCTCGGAAAGCACGTTAAGCCGTTGGTCCTGCGCCTAAAGTCTTTCGAGTCGTGTTGGATGGCCGTCCCATCGGATTATGAGAGCTAAGGCAGAGAGTGCACCTGGGTTTAACGCGTACTACTATTATAATATAGTTACTACAAGACAATGTTATTGATTATGTTGTACGCAACTTCTAATATTTTTGATACGACGAAAATGTATTGCCATCTCTTTTACGTGTAATCATATTAAAAGGATGGAAAATCTTTTAGTTTCATGAAATCAATTTGATTTGATTTATATCAGTCAGATAAAAAAAAGAGTGTGTGTACTTATGTACACGCGTTAGAAGTTATACTTCTTTGGCGTATGGAAAAAAAATAACTAAAATGCAGTAGTGATTAACGATAAATATTAAAATTGATAAAAAAGATTTTATTTAAATAAAAAAGGTTTTATTAACGTAATAAAAATACTAGAATATACAACTTGAACATAGTTATCGATTTACATGCCACCTAGAACTAACTTCACGTTGTAGAATTCAGGTTAAGCAGACAGCTTGATACTGTTAATTTTGTGTCACAGATGCGCGCGCATCTTAAAATTTCACTCTCATCATTTTTTCATAACGCGCCTAAAGAAGTATAACTTCAAAAATTATAAAAAAAAGTAAAAATCTCTCATCTTCTTCAAATGTTTCTATTACATGTATTTATTTTATTAATCTGTATTAAATTACAAAAAGAATTTACCATTCGTGAGTGTTCATATCAAATTCTCCATAAAGCTGTCCCATTGTGATCGATTTCGGATTAACGACGAAAGTATGTACCGGAGTGAAAGGGAACCCGTCCGGTGCTAATTTTCCTTTAATAGCCGTTAAGGCGTCTCGTAGAAATTCGTAGCACTGGAGAAAGACAATTGTTTTGTAAGAACTTTTAATCAAATTTATTAAATTCTAATAAAACACAATCAATGAGATTTTTGACGTATTTTTTTGTGAATTGCGTATTTTTATGCGTTAGATTTGATAGCTAAAAGAAAGAGCCATTGTTTTGTCATTTTCGAGAATGTGTCCAGTTATCGGCTTACTTACGGCCGAATACTGAAACGTCATTCAAATATGAAGTGGGACTTAATTATTTGAGACGCCTTTGATTTAAATTTTCGCATACTAAATTGGAAATTAATGGCGTTCCAAATAATTGAGTCCCACTTAATATTTGAATGACGTTTCAGTATTCGGCCATTAATCTATCTCACTTAGCAAGCATCGTTGGTCGTTCACAAAGACGTCTAACAGCAACAGCGACAGTAGTTAGTGGTAACAGTAGTTTGTAGTTAGATAATCGTTAAATAGTATACAATCGATGTATGTTTGTGTATCCTATACAATTTTTTTTTTTGTATCCTAGGAATGCGGACGGTCATATTGACCACCTGTTGGTAAGTCACCAACGTCCATAGACAATGGCATTGTAAGAGAATTACGACCAAATACTGAAAAGACATTCAAAATGAAGTGGACCTAATTATTTGGAACGCCATTCATTTTAAAATATCGCACACTAAATTTGAAATTAATGGCGTTCCAAATAATTAAGTCCCACTTCATATTGGAATGACGTTTCACTATTCGGCCGTTAAGAGTGTAACGGAGTACTAAAGATCATATTTATAATCATAATTATAAAAGAGTTCATTGAAAAGGGCATAAACAAGTGTGTAGCGAAAAAATAAGCGTCATCGTTTGGAGGGTCGACTGAGACATGGTAAAGGTGAGCGTACACGTGTGGACTACATTTTATTCTCGCTTCATTTTCAAATGCTATACAATAGTAACGTGTTTGAAACAACACAATTACACAGCGTGTTTCTATTACAAGTTTATGTTCAATTTCGCAGGTGTCAAATAATCTTACTAATGATGTAACATACAGACCAATTTTTTTTTATCGATAACAGAAAACACTTCAGGAATCGTAGATTTTATTTACTTATTTTAAAGCAAGCATTTAGGAATTATGTAATATGTTTTGTGTACCTAAATAAATAAATTTTATTTTTGACGTGACAACGTCTTATAAATTGGTTTGCCGGGTGACACTTCAAGAAACTGCGTTACGCTCCGCTCACGTTATGCGCTCACAATGAGAGCGAGTGAGAGGCACGCGTCCCTTCCACTCGGGCATGGTTAGCCCGCCTAAGAGCGAGAGAGACAGACATAAAAAATAAAATTTTGTTAATATGAAATTCAGTGCGAGATTCTTTGTATAAATTAATGTTTTAAATATAATTCTTTGTATAAATAAATGTTTTAAATTGTTACTATTATTTCATCCTTCTTCCTACTATACGAATGAATATTCACATTAAAATTATTTTACCACTCAAAGTCGTTGTCACGTAAAACTTTCGCCCGTATACCGACTTTACAGGCAACCAATTTTTTAAATTGTATTCAGTTCGAAGATATTCCAAACATATCGTTAATATTTTAATCATCGCTTATCGTTGGTAATATTAAAAATAACAGCAGCTTAGTTTCATATGACGATGGTCAACAGGTAGTTATATCATGAAAAGAAATCATTTTAATTAATTTATCAAATAATTTACTCATATAATAATTGAATAAAAGAAAATATACATTTTCATTTTTAAAACGATGCTATAAAATTATTGTACACCACTAGTCTCGCCTGACGTCATCGTACGACAGAAAAAAAATGGCATTCGTGCTATTTAATAAACATGAGGATCTAGTCAACTCCAAATATATGAACCCAATAGAATGTTTGCTAACGAAACATACAATGATTCATAAAAAATAATGAAGTTAACATCGCTGCCAGATTTATACATTAAGGGATATTTTTTTAATAGTTTAATAGCACACAATTCCGTCTAAATGACTGAGCTCTATTTGTAATTAACTCGGTGATAGGGCTTTGTGCAAGCTCGTCTGGGTAGGTACCACACACATCAGTTATTCTACCGCAAAACAGCAGTACTTTGTATTGTTATGTTCCGGTTTGAATGGTGAGTGAGCCAATGTAATTACAGGCACAAGGGCCATAACATCTTAGTTCCTGGTTGTTGGTGGTTGTTGGTGGCGCATTGGCGATGTAAGCGATGGTTAACATTACTTACAATGCCATTGTCTATGGGCGTTGGTGATCACTTACCATCAGATGGCCCGTCCGCCCGGCCCGGCCCGATATGTTCGTCCGTCTACCTTTACAATAAAAAATGACTCCTTGGTCCATACAACAGCGTTATTAAAAAAAAAGAAGCGCGCTAATTTTAAATTTACTGGCGTGAATTGTGATTTGTGATGTGTTCGAATGTGTTATTTGGATTTAAAGAGTAATTGAGTGAGTTATCGACATCAATTTATATGATTTGGTGTTCTATTTATGAATAGACCAATTCGTGTTCGTGTAGACCAAAAGTTAAACACTACTTAACATTGAGAAGCTCCTAAATTAGTATGCGAAATTTAAATATAACGGCGTTTCAAATGATTAAGTTGTATTTAATATTTAAGTGACGTTTCAGTATTCGGCCATAAGATTATAATCATGAAGTTCTCAGATGTGGAACAAAATGAAAATATTACTTTTGATAAAAAAAAATATTCAAGTTGTCAGACCGGAATTAAAATATTAATTAAAATGCTGTCAATAGCGAAATTAATTGTAAGAAAATGAAGAAACGAAAATGAATGTAAAGGACTTGAATTTATTAAAACTCTCCAACTTTTTTTTGGTTGAATGAAGGAAGAGAAGGATATATAATTAAAAATATCAAAATGTTGATATTCTAAAAAATAAAAAAAACGCGACAGATGTCATGGGAATAACGTTTGGAACGAAGTCCCTATTGCTTTATAATATATAGCGATTATATATTTAAAAAAAAATCTTTGTTTTATCTGCAATCAGTCTTCAGAACTAAAAGTGGATGCGATGAAGGTATTGTGGCGAGTACTCCAATGAGCACATTGGCTCGTCTTTAATGGCTCTAGTACTGGCTCAGTTTTAGGATGTTTTAGCCTATTGTAGTCGTGGCTGCACAGGTGTGTTGCTAGCTCGTTTGGATGGTTGGACAGTCTGTTTTTGTACTTGGCTGGCGTCGCTCTAATCTCCTCCTTGTCAGTTGTCATTTGGGATTCATGGGTGTCATGGATTTAACTGTTTCTGGTGAACCACGGGGCTTTAGCGATAGATCTTAATATATTGTTCTGTGATATTTGTATTATCTGTATTTTTGATTCACTGGTACTCCCCCACAGTACTATGCCGTACATCTAGACTGGTTTAAGTATTGATTGGTACATAAGCAGTTTATTGTCAGTTGACAGCTTGGAGTTTCGACCACATGTATTAAATGATGGGTATAATTATAACGGCCATTAAAATAATATTGGAGAGTAATGTAATGAAAAAAAGTATTGGTAATATTATATTGTTTGGATTGTTTTCCGAAGGGTAGGAGTCTAGCGTTTAGAATAAATTCTAAAGTTATGATATACACAAACACACATATGAAACAAAACTCTTGTGACAGTTCATAGTTTACACTTATTTCGGCCAAACTCTCATACAATAAGAGAATAAAATACAATAAGGAACTTTGTTTCTAAATATGCAAAACGCTTTGAACATTGTATACCTTAGTTTTCCCAGAGCCAGCAGGTCCGACCAACATTAATCCGTGACGTACAACCGTCGTCTCATATAATTGAATGATTTTGAATATGAATGCTGAAAAAAAAATTTTTCAATCTTAAATAGTTTCATAGTTTAGTGGTATATATAACTTGGACAAAAAAATGGTTATTGGATTGAATTGATAACACTCCTAG
The DNA here is from genome assembly GCA_963151315.1 of Nymphalis c-album. Classification (NCBI taxonomy): domain Eukaryota; kingdom Metazoa; phylum Arthropoda; class Insecta; order Lepidoptera; family Nymphalidae; genus Nymphalis; species Nymphalis c-album. Next base: position 2,376,299 of record OY720612.1, read on the forward strand.
TCCTTCTTATAAGGCGGGCGTTATCATTCCAATGTAACATAATTTACATGTATCATAAAAACAAAGTGAAAAGTAGAAGTGACACTACAGCTTCCTGGGAGCCTGGTAATCTGTAAAACAAGTAAATCAGTATAGATAACAGTCTCTCACAAAGGAATGCGTACTTTACTAAAAACTTTTATATTATTTTGATTAATAAAAACAAATACGCTCTCTTGAGATGATAATCTTTGGAGTTTATTCCACCAAAGAGCTTCAATCTGAGTTGGCGTGTGTGTGTGTGTGTGTGTGTGTGTGTGTGTAGTGTTGCTTTGTTGCTTGACTCATAATAAAGACATGAAACACGTACAAATAACGATAATCCAAATAAACAAGGGATTCCTATATGATTGCCCAAGGTTGGTGCGTGTCTATGAGCGTTGTTGATCACTTACCATCAGGTGAACGTTATACCTATAAATGTTCCAACTTCTTAGCGCGGTTTTACCCACGATAAACTGTTGCGCCGCCGATTTGTATAATGTTATAAAGTCTGTAACCTATTGCAATAAATAATCGAATAATAATAATAATAACAGCCTGTGAATGTCCCACTGCTGGGCTAAGGCCTCTTCTCTTTTTGAGGAGAAGGTTTGGAGCGTATTCCTCCACGCTGCTCCAATGCGGGTTGGTGAAATACACATGTGACAGAATTTCGGTGAAATTTGACACATGCAGGTTTCCTCACGATGTTTTCCTTCACCGTTAAGCACGAGATGAATTATAATCACAAATTAAGCACATGAAATTCAGCGGTGCCTGCCCGGGTTTGAACCCACGATCATCGGTTAAGATTCACGCGGTCTTACCACTAGGCCATCTCGGCTTTTTTTTCGAAATAATCGAATCGTTTTGTTGTTTCCTAAGATTAGCGCATTCAAACAAACAATCGAACTGTCAGTCTGTTCGTCTCTTTATATAAATTGTGAAATGATAAAAAAAAAATTCAAAGATAGTTACTATAAAGGTCATCGTAGCCTTTCTTGAGAAGCATGTTCCTTATGGACTGTTCCATTATACCATAGTCGACTACAGGTATTTCCACACGCGGAAACAGATCCGAAATTATTCCTGGAATAATTTATATGTGTTAAAAGAAAATTTTGTAATAAAATGACTATGTTAAATTATTCCTTGATCCGCCTTAATCCGATTCGACCGGGGAGAGTTAAGACGGGGGCGGGGTTGGCGGTACTTCGCAGGGAATCTGCGTGGAGGGCCGTACAATCCTTCTGCGAGACCGTCATTGTTTAGAAGAAGACGGCGGAACGGGAATGGGAGAGGGCTGATCCGTCTCGGCTCTTCCTCAGCCCTGATGCCCGGAGCTTTTAAGTTAGTTTCCCACTGCGTGAAAAGAATGAGTGGGTGCGCTGTAAAAAAGAATGCCCATTTCCAACTCCGGCCTGCTAATGACAATTTCTTGACATAAGAATCTAGTAACTTCGATATCTGCAATACCTAAAATTTGAATCGCTTATAAACTAGAAAATTAACATGTATAAATTACAATGATGATAATTACCATTGAAAAGAACTAGATCGTCAGCGAGGAACTTAGGTACGTTAACATCACGCAAAGCTCGCAGAACAATCTGTCGTTCGTCACTGTCCGGCATTTGACGTATAAGATTACCAGCCACCAGTATCACGGTTTTCACAGCTCTCATGCCAAAATCGTAATGTTCCTAGTGAATTATTTGTCTTTAAATTATTATTGTTAATTGTTATAGCTGGTATAGTTAAGTTTGGTGAGAGAACTGTTAGAATCTATATTTTTGATAATTAACGTGTCTAAATAATTATAAATGTCCTAATACTGGGCTTAAGCACTTTCGTATATTAAGTAAGTAAGGTCCTCCAGACCGATTTCGGCCACGGCGGCCAGTCTCAAGAGAGATTAGCCAACTGCGCAGATTTTATAGTGCATAAGTGTGTGCGCAAACGCAGGTGCACTCTCTTTTCCTTTGTTCTCATAATCCGATGGGACGGAAATCCGACACGACCGGAAAGAGTTCAGGCGCAGGACCAACGGCTTAACGTTTTTTCCGAGGCACGGGAGTTTACCAGACTTCCAACTCCCAGACTCCGGGCTGCTACTGAGAATTTTCTGACAGAAAAACCCAGTAACTATTTATTGGCCCGAACTGGGAATTGAACCCAGGACCACCGCGTCTGCGGCCTTATATCAAGCCACTAGACCAACGAGGCAGTCAAAGGTATTTTAAGTAAAAGTTTTCTTGAGCTCATTCCACCAAACATCTCTAGTACGAATTTGTCGATGTTTTGGTTTGTCACATAATTTAAATCGATCCACCCTTAAACTATTTTTTCTATATACTTGTATTTTAATTACATTCTTTAATATTTATTATATTTTGAAGAGAAACAATAAACTAGATAAGCCAAAATAGCTGCTGTTAAAATAATGCTTAACTCTTATTGCTTTTAACACAAAATTGTGGTACTAAAAAGGCCTCATGTAAAATTGGAAGTTAATTGAGCGATGAGTTTGTTGATTGCAAAAATATAATAATAAATACTATTAATTTAAATTATATGATTTACCTGTGACGATAATTGTTCAGAACTAAGTCTAAACGTCGTCGTTATCTTTCCAGCTAATATCTTCGCTTCAAAGAATCCGTATGAGAACAACGATATTTCAGCAATCAGTGCATAGTCTGGTACCATCATAGCAATTGGTCGGAAAAGCGCTTTTAGATTATCGGGCAGTTCAGTACGGCCTAGAAAACATTGAAGTCATTTATAGTTAGTTTGACACAATTTTATGATACGATATTATTAGAAAAAAACGGTTAACACTTCAAATTCAATTAGAAACTTCTAAAAAACTTCTTAGAAAAAAATCTAGTTTTTTTTTTTTTATTGCATAGGAAGGCGGACGAGCATATGGGTCACCTGATGGTAAGTGGTCACCAACGCCCATAGACATTGGCGTTGTAAGAGCTGTTAACCATCTCTTACATCGCCAATGCGCCACCAACCTTGGGAAATAAGATGTTATGTCCCTTGTGCCTGTAATTACACTGGCTCACTCACCCTTCAAACCGGAACACAGCAATAACAAGTACTGCTGTTTTGCGGTAGAATATCTGATGAGTGGGTGGTACCTACCCAGACGAGCTTGCACAAAGCTCTACCACCAAGTAAGAGAAATAGAATTCTAGTGAAGAGAATTTTCGAACTTGCGATTGGTTGTAAGGGAAACTTCATGAGGAATGGTGTATTTAAAATTTTCCACATGTATATCCTGCAACGTTCAAACTTCATCTTCTTTTGATCACTTATGTAAGAATCAGATTGTAATTATGTTATTTCATGTAATACGAATTATCATTAAATATTACTGGAGAGTATCTGTCATTTTTTATATTAAACATTAATAATCTATATTTTTAATCTGCCAACACGAAAATTGTCAGATATTCTTTATGGCGGGAAAAAGTTTGAATGTTTTTTTACGAGCATTGCGTGTCGAGACCTAGTTCTTACATTTACGACACTACTTTCAAACTTGATTTCGATAAATTTATCCTTTTGAATTTCTTTAAATATCCTACAAATCTAACGGCTTAATACTAAAACGTCATTCAAATATTAAGTGCAACTTAATTATTTGAGACGCCGTTAATTTAAAATTTCGCATACTAAAATTTAAATTAACAGCATCTAAACGTATTTCAAATAATTAAGTTGCACTTAATATTTAAATGACGTTTCAGTATTCGATCGCAAAAGATATTTCTAATGTCGTTACCCGCGTATCCAGGATTCATGGTAATGAAAACAGAACAAGATGCCTTCAGCGGTAACTCGCAACCTTCAAATATAAACTTCTCTTGGCGAGCCACTTGTGCCTTTTGTATTGTGACGACCTGAAAACAAATAATTTTCTTATAAATTAAATTTTATATATTCCTAGAAAAACAGACTGGATAAAAAAATAAAAGTCAATGAAATCGTTTAAAATCCAATAATTTTTTTGACTTCAAAGGTATGTTTCCAATATTTATAGAAATATTTTGGAGAATTGCTATTTTTAATTTTTATTGATAACATTTTTCACAGAATTTATAGGTCATAATATGAAAACGAAAAAAGTATCAAATTTTATACTTTAGATAAAAAAAAAATTAATTGAATATAATTATTTCGTAAATTAAAGAGAATACTGTGTAGCTATGAAATACTTCATCTTAATTTCTCACCTGCTGAGCAACGACGGACAAAACTTCAATGTCAATTCTGTTAAATTCATCGAAACACGCCCAAGCTCCTGATCTATAGAATCAATGTTAAACAAATGTTACGCGTATATTCTTCAAAGTCAATCTTGATATTTAAATATAGAACCTTCTATCAAAAATGTACTAGATTATCGGTAAGCGCTTCAAAACGGCCCGAAAATTAAGAACACAATGACGTTTGTGAGGTTATTTCAAATAAATATGGTCCAATCATAACTTATTGCTAAGGAAATAAGGTTGAATATGGAACAACCGTTATTGTACATTTCCTATGTCTTTCTGTCATTCATGACGTAAGATCGTAAGTGAATGTCAATACAATCTAAACTGCACTATATATCACTCATGAAAATTCTTACGCTGCCAGTCCTTTGAAAAATTTTCCCATAGCCATGAAGTCAAGTTGATCGGAGCAGTTGAACACAACACACTGTACTGCTAACGCTTTTGCTAAATCCTAAAAATAAAAAATAAAAATCTTGTGTTCATGTTAAAAACAAGAAATCATTAACTTCGGATACGTCATTAAATTTTGTTATATCAACAATCCGATATTAAAAATGCGAAAGTAACTTGTGTGTTACATTTTTATGTCATCATAGCTAAATCATTTAGCGATCCGAATATAATTTGATGTAGGCTACCTGCCTATACCTGTATGTGATATTCGATAGATCACGAAATTTACGGTGAAATATGAAATTTAGAAGAAAAATAAATTTGCAATGTATTTTATATATAAATTAAAAATAATAATTAATTAAAGATAATAATCATTGAATATATGTTAGTCGCATTTAATATTTGGTAATTAGTGGGATGTTTATATTTTAAGTAGTTATATTCGGAAGTTTTATCTATAGCAATAACCTATTAAACATGCTATAATAGATATGACCTGGACAGGCAGGTCTAATACCCTCCAGACCAGCCTAGAAATCCAGAATCCCAGGCCGGTTCTTCTCATGTCTGAGGTGTTTATTTCCGAACCGGTGGTAGATTTATGACAATCAATAAGTAAGTGTAACGCTTGAATATTTAATAAAGATTTTGACTTTGACTTTGATCTTATTACGATTAAGTGACAACAACATGGAAAACAAAAAAAAATTTTAGAAAGAAAAATCAAAAAAATTGATGCTGCCTGGAAGTAAAAACAGGCAGGCATATAAAAATACCAAGCTCTGAAGACATCATAAAAAAAGTATATATAAAATTATCACCTTAGTGGTCTCAGTTTTGCCAGTACCGGCTGGTCCGGCGGGAGCACCACCGAATTTTAGATGCATCGCGCACATCAGTGTGAGATAGCAACGATCGGTCAACGGGGTGATCACAAGACGACCACTGTTAAGATAAGATAATATTTGTTACTTTTAATATATTATTATCAATGATCTACTAATTTAAATTGAATCGAAATAGCTTAAGGATTAATCTTAAGTAATTTATTAATCTTTTTGAAATTGAATTTATTCAAATGCTGCTAAATCATAAAATGTATTTATTATTTATGACTGTAGTATTAATAAGTCATTGAGAGACGCAAGATCCAGTGGTTGATAACGCATTGACAAAGTCAATGAACCTTCTACATCTTAGTCTACGTCAATGTCTATGGACAAAGTAATTCGTGGAATATAATTAGCCCTCCTTTTATTGTTTGAAATTTATAATTAGAATAAATAAATATAAATTATTATTTATGAAATAACAATATTGTCACACCTCCAAAACATGGAATTTTTTACCAGCACACGTGTTCCCCTCCTCTTATGACCTGGTTTCCTTCAAACGAGGCGTGAAAGGGCATCTTGCGAGCCAGCAAGACGGGGGGCGGCTAGTGCAAAACACTCTTCCTAACTGCTCTAGCCGTCGTCGCGTTTGGACTTTACTACCACTTACCATCAGGTGGAGTATAGTCATTTGCCCACCCGGGCAATAAAAAAAATTAGAAACAGCCTGTGAATTTTCCACTGCTGAGCTGAGGCCTCCTATTTTTGAGGAGAAGGTTTGGAGCTTATTTTACCACGCTGCTCTAATACTGATCGGTGGAATATAGTCTTCCAAACCAAGTCTTCTACTACATCAAAATGCAAAGACGTCACTTGAAGCAATACTTAATACACGAAAATATACTTTTGAGCAGTATGTACATGTATACCTGTTCCCCAAGTATTCGTTTTGATAAGTAAAGATCGAATTTAAAGCCCGAACGTCGCAATAATTCTGACTAAATTGTCGGTAGTACATTGACGTGTCCAAACGCTCTTCATCCTGATATATCTCCGGTAACTCATCTTCTTCCAGAGGTATCATATCTTTTATCATTTGATAGTATCTGATGATAAAAATTTAACATTACTAACTTACAAAATCACAATTTCTTACAAAACTCTCCGGTCGTCTTTGATTGCGGCCCCAAGGAGTGCGCTGCGTTGCGCAAACTCTCCGATATCTTTTACGCATTTACGCGATTTCCCCACATAATGTTGGGTTTATATGGGACTTTGCCGAGGCCTGGTTTTCCAGTACTGGTTCACTAAAAACCAGTGATACCCTCACCGTCTCTTCGGGGGGCGTCTCGGGATCGCTTGCTCATACTACCGTAACGATCAATATATCTCTCCTGTTCTGTCTGATTTTTTTCATTGTAAATTTACCGCTTTACCGAAATTGGCCAAATAATATTAACACATCTCTAATAAAACTCGTTTTATTTAAGATTATTTTATTACCTTAGTTGACAAATCCATTGGAAATCAGTTACGTTTCTTACGTTTTCATCGACTAACGTTCTTGTCACATCTCTCGCATGCACTTCAATAACGATTAATGCACATAGAACCTCTCGTTGGAAGAACGTTAATTCACCCTTTACTAGTGCACGTAAACTGTCCAACTGAAAAAAAAATCAGTCATTCGATCAGTCATATGAGATAGAAGAAGAAAGTACGTAGACTTTAACCATATGCTCGTCCACCTACCTATAGAATAATACAAAATAAAAAATACTAAGAAATGTAATGGACATTTTATTAGAAAAAAGAATAAAGATAGAAGATGTAAATTTTGCGTTTAAATTTAACAAACACTAATTTAATAAAATTAAATGTAAACAACTGCCATCTCTAACAGATCTAAAATCTGCAATATTAAATTGCATATTTTTGTTTGAAAAAAAATTCAAACATTATTTTGAAAACTGATGAAGGAACAGTACCTGTTGTAACATTTCTTCGAAAAACATATCCATACGATAATCAGCAATTGCTTGTTCGACTCCAGCCGTCCAAGCTGTTTGAGAACCCGCAATCACAACTTGTCCGGGCCAACGTAGTACCCACTCGGCTCGTGGGAGAACGTATATCTCTTCCATGGATGCTACCAGTGTTAAACGTACTGTTGGCAATTGCAAATCATATTATTTATAATATATAATATATATATGTTTAAGCTGTTTATATATTTGATGGATCCTATCTAGCAACAAGGTCGTCGATTGAAATAGAAATAACTGGCAAATGGTACCGAACCATACAAAAACCCAACCTGCTATATCAGATTCATAAGACACTATGAAAATATAAAAGAAACTTGAATCCAGATATAATAGAAAACATTACCAATTATTAATTGATGTACTAGACCTACTCTTAAACTTGCTCGTAAGTAATTAAAAATCCTTAAAAGCAATCAAAAACGTTCTAAAAGAACAATAAATTCCTAAAAGCAATGTACTTCATTATTAAAAGAGTAATATTTAAATAATATTTACTTACTTGAATGTCTCATAGTATCTTCTAAAAGAAGGAGCCACTGTTCAACGTTATTGCTCGGATAGAATTTATATTTAAGTTCGACAATCTCTCCCTCGCTTGAGTGCATATGTGTTATCTTCAAGTCTGGTTCAAAGGTCACCTGAATAAATAAAAAATACCATTAACCATAAACCATATTTTTATACACATAGTAATAAAGAATTGCAATTTCAATTCAGCAGACGGTAATGTCATTTAATGCTTATCAATTTTAAGTCAAATGGGTTTCAGATTGAGCATCGGATGAAGTTCAAGTAAATATAACAAGCAAACAAAACAAAAACAACAAAATATTATTACAGGTGTTAAATAACTAACCTTTGCAATAGCCTCAAAGCATTTCCTCAGATGAGGTTGAACTGCTTTCGGATTACGAGACTGCGACAATATTTCTAGAAGTTCGTCGTCACTGAGGAAGAAGAATCTTGGGAATCTAATACGCTTGAGTTCCATGTATTCGTTAAGTCCTCGAGAAACGACGGCGAGTAAGTGTCGAGCTTCTACAAGACTATCCAATAGACGACTGTCTGGACATATCAGCATAATCTGCGCAGGAAATTCTAATATGAGAGATTAAAATAACTTTAGGCTTCATGCTTTAATGAATTATTTTGTAAGTTTGAGAATGAAAAGTGCCTGTAGCTTCGTTGATGCGCCGTAGCAATGATTACCAAGTCAAATTGATTACATGATTTTATATACATCTTACTTTTGGGCAAGCTGCCGCTGACGCCATAATTCTTCTCCAACTCCTTTCCATCGTGCCATATTTTTTAGCTTCAAGAGGCAACTGTCGTGATATATCTTCAGAAGTAAAAATTGGCTCCAAATACATCCATTCTCTAGATAGATGAGATGATAGTTGTATAATATATAAAAGAAGCAATCATATAAAAATAATATATAATTCATCTTATGTCCTGACGGTAAAGGAAACCATCGCGAGGAAATCTGCATATGTCAAATTTCATTAAAATTCTGTCACATGTATAATCAAACAACTAGCATTGGAGCATGCAGCGTGGTGAAATAAACTCCAAACCTTCTTCTCAAAAAAGAGGTGAAGAGGCCTTAGCTCAGCAGTGGGACATTCACAGGCTGTTACTGATTAACTTTATATAAATTACGGTAGAATCGGCCTTAAATAGAAATTATGTGATAACTCCGAATGGTATGTAACTAAATACATTCAAAGCAATGATGATCACTCACTTTTGGCATTCGATCCATTCATCCACAACTTTCTGCGTTAATCGAATCTTATCGTCCCACTCTTGAATACGAAGCTCGAATGCCGCTTTAAACGGACTGAAGCCGAGCTGTTGCGTTGCAAGTAAGTGTTCGTCCAATAGCTGAAGTGTTTCATCTGCTATCTTCATTATGAACGTACCTAATTTGATTTTCGAATGTATTGTAATGATTTGGTACAACAGATAATAAAATTACATATGATCTATTCCAACCACAAGAAGATTACTTTGTCTGAATTAAAGCGATATAATTGGTTTGAGATTTTGAAATAACCTATGATTTACATAATGGATGGCGAAAAAATTGCGTCTTTGTCGGGGTAGTTATTATATAATCTTTGGACTTAAAGTTGAAAATAATTATGAAAGGGTTTGTATTATTAATAAATATGTATTAATCAGGAACTGTTTGTAGTGCTATATAACATTAGCAAATCGGATGGATAACGTAAATATTTTATTTGTATGTGTTTGTTTGTCTTCACTCCATCTTCTATTGGGATAAGCTAAACAGAGATTAATGTTACAAAAGGCGGTATGTCGCTTAGCAAGCGATTTTTAAGAGAACATTTGGGCAAAGGACTTGAGAGTTGTACAAAGCAACGAAGAAGTGCACAAATGTCAATGTGAATGTCAGGGTTAAGATAAGTATAAGAATTTTATATTAATGACACAATACATTACTTCAATAATTATATATACACAGTGCCGGATTAACCACGTAGCAAAAGTAGCAATTGCTACGGGTCCCGCGCAAAAGGGGGCACCGCAGGGGCATGTTGTGAGTAAAAAAAACATATTTTATTAATTTAAGAGAGATTTCCTTGCATCAGAGGATAGCTCTGGTTTGAGTCGGTTATATTATAACCAACCGGTTATTTACTAACAAAAAAACGAGAAAAAAAAGTGAGATCAAGGGCACTTCGAATGAAATTGCTACGGACCCCGTGCTTGTTTAATCCGCCACTTTATATACAATATACAAATTATGTATACATACATACATAATAACAGTTTTAAGTTGTGAATAAAATTTACCAGTAGTCTTATAAGGCGTGACCTCCATAGCTCTAGTTGCCCAATCAGCGAGCATCTTATCGAGTGATTGTTCTATCACATACTCTTTACTTGCCAATTCACCTATTTCAGCAATCATTTCCGCGTGTTGCGCCACGCCTTGTTTGAGGCACATTGCAAATGTTTGTTTCTCGTTCATTGTCACCGTTATCCCTGTTTTGATTATAAGGTATTTTTAATAGATACCTCAAACAAACTATTGTTGATTCTGATTTTATTCTTTACTAAATAGTTTAAAAACTAATTACATATTCAAGGTAGTAATTACAATCTTTGTTTAGCGGGTGTTATTTGTGTCATTATGTATTTGACATTCGAAAGAAAATGACTCTCCAAATCATCCCTTATACAACATTTATAGGTAAGCTTTTTTATGTTACTACTATTTATTTTAATAAAATTTAAATCCACTTTTTATTTTTTTTAATTAAACAAATAACTTACCAGCTTTCTCCATAAATTCGTTCCAGTGACGTTCCTTCATTCCCGGATTTCTGACAGCTTGAATAACGGGAATCAATGGTCTAAATTCATCCATATCATCCTAGAACATTGCTTATAGTTGTAAAAAAAAAAAAACAATGTAAATTAATCTGGAACTGAGATAACTCGTGACTTGAGGCTCTCTTCCTAGAGGTCCAATTTTTTTAAAGATTACTAGCAATGTCCGTTATTTTTATGGAATCACGTACGGCCGAATTTTGAAACGTCACTCAAAGTTAAATACTACTTAACATTGAGAAGCTCCTAAATTAGTATGCGAAATTTGAATTTAACGGCGACTCAAATAATTAAGCTGTATTTAATATTTAAGTGACGTTTCAGTATTCGGCCGTTATATTCTTATTTATCCAATTAAGCGTCCAGCTTGTATTAGGAGTGGGCACGACAATAGCCCAAGGGGTCAGGACCATACAAGTACAGTTGTACAATAATAACATGATTACCTGTACATCGTACGTCATTAAGTATATTTCATTTCATGATGTTCTTTAATTTTTTTTTATATAAAGTGGGGTAAACGAGCTCGAATCTCACCTGAGTTACAATCACCGCCTATGGATACCCGCAACACCCGAACAATTATACAAACAGTTGTACTATTTTTTGAATTAATATTTCCTTTGGATGGGTAAAGCAAAAATTGCTGCATGATATTTTAGGTTGAGTTCCAGTTTTAACCAGTGGACCAGTATGGGCCAGTGGACCAATATGGGCGATTACTTTAGTTTTCTATTATATCACATACTTAATGAAATGCTACTTACTCTTATTGTCAATGCAACGGATTGCACTTTGGGTAGATCAGCGAAAACGCGTATACATTTGACAATTGTCTTGTAATATTCATTGATTGCCGGTTCGATGGAATCCGCATCCACATAAATGAGTGGGTTGTCGAACCACACTTCGCGAGATTTCAGGAAATCTGTTTCATTTATGACGATTTATATTAATTGATTTTAACCAAAAATGCGTGTTCAAACCACTGGGCTTGAACAGCTTCACTTGGTGGTAGAGCTTTGTGCAAGCTCGTCTGGGTAGGTACCACCCACTCATCAGATATTCTACCGCAAAACAGCAGTACTTGTTATTGCTGTGTTCCGGTTTGAAGGGTGAGTGAGCCAGTGTAATTACAGGCACAAGGGACATAACATCTTAGTTCCCAAGGTTGGGGGCGCATTGGCGATGTAAGAGATGGTTAACAGCTCTTACAACGCCAATGTCTATGGGCGTTGGTGACCACTTACCATCAGGTGGCCCATATGCTCGTCCGCCTTCCTATGCAATAATAAAAAAAAAGCTTCAGTAAGCTACATGAGTTTATTTTTTTTATTATAATTAATTAATTACTAGGCCGTGTCAAAAAAATAATAATGACGTAATGTGCATCTGTATCCACTCATATTGGAGCAGCATGGTGGAATAAGCTCCAAACCTTCTCAAACGGAGAGGACACTTCAGCACAGTAATTTCTAAAAAATAATTTAATCTTATTTCCGAATAAAATAATATAGTAGATGTGATGTGATGTGATGTGATGTGTGGTGAATATTTAAATAATAGTGGCTACAACGCGTGAATCTTAACCGATGATCGTGGGTTCAAACCCGGACAGTCACCACTGGATTAACAAGTGCATAATTTGTGTTTATAATTCATCTCGTGCTTGACGGTGAAGGAAAACATCGTGAGGAAACCTGCATATTGTGTCAGATTTCACTCAAAATTCTGCCACATGTGAATTCCACCAATCCGCATTGGAGCAGCGTGGTGGAATAAGTTCCAAACCTTCTCCTCAAAAAAGGAGAAGAGGCCTTAGCTCAGCAGTGGGACAGTCAGTGGGACAGGTTGTTACTTAAAACCTAATTTAATTCGTCTGTCTCTTTATATTTACCAAAAACTTTAATATAATAAATTACAAATCAATTTGGTGAAAAATGAGCACCTATTTAAAACAAAAGGACTATGACGTCATCGTTATTAAAAAAAAATAGTAGTATAGATTTAAAATAAATAAGCAGTGTGTTATTTACCAGACGCTGTCACCCACAAGTTTCTATATGGTTCGAATTCTTTCACTAAACGATTAAGGTCTGCGAAAGGAACAACTGGCTGTCCGAACAATTTCTGCCTCTGATTAAGCACGCGTCCCCATTCCTGCGATTCTTTCATGCCTTTCCAAGCTTTCTTTATGTCATTCGCTATTTCATGCACCTGTTAATTCATACAGGGTGCTTAAGTTTTAACATTTATAATTTATAGAATATATTTACCTATCTCAAACGATAATAAAATAAATGAGTCAATAACTTTTGTTTATGTATTGTAATCTATTGAAAGTGTCTCAAAACTTGTATCTTACCAAAATCATTGAAGCAAACGTTTAAAAAAACAAAGACAAAACAATCACTAATCTAAACTTGTATTGTACATTATTTTAAATAATTATTATTAGTAGTTTCTCAAGTTTTAAGCCTTATTGTAGACTAGCTGTGCCCCGCGGTTTGACCCGCGCATAATTAATAAAAATATAACGAATAAAAATCAGCCTCGAGCTTTCCTCGATAAAAGGACTATACAACACAAAAATCATTTTTAAATTCGAACCAGTAGTACCTAAGATTAGCTGGATCAAACAAACGAAATCTTTAGATTTATATATTAGTACAGATATGGATAATATAATAGTCATTATAAAGTTTAAAAGCCTCGTTATTTGTATCCTTATGAATTTTTAAAAGTTTCTGAATTTTTACCTTTCCAAAGTCATTTTGCAACGTAAGGGCCATACACTGAGCTGTAAACATGTCGATTTTGTCAGAAAGTGTCTGTTCATCTTGTTGATGAAGTTTCCAGAATTTCTCTTGTTCTTCTTCTAAGAATTCTGTCGTTGCGACCACCTACGAATTATCTTTTATAATATTTTGTCGACTTACATTGTCTGTATTTTATTTTCAAGTATTATTTTAATGATAAAAATTACAAATATACATATTTCTCATGTGTTATCACTGGAACGAATTTACGCCACCTGATGGTAAGTGGTCACCAACGCCCACAGACAATGGCATTGTTAGACAAGTTAACCATTGCTTATGCGCCAATGCGCCACCAACCTTGGGAACTACGATGTTATGTCCCTTGTATACACAACAGTACAAAATACTGCTGCTGATAGAATATCTGATGACTGGGTGATACCTACCCAGACCAGCTTGCACAAAGTTTTACCACTGAGTAGTAATTCATCTCTTGATTAGTGTTGACAGAAAAAATCGTGAGGAAACCTGCATGTGTCGGATGAAAACCTGTCACATGTATAAGTGTATCCACAAGTTCCATTAAAGCAGCAATAAGCTCTAAACAAACTTTCAAGAGAAGAGGAGGCTGTTTCTTCAAATCTACTTACCTGTTTGTTAATATTTAATGGCCATCCGATAGCTTCCCATAATGCTTTAAAATCTTCAGCTTCAAGTGGTGTAAAAAACACATCAAGGACTTCATAATCCTGAAATAATAAATTATATTTAAATACATTTAATTATAAATTTTGTATGAATAGTAAATTGACAAGTTTCAAGTAGCAAATCCATTCGGTAATTTACTAGTTTTTAGCTTTATATTTATAATTGGTACAGGAACCATTCCGATGCATCATTTACACTGGCAATCCTCCACCAATCTTGTACACAAGCTCATTCATCCTACATACCGTAAAACAACAATTTTATTTATCGGTAGAATAAATAATCTGTGGAAGCAGCTATCTCAAGGATATATTACTCTGTTATTGAGTATAATGTCTGACAAAAAAACGTAGATTAAATGATTGCTGGATTCCGTGCAAAGTGTTCATATGTAATTTTGTATTTTTTGTAAAATAAAAGAGCATCTACTGAGTTTCTCGCCTTCTCGGTATAATTCTCGGTAGAAATGCCGATAGTAGCGCTTGATGATTCGTAAGTACTTGGTAAAAGTCTTGAATACAAAAAAAAATGATCAAGTATAGTTTTATTTTTACCGTATGAACTTTTTTCATTATATCTTCCTGAGTTTTTAAGCCAAATGGTATAGATTCCATCCATTCTCTTATCTCAAACACGTGTTCTATCGTATTTGGTTTTTCACCCAATTTCCTCATTATACTTTTGTATGCTTGGATCACATCTTCGACAACGATACGTACTTCTTCCGACCACATTGTTAGTAACGCTTTTATTATATCAGATCGTTTTGTTACTAGCATTTGCTGAAAAATATCAACATTATTTAAAAATATATTTTTAAGATGAACATGATTAAAAGTTATTTGATTCGTGCTGTCTGAAGTTTGAAATATATTCGATATTATATAAATAAGTAAGTTCGATTGTCTCGTTGGTCTAGTGGCTAGATATAAGGCCGCAGACCCGGTGGTCTTAGCTTCAATAAACAGGTCGGGCCAATAAATAGTTATTGGGTTTTTCTGTCAGAAACATTCAAAGTAGCAGCCTGGAGTCTGGGAGTTGGAAGTATGTATATTCCCGTGTCCCATCGGATTATGAGAGCTAGGTAAACGTGAGTGCAGACGTGCAGACGCAGACGTGTACACGTACAGACGTGCGCACGCACTTGTGCACTATATGACTATAATATCTCCTGCAATGTTGGTTAATCTCTCTTTCGATTGGGCGCCGTGACCGAAATCGGTCAAGAGGACAATATTATTATTAAAGTTAATCAATCAACCTTCAATGTATCAACGTTAAGTGCGAATGGTCCAATGTTTATATACTGCGGGAGACGCCAGATCAAATCTTGCTTCGCATCGTAATGGATCTGTATTTCTTCTTTTGTTTCAGATGCAACATGCTTCTCTAGTCGAAAATTTCTAGAAAATATATTGAGCAAACATTAGTGATGAAATCTTCACTAACAACTGAAAGAACATTACTTTCGTAATGCGTAAGTGAAAAATCTAATAGACCAATATACATAAAAATATGGTGGTGGAATAAGCTCCAAACCTTCTCCTCAAAAGAGGAGAAGAGTTTTTAGCCCAGCAGTGGGACATTCACAGGCTGTTACTGATATGATTACACTTCGCAGTTTCACCAGCTTTAAATGTTGTCTATTCCAGACGTGTCGTAACGTTTCATGTACTTATTTTAAATAATTTGTATGACCGAAAACATATTTAAGAACAGTATGTAACAAAGCAAATCATTAATCTTCGATAACGATACGGTCTCGATTAAACTCCAACCCAACATTGACTATTCTATATTTATTCGAATCAGAAACGAACCGATATTCAGTTAACGTATAGCGTTAGGTTCGTCAAACCCAAAATTAAGTTTGAACTTTTTTGGCAATAGTCGATAATTAAATCAAAGTATAGGAAAACGGATAAACGGCGAAGATCTTTGTCGATCTGTTTCGATTCGATCGCGATAAAGTAACAATGTGTTTTATTAAAATATCTTTGGATATCGGATCGAAGATAAGAGATTACATTTTATATAACACTTTTAGTATATTGTATGTAAACACTGTAGCGATTTCGAGGGTCAAAATGTTATATATATATATTTTTGCAATATAATCTATACTAATATATAAAGCTGAAGAGTTTGTTTGTTTGATTCGGTTTATCTCAGGAAATACTGATTCGAATTTAAAAAATATTTTTGTGTTGTATATTCCTTTTATCGAGGAAGGTTCAAGGCTGATTTATATTCATTATATTTTATTTATTATACGTGGGTGTATATAGTATATAATATAAATGTTGACTGACAAAAAAATTGTATAACATTACTCGACATATTCTTCTATATTCAACATATATATTTCTTTATAGCAATCATATTGGTGCATATATGCAATTAATGGTATGATCGCCTTCCTGTACGCCTTAAGCAGCCGTTCTCTGTATTCGACAACATTTGGTTCCATGAGACCTGTAATTAACATCATCAATCGTATTAATAAAAGTGTGCATAAGGAATTATTCATTTATTTATATTTTATCATCATTGTTTTTAAATTACTAATATATGTATATGTCGCATCCGGTCATTCGTACAGACACTCAAGGGAACGGAAAAGCGCGCCTATGGTTGTGAACATGACTTGGTTTGGTTCGGCAGAACTTCAGGGCGCTTTCGACAGAGTCGTGAAGGCATCGCTCGGGTCCGGGCAGATCACTTTCTGCAAGGCATCGGCTGAGTGAGGTCACGGAACTGTCTTACCGTTCCTTAAGTGTTTTGTGTGTTATTAGTTGTCATTATTATTACTTGGTGTGTAAGCCTAATTGTGAAGTGTATTAAAGTGTGATGTGATTATATTGACTGAGTGTTATTCATTTCACGACTACCCACTGTACGCCCACACGATGTAAAATAATAATGATAGAAGATATGATGTCCCCTTTCCTACATATATAAATAATGCCTTACGACAATATTAATCTGAATTCTGATAGTGATTTCCTATTTGATGGTAGGGCTTTGTGCAAGCTCGTCTGGGTACGTAGTACGTACCCACTCATCAGATATTCCACCGTAAAACAGTAATATGGTTGAATTGTGTATGGTAGTCAGAGTAATTACAGGCATAAGGGAACTATGGTATAATTTCGTACTTACCATCTTAGGTAGATGGTAAGTAAGAAAGAGAGTCTTTATGAATCAGATACCACATTAGACTTTATAACTAATGTAAAAGAAATCTACACATATACATTTGAAATACTTACCAATAGAAGTGAGGAACAACTCCTTATCAAAAACAAGACCAGTCATAATCTTAGGATGAACTTGTGGTATGAAGTGGCAGCGATATAACATCTCACGGAAAAGACGCTGAATAACGACCTGTGAGAAAAAAATAAGCATAGTATTCATAAAATATCATTGTCATTGATAATGACGACAATTAAATCACAAATTGTAATGCTGGAATCCAACCACCTCAATTGGCAAATTGATTTTAATCAGTTCACGGCAAAACTTTATTAATATGTTCAGATACATTACTTTGCTTGGCTTGATGTCGTTAATAAAATTTGACTATTGTAATTTATAAACATATAAATTTACAATTTATAATTCGCCGAGATAGCCTAGTGGAGAGGAGAATCTTAACCGATGATCGTGAGTTCGAACCCGGGCAAGCACCACTGAATTTCCTTGTGCTTAATTTGTGTCTATAATTCATCTTGTGCTGAACGGTGAAGGAAAATATCGTGAGTATGCTTGCATGTGCCTAATTTCTCTTAAGTTCTGCCACATGTGTATTCCACCAACCCGCATTGGAGCGGCGTGTTGGAATGAAAGTTCCAAACTTTCTCCTCAAAATAGGAGAGGCGGGCTTAGCCCAGCTGTGGGCACTTTATGCAAAGGTTGTTACTTTACTTTAATTTATAAAGCTACTTTGAAAATGTTGACCATTTTTTCGTTAATTAGTATATGACATGAAATTTGTACTAACAATGTTTTTGTAAAAAAATATGAGATACCATGTTAAAAAAAATATCGCACATTCCTTTTATAACAGATAATTCTATACTAAATACCTCTCGGCTAATTTGTACAACATCGCTTACAAAATATTACAACAATCGAATACAAATAGAAGCAAGCACCGATAAAAATACATCAAGCCGATGGGCTGGATGTATGTTAAAGATGTTTAACTTCTACAATATACAGACTGTAGGAAAACACGTGTCCGACCTGTGAAGTGGTAATTAGGTATCGTGAGTCGGTTCTATTTATGTAATATTTTTTTAAATTCTAAGCAAAAATTTTACCCCGAATAAAATTTAATTTAACTAAATAACGACAAATACATTGTAACACAGGCGCGGACGTCAGCGCTCGATAGCTCTTACCTATCGAGTAGCTCGGACACGAGGTCATGACCTCAGTTGTCCATGAAATTTACTTCATTTACAATTAAAAATCAATTCAAAAGTCAATTTAATAATGACAAATATTTTATGGGTATTTTTTTTGCATAATATTTTAAAAATGTTTACATAAATAGAACCAACTCACGATACTTAATAACCACTTCACGGGTCGGACACTTATTTTGTTACATCCTGTATCTAAATATGATATTTACTTCAAACTGATCCGGTGGTGTCGTATAATAGGGACCCTCAGCTGACATCATGAGGTGAAAGTAGAAGAGTGTCGGAGCCGCCGAACGGAACGGAGTATTGATGAGGTCGCTCGAATCCCATTCATAGTCCTCCTCACACCAGTACGTACAAAGGCATGGCGTTTCGCAGAGATTGACGAACATCGCCATGGACTGTTCGATGCAAAATCTTAATGCATACTAAAAAATAAAGTCATCAGCTTTAATTATATAAAACGATTATTATAATAATAATTTATTGCGAAAAGGTAGCCTTACAAATAAAAATACAGTTTTATATTACTAAATAAAAGAAACTAAAAAAAAAAATGAATAATAAAATTAGAAAACCAAAATAAACAAATAAAAACACAGACATAATATAAAAACTAGGTAGGTACATGTAATGTGAAAGGCTAATTATAGTAGGCATATTATCATTCTACATCTCAATTCAAGTTCGGATAAATATTTCAGAATTACATTACATAATATATATCTTCATTATAAATTACAAACATCAACATCACCTAATTGTAAATCTTCTATAATATATTGATGGTTTGGTACGAAGGTCCTTTACGAGACAATAGCGTGAATTGGCAGTGACCCAAGGTCACGTCATATAACGAAATAGCGTTCGCACTGTGATTACCAAATGCTACATAATGCAATACTTTCGAATTTAGGAAGTCGACATAGATGAGATTGAGGTGCTTTTTGGTGTAACAAAAATAAAGTGATATAATAAATTAAAAAAGTAAATCACCTGCATTCTGAATCTGACGAGCTGCATAAACCTGCACAGCTTACTGATACCGTAGAATTCCCAACTCTTTTCATAGATATTGAACCATCTAAATTTAATAAAAAGATTATTTAGTGAATTTAGACCTATGTGAAGTTAGCAACTAAGTATATAATAATTAATTTTTAGCACTACCATACGTTTGTACTAGGTTTGTACCGGATTGTACCGCTCTTAAAATCGTTTGTACCTCAAGGGGGTAAAAGATATGGGGGTTGTGAAAATATGGGCAGAAACTCAATTATTCATATTATTATTTTTTTGATTTCCATTCGATTGTACTAGGTTTGTACCGGATTGTACCGCATTTCAAATCGTTTGTACCTCAAGGAGGTAAAAGATATGGGGGTTTAGAAAATAGGGGTAAAACAATTATTCACATTATTATGTTTTCGATTTCTATTGAATTGTGCTAGGTATGTACGAACAGTACATACCATGTAGTCAACTGTTTAAGCAATAAACGTAGTGGTACTAGCAGTACTCATGAAGTGCTCAGCAATAGAGCCGTAGTATAATATTAGTATATATTTTTGTCAATTGGTACCCCTGATGTTGAATACATCGCCAATGCGCCATCGACCATGGAAACGAAGATGTTATGTCCCTTGTGCCTGTAGTTACACTGGCTCACTCACCCTTCGAACAGGAACTGTTTAGTGGTAGAATATCTGATGATTGAATTATATGTACCTGGTCAATCTCACAGAGCCCTATCGTCAAGTAAATAATTTATATGATAGTGTAAATATTTTGAGATCAAATTTACCCTTTTCCGACATCCCTGTATGACATACGGATCGCATGCGCTGTTGAATTTAACCATGTTATGTTGAGGTATTTCAGCATCTGCAATTAGAAAGAACACAAGTTAAATCTGAAACAACGTTACAAATCGCAGAAGGGGTGGAACTTATTCCACCATGTTGGTCCAATACAGATGAACGTATACAGGTGTCGTTTTTTCATTCAACACTGTAAGGATTCAAATGGTCCAATCATCGATACAACCTAAATGTTACGATAGTTTTTCGAATCGCGTCTCTTATTGACGTATATATTTAATATTTAATATATTTATTTTTATTTATATTATATATTATATTTATAGCTGGAGCTAATGACTATGATTTAAAGTTGCAACCCATCTCACTAATATCATGCATTTGTAAGTTATTTCACTTAATGATTGCAAAACGCTTGAAATGGTATTTTGAGAAAAGTCGCATCTTTTCACCGTATACAGTAGGCTTTAGAAAAAGTCATTCTTGTTTAGATTCGTTATCAAGATTGATAACTTATATTCAAATAGGATTTGTCAAAACATTCCAACATTAGCGTGCTTTCTAGATATGGAAAACGCATATAATGTTGTTATATTTGATAGTTTTAATACCCTCTAAGATGTTCGGTAAGTTTACTGCAACTATCAAAAACTTTATAGAAGAATTTAAGCCCCAGTGTGAAACTCAAAAACATTATTTGCTTCGATATAAAATATGTTTACTAATTAATTTAAAGAAGCAATGTTCCTGGTGAATCCGAGATGGCCCAGTGGCTACAACGCGAGAATCTTAACCGATGATCGTGGGTTCAAACCCGGGCAGACACCACTGAATTTTCAAGTGCTTAATTTGTGTTTATAATTCATCTCGTGCTTGACGGTGAAGGAAAACATCGTGAGGAAACTTGCATGTCAAATTTTACTCAAAATTCTGTCACATGTGAGTTCCATCAATCCGCATTGGAGCAGCGTGGTGGAATAAGCTCCAAAACCTTCTCCTCAAAATAAGGAGAAGAGGCCTTAGCTCAGCAGTGGGACATTTACAGGCTGTTACTTTACTTTTATGTTCCTGTTAAGCTATCATCAATAACTTTCTCTGACAAATCCTTAAAGTAATGAAAATAGAACATAACGTAATATAAATAACTTTGTAAGGAATTAAACTCATAGACAACAACAACAAATTTATTGTTGTAAATAAATATAAACTAACCATCGATGTACAATGTTGTTGCGCTGCATCGAATTCCGTGAGACTCACATTTCTACCGTAGTTTGCCGTGAAGAATAACATCGACTCGACCTTAAATTCAATAATTTACACATTCAAATATTTGCAGCATCAGTAATATATTTTACTACATAGATTTATACTAATAAATCTTCATCGCAACTACCAGATAAAAACGAATGAAATTATAAAAGTTTAATTCAAATTAAATTTAATTAAGAAATATATAAATTTTAAGTACATTTTTTATATAAAATATGATATAATAATAAATAATATTTTTGACATAAAATATTATTTTTATTTAAGATGAAAAATTAATAATTTCAAAAAAATCTTAAGATCATATCATGCGAGCGCTAACTTGGAAATGTTTTTCCTTTCGCTATATATATTATAATATAATAATAATTACAGGCATAATTAAATAACGTTTGAGACTAAAGAAATGACAAATAAATTTAGGAATCGCAATAAAAGCTATTATTAGACATTTAAGTTAAATTTTTGGTTCAAAATGTTTGTGTCGAGTAACGTAAATGTCATGCGGAACTGTGTCCCAACATATTCAAATTCAAAATTCAAATTCAAAATACTTTATTCAATATTGAAGAGTTACACTTACTACTACCGGTTCGGAAAAGAAACATCCAGCCCGAGAAGAACCGTCGAAAGAAACTCAGTACAAACAATATCTAACCTTAAGACATTCTTCAACAACTAAATGAATGCAGGACACCGATTCGGTGAGAACGTAGAGTGAGTTCCACTGATTGAACTTCACTCTGCCGTCAAAGTCTATCATATCACACGGATAGCGACCTGAAATGAAAATATACTCTTTTATATACATACATATGTATGTATGTTAAATGTACATTTATAATATTTCTTATATTATTATTCTTGGTGGTTGAAGTTTGTGTGGGTCCGTCTGGGTAGGTACCACCCACTCAACATATATTCTACCGCTAAGCAGCAATACTTAGTATTGTTATGTGTCAGTTTGAATTATTGTTTTTGTGTAGTGGATTGACTGTTTGTAATGACAGCCAAATAACATCTTAATTCCCAAGGTTTGTGGTGGATTGGCGTTGTAAGTAATGTTTTATAGAAGGTCAATGTCTATGGACGGTGGTGACCAGATACCATCAAGTGACTCATTTGTCCGTCCGCATTACAGCAATTACAGATTTGAGCACACTTAAGCTGCCGCTAAACAGACTCCGATTAGTTATTCAAGATAATCTTCTTATTAAAGCCTATATCTCCGCATTAGAATATACTATATCTCTTAAGAATACATTGATTGAAAATTGCTGAATCTCATGTACAAAAATACTGAGTAGGGTTCTTCACAATAGAATCCCAAAACATTCCAAAACGTTGATAATGTTTGCCCAATCAAAAATAGTTGACAAACACAATTTGTATATCCTAATCCTGACTTATATTATAAATGCGAATGTGAGTTTGTGCGTTTGTTACGCTTTCAAGACAAAACCACAAAACTGATTTTAAAAATTCTTTCACCAATCGAAAGCTTCATTATCAGCGAGTAACATAGACTACATTTTATCTCCGTATTCCAACGGGAACGGAAACTAGGCGGGTGAAACTGCGGGAAAAACGCTAGTAGAAAACATTTAATTTTGACTCGATTTGATAAACCAAGAAATATGCTACAGCTGAATTTGTATGTACATAAAGCATAAAAGACTCGCTTGATTAAAAAATAAATATCAATTTCAAAGCCTGTTGTACCATAATCCGGTACAGGAGCCTCGTAGTCCTTGCTCGGCGGGCTTATGAAGTTGTATAGCGTCGGATATTTCTTCATCGTATTTATTATTTTCATTTTTCCTTCAATTTTCCTGTATATAAGTTCAGCCTGCAACAATAGAATGATTTCTTTTATTATACGAAACCTACCTTACATAACCGTTTCTTATAATCTACTAATAATATTATGAATTTGAAGTTTTTTTTTTTATTGTAACGTAAGGCGGTCGAGCATATACCTGATGGTAAGTGGTCACCAACGCCCATAGACAATGGCATTGTAAGAAATGTTAACCATCCCTTACATCGCCAATGCGCCACCAACCTTGGGAACTAAGATGTTATGTCCTTATGCCTGTAATTACACTGGCTCACTCACTCTTCAAACCGGAACACAGCAATACAAAGTACTGCTGTTTTGCGGCAGAATATCTGATGAGTGGGTGGTACCTACCCAGACGAGCTTGCACAAAGCTCTACCACCAAATAGTTGCGAAAACATGTAGAAAAATTATGAATAAATAGTTATTAAGCCACTATTATTGGTAAGCTGTACAATCCGCTCATCGCTTATTCTACCATCAAACAGAATTACTAAGTATTGTTCTGATTTGAAGAGTGATTGAGCCAGTATTACCTGTACTCGCACAACGGACTTAACATCTTAACAACCATGGTCGGCACATTGGCATTGTATGTTTATGTAATGTCCATGGACGGTGGTTATTAGAGGTCATAAAATAATAACAAAAAAAATATTGGTTGTCTGTAAAGTCGGTTTAGGGACGATAGTTTAACGTGACAACGTCATAACAAAACATTGATGAAATGACGCATAGGTCAATCGAGTGAAAGAGAGATAGATGCGGCGCAAGCGTACAATCAGCGTAACGGGACAAAGAGCGTAACGGGACAATGAGCGTAACGGGATAATTTTTCGTGCGTGCCGCCAGCGTTCATCGATTTATTAGACGTTGTCACGTCAAAAGATTTCTCTAGTTAAAACTGAACAATTTAATTTGTTACAAATTAACAAACATTATCGAGTATAGGCACATATCAGTTGAGGCACGCCGTACAAACAATTTGTGAAAAAAAAAAGAACGACGAAAGCAGTACTTGGTATAGTTTGAAGGCTGAGTGAGCCAGTGAAATTGCAGGCACGGAAGGGAAGTTGGTGGCGCATTGGCGATTTAAGCGATGGCTAACATTTCTTATAATTCTAAAGTCCATGGGAAATAATCACAGAGGATGTGGTCACACATACCAATCACGTGGCCCATATACTTACTCGTCCGACTTCCTATCCTATAAAAACAATTAAGTGACGACAAAGGTAAATATAGTTTAAAAGCCTGCATGGGCCAAATGAGATTCTGCCAAATAGGTTAATATTATTTAATCAACAGTTGAGCAGCTTGGCGAAATAAGCTCCAAACCGTTTAATTAACACGAGTTATCAGCGTCGGGATATTTATTGGCTGCTATTTTTGGGACTTTGTCTATTTTTCTCTCGTCACTGAACGTTACTTCACTCGTTTTTTTTTAATTTGTATTCGATATTTACTTCAAACGCTGTTGTTATTTTAGCTTATATATTATACTCAATCGTTTCCAGTTTTTTCTTTCCAGTTGTTGTTTATGTCATTGATAGGCTTGAACCTGATTGGACAAATCTCTGCCTCACATTATTTATTTGATTGCTAATTAAGTAATATTATTATTAAGTTCACTCCATGTTACAATGCAAACGAGAAAACTTTGTAGGCTTGTGTAAAACATATTATATATGTTTGTTCATACATTAAATGTTTTTGTATTATATTATGCTGTATAAATGTCAATAATAAGTATGTATTTACAACAAAAAAATAAATGTAGTATATGTAGTATATCAGTTGTCTGGTTTCAATAGTACAAGCTCTGCTTAGTTTGGGATCAGATGGCCGCGTGTGAATAATGTCCCAGGTTATTATTAATTTTTATTTAGATAAATAAAATACCAAGTACGCCTGTTTTGCGGTAGTATATCTGATGAGTGGGTAGTACTTACCCAGACGAGCTTGCATAAAGTGCTATTTCTATCTGTCTTTACGTTTAAATTACCAAAAACAATTATTGACATACCTCTTGTTTCAAAGCCTGAAAGTGATCTTCATCGACTTCCTTCGCTTGACGATGAATGAGTACCAACTTTATGATAGTCGGCATATAGTTTAAGGGTATCCTTGGCAGACCATCCAGGATCAAACAGTCCAAGTATAAATAAAACCTAAAATAATTGATTTCATATTTAAAACAGAGACCATGTTCAAATTATTATGCACGTTGGAAATTGGAAGTGTGTACACTCCCGCGCCTCGGAAAGCACGTTAAGCCGTTGGTCCAGCGCTTGAACTCTTTCCGGTCTTGCCGGATTTCCGTCCCATCAGATTGTGAGAGTTAAGGAAAAGAGAGTGCACCTGTGTTTGCGCACACACTTGTGCACTATACTATCTCCTGCGCAGTTAGCTGAGATTGGCCGCCGTGGCCGAAATCGGTCTGGAGGACCTTATTATGCAAGTATTTCATTTTCTATAAATCAGTTCCATATGTAGATCAATTGTGGTTTATAAAAGCCCATTAAAAATAAAATATATAATAATATTCATTCACATATTAATCAAAGTAAATTTTCCCAAAATTTTCAATTATTATTTCATATTCTTGGTGGTAGAGATTTGTGCAAGCTCGTCTGGGTAGGTACCAACCACTCGTCAGATATTCTACCCCAAAACAGCTGTACTTAGTATAGGTTTGTTCTGGTTTAAAGGGTGAATGAACCAGTGTAATTACAGGCACAAGGGACATAACATCTTAGTTCCCAAGGTTGGTGGCGCATTGGCGATGTAAGCGATGGTTAACATTTCTTACAATGCCATTGTCTATAGGCGTTGGTGATCACTTACCATCAGGTGGCCCATAAGCTCGTCCGCCTTCTTATACAATAAAAAAAAATTCAAATTTCGACTACTTATTATTATTTTCATGGCATGTTATAATTATAATGATTTAAAAAAAAAAAATTACATCACCTAAAATTATTCTCGACTTCCTTCCGCAAATTGACTGCGAACTTCACTCTCTCAGCGAACGTGTCTGGATCGTCGGCTTTGAACATCAATCTTATACGAGGAATGCTGAAATAGAAAATCATTTGATGGAATCCATACATATTATAATGCGAAAGCGAGTTTGTTTTTGCCCGCTGTCATTCTTCGACCGAACGCTTCGGTATTCGACACACGGATATGAAGATTCCATTTTCGTTTCAACGAATTCTCGGATATACGAATGAATCAAGACATTTTCGAAGTGTAGTAAGTTATTTATAGTTTTGATATAAAAACTGTGCGATTAAATAAATTTGTTATAAGTATTATAACTTATAAGTAACTGGAAAGAAGTGTATCTTCGGCGTTGGTCTAGTGGCTAGATACAAGGCCGTAGATTGTAGGGCCTATGTTCAAATACCAGACGATAAACAAATATTGGGTTTTTCTGTTATTGTTATTGTGTTAATTATAACTTCCCGACCATGTTTATTGCCATATCGGATATCGGATTTGAGTGAGGGTATAAAGAGTGCCGAGACGGCCCAGTGGTAAGAACGCCTGAATCTTAATCCGATGATCGTGGGTTCGCTTTTCAATAACTTTAGTATTTATTTTTTATTTCACATGTTTCATAGTACAAATATCAGTAAATTGATCAGCAAGAAGATAACAAAAATACGATCACATATTATTGATGCGCCTTTTTAGATAAAATAGCAACCACCAGTTTGAATTAAAATTGCTATTCAATGACAGCAGGCTCTATAGCGATACATACAGAATGATTCAGAATGCAAACATGAGTGAAAAAATAATGAAAGTATAATATATTTATTTGTGAAATTAAATCGAATTTAAGCATAAGCCTTTATATTATGTTAATCTGTTGATTTCTTTTCGGCAAACTTTTAAACGAGGACGACGAAAGGAAAAACGTTTAAACGAATGAGAAAAAAGTCATTTATAAAAAATGGGATGATTCATACATTAGGCTGAAGATATACAAACTGATATCATTTACATAGTTGAATGTTTGTAACGTACTAAACACTTTCTTTCTATTAACTTTGACGTATTTAATTATTTTCGGTAAAATAATATAATATTGTAAATGTGAGATAGTTTGCTTGTTTATTTATTTGCTTGTTACGCTTTGAAGTAGTAATCTTTCGACCGAACATTATGAAATATATAAATAAAGGAAAGGACATAGAGTCACTAATCCCTCCTCCATTACATGCAGGCGCAGTCGTGCGTGGAAACTAGTATAATATAAATAATCTTACTTGAAATATCGTTTCGATCCGTCCAATGCCATCACTTCCCATGTATCCGTATATTTGTCATAACTGAAAGCAGCTACGTTCGTCCACTAGAACAAGTAATAAAAATATTATATTATACACATATTATATATTAGTTATATATAAATATTGTAAAATATGAGCTGAAAAAAACAATCCCGCTGAGTTTCTTTCGCCGGTTCTTCTCAGGTCTGAGGCTTATTTCCGAACCGGTGGTAGACTTATGACAATCAATAAGAAAGTGTAACACTTCAAAATTGAATAAAGATATTTGATTTGATTTGATTACATTAATTATACCATTTTTGTAGGCTCATCTCAAGTTCTTAATCTAAGTTCTCGGGATCCCAGCTAGTAAGTCTAGTCTAGTGACTTTTATTGCGGTTGATTCCGCGGCCCGTACCGTAATGTACTCGATTTGTAGCTCAGGGGAGCTCTTTGTCGAGGACGAAGGTGATCTCATCCATCACGTTAGTATGAGTCTATTCTAGCTGCCTCTCGAGTGTCCTTTAAAATACGTCACGCGTCCTCGGACCCAGGGCTACACCCCGGCCGATGCCTTCGTCGTCTCCGCTGAGCAAGTATACTGACACCACCAACGATACAAAGCGAAGAAATCACATCACTACTGTTTCAGTTTGACATTAAAATCTTATTTTTCGAATAAAACTTATATGACTCATAGTATACTCGTATATAGTTACGTAAGTATCATGGAGATATATGGTCTAGATATATATCGTGGGCGCGTCACGGTCGCTTGAGTATATACTAAGAACAGTCTGGATTTGCTCGAATTGACTTAATTTGAAGTCTCTCGCTTGTATATGTATTTGCATAACAATTAAATCCATCATCCATACATCTATTCTATAGTATAATCGACAAAATCATGTATCAACAAAAAATATTGTGTGTGTGCTTAATTTTTTTTTTATTGAGAGGCATTGGCATTGTAAGAGATGTTAACCATCGCTTACATCGCCAACGCGCCACCAACCTTGAGAACTAAGATGTTATGTCCCTTGCGCCTGTAATTACACTTGTTCATTCACCCTTTAAACCTGAACAACCCGATACCAAGTACAGCTGTTTTTGGGAAGAATATCGGACGAGTGGTTGGTACCTACTCAAACAAGCTTGCCCAAATCCACCACCAGTGAAGCTACCAGAAGTAAAATATATGTACTTACTTCATATAAGTTATTAAGAATCTGTATGATATCTGTCGCTGGTTTGTTCGATTTTCCATCCTGTTTGGGTATAAACGCCAGTCCTGGACATGGGTATTGTTCCCCTTCTATGTTGCCCAGACTAAGCCATTCTTCTGGTATTCTGAAAAGTGAAATGATTCAGTTTTAGGATAAAGTGGAAGTATTAAATGCGAAGAAATATCTTCATTAGAGAAACTATTTAGAATGTTTTTACTCGTTTCTAGGGTCACGTAGCGGTGTAAGAGTCGCAGGTTAAATCCTTGGGTTATTGAGGGACAAAAAACGAATGACCTGAGAAGAACCGGCGAAAGAAACGCAGCGGGATTTTTTTTTAGCTTATTTTTTAAAATTATAGATTTACACAATAACAATACAATAATAATATTCTTCTTCATTTGAAACAGCCTGGAGGCGATCAATTTTACAATTGAATATTTTTGAACGCTTTCTGGGCTCCTGTTGCAAAAGCGTATACATTGTCCTGTAATTTCATTTGAACCGGAATTGCTGATGTTTTTATTTTTGATTGCATTATCCTCTAACGATATTTGTTTCAGCGAGAAGAACCGATCAAAAATACATTAATATCAAATAAAATTCAGAGTCTAGTATATATCTAGAGTTAAATTGTCAGTATTTATTTAAAAAGTAACAATAAAAAAAATGGTTGTCTGTAAAGTCGGTTTACGGACGATAGTTTAACGTGACAACGTCATAACAAAACATTGATGAAATGACGCATAGGCCAATCGAGTGAAAGAGAGATAGATGCGGCGCAAGCGTTCAATCAGCGTAACGGGACAATGAGTCATCCTCTTTCGTGCATGCAGCCAGTGTTCATCGATTTATTAGACGTTGTCACGTCAAAATACATGATGATTTCGTTATACAAAAGCTTAAAACCTTACACATCACATGCAACGTTCTCGTATAAAGAATTTTACCGATAGATAAATTGCCTGAGAGCGTGTTCACATTAGGTCGGACCGACAGTTTTGTCAAATATATATTGACTTAAATAGCGCCCCGTTCACATTTAGGCGACCCGATAAATCTGTCGGCGGAGAGATGACTAGATGTTTGGCTACGATTTCGGAATGGTCGAGAGTGAGATGGCACGATATTATATTGGCATATTGATTTTTATTCCTCTGTTCACACTTGTCGGGTCAGCACGCTAGCAATAAATCAGTCGTACATCATATCAGAGACGATAGAGGATGTTTAGACATAAAAATAAATAAGGAAATATTTATTTCTCTCATAGTATAGTAATATGCTGTGCAATGTCAAACGAACAAAACCAAAATGGAACATACACGTGGCGTAAACTTTGCTGCGTGTATAAACATATCTTAACTACGATTAAGAAGATTTATAAATAATTCATATTACTAGCATATTTATATTTGTTATGATTTATAAAACAATATGTCGTTATATTGTTCTGTTTAGTGGTAAATGTATTATTAATATTTTTTTAAGTTTAAAAAAGGCGTAACTATTGATATAATAAATCGCTACCCAGTTTGATATTTGGATTTTTATTACAATCAGTATTGTGCACGCGCCATCTCAGTCTACCATAATATGAGTATTAAAACCTTAATTTTTATTTCCTTTTTCTTTTGTCTTCTATTTAAATACCATTTGATAATAAGAACGTCGTCGACGTTAATTTTAAATTCATAAATACTTTAAGACGAGCAGATCGACGGTAATAGCTGATCCGAACAGGTTGTTGTGTGAATGACAAGACCCGATAATAGGTCAACGACAAAAATATCTGTCCGACACAATGTGAACGTTCTGAGTTAGAGCAATTAGCGCGAGATCGCCGAGCGGTGCAATGTTCATGACAAGCGGTTGCTAGTAAAAGCCTTGCTGTTTCGAAATTTATGAATGAGATATACATTTTCATATTATTTTGCCTTTCTTTTTATATACAAAATAAAATGCTACCAGCCTATATGTTGCCCTAATACCCTATAAATGTCCCACTCCTTGGCTTAGGTCTATCCTATTTTTGAGGAGAAGATTTTTGAGTTTATTCCAACACGCTGCTCCAATGCGAATTGGTGGGATACAAATGTGGCAGAATCTCAATGAAATTAGACACATAATTTCCTAACGATGTTTTCCTTAATCGCCAAGAACAAGAATTATAAATACAAATTAAAAGCACATGTAAACTCACGATTATCGGTTAAGACTTACGCATTCTAACCACTGGGTTATCTCGGCTTATTAAAAACTTATGCTAAATAATAAAAAATATTACTATATTTTTATCTCACCTACAATCAAATTCGATATTATCGAATAATTCCAAATCCATTTTTGGAAATGGACTGTAAAGGCCGTAGTATTCTTCGTCCGAGACATTATATTCAGATGGGGGCATTAACAAGTAGGGTTGTATGTCACGTTCTCGAAGCATTTTCTTTCAAAATCAAATATAATAATAATTAGTTTTATATTTCAGATTTTTTGCTATATTAAAAAGTTGTTACTTATGTAACCAATACATGTTTTTATAGAAGAGTTAGGCGGACGAGCAATGGAACATCATATGGAACACCTGATGGTATGTGGTAACAACCGCTAGTAGAAAGCGTTGGAAAAAATGATAATCATCGCATACATCCAATGCGCCACTAATTTTGGAAACTAAGATGTTATGTCCCTTGTGCCGGTAATTAAACTGGCTCACAAACGCTGTAAACCGGAACACAACAATACAACCAAGTACTGCTGTTTGCTGCTGCTGTTGCGGTAGAATATCTGATTAGTGGGTGGTACTTACCCAGGCGAGCTTGCACAAAGCTCTACTACCAGAAAAGTCATGGAATTAGGCTATGCAATCTAAATGACTAGAAATTATAAATTTTGTTTAATTTAAAGAGTAATTCTAACATTAAAACATTAATCCGTAATTTCAATTTGTGCCATCGAAAAAAATCAACGTTTCCAACAAACCTTTATATTGGCCGCTAAGAATTTCCTTCGAAGCCTTTCGATCTTGACTAATCTCGGCAATTCTTTCGGCAGTACGACGCTCAAGAATTGAAGTTTTGGCACGAATGTCTCGAACGGGAATTGCTGAAATAAAAATAAATAGTTCACTCGGTAGCTTTCCAGTGGGAAGAAGATACTTTGCTTTCAGCATAATTATTATTATGAAGAATATTGTATGATTATAATTCTTCCTATAATTTATTTTTCTTCTGGGGTAAGTGGTCACCAACGCCCATAGACAATGACATTGAGAGAAATGTTAATCATCGCTTACATCGCCAATGCGCCACCAACCTTGGGAAATAAGACGTTATGTCCCTTGTGCCTGTAATTACACTGGCTCACTTACCCTTCGAATCAGAACACAATAATACCAAGTAATGTTGTTTGGCGGTGAATATCTGATGATTGGGTGGTACCTACACAGACGACTTGCACAAAGCTCTACTACCAAGTGAACATATTTTTATGTAGTATATTTATTTATTGATTCACTACTTTATTAATTATAATCTAATAATTAAAAATAATCTAACGACAAATTGTTGAGCAAAAGCGGTCTTATCGTTTATAGCGACCTCTCATAGACAACGTCTTTTGTAATTTAATTATATATGTATGATATGTATATATAAAAATGAATGTTTGTCTGTATGTCCTTTATAGAATCGTAAACTATGCATTTGATCATGTCATGATCTTCAGCACAGTGTTGTGCATGAGCCCACAAAGGTTTCTTAGTTGGTACGGCCAATCTTTGACAGATGGCGCCACTATCATTCCAATGAATTTCATCGAATTAAATTCAATATTTGTGTAATGTTTTTCCATCAAATTTATTTTAGTGAGTAGCGTAGCAACGCGCCAAGAGTACAGCTAGTTATATATAACAAATAACTACACTTATGTAACTTTTACGTAGTCTTTTTATGAGTCACACGTGACATGAGGTAGCCTAAATATTAAGTCTAGCCTAAATCTTAAGATTATTAGCTGTCTATTGCAAATGTCATCCCAGATCCATTCATTCTCACAATCTTTTGCGTTTATAAAATTAGTAGGATATTAATATATGAGGACAAGTCAACACTAACTATGCTATCATCTTCGTTATATGTTGTCCAGCGTCCTGGAGGCAGCAGGATCTTAGGTTTTTGCGGCTTCGGAAGTGACATCACCATTGGCGACAATTTATCCGTCTTTGCCTGGACAAGTAATTTGTGATCATTAATTTATTTTTATTTATTTATTTATTTATGGTCCACAAAACAGATTATAACTAAAGACACATTTAATATATAAGTAAACATTATAAGCAAGCTAAGTTATAAACCAACAACTATGTGAACACAGATTGTAGACGAAATATTTCACTTATAAAAATCAAATAACATCAGCACTTAAGAATACATTGTACACTTTACAAAAAACGTTTACAATAAATGAAAAGAAAAAATTATACAGAAAAATATGAACAAGTTATGTGATAATACGACCGATAGGATTATGATATGATATGTTGTTATTGTATGCGTCCAGGGTAAATATTCTAGGGTGTCGGAATTTAAAGTTAGTGTTTATGTTGATGGATCTTAAAAGCAAGGGTGAATCAATAACACCGTGTATTATTTTATGCAAATATACTAAGTTATTGCAGTCACGACGCATTTCTAGTGTTTGCAATTTAAAATGACTAAGCCTGTCATTGTAGCATTCGAGTTTACGTCCGTACTGATAGCGAAAACTGAGCAATCGTAAAAACCTTTTCTGTACGGCTTCTACCTTTTCACAGTGAGTGTGAATTATTATTGTTAATTAGCATGCTTCCATACACTTAAACCTTTTTAAATAAGCATTTTTAATTTAAAATAATTGATTGTCGAAAGAGGATAGGAATAGCTTTGTAAATTGTAATATATATAATATTGGAGCAAGTTGGGATTATTTTGAAGAAGTAATTTGTGATTTTTTTAATTATTGGTTTTCTTTCACAGAAGTAAAGTAAAATTCTGTAAGTTGCCCACTGGGGTAATTGCTCCTCTCCTCTAAGAGGAGTTTATTTTTTGTAGCTCTAGTACAATCATGTAGATGTCCCAAAGCTGGGCTAAGGGCTGAGGCTTCCTGTCTTTTTGTTTTGAGAGGGATTTGGATAAGTGGATACAAAAAGGGCAAATTTTTTACCCAATACATGCTGGTTTCATTAAGATATTTTCCATCACCAACGAGATGAATTATAAACTCAAATAATGCACATTAAACCTCAGCAGTACATGTCACGTTTAAAACCACAATCTTCGGTTAAGACTTAAAATTAGTCTTAAATCCTTAGATTACCTGGAGAAGTAATTTCATACGTTTCTTAGCGAAGACTTGTTTTGAGGCATCTTCTTTCGTCATATTGGATACTAGTTCCGAATAGTACCCCCTCTTGGGGATGGAGTCCCTTTCAGTATTGTCGTAGACTACATCGTGTCGTTTGATCTTTTTCTTTCGACTGTGCATTTTCTGATAATATTAAAGATAATTTCTTAAAACTATATATCTATGTTAATAAAAACTACAGTTTATAATGTTTTGACGGAAAATATTTTTGTTATTATCTTTAATGTCAATTTGTTATATAATTTTTTTTATTTACCCTAGTGAAGGTAATTATGATACTGACTGGTCGAAAAGTCTTATATGGAAACTTTTTTTATTTAATTGTAGAAATAAAATAAATCTAGTCGAATTTATTAATGCTATTTCATGTGATCAATAAAATAAATATTAATATGAACATAATTTATAGTTGTGTGTTACATCTCAAAGAAGAAGCAATCTCTTCGGTATGTTTTCATCCTCTTTGTGCGATTCCTGGACATTATTAGTGACTATATATAAAGCGACTCAATGTCAATTTAGAAATAGAATGAAAAAAAATTAACTAAATTAATGTAATCCCAACATAATTTAAGGAAAATTATTTGAAACATAATTCACCCATTGTGTTTAATATGTCCCGCTATAGCCAAAGGATCCTTTCTTTTCATCCTCACGTTTTTTTGACGTGACAACGTCTAATAATCTATGTAATGTATGTGTGTAGCAAAATAAATGGTTTAAATGGTTTAATAAATCCATGAACGCTGCATGCACGAAAAATTGTCCTGTTACGCTCATTGTCCCGTTACGCTGATTGTACGCTTCTATCTCTATTTCACTCGATTGCAGTAATTTCATCAATGTTTTGTTATGACGTTGTCACGTTAAACTATCGTCCGTAAACCGACTTTACAGACAACCATTTTTTTTTTCACCATCGAGCTCGAGACGAACGATCACATGTTTATTTTATTTTATGAAATAGGATGCCAACCTTATATGAAGCAAAACATTTTTAAGATTTCTCAACAAAAAATAATATTCATATAATCATATACATATATATGTATATTGGTATATATAACAAAATAGTGCAAGCTTAAGCTTAAATCGTCTCTTAAGTATACATGCGACACATGAAAAAAAATATTTTGTTCTCCGAGCGCAAATAGTACGTTAGTGGCCCATATTTGGTACAGTCGTTATCTGTTAATAATTGAACAGTTCATACAACGTTCCAATTATAATGACAATAATAGCTGATGCATGGTCGATAGCAATTGGAACCGTGTGGAGATTTGAATCTTACTGAGAACCACATCCGCGTGAATATTGTGGGAAGCCCAGCGTGGAGTGTACTGTTGGCATAAAAATATTATTGATGTTTTTATTAATATTTCCCATGGAGTTAGAGAAAACACGCTGGCTAGGATGGTAAATACCATGATCGAGTTAGGGCTTTTGATAAGACTGGCACTGAGCACAACAATCCTAATAATTAGCGAAGTAGGGGTGCTTAAAAGCTTTTACGATCGACAAAACAATTTTACAACGCATTTGCAATAATTTTTTAAACCATCTTTAAATTTGATATTAGTTTCTTAGTGATGATATGTCTCTGCTGTCTGTACGTTATGAATATAAATTTCCGTATGCTGTTGCCAGTAATAGCACGTGGTCTTGTTAACCTACGGAATATAAACGGAGTATTTGGTTTCGGATAGGAGTTAATTGATGTTTCCTTAGTCAATGGTAAATTGTCTCGTGCAATATTCTAAATATTAACAGACTGGCATATAAATGTTGTTTAGTGAATGTTTAGATAAACACAGATTTCTCTCTTTCTGTCATTATTGGTTTGACATTTGAAAGAACAAGACACAGCATAATCACCCCCTAAATAATAAGTAAAAGAACATTCATTGACATATTATTATAAATATCAACTTCGAAATTTACAAGCATATTATTAATTTTATTTATAGTTACGAGCGAAATAAAAATGATTTCGGTGAAAATAAGAAATTATTTATTACAAAAGTGCAAAAAAACTGTTGCGTTCTATCAGAGGTTAAATATATAACGAAAGCTTTGTTGGTCTGGTGGTCCTAGGTTCTATTCCCAGGTCGGGCCAATAAATAGTAATTCGGTTTAACTGTCAGAATTTTTTCAGTAGCAGCCCGGAGTCCGGAAATTGCAAGAGTGTACACTCCCGTGCCTCGGAAAGTACGTTAAGCCGTTCGTCCTGTGGCACCTGTGGTTACTCACACACTTGTGCCCTATAATATATTCTACGCAGTTGGCTAATCTGTCTTGAGTCAAATTCAAAATCGGTCAGGAGGACATTATTATTATTTTATTTTTAAAAGATAAAGGTCCTGATGTATAAGATAATCCTAAAGTCCGGGTAGGTAAGCCGATTGGCGTGGTTAGTATATCCTTGCATTTCGCGCCGCAGGTCGTGGGTTCGATTCCCACCCAGACATATTGTGTGCATGAACTAGCCTTTTTATCCTGAGTCAGAGTGTAATTATCTTTAAAAGTATGTAATTTCAAAACGAAAATAATATATGTAGTGTATCAGTTGTCTGATTTCCATAGTACGAGCTCTGTTTAGTTTGGGATTAGATAGCGTTATGTGAATAATGTCCCAGAATTTAAATATTGTTATTATATTACTTCAAACTCTCAGTCAGGTCGCTAAAAAATTGTTTCTGTCGAAAATTCTCAGTGCAGTCCGGAGTCTACAAGTTGAAAGTATGTACTCGTGCCTCCTGTCGTGTTGGAATCCCGTCCCACCGAGAGTGAGGAAATAGAGACACGACGGTAGAGCTTTGTGCAAGCCCGTCTAAGTAGGTACCACCTGCGCATCAAATAATCTACCGCAAAACAGTAGTACTTGTAAAGTAACAGCCTGTGAATGTCCCACTGCTGGGCTAAGGCCTCTTCTCCTCTTTTTGTGAGGAGAAGGTTTTTGGAGCTTATTCCACCACGCTGCTCCAATGCGGGTTGGTGGAATACACGGAATTTCAATGAAATTTGCACATGCAGATTTCCTCACGATGTTTTCCTTCACCGTCAAGTACGAGATGAATTATAATCACAAATTAAGCACATGAAATTCAGCGGTGCTTGCCCGGGTTTGAACCTACGATCATCGGTTAAGATTCACGCGTTCTTACCACTGGGCCATCTCGGCTGTACTTGATATTGTTGTAAAGCTCTACCACCAAGTAAGTAGTAGTAGTTTGCTGAGGTTCAGAGTATTTGCTATATTCGTTAAATTTGATATAATATCCATTATCGCTCAGGAAAGTGAATTGATCCCATCGTTGTGGAACTTGCTTTTTAAACACAGCTGTTACTTGTTTCGGGAACCTTCTCGAAATATGTATGAACAAAACTTATATAATAATAAATAAGTCTGGAACTACGATTCACGAAAGCATATAAATTTCGGCGTACACATATTCCTGTTATGGAAAGCGTTTACAAAACTTAGCGCAATATAAATATGTTTATATTAAACGTATATTTAAATACATAGCAATATTATTATTTAAATTAATTGAAGTTTAATTACGCAAACGAATTTTCCCGTTGAATCGCAATTCCTATCCTATGTGATCCTGATTTGTCACCCACAAATGAAAAATTTCTGGTGTCACCAGTGCCGGTAATACGACGTGGTTACGTATTACACTAGGTCATATTTTCCACCCAAGGCAGTATTTTTTTCAAGATTTTTAGACGGTACATTTGACTCACCTTATTTTATTTATTTATTTAAATACTTTATTGTACACCACAAATTGAACAGATTAGCCTTATAGTAAGTACACATAAAGAAAAGATGGTACAATCGGCGGTCTTATCGCTTTAAAGCGATTTCTTCCAGACAACCGAGGTGATATGGAGTAGTAGCCAACAGAGAGATGGTAGGTGGTGTAAAATAGACTACATACATAGATACAAATAATATAATACATACATAAACTACTACATACATATAGCTAGGTACATAAATACATTTATACATACATATATACATAAAGTCATACATAAATACATACAGATATACGGATATATACAAATAACAAATGGTATCTAGTCGCCATTCAGTGTGAGAGTGTGAGGTAATAATTAGTAACTTTAGTTTTAAATAATGTTAAAGAGGTTGCAGATTTGATATTAAGCGGGAGGGCATTCCACAATCGAGTAGCCTCAGCCGAAAAAATAGTTTTCTGCACAGGTGGATTTAAAAATAAATTTTCAGATGAACGTAAGTTCATGTTGTGCCTTAACTAGTAATTCTGACATTAGTTGATAATTTGTGCCATTACTATTTTCTCTTATGAATATAAATTATAGCGCGAAATAAATAAAAGCAACTTAAAAATTTTAAACTACCCTTCAAAGTTGAAGAACAGGTAATTCAACAATTTAAAAATTCTTAGCCGTTTCTCTTTGAAAGGGAAATAAATTGTTCCGTTTTATCATTGAGGAGAACGTTCATTCCAAAACTGAACGCTTTGTTAGCGACTACAGGAACGAGGGTGCAATGAAAAGTTTTAAATTCAGACCAATTATAAGCTGACCAAACAATAAATTCCAAAATTTCATTCTTCAACTTCTCCAACTATGTCTTGTTTTATGGACGTATTTATATTCATATCATAGCCTAAATAAAGATATTAAAACAAATTAATGACAAAATTATGAATTTAATGACATTTTAAGACTAAGATATTCATGAGATCGTAGAGTGAAGTGTGCGAGTCTTTAAGGAATCCAAAACGCGAAATAAATTATAAGACAAATTTAATATCAAAACATAACACTCATAAGATAAAGGTCCATTAATATGCAACTATGTATATTAAGATGAAAACGACTCAATTCGCTTAAATATTCAGCTATAAGCCAACGATGACGCGTGCAGTGAACTTGCAATGGCGTAGACAATGCCTTTTATACACTCGAAAGCAAGTCTTAGGTATATAAGTACTACGTGTCCCGCGGTCCAAAGTAAAAGCTGAAGCGTTGAATTTCGTTAACACATATAATTCATAAATATTTGTAAATATGGATCTATATATGCATATAATGAAGAGGAATAGATCACGAATAAGCAATATATTATTTGTCTGTTATAATCTTTCGGGCTGGTTCATTTTTCGGCCAGAGAATCCGGAATTGCCAGTCAAAATGCTGCTAGCATTACTTACAGTAACTATTTTTAATATTTATTTAAGGCTTTAAGTTAAATAAATTGTTTAAAAATAAATTGTAATTTGTGTTTTCGACACAAGATGAATTAAAAACATAAATAAGCACGTGAAAACTAATCATAATTAGGAGTGGACAGATCTATGAATAAGAATTGACTTGGTGGTAGGGCTTTGTGCTATCAGATGAGTGGTACCTACCCAGACGAGCTTAGGCGACGGTAGTTACCACTCATCTGATATTCTACCGCAAAACAGCAGTATTTGACATTGTGGTGTTCCAGTTTGAAGGGTGACTGAGCCAGAGACAGGCAACTAAAGCGCCGTTAAATAAAATGTGTCTTCTAAACTCTTATGTCAAATTGCATATGTCAGAAAGAGTAATGAACGTTTAATTAAACACACATAAAATGTATATAGGATAACATTATTTATTGTAGCTTTTACAAATCTCCTAACACATGGACCAACGTCGTCACGTTTTGATGCTTCTTGACTCCTCGTCACAAGTTACAAGCCACTCTTAAGATATTCCTAGACTGATTTGTATGCACAGCTTTCCTAAGTAGCATTTACACTACTTATATAACGCTTAACCATGTATGTATTTATTATCATCTAAATTCTTTACTTTAACGACTAGCTGTGCCCCGCGGTTTCATCCGCGTATAATTAATAAAAAAATATTGAATAAAAATCAGCGTAGAAACTTCCTCGATAAACGGACTATACAAAACAAAAATATTTTTTAAATTCGAAATTCGAATACAAACATTTTCTACCAACTTATTTAATGAATTTCAAGCAGTGAGTTATCTAGTTTCGCAAAGAAAATATATAAAAATACTATTTGTTTAAACATAAGTAAATAAATATAGACATAAATGTATGTATGTAGTATGTATGTATTAGAATTGTTTGTATGAATATGATATTACGAGTGTAGTTTTGCTTTAATTAAGAAGCTAGTTATAACAATTTCATGCAATGTTTTTTTTTAAATCCTTTAATTTGTATGATATAGTAAATAAAAGTTTATTACGAACAATTCTTTCCTTTAAAACTTTGGTATTCTACATTTACCAAAGTCCAAGGCGTGAAAACAGATTTTGAAGCAATCCGAACGAAATAGCAGCTGTTTTCAACTTAAAATGGCTTTCGGTATACTGTAAACCTGACATAGTTATAATACAATATAATCAAAAATATATATACATATATCTTATATCTTTAAATGAGCAATTCTTGTATATATATATATATATATATATATATAATTGGAATCTCGGAATCGGCTCCAACGATTTTCATGAAATTTAGTATATGGGGGGTTTCGGGGGCGATAAATCGATTTAGCTAGGTTTCATTTTTAGAAAATTGTCGTTTTCTTCGTATTTTGAATAATCAACTTTATCGATAATAATCAATAAATCTCCCTGACATCTATTGGCGAGTATTTTTTTAATTGAGAGCAACGACACAACAACACTAAAGCTACTCCAGTAGATGGCGTTGTATCATTTCGAAAAAACATAATTTACCAATAAAAAAATACCGAGCAAAGCTCGGTCATCCAGGTACTTATGTATAATGAGATATAGAATAGAGAGGCAAATGAGCCACCTGATGGCAAGTGGTCGCCAATATACCTTGGAAGCTAAAACTTAAATCAATTCAGAATGCCAGTTGTGAAATCTCAAAGTTCTCAATTTAAATTCTTATCAAATCCATTTAACAGTATAATGACAAACCTATTTATCTCTTTCTTTCATCGATAATTTGACATTCGATAAGCATTCGATAGAAGAAGACAGCTATGAAACTGATGATTTGCAATAGATGCATCGTGCAAGCTAATTTTCAACTTCCATATTTGATTTTTCTCTTCGATTCGATTATTCATTCGAAAATTGAAATTATTAATCGACTTTTTTTTATTTCATTTAAATAGTTTTTATGTCACACAAATTAAAGCTACGGTTGTCAATTAATCAAATTAAACGAAACATTAGCTGTCATTGTGAATTGTCAAAGTGGGTCAATTAGTCTAACCACAGTTGTCAGTCAGTTAAAACCACTA
This sequence comes from Nymphalis c-album, assembly GCA_963151315.1. NCBI lineage: Eukaryota > Metazoa > Arthropoda > Insecta > Lepidoptera > Nymphalidae > Nymphalis > Nymphalis c-album. The sequence goes on from OY720612.1 coordinate 2,418,296, forward strand.
TGACGAATCGTTTTCAAACCTTATTTCTCGTCTAGTATTAGGTCAGTTCTAATTAAACTCTCGATTTATTTACCCAACGTTAATTAGAACCGAATAATTAATAAACATATCATATAAATTTTATTTTGAGTTATCTATATTTTTAATTATGAACACTTGAGATCTTAAATTATTGGACTGAATCATCATTGAACTGCCAGTAATATGATTAGGTTCGTAAATATTAAAGCAAGTATATTTTTAAATCTCTTAATTAGCCATTAATTTAATTCGTTTTAAAAATATAAACATATTTATCGTATATGAGTAAATTTCAAAAGCTTAACTAAAATATTCCTTAATCTAGTTAGCTCTAATAACCACTGTTGAAGCGAACCAATTACCACTTTGTGCAAGCTCGTCTGGGTAGGTACCACCCACTCATTAGATATTCTACCGCAAATCAGCAGTACTTAGATTTCTACCTAGTCAGAAAATTATTTATTTTAATAGTCATTTCATATACGAATATAATTTAAATAAAATATACTTTAATTGGTCAAAATTGAGCAACAGCTTAATTTTTGCGAATCTCTTACACCGACAAGAATTTTACGACAGAAAATCTTTATATTTTATTTGCTCGACCTGGTCTTTGAACACATGGTCTCAGGTTCTGCGATCTCATAGCCACTAGACGAACGAGGCAGATAACTTTTTGAAATAACATACATACATACATTCGTCGAGTCGTCCGTATTTCCATGTACAAGGTCAGAAAGTTACTCGTACTTCTATGAAATGTAATTATGCACATCTGTGTCGGTGAATTTGTTAGCAACGTACTTGCATAATAAACGCCCCACATCGCTAACTTCATTATAATAATAATTATATTAAAACTACGTTAAAATACCAGTCCCATTTATACTTCAATTCATAAATTGTTATAAAATGAACGCAGGAAATTAGTTTACGAGGTAAATTTTATTAAACTCTATTTTAAAGTGCATTGTTTTTTTAATGTACCTATAAACGTATTATATTTTATTTAATAACTGGACTAAGCGTCCTATATAAAACTTTAATATTACACGACATTTCTCGGTGGTAGAGTTTTGTGCAAGCTCGTCTGGGTAGGTACCACCCGCTCATCAGATATTCTACCGCAAAACATCAATATTTTATATTGTTGTATTCCGGTTTAAAGGGTGAATGAGCCAGTGTAATTACAGGCACAAGGGACATAACAACATAGTTCCCAAGGTTGGTATCGCATTGGCGATGCAAGCGATGTTTAACATATTTTCTTACAATGCCATTGTCTATGGGAGTTGGTGACCAGTTACTATCAGGTGGCCCATATGCTCGTCCGCCTTCCTATGCAATAAAAAAAATATGTAATACTACGTTTTTAATTTAGATTAGGTATCCAACGGAATGTCTAAAACATGGAGCGAGAAAACTCTTAGTGTTAGATGAACATGGCGATTTGGTACGATATCGATCCCCAGTGCGTAATGGTCTCAGTAGCGATGAAGCAACAGCTGTGGGGAAAGTAATTACGCGGATTTCGGTTAATGACGTTTCATTAATTACGAAATTGAATTGAGATTTATTTTCGTTAAAATCGTTTTTGATAGCTTTAATATCTTCTCTTTATAAAGATTGTAGAAATTATATAACTATTGTTTTATTTAATTGTGCTAAGACGCTGAAAGAACAGTGGGGGGGGAGTCGCTGGTGCCGAAGGCGCCAAATGCGACCCGAACATAGAGCCATGGTGAACTTGTGGTTAAAAGGCTTGAACCTTAACCAATGATTCCATGTTGAAATCCGCTCAGGCACCACTGAATTTTAATTGTGCCTAATTTGTGGCGAATAAATACCTAAAGCAGTGGGATTAAGTGAGCTACAAAATTCCTCAATAAAGACAGGTAAACTTAGCCCAGCAGTGGGACATTTACAGGCTATTACTTTTTTTGTATTTCACTTCGTATAGTTTATGGTGGTAGGGCTTTTTGCAAGCTCGTCTGGGTAGGTACTACCCACTTGTCAGATATTCTACCGCAAAATAGCTGTACTTGCTATTGTTGTGTTCCGGTTTGAAGGGTGAGTGATCCAGTGTAATTACAGGCACAAGGGACATAACATCTTAGTTCCCAAGGTTGGTGGCGCATTGGCTTGATTGGTGATTTAAGCGTTGGTTATCATCTCTTACGATGCCATGTCTATGGGCGTTGGTGACCACTTAACATCAGGTGGCCCAATTGCCTAGCATTACAATAAAAAAAATACATATACACAAGGAAAATTTTAAGTTCTCATTATAGTTTTATTTGTGTCATTAATCATCTACTCACTAAAATCTGGTGAATGGTGTAACTTTTACAAAGATTACATTTTCATGTGATGTGTTGGTATATTTTTTCTAAGTTCTTTCACCGGTTCTTCTTAGGGTCGGGTGTTTCTTTTCCGAACCGGCAGTAGTTGCCAGTGTGATAATCGAAAAGTAAGTGTAATACTTCAATATTGATTAAAGTATTTTGAATTTGAATTTCAAATAGTGTGTATATGAGCATACTTAAGTAAGAAATATTTTTATTTTATGTAACCCACGATGTGTGTAATACATTATATTTATACTTTTTACTTGACCTCTATTAAAAATTTTAATCAATTCAGACTTAAATCATAATTATAATCAAAGATAAATCAGGCATTACTTTATGGTAGAGCTTTGTGCAAGCTCGTCTGGGTAGGTACCACCCACTCATCATATATTCTGCCGCAAAACAGCAGTACTTTGTATTGCTGTGTTCCGGTTTGAAGGGTGAGTGAGCCAGTGTAATTACAGGCATAAGGGACATAACATCTTAGTTTCCAATGTTGGTGGCGCATTGGTGATGTAAGCGATGGTTAACATTTCTTATAATGCCATTGGCGTTGGTGACCACTTACCATCAGGTGGCCCATATGCTCGTCCGCCTTCCTATACGATAAAAAAGGCATGCTTCATTTCCTTTCCGAGACAAGTCATTTTCTTCTTAACTTGGAGTTATTAAAAACGAAATATTTCGAATCAACGATCATGGAATCTGTAACCGTTGTGCTATTAGCTAGTTATAACCAGTAATAACTAGTTGATAGAACAAGAAGTTAGTCAAATAAAAATAAAAATTTACATTAAAAATTCTACAATTCATGGATCATCTTCTGAAATGTCTTAAATTTAAGTTTAATTCACGAAAATTACACACGTCACATAATACATCTAGGTACATTAGAGAAATATCTAGAAATAACATGCAACTGAAATGCGAGCCTCAATAATTCACGAAAACTAATCGCTTATTCAAATACCTGCGGGACCAATCCATTTAACGGAGTTCGGTCTGTTTAATATTCAGAAGAAGGTGTTTGAAATCTGCGATGAATTGGAAATAGCAACCATGATGTAGAATTAAATAGAAACCTATATATGTATAGTAAGTAAATAAGTAACAGTCGTGAAAATCCCACTACTGGGCTAAAACCCCTCTTTTGAGACGAAGATTTGGAGCTTAATCCATCACGCTGCTCCAATTCGGGTTTGTGGAATACACAAGTGACAGAATTTCAATGAAATTTGACTCATGCAGGTTTCCTCACGATGGCTTCCTTTACCGTCAAGCACGAGATTAATTTATATACACTACACAACAATAACAAGTACTGTTTTGTGGTAGAATATCTGATGTGTGTGATCTGTGGGTAGGTGGTACCTAACCAGATGAGTTTGCACAAAGCTCTACCACCAGGAAATGATGTACTGTTTTGAAGCGTGTATTATTGATTTTTTTATTATTATAATCAATGTCGCATATAAATAAAACTAGTATACTGTAAAGTAAAATCACAGGAAGTATTTAGATGAAATTTTGGATAGAGAAACTTAGTTTGTACTAAGCAAATTTACAGCATTATTTTGCATGTTTTGACGTGACAACGTCTAATAAATCGATCGAATCGATCTAATGGCTGCATGTACGAAATTGTCCCGTTACGCTGATTGTAGGCTTGCGCCGTACCTATCTCTCTTTCACTCGATTGGCCTATGAGTGCAAATAAAAATAATTTATCAATTAAATTGTAGATTTCATTTCACTACTTCTTTGTATCCATACAGAATAATGATAATTCAATAAAAATTATTCAATTTTATTCATAAAAGTATGCAGTCATTTCATCAATGTTTTGTTTTGACGTTGTCACGTTAAACTATCGTCCGTTAACCGACTTTACAGACAACCATTTTTTATTTATATAGTCAGAATTGTGATCTTGAGTACGTAATATATTTCAACGTTATCAAAGAGATGGATTAATGGGAGTTTACCGCTTAAATCACAATTTTACAGTCACAAAGGAAACATGAAATCCGTTCTTTGTTTCGTTGCATTTCCATTTGGCCGCTTTGAACTGAAGAAAGGCAAAATAAAAACTGTTCATTTTGCTACGTAGAGTTGTCGTATCTGGGAAATGTTTGTTTAAAAATAATTGCTTTTCAATATAAGGGAAGGAAATCATTTTCAATAGTCGATGTTGACTCGATTTTACATAACGGTTGTTTTGAAATTTGAATTTAGAATATTTCTTTTAAATAGGAATGAATCATATTTAGTTCGCGTTATAAAAATCATGGCGTATGAAAATTTGTAAGAAATTATAATTTTATATATGAGCTACAACCTATATATTAAATTTATATGTTATTGGTATATAATATGATTTGTTTTAAAAAAACATCCAAAATATTACTCCCCGCCTTATTGCCTCCACTGGTGACAGGAGGGCTGGTTCATTTTTCGCCCAGAGAATCAGAATTGCGATTCAAAGAGGAAATGCTGCTAGCATTCTTTCCACCATTCCACGCGGTCACGGCTTGTATAATAATTATTTTTAATTTTTATTTGTATTTAGTTAAGGTTTTAATGTAAATAATAGTTGAAAATGTCTTAATTTGAGTTCGATTAAGGAACTGAAGTGTGATACATAAAATTTAATGTTTCCTCTTCTATGCTTGTTTTGGACTTATAAATGCCTATGCAAGTGCTTTTGCTTGATCATTCACTATTTACTGGTCTATGATATTGCATTTGTTTTCTGTCTTTGTCCACTATAATATCCGCAATCTCTGTTTAAAATGCTTTCCTTAGCGGAAATTAGAAAAACTTCATTATTACGAAAGTTTAATCATCAAAACTAATATCAATTTTAATACAGATTATCCGTCTATATAGATTATATCATCACAGCAACGCCAGCCTCTTAGTTGTGCATAAATTGTCAAAATTAATAAACCATTTTCAGGAGAATTTTAGACACATTTTAATGTGATATTTTATGGTTATTTTGAAGAAACAAATTTAAGATTTTTAATATTATTAGGGTTCGCTGTGTGATCGAAATTTGACTATAATACATTTTTTGAACTTACTCTTAATAATAATATGAACGATCTATATGTTAGTCTGTTACAATCAAACGGCTAAACGATTTTGATGAAATTTGGTATGAAGTACGATCTCCAAGGAAGGACATAGGCTACTTTTTATTTACCTACCTGCCCTTTCACCCTCTAACAAGTTAGAATAAAATAAGAATCTTTTATCATTGTATGTCTCACATGACATGTATGAGACACAGATGTATGTGTCTTCACTAGTGGTAGGGCTTTGTGCAATCTTGCTTGGGTAGGTACCACCAGCTTATCAGATATGCTCGTCCGCATACCGCTTATACATATATATCAATCTTTTAGATCAAATAGTAAGAGTCATTCAAATATTGAAAAATTATCAGTAAATATTAAAAATTGGAAACCAGGCTCTCAACCCTCAATTATACAACACATATTGTACATCATAAAAAATATATTAACTTATACTATCACGGGCTATGTACAAGGCTCATAATTACATATGTAGGTAAAATAAATACATATAATAATAATAATGTCCTCCAGACCGATTTCGGTCGCGGAGGCCACCTCAAGAGAGTTTAGCCAACTGCGCAGGAGATGATATAGTGCACAAGTATGTGCGCAAACACAGGTGCACTCTATTCCCTAGCTCTCATAATCGATGGGACGGCAGTCCGACACGACCGGAAAGAGTTCAGGCGTAGGACCAAAGGCTTAACGTCCTTTCCGAGGCACGGGAGTGTACACACTTCCAACTTCCAGACTCCGGGCTGCTACTGAGAATTTTCTGACAGAAAACCCCTATAACTATTTATTGGCCCGACCTGGGAATTGAACCCAGGACCACCGAATCTGCGGCCTTATATCTAGCCACTAGACCAACGAGACAGTCAATACATATAATAATATAACTATAGATATATATATTAACTTTGTACAATAGAAGTTTCACATGATAAATATTAAAAAAAAGTACAAAAAGTTGATGTTTTTATTTATCGAACATTTTCATTTACAACTTTAGAATGTTACAAATTTGCTACAAGATAGAACTATGGTTAATACGAATTGTACAGCAGATTTAAGATAGTATCTGTCCACTTAAATTAATTTCGGACCATCGTTAACCAATATAACTTCGTAGAACTTGTTCCCGACTTGTTACTAACTTAAACAGACGGTCCTAAGACTAATTTCTCTACCAAGGCTAGTATTACAGATGAATAATTTTGCATGTCGTATGGATTTAAACATATACATACATATATATATATATATATATATATATAATTCATACACATTTCTATGTGATATTATTTTTACGTTTACCAAAATAAAATAATTATATGTTGCTTTATTTGGATAATAGAATGTGACATTTGGAATTTAAATCACGAAAATATTACGCATATTATCATATTATATGATTTAGTAATTATGCTTTTAAAATGTAAGTTAGTAAGATATTTATATTAATTAACTTTTGTTATTTTTAAAACAAAATTATTTTATAATAAACTTTTATCATGATTCATGACCAATATTCAATATATGTTATTAAATATATGTACTTGCCTATCGTGAGTGAATTGTGAAAAAGGTATCTAACCTTTTAAGAAATCATGATATATGTAAAACTACATTTCATGCACATAAATAGTTATGATAATTAATAAATAGGGCATATCATTTTCGTACTAGATTATTAAGACGACAAAAAAGCTTGGTTTTAGTTAACATCAGATGGCCAGTTTGCTAATTCGCTTATCTATTATTCTAAATAAAATAATTGCTATACTTATTGAACAACTATTTTAATTAATAATACGCAAACTATTGCTGCCTCACAGTCTGATATTGTAGAAAGTGCTCGCAGAATTTCTGCAATGAAACGCTATGCCAATTCTTTAGGCGAAAAATGAGCAAAACGCAATCCACGTTGGCTAAATTCGGAACACTCGTAGTTTCGAAGCAAACAAACAGCGTGAAAAAACGATTTTGGTAACGGAGAAACGTTTTTACAGCCTTCACTTTGCGGATTTAGAAAGTATTTATAGTGATTTTTATTGACGTATTATTTTGATGCCGAGGTGGCCCAGTGGCTAGAACGCGTGAATCTTAACTGATGAACGTGGGTTCAAACCCGAGCAGGCACCAATGAATAAGTCACATGGAATAAGCTCTAAACCTTCTTCTCAAAAAAGGAGAAGAGGCCTTAGCTCAGCAGTAGGACATTAATAGGCTGCTACTACTCCTACTACTTCTATTATTTTGATGTAAATAAATCTATCAATCGATCAATCTTCAGCTGGATAATTTATGGGTGCGACCTGAGGTGGGTCGAACCAGTACCTCGTGATCTGCAACCTCATATCTAGCGACTCCATCAATAATTAATACTATAAAAGTTACTTATTAAAATGTCGTGACTGTAGTTTTTATTATAATAAGTCTGATTTCTCGTCCCCTTTGTAAAGTTATGTGAGTGTATTCAGACCGTACGGGAGTTGAAAGGATGGACTTTTAGTGTTTCAGACGTACATTAAGAACACGTCTAAAGCCAGAAAAACTACAAATTTCAGCCGCACGCCACATGCAACCTTTCGCAATCTCATTTCTATCCTTTTCCGTCTACAACGACAATACTCTATTTTTTCCGTAGTTCTGTGTCAACAGCGCTGCAGCGTCTGATTTAAGAAGCAAATGTTTCTTTGAACTATGGATGACATGCGACAGGAGATGGTTTTCAGGAAGAAAATGTAGTAAGCGCCAAAAGCTTTTTAATTTAAAAAAGTCGAAAAGATCTTACAAAACCTCCTTATATGAGTTGTAAATGAATTATCCAATTTTTGTCTCAATAGCATTACGAGAATAAAATAAAAGAAACATGATATTTCGTGATGTTTTACCATCGAGAAAATTTTATCCTAAAATAATCTGAAAGGTTCTAAAATAATATAATTTTGTTTTTGATCAACGCTTAAAACAATATTTAATTTATAAACTTGAACCAGATATTCTCGTACAAAAGAAAATAAAAAGCAGTTTTGCTTCATACCATCTTAATTTTCACGACTGTCGAAATGACAATTCAAAACTACCTTTCTGGGTCTCCCTTTGATATGGTTTGTGGTAATTTGAAGCATAGAAATTGGATTCCTGTGATACAAACCACGAACTATTTCCATAGCTTATTTCATAAATAAATTTGCTTAAATTACGACTTTATTCTGAAGTAGAATCAAGGTGAAATATATGCATGTTTTTCAACATATCCAATGTTGTCTAAGTTGATATTTTGAAAGCAGACAAAACTAAATTTCACGTTTGTGTTTCCCAAGTATGTGTTCTACTAAACTGTATAACGGAAACTAGAATGCCTTCAAACTTAACTTGGGCAGGTTATTGTGTGAACAATGAACAGGTTATGTGTGAATAATTTTGATGTTAGTAATAAATTGCCATAATGTATTATCTAACGTAAATTATACTGATGTATATTTGCTTAAAGGAATAACACGTTTATTATGTAAGTATTAGAACTAAAAATCGCTTAATAAAAGTTGAACATATAAATTTTCTATTGCAGTGCTAAGAATTTTTCACTAGAGGAGTAGGTTCGGTGCTCCGCCTGGTGTAAATGTAGCTAGTTTTATTACACGAACGAGATCATTTCATTAACCTACAAGTTTTTGAAACAAGATTTTAGTTCGAAGTTTGATGTTTGTGGAACATATTTAAACATGAAACGCGAACTTTGTTCGGAAGCATTGTTTGCGTTTTAAACTTGTTTTGCATAAACACAAATAGAAGTGAAGCAGGATTAAAATATTTGTTGAAATTTAATATTTATTTTGTATTAGAGTTTATCTGTTTACACAATATATTTAACGTTCGAACAAATCGCATAATCTGACATATTGATATGAATAAGCCTGAGATTTATTTATTGAATATATATTTTTACTGAAACGCACATGGCCGACATGGCCCGGTGGTAAAAACACGTGAATCTGAACCGGTGATCGTGGGTTCAAACCTGGGCAAGCACCACTGAATTTCATGTGCTTAATTTGTGATTATAATTAATCTCGTACTTGACAGTGAGGAAAAGATTATGAGGAAACCTGCATGTGTCAAATTTCACTCAAATTCTCTCACATGTCTAATCTGCCAACCCGCATTGGAGCAGCGTGGTGGAATAAGCTCTAAACCTTCTCCTCAAATAAACAAAAACTTTAACAAAACAAAAACCGATTTCATGGGAAAAACAAATTAATATGTATTAAAAAGTAAAAAAAATAATTGCGTATTCTTCTATAATTTGATAATTAACTTACTATTTTCTACTCATCAATATGTAGGTACGATTGTGTTGTGTGGTTGATAATGTAGTTACAATTATTGTTATTTTTGGAGTCGATGTCCACATGGGAAGCTTTCAGATAAAAAAACAATCATCAAAATCGATTCACCCAGTCGAAAGTTATGAGGTAATAAACACAAAAAAAACATACAGACGAATTGATAACCTCCTCCTTTTTTTGAAGTCGGCCTTAGCTCAGCAGTGGGACATTCACGGGCTGTTACTTTCACTTTATCTTATACTTGGTAGTAGAGCTTTGTGCAAGCTCGTCTGGGTAGGTACCACCCACTCATCAGATATTCTACCGCAAAACAGCAGTATTTGGTACTGTTGTGTTCCGGTTTGAAGGGTGAGTGAGCCAGTGTAATTACAGGCACAAGGGACATAACACCTTAATTCCCAAGGTTGGTGGCGCATTGGCAATGTAAGCGATGGTTAACATCTCTTACAATGCCAATGTCTATGGGCATTGGTGACCACTTACGATCAGGTGCATGCTTGTCCGCCTTCCTATGCAATAAAAAAAAATACAAATATATAACTAGTTAACAGTACTTAATTTCACGCTCACGCTTCCAGCGATACTCAATTTATTTAAAGTCAATAAATCTTCACTAATTGCTTGATTAAGATGTTATTTTTCGAGAACCCTCGAGTCATTATTGTAATCGGTTACACCATAACAATGTTCGCATTTGCAATTCATTGATGCAAAACAAATAATCCCTTAAGGCGTAAATTTTAGCATGTGATCTCGCTTCATACATTTTCTTAAGAGGCTTTTTATTACTGTTTATTTATGATTTTGTTATTACCACTTATCTTTTTTTATTTGGGTAAATCCAGTTTAAGGATAAAATTAAATATCGTATGTAATCTGCATTTCATTTGTAAGGATTGTGTTTGATGGAAAACAAAAGCAAATAAAAATTTGGAAAAAAAATCACGAAATTGTCTCTTTTTATATTGAGACAAAAATTGAATAATTAATTATATTTACAAATAATCTAGGGCTGGTTTTCCAAAAAAAATTTTAATTTTTTTGGAAAACCCGTAATAAGATTTATGTCACCCATACATATCTGAATATAATTACATGTTTCTTTAATCGGACATTCATTCATTTTATCATATTTTAATTAAAAGAACTACCTACTACTAAATTCTTCAGATATTTTTTTAGATATGTGCAACACGAACCAAACCTATACTAATATTACAAAGCATAACTCTGTCTGTATACTAGGTTTTCATAAAGTGGTTAAGACACTGAATTGATTTTGATAAAATTTTGCTTAAAGCATAAGGAAGGCTATTATTTTACCACATTTTTTTAAGCCTAACAACTATACGACTACCGCGAGCGAATCTACAGCCGAACACAAGTATTAAATATTTATGTTTAATGCTCAAAAGTAAGATAATATTCTCTTTTGTCGTCTCCGTAAGTTCCCTTTTGATCTTAGTCACGTTTAAAAACCTCATTATAAAAACTGTTACTTTGGTGTCATGTTTAAAAAATTCTTGAGTCCTCAAAGTGATAAGATGTTCTGTCATCAAATCAAGTCTCTTTATATTACACCTGAAGATTAAATGTTCACGTACATTGGCGATGAAAGGAATATTAACCATTACCTAGGCTTTCAATGCGCTACCAACCTTGGGAACCAACCAACTACCAACCAACCTTGGGAAAAAGATGATGATGAGATGATGTACTTGACTTTACGTACCCCCACTCATTAGATATTCTACAAGCAAAACAGTAGTACTTGGTATTGTTGTGTTCCGGTTTGAAGGGTGAGTGAGCCAGTGTAATTAACACAAGGGACATAACACTTTAGTTCCCAAGGTTGGTGGCACATTGGCGATGTAAGCGATGGTTAACATTTCACACAATACCAATGTCTATGGGCGTTGGCTTCTATTTTGGCGTAGGCACTTACCATCAGGTGGCCCATATGCTCGTCCGCCTTCTATAAAAAAAACTTAATAAAATTAAAGTTTTAGTGTGCAACACTTTAATTTATTTTTAAACTTATTATTATCATACAGCTAACCCGACTCATCACGCTAGCAACCAAATTAGAACCACATCTTAATGACGCAACTAATTCCTTTGATGATAAAGATATTAAGCAACATCCTTATAAACGGGGCATCAAAGACTTCTCAAAAATATGTTTATGAGAGCGGATATTAATAGCAATTTATCTATGGAAGCGTCTTATTCAAAACAATGGGTTTCTACTCTTGTACATATTTTTATATGAAATAACTGTTGGCGCCCTCTGGTCGTAAACATGCCTTATAAGCCGTGACGTCAATTGACATGACGCTCTTATCAGATTGTATTAGAGTAACTCGAGATGGCCCAGTGGTAAGAACGCGTGAATCTTTACCGATCTTGATCGTCGGTTCAAACCCGGGCCAGCACTACTGAATTTCATGTGCTTAATTTGTGATAATAATTTATATCGTGCTTGACGGTCAAGGAAAACATCTGTCACATGTGTAATATTACACCAACCCGCATTGGAACAGCGTGGTGGAATAAGCTCCAAACCTCCTCACAAAGAGAAGAGGCCTTAGCCCAACAGTGTGACATTCACAGGCTGTTACTATACTTTAAGCTCCATACTATCACAAGAGGAGGTATGGATGTGTAACGTCTGAGCTGAGATGGCTCAATTAGTAAAAGTGATTCTTAGTTGAAATCTGTGAAATCTGTACAAATAAGAACTACATTTAATAGTGGCAAGAACACTTGCACCGTTTCCTAGTAGCCATTCCGTTTCTCCGGGTATTCAAATATTTATATATTTTATTAGAAGTACCCTGCGGTTTCATCCGCGTATAATTAATAAAAAAATAATGAATAAAAATCAGCCTAGAACCCTCGTATAAAAGGACTATACAACACAAAAATAAATTTTTAATTCGAACCAGTAGTTTCTGAGATTTGCCGGATCAAATAAGCAAACTCTTCAGCTTTATATATTAGTATAGATTAGAAGTACCTACTATTATTAAAGATTGTATAAAGAACACTAGCTACTACTAATTGCATTTTTTTTATATATCAGTGATCGTTCAACTTTTTTTTTTTAAATAAAACACATTAGGTTATTGCCTCTTCTAGTGACAGGTTACTGGAGGGCTGGTTAATTTTTCGCGCCATCAGAATTGCGATTCAAAGAGGGAATGCTGCTAGCATTCTTGCCACTATTTCACGCGGTCATGATTTTTACAGCAGCTATTTTTTAATTTTATCTACATTTATTTCAGGACTTAATGAAAAATAACTCTTATCTATACAATATATAGAATAATTTACTTTGTCTAATAAAATTATTATTGAACATTTTTAATATTATCTGTAGAATTTCCTTTTTTAAAAAAGATAAAATTCACACGTTTCACTTTTTTGCTATCGATAACTAATTAAAAACGATGGCTCCAACTACGACCCCACGTTATTGGTCTCCGGGCAAAATATCTCGTTTCAAAAAAAATATATTAAGTGCAAACGGTAGAACGGCATCGGTGAAAAATTTATAGCGTTTCAACTACAACGCTCTATGTCGGTGACTCGGATTTTTCGGACGGGAAAATATTTGGAAACAGTCGCGTGTTGTTGAGCTTATTGACACTTTTATTGGCAGACGACCAGACACTGGGTTACTCTATAACACTATTTACTTTGCTGCCAACACAACAACACTGATACTTCAGGTGACATCTTTAAGCGACAAGTTAAATCATCTGCTTTTAACTATTTTCGTACGTTTCTTTTTAAACATGACTAAGAAAAAACTGTTTGTGAAAAACTGTCATAGAAAGTGTTTGATAAACTACTACTGTAAGAATAAAAAGCATTAATTACATAACATAATGAAAACGATTTAAAAAGTCTAAAAATATCACTAACTTACGTCTTTTTCAAAATTAGTTTCTTAGATTGGAACTTGGTCACCTAAAGGTGAGTGATCACGACCGCTCATTAAAATATGCTCTGTAAAAATATTTACTACTCCTTTTTGTTTGATGTTATGTCCCTTATGCCTGTTGACTCGTCACGGTAGCATGCGCAAGCGATCCCGTGGCGCTCCCCAAAAGACGGAAAGGGTACCGTGGTGGTTTTAGTCGGTAGGAGTCCGACATAACCCTCCATACTACATCACATATGGAGGGTACCCAAGATGGATTTCCCCACGAAAAAAAAAATGCCTGTTGACTCACTTACTTTTCAACGAACGAAGTGATACTGAGCTTTGCTGGTTGACAGTAGAATATTAATAATTAATACTCAGATGATTGCACAAAGTTAATTTAATTTAAAATAATAATAATATCCTGGGACATTATTCACACACGGCCATCTGATCCCAAACCAAGCAGAGCTTGTACTATGGACACCGGACAACTGATATAATAAATATACTACCTTTGTTTTGTAAATAAATACTTATACAGATAACTACACCCAGACTCGGGACAAAGACATGTTTTTGCACACAAATGTCTTTCCTAGGTGGGAATCGAACCCACGACCTGCGGCCTGAAAGGCATCTTACCAACCACGCCAACCGGCTCGTCGATAAAATCTGTCAACAAAGTTAAGATTATTCTCCACCATCAATGGTTTATTATTAGATTTTCCTGCAACATTTTCTTCCAGTCACAAGTTACGATGTGAAATGCAAATTAAACGCTCGAACAACTGAGTCTCCTAACGAGCGTGCTCTATCCAATCGGCCCTTTCGACTATATACATATTATATATCTGTTAGATACAGTTGCAATCACGATAACATTTGCACTGCGCTCTTTAACTATTGACAGAACAATCGTCGCAATCGTTACAGTGAGTGACCTGGAACACCTATCACACGATTGATTTTATCGATACAAGATAACAGTGAGTACATCACTATTCAATGGTAATTACAAAGATAATATGCTTATCTTCTTGTAGGTGGAATGCCACCCACTAATCGCATATTCTAGAATTACCCAAATTGTTAGATATTATATTTCCAGTAATAATACTCGGTGGTAGAGCTTTGTGCAAGCTCGTCTAGGTAGGTACCACCCACTGATCAGATATTGTACCGCAAAACAGCAGTACTTTGCACTGTTGTGTTCCATTGGTTAACATTTCTTACAATGCCAATGTCTGGGCGTTGGCGACCACTTACCATCGGGTGGCCCATATACTCGTCCGCCTACCATCCCATAACCATCGCTTATACCGCCAATACGCCACCAACCTTGGGAACTAAGATGTTATGTCCCTTGCGCCTGTAATTACACAGGCTCAGTCACCCTTCAAACCGGAACACAACAATACCAAGTACTGCTGTTTTGCGGTAGAATATCTTCCGCAAAGCAACCTACTTAAATAAATAATTATTTGATTTGATATCTAAAGTTAATAAAGCTAATGACCGTTATTAATAACAGCCGCCATTAGTTAATTCGAATTACTAACTTCTTTTAACGTGTTTATACATATATATTTGAATCTATTGTTTTTTTTTATGAGTGTTATATTATAATATATTAAAACATTCATAAATTTAAGATGATTTCGCTAGTTGTCCGGAAGGTAAGCGTAGCTCTCGAAATCCGGACACTCGGACATCAAACGAAAGTTTCCGGAAACGCTGAGAGGTTAACACAGTGTCATTTAAAACGAAATAGCACCGCTTTTGATTTACAGATTCTTCTCAGATTGGAGAACTGATAGCATTTTTTTAAAGTCAATAAGGTTTAGTTTTTAATCAAATATTGCGTATTTGATTATTATTTTAATTTTACTTACAATTCATATTGTACTCATTGTGTTGCTTGGCATTATACATCTAAAGTGGTACCACCACAAAAATTACCGTTCCAGGGCATCACAAAGAACTTTACCGTTTACGTATTTAAATATTCTATCACGCCAAAAGTTTCAATAAAATTGATTTTTCGAAATATACTATCTAAAAAAAATTATAAGTTTAGAGTGCTTAGTTGCATAGTTGGACGGGTAACTTACTTAAAGTTGCTCGAGTAACTTTAGTGATGTTTTCATCGATTACGCAAACTTTGCTCCTTAACCTCACTAAAGTTCTTTTAAAAAATAAAAATACTAGAAGTTTTAGCTTTCGTCTTCTTTGTTGCTATTATTTAGAAGATGCTGAGATTTTTATTTATAACAAAATAAACAATTTTTAAAGTAATAGTTTTTTTTAAATATTAAACTGCTTTACTAATATAACAATAAAGGAAAGATCAATATTAAAAAAAAAATAAAAAACAAGCAAATCTTAAAAAAACAAAACCAACGTAACTAACACCAACTTCTAAGATACAGAATTACAGGATTGAACCCATGACCACCGGGTCTGCAACCTTATATCTAGTCACAAAACCAACAAGGCAGTCACCAGTAATAACAAGCCTTATAAATAGAAAAAAAAAAACAATAACTACAAACATGACTTTGTAGTTATTAGTAAATTTAAAATTATTCGCACGGAATTTTGTTGAATCAGGCATGATAGTGGCAAGTTCAACATACTCTTATTAAAACATTAATTAACCGCTATTAACAAGATTAAACTGATTAACTTTGCTGTCGGTACATTTAAAATACCTTAATTAACCCCCTTCCAATGGCTTACTACGTGTAAAGTAAGAGCCAGTGAATGTCACACTGCTGGGCTAAGGCCTCCTCCTCTTTGTGAGGAGAAGGTTTTGGAGCTTATTCCACCACGCTGCTCCAATGCGCCTTGGTGGAATACACATGTGACAGAATTTCAATGAAATTTGACACATGCAGGTTTCATCACGATGTTTTCCTTTACCGTCAAGCACGAGATGAATTATAATCACAAATTAAGCACTACGTGTATGTTCTCAGAATTATTTTTATATAATTTCTAGCTGTGCCCCACGGTTTCACCCGCGTATAATTAATAAAAATAAGCCTAAAGCCTTCCTCGATAAAAGGACAACACAAAAAATAATAATAATTCAAGCCAGTTCCTGAGATTAGCCGGATCAAACAAACCAACTCTTCAGCTTTATAGATTTACTTAATCTTCATTTGTTTTTAAATGTAATTAAATTATGTACATGATAGTTACGAATTATGCCATTGAAGGATTTATTTGGACAAAATATTCAATTCTAAAACGATAAGAACTCACAGCAATGATTTTTGTTAGTTATACGCGGATGAAACTACGGGCACAGCTAGTTATGGCATAAAACTTAAAATATAATATCATGCTCAATGGACTTATGAAAACAATAGCACTTCAAGGTTTAAAAATAGAATATAAATTAAACAGCGAAGTCTAACAAGAACCTAATTCGGTTTCCTTGTGCAAGTGTTACTCCTAGTTGTTTGGCGAGCGGCCAAACGACACACACAACAGCCAAGATGAAAGGGTAGTAAGTTCAAAATACGGAACAAAACACTCCAGGTTAAATAGCTTTCTCGACTTGTTAGTTTTATTTGATACGATGTAAGTGCGGCATTATTTTATGTGTTTACATTTAGATCAATTAGTCAAAATTTTTTTCCACAAAATTTTTGTGGCCACATTCTCATAAATAACTTCAAAGAATTCTCTAGATGTTTATGAGTCAAATTAAAAGCATTAGATACTCTTTTCGATTGCAACATTTTTACATACATACATAAGTGTTACGGCTGAATACTGAAACGTCATTCAAAGTTAAACGCTACTTAACATTGAGAAGCTCCTAAATTAGTATGCGAAATGCGAAATTAACTCCGTCTCAAATAATTAAGTTGTATTTAATATTTAAGTGACGTTTCAGTATTTATATAAGAGTTGTGACGGTTAGGTAAACGTAGTGTAGTACGACCTGAAACAAGATTACGATTTAAAAAAGTTAGCAAGTATTGTAAGCTGCCCAAGATTGGGATGGTTGGCGTTCTATGGAGGCTTTTGTCTAGCAGTGTACGGCGACATATTGAAGACTTAAACAAGTAAGTATACATCAATCAAAATTCCAATTTTGTTACTATTAGTATTTTAAGATTAAATTTATCAATTAAGTCTCACCGGGATTTTTTTTTTCATCCTTTACTATAATAGGCGATTTACACAATAACATAATTTTAATATATATTTTTTAATTAACTCATAATTGAATTCTTATTTAATTGTAATGGTCTGGAGGCGATCGTTTCATTCCCAAGGTGTGCAATCATCTAAGAAGTCATTGGTTGTGTAGTATCCTTTTGCACACAAGCGTTCCGTGACAATTCGTTTAAATTTCACAATTGAATATTTTTGAACGCTTTCTGGGATCCAGTTGTAAAAGCGTATATATTGTCCAATAAAAACTTACTAACCCTGTGCTATTAGATATATTATAAACTAAAACCTTGTCTGAAAAAGTAGGCGTTCAATAACGAATTTTCATTCATATCAGATAAACAATTTTTAAGAAAATACGCGGACATACATACACATACATACATACGTTCGAATTGAGAAAATATTTTTTTCAGTAGTTAAAAAAATGACATTTATTGTATCACCATATTGTTTTTAAAACACACATTCAAGCGTTAGCTGAAAATGCGGATATCCTGTTTTGTATGGAACGTAAAAAGTCAGTGTTGCTATTAGGTTAAAAGCTTTAACAGTTTTGACGTTTGATTGACGTATGTCAGGCATTAGGTGTTGATGTAATTGTAACGTTTCAATGTGTGTGTGTGAGTTCCATTGAAATATGCTACAAAGATAAACATTAAACTGAAACAGACACAATAGTATTTATGTAAATGTATTTTTAATTTAGAAGTGTAACATGCTGATAATTAACCAGCTCTAAGATCAGTAAGTACTTGGTAAAACAATTTGTGTGTGTCTGCCTGCATATCGACCAATAATAATAAAATCAATGGTGGCCTTAGATCTATTGGAAATTTAAGAATCGAGAGATTAGTGCCGAAATCAATGGCGACATGATTTGATGATGATTTGACGATTATAATTATGGGAACCGTAAGCTCCCCGAGAAATTCAGTTTACTAATATATGTATATATATGAGTGTTTTGACTGCCTCTGGTGGCTAGATAAAAGACTGCTGAACCGAGGGTTCAATTCCCAGGTCGGGCCAATAAAAGGTTATTGTTTTTTTTTCTGTCAGAAAATTCTATAGCAGCACGGAGTCTGGAAGTTGGAAGTGTGTACACTCCCGTGCCTCGGAAAGCACGTAAAGCCGTTGGTCCTGCGCCTGAACGTCTTCGGGTCGTGTCGGGTTGCCGTCCCATCGGATTATGAGAGCTAGAGAATTGCACCTTTGTTTGCTCACATACTCATGCACTCTAATATCCCTGCGCAGTTCGCTAATCTCTCTTCCGGAGGACATTATTATTATATATCATGTGTTTAAATAATTAGCTTGCTATCATGTAACTGTTTTAATTTAAATATTATTCCTTTTACTATACAGCGTTATTTCTAATAACCCAGCGACCTCGCAGGACTAGATAGCTAACACCATAAGCAACAACTTTTGCTCTACGAAATTTGATAATTTATTAGATTTTATTTTCATATAAAAATAAGTACTAATTTAATTTCCCGCTTGAACGTTTATAAATCTACGCGCAATCCAAAGATCAACGCGTCGGGTCGTCCTTTCGTATATGAATGAAATATAGACCTACAAATGTCAAGACA
Source organism: Nymphalis c-album (assembly GCA_963151315.1). Lineage (NCBI taxonomy): Eukaryota > Metazoa > Arthropoda > Insecta > Lepidoptera > Nymphalidae > Nymphalis > Nymphalis c-album. The sequence goes on from OY720612.1 coordinate 2,437,829, forward strand.
GTACGACAAAAACTTTTAAAATCTTTTATTTTTCATGTATTGAGTTATGTCCGAAGTTGGGCGTTGGTGGCCACTTACCATTAGGTGGCCCACATGATCGTCCGCCTTTCTATGGAATATAAAAAAATCTTGAGCTGTAGGAGACTTATAATTTATTTCCATTCCATTTATTTGCATCTGATTATGAAGAGTAAGAAGTAAGTAGGAATAATTTTAAAGCACCTAAAGCGATATTATCGTCTAACAAAATCCCTTTGGAAATTTTTAATTCTTAATAGCCATTGTTGCCTTTGCCTAAAGGTTCGATATATACAACTGTTACATAGTTTGAATAAACACTTCTAACAAAATCTCTCATCTGAGGTCCAAATCGATTTGATCTCGCTTTAATAGCATGGCCTTTTGACATTTACCGATACTGCCGCTATGCACTCGGGAGCATCGTTATCCCTCACTTTTTTTATTCTTTTCTTGGCCTTTGGGCGCGCGGCGTTGTGTAATTGACAGGAGCGGCCATTTTGATTTTCGAACTAACTCAGGGTTGTCATCCACAGCTTGTAAAATGTAATTGCGAACAGTTCTCGTAACTTATTTTTAACTGCATTTTAAATAAAGAACGTTTTTAATTGTTTCGATTTTTTTTAAATGATTTTATACTTTATTTTTTTATTTAAAAAAATAATACGAAATATATTTTTGGATTATTAAAGTCAAATTGAATTTTTTCATTCATTATAGAGCTATTATTGAACATAATTTCAAAGAAGTGAAAGATAAATACATGTCTCCGAAAATCGTTGTTTTTGTTATAAAATTTCATATATAATTCAAAACTAATATATTATTAAAAAATTATGTACACTCCTGTTAGCTTTGTTAGCACCTTTCTGCTATAACTGTTAGACCTCGCAATAGTTACACTTTGTATTAGAGTAACGACGTCTATGGTAACCAGAAACTTTCAATACTTCTTTGATATCCGATAACGGACCGAAAGTTTCAAATTATAGGAAAATAATATACACTACACAGAAGTATATAGCCTGCAAATGCCTTATCCACTTTTAAGTGGATTGGGAGCGTATTCCAACACGCTGCTTCAATGCTGATTGATGGATACACGTTTGGCCGATTTTCATTTCATGCAGGTTTTACTTACGAAGTTTAACAAACATGAGATGACTTGCAAACTCAAATTACGCACAAAATCTATTATTATTTACCCGGATTTGAACCTGTGTTCTGTGTTTAAATTCCCATGCTCTATCCACTAAGCCATAACCGCTCGAATACGTTAATAATAAGCTCATCTGTCAGTGTCAAACTTTTGTCATATTTATTATTTATTTATTTATTTATAACTTTATTATCACCACTAATACAAACATGGGACAAAAGGCGGACTTAATGCCTGTAGGCATTCTCTACCCGCAACCCACGAAGGCGGTAATTAATAAATAATATACACTACACACCAATACACGTACTTATATATTATAAAACTATAGAATAAATAAAGATATACATACATACATTCACAAAGTGTCATATACATACATACACACACAATCTATAATAATCACATAATTATGTGTGTATGTGAAAAGTTTGTATATTTAATTTATGTAAACTACTAGTATATATTTGTAGCGACATCTATCTCGCCACATACGAACTATGAACAGACGTAACCTACATCGCGATATTAAAGTTATAAGAGCGATTGAACATAAATACAAGAACCCGACAACAATAGGGGGGCAGTAGCCCACCAGACACAACACCCGTCTGGTCGGAGGATCCTCCCGTTCCAATGGTGGTCACCCTCCAAATATTCATGCAAGGACGAACCCATTTTCTATTATTCACCAATACAAGATAAATATTTAATAAAAAAATAAATACAAAAGTAAAGTTATCTATTTATTTTTTCTATCACAAATATAAATAGAAAACCTTCTTTGTTTCGATGAAAACAAAACAAAAACAATATAAATTAATTAATGATTGGTAAAGGACACGAAACGTATTTATGTCATGTATTTTTATAAAACGATACATTTTGTTTGTACTCATCCGTTCAATCTTTGATAACTGTTATTAGTTTGTGGCTTCGGGACATTTTCATCACGTTACATTTGAGTTTATCACGTTTTATTATTGTTTATGTACGATTTTATTATTATTTGCATATACACGAGGATAATTTTGTTTATTAAATTTATACTTCTATACTAATATATAAAGCTAAAGAGTTTGTTTGTTTGATCAGGCTAATCTCAAGAACTACTGAGTCGTATTTAAAAAAATATTTTTTGTCATTTTATCGAGAAAGGCTCTAGGCTTATTTTTATTTATTACTAGCTGCCCGTCCCGACTTCGTACGGGTAAAATAAAAAAATATCCCGTGCATTTTTTAATCAATAAGATATAAACATTCACCAATCGATTTATTCGCCCATACAGTACAGTTTATATATGTTCAGTACAGGGTATATAATAATTCTATTTCCTACTAATATAATAAACACGAAATTTTGTATGGATGTATGGACATTTGTTACCCTTTCACGTAAAAGTACTGAATGGATTTTAATGAAACTTTACAATAATATAGCTAATACATCAAAATAACAAATAGGCTATAATTTATAAAGCTATTAATAATTATTAATTTATAAATTGACCAAAATATAACAATAAGAATTTTAAAGAAGATAACTTTTGTCTCTTACACTATATCATTTGGACAAATGTTTTAAAAGTTACGACGATGACAAAGTGAGTGCGCGACACTATGCAGCAGTACACTGTGGGAGAAGAATTCGGTCATCGGCTCATCGCTGGGTGTGCGACTCGCATGCAGGAATACGTCATCGATGGTTGTCCGTTTTGCGGTTTTTCAAGTGCGTCTTTAAGCAATCGCTAGGGTAGCGATTGCTTAAAGACGCACTTTACCTGTATGTAATTTATTAATAGGTAGGTTTTTATAGTGCCAGGTTGCATACCTTCGGGTTGTAGCGGAATGGGCCGGCACGCCCAGCCGGAATTACCACTCTCTCACTTAAAATCGGCGTAAAGTAATAGCTACGCTACCATAATTTTGAGTGCAAATAACAAAATGCTAAACACACAATGTCTTACTGCTACCCTATGACAACCAAAAGTTCTAAGACCTGTCGTTTTCAATGACCGGCTTGGTTGATTTTAGTGAGAACTCTTATCACATGTACACTTATTATAGTGCATGCCCAAACAATGTCCATTCCCTGCATCGCTAATGCGCCATCAAGCGTAGGAACGAAGATGTTATGCCCTATGTGCCTGTAGTTTGATAGAATAAAAAAATTGTACGCTTGCTCTTTTATGGTTTTAATTATACTCAACGGCGTAGATAGGCGGCGGGCTATTTAATATTTTTATAAATTAAATTTTACTAAAAGCCATTGAAGTAACTATAAATATATTAAGTCAAACTACAGGAATTCATAATAAGTCCACTGATGATTATTTAAAGAATAATCATCAACTTCAAAATAAAAAAAAAACCGTTACTAAAGTTTTTCTTAACAGAAATGCATTTCATACATATTAATTTCAAATCACAGATTTTCAAATTTCAAGCAAACATTTATCCTTTACTTATATTTATGCGGGCAACAGCTAGCGTACGGGCGACAGCGGGACGCGGGGCGCGCAAGCGGTTGCATCACGCGTTTGTATGATGGGTGTTGGACCGCCTGAATTTATTTAGTGCGCGATAATTTTAATATTACGATTACTCCTAAGATATTGATTTAAATTGGGTGGTGTAAAGGGCAATTATAATATACATTAAATGCTTAAAGTAAATAACGTATTTATTTTAATAAGGATTAATATCATATCCGTTTTTATAGCTTTCCAATTTTACCATTTTTATGTAAACATTTTTTAAACATTAAAATGGGTATAGTTAGCTATCCTTAAAAGATAGACATATGCCATCGCGGACTTTTTTGTAGATCTATGAAAGGGGAACAATTTCACCATACATTATTTTGTTATAACTCAAAGGGATTGTACAGCGTTTTCGATGAAAGCTCCCAATCGGCTCGTTTTTTTTCCGACTTCTTCAACAATTATCGCTATATTTCAACAAATTTACAGAAAACATTAATGCATTATACACGTAAACCTTCCTCTTGAATCACTTTATCCATTGGTGATAACCGTATGAAAATCCGTTTACTACTTTTTTAGTTTAGCGCGTTTATACAGAAAGACATGAAACGCGGGGGACTTTGTTTTATAATATTTAAGGAAGCGGTTGCATCACGTGTTTGTATGATGGGTGTTGGACCGCCTGAATTTATTTAGTGCGCGATAATTTTAAAATTACGATTACTCCTAAGATATTGATTTAAATTGGGTGGTGTAAAGGGCAATTATAATATACATTAAATGCTCAAAGTAAATAACGTATTTATTTTAATAAGGATTAATATCATATCCGTTTTTATAGCTTTCCAATTTTACCATTTTTATGTAAACATTTTTTAAACATTAAAATGGGTATAGTTAGCTATCCTTAAAAGATAGACATATGCCATCGCGGACTTTTTTGTAGATCTATGAAAGGGGAACAATTTCACCATACATTGTTTTGTTATAACTCAAAGGGATTGTACAGCGTTTTCGATGAAAGCTCCCAATATGCTCGTTTTTTTCCGACTTCTTCAACAAATTTCGCTATATTTCAACAAATTTACAGAAAATATTAATGAATTATACACGTAAACCATCCACTTGAATCACTTTATCTATTAGTGAAAACCGTATGAAAATCCCTTCAGTAGTTTTTTAGTTTAGCGCGTACATACAGACAGACATGAAACGCGGGGGACTTTGTTTTATAATATTTAAGGATATTTTAATTAATTATACGCGGGTGAAACTGCAGGGCAGAGCTAGTTTTATATAAATGATATATCATGATATTTGCTTGACTTTTTTAAATTTTAATTAGATTAGAAAAAGTCAAAGGCAATGGTCTAGTAGCTATCTTGAAAGGCAGAAGATTCAGAGAATGTATGTATTTATTTCTCGACTTTCTTGTTGATTTAGTATAAGGCCGCAATTACCGAGGTCCTGGGCTTAAGCCAGGTAGAGCCGATAAGTTTTTATTGGTTATATCCGTCTAAAATTCTCAGTAGCAGCTCGGAATTTGGATTTCGGAGCTCATAATTTATTAGAATATTGCAACAATTCAAAAGTGCTTAAAAGTGGTTCCAATCCTAACGAACATGATTAATTTTAACTTCTTGAAATTTTGCATATCCTATGTACACATATCCATAATACGCGGATTAAATTCAGTAAAATATATTTTGTACTTTTTTGATACGTGAATAACGAACACTTTAATTACCTCTCATTTAAATATTAAATCAAATTTTAAAAAATCAAATTAAAACAAGCAATACTTCAAATATGAACTTCGCCTTAGGACGCATACCAGTGAAGATAATTTTTCTGTTAAATAAATGTAGAGATAAATTGCTACATCCAAGCATCAAACTGTGGACTTTAATTTGCTTAACTTGACGTGATTATAAGCTACCATCGGAATCCGTTTCTACCTGTCAGTATGTATCTAAGGAACATGGCCCTGTTATTAGTTTAAGTGTTTTACCTGTTTTTTAATAATATTTTAGGGTTCCGTAAACAAAAGTATGTATACATTATGTTAGTTAGTAAATATTTATAAAAAAAAACACAATTTTTTGATTGGTTTGAAGTTATTGACAAAAAAAGCGAAGCCGAGATGGCCCAGTGATCGCGTGAATCTTAACCGATAATCGTGGGTTCAAACCCGGGCAAGCACCGCTGAATTTCATGTGCTTAATTTGTGATTATAATTCATCTCATGCTTGTGAAGGTGACAGTGTACAGTTTGAACAGATATTGGCAAAATACAACCAAAATATTCCTCTCATAAAAAGAATCCCTAGAGGAGCGAGAAAATCTCTAGCTAGATCTCTATCCAGTGTTATTCAAAAATGTCTTTCAAATAATGATTCGGCGTGGCAAAATCTTTTCACATTCTCTTATAAATTTTTTCATGTTGATAAAGCCAAAAATGGCTCCTTATCGACCAAATTAAAACAAAATAGTCTGGATACCGAAATTTCATTTCCCAAATTCGCATCACGGCCTTTAAATTTTAATTTAAAAAAAAATGTTGAAAATAAAGCAATGGATGGAGATCTTAAGAACGCAGCCCGCATTCTTTTCTCTAGTGATACCCTCGCACCATTTAATGATAAAACGTTAGAATCCCTACACGAAAAACATCCTTTACCAAATCCAACATCTGTGCTACCAAATCCACCTTCTCAGAGTACTTTTTTACAGGTTAAAGATGAAGACACCTATGCTTCCATTATGTCATTTTCAAGCGGCTCTGCTGGTGGCATTGACGGTATCACACCACAACATCTTAAAGATCTTGTGAGTGCCTCAGCTGGTGACGCTGGTAGGGCCCTATTAAGTGACATAACTAAGCTATGCAATTTTATGCTATCCGGTAAGGTGATTTCATCTTTTTTACCACATCTTTATGGTGCAAGACTTTGTGCCTTTAATAAAAAAGACGGAAGTATTCGTCCAATTGCAATCGGGTCCACTTTCCGCCGTTTGGCATCTAAATTAGCTTGTAGGCACATAGTTTCCACCTTAAAACCTAAATCTCAACCTATACAACTCGGATTTGGAAGTAGAGGTGTGTGTGAAGCCGCAGTACATTCGACTCGTACCTTTCTAAAAGGAAACGAGGCCGAAGTACTTCTGAAAGTTGATGTAAAGAATGCCTTTAATTCCTTAGATAGAGCAACCTTGCTTAACGAAGTCTCGTCTTACTTACCTGAAATTTACCCTTATGTTTGGCAATGTTACAGTTCATCATCAAAGCTTTTTTTTGGCGAAAATACAATTAATTCTAATGTAGGCGTTCAGCAAGGAGATCCATTGGGTCCTGCTCTTTTCAGCCTAGGTATCCATAGCTGCATCTCAAATTTAAAATCTAAATTAAACATATGGTACCTAGATGATGGAACCATAGGAGGTAAAGTTGATGATGTTATTGAAGATTTAATTATAATTAAAGAACGTTTTGATAAAGTTGGTCTCAAATTGAATTTTTCAAAATGTGAAATTTACTTCACAGACACTTTATCTTTAAAAGCTATTTATTCGGCAACGGAATTATTTTTTAAAATTGCACCTAATTTTAAAATTCTTCATAAAAATACGCTTTGCCTTCTTGGTGCACCACTTTTTGACGAAGGTATTGAACCTGTTTTAAATGATAAAATAAAATTATTTTTGGACAACGTCAACAGATTGGGCATCTTAAATTCTCATATTGCTTATACTATTTTAAAACACTGTCTTTTTGTTCCAAAATTAATGTACATTCTACGCGCGAGCCCAGTCTGGAAATTTCCTGGCCTTACCAATAAAATCGATGCCATCCTTAAAGATTCTTTAGAGAAAATTCTAAATTTATCTCTTGATGAGTATTCCTGGACCCAAGCTACACTCCCGATTAAGCATGGTGGCATCGGTGTGAGGAAAATTTCAAGTGTTGCCCTTCCAGCCTTTCTTTCTTCTGTACATAGCATTTCAGACCTTTGTTCACATATTTTAAAATCAAATACACAGAAAATTACAAATGTTACAGAGGCAATAGAAAACTGGAAGGTAAAATGTCCTAATGACGATATCCCTAAGGAAGTTACCAAACAAAAACTTTGGGATTCGCCACTAGTTCATGTTACACAACAAAGTTTGAATCAAAATTTAACAAGTGCCAAAAACCGTGCACGGCTTTATCAACTAAAGAGTCAGGTCACTGGTTACATGCGGTACCTTCTAAAAATCTTGGGACGCTTTTAGACAATGAATGTTTTCGCGTATCAATAGGTGTTGCGGCGCTTCACTACATATCATCGCGGGGTGCGGGGACGCGCCTGTCAACTACTTCACTTGTCGTCTCGGCTCGTGCGCGCGACACACATCAGTTCGTCATCTCATAATTATTTACTTATCATTAATACAAGGATTCAATTTATAAAGTCTTCGTCATTTTTACCACCACAAAAGCAGCTATCGAAGCTAACAAATGGTCCTTCGCCCGTGAAATATTTAAATAACGAAGAAATTACAGAAAAACGCGTCATTCTTATCGACGCACGCGCACGCGCCCACGTGGACAAGTCACACAAGGGATACCTGTGCAGAAAGGCAAGTTTTCTACATCGAGGATACCTTTTCATCGTCCGATATTCAAGGAAGACGAAGCAGATCATTTCATATTGAAGATCATCCAGTTCAAGCATATAACGTCACCACGTGGCCTACCTAAGACGCGTGGTCGCCGACGTCGCGACGTCTACAATTTGGAGTCAACGTATTTACAACAACATTCAAGTCACCAGAGGAAACAAATTAACATCATATTTTGACGGGATTAACTAACAGAAACAAAAATATAACAGAATAACAGAGAAGTGGACTTTGGCCCTTGTGAGCAACACGGATACGAAAAATAATAATCGAGTGAGTCCGTTCCTTTTTATTTCCTATCTTTTCCCTTTAACTTCTTTGCTTATCCAATTTAAAGTAAACTATTATAGCATATTGACATCTCTTCATATCTTAAACGCTAAACGTAATTTTCTGTAAATCAATTTATCATATATGAACATATTTTTTATAATAGCTGACTGCAGCAGCGCATCTATCTCAACGCTATATTGCTATATATGCATTTATTATCTTGTTATTGCATTGCTACTGCGTCGAGCTGCTATCGCGTGCCGCGTGGCGGCCGGCCATCTGTTGTATTATCTACTTATCTAGCTATATCTACCTATCGCTTGCTTTGCATTATCGTAAATCATTTCTAATCTTTACATTCATTTAATTTTTTATGCACTTTTTATTCTTTCTCATTTAGTAACTTGTTATTATTATATATTATTAATTAATAATGGCTGAAGCTCGTATTAAGGACATTATTAAATTACGCGGGAATGTTAAAAGCAAACTTACGCTATTTAGTACTTATTTAAAAACAATAGATATAACTCAGCCGTTAACAGACTTACAGATAACGGAAATAGAATTACGTTTATCAAAATTAGAAATTACATATAACGAATTTGATAAATTACAGACGGAGTTCGAGATATTGTCTGAGGGAGATGGGAAGTTCGATGAGCGTATACAATTTGAGAATAAATATTATTCGCTTGTGGCTCAAGCCACATCGTTGACGAATGCAGAGCGCCAGAAACGAGATCACCTCCGTCATAGATATGACTCATCATCTACCGAATCCGTGCATCATGACTTCGTAAGGCTGCCAAAAATCAACTTGCCCTTATTCGATGGCGACTTTCAGCGCTGGCTGGAGTTTAGAGATACGTATTTATCTATTATTCATAATAATAAAAGTCTCAGTGACATTAATAAATTTCATTATTTACGCGCTGCTCTTAAAGGCACTGCGTCTTTAATTGTACAGAATATAGAATTCACTGCAGATAATTATCAAATAGCTTGGAATTTATTAACAAATCGTTACGACAACGAACGTCTCTTAATTAATAATCATGTTAATGCATTATTTAATTTACAACAAGCACAAAAAGAATCAAGTCAGTGTTTGAGAAACATTATTGATGTCACTAATAAAAACTTGCGTGCACTTGCCAGTCTCGGCCAACCAACTGACCACTGGGATACGCTTATTATTCATATCATGTCTAAAAAATTAGATGAAATTTCTTTTAAGGAGTGGGAAGAATTTCGTAGTACATTAACAGGTTACCCTACTCTAAAACAATTCATAACTTTTTTAACAAACAGATCTGATTTATTAGACACTATACAACAACAAATGACATATAAACAGAATACTCAACAAAAACAAAATACATTTAATTTACAAGTACAACACATACAAAAAACAGATACAAAGCAAAATAATATTAATAATACATGTCCTATGTGCAAAAAGAGTCATTTCTTATTTAGTTGTCAGGAATTTAGAAACCTTGACGTCAATAGCCGTTTACAAAAAATAAATAATTTTAAGGTCTGTAAAAATTGTTTACGTCCAGGTCATATAGATAAACATTGTAAATTATCACACTGCAAGTATTGTAAGCTTAAACATAATACACTCTTACACACACACATACAAAATCAAACAGAATTACCAGTAACACTCACTTCATCTACAAATACTTATATACAAAATACTAAAACCTCTTCCGTACTGCTTTCCACAGCGTTGGTGAAGGTGATGGATTCTATAGGAAGACTTCGCACAGCTCGCGTTCTACTAGACAACGGCAGCACTTCTAATTACATCACGCAACACCTCTGTGAGAAACTAGGTTTGACGAAACATGATACGAGCTCCACTATTGTAGGTATAAACAATCAATGTTCCTATAGTGCAGAGTCTTGCGTCTTAACTATCCAGTCTATTTCGGGTGGTTATCATGTTAATTTAAAATGTTTTGTTCTCCCAGAAATTACAAAATTATTACCACATAATTATATAGATATCACACATTTGCCTCTTCCTTCGGGCATTCAACTAGCAGACCCCTCTTTCAATATTCCCTCGACTGTAGACATACTGCTCGGGGCAGAAATATTTTGGGAAGTTATAACTAACAATTACATAGATTTAGGTATGCAGCGTCCTAAGTTGCAAATGACTAAATTAGGTTGGTTAGTTTCAGGCATTATACATACACACGCAAAACATAACAACACAAAAAATAATACAGAACATTCTTCTTCTTGTCACTTTCTTCAAAATGATGAGTCAATGCTTAACCGGTTCTGGGAGCTGGAGGCGGTATCTTCCGAGCACTGCTTATCACAGGAGGAACGAGCTTGTGAGCGAACCTTCGCGGAGACAACAGCACGAAACAGCGACGGCAGGTTTGTAGTCACAATACCATTAAAAGACTCACCTGAAGTACTCGGGGATTCCTACGCAGCGGCGAGGGGTCGTCTTCTTTCCTTGGAGCGCAGATTTTTACGTGATTCACTTTTAAAAGAAAGGTATTTACAATTTATGTCAGAATATCTAGCCTTAGGGCATATGTCAGAAAATAAGCAAATTATGTCAGATAAAAATATTAACTATTACTTACCTCATCATGGGGTGATTCGGGAGTCGAGTACAACGACCAAGTTACGAGTTGTCTTCGACGCGTCAGCAGTCACAACTACGGGTAAGTCTTATAACAACATACAGATGGTAGGACCGATTGTACAAGACGATCTCTTATCTATTTTACTCAGATTCAGACAACATAAATATGTAATCTCAGGCGATATAGAAAAGATGTACCGAGCTATTCTCGTTACACCTTCTCAACGCCACCTACAACAGATTTTATTTCGATTTAATTCTACAGAACCAATTAAAACATATACACTTAACACAGTAACGTACGGCACGTCATCAGCGCCATACCTCGCGACTAAATGTTTAGTTACATTAGCAGATACATGCACCGATATTGAAGTAAAAAATTCAATTCGCAGAGATTTTTATGTCGACGACTACCTCAGTGGGGGCGACTCTGTCGCTTCTGTCATCGAACTGGCTAAAAATGTTACAAAAATTATGGATACTGCTAAATTTAATTTAAGAAAATGGCAATCAAACAATACAACTATATTACACTCTATTACGCAAAACACAAATCAACAACAATCAGAAAAAACCTTAGACTTGAATGATTCACTTCCCAATAAAACATTAGGGTTAAATTGGGATTGTAACTCAGACAATCTTTTATTTTCTATAAACATTCAGACTAATAGAAAGAAAATATCGAAGCGCGTTATTTTATCTCTTATTAGTCAAGTCTTCGACCCTCTAGGTTTATTAGGGCCGTGTACAGTCGAGGCAAAAATTCTAATGCAGAAATTGTGGCTCGACAAATGCAACTGGGATGACGAGGTCTCTTATGATATTCAAATTAAATTTTTAAATTTTATTAATTCACTTGTAGCTTTAAATTCACTTCGCATACCACGTTGGGTTTGTCTCGATGCGTCAGTTACGTACGAACTACACACATTTACAGATGCCTCGGAACGTGCATACGGATCATGTGTGTACGTGAGATCAGTTGATGAGCAAGGAAGAGTTTGTGTCCGTCTTCTTGCTTCCAAAAATAAAGTAGCACCCTTAAAACCTGTCACTATCCCCAGACTGGAGTTATGCGGCGCTTTACTCGGTACTAGGCTTTGCACTAAAGTTCTACAATCACTAACAAAAACTTTTAATAATTGTTATTATTGGACAGATTCGATGATAGTTCTTGGTTGGCTAAATACATCGCCTAGTCGCCTAAAGACTTTCGTTCGAAACAGAATCGGTGAAATTCAAAACACTACATCTGCTAATAGTTGGAGCTACGTACCATCTAAATTGAATCCCGCAGACCTGGTCTCTCGTGGAGTAAAAGCTACTCACCTCATCGATTCTTGTTTGTGGTGGACGGGTCCTAGCTTCCTTCATCATTCATACATAAACTTCCCACAAATACCAACAAAACAGAAAGATATACCACTTCCAGAAATTTCACTTCATACCAAACAGACAAACATAAGTAAAGAGAATATTATTTTACACTTAGTACAAAAAAAATCAAACTATACAAAATTAATTAGAACAGTAGCTTATATATACAGATTCATAAATAACTGCAGGAATACTATTAATAAAACTGTAGGCATTTTGTTATTATCAGAACTTAACGTTGCAGAGTCACTTGTATTACGCACGACACAACAGGAGATGTTCCCAGATGAAATAAATTCACTATTATTAAATAAATCGTTAAAAAAGAAAAACAGATTAATTTCACTGTCTCCGTTCATTGACAGTAATGGTTTATTACGCGTTGGTGGACGCCTTAACAACTCATACTACACTTACGATGTCAAACATCCTATTCTTTTATGCTCCAAACATCACCTCACGAAAATCATTTTTCACAAATTTCACACAGATTCCTTTCATGCGGGGCCTAACATGCTACTATCTCACGTTAGACAGACGTACTGGCCATTGGGGGGGAGGAGCCTCGCCAGGCGTACTGTTCATGGCTGCATACGTTGCTCTAGGTTTAAACCAAAACCTATTCAACCCATAATGGGTGACTTACCGCGAGATAGAACGCACCTTGTATTTCCGTTTCTACATACGGGTATCGACTACGCTGGGCCAGTGCTGATTGCCGATCGAAGGGGTAGGGGCTGTAGGCTTACGAAGTCATATATATGTATTTTCGTGTGTTTTGCAGTTAAAGCCTTACATCTGGAGCTTGTGACAGATTTATCAAAAGAATCGTTTCTAGCTGCTCTTCATCGTTTCATCGGTCGTCGTGGAAAGCCTCAAACCATCTCCTCAGACAATGGAACTACCTTTGTTGGTGCAAGTAACGATATTTATAACTTTTTTAAAACTTATTCAGATGATATACAGACAGAAGCTACAAATAAAGGTATCGATTTTAAATTTATTCCGCCCTACTCTCCACACTTCGGTGGATTGTGGGAATCCGCTGTGAAGTCCGTCAAACATCACCTACGGCGCATTCTTTCCCTAACTCACTTAACGTTTGAAGAGATGTCAACCTGCTTAGTTCAGATAGAGGCAATCCTTAATTCCCGTCCTTTAACACCTCTATCCTCAGATCCTTCAGACCTTTCCTGCCTTACCCCAGCCCACTTCCTCATAGGACGAACTTTTCTAACTGTTCCTCAGCCACCACTAGACAATGAAAACATCAAACAACTGGAGCGCTATGAGCGAATTGAAAAACTAAAACAGCATTTTTGGCAGCGTTTCTCACACGAATACGTGACTGCGCTGCAACAGAAGGTCAAGTGGCGGTCTTCCAACAGGGACCTGGAACTGGGTTCCATGGTTCTCGTCCGGGACAGGACTCAGCCACCGCTCTTATGGGTCTTGGGCAGGATCACGAAACTTCATCCTGGACCAGACGGGGTGAACAGGGTCGCTGAGATACTAACCAAAAAAGGGACTATTCGGAGAGCGTACAATAACATATGCCCTCTTCCGGAGACATCTAGCTGTTGAAGAATCCTTCAACCCCGGGGAGTATGTTGCGGCGCTTCACTACATATCATCGCGGGGTGCGGGGACGCGCCTGTCAACTACTTCACTTGTCGTCTCGGCTCGTGCGCGCGACACACATCAGTTCGTCATCTCATAATTATTTACTTATCATTAATACAAGGATTCAATTTATAAAGTCTTTGTCATTTTTACCACCACAAAAGCAGCTATCGAAGCTAACAATAGGTCTCCGGCTGGGAACGCAGCTGTGTATTGAGCACAGGTGCCCGTGTGGAAAAGAGGTTGACTCTTTCGGCTTACACGGTCTTTCTTGTCCAAAGAGTTCAGGGAGGCTTTTCCGCCACGGTTCTCTTAATGATATTATTAAAAGGGCTCTTGCCACCATTGACGTTCCTGCTCTTATTGAGCCTCATGGAATTAGTCGTGATGATGGCAAGAGACCTGATGGACTGACATTGGTTCCCTGGGAACGGGGACGGGCCCTTGTGTGGGACGCAACATGTGTTGACACACTGGCCCCGTCTCATATCAGGGAAACAATGTTAAAAGCCGGAGCTGCCGCGGAAAAAGCTGAAACGAACAAACGTAACAAATATTCGTCTCTTATTCCAAATTATATTTTTGTTCCGTTTGCAGTTGAAACGCTTGGACCTTGGAGTAATAGTGCCAAAAAATTCATCCAAAATATTACTCCCCGCCTTATTGCCTCCACTGGTGACAGGAGGGCTGGTTCATTTTTCGCCCAGAGAATCGGAATTGCGATTCAAAGGGGAAATGCTGCTAGCATTCTTGCCACCATTCCACGCGGTCACGACTTGTATAATAATTATTTTTAAATGTTATTTGTATTTAGTTAAGGTTTTAATGTTAACATATGTAAAAAAAAAATTATATATATATATATTAATTTGTTTTTCCTATGAAGTCGGTTTATGTTTTGTTAAAATTTTTATTTATAATAAAAATGGAGGAAATTATCGTGCATTATAAATATAATTACGTTCTATGTATTCGAATATATTCGCTACAAAGGCATCGTTTTATATATGTAAATAAAATAAATATATTAAAAAAATAATTTAAACATATAATAAAAAAATTGAATGTTGTATGTAAGACAAACGTTGCGGTAACATTCGCAAGCTATCCAGATCCCGCTCCTCATTATAAAGGAGAGGGTACCGCTGGTTTTACTAAAAGCCCACAAAGGTGTTCCAATGTTTGGGGCCCACTCGGTGCCTTGGACACCGGCGAATCCCTCATACACCCCCACTGTTCCCATGGGTGAAATATAAAAGGCGTTTTTCCAGCGATAATAAAGAAAAACAAATATAAGAGATATACTTATATTATATTTAAAAAAAAACAAAAGTAAAAAAAACAAAATTTTTTTTCAACAATAGCCATTACAAATTAAAATGCATTGTTACAAAAAAAAATGTTTACATATTTGTAACGTACGAAATGACAAATATTTTTTTAATGGAAATGTTTTTCTTTGTAGTCGACTGTATATTGATGTTCTGATTCATCAAAGATGAAATGAAAAAAAAATTCGACAGCGATTTTTTTTTCGCTATTCATCGTTAATTTATTTTTATTTATATAAATCTATACTATATAAAGCTGAAGAGTTTGTTTGTTTGATCCGGCTTATCTTAGGAACTATTACTGATTAAAATTAAAAACATATTTTGAGTTTTATAGTCTTTTTATCGAGGCTCTAAGCTTATTAACCGACTTCAAAAAAAGGAAACACTATATTATACCTAGCAATAATAATACTTCAATTAATCTTTTAAAAAAAACAAAAACATACACATTACAAATTGACTTTTATTCGCCTCGTTAAGTTGCGCGCGCGACACAAGCACATCTCACCTATAACTAACTATGTATGTAGTTATAAACCCACCTTGGCTGACATCGACTCCAAAAGTAACAATAATTGTAAATACATTATCAACCACGCAACACATTCGTACCTACATATTGATAAGTAGAAAATAGTAAGTTAATTATCAAATTATAGAAGAATACGCAATTATTTTTTTACTTTTTAGTGCATATTAATTTGTTTTTCCTATGAAGTCGGTTTTTGTTTTGTTAATTTTTTTATTTATTTTTATTCTATATTTTTATTCTATATATTCTTTTTTATTTATTAAACCGCGGGACACAGCTAGTGTTATATAAAACTGCTTAATTGATTGATTTAATAAATATATACTTTTAATATTAAAATCTACTGCGTCATTAATAAGACCACAAATATAGTCCTAGATTCAAACCCCCATCATCAAATTGTCCACATTCATTAAAATCGTTTCAATATTTTAACATTTTATACAAATGTCTTATTAGCGAATTAATTATGGCTCTCTGATTTAGTTTACTGTGGTAATTTCAAGCTGATGACTAAATATATTATATTTGGGTTAAAAAATTCGACCATGTGTTTGAACATCGTAAGAGGTTACTATTGATTTATATTATTTTTTTCATGAAAATTCTGTGTTGTTCTGTGCTTGCCTAAGATTGAACCCTCAAAATCTAGTTACGATTAAGGTTTTACAGACACTGCGCCAACTCGGTTAAAAGTCTTATTACCGATTAAAAATAACTAATTTTATATAAATCGAAAGCACTTCCTGGTCTCTAACAAAACATTACACTCTAGCTCACGAGAATTTTAATATATTTCGCGTTTCGAAAACGCAAGACAATTACGCCTTACAAAATATACTTGGCAAAATTACAGCGTTGTAAATGCTACGAGTTGTAATTTACGCGTTCATTTACGTTAAGATACGTTTTACGTTGATATATTTTCAACACAACTCTAGTTACGGTAATATATTCAAATAGAGGCATTTACGAGGGAAATTGAAAAATTTTTCAGGTTAATTCGACCAAAAACTGTTGCTGCAAATGTAATGCGAAATGCTTTTATATTTTTGGTAACTTCGAACCTACATTTTTTTTTAATTCTAGATTTTATTCTATTTCTGAAGTTATAATCAAAAAGGTTAGTGAACTAAGTTGATCTTTCTGCTAAGCTACCACTGTTGAAAAATATAATAATAATATATCCTGGGACATTATTCACACACGCCCATCTGAACCCAAACTAAGCAGAGCTTGTGCTATGGAAACCAGATAACTGATATACTACATATTATACTACCTTTTCTTTTGTAAATACATACTTATATAGATAATTACACATAGACTCAGGACAAACAGACATATTCATGCACACAATTGTCCGTCCTGGATGGAAATCGAACCCACGACCTGCGGCGCGAAAACCTGGTATCTACCAACCACGCCAACCGGCTCGTGTGAAATAAAATATTTTCGATTTCAGAAACTTACAATCCACACTAAGTTTACTTGGTGATGGGCTCTGTGCCACCCTGTCTGGGTAAGTACCATTATATATTCTAGTACTAAGGAATAATAATAAGTTTCTGTTGTAAGGGGACGTAACCCAGTGTAATTACAGGCAAAGTTTTATTTAAGTCTATAGTTTCACCATTTAGTTTCTAAGCTTGTAGTGCATTAACAGCTGTAAATGGATTTTATACCACTTACCATTAGGTAATTTGCTAGTCTGCCTACCTATTTAAAATTAGATTTATAATTAGAATGGTATGATTTCTTAAGTCCATGGAATGTCTCTCAAGATATAGCCCAATAATGTAAAATACCATTCATCTAAAAATACAATAGGCTAATATATAAAATTATATTTATATAAGACGTGTGGTGTGCCCTCTAATATTTTCATATTACACTTAGATTTTTAAAATCTATCTGAGACAATCTCAATCTGATATATAATAAATATAATTTATCTATGAATATTATAATCAGAATCTTAAAAATCAATTCACGATACATGTAGATATTGCGTAATATACACAAAACAAGGCATGAGATGACTGGGCCTAGCTATGGGCTAAGACCTCATCCTCATCTTGAGGAGAGAAGATCAAAGAATTTCTCACGTTGTTCGAATAGAGGTTCATATCATCAACATTCACATGCTGACTTTCATTTAACACATGCAGGTTTCCTCTCGATACCATTTATCCTATCACCGCTGAGCACGACGTGACTTCCAAATACAAGTTTAGTACATGATGTCAGTTTTTATCAAGATGCTTTCTGTCACCGTCGAGAATGAGATGTATTATAAATTTAGAATGTAGGACATGAAAAATAGTAGTGTAGTTGCGTTTCCTAAGGCATTTCCTGCCTCTGTAATAATATAATAACTCTGTGGAACTAGCTTTCGCCCGCGACTTTTCCGAACCGATATGTCATAAAAACCTTCAAGAAGAGAGCGTAATCCTTCCTTAAAGGCCGTAAATACCTGCAAGTCTTCGGATGTTGCAGATGTCAATCTGTGGTGGTAGTCACTTTCCATCAGGTGAGCCTCCTGCTCGTTTGCCCCCTCTTACATTAAAAAACAAAAGTAATTGATGCTTAGCCGAGATTATTCGCCCTCTTCGGTTATATTTTCATGTTTTTACCGCTGGGCAAACAGTACTCGTGTTTGTATTAAATATTTAAACATTATAGTCCACAGTAATCCAAAATTGTTTTAGACTTGTAAATGCTAAATAGACCAGTTTGCGGTTTAAATGGATTACTCTTCCCTCGAGTCCCGGAATACGATCCGAATCAACTTTGTAATAGATTTAGTTATTATAACGGATGAAATATATCTTATATACTTTGTCGTATATATTTCATAGGGATTACAATAAATGGATCGAAGTTTTGATCCATGTTTCTGTATAGGAAAGCTAGTTTTATTTGGAAAAGAATCAATTCGAAATTAATATTCATAAACTCACTCAATTTTCATTGTTACTTCCGGCCGCCAGATTACCAAGTTATGTTAATAACAGTCCCACTGCTGGGCTAACGCCTCCCCTCCTTTTTGAGAAGAAGGTTTTGGAGCACGAGATGAAAATTTTAAAAAAGCCGAGATGGCCCAGTGGTTTGAACGCGTGAACCTTAACCACTGAATTTTCATGTGCTTAATTTGTGATTAAAATTCATCTCGTATTTGACGGTGAAGGAAAACATCGTGAGGAAACCATCCATACATGTGTCAAATTTTACTGATTTTCTTGCATTTCACCAACCCGCATTGGAGCAGCGTGGTGGAATAAGCTTCAAACCTTCTCCTCAAAAGAGGAGAAGAGGCCTTAGCCCAGCAGTGGGACATTTACAGGCTGTAACTATGCAAAATATAGACGCACAATATAGCCTAGTCCGTTCTCAAATTAACTTTATAATTTGGTACAACTAGGTAGGTCCAACTTCGAGAAAGAGATCAATTGTCCAACTCCATCCAACTCGGCTGGGCAGCGTTCGGGAAGCTACGCGATGGTAACTTTACTTTTAATTCATTGAAGGTTTGAGTTGTCATGATCCAAAACTGCCTACAGCCTTCTTTATAAGCCTAAATAATCCTAATAGTGATATAAATAAAGTATAAACTTCAAATATTAATCGGTTGAATTTGCAGGATGAAAATCTGCCACATTTGTATCCACTCACTAATCCCCATTGGAACAGCTTGTTGAAATAGCCCAAAAGCGGTGTCGTTCTCAGCCAATGAGTGGAACAATTACATACAATTAAATTACATCTTGAAATATGAACATATATTTACAGAATCCGCTCGAATATCTTGTTTATTCTTCTAAATCTGTAGCATCATTGACAAAAGATGTCAAGCGATTTAATCCGCTTGACGCTTGAATAAAATTAAGATAATTTAATCTCAGTCCGGTATAAACTAGGAACATTATCAGATCTCCGTATCGCTTACCTTGCAAGAAAAAGAAATCGCTGAGTTTGATGTTCTTTAAGTACTGGTATGAGGTCGCGTTCATTAATTCTTTAGAAATATTGAACAAGGGATGTTCTTAAGTTGTTATAAACTTTTTGGTTGGCCGTGAACGAGTTTGTTCTCTTTGTACTGCGGATGTTTTGTCGCAGAATGTTAATTTTCTATCTGTGGTCACAATATTTAAGCGAAAAGCTTAGTATTCCGTACATTCTTACTAATATTCTCGATGGAAAAGTAAGTTTGTTTGTATCATCGTATTGTTTTTTTTTTATATTTTCCGGGTGGGCAAATGACTGTACTCCACCTGATCGTATGTGGTAGTAGAGTCCAAACTCGATGACGGCTAGTGCCGTCGGGAAGCATAATCTGCATGTCATAAAAAGAGGGAAACACTTGTGCTGGTGAAGAATTTCATTTTTTGAGGTGCGACTAAGAAAAGAGTTGCCAAATTTCTACGTGTGCGATGGAATTGATGCCACAGTTAGGCGGTGACATCGAGAGCAAGAACCACCGGATGAGTGGGTGACTCATCAGATATTCTACCGTGGAACAACAGTTCTTGGTATTGTTGTGTTCCGTACCTTACAATGACAATGTCTATGGGCGTTAGTGACCACTTACCATCTGGTGGCCCATATGCTCATGCTAACTATGCTATAAAAAATTAAAAAAATAGAGGAAGCAGGAATGAGGGAGAATAATTCCTCTGAGAACTCGCCGTGATATAGTATGAATTTCAACCTACATAATAAAAATAAATAATAACAAGTGAAACCGGGAACGAATACTATATAGAATTAGAAAAAAGCATCTTATGTCTCAATTTGTGTGGGTTAGAGACATTTATCTATGCTCGTAAATTGTGGTACTTATGCTGAGTGGGTGGTCGAAGAACAGTGAATATTTTAGAAGTGGTAAGTTTATAAATCTACACTTTTTTATTAAGTTGCCGTTTTAACGTTTTTTTTAAAATTACTGTTTACCTTATTCTATTTACAAAACTGAAAAAATATATCTTGGGTTCAATGCCAAAGGACAATCTTTTAGACAGCGTGTTTTTTCTTTAAAATTGTAATGTGAATTTTTTTTTCTTTATTTTAGTTTTAGATTATAATACCTTTTCTTAAGTATTGCCTTTAAAGTCGATACCGTTATAAATCGATCATTCCTAAAAATAGATACTGTACAAATCGTGGCCGCATGGAATTGTGGCAAGAATCCTTGCAAATGTTAATAGTGGCCCCTCATGGTAAATGATTACCAGCCCCAATAGACATAGTCACTGTAAGAGATACATAACCACCTCTTACATGGTAAATGAGTGACCTTTGGGAACTAATACGTTATGACCCTTTTCAAATCGAAACACCATAAAACTATTTGGTGATAGAATAAGCAATGAATGGGTTGAACCAACCCAGACCTACCAAGAAATCAATGTGTCCCAAGAATAAAAACAATAATTAGTTGATGTCATTTCTAATCAAACCATTCGTCTGTCTGTTTGTACTCACCAATAAACTGTTAACTGTAATTTATACGTAAAATGTGTTTATTGAGTTTAAGAATGTCTTTGTACTAACAGATTTGATTGGTTAAAAAAAACGACACTTTTACTGTTAAAATACAATTTTATTATTTTATATTAAAAGTCGATTGCTTAGTGGATAGAAGACATGGATTTGTATTGTAGGACATCTCGAGTGTAGTGTGTGATTACGAAGTTGATTTTTAGTAATGATTATACCAAATTTTATGGTAGAACTATGATTCTATACAATGTGGGGATTTGTGGTGAAGGCTTATTATAGTAAGTTACATAAAAAAGTAACATAATTACGAATAGAAATACGCGAGTACACCTTTATGCACAACGCCAGCAACTATCCCACCAGGTGGAAGTAACAGCAATCATAACTAGAAGAGATTAATTTCCTTAATAGCATTCAAATATTGACCTAGCAAGTGTGGAAGCACATTTATCAAACTACCAAGGTCCTTAAGACTTGACACGATAACGTTGGTTTCAATTATGTCTAAGTAATTCACAATGACGCTTCGTTAGCTCGATTCAAGATACAAGTACCGCCATCTAGTGACTAAGGATTATTTAATCCACTAGAAACTATTGATTACTTTGAAGTGACGCTAAATTCTATTTATTAGCGTTGCTATGACATTATTTGGTAAATATTTAAAATCGCGGCTTTTGCCATAAACGGCTCCAAATTTTAAGACATGCTTTTATCAATAATGATAATAATTCATACAATATTAGGAAGGGGACAGACTTCGAACATGAAAAAAAATCAGGTACGGTTTGTAGATTAGGTTATGTTAGGTTACTTTTAAAGCATATCGGTAAGAACCAAATCGGCCTATATATAAGAGTAATTAATATAAATATATAAAGTAATGATTACTGATTACCTTGGGAAATCCTTTTTTTATACAAATTACACGTCCCTTTTTAAGTGCTGCAATAAAGAGTTATTTGTTTTTGTTACCTGTACGAGCTGGACGAGCATATGGGCTAGCTGATGGTAAATGGCACCAAAATCCATAAACAATGGCATAATAAGAAATGTTAACTAAGATGTTATGTCCCTTGTGCTTTTAATTACACTGGCTCACTCACCCTTCAAACCCAACACGACAATACCAAGTTTTGGTGTTTTGGGGTAGAATATCTGACGAGTGGGTGGTACCTACCCAGACGAGCTTACACGAAGCTCTACCACCAAGTAAATAAAATATTATTACTATATTAACCATGTGGCGATAAAATATCAAAATTTATTTGAAAAACAATACTTTTTTATAACATACATGAGTAAACACTTATTATCAATCTTAATTTATAATAACAAGGCACACTGATGGCTATTAATCTCCGTATGAGATCAAATTATTTAGAGCCCAGTTAACAATAACAAACGCGTTGACCGCTCTCTAATTTACATTAAAAAGGGACGTCCTGTTTACCAGATACCGAATATAGGTTAGGTAGAGATTCACACATACACACATGCACACACACACACACACATACATACACACGTAGACACACTCATGCAAACACTTTGTACGGTTTGGTTTGTACTTGTATATAAAGAGGAGAGGTACATATAAAAATGTCTTTTGAGTTTTTTTTATTTGTAGTCAAAATGGCAAAAAGGCGACGATGCCAAGTAGTCACCACCATATATATTAATTGTTAGAAATATTATGTAAGTTTAACGCTGGAAAAACGCAATACGCGTTTCCCCCACGGGAACAGTGTGGGGACTCAGCGGTGTCTAACGCGCCGATTGTGTCCCGAACATCGGAATACCCACTAAAAAACCAGCGGTACCCTTTCTGTCTTAACGAGGAGCTCCACGGGATCGCTGGTGCATCCGTGACGAAGATTAACTGAGTTGTACCCGTATAATAGTTTAGGGTTAACGTTTTTTACCACCGAGCCATGGTGGCCGCTGAGAACCAGACACAAACAGTCTAAAAAAATGTAATGCTATACTTTTTCTATATACCTGACAACGTATATAGAAAACATCATGGTGAATTCTTAATGGATGAGTACCTAGTTAAGAAGTAAAAGCGTAACAAAAATAACAAGCTCACTTTCGTATTTATAATATCAATTAAGATCTTAAATTTATATATTTTTTTTTATTGTATAGGATGGCGGACGAGCCTATGGGCCACCTGATGGTAAGTGGTCACCAACGCCCATAGACAATGGCATTGTAAGAAATGTTAACCATCGCTTACATCACCAATGCGCCACCAACCTTGGGAACTAAGATGTTATGTCCCTTGTGCCTGTAATTACACTGGCTCACTCACCCTTCAAACCGGAACACAGCAATACAAAGTACTGCTGTTTTGCGGCAGAATATCTGATGAGTGGGTGGTACCTACCCAGACGAGCTTGCACAAAGCTCTACCACCAAGTAAAATACATACATATAATATGTAAGTAAGTAAGAGAAAAGTGCTCACCAATTATTTTATGTTATTTCGTGTAATACCCCAAGAAATTGAATACTAGCGAGGTTCCGAGTTCACAGTTCATTTATCTTTCTCAGCGGGTGTGTATAGAATTTTTTATAAGCCCTTAGACGTTCAGTTAGTGGATTTCCCATTTTATAGCGTTCTTTACCGCAGAGCACTTGACAAATTGTGAGCTTAGCGCTTTTGTTTCAGGAAAAGATCTATTATCACTTCGTTTTTTGGAACGAAGTTCTTTTTATACAATAGCTGTGGCACTGATTATCCCTGACATTGTCAATGCGCCTACAGCCTTGAGAACTATGATGTTATGTCCCTTGTGCCCGTAGTCACACTGGTTCAATGATTCAATCGTTACTAAGCACTGCTGTTTGCGGTAGAATATCTAATGAGTGGATGGTACTTACCCAGATGAGCTGGTACTAAGACATACGATTAAGTACGATAACTTTTTTTGTAATGCAATGTTTTATAATAATACCTTAGGACATTATTCACGCAAAACCATCTGATCCCAAACTAAGCAGAGCTCGTACTATTTAAACCAGACTACTGATATACTACATATATAATACTACTTTGTAAATATATATATTTATTAATAGTCGTAAGTTATTTGACGAGCTGGTTGGCTTGTTTGGTAAGATACTTGCCATTCGCGCCGCAGATCGTGGGTTCGATTCCCACCCAGGACAGACATTTGAATGAACATGTTGTTTGTTTATCCCGAGTCTGGGTGTAATTATCTCTATAAGATAGCCAGATAGATAGTAGATGTATGAATAATGTCTCAGGATAACATTATTATATTTTTAATTTCGACTATTTCATCAGTATTATCACCACAATCGTCCTCGTGGTCACAGCGCCATCTTGATGAGATACATTTACCGTTTCCACATTTAAATTCAGATTCGGAGCTGAGTCTAAAATTCCTGAACGAAAACGGTTCTAAACTGTGTTGTCTCAATTATTTTTACCCATTGTCATAATGATGTTCGCAATATTTAAATAATTCTCTATATTTTTTCTAATAGTCTATGTAATTTTAAAAAAAGGTTAAAACAAAATACATATATAAAAAAAAAGATTATTTTTAAACATAATTCAACTATCATTATAATTACTGTGTACTACTTATATATCTATTTAGTCTATCGTAAGCTGTCACAATTTGTAGTGTTACTATAAAAAACATAAAATTAATGCTGTGCATACTTGTAAGTTAAATTTATATAGAATATTTGTTAATAATTATGTATAATAATATATTGTAAATTTAGTAAGTAAGCCTTTTTAATAAAGAAATAAAGAAATATAGCAAAATGAAAAATCTACTAAATCTTCCTGAATTTTAAATCAACCAAGTGTCATATTAATTTTCCTCATAGCTGTCTAGGAAATCCAGACTTGTAAGTTTGTCCAGCCTTATCACTAACTGCAGCTTCCCAAAGACGAATTATAAGTGAAATGCTGAGCGCTTTAAATTTTAAGGCAATTTTAAACTCTATTGGTATGAAAAAGAATTCCTTTGGTTTAAAGAGAACTGTACGTGATCCAAAATGTTTAAGAATTCAACTCATCTCAACACATTTTTAATGTGCCTCAAAATATCTCAAAAATGGATATTTTCCTTTATTAATATATAGTGAAGTACTAAGTGTAAATGTTATAATGCTGGATTAAGGCCTCTTCTCTGTTGATGTAATACCTCATGTTATGTGGTTACAACTGCGCGAAAACATTGGCAATGTAAGTATCGTTATACCGACCTTGGGAACAAAGATGCTATGTCCCTTGTGCCAGTAGTTACACTAGCGCACTCACCCTTCAAACCGGAATACAACAATACTAAGTATTGCTGTTTAGTAGTAGACTATCTACGCAGTGCACTAGTTGTATTCTGTTACCGAATTAACCTCGAAGCTTTGGATAATTAATTTAGCGAACAGATTAATTACGATTCTTAATTATATATTAATACTGTACAGTTAATAATTTACTTACTTAGATTTGCGTTAATTGTTATGAATCTATGATAATAATTAATGGTGTTTTGTTTTATTAGTTAATTGATTAAATTCTATTAAATATTAAGGCGTGGGTAAAAACCAGGTGTTTTTTCGTATTAGCGTCTGACCTACTCTCTCCAAATATATCAGGTAGTATTGTGTTGTATATCATAATGTACTGAAGACACTAATTTATATTTAAAATGTAAAAAAATGTAGCTTCTTGTCAATGAGCCACAACTACGCCAAAGTTTCTTCCCTTTTAAGAGACGGATGGAGTTTATTCTACCAAGCTACTCTTCTATATTTGGATGTGTTGGGTGCCGGATACACTCGTGGCAGAATTTAAGTGGAATTGGTCAGATACAGATGTGTTTACTTAAAGAAAGTTGTCTGAATTTGAGCCCGCGTTTGTCGGTTAAGATTGACGCGTCCTAGCACTGGGCCATCTCGGCTCCAATTATAATATAATTGATCAAACTTTATTTATCATATTATTGATGGTTACAAATCGATTTTCCTGGGTTGCTATCTACTTTCGTTTTGAATGTGCTTAGATCACAAAACGAGCACCTTTTTTATTTATAACACGTGGACAGATTGGTAAGTTGGCCTGATGGTGAATGACCACGACCTTAACTAATAAAAAATAATAAAGATCCCTTAGACTGTCTATGCGCTGCGAACCATAAGTTGATACGTAGTTTGTACCACTAGCCTACCACTGCCTACCTTTGAAACCGGAACACAACAGCCCTAAGTATCACTGTTTAGCGGTAGAATATGTGACAAAATAAAGCATAAATTACAGCGATAATTCTATTGTATTTGGCACGAACATACAACAATATATATTATAATACAATAATATTACGCTGTTTATTAAAATTAAAGAATAGAATTAAATCATCCATAGGTCGTTGACCTTGATCAATATATGGCACATCTGAAATCGGTATGAGTTCAATCATGTCAAGTTTTACTCGTGAACATAATACGTTAAAATTTAACGTATTCCAAAGTTGCAATATAAAATTCCGATAAAGGGTAATTCCTAATAAATGGAGGCTTATTGTCGCGATATTACTAAAATCCGGAATTTTCAATGTGGCATCCCGAATGATCCGACTGAGACAAATGCAGGTGCCAGACAATCGCGCAAAGTTTAATTTTCGTAGAATTTTCGTAGCACGACGTGTCTTTTGTACTATAAATATATTGTAATAAAAAACAATAACCAAGGAAACTTTTATTATTAGTTTGTTTCAATCATTAATAAGTACAAAACATATATATGACGTTTAGCTGAGATGGGCCAGTGAATTGTAAGAGAAAAAGGTTTCAATTGTCAACGTTTAATTTGGAATATTTATACATGAAACAAAGTTTTAGTTTTTTCATTGCATGTGTTGAATTTCACTAAAATTCTGCCACAGGTATATTCCACCAACCCGCATTGGAGCAGCGTGGGGAAATAAGCTCCAAAACCTTCCTCTTAAAAAAAGGAGAGGAGGCCTTAGCCTAGCAGTGAGACATTCACAGGCTGTTACTGGTAACTTTGACCTGTTTAAACATTTATTGTAAGAATAAATATTGTATTTATTTATTCATTTTTAACTTTATTACACAACACAATATATATTATATTATTATCACTAAATAAATGTTTTATTTTATAATCTGTAGTGATAGTGATGCAAGACAAATCCACAGACAATCTAAGGAACAAGAAAAATAAGCTTAAAAAGTTGTAAAGAAAGCTACTCACATACCGCTGATACGAAAAGATTCAATATGAAAGAAATAGTGCTCAATTCATTTGAATGACAAAAACATATACCTATATATCTACGTCTATATCTTCAACAACTACAACATACATGATGATCTTCAAACAGCTGAACAGATTTTATTTAATAATAAATAAGAACATTCTAGATCAAGTAACCTTTGATACAAAAAAAATAAGTGAACTTCGTTTAATCCTCTTAGGAGCTAAGGTATCACAGGCAGATACACATATTAAACATTACTATAAACTCAATTTTGCACGAGGTTTAAAAAAATAAGGAACTATAAATTAAATTAAATAACTTAAATTACTTGGTGGTAGAGCTTTGTGCAAGCTCGTCTGGGTAGGTACCACCCACATCAGATATTCTACTGCAAAACAGCAGTACTTTGTATTGCTGTGTTCCGGTTTGAAGGGTGAGTACAGTGTAATTACAGGCACAAGGGACATAACATCTTAGTTTCTAAGGTTGGTGGCGCATTGGCAATGTAAAGCGATGGTTAAAATTTCTTACAATGACATTGTCTATAGGCGTTGGTGACCACTTACCATCAGGTGGCCCAAACGCTCGTCCGCCTACCTATACCATAAAAAAATGAAAGAAAAATAAACAAAACATATACAAATAAACTTTGCACGAATGTCTGGCACCAATCTTATAATACTCCCTAATATAATTCGATCGTTACCTGCGGCGATATTGAGCTAACCATATTTAAGGCGACGAGAGATATATTGAACGAAATTATATAGAGAATGGTGGTTGGATGGCTCAACTTTCATTACTCTTATTATTGGTTATCAAGTTTAAGTTGAACGTGATTGGTGATATTGACGGTTAATAATGGACTTCTGTTCTTTTTCAGGTTATTTTCTGATGTAAAAAGTGTTATAAATGAAGTGTTTTAAGACCTTGAATAATAAAGTCTTTTGATCGTTAATAGCTTGTAAAATGAGTATAAGAAAGATAAAAATACCTTTTGTTAACATACTGTTCACTGCGGCTCCATCAATTCTATAGCAGACTGAAAAATAAAACTGATATTTTGCTTATATTGCATTTTGACTATCTAG
Organism: Nymphalis c-album; assembly: GCA_963151315.1. Lineage (NCBI taxonomy): Eukaryota > Metazoa > Arthropoda > Insecta > Lepidoptera > Nymphalidae > Nymphalis > Nymphalis c-album. The sequence goes on from OY720612.1 coordinate 2,466,787, forward strand.
TTGGTCTTGTGGCTGTATATAAGGCGACAGATGTCGAGATCCTGGGTTTAAACTCCAGGTCGGGCCGATAATAGTGTTTTAGTTTTCTCCCTTGAGATTGGATTTTTGGGTTATTAAGGACCATCAACATAAAACAACGTCTTTCTTCCATCGTTCAAGGTCGTATTCTCACTTTCTTCGGACATATTACACGTCGAGAGGACACGTCTGTGGAGCGACTCGTGATCCAGAGCAAAATTGAGGGCACGAGGGCGTGCGGTAGAACACCAATGCGATCGATCAAGTTAAAGCTGCACTAAATGGTCCACTCCATGAATGCACGAGACAAGCAACACGACGAGAGGAATGGCGACGTATTGTAAAGCTTGCCACCAACCCTGTCACGACGACCACGATCACTCTGCCAAGAGTGTGACGACAGAGAAAAAGAAGAAGAAGAAGGACCATCAGCAGTCACTACACGTACACGTGTAATAATAAAAACATATTCAGACTTAATATAAAGTATGTGCCTCTTGACGGCCACAACATGCATTTTAAGGTACAATACACATATATTGTTTCATACGCCACCAGCTAAGTTCAAAAATACTATAACTATTTTGTTAGATAGTAAGTTAGGTAGGTTTAAAATATATTGTTCTATTTTTCTTATGTTTTATGGTATTATATTTTTGTATGATTGTATTTTCATATTTTTTGTATTGTTATCTGTTGTTAATAACCCGAAAAAGACGAATTGGGCAACTGTAATGTTTTTTCGGTATGTGGAAAAGTAAATAAATAAATATTTTTTTCTATTACTTGTAACAACAGATTATATAAATAAAAATTTTAACAAAACAAAAACCGACTTCATAGGAAAAACAAATTAATATGCACTAAAAAGTAAAAAAATAATTGCGTATTCTTCTATAATTTGATAATTAACTTACTATTTTCTACTCAACAATATGTAGGACGAATGTGTAGTGTGGTTGATAATGTATTTACAATTATTGTTACTTTTGGAGTCGATGTCAGCCAAGATGGGTTTATAACTACATACATAGTTAGTTATAGGTGAGATGTGCTTGTGTCGCACGCGCAACTTAACGAGGCGAATAAAAGTCAATTTGTAATGTGTATGTTTTTGTTTGTTTTTAAAAGATTCCCGTATTATTATTGCTAGGTATATTATAGTGTTTCCTTAGCTGACATCGACTCCAAAAATAACAATAATTGTAAATACATTATCAACCACACTACACATTCGTCCTACATATTGTTGAGTAGAAAATAGTAAGTTAATTATCAAATTATAGAAGAATACGCAATTATTTTTTTACTTTTTAGTGCATATTAATTTGTTTTTCCTATGAAGTCGGTTTTTGTTTTGTTAAAATTTTTATTTATTTTTCGATTTTTAGTGAATCTGAAGTACACTCACTAATTTGTAGAATATGGGTAGACCTACTAAACGTGCAGCTCATATGAGACAGCGCCGTTTATATTATTATTTAAATATATTAATCTAAAACAGTGAAACGTAAAGAAAAATGCATTTTGGTACTGAATTAATAAATATTAGTTAATATGGTTAAATGTATGAATATAAATTAACATGTTTTGATTAAATAGATTTAGTTGGTGGGGTAATTTAGTTGGGCAGCCACAACATAATCAAATAGTTATTTCTAGTAATAATTAAATAAACTGTATGTTTATAGATGTTGCGTTATACCATTCTTCACCATAAACTATGACGGAATGTCTGTATATTAAAAAAAGGGGAAGTATCTATATTATCCTAACTAATATTATAATTGCGAAAGTAAGTTTGTTTGTGACGCTTTCACGCATGTTTATGCGTGTAGTGGTTTCACTAAGCCGATTTAAAAAATTCTTTCACCAATGGAAAGCTACATTATCAGGGAGTAGCATAGGCTACATTTTGTCCCCATATTCCCACGGGACCGGGAACTACGCGGGTGAAACCGTGGGAAAAACACTAGTAATCAATATATAAATATACATAAATATAACATGTATATAAGAGTACTTATACGATATATTATATAATTTTCAAAATTGGTATCAACTTTTAGTAGATGTTCAAATATGTTTCAATTACAAACATAACATATATACTAATGCTTACATGCATAACTCATATTATAAAGAGGAAATATTTGATTTTTGTTTGATTTTTTATTACGATTTAAATCAAAAACTACTCGACCGATTTTAAAAATTCTTTCACCCTTAGAAAGCTACGTCTTTACCAAGTAACATAGGCTATATTATATTTTCAAAAACTTATAGATCCCTTCTTAAAATGGAGCAATGTAACCCAACGTATTTAACTGTTGCCTATAAAAGTTATTATTTCGCGTGCGCTGCGAAAACTATTGACGGTATATAAAGAAGTGTTTTATACAATAGTACTACAAGTACTTAATTATAACGATGTTATGGTAGGTGAATGATAAATCTAGATAGCCTATAAAAGATTCGGTCGTGTATCGTTAATTTGCTACTAAGAATTGAAGATTTCCGTTACTTTGTCATGGATCCTATTATCAGAATCTAACCAAACTATCATCAAACAACCCTTGAAGTATACTCTTTCCAATAAAAAAAAAATCATCGAAATCCGTTGAATAGAAATCGAGTTATTCGTCCATTTGTCGCGCACATACCTCATGCAAATTTACGACTTATATGGTTTTCTCATGGATTCCACTGTCAAAACTGGACCAAAAAAAAATGGGACCAATGGGAAAGCAAACCCTTTCAAATAAAAAAAAAAACATCGAAATCGATTCATCCAGTCGAAAGTTATGAGGTAACAACACCAAAAAAAAAAAAAAAAACATACAGACGAATTGATAACCTCCTCCTTTTTTTGAAGTCGGTTAAAAACAAACAATAATTTTATATTATTAAAATATATTCAGTTTTATATTAATAAAATAAGATTATTAACGAGTACACTAATATAATTTATCACATTAAAACAAAACAAAATATTTTAAATAACAAACAGTAAATATTAGTGAATAAAAAATTTAAAGTAAAGTATTAAGTAACAGCCTATGAATGTCCCACTGCTGAGCTAAGGCCTCTTCTCCTTTTTTGTGAGGGAAAGGTTTGGGGCATATTCCACCACGCTGCTCCAATGCAGTTTGGTGGAATACACATGTGGCAGAATTTGAGTGAAATTTGACACATGCAGGTTTCCTCGCGATGTTTTCCTTCACCGTCAAGCACGAGATGAATTATAAAAACAAATTAAGCACATGAAAATTCAGTGGTGCCTGCCCGGGTTTGAACCCACGATCATCGGTTAAGATTCACGCGTTCTAGTCACTGGGGCCCTATCGGTTTAAAAATAAATTTAAGTTAAATAATAATTCAGATTGAATAATAAATTTAATAATAATAATAACCTTAAATACATTTTTTTTATTAATATCTTATTAACGTTTATATTTGTTTATGAACTTATGATAGTTCTAAATTATTATTGTTATTATTATTACATTATTAAATCTCAGTAGTGCTTGTGTTTTTAAGCTGCGATCTCCATTTAATATCTCTTACTATCCACACGGCATCTCGGCTGGTAATATAACAAGCTTAGTAATGTGAATGACGCGTGATATCCTTATCCTCCTGGTTTATTGTCTCACTCAATCCTAAACCTCTATTAACCCTATTCTTTCCAAGAATCCTCAAAATCCTATAAATATGGGATCATGTGGGTTTTCTACCTCCAAAAATATCTGAGATCGATAACTTCGAATGATATCTTTAAAGATTATTGTGTTATCACTTCCTATACCTAATATAGTTCTTTTTTAAAATTTGATATAGTTAGGCAGTTTGGCAAATGGGTCATATGATGGTAATTACCACCATGACCCACAGACATTGGCGCTGTTAGAAATGTTATCCACTCTGTCATCATAGCGCCACCAATCATATGTTATGTCCCTTGTGCCTGTAATAACACTTTCACACTTCAAACCGGAAACAACACTAACTACAAAATAATTCGTCTCAAATAATTAAGTTGCACTTAATATTTGAATGAATTGTCAATATTCGGCCGTAAGTATTACCGTTTGGCGATGAAATAAGTGATATGACGAGTGGAGACTACCCAAGTAAAAGATTTTGGGTTTTTGCGTCGAGAATACTCTGTTACATGTATTTTTAGGGTTCCGTAACCAAAGGGTAAAACGGGACCCTACTACTAAAACTCCGCTGTCCGTCCATTTGTCTGTCCGTCTGTCACCGGGCTGTGTCTCATGAACCGTGATAGTTAGACGGTTAAAATTATCACAGATGATGTAGTTCTGTTGCCACTATAACAACAAATAATACTAAAAACAGACTAAATGAAATATTTAAGTGGGGCTTCCATACAACAGACATGATTTTTTGTGCATTTTTATAGATAATGATACGGAGCCCTTCGTGCGCGAGTCCGACTCGCACTTGGGCGGTTTTTTCATATTCTTATATATATTATATTCTGTCAATATTGTACATGAAACTTGACACAAATAATATTATAAATAATGGATATATTTGAAAAAAAAAGAAGAAATATATTCTTTGATTTTATGTTGCGGTGTTTTTATCCTCGTGGGCGAGATTTACAATTAACGATACGATATCTTGGTGTTAAGATAACCCGCTAAGAGCATACATACATATGTGCAACCTGGTCGTAGGTACCACTCACTCATCAGATATTCCGTACCGCAAAACAGCAGTGAAGGGTGAGCGAGCCAGTGTAATTACAGGCACAAGGGACATAACATCTTAGTTCCTAAGGTTGGTGACGCAGTGGCGATGTTGTTTCTTTTAAGAAATGTACAAACGACTATCTATGGGCGATGGTGACCACTTACCATCAGGAAAAAATACGTCATGTCTAATCGACTATTAACATAAGCTCGAAAATAAATTTGTCTGTTTGTTACCTCGTTTTCATTTTATTTCTGTCGCATATGTATTCCAACAACCCGCATTGGAGCAGCGTGGTTGAATCAGCTCCAAACCTTCTCTTCAGAAGAGAAGTAGAGGCTTAGCCCAGCAGTGGGACTTTCACAGACTGTTACTGTACTGGTAATAAATAAGGCGGTAATATAAAATCTTATCGTATAATATAAAGATACTTTCGCACGGAACATATTGAATTCAGAAATGTTCGCCTCCATTTTGTATTATACGCCTAAACGCCTTATTAACTTTCATGAAATGTGTATATCATATACAGTACTTCGTATAACGTCGAATATATGGATATTAATATGCTACCCTGATGAAAAGGCATACATATTTTAATTTAATTAATTATAATTAAATTCAATATAAATAAATTTAGAGTTGATATTATTTCATATATCTCATTATTTCATTAACAAAATGGGAGTAGTAATAAAGAAAGTTTGACATATAATTAATGAGTTCATTCTTCTAGATTCAAAATAGCGTATTTAATTTGATATCTACTCCTCATCTTTTCTAAAAATAAAACTTCTTTTGATAGAACTTTTTCTATGTAGTCTGTGCCCGTGTTAAGAATTAAAATTAAAAAATATTATGTCTTAACCATGTGGTTTGAAAAAAGAACCTCACCTTTTTATTTCGTCGTATCTCAATTGTTTGAAAAGAAAAAGTTTTTTAAACAAAAGATTCACTTAAGAATTGCATTTGAGACCGAAATTATTCACTCAAACAAAGACTAAAGGATTTTTCACAACTGTTTTAGTTTTGAAAGTAAATCTTACGTTTTTCGGAAGTGGTCTGTGGTTCAATCTTTACTTACCTGGTTTCGTTATCTTCATTTTATTTATTTCAGCCAATATTTTTTCTTGTAATTAAACTTATTAGGTTTGTTATTAAAGCTATCGAAGTTCGATTGAGAGTGTTTTTTTGTTAATCATAATCGTATTATATGAGTTAAAACCCGGATAAACAACTGAATATCCGTGTCTTCAATTTATGTTTATAATTCATCTCCTGTTCGGTGGGTAAAGATAAAATCGTAAGAAAACATGGGTCGGGAATGAAAATATTTCACATGTGAATCCACCAGCCCGCAAAGGACCAGCGTGCTGCTACAAGCTCTGAGGCCCTTGCCAAGTTGACATTCTACAATCGTAAACGCTAATAGAAAACTAAACAAATGTATGAGAATGACATCTCTCAACGATAAGTCACGTGGTCATTGACATACAATTTTTAGTTTTCTATTAGCGTTTACATTTGTAGAATATCAACTTGGCTAGGGCCTCTGGACCTATTATTTATACGGAGAAGCATTAGCTCACAAATAGGACACTTACTGACTGTCATTTTTTTACACTAATCTTATTTAGAAACATAATAACTTCCCTATAAGTGTTTCATTAAGCTTCGAAGTCCTTAGTTATATAATATACTTGCTGTGCCCCGCGGCGTCACACGCTTAGAAATAATTAAAAATATATATATATATATATTTATATATGTAATAATAACACATACGCGCACACACACAAACACACATATACATACACACACACACACACGCACATATGGCTACTGTTAAAGAAATACGTAGGTAATTATTTTATTATATTAATTTTCATAAGATACCGTAGGGTTTACCTATCTTATATAAATGGCGTAACATTTGCGCCATCACATGTTCTTTGTGTGTCCCAATTTTCATCAAGATTGGTCGAGCCATTGGTTCTTGAGTTATAAGAAGACATACCATTTTAACTCCTAAAGTAGGTGGCGCATTAAAGGTATAATTATTGGTTAATATTTCTTACTCTCGAGGTTTTCGATGGTGACCACTAACCATCGACGGCCCAGATAAATAACATTTTTCGTTCTTGTTATTACAGTATTGCTTTTTTACTCATCAAATATTATCTCCGGTCATGGAATCAGTCGAGCGTAGCACTAACGACTCCAACTTCTTACATTATTCATTTGACATCATTCTCTGAAAGTCGATACAAAAAACTTTTCGAGACTTTTATGTTACGTCATCAAAATTTTTCCATATAATTCAAATAACTAGTAGTTTAACGCGGCTTTATGTGGGTGGAGAACAGATGTTAGTTATAAAAAAAGCATTTCCTATGTAAGCCAATGATGATGAGGACGGTGTTTCATCATTGTGATAAGTATATAAACATTTTTGTTACTTTTAAATGTATGAGCCGTGATGGCCATGTGATTAGTAGACAGGAATCATACCCAAAGACTGCGGCTTCAAATCAGGACGCGCACTGAAATCTCATGTGTTTAATTTGTTTTACTTAAATGAAGTGAATGAAAACATGATTTTTTTTTATACTACCCGGGAGGGCAAATGACTCTGCTCAACCTGATGGTAAGTGGTAGTAGAGTCACACATAGAGTAGAGTCCAAACGCGAAGACCGCTAGTGCAGTCGGGAATGATTTGGAATGGCACTAGCTGCCCCCGCCTTGCCGGCCCGCAAGATGCCTCTTCACGCCTCGTTTGAAGGAATCCAGGTCATAAGAGGAGGGAAACACGTGTGCTGGTAAAGAATTCCATATTTTGGAAGTACGACAAAAAAAAGAGTTGTTTAATTTCTTCGTGTTGATGTCACGTTGACATCGAGAGCCAGCACGCGTAGACTTGTGAAGGAAAGAGGAAACAGGAATGAAGGACAATAATTCCTCTGAGACTCGCCGTGATACAGTCGAAAGAAAACGCATAGTGCCGCTATCTCTCGACGCAATTGTAAAGGTTCGAGGATGTTGGTGACTTTTACGTCGCCGATTATGCGAACCGCACGTCGCTGCAACCGATCCAAGGCCTCCAGTAAGTACTTAGCGGAGCCATCCCAGAGGTGCGAGCAATATTCGACTCAAGACCGCCGCACCTGTGTTTTATATAACCTCAGCAGTTGTGGCGTGAAAAAACGCCGCACCTTGTTCAGGACTCCGAGATCTCGTGAGGCAGTTTTTATAACAGCCTCGATGTGGTCCCTTGGATTGAGGTCGCACCGAACGTCAATTCCCAGTATGGCAACTTTGCTTTGTATGTCCAGCGTAGTGCCACAGAGTGGCGATAAAGAATTGAAACCCACCCATTGGAACAGAATAGTGGGTTAAGCTCCACATCTTCTCAAGGTAACTAAGTGTCTAGTCCATAGATTGTCTGGAAAAGAAAACTTTTAAATTCGAGAATATGTCGTTTGTAATAACTTTTTTTTATTTATTACATAGGAAGGTGGACGAACGTATGGGCCACCTGATGGTAAGTGGTCACCAACGCCCATAGACAATGGCATTGTAAGAAATGTTAACCATCGCTTACATCACCAATGCGCCACCAACCTTGGGAACTAAGATGTTATGTCCCTTGTGCCCGTAATTACACTGACTCACCCTTCAAACCGGAACACCACAATAGCGAGTTCTGCTGTTTTGCGGTAGAATAACTGATGAGTGGGTGGTACCTACCCAGACGAGCTTGCACAAAGCTCTACCGCCAAGTAATGTTATTATGTTTTTTTTTATGTTATTTCTGTAGTAAAATTTATATCTTTGTGGTGTACAAAATATATATATTATTATTATTGAAGTTTTTTTTAGCTCGATACTTTAATTAGGTTTGAATTTATTGGTATCTACTAGAATGAGTCTAACAGAGCAAATTGCAAAGTTTCTTACCAATTATTCTCGACGGAATCTTTATTCTGAATTGATCATTATTTCAAGATTATTTGGAGCAAAGATTTGTAGAATAGGGCCTGGAAAACTCAAGTCAGTAATAAGACAACGAGTTCATTGCTTCGTAAAAATCGAACTGTATCTTGCTGGAGTAGCTGCGAGTGCTAATTAGAGTCTACTTTTCGGATTTTTGAATTTATTGATGAAGAAATACAATAAATATATAGGAAAGCCCATATCTTATATCGATAGCGGCCCGTAAGCTGTTATATGATAATATAAAGTTTATATAAAATGTTTTGGCAAGAAGAGCTGATCAGTATAAATTAGGCGAAACACAGCACTAGCTATCAGCTGGTGCCTTTACCTCGGAAATTACACAATATCAACAAAAAAAATATTATTCCACTCACGTGGAAGGGGAGCGCGCAAGGGTTCGGAACCCCTGACTATAGGTATGGAAAGTTTTACTATGATCAGTTGAGTAGACAAGAATTGAAAGCATAACAAATAAACTCACTTTCTCATTTACAGTACTTCTTCTTCATAAAGTGCCATCTTCTTTCGAAGGTCGGCGATCAATAGGGAAACTTGTATCTTTCATCACGAGCAGCGGCGTGAAAGGCCACCACCACCCAGCCAACCAACCTACCCACCCAGTCTACCAACCAACCAGCTCGTCAAATGATTACTGTTTTGTATAAATTGGCATTGTCTATAATTCTAAGTCTTGAAAAGCAGTTGGTCCAGCGCCTGAACTGTACGAGTTGCGGAGCTTTCCAGAGGGAACTGAATGTTAACGGAGAATAAAGAGTGCATTTGTGTTTGAGTACACTTGTGGACTTTTATATATCCCGAGCAGTTAGCCATACTCTCTTCACAAACGCCGAAATAGGTCAGTTAAGCCAGGAAATTTAAAGTTTGATATGTTGCTAATAAAGTTTTGATGACTGTTTAATTAGTTACCACATTTCGAATAGTTAATAGTTGAGGACAAACCGCAAATCCAAAGCTATAAAGTAATCTGAATCAAATTTGCTGTATGTTATTGTAAATGTCAATTCGTGGTAGAGTTGCTTGCATGACCTTTAGATTGGTACCACCCACTTATCATACATTCTATCGCTAAACAAACCCGCCTGCTGGATTTAACCGCCCGACATTGGGCCAGAATTTGAAATTTCATCCCCACCACCTCGATGTCTATAAATCCACAACAGCGCCATTTTTATGCCATTTCCTACCTCGCACAACCACTCAGTGGAACCAGCTTTCGCCGGCAACTTTTTCAAACCGATATGACAAAGCAACTTTCAAGAAAAGAGCGAACTCATTCCTTAAAGGCCGGCCACGCACCTGCAAGCCCTCGGGTGTTGCAGATGTCAATGTGTCAGATGTTAGGTGGTAGTCATTTTCCATCAGGTGAGCCTCCTGCTCCTTTGCCCCCACTTACGTAAAAAAAAGAAAAAAAAGGATTTCATTATGGATTCGCTACACTGAAGCCTTGAATGTCAGCAAAGTTATTATCAAAACTGAAAATAAAATGAGAGTTCATATAAGTAGTAAAATAGAGTAGTTTTGTATAGGTTACCAAAATATTACCGGCGCTATCTTCGATCATCAATACTACTAGATAACGCGTCACGAACAAAAACAATACTCAAATGTGACACCGGCCATAAAAGTTTAATAATTTCAACCTAAACTATGCCTTGTTCCCAAGCAATAAAGTGCGGTTCAGATTGTATTGACATTCACTTGCGATCTTACGCCATGAATGACAGAAAAACATAAGAAATGTACAATAACGGTTGTTCCATATTCAAACTTATTTCCTTAGCAATAAGTTATGTTTGGACCATAGTTATTTGAAATAACCTCACATATGTTATTGTGTTCTTACTTTTCGGGCCGTTTTTGAAGCGCTTACCGGTATTCTAGTACATTATTGATCGAAGGGCGCTATTGAGAACTGATATAGTAATTAATTAACGCCATCTATCGGTAAGTCATTCTTGATAATGAAAATAAACATTTCGTTATTAATTTATAAACACAACAAACATTCCCGTGATTTTATATAATTAGAATTTTGTAATTTAATTCACCACAATTCCGTTCAAAACGGAACACAACAATAGCAAGTACTGCTGTTTTGCAGTAGAGTATCCGATGAGTGGGCGGTACCTTTCTTTTATTTTGAGTTTATTAATTAGGAACAAAGATCAAATCTTTCTTTATATTATATATATTAAAAGTATAGATTTGTTAATCCTTATCCGATTAAACTAAAGGAATCATTTCAGTACGATAATCCAGCTTATTGCACGGTAATCAGCTTAAGACTTGCGTTTTCCTAAGTATCGTGATCCCTTTAATATTAAATTTCTAGCTTCAGTACGTTTTCTTTAAAAATACCTTAAACTAAATTATCAGTCTGTGATTTTAAAACAAGAACCTTCTTTAAGGTTCTTTAACAGACCATGACCGACTATGCCATTTTTGTCTCTTTTATTTGAAACATTAAAGGTAGGGGTAGTAGCTGGGTGTAGGTATGTTTCTTGTTGTACTGCCTCGTTGGACTGCCTCGTTGGTCTAGTGGCTTGATATAAGGCCGCAGACGCGGTGGTCCTGGGTTCAATTCCCAGGTCGGGCCAATAAACAGTTATTGGGGTTTTCTGTCAGAAAATTCTCAGTTGGAAGCGTGGTACACTCCCGTGCCTCGGAAAGCACGTTAAGCTGTTGGTCCTGCGCCTGAACTCTTTCCGGTGGTGTCGGATTGCCGTCCCATCGGATTATGAGAGCTAAGGAAAAGAGAGTGCACCTGTGTTTGCGCACACACTTGTGCACTATAATATCTCCTGCGCAGCTGGCTAATCTCTCTTGAGATTGGCCGCCGTGGCCGAAATCGGTCTGGAGGACCTTTCTTTTATGTTTCTTGTACTAAACATGTACTAAACATTAGAGGCTAACAGTCGCGTAAAAGGGTAGCATGCGCAAGCAAGTTTCTTAGTGGGTATTTCTACCCACTTGATATGGGGACAAGTAAATGAGTTTTAGTAGCGAGAAAAAAAATTGGGAATATTCTAAATTTAAATTTACTTTATTACGAACTTGAGTTTACAAATATATTAAAAGTAGAAAGTAGTAGTAATTAATGTTACGTTTACATATATAGATATTTTCATCTGTTATAGAAACATAATTAATTTGCTTATCAAATATAATATAATTCAAAACAAATGCTCTCAGATTAATTTATAATTATTTGACGTCATTCGAAAATAAAATTAGAATCAAAGCAATAAAACGATAACTATGTCAATCCGAATAGAGTACGCATAACAATTTGGTATAAATAGCTCCAAATTTTTAGGGCATGTTTTTCATCGATTATGACGAGCCGGTTGGCGTGGTTGGTAAGACACTCGCCTTTCACGCCGCAGGTCGTAGGTTCGATTCCCACCCAGGACTGACATTTGTGTGCATGAAATTGTCTGTTTGCTCTGTGTCTGGGTGTAATTATCTATATAAGTATGTATTTACAAAAGAAAAGTAATATAATATGTAGTATAATATATGTAGTTATATAATATATATAGTATGCAGTTCTCTGGTTTCCATAGAACGAGCTATGCTCAGTTTGGGATCAGATGGCTGTGTGTGAATAACCTCCCAGGATATTTATTTATTTATTATCAATAACGAATGATATTACATGCAATATTGATGAGGGGAAAGAATTCGAAGATGAAAAAAAATAAAAATAAGGCAAAATAAGATGTAGAACAATGAGTGGTAGGACTCGAGGTAGGTGGTCTGAGCGGTCTAGGATGTTCCTGATATGTAAGCAAGAGTACTTAGTTCGGGGTCCCCGAGTTATTACATATAAAATTCTAGGGCAAAGTCATGTAGGTTAGGTTATGTTAGGTTACTTTTAAAGTAGAATAGAATAGAATAGAATAAGCTTTATTGTACACATACAAGATTACAGAAACATACAATTATAAATGCTATTTAAGAAGAGTAGTAATATAAGTACAAAAGGCGGTCTTATCGCTGAAAGAGCGATCTCTTCCAGACAACCTTTGGGTAGAGGACACGAGAAGAATAACGCGGTAAGGAGGTGCACAGGATCAATTTTACTTTTTAAATATATATGTGTAAATAAATATTCATGCATTGTATACTATGTAAAGTATATCATATATTTTTTCTATTAAATTTTCCTTAAATCTTTTCTTAAATAAAGATATCTCGCGCGCCTCAGAGGTCAGGCTATATAACATTACTCTCACTGATACACTTGGAAGGCACTTAAAAGTGTGTGGATCTACTAAGTTGGTTACGTAACTTATGTTTAAGTCTTCTTACTAAAGAGCTCTTAAAATAAATACAAGTTTTGTTATATTAACGATTGTCTTATAAAATCATTTTACGAGTCGACATATTATATATTTCTAAAAATAGGAGTTAAATTTTAAGTACACATTTGTTTCACGCTGTTCTAGACATTTGTATAAGTAATTATAATCACTAAAAACGAATGTATATTTTTATTGAAAGATTAAAATCGTTTATTAGTGTTAACATCTACTTTTATTTATTTAAATAAATCAAAACATCATCGAGTAAATTAAATTTTATACAAAGTATATTATTTTTTCCCGAGAAATTATGCACGTGGATCACCAGCTTTTTGGCAGATCGGAGCATCAAGGTCGTTGTCGACGGTGCATGCTCTGACTTAAAATTCGTCAATTCTGGTGTTCCACAAGGCTGCGTTCTTTCACCTACTCTGTTTCTTCTGCATGTCAATGATATGTTATAAATCAGTAACATTCACTGCTATGCGGATGACAGCACTGTAGACGTTCTTTACACCGGCCGTAGCAATATTTCTCGGGAACACGTCGACGAGTGTCGGAACAAACTTGTGTCTGAAGTCGAGACCTGTTTAACCAAAGTCTCGGACTGGGGCCGACTAAACTTAGTCCAATTCAACCCCAATAAGACACAAGTTTGCGCGTTAACCGCTAAAAAATCTCCTTTTGTCATATCCCCTTATTTTGAGAATACTTCCCTCGTTGCCACAGCCAGTATTGGGATACTTGGCATCGAGATTTCGAACATTGTTCAGTTCCGCGGTCAATTGGAAGCTAAAGCTAAATTGGCTTCTAAAAAGCTTGGAGTGCTCAACAAGGCGAGACAGTACTTCACGTCGGCCCATCGCCTTCAACTTTACAAGGCGCAAATTCGGCCCCACATGGAGTACTGCTCTCACCTCTGGGCGGGAGCTTCTTCCTTTTGACCGTATTCAACGTAAAGCAGTTCGAATTGTCGACGATCAGGCTATTACTGATCGGCTTGATTCTTTGGATTTGCGTAGAGATGTAGGGTCCCTCTGCATCCTCTACCGCATATATCACGGGGAGTGTTCTGAGGAGTTGTTTGGTTTAGTCCCGTAGGCTGAATTTCACCACCGGACATCGCGCCAGAACTCAAAATTCCATCCCCATCACCTCGATGTCTGGAAATCCACAACAGCGCGTTTCTTAAGGCATTTCCTGCCTCGCACAATCACTCTGTGGAACCAGCTTTCGCCGGCGACTTTTCCGAACCGATATGACATAAAAACCTTCAAGAAGAGAGCGTACTCTTTCCTCCAAGGCCGGCAACGCATCTGCATGTCCTCGGATGTTGCAGATGTCCAAGGGCGGTGGTAGTCACTTTCCATCAGGTGAGCCTCCTGCTCGTTTGCCCCCTCTAACATAAAAAAAAAAATACATCCGAGATGGCCCAGTGGTAAGACCGCGTGAATCTTAACCGATGATCGTAGGTTCAAACCCAGGCAAGCGCCGCTGAATTTCATGTTCTTAATTTGTAATTATAATTAATTTCATCTTGAGGAAATTTCTTCACTGAAATTCTGTCACCTGTGTATTCTACCAACCCGCATTGGAGCAGCGTGGTGGAATAAGCTCCAAACCTTCCCTTCAAAAAGAGGAGAAGAGGCCTTAGCCCAGCAGTGGGACATTCACAGGCTGTTATTACTATTACTACATTATACATTGTTTAATATGAAAATCAACTATCAACGAAATACACCAAAACAGTAAATTACCTTCGTCAGTCTTTCCTTTAATTAATATCACAACCAATGTATAAAACGAATACAAAACAATTCAAACAGGACTTTTAAGGTCTTTGACCGCACGTAAAATTATAAGTTACTATCTGTGACCCGCAGTTTCAGCCGCGTATAATTAATAAAAATATAATACATAAAAATAAGCCTAGAACCTTCCTCGATAAAAGGATTTAAAATTCGAACCAGTAGTTCTTGAGATTAGCCGGATCAAACAAACAAATTCTTCAGCTTTATACTATATTAGTATAGATATAGATTTGACAAGGCGGGTCTTGTTTGACTACCCACCTTGTTGATTTGTAATATTTTTAACCGACTTCAAAAAAAGGAGGAGGTTATCAATTCGTCTGTATGTTTTTTTTTTTTGACGTTGTTACCTCATAACTTTCGACTGGATGAATCGATTTCGATGATTTCTTTTTTATTTGAAAGGGTTTGCTTTCCCATTGGTCCCATTTTTTTTGGTCCAGTTTTGACAGTGGAATCCACGAGAAAACCATATAAGTCGTAAATTTGCATGAGGTATGTGCGCGACAAATGGACGAATAACTCGATTTCTATTCAACGGATTTCGATGTTTTTTTTTTTATTGGAAAGAGAGTACTTTAAGGCTTGTTTGATGATAGTTTGGTTAGATTCTAATTATAGGATCCATGACAAAGTAACGGAATTCTTCAATTCTTAGTAGCAAATTAACGATACACGGCCGAATCTTTTATAGGCTATCTAGATTTTTCATTCACCTACCATAACATCGTTATGATCAAGTAATTGTAGTACTATTGCATAAAGCACTTCTTTATATACCGTCAATAGTTTTCGCAGCGCACGCGATATAATAACTTTTATAGGCAACAGTTTGATACGTTGGGTTACATTGCTCCATTTTAAGTAGGGATTTATAAGATTTTGAAAATAGAATATACCCTATGTTACTCGGTAAAAACGTAGCTTTCTAAGGGTGAAAGAATTTTTAAAATCGGTCGAGTAGTTTTTGATTTAATTCGTAATAAAAAATCAAACAAAAATCAAATCTTTCCTCTTTATTATAATATGAGTTATGCATGTAGGCATTAGTATATATGTATATATTTGTAATTGAAACATATTTGAACATCTTCTAAAAGTTGAAACCAATTTTGAAAATTATATATATATATATATAGAATCGTATAAGAACTCTTATATACATGTTATATTTATGTATATTTATATATTGATTACTAGTGTTTTTCCCGCGGTTTCACCCGTGTAGTTCCCGTTCCAGTGGGAATATGGGGACAAAATGTAGTCTATGTTACTCCCTGATAATGTTGCTTTCCATTGGTGAAAGAATTTTTTAAATCGGCTTAGTGGTTTAGGCGTGAAAGCGTCACAAACTTACTTTCGCATTTATAATATTAGTTAGGATAATATAGATACTTCCCCTTTTTTTTAATATACAGACATTCCGTCATATTTTATGGTGAAGAATGGTATAACACAACATCTATAAACATACAGTTTATTTAATTATTACTAGAAATAATTATTTGATTATGTTATGGCTGCCCAACACCCCACCAACTAAATCTATTTAATCAAAACATGTTAATTTATATTCATACATTTAACCATATTAACTAATATTTATTAATTAAGTACCAAAATGCATTTTTCTTTACGTTTCACTGTTTTAGATTAATATAATTATTTAAATAATAATATAAACGGCGCTGTCTCATATGAGCTGCACGTTTAGTAGGTCTACCCATATTCTACAAATTAGTGAGTGTACTTCAGATTCACTAAAAATCGAAAAATAAATAAAAATTTTAACAAAACAAAAACCGACTTCATAGGAAAAACAAATTAATATGCAGTAAAAAGTAAAAAAATAATTGTGTATTCTTCTATAATTTGATAATTAACTTACTATTTTCTACTCATCAATATGTAGGTACGAATGTGTTGAGTGGTTGATAATGTATTTACAATTATTGTTATTTTTGGAGTCGATGTCAGCTACAACACTATATAATATATCTAGCAATAATAATACGGGAATCTTTTAAAAACAAACAAAAACATACACATTACAAATTGACTTTTATTCGCCTCGTAATGTTGCGCGTGCGACACAAGCACATCTCACCTATAACTATGTATGTAGTTATAAACTCACCGTGGCTGACATCGACTCCAAAAGTAACAATAATTGTAAATACATTATCAACCACTCAACACATTTGTACCTACATATTGATGAGTAGAAAATAGTAAGTTAATTATCAAATTATAGAAGAATACACAATTATTTTTTTACTTTTTAGTGCATATTAATTTGTTTTTCCTATGAAGTCGGTTTTTGTTTTGTTCAATTTTTTATTTATTTAATAAAAAAGTCAAATCAAAACCTAAAAACTATATACGTAGAAAATATATTTCTTGAAATTACATAGCTTATATGTACATTATATGCTTCTGTTATTTTTTGGGAATTAAGATTAACAAAATAAGCAAGAGGCCAATTCCACTAATGTAAATCATTAAAAAAAAGACAAGATGGCTCAGTGATTTTCATGTGTTTAATTTGTGATTATAATTCATCTCGTGCTTGACGGGGCAGGAAAACTTCGCGAGTATTAAAATTAATTATAAATATTAAAAGTAATTATAAATAAAAGCCATTAATTAAAATAAATACAAATTGTAATTAATCTTCATTATTTCATGTGATTTAAAAAAACTTCCTTAAAATTATGCGTGATAAGAAATTTAAATAAGAAAATAAAATTTCTAAATACTTAGTTGAGCGAACAATGGGCAGGTCATACGTAAGTTAAATAAAAATAGGTTAAAATGTAGGTCACGTTAATTTGAAACGAAATAGAAATTCATATTTTATAGCTCGAGACAAACGCCACAGAAGTAGGCCAGGTTTGAAAAACTGTCTTTAATTAATAATAATTAACTCGATACATAATTATACATTATACGACTTTTTTTGAAGTTATTATAATATTTATTAACTTACTTTAGTTTGTCAGTTCAGGTTGGACGATAAAAGTACTTATGGATGTGAATGTACACAACAATATAAATTTTACAATATGACATGATGACGATGACCGCCTCTGGCATCACCGCCGTGGCAATCTCAAGAGAAATTAGCCAACTGCAAAGGAAATATTATATTGCAAAAATACATGTGCACTCTTCCCTCGCTCTTATAATTCAACGAGAGGGCAAATCTTACACGACCGTAAATAAATTATATTGTTCTAGCGTTTTTCCCCGCGGTATCACCAGAGTAGTTCCCGTTCCCGTGGGTATAAGGAGATAAAATATAGCCTTTGTTACTCGCTGATAAAGTAGCTTTCTATTGGTGATAGAATTTTTAAAATCAGTTTATTGGTTTACGCGTGAAAGCGTAAAACGTAAAAACAAACTCACATTCTCGTATCTAATTTTATTTAGGATGTATCATAATTATATGTTTTATTTAATCTATTGTTGTGTCAACTTGAAAAATAACTAACTGTCACACTTAGAATTTTTGATTACCAGCTCCTCACGGCCGAATACTGAAACTTTCCTCAAACAAACACTTAGTTAAACGCTACTTAAAATTGAAATTAGTATGCGAAATTTTAAATTAATGGCGTCTCAAATAATTAAGTTTCACTTAATATTTAAATTACGTTTCAGTATTCGGCCGTTAGTTACTCACTACTTTCACTCTTTCTTTCTTTATTGTTTTGACATTTGAAAGAAGAAGACGCAGCATTGTTGGTAAAACTACAGAAAGTCATGTAGGTTAGGTTTTTTTTTTTTTTTTTTTTTTTTTTTATTGCATAAGAAGGCGGACGAGCATATGGGCCACCTGATGGTAAGTGGTCACCAACGCCCATAGACATTGGCGTTGTAAGAGCTGTTAACCATCTCTTACATCGCCAATGCGCCACCAACCTTGGAAACTAAGATGTTATGTCCCTTGTGCCTGTAATTACACTGGCTCACTCACCCTTCAAACCGGAACACAGCAATAACAAGTACTGCTGTTTTGCGGTAGAATATCTGATGAGTGGGTGGTACCTACCCAGACGAGCTTGCACAAAGCTCTACCACCAAGTTATGTTAGGTTACTTTTAAAGCACAACGCCAGAACCGAATCAGCGCATGTTCACTAGTCTACGAGAGGAACGGAACTTTTAAAACCATATATCTTCTAAACTAATAGGGACCATCTTTTACATATTTAATTACAGGCACAAGGGACAGAACATCTTAGTTCCCAAGGTTGGTGGCGCATTGGCGATGTAAGCGATGGTTAACATTTCTTACAATGCCAATGTCTATGGGCGTTGGTGACCACTCACCATCGGGCCCACATGCTTGTCGGCCTTCCGACATTTTTTTTTACAAAAAATTGGTTGCCTGTAAAGTCGGTATACGGGCGAAAGTTTTACGTGACAACGACTTTGAGTGGTAAAATAATTTTAATGTGAATATTCATTCGTATAGTAGGAAGAAGGATAAAATAATAGTAACAATTTAAAACATTTATTTATACAAAGAATTATATTTAAAACATTAATTTATACAAAGAATCTCGCACTGAATTTCATATTAACAAAATTTTATTTTTACCTTTACACATACATACGTATTTATATACAAATATACATACAATAACTTGCAATACATTTGCGTACAATGAAACAGCGTTCTGTCTCTCTCGCTCTTTTAGGCGGGCTAACCATGCCCGAGTGGAAGGGACGCGTGCCTCTCACTCGCTCTCATTGTGAGCGCATAACGTGAGCGGAGCGTAACGTAGTTTCTTGAAGTGTCACCCGGCAAACCAATTTATAAGACGTTGTCACGTCAAAAAAATATAAATCTCATTACTCGGAAAAATGTGTAGAATAACACATTTCAAAATGAATAAAATCGAGTTGAAGCCCGTTTTCTGTAGTATCACCGCCTTGTTTAACTAATCACCATAAGGAAACTCAGTCACATTATAACTTGTAACATAACTTAGATTGACGCGTAACATTGGTTTATATTTGTAATGAATTGGCAAACGGTGTTTCAGCTTAATGTTAATCAAACAATATGTCTCTAACGCTGTAGTTCGTAAGCCGTAATAACTCAAGATATTGAACACGTCTCGGCCTCGCTTCACAGATACATCCTGTCAATACAACAAATCGTTCAATTTATCACTAGATTGAATTTCATTTTTTCTTTTTTAATTAGCTATATCCTTTGTATTTAAATTATATTACACCAAATAATGCATATTATTATTAATAACACTTTTACCGCTAAAGCACTGAAGCGATTTTGATGATATTTGGTATGCTTACTTGGTGGTAAAGCTTTGTGCAAACTCGTCTGGGTATGTCCCACCCATTCATCAGATATTCTACCGCAAAACAGCAGTACTTCGTACTTTTGTGTTCCGTTTAGTGAGCCAGTGTAATAACAGGCACAAGGGACATAACATCTTAGTTCCAAGGTTGGTGACGCACTGGCGATGTAAGCGACAGTTAAAATCTTTTACAATGCCAATATCCATAGGCATTGGTGACACTTATAACGAGCATATGCTCGTCCGCCTACCTATGCTATAAAAAAATCTAGCTTGGAGCCCAAAAAAGAAGGCTACATTTCATATCTTCAACTAGTGATATATACAAATATATTTCAATAACTATAACTAGAGTACTTTTTTATATGGGATTTGAGGGGGATTAGGAAATAAGACGTTATGTTCTTTGTGCCCGTATTAACACTGACTCACTCAACCTTCAAACCGGATTTAATTTTAAGTGATTCCAGTTAAATAAGACACAAACAGATTTCCTCACGACGTTTTCCTTCGCAGATGATTTATAAACACAAATTAAGAACATGAAAGTTCATAGATTTTTTCAATATCAGATAATATGAAATACTTTTGAAACCCTAGGTTTTAATCAAGGGTATAATAAGGGTAAGATATGTACATATAAGTTTACAACAAATTAATATAACAGTTTCTTGCAAATATGTATAATTCCAACTCAAACACGTTCTAGATTACTAAAACGTTACTTAGCAACATCACATTATCCCAGACACTCATTTAGTTCGTGTTACGTAGAATGTTATCCCCTCGGGTGGTATTTATCATAATTTTATTTTACACCTCCCACTTAAGATTAAACTTACTATCCTTAGCACGTGGTAGAAATTTTATATAAAATTATCGTGAGGAAACCTGCCTGTCGGCTGAAATTCTGTTATATGTGCGTGGTGTGATAGGAACACGTTTGGTCATATATATGTATATTTAGCATCAAGAAGTGAAAACTGATTTTATAAGAACCACGAATTGGTCTATTCATAAATAGAACACCAAATCATATAAATTTCTGAGTCAATTACTCTTTAAATCCAAATAACACATTTGAACACATCACAAATCACAAGTCGCTCCAATAATGAATTAATAACTTTATTATGTGCACTAACAAGATGGCGGCGCGTTTTAAATTTGCGCACTTGTTTATTTAATTTTTTTACAACGTTGTTGTAAGGACCTAGGTGACTCCTAACTACTTATATAAATAAAGCCTTGAGGTCGTCATAATATTCCTAAGGTCAGTTATAACGTAAAAGGTGTTAAGTATTATAATAATCTTGTACACATAAACATTTAATAATTTTTAACGCTTTCCGATATCCTGTGGTAGAAACTTACCGTAAAAGAATTACTTAATTACCTAATTTGTACTCCTGTACTTCTTTAAAAAAATTGTGCGGTCGGGGGACCCCCGTCAGGGACGAAGTTCTTTGCGATATTTTTTCGACTCAAAACGTGTTTTAAAATGTCGATTTTATTTGATTATATTACTATTTTTTTGCGAACCAAAAAGCGCCTCAACATCCTTTATGTCACTCTAATCAAAGGTTAAGAAACGACTACAATTTTTAAATTAAATTAATAATGCTTATAATAATAGCAATCCCCATAAAGGAATTTATATTAATAATATTCTAATATTATTTTAGTAATTTACCCACTCAATTAAATAAAGTTTATGATGGGAATTGTGATAATAGCCCAAGGTTCTTACCTTGGGACTGGCGTGCGGCTTGAAAGCCGTACCTTTATATTTTTTTTGTATTTTTAAAAAAGTTAAAAATTTATTTTTAAGAAAATCTTTTTTTTATTTAATAAAATTAATTATTTTGATTGAGTTTGTTACATTTGTGTGAGTATTTATCTTAATTAATAATAAATCATAGGCGCACTATTATACACCTTACGGTCGATCGTTTGGCGTGCGTTAATTCGGCATAGATCCTACCTTCAGGCCCACAGTCTGAACGCTATTTCGTTATATGACGTGACCTTGGCCAATGCCATTTCACTACTGTAAGCCGCGTAAAAGAACTTCGTTACAAAAATGTTTATGTTCTAGCCACTGCACCATAGCGGCTCATTCAATTACAATCATCGGGGCGTTTATCAAAATTACCGATAATATTTTGTATGTACGACGATACTAATAGCGCAATTATTGGCAGTTAGTACCTTGTACCTGGCCACAATTAATCAAATATTGGCGCCAATATTTGTCAAACGCGCCGCCGTTACGATGAGTTACTGCGCGCCTTGCGGCAAATGTGTAACTTGGTTTATGAGAAATCGTATGATAAGGCATTGAGTTATAAATTTATAATGTTATTTGTATGACTCCAGATTTTGTTGATAAGTTCAATATCTATACTAATATATATCGGCGCAAATATAATATAAATAATAAATGAATAAAAACGAACGAATGTACTAGTCTGCCCCACCACCGGCGCCTTATAAAAGGCGTGCGCACCAATGAGAGCGGCATTCGTTTGTCGGCGCTCAAGCTAGACGGACCTCAGTGTTATATTATTGTGTTACTTTGTTATATTATGATGTGTTTTATTTATTAGTTATTGTTGTAGTTGTATTTATTCGTTATTGTTTCAGTTGTTTTTATTAGTTATTGTTGTAGGTGCATTTATTAGTTATTGTTGACTGTTTTAATTAAATAAGCATGGCTAATGAAGATGGTATTTTCAATATAAGCAACCCTCTTCCTACATCACAAGAGGGGATGAACCGACGCCATCAATCGATGCCTGGAAACTCCGCAACTATGGCTTTTTTTAGCTAAAACGTTTAAGGATACTGTACTGACGTAAAGGAATGGGTAAACCTAATGACAAGAACACAGCAAGAGTACAAATTGAAAGATCATGAAGTACGACTTAAGGATTTTTTTGATGATATTAAAGAAAGTGGTGTTATCAAGGATGACCGAACAGGCTGAAAAAGAATAAAATATCCGCGGGGTATATGTTCCGTGAGTATGCAGCGAATGCAGAAACCGTGAACATGGAATGGTAATATATATTAGATTATAGGAAGGGACACGTTCCGAGGTGAGAAAAAAAAAATAATGATAATTTAATAGAAGTTTTTGACCATATTGATTAGATGTTAAAGAACTTGCTTGGCAGTTTTTAAAAGCTCCTTCAGACTGATATTCAGCAGTGGTATTAAAGATTTGCCTCTTAAAAATAAGACTCCGTTTCATGTACGGATCAATTTTCATAGAGAAATCACATGGCCATTCTTGCCAATGCTTGATGAAGCTTCTTTTTCAATGGCTTGCGAATTTAACATTTCCTCCTAGTCGGTTTCAGTCAAATTTTCATCTTGCGATTCAAGCAACTCTTGAATGTCAATTGATTCTATCTGTTCGAACCCATCTTGTTATATTCCATTCTTAATTTCGGTAATGTTTACAGTTAAAGTTTCAAGACGTAACCGATCAAGCATTCCTATTTTCACTTTTGTGTTTGTAGTTAGGTCTGTTTTACCATTTGTCTGATTATATCCGCGAATAAATAAATCTTTAGCCGCGAATGTAGGAATTGGAATTGATAGCGGCCCGTAAGCTGTTATATGATAATATAAAGTTTATATAAAATGTTTTGGCAAGAAGAGCTGATCAGTATAAATTAGGCGAAACACAGCACTAGCTATCAGCTGGTGCCTTTACCTCGGAAATTACACAAAATCAACAAAAAAATATATTATTCCACCCGCGGCTTCACTCACGTGGAAGGGGAACGCGCTAGGGTTCGGAACCCCTGACAATAGGTATGGAAAATTTTACTATGATCAGTTAAGTAGACAAGAATTGAAAGCATAACAAATAAACTCACTTTCTCATTTACAGTACTTCTTCTTCATAAAGTGCCATCTTCTTTCGAAGGTCGGCGATCAATAGGGAAACTTGTATCTTTCATCACGAGCTGCGGCGTGAAAGGCCACCACCACCCAGCCAACCAACCTACCCACCCAGTCTACCAACCAACCAGCTCGTCAAATGATTACTGTTTTGTATAAATTGGAATTGTTTATAATTCTGAGTCTTGAAAATCAGTTGGTCCAGCGCCTGAACTGTACGAGTTGCGGAGCTTTCCAGAGGGAACTGAATGTTAACGGAGAATAAAGAGTGCATTTGTGTTTGAGTACACTTGTGGACTTTTATATATCCCGAGCAGTTAGCCATACTCTCTTCACAAAAGCCGAAATAGGTCAGTTAAGCCAGGAAATTTAAAGTTTGATATGTTGCTAATAAAGTTTTGATGACTGTTTAATTAGTTACCACGTTTCGAATAGTTAATAGTTGGGGACAAACCTCAAATCCAAAGCTATAAAGTAATCTGAATCAAATTTGCTGTATGTTATTGTAAATGTCAATTCGTGGTAGAGTTGCTTGCATGACCATTAGATTGGTACCACCCACTTATCATACATTCTATCGCTAAACAAACCCGCCTGCTGGATTTAACCGCCCGACATTGGGCCAGAATTTGAAATTTCATCCCCACCACCTCGATGTCTATAAATCCACAACAGCACCATTTTGATGCCGTTTCCTGAGTTCCCGATTTCTGTGGAAGCAACCACCGATATGGCTAAGCAACTTTCAAGAAAAGAGCGAACTCATTCCTTAAAGGCCAGCACCCACCTGCAAGCCCTCGGGTGTTGCAGATGTCAATGGGCGGTGGTAGTCATTTTCCATCAGGTAAGCCTTAAGCCTTTGCCCCCACTTAAGTAAAAATAAGAAAAAAAGGATTTCATTATGGATTCGCTAAACTGTCTTGAATGTCAGCAAAGTTATTATCAAAACTGAAAATAAAATGAAAGTTCATATAAGTAGTTAAATAGAGTAGTTTTGTATAGGTTACCAAAATATTACCGGCGCTATCTTCGATCATCAATACTACTAGATAACGCGTCACGACCAAAAACAATACTCAAATGTGACACCGGCCATAAAACGAAGAAAACGATGTAAAAGTTTAATAATTTCAACCTAAACTATGCCTTGTTCCCATGCAATAAAGTGCGGCTCAGATTGGATTGACATTCACATGCGATCTTACGCCATGAAATACAGTAAACACAGGAAATGTACAATAACGGTTGTTCCATATTCAACCTTATTTTCTTAGCAATAAGTTATGATGGGACCATACTAATTTGAAATAACCTCACATACGTTATTGTGTTCTTACTTTTCGGGCCGTTTTTGAAGCCCTTACCGGTAATCTAGTACATTATTGATCGATGGAATGGTGATGGGCGCTATTGAGAACTGATATAGTAATTAATTAACGCCATCAATCGGTAAGTCATTCTTGATAATAAAAATAAACATTTCGTTATAAATTTTCCTGTGATTTTATATAACTAGAATTTTGTAATTTAATTCACCACAACAAGCATTTGCGTAAATTGAATAATTAAATTCAATTTTAGAGACTAATTTCATTCTATTAATTATAGTTTTGACAATTCAAAACATGGCGTCATGTTGTTGTAATTGGTAAATTAATTCCGTTAAATGCATGGAATGGAATTAGCTTGTAATCAATTCGATAATATCTAACTGTACTTTAAATTATAATTAGTAAATAATAAAAAACATGGCCATTACGGCACGACAGATGCAGATGGTTATTTAAGTTATTGAAATCACATACAATTTAAAAAATATATTAAATCTAGCATCTGTTATTTGCTAATAATGTTGCTTTTAATTTGTTAAAGAAATTTTAAAATCGGTTAATTAGACTTTTAGTGTAGGCAAACGAACAAATGGGCCACCTGATGGTAAGTGGTCACCAACGTCGACAGACATTGGCATTGTAAGAAATGTTAACTATCGCTTACATCACCAATGCGCCACCAATCTTGAAAACTAATAAGTTATGTTCAGGCACAACCTGTTATTACACTGGCTCACTCAAACTTCAATCGGAAAATAACAATACTAAGTATTGCTGTTTTTGCGGTAGAATATCTGATGAGTGGGTGGTACCTACCCAGTCTAGCATGCACAAAGATTTTATTAATTAGGAACAAATATCAAATCTTTCTTTTTATATTATAAGTATAGATTTGTTAATCCTTATCCGATTAAAGTAAAGGAATCATTTCAGTCCGATAATCCAGCTTATTGCACGGTAATCACCTTAAGGACTTGCGTTTTCCTAAGTATCGTGATCCCTTTAATATTAAATTTCAAGCTTCAGTACGTTTTCTTTTAAAAATACCTTAAACTAAATTATCAGTCTGTGATTTTAAAACAAGAGCCTTCTTTAAGGTTGTTTAACTGACCAGAACCAACTATGCCATTTTGGTCTGTTTTATTTGAAACATTAAAGGTAGGGGTAGTAGCTGGGTGTAGGTATAATTCTTGTTGTACTGCCTCGTTGGATTGCCTCGTTGGTCTAGTGGCTTGATATAAGGCCGCAGATGCGGTGGTCCTGGGTTCAATTCCCAGGTCAGGCCAATAAATAGTTATTAGGGTTTTCTGTCAGAAAATTCTCAGTAGCAGCCCGGAGTCTGGAAGTTGGAAGTGTGGTACACTCCCGTGCCTCGGAAAGCACGTTAAGCCGTTGGTCCTGCGCCTGAACTCTTTCCGGTCGTGTCGGATTGCCGTCTGTACTGAACATTAGAGGCTAACAGTCGCGTAAAAGGGTAGCATGCGCAAGCAAGTTTCTTAGTGGGTATTTCTACCCACTTGATATGGGGACAAGTAAATGAGTTTTTGTAGCGAGAAAAAAAATTGGGAATATTCTAAATTTAAATTTACTTTATTACGAACTTGAGTTTACAAATATATTAAAAGTAGAAAGTAGTAGTAATTAATGCTACGTTTACATATATAGATATTGTCATCTGTTATAGAAACATAATTAATTTGCTTATCAAATATAATATAATTCAAAATAAATGCTCTCAGATTAATTTATAATTATTTGACGTCATTCGAAAATAAAATTAGAATCAAGCGATAATCATGTCAATCAAACGATAATCATGTCAATCCGAATAGAGTACGCATAACAATATGGTATAAATAGCTCCAAATTTTTAGGGCATGTTTTTTATCGATTATGACGAGCCGGTTGGCGTAGTTGGTAAGACACTCGCCTTTCAAGCCGCAGGGCACTTAGTTCGGTGTACCCGAATTATTACACATAAAATTCTAAGGTTAAATCATGTAGGTTAGGTTATGTTAGGTTACTTTTAAAGCACATCATATATTTTTTCTATTAAATTTTCCGTAAATCTTTTCTTAAATAAAGATATCTCGCGCGTCTCAGAGGTCAGGTAAGTGGTTATATAACATTACTCTCACTGATACACTTGGAAGGCACTTAAAAGTGTGTGGATCTACTAAGTTGGTTACGTAACTTATGTTTAAGTCTTCTTACTAAAGAGCTCTTAAAATAAATACAAGTTTTGTTATATTAACGATTGTCTTATAAAATCATTTTACGAGTCGACATATTATATATTTCTAAAAATAGGAGTTAAATTTTAAGTACACATTTGTTTCTCGCTGTTTTAGACATTTGTGTAAATTTTAAAAAATAATTTATATTTTTATTGAAAGATTAAAATCGTATATGTGTTAACAGCTACTTTTATTTATTTAAATAAATCAAAACATCACCAAGTAAATTAAATTTTATACAAAGTATATTATACATCCGAGATGGCCCAGTGGTAAGACCGCGTGAATCTTAACCGATGATCGTGGATTCAAACCCGGGCAAGCACCGCTGAATTTCATGTGTTTAATTTGTGATTATAATTCATTTCGTGCTTAACGGTGAAGGAAAACATCGTGAGGAAACCTGCATGTGTCAAATTTCACTGAAATTCTGTCACATGTGTATTCCACCAACCCGCATTGGAAAAGCGTGGTGGAATAAGCTCCAAACCTTCCCCTTAAAAAGAGGAGAAGAGGCCTTAGCCCAGCAGTGGGACATTCACAGGCTGTTATTACTATTACTACATTATACATTGCTTAATATGAAAATCAACTATCAACGAAATACACCAAAACAGTAAATATTACCTTCGTCAGTCTTAGCTTTAATTAATATCACAAAATTATAAGTTACTATCTGTGCCCCGCAGTTTCACCCGCGTATAATTAATAAAAATATATAAAAAATAAGCCTAGAACCTTCCTCAGAACCATCGACTCCAAAAATAACAATAATTGTAAATAAATTATCAACCACACAATACATTCGTACCTACATATTGATGAGTAGAAAATAGTAAGTTAATTATCAAATTATAGAAAAATACGCAATTATTTTTTTACTTTTTAGTGCATATTAATTTGTTTTTCCTATGAAGTCGGTTTTTGTTTTGTTAACATTTTTATTTATTTTTCGATTTTTAGTGAATCTGAAGTACACTCACTAATTACAAATTAGTGAGTGTACTTCATGGGTATTATTATATGGGTAGACCTACTAAACGTGCAGCTCATATGAGACAGCGCCATTTATATTATTATTTAAATATATTAATCTAAAACAGTGAAACGTAAAGAAAAATGCATTTTGGTACTTAATTAATAAATATTAGTTAATATGGTTAAATGTATGAATATAAATTAACATGTTTTGATTAAATAGATTTAGTTGGTGGGGTAATTTCGTTGGGCAGCCATGACATAATCAAATAGTTATTTCTAGTAATAATTAAATAAACTGTATGTTTATAGATGTTGTGTTATACCATTCTTCACCATAAAATATGACGGAATGTCTATATATTAAAAAAGGGGAAGTATCTATATTATCCTAACTGATATTATAAATGCGAAAGTAAGTTTGTTTGTGACGCTTTCATGCCTAAACCACTAAGCCGATTTAAAAAATTCTTTCACCAATGGAAAGCTACATTATCAGGGAGTAACATAGGTTACATTTTGTCCCCATATTCCCATGGGAACGGGAACTACGCGGGTGAAACCGCGGGAAAAACACTAGTAATCAATATATAAATATACATAAATATAACATGTATATAAGAGTACTTATACGATTCTATATATATATATATATATATATATATATGTATATATATTGGTCTTAACTTTTAGGAGATGTTCAAATATGTTCCAATTACAAACATTCACATATATACTAATGCTTACATGCATAACTCATATTATAAAGAGGAAAGATTTGATTTTTGTCTGATTTTTTATTACGATTTAAATCAAAAACTACTTGACCGATTTTAAAAAATCTTTCGCCCTTAGAAAGCTACGTCTTTACCGAGTAATATAGGCTTTATTATATTTTCAAAAACTTATAGATCCCTACTTAAAATGGAGCAATGTAACCCAACGTATCGAACTGTTGCCTATAAAAGTTATTATTTAGCGTGCGCTGCGAAAACTATTGACGGTATATAAAGAAGTGTTTCATACAATAGTACTACAATTACTTGATCATAACGATGTTATGGTAGGTGAATGAAAAATCTAGATAGCCTTAAAAATATTCGGCCGTGTATCGTTAGTTTGCTACTAAGAATTGAAGATTTCCGTTACTTTGTCATGGATCCTATAATCAGAATCTAACCAAACTATCATCAAACCAGCCTTAAAGTACTCTCTTTCCAATAAAAAAATCATCGAAATCCGTTGAATAGATATCGAGTTATTCGTCCATTTGTCGCGCACATACCTCATGCAAATTTACGACTTATATGGTTTTCTCATGGATTCCACTGTCAAAACTGGCCAAAAACTAGCTGTCAAATAAAAAAAAAATCATCGAAATCGATTCATCCAGTCGAAAGTTATGAGGTAACAATACCAAAAAAAAAACATACAGACGAATTGATAACCTCCTCCTTTTTTTGAAGTCGGTTAAAAATAAGCAGGAGGCCAATTCCACTAATGTAAATCATTAAAAAAAGAAAAGATGGCTCAGTGATTTTCATGTTCTTAATTTGTGATTATAATTCATCTCGTGCTTGACGGGGAAGAAAAACATCGCGAGTATTAAAATTAATTATAAATTATAAAGTAATTGTAAATAATAACCATTCATTAAAATAAATACAAATTGTAATTAATCTTCATTATTTCATGTGATTTAAAAAAACTTCCTTAAAATTATGCGTGATAAGAAATTTAAATAAGAAAATAAAATTTCTAAATACTTAGTTGAGCGAACAATGGGCAGGTCATACGTAAGTTAAATAAAAATAGGTTAAAATGTAGGTCACGTTAATTTGAAACGAAATAGAAATTCATATTTTATAGCTCGAGACAAACGCCACAGAAGTAGGCCAGGTTTGAAAAACTGTCTTTAATTAATAATAATTAACTCGATACATAATTATACATTATACGACTTTTTTTGAAGTTATTATAATATTTATTAACTTACTTTAGTTTGTCAGTTCAGGTTGGACGATAAAAGTACTTATGGATGTGAATGTACACAACAATATAAATTTTACAATATGACATGATGACGATGACCGCCTCTGGCATCACCGCCGTGGCAATCTCAAGAGAAATTAGCCAACTGCAAAGGAAATATTATATTGCAAAAATACATGTGCACTCTTCCCTCGCTCTTATAATTCAACGAGAGGGCAAATCTTACACGACCGTAAATAAATTATATTGTTCTAGCGTTTTTCCCCGCGGTATCACCAGAGTAGTTCCCGTTCCCGTGGGTATAAGGAGATAAAATATAGCCTTTGTTACTCGCTGATAAAGTAGCTTTCTATTGGTGATAGAATTTTTAAAATCAGTTTATTGGTTTACGCGTGAAAGCGTAAAACGTAAAAACAAACTCACATTCTCGTATCTAATTTTATTTAGGATGTATCATAATTATATGTTTTATTTAATCTATTGTTGTGTCAACTTGAAAAATAACTAACTGTCACACTTAGAATTTTTGATTACCAGCTCCTCACGGCCGAATACTGAAACTTTCCTCAAACAAACACTTAGTTAAACGCTACTTAAAATTGAAATTAGTATGCGAAATTTTAAATTAATGGCGTCTCAAATAATTAAGTTTCACTTAATATTTAAATTACGTTTCAGTATTCGGCCGTTAGTTACTCACTACTTTCACTCTTTCTTTCTTTATTGTTTTGACATTTGAAAGAAGAAGACGCAGCATTGTTGGTAAAACTACAGAAAGTCATGTAGGTTAGGTTATGTTAGGTTACTTTTAAAGCACAACGCCAGAACCGAATCAGCGCATGTTCACTAGTCTACGAGAGGAACGGAACTTTTAAAACCATATATCTTCTAAACTAATAGGGACCATCTTTTACATATTTAATTACAGGCACAAGGGACAGAACATCTTAGTTCCCAAGGTTGGTGGCGCATTGGCGATGTAAGCGATGGTTAACATTTCTTACAATGCCAATGTCTATGGGCGTTGGTGACCACTCACCATCGGGCCCACATGCTTGTCGGCCTTCCGACATTTTTTTTTACAATAAAAAAATTGGTTGCCTGTAAAGTCGGTATACGGGCGAAAGTTTTACGTGACAACGACTTTGAGTGGTAAAATAATTTTAATGTGAATATTCATTCGTATAGTAGGAAGAAGGATAAAATAATAGTAACAATTTAAAACATTTATTTATACAAAGAATCTCGCACTGAATTTCATATTAACAAAATTTTATTTTTACCTTTACACATACATACGTATTTATATACAAATATACATACAATAACTTGCAATACATTTGCGTACAATGAAACAGCGTTCTGTCTCTCTCGCTCTTTTAGGCGGGCTAACCATGCCCGAGTGGAAGGGACGCGTGCCTCTCACTCGCTCTCATTGTGAGCGCATAACGTGAGCGGAGCGTAACGTAGTTTCTTGAAGTGTCACCCGGCAAACCAATTTATAAGACGTTGTCACGTCAAAAAAATATAAATCTCATTACTCGGAAAAATGTGTAGAATAACACATTTCAAAATGAATAAAATCGAGTTGAAGCCCGTTTTCTGTAGTATCACCGCCTTGTTTAACTAATCACCATAAGGAAACTCAGTCACATTATAACTTGTAACATAACTTAGATTGACGCGTAACATTGGTTTATATTTGTAATGAATTGGCAAACGGTGTTTCAGCTTAATGTTAATCAAACAATATGTCTCTAACGCTGTAGTTCGTAAGCCGTAATAACTCAAGATATTGAACACGTCTCGGCCTCGCTTCACAGATACATCCTGTCAATACAACAAATCGTTCAATTTATCACTAGATTGAATTTCATTTTTTCTTTTTTAATTAGCTATATCCTTTGTATTTAAATTATATTACACCAAATAATGCATATTATTATTAATAACACTTTTACCGCTAAAGCACTGAAGCGATTTTGATGATATTTGGTATGCTTACTTGGTGGTAAAGCTTTGTGCAAACTCGTCTGGGTATGTCCCACCCATTCATCAGATATTCTACCGCAAAACAGCAGTACTTCGTACTTTTGTGTTCCGTTTAGTGAGCCAGTGTAATAACAGGCACAAGGGACATAACATCTTAGTTCCAAGGTTGGTGACGCACTGGCGATGTAAGCGACAGTTAAAATCTTTTACAATGCCAATATCCATAGGCATTGGTGACACTTATAACGAGCATATGCTCGTCCGCCTACCTATGCTATAAAAAAATCTAGCTTGGAGCCCAAAAAAGAAGGCTACATTTCATATCTTCAACTAGTGATATATACAAATATATTTCAATAACTATAACTAGAGTACTTTTTTATATGGGATTTGAGGGGGATTAGGAAATAAGACGTTATGTTCTTTGTGCCCGTATTAACACTGACTCACTCAACCTTCAAACCGGATTTAATTTTAAGTGATTCCAGTTAAATAAGACACAAACAGATTTCCTCACGACGTTTTCCTTCGCAGATGATTTATAAACACAAATTAAGAACATGAAAGTTCATAGATTTTTTCAATATCAGATAATATGAAATACTTTTGAAACCCTAGGTTTTAATCAAGGGTATAATAAGGGTAAGATATGTACATATAAGTTTACAACAAATTAATATAACAGTTTCTTGCAAATATGTATAATTCCAACTCAAACACGTTCTAGATTACTAAAACGTTACTTAGCAACATCACATTATCCCAGACACTCATTTAGTTCGTGTTACGTAGAATGTTATCCCCTCGGGTGGTATTTATCATAATTTTATTTTACACCTCCCACTTAAGATTAAACTTACTATCCTTAGCACGTGGTAGAAATTTTATATAAAATTATCGTGAGGAAACCTGCCTGTCGGCTGAAATTCTGTTATATGTGCGTGGTGTGATAGGAACACGTTTGGTCATATATATGTATATTTAGCATCAAGAAGTGAAAACTGATTTTATAAGAACCACGAATTGGTCTATTCATAAATAGAACACCAAATCATATAAATTTCTGAGTCAATTACTCTTTAAATCCAAATAACACATTTGAACACATCACAAATCACAAGTCGCTCCAATAATGAATTAATAACTTTATTATGTGCACTAACAAGATGGCGGCGCGTTTTAAATTTGCGCACTTGTTTATTTAATTTTTTTACAACGTTGTTGTAAGGACCTAGGTGACTCCTAACTACTTATATAAATAAAGCCTTGAGGTCGTCATAATATTCCTAAGGTCAGTTATAACGTAAAAGGTGTTAAGTATTATAATAATCTTGTACACATAAACATTTAATAATTTTTAACGCTTTCCGATATCCTGTGGTAGAAACTTACCGTAAAAGAATTACTTAATTACCTAATTTGTACTCCTGTACTTCTTTAAAAAAATTGTGCGGTCGGGGGACCCCCGTCAGGGACGAAGTTCTTTGCGATATTTTTTCGACTCAAAACGTGTTTTAAAATGTCGATTTTATTTGATTATATTACTATTTTTTTGCGAACCAAAAAGCGCCTCAACATCCTTTATGTCACTCTAATCAAAGGTTAAGAAACGACTACAATTTTTAAATTAAATTAATAATGCTTATAATAATAGCAATCCCCATAAAGGAATTTATATTAATAATATTCTAATATTATTTTAGTAATTTACCCACTCAATTAAATAAAGTTTATGATGGGAATTGTGATAATAGCCCAAGGTTCTTACCTTGGGACTGGCGTGCGGCTTGAAAGCCGTACCTTTATATTTTTTTTGTATTTTTAAAAAAGTTAAAAATTTATTTTTAAGAAAATCTTTTTTTTATTTAATAAAATTAATTATTTTGATTGAGTTTGTTACATTTGTGTGAGTATTTATCTTAATTAATAATAAATCATAGGCGCACTATTATACACCTTACGGTCGATCGTTTGGCGTGCGTTAATTCGGCATAGATCCTACCTTCAGGCCCACAGTCTGAACGCTATTTCGTTATATGACGTGACCTTGGCCAATGCCATTTCACTACTGTAAGCCGCGTAAAAGAACTTCGTTACAAAAATGTTTATGTTCTAGCCACTGCACCATAGCGGCTCATTCAATTACAATCATCGGGGCGTTTATCAAAATTACCGATAATATTTTGTATGTACGACGATACTAATAGCGCAATTATTGGCAGTTAGTACCTTGTACCTGGCCACAATTAATCAAATATTGGCGCCAATATTTGTCAAACGCGCCGCCGTTACGATGAGTTACTGCGCGCCTTGCGGCAAATGTGTAACTTGGTTTATGAGAAATCGTATGATAAGGCATTGAGTTATAAATTTATAATGTTATTTGTATGACTCCAGATTTTGTTGATAAGTTCAATATCTATACTAATATATATCGGCGCAAATATAATATAAATAATAAATGAATAAAAACGAACGAATGTACTAGTCTGCCCCACCACCGGCGCCTTATAAAAGGCGTGCGCACCAATGAGAGCGGCATTCGTTTGTCGGCGCTCAAGCTAGACGGACCTCAGTGTTATATTATTGTGTTACTTTGTTATATTATGATGTGTTTTATTTATTAGTTATTGTTGTAGTTGTATTTATTCGTTATTGTTTCAGTTGTTTTTATTAGTTATTGTTGTAGGTGCATTTATTAGTTATTGTTGACTGTTTTAATTAAATAAGCATGGCTAATGAAGATGGTATTTTCAATATAAGCAACCCTCTTCCTACATCAGAAGAGGGGATGAACCGACGCCATCAATCGATGCCTGGAAACTCCGCAACTATGGCTTTTTTTAGCTAAAACGTTTAAGGATACTGTACTGACGTAAAGGAATGGGTAAACCTAATGACAAGAACACAGCAAGAGTACAAATTGAAAGATCATGAAGTACGACTTAAGGATTTTTTTGATGATATTAAAGAAAGTGGTGTTATCAAGGATGACCGAACAGGCTGAAAAAGAATAAAATATCCGCGGGGTATATGTTCCGTGAGTATGCAGCGAATGCAGAAACCGTGAACATGGAATGGTAATATATATTAGATTATAGGAAGGGACACGTTCCGAGGTGAGAAAAAAAAAGTAATGATAATTTAATAGAAGTTTTTGACCATATTGATTAGATGTTAAAGAACTTGCTTGGCAGTTTTTAAAAGCTCCTTCAGACTGATATTCAGCAGTGGTATTAAAGATTTGCCTCTTAAAAATAAGACTCCGTTTCATGTACGGATCAATTTTCATAGAGAAATCACATGGCCATTCTTGCCAATGCTTGATGAAGCTTCTTTTTCAATGGCTTGCGAATTTAACATTTCCTCCTAGTCGGTTTCAGTCAAATTTTCATCTTGCGATTCAAGCAACTCTTGAATGTCAATTGATTCTATCTGTTCGAACCCATCTTGTTATATTCCATTCTTAATTTCGGTAATGTTTACAGTTAAAGTTTCAAGACGTAACCGATCAAGCATTCCTATTTTCACTTTTGTGTTTGTAGTTAGGTCTGTTTTACCATTTGTCTGATTATATCCGCGAATAAATAAATCTTTAGCCGCGAATGTAGGAATTGGTTCGCCATCGTTTTAATCCGCGGATAGTGAAAACGCGAGTAAAGGAAGCGTGAATAACGCGCTTTTACTTTACGATATGAATTTCGTCGAATCAAGGACCGCGACCGATCAAGGTATGTCATGAGCAACTAAGAACCGCTCCATAATTTGGAGTCCAAAGTGACGTGGCCGTATCGGCGAAGTGTAAGACATTGGTGACAAGTGAACAATCCTGGGTTCAATTCCCAGGTCGGGCCAATAAATTGTTATTGAGGTTTTCTTTCCAAATTTCTTAGTAGCAGCCTGGAGTCTGAAAGCTGGAGGTGTGTACATTGCCGTGGCCGAAATCGGACAGGAGGACCTTATCGTATAATGTGAGTTCCCAATTTTTAGACTTAATAAAATAATTGCGTGAAGTTAATTAGGATTTAAAATGTGATCATTATATGTGAGACGACTACCAAAATTAGCGCCGAGGCTATGAGGTTGTCGTACTTATTGTTTTACTGAGAACCAACCAAAATTAGCGCTGAGGCTATGAGGTTGTCATATTTACTATTTCAGGAGAGTCTAACCAAAATTAGCGCTGAGGCTATGAGGTTGACATATTTACTATTTCAGGAGAGTCTAACCAAAATTAGCGCTGAGGCTATGAGGTTGACATATTTACTATTTCAGGAGAGTCTAACCAAAATTAGCGCTGAGGCTATGAGGTTGACATATTAACTATTTCACGAGAGGCTAACCAAAATTAGCGCTGAGGCTATGAGGTTGACTTATTTACTAAATCAAGAGTGTCTAACCAAAATTAGCGCTGAGGCTATGAGGTTGACATTTTAACTATTTCAGGAGAGTCTAACCAAAATTAGCGCTGAGGCTATGAGGTTGACATATTTACTAATTCAGGAGCGTCTAACCAAAATTAGCGCTGAGGCTATGAGGTTAGCACCCTTGGAAACATAAAATTATTAACATTTATTTTAAGATTACTTTCTGTAGACGCAGGGACGCGTCTATCATCAGAATGGCCGTATCGGCGCAAATATAATATAAATAATAAATGAATAAAAACGAACGAATGTACTAGTCTGCCCCACCACCGGCGCCTTATAAAAGGCGTGCGCACCAATGAGAGCGGCATTCGTTTGTCGGCGCTCAAGCTAGACGGACCTCAGTGTTATATTATTGTGTTACTTTGTTATATTATGATGTGTTTTATTTATTAGTTATTGTTGTAGTTGTATTTATTAGTTATTATTGTAGTTGTATTTATTCGTTATTGTTTCAGTTGTTTTTATTAGTTATTGTTGTAGGTGCATTTATTAGTTATTGTTGACTGTTTTAATTAAATAAGCATGGCTAATGAAGATGGTATTTTCAATGTAAGCAACCCTCTTCCTACATATATAAAGCTGAAGAGTTTGTTTGTTTGTTCCGGCTAATGTCAGGAACTACTGGTTCGAATTTAAAAATTATTTTTGTGTTGTATGGTCTTTTTATCGAGAAAGGTTCAGGTTTTTATTCATTATATTTTTATTAAATATACGCGTGTGAAACCGGGGGCTCAACTAGTATATGATAATATGCAAGACTTTATTGATTCATTATGAATTTACTCACAATATATAGTTTTAGTACTTTACGCCGACTTCTTCGTCCGCGTTGGATGGGCAGTTATGGTCTATGTCTTTTTCTGCATCCCTGCCGACGTATATGCAAAATGGAGGGGAACAAACAAGCTCCCTTTCACACTTGTATGTCGTAAACGATGTGTTTCAGTTTTAAGTTACCGATTTGTTAATTATAGTACTAAGAGTATTCGTGATGTCAATTGTTATTTAAATGGCGGCATGTTGACAGATATGTATTGGAGAGTTAGTATTGGCTAATGTTTCCTAGAGCGCCAAAGTCTACGGGCGTTGGTGACCACTTACCATCGGGTCAGTCCGTCGATTTTTATAAAAAAGTGGGATTACTTTAGTTACTCTTACAGGCTGTTATTTTAATACAGTTGAACTGAGTTCCTCAATAAGAATTGAATTTTTATCATTCTTTTGTTATTTCTTTACTGAAACACATTAGTATTTTATTGTAACACGGACGAACTACATTCTTCTTCTCTCAACTTTCGAAGCAATTTAACAATTCTTCCTAACACACATTATAAAAAGAAACGCTATTCCGTGTACGTTCATTAATTTATAAGCGTAAGCGATTTACAATAATTTTGGATAAATATAATTTAAAGAAAATTAAAGCAGTATATAACTCATCAAAATGTATGCCATCATTATATAAGCCAATGGGGCACAATTAAATATAAAATACTGAATGTTTGAATATCCAAATAATATAAATTTAGTATTAATTTGTAATAATAATACGATTATGTCATTTTAGAAAACGGTAAACGTTGATTCTTATTATGCCATCTTATTGGTACTTTCTATTTCGAGATTAAACTGACAGGACTAATATAATTCTGGTGGTAGGGCTTTGTGCAAACTCGTCTGGGTAGGTACCACCCACTCAACAGATAATCAACCGCCGTACAGCACTAGGAACTTAACAAATATATTCATAAGATTGGTGGTACATGGGCGATGTATTCAATGGATAACATTTCTTACAGTGGCAATATCTATGAGCATTGGTGACCACTTACCAGCAGGTGGCCCATATGTGCCTACCTACCTACCTATATGATAAAAAAAAAAAAAAATCTCTTGAAATGTTTTAATCAATAAACATGTATCACTTATAACTTGCACCACACTTCACCGCACTGGTCTATATTTCAGCTGCTTTCAGCGTTCACAAGTAGGGTTTACGTTCTTGCCACATATATTCTGATTTATTACACTTGAATTTGATACAAATCAATTTTATTTTATAAACTTTTTGATAAAAATAGATAACAAGTTTAGTTCGAATCCGCTTCAAGCCGGTTACAACCGGTATAACTCATATTGTTTTCTTATAACCAATACTATGTATCATATTTTATTATAAGGAATTGAATGCCGTATACTCATTGATTGTAGATATTATATATGATCCGTTAAGGAATCTAGAAAGCCAAAATGGCTCAGTAGATACAAATCGGTCAAAGAAAATCACTATTGTAATTGCAGATAAGGAACACTGATTTTTTTTCTCTCCCGCTTATCTATTACATGTGACACATGTGCGACAGAATATTCTACAAACTTTAGAACCTATATTAGAACTATTTAAATAAAAAATATTGGTTGCGACATAATTTTTTTTTTTATTGAAATAGACCTTTTCGAGCTATTTTCATTCGTTAAGCTCTATCGATTTGGTACATACATAATCGAATACATAGGAATTGTATTGAGAAGATTTGGGTAAGAATATCAGTTGTTACTATTTTAAAAGAAAATAAACATTCGTATAAATTACATACAATAAGATCCAACTCGAGATTCAGGTTACCTCGCGATGTTAAGAATAACTTTTTTCTTTATTGTATAGGAAGGCAGACGAGCATATGGGCCACCTGATGTTAAGTGGTCACCAATGGCCATAGACAATGGTATTGTAAGAAATGTTACCCATCGCTTACATCACCAATGCGCCACCAACTTTGGGAACTAAGATGTTATATCCCTTGTGCCTGTAATTACACTGGCTCACTCACCCTTCAAACCGGAACACAACAGTACCAAGTACTGCTGTTTTGCGGTAGAATATCTGATGATTGGGTGGTACCTCCTCAGACAAGCTTGCACAAAGCTCTACCACCAAGTACCAACTTGAATGAGTATTAAAAACATTTCCGACATAAAAACTAACTACCCATTCTCATCTTAATAGAAACCGACATGAAATCGAATTACCCAAATTCCGAACTAAATATGGCACAAAAACTATATCTATTATTTGGAGGAGCACAGCTTAACAATTAATTACCAAAATATGTTATACGCGCAAATTCAATGAATACATTTAAAAAAAAACAACGGTTTGCACTCCGGGAGTGTTAGCAGAAGAAAAAACTTAAATATTAACGTTGTGCATTTTCGATATTTTGGAATGCATAAAAGTACTATCATTTATGTGATAAAATACAATATTAATTTATTGCGCTATCGTACACTAACATGACAGTTTATATTACATTAAAAATTTAACACTTCAGAATCCGCCTTACGAATTTTCAATCAGGGTCACGTGACCTGACGCGAGTTAAAATTTTTTTACCCATCACAAAAAAGTGCGCAACGCCGCTAAAGAAGTTTTCACTTCAAAAAAAGATTAAAAAGTTGACATGTAGTTAAATAGTTGATCAGAAGAAAAAATGTACACTTAAGTTATGGTATAGTACTTATATCTATTTAATGGTATTTCCTAAGTTTATGTGGACTTTGTTCTTTTTTTAGGAAATAAAAGTCTTAAACCTTTAGTGTTTGTCTAGATTTGAGCCCACAGCTTTGAGTATATATCTATGTAATCCACTGATCCATATAAACAGTTTTTATGGAATTCGGAAATGAAATTTAAATACGGAGAGCTGACCCAATAATATTGAAATAATTGCCGCTTAAACGATATCATACGAGCAACATGGCCGACAAATATGGCGGATAACCGATGCCGGAGTCAATTCGGTTGCCCGATAAAATTATATCTGAGGTCTTTTTATTTTTGTCGATTTTTATCGAGCTTATTAATATTTTACCAATTCGTTACATAAAATTACATTACATACATTACATAGTTTACGTAAAATTACATTACATAGTTTACGCATCATCATAAAACACTTTAATATTTAAAACCGTTTAAAAAGTGACATTGCTAAAATATTTTACTCTCAAGTAATGCAGATATATGCGAGTATTTAAAGGAAAAAAAGAAAAATAAACGCAAAGTTAAGAACCGCCGT
The DNA here is from genome assembly GCA_963151315.1 of Nymphalis c-album. Lineage (NCBI taxonomy): Eukaryota > Metazoa > Arthropoda > Insecta > Lepidoptera > Nymphalidae > Nymphalis > Nymphalis c-album. The sequence continues at coordinate 2,507,949 of OY720612.1, forward strand.
TAAATCATTTAAAGTACACAATTTGAAAAATGACAAATGATATATTTTTCATCAAAACTAAAAACGTATAGTTTAATTTTCTCATAGTTATATAATCGCGTAATTTTCTCAAGCACTTAAAGTGCTTAAGCGCTAGTTCTAAAGCGATTAATTGTCCATGCACAGGTGCATTTAAATACGAGATAATTCATGAATGCAGATGCCTTTAACACTCTCTTCAAAAGTCGAGACTTCCTAGTGGCCAGAACTCTTGAATCTTGAGGGTTCGAACCCGGACTGCTTAGTATAAACAGACAATGCTGTACTATTATATAATATACAATATCAAAATCATTCAAGCAATATACTACTTTAATATTTATATAATAAATCATAATAATGTTGCTGGAAAATATTTTACATCTGTTTTTGACGAAGATATTTATCTGAATTTCAATTATTTGGAATCATTGCAAGTAATTCATTATATATTTATGGAATAAGCTTATTATTACGATTGGTGCATGACAAAAAAACTCCAACTCCACTCCACTTATCATTTAACTTGGTGGTAGGGCTTACCATCCCTCATTATATGCTACAACCAAACAGCAATACTTAGAACTGTTATGGTCTGGTTTAAAGGGTGAGTGAACCACCAATGGCTATGAGTGGTAATTATAGTCACAAATGTCATATATGATTAAGGGGAAATTAACTATGTTAAGACTTCTTAACGGTTCACTCAAAGTTAGTATGAATAAGTGGGACCATTTTCGTCAGGTTGCATAATAGAACATTAGACTTGAAATAAAACTGACTAAAAATGACTGGCATTGCCGATTAGTATTTTCCCTTAGTTCTACTACGTATGAAGTATTCAGAAATACTTCAAGGTATGCTTCCTGGGGCTAAATCATGGGTAGTAGAAATGTTCCTCACCAAAGCCTCTGCTATGGTCGTTCTATGTAGGGATCAGAGACGGTAGAATTTTTCTCACTAAGTTAGTGAGGCTGGTCAGAGAAAAAGTAAATTTAAACGCGGGTGGAACAGCATCATTGAATAAAAACTGCATTAACTACAAGGCAACTATTATTTCCATAATATAATGTTTACCATTTGCATATACATAAATCATAATAATTCTCCATTTGTGATAGTCATAAAAGACAAATGCCGAGACACTATAACTTTAGCATAAAAAATTCAAGACGCTCGCTCTTGAATTTTTTCACGATTGGCAAAGTTTTTGGCAACTAGCTGGAAATGAACATATTATCTTTTTTGGCAACATTTTGTAAATCACTTGCTATTCAAATATGTCAAGGCCTTAACGACTGATGAAGTTAAGATAAAAGGCTTGAACTAGATATGCCTTCTACTTCTTTCAATTCAATATTAAAGAAATATTTAAAAACAAAGCGGTGAGGTCGGTAAAATTTATGAAACCAAAAATGTGTTCAGAAAAATAATTGCTACAAATAAAATAAAAGCTGTATTATAAATATTTAATGTAAAAATTACATATAGAGCATACTCTTTAACTTGTAAGGGCTTAGTAGATATGCGATAATATTTAGAATTGTATCCAACATATTGTGAAGGTTTAGGTTAGTTAGGTTAGGTTAGGTTAGTTAGTTTCCTGCGAGAAAAAAAAAGGTATGTCACGATATTTCCTCCAACAAGGATGAGATACTTTGTTGACACAAATTGTTTCACCGGTGATTGCCCAGATGAGATGCGTTTCATGCTTATAACCTGATAATTTAAAAAACGTACCAAAAAGATTTTTGTCGCGTAACTTTATGTTCATAAAACCTTATTTCCTAAATAATATTAGTAGATAAAAAATGTTAATCTTCGACCTTTGAGAAAAAAAAAACAAATAAATATTATGAGCGTTTTCCTCTGTCTTCTGACAGTGACGAATCTTGAAACTAATTGGTCAAATAGCGCGAAACGTTCTCCTTAAATAAAACGGTCGAGACGCACGAATGTCGTCGTAATGAGTTATTAATGCTGTATCATCTATTATGTAATCATTTAAGGGTCAGCTGTAAATCTAATTATTTTATCACTGCTCATTTATTTACACCTATTTATATTGACTCTTAATCCTTGCTTATATTATAAATTAAAAAGTGACTTTACTTGTTTTTATGTTAACTATTGAATCTATAAAATAAAAAAAAATAGTTGTTTACTAAACAGTCGGTAAGCAAAGCTCATAATTATTTTACTTACAATTAAAGACTGTCTTGTTGGTCAAGTGGCTACGTATAGTCCGCAGACCTGCGGGTCCTGGGTTCAAATCCCAGATCGGGCCAATACAATGTTATTGAGACTTTCTGTTGAAAATTTTCCGTAGCAACCCGAAGTCTGGAACTTGGAAGTGTGTACACTCCTGTACCTCGGAAAGTATGTAAAGCCGTTGGTCCGGTTCCTCAACTTTTTCCGGTCGTGTCGGATTGCCGTCCCATCGAATTATGAGAGTTAAGGAATAAAGAGTCCACCTGTGTTTGTGCACATACTTGTCCACTGTAATATGTCCTGCGCAGTTGGCTAATCTCATTTGAGTTTGGCCGCCGTGGCCGAAATCGGTTCGGAGGACTACTATAAGTTAAAAAAATGATTCGTTGTATTGTCTTAAGCCAGTCAGTTAAAATTATATTGGTATAAATGTAACATTTATATACGGTTAAGATTTCAGTACTGTTTATTTCACTAGAAAATTAAATAAATAAAGAAATTTAAAGAAAATTAAATATTTTAGCTGTATGCAAATTAAGACGGACATTACGGTTACAACAGTATATAGTTAATACATAAAACACTTATAGACCTAACAGTAACATACTTTCAATTTATACAAATAGAAAAAATGAAATATCGGTATATTTAGTAATAGACCATCACGACTGTAGTACCTAAATCAATCAACTGTCTAATAAATTCAGCTTTAATTGGAAAAAATAACGTCTTATAGTCAATATTTAATTATACTTTTACAAATAAATATAAATTCAATTAACTATATTAATCAAAGGCAATTTCGTTCAAAAACATACAATTTATTTCATCAAATCATTTATTTGGATAAATTATTTGGCTGTACAAATTTTTTGTCTAAAATTGTTTATTTTTAATCTGTAGTTACTTTAATTTGAAAAAAATATTATAATTGTATATAATTTATTAATACATTATTGAAGTAATAAAAAATATTAAGTAGAATATGTAAAACTTTTTGTTCAAATTTAGTTTTTGTTTTTTTTTTGGAAAAAATGCATTCACATTTTATTTACGATCGCACATTTTCTAGTTACGTTTAAAGAGTAATGAATGAGATTTACAATCTTGAGCTAAATCTTAGTCTTTGTTAGAATTCATATTACTAGTATTTCACCGCGACTTTACCCGCGTGGTTTAATAGTTTATGAGTTTATCCATAACAAACAGACATATCAAATCATAACATACAAAAAATCAAATCTTATCACTTTTTAATATTAATATATATGTTGAAAAAAAAAACACGATATTTAATCAATATGAAAATGAAGCCATATTAAAATATTTCAAATTCCATTTAAAAAAAATATTTCCAAAAACAAAAACCATTCGCTCACTCATCAAGTCATTTGATATTCGAAAATATTCTGAAGGGATTGAAGAATGTTAAGCGAAAAATGTAAAGGTTCGTTCATTGGATTGACTTTTAGTGTTGATCGCTTGGAAACCTGCCAAACACTCCGTTGAAGTCCGGTGATCAAGAGTTCACAGCTCGATGGAGATGAATTTTTCATTGCATTAACACTTTATAAACATTTTCACGCCAATTAATTTAAATACGAATCATTTATTGATGAAGTGTTAATTATATTTCATTAAGTAATTAATATACTCGAACAATAAATCCAACGATTATCTTTATATTTAAAAACAGCTAAACACTCCAAAACTATTTCGACTACAACAAACACTTAATAGCACGTTATACCAACAAGGGCTATAACGACACAATATTCTACCGCTAAACAGCTGTACTTGCTATTGTTGTGTTCCGGTTTGAAGGGTGAGTGAGCCAGTGTAATTACAGGCACAAGGGACATAACATCTTAGTTCCCAAGGTTGGTGGCGCATTGGCGATGTAAGCGATGAGTAACGTCTCTTACAATACCAATGTCCATGAGCGTTGGTGACCACTTACTATCAGGTGGTCCATATGCTTTGTTTGGTGAAAGCTTACCTGTATATTATCTTGTTTTAGTTTGTCTAGAAGTTTATATTAAGTTTAGTTTTATGTTTGTTAGTTTAAGCAGCACTGAAACAAGCTGGCAAGGCTTATGGGTGTAAAATAAAAATTTACATTAATTTTTCATTGTTAAGAAATAAATAAAATTTATGTACCAAAAAATAGTATTTTTATACTAAAATCTATCAGCATAGACTATACCAGTGTTTGCTATGATGCTAGTGTTAGATAGTGTTAGCTTGTAATTGATGAGAAAATTGTAAACATTTTTATATGATTCTTCTTCCCGTATACCGTGACGTAGTACGGCACCAGATACCGATCTTAATATGTGACGTCTGGCTCGCTCTATTCCTTTGCATCTACGTAGCACGTATAGTATATAAGGTCCTCCAGACCGATTTCGGCCACGGCGGCCAATCTTAAGAGAGATTAGCCAACTACGCAGAAGATATTATAGTGCACAAGTGTGTCCGCAAACACAGGTGCACTCTCTTTTCCTTAGCTCTCATAATCCGATGGGACGGCAATCCGACACGACCGGAAAGAGTTCAGGCGTAGGACCAACGGCTTAACGTGCTTTCCGAGGCACGGGAGTGTACACACTTCCAACTTCAAGACTCCGGGCTGCTACTGAGAATTTTCTGACAGAAAACTCCAATAACTATAAATTGGCCCGACCTGGGAATTGAACCCAGGACCACCGCGTCTGCGGCCTTATATCAAGCCACTAGACCAACGAGGCAGTCAGTATAGTATATACTTTGTTGTCATATATTATTATAATAAATATTTTTTTTTTTTAAATTGAAATATTATTAACGAAACTACGATTTTATTTATTTAAATTCATATTTATCTATTGATTTTCTTTTACTTGTTACGCGTCCTGTAACGGCCATTTGTTATTTTTCTAACGTCCATTAGAAGATTTGGAAGCTTCGTCGTTCAAAAGATATTTTTTAAAATCAATATGAGGTTGACTTGACCCTTTTCATTTCAAGCCTTTCACGAGAAATAGGCCTTTTAAAGAAACTTCTATTTACTTAACTATATTTTATAGTGTCTTCAAAAAATGTAAGTTTATACTTAACATATAATTGAATGATAAGGCTTAGTTTTGTAAATAAGGCATAATACACATATTATAACAACCCGCTGGTGTTTTTGAACGTGATTCAAAATTGCCGAAATGTTTTCATACGGTTTTCACCAATAGAAGATGTGATTCAAGGGGAAGGTTTAGGTATATGAGTCATTATGGTTATTTTTTTGGACGAATTTGGATTTATTTTTTCGGTTCCTTATGGGGCGTTGCGGTGGGGTAACCTTACCCGGCAAATACGTCCGTAACGTTAAAAAAAAGCATAAGATTTTTATGTATAGTCTGTATGGCGTCACAGTGTCTAATGTATTGTCTGTTATTATTAACCGACTTCAAAAAAAGGAGGAGGTTATCAATTTGTCTGTATGTTTTTTTGTGTTTGTTACCTCATAAAGGAAACACTATAATATACCTAGCAACAATAATACGAGAATCCTTTAAAAACAAACAAAAACTTACACATTACAAACTAACTTTTATTCGCCTCGTGAAGTTGTGCGTGCGACAGAAGCACATCTCACCTATAACTATGTATGTAGTTATAAACCTACCTGACATCGACTCCAAAAATAACAACAATCGTACATATTGATGAGCAGAAAAAAGTAAGTTAATTATCGAATTATAGAAGAATACGCAATTATTTTTTTACTTTTTAGTGCATATTAATTTGTTTTTCTCTTGAAGTCGGCTTTTATTTTCTTAAAATTTTTATTTATTTTATAAATCATTGTATACAAAATATAGGTGTTAAGATAATTTTGTAAATTAGTTAATAAAACATGTATACCCGAATAGTAATTATTTTCTTCATACCTCGAATATAACTTGAAATTAATATTTTTATAATAAGGAAGTTCGTTCCGGTGTCCCCCGACACTACGCGGTTTTTATTTCTTAATACATAATATGGTACTTGGTAACATTTTGTATCATTAATTATTGTACACAAAATATATCTATACATAAAAGTGATTAGTCGATAATGATATTTTTTGACGTGACGTCTAATAAATCGACGAACGCTGGCTGCATACACGAAAAAGGATGACTCATTGTCCCGTTACGCCCATTGTCCCGTTACGCTGATTTTACGCTTGCGCCGCATCAATCTGTTAAGATGTTGTCACGTAAAACTATCGTCCGTAAACCGACTTTACAGACAACCATTTAACGAAAAAGCTTTGATATGTATTTTTTATGTAAACTGGCTAATTAGGTCCCTGATGGTAAGTGATCACGACTGCCTAAAGACGTTGACACTGTAAAAAATATTAACCTAAACTATTAATTGGCGTATAAGGTATACCAAATCGGGAACGAAGATACTATGTCCATTGTGTTTGCAGTGACACTACCTCACCCTAAACACAACAATAAATAATTCAGTTTGTCGGTGGTACTCACACTGTTTTGGTCAAAGCACTATCACAAACTTTGTTCGATATTTGAAAAGCTTGTCTGAAATCAAACCCCCGAACTTTGTTATGCAGCGACGTTCCATTCATTTTGCGATGTTGGCTAAGGCCATATTCTTATCTTGATTAATATACAAAGCTGAAGAGTTTGTATGTTTGATCCGGCTAATCTCAGGAACTACTGATTCTAATTTCAAAATTATTTTTGTGTTGTATAGTCCATTTATGGAGGAAGGCTCTAGGCTTATTATTATTTATTTTTTTTAATTATACGCGGGTGAAACCTCGGGGCACAACTAGTAGTAAATACATCTCAGGTGACAAGTTATAAGTTTATTTTGAGTTATTAAAATGACTGTGCACTCGGTAAGTTGGAGAAGTTATTAAATTTGAGCTTGTTTGTTGAGAAGTTTCGAGCAACATAAATACACTTAGTTAGAATTTATTTGCAGTTGTAAAATTTATACGATTTCGAAAAGTCGTTGATGCATTGTTCTTTCTGATAAGTGGAGCTATTGTTTGAGAACTAGATCTAAACTCCGTAGAACATGATCGTAAAATGTGTCAAAAGTGATTTAGATGTTGACTATAATGACCTCCAGACCGATTTCCAGGTTCTCAAGAGTCAATTAGCAAATTACGCAAGAGATATTATATTGCCCAAGTCTGTGTGCAAACACTCCACTCTTTATTCCCTAGTTTCTATAATCCAATGGGCTGTCCCTTTCGACACGAAAGGGAAGATGTCAGACGCAGGACCAACGGCTGTACGTGCTGTCCGAGGCACGGGAGTGTACACACTTCCAGGTTACGGGCTGCTACTGAGACTTTTCTGACAGAAAATAACTGTTATTGGCCCGATTTGGGAATTGAACTCAGGACCTCCGAGTCTGCAGCCTTAAATCCAGTCACTATACCAACGAGGCAATCAATTACTAATATATAATTATAACATTAAAAGACGTCAAAATGATGTTGGTCTCCTGATCGATTTCGGTTATGGCAGCGAATCTCAAGATAGATTAGAAATTTTGATAACCGACATAAGTTGATATACTATTTTAATACTTGTATTCTTGAAATGTTATGATTATAATGCTGAATGTCCCATATCACTTACTGACATAACACGACTGATTTCCGCGGTGAGTTTCGAGTTCCTTCTAACAAAATAGAACTACAGTAGTTATATTCTGTATTGTTGCAAATGTTCCTGTGTGATTTTCCTTTCCATATTTTTATAACCTGTAAATTCGCTTAAGTATATTTCTCTAGGAGACGATTTTTTTTATTTACTTAGGAAGGCGGACGAACGTATGGCCCACCTAATGGTAAGTGGTCTCTAACGCCCATAGACATTGGCATCGTAAGATATGTTAACCATCGCTTACATCGCCAATGCGCCACCAACCTTGGGAACTAAGATGTTATGTCCCTTGTGCCTGTAATTACACTGGCACACTCACCCTTCAAACCGGAACACAACAATAGCAAGTACTGCTGTTTTGCGGTAGAATATCTGATGAGTGGGTGGTACTTACCCAGACGAGCTTGCACTAAACCCTACCACTAAGTACACGACAACTTATAATCCTCGGAATCAACAAGCGCTACCATCGGTTCGCTGTGATTGTTACGTATTATATTATATTGATATCAAATAACTATTTATAAACCGTATGTATATATACCTGTGTTTGATATGTTAATGTCAATATAACTTACTTACATAAATAACAATTCAGACTATACTAGCCCACCGTTCTATGATTATTTTTATGTCACTGAGGTTTTAACAGATAAAACAAATAAAATACAACTGTATTGGCGTAAAGCAAATAAATAATACCAATAAAACCTCGAGATAACGCCTCGTTGTTTTGTGGTCTAATTCGCATCGGCGAAATACGATGTTAGCCTGTATTATAAAATTTATTAAAGCAAATCATGAAGATAAAATCAATACAAGTCACAGCGGTAAAGCGGGAGATAGAGAACAAAAATATATTAGAGCATTTATCACCAACAAAACGTTTACGCGCGGCTAGATTATGATCAAAACAAATGAAGTATAAATTTGTTTAGGTCAAGCAAGGCATAATATACGATGATTAGATACAGCGTAGTGTATATCGGTAAGAAATTTACAATGGGTTTGATAAATTACATTAAATATAATAAAAAAGCCGAGATGGCCCAGTGGTAAGAACGCGTGAATCGTGAATTAACCGATGATCGTGGGTTCAAACCCGGGCAAGCACCGCTGAATTTCATGTACACAAATTAATTGTGATTATAATTCATCCTCGTGCTTGACGGTGAAGGAAAACATCGTGAGGAAACCTGCATGTGTTAAATTTCATTGAAATTCTGTCACATGCGCATTGGAGCAGCGTAGTGGAATAAGCTCCAAAACCTTCTCCTCACAAAGAGGAGAAGAGGCCTTAGCCCAGCAGTGGGACATTCACAGGCTGTTACTTTACTTAACTTTTTTTATAATAAAATAACAAAAATTGTGCGATCGGGGAACTGTCAGGAACGAAGTTGTGTGTGATATTTTTTCGACTCAAGCCGTGTTTTAAAATTAATTGACAGACCAAAAAGCAACTCAACCTTTCATATCGACCTCCTAAATTCGAACGCCCATCGCATCGCCTTTTGTATTATTTGGTAAGCACAGTATGAACGCTATTTCTATATACGATATGACTTTGGGCAACTGCCATTTTACTCTACTTAAAGCGCCATAAATGAACTTCGCTCCAAAAAGTTTGGAATTTTTGGTGTTTTGAACAGGACCTATTTTTATATTTAACTAGTTACCAGGCGACTTCGAGTTGAATAAGGGTCAATACTAAGTATTGCTGTTTAGCGGTAGCGGTAGGGAAGAAAACCCCAAACAAAAATATCACCACGTCCATATATAAAAAAAAAGAATTAAAATACGTTCTGTAGTTTATGACTTTATCGAGTTCAAACAGACCGAAAAAAACTTAACACACCTTAAAAGGCAAACGTGCAAATCATTATGCCTAATAACAAAAAAAAATTATAACATATTTTTACTGATGTCGAATTCTTGAACACAATGGGATTATAAAGCAATAAGCACACAAGTAACAAGTCAAGATAACGTCAATTAAGTAAAGCATACGACTTTTACTCCACAATGTGACATAATGCGACCGAATTTGCAGGAAAACGCATTTAAATATTCATGAACGGTTATACTTAGCGCCGCAAAGGATTTCCATTCATTCGTTTTGCATCTGAATTAATGTTTTTTTTTTTTAATTTGTATAACTTTAAAGTTTTTGTAATAGTAAGGAGTTTTTTGTTTTTTTTTAGGTAGGCGTACGACCACAATATGGGCCACCTGATTATAAGTGGTCTCCAACGCCCATAGACATTAGCATTGTAAGAGATGTTAACCATCGCTTACATCGCCAATGCGCCACCAACCTTGGGAACTAAGATATGTTTCTTGTGCGTGTAATTATACTGGCTCACTCACCCTTCAAACCGGAACACAACGATACCAAGTAATGCTGTTTTGCGGTAGAATATCCGACGAGTGGGTGGTACCTAACCAGACGAACTTGCACAAAGCTCTACCACCAAGTAATATAAAAAAAAAACAATATTATTAACATATAAAAATATCAATCAAGGGAGTAAATAATGAAATAACGAAAAATAGGTAACATTTTATTTACACATGTGTGACGTCACAGTCAGGACAGCTTGTTGGCAACGCTAAAAGCCGATACATTGAGCTCTCGAGTTTCAACGTTGATTTTCAATCGCCTTTTAGCTATTGACACATACGACCAACAGATGCACTTATATTATTTCAAATATTAACACAAGAATAAAAAAGAAAATATGTATTTTATAGTATATATAAAGCTGAAGAGTTTGTTTGTTTGGTCCGGCTAATTTCAGGAACAGGTTCGAATTTAAAATATATTTGTTGTATATAGTCCTTTTATCATATCATTTTACCATATCAATATTGTTATTAATTAGGTATACGCGGGTGAAACCGCGGAGCACAGCTAGTATAAAATATATACTGTAACTGTGTGTATGTAAATAAATTAAAAAAAAAATGGTTGTCTGTAAAGTCGGTTTACGGACGATAGTTTAACGTGACAACGTCATAACAAAACATTGATAAAATGACTGCAATCGAATAAAATAGAGATAACCGGACAATGAACGCAACGGGACAATGAGCGTAATAGGACAATGCGCGTAACGGGACAATGAGCGTCACGGTACAATTTCATACAAGCAGCCAGCGTTCATCGATTTATTAGACGTTGTCACGTCATTAAAAAAAGTTTCGTATTAGCTTCGCGACAAACCGCTGATTATTAACCGCTTTGGTCACTATGTCAATACGATATCGTGGTTTATAACATGATCTTATATAGTACCTATATAACATTTCTAAATAAATGGTTAGCGAGAAAAATAATTAAAAATAAATAACTAAGTCATATGTGAACTATGGCAAAAAAAAATTGAGAGCGCTTTTTTTTAAATTATCATAATGTAAATATTATTTTTTATAGTTTTTTATTTATTATAGTTCATGATGATATAATTTACTAATGACCACGTTCACGTATTTCAGTTTTACATGTAGGTTGACTAGCAGAGAATACCTTCAGGCATTGAGTCCGCCTTTTGTTCCAACTGCATATTGTGATGGTCAATAAAGAGTTAAATACTTTCTTCAAAATAAATTAATAAAAAATATCAACGCGAAACATCAAATATAGTTAAAAACATACAGACAAAATGTATAGAAATGGGATCGCTTCGAGATGGGAATGTAAGGGACTCGTAAAATCTGAATTTCGCTGGCTTTAAGCACGCTCTTAAATAAAATCTTGTATTAAAAATAAATGGCGTGAGTGTCAAGGTAGCTCACGCGAATTTATGTGTAAATATCTGAGCTCTCAGTCTGCCCCTTAACGTATACCGAACTCATCCACACATAAACGCACTTACAATAACAAATCTTACACTGACGTCATATGACGCTCGAAATCTTATCCTTACTCGTCTGACACTTGAAGTCTCAGAACTTACCGTATGCCGAGCGCTAAGATGTTTAATATCAAATACCTTCACACTACAACCCATACATATGTATATTAAATCACAAGGCTGTGTCGACTTTGTATAGAATTACAAATATATATTTCCGCGGTAAACCTAACCGCATATTTAATTAAAAGCACAGTTTTATTTATAAATCCCACAAGTTATGACCGTGTAAAGTATTTTGACATTGAGGAACGGTTTTGAATATGCTCTGGAAGTCTTTTCATTTGAAAGAATAGAAAATACTCTAAATAAGTCCAGTGCCACGTCAGTTGCATTCAGATGTATCCCGCAAATAAAAATATAGTAATAATAAAACTACTATTGCTACTGCTACTATTGTATTTGTAAATTTTGTGCAATTTAGGTTTAATAAATTAAGAAAACTTAATTATTTAATTGACTCGCCCTTCAAACCGGAACAGAACAATCCAATTTATACTTCAATGTGATGCCATATTCGTCAAATTGTAATAAAACACAAGACTATTAAATTAGTCAGAATATTATGATGATAAGATTATATGTTTTTATTTTATACTAGCTGATACCCGCGACTTCGTCCGCGTGGCTCGATATATTAACAAAGTTTTCTTATGTACGAAGGAAAAAAGATCGCAAGCAAAACTAGCTTTTGCCGGCGACTTTTCCGAACCGATTTGACATAGCAACCTTCAAGAAAAGAGCGGACTCATTCCTTAAAGGACGGCAACGCCAAAACGCAAAGCCTTCTGGTATTGCCAATGTGCATGGGCGGTGGTAGTCACTTTCCATCAGGTGAGACTCCTGCTCGTTTGCCCCCTCTTAAATAAAATGAAAAAATCTCGCAAAAGGGAAAGCGTTCCAACAGATATGTACTGAGTATTTATTGACTTTTATACCTGACTAATATATGATGACCTGATATATATATAACTGTATAAGGGATAATATATTTGTTTCAAGGTAGATTTGCGAAATTTTGCCGTTTACCACTGTGTCAGGTTGGCCGAGTGGTCTAAGGCGCCAGATTTAAGCTCTGGTTCCCGAGAGGGAGCGTGGGTTCGAACCCCACACCTGACATAATTAAAAAGTCGTTTTTGTTACAATTATATTTTTCTAAAAATATTTTTTACCTAGAATATCCAGAGAAACTAAAATAATTCTTGCTGCCTTAGTATTTATGTTTGTCATGATGTGTGAGAAAAATTCCGCACTCACGTCGCTCCCACGACGGAAACGCTGCTGGTTCCTACTGCATCTGACCCCTCGCTCCATGATGGATGACGGTGTATCTCCACCGCCGGCTGAGTGTGTATCAGATCCATTGCGCCGGGCCCGGAGGGAGTTTCAGAACGACTCCCCCGCAACACTAGGTAAGTAGATCTTGTTTAAGATGGGGCGTCCATTAAACTCTCACTGTATACAGGCCAATCGGGCTGCTCCAGATGGGCGAGCTATTCGAAAATATTTTATTATCCGTTTTAAAAACATCCTCCATTTTTTACGTATAAGCAGGAAACGTTTTCTTTTTTGTATTAATTTTCGAAAATGTCAAAAGGAAATTGCAGCTCGGACAAAAATCGTGTATAAACGACGTGTCGAAGTAACGGTTGAATTATTTATAAATGCGAGCAGAAACCAAATGGGAAATCGTTGGAAGTAGACGCGCTCTGAGAGACGGAAATCCGACTGATGTTTACTTACGACCGAACCTTTCAGTGTAATTGTATCGAATACACACGTATGTCATTCAATAGTCTCCAATGAGAAAAGACGACGTGGTCGAAATTGCTCGCCAAGCCAATGCTGTGCTAAACTAAAATGTGAACAATAGATTTTCTGGCCTTTGCTAGTCTCGATGAGAATTGAAGATGTGGCCGAAATTCATCAAATAAAACTTCACACAAAATAACGAATATTCCTATCTTGAGTTATGGTTCTGACAGTCGAACAGACCTTACTCAATCAGATTGTCATAAGATCCGAGTCAGAGATTTTTTTTTCTTTTTATCAACCAATACTATCGAACATTTAATGACCTCCCTACTCGTATGGAGACGGGAACTGCTTGGAAACGAAAAAGACCAAATCCTTTTTCTAATGTTTAATTATAGAATGCCGACCCTAATAAATTAATTATTGTAATTATTATATTACACATTTGAAAAAGTAAAAATATACATGTAATGAAACGATAACGGATCTATTTACTTATTTTACGTCGCTAGTGTCAAGTGGTCTAGTGCTGCTAGATTTTTTTTTTTTGCATAGGAAGGCGGACGAGCATATGGGCCATCTGATTTAAAGTGGTCACCAATGACAATAGACATTGGTGACCACTTTAATAAATCACCAATCATCACCAATAAGCCACCAACTTTGGGAACTAAGATGTTGTGTTCCTTGTGCCTGTAATTACACTTGCTCACTCACCCTTCAATCTGGAACACAACATTACAAAGTATTGATGTTTTACGGTAGAATATCTGATGAGTGGGTGGTACCTACCCAGACGAGCTTGCACAAAGCTCTACCACGGAGTATGAACTAGTATAATGTTAATGAGTAGATGTAATAAAATTGGAATTAAAAGGTAAGTAGGCATAAGCATTACATGACATTTAATATTATTTCGTATAAAAAAATATTAAGCCGAGATGGCCCAGTGGCTACAACGCGTGAATCTTAACCGATGCTCGTGGGTTCAAACCCGGGCAGGCACCACTGAATTTTCAAGGTCTTAATTTGTGTTTATAATTCAAATTCAAACGGTGAAGGAAAACATCGTGAGGAAACCTGCATGTGTCAAATTTCACTCAAATTCTGCCACATGTGTATTCCACCAACCCGCATTGGAGAAGCGTGGTGTAATAAGCTCCAAAACCTTCTCCTCAAAAAAAAAAGAGAAGAGGCCTTAGCTCAGCAGTGGGACATTCACAGGCTGTCACATTACGTCACGTTATAAAAAAAATTAAATGTCATCTAAGATTATAATAATGGTTTCCATGTCTTACTAATAATGTTACTTATACGACAAAAAAAAAAACAAATTAAATTTCGAACGCGTATATTTTTGACCTTCACTGTTGTCGCTATTTATTTAACACAAGTACATTTTTTTTATGTTCACGAAAGGTAATTGACGGTACCGGCCATTTTGTGTTTGCGATAACGTATTAAGGTGCGTCTACACTGAGTTTATTGGCTTTTTCTGTACAAGGACTTGTGTTTGTAACTCTATGCATGAGTGACATAACATCGTAATTCTCTTGTTTGGTACTTGGTACCTACCGCATTGGTGATGTAATGGATGGTAAGTGTATTTTAAAATGCCAATATGTATGGACAGCATGACCGTTACCATCTAGTACAAAGCCATATTTTCAAGTAATAAGCATCTCGTTGCAATTCTTTAAAAAATAACTAACAAGTCTAATATTTTTGTATATAAGTAAGTGTTACTTACACTTACTTTACTTTTATACTTACTTACTTTTATAACGTTAATATTCATGACCAACGCGGTTTGACAACTAAACAGTTACTAGTTTTCTCTTGTAGAGACGCCGCTTTATATTTCTTGAATCGAATGCGACGGTAAAATATTTATTCCATATTTTTTTTTATTCGCAACCTGAATGCTTTGTATACAAGTGGCAATATATTCGCTTGTCGGCCATGTTTTACATTCGACTTCGAATTATTTAAAAAAATATATATTAGATTATGTTGTTGTTATTAGAATCGTCACTTAGCAAGATACCTAAATACTTAAAAAAGAAAAGTAGATTATGTCATTCATTGATCTACAAGCTTGCTTTAAACCAAATTACATCAAAATCGGTGCAGTTGTTTATCTGTTAAAGCGTAACAGACATACGGAGTTAGTTTCGCATTCATAATTTTAGTAATTACAGGCACAGGGACATAATATCTTAGTTCCCAAGGTTGGTGGCGCATTGGCGATGTGAGCGATGGTTAACATCTCTTACAACGCCAATGTCTATGGGCATTGGAGACCACTTACCATCAGGTGGCCCATATGCACGTCCGCCTTCCTATGCTATAAAAAAAAAATACACGACGAGAGGAATGGCGACGAATTGTAAAACTTGCCACCAACCCTGTCACGACGACCACGACCACTCTGCCAAGAGTGTGACGACAGAGAAGAAGAATATTAGTAGGTTATAGATGCAATTTATATATCCATTGATATAAAAATCTATTTAAAAAAATCCACACTCTTTATCATCTATATAACCTTGTAATTGCATGTTTCGGCCATTTTGTCTATTAATGTTTTTTTTTAAATCACACAAATTCAAATTAGATAATTGACAAATGTTAAATATTAGTCAGCCCTTGTTACGATTGTGTTATTATTATTTGACAATAAAATATTTATGAATACAGATCAATACATTCATTATTCTGTAGTATGCATAATTATATTAAAATGATTTGAGAACTCGTTTTGAAATTATCGTAATATTTGCATTTTAGCGCTAGACGCCGTTAAAAATTTAAATATAGAACAAAGTTGCTTACACCATGTCATAATAAAAACTTTCCGTATTATCTTATATTACATAAGAAAATGGTATTTATATTCTATGATTATAATTATATTATTTCAAATAATTGAGTGAAAGTCAAATATAAGAATAAAATATTATAAAGATCCCTTTCATTGTTTCCTGACAAATTATTTACGGAACTTTTTTATTTTTATGCCATATATATTATATATTTAATTATAAATAATAAAAGTCAGTAATTATAAAAAAAGAGAGACAGACAGACAGACGGACGGACAGCAAAGTGATCCTATAAGGGTTCCGTTTTTTCCTTTTAAGTTACGGAACCCTAATGAAGATTAAAATAAACACATGGTTGATTCTTTAAAAAGGTAATGCGTAGACCAATGATTGTTGCAATAATAGATGCAGTAGTAAAAGAATCGACGATTATTAACCGACTTCAAAAAAAGGAGGAGGTTATCAATTCGTCTGTATGTTTTTTTTTTTTTTTTTTTGTGTTTGTTACCTCATATCTTTTGACTGGGTGAATCGATTTTGATGATTTTTTTTTTATTTGAAAGGAGTTGCTTCCCATGGGGTCCCATTTTTTTTTGGTCCAGGTTTGACAGTGGAATCCATGAGAAAACCATATAAGTCGTAAATTTGCATGAGGTATGTGCGCGACAAATGGACGAATAACTCGATATCTATTCAACCGATTTCGATGATTTTTTTTTTATTGGAAAGAGTATACTTCAAGGGTTGTTTGATGATAGTTTGGTTAGATTCTGATTATAGGATCCATGACAAAGTAACGGAAATATTCAATTCTTAGTAGCAAATTAACGATACACGGCCGAATCTTGTATAGGCTATCTAGATTTTTCATTCACCTACCATAACATCGTTATGATCAAGTAATTGTAGTACTATTGTATAAAACACTTCTGTATATACCGTCAATAGTTTTCGCAGCGCACGCGAAATAATAACTTTTATACGCAACAGTTTGATACGTTTGGGTTACATTGCTCCATTTTAAGTAGAGATCTATAAGTTTTTGAAAATATAATAAAGCCTATGTTACTCGGTAAAAACGTAGCTTTCTAAAGGTGAAAGAATTTTTAAAATCGGTCGAGTAGTTTTTGAGTTAAATCGTAATACAAAATCAAACAAAAATCAAATCTTTCCTCTTTAAAATATGAGTTATACATGTGAGCATTGTATATATGTATATGTTTGTAATTGAAACATATTTGAACATCTCCTAAAAGTTGAGACCAATTTTGAAAATTATATATATTATATATATATATATAGAATCGTATAAGTACTCTTACATACATGTTAAATTTATGTATATTTATATATTGATTACTAGTGTTTTTCCCGCGGTTTCACCCACGTAGTTCCCGTTCCCATGGGAATATGGGGACAAAATGTAGCCTATGTTACTCCCTGATAATGTTGCTTTCCATTGGTGAAAGAATTTTTAAAATCGGCTTAGTGGTATAGGCGTGAAAGCGTCCAGACAAACTTACTTTCGCATTTATAATATTAGTTAGGATAATATAGATACTTCCCCTTTTTTTAATATACAGACATTCCGTCATATTTTATGGTGAAGAATGGTATAACACAACATCTATAAACATACAGTTTATTTAATTATTACTAGAAATAATTATTTGATTATGTTATGGCTGCCCAACGCCCCACCAACTAAATCTATTTAATCAAAACATGTTAATTTATATTCATACATTTAACCATATTAACCAATATTCATTAATTAAGTACCATAATGCATTTTTCTTTACGTTTCACTGTTATAGATTAATATATTTAAATAATAATATAAACGGCGCTTTCTCATATGAGCTGCACGTTTAGTATGTCTACCCATATTCTACCAAATTAGTGAGTGTACTTCAGATTCACTAAAAATCGAAAAATAAATAAAAATTTTAACAAAACAAAAACCGACTTCATTTGAAAAACAAATTAATATGCACTAAAAAGTAAAAAAATAATTGCATATTCTTCTATAATTTGATAATTAACTTACTATTTTCTACTCATCAATATGTAGGTACGAATGTGTTGTGTAGTTGATAATGTATTTACAATTATTGTTATTTTTGGAGTCGATGTCAGCTAAGGAAACACTATAATATACCTAGCAATAATAATACG
Organism: Nymphalis c-album; assembly: GCA_963151315.1. Lineage (NCBI taxonomy): Eukaryota > Metazoa > Arthropoda > Insecta > Lepidoptera > Nymphalidae > Nymphalis > Nymphalis c-album. Next base: position 2,526,525 of record OY720612.1, read on the forward strand.
GCAATCTATTAAAAATAAACAAAAACATACACATTACAAATTGACTTTTATTCGCCTCGTTAAGTTGCGCGTGCGACACAAGCACATCTCACCTATAACTAACTATGTATGTAGTTATAAGCCCACCTTGGCTGACATCGACTCCAAAAATAACAGTAATTGTAAATACATTATCAACTACACAACACATTCGTACCTACATATTGATGAGTAGAAAATAGTAAGTTAATTATCAAATTATAGAAGAATATGCAATTATTTTTTTACTTTTTAGTGCATATTAATTTGTTTTTCAAATGAAGTCGGTTTTTGTTTTGTTAAAATTTTTATTTATTTTAAAGTCTTTTAAACTACCTGCGGTTTCACCCGCTTATAATTAATAAAAATCAGCCTTGAACCTTTCTCCATAAAAGGACTATAGAACACAAAAATAATTTTTAAATTCGAACCAGTAGTTCCTGAGATTAGCCGGATCAAACAAACAAACTCTTCAACTTTATTTATTAGCATAGATAACAAAAATCGTTGTTCGAATAATATACTAATTAATTAATTGAATATTAGCTTCATATAAGCAATTAATGAATTCAGGAACGCAATATTTGAAATTAGAATGAATTCGAATTTCGAATGACAATTAAACGGTTAAATGCGATACGCGTCGGCGGTCGGGCGTCAGCCGTCAGTTGCGCGTCGGCGGTCGTCAAGTTTGGATGTATAACGGATGTATTGATTTCCTATACGTCGCGGTGTTCGGAGTCGTAATATTTATATTATTAACTACTCAACAATTTATGTGGAGTGAATGTGTTCGTGAATACCTATGTGACTGTAACTGAAAATGATTGAATTAAGGATTACGTGTTCTTTAAATTAAAGGTATGTTTCTTTTTTAAAATAACAACGGCTTTTATATACCTATCTTAGAAATTGGATATTAGTATTATAAATTTGCCATTTTATTTATTGGTGAACTATAACTTATCTATTCTGTAATAATAACATATATTTATTTATTATTTTACTTTTTTTTTCATTTCAAATACGTTTTATTCGAGTACATAATTTTGTACTATAGTTTGTGTTATTATTTTCCAACACGTTTAATGAAAAAAAGTGATATAAATTAAAGTTTAACATTTCGAATAATTATAAAAGAACTGCCGAGCTTCCTACCGGTATAATAAGGGTCTACTTAAAAGTTATAAAACGTTAATTGTCGTAATACATACAACTATTGGTTAACGCAATGTACGCCAATATAACTCCGAATTCCGAGCCGGGATGATTTTTTCCGCCATCTTTAATTATCATCGTCACGTTTCAGCCACTTGAGTGAAACTTTATTGAAACCTTTCTTAACCTTTTTTATGAACCCCGTGTATTAACCGTATGAAGTTTCCTTCGGTGTGTTTTCAGTTTATCGCGTTCATAAAGACTGCGAGGGAAAATTGCTTTATAATTTAAATTGCTTTTAAAACCAAAATCGCAGGAAAACTTCACTTATAAATCTTATAATATATTAAACGATTTCATCTCTTTTTTCTCTTTTCGTTTTTTTTTAAATGTATTAGTGACTAAAATTATTTTTTATATAATTTCTTATTTACTTGTTATCTATTTAATAGTTTAAGGTATGTATCATTTCTGTTTAGACGACTTTCACCACTGTTTTCAAACTGATGTTATTAAAATATATATATAGGTATTCTAAATGTATTCAAGTTTGGACACTCCTTGTCTTTATGTTACTTAGTTTTAGATCATTGTAGTTTTAGATTAATGACTGTTTGTGTCAAAATAAAGAAAAAAAAAAAAATTATTTAGTGAGATATCGCATTACGAGTATTAGTAATTTATTAGTAATTTCTTTCATTCGACGATGGTATCTGATCTTTGATTACTACAAACGTGGCAACATTTTGATTACGAATTATAGTTTTCTTAAATGTAATTAGGTTGGTACCGCCCGAAGACTGCCGTTGTAAGATATATTAACCATAACAACATTGAGTATTAAGATGTTACGTCTCCTGTGTCTGTAAAACTGGCTCACTCACCTTCAAACCGGAATACAACTATAATTATGTCTTGCGGTTCGGCGGTAAAATAACTTGGTGGTAGAGCTTTGTGCGGGCTCGTCTGGTTAGGTACCACCAACTCATCAAATATTTTACCGCAAAACAGCAGTACTTGGTACCGTTGTGTTTCGGTTTGAAGGGTGAGTGAGCGTAATTACCGATTATGATGATTTAAAATTAAAATGTCCCTATTTTGTAATTATACCTAATTCATTTAGTTCTCCACGGTGAATAAAGATATTATGATGAAGAAACATGTATACAATGCTTAGACTAGATGTACATACCTACATATATGTCATAAAGTTGTTATATTGTCTAAGTTTTAACAACATCTCGATATGGGTAAACCTCACACGCAAAGTTTGTCTTAATTAGGGCTGTCAATTCGAATTCCGGGAATTTGTGTTGATTTAAGATTCCTCGATTCATACGTTTATGAACATGGATTTTTATGTGAAACATGTGAATTGGTGCGCTTTCGCTATCGGTAGTAATACCGCCTTGTAAATGCATGTAAAGGCATGGTCATGACACTCTCATGCCGTCATGACACTCCTCCATCGCTCTCTCTTTTCCTTACTACTATTCCCATATGTTATTCATACTTTGTTACTAATTTATGCTTATAATTATAATGTAAGACATATTTAGTAACACGCTTTTATTAGCTTGACGTGTAGGTATCTACGTATCTTTCAACGCAATTATCACCAACTTCAAGAAGAATTGATTCGAAAATTTGGACACTTATTAAAGGCCGATGACAATACAAAAATTTAACTGTCTCACCATCCTGTGACAACTATTTTTCTACTAGTGTTCGCTCGCAGCTTTGCCTGCTCGTTAGGTGCAGAGGGAGAAGGAAGGAGATGTTGGTGTTGGGTGGAGGGATTGTAATAAAAAAGTAGTATTCCTCAGGGTTCAATCTAGCAGTGCGCCGTATAAACCTAACATACACTTTTGCTAATATAATATTAGTATATAATACAACGGTTGACAACCCTAGTCTTATCAATACATTTATTAACGTTTCCCTTATCTCGCGTGTTCTGGGATAGCTTCGAGCCAATTTCACCCTTAATGCCCGATATTTAACGCGATTTAATAGCGGGGTTGAAAGACTCGTAGATCTTAGCCGTAATGCCGTTAAAAATGCTATTAGCGATCTTAACCGAGCGCTCGCTCTTTCGAGTTATTTTTGTGAATGGATCTGTTATTTTACTAAACGTTTAAGAGGAAAATGTATCAAGTGTCAACGTTCAATTTGAAATCTTTATACTCATGTAGGTACTATGTTTTAGTTATTTCGATTATCGCTTATCGATAATCGAAATCATACATCCTTTGTAAAGAATGATAATGGTTGTCTGTAAAGTCGGTTTACGGACGATAGTTTAACGTGACAACGTCATAACAGATAGATGCGGCGCAAGCGTACAATCAGCGTAACGGGACAATGAGTCACCCTTTTTCGTGCATGCAGTCAGCGTTCATCGATTTATTAGACGTTGTCACGTCAAAACGTTAAATTGAATTTGAAACTGTTACAATTATAGATGATTTAAATTGTATGTAGGTAGGTTTTAGGGTAAAGATTTAAAATATTAAGAAAAAAAAGTCAAGTAGGTAGGTAGTTTGTAAATGTTCAGCTGAGCTCTTTACTATGAGGCGCAGATCTTCTCCAATGGTATCTATACTAATATATAAAGCTGAAGAGTTTGTTTGTTTGATCCGGCGAATCTCAGGAACTACTGGTTCGAATTTAAAATTATTTTTGTGTTGTTTTATCGAGGAAGGTTCTAGGTTGATTTGTATTCATTATATTTTTTTAATTATACGCGGGTGAAACCACGCACAGCTAGTAATAATATAAATTGTAATAGATTTTATAATGCTTGATACGATGTTATCATTCACCGAGCACGGGCTGAATAATAAACAGAAATTAGTTTCTGTTTATTATTGAAACATTATTTGTAATGACAAACATACAAGCACATGAAAAATCCTTTGTATATTTAATTTTTCATTTTGTTAGCATCAGTAGTTTGTGATGTGCGCTGATATGTATAGCGAGTCAGTTAATTATCTTCAAAATCAAAATGGAATGTGGTGAAATGGAATTAATCCGAACGGATTCAACTTGGAAGCATTACACTTACTTATTGATAGGCAAACTAGAACGTCCATCATTATTTTATATACTATATACTCGGTGCTGGTGTTGTGCAAGCTCATCTGGACAGGTACCACTCACCAAATATTCTACCGCAAAACAGCAGTACTTTGTATTGTTGTGTTCCGGTTTGAAGGGTGAGTGAGCCAATATAATTACCGGCACAAGGGAGATAACGTCTTAGTTCCCAAGGTTGGTGGTGCATTTGCGATGTAAGCGATAGTTAACAATGCCATAGTCTATGGGCGTTGGTGACCACTTGCCATCAGGTGGCCGCTATGTCCGCCTACCTAAACAATAAAAAATAGTGTAAGTGTGTGGTGCAAACACAGGTGGTTAACGGTAAAAATATCAGAAATATAACACGACGAGCGGAAGGCATCCTAAAAATATAAGATAAAATAAGGCAGATAAGATAGCATTAATTAATTTGTCAGCTGCATTGGTTCAATTCCCGTTCAAGGCAAATAATTGTTTAGGCGTTACAGATGTGTTTGTCGATGTCTATTTCCGGACAGACACAGGTTTTCATTGTATGGAAGCTGAATATAAAGAGATTTCCTGTTTTTATCTAGTATTAGGTATATATATCGTTACGTATACGATAGATTTTGGGTGTTTTATATAGGGTTAGGTTGGCTTGGACGGAGTCTAGATGGTGGGATGCGAGTCGGCGACACCACAGTCCAGTGCCAGCCGCCGTACAGGCAACACGTCTAGAAACTGTCTACGTCTCGTTGCTATAATTTCTTATAAAGTGTTATTGTGTAATAACGTATTATCGAATAATAGATAAACGTTTGAGTGATTACGGATTTGTTATTTGTTACCCGTAATCAACATTCGCCCACACATAATGTTTGATGTTGAGGACATCCACTCACATCTACCACCTCATTTCCGACATATCCATCATCAACATTTCGTCGTCCACTGTCCAATGGAACGTCACTGATCTCGATCTTCAGCTCTCAATATTTAAGCATATAGGAATATATAATATAATAATAACAAAATAAATAGGAAACTCAATTACATGTAGGTATTTTAGTATTACAGGAAAACAGCCCTTATTTACTAGATAAACATAATTCAACATACTTTACGCGAGTGTGTCACGCTAACATAACTTATTCTCATACTCAAGGTGATGCTAACCTTAAATAAAGTAAATTTTTGGGAATCCTCAACCTCATCTTAAATTCAACGAATATTCTCCGTACTGACGTACAAATAAAACTTTGTTTCATGTTGTTTGTTCAGAAAAGGGCTCAGGGTTATTATAATTAGAGAGGCATAGTCTCGCGGTAATGGTGAAGATTTCAAAGTTCTTGGTTCAAACGCTAGGTTGGGTCATTAAAAAAGTGGGTTTTTCTGATGAGTTTTTTTTTTTTTTTATTGCATAGGAAGGCGGACGAGCATATGGGTCACCTGATGGTAAGTGGCCACCAACGCCCATAGACATTGGCGTTGTAAGAGCTGTTAACCATCTCTTACATCGCCAATGCGCCACCAACCTTGAGAACTAAGATGTTATGTTCCTTGTGTCTGTAATTACACTGGCTCACTCACCCTTCAAACCGGAACACAGCAATAACAAGTACTGCTGTTTTGCGGTAGAATATCTGATGAGGTATCTGGGTACCTACCCAGACGAGCTTGCGCAAAGCTCTACCACTAAGTGAATTTGATTAGCTGTCAGAAGTTTGGAAATTGGAAAGCCCTTATCCTTATTCTGAACTATTCAGTCGTATCGAATTTGAAGTCCCATTGTAGTATATTTACCCCCACAGATTTTTCATTCGGAAATGTAGGTAATCTTACCAATTCTAAATTTCCAAGTGCCAAAGACATTCGTATCCTAAAATCCAGTGCCCTTAATGCCCTAAATATCAACACGAGAACGGTCATAGATAACTCTGGCGATGCGTTGAGACGCGGCTTGACACATGACCGACTTAGGGTAGAATTTATCGTTGGGCGGATTTATTAGGTTTCTTGTGATTAGACTTTATTTTTTTTTCTATAGTATAAAGGTAATCATTCAGATAAATCACGCTAAGAAGAGGTTCTGTAGCAGATATTATAAATGCAAATGCAACTCTGTGTGACGCTGTCACTAAAACGCTAAAGCGATTTTGATGAAATTTTGTATAAAGCAAGCGTGAACCCCAGGAAAGTACATTACAAACAGTAACAAGTACGGTACAATTTAAATGTTGTACATCTTTACTCTATACTAATACTAATCTCAGGAATTACTGGTTCGAATTCAAAAAATATTTTTTGTTTGACCGCGGGGCACAGCTACTAATTAATAGAAATATAATTAATAAAAATCAGCCTAGGAACTTCCTCAATATACTATGACTATACGTCAATTACTAGCTGTGCCCCGCGGTACCCACCCGCATATAATTAGTAAAAATATAATGAATAAAATCAGCCTAGAGCCTTCCTCCATAAAAGGTATATACAACACAAAAACAATTTTTAAATTTGGACCTGAGATTAGGTGGATCAAACAAACAAACTTTTTAGCTTTATACATTAGTATAGATGCGTGGGTGAAACCACGGGTCACAGCTAGTATACATTGTAAATGAAAATCATCATATAAAATGTATTTTACAACAAGTGTGTAATTATTGTGTTTAAAATAAATAAATTAAAGAATCATAATCAATGATTCTTTAATATATTGCAAAAATTAAAATGGAACATCAAAAATGTATTCAAGTTCCCCTTTGTGAAGTTCAAATAAAGATTTCTGAAAAAATAGTCCATTGAAATATTCCTTTGTGACCGTTATGAGCATAGAAACTTGGAAACGTCAAAGCTGAATGTCAAAAATGGAAATAGAAAAACTGTTTGTCGATATATACACATACTTACATATATGTATGTGTAATATACAGTACAAAAGGATATCTTCTAATGAAATATTGCTAAAAAATGGTTGTCTGTAAAGTCGGTTTACGGACGATAGTTTAACGTGACAACGTCATAACAAAACATTGATGAAATGACTGCAATCGAGTGAAAGAGATATAGATGCGGCGCAAGCGTACAATCAGCGTAACGGGACAATGGGCGTAACGGGACAAATTTTCGTGCATGCAGCCAGCGTTCATCGATTTATTAGACGTTGTCACGTCAAAAACCTTTAGTTGATTCCATGAATTCTAACATACTAAAATATAAAAGACGAAAACACAAACCGAAAACACATTAAAGTTGTCAGTCCGTCGCGCTGAAACTACCAGATGGAGCTTTAATTAAATTTAGCGTAGTGCCGCTTATATTTTTTTTGACACAAAATATATATATTTTTTAAATTAAAGGATTTAAGGATTATAAGGCTAAATCCTTTTAGTAATTGAAGCAACGATATAATTTTGTAACTGGCCAGTAAGAACGATGTCAATGATAAACCACTTTGTTTGTATTTTTAAAGTTTAGCAAAGCCTGTTTTTAGTGAATTACAAATATACCTACAAAATAGGATTTAGTCCTATTTATCTACCTCTTAAACTGTTTACTGGACTCTGAAGTTAATACAGTTAAGTCCTCGTGGTTTCGATAGACAGGCTGCTTATCCAAAGAAAAAATCATCAGATACATTTCACTTTTATTTAAATCAACTTCTAACTGGGTTAAGGAAAGGAAGTTCAACAGAATAATAAATTTCTTCACAGTTAACGCAAAATAACATTATAATATTATTTGTTTTCGGTACCTCATTAATATTCTACGATGTAACATAGCGTTTTCCTTACGAAAACAACTTAAATATGATTAAAATAATACTCCATCTGAATTTCAAGTAAAGGCTGTCGTTTAAATAATAATTTTGAATGAACAAGAAACACAGTTCGTGCGTGACAGTTATTTATCATCGACCTTAATTACAGAACTTATTGAATACTTATAATTTGATGTATCAGACTACGCATAAACAAACAACAAATAGATAAAGGGAATAAATAAAGCCTGTGAACGGTCAACTGCTGGTCTGAAACTTCGTCTAATTTATTTTGAGAAGTTTTTTGAACGTATTCCAATTCAACGCTCTGTTTCAATGTGATCGTTTAATTTTTTTTTTGTAAGAGGAGGCAAACGAGCAATATCACCTGATGGAAAGTGACTAACACCGCCCATGGACATCTGCAACATCCGTGGACATCACCTGCATGTCCACGTTGCCGTTGGCCGTTGCCGGCCTTTGAGGAAAGAGTACGCTCTCTTCTTGAAGGTTTTAATGTCATATCGGTTCGGAAAAGTCGCCGGCGAAATCTGGTTCCACAGAGTGATTGTGCGAGGTAGGAAATGCCTTAAGAAACGCACTGTTGTGGATTTCCAGACATCGTGATGGAATTGCGAGTTCTGGCGCGATGTCCGGTGGTGAAATTCAGCGGCCGGGACTTAACCAAACAACTTCTCAGCGATAGAGGATGCAGAGTGACCCAACATCTCTACGCAAGTCCTAAGAATCAAGCCAATTAGAACTGTTCTACGTTGAATGCAGTCAAAGGAAGAAGCTGGTACTGAGGAGCTGCCGCTCAGAGGTGAGAGCAGTATTCAATGTAGGGCCGAATTTGCGCCAATGCTGGTTGGAGAATATTCACATGTGGCAGAATTTCAGTGAATTTAGGCACATGCAGGCTCAAGATATTTTGTTTTACTAACGAGATGAATTATAAACACAAATTTGGCACATGAAAATTCAGTGTTGCTTGACTGAGTTTGAACCCGCAATCATTGCTAAACTTTCACGCGTTCTGACCACTGGGCCATCTCGGCTCTAAAGAAAAAGACGTGAATCTCAAATTCTTAAATCCTAACAACTATTTATAATGACGTCATTATAGTCTGTCTGTCTGAATGCGATAAACTAAAAAAACTACCGAACAGATTTTCATATTTCCAATCGATGGTATATAATTCATTTAAGTTAGATTTTCATATAGTTATCACCAATGGATGGTATATAATTCATTTAAGTTTTCTATAAATTGGCTAAAACCTAATGTTTATTGATGATGGACGAAAAAATCACATCGACTTGGAGCTTTACTGTAATCAAGTTATACATATAAAGTTATACACATAAGGTATAAATATTTTATGTAGATTATTCAACCCGTACGAAGCCAAAGGATGGGTAGCCCGTACTTCAAATAAACTTGTAAGTCGTTAGTAGATTAACATTTATTTTACTTTTAGTTTTGTTATTGTAAAAGACATAATTACGAAATGAGAATGCTCTTTAATCAATTCAAAACTTCAATTTACTAAGAGTGCAATTTCTTGATGAGAAGTCTGAAAATGATTCCAATAAACGGCGAGCTATATTAAAAGTCTCTCAGCGCTTTATTAAAAGCGCATTCTAGAAATTATATTTTCATAAAGTTATTAAATTGAAAAAAGTTAACCTGTATTTTTCTACTCTTGCCTCAATTTCATGCAACTCTTGATTGATTGGCTTGTGATGTGAATGATAGCGTAAAATCTTACGAGATTGCTGAGATATCTTGGAAATTATATAAAGACCATGTGACTACACAAGTAACTCTATTAGACTTTGGGTGGAAGATGAAACTTACCTTCACCCAAATATCGTCGTGTTATTAAGTTATAGATGTAAATTATTGGACAAACCGGGATTGAACCAAGGTCCTAGAGATTTCCTTAAGTGCAATTATTTGAACAAGACAGACTTTATATCACTTGCTTAAACTATTTAGGCAAAAAATAATAAATAAGATAAAATTTAAAATTTTATAAATAATAATATTAATTCACCCGTATCAGTCTGGTCGGGCAGCTATTAATAATAAGTTAAAGGATACACTTATCAAAATGGATGGTCCACCAGACCGATTTTGGCCACGGCGGCCAATCTCAAGAGAGATTAGCGTACTGCGCAGGAGATATTATAGTGCACAAGTGTGTGTGCAAACACAGGTGCACTCTCTATTCCCTAACTCTCATAACCCGAAGGGTCGTTAATCCGACACGACCGAAAAGAGTTTAGGCGCAAGACCAACGGCTTTACGTGCTTTCCAAGGCATGGGAGTGTACACACTTCCAACTTCCAGATTCCGAGCTGCTACTGAGAATTTACAACCGAAAATCTCTAACAATTAATTGGCCCGACTTGGAATTTGGACCCAGGACCACCGTGTCTCCGGCCTTCCATGTAGCCTAGACCAACGAAGTAGTCAAACATAACACGCATCAAAATAAGTACTTTATTAACTCTCAAGTAAGATACGAAGTGATTTCTTACACTGTTGAACGTATAAATAATGAAAGTGAAGAAATTCGAACAGAGTTAAACTTTCCGAAAATTTCACGCCACGTGTCATTTATGAAATGAACTTCGATTGAGTTTTATTCACAGAAATCGTCAAACTTCTGACGCGGCTCTACGCGACCCCTGGATCTTAAGGGTACACTCAATAATATTACTCAAATGTGATTTTGTACAGTTGTCAGAATTCCGTACAATTGTAATGATTTTCAGTCCGCTAAAACGGCAAAACATTTATTTCACAGATTGTAAAAAATCGACGATGTTTGTAGAGTATAATAAAAAAGGTTATATAATTTCCAAAATTTGTTATTCAAATTTCATATTTAAATAAAAAAATACAGATTATAAAATATCGAAATATGTCTTTGGGTGTTAGAGGAACAGGGTGTAAAGTTCCTCATCCACCATTGAAAAGGGAGGATCCTCCGACCAGACGGGTGTTGAGTCTGGTGGGCTACTGCCCGACGGTTGTTTTCGGGTTCTTGTATTTATGTTCAATCGCTCTGATAACTTTAATATCGCGATGTAGGATACGTCTGTTCATAGTTCGTATGTGGCGAGATAGATGTCGCTACATGTCTATAACAATGCTACACAATACCCAGGCATTTAAGACATCGTATGTGATGGTTTTGTTTATATTCTTAAACATTTATGTCTTCATATTGTTATACTTTATTTATAAGGAACAAAAAAAGTCTCGTTTTCCTTATATCCTTAAGACAATTTATCTTTCTTTATGAAATTATTTTGGCGTTTCTCCAAATCTTAAATGTTATGCGCCTTTTTTTTTCTGATTCTAACAAAGGTAATATATGACATAAGAATTATTTCATTCAGCCAATCTTTAAGGGATATTTAGTAGTTTTTTGTTAATTTGAATAACTAAAGAAACGTACCTGATATTTTTGCAAATAGCTACAATTCCATTTGGAATAATTAAAGATTTTTGTAATCGAGCTGAGAGAAGTTTCTGGATTTAAAAGAAAACAATGAAGTTTGCAGGAATGATTGACGCATTTTCAGAAGTCAAAGAAAAAAGTTTAATTTTTTGTTTGCGTTTTTATTTCTTTCGACCTGCTTTTTTACACTACAATTAGTTATTTTTTTATTTAGAGTTTAAATTATAATATATTAATTTCTTTAAGAAACTTGAATCATTATAATAGTACGAGTTTAGTTAAAAAAGCATATAAGATCATATATCATTAAAGTAGCTTGTGAACGTCCCACTGCTGGGCTAAGGCCTCTTCTCTTCTTTGTGAGGAGGAGGTTTTGGAGCTTATTCCACCACGCTGCTCCAATGCGGGTTGGTGGAATACACATGTGACAGAATTTCAATGAAATTTGACACATGCAGGCTTCCTCACGGTGTTTTTCTTTACCGTCAAGCATGAGATGCATTATAATCACAAATTAAACACATGACAATCAGTGGTGCTTGCCTGAACCCACGATCATCGGTTAAGATTCACGCGTTCTTACCACTGGGCCATCTCGGCTTCATATATCATTAGACAAGAAAATAATCAATTTAACTATAAACACTGTTTAGCGACTATTTAGTTAAAACATTGATTCCTCTCTTTCTATCATTATTCATTTGAAATGCGAAAAAAGAAGACACAGCACTGTTTAATTAATCACACTTTAAATATAATTTATTAGTTAGTAATATTATGTACTTAAGAAAAAAGAGTGATGAACCAAAAATGTCTACTTGTTTAAAGTACATTTTGATCTAGAAGAAAAATTTTCACCGGAGGTTGAGAACGATTCCTTTTTATGGTTGAAAGAATTTATGACATATCAGTGTATGCTAAAACGAACCTTATGTGTTTGGATTTAAAATCGAATTTAGGTTTCTTTATTTTCATAAGCACATTATTATCTAAGAGTATCCTCAGCGGTATTTTGATAACCTTATCTCTTTTACTAAATATTGTAGATCTTAAATGCATTAATAGATATCTAAAAGACACCATAATATCTTTCTTTTATAGATAATCTTAATTTAAACTGTATTTTTTTTAATTTTTACCTCCCTAGTCCCTACCTACGTTTTGATTGGTTCTTAACACATTGTGACTTTAATATTACGTCACTTGTTACCCATTATTGCTGTGCAATATTCAACTGTATTACAAATACCCTAACGTGTATTATTAATTAATAAATACTATGTTATTTAAGTCATTATATAAAAGTAACAGTCAGTCCGTTCAACTGACACAGGCAGATTCCCTCGCAATGTTCTATCCTTTCCCGCTATGTGTTATTTACGTACATTTAATCATTAGTATAATTGTATAAGCGATGTAAAATGGATTTAAAAAAAAAAAAAAAAGATGGAAATAGTCATAGTGGCCTTGAATCCCCGTGTCCAATACACATGGTCATTAGCATTGTAAGATATTATGTTAACCATCACTTACGTCGCCAATGCACCACCAACCTTACGAATTAAGATGAAATGTCCCTTGTGCCTGTAATAACTCACTCACCCTTCAAACCGGAACACAACAATAGCAAGTACTGCTGTTTTGCGGTAGAATATCTAATGAGTGGCCTAACCTACCCAGACGAGCTCGCACAAAGCTCTACAATTTCTTATTTTTATTCACTTGATACCAGATTTAATATTTGTTTTTTGTTTTTTTTTTAAATCACGTCTAAACGCAATGAAGCGCTCTTAATGGTAAACAATTTCTCATCCTGCTATCGGTTTGAACAATATAATAAAAGCAAAACAATTCTTATTTGTCTTTGAGTGAAATAGACAATGTAAAAGTTTATTGCTTCATTTTACGTCTACCCCTTTCCTCGTAAACGAATATATTTTTAATTGAAATTCCTTACAGCCGCGCACGACACTTTAGCCCGACTTGTAACTCGGGGTAATATATTCAGATAGAGGTATTTTCGGGCGATAACGTTGGAAAATGAGAAGAATTGTCCAAGTTACATCGAGTGGAAGAAAATAATGGTATCGTAAATTCTTTTTTCTTTCATCGTTTGAAATTTTATGAAAATTTAATTTAATTTTTAATATAAAAAAATTGACTCATTGAATCCCCGGCTGATGAAACGTCGAAAATTGTGGTCATTATAATAATAATTGAAGAAAACTAATAAATAAAGAAAACATAGAGGTCGTTCTAATAGTAATATACATATAGCAACTAAATACGTATAAATTAAACACGTAACGCACATAAAAGGGAGTAGAGAACGCGATGTCGTTTGCCGTCACGGCATACGATTCACCCCTTCAAGGTGCGCCAACAGATATTTCACAAATCTAATTAAATAAGACTTGTTGAATTATTTCTAATGTTCACTTAATAGTAAGAAAAACATTGCTTGTCTGTATCTCTATCAGTAATTACTTTAGCTCGTAAAAGCCATTAACAACAAAACATTCTTGTGATCCGCCTCTCACGAACCTAAATAATTAAAGACAAAAACATTATTAGACACAATGAATGCTTTCCAAACAATCTATTACACGAAAAGTTACTGCGTTACTGCTATTGTTATTTACTTATTTGGGTGATTAATAATAATAGTTTTGTAACACGTTAGTTTAGTGGCAAACTCATAGATTTGCCATCATCGAGGTCCTAATGTCGAAACATTTTTTTAAATATTACCCGCGAGGGCAAATGCGTCTACTCCACCGACGCGACGCGACGACGGCTAGTACAGTCGAGTAGAACTACCGCCCCCACTTTGCCGGCCCGCAAGAAGCCTCTTCACGCCTCGTTTGAAGGAACCCAACCCAGGTTATAAATATAATTAATGTGTTCCTTCTGTCAGGAAATTGTCAGTAGCTAGGTCAGTAACAAACAAACTAACCATCGCATTTATAATATTAGTAATGATTTAAGATATTAAATGCATGATATGTAAATACATATACATAATAAATTTTTTATTACTACATATATTCGTTTGAGTCAAATTTGAAATCCATTCATTTATTTTCATGAATTTGAAACATGAATAAGATTACATTATCCTGTTGAAAGCAGATTTTATTTACCCCGGTCGCGTAGCCTCTTCGCGTCTTTGGACCCAAGTTTATCTCAATTCTTATTGCTTAATCCGTTTCTACAATTCTCTTCTATAACTGATTTCAAATCTTGATTGTGCAATGCTGAACTCAATATATGTGCAAATCTTTTTTTGTTTATTAGAGAAGTGAAACTAGATCTGTAATAGTAATTTGTTGTTTTTATTCATAAATCTGTTCTGTAGATAAGGGTTAAAAACTTACTCAGATAAGACTAAAGCATCACATGATTCTTGGAAGAATTCTGTAAATAAAAGTCCATCCAGATTCACTGTATACATATATGATACATACAATGAAGCTTATAAGATTTCTTTTATCAATTGTCAATTGTCGTTCAATGTAAAACCAAGGATACGGTAATCGAGAAGGATGCGAGGAGGAAGGAAAGATATCTTCAATATATGAGGACTAAATTACGAGACGGTCTTCCCAAGTTTGATCTAACAGTGTCTATAGGTGTTAGTGATTTTACATCAGGTGGTCCTTTGTCTGTCCGGCTTCCTATATTATATAAAAAAAAACTCATTCAAAAAGTCTTGAAAACCGACTGTAATGCGTTTAACCTTTAAGTTTTAATCACAATAGTCAACGCGTGTAATTCATGATATTTCTCAATTCTTCTACTATTCGAACAGTTCAATTTTTCTGCGAACAGTTTCAATGATCATACTATAATATTAATATGTATTTATAACGTAAAATTAAATAGAATATGTAACAAATTAACTATGTATTGCTTATAATAATTTTACATTCAGAATTCAGTCATCTATAACGTTGGAATTTGTATTTACAAAATGGTCAATATTTATTTGTCCAGTACTGAATTCTAAACAGTGAAGTCTCCATAACAGGATTAGATTTCCAACGTATCTGAATAAAGGATAGGATTTGAATTTACAAGATTTCATCTCAAGTGAAGATATCACAAAGGAAAACCGCAACTCGACTCACAAACAACTATTGTAATATTATAGTCTTTCAAGGTCTTATATTTCTGACTACATAATATCATAATCTATATAAATAAAATGATAGAGGTCTGTAGTTGTGCGCGCATCACGGAAAAACTACTGGATAGATTTCAATGAAATTTTCTACATTTTATTTCATAGTCACTTGGCCCTTATTGCGATTTCATTTAATAAAAAGTTATTAAAGTTTCAAGAAAGAAGTATATGCAATGTGTGTTCAGTGATGTATGTTTAAACAAAGTATATTTTTTGCTTGCGATCTTTTTGATGTTTTTTCCTTCGTACATAAGAACTCTTTGTTAATATATCAAGCAACGCGGACGAAGTCGCGGGTATCAGCTAGTCTATTATAAAATGATTATAATACTGTACATTATAAAACAAAGTCTGATGCGGTGTGTCTAAACGGGATTAACTCAAAAACTAACAATCGGTTTTTATTCATAGACGGAATGATTCATGAGAAAGGTTTAGGTGAACAAATTTTGTGAAATATGACAACGAATGCTGAATATGTCGAAAAAAAATCCTCACAGTGCCAATGTCTATAGGCCACCACTCAATCGATGACATTCGATGATAATCGATGGTAAAGCGCGTGGTTAATTACGTATGTCCTGTATCATCTTTTGTATGTTATAAATGCACTAACTTGTCTGTATGTGATACGCTTTCACGGTTAAAACACTGATTTTGTTGGGTTCGAAGCAAGTTCGAATGACAAGGAAGGCTACAATGTTTTTTGGACCTAATACGGCAGGTATTTCCCTTCCCCAAAAACGAAAACGACAAATCGTTAACTGTATGTCGCTCACCATAGCGTCTTTATGCGACAAAATTAATGAACCTGCGAGCTTATCTAATTAGGAGTCTTTATAGGATAAAAGGAATTTATATCCTTTCAATATTTAAAGTAGCGCTTATGTACAAACCAACTAACAATTTATTATGTCATCTAAATAAATAAAAAAATATGTTTGTATGTTTGTTCTCTTTGCATTCCAAAATCAATAATCCGATTGTGAGGGAAACTTGGCGAGGTATTCTGCGCACGTTAGCAAAAGACCTGGAGAAAAGTCTAGAGTTCCTTGCTTGTTTATCCTTCAATATACTCATATAAAACCTGGAGGGATAGCTACTAAAAACAAAATAATTTCCACCTCGTAAATCAAATGGCTTCATTCTCATTTAAAAGTGGTTGGAATTTATCCGCAAAACGCCTTTGTCTTAAGCGATATAGGTCAGGACTTTGCGGTTAAATTGAACGTCGACTATGAAGGTTAACCTTACGTTGCTGGTACCTTGGTATTAAAGTTTCTTGAACACTTGCTTGAATGCTTGACTTTGTATAAGCTTTTGCTTCATGACTTTAGTTTCTACAACGCTGATCAAAGTCAAAATGGCTTGTGAAAGCTGTGGAGTCGATTCCACCAAGCTGCTCTAAAGCGGATTGATAGATACTTCTGTGGCAAATTTTCATTTGACACATGGAGGTTCCTCACGTTTATAATCAGCACGAGATGACGTTTAAAAGGAAGTTGGTGTGAAACATCCGTGGATTCGAACCCGCTATTATCAGTCAAGAATCACGTGTTCCATCTCGATCATGCTGAACAACTTAAATGCACTTGTGATTAAAGACGCTGATAGATTATTTGTTAGTGTATCTTCGTGATAGTCAAAAGCATTGCTATGATTACATTTTCGAAACTTTTTCTTTTATAAAAAAATAGGCGAACGGGCTATTTGTCTTATGGTAAATTGCCACGACTGCTAAAAGATGGTGACTTTGAAATATGAATCATTCTTTACATCGCAGTAATTCCAGGCACAACGGACATAACATCTTAGTTCCCAAGGTTGGTGGCGCATTGGCGATGTAAGCGATGGTTAACATTTCTTACAATGCCACTGTCTATGGGCATTGGTGACCACTTACCATCAGGTGGCCCATATGCTCGTCCGCCTTCCTATACAATAAAAAAAAAATCGCCAATGCGCCACCAACTTTTTTGCCCTCACTCACCCTTCGAAGCAGAACACAGCAATACCAAGAACTGTTTTGCGGTAGGTTATCTGATGAGCGTTACCCAGAAAAGCTTGCACGAAGCCGACCAAACAATCTATGTCAAATCTATTTCTTACATAATACATAACAATTTATGTTTGATAATAAATAGTTGTGATTGTGAAGGAGATTGTGAAAAGAAGGTACGGTGAGTGGTTGACACGAATTCAATTTAAATCTAAGCTCGCGCCCTACTTGCTCTTGGTTATAAGTGAATCAATGTTTGAGAGAAACCAATGATATTATAAGTAAAAAGGTGTAGATAGGTTACAAGCACTCCGTGAGCACTAGTTCGAATTCAAGATTACTATCCACACTTCCCCTCAGTATTATGTCAACATTGTCAATGGATAGACGTCACGTAGCGATTACAATTATAATTAAAAGTGACCCAAAATAACCCGAAATGCCGTCGTGTGTTATGAGATATTGCACAAATTATACTAGCAAAACTTCTTAAACTTAAGGAATCACTTTTCATTAGTAAGTTTACTATTTATCTTAATATTTTCACAAATCAAATATTATATTCGTAAAATATGACGTTAGAAATGCATGAATGCAACAAAAGTATATTAATGAACGAGTGCAATAGAGATAGACGACGTTACTGATCATTGAGTAAAACACAAACAGTGGTGGCAGTTGGCACATATTTTATTATAATTTTATATGTTTGTTTTATTTATATAAATGAGAAAGAATATTAAATTATTAATTATATTATATTACTAAATTGAAATCAAAATATAAATAAATATTTTTATCATTATGTCGTAAAGAAGATGTTTATTTAGATGTATAAATAGTGTTTAGATGTATGATCATGATGTTGATTTTGTTTATTTGATATTAAATTTTTATAAAATTATTGATAGTTTATATTTCAATGAATTTTTAGTACTTTTACAAAATGAATTTATGAGTAATCGCATTCATAGGCATAAATCCGGGTAAGAAAAAACGTACGTCTGATGATTTATTCTATGTCGTTTCTTTGACACGAGACGATGCACTCTCGCAAATATATTCGTCTTTTTTTCACTTGTGATACTTAAATCATGCCACCCTACTTTAGCGACAAATCGTAATGTAGTGTGTATATTGCAATATAAAGTTATTTATGTGTGCGTAACAGTGTCATTTTCGTAGATTGAATGCTATGTATGTAACCTATCTACACCTTTTGACGTGACAACGTCTTATAAATTGGTTTGCCGGGTGACACTTCAAGAAACTGCGTTACGCTCCGCTCACGTTATGCGCTCACAATGAGAGCGAGTGAGAGGCACGCGTCCCTTCCACTCGGGCATGGTTAGCCCGCCTAAGAGCGAGAGAGACAGACATAAAAAGTGAAATTCAGTGCGAGATTCTTTGTATAAATTAATGTTTTAAATATAATTCTTTGTATAAATAAATGTTTTAAATTGTTACTATTATTTCATCCTTCTTCCTACTATACGAAGGAATATTCACATTAAAATTATTTTACCACTCAAAGTCGTTGTCACGTAAAACTTTCGCCCGTATACCGACTTTACAGGCAACCAATTTTTTACTTATAATATCATTGAGAGAAACAGCTATCTACGCGTGCGTGTAGTTTGAATGATAGAAATGATTTTTTATAACGATAATACTTCACAATCCTTATAATAGTAAATATGATATATGTATCTATATTAGGTACCTATCATTTATATAAAAAAAAATAGGTATATATTGTCATATTCATTATCTTTGTTTAAATTTTGACATATGCATGACATGTTAATGAACTTAATATTAATTATGTCATACGTATGTCATGTAATTAGCTGTTTCCGAGGAATAGACAAAACTGTTTTTCAAATTATGTGTTTTGTTTCTTTTTTCGTCATACAATGGCTATTTCTTCTCTTTTTTATCGCATAGGAAGGCAGACGAGAACATGGGCCACTTGATGGTAAGTGGTCACCAACGTCCTTAGACGTTGGCATTGTAAGAGATGTTAACCATCGCTTACATCGCCAATGCGCCACCAACCTTGGGAACTAAGATATGTTTCTTGTGCGTGTAATTATACTGCCTCACTCACCCTTCAAACCGGAACACAAAAATACCAAGTACTGCTGTTTTGTGGTAGAATATCTGCTGAGTGGGTGGTATCTACCCAGAAGAGCACAAAGCCCTTGGTGGCACCAAGTTATTAAGTGGTTTTACATGTATCTCATTACATAAGTTCTATAAGATATACTATAAATAAATACAATTAAATTTCGATTTACTAAAACATATAGAAAAAAAAATTGGTTGCCTGTAAACTCGGTATACGGGCGAAAGTTTTACGTGACAACGACTTTGAGTGGTAAAATAATTTTAATGTGAATATTCATTCGTATAGTAGGAAGAAGGATGAAATAATAGTAACAATTTAAAACATTTATTTATACAAAGAATTATATTTAAAACATTAATTTATACAAAGAATCTCGCACTGAATTTCATATTAACAAAATTTTATTTTTACCTTTACACATACATACGTATTTATATACAAATATACATACAATAACTTGCAATACATTTGCGTACAATGAAACAGCGCTTACTACAACTTAACTTGTTCCTATCTGAGTGATTTTGTTGAGGATAGGGCGATGATTCACTTTTTATGTCTGTCTCTCTCGCTCTTAGGCGGGCTAACCATGCCCGAGTGGAAGGGACGCGTGCCTCTCACTCGCTCTCATTGTGAGCGCATAACGTGAGCGGAGCGTAACGCAGTTTCTTGAAGTGTCACCCGGCAAACCAATTTATAAGACGTTGTCACGTCAAAATAAGGATTTAAGATAACAATACATTTATGCCATCAAAATAAATCTTATAGACTATCAGACTAAAATTTCTACACAGCACTCAGACTGATTGAAAAGGTCTGTAAATATATCCGTTATTCTGCTTGCTAAACAATTGTTCACTTAATATATGAATCAATTGTAAACATAATATAATGGCAATTGATACGATGTTGAAAAATCTAAATTTAAAAAATATTATTGAAATGAAAACTTTAGCTGCGTTGTGTACTTTTTTGTCATGGGTAAACTCGAGTCAGGTCACGTGACCCTGATTGAAAATTCGTAAGAAGGATTCTGAAGTGTTTAATTTTTAATGTAATATAAATTGTCATGAGTGTACGATAGCACAATAAATGAATAATGTATTTTATCACATAAATGACAGTACTTTTATACTGATAATTAAAGCAATTCGTGCAAAATTTTCCCTAACTATTCCAAAATATCAAAAATGCACAACGTTAATATTCATGTTTTCACTTCTGCCGGCACTCCCGGAGCGCAACCAGTGTTTTTTTTTTATTTGGAATACGTAGGCGATTGCAAATCCCCCTTATGGTAAAAATACATTGGCATAGTGCCAATAATAATAATAATAAATACTTAAAAATATAATTTGAATTTGGAACATTCTATTCGAACAATAAATATGCATGTATAATTGCATTATGCCTAGAATGTCTACTGTTTAGTTTGTACCAAAAATTTACGGACGTAGTTCATACCTTAATTGCTTGCCATGCCTAAATCATTCTGTCCGAAGTTAGTTTAGTGGCGAGATAGTGTATATAAACTTAAATTTATTTCATATTCGGTTATTGCTTTGTAAACTAAAATTAATTTCTAATAATTAATGCTGTTTTTACTTTAATGAGATAATTATTTTATTTGACAGTTAGATATATCGTTTTAAATTTGAAGCCTCAGTTTCCATTATCAAACTACTCGTTTTTCGTGAATGTATTTGTAAAATTTATAATAATAATTAATAAAAAAATTAAATAATTGTAAATTAAATGGTGGTAGAGCTTTGTGCAAGCTCGTCTGGGTAGGTACCACCCACTCATCAGATATTCTGCCGCAAAACAGCAGTACTTTGTATTGCTGTGTTCCGGTTTGAAGGGTGAGTGAGCCAGTGTAATTACAGGCACAAGGGACATAACATCTTAGTTCCCAAGGTTGGTGGCGCAATCTCGATGTAAGCGATGGTTAACATCTCTTACAATGCCATTGTCTATGGGCGTTGGTGACCACTTACCATCAGGTGGCCCATATGCTCGTCCGCCTTACTATGAAATAAAAAAAAAACTTATTTCTGTGCTGCCTTGTCAGCTAACTTATAAGTATGTGATATCGCAAATAAAATTTTAATAGCATTGCTTTAATTTAACAGCACTTGTTAGTAGTTTGTCACAGTTACTAATTACTTTGAGAGGCAAATTTGATAATGCTGATGACGGATTTTGCCCACTGCGGCCTATGTTATGATATATATGACATGGCCAGACATGATATGACAGAGCCAACTATCAGGACAAATTAGACAGATGTACTCTCTATTCCCTACTCTTACAATCTTGGAATCTTTTTACGGGCGCAACCTTGGGTTTGAATCGAGGACCTCGGGATCTGCGGGTTTTATCTAGCTATTACTCCAACTACTTCGTTGGAGTCCAGAAGTTCGTTGGAGAGAACCAATGCATTCTTATAAAAAAAAACATAAACAAACATTTTTTTTACATTGCACCATAGAGTCCCATTATCACTTTAAGTGACAAATGATTTCACTTCTTGTGTATCTTTTTAAGTTAGCATTGTATGTCATATGTTTATCTGTCGTACTTGGGTGGTCTTTATAACTTGAGCTCGTTCAATACAGGAACAGACCTCCAAACACGTTTATTACTCAAAAAATTTACTCCAATTTAAGCCTTGTTTATTTTATGATCTCTAGTTGTTATTAATATCTTCTTTGTCTGAATTCAAATATTTTGTTTTAATGTTTCCTTGTACATAATGTTTTACTGTTGAATGTATTATTTGAACTGTTGGATTATTTATTAATCACAATTCGAGATGATATTCAACAATTATAAGTTAATTGTTTATTTTAATATACTTATTAGAATTTATAAAAATAAAACAACGGGTTGCACTCCAGGAGTGCCGGCAGAAGTGAAAACTTGAATATTAACGTTGTGCATATTTGATATTTTGGTATGGTTAGGAAAAAAATTGCACGAATTGCTTTAATTATCAGTATAAAAGTACTGTCATTTATGTGATAAAATACATTATTCATTTATTGTGCTATCGTACACAAACATGACAATTTATATTACATTAAAAATTTAACGTTTCAGAATCTGTCTTACGAATTTTCAATCAGGGTCACGTGACATGACGCGAGTTTAACCTTTTTTACCCATCACAAAAAGGTGCACAACGCTGCTAAAGAAGTTTTCACTTCAAAAACTCTACTTACTGACGAGAATTTATTTGTAAACAACAAATCTTACGCAGACGTCATTTGACGCTCGAAATCTTACGTTTACTCGTATGACGTTTGAAGTCTCAGTTAGCTTCTACTGTGTCACGTGTGCTGAGATGTTTACACATTAAAAAAATGTATTCATACTATTTTACGGCTAAGCTGTCACGGATTAACAACACAACCGATCTTCCTAAATTTTGCATACACTCTCTAAAATATATATATACAAACATCCATTATTATATAAAAAGATACGATAAAATATAAGATATAAATAAATATACATGTAATATAATATATCTATTTGTAATATAATTCTTTTATTATAATTAATTTATATTAAAACAACTTTATTTTGTTTCAGATCGAAGCTACAGTGTCAAGCAAACGATTTAAAATAAATTAACAGAAATTATTTATCAATGATTTAATAAATATTCAATTGTGTAAATTTTATTGAAATTCCAAGTTCGAAAGGCAATCATTTAAATAAATCTTCAAGTGTTAGTGAAGTGATTGTTTAAAAAAGATCGATGTAGTCTATGGATCATAGTGTGTTTCAACGATGCATCTGTTTCGTATAGATTTCTTTCTCGAAGTCACACTGTGCATAGTATTGTGCTGTGTGAGAACACAGCAGGAAGTGCTGATCGAGGAATCCTGTAAGTACTTAGTATTTTATTTTCGTTTGGATAAGGATATTCTATAACTGTGTAACGAAATAATAATAATAATAATAATAATATCTTTATTATTCAGGCATCGAGGCCCATAACTGTCTACAGATAACATATTCATAATTACAAAACATTCATTAATAATTAAAATTAAAATATATAAGAATTATAGATTAATTAAACACATAACAAATACAATTTATATATATATACGACTAGAAATTAAGTAAAAATAATTGTTTATGTACGAGGCGCCTAAACCAGATTTTTACAACTACATCTGGAGCATCCGCCTCCGACTCCTGGATCATCCGAAATGGACATAAATACGATTAAATTTGAAAAGTATATTTTTTTTGTTCTTACTCCATATTTTATATTTATTCATTTTGAATTTGCATATCCATAAATTCACCGGTAGGATTGGTTTGTAATTTTAACTTCTAAATTAGTAATGATAAACAAATTCGCTTGAATAAGATGAATAATGTTATCTTAGTTTTTAAACCAATAGCCAAAATTTGGCAGAGCAGTTTTATGTTTCAATGAGAATAAATTGTCAAATAAAATAAAATTAAACTATGATCACTTTGTGATAGAGCTTTGTAAAGGTATCATTAACACAATATATTGTACCTCCAAATACCAATGTGTAATATTGTGGTGTCGTTTGAAGTGTGAGTGAGCAAGTAAAACTGCAAGCCCAAGGGACATAACTTAGTTCCCAAGGTTAGTGGCGCATTTGTGATGTAGGGAATAGTTAATATATACAGCGCCAATTTCTATGGTGGTGTTTCAGTTTCGAATCAGATGGTCCACTTGTCTGTCCGCCTACATATATTATATAAAAAAAACCTTTCGCAAATTTATACTGAAATGTTGTCACATTTCTACACAGTTGAGATTTTCATCTACTTTGTCACATTAAATTCAAATCCGTTTTTACTGTCGCTTATTAGTTAGTCACTATATAATTATATTTAGATATATGGTGGTTATATTGAGCTCAATTTATTTGTGAACATTGTTTTATATACAGGGTTATTTGTAATGACCCAGGAACCTCGCATGACTAGATAGTTAACACAATAAGCAACAACTTTTGTCTTACGACTTTTGATAATTTGTTAGATTTTATTTATATACAATTTGACACAATAATATATCCAATAAAAAACAGATTCAATGTTCATGAAAGTTTTCCATAAACAAAATTTGTACTACACAATACTCGCGCGAACAAAATTGCAAATACGCAAAACAAAAGCATATTTATAAAGTTAATAAGATAAA
The DNA here is from genome assembly GCA_963151315.1 of Nymphalis c-album. Lineage (NCBI taxonomy): Eukaryota > Metazoa > Arthropoda > Insecta > Lepidoptera > Nymphalidae > Nymphalis > Nymphalis c-album. The sequence goes on from OY720612.1 coordinate 2,551,525, forward strand.
AGGATTATAATAATTATAAATACATTAAAATAATGCGTATTCCGTTAATATTAACGATAAAATAATTTAACAGCGCACAATTATAAACTCGACGCTTGCACTTTAATTGAGAGAATTGAACATTATGATGTAAGCCTGTTGGACGCGTCCGTTAATTAGAGAATATCCAATTGATAATGGAGCTTCGATGTATTTATAGAGAAAACTGAATGACCTTATTAAATTACTCAATTTGGCCTTTTAATAAATTTATATCGTATCACTACAAAAGCCGAGGTGGTCCAATTTGAAAGCGTGAATCCTAACCGATGATCTTAGGTTCAAACCCAGGCAAGCACTACAGTATCTGCTTAATTTGTGTTTATAATTAATCTTGCTGACCGCATGTCGGCGAAGAAAATCACCGTGAGGAAATCTGCTTGCGTCTAATTTCACTGAAATGTGGTGATTTTGGTATGGTGGAATAAGCTCCGAACCTCCTCAAAAAAGGAGAAGATACCTTAGCTCAACAGTGAGAGATTCACAGTTTGTTACCGTACTGTACCGTATCGTATCATATTTATACAAATATAATAAATTAAAGCGTTTATCTGTGATTACAAAATAACCGCCTCTGATACCAAAAAAAAAACACAAAAGATATTCCGCAATAGCTTATTGCCAAATGACAACAAAAATATTATTATTAGTTACTAAAAAAATTAGTTCAATATCCGCAATCTTCGGCTGCGATGTTTAAGCCCAATCAGCTCTATCATGAATCCAATCTCCCACGTCTCACACTTCTTCTTCTTCCTGCCTTTATCCCACTACGTTGGGTTGGCACAACATGTATTTTTCTTCCACTTCTTTCTGTCACTCGTCATTTCAGTACTTAAAATTGGTCACACACTTTCTTCGGTCTCCCCCGTCCCCTATATCCATCAACATTCATACTCATCATTCTCCTGGTAACATGTTTTTCATCTCTCCTCATCTCCATACCAAGCTAATCTATTACTCTTCAATTTTTCATCTATTACTGCTACTTTCAGACTTCCTCTAATATACTCGTTTTCTATCTTGTCCATTCTTGGTACTGTTGTGTTCCGGTTTGAAGGGTGAGTGAGCCAGTGTAATTACAGGCACAAGGGACATAACATCTTAGATCCCAAGGTTGGTGGCGCGCATTGGCGATGTAAGCGATGGTTAACATCTCTGACAATGCCATCGTCTGTGGGCGTTGGTGACCACTTACCATCAGGTGGCCCATATGCTCGTCCGCCGTCCTATGAAATAAACAAAAAAAATATTCTAGTCACACTACAGTAATTATAATTACCAAAACTGCTGATCAGTAAACACGATAGAAATAAGTTACTAATTTAGAGTGTTGTTGATAAAGATGCGGTCTGTATTAATTATTGGAACTTACTTAAGTGATAAGTGCTCTCCACGCCTGGCTGGTCGCCATCTCGGTGCTCGTCTGAGATCTGCTGACATTGTAATATTTGCTGACAAGTAATATTCGTAGTGACATGAATTATTTATATTTCGTTGAGTATGATTATAAATTACTTAAACTATATAGTTTCGTTTGAATACGATTAGTGTTAGGATTTATCAGAGCAGGTTGTTTCTTTTCAAAACCGGTGTTAGTTTCTTTTTTGACTAACAATAAGCAAGTGTAATGTTTCAATGTTGAATTAAGTTTATTTTACCATAGAAGCTGGTTTATTTGCAAATTAAATAATTTGTTATTAAAACAAATGAATAAATATGATGGTGTAAACTCTTTGATTTTTTTTTTTTTATGACAGAGGGGGCAAACGAGCAAGAGGCTCACTTGATGGAAAGTGACTACCACCGCCCATGGACACCTGCAACATCCGAGGAGTCGCAGGTGCGTTGCCGGCCTTGGAGGAAAGAGTACGCTCTCTTCTTGAAGGTTTTTATGTCATATCGGTTCGGAAAAGTCGCCGGCGAAAGCTGGTTCCACAGAGTGATTGTGCGAGGCAGGAAATGCCTTAAGAAACGCACTGTTGTGGATTTCCAGACATCGAGGTGATGGGGATGGAATTTGGAGTTCTGGCGCGATGTCCGGTGGTGAAATTCAGCTGCCGGGACTAATCCAAACAACTCCTCAGAACACTCCCCGTGATAAATGCGATAGAGTATGCAGAGTGACCCAACATCTCTACGCAAGGCCAAAGGATCAAGCCGGTCGGTAATAGCCTGATCGTCGACAATTCGAACCGCTCTACGTTGAATGCGGTCAAAAGGAAGAAGCTGGTACTGGGGAGCTCCCGCCCAGAGGTGAGAACAGTACTCCATGTGGGGCCGAATTTGCGCCTTGTAAAGTTTTAGGCGATGGTCCGACGTGAAGTACCGTCTCGCCTTGTTGAGCACTCCAAGCTTTTTAGAAGCCAATTTGGCTTTAACTTCCAATTGACCGCGGAACTGAACAGTGTTCGAAATCTCGACGCCAAGTATACCGATACTGGCTGTGGCAGCGAGGGGAGTATTCTCGAAATGAGGGGATATGACAAAAGGAGATTTTTTAGCGGTTAACGCGCAAACTTGTGTCTTATTGGGGTTGAATTGGACCAAGTTCAGTCGGCCCCAGTCCGAGACCTTGGTTAACAAGGTCTCGACTTCAGACACAAGTTTGTTCCGACACTCGTCGACGTGTTCCCGAGAAATATTAGCACGGCCGGTGTAAAGAACGTCTACAGTGCTGTCATCCGCATAGCAGTGAATGTTACTGATTTGTAACATATCATTGATATGCAGAAGAAACAGAGTAGGTGAAAGAACGCAGCCTTGTGGAACACCAGAATTGACGAATTTTAAGTCAGAGCATGCACCGTCGACAACGACCTTGATGCTCCGATCTGCCAAAAAACTGGTGATCCACTTGCACAATTTCTCGGGAAGCCCGTAGGATGGAAGCTTGGAGAGAAGCGCTTTATGCCATACCCGATCGAAGGCTTTCGCTATGTCCAGACTGACTGCTAATGCCTCCCCCTTGGACTCAACCGCCGTAGCCCATCTGTGAGTAAGGTAAACTAGAAGATCACCAGCTGAGCGACCCCGACGGAAGCCGTACTGGCGGTCGCTAATCAGCTGATGCTCCTTTAGGTACCGCAGTAGCTGGCAGTTAATGATGGACTCCATCACCTTAGAGAACAAGGAGGTGATAGCAATAGGCCTATAATTTGTTGGATCAGAGCGATTGCCTTTTTTAGGGATCGGGTGCACTAAAGCCGTCTTCCAAGAATTCGGGACAACGCCTAATGTGTATGAGTGGCGGAAAAGACGCGTTAAGACCGGTGCCACATAAGATCAATAATGTGCTAGATTAGCGGTAAGCGCTTCAAAATAGTAGGAAAACGAAACGACGGCCCGTAAAGTAAGAACACAATGACGTTTGTGAGGTTATTTCAAATTACTATGGTCCAAATATAACTTATTGCTATAAGATCGTAAGATCGTAAGTGAATGTCAATACAATCTAAACCGCACCTTATTGCTCGGGAACAAGACATAGTTTAGGTTGAAATGATTAAACCTTTACATTGTTTTCTTCATTTTATGACCGGTGCCACATTTAAGTATTATTTTTGTTCGTGACGCGTTATCTAGTAGTATTTTATCGAAGTGTAAAATAAATAACAATATAGTTCCGTATTCCGTATTCCTATGCCATAAAAAAGAACTTATTTATTTATTATTAAAGGTACCTAAATAATTATTCATAAAACACTAATTTTATGGAACAATACTGACAAAACTCTCGTTGTTTTCAATTCATTAACATTCGGAGTATAAACTTCAACTATCAGAGAGAATTTTTCACTAATCCCACCTTTGATTGTGCGGAATAAAATCAAAACGAAAACAGACGCTCGTCGGATATGCAATTAACGGAGGCTTTCAAACTGGCTCTTAATTGTTTTCATAGAAACTTTTGTATAGGAGATTAACACACAATCAATAACAATACAATACTAGAATAGTGTGTTTCATATATAAAAGTTTTCGATATATATAATTGATTGAATTAGTTTTTATTTATTAAATTGGTCTAGAATCTAGATGGCGAAATTATTTCATAATATTTCCATTAAAAAAACAAATAGGACTCTTTTGATTTCATTTTGGTCAATATATAAATATTTGTATACTTATATATTTATTTGCCTTAATGATGTCACGAATATAATTTATTATTTATTTAGGTAAGTATATAATATTAAATCTACTTTTTTTTGTTGTTTGTTGTCTAATGCTATGTCATAATGTCAATAATTGAAAACTTTATTGGTTTTTGTATGTGTTATGTTCAGAAATTTTATATTACTGTTCATTTCTTGCATCTAAATAAATAAAATAATTTTAAAGCCGATATAACCAATGGCTAGATAGTGAATTTAAAATGGTAAACCACGGTAAATGAGAAACTATCGACAGGGAAACTGCGTGCTAAATGTTTTGCAATATGTTTTATGTACCTATATGCCAATCCGAAGTGGAACAGGAAAGTGGATAACGGTTATCTTTTTTCCCAGAGAAGGTTGTCTCGGTAAGAATGGGTTTTGTGGGTTTATGCAAATATGATTGTAATAATTCATTACATAAGATCTATTAAAACAATATGCAAAAATATTTGTTTATTTATTTCTCTGCTGACCGTCTCAAATAAATCCTCATAAAGTAGACTGGTGAACTTTGATGAACTTATTGTTGTGTTCCGGTTTGAAGGGTGAGTGAGCCAGTGTAATTACAGGCACAAGGGACATAACAGCTTAGTTCCCAAGGTTGGTGGCGCATTGGCGATGTAAACGATTTTTAACAACTCTTACAATGTCATTGTCTATGGGCGTTGGTGACCACTTACCATCAGCTGGCCCATAAGCTCGTCCACCTTCCTATGTAATAAAGAAAAAGTCTACAACATCATAGTACTTAATATAATATCATCCTTTACGTCATATTGTGTCTATACTAATATTATAATCCGAAGTAACTCGTCTGTCGTGGTCTGTCTGTAAGGCTAATTTTATATACGTAACACCAACCTTTTATTAAAAACAGTGTTTTATTAAAAGGTTGGTACTACAAAAATTGTTAACTTTTATTAGACCACATATTAACAGCCTGTCAAAGTCTCCTCTTTGCGAAGAGAAGGTTAGCTTATTCCACCACGCTGCTCCAATGCGGGTTGGTGGAATACACATGTGGAACACACAATACACATGCACGAGATGAATTATAGTCATAAATTAAGCAAATCAAATTCAGTGGTGCTTACTCGGGTTTGAATCCATGCTCATCAGTTAAAATTCACGCGTTCTTACCACTGGGCCATCTCGACTTTTTTTAAAGTCCACATATTATAATTAATAATTCTATTGCAATTATTGCATTTTTAGAAATTTTACGATTGCTATCTACGTCGTTTCGAGTTTGCTCATAAAATAGTCCCACAGATTAATAACAGCCCACGCATGCGCAGTGCAATGCTTCATTCCAAATAGGGTCTTTCTTAAAACTGCCTTTTGTTCTGGTTGTTCATTTTTTATTTGGAATCGTATTATCAAGACTCTATTGAGGTGACCTCCCGCGGTGTAAGAATTATTATTCTCTGTTATATAAAACTTTTTTTTTAAATGTGCATTCTAAATTTAATTTTCGGTTACGTTTTATTTCGAGTGACGTTTGGTTTTTGTTTTATATAATCTGTGTAAATTAATTTTTTTATTATTTCTTATTTATAGAGCGCAGAGAAAAACTAAGTTATTTAATTTTTATTTTTATTTAGATACTTGGAAAATAAATATTACACCCAGTGGGTTTACTGTAAGCCCCTAGTCGTTATTATAAGCCTCCTTTTAAACATGTTATATTTGTGTAGTTAGTACTGTAGAGCTCATATGTAAGAACAAACTTGGTACTCACCGTAGAACGCGCACGTAACATGTCAAAACGTGATATGCGACATTGACTGCAAGATCTCTTAATGTCTGAGTACTAATGACTCTTTTTGAGTGGAAGGCTTGGATTGTATTCACACTGCTTCAGTATGGTCTCCTTTAATATAATACGTAGATGGACGCGCGAATGTTAACGGAAGTGACCACCATCGAAAAATGCGTCACCCACCTTGGGAACTAAGATACGTCCTGGTGCAGTTATACTGACTCACTCACCCATCAAACCAGAATATAACAATACCTACTATAATATTTAGAGGTACCTATAATATGTGACGAGTGTCTTTCCTATCCAGATAGGTTCGAACAAAGGTCTTCCACCAATAAGTGATACAGTAAAAGTACAGTAACATCCTGTGAATGTCCCACTTCTGGGCTAAGGCCTATTCTCTTTTGAGGAGGTTTGGAGCGCATAGTCCTTTGATGGGAAAACTTCTCCAGAGGACTAAATCGCTTTTAGTTATAAAATATTAATATGTAAAATTATAGAGTAAGTTACTAACAAATTTAATTTAATTTTATAATTTTTTACTAACATGTAATGGACTACTGGTTGTCTGATTTTATATAATAAATAAAAATAATTCCAATAGACTGCTCCAATGCGGATTGGTGGACTTCACATGTGACAGAATTTCAGTGAAATTTGAGACATGCATGTTTCCTCACGATGTTTTCCTTTACAGATGAATTATAATCGCACGTGTCACAGATAAATTAAGCACGTGCAATTCAGTGGTGCTAGCCCGGGTTTGATTCCACGATCATCGGTTAAGATTCCTTACCACTGGGCTATCTCGGCTTATAAATGATAGATTGATACTAATAGGTTTTCTTATATATTACACAAATTGTGATTCAAACTAGTTATGATATTTGCAAAATTGCTTCGAAATCGTTTGAATGACATTGCCACACGGTTTAAGACAGAAAGTTCTATTTCTTATCATACATTTTGAATAACAAATGCTATTTATACTTAAAATCTCTATGTCATTCGATATAAATATACTATTATATTTATGTATATCTTTCATCATGAATTTATTTCGTTTGATATGTTTTTTTTCCTTAGGAAGGCGGACGAGCATATGGGCCACCTGATGGTAAGTAGTCATCAACGCCCATAGACATTGGCATTGTAAGAGATGTTAAACATTGCATTCATCGCCAATGCGCCACCTACCTTGAGAACTAAGAAGTTATGTCCCTTGTGCCTGTAATTACACTGGCTCACTCTCCCTTCAAACCGGAACACAACAGTACAGAATACTGCTGTTTTGCGGTAGAAGGTGAGTGGCACCTACCCGGACGAGTTTGTACTAAGCTCTACCACCAAGTAGTGTGTTATATAAATGGGTGTGCTGGGATTATTTTAACGATTTCTTCATTAATAGTAGGTAATCCCTAAAAGATGAAAAAGATTTCGCCCCGTATCAAAACAAGCTGTTATTATATTCGAATTAAACTAACAAGAAAAATCTAACGTCACATCAGTAAAATTACCAACAAAGGAGTCGATTTTCTCTTTAATAAAAACCCATATGAAAACATGAAAAAAATACTCCGATACGAAGCTTAAGCCTTGTAAATTATAAGCTCGTGTAAGCTTCAGCTTATATCGACACCTCATCTATCATTTATGTAACGGGTTTAAAGGACGAGAGAATAAAGAATCATGTATAAATATATGCTTATACATAAAAAATCATATAGAATAATAAAATTCTTTATTCAATGTATATAATACTTATGATGAATCGTTATGTTACACTATATTAAGGTTTTTTTATCTTTTACAAGTTTTGCTCGTGGTTTCTCCCGCGCAGTTCCCGTACCCATGGGAATACAGGGACAAAATATAGCCAATATAGGCTCCTACTACTTTTTGATAATGTAGCTTTCCATTGGTGAAAGAGTTTGTAAAATCGGTTTAGTGGTTTAGGCGTGAAAGCGTCACAAACAAACACACTCACATTCGCATTTATATAATACTAATTTTGCCCGCGGAGTTCCCGTTCCTGTGGGAATTTGGGGACAAAATATCGCCTATGTTACTCGCTGATAATGTAGCTTTCCATTGGTGAAAGAATTTTTAAAATTGGTTACATTCGCATTTATAATATTAAGTAAGGGTTTGTTAGGATTTCATCTTTTACATAATATGCCAAAGTTTTATTCCATGATATTTCAATTTATAAATAAGCAACGCTTAACATTTGTGAAAACTTATTATAGAAACGAATATGTTTTAGAAAATAATTTATTGAATATGCATCGTGTGTTTGTAAAGTAAGAAAAAAAAAATTATCGACCCAGCTTAGGGTTTTAACCTAGGACCTCGACACCTTAAGAGCTCATTCATCTCAATCATTCAGTTATGCTGTAGCCGCGAAGCAAAGTAGATACCGTGTCTTCTTCCTTCCCCAGAGAGTAATAAATCTCCCGTCACAGCGCCAGCTCTGTTTACAATCAAAGCAAATTATGTTTGATTAATCATGTTGAGTTCAAGCGTTGATCAATCAGTGAGCGATGTAAACTAAATGTTTATAAGGTAATCATATTCGTTATTGCTGATTGAAATCAAAAGGTCATAAGTTCGAAGTGGGTACAAAAACCTTTCCTAACTCTGAAAACGATATTACAAAAGAAATATTAAATTTGATTAGGTTTTTTTTTTTAATTTAACCATTTCGAACAAATAATAAATCAAGATATTAAGCAGTTCAACCTGAGGCCGTAGCCAAGTTGTCATTCTACAATTGTAAACGCTAATAGAAAACTAAACAATTTTATGAGAAGTCACGTGGACTTATCGTTGAGAGATGTCTTTCTCATAAATTTGGTTAGTTTTCTATTAGCGTTCACAATTGTAGAATGTCAACTAGCAAGGGCCTCTGGATACATTGAAACTGTTTGAAATGATAACAATTTCTTCTATCATCAGCACGTCATCATCATCATCATTATCAACCCTTTCTCGTCCACTGTTGGACATAGGTCTCTCCAATGGCACGCCACTGAGCTCGATCTTCAGCTCTCGATTTCCAACCGCTGCCAGCCACTGTGCGTATATCATCACTCCGCCTAGCCGGAGGGCGTCCTACGCTACGTTTGCCAAGGCGTGGTCTCCACTCTAGAACACGTCTACTCCAACGATTGTCGGTTCTGCGACATGTGTGTCCAGCCCACTGCCACTTCAGCTTACTAATCCTTTGGACTATGTCGATAACTTTGGTTCTCTGTCGGATCACCACATTTGGGATTCGATCCTTCAGAGAAACTCCGAGCATAGCCCTCTCCATAGCTCGCTGAGCGACTTTGAAGTGGTGGGCCAAACGCACTGTCAGTGTCCACGTCTCGGCTCCGTAGGTCATAACTGGTAGGACGCACTCGTTGAAGACTTTTGTCTTCAAGCATTGCGGTATTCGTGACGAAAAGACTTGACCAAGTTTCCTATATGCTGCCCAGCCCAGCTGTACTCTTCTGCGTGCCTCCTTCTCGAAGTTGTTTCGACCCAACTGCAAAGTTTGCCCAAGGTACACATATTCCTGAACAACTTCGAGAGGAACTCCGTTAAGAAGTATTGGTTCCGGATTGACGTGTTCATTGAACATTATCTTGGTTTTGTCCAAGTTCATCCGGAGACCAATTCGAGCAGAAGAATCAGCCAAGCTGCTCAGCATATACTGCATGTCCTGCACGGTTTCTGCCACGATGACAATATCGTCTGCAAATCTCAAGTGTGAAAGGTACTCGCCGTTTATGTTTATGCCCCGCCCTTCCCAGTGCAGCGTCTTAAACATATCCTCTAATGCATTCGTAAACAATTTCGGGGAAATGACATCCCCTTGTCTCACTCCTCGATGCAAGAGGATAGGGTCAGACTGCTGATTTTGTACTTGGACGGTCATAACTGCAGCGTCATGAAGACCTTTCAGCACTTGGATATATCGCCAATCGATTTGGCACCGTTGTAAGGACTCCAGAACAGACCAGGTCTCAATAGAGTCAAAAGCCTTCTCATAGTCCACAAATGCTAAGCACAGGGGCTGATTATACTCCTCGGTCTTCTGTATAATTTGCCGCACTGTGTGAATGTGGTCTATGGTTCCGTAACCTCTTCGAAACCCAGCCTGTTCTGGGGGCTGAAACTCGTCAAGTCTACGCTCGAGACGATTCGTAATAACCCTGGAAAACAGCTTATAGACATGGCTCAAGAGAGAAATAGGTCTGTAGTTCTTCAGCAAGGTTTTGTCTCCTTTTTTGAAGAACATAACGACAACACTCTTGCTCCATGCCCTTGGAGTTCTCCCCGAAAAAATAACAGAATTAAATATCTGTTGGAGCTGTGCTAGCAAAGGTTTCCCAGCGGCCTTTAGTAGCTCCGTCGTAATTCCATCTTCTCCGGGGGCTTTTCCATTTTTAAGCTGCCCCAAAGCCATCACAATTTCGTCTTGGCTGACTTCTGGTAGCTCTTCTGTAAAGTGGGTTAAAGTGGCTCTAGGATCCCTAGGGTCGGGTTGTGGACGAGGCGCTTTTGATGTGTATAATTTACCGTAGAAGTCCTGCACTTCCTTAAGAATCTCGAGCTTAGAAGCGACGACTTTTCCCTTTGAAGTGGTCAACTTCGTCAGATGACTTCGGCCTAGCTGTTGAACGAAGACTTTTGACCCCCGATTTCGCTCTATCGCTTCTTTTATAGAACGCGTATTGGAATTTCGGAGGTCACGTCTTATCAGCTTAGATATTTGCTTATTAAGATCTGACGAAGTGACTGTTGGGTTTTCACGTCGTTTTCGCATTAGCTCTAGAGACTCTTTCGAAAGCTTAGACCTCTTGTCGGTGTTTTGCCCTTGATAGAATTTCGTCCCCTCGTCCCTAAGGATACCCACCACTTGGTCGAGTTTCTGGTCCATGGTAACGTCGATGTTGGTTTCCAAGGCAGCGAACCGGTTCTCCAGTTTTAACTGAAACGTACTAGACTCCACAGCTTGGAGCAGTTTTGGCCGGAGCGTAGACCTCATTAGACGAACGCGCTCGAGCTTGTAGTCAATATTTAGAGTGCCTCGTACAAGTCGGTGATCACTTCCCGTATTGAACCTTGTAATCACGGAGACATCTCTAAATATTCGCCTCTTGTCCGTCATAATGAAGTCAATCTCGTTTTTAATCATCGCGTCGGGGCTTCGCCACGTCCACTTCCGTTGGGGCTGTTTCTTAAAGAAGGAGTTCATCAAGAACAGCCCCTCTTTCTCCAGGAAGTTGACAAGCATTTGCCCCCTATGATTTCTGGTTCCAAATCCGTGTTGTCCAACGACCGATTCGCTGCTAGTATGTACTCCTACTTTAGCGTTAAAATCGCCCATGACAACATTGAAGTGGGCATTTTGGGTGTTATGCAATGCCTTAGAAATGTCTTCGTACATTTCTTCCACTTCATCATCCGAGTGTGTCGAAGTCGGTGCGTACACTTGGATAACCTTGAGGCTATACCTCTTGGTAAGTCTGATCACAAGATACGCTACCCTTGACGACACACTGGAGATTTCTAGAATGTTGTCAGAGAGAGCCTTATGGACCAAAAAGCCGACGCCACCGAGGGATGGTTGGTCTCCCTCTCTGAAGTACATAAGATGTCCTGATTCTAAGGTTATGGTATCCTCCCCCTTTCTTCGGATTTCACATAACCCCAAAATATGCCACCTTATGTTCCTCAGCTCTTCTTCGAGCTGTGCCAGGTGTTCGTCGAGCCGTAGCGTGCGTCCGTTGTACGTAGCCAGAGTCAGTTGGTGTTGGCGGCCTACCGTAACCCGGGGATTCTTAGCACCCCCTGCCCCGCCCTTACCATGGCCGCCGCCTTGGCCAGGAGCAGCGGGGCGACCGGGAACTAGGGGCCATCGCGTATCGGTGTGTGCCATTTAAGGTTTTTGCCCATAATCACCACGCTGGGCAGGCGGGTTGGTGATCGCAGAGCGTAGCTCGTCGCACAGGTGACGCTGCTGCCCGTCACCGGTCTATGGTATTTAGCTACGCCGTCAGTGAATGGTTATACCGCCATTAGTCGGTCGCCAGAGCCTCGTTTGTTAATCGGCAGGATGCACCACGTGCAGGTGAGGTTGGCTGGGAGCACTTAGATGTAGTTGTGCTTCCTTGCATCCCGTCATCATCAGCACGTATCAACTGAGATTTTATATCTCTATCTCCCACATAAGTTGTCACGTGAATGTATCTCGCTCACGATGTCTGCTTATTACGTTTGTATTTGTATATTATAAATTATGTTTACGGCAATCACACTGGTTCATTTCGAATTTAGTTAGAATCTAACTCCGGCATTTTGAATTTGACTTAAATAATATATGCCCAATTATTATTGTTCTTGTTATTTAAATAGAAGATTGTTTTTTAAATAGACGCAAGTTAAACCCTTAACAAAGTCAAAACAGTTCAGTGCTTATTGCCCCTATCTATGTTAACTTTTTTTATCGACGAACATTATTGTTTTCTATAAGAAATCAAAATTCCTCCAGAAATCCAAGAATTCAAATGCATCCAGATTTTCCTTTTGGATTTCTATAAGAAATAGGAATATATAAAACTAGCTGTGCCACGCGGTTTCATCCGCGTATAATTAATAAAAAAAATTATGAATAAAAATCAGCCTAGATTCTAGAACCTTCCTCGATAAAAGGACTACACAACACAAGAACAATTCCTAAATTCGAACTAAGTAGTTCCTGAGATGAGAAACAAACTCTTAAGCTTTATATATTAAGTATAGATAAAGTAGGAAACACACATAGCAAACATTTAAACATAAAAGCAGTTTATTAAGTAACATAATTAAATACAGTTAATTTTAGATCAATTTTCGATATTAATTAAACCTTTAGATGTAATTAATTTCGCTGACATGTTAATTATATGGAAGAGGTTTGAAATTCTTTTGTTGTTATTTTGATTAAGCTGATATTATATTAATATATTAAATTCAAGCTTGTCGGTTTAATAGTTTCATTTAAAGGAGTCATTCAATTTAAGCTGTAAAGCGCTGCAATTTTTTTTTATTGATTTAATACTTTAAAAATTGGCTGAGTTTCTATCGCCGTTTCTTCTAAGGTTTGGGTGGGTTTCCAAACCGGTGGTAGTTTTTAATTTGCACTATTAATAAGAAGCGTAATACGTCTATGTTGAAGTATTTTGGTTTGAGTTGATTACTATGTACCTGGGTTACCGAAATCGATCTTCACTCGGCTCTATTAATAAGTTTTATTATGTATACTGTTAATTAAAAAAAAAGCATTAAAATATAAAAAGCGTTCATAACGTATAGGATCCAAATCTATTTTTTATGTTTAATTATAAATAGGAGAACCTACTTTTGCCAGGGTGCCAGTCAAAATTTGCCCGCAACTACTTTTAATTAAAATAATATTTATTGACTTTTTCCAAAAAATTTCATTCACATATATAAAAAACTTATATATGATATTTATATATAAAATATATAACCTCTTTAAACCTGGCTGCGAATAGGTTGCGGCCGAGTGGGTAACAGCAACCATACTTTTCCGAGTTATTTACATACACTGCTATGGAGTGGATTGTAGTTTATTCTTATAACAAGTCTTGTGCCGGCTAGTATCTTTCGCCGATCTTCTCAGGTCTGAGGTGTTGATTTCCGAACCGGTGGTAGATTTATGATAATCAATAAGAAAGTGTAACACTTCAACATTGAATAAAGATATTTGATTTTGAATCTGACAGCCTAATTGGTAGTAGTAGTGACTAACTTACAAGTCCGCAAACAGTGAGTCTGTGCCCTCCTGATCATCATAAAAAAAATTGGGGTTTTAGAATAAGGAATTCTCAAAAACAGCCCGGAATATAAAAGTAAGCAATGCTTACACTCCCGCGCCTCGTATCGGATTTCCTGTTTCTGATAACGAGTGCACTTCAGCATACACTTTTGTGTAATACATATAATAGTGCAATGTGTACCACACAGAATCATTTTAATATTTTGATTGTAGCTAATAGTTACTTGACAAAAAACCCTTTTAATCATTGCTCCACTCGGGGTATTGACACTTTGAACACCAAGTCCATTACACAACACTAAAATAAGCCACTAAAATACCAAGTCATTCATAGCTATTACAGTGAACACAAACCATAGCCCCCGTCTTATCACATTCCCATCTATTAAAACAATTTAATCAATAAGTAATGACACGACCTATAATCAGTGTTACTCCCTACTGGTAATATTCAAAGAACAATTTAATGCACCCATCTTATAATCAGAATAGATAGATAAAAAGATTCCCGCTGGTTTACTTTTATCTTTTAAATCAACCCATAAACTTTACATAAGTTACCGCAGGTTTAAACTATGGGCGGTCTTTAAATAGCTTTATTTGTATGTTATTTGCATGTGTTTGGGTTATATTTATTACTTTAAATGATGGTCCAGTGGTTAAACACATATACTTTTAATAGGCGTGCTCAAATAATAGTGCGAAAAAAAACATCCAAAATATTACTCCCTGCCTTATTGCCTCCACTGGTGACAGGAGGGCTGGTTCATTTTTCGCCCAGAGAATCGGAATTGTCATTCAAAAGGGAAATGCTGCTAGCATTCTTGCCACCATTCCACCCGGTCACGACTTGTATAGTAAATTTTTTTTTTGTATTTAGTTAAGGTTTGAATGTAAATAAAAAATAATATATGCATAACAAATCGTTAATCCTGACTGACTATCAATTCACAGTCAAAACTACTGAATCCAAGGAGCTAATAACAAAATATATTCCAATTTGCAGTTTTAAGTAAGTATTTAGGGTTCAACTTTCATCGGGGCAAATAAGAGGTCTAACTTTGTATGAACTTTAACCTGTACGAAGTCCGGACGTACAGCCACATAAGGCAACCAGTACTTTGTTCAAATAATAAATTGTATGCGTCTATAAACTGTAACAAACAACTGCCAATAATCTTAAAAGATTATATATTAATTGTTAATAATAATAATCAGTTTATTTCATTAAAAAACAAATGAAGTCAGATGTTTCCTGAATCGCGCTAACGTTGTGTTTACTTGAAGGCTATAAAGTCACCTTATTATATTTTAATTTCTCTTTGTTTAAAAACTTTGAACATAAATGTTGACCTTGTAAGGATGTTATGAAATGTGTCGTAACCTGTGGCGTGTTTTAAATGCGTGTGGAACTTACTCTATCCATCACAAAATGATACATCGTCTACACTGTGTTTAAGTACAAAAGGACATTAATTAAATTTTATATTTTACAGTAACTAGCTACTAGCTAGGTAATTATGTAATAATATAACGATCTGTGAACATTTCGCTTCTTGATACAAGTGTTTGTGTGTGCGTTCGTTTGTGCGTTCGTGTGTGCGTGCGCGTGCGTGCGTGCGCTCGCTGTTGAGTGTGTATGGTGTGTTATTGTTATAGTAGTTTATTTTTTATTTTTATTTTATTAGTAGGTAGTTGTAGTAGTAATATTTGAATTTTCTTTATTTATTGATTTTATTAATGCTTAGACATAACACTGAACAAATCAATTTCTGAGTTATGTAAGTTATAATTAATTTGATAGTGTTTAATTAAGTCAAATAGTGATGGATTTAGCTTAGGGCATAATATAGCAGAGCTATTAGCAAATCGTATGGAATTTGTAAATCTAAAGTTTGTTTTTTTACTCTTTCTGCCATTATTATATAATATTGAAATATAGTTACCTACATAGCAACGATATTAAAAGTATAATATTTATATAATATATGTATATATAAAATTTATTTCTATTAAACATTTCTTCAAACTTTTCTTCTTTATTCGGTCACATTGTAAACCTCACGCTATTACTGCGTCGCGTTTCGTGTCCAAAAGCTGTTTGGTAGATATTGTTCATTCAGCGATAAGATCGCCTGCGTTAATTTTCCTTACATAATTTGTATTATGTAATTGTTGTTATAACATTAATATATATATATATATTTGTATTGGCAAGTACCTCTGAATTTTACAGGTAGGTTTCCTCATTGGAGGTGGGACGAATCAGGGCTCTAGCCCAGCAAGCCCTGATTCGTAAATGGGAGGAGGACCTGAGGTCCCCATCAGCCGGCCTAGCGACAGTGGAGGCGATTCGAACCCACTTGAATCGCTGGGTGAGGAAAAGTGGCACACTTTCGTTTAGGCTGACGCAGGTGCTTACCGGACATGGCTGTTTCGGTAAGTACCTGCACAAGATAGCGACGCGGGAGGTATCACCCTCCTGCCATGAGTGTGGTGCGCCTCTGGACACGGCGCACCACACCCTGACGGAGTGTGCTGCTTGGGGGCCTCAGAGGCATACCCTGGCGGCGTTAGTCGGCGGAGATCTCTCGCTGCCGAGCGTGATTAACGCCATGCTCGGCAGCGAGAGGTGCTGGTTGGAAATGGTCTCCTTCTGCGAGAGTGTCATGTCGCAGAAGGAGGCCGCGGAGCGGCAGCGTGAGGAAAGCGCCTCCGCTGACTCGATCCGCCGAAGAAGACCGGGGAGGAGGCGTCGGCGTTATGCGCACCTTCTCCCCCCGCCTTAATAGCCGCCGGGGCTAGGGGTGTTCCCAGTATCCCGGAACCCCCTTAGAAATGGAGGCCCGCAAAGGCGGGCCGACCGTCGGGGCGTCACGGTAGCATGCGCAAGCGATCCCGTGGCGCCCCTTGACCGGACGGAGAGGATACCGCTGGTTTTTTAGTGGGTATTCCGGTGCCTTCAGTGCCGGCGAGCCCCACATACCCCCCCACTTCAAGTGGGGGAAACGCGTAAGGCGTTTTTCCAGCGAAAAAAAAAAAAAAAAAAAGGTAGGTTTCCTCACGCTGATTTTCTTCACCGTCAAGCATGTACATTTAGTGGTGCTAGCCCGGGTTTGTTTAAGATTCACGCGTTCTTATCAATATGCCATTTTGGCTTTTTTATATAATATCCTGGAACATAATTCACAAGGTCGTCTGATCCCAAACTAAGCTGAGCTCGTACTATGGAAACCAGACTGATACACTACTTTTTATTTTGTAAATACATACTTATCTAGATAATTACACCGAGACTCGGGACAAACAGACATGTTTATGCACACAGATGTCTGTCCTGAATATATGAGAATGACATCTCTCAACGATAAGTCACGTGGTCATTCTCTTACATTTGTTTAGTTTTCTATAGCGTTTACAATTGTAGAATGTCAACTTGGCTACGGCCTCTGGGTAGGAATTCAACCCACGACTTGCGGCGCGAAACGCAAGTATCCAGCCACGCGAACCGTCTCATCATAAAATCCTCACTTATTCTATTAAACTAACACTAAAGCCGAAAGAAACAATCACAAGAAAATAATATAGTTTTATTAATATTTTCAATCTTATCAGGGAGAGTTAAGAACGAGTAAATATCGTAATAAAAAACTAACTTATAAACCGTCTAAGTTAAGGATTCATAAATTATCCTCTACGCTGATTGTAACAACTTTTTTTATCCAAGATTGTGGGCAGTAAAACCTTTATAGTGTAACCTCTGCCGTCTGTTAATAGAGCTGTCTGCTTGTATGTGTCTGTATTATAAAATTGTTTGATTTTTATGTCACGATTCCAAATGAAAATGCGTATTTTATATGTACTTAGCGGTTTTATTTATTTAATGTATGTCATTGACCTAATATGTATACGAATTACGTCGTATATAAGACGTTATCTGAATTGAAAAAGTGTTATTTCTGTTCCGCAATTAGATTTGCTATTAATAATATATATATTATATTTATTGGTGGACGAACGTCTGGGCCACCTGATGGTAAGTGGTCACCAACGCCCATAAACAATGGCATTGTAAGAGATGTTAACCATCACTTACATCGCCAATGCGCCACCAATCTTGGGAACTAAGATGTAATGTCCCTTGTGCCTGTAATTACACTGGCTCACTCACCCTTCAAACCGGAACACAACAGTACCGAGTACTGCTGTTTTGCGCTAGAATAACTGATGAGTGGGTGGTACCTACCCAGACGAGATTGCACAAAGCTCTACTACCAAGTAGAGTACCACCAAGTAATATATTTGATATATATATTTTATATACATTACAAAATATAATACAACTACCTACATTTGAATTTTTTGAATTTCCAAAGTCGGTGCAAGCGCATGTTTTCGTTTCCGGGCAGCATCATAATCGTATGGAATACTGTCTTTAAACTCCACATATAATGAACCGTAAACATTTTAAATTACTAATAATAATTATAATATATAAACTAATTTAGGGTTTTGATATTTTTATTAGCTAATTATAATTTGGAATATTATATTTTTTTAAATATTTTTTTATATAAACTGCATTTTGAATATTAAATTAATGTAAGTATGTTTCTAACTAAATGCACAGATTAGGTATATGTATTGAGGAGAATATTCAAAATTCAACGCAGTAATCGATTATGAAATGTCTTAAATGGTTAGTGATAGGTATGCGATATTGATCATAATAACTATAACTTTTTAAGAATACACACATCAAAATTTTATATCATACGACTAAGTTGGCTCACGGGTGAATAATGAATACAGAATCGCACTGCAGGAGGGATGAGTGTATCTATCTCATATGAGTAGTTAAAAAAATCATCGAAATCGGTTGGCGTGATACTGTTATTCGTCCATTTGTCGCGCACATACTTAATGCAAATTTACGACTTATACGGTTTTTACATGGATACCATTGTCAAAACTAGACCAAATTAAAATGGGACCACATTAGAAGCACCAGTTTTCAAATAAAAAAAAAATCATCAAAATCGATTCACGCAGTCGAAAGTTATGAGGAAACAAACACAAAAAAAAACATCCAGACGAATTGATAACGTCCTCCTTTTTTTGAAGTCGGTTAAAAAAGGATAGCAATTGATATCGTATCAGCTTAGAGATGAATTATAACATAATTTCCGCAATTACAACAGTAGAAACAACAGTACGAGAAAATATCTTAATTAAGTTTTCCAAAACGTCATAAATATTTATTTTATTATTTTTCCTAATAATCAGACGGCGATCCTGTCCGGTCCGTGGTAACGAGCGATCGTTATGTCGACCTGAATTTATGTTCCGTTCGTGGTCACCATTAAGGACCGAACACCGCTGAGCGGGCAGCTGAAGCAATAACTTTTATTTTATAAAACAAAACTAAACTAATAAAGCAATTGTTAATAATCTTGTTTTAAGTTTGTGCATTTATTACGACTAATTGACGTAATAATTGAACATCATAAAATTTTGTACACGCTGGTATTCCTAGCGGTAAGTCATATTTTTTTTGGTACCGTATGCCTCGAAAATATATGACGAAAGTAATGTTTTTTTGAAGTGAAAACATCTTTAGCGGCATTTCAAGTTTTCACTTCTGTCGGCACTCCCGGAGTGCAGCCCGTTGTCTTTTTATTATTGTATATCTATAGGTATGCGGATGAGCATATGGGACACCTGTTGGTAAGTGGACAATGACATTGTATGAAATGTTAACCATCGCTTACATCGCCAATGCGCCATCAATCTCGGTAACTAAGATGTTATGTCCCTTTTTGCCTGTATGAGGCACTAAATTGCACAAATAAGTATATGTAGCAATAAGGGCACTATTTTCTTACTCTCAAAGTGCGATGCGCAAAGATTGGCTTTATTGGCCTTCCAAGTATAACACTGCCAACATTGTTTGGACTGATGCAGAAAACTTTACAACAGCAATCATAAACGTTTTATTTGTCTGCAGCATTCTTACTTACTAGACTTAAAAGACAGACAAATATGTATATAATAATGAAACCTTCATTTGGGTGATCCGTAGTCCTAGGTTAACGATAAACGCGATAATACAACGCGACGCGAATATATCAAGTAGTTCTAGTGTGTATTTGTGACCTACATCGTCGTCATAATTAGTCTGCGAAGAGACGCGACGAAGTGCGGACTAGTACGACGAGACGTGACTCCAGTGTAACGTATATAAATGATAAAACTTTAAATTCGCTTTAAATGTATGATATTTGTTGTCCTCCTAAATATTTAAAATATATATTTTCATGTAATAACGCAGTAAACTTGTCCGTCGGAAAAACAATAAAGAAATGAGATTGATGCGTTAGTCACTCACGGACAACACCAGGACACACGTCGCGTGAATAATTGATCGCATTATGTCGCATCGTGTCGCTTTATGTCGCATCCCGTCGCTCGGCTAGGACAATTAATGCTAAACACTCAACATAATTGAGGACCTTCATCTTTTTTTAAAAGGTTAAAATGAATGAACCAAGCAAAAGATCTTATCGCTGAAAAGCAATGTCACCCATCAACCTTGTGGTTGAGGAATTTTAATTGATAAATACATAATATATTGATAAAAAAGAAAACAATTCAAGATAGTTACACAATTATCACAATGCTGGTCTAAGAGCTTCTCGCCCTTGAGGAGTATTATTGTAGCATAGGAAGGCGGACGAGCATAAGGGCCACTTGATTGTAAGTGGTCACCAATGCCCATAGATACTGGTATTGTAAGAAATGTTAACCAATGCGCCACCAACCTTGGGAACTGAGATATTATGTCCCTGGTGCCTGTAATAACACTGGCTCACTCACCCTTCAAACCGGAACACAACAATAACAAGTACTGCTGTTTTGCGGTAGAATATCTGATGAATGTGTGGTACCTAGCTTTTTTCTATCACGTCGTTCCTATGCGAGTTGGTGGATACTTGATAAACACGTGGTAGAATTTCGGTAAATCTTAATACGTGCAGGTCTCACGATGTTTTCCTTCAGAGCTGAGCACGAGATGAATTATAAACTTATATATATTTCTATATTTCTTTAGGATATATATAATAAAAGAGGATTTTATATAACTATAATACACAAAAAGGGATAGACGACACATTTGAGTCATACATTACCAAGTTTGAAGGGCGGTTATATTTACGACCACCTAAACTCGCAACCATAAAACATTTTTATGCCTCTACAAAGTTACACGTGCGACTTCCTAACTGCTTGTAATTGCCTATAAAACTTATAATATTAATGGAGATACTAAGTATTGGGTAACCGATGTTTGTTTTGCATTGTTTTATGGAAGGACAAGCTGGGATCCGATCTCGTTTCAATTGGATGGCAAGTTTTTATTCATTTTAAATAGCAAGGAACACTGACACAGGCTCCTGGCTGAGAGTGGTCACTATCTACTCATCTAACTATCCTTTACATTGTTAATTAGAAACGATGATGATACGTCCCATGTGCATGAAGTTTTACTGACTCACCCTTCATGACCCTTCATACGATCACAACAATATTAAATATTGTTTTGTAATAAGTGGGTGGGACTCAGTCTACCTGTTTGAATATAGTAGTTTGTTCTAGATCATGATGGAAAAAGCCATGATAAACTTAGTTCTGATTATAATCCAGGGATCGAACCCAGGAACTTAAAGAATGCGGCTTTAATATGTTACTTGACCAACGAGCGAGTTAATTTTTCAAACTCATTTAAAACTCTTTTTGAGGGTTTAATGTTTCTGTTTTCTGATTTGACGTCTGAGAGAACATACCATTTTAGTTGTTAAGGATGAATGTTTGAACGAATGAATCGTTACAGAGCTAGCTATTTCTCCATCTATAATTGAGACCATTACTTCCTGACCGATGCCTTTCAATAGTAACGAGAAATGGAACAAAGCATTCCTACAAACAGTTGTACGGCTTCATAAAATGCCGTAACAAATGTTATGTAACAAGTTATATAGGTGTTGGAAACCAGGACGAAAGGGACATATTGTTTATTTAATAAAAAAAAATACTCTGAGCATGTATTACGTATAACTTTAGTTGAAATCGTATTGGAAAGTCACATTAGTATTGACTACGATTTTTGGGTTTGGATTGGGTAAGGGTGATCATTAGGTACCTATGTCCTTTTCTGAGCTTTCAACGTTTATGAAAAAATCATAATGATTAGTTAAATCAGTAGTTAAAACGTGCAAGTGTAACAAACAACAAAAACCTCTCCCGAGAAAGCCTTTTAGCTGACGCTAACTCTCCGCCATATTGTGAACCTTCTTTCTTTGAAATCGGTTAATAATCATGGACGATACACAACCTCTTCTTCGTTTCTCGTCCACTCCAATGAATCGACTCGTGTGTGCAACGAACGTTAAAATGATTCCATTTTTAAAAGTATTTTAACAACGGCTTCCATATAATGCTGTAAAGTTGAATTGCAGGCTGATAGAAATTTAAATTTAAATTCAAATTCAAAATACTTTATTCAATATTGAAGTATTACACTTACTTATCGATTGTCAAACTGGAAACTACTACCGGTTCGGAAAAGAAACACCCCAGCCCTGAGAAGAATCGGCGAAAGAAACTCGGGTTGCGGGTTGATTTTTCTTTTGTCTTTTACAAAAAAATAACAAAAAGAAATAGCCAAAAAAAAATTATTTTTTGTCCAAGGTATTTTAGACCTTATCCTAATAATAAAAAAGTAATCATTAATTTGTATTAAAAAACATGACTAGTTTATAAATGACCTAGCTGCAGTTGGGTTAAGGCCACATCAAAAAAAGGATTTGTGCATATATGTACATGTGTTAGATTTGCAATCCGACATATATTACACTCACTATGTAACTTGCTGGTAGGTCTAGTTAGGTACCACCTACTCATAACATATTTTACCTTCAAGTGCCAATGTTTGGTTTTGTTGTGTTCTAGTTTCAAGGATTAGCTAGTGTAACAGGCACAAGGGACATTCCATCTTTATTTCCAAGTTTGGCTATGGAACCATTTACCATTAGGTGCATTACTAGTCCGCCTTCCTTTTAAAAAAAATAAGTTTTTCACGTTTTTGTTTATCTAATCTAAGCACTGAAAAATACAGACCTTACCCGGGTTTGAACCCCAATCAATCTTTACACTTCGTTAAGATTCACGTGCTCTTGTTTATTACCACAAGGCTGTATCAGATCTAATTTAAAAAAAAAAAACAACATAATATAACTGTCAAGTCAATTTAAAAAGCAAGCTTTTGTGTTTGTTGAAAGGCTTTAAATTATGACCGAATGATTTATAAAATGTAAATTTCCGTTCTCAAAAATCAACGCTCAAAAGACCCGCTTAATTTTTTTTTTACGTCCAACCGTATCCGCGTCAAAGGCATCTCGTTATTATTCCTAATGATTCGTTCGATTCCCGTGTCTCGATTATCTAAAATTCGAGAACGCTTGGATTATGAACGGACGCGTTGTTAAATGTTGATTCTGGATAAGATTGGGAACACCTGGCGTACGACTTTTTTTTTGTTATAGTGATGTGGATGTATTTTACCTGCGATGGACTTACGTATTATTTAATTTTGTTAAGAAAATAAGTGTTGTGTTTGGCGTATTCTTTGTAATTTTATCGATGATTAAATTTATTTTTTTCTATTAAAATTAAATATTTGTTTCTTTTTAAGGTCATTTATTTTAATTTTTTTATTTTGCTATCGTATTTTTTATTGAAATCATACTATAATTTTACCAACGATCATAACAGAACAAAAGCTTATATTATTTTTATATTGAAAACTATTAAAAATATTTATTATAAATGATTATAAGATACATATAAATATTGAGTAAAAGTTTTTGGTAATTAAATCAATGATTCGTAACATAAAATAAATAATATCGATATCGATGAAAAATGCAAGTTTCGGGCCATCACATAAATCAATCATGGTGCGACCGCTCATAAAATACTACAAAAGCATTCCGTGGTTTCAATAAAACTGCAAATTTAAAAAAAAAGCACAAAAGACTGGATTTAAATAGTTTAAAATTGGAATAATCGATTTAAGTTTTCGCATTCCGAGGTTATATTGATTGTAAGATTCCTTTCAGAAAAGAGTTTTTATATTAAATATTTTATCAGAAAAAACTTTAATATGAGCAAAGAATGGACTTTAACTTAAGATTTCGTACAATTTGAATCTTTTTGGTTTTTTTTAAAATCAAAAATGGCTGTGAATTTAACTATTATGATTTGTAAGCAAAATAAATTCCGAATATTTTACGCGCTAACGCGCAACATACTAAGCTTTGTATTTGTATGTTCTTAGCAATCCATTAATCCTTTATAGCGTCATAGTCTTTGAGCAGTATTAACCACTTACCATCTGGTACATTTGCCAGTATATATAGTAAATTAATAAAACATATTGATTGATGATTTCAATGTAATAATTATACCATTGGTTTGTTTCAGCATCAATAGAGACATTACACGGGGGCGTAGGATCTTCGGTGGAGCTGCCTTGTGACGTCACTCCCACTCTCCCCAACGACAGCATGGGCCTCGTCATCTGGTACAAGCAAGGGCATGACACGCCGATATACACGTGAGTAATTATAATAATATTGATAATTCTAAAGTTATTGACCAAATGCTGTTGCGTTCTATATTGTGTGTGTATATTCCTGTGCCCAGGAATTCACGTAAAGCCATTGATCCATCACCTAAACTCTCTCTGGCCGTCTCGGATTTTTGTCCAAGAGTGAAAGAAAAGAGAGTGCACCTTTGTTTGCGCACACACTTGTGCGCTATAATGTATCCCGAGCACTTGGCTAATATTACTTGAAATTCCCACGGTGGCCGTAACCGGTCAGAAGAACATTATCATAGAAGCCAATAGTCCAACAATTGGATTTACAGAAATATTTGGCTTGGAACATTGGATCACATTTCGAAACCACTGTACAATGTACATAAATCGTTCAAATAACATATTTCTAATAAAACGATCTTACGATCGTTTTAAAACGCGAATGAAACAATATTGCGGAATTTTCGGATTTACATTTATACATATAAATAAAATTGGAGTGTCTGTTTTTAATATTGAAATAACCGCTTTTTACTACATGCATATGAATATATACGGTACATACACCGAAATAACATTTTTTACAATTTTTGTCTGTCTGTCTGTCTGTCTGTCTGTCCGTCTGTCTGTTTGTTCCGGCTAATCTCTGAAATGGCTGGACCGATTTTGACGGGACTTTTATTGGCAGGTAGCTGATGTAATAAGGAGTAACTTAGGCTACTTTTATTTTAGAAAATAATGATAATCTATACATCTATACATATAAATAAAATTGGAGTGTCTGTTTTTAATATTGAAATAACCGCTTTTTACTACATGCATATGAATATATATACGGTACATACACCGAAATAACATTTTTTACAATTTTTGTCTGTCTGTCTGTCTGTCTGTCTGTCCGTCTGTCTGTTTGTTCCGGCTAATCTCTGAAATGGCTGGACCGATTTTGACGGGACTTTTATTGGCAGGTAGCTGATGTAATAAGGAGTAACTTAGGCTACTTTTATTTTAGAAAAATTTGATAATAAAAATAAAAATGATTAACTTTTTATTTAATTCTACGCGGACGAAGTTGCGGGTACAGCTAGTCGCTCATAAAATTTTAACGCAATTCTATAAAAATCGTATTATCCAGAATTCGCGATGGAGAGTTCCGCAAGAAATCGTTAATTATATATTTTATGTGTTATAAAATTTATAACCAAATGGGTTTTAATTCAAGTACTTTAAAGTTTTTTTTTATGTAAGAGGAGGCAAACGAGCAGAAGGCTCACCTGATGGAAAGTGACTACCACCGCCCATGGACATCTGCAACATCCGAGGACTTGCAGGTTGCCGAAAGGGAGTAGCAACGGGAAGTTAAAGGGAGTAATAACATTGTATCAAGATGATCATGAACGAGTGATTTTCTATGTATATTGTTATCTAGAGTTTGTATATTCGTTTGTGTCTATGTCTAATTTATCTAAATTCATTTTTGCTCTAGGTTCTGCTGGAGAAAATTTATATAAGGGACAAGCATTCCTTTATTATAACTCCTAAGCATTCTATTAGACTGAAGTTCTCTTTTTTTTCTGAAAGTATAATAAGGCGTTAGTTATTTTTTTATTTATTTTGGAAACAAACTGTAGAAAGGGACACATTTAAAGAATTACAAAGACAAAACGTCGATTAAATGTACATAATTTTTAATAATGCGAGCAAATGAAAAAAAGAAGTGTTAATTACAAGGAATCAATAATTAACAAAATGAGCGACAATTAAACACAAATTTATATAAACAGCGTCTACAATAATTCTATAAATTATTTTATTAGTGACCACTTACCATCAGGTGGCCCATGTGCTCGTCCGCCTTCCTATACAATAAAAAAAAGATCTTAAACTATATATATATTAACAAAACTAGGACCCACTAGATCACTTCCTCCATGACAATAGATAAGTTGTCTCTATACATAAAAAGTGTATCATAAATCGATTACGTTGGCATTTTTACTACGTAATAAATTATCAAGTTAAAAAAAGAAAATATCTAAAAATACGCCTTCATTTATTTCATTCAACGAACACTATACGATATATACGAGATTGTATTGTTACCAACGAAAGCATCTTAATCGGTTGTATGGAACAGGTTTTACAATTTCGTTGTAAGATTTGACCCATAGGTTGCAACAGATGAAATGATAACAGAAGGAATGAGGGATTGACGAGCCTACTTTGGCCCCGTAGGTCGTGGGTTCGATTCCCACCCAGGACAAACATTCGTGTGCATGGACATATCTGTGTGTCCTGAATCTGGATGTAATCTATATAAATAAAATGATAGAGGCCTGCAGTTGTGCGCGCATCACGGAAAAACTACTGAATAGGTTTTAATGAAATTTTCTTATTTTTATTTCTTAGACATTTAGCCCTTATCAAAAACAAAAATGATTGCGATATCTTCATTTTATAAAAAGTAATTAAAGTTTCAAGAAACAGCGATTTGTAAAGTATATTTTTGCTTGCAATCATTTTGCGGTTTTTTTTCTTCGTACATAAGAAAACTTTGTTAATAGGTATATCAAGCAACGTGGACAAAGTCGCGGGTATTAGCTAGTTATCTATATAAGTATGCATTTACAACCAAAAAAAGTAGTATATGTATCAGTTGTCTGGTTTCCATAGTACAAGCTCTGCTTAGTTTGGGATCAGATGGCTGTGTGTGAATAATGTCCCAGGATATTATTATTATTAATAAAGCTACCCCGCCGTGCAAGTTCAATGGCTCACTATAGAAATGCGCAAAATATTTATTATGTACTTAGCTTCTATATGCGATTACGCTCGCGCGTGAGGTGTTAATATTAACAAGTGTTAAATCAGGATATAAGATATACCTACTCCCTATATGTTATGAAAATTTTGTTTCATTTCTTATAATAACAATAATAATAATGTATAACAACGAATTATATATTATTAATAAATAGCAGTGGAGGGGATGACGATATAAGATAACGCCAAGCCGTTCGCTTGCCGTCTCGATAAGTCATCCTTAAAACCAAGCCACGCCGCCATATTTAATATAAAAGAAATATCAAAATAAAAGTTAAACGAAATAGCTTTGAATACAGGATGTAAGAAAACACTTGTCCGTCCCGTGAAGTGGTTATTATATATATCGGAGTGGTGGAGTGATGTCGAAGGTCCGGACGTCGTATTGTTAAAAATAATAACGTCAGCGTTGCTGACGTTATTCTCTCTTCATTACTATCTTCATTATTCATAGTAGTAATAATTAAAAACGACAACTTCTTCCAATAACACTTTTATTGAATGTTAATAACAGAGTAGAGCTCCGTACAGCTCGGCTGCTTATACTCAACCTTTTTTTTGTAAAGACCATTACTCGTATTTTTACCAAACGACAGTTCTAAATTCAAAATAATGACAATTAAT
Source organism: Nymphalis c-album (assembly GCA_963151315.1). Lineage (NCBI taxonomy): Eukaryota > Metazoa > Arthropoda > Insecta > Lepidoptera > Nymphalidae > Nymphalis > Nymphalis c-album. The sequence continues at coordinate 2,579,430 of OY720612.1, forward strand.
AATTTATAATTTAAAATAACAATTTTAGAATATTAATCAAATGAGTTTTTTATGAGAACCTCTTTAGACAATGTAAATAAATCATTCATATAATTGTAACTAGTTTTAAGTCACAATATCTCAAGTAACTTAAGTAAATAACTTAAGTAAATGATATTGCGCCGATACGGCCGTTCTGACCGGCGGTGCGCGCTCTGCACCAGCCGCGAGTATGAATTTTCATCGGAGAGTTCTTGAAGTTCATCGGCGGTGCGCGCTCTGCACCAGCCGCGAGTATGAATTTTCATCGGAGAGTTCTTGAAGTTCATCGGCGGTGCGCGCTCTGCACCAGCCGCGAGTATGAATTTTCATCGGAGAGTTCTTGAAGTTCATCGGCGGTGCGCGCTCTGCACCAGCCGCGAGTATGAATTTTCATCGGAGAGTTCTTGAAGTTCATCGGCGGTGCGCGCTCTGCACCAGCCGCGAGTATGAATTTTCATCGGAGAGTTCTTGAAGTTCATCGGCGGTGCGCGCTCTGCACCAGCCGCGAGTATGAATTTTCATCGGAGAGTTCTTGAAGTTAATCTGAAACAGTGGTTAATCCTTTTTGAGATTGGTATCTGTGTACCTTATGTAATACACGATAAAATGTTATCGTAGTAGTTTAATTTAAGTAGTTTATATTGTGACGTACACTGTGGTACTATGGTGTTGCGTACACTGTGGTACTATGTTGTTGCGTACTCTGTGGTACTATGTCGTTGCGTACTCTGTGGTACTATGTCGTTGCGTACTCTGTGGTACTATGTCGTTGCGTACTCTGTGGTACTATGTCGTTGCGTACTCTGTGGTACTATGTCGTTGCGTACTCTGTGGTACTATGTCGTTGCGTACTCTGTGGTACTATGTTGTTATGTACTCTGTGGTACTATGTGATGTATGTGTAATTGTTGTGGTGATCTACTTATACCTGCTGTTTGAATCATCTGACTCTTGATTTTGTTGTTCGACAATATTGGCTCGCGAAGTCAATGGTATAGCCTCATTGGTTGATACTGGAGAGTTGTCTTCTTCCGCCGATACGGTCATCTGGTCTCCAGGATGAGGTGCAGTTGATCATGCGCAACTTTCCTTGGACGCCTTGAATCTACCACCTTTTTTTACTAGATAGCGGTAGTTGTCCAGGATTTGTTATTTCGTAGGGCTTGCAGAATTTCAGATCAAATGAAGTCTGATTGCGAGGATTATTTTTTTATAAGAACATAATCACATCTTTGGAACTGACGGATCCTTGCTTTTATTGAATTGAAACGTTGTCTGTCTTGTTCTGCATTTTGTGACATAATTTTGTTTAACATGGTTGTTTTCGGGCGATGAGATTATTTCAATAACCAGAAAGATAACATTCCACCAACGTGCTACGACGTTTTTCTTGACATCCGTCGGTTACCTCTTCCTTTTCGGTAATGGCGGTCTTGTCAGATCTGTCATACTAGCGCTCGGTGTTGCGTTAGAGTAAACAAGACTGGCAGATAACAGTTGCTAGGTTACCATTCGTGCCAGATCGTCTACTCTCGTATTCAAATGTGCCGTTACGACCATTCTGACATTCGCACGTCCTCGTGCGTCTCTCTTCATTGATATTCACATAATCGGATGATGTAATCAAGATATCGGTAGCAGGTCTTCGTTAGCATAGGAGTTGGGTGGCTCCGCAAGTCACTCGGGTTGTATCGAAGTCTTCTCGATGTCCACGACAATATTTGCTCAATGACTCCGTAGATCGCATCGTGGCATGTCTCTAGGAAGCGTTATTCATCGAACTGTCAGTTAGTTTCTTGTTCTTCATAGATGATGCCGTCGTCTTTTTCGATGCTCGAGGTAATTACGAAGTCTTCAGGATTCCCGACTAGAAGGCTTCCATATTAAGCAATAAATTGTGAATCGCAAAATGAACAGATTGTTGCTTTATTGTTATGGTTGAAGGTTACTTCCTTGTTGTTGCATCAGGTTGTTGTCGAGCGGAAGTGGCAAGCTATCCCACTTCTGATATCGGAGTGGTGGAGTGATGTCGAAGGTCCGGACGTCGTATTGTTAAAAATAATAACGTCAGCGTTGCTGACGTTATTCTCTCTTCATTACTATCTTCATTATTCATAGTAGTAATAATTAAAAACGACAACTTCTTCCAATAACACTTTTATTGAATGTTAATAACAGAGTAGAGCTCCGTACAGCTCGGCTGCTTATACTCAACCTTTTTTTTGTAAAGACCATTACTCGTATTTTTACCAAACGACAGTTCTAAATTCAAAATAATGACAATTAATAATTTATAATTTAAAATAACAATTTTAGAATATTAATCAAATGAGTTTTTTATGAGAACCTCTTTAGACAATGTAAATAAATCATTCATATAATTGTAACTAGTTTTAAGTCACAATATCTCAAGTAACTTAAGTAAATAACTTAAGTAAATGATATTGCGCCGATATATATATTATATTATAATTTTTTTAAAATATGCAATAAAATAACCCATAAAAAATATTAATTGTCATTTTCAATTGTAAATGACGATAATTTCATGGACAACTGAGGTCATGACCTCGTGTCCAAGCTACCCGATAGGAAGAGCTATCGAGCGCTGAGCCCGCGCCTGTGTTGCAATGTAATTGTCGTTGTTTAGTTAAATTATATTTTATTCGGAGTAAAACTTTTGCTTAGAATTTTAAAAATGTTTACATAAATCGAACCGACTCACGTTACCTAATAACGCTTTCACAGGTCGGACACTTATTTTGTTACATCCTGTATAAGTTAATGCACCAGTTCAATGTATAAGCTAAAATCAAATTAAATTTCTCTCGTCATACTCAAATCCTCGGATCACAAGTGCTTTTTAAGGCTCGATTAAGATATTAACAGCTGTCTGAGTGACGGCCGGATGCTTGGATCAATTACCTAATTATGAAGATCATGTTCTATAATAATTAAAGTACAGAAGCGGCCTGTGAATATCCCACTACTGGGCTAAGGCTTCTTTTCCTCTTTTAGAAGAGAAGATATTGGAGCTTATTCCATTACACTGCTTCAATGCGGGTTGGAATACATATGTGACAGAATTGAAATGAAATTCGACACATGCAGGTTTTGTTTTCCTTTATCGTCAAGCACAAAATTAATTATAAATTACAAATTAAGCAGATGAATTTCTTGTGTTTGTACCTGCACAACCTGTAACATGTACTTGCCCTGGCAAACGACAAGTGGTGCTTGTTCTGTAATCAAATCATATAAATACCTAAATATAATATATTTAGGTATTTATAATAATATATTTATATTGAAAATTTGTAAACAACACATGAGAAAAAAAACCGCTAAGTTTCTTTTGTCGGTTTTTCTCAGGTCAGGGTTTCCGAACCGGTTGTAGTTTCCAATTTGACAATCAATAAGTAAGCTTATATGTTGAGTAAAGGAATGTTGGGAACTCAAAGACTCAAAGGGGACGGACAACAAAGTGATCATATAAGGGTTCCATTTTTACCTTTCGAGGTACGGAACCCTAAAAAAGCGCGCGGTCGCTTTTCTCTGTACATTGATTAACATGTACATATAACACAAGGAATATTAGGTGGTAAGAAATAACAATAATAGCCAAATGATCAGATTTGAACCTACGATTATCACATCGCTAGACGGCCTCTGCCTTTGAGCTATCGAGTTAATATTGAGGATTGTAAAATATAATTATTAATTATTTATTTAGTAAATAATTATCTACAAAAGTTATTCAGGTGAATTTATGTAATTAACAAATATTTGTAACTAGCTCATTGATACCCGCGACTTCGTCCGCGTTGCTTGATATATTAACAAAGTTTTCTTATGTACGAAGAAAAAAAAAACTTCAAAAAGATCGCCAGCAAAAATATACTTTGTTTAAACATACATCACTGAACACGCAGTGCATATACAAATCGCTGTTTCTTGAAACTTTAATAACTTTATATTAAATTAAGATATCGCAATATTTTTATTTTTTGATAAGGTCCAAGTGTCTAAGAAATAAAATTTAGAAAATTTCATTGAAATCTATCCAGTAGTTATACCGTGATGCGCGCACAACTGCAGACCTCTATCAATTTATTTATATAGATATAAATTTATGTATATATATATATTTTTTTATTGAACAGAAGGTAACTGTCCCTCCACTCACTTATTAATTTAACATTTATTGTAGACTAATTTCGTTTTGTCTATTAATTAGATATGACAAGCGTGAGGGCGTGACGTCACACTGGTCGGATCCCTCGACGCTTTCAGCGCGAGCCACCTTCCGCACCACCACGGAACCAGCTGTCTTATTACTCACCAAACTAAGGTAATAATAATGTTCAATTAATTTTTAATATCGTCAAGTACTTAGTCATATTCACTTCTATGTGTAGTATATATATATTATATATATGTCTATTGGTATATAAATTAATATTGTCTATATATATTTTAAAACAATTAGTAAATGATTGATCAAGTTAAGATCGTATAAGGGAACTTACTCTTCATGTTTCAAAAATTATTATCTTGATTATTTATTTATTTATTTATTTAATTCTTTATTGCACAACAACATATAAATAACACCAAAGGAAAAAAAAGAAACATTAACAAATGGTGCGCAAAGGCGGTCTTATCGCTTATAGCGATCTCTCACAGACAACCTTTATTGGAAGGAGCTTTGTAAGAGAACAGGTAAGTGCAAATAAAAAAAAAAAATATATATATATAACAATATAATATAAAATTAAATATAGATAATTGTAATCTACATACTATTCCATACATACATATATCCCTATATACATACATAGATACATACATATATACATACATATATACATACATACATACACACATACATACATACATATACATAGTTTATTTAGTAAGTGACAAATAATAGGTTTTCAAGTGATGTTTGAAGATGTTCAGTGAATTCGACTGCCGGATATCAGCAGGTAGTGCATTCCATAGCTTGATAGTTTTTACAGTAAAAGAATTACTGTAGGTGTGTGTCCGGCTACAGGGAAGAATAAGTTTATTATCCTCCGAAGAACGAAGGTTGTGTGTGCTGTCACTTCCAAGAAATTTGAAGCGTTCTTTGAGGTAGGATGGTGTGTAGCCGATATACAGGACAGAGTAGAGAAGGGATAAGGCGTGTAGATTTCTTCGAAGTCTGATTGGCAGTCACTTTAATTGAGACCGATACTGAGAAACATGATCAAATTTTCGTAGACCGAAGATAAATCTAATGGCTATATTCTGAAGCCGTTCTAATTTATTCAGAAGGTCTTCAGTTAAATCCATGTAGCAGACATCAGCATAATCCAGTAAGGGCAAAAGGAAAGAATTGGCTAAGCTAAATTAGCCTTGATAGGTAGCAGATTTTTCCACCGCCTTAAAAAAGTAATGATAGCAAAAATCTTACGGCTCATTTCTGCAACCTGGGGTACAACCAGGAAAAGGAAGCATCAAGGAGGAGTCCAAGATTTCTAGCCGTTTCTTGCAACTGCAATATTTGGCCTTCGAATAAGATTGGCGGTAGGTGTTTACCTTGGACCCTCGATAATATCTTAGGGCTACCAAACATAACTACTTGCGACTTTCTTGGATTTACTAGGAGACCGTAAGACTTACACCATTCAGATATCTTAGCCAGATCATGATTCAAAGTTGCAATGGCCTCATCGACACCGTCTAAGGGAGCGGTGACGTAAATCTGCAGATCATCAGCATATAGATGATAAGAGGAAGAAATAAGTGAAGAGAGAGTATTAATGAATATAGAAAAAAGGAGAGGAGAGAGTACACCACCTTGTGTAACACCGGAAGAGACGTCTAAATAAGATGAATATTCATTATTAACCATTATGCATTGCTGCCTATTAAACAGATAAGAGCGAAACCAATCAATGGTTGTATTATCTATGTTTAAAGATCTTAAGATAGCCAGACATATGTCAAAGTCGATGTTATTAAAGGCATTTGAAAAGTCAAGGAGAGCTAGTATAGTTACAGACCTGTTATCGATACTGTAGCGAATATCGTCACATACCTTAACGAGAGCTGTAACTGTGCTATGGCCTAATCTAAACCCGGATTGAAAAGGGCACAGAATTTTATTGATAGTGAGGAACTGGTTTAATTGAGAATGAACAACACGCTCTAATACCTTGGAAAGAAATGGAAGAATAGAAATAGGTCTGAAATGAGAAGGCAGCAAAGGACTGGAAACTTTAGGAATAGGAATAACAAGAGCTTTACGCCATACAGAAGGGAAGGTACCGTTTGATAAAGAATAGTTAAATATATGGCATAAAGTAGGAAGAATACTGTCAAGGGTAAGAAGTATCAGTTTTCGGCTAATTCCATCACAACCAATTGCATCCGATTTGATGCTTAAAATGTGTTTTTTTAACTCTCCCATGGTGATAGGACTGAATTGGAAGGGTGGGTAGTCAGGGATTGGCAAGTAATTGAGATAGTTGAGTGTGGTGGTCTTGTCTTGATGACTTAGAGAGGAAGAGGAAGAAATGAAGTGTTTATTAAGATCATCGAGTTTGAAATTAGCAGGAAAGGTTTCCCGCTGACGCCCGATCCCCAATGATCTCAAAAACTGCCACATCTTAGAAGTTCCGCTGTTATCGATAGCATTAGAGATAAATTTACGCTGAGCATCCCTACAGAGCATACTGCAACGATTTCGCAGCTTTTTATATTTTGCCAAATTATCGTCTGTCGCATTTCTTTTATATTTAGCTTTCGCAGCGTTACGTTTCACCATGAGCGCTTTAATATCTTGGGTAAGCCAAGGAGCTGGTAAGTGCTTAAGCTTAATAGGTCTTAAAGGGGCATGTACATCTAATAAACCGTTTAACAGGGAATTAAAAATACTCATTTTGTCGTCTATTGAACAGGCGTTATATATTGCCGCCCAGTCGATATTATTTAAATCAGTCATGAAATTAGTGGTATTTAAATTTTGATAATTTCGCCGCATAACTATGGTTGGCTTAACCCGCGGAGGCCGAATCCTATAGGATAAGAAAACTAGGTCATGGTAAGAAAAGGCCTCAGCAGGAAACTGACCATGTGCATCGACATGACTAGGAGAGGAAACAACCATTAAGTCCAACAGCGATGGCGAACAATTCGGAAAAAAATGAGTTGCATTCGTACGAAGTATATTAAGGTTACAGCTATTAATTATATTTTTTAACCGATTGGCACGTTGATCGTCTTTAATTAAACAGGTGTTAAAATCTCCCATAATGATTGTGTGATCAACAGACGTACTAAATTGCTCTAACAAATTTTCAAAGTTATCAAAATAATTGATGTTAAGGGACGGACTATAAAATACGCCCAGTAGTAGTTTGAGATGACCGAATAAGACTTCAATAAATATATGTTCAGATGACTCAGAGTATTGTGAAGGAGATTTACTTAAAATAGTAAAAGGGATATGACTGCGAAGATATATCGCCACACCACCGCCTCCTTTACCTGTACGATCATTCCGGATCAGGTGAAAGCCAGGCAGACAGTAGGAAGTTGAAGGTAAGGAGGGTTTTAGAAAAGATTCGGATACAAGAACGGCATGAATATATTTACTATCAAAGGAAGACAGGAAATCAGGGTAATGAGAAGGAATACTTTGTGCATTTATATGCACCACATTGAAGTTTCTAAATAAATCGGAGAAAGTTGAGTCTAAAAGGGAATTAAGAGGAAGAGACGCACTATGAAAACTATCATCACTAGAAAGCACTGAATCACTGAGATCCTCACCATTGCTACTCAAGTCACTGAGAGTGTTTGAAAACATTATATTTATATTAAAAGCAGTTAAAAAATATAAGTAGATATTAAAATTTCAAATTACAATGTATATTTATATAAATATATATAATAAAAATAAAATTATATAACAAATATTTATAACAAATTATATATCAAAATAGATAAAAAATATATATATTAAGTTGCAAAGCATATCCTTTATCCCACCAGCAGTATGTGAGAGAGCACTTTCAAAAAATTAAATTCTAATTATAATAAAAAATAAGAGTGGATCCACTTTTAAGATATAAGTAACATGTTTAAAATTAAAAGAAAAAAAAAATCATCTATCAGATATTAGGATAAGCTACAAAGAAGTAGCTAATAACTATAAAATTAGCAGCATAAGCTATTGGGCTAACTCAAATACAAGAAACATTAAAAGATAATAAAGGTAACATAAATTAACAATATAATATAAGTAATAAAAAATAAAGTGTGAAATACAGATACTACATGAACTACTTTAATTTGTACTAAGTGACATAGGCCAAAAAGCTAGAGTCCAATGCCGTACATGCAACAACGTAGCCATTAGACTTGTCAAACGTCAAATTGTTGACGTTGTAATGATTATACCGACATAGTATCTATAAATTATAATTAATTAAAGTAAAATAAAAAAAAAATAAGAAAGAAGTCAAAAAGTACTTAACTAACATAAAACAATAATAGGTAATAATATACTTGTTGCCTACTGGCAATATACAAATCAAAGTTGATATTACAAAATACTGATTGAACGCTACAGTTCGTCTTAACTAAACAAATACAAAGCTTACTTTTTGATAGTTCTCTTGCTTCGTATAACCTGAGTGGAATTCGCAGATTTAGCAATTGAGGCGACTGAACTGGTACTGGGAATAGCAGGAATAGTAGCCAAGGGAATATCACTCTGTGTACAATTCATTGAGTTAAGTGCAGCTGTTGAATCAACGCGATGGCGCTTACCGTCCGATCCGATAACAGTAACGACACCATCCTTCGTCCAGCATTTTGATATTCCGAACTTCCGTCTCGCAGCCATAAACAGGTCATGTCTCTCTTTAGTAAGGAACTCCGAAAGAGTTACACCTGTATTTTTAAGAGATGTTTTCGAGTACCAGATTTTATTTCGAAGTGTGGCATCATGAAATTTGACGAGAATAGCTCTGGGCTTATTCCCGGTAGATTGACCTAATCGCTGGCATCGACTGATCTTGTCCATGGTAAACTCAGGCAAGTTGAAGCGATCTGATAACACCTTAGATACCACAGATGGTACATTCTCCTTTTTTTCTTCAGGAATTCCATGAAAAAGGAGCATCTTCCTTCTACTTCGTGTCTCTATCTGGTTGTATTGTTTTGACAGGAGCTCTACTTGCTTCTGTAGGCTCTCTAATGCAGTTAAAACAAACACTCTGAACATGTTAAACTGAGTTGCTATGTTGGGAGATGGACTTGATGCTGGTATAGATCCCTGAAGAGACTTTTGAAATTCCTCCATCCGTGTGTTGAAGTGTTCAGTCAGGTCTTGGATTGAGTGCTTAATAGACTCCATAGTACCAATGTGAAATTATGATATATTCTAGCAATGTTTCTATTTCCGAGTGATTATATAAGTGTTAAGGAGATTAGCTGGCAGGTAGGGAACACAATCGGCACATTTATACCAAATTTATTATCGATCTTGTAATTAATTTAATTAAAATTAACAAGAGCTCATATAAATACGTGTTGACTTTTATTTTACACCTACCCGAAAAACTTGATTACTGATCTCTTAATTACTGAGCGTAAGGTTTTGTTATTGTATAGGTAGGCGGACGAGCATATGGGCCACCTGATGGTAAGTGGTCACCAACGCCCATTACACTAGCGTTGTTAGTAATGTTAACCATCGCTTACATCGCCAATGCGCCACTAACTTTGAGAACTAAGATGTTATGTCCCTTGTGTAATTATAATGGTTCAATCACCCTTCAAACGGGAACACAACAATGCAAAGTACTCCTGTTTTCCGGTAGAATATCTGATGAGTGGGTGGTACCTACCCAGACGAACTCGCACAAAGTCCTACCACCGAGTGGTAGACGGGGTAATTGGTTAACACATGATAAATTGCCACCTTTGTCTAATCATATTGATATCTTATAAAGTAACTCCTATGTTATGATTAACACACGAATAAAACTAAAACCTTCAACACAACACAACACTTAAAGTTAATATTAATGATATCAAAATTAAAATGATCTAAATCAAGAAATTTCACAAGGAAAGTTTCCGAGTTACTTTGTAACATAATATCAAATAAACACAAAGATGAGATTACATGTTATGTCAATTGTAGACGTGTTCAAACAGCGCCGCATTTAAGCGGTGTACACACTCATAGGTTTGATAAATAATAATTTGAGTTTATATTTACCTTATAGGAGCCTGTCCCGACTTCATAACGTTATAAAAGATGTATCTTAATATACTTTTAAATTATTTTTGTATACAAATGGTAGGACCACAAATAGGCCACCTGGTAAGTGGTCACCATCGCGCATAGACATTGCAAATTCGCCACCAATAAGTATGCGAATGCAATACTAAGTATTGCTATTTAGTGGTAGAATTACTGATTATAGATCAGAGGTGGTACCGTACCCACTCAGATAAGCTTGCATAAAGCCTACCTATTACACGTTTCAAAAAAAAGAAGGACGCTGACCTAATCATCACCTTTTATCTCTTACCTATCTACCTTCTACCTCTACCCTGAGTAACCGAAAAAAAAACTCAGTAGTTATTCTTTCTTTGTTATTTCTAGCTCGTATATTATGTACACCGCCTTATATATTTAAATGGCGAAGCGTCGAACATAGTTTGTTTTTTGTCCATATTTGTATGAGAAGTGGGACACGAAATGTGATACGAGTAAAAATAACAGCGTTGACATTTCACAGACGTTATTTATTATTTATTTTAATGGTCGAATCGGCGAGCACAATGGTTTTCAAATTTAAAGCTATTCCGATTGAAAAAACATGATTTTTGTCTTGTACTGCAGAAGATAGATATATTACTCGGTGGTAGAGCTTTGTGCAAGCTCGTCTGGGTAGGTACCACCCACTCATCAGATATTCTACCGCAAAACAGCAGTACTTGCTATTGTTGTGTTCCGGTTTGAAGGGTGAGTGAGCCAGTGTAATTACAGGCACAAGGGACATAACATCTTAGTTCCCAAGGTTGGTGGCGCATTGGCGATGTTAGCGATAGTTCACATCTCTTACAATGCCAATGTCTATGGCCGTTTGTAATCACTTACCATCAGGTGGCCCATATGCTCGTCCGTCTACCTGTACAATAAAAAAAAGATAACTTGCTGTATCATATACTCGTTGCATAATTTGCTGCACAAAATAGATGAATAAATCTGGAGAGGCTTACAAAGTTCTAACACCATTTTGTTTTACAGAGCTGAAGATGATGGACAGTACAGATGTCGTGTGGACTTCATCAGATCGCCGACGAAGAACACCAGGCTGAATCTTACAATACTTAGTGAGTATCTTTGAAAAACTCTGAAATATGTCTTAGCCATATATTCTTAAGGTTTATATTCCTATAAAGAAGTACGAGTACCTTATTCCAATGCAGAAACATATACATTTCATTTATATAACAAAACAAAAAACTAATAAGCCAACTTTGAATTTCATGTTCTTTATGTTTCATCATTACTAATTGATATACATACATAAATATGTTGTTACGATTGTAATGTTCAAATTAATAACCATATCAAATAATCCAAGGCAGGAAATAATTATTTGAAAATCTGTTAGTTTTGGATGAACAGCTGAAATATGATTCTCCAACAAACAAATGGCCGAATACTGAAACGTCATTCAAATATGAAGTGGGACTTAATTATTTGGAACGCCATCAATTTCAAATAATTAAGTTCCACTTCATATTTGACTGACGTTTTCGTATTCGGCCGAAAAAATCGTCAGCTCCGCTGTCGTATAATTGTAATTAAGTATATATATAAAAAAAGCCGAGACGGCCCAGTGGTAAGAACGTGTAAATCTTGACCGATGACTGTGGGTTCAATCCCGGGCAGGCACCACTAAATTTTCAAGTGCTTAATTTGTGTTTATAATTCACCTCGTGCTTGACGGTGAAGGAAAACATCGTGAGGAAGAGTTTCAAACTAAATTATTTTTAACAGTACCTCCCGAACGACTGCTGGTCCTTGATCAGGAAGGCAATGAGTTCAAGGGCGGTGTGATCGGCCCCTACGATGAGGGATCTGACGTCAATCTCACCTGCGTTGCTGTGGGAGGTGAGTTGCCTTAAAAGTTTTTTTTAATGCTTTATTAATTTTGGTCTTTGTAAGTAATCATAATGTATTGATGATATTTTAATTAAAATCAATTCTTTGCTAGCGTTAGATGTAACACTGTTTTAGATTATTGACAGAGTTTAATTTGAGGACTTAAATTAAGTCAAAATTAAAAATAGTCAAATCATAACCACGTGGATTGGTGAAATGTTAACAGAATTCCCCGTTCAATGTTATATAATGAACCATACCCAATGGCGAAGACCATAAATCACTTTTGGTAGCAATAAGACACGGTGTTATATGTTCTAGAAAAGTTTTTCCACTATTACTCCAAGGTTTGTCCGAAGGTTAAATTAAGAATTAAAGTTTTTTTTTTTTAAATATGTTAACTTATTTTTGGAATGCCCCAGTTTCAAATATTAATTTGTAAACTACTGTTTAGAAAAAGAAAGATCCGATTTCTTATGCCAGTTCTTCCCAGGCTTAAAAAAGGTTCCGTTGAGTTTTCTACGTCTGTTCTTCTCAAGCCTGAGGTGTATATTTTGAACCGGTGGTAGATTTTTATGACAGTCATTATAGTATAATGATTCCAAATTGAACAGTCTTTGTCTTTGACTAGTATATTCGGCATTGCATTTAAATTTAACAAATAATTTACCAATATTATTGATTAGGGTAATCACAAAATTAGTAGAGTAATAATAAAATTTAGTTTTTGTAAATACATTAACTAAATGATGACTTAAAACTGGTTCAAATGACAATTAACATTTCAAAACTTCAAGCCATAACTCTAAAAGGCTCCCCTTTCGTTACAGTAACCACCCCTGTGAATTAAGCTGAAGTGGTATTTTGCAACTTGTGTGAGCCTCACCCTCAATAAAGGTTATGCACCTTTGTTGCGTGTCCCTCGTTGTTTCGAGGGTTCTTTAATGATAATTACCAATTAATTAACCTTCCGGTGCAGTTTTTGAGTAATGGGGGTAGTTTTAACGATCTATGGTAAAGCTGTAGAGTTGTCTATGTTGTAAGTTATGTTTGATAAAAATGATAGTTTAGTTTAGATAGATAGCATTCTTAGTATGACGGCATTGTTTTGTTTATTGTGTTGAAAAAATGGTAATATATAATAATCTGATGGTAAATGGTCACCACCATCGATAGTAATCAGCACTTTTTATAAATATTAACTACCCCATGCATCGACAATTCGCCGCCAACTTTGCGAATTAAGATGTTGTCTCTTATGCCTGTAGGTCTCACCATTCAATCCGGGACTATTACAGGAATAGCTATTGAAGTTTGGCGGTCAAATATCTGATGATGATTCTAAATGAGGAACCTTTAGATTCCGTAGAAGCCACAGAATTTCTTGGTATCACCATAGATTCTAAGCTTCAATGGGGCCCTCATATTAATAAATTGGCAAATAGACTCAGCTCTGCAGCTTTCGCGGTAAAAAAAATTAGAATGTTGACTGATGTTGAAACGGCTCGCATAGTGTATTTCAGCTATTTCCACAGTATAATGTCCTATGGCATTCTACTCTGGGGTAATGCAGCTGACATAAATACGATCTTTGTACTGCAGAAGAGGGCTATTCGTGCAATTTATAACCTGGGACCGAAAGATTCATTAAGATGTAATTTTAAAGAAATTAAAATAATGACTGTCGCTTCTCAATATATATTTGATAATGTTATGTATGTACGCAAAAACATAAAAGATTTTTCCAGAAATTGTGACGTACATACTGTTAACACCAGGAACAAGTTTAAACTTACAACCACTGTTACTAGATTACACAGGGTTAGTAAGTCTTTTATGGGACAATGTATACGCTTTTACAACAGGATCCCAGAAAGCGTTCAAAAATACTCAATTGCGAAATTTAAAAGGAGTGTTAAGGATCGCTTGTGTGCTAAAGGATATTATACAATCAATGACTTTTTAGATGATTGCACACTCTGGGAATGAAACGATCGCCTCCAGGTTGTTTCAAATAAAAAATAATATTATTATTGTATTGTTATTATATAAATATTGTAAAAATATGAGCTGAAAAAAAAAATTCCCGCTGAGTTTCTTTCGCCGGTTCTTCTCAGGCCTGAGGTTTATTTCCGAACCGGTGGTAGATTTATGACAATCAATAAGAAAGTGTAACACTTCAACATTGAATAAAGATATTTGATTTGATTTGATTTGATGAATGGATGGTACCTACCAAGACGGGTTTGCACGAAACCCGACCAAGTACAAAAGCAAAATTTTGAACAAATTATATTATATTGATTGTACTGAAACTAGATTCAAAAGTGCCTACATCATTTCACCTGTATTTTGTTGGCTATTTGAATAAATGTTACTTAGTTTTGAGCTTTACATATTCATTTGTAATAAAGATGAAAAGCTAATGCCTTGAGTATTCACGGTTAAAATTGGTTTTAAGAAATATCTGAAATGTATTCATGTAAGCAAAAAAAAGTGAAAGATATGAGAATAACTGGATTATTATTTTTATAGGTCGTCCGCCGGCACGCGTTTCCTGGTGGAAGTCGCACGCGCTGCTCGCGAACTCGGAGGCGCGCGCCACCGTCTCCTTCACACTGCACCGAGCAGACTACGGCTCTGAAGTCACATGTCAGGTATGTATGTTTATAGTACACATATAACTTCATAAAACAAAAAATTTGGGTTAATATCACATTTAATTACTTTTTTTTATTCCAAGACATAGCTTTCATTAGTAATTATAAAATTTGACTTCTTTTTTTTTGTTTAGTATGATTAGGGACAATTATTGTAAACTGGGAAGGAAATGAATTCCAAAACACACCGAAAGCTAGTTTCGGATCATTGTATAGGAATAAGAAAATATAACGAAGCTTGTGTATAAATAAATAAAATATATAAAAAGGAAAATACAAAACAAATAATGTTATCCCGGCATCTAAAATAACTTCATTACATGAACTAATAACATCCAATAATAACAGTGGAAATTCAACATTTTTCATTCGCACTGCTAAACTGTGGAATACATTGTCTGAGTCTGTATTTCCCGATAGGTACAACGTTGGTGTCGTCAAATCCAGTGTAAGCAATTCCTTCTAGGCAGGCGTGCTACACCCTAGAATCTAGACCGTATATGTTGCTTATGCTGTATACCTTACCATCAGGCAAGATAGAGGTCGAACGCTAGAAGCAAGATTGACGGACTATTCACAAGTTCCATATAATAATACATTTTAATATTTATTTCACGTTTTCAAACAGGCCGTGACGGATCCCTCCCTAACGCCGCTCTCAGAAACAATGACAATCAATGTGAATCGTAAGTACATTATATATAATCGTTATATTAATTACCTTATGCTATAATGTTCCCATTGTTGAGAAAAATAAATGCTTTATACGAATAAATTTAATAATACTTTTTGGATCTAAGCTTCTTAGTACACGGTAGGGGCTGAGACTGAGGGGACTGACACATGTTTACACGTGCGTGTTATATGTATATATATATATGTGTATATATATATTGGTCACAAATCTGGCTAACCTGGAACTACTGGTTTGATTTTTAAAAAATATTTTTTTGTTGTATAGTCCGTGTTAAGCCGCGGGGAACAGCTAGTAAAGTAATAAGTGAGTTGATGCTCTCTACTTCACCTTGACAACTACAGGGAATATTACAAATACGTGCTTTCAGAAGTATAAGATTGTAAATCCCGGTCAGCTATTGTGAATTTCTGCGGTTATATATGTCAAATTAGTGTGTCTTCTTCTTTTCAATGCGAAATCAGCAATGACAGAAAGAGAGATCTCAGTGCTTAGGTAAACGTTAAACAATGCTTCTACCCTTTCTAGTTCCGAAATTGCCCGATAAAAACTTATCCATTTAAAACTCGGCGTCTAGCGTACTTTTCTACTAAACTTTACGTATTTCACGCAGACAAAGTCGCGCGTAAAAGCTTAAATAATACAAGAATTGAGAACAAAATTTTAGAATCGTGATTAATCTTGTTTTGTTCGAGAAGTAGGACGTATCGTTAGCAAAGAGATTTATCATAATGCAGGAGAGATTTCATCTTAATAATTCGCCAAATTACACAAAAGTGCTGAAGCTTTTGTAAATAGCCCTATTTATTGAATGTAGTGTTTTGTTTTTATTTTATAGGTAGGTTGGCGAATATATGAGTCATCTGATGGTAAGTCACCAACGCCCATAGATAGTAGCATTGTAAGAAATGTTAACCACCGCTTACATCGCTAATGTGTCACCAACCTTGGGAACTAAGATGTTATGTCCCTTGTGCCTGTAATTATACTGGATCACTCACCCTTAAACCGGAACAAATTTCAGTTCAAAGTACTGATGTTTAGCGGTAGAATATCTGATGAGTAGGTGGTACCTACCCAGACGAGCTTGCACAAAGCTCTACCACCGAGTAAGAAATAAACAAAACAATGTAGTGGACGGACTTTGTTTCGACATTCCATATATGTCGGATGTATCTGTAGATACTTTTTCGTTGGTCATGTTCATACCTCGGATCGGGTCCTAATAAGTTTTTCTGTCGAAAAATTCCCTCTACCAGCAAAGAATTAAGGAGTTTGTATTAATACATTACTAAAGCAAGTAAAATGTGTTGGATTACCTTCCCGTCAATTACGAAAGACACATGCGTGCGCCCTTGTACTAACTAACTCTTGTCCGGACGATTCGTGAAGAGTACTACATTATACAAGGGGGGATTTTTGGAAGAACACCAACCTTTAACTTTAATAATAAAATGGAGTAGTTTTGAATAAATAATAATGAAAACAATTAATAAAAGAGTATGAAAAAATACGAACGCGAATATGGCGATTGTCTAAAGCCAATATTCTTGAATTGGTTCACTAATGAATTGTTATTTTTTATATCTGTTTCATTTTTTAGTAACACGTGTCACTGAGTGAAAGAGCAAGATGATCGAATCCGGTGTGATTCAAAATTAACGAAATAGTCTGATTCCACATTAACAGTGGCTAATGTACAAGTATTTCCTTATATAAGGTCCTCCAGGCCGATTTCGGCCGCGTCGGCCAATCTCAAGAGAGACTAGCCAACTGTGCAGGAGATATTATAGTGCAAACACAGATGCACTCTCTTTTCCTTAGCTCTCATAATCCGATGGGACGGCATTCCGACACGACCGGAAAGAGTTCGGGCGCAGGATCAACGGCTTAACGTGCTTTCCGAGGCACGGAAATGTACACACTTCCAACTTCTAGACTCCGGGCTGCTACTGAGAATTTTCAGACAGAAAACCTCAATAACTATTTATTGGCCCACCTGGGAATTGAACCCAGGACCACCGATTCTGCGGCCTTATATCAACTAGACCAACGAGGCAGTTTCCTTATATATTAGCTAAATATAATGCTATTGTATAGACCGTATAGACGGACAATTTTATTTGTTATTAGTGAAGATAAACGGCGATAGCTGGATATCACAAAGCCACTGTGTACAGAAGGATAGATAAGGAAGCATTTTATGTGTGTAGGGATCCGTAACTAAGCTGGGATTAGCTTTTATCGCGGTTAATTCGTAGTTCGTACTCTTAATTTTTCATAAATGTCCAGTGGTTAGAACGCGTGAACTATAACTGATTATTGCGTGTTCAAACCCGATTAAGTACAACTAAATATTTAGTGTTTATAATTCATTTTGTGCTCAAGCTTGCCCCATCCTCCTCATTTTACTGGTTGTAGAGCAAGCTCGCCTGGGTAGGTACCACCCACTCATCAGATATTCGACCGCAAAACAGCAGTACTTGGTTTGTGTTCCGGTTTGAAGTCTTCACATCTTAGTTCCCAAGGTTGGTTGCGCATTGGCTATGTAAGTGATGGTTAACATTTCTTACAATGCCATTGTCGATGGGCGTTGGTGACCACTTACCATCAGGTGGCCCATATACTCGTCCACTTTGTTATACAATAAAAAAAATTTTTTTTTATCAAAATCGGTCCATATGTCCTGCCTTGTAAGAGTGACAGACAGACAGAGTTACTTTCGTATTTATAATATTAGTATGTATTTATGAATTGTATCAGTTTCTTGATGATATTATAATGTAAATGGTATAAAACATGATAAGATTTTTATATACTTAAAGACTAAAATAGAATTACAAAAAAAAAATTGGTTGCCTGTAAAGTCGGTATACGGGCGAAAGTTTTACGTGACTTTGAGTGGTAAAATAATTTTAATGTGAATATTCATTCGTATAGTAGCCTTCCACTCGGGCATGGTTAGCCCGCCTAAGAGCGAGAGAGACAGACATAAAAAGTGAAAGGCACGCGTGCCTCTCACTCGCTCTCATTGTGAGCGCATAACGTGAGCGGAGCGTAACGCAGTTTCTTGAAGTGTCACCCGGCAAACCAATTTATAAGACGTTGTCACGTCAAAAAAAAATTGTTACTATCATAAAAAACCCATGTCACATAATCATGTTTTGTTGTTATGAATGTACTTAAGTGTATAATAAAAAAAATAATTCGACATTATTAAAAAAAACTTTATAAAAAAAACATTAATTTTCACTTTAAATTCTCGAGTCTTGACGTTACATTATTATAAATTGAATTATAATGAGCGTTGCAGAAATTACTTTAATACCCATCGTCATAAGATCCATTAACTTTAATGGAATTTCTATAAATGTACATATATTTAAAAGAAGCGGGTTCTTATGTCATGGAATCGAGGTTATCATATCAACCATAATTAATATTATGAAAAAAAAGCTATTAAGAGCAAAGGTGGTCTTCGATATATGATTTAATAAATGTTTATTAATATATATTTTTTTATTTTACTTTGAAGTGAAATTGAGATTAAATATATATTTGGTAAGATATTCTATTGCAAAACAGTAGTATCTGGTATCGTTGTGTTCCGGTTTGAAGGGTGAGTGAACCAGTGAAATTACTGGCACAAGGGACATAACATCTTAGTTCCTAAGGTCGGTGGCGCATTGGCATTGTAAGCGATGGTACCATCTCTTACAATGCCAATGTCTATGGGCGTTGGTGACTACTTACCATCAGGTGGCCCAAATGCTCGTACACCAACCTATACTATAAAAAATACCCATATAGGTGGGTTGGTGCCATTCACTCATCAATACTTAGTAGTGTCATAAAAGTCACAAGGGACCTAACATCTCAGTTCCCAAGTTTAGTGACCCGATTGGTTAATATTTCTACTTACTTATATTACAAAAAAAAACAGTAATAAATTATTACCAGTTCGAAATGTAGCTTTTAATATAATTTAATTTTGTAAATTGATGATTCAAAAGTGGTCGCAAGAGCCCTACTTGAATAGAATGTTTGATTTGATTTGATTTCAACGTAACAACAGAAACGAAAACAAGTGAAGTACATAGAATATTGATTTTAATAAAAACGAACATAAATTCTACTTTGAGCGTTTCTACCCCAAAATAAGCCGAATAGTGTCCCTCAACATTCAAACCTTTTATTGTGATTCGCATCATAAGTTCGCGTCAATATATGAATTTTATGCATGCACGGCGCACACTATGCAAAAATATGTCGCTAAATATCACTTGTTAAATATACGAATACGTGACCAGAAAAATAATTAAATTACCGTGGCTTGTATACAGAAATCCGTTGAAACAGAAGTGTTTGAAACGTCAGCTCAGTTTGTTTTCTTAATTTGCTGTTATACTAAAGTTCGGCGTGTTTTACGATTTAATGGGCTATTGGGCTAAGGCCTTCTCTTGGAGAAGGTTTGTTGTTCATTCTATAGCTCTGCTCCAATGCGAGAGGGTAGCATATGTGATTATTATTATCGGACACATGCAGGTTTCCTTATTATGCTTAATAAGTACAAGAAACAATAAAATAAGTTTCGAAAAATTCAGTCATTTTCCGGATTTGACCCGTCATCTTTGGTTATGATTCACGCGATCAAACCACTGGCATTTATTTGATGCATGCAGTTCATTCGTATATCTGCCTCTAGCCTTATCTTCGCACAAGTATAATATTTACATTGAGATCTTATTTTCTGGTCAGAAAACTCGAATTCGATTGGTTCCGGCAAATTAACTAACAATATCGAGCCCGTGGAAGCAGTTCTCCTACCATAATAAGGTCAAAGCCAAACAATTTATAACCACACGAAGTTAATCGAAAATTCAACGGACTCGTCACATACACCGCGTAATTGAAATTCCAATTAATATTGGTTGAAAATGCGAAAGCTTTAAACGTATCAGATTCATCAAACTAATGTAATAAAGAGGCTATTAAATCTTAGTAATGATTGTTTTGCAAGATTTAAAGAAACTATAAATCTGACTTGAAGGGTGAGTGAGCCTACAGCTATAAGGTATATAACATCTTCATTCCCAATGTTGGTGGTACATTGGGGATGTAAGGAATGGTGTATATTTCTTACATCGTTAATGCCTCTGGGCCACTTAATATCAGATGGCAGATTTTCCGCGGTCAAAAATAACAATGAATGCTAATTAATACAGTTTTCATCAAAGTATATATTTAGCTTATCCTCGTGGTAATATTTGATATGGTAAACACTACATAGGTAGGTAGCTCAACACGAATTTTGCTGATCTTACAGCAAAATTCGTGTTGAAAGCTGACGTAATAAATTATAGCTTAACAAGAAAATCCCATATGTCTCTCATGACACTCAATGGTTGAGAGAAACTGGTCCTATTTCCAGAATTTCGCACAATTTTGATCACAAGTGATCTTACTCTGAATTACCCCATTTGGGAAGTGTCAATTTAACAAATTAAGTCCAGTTTCGTCGTAATACGATGCTATTGGTTTTTATTAAGTTCATACCGACCAATTTGCAACCTGAAGATGGTCCATTTGCAACCTTCCTTATTTACCCAACATTAAATTAGGGTTTATTACACAGGAATAGTTTGGAGTTGGTATTCGTTGATATCCTTATGTAATATATAACTATTATTCTATAAGATAGACTATGATGTACACTATAGAAAAATAATACTATCTAACTTTAAGCAGGATAAATTGTAGTGATTTCTACTAATCACAAAAATTCTATATAAAGTAACAGCCTGTGAATGTCCCACTGCTGGGCTAAGGCCTCTTCTCCTTTTTGTGAGGAGAAGGTTTTGGAGCTAATTCCACCACGCTGCTCCAATGCGGGTTGGTGGAATACACATGTGACAGAATTTCAATGAAATTTGTCACATGCAGGTTTCCTCACGATGTTTTCCTTCACCGTCAAGCACGAGATGAACTATAATAACAAATTAAGCACATGAAATTCAGCGGTGCTTGCCCGGGTTTGAACCCACGATCATCGGTTAATTCACGATCCACGTGCGTTCTTACCACTGGGCCATCTCGGCTTTTTTCTATATAACAAACCGACAACAATTATACAGGGTTATTTGTAGCGACCCAGCAACCTCGCAGGACAAGATAGTTAACACCATAAGAAACAACTTGATCTACGATTTTTGATAATTTGTTAGATTTTATTTTCATACAAAAATAAGTATTAATTTAATTTCCCGCTTGAACGTTTATAAATCTACGCGCATCGCAAAGGTCAACGCGTCGCGTCGTCCTTTCGTGTATACGACAAAAACTTTTAAAATCATTTTCTTTTTATGTAGGTATTGATTTATGTCCGAAGTCGTAGAATAAAAATAGTTGCTTATGATCTTAGCTATCCAGTCCTGCTAGGTTGCTGGGTCATTAAAAATAACCCTGTATATAACAATTTAAAAGTGGTTAAAATACCCTGCTTGACTATATAGTAATATGATATCGATTTTCAATTTGAAGAAATAAAAATAGTACGTCAATTTTCTCAATTATGTCGAAGGTATCTGTCAACCCTGAACTTATGTGACGTCATAATGTTCGTTTTTATTGAAATCAAATCAAAATCCTTTTTAAACATAGAAGCATTAAACTTACTTGTTGATAATGAAATTAGAAACTACCACCAAAAGGAACACGATGGGAACAGTTATTGAAATTTTGAAATGATTAAAAATATTCAATAAATAAAACAATCGATGAAAAAACAAATAAACAACGTATGTCTAAGAACTGCCTTATATTTTTCATAAACTGTTGGAGAAATTCTAGCTTACAACGGAAGTCCTGCGCATACATATTGTACTATACTCCGTAGATTGTCAGAAATTTGCCGGACCGTACGTCCGCGTCTGAAGCTCGCCGGATGCACGCCTATCGGACGTTAGAAGTTTTTCTTAACAGAAATGTCGGATTATATATTTTTACTGTCAGAGACTGCCTTAGTATCGAGTGATGGTGGAGATATGAAGATATATACTAATATGATAAGTGTTAATGTTACTCAGTCTGTTTGTTTCACTTTTACGGCTAAACCACTGAGACAGAATTGATAAACTTTTGTATCGAGCAAGCTCGACCACCACAAGGAAAACAAAGGCTCCTTTTTTAGTTAACAACTGCCCCGGACACGCGGTCGAAGTCAAGGGCGATAACTAGTAGAAAATAAACGCAAACTAAATATAAATTATATATTTTAAAAGATCGCACTACACAATAGTAATATATTAGTTTACACAGTTAGTTAAATCCACGAAGATCGCCCTATACAGCTTACAATGCACACTTTCATTATGCAATAGGAAAAATGTGGGCCGCGTTATCGAGGCCTGAGGCCCTTGCCAAGTTGACATTCTACAATCGTAAACGCTAATAGAAAACTAAGCAAATGTATGAGAATGACATATCTCAACGATAAGTCACGTGGTCATTGTCATACAATTTTTAGTTTTCTACTAGCGTTTACAATTGTAGAATATCAACTAAGGCCTCTGAATTGTCTAACAGTATTATGTTGATATTGTAGATATTGTTGTGATCCTGTTTAGATGGTGAGTGGACCAGTATAATAATTAGTACGAGGGTCTACGTCAAATATCTTTGACTGCACAATTGGTTGCTCATTACCGGTGTAAGCAATCTTAACTAATATGAAAGCTAAAGATTGTTTGTTATGTTTTCACATTTGTAACGAGTGAAAAATGCCTTTTAAAATTGTTTAATTACGTTACCCATAAAAGTCAATTTTTTTCTATAATAGTACCCAAAGTTTTGGAAAGTCTAACGATGTAACTTTCCTCAGTTCGTCCTCTATGGGTGAGGTTGTTGGGAGGTAAACGTCCTTTGGTAGCTGGACGGCGAGCAGAGCTGGTGTGCCAAGCGGTCGGTGCGCGACCACCACCAAACATATCCTGGTGGAAAGGTGGCATCAGGCTCACCACCGTTAAAGGAACTGTGAGTATACAAATCTAATGTATGTATTATTAAGTATATTATAAAATGAAATTATTGTTATATTTCTAAGTGCAAATGTCGATGAGTATTGGTTACAGTTTATTATAGATATTTGCAATTAATAACAGTAATAGCACTATAACACCATACATTTTTATGTAGATATATACAGTACAGTAATAGCCGGTCAATGTCTCACTGCAGGGTTGAGGCCTCCTCTCGTCTTTTGAGGAGAAGGTTTGGAGCTTATTCCACCACGCTATTCCAATGTGGGTTTGTGGAATACACATGTGGCAGAATTTCAGTGAAATTAGACACATGCAGGTTTCCTCACGATGTTTTTCATCACCGTCAAGCACGAGATAAATTATTATCACAAATTAAGCACATGAAATCAGCGGTGCTCGCCTGGGTTTTGAACCCACGATCATCGGTTAAGAGTCACGCGTTCTTACCACTGTGCCATCTCGGCTTATGTACATATATATAGGTGTATCCTTATATTCTAGTGTCGCTCGACCACTCTCATCGTTCTCATTTAAATAATGGTACTGTATGTGGGGATTCTTTGAAATATTTTCAATGTAGTCGTGTGGCATATTTACATTGATTCCTTACGACTGTCCCATTTTACGTTCGTATTTCTATTACTTCGATATTTTTCCTACCATTCCTTATATAACGTTGTAGATTGAAATTTTCAAATTATACTTAGTTATATAATAAATATGTTTTATGGATATGAGAAAATGTAATGAGTGAGGGAGCCGAGGAGTCGGAAAGGAAATAATAGATGATAATATGCTGAATAATAATAGTTAAAATAATACATTCTAACATATAAACAGTTAAAATCAAACTAGTTTCCACTTGCGGTTTCACCCTTTTTATGACTTAAAGTAACAACCTGTAAATGTCCCACTGCTGAGCTAAGGCCTCTTCTCCTTTTTTGGGGAGAAGGTTTTGGAGCTTATTCCACGGAGCTGCTCCAATGCAGGTTGATGGAATACACATGTGGCAGAATTTGAGTGAAATTTGACACATGCAGGTTTCCTCACGATGTTTTCCTTCACCGTCAAGCACGAGATGAATTATAAACACATATTAAGCACTTGAAAATTCAGTGGTGCCTGCCCGGGTTTGAACCCACGAACATCGTTTAAGATTCACGCGTTGTAGCCACTGGGCCATCTCGGCTGGTGACTGATTCGTTTTATGACTTAACGCTTTCAAATATTTAGTACTCAACCGATTAAGATGAAATCTTAAAACTCGCCGTGTATGTGTACCACATATTAATTTACACATACACGGCGAGTTTTTTTTTATTAAAGACAGAAAGAGACAAATATATCATTTATGAATGAGACGAATTGACATAACCACAATATTGTTGATAATTAAAATTGGCGACAAGTTGGTATACATGTGTACGACGATTTTCATTTACAATGTAATTTGTATATGTCGAGTTTTGGTTTCTTGTTGGAAACAATTTGCCGGTTCACTTTTCATTAAAACTTTTGATTGCATTTCGTATTGAAATAATACTTATTATTGGTCTATTCTTTGATTCAAATTAAGTTGAGAAAAGTTATTTTTCATTCTGTCAAATTATTTCTCATTTTCATTGTTTTTTATCCTCGTCTCATTCTTGTTATATTTTAATTATGATCTCCGCTGATATGGATTAATTAATAAATCTGACAAAACATTTCTATATGGATAATTTGGCTTTTTTTATGGGCCACCTGATGGTAAGTGGTCACCAACGCCCATAGACATTGGCATTGTAAGATATGTTAAACATCGCTTACATCGCAAATGCGCCACCAACCTTGGGAACTTAGATGTCATGTCCCTTGTGCCTGTAATTACACTGGCTAAGAGCTGTAGTGGTTTTTGCTAACAATTAACTTTTTTTTTCAACAGTCGTCTACTGAATCCGTGACTTTAGTATATCTTTTCTATTACTTGGGTCTACGTTATTTCAATGCCTGCATGGTCTTTATTACCAGGCAGCATTATTATCAAAATTTTGTTATGAGATATTTACTATATTTTATCATCTATCCGACTAGACGTCTCAAGACGGAAACGTGACAAGCAGCACACTGACCTTCGTGCCCAGTGTAGAGGATGCAGGAAGGGTGATCTCCTGCAGAGCCACGCAGCCTGGACAACCACATTCTGTTAGAGAAGACGGTTTCCAACTGGAAATACAACGTAAGGCTTATAATATAATCCATTAATCTTCCACTATAACACAGTAGTCTACGTAGTAACGGTTATTTTTCTCTTATTAGAAACTAGCGTTTTTCCCGCGGTTTCACCCGCGTAGTTCCCGTTCCCGTGGGAATACGGAGACAAAATATAGCCTATGTTACTCGCTGAAAATGTAGATTTCCATTGGTGAAAGAATTTTTTAAATCGGCTTAGTGGTTTAGGCGTAAAAGCGTCACAAAGAAACTTACTTTCGCATTTATAATATTAGTTAGGATATCTCATGTAATTCATTGTGACTATTGTTATAAAGAAATATCCATCAAAGATTTGATTCACAAAAAAGAAAAACATTGCAGTTCACATGATAACAGTTTTTTTGTTCTAGATTTGCCCGTGGTCAAGTTAGTGCTTGGAGCAAATTTGGACGCTTCAAAAATGGTGGAAGGTTCTGACGTTTACTTGGATTGTATGGTGCGTGCCAACCCGTGGCACACGCAAGTCTATTTCACGCACAATGTAAGTTCAGAATTTAAATTTTTAATGTTTCATTAGAGGATAATTGTCAAATTAAAAGTATTTAATCAACATTACATTTACTGGTTGTCAATTTTGCAAGTCCTCAACTAGGAAAAAGTACTTAAAGCAATCCCGTGACGCCCCTTGCATAGACAAAGGGCTGCCGTTGGTTTTTCACAGGCTACTCACTCAGCGCCTTTGAATCCCACGTACCGCATACTTATTGCGGGGAAACACGTAAATATATTTTTCAAGCGAGATCAAAAAATTAAAAGTACCTTATGAAATTGATGATGTACTTAATTTGTGTTTATAATTATTGTCGTCCTCGGTTTGGAGGAACTTTAGAAACCTGAATGTCAAGTTATTCACCACTCTGCTCCAATACGTCTTAGTAGATTCACATATGGCTTGCATCCGATATATGCAGGTTTTCTTACAATATTTTCCTTCACCGACAAGCGCGAAATAAATTATTAACACAACCGCACATAAAAACTAAGCGCTGCTTGCGCGGGTTTGAACCTGCAGTCGTGTATTTATTATCACGTTTCCTAACCCCTCAGCCATCTCGGCCTGCATGATCTCTAAGAGGACTTACCCAAGTGGAACATTTACATATTGTCATATAAAATTTTATTATATAATACATAAATGAAAATATCCATGGATTTAACTGAAATACTTCCACGAAGCTGGTAGTATATGATATTATATGGAACTTAATGCCTTATTTGAATAATTAACTTGATTACATGTCAAGCATAATTCAATTATTCAGTTAATAAACATATGTATTAAATTATATATAATCAATGTTTCCGTGAGATTTGAGTACTTCTGTGGTCAGGGTCAGACAGTGCGCGGCGGTGTCGGCGTAGTGGTCGCCAACCAGAGCCTCGTGCTGCAGCGCGTGTCGCGTCGCGCTGCCGGCGCGTACGTGTGCGTCGCACGGAACGCACTGGGGGAGGGCTCCAGCAAACCACTCGTGCTGGATGTCAAGTGTAAGTGTGCTCTGTTGTATTGTTTTTGCTTACTAGTTTCTGAACGCTTTGTCCGCATTGGAATAAGAAGCGGTGGTCAGGAGTTACTTACCCAATATATAGGCAAACTAGCTAATCGCCCTTGCTTCGCACGGATACAAAAGTAAAAAAATATATTTTGGATAGGATTTGCATCAAATCCTTTTTTTTTACTGAGCGTCTACATCGCAGAAGGAGTAGCTGTGACAAATTTGAAGTCATCCTGAACTATTCGCCCGATTCGTGCCGTGGCGAATATTTCAGGATGAGTGATGTTTCACTTACATATAGATATATAATTAAATTTTATATTTAAATATATTATTCCTTACCCCGTCTTTAATTCATCTCGTAGCTGGGTAATCATCGTGAGAAAACCTACATGTTTCGAAATAAATCTTGTCTTAATGTACATATATCATATTTTTACTTTAATGATATGAATTTAGAAACCTACCCACAACGTAATACTAAAATTAAAATAGCTATTTCTGTTGCTGAATTACAAATAAATGTTCCAATATGTGTGTGTGTTGAATGTTCCAAACTGTTTAAATACGAAATACTCTTTTTTCCTAGTGGTAGTGCCATGCTGCAACCTTCAGGTTGTAGCCGAATGGGCCGGCACGCCCGGGGAAGTACCACTCTCTCACTTAAAATCGACGTAAAGTGGTAGCCATGCTACCGCGTTTCGTTCGGTATGTGAGAGTCCCGGAGGCCCAACCCCCCCCCCCAACAAAATGAGTGCGCAGAATATAAGACAATTACCCCAGGAGGGTACCATCTGCGCCCGCGGTGGACAATCCCTCTCTGGACATCCATGCTCAGGACATACACCACCTGAGCAGGGATGCCCAGGCTGCCCTTCGAATTCTGGGGGGGGCAATTTTGCGCTCGTGAATGGACGGGGCAAACGGAGCAGGCATCTAAAGGCAACCCCTTCCACCCTCGCTGTGGACTTCTGCAACATAAGGGGACTGAATTCCAACCTCAACGCCGTCCACTTCCATCTTGAGACGGCGAAGCCGGCCTTGCTCTTTCTAACCGAGACCCAGATATCGTCTCCGGCGGATGCCTCATTCCTCTCTTACCCGGGCTACAAGTTGGAACATTCCTTTGTACCACGGGCGGGGGTGTGTGCGTACGTCAGAGGGGATATCTGCTCTCGTCGCCTCGCCCATCTTGAAGGGAGGGACCTATCCATTCTCTGGCTGCGCGTAGACTGCGATGATCATCCGCGAATCTACGCGTGCCTATATAGGTCCCATAGCGGTAATGCCGAAACAGACCGGCTCGTTGAGCACATGCAACGGGCTACAGATTCCGTGCTGCAGCAGATCCCATCCGCAGAGATCGTGATTCTTGGCGATTTTAACGCCCACCACGCCGAATGGCTTGGATCACGTACCACCGATCATGCGGGGAGATCTGTGGTCGATTTTGCCTTGGCATATGATTTGACACAACTGGTTACCTCGCCAACGCGAATCCCAGATGTGGAGGATCATACACCTTCCCTGTTAGACCTTCTGCTGACCTCTCATCCGGACGGGTACCATGTTTCCGTAGAGCCTCCTCTTGGCTCGTCGGACCACTGCCTTGTCCGGAGTACAGTGCCGATTACACGCACCTCACGGCCTCGGTTCGTGGGTTGTCGCCGTGTGTGGCACTACAGGTTAGCGGACTGGGATGGGATGCGGTCCTTCTTTGCATCCTACCCATGGGGGCGGATTTGTTTCTCGCCGGATGATCCAGATGTCGTTGCTGACTCGGTCGCTGATGTGGTGTTCCAGGGTATGGAACTCTTCATTCCGTACTCTGCGATACCCATCGGCGGCAGAACCCGGCCCTGGTTTGGTCGCTTCTGCAAAACGGCATCACGCCGAAAGGCAGCATGCTATCAAGCCTGGGCTGACGCATCGGCATCTCGTGATGTAAATACCAGCGCACGTAAAAAGGAATACAACTCTGCCTCAAGGTCTTTCAAAAGTGTTATTGCCAAGGCGAAGTCGGAGCACATTGGCAGGATTGGTGAGAGACTGGTGCGACTCCCTTCGGGAACACGCGCATTTTGGTCTCTCGCTAAGGCTGTCTTAGGGAATTTCTGTCAGCCCTCCCTTCCATCTCTGCACAGGAGCGATGACTCGTTGGCCCATACAGCGAAGGAGAAAGCCGACCTCTTGGGATCTCTCTTCGCGTCCAACTCGACTCTTGATGATCAAGGAAAGACACCACCGACAATCTTGCGGTGTGATACCACGATGCCGGAAATTAAATTCCGACAGAGTGCAGTTCGTAAAGCACTATTTTCCTTGGACATCCATAAGTCGAGTGGGCCCGATGGCATTCCTCCGATTGTGCTGCGTACTTGTGCTCCCGAGCTGGCACCGGTCTTAACGCGTCTTTTCCGACACTCCTACTCATTAGGCGTAGTCCCGAATTCTTGGAAGACTGCTTTAGTGCACCCGATCCCTAAAAAAGGCAATCGCTCTGATCCATCAAATTATAGGCCTATTGCTATCACCTCCTTGTTCTCCAAGATAATGGAGTCCATTATTAACTGCCAGCTCCTGCGGTACCTAGAGGAGCATCAGCTGATTAGCGACCGCCAGTACGGCTTCCGTCGGGGTCGCTCAGCTGGTGATCTTCTAGTGTTCCTTACTCACAGATGGGCTACGGCGGTTGAGTCCAAGGGGGAGGCATTAGCAGTCAGTCTGGACATAGCGAAAGCCTTCGATCGGGTATGGCATAAAGCGCTACTCTCCAAGCTTCCATCTTACGGGCTTCCCGAGAAATTGTGCAAGTGGATCTCCAGTTTTTTGGCAGATCGGAGCATCAAGGTCGTTGTCGACGGTGCATGCTCCGACTTAAAATACGTCAATTCTGGCGTTCCACAAGGCTGCGTTCTTTCACCTACTTTGTTTCTTCTGCATATCAATGATATGTTACAAATCAGTAACATTCATTGCTATGCGGATGACAGCACTGTAGACGTACTTTACACCGGCCGTGCTAATATTTCTCGGGAACACGTCGACGAGTGTCGGAATAAACTTGTGTCTGAAGTCGAGACCTTGTTAACCAAGGTCTCAGACTGGGGCCGACTAAACTTAGTCCAATTCAACCCCAATAAGACTCAAGTTTGCGCGTTAACCGCTAAAAAGTCTCCTTTTGTCGTATCCCCTCACTTCGAGAATACTCCCCTCACTGCCACAGCCAGTATCGGGATACTTGGCGTCGAGGTTTCGAACGTTGTTCAGTTCCGCGGTCAACTGGAAGTTAAAGCCAAATTGGCTTCCAAAAAGCTTGGAGTGCTCAACAAGGCGAGACGGTACTTCACGTCGGACCATCGCCTAAAACTTTACAAGGCGCAAATTCGGCCCCACATGGAGTACTGCTCTCACCTCTGGGCGGGAGCTCCACAGTACCAGCTTCTTCCTTTTGACCGCATTCAACGTAGAGCAGTTCGAATTGTCGACGATCAGGTTATTACCGACCGGCTTGATTCTTTGGATTTGCGTAGAGATGTTGGGTCACTCTGCATCCTCTATCGCATATATCACGGGGAGTGTTCTGAGGAGTTGTTTGGTTTAGTCCCGGCCGCTGAGTTTCACCACCGGACATCGCGCCAGAACTCAAAATTCCATCCTCACCACCTCGATGTCTGGAAGTCCACAACAACCCGTTTTCTAAGGCATTTCCTGCCTCGTACAATCACTCTGTGCCAAACCAGCTTTCGCCGGAGACTTTTCCGAACCGATACGACATGAAAACCTTCAAGAAGAGAGCGTACTCTTTCCTCAAAGGCCGGCAACGCACCTGCAAGTCCTCGGATGTTGCAGATGTCCATGGGCGGTGGTAGTCACTTTCCATCAGGTGAGCCTCCTGCTCGTTTGCCCCCTCTTTATATAAAAAAAAAAAAAAAAAAACTTGGTGGTAGAGCTTTGACTTTGACTCTGGGTAGGTACCAGTTATTCTACCGCAAAACAGCAGTACTCGCTACTGTTGTGTTCCGGTTTGAAGGGTGAGTGAGCCAGTGTAATTACAGGTACAAGGGACATAACATCTTAGTTCGCAAGGTTGGTTGCGCATTGGCGATGTAAGCGATGGTTAACATCTCCTTTAATGCCAATGTCTATAGGCGTTTGTGGCCACTTAGCATCAGGTGGCCCATACGTCAGTCCACCATCCTATATATTATTGATATAAAGATAAAAAATACTCAACATTTGAGAATAATTTTGATGTAAATACCTAAAACTTCACGAAAAGAAATAACGGTTAGTTAAAAATTGTAATTCCATTTTCAAAATCCACTGGAAGATTCGAGAATTCTACATTCGAACACAGTGTAAACTAGCTGATATATAAAACCATGTTTACATTGCCCAAGTTCACTCCTCGCATTTGTATTTACTTCCGAAATGCTTTTATTGCACCGTTGAAGTCAGTGCTTGGGAAGTTGACACGAGTAAACAATGTCCCTGTTCTGTTGGAGTGGGCTCATGTATAGCTAATACTCTGTGATCGTACTTCATGAATTTCCTTTGGAATAGTTTTTCAATGGTATTAAACACAATTTGTAAATGGATATAATATCATCTTTATGCTCTTTTTTTCATATTGAAAATCTTTTATATCAATATTATTTATTATATTTTGTACATATATATTCGATTTTTTTATTTATATATATATATATATATATATATATAATAAAAAAATCGAATTGGTCTTTTTGAAAATAGAACAACAAATCATATTTTTTTTTTTACAACGCTTTCGTAGGGATCAAGGAATCTCCTAACAATATAATAAAGTTATCTTTTCAAGCTTAATAAAAACTGGTATTCACAGATAGCCCTAAATGTAAGTCGGACAAAATGGTGACGATACGAGCTGGTCGCGGAGAGACTGTGGACATCGTCTGTGATCTCGATGCTAACCCTAGAGTAAGTACTATTTTGTAAATAAATTAACTACAATTTGGTTGGTAAGAGTAGGTTGATCAATATAAATTTTGTGACCAAATTACAAATAGATGTTTAGTCTGTATGTAACATCCCTCTTGGAATGTTCTCGGATGTTTTATATTTCTTAAACCAAAACATGAGAATGACTACTTAAACGTTTCTTCTTCAAAAATGTATTGATTTTGTAATTATGACTGCACCTTTCAGTTTTTCCACCCAATTAAATATTTTCGAATCTGTTATCTATTATTGGCACAATTAAACGCCGCTAAAATAATTGAATTTTGTTAAAAAAAAATGGTTGTCTGTAAAGTCGGCTTACGGACGATAGTTTAACCTGACAACGTCATAACAAAACATTGATGAAACTACTACAATCGAGCGAAAGAGAGATAGATGCGGCGCAACCGTACAATCAGCGTAACGGGACAATGAGCGTAACGGGACAATTTTTCGTGCATGCAGCCAGATTTCATCGATTTATTAGACGTTGTCACGTCAAAAAAGTTGCCACTTTTGTTGGTGAGATATATTTCTGAGATTGCCAAACACTGAAAAAATTGAAGTTATGTCTAAGTCAGAATCTAGTAACTTGGTTCTAAAATAAGATATTTGTACTAATACTGCTTCGATACTGCTGACGTGCAGTTGTAATGCCGACCATGTGTGTACTGTGTAGACTCGAAAGTATTGCTGTTTGTGTTGAATTGTAAAAAAATGAACTCAAAGTTTTCTTCATTGTACCAGGAGCCCATAAAATATAAGTGGTGGTTCAACAGCACGACACATTCGAAACATGAACTTAATACATACAGCGCACAAGAACAAGGCAGCCTTGGTGAGTCATTACATTTGTTATCTGTGATCGAAATAAGTACATCTTATTTGTCTAAAGTTGCTGAGAATATTTGAATAACATAGAGTTGTTACAACCTCTTATTCCAAATTATTATATCTTTGTTCCGTTTGCATTTGAAACACTTTTACTTTGGAGAAATAATATAAAACCTTTTTAAACATATTATGTGTTTAATAAAAGTTTTTGTGAGGTTATCCCTAACCTCGCCTTTTTGCCTCTACTTGTGTAATTACAGGCATAAGGGATAAAACATCTTACTTCCCCTAGGTTGTTGGCGCATTGATGATGTAAGCGATGGTTAACTTTAGTTACAATGCCATTGTCTATGGGCGTTGTTGACCACCATCAGATGGCCCATGTGCTCGCCCGCCTACCTATGCAATAAAAAAAAAGATTTGTTAATAATGATATCACACACTATCCTCAATTTTGTAATTCATATTTTACTTTTAGCTAATGTATTGTAGTCGTATGAGAATGGCTAGAATACGAACATCATAACAAACGAAGGATTTGTGTTTATAATTTATCATTTTATTAGAGAAGGAACCATCCACCAAGCTAATATATTGTAATACATCCTTCCAGGTACCTTTCGAATGTTATATTCGATTTTACACTAAAATTCCGCAATTACTAGCACCTTAATAACTTTAAACCTAATTAAAAAAAAAAACAAAACATTAATATTCGTCAAGGTCGTGCTTTGTAAATTTGCGTGCTATAAATAATTGTTTTTAAAGCCTATTTAAATATAATTTATTATGATTAAAATTTTAAAACAATATAATATCGCGTGTGATCTAAATTCGACTATATTTTGGTTCATAAATCTATGTCAAATTATAATATTTTTTCTTTTGTATTTACGATGTTCGAACCTTCGGTTATTATTTCTTTTGTTCTTTTGAATCTTCAAATATTTTTGAAGTGAAAACTTCTTCAGTGGCGTTGTGCACTTTTTTGTGATGGATAAAAAATGTTAAACACGCCTCAGGTCACGTGATCCTGATGGAAAATTCGTAAGACGAATTCTGAAGTATTACATTTTTATTACATATAATGATAGTATTTTTATATGTAATAATTGGTATTTACCATAGACAATGGGATTGTATAAAAATATAGACTACGTACATCGTTAATGAACCACTAACATTTGGAATTAAAAATGTTACGTAGCTTGTTTCTAGTTCATCCTTCAAACCGGAATACAAAACCACTAAGTATAGCTGTGCTGTACTACAATATATGATGAGTAGGTACCCAGACAAGCTTACACAATACCCCAATGTTAAATGTATAAAAAAGTGTTTGAAAAGTTGTAGCAACTCCATGTTATTATCATAAACTATTTCGATTACGCCTTTATCTATCTTTAAAAATAAATATAAATATGGTATAAAAATCCTTATCTATAACAATGTGAATGTTTAGGTAGATACGTATATACGGTTAACACTTCGACTGACTATGGTTGGGTACAATGTGCCGGTATCAACTCAGTGGGTCGACAGGACACGACTTGCTTGTTCCACATCATACCAGCAGGTTTGTACGGATTGGGAATAATAATTAATTAAAATAAATAAGTACTATATATAGATTTGTTCGAATAGTATTTATTTTAATTTATAATGCGTTTGTTGGTTGTTTGTGTGATAGCGTAGTTTTAACGATTATTCAACATTGTCATCTCTTATTTAGTTATTTATTTTTTTATTATTTACTTTATTTATTTAATGCTATATTTGTTCTTATTTAACTATTTATGTAACTTTTCTGTTATAAACAATAAATAATAAATAAAACATATTCGTTTTTAGAAAAACCTTCTTCAGTCAAAAACTGTGCTATCGGTAACGTAACGCACGAGTCCCTGGTACTCATATGCGAAGCTGGACATGATGGCGGACTGAAGCAAGACTTCCTCCTTCAGGTAAGCGGTATACATATTCTCTTAAAAACCACATCCTATGGTATTACTACTTGGCAATGGCACTCTGCTGTCCTGTAGGTTAGAGAGGCCGGCGTTCTGGTCTCTCTAATTTAATTATCACATTTTTATATAACCATAGATTTTGAGAGACTGCACTGCACTGCTAACAACTTTTAGTTTATAACTATTTTGACGTGACAACGTCTAATAAATCGATGAACGCTGGCTTCATGGACGAAATTGTCCCGTTATGCTCATTGTCCCGTTACGATGATTGTATCTATTGATTTTCCTATGAGTGCAAATAAAAGTAAATTTATCAATTAAATTGTAGATTTCATTTCACTCCTTCTTTGTATCCAAACAGAATAATGATAATTCAATAAAAATGATTCAATTTTATTCATAAATGTATGCAGTCATTTCATCAATGTTTTGTTATGACGTTGTCACGTTAAACCATCGCCCGTATTTTACAAACAAGCATTTTTTTAATTATTATTTCGAAGACTGATTGTCTTTTGATACAAATTGTATTGCATTCAACCTCATGCAATATTTTTATCTCACAAACTCTTGCTTCCGAGTACTGAAATGTAACAGATTAGATAATACACACACATAAACAAATTTGTTTAGAAACATGCAAGTTGGTTTAAACTTACTTAATCTATTTCGAGATTAATTTCAAAGAAACTGAGTTTTACTTTAAACTTAGTTGCCTTTGAGGTAAACGTGTTATATTTTCTTCTTGTAAATAAATAATTATTATGCAGATTATGTATTTTGTATCATACAGCAAAATTTAACCCTTATCAGGTGTTTGACATGGCGACAGGCTCCCTACTACGTAACATGAGCAGCGAAGAACCGCAATTTGCGGTTTGGGGTCTTTCCAGCGATGTAGACATGTCCGTACGGGCGTACAATAGCAAGGGGCCTAGTGAGCCCTTTACACTCTCGTCGAGCTTGCTGAAACACCCACAGCGACAAACGGGTTAATATTCGTATAATTTATTTACATATTATATTTAAATTTTCGGAAACATTTTATTTATTTATTTTATTTGGTTCTTCAACAATGTGTACACTGATTAAAATAACATAATATAACAAAAGTAAAGTTCTATTCTAAGTGTCACCATTACTTAAAGAAGAACACAGCATGCACAAAAAGAAAACAATTCAACATCTTAACCTAATGTAGCTTCTTAATTTCAAAAGTACTTAAAATAACTGTTTATATAAAAAAGAGAAACAAGGTGTAATAATAATAAAAACGATATAACAAAAAAAAATTGATAAATTATATGTAATACATTATTAAATTGCATATAACCATTCCACTTAAATACATAAATACAATAACATATAATATTGACCGCCTTGTTGGTCTCATAACTGGTTCATAACAGCCACAGGTTCCTAGATCCGAGAAACGTGAAGAATAAGAAGAGCTAGTTAGCTTAGTTAGCAAATGAATGATGATGACCACTTACCATCACGTGGTCCATATACACCTAACTACACTATAAATAAATACCACAATTTAGGTCCTGCAAAATCGTTTTATACTGGCAACATTTCATTTTTAGCTACTTTACCAGTTCGCGTGGAATTAACGACTATCTTAGTCACGGTGCTGTGCACTGTAGCCGGCGTCGCAGCTGTCACAGCTGTCTCAGCGTTCGTCTTCTGCTGGAAATACTGCAACAAGAATAACGGTAACAAAAGTATTATTTAAACCAGCTGTCGCTCGACTTAATCCGCTTAGAGTTTATTATAGATTTTCAACTTATCACAACATTATTACATTATTTATTTATTAAAAGCAGCAGATAAGCCGAGATGGCCTAGTAGTAAGAAGGAATCTTAACCGTAGAACATAGGTTCAAACCCGAGCAAGCATCGCTGAATTTCATGTGCTTAATTTATGATCATAATCCATCTCGTGCTTGTCGGTGAAGGAAAATACCGTGAGGAAAACTGTGTGTGTCTAAATCCACTGAAATTCTGCCACATGTATATTCCACCAACCTGCATTGGAGGTTGGTGGCATAAGCTCTAAACCTTCTCCTTAAAAAAAGGAGAATAACCTTAGCCCAGCAGCAGCAGCAGTAGGACATTCATAGGCTGTTACTGTTACAATTAGCATATGTGTACATAAACTTAACAGTATTGTGTTTCGGTTCGAAGAGTGAGAGGGATAGTGTAACTTCAGGCACAAGGGACATAAGATCCCAAGGTTGGTGGTGACCACTTACCATCGACCAATATTTTATATATGAATCACAATCTTTTGTAGATGAAAAGAAAAGTCGAAAACAAGAATCAATACTGGATACACCGCTTACAGATTCGAAGGAATGCGAAAGCGTTGATAGTTTGGGTAAGATAACTCCTTAATGGAGACAAAGTTGTTCAGTGAAAACTAAAGTAACTCCTACGGCCTCTCCCTAAGTTTAAGGGGATTGCTGATTAGCTTAAATTAAATTTCAATAAAAGATATATATAAAATTTGAGTTGCTTCTGCTTTTTCATATGTTTTCCCCCGAAACATACGATAATCCTTAAAATAAAATAACTTGACACCAAAATTGATGAAGCTAAATTATTCCTAAAAAAGATACAATATCCTCTATGGTCTTTTTTATTTCTTCATATTGCCCCAGTTAAAACAAACAATTTATATATTTTAAATTTTATACTTTAAATAATTAAATTTATTTCAGATAAAAATCCAGATATAATACCAATAGAAAGTAAACTAAACGATAATTATTCTACGAAATCATCTACCACAGACTATAGCGCAATAAGACCCTTACTTTCAAAGACAGATACTGAAAAATTTGACATTAACTATGATCGTCATTACGAGCACAATGAACCTTGCGGACAGTACGTCCAAGTGCGTCCAATGGACTTCCGAGGCCAGTACCATGGCTTACACATGCCCAACATCAGCACAAGTACACACAGCTTCCGACCAACGTTGGGTACGATGCCAAACGTTGGTAACGAATGCCACACGCCGTGTGATAAAGTTTACGAACATTGGTTAAAATATAAGAACTCTTTACCGTTAAATACGAGTGGTTTGGTAAGTATTTTCCAGTTATAATTAACATATATACCAATAATAATCGAATGAAAGTTATTCATAGAAGTAAAATTTTAATGATCATTAAAAAAACTTGTGGTTAGTATTAGCTAATCTTAGTTTTTCATATAATTAATAGCATATAATTTGCTGAAGGCTCTGTTATGTCCACTAAAACATTTCTTCATTAATATATTTATCATTAGTATACTTTAATTTTACTTCCAAAGTTCCGATGGACATTTTCGCTATTTCGAAATTTTTCGCATATTTATTTTCTCTTCACTTTACTATAGTTATTTTGTGTTTCTTATGTACTTCTAGATCGAGAAGATGTACATGATTGTAACAGATCGTAAACTGTGTCTTATTTTAAAGTTTGATTGTATGATTATAGGCAGTTTTGTGGAGTAAACAAAAAATAACCTTATGAAGAATATCATTTAAGGTCACCAATGTTATCGCGTCAATTTAATCTCAAAGATTTCTTCTGTGGTAGTAATAGAAGAACTCAATATGCAGGTTAAAAATACTACGGCGTTTTTCAAATCAAATCCATCTTTCCAGCTACCAATGGAACCGTGTATGCCAATAGAACCTTATCCACCAGCGTTTTACGGTTCTATCACCAGGAACCCTTTGTGTTCATGGCAAAAGCCTGAACTGGAACCCCTTAGCTCGGAGTCTCGCTCGCTCGCGTCAAACTATCGCGGGGCTTCGCCCCCAGTACGGTTCAACGCGGACAGCAATAGTGCTTACTTCAGCAAGAGTTTTCTGCAACGGAATACCGGTAAGTTGTTTCCGGTAAAGTCAAAGAAATACTAAACATTTTAAATCGTCATATTTTGTCTATGTCCTTCTTTTTTTTCGAAATATTCAAAAATACAACACATTTTAAATCACGTGACTTTTGTCTTTGTCCCTTTCTTTCTTTTTTCTGTCTCTTTTTACCTACTAAATAATTGGAACGAGTTTCCTTATCGCACTCTGCACTCCGCAATAAGTAAAACTTTGACCGTCATGAAACTTTTGCTATAGTATGTCGGAGTGCTTACAAGCGTCTTTGTGTTAGTGTGTTACAGTAAAGGAGTGCGACATGTGTGTTCGTATCACAGGTCGTGGGTTCGATTCCCAACCAAGACAGACATTTACCTGCATGAAAACGTCTGCTTGTCCTGAGTCTGGGTGTAATTATCTATATAAGTATATATTTACAAATGAAAAATTAGTATATAATTATATAGGAAGTATATCAGTTGTCTGGTTTCCATAGCTCTGCTTAGTTTGGGATCAAATGGCGTTGTGTGAATAATGTCCCAGGATATTATTATTATTAAGGAAATTCGTTCCAGCATACTAAATAATCTTAGTATTACTTTGATTTCCGTTTTCAACATTTAAATCATCAGCTCTTTTGAGATTTCCTCTACAACTACTTGAATTCGTTCATTTCTTAACAGGAAGCTGCACACAATTAAATATGAATCTGCCGGCAATGAGGTCTGAAGTTAGCAACGTTAAAATTATAGCCAGTGATTCAGAATGCAGATGAGAAAGTGAAGATAGCTTAAAGACAAAGTTTTAAATAAATAAAGTAAACTTTGTGAACTACCTATTCTATGTGATTTTTTAGTGATTTCAGTGTTGGGGCTGATTTTTTAAATTAATGTGTTCAATTATATTTATGATAAGATCTGTAAGTGAAAAGTTATTTTTTTTTTCAACAATTATTATCACATGGAGAATATATATTAATACTCAACCCGCTTATACAGGGTTATTTGTAACGACCCAGCAACCTCGCAAGTCTAGATAGCTAACACCATAAGCAACAACTTTTGTTCTGTGACTTCGGACATAACTCAATACATGACAATGAATTTAAAAGTTTTTGTCGTACTGTCGTGACATTTGTTGGTCTATATTTCATTCATAAGCGAAAGGACGACGCGACGCGTCAATCTTGACGGTGCGTGTAGATTTATAAACGTTCAAGCGGGAAAATAAATTAACACTTATTTTTGTATGAAAATAAAATCTAACAAATTATCAAAAGTCGTAGAACAAAAGTTGTTGCTTATGGTGTTAGCTATTTAGTACTGCGAGGTTGCTGGGTCGTTACAAATAACCCTGTATAAGCATGAATTGTCATTTCATAAATAATAAATAAAATTATCCATTAAGAACCAGAAACTAGAAGAGGATTATTAAGATACCTATTTAGGAATAGGTATCCTAAAGTTACTTACAGCATAACAGTTGGCTAATTTCTCTTGAGATCGACTGTCATGGCGGAAATCGGTCAGGAGGCTATCAACACCATGTGACAATTATTGTTAAATAATACCAATAAAGTTTTTTTTTGCCCTAAATTATTAAGACTGATTTAAAATATTAATTAAATTAATATTGAATTTTCAAAATTTTAGGGACTAAATTTATTAATTAAAAATAAATTTTAAAACTATCAATGTTGCAATGTATATAATTTATAATGTAAATAATTGAATTTTTATTAAGACAAATAAATGTTGCCATATAGAAGTTAAGATTGAATGTTATAATTATATTAAAATCAATAGTAATATGTTTTGTTAAAATCAATGTCACATGTTTAGTTTATTAATAAATAAAGATACGAATTATTAATATTTGTTTTATTTTTTTTAAATATCAATTCCTGCAATATATTAATTGATTAGGTCTGTGTCCCATTGTTTTTCTCGCGTTAATTTTTAAGTACTAATTTGATTGTGGAGTTTTTAATATTTCTTGTATCGCCAATGTTTGTGGTCAATGGTGACCAACTGACCACGTACCACCAGTTGGTCCATTTGTCCGTCCTACATATAAAATAAAAAAGTGATTATAATAATATCCATGCATTAACGATAAACAATGACATACTACGTTAATTTTAACATGTTATATCTTTACTCTTTTAGAAGATAACTCCTGGACAAACAAACAAACAAAGTAATTGTTGTTTTGTGTTGATAACTTGTAAATAATTCTAATAACTTAAAAAAGTCAATTAGTAATTTAAAATCACAGACAGACATTTCAGTTTAATTTATTGCATAGTGAATATCTCGATGAGTTTGTAAGGAAATAGCGTAGCGGCCGGAAGTGGAGTGTTGTGGTGAAAACTGGAGAGCGGTTTGCCAGTTGTCAAATTGTTTTATTGTAATTACTTGGGTTAGTTATAAGTTTTCAAATTAAAGTCATTTGAAATTTGTAGTTATGTATCTTATTTATTTGAAATACTATAAAATATAAAAAATTAAAAACGGGTAGTCTAAACTAAAAAAGAAAAACGGAATTTGCTAGTTAATAGCCGCATATTTCGAGGTCTTCCGCTTGCATCTCAGGTCACCGTATAAAAATTAATCGGTTCTTCTGTCTCTGTCAACATTTGATAAAAGACTGATGCAAATCAGTTAATCCACTTTTTTTTATTGGATAAGTAGGCGGACGAGCATATGGGCCACCTCATGGTAAGTGGTCACCAACGCCCATAGACATTGGCATTGAAAGAGATGTTAACCATCGCTTACATCGCCAATGCGCCACCGACCTTGGGAACTATGATGTTATGTCCCTTGTGCCGGTAATTACACTAGCTCACTCACCCTTCAAACCGGAACACAACAGTACCAAGTAATGCTATTTTGCGGTAGAATATCTGATGAGTGGGTGGTACCTACCCAGAAGAGCTTGCACAAAGCTCTACCACCAAGTTAATCTTCATCTTCATCAAGGTAATAATCTTTCTTAAAGTGAGAATAACTTACTAACTGCGTTTTTAAAATTAGTGTAGTTTAGTAAGAATAAGTGGAAGATCATTCCATTCATCCGGTGTTTTCTATAGACATGTATCTTGAAACGCCGATTTCGAATATTCATAGTTAACTCAAAATTTACATTTTCAAGATCAAAACTCACAAGCAATCAGCGAGTCATATTCGTATTGGTGGTAGGGAAAGCCTTTTGTAAGGTCGTCAAGGCATAATCATGACATATTTTTTTTTTTACTTATAATATAATTAAATAAGTATTACAATTACACATAATAATTAACAAATTTGATAAATTTATTTAATAAAAAGAGAACCTTTATAATTTTCTATAAAAAAAAATATTTTTACAAAATTCGCAAAAGTAAATTTAAGAATTATTATGTTAAATTTAAAAACGTTTTATATTCATTCTAAAGAAGTTCGAATGTATTTATCCATAAACTCAATACGCGCTAACCCTTGTCCTAAAACAGGGCACCTTTAGTCAAGTAATAAGATATTTCGGGTCTTTTAGTGAAATATTTCCTAAATAGGAACAGACGACATATAGTCGGTTCGACATACGTTTAGTTTTAAACCTTTTAACTCCTCGTATTCCTTCTTAACTTCTGTTTTGTATTTCAATTGGTTCAATACATTCCTTTCTAGTTTAGCGCAAAGGACTAGAGAATTTAATATTAGATTCGCATTCGTGTTTCACAGAACGGCATGACTGGAAAGTTTCTGGTTTCATATATATTTAAATGCTATCACGTTCTTTGCTTTATGGTGAACTAGTTTAGCCCGCGGTTTCACCCGCGTAGTTCCCGTTTCCGTGGATATACGGGGACAAAATGTAGCCTATGTTACTCGCTGATAATGTAGCTTTCCATTGGTGAGAGAATTTTTAAAATCCGCCCACCTATACCATATAAAAAAAAATTTAACAAAACAAAAACCGACTTCTAAGGAAAATCAATTAATCAATTAATATGCACTAAAAAGTAAAAAAAAGTGTTAAGGTATATTAAACTGTTTTCATGGGACCACATGGGAAGCACCAGCTTTCAAATAAAAAAAATCATCAAAATCGATACACCCAGTCGAAAGTTATGAGGTAACAAACACAAAAAAAACATACAGACGAATTGATAACCTCCTCCTTTTTTTGAAGTCGGTTAAAAAACAAGAGTACCTTGCCCTCCCATCATTTTCTTCCAAGGACAAATCCTTAGTAGGAAATCGACGTTTAGGCAGCAAAAGAATGTTTACCTACTAGCTGTATGTTTATAATATTTACCTACTCACTTCGCGAGTCCTGTTATATCAAGTCATAAATATAAAAATAATTAATAAATTTTACCTCCACTGCTAGAAACTACGACACATGCAGGTTTCCTCAC
Organism: Nymphalis c-album; assembly: GCA_963151315.1. NCBI lineage: Eukaryota > Metazoa > Arthropoda > Insecta > Lepidoptera > Nymphalidae > Nymphalis > Nymphalis c-album. The sequence goes on from OY720612.1 coordinate 2,622,840, forward strand.
GATGTTTTGTTTTTAAATTGAACCAATTGAAACTCAGTGCTTTTTCGAGTTTGAAATCGCAATCTTTAATTAAGATTAACGTTTAGCCACTAGAAACTAGATCATCTTAGCTAGAATCTAGAGTCAGACAAAGATACAGTAAGCTGCTCTCAGTATTTCAAAAGTTAATCCTTACTTAGCCAGTAGCCAAGTCGTAATTACGTTATTTGTTTTAGAAACGAATTCTATTAATTGTTAAAATCAAATACTTTCTTGAGTAATTATACACCTATCTTTATTACAGAATTATTCTAACTTAATAATTATTCATAGACGAGCCGGTTCGTGTGTTTGGTGAGACATTTGCCTTACACGCCGTAGGTCGTGGGTTCGATTCCCACCCAGGACAGACATTTGTGTGCATGAACATGTCTGTTTGTCCTGAGTCTGGGTGTAATTATCTAAAAAAAAGTAGTATAATATGTAGTATATCAGTTGTCTGGTTTCCATAGTACAAGCTCTGCTTAGTTTGGGATCAGGTGGCCGTGTGTGAATAATGTCCCAGGAATGTCCCAGGATTCATAGTCGCCAATACAATATTTTTGAAGTTATACTTCTTTAGGCGCGTTATGAAAAAATGATGAGAGTGAAATTTTAAGATGCGCGCGCATCTGTGACACAAAATTAACAGTATGAAGCTGTCTGCTTAACCGCTCATTAAACACCTGAATTCTACAACGTGAAGTTAGTTCTAGGTGGCATGAAAATCGATAACTATGTTCAAGTTGTATATTCTAGTATTTTTATTACGTTAATAAAACCTTTTTTATTTAAATAAAATCTTTTTTATCAATTTTAATATTTATCGTTAATCACTACTGCATTTTAGTTATTTTTTTTCCATACGCCAAAGAAGTATAACTTCTAACGCGTGTACATAAGTACACACACTCTTTTTATTTATATGACAAGTCTCGTATATCCTTCACATTTCCTAAGTCATTCCAGTGTCATGTCAATCGCTGTACAAAACATCCTACTTAGATCTTCGCAGCTATCGCCTACGGCTCGCCTCGACGTCGCGCGTAAAATAATTTAATTAAATGAAATATAAAAACTTAACCAATAATAGTTTCCAATATTAAATCAAAATAATTATATTCACACAAAATCACATTTAATGTTTTTTTAATTATTTGTTTTTTTATAAAAACTGACAAACTCGACATTACTCAAAACAAGTCTAACGGACAAACAAAATTATTTTCAAAGTTTACTTCCTTGTTTTTTTTTGTAATACTATACTAGATTTTAATCACATGATCTAGGATCTGAATCCTATCAAGCTGGCCATTGGAAGAACGAGACATAATCTTATTATTATTTGTCAAGCTCCACGATTGACAACCCTAAGTTACACTGGATCGTAAAATGAAGATATTATAAAGTCCTTAATCATTAAGCAAATAAAATTATACAGGTTGTAAAGCGAATATTCTTCACATTAAATATGGAAATTGATGTTATCTGACAACTATACATGGTGCTCCTAGTTGCGTAGTTTTTGTTTATTTTAAACTGGAAACAGGTTTTGAAGATTGTCACTTTGATTATTTTTACGGTTCCTTGTGATAATTTTTATATTATTGTCCCGTTACGCTCATTGTCCCGTTACGACCATTGTCCCATCTATCTCCCTTTCACTCGATTGCAGTCATTTCATTAATGTTTTGTTATGACGTTGTCACGTTAAACTATCGTCCGTAAACCAACTTTACAGACAACCATTTTTTTAAATTTAAAATTGATAAAAATATTTACAAACGTTTACAAGATGGTCAGGTACAAGTGACACAACATATGAGTCTCTAAGGTTGGTGGCTCATAAGCAGTGGTGACCACTGAACATACATACACTCGATCATTTCCAAATCATTAAAAAAAACCGCTGAAGAAACACATTACATTTACGGAACCCTACATACGGAACTTCTTGATATCGTGTATGTTTTATTTACTTACAGTAGTACCATTAATCGCTGGATTATAAAGCGACCGGAAAAGCGGCTTTTTATTTCACAGATTAAAAATATCAAACAGGATCGCAGGGCATTCACAAGAACACTGCCACAACTATACATATATAACTATACATACAGGATATACGGACAAAACATAATGACGTCAAATGATTTCGAATGAAATTCAAGTGAAGTCAATGATAACTTTATTAGTGTACGCTCTTACGTGCTCTTTTGATTCGTTATTTAATAAGATTCATTAAAATTGTAACAACGGTTTCGGAAGTTAGATAGTAATAAAATTATATTTCAATTTAACTGTATAGCGTGATATGTCGACATGGCCCAGTGGTAAGAACGCGTGAATCTTAACCGATGATCGTGGGTTCAAACCCACGAATGTCAAAGTCATGTTTTCAATTTGTGATTACAATTCATCTCGTGACTAACGGTGAAGGAAAACATCGTTAGGAAACCTGCATGTGTCTAATTTAATGATATTCTGTCACATATGTACTCCACCAACCCGCATTGGCGCAGCGTGGTGGAATAAATCCAAACCTTCTCTTAAAAAAAAATGAGAAGAGGCCAGCAGAGGGACATTCACAGGCTGTAATAGTACCGTACCGTATATAGCATATTTAATATAAAATTATTAGTAGGTTTTTAAAATACACTTATTGTTTAATGTTTTTTTTATATTTTTCAATTTAAAATCTTTTATTAAAAATATAAGAAGCGTTGATGTCTTCCAGGTTAATTTATTAAATTGAAAACAAAATAAACTGATATCAGTTTTGTTTCAGAATTATGTATTATCATGTATATATTTTGTGTTACATAAATATGTAAAAGTTTCCTAATATATAATTATTAATTATCTAAGCTGATTATTTACTATCGAGACTTATACATAATTAATATATAGGCAGCTTGTGATTATACAAACTTTTATAAGTAAAATTCGGTCAATAGTAGCCGATTATAAATTAAAAAAAAAAACATAATGATAAAACGAGATTTTAACCAAAACAGTGTTGTAGCTCGAGGGAAGAATTAATAAATAATACCAATTAGTCGATTTAACGATCATAAATATATCAAAATAACTATAATCGTTATCCAACAATATATCAGCCATATCGATTTGGTAGCAATTTTATATGCAAATTTTATTCTCGAACGATAACTCAAGAAAAAAATACTTGTAAGACTTCACATGAACATATTTCTTAATTTTATAATCGTTGTATTTTACTTTATGATATAAATGTTTGTTAAGAAATAAAAATGCATGTACGTTGAAGAATGCTGGTCCTTAAGGGGGGTACTCTCTGAGCGCATTCTTGTCAACCATCTCAGAGGATATCATATAGTCTGACGAACAATGCAATTCGAAACTTGAATGAAATTTACTGTTATTTTATCTGTTGGACATTTTGAATGAGGATCTTAAAAAACCTCTTCCTACTTGTACGAAAACTACAAAATTTTACATACATGCTTGTGTTTACAATAATGAACTTTTGATGTGTGCACGTATTGTATATGTGTGTGTGTTATAAGGTTTTTAGCAGCTTTATATATGTGACTGCCTCGTTGGTCTAGTGGCTTGATATAAGGCCGCAGACACGGTGGTCCTGGGTTCAATTCCCAGGTCGGGCCAATAAATAGTTATTGGGGTTTTCTTTCAGAAAATTTTTTGTAGCAGCCCGGAGTCTGGAACTTGGAAGTGTGTACACTCCCGTGCCTCGGAAAGCACGTTAAGCCGTTGGTCCTGCGCCTGAACTCTTTCCGGTCGTGTCGGATTGCCGTCGCATCGGATTATGAGAGCTAAGGAAAAGAGAGTGCACCTGTCTTTGCGCACACACTTGTGCACTATAATAACTCCTGCACAGTTGGCTAAATCTCTCTTGAGATTGGCCGCCGTGACCGAAAACGGTCTGGAGGACATTATGTACTATTCTAATCTATTAGTGAGTATATATAATATACTCTCACTAATATATTACAATAGGATACATATATAATAGATAGAATAGGTAGACGGACGAGTATTTGGCCATCTGATGGTAAGTGCTTAATACAAAGTGGTGGTTGAATATCTGATGATTTAGTGGTACCTACATAGACGAGCTTGTAAGCCCTGCCACCACTAAAATATGTAACGTGATACAGTCCTAGGGATGTCAGATTAACTAAATAAATTTTAAGCAACTTGTAATGCTTGAACCATATATACGATATTTTTGAAACGTCATATAAATCTGATAAAAGTAGTCTTGTTATATAAGCTACTCACTTTTTCGATCCGTGCTGAGAATGGCCATCGCAGTGGTTTTAGTGGGTAAGAATACCACATAACCCGGTCTCCTCTGTAAGGGAGTCGGATACCTTTTTGAAGGTGTCCACTGCGTGAATAATAATATGATTAGGTTAACCAATAAAAAAAATTCAGTCGAGATATTCTTGGTAAACTTGCGTAACTAACGTTTCTTTTAAGTACGTAAAGCTGTTGCGTTGAACTAATTTCAGTTGTGTCGAATTTGCTTCACCATTGGATTATGAGTGAGGAATAGAATTTGCATACTCACCTGTATTCTGAAACTTAGTCTTCCTTAAACGAAATCAGTCATCAAAACCAGGAGAACATCCTAATCATCTCATCTCAGTGGTGGGGGGATTGGGACTTCTAGCGGCGAACTGGTGAAGAATGGCGATGCGCCGCTGTGCCGCTAAAAACTCAACTCCGAATCACACCTCCTACTGATCCCTCCTGGTAACTGCTGCTCACCAGCTTCTCTCTCCGTGGGAGAAGCTGGTGGGGAACGGGTAAAGTTAGGAGTATAGGTTCAATTCCTTATTGTACATATAAATAAAATATGATTTCTATACTTAAAAAATAATCATCTTAATTTATAATAAGTTATCTAATTGCCCAAATTACAATTAAAACAAATGTGTCCTGTGGTTTTTTTAATAGGTCATAAAAATGTTATTGCAAACTATATCTCTTATATAAACCATCGGACAATGAGCTGTTTATCGTTTTGAACGAAACGCATAAATTAAAAGGTAATAATTAATAATGCTATTTATCATCTGTGGGATATTAAACTGGTATTAAAACAGTTTGACGACTTCATCATTAACCTAGTAAATGTGCTTTTATGTATTTTTAAATTTTTTATGTGGATTTCATAACTATTATGTGGTTATTATTTTTTAAATAGTTTTTGGTTATGGCTGGCTTAAAGGGCTGCTGATTTTGAAGACCCAGTTTAAATCCGAGGCTAAAACATTTTGGATATTTTTGTATAAAAATAATCCATGCAATTTTTGGAATTAGCTGTATTACACTACCGTGCATCAGAAAGCACATTAAGTCTGCAACGAAACTCTTTTCAATGAGGGTCTGTAATTGAGAGTTGATTTGTTTTTGCGCTCCAACTTATGTACTATTATTTGATACTATTTTTTTTTAAATATCATCCAAAATATTAGTCCCCGTCTTATTGCCTCCACTGGTGACAGGAGAGCTGGTTCATTTTTCGCCCAGAGAGTCGGAATTGAGATTCAAAAGGGAAATGCTGCCAGCATTCTTGCCACCATTCCACGCGGTCACGACTTGTATAATAATTATTTTTATTTTTTATATGTATTTATTTAAGGTTTTAATGAAAATAAATATTTACTATATGCCCAGCTTAGTTGAGGAGCCTTTTTTTTGCGCTGGAAAAACGCCTGACGCATTTCCGCACTGGTAACATGGGGGGGGGGAGCATATGTGGGACTCGCCATATGTCCAGGGCACCGAGTGCACGCCGGTCATCGGAATACCCACTTAAAAACCGGCGGTACCCTTCCCGTCTTAAGTGGAGCGCCACGGGATCGCTTGCGCATTCAACCGTGATTAGTTGGCGAGCCTGAAGCAACCTTACAGTTAGTATTTCGTTCAAATCTATCTGTTAATACCACGAATTTGTGACAATACCTTGCACTACACGAACATCAATACTTTGAACTATTGTGTATTATAGTCTTAGTATAATATTACGATATAACAATATCTTAATTTAAATCAAAATAAATGAATTAATTTAGAATTCACATGCACTTGGTGGTAGAGCTTTGTGCAAGCTCGTCTGGGTAGGTACCATCCACTCATCAGATATTCTATCGCAAAACAGCAGTAATTTGTATTGTGTGTTCCGGTTTGAAGGGTGATTGAACCAGTGTAGTTACAGGCAGAAGAGACATAACATCTTAGTTCCCAAGGTTGGAGGCGCATTGGCGATGTAAGTGATTGTGGAACATATCTTACCATGCTAATGTCTATGGGCGTTGGTGACCGCTTACCATTAGGTGGTCGTCCGCCTAACTATGCTTTAAAAATAAAAGAATAATAATAATATTGACAGCATAAATCCGACCGCGTATATAAAATTTTATTCCACTAAATGTTGCATTCCAACGATTCTTACCTTCTTTCTTTTTCATAATTCTGGTTTCGTTTCTAATTCCTACTCCGTTCAAGCTGTCCGATTATGGAACAAAGTACTCGAACAAATAAGAAAAGCTACCTCTAAATTAAATTTCAAGACTCGTCTACGTGAGCACATTTTGTCAAAAAGTTTCAAAGCTCCTAGTTCTTGGGTTTCTCATGATATCTATAATAAACTGTATTTATTTTGTAATATTTATATGTGGTTGTATATGTATGTTTTGTGTTCTATTGAGTATTAATTACCGCCTTCATGGATTTCTGTTTGATCTAAAGGTTGTCTGGCAGAGAATGCCTTCTGGCATTAAGCCCGTTTTTTGTTCCATCTACTTATTGTAGTGGTCAATACAGATTTTTAAATAAAAAGTAAAATCTCACGAAGCTCTTATGAACAAGTAACAGCCTGTGAATGTCCCACTGCTGAGCTAAGGCCTCTTCTCCTTTTTTGTGGCTTATTCCACCACGCAATGGAGCAGCCATTGCTGGTTGGTGGAATACACATGTGGCAGAATTTGAGTGAAATTTGACTCATGCATGTTTCCTCACGATGTTTTCCTTCACCGTCAAGCACGAGATGAATTATAAACACAAATTAAGCAAATTCAGTGGTGCCTGCCCGGGTTTGAACCCACGAGCATCGTTTTAAGATTCACGCGTTGTAGCCACTGGGCCATCTCGGCACATATGTATATCTGAGTCAAATATATGATTGATATAAACACTTAAATTATAACATATATTTGTCCTCAAGTCATTTAACAATAAATATTTTTAAAATTAGTTGTAAAATTAAAGAGAATATTGTAGAATGAATTATTACATTAACCGTATTAATGGATATAAGGGAACACTTGAACTAATGAATTGACTTACAATATCAGAGGGCATTAACCTTTACGTTAATTACAGAGTAACCCTCCCAAGCGCTACCTGTTTATCTCTGATAACTTCATTCGATTTTATATAAATAAAAATTTTAACAAAACAAAAACCGACTTCATTGCAAAAACAAATTAATATGCACTAAAAAGTAAAAAAATAATTGCGTATTCTTCTATAATTTGATAATTAACTTACTATTTTCTACTCATCAATATGTAGGTACGAATGTGTTGTGTGGTTGATAATGTAGTTACAATTATTGTTATTTTTGGAGTCGATGTTGGAGGTAACAACACCAAAAAAAAATCATACAGACGAAATGATAACCTCCCCCTTTTTTTTGAAGTCGGTTAAAAAAAAACCGTGATTAACGCTTTGTAGTAAGAAATATTTAGCATAATTTTTATTAATATTTAAATTAAACTATGAATGTTATTTATATCGATATTTCCAGTAATTAATAAAAAATGCCTTTCGCATTGCAATTCATATTGCAAATGCTTCTTGCTAACAATCCATGCTACGATTTGTACAATAAATTTATTTATTTTTATGGCTTTAATGTAAATAAATATTGTTTATTCAGATGCAATATTAAAATATATTTGTCTCTTTGTTAGTTAGCTCTGGTGTCAAATTACTGGTTGGATCAGTAATTTATTTTTTCTTCTTCACTAAGTACTCAGTAGAAATTTGTAGCTTAGTAGCTGCAGTGCTTACACATATGATTCAGAGAACACGTAAATTTATGATATTCCGCCCAGTTGGCTAGTGAAGTCCAAGGTGCAAACTTGGCAAGTGTATCAGGAATAGCATTAGTCTTAAGATGCGACTAAGGGACTGGGAGATTCAGAGGGATGGTCGGCGTCAGCAGTCTCCCTCCCGTACCCTAGTACTGCCAACAGTCTTTCCTAGGGTATATTTCATGTGGCAATTACAATAACAAAAAAATCAAGACGTATCACAACGTATGTAAATTTTCATTTAAGTTTTAAGGATTTTATCTACAATCGTATTTATTTATTGAAAGGCTCCCACGTCAAATTTATATGTAATTTCTGTGCAAAGGCCACTTGGGCCAACAGCAACAAGTCCATTCGAAAAAAAAATCTACAAATTATAAATTTGTAAGTCATTACAGTGACGTATCCAAAGCTCGTCGTTACAACTTTTAACTTAAGCACTTACATTTATTACATAATTATTAAAATAGTATAGTCTCATTGATTTAATAGTAATTAACAAACATTAATAAAGTGGACTCCACCGTCTAATAATTTAATCTATACTAATATATATAATAGAGTTTGTTCGTTTGTTCCGGCTAATCTCAAGAACTACTGGTTCGAATTCGAAAAATGTTTTTGTGTTGTATAATCCTTTTATCGAGGAAGGTTCTAGACTGATTTTAATTCATTACATTTGTTTAATTATACGCGGGTAAAACAGCGGGGCACAACTAGTATAATTAATGAAAACTAGTATTATAGTTAGATTATAATTTTAGAATAGATGGATTAAGAAAAGAGAGATTAAATAAAAAGACGGAGCGTGGTTACAATGACAGACATATTCTTTTTATTAGAGAGAGTGACACTAAAGAGGTTTAGCAATAATGAGTTCGGACTACGTTCATATTTTCAACATCCTCCCTTGAACGTAGGCCCATGCCAATCAGGAACGAAACGGAATGGTGATGCTACGGCTTCTTTCTTCGGTACATGATATTTTCTATTGATAAGTTATATTTACCGCCTATTGCCTTTCTCAACTTATGTGCATTTTTACTGTTTAAAACCTCCTTGACCGTCGGAGGGTCAAGCATCAAACCACTATTCCCTGACACATTTTGACACAAGTAGGTAGGCATTTTCCCCTTTTTGGGTCTCAGGTTTCGAGTAGTAGTGAGTGGTGGACTCAGGTTGACATTACCTTTAGGAACATAATCTTCATCATCAATATCATCGTCGCTGATTTGTAAGCTATCATTTCCCTTTACTGTGCTAATACTTTCATAAGAGCTTGCTTCACTGTCTACAGCTTCATTTATATTTTCATTGTTTTCTTCTTCATTATGAGATCTTTTTAGAGGCATCAGTGCGAAATTCTTTTTAATATCTTCTTCTAAAAATACAACATCTCTACTTCTAACTATTTTTCCTTCTTTTTTATCAAATAATCTATATCCTTTCGATTCTGGGCAATATCCAACAAATATAAGCTCTTTTGATTTACAATCCCACTTTAAACGCTTCTCTTTGGGTATATGCATCATGGCTGAACAGCCAAAGATTCTCATATGTTGTAAATTAGGCTTCACACCTGTCCACATTTCCTCAGGAGTCTTATAATTTATAGATTTGGTTGGTGAACAGTTTATTACATAAGCAGCAGTAGAAACTGCCTCTGCCCAAAATTTCTTTGGTAATTTGGCATCAATAAGCATACATTTGGCACGTTCTACGAGAGTTCGATTCATTCTCTCGCTTAAACCATTTTGCTCTGGAGAATAAGGTATAGTAAATTGACGTTTGATACCAGATTCTTTACAAAATTTATTAAATGCTTCATTGACATACTCTTTACCATTATCACTTCGTAATATTTTTATTTTGGCTTGTAACTGATTTTCAACAAGTTTCTTAAGTTCTCTAAAACAGTTAAGAACTTGAGACTTAGAATGCATAAAGTAAACAAATACCTTTCTTGAGTAATCGTCAATAAATGTGACATAATATCTGGCACCACCAAGAGACTTTTCTTCCATCGGACCGGATACATCGGAATGTATTATCTCTAGAAAACCGGAAGCCCTTGTGCCAACATGTTTGAACGGTTGCCTAGTCTGTTTTCCCTGTAGACAAGTATTACATGTCACATTCTTCTCTTGATTAATTTTTACATCTATTCCTTCTGCAGCCTCGTTAAGTTTCTGTAGACTGTTGTAGTTTAGATGACCCATTCTTTGATGCCACAGGTGAGCTGAAGATATTAATGCGTAAGTCTCGTCGTTAATCACATATAAGCTGTTTTGTATATATCCGGTCATAATAAGTTTTGAGTTGTGATAAATTCTGCAATGTTTCTCATCAAATTTTACTTTACAATTATTTTTGGTTATTTGATGTATTGATAGCAAGTTAACAGCCAATTCTGGGACATACAAAACATTTTTCACCTGTACAGTGCCAATCAACTTGTTGTTCTCACAATCATAGCTTTGTATATTTACTTTACCACTGCCCTTCACAGGTAACCTTTTATTATCAGCCACTGTTATGTTATTTATTGGCGCAGGTTCAATATCATAAAGTAAGTTTTTATTATTAGTCATATGCATCGCAGCTCCAGAGTCAAGGTACCAACAGCATTTTTCCAGTGCAGGAGATGAAGGAAAAGCAGCCACAAAACCAGAAGAACCATCAGACTTATCATCCGGTTTGTTATATTTTGTATTTTGACTTGAGCCTTCGTTTGAGCGACAAAACTTACCAATATGACCATATCTATTGCACTTAAAACATCGGGGGCCTTTGCCTGAAGGTTTGTTAGCCTTTGCATTATTTTTGTGAAAATTTGAATAAAAAGCCGCTGAGGCTTTATCATTTTTGACATCCTGAAGAATCTTTGTTTTTACTAAGTCTGTACTTATGGTCACACCTGAGCTTTCCATAGCCATAATCATTGGTTTGTATGATTCTGGTAGCCCTGCTAGGAGGAGCGTACCCAGCCACTCATCATCAACATGAAAACCAATGTTTCTGAGCTTGTGTGCACAAGTAATTACCTTATTTACATAATTTTCTACGTTTTCGCAGCTCTCTAGGTCTGTCGTTATTAATTCACGTAGTAAACCTACCTTCCTTGTCAAGCCGGAGTCATCAAAAGCCTTGCGCAGGTTATTCCATACCTCATAAGAAGTTTTCGCTTCCTGAATGTGTACATAGTTGATAGGATCAACCATTAGTATGATTTTCGTCCTCGCTTTTGTGTCGTCACTTTTTGTGAAGGTGGTCTCTTCATCTTGTTCCACGCATTTCCACAGATTTTCGTGTTCCAGATAGGTTTTTATAGCAAACCGCCATGTTGTATAATTTTCACGGCCTTTTAATTTTTCTATATTGATATAGTTACCATTTGACGACATTGTTAATGATCGACAATAATTCTTTTCCTGAAAAATTTATCTGGAAAATTTGCGACCGAGCCGGATTGAGATTAGTGAACCTCAAATTACTTTTCGCAAAAAATACTTTTCCCAATCGAAACTATTCGGGCGTCTGGGCCCATAACCTAATGAAAACTAGTATTATAGTTAGATTATAATTTTAGAATAGATGGATTAAGAAAAGAGAGATTAAATAAAAAGACGGAGCGTGGTTACAATGACAGACATATTCTTTTTATTAGAGAGAGTGACACTAAAGAGGTTTAGCAATAATGAGTTCGGACTACGTTCATATTTTCAACAATAATATATTTCTATAACAAATTGTTTTAAATAACGACATAAATTAAGGATACACAAGTTTATAGCTAAGCGTATAATTGAACATAGCTGCGCGTGAAACGTAGGAGCCTGGAGTTGAAGTAGAAACAGTTCAGTAATAAACAGCTTTCATTTAGTACCTAGCACACTTATCTACGTGATTGCCTAGTGATTAGAAGGGATGTACCGGCGTATAATAGGCGATCTTAATTGATGTCCAGTTCAAACCAGGCAACACTAAATTATCATGTGTTTGTTTTTTGTTTATAATACTACTTATACAAAAATATATTCTTATAGCTAGCACGATAAACAGTTGTCCTGAACTCTATCCGGTCGTGTCGTATTGCCGTCCTAATGGATTATGAGAGTGAAAAGAGTGCACTTGTGTTTGCGCACACACTTGTGCACTATAATATCTCCTGCGCAGTTCGCTAATCTCTCTTGAGATTGGCCGCCGTGGCCGAAAGCCACGAAGACGTTATTATTATTATTTTTTTATAACGGTACGTCACAACGGGCTAACGTCACTATGTACATTCTTTATCATGCTCATTTTTACTCTGTGGGTTTGTGAGATTAATGAATTCAAGAACAAAACCTGTATAGTGTTTTTTTTTCATAAAAATGCAATGATAAAACATTTGTTTTTATAAAAAAACATATTCTTAGCCTATATAATGAAGCTATAAAAAAATACTTATAACGGCAGTCGACCGGAAAAGTTAACTTTTTTCTATATCACTAACAATTCTCAACAGATAAAAAAAATATCAGACGAAATTTAATATCAAATTTATTACACACCAAATTCGAAATGCCGTTTTTATTTCAACATCTTATCTTTTATAAGTAAATTGATCACGTGACTTTGTCCTCATTAAATAACCACACACTGATCGTGTATTGAATGAGAAATGAACGAATGAATGAGACCCGTTTGAACGATTAATCGAAATTGGTCTTCAACTTGAACTAAATATATAAAAAACATTAATTAGTTTGATATACTGTCTAGACATTGAAGTTGAATTTATGTACAGAAGCGAACAATCAAAGAATTTCACTTGCAAATGCAATTGTATGACTTGACCATAAATATGTCAACGAGATGTAGGAAATAAATTTAGATTTTTGGGGTTTCAACGTAAGAGTGTGGAGTTTCTTATACTTATGAATCTTTGGTTCACATAATTATAAAGACGTTGAGAAACTGTTAACTACCTAAAAAGAAAATAATATGCACATCTAAAATATAGCAAGTATGCTCACACGCGAACAAACACACACACGAACGCACGAACACACACACACACAACAAAAGTAAAACAAGGTTGGGAATAACTTAAAATAATAATTAGTAATAAGGCTCTTTGTATTGTAATTTTTTTTATTGTAATACTGACTTTGTAATAATTTAATGGGAAGGAACTGACTTCTGACGCACGGGTGAAACCAGTTCAGGAGTCAGGGCTATTTTTTTTAAAGAAAATATGTATGTAATGGATAACAATAAAGTATTATTATTATATATAAAATAATGAACTTTATTTAAATGATATATAGTTATTTATTTATTCATTAATTATATTTATCATTTATTTATTTTAGATCAAGAGATAACCGACGAATCTGTGTTATATTGTATGTAATTGTACTTGTTAATTGAATTTGGTCGAAGTTTTGTCACAACGACTTTAAATACAGAATCGGCGCATAATGTGTTTGTTACCTCATAACTTTCGACTGAGTGAATCGATTTTGATGATTTTTTTTTAATTGAAAGCTGGTACTTCCCATGTGGTCCCAGTTAATGAGTAACAAGACGATAAACAATATTTATAAATCATAAAGGTGAAAAACAAAATTAATAAAAAAAAAATCAAAACAAAATATTTTTCCCTAAATTGTAGTACAAATTGCCAACATCAACTGTCATTACACATTAAAATCACCTGCTCAGAACTGATTATCATAATAAATAACATTTGTTAAGCGAATTCGTGTCGTTATGACAATTACGTGTGAATTACACAATTACTTTGATTATTGTTGAATTATATATTTGTATTGTTGGAGAATTTAAACACGTGAATATTCAATAGGCATCAGAATCATTTCAACGCGTTGTCAAATTGTTAATTGACTTGAAAATGATTTCGATAATAATAATAGTTATGTTAACATAACAACACAAGCAGAGATGGCAGAGTGACTACAACGCGTGAATCTTAACCGATGATCATGGGTTCAAATCCGGGCAGGCACAACTGAATTTTCAAGTGCTTAATTTGTGTTTATAATTCATCTCGTGCTTGACGGTGAAGGAAAACATCGTGAAAAAATAGCCACGTGTATTCCACCAACACGCATTGGAGCAGCGTGGTGGAAAAAGCTCCAAAACCTTCTCCCCAAAAAAAAGGAGAAGAGGTCTTAGACCTTAACAGGCTGTTACTATGTAAACATTCAATGCTTATATAGCGGGTCAATGATTATACATTGTAGATAGGACCTTGTAAGGCAGGAATGCAACTAAATATCAATCAATTTTTCGTGTCCTTTTAATACAATTGGAGATCTATAAAACTCCATTTTAATAATAAAACTTGCTAACATATTTATTGAATTGAAAGATTTTTTTATTTATTTCAAATCAATTTATCTGTTGTTTTGTTTTATTGCATAGGTAGGTGGACTAGCCTATGGGCTACCTGATGGTAAGTGGTCACCAACGCCCATAGACATTAGCATTGTAAACCTTCAAATTGTTCAAACCGGAACACAACAGCATCAAGTGCTGCTGTTTTGCTGTAGAATATCTTGCATAAAGCTCCACCACCATTTAAAGTTATATAACAAACGCGCAAAAGTATTTATTCTAGAAACTTCCACGCAAATTCTTCGATAGAGTTCTTATTTTAAACAAACTGCAGGGTACTGTTACCAGTTAAGCGTCTCTGTAGTCTACTATTGATCCAAGCCGCTTATAAACGTATTTCATTCCATCTATGGCCACTTAGAATTTTTCTGGAGCGACAAATAAAAGTTCACATTTCCAGCATTTTCGAAATCGTGTCTATTTGTGAGTTGGCTTATGCGAGGATGAAAGTTGAAATTGAACAGGATAAAAATAGAAATTGGGAAATACTTTGTGTTTATGAATCGAGATGGTCTAGTCGATGGTCGAGATGGGCAGAGAATAAAATTAGTGTTATTCCAAAAAATAAGAATAAAGTAACAGCCTGTGAATGTCCCACTGCTGGGCTAAGGCCTCTTCTCCTCTTTGAGAGGAGAAAGTTATTCAACCACACTGTTCCAATGCGGAAATACACATATGACAGAATTTCAATGAAATTAGACACATGCAGTTTTTCTCACAATGTTTTCCTTCACCGTCAGGCATGAGATGAATAATAATCACAAATTAAGCACATGAAATTCAGTGGTGCTTGCCCGGGTTTTAACCCACGATCATCGGTTAAAATTCAAGAGTTCTTACGCTTAACATATTAAATAAATAGTTAATTTTCAACTGTTTATTAAATATTTATTTCCGATCAAGATTATAATATGTTATCAATTAATTCTTTTATATATTTTTCTTTATTTCTTCATCCTTAATAATTTCGGGTTTTAATATTTTTAGTCAAGTGTCATTGATATCTTTATTTATCTTTCAAAATCTTTAGTAAAAGTTATCAGAAATCGAATAAAGCTAACTTTCCTAACATTGTTAGTCTCTCTAAGTGCACTTCTGATAAAGTTAGCTCCGGAGTAGTTTTAAAAGTCTTGATTAAGATGAATTATCGAAGAAAATATGGTTTTGATCCTTTAAGAAGCCCGATATGGCGCAGTGGTTAGAACACATGGATGATAACCGACTTCCTTTAAGTTTCAATCTGAGCAAGTACTGAAAATTGATGTTTTTCATTTGCTTTCATAATTCATTTCTTCCTCGAAAGAAAACATTTCAGGTTACATTTGCCCAAGATTGGTAGCGTTGGGCGTTAGTGACCACTAACCCAAAAGCTTATCCACCTACCTATACCATAAAAACAAAAGAAGAACACACAAATTCCCACATTTACTAGCCATACCAACCCGCTTTAACATCCTGGGAGATTATTCGCACACGGACATCTGATCCCAAACTAAGCACAGCCTGTACAATGGAAACCAGACAACTGATAAACTTACATATACTATGTTGTGTATGTTCATGCACACAAATGTCTGTCCTGAGTGGGATTGAACCCACAACCAGTACGTGAAAGGCAAGTATCTTACCAACCACACCAACCAACATACATATACATTACATTGGTGTAATATTAGGTACGTATTCTAATTCATAGTTATAATTTTGCTCAGTATGTTGCAGCTTTAACTCGCCATATTGTATGACCGCACCATTAGCTAGTGGTCTCAAAATTAATCATAACTTGAAATGCTATATTGCAAACCAAAGCTTGAAAATAGTTTTACAAGATACACTGCAGTGCTTAAGGAATATTCAGGAATATTTTACTTGGTGGTACAGCTTTGTGCAAGCTCGTGAGAGTAGGTTGTTTTTTATTTTTTTTATTGCATAAGAAAGCAGACGAGCGTATGGGCCACCTGATGGTAAGTGATTACAAACGCCCATAGACATTGGCAATGTAAGAGATGTAGTGATCACTTACATCACCAATGCGCCATCACTCTGCCTCACTCACCCCTCAAACCAGAACACAACAATACCAAGTACTACTGTTTTCTGTACTGTACTGTACATAAGCTATTCTATCGCAAAACAGCAGTAGTTGCTATTGTTGTGTTCCAGTTTGAAGGGTGAGTGAGCCAGTGTAATTCCAGGCACAAGGGACATGACATCGTAGTTCCCAAGGTTGGTGGTACATTGGCGATGTAAGCGATGGTTAACATCTCTTACAATGCCAATGTCTATGGGCGTCGGGGACCACTCCGCCGCCTTCGTCGTCGTATCTATGCTAAAAAAAAGAAAACTCACACTTTTTTGTATGTAGCTAGTTTGAACCCCAAGTAAGGATATTTTTTACATAACACCTGGCCTGGTGAAGCTTTGGGCAAAGACTAGAGACATATAAATTAAAGCATAGCTATCGTATTTTCCAATCTAATGATTAAAATGTGTTCTGTCCGTAATGTGATGTATTCACATAAAGCAGTTTTGGACATCTATAAATCTTCCATACATAGTTTTCGCCTTGTTATTGTATTTTCACATTGTTAGTGTGGGTAGCGTTCGCTTGGAAAACGCTCAGAATTCAAACAATTTCCTCTCCGATTATGTGAACGCAATGATATTGCACAAAATATACAACAAATCACTTATGAAACAACGGTACTTGATATTGTTGTGTTCCGGTTTGAAGGGTGAGTGAGCCAGTGTAATTACAGGCACAAGGAACATAACATCTTAGTTCCCAAGGTTGGTGGCGCATTGACGATGTATAGCAATGGTTATTATTTTTTACCTCCACAACGTCTAGGAACAGTGGTGACCACTACCAATCGATTGGAAAATGTACTCTTTCACCTACTTATAAAAAAAAAGATTTAAGATTCACGTAGTGTCGTCTATTGATCGATTTTTTTTTTATAGCCCGGGAGGGCAAATGTCTCTACTCCGCCTGATGGTAAGTGGTAGTCCAAACGCGACGACGGCTAGTGCAATCATGAAGAATGATTTGCATTAACATTTATATAATATATTTATATATATTTGCATTATTAAACATCTTACTCAACGGTAGGACTTTGTGCAAGCACGTTATGGTAGGTTAAGCAATATTTAGTATACTTGTGTTCCAGCTCAAACTATATGAACAATGAACATCTTAGTTCCAATGGTGTGGCCCTAAGGAACGTCTTATGTTTTATCTTGGAAAGCCAATGTCTGTGGGTGGTTGGTGACCACTTACCATTAGGTCAATTGCTAGTCTGTCTACAATTCTACATAATTATATTAAATTATATAAAAATCCTGGTATATTTTTTAAACAAAAGTCAGTTCATATTATTATAAATATTATATTAAAGCACAAAAACTTTCATACGCGAGTTCGTCTTTTTATTATTATAGTGAAATTTTAAAAGTAAATTGAGTCACGTACGCGCGATGCAACATTATATTTTACAAAAGGTGAGTTTCTAAGCAACTGGCGTGGTCGTGTTTATTCCCATGTGTACTTTATCACTTTTGGTTTTTTGTTTTATATTTCATAACTCTGTATTTTTGGTGTTACGTTAGATGAATGTAGACGTTTGTATTATTGCTCAATTACTGCATAAAACGCAGTACGACTGCCTCGTTGATTGTGGCTACATATAAGGTCGCAGACACGGTGGTCCTGGATTCAAATCCCAGGTCGGGCCAATTAAATAATATATTAATAGAAGCGGCCCGGAGTCTGGAAGTTGGAGGTGTGTACATTCCCGTGCCTCGAAAAGCACGTTAAGCCGTTGGTTCTGTGCCTGAACACTTTCCGGTCGTGTCGGATTGAGTTAGGTAATAGAGAGTGCTCCTGTGTTTGCGCACACACTTGTGCACTATAATATCTCCTGCGCAGTTGGTTAATCTCTCTTGAGATTGGCCGCCGTGGCCGAAATCCGTCAGGAGTGCCATATATGTATATGAAGTGTTTGAAGTGTGAGATGGTGACCCTTTTTTATTGCAAAGGAAGGCGGACGAGCATATGGGCCACCTGATGGTAAGTGGTCACCAATGCCCATAGACATTGGCATTGTAAGAGATGTTAACCATCGCTTACATTGCCAATGCGCCACCAACCTTGGCAACTAAGATGTTATGTCCCTTGTGCCTGTAATTACACTGGCTCACTCACCCTTCAAACCGGAACACAACAGTACCAAGTACTGCTGTTTTGCGGTAGAATATCTGATGAGTGGGTGGTACCTACCCAGACGAGCTTGCACAAAGCTCTACCACCAAGTACGTAAATGTTAATTGAAGACAACGCGTTCGATTCCGAGTACTTTTTTCTTCTATCTTGCTGGACAATCATTAACATTATCCCATTGAGTTTTAATGTGCCGAATTTGTGTTTAAATTTATTTCCCATTTGACATAGAAAACATCGTGAGGAGACTTGTATTTGTCAGATGAGAATTGGCTATTTTAGTACCCACCAGTTGATATTGGAGCAGCATGGTGGAACAAGCTATAAACCTTCTCACAGAGATGCCTTAACCCAGCTAGCTAGCAAGTATTGCAGTGAGACATGTTATATAATGATTTTTTTTTAATTATTGTGAAATAATTTATGTATTTTATTTAGAATGGAGAACTGATCTAGTTTGAGGTAATGTTAATTTTAATTTTACTTATATTTTTTACAATACTGTTTATTCCTAAACTATGAAATAAATGTAAATATAATACTATAATATATATGTCATAGTAATTTTAATATCAGGTCGAGGGCAGCTCATCCATACGCGAAACACCATTAATCAAATTGATTCATGTATATTTAGAGGAGCGCAAATAATGGCGGTCGACACATAAATAAATTAACTTTCAGTATCGGTTTCCGCACGTCGCACGGCATTTAGATAATTGGAAAAAGCCGCATGCTATATATCCACCGAAATTGTGAATTCAGTTCGGATATTCCACGGCAAAAACGAAAATTGCAAACATCGTATCGTTATAAGAAATTGAGGCTCCACCATAACGAAGCGAGAGATGGCAATGGAACTTTTTTTTTATTTTATAGATCACTAACCCCTACAGATATACCACCAACCAACTTTGGGAACTAAGATGTTATGTCCCTTGTGCTTGTAATTACACTGGCTCAGTCGCCCTTCAAACCGGAACACAACAATACAAAGTATTGCTGTTTTGCGGTAGAATATCTGATGAGTAAGTGGTGCCTACCCTGACGAGCTTGCATTAAGCTCTACTACCGAGTAAAACTCGATAGATTGAGGGCTGCAGTCACAGCTTTGACTGGTGAGCACTCGTAAATCAGCGAGATGCTATGCTTATGCATAATCGTCGCTGGGGCTTAAAGAGTTCTCTGTACCCCAGGAATCCATAGGTTGATTTTCGGCGCGGTAGTATGTGCAAGCGATCCAGAAACGCACATTGAAGAGACAAAATGGGTACCGCTGTTTTTGTAATGGGTATTCTGGCGCACTCGGCTTCGACGCGATACATTATACTTTACGAGGTCAAATTGAATGGCTTGATAAACCGACAAAAATCGGAAACTACATACTTAATGTATGAACGAAGTAAACGAATAACGAAGTAAACTTCCAAGCAAATCTGTATGTCATCATCTATAAGGTCTTGTAAAGAAAAAAAGTCATTTTATTAAAATATTTCTAATTACTTAATTCATGAGTTAATGAATTAGAAAGTCGAATACTAATGCCTCAGAAATCTTTTCTTAACAGATAACATCAATTCCCATCGAGAGTACTGAAACAGAGATTGCGTCTGTGCATGACACACTATAATATTTCCTCGTAATTATTTAGTCTGTGTTACTGACCGCTAGAGGCGAAATTCGATTAGGCTAGTCATCACATTGAAATTCAATATCACGAAATGCTGCGAAAATAAATATTGAAATAAATCAAATCTATTAAATATGTATATTTCGTTTAACTTGTTATAGTCTATCTTATATAAATGTTTCAGCTGTAAAAAAAAAAATGTTCGAAATTTAAAATATTAATAATTATCACAATCATTAATTAAAACAATTATATGAATGTTAAAATTGTAATTAAATGGTATTATAGATAAAAAAAGATCCGATGAAATTTGAAAAATGTTCGACATTCAAAAATAATATTCAAATAATGAAAACATAATAGAATGTGTTGTATAATAATATGTTTTTAGGAATTCTCCTCAATAGCTATCAAACAAAAAAAATCTACTAACAGAGAACAAAAAGTCACAGTTCGTGTATTAAATATTTCGTTATTAAGATTGGTTTTCATTAAAATATAACATACAGATAAATATCAAGTTTGTTATTAGACACTGTTGTCAGGATGTCAGGAAACATATATTAATATGTCAGGTCTCGTTGACGGCTCATTTGTCTACGAATATTACATACATATATGTACTGTATGATGTATGCCCTTTGCAATTGTTGTGTTATATATGTATATACATAGGATTCCCCGATTTCCTAGAAACATGTTCGATATTGAACTACCAGAAATTCAAAGCCGATTAATCGGAGTAATCCCAATATAGGACATCATAACTTTTTTTTATTTGTTTTAGTGGTCTTTAATATGTCAAGATTAGTTGAGTAGTACCTTCCTTAAATTTTATTACGTCTGTTCGTTGTAAAAAGCTTTGCCTTAAAATTTAGTCTGTATGAAGCTTATATCATCATTATTATGTATTATAGCAGAATGCCCCCCCCCAGAGCCTATCCGTCTGTATGTAGGTGATAAACAGAAAAACTACCAAACGCATTTTCATACGGTTTTCATCAATGGATGAAATGATTAATGAGAAAGGTTTAGATGTATAATTCATGAGTTTTGTGTGCTTGTGTTATGTCATGCCGACTGGGGACTATATCGGCCTTCGCGTAAACCAATAGAGGTATATGTACAGAGGTATATATACGATATTAACGTACTATGTACACTTTGAGTATACCAGTGTAATGCTAAGACGGGTAGTTAGTGGATATATATATTTTTTATGTAGGAGGGGGCAAACGAGCAGGAGGCTCGCCTGATGGAAAGTGACTACCACCGCCCATCCACCTACAACATCCGAGGACTTGCAGGTGCGTTGCCGGCCTTGGAGGAAAGAGTACGCTCTCTTCTTGAAGGTTTTTAAGTCATATCGGTTCGGAAAAAAAGAGTGATTGTGCGCTTGCGCGTGAGAGTGCGCGACTAATCTTAAAATATTCATGCATGCCTATAAATCAAAACCAAACCCAACTCAAAATAATAGAAAGATACACCACAGGGCAAAGCACGTCTGTTTGGATTAGAGAAACAAAAACCACTTTGTTAAAATTTTCAGCGTTTTTAGAACACCGATACAAATAAACATAGTCATATCCGTTTTATGGATTCAAACGTCATGCTGAAAACGTACAAAAATAAATTACCTTTTGCAATATGTTTCGCTAAAGGTAATATATTTTTGTACGCTCTTTTTTATATATATATCCATATGTATTCTGCTATTTAATATAAAATATATTTAAATTGTTAGTTACATTCCATTTATCATCGTCGTCTCCGAGATAATTTTTTCATCTCCTCGAGGGAGATAAATAAGTTCTGAAAGAGTTTTTCTTTGTTGATCTCCCTTAATTTATATTTAAACTTTTACGGTGGAAGATAATTTTATTAAACCTCAACGCTCAATTCTCCACGGACTGTATTGAAAACAGATCATATGTTTACTTTATGACATCGCTGGTTATAAGTAATTACAATCATTCAGATCATACAATCTTACTTGGTGGTAGAGCTTTGTGCAAGCTCGTCTGGGTAGGTACCACCCACTCATCAGATATTCTACCGCGAAACAGCAGTACTTTGTATTGTTGTGTTCCAGTGTGAAGGGTGAGTGAGCCAGTGTAATTACAGGCACAAGGGACATAACATCTTAGTTCCCAAGGTTGGTGGCGCATTGGCGATGTAAGCGATGGTTAACATTTCTTACATTGCCATTGTCTATGGGCGTTGGTGACCACTTACCATCAGGTGGCCCATATGCTCGTCCACCTAACTATACAAAAAAAAAAATTCAGAGCAGTCGGTGCCAATATTAGCTGAAGATTGTAATCCAAGCAAGTACCATAATTTCTATATGTTTTTTTTTTGTTTTTTAATCATTCATCGAATCTCAGTATGAGCTTACTGATGAAAGGCAAGCCTGTGTGTCAGATGACATTTCTATTGGTTGGTTTTTGAAAGCCCATCTGAGCACATGTTGTAGTTATTGAGCCAGCTGGTTAATGTAGGCCACTGTATTTTTTGTAATATTGTTTTTTTTAGTGTAATTTTTTTATTTTTTGTTTATCCATTTTAGTAACATACAAAATTAAAAGTAACGATAATAGCTAAAAACCACTTAGGTTTATAAGTGTGCTATATTTAGTCTAAACTACAATTTAATACAGTTACGGGCGAATACTGAAGCGTCCCTCAAAGTTAAACGCTACTTAATATTGAGAGGCTTCTAAATCAGTATATGAAATTTGAAATTAACGGCGTCTCAAATAATTAAGTTGCATTTAATATTTTAGTGACTTTTCCGTATTCATTTCAAATTGTAAGAATTTTAACCGTCGCTTACATCGCCAATGCGCCACCAACCTTGGGAACTAAGATGTTATGCCCAATCAAATTGAAACACAACAATACAAAGTACTGATGTTTTGCGGTATATCGGAATATCTTACGAGTGAGTTGTACCTACCCAGTCGAGCTTGCACAAAGCCACCAAGTAAAATTTTGTTGAAGCAAGGCAAGTTTTAAAAACCTCCTAAATACAAAAATAAAGCTTTTCACTCATATTAAGTCCAACAACCTATCTTTTAATTTACAAGTAAATTTAATTTACAATGCCGTGGTTTGTTGAATTGTCTCGAAAAAAAAGAGATGTAATTAAAACTCGAGAGTGCATCACTCGCTACACGGTTGAGCGTGTGGCGCCGCGCCAAGAACAACGGTCGTCGCCGTTAATTAATTTGCACCTGGTAAACATATTGAAATTAAGGAAAATGTTCACGTGGTTTAGTTTGAGTTTCTTTTGTATTATAAACTAGAAAACAGTGAATTTTTGAATGTGTGTGTGTTTGAGTGTGTGTATGATTGTGTGTGTGTGTGTGTGAATTAAATTTTAATTGAGGATTCAAAATTAATACATAAGACAGCGTAAGCGTTAAAAAAATGTAAGTTTACATAATTTAATTAAGTCGATAGTAGATAATATTTGCTCGAAACCTTATCAATTTTTTCAAAACGACGAGAATTAGTTTATATCTAGGGATAAAAAAAAACAAATCTAGAATGTCTTTTTTGTGGTGTTAAGTAGACAGACTGCCAAAAGGGCCACTTGATCATAATAAGTGGTGGCCATTGATCATGGACATTGGAACTGTCAGCTATATTAACTACCCTTTACATTGTCAAAGAGATGTTATGTCCCTTGTGTTTGTAGTTACCTCAATCTAGTTATCTCAATTACCTTTCAAACCAGACCACTACAATACTAATGGCCGAATACTGAAACGTCCCTCAAAGTTAAACGCTACTTAACATTGAGAAGCTCCTAAATCAGTATGCGAATTTGAATTTAACGGCGTCTCAAATAATTTAGTTGCATTTAATATTTAAGTGACGTTTCAGTATTCGGCCGTAAATGTTGCTGTTTGGTTGTAAAATATCATTGAATGTGTTGTATCTACCCAGACATACTCGCACAAAGCCTTACCACCAAGTGAAAAATTAAATCAAGGTATTTTTTTTTTCTTTTTTTTTTAATCTGTATTCACATTAATTTTGTAATTAGAAACTTTTCGACATCACAAAACAAACAGCTTAACGTTTAATATAATATTAATAGTGAATTAGTAATTGCTTGACATTTAAAGGTTACGAACCCTTAATAGATTGACTTTGAACAGGTTTCCGCTTATAGGGGTCAAATTGAATTGGTTGATATTAATTTACAATACATAAATATTTTTTTTATTTATAAAAATATATATAGGTATATATAAAGTCGAGATAGCCCAATGGTAAGAATGCGAGAGTCTTAACCGATGATCGTGGGTTCAAACCCGGGTAAGCACCACTGAATTTTATGTTTTTTTTACGATACAGATTTTACGCAAATCCTATCCAAAAATCATTTTTATTATTATCCGCGCAAGGCCGGGACCATTAGCTAGTATAAAGATATATTGCATTCTCTTAACAGTAAAAAAAAAGAGCTTTTAACTGAGTCAACATAAAGCAAACAGGAATAAATACGACAAAATATTTTATCAAAGTAAAAATAATTTAAAATAAAGTAATATTATTGATGACATTTCACCATGGAGGTATTTATACATGTACTGTATTGAATGCATATTGGATAATTGGTAAAGGCTCATTACGACGAAGCTATTCATAGCTTGGAATTGTAAATCTCTCTTCAATAGGACATACTATGTGCTCAAATAAATAGTTGCTTAATGGAGACAGGAATTTATACAAGAGCGGATATGTATTGGAAATCTGGTTTATGTATTTATAAGCTTATAATTGCCATATTTAAAAAGAAAATATTATTTCTATTTATATTGAATAAATATTTCGTCGTTGCGACTTTAATATCTCTTATGTGTAAAAATCAACTTTATGAGAAAATCGATAAAAACTTTCTACTGAAAAATTTTTAATGAAACCAACTACAACAAAAAATATAGGTATCAGCAACATGATTTCCTGCGTTTAACTTTGCTATTGTTAGTTGAAATAAAAAATAGAATAAAAGTAAAAAAAATTAAAAACGATTTCAGGTAACACATAGGAGATTTTGGTTGCGCTTTATGTATCACATAAGAGCTTTTAAACTACAATCCCTATATTAATTAATTAAAAAATAATCTATTGTCGCGTATTCTAATCTACATTAGTTAAGATATAATCAAGATAACAGTTGAATTACAAGTAAAAAATAAAGTTACAAAGCTATTTACTATCTTCAGTTCTATTCAGATCTATTACCATTTTCAGTTCCTGTAAATGCTTAAACTTGCACTCAGTAATTTTTACGGAGTTCGAATCGGTTTGGATAGGATACTGTTTCTTTGGTTATTTCTTTGTTGTGGAAGAATAGACAACTCATCGAAATGTACCTATAAAATATGGATCCATCCGATAAATACTTGAGACCTCTAATGTCCTGGTGGAAAGGATCACCCTTCTTTTTGCCAGGCCGTACGGATATCAGAGTCTCTTCAAAATTGAGAAAGAAATCGTGGCGGACGAGTGTATGGGCCACCTGATGGTAAGTGGTCACCAATGCCCATAGACGTTGGCATTGTAAAAGCTGTTAACCATCGCTTTCATCGCCAATGCATGATGTTATGTCCCTTGTGCCTGTAACTCTCACTCACACTTCAAACTGGAACACAACAATATCAAGTACTGCTGTTTTGCGGTAGAATATCTGATGAGTGGGTGGGTAGGTACTCAGAGCGAGCTTGCACAAAGCTCTACCACCAAGTAAACTTCCATCATAGTGTGTCTTTTTTCTAGGTAAAGTTATTTGATACATATTTTTTTTTCTTTGTGCCAAATCGCTTTGGGTACTTACCAATTATACTTGTATACTTGACAATTTGCCACAACATAATTATACGGTTTCGGTTTTGGTGTCCACAACCTTCAGAAATAATGATAATGCGCTCTTTAAAGGTGGCAAAATTTAACAGTAGTCTAAACAAGATGTGAATTCATTAGCAGGAGTATTTCCGTCTGCCTCGTGCCATAAGTAAATTGTGATATCTTTGAATAGCACGTTATAAACAGTGAAGCTAGGGCATTGTAATTTTAATTTGTGAAGTAATAAACCTGATTCATGTGGAGCTCAGATGAGGAGCTGAAGAGCTGGATAAGTCGATTAAACATATTTTTTTATTGAGCTAGAACCCTAAAAAAATATTCAGCCATATTTTAACAGTTCTTGTCAATTCAACGTTACTTCCTGGCCTATCAATAATATTTAAACATGAGGCAGTGTTTTCTGCAGTTTGATCATTTTTTTAAAGTATCAACCTATCCACCGACGAAAACTGTCATCTCGAATGCAAAGTCAGAAAAAAATAACTTCTACACTCTCACTCTAGTGCTTTTTACGTCCAATTTATTGATGAAGATATCGTGGGAGTTTTTTTTTGTTTGTAGAACTTTGTTGAGATTTACGGCGTTGTCTTATATATCTTCTCATTGCTGATGCTTTTATAAACACCATCTTCTCTGACCAAGTCTTAAGCTTGCAAATTGTTTTATGAATCTGTTCGCGATCTTCGTCGGATACAAGAGCACAAAGAAAAGGGTATTTAGATTTAGGAACTATACACTGTAAGAAGTAGTGTGCAAGTAACGTGGTATCAAAATTCTTTCAGACTTCTTGATGAAAGCTTCCCGTTTATCACCTAACTTTTTATACCCAAGGTACAATTTAAAAATAGCTTCCCATTATATGTAAATCTTGTCATAGTCAACGGTCTGATATTTTCTTCGATGTCAATCGTTTTTCAATCAAGCTCCGCAATGGATAAAGATACGGCTCCTCCATGAAATAACTGGAACGAAATCTGGATCATCATCACTGTTATCGCTCAAATTTTCGACGATAGGTGTTGGTGTGATAGCACTGCCTTGGTTCAGATGCAATACTCGGGTTTTCACTGCGTAGGCTGATGATCAGATAAAGTTTTCTTAGGGTCCTTCAGAAGCAATACCCTGACCTTCAGTGACTGCTCCATGCATACTGATACTGTGATTAGATAAAGCTCCGTATCGTCATCTTGATTATTACAACTTGAATATATTATTAAGCCCAAGTCTTCTGGCGTAATAAGGAAACCGCTAGAACAGCACTCCACCCTTGAAGGTTCCCCTATATCATAGTCCCTAATTCATAAGGTCTATCATCTAAGAGAGTTATTCCATAATTGTAGATGATACATGTCACACGATTTATCTGTCCCCGTGGTATTGTAGATTTAAAGTCATATTAAATAATTTCAAAAACTACCCACCTCCCTCGTTCTGATGCACATAAGATATTTTGTTCTAATAATTATCTAAAGAATATTAGTATGTCATAAAACTAAAATCTCGTATGTGTCGTATTTCGTATACATTGACACATAGGACATTTTATACACCAACTTTTATTTAGCAAGCACATTGGATATATTGAATTTTATAAATAAATTACGTTTGAAACGTCGTAAACACATGAGAGTTTTTGCATTCGATAAAGCTTTAAATTGTACATTGGACTGGCTAAAAAAAGTGATTTCGTCAAAAGTGTCACATAAGAGGTCTTAAAGTCGCAACGACGATTTATTGGTCTGGTTAATCGTAAGTCAGTCTTTACACTGTCAACGTTTCATCCATGCAATTAAGTGTCTCGTTACACTAGTTCACTCGCTCACTAACATTTACTGGTAGAATTGGTTATACCTATCCAGCAGGTTTTGTGGAAGGCTATCAGTGATGAAGTCTAAAAATTTTATGTTTGATTCGCCTTTTGAAGTCACCATAGATACCGAATTAACGAAAAGTTTCATAAGTTTCATATTTAATATATTATGTACGCTTATATATACAATATTAAATGACCTTTGTTATGTCTATTGAGAGTTCAGCTGTGTACTATTTTGGAACGAAGTTCTTTTAGGCCGCTTACAGTAGAGTGAAATGACAGCGACCCAAGGTCACGTCATATAACGAAATAGCGTTCATACATCGTGCCTACCAAATGCTATAAAATGCGAGGCGTGTGACGTTCGAATTTAGAAGGTCGATATAAAGGAGGTTTACTTGGTAGTAGAGCTTTGTGCAAGGTCGTCTGGGTAGGTACCACCCACTCATCAGATATTCTACCGCAAAAAAGCAGTACTTGTTATTGCTGTGTTCCGGTTTGAAGGGTGAGTGAGCCAGTGTAATTACAGGCACAAGGGACATAACATCTTAGTTCCCAAGGTTGGTGGCGCATTGGCGATGTAAGAGATGGTTAACAGCTCATACAACGCCAATGTCTATGGGCGTTGGTGACCACTTACCATCAGGTGGCCCATATGCTCGTCCGCCTTCTTATGCAATAAAAAAAAGAGTGTGTGTACTTATGTACACGCGTTAGAAGTTATACTTCTTTGGCGTATGGAAAAAAAAATAACTAAAATGCAGTAGTGATTAACGATAAATATTAATATTGATAAAAAATATTTTATTTAAATAAATAGTATATAAGCACAATTTTTTCACTAATATTCACAAATAGTAAGTAATATCAATCAAAATATTCAATTTAAATCACTACTGAATATAATTTATTAGCACATATATAATTCACACTTGTATGAAACTAAAACACGTGTTGTGAATGTATAAACTAGAAACATGTTGATAAATATTATAAATATGAAAACAGTGATCAGAGGTGACGAGCGTACCAACATGCGCGACTAATATCGAGGTTCAATTTCTATTTTGTTGGTAGCTTTGCGGTTAAGCAGACAACTTCATAGTGTTAATTTTGTGTCACAGATGCGCGCGCATCTTAAAATTTCACTCTCATCATTTTTTCATAACGCGCCTAAAGAAGTATAACTTCAAAAAAAAAGGTTGCGGTGCTTTTGGTGTGACAAAAATGCAGTAATATAATCAATTAAAATCTATATTTTAAAACACGGTTTAAGTCGAAAAAATATATCACAGAACTACGTTTCTGACGGGGGTTCCCCGCTCGCACATTTTTTAAATTATTATTATTGTGTGCGTGTTTAATTATATATATTATTTATCAATGTGCTGGTAGTAGTCAAACAAGCTTCTTATGAGTGTCAAGAATCAAAATAAAAATCGATTCACCCAGTCGAAAGTTATGAGGTAACAAACACAAAAAAAACATACAGACGAATTCATAACCTCCTCCTTTTTGAAGTCGGTTAAATATTCATATGTTGTTAATAAATAAATGTGTCCGATTAAAATCGATAAGTTAAGCATATGTAAAGATAAATAGTATAGTTATTTAACCTAAATACAAGTCGAACTCATGGCTTTTACATTAGTAACTATTGAGGCTTTACCTTTGCTAATGTCGTAACAATTACTTAACAACTAAATACAAAGATCCCGAAACAATTAATAGTACTAGGATAAGATAAAAGAATTAACCGCGATGAATGTTAATCCCCGCTTACTTACAGATCCCTACACGCATAAAATGTCCCTTTATCTATCCTTTTGTACGTAGCTTGGTGATTTGTAATAGGCTTTGTTTAATAAAAGTAATGAGAGCCAAGCAGGTCTTGTGGTTAAAGTCCGTGAAATTTAATTGGAGATAGTGGGTTCAAACCCTTGGAAGTATCACCTGTTTCATGTATCTATAATTTTATTATTTAACAATAAATATTATTTTATTGCATTAATTATGTAACTTATTAAATTAAGTACATACACAAATAGGAAAATAATTTAATTCTTACTAAGTTTTGCCAAAATGCGATCTTACTATTTGTTGAAATTGTTTGAAATTTATTTTAATTCTATTGTGTGTTTTTATTTATATATACATATTTTTTTAAGTAATTTGTGCAACTTAAATCTTTTAAAGTACAGAGCAATGTCGCTTTGTTGGCGGGCGTTAATAACTGCACCACAGTTTTACACTATGACAGTTATTATCGTTCAAATATTAATTGATATAATAAGATGCTTAAATAAATAAAAAAAAAATAATTAATTGTTCTCGTTCTCAGTGGTGCAAGAAAACATTGTGAAGAACTGTGTAAAAAAGTCCCCAAATTAATATCCCACAGCTGTGCTACAACCTCATCTTTATTTGAGGAGGTTTTAGAGCTTATTCCACCACGCAGCTGTAATGAGAGTTGATGATATATAAGTGCAGAATTTCAGTCAAATCACACATATGCATAAGCTCAAAGCTCTTTTTCAAATTCACAGACCTTCTTACTTTAATAAAAGTTATAACAAGTATAATATAATAACTAATAACTTGACACATTATTCACACACGGCCATCTGATCCCAAACTAAGCAGAGCTTGTACTATGGAAACCAGACAACTGATATACTACATAATATACTACTTTTTCTTTTGTAAATACATACTTATATAGATAATTACACTCAGACTCAGGACAAACAGACATGTTCATGCACACAAATGTCAGTCCTGGGTGGGAATCGAACCCACAACCTGCGGCGTGAAAAGCAAGTGTCTTACCAACCACGCCAACGGGCTCGTATATGATTAACAATAGCGGGAATAATTTGCAATGATTGCCTTGTTTAAATTCAATTGATACTTTATTCAAGTGGGCTTATAAAAGCACTTTTGAAAGGTTTACGAATCTATCACGAACGTTTTACGTGATATTTATGGCTAATAGCCTTTGAGACTAATTTATACTACTGTATACGAACTTTAATTTTGACAAAGTTTTGGATGATAATTATTGATATTTTTATTATTTGATACAATGGCAAATTTTGCGAATAGAACTTTGTCATATTTGCGTAAACTTTAAGTAGTCTTTGGCAGACGAGCATATGGGCCGCCTGATGGTAAGTGGTCACCAACGCCAATAGACATTGGCATTGTAAGAGATGTTAAACATCGCTTACATCGCCACCAACCTCGGGAACTAAACAACTGGCTTAAACTAAATTAGAATAACTCGTGGTCTATTGAATTGCTTTTCATTTTGACACGATTGTAATTACTAACGCAATCATAATAATAATATTTAATTGCATTCATTATTAATGTATTGAAGTTATGATATCAAAACAACGATTCAAATATAAACATAATGATGATTTATTAACAGGATTAATGATAAAAGGCGGTTATCTATATAAATAAAATGATAGAGGTCTGCAGTTGTGCGCGAATCACGGAAAAACTACTGGATAGATTTTCTATGAAATTGATCTTGATCAATGAAATTTTCTAAATTTTATTTCTTAGACACTTGGCCCTTATCAAAAAAACAAATGATTGCGATATCTTGATTTAATAAAAAGTTATTAAAGTTCCAAGAAACAACGATTTGTATATGCACTGCGTGTTCAGTGATGTATGTTTAAACAAAGTATATTTTTGCTTGCGATGTTTTTGATGTTTTTTCCTTCGTACATAAGGAAACTTTGTTAATATATCAAGCAAGGCGGACGAAGTCGCGGCTATCAGCTAGTAACATATATTATTTATATTTGTTTAAATAAAGCCTTATTTATATTTGACACCATATTTTATTGTTATTGATAATAGCTATCTCGGTTGGTGATTAAAAGACAAAATATGCGTCATTAACTGTTAACAATGTTTGAATATTTTAATGAACTTACGTTTTAATTACAACACCAATTGTTATTTTACTATTTTGTTAAATTTTATATTAATTACTTAAATTATAATGTAAATAAAACTGATGGTGGAGCTCAAACTCCCTTTCTTCCGAAAGCACTAACGTAAACTCGTCGGTAAGGTTACCTTACCTGTCGGTACAAACACAGACAAGCATAATTGAATTCTCATGTGCTTAATTAGTGTTTACAATTCATCTCGTGCTCATCGTTGAAGAGAACGCCGCGCGGAAACCTGCATTGTGTCTAATTTATCTGAAATTCTGATACACGTATTACTAAACCGTAGAGCAGCAATTACAGGTTACTTTTTTACTTTTAATTAAGTAAAATTCAATTAAGAATAATTAATAATTAGTTAGACATATAAGTATAACCTGTCGTTATATGCCTCGTTGGTCTAGTTGCTTGATAAAGTGGCGCGGACCAGGACACTGCCCAACACACGTTGGAAGCGTGCCCAGCGTGGAGTGCGGAGAGGGAGATCCTGGTCCGCGAAGTCGGACAAGACCTGTCCCTGCGAGCAATCGTGTCGGCGATGCTTCGCAGGGAATCGGCGTGGAGGGCTGTAGCCTCCTTCTGTGAGACCGTCATGGTCCAGAAGGAGACAGCGGAGCGGGAACGGGAAAAGGTCGATCTTGCTCGGCGGAGACGACGACGGCGTCGTCTCGGCCCTCCCACAGCCCCGACGCCCGCGGCTTAAAAGATAGGGCGTAACCCTGGGGCCGAGGATGCGTGAGGTGGGGGCCTCGCGTATCCTATTTCAGTCGGCCCTGAGGAGGACGGCAGCCGGGATGGCCTCGTGCTGTTGTACGCACTAGCGAGGAGTGCGCGGGTGCGAAATTACCTTCGCCCCTGAGGAGAGCTCCGCCGAGCCACGAGTGGAGCACAGCACGGGAGGGGCCGCGGATGCGTTATATCAACACGATCCCGCAGCCTGTCCGATCCGTGCCGAGGACGGCCATCGCAGTGGTTTTAGTGGGTAAGAATCCCACATAACCCGGTTCCTCCTCCTAAGGGAGCTGGGTACCTATTGAAGGTTGCCACTGCGTAAAAAAAAAAAGTGACTTGATATAAGGCCGCAGACTCGGTGGTCCTGGATTCAATTCACAGGTCGGGCCAATAAATAGTTATTGGAGTTTTATGTCAGAAAACTCTCAGTAGCAGCCCGGAGTCCGGAAGTTGGAAGTGTGAACACTCCCGTGCCTTGGAAAGCACGTTAAGCCGTTGGTCCTGCGCCTGAACTCTTTCCGGTCGTGTCGAATTGCCGTCCCATCGGATTATGAGAGCTAAGGAAAAGAGAGTGCACCTGTGTTTGCGCACACACTTGTGCACTATAATATCTCCTGTGCAGTTGGCTAGTCTCTCTTGAGATTGGCCGCCGAGGCCGAAATCGGTCTGGAGGACCTTATACTTACAAATCAGTTTAGTAGATTTTTGCGCGAGAATGTAACAAAGATCCATCCAATCTCACAAACTTTCGCGTTTATAATAAGTATTATAAGCATAAGATAGGTATCTAGTATTTTTTTAATGAATAGGTAAGCGAACGAGCAGATGGGCCTGAAGATAAGTGATCACCCAAACCCATAGACTTTGGTATTGTAAGAATTGTTGGGCGTCGCTTACATTGCCTGTTGCCACATTTGTGCCTAAAATAATACTGGCTCACTCACTCTTCAAACCGGAACACAACAATACCGAGTACTGCTGTTTTGCAGTAGAATATCTGAGGAGTGGGTGGTACCTACCCAGACGAGTTTGCACCAAAGCTCTACCTCCGAATTAACTTAACTAATCACCCACTAAATACCTTTTATAAGAAAGGTCGTAAAATCCTAAATCGCTAGTAGTTTGAAATAAAATCTTGTTGGCTTCAACTCAAAGAGAAGAGAGCTCAGAAACGTCATAGAACGTTCAACCAGTCCAATTCATATTTAATTATATTCCGCGCACAGGTTGACGGTGTGAGATCAACGGATTTATACAAAGATGTAACGTAAATTGGAACTGAATATACGCAGATATACGAACATATTATTGTATCAATTAGAATAGAGTCATTTGAATTTATTTTATTTTATTTAGGAAACAAAGAATACATTAGAAATATGATAAATAAAGATAAAACATTGATTAATAGAGTTTCCATAAGAACATAATTCATAACAATGTGAGCAAATGAAAACAATAAGTGGAAATTACATGACTTAATTACAGTAATAATAATAGGCCTCCCTTCAGACCGATTTTGAGAAGGTTTGGAGCTTGAAGCGGACCACGCTGCTCCAATTTGGTTTGGTGGAATACACATGTGGCAGAATTTGAGTGAAATTTGACACATGCAGGTTTCCTCACGATGTTTTCTTTCACCGTCAAACACGTTGAATTATAATCACAAATTAAGCATATGTAATTCAGTGGTACTTGCCCGGGATTGAATCCACGATCATTGGTTAAGATTCACTCGTTCTTACCACTCGGCTAACTAAATTACAGTTAATTAATATGAGTAAATCAATTAAACAATATTATCAAACAGTGATTAGGACAACTCTATCAAAGTCATTTTCTAATAAAAGAATATTAAAATATAACCACAAAAATTATAAACTTATTTAAAGGCAAAAATAATTATAATTTAGAATCGAGAATTTTCACTTACTTTCAATTAAATTCTGTATTGAACCAGACAGTTAAAATAATCAAAGTATTGATTATATTTAAAACATGAACTGAAGCGAGACTTGCTCATCTGCATAAAGCAGCTGTCTTACTTTAATTACAAGCAACTGCTGCATTTGATCTTTCCACGCGTCATACATATAGAGATCAGGCTTAAGAAACAATATTGCCTTTGTAGGAATCGATATTCACTTCATAATACATATTTCGAGTATGTAAAACGAGGACAAAATATATTTTAGAAGTTTCTAAAAACAAAGTTAACTAGTTGTTACTTGGTGGATAGAGCTTTGTCCAAGCTCGTCTGGGTAGGTAACACCCACTCATCAGATATTCTACCGCAAAGCAGCAGTACTTTGTATTGTTGTGTTTCGGTTTGAAGGGTGAGTGAGCCAGTGCAATTCCAGGCACAAAGGACATCATGGTTCCCATGGTTGGAGTCGCATTGGCGAAGTAAGCGATGTTTAATATTTCTTACAATGCCAATATATATGGGCGGTGACCACATACCATCAGGTGGTTTCGTCACATTACTCACATATACTCGTCTGCTTCCTAAACAATAAAAAAAAACTTTCTAGATTATATACGTCAACTACACTCAGTTGTACATAAATCACATCCACTTCCGGTTTGAAGAAATAAGTAAATATAAATTATTCTAGTTTGCTTATAAGATTTTTACATCATCAAAAACATAGCTACGGTAACTAACTGCATCGGGATTTTGAGTAAATCCATTTAGAAAGCACATAATCGAATTTATCTCTAACTAGTGACGTTCCGGTATTTCGATTTCGAATTTCGAATTCAACAATTATATTATTATTTTGTCCTTATGAATGTATTGTATGAACATTTATTTTAAGTGAAAGTCGTAAGGACCAAAGCGACATTAAATAGTCAATGGACTTTTATTCTACGTACATAATAATCTTGATGTGAACATGAGAACAATTTACTCACTCATTTCCCTGCTTGAGTGAGTTCTTCCTGACTGGTCCAAAACATTGCCAGTTCGTGTACGGGCCTTCGGGGTTGCTTCCTTTACCTTTTTTTTATCGTGGGGAAATCCATCATGGATACCCTCCATGTATGATGACTTGATGGAGTTATGTCGGACTCCTACCGACTAAAACCACCACGGTACCCTTACCGTCTTAAGGGGGAGCGCCACGGGATCGCTTGCGCATGCTACCGTGACTTGCTTCCTTTACCTGGGCCAGTCCCCGGTAAAATTGTTTCGCCTTGTCATTGATTTCGGACCGACGAGCGAAGCTCGTACTGACAGAGTTGCTGCCCACCTTCTCCTTGAGTTAAATTCATTTTGTTTAATATTTCGGTCGCTAGATGGAGCTACGTGTATGTATTTTAAAACGCGCTACGGTGTTGTTCTTAAATATTTAGGTATTATGTTAGTATTTAAAGTTGACTGTTCTTTGGCTGTTTTATCTTACAAAACATCAACGTACCGAATCTGTTGGTTTATTCAC
The DNA here is from genome assembly GCA_963151315.1 of Nymphalis c-album. NCBI lineage: Eukaryota > Metazoa > Arthropoda > Insecta > Lepidoptera > Nymphalidae > Nymphalis > Nymphalis c-album. The sequence goes on from OY720612.1 coordinate 2,659,071, forward strand.
ATAATTATATCGCCTACACAGCTTTACTTCTGACACGTGCACTGAATTACACGACTCCATTTTTTCATAATAAATATTGCCAATGAATAAAATAACCAAAGGCTAAATTCTAAAACCATTTATGTTCTAAATTTAAAACAAATACGGTTTCGATTTCCAAATATCATTTAAACACTGAAGCATAGTCAACAATCATCGCTGACGCTATTACAGTCGTCCAACAGCATCAGTATTTGTTTAAGCTAACTCCGCTTGTTAGCATGTTGTTAGTCCACGTTATATTAATCCTAGTAAAACATACTAACTACACGAAATGAATATTTGTTGTTTGATATTTACCAAAACCACACAGAAAACATTTGAAAGTAAATTAAACAATTTATGTTTAGGAGTAGTGCGACTGATAGCTCTGTATGGGGCGTTTGGTTCACTGTAAGACCCCTCAGAAATATGCGGAAAAAGACTCACAGTAAACGACATCAAAGTAAAGTAAAGTGTTACTTTGCTTTTTACTTTGCTTTGCCTATTAATGTCCCACTACTGAGTTAAGGCCTCTTCTCCTTTTTTTTGGAGATATGGTATGGAGATTATTCCACCACGCTGCTCTAATACGGGTTGGTGGAAAACACATGTGGCAGATTTTTGTGAAAACACATGCAGGTTTCCTCACGATGTTTTCTTTTACCGTCAAGCACGAGATGAATTATAAACACAACTTATTATGAAAATTCAGTGGTGCCTGCCCGGGTTTGAACCCACGCTCATCGGTTAAGATTCACGCATTCGAGCCACTGGGCCATCTCGAATGACATCAGCTCATATATAATTATTACGTTAGTTAATTAGCGTGACAGTCACTGATTTCCAATAGCCTTCGAGTTATGACATCACATAGCCGTACAAGCGCGTGATTTGTTTGAGCATGAAAAACCAAAATTATTTACCCTTATGTAACACCTACACAAACTCTTCATATTATTGCAAATGTGAAAATGCCAACAAAACTCACCATTATTTTCAAAACGGAATATAATTATGAACACTCATAGTACATTACAATGCTATAGGCGAAAGAATGGTCATTAGACGATTCTTTTTTTTATATCATAGGGAGGCGGGCGAGTGTATGGGCCACCTGATGGTAAGTGGTCACCAACGCCAACAGACATACATCGCCATTGAGCCATCAACTAAGATGCTATCTCCCTTGTGCCTGTAATTACACTGGCTCACTCATCCTTCAAACTGGAACACAACAATACCAACTCAGTAGTTAGTACTAACAACAGTCTGTTTTGCGGTAGATCTGATGAGTGTGTGGTACCTTCCCAGATGAGCTTGAACAAAGCCCTACAACCGAGTAAAAAAAAATCTTCAAGACTACGAAAGTATTACTAATATTAACATAGATTACGTTGAAATTATACTATATATGTAGACCTCAGTGATTATATGTTTCCAATATTGAATGTAACTGGTGTGTCAAATAAAACAAGGCTCGAGTCCTACATCTCATTTATTATACGAGTACGAATGAAGGGAAATACAATTTTATCGCGAAATGTGACCGTCATAGAGATGACCCTTACTTGATGGAAGAGTGGAAGACAAACAAAGTTGAGAGCGCCCTTCAGTCACCGAAACATGTATCCACATGGGATCAAGAGGAATCTTCTTGAGCGTCAAAAAATAAATCACCCCTACTACATGTCCCTCATCGAATATTACTTCTTAATTATAATATAATTCAAACAAATAAGAATATTGTTAGGTTTTTTGTAAATCGCATATAATCATAAAGGATCATAAAGGAATTTCTTTCGCCGGTTCTTCTCAGGTCTGAAGTGTTTATTTCCAAACGGTGGTAGATTTATGACAATCAAAAATCAAGTAACAATTCGACATTGAATTAAGATTTTTGAATTTGATTAATGATATTGACGATGTTCATAGTATTTCTGGAGAAAATGTTATGTCAGTTTGCTACTTCTTCTTGCACTAGTTATACGTATTTGAATGAAGCACCGAATTAAGAAGAGAGTTACACATAGCAAAACTTCCTGATGGGAAAGTGGAACGAACATCTTTACTTTACTGGTCGTAGGACTTTGTGCAAAATCGTCTGGGTGTGGGCAGGTACCACCACTCATTAGATATTTACTTTACTTGGTACTGTTGCGTTCCAGTTTCAAGTCGTTTCCCTTTCAACTAAGTGTGAGTAAACAGATACAAGAGATTTAACATCTTGGTACCAAAGGTTGGTGATGCATTGGCGATGTAAGAAATGGCTTATATTTCTTACAACGCCAATGGATACGTGCACAGAAGCAAGAGCTCATATAAGTTTTTCATTAAAATATATGTTTTAATAAAAATATGTTTAAATAAATGATGAAACTCGTGTTAGGGGTTCAACGTACCGACATTCGTTTTAAGGATCTCTCGAGTCCATAAGAAACATACGCCGTTATGGATCTAGGATTACATTATACTTTTGTCAAATTCTATGTTGGAATAGATTTTTCTGATAACATGTATTTTCTTTAGGCTGGCGAAACATTTAGTAGGAAGTAAGTATGAATGTATCCTTATACGTACGTTTCAATTTATTATTGTCAGTTATTCTACTGATAAATAATTTAACTGATAATTAATTTCTACTGATAATTTTTAAAATGGAATAGAAAATTATTAAGTACATTGCTACTCTGTGAGATCTTACGTCATTACTCCCCCGTAAGATGTTGACAACTTTTGGTGATATACAATTCTATAGGTGGTAGTGCTTTGTGCAAGCTGGTCTGGGCAGGAACTTAATTTTTATATTTCGGTCAGATATTGACCGCAAAATAGCAGTAATTTGTATTGTTATGTTTGGTTTCGGTTTCAGTTTGAAGGGTGAGTGAGCCAGTGTAATTACAGGCACAAGGGACATAACATCTTAGTTCCCTAGGTTGCAGACGAATTGGCGATGTAAGCTATGTTAACATTTCTTACAATGCCTTTATCCATAGCCGTCATCAGACCACATCCACCTACGCATACAAAAAAATATCTGATGAGTGATTTTTTTAAATGATTATTATGGTCAATGTCACTTATCACTTTCTTATATTTCACGACCGTTTTCTGCGGCGAGATTCAAGTTTGTTCTTAAGCAGATTCTTGTGAAATTGACGGATTTAATCTGACATAAAAACGATGCTCTTTTTACCCTCAACGTTACAGCCGATAAGGGAGATTTGTTTTGTTGCAGTCTGAGTGAGCTCACAAAGATAGCCATCTGGACTATCTCATATATTACGTAGACTTGTGCTGTATTATCGAATTGGGACCGTGTCCTGTAATGGTGTGTACAGTGTTTGTAAATAAATAAATAAATAAATATTCGAGAATAAAAATGCCATGACTGACATATGATAATTTTTATGACAGTCTGCAGAATGCTTCTATGGTTTTGCTTGAACGTGATCAAATCAAGTGAAATAATAAAAATTCTTTATTCAAGTAGGTAGTATCGAATGAAATATAAAGCTACTATTCGTACGGGTAGATTTTACCGAGAATAACCACCCAGAAACTCACCAGGTCTAAAAGACAGTAAAAGTACGTTAGTTTTTCACCCTTTTAAGTACACAGTTAGTAACATCAACAAATGCTAACTCCATACTTTCTTATCATTTTCATAATCTTGAGTAATATGCCTTATTGATATTAAAATAGACAAAGTTAAAAATAACTATGAAATCTTTTTTATAGAAAGGAATACCGGGCCCACGGAAGTATTAATTGATTTTGCAATGTCGGAAACTAGGTGAGACAGGGCTTCATTAGTACAACTTTCGACCCGCCTACGTGCGAACCATCCACTGACTGATCGATTATTTTACTGCCAAAAAACAATTTAAACTTTTTTTTTATTATACACTCACCTCTTAAGCCAGTAAACGAAAAAAAATAACTTAACAATTGAAGTTAAGGATGTACACACATACGCTTAATTTGACATATTTAGATCAGGCATACTGTTAAGTGCTTATATATAATATGCATTACTGGATAGAAAAATCCAATAACTTTTTGTCCGAACTGGAATTCGATCCTGTGATCTCGTGCTCTTCAGCCAAACTAAAAAAGGATATAATTAGATAACAAACAAACGGAATAACGGCAAAATTATTCGCCAAAAAATTTAATAGAGAATCTTGACAACAATCCTAATTATTCGATTTCATTATGCATGATGGAGTATTTCAATATTCCAGTTAACTAATCATATAATAGGTTTAGTGAAGAACAGCGTTATGGACAATTTGCCTATCACATGCCGTCACCCCCAAATGCGTTAAACATTCAACCATAATGCGTTAATAACATCAAAACATAAAGACGACTGTATTTCATTAATAATAAAGCGAGCAAATTATTACGTTCCATTGAGTTTAAATTAAAATGAACTCCGTATGTGCTTGCATGCATTAAATTTGTATATCGTTCGCTAAAAACTTTGTATAATGAAATTTATTAAAAACTCGACGGTTTAAAATCGGATGCAGATTTTGTGGTAGGCTATAAACTAATATGCATAACTGTGAACAGTGGTAGCTTTTTTTCAAAAATATGTTTTTTTAATTTGGTCGAAGCAATGTTAAACGCGAATAAAACCACGCGGATCAGTTAGTATGCGTATGTATTACAATATCTTTTTGTAGCCAATCACAAGAGATAGAAAAACAAAGATTACATAAAAATAAATTGATACGAATATCTTGCTTCTTGTTGAAACATATCTTGAAGACAATATTTAGAATCATGATGATATTGGTCATGTTATGTAAATTTTGATGAAGATTTTCTGAGACCTGATCGTATTTGTTTTTTAAACAAACAGTATTTGTAACATATTGAGTTTAGTACGATTATTATTTATTGATTAGTAAATTAAAAGTTTAAATTAATAATTTGACCAATATTTATATGGTAAAATAACATTAAAACTCACATAAAAATGTCCGGAGTTGAGTGGTGTGAGAGATCTCTTCTTGATGTTGAGTTGTTATCTCATCAACTCTAAAATTCTGACATTCTGGCACAAGAAAAAAGCGTACTCATTCCTTAAAAGCCGGCAACGCTCCTGCAAGCCCTCGGGTGTTGCAGATGTGATAGCTGTATAGCAGATAGCTGTAGCTCTTACCCATCGGGTAGCTCGGACACGAGGTCATGACCACAGTTGTCCATGAAATTTTCGTCATTTACAATTGAAAATTACAATTAATATTTTATTATGGATATATTTTTTGCATAAAATTTTATACAGGTTATATTACATTGTATTCCAGAATACCCATTACCCAACCAATAAAACCTTTTTAGTGGTTTTATATTGATTTGTTCATTAATAAATTTGGATGCTCAATAATACGAATCATTCGATTGTGAACTATTGTAGTGCAAAGATCAACTCGAACAAATAATTTACGTAACTGTGTTTTATATTTATCACAGGAACAGAAATTCAATTTTATGAAACAGCTGTCATTCGTTTTTTTTTTTAATTTGGCGGCGAGCATATGGCCCACCTGATGGTAAGTAGTCACCTACGCCCATAGACATTAGTATTGTAAGAAATGTTAACTCACATCGCTGGTGCACCACTAAACTTGGGAACTAAGATTTTATGTCCCTTGTGCATGTAATTACACGCGTTCACCTTACAATTCGGAACACAACAATAACAAATACTGCTTTTTTGCGGTAGAATTTCTGATGAGTGGATGGTATCAAATGATGAGCTTGTGCAAAGCTCTACCACCAGTAATACTTCAGACTACTATGCGTTCCTAAAAGCATTTCATCTGACTGTTATGAAACTTTGGCGAGTTAATTATCACACTCGTGTTAACTACGGTGTAATCGTTTTTGTAGCATGTTTGTCCTTCAATATAAATGTAGACCATTATTATAGAAAGCCGGTAATGTTAGCTAATATTTTACAAAAAGGCCGATCATAAAACTATTATAACTTTTCGAAGTTAGAATCACCGTTTCAAACCTTTAGGTATGTATGAAATATGCCATAAAACATGTTACAATGCCCTTTATTGGCTACTAATGTAGCGTACCGTGATGTAGACCCTAACCCTAAAATAGAAAGTATCGCTTCATTAACCACATTTACAAGGGTGAAATACGCATATTCATTGCATATAATAAACCATATAACTTGCACGCAACCTTAAATTATAGGGTTATGCCCGTAATAAATATATATACTAATATTATAAAAGTAACGATATGTAAGTCTGTGTCACGCTTTCACGACTAAGCCACTAAACCGAATTTGATGAAATTTGAAGCAAGTTTGAATCTCAAGAAAGGATATAGGCTAATTTTTGTACCTTACACCTTTTTTCTATCCCTATTACACAAGCAAAGCTGCGAGTGAAATCTAGTATGATATAATAGTCAATTGGTTGATTTTTATACGAGATAGTTAAATCGTAAATTACATATATATACTGTTATAATAATCGGTTTAAAAATTATTAGTTAGATAATAATTTAGACTTTAGTTAATTTCATTGTATAAATATCCTGGGACATTATTCACACAAGGCCATCTGATCCCAAACTAAGCAGAGCTTGTACTATGGAAACCAGACAACTGATATACTACATATACTACTTTTCTTTTTTTTGTAAATACAAACTTATATAGATAATTACACCCAGACTTAGGACAAACAGACACGTTCATGCACACAAATGTCTGTCCTGGTTGGGAATCTAACCCACGACCTGCGGCGTGTAAGTATCTTACCAGGTATTTATGACGCTTATCGCGTCGTCATTTCCTGCAGAATTCTATTAAAATATTTATAAAAATATATGGGTTGCATTTTAAAACTACAATTATAATTACTCTTTCAATAAAAACACTGAAAGTTGCCAAAATTGTGTGTCTGTCGTCGTGCTTTTGTTCTCGTTGTATTTCATATTTTCGAAGAGAAAAGGAAAAGAGATTGGTTGTATTGACTATTTATTGCAGTGGTTCTCGATATAATATTATTATTATTATACTATAAGCTTCGGACGAGGGGAAACTTTTTAAACAATTTTAACATAGACCTGGGTACCTTTACATACCCTAATTAATACAATAAGTTGACCTTATTTTGACAGGAAAGGAGCCATATACACCCTTTCCAACCGTTTTAAAATCTTATAACAGAACAAAGGAGCAATATACACTCCCAATAGTATCGTTTTTAATTATATCGACTGAGAGCGGAAAAAGATTTTTGCCCAAAAATCTTGGCTTGCTCTCTATACAAGGGCATATTTAGTAATTATCGTAGTAAAATATATAGTACATTTTATTAAATCTGACATCCCATTTTAAATCTCGACGAATACATCTTGGCACCGCTTTACAGTACCAAGAAAATAGGCTTAATATTTTAACTCAAAACAGACACCATAATTGTTTAATTTTAACTTAATTTAAATAAAATTTAAAAAAATTTTACATATTTTAAAATTATACTTGAGCTTTAAAAGAATTTTAAACTTTAACATTAAATCCTAATTATTAATTTTAGATTAATTATTATTGTAAATTAGCTTTTCAAACTTATTTAAATCGTTTAATCAAAATTTTATTTAGTAACTTATAATTTTAATTGGAATATAGTAAAATATTTATTTATTTAATATATTAAGCAACGACTGTTAGGAACCCCTATACAGTTCCTAACTACTAAGGATATAAACACAAGGCCGCAAAATGTCCCTGAAGACGACAAAAATGTCGCAGAATAACAATAAGAATGTGTCAAAGATCAAAATGGTCTCAGATAGCGAAGCCCAGCCGACCCTGAGAAGAGCTAATAAACCCTTATCCGGGCATCAAGCTGCAGACCTATCTACTCTAGAAGTCTCAAAGCTACCGGTAAGGGCGAATGAACTCTTCCAGGAGGCCAAGACCCAGCTGGAACAATCCGGAAACATAAGAACGCAGATTAAACAGACAGTTATAGCGAATCTAAGCGAACTATATGAAATCGTCCTAAAGCTAAACGAAGGAAGGGAGCAACAGAGAAATTCAGACTCTCGCGAAAGTAAGGGAAAAGAGAAGAAAAGACAAGAAGTACAAGTGAAATATCAGCAGGACATTATAGAACAGATACAGAATCAGACGAGGATTGCGGAGGCCTCTCGAAGGGAAGTGGAAGAAATAAAGAGACAGGTTCAGACTATAAGTGAGGAGAAAGCCGAAAAACAAAAGATTACATACGCGCCCAAAACAACGACCCCTCGCGTGGCGAACCGGCCGCAGCCTGTCCATACAATAATAGTCGCGTCCGAGGATGTAGTAGATACATCCGACGACGTGATTAAGAAGATTCGAGAAACAATAAATGCAAAGACATCAGGCATAAGAGTGGACAGGCTGAAGCGGGTGCGCGACCAGAAAGTGGTACTGAGCTGTAATGAAAGGATGGATATGGAAAAGGTGTCGAGTATGCTGGTGGGTTCCAACCTGAGAGTCGAGGAGCGACGCAGCAAGGATCCTCTCGTCGTGGTGAGGAACCTACTGGCATACAATACCGACGAAGTCATCCTTAAGGCTATGAAAACACAAAATGTAAAACTAATGGAGCGAATACCAGAAACGGAATACCACGTTGCGATAAAATACAGGATGCGTGTGAGGAATGAGCACGAAAATCACGTGGTGATGCAGGTGTCACCGGCCTTCTGGAGAGTACTAGTTCACGCAGGGAAGATTCACATCGACCTCCAGAGGGTACCGGTGGAGGACCGGTCACCACTGATCCAGTGTTCAAGGTGCCTCGAATTCCGCCATGGACGAAGAAACTGTAAAGTAGAACAAGACCTGTGCAGTCATTGCATAGGACCGCACCTGAGAAAAGATTGCCCGAATCGTCTGGATGGTGGCCCGCCGACTTGCGTAAACTGCCAGCGAGGGAAATTGGGTAAAACAGACCATGACAGCTTTAGCGAAGTTTGCCCAATACGACAGAAATGGGATAGGCTGGCAAGGTCAAGCGTGGCCTACTGTTAAAACGAGGAGGGCACTCAAGGAAAAATGAAACTTATACAGGCAAACCTACAAAGAAAGAGACTGGCACAGTACGAACTAATCATTGGGGCAGAAAAGAGGAAGGTGGCGGTTGCCCTCGTGCAAGAGCCGTACGTGGGATCGACGGGGGAAGTAGCTCCCAACCCAGGCTACCGAGTCATTCAATGTACGCAGAATAGATCGAAAGCAGTCAAATCAGCAATTCTGATCTTGGATGAAGATATTGACATTATCAGCCACCCGGGATCAACTACTGAGAACATAGCAGTCGCAGTTCTCAGTACCAGGAAGTGGAGGATAGGAGTGGTTTCGATCTATTTTGAAGACACGAGCCCAATTGATCCCTACCTTCAGCAGCTTAGGGAAGCAGTAATAAAAACAGTGGTGAACGCAGTGATTTTGGGGGGTGAAGGTAAAGCCTAGAGTACGTGGTGGGGGAGCGACAGGGAGGACCATAGAGGCGAGGCACTGGCAGGAACGATGGAAGAGATGGGACTGCATATCTTAAACGATGGAGCAGTTCCCACTTTCTTCACGATCCGGAACAGCACCATGTTTCAGAGCCACGTTGACATAACCGCCTGCAGTCAGAACATTATGCAATATGTCACGAACTGGAAAGTGGACCGTGGAATCACCAGCTCCGACCACAACGCAATAACTTTTGAAATCGAAGTAGAAACCAGGAAAAATAACATAACAAACAATACAACGCGAAAATATAACACAAAAAAAACAGATTAGATTTAGATATATTAGATTAGAAGAGTTGAATAGGGAAATATTAGACAAACTTAAATGAAGAAAAAATCAAAAACATTACAACAAAATCGGAAAAAGACGAGACCATAGAACAAATCAGAGAAGCAATAGAAGCGACGTGTCAAAAATTAATTAAAAAAGTTAAAAAAAACAAAAAACCTAAAACTGCGTGGTGGTCAAAGGAGCTGGAGATCTTAAAGCGAAAAATGGTGACGAGGAAGAGGAGGATCCCCAGTGCTGCGCAGAGTCGCAGACCCCACGTTGTCGAAAACTACGTACAAGCAAAAAGAAAATACGAACAAGAAGTGGAGCTAGCCCAGAGTGATAGCTGGAAAAATTATTGCAACCGACAGGAGAGAGAGAGCTTTTGGGACGGAGTCTACAGGGTGATACGTAAATCCGAAAGGAGGAGAGACGACCAACCCATGATGAGGAACGGCTCCGTATTAAGCCCTAAGGAAGGAGGACGACGGAAAAAATGACAATGAATACCACAAGAAAATAAGAAAAGAAGCGGCAATTGCACAAAGTACAGGAGGAGAGACGGATCCACAGAAGAGGAGCTTCGATATGCGGCGAAGTCCTTCAACCCTAAAAAAGCCCCAGGAGATGACGGATTCACAGCGGACATTTGTATGGAGGCGATAGAGACGAGGAAAGGGCTCTTCCTGGAGATGTTCAACAGATGCCTCACCCTATCATACTTCCCAGTATCATGGAAGCAGGCCACGGTAGTAGTCCTGAGGAAACCAGTGAAGGAAGATTACTCAACACCTAAATCTTACAGACCAATCGGACTACTACCAATGATGGGCAAGATACTGGAGAAGATGATAGTCAGGAGAATAAGATGGTATCTGTTGCCCAAATGTAGCCCTAGGCAGTATGGTTTCGTGTCGCAGCGAAGTACGGAGGACGCCATCTACGACCTTGTGCAGCACACCAGAGACACCATACAACAAAAAAAGATCTGTCTAATGGTGTCACTGGATATAGAGGGCGCCTTCGACAGCGCATGGTGGCCGGCCATACTGTGCAGATTGTCCGAATACGGCTGCCCAGGAAATCTCCGCGGTGTAATCAAGAGCTACCTGGAGGACAGGACGGTAAAGGTGAGATACGCCGGAGAAGAGGCTCAGATCCCTACAACAAAAGGCTGCATACAAGGATCTATCAGTGGACCAACGTTATGGATTTTGCTCCTGAACCCGCTGCTGGAAGAAGTGGATAGAAAAGACGTACACATACAGGCTTTCGCAGATGACATCGTCCTTGCTTTTTCGGGGGGAACAGGCCAGTAGTTGGAAATAAAGGCGGCAACGGTACTGGAACATGTGTATGCATGGGGTGTTGAAAATAAACTTAAGTTCACGCCACACAAGACCTTGGCAATGATACTAACGAGGAAACTAAAATACGACACCCCACGCATAAAGATGAGGGGAACCGCAATAACAATCGTAGAAGAAATGAAGATACTTGGAATGATAATAGACAATAAACAAAATTTCAATAAGCACATTAAGTATATCTGTAAAAAAGCAATAGGAATATATAAGGCACTGGCACGAACAGCCAGAATAAGTTGGGGACTGAACCCCGAAATCATAAGGACGATTTACACAGCAGTTATAGAACCGATCATCATGTATGCGGCCGGTGTGGGCACCAGCAGCGGAGAAAATATCGGCACGAAAGCAGCTGGATAGTGTGCAAAGAGGCTTCGCACAGAAGATAGGGAAGACAGACCGCACGGTATCGCTGAACGCGGCTCTTATCCTGACAGGCCTCCTCCCCTTGGACCTGCGAATAAAGGACGGAGCCGCCGTATATGAGGCGAAGAGAGGGAAACCACAGGCACAACTAAAGGGGAGAAAAGTAGAGAAGAAATGCAAGGCATTTAAACGAAAACATCCAGCGAAAGAAACAAGCATCACTTACACAACCTTCGCAAACGAAAGTCAAAGACTGGAGGACATGGATAGCGAGGAACTGATGATCTTTACCGACGGAAGCAAGATCGAGGGACTTGTGGGGGCGGCATTAACGTGCTGGCGGGGAGGTAGGGAGGTCGCCACAAAGAAATATAGCTTGGCCCCCTTCTGCTCCGTGTACCAGGCGGAAATGCTCGCCCTCAATAAAGCGATAAAAGTTGCTGAAAAGCATGCTAACCGTCGAGTGAGGATCATCAGTGACTCTGAATCAGCCTTGCAAACATTGGTGGACCCGGATACAGTAAATGAAATGGCGGTAGAAACACGAAAGACACTAAGTAAACAAATGCAAACAGGACAAGAAATAATATTACACTGGGTCAAGGCACATGTGGGTGTCTGGGGGAACGAGATAGCGGATCAGCTAGCAAAGGAGGCTGCACTGAAATCAAAAACAGCACCGAAGTATGACAAATGCCCCGTGTCCTATCTAAGAAGAACGACAAGGGAGAAGACAAAATTAGAATGGCAAGAAAGATATGAAAAAGAAACAACAGGAGAAATAACGAAGATCTTCTTCCCTAACACAGAAACAGCGTACAAAATTATAAAGAAAGTAAAGATAACACCTTTACTAACTCAAGTCATGGCGGGACCATGAAATCCCCCGTGGATTTGCATACTATCTACACAGGTTCAAATGTAAAGAGAGTCCAGCCTGCCCGTGTGACGAAGTCATCGAAGGAACCGTGATGCACCTAATAATGGAATGCCCCAGACACATCATGGCACGCTTTGACACGGAAGCCAGAATGGACCAGAATATAATAAAAAGCGACATCCATAAAATAATGGAAAAACAGGATACCAGGGACAAATTTTTGGAATTTTGTTCTTATGTGACAAAGCTATCGAACGAAAGAAACAAGAACGTGATATAAAGGGAAAATAAAAAATTTAAGAAAGATTCGAAATGGAAAGATAGCTGAAAGTAGACAAGGGCCCCGACCACCACGTCGGGGGAGAAAGCTGCCGGCACTTCACAAAAAGTGAAGTGTCATTTAAAAAAAAAAAAAAAAAGTATCTTACCTTACCTTAGTAATATATTATTAACTCAAAATATTATGCGGTGAATGATCCTGTGTAATCACAGTACAGGCACAGTCGTGAAACCTTAGCTCCGAATTGTATAAGGAATAGTTAATAAAATTCAGTATTTTATACGTTTTATATAACCCTCCTGCTTATTCTGCACGTGCGAAAACAGGACAGGTAGCATGGAAATTAATAACATATTACTCTCGCATAGCCGAGAAGGCCCAGTGGTTAGAACGCGTGTTTCTGGAACCGATGATCGTGGGTTTGATTGATTGATTGATTGACCTGAATGTGTCACATTTGTATTCCAACCCACATTGGAGCAGCATGGTTGAATAAGCTCCAATACCTTCTCAAAAAAGAAGAGGAGGCCTTAGCCAAGCTTTGAGACATTCACAGGCATTTGGGACATTACTAACTCACATTGATAATACTTTGATGTACCTACTGTTAGAAAACATGTCAGTAAGTATAACTAAACCAGAAATAAATATAGAACACGATCCCAACACAAGTCTATACATTGCCATAAATAAAAATCTTTTCTCCATTAAATCCAGATTGTTATGAGATAAGAATGGGATCATAGTTCTATATAATAAATTACAGTCCACGTCTAAATGCGTGCCTGGCTCAGAATAAGAAGGCGTTAGATCGTTTCTCTGGCAGATAATTAATATTTTTTTATAGCTTGTCATCTTATAAATATAAAAAAGGTTTTATATTATATTTTAATTCTTTCTTAATTTATGACCTCATTTGTGTATTCAATAGTTTTGTATGATGTTTTTTTATATGATTTAATATTTGTTTAATTTATTACTTCAGTGCTTAATTACTAATTAATAGTTCGTATTAATTATATTTAATTGACTGTTAAGATATTAAAAACGTGGAGCAACAATAAAATGTCCCAGTAGGGAGTAGAAAATTCCGTTTTTAGCTAATTTAATTATATACGAACACAGGGTGGTTTTTTACATGCTTTCATTCACATAGGTAAAGTTCTGCTAGCCGAGATGGTTCAGTGGTAAGAACGCGTGAATCTTAACCCACGATCGTGGGTTCAAGCTCGGGCAAGCAACACTGAATTTCATGTGCTTATAATTAATTAATTAATTTGTGATTTTAATTAGTCTTATGCTTGACGATGAAGGAAAACATCGTGAGGAACCCTACCAACAAACCATATGTCAAATTTCACTGAAATCCTGTCACATATGAATTCCACCAACCCGCATTGGAGCAGAGTGGTGGAATAAGCTCGAAAAACCTTCTCCTCAATAAGAGAAGAAGAGGCATTAGCTCAGCAGTGAGACATTCACACTGTTACTGTAAGTAAAGTTCTACCTAATTATTACTAATTCTAGAGCAAAATCTAGTAATACTTAGTAATGTTGATTCTGCCTCGACTGCCACGTTGTTCTAGTGGCTAGATATAAGGCCGCAGATCCGGTGGTCCTGGGTTCAATTCCCAGGTCGGCCCAATAAATAGTTATTGGGTTTTCCTGTCACAAAATTTTCGTTACCGGTCGTGTCGGATAGACCTCCCATCGGATTACGAGAGCTACAAATAGTGAGTGCACCTGTGTTTGCGCACACAGTTGTGCACTATGATATCTCCTGCGGAGTTGGCTAATGTCTCTTGAGATTGGCCGCCATGACCGAAATCGGTCTGCAGGACATTATTATTTTATTTTTGTGTTTTGGTTTGAAATATGATTAAGCCATTGTAATCATTTAATTATAGATAACATTTTAAGCGCATTGGCGATGTAAAGCATGGTTAATATTTCTAATAGCGCAAATGAGTGTGGGTGTTGGTGACCTACCACCATGACGTGTTGATGATACCACATGAGGAACTACCACTAGGTGGCCCTTTACAAATCCACCTTCCTATTAGAAATAAAAAATAAGTATTTTAACTTGGCCATCTGATCCCAAACTAAGCAGAGCTCGTGCTGTAGAAACCAGACAACTGATGTGATACATATGGTACTGTTCTTTTGTAAATACACTTATATAGATAATTACACCCAGACTCAGGACAAACAGACATGTTCATGCTTACAAATTTCTGTCGGATGAGAAACGAACCCACGACCTGCGGCACGAACGACAAGTATCATACCAACCACGCCAGCCGGCTCGTATTTGGTTTGAAGGTTGCAAAAGAACTTAAAACCAATTCAAGTGTAAATTAAAAGTAAAAGCTCAGGCACTCATTGTGACAGCCTTACATAATATTCCATGCATATAAGTCTGTTGACTATAACACTTAAATATATTTTTTTAATTATTTATTTTTTATAATACATACAAACGGGGGTATAAAAAAATTAAGGATTTTATAATTATGTTGAATTTCTGAATAATGAAAGCATTATGATCCAAGGCTGTTTCGTAATTGGGTAATAACGAGGAAATTATCTCCAATATAAATGATTAATTTGACAAAGTTTCATTATAATTTGAGGGATTTCTTCGAATTATTATTCTTACTCCTAAATTATAAGCCCCTCAATGCCGCTGGCGATTTCGCGCTCTTAGTGATTGCGTAATTTTACCGCGATTCTGTTTTAAAGGAATTTCCAACGTCTTGTTCATTTTTTTTATTGAGTTTATTTTTTTTTATAGTTTTACACGTATGAAGCATTTTATTTGTTTTTATAAACTAGAAACGATTGAACGGACGGTCGAATTGTTCAAATAAAAAGAATTCATAAGTTTCGTTGTTGCATTTATTTAACGTGTAGGAATTAATATAACGACTCGTTACTCGTAATTCAAAAACAATCAACGATAAGATCTACAAGAAAGATTCTTTCCGTAAGTAATTCATACAACGTTGGAATATATAAATATGTATAAGTTTTCAAATAGATTTGTATGATATATATTTTAATTTTATTTAAATGCCAAATGAGCAATCTCATTGGTCACCTATTCTCAAGAGGCTAGCTGAGTTCTGTGCTCCTGTGTACTGTGTGTGCATCGGTATAATATTATTAACGATCTCGTGGCGTCTCCCGAAAAGACGGATTGTACCGCTGGTGTGTTTTTAGTAGATATTCTAACGTCTACTGCGCTGGCGAGTCCCACATAACCCGCCTCGCTTTCATAAGGGACACGCATAAATTTTCCATCAAGATTAAAAAAGAAAAAGTCATTATAAAACATCAGTTTTATATCACACACAAAGCTATCAGTTGGAGATCAATAATAGCGAAAAGGCCTTTCACGTACTTTTATCTTCCTTTTCGTTGAAACATGTGACATTATTAAATTGAGCGCAATCAAGTATTGCCTACATATATTGCCCCATATATTGCATATATATATATATATATAGACAATACGCCAACCATTGGAGATAACGTATACGACTAATAAGAATGTTATGTACCTTGCCAAGAGCTTATTCGTCCAACCGATTTCGGCCACGGCGACCAATCTTAAGAGAGATTAGCCAACTGTGCAGGAGATATTATAGTGCACAAGTGTGTACGCAAACACAGGTGCACTCTCTTTTCCTTAGCTCTCATAATCCGATGGGACGGCAAAGTGTTCAGGCGCAGGACCAACGGCTTAACGTGCTTTCCGAGGCACGGGGTTGTACACACTTCCAACTTCCAGAGTGCTGGCTACTACTGATAATTTTCTTACAGAAAACCCCAATAACTATTTATTGGCCCGACCTGGGAATTTAACCCAGGACCACCGCGTCTGCGGCCTTAAATCAAGCCACTAGACCGACGAGGCAATCAATTATAGATAGTAACCAAACAGAGAAACTTATTAAACTTTACAATGCTATCATTTTGGCCGATATAATAAAAAAACATAATCAAATTCAATAGTATCTCATTAATTTAGTCCTCGATATAACAAAAAAAATTGAAAATTGGCCGAGGATAATTCATCTGACAAATACTAGTAGCATAGCAACGGTGATTTTTAAACCTAAAATTCACAAATAAAAATTCAACATAAAACAATTATGAAGTATACCCTTTCAGTCCTGTATTTTAACACTTACAAATCAATTAGAAACTCTTAACACTTATTATACAATAGAAATTAAACCTTAATATTACAGTTGTAAGATTTATTTTGCAATACATAAGTAGTTCTTATACTTCAGTAAATAAATCTTTGCTAAAATCTCGATTGTGTACAGAATCTTTTGTTTTCAAGACTTTTCTTCTTACAAAACGAGTTGAAAAACGTAGCCGTAACAAAAACAACCAACTTCTAACCCTTATACAATTGAAATGTGGCGCTTTATCAGGCTATATTATATTATAATTACGTATATACTAGCTTTGCCCCGCGATTCACCAGCGTATAATTAATAAGAATGTAGTAAATTATTTTATTACTATAATAACACACACACACACACACACACACACGCGCGCACAAGCACACACAAGTAAAGAAATGCGTAATTAACGATTTGAAATTACTTTTCATAAGATACCGTAGGGTTCACCGATCTTATATTATATGGCCTAACATTTGCGCCATCATATATACTTTGTGTGTTTCATCAAGATTTGTCATCCGTGCTTGAGTTAAAAGAAGACACACAGACAGACAGACAGTGGATCTTAACCAGCGATTGTGGGTTCAAACCCGGGCAGGCACCACTGAATTTTCAAGTGATTTATTTGTGTTTATATTTCATCTCGTGCTTGATGGTGAAGCAAAACATCGTGAGGAAACCTGCATGTGTCGAATTTGACTGAAATTCATTTACATGTATATTCCACCAACTAGCATTGGAGCAGCGTGGTGAAATAAGCTCCAAACCTTCTCCTCAAAAAAGGAGAAGAGGCCTTAGTTCAGCAGTGGGACATTCACAGGCTGTTATTTAACTTTACTTTATATACAATGCTTATGTTACAAAAGGGGAAATAATAACGACAATTGTAGTTCAGTTTAATTGTCACAAAGTATTCATCCTAATGAAAATTAATATCGTATTCATTTTAATCGTTTCATACTGATAAATATTGCCTTTTAAAGTTTGAAATTCGAACGTGTCGTTTTAGAAATATTGCGATAGTAATCGCCGTGATCGGTTCGTAATTGCTTAAATACGTCATTAGTAAAAAATAGCAAGGGATAAATACCATGCTTAACTATTTAGGACAGCTAGTAAAATATATGTTAATTATTTTCTGATACCGTAACGCAGCTATGAAATTAGCGCTCATAAATCTTGGCGATATGTTTCCTAGATATGATCGGTGTGTTTGAACCAATGAATTTTTCGGTCAAAATAACAATTTTAATTGACAGTTTGGAAATATTTTTTTTTATATTAGAACTGTTATTCCTAGTAAAGTGTGTCACGGTAGATTTAAACAATATCGAAATTAAATTCTTGGCATTAATTAGATAAATCTTCACGTAAATTGTTGACGATTTTTAGATTTTTAAAAAATGTTGGGAAAGTACATGATTCGGTCATTACCTTTTTCTTTACTTGTATAGTTACGAGCATAAGGGCCCCCTGATGGTAAGTGGTCACCAACGTTGAACATTGGCATTGTAAGAAATGTTAACCAGCTTACATCGCCAATGCTCCACCAAATTTGGGAACTAAGTTTTTATGACCCTTATGCCTGTAATTACATTAAATGAATTAACTATTATTTTCCTTTAATTATTCCTTCTATCCGCGTATTACAATCTATACTAATTTTGCTTGACTAATAATATCTCACAGTTTATATTAAAACGTAAAGAAAGGAAAAAGTTGAAATAATAAGCGTACCATTTATTAAAGAGCTGCGGTGTGAATGGAAATTCAAAAACAATACAATAGGACGAGGGAAGTAAAAGTTCTTAAATTATGGAGGCTGGTTAAATGTTAACATAAATTAAGAGAACTAACTCCCTTTAAAATTAAAATTTGATTTCATTTCAAGCACGTTTGCGTCGATTATACAGGTTCTATTCAATAGCTGTTCTTTAAGAAGTGACTTCGTGATGTTCTGAACGATTTTGGTCATGGCGGCTAACTGCAGATGACACATTTTTTTTTTATTATATAGGGAGGCGGTCACCAACGCCCATAGACAATGGCATTATAAGAAATGTTAACCATCGCTTACATCGCCAATGCGCCACCAACCTTGGGAACTAAGATGTTATGTCCCTTGTACCTGTAATTACACCGGAACACAGCAATACAAAGTACTGCTGTTTTGCGGCAGAATATCTGATGAGTGGGTGGTACCTACCCAGACGAGCTTGCACAAAGCTCTACCACCAAGTAAACATTATATTAGTGTGTGCACAATCACTGATGTGATCGATTCCCACACTCTCATAAATCGATGGGAGAACAATTCGACACGATCGGAGAGAGTTCAAAGACCGGAGTTTCAGGACCAACGCTTATTGTGTTTTCCGAGGCATGGTAGTGTACACAACTTCAAACTCCATCTTGTTACTAAAAATTTTCAAAAGAAAAACTCAATATTTTTAGTCTAACGAGGCAGGCATTTTCTGTGTCTACAGGTAATATAATATTTACTGTAAAAACAAAAATATTTCGAATGGATATTAAAATATTGGATTCTTCTTGATTACATACAAAATATAAATTTTTAAGCAATATTTAGATATAATTTATTGGTAACGTAAAATTTACTAGAAATAAAATTTATTATTATATTAAAAAACAAAAGCGGGCTCAATATTACGTACAACCGAGGCATGTTATTGAATAACATATTGTTTTTAAAAACACAATATGCAACAACATATTCAATGTAACAAAACCGTCTTTTCATTCTTCCGACAGCATTCAAATAACTCTGAGCCTCATTTGTATGGTTACTAGGGCAAAGTTCGAATAGTCGTATATTTATAATATACACCATGATGACTATAATATAATACTTATGGCTTTTTTGCTTTGTATTTTCATTTGACTGCTCCATTGGTATAAGGGCTAGATATTTTGTGCAAGTTAGTTCCAAAGATCACCAACGCATTGGCGACATATTTCACCGCCAATGTCTTTGAAGGTTGGTGACAAAATCAAGTGTCTCATCTCTCAATTTGCTTATTACCTGAATGTAATATTTCACATAGTGATATGCAATATTGGATCTAACAATTATAACATTTGAAGGATGGATGTATCAAAATAGCTTAACATCATAGATCGATTTACAATAATTTCATCATTATGTTACCAACCAGAAACCATTGTTAAATGTAAATAGTGGATTTGATGGAAATTGTCAAGGTGGTAGCTGATATATCTTGGTTCACAATACGTACATAATATATCAAGAACAGAAAGGAATTCTCGGAAACTTAACTAACTCCATGTTTCCTTGTCTATTGTCCAAGTCTCTCGATGCAAATACATATATATATCCCTCATAATAAACTTCGTAAGGGTATGACTGATTATAATGAAAGTGTATGTGTACACACATATGTATTTTTTAATTTCGAGTAGGTTTTCTATATTATCAGAGATCCACCTTCTTTTAAGTCTGTGCTGGGCGGAGTTCATCAAATTCTATATCGTTCCAGCGATTAAAAACAATTTTTATAATAAATGTGGATACTTTTCCTGAGTCCGTATAATGGGTACAACGTCTTCAAACGTAGAATAACGGTTTTTTTTTTAGGCAAGTGTACTACACCATAGACCGTGTCTATGCTTAACATCAGGCAAATCAACGCTGACCTATGAATAAAAAAAAACTACTACTTACTAGCAGGATAACGTCTTGCGCTTTGATATGTTAGTCATATATATCCAATATATACGACTGCCTCGTTGGTCTAGTGGCTAGATATAAGGCCGCAGACCAGGTGTTCCTGGGTTCAATTCCCAGGTCGGGCCAATAATCAGTTAATGGGTTTTTCTGTTGGAAAATTCTCAGTAGCAGCCAGGAGTCTGGAAGTTGGAAGTGTGTACACTATCGTGCCTCAGCAAGCAAGTTAAGCCATTGGTCCTGCACCTGAACTCTTTCCTGTCGTGTCAGATTTTTTGGTATGAAGCCCGACTGAACCCAGATTTACATACACAAAAAGGGCTAGGGCAAAACCGAAAGCTATTATTTTTATTGAATTTAAATAGCAGACTTATATATCCTGTTATATTTTCACTGCTGGGATAAAGATTCGTCACCTTTGGAGGCTTATTCCACCCAATGCGGGTTAGGTGGATTTGCATCCACTAGCTCGTTTTTGCATGGGTTCGAAGCAGTAACCTGGTTAAGTTTCCATGGTTCTTATCACTGGACTATCTTTGGCTTATCTCTGTTGTTCAATTTGAAATAGCTCCAATTATATAACAACTTTAAAAAGTATGAAAAATTGTACCCAATTAATTTAAAAAAAAAATCATTTCAAACAAGTCGTTGTTTTTCTAGTTCATAACTGTATTCACGTTGAAAAGTATTGACGTCATACTACAAAATATAATGTTTGTTATTTAGGGGTAATTTATAATTCTTTGAAAGATTCTTCTTCTTCTCAGTCGTACACTCCTGACGGAGTGGTTGTGGTCGTGGACTTCTCCATTTCTCTGTTGATGGCACGGCATGTACATTCAATAAGGCAACACTTCGTATACAATTTAATATGGTTTGTCCATCTTATGGGTAATCGGCTGCGAGAACGTTAACTTTCCAAACGTTCCAAGGAGCTTTCAATGCGGATCATATGTCGAAAAATTATTAAATTGAAAGGTTTTTTTTTATATAAAGAGGGGGCATACGAGCAGGAGGCTCACCTGATGGAAAGTGACTACCACCGCCCATGGACATCTGCAACATCCGAGGACTTGCAGGTGCGTTGCCGGCCTTTGAAGAAAGAGTACGCTCTCTTCTTGAAGGTTTTTATGTCGTATCGGTTCGGAAAAGTAGCCGGCGAAAGCTGGTTCCACAGAGAGATTGTACGGCGCAGGAAATGCCTTAGGAAACGGGCTGTTGTGGACTTCCAGACATCGAGGTGGTGAGGATGGAATTTTGAGTTCTGGCGCGATGTCCGGTGGTGAAACTCAGCGGCTGGAACTAAACCAAATATCATATTAATTTTAGTACGAAGTCTTTGAAAGATATCAAATTAATTTTAGTTTTTAGAAGTTATGTCAAGAAACAATTTCATATGCGTTTATATGAGCGAAAACTGCGTTAGATCGTACGATTATCACGAGCAGTTAATCTATCTAGAAGGAATCTAGAAGGATTTATTGACTTTGCGGACTTGGAAACATGGTGTACGGTATTGACGTCTGGCACTCCTAGACTTCCATATAGAATATTTATATATGTGGGAACATCAGAAGGGCCATTACAATTGTTTTCGTTGTTATCCTCCATGGTGGGCGCGATGTGGCGAAATATTCAAAAAATAACGATATTCGGAGCCAATAGTTTAGGTGCCTCGTGCGACCGTGACAAGACAACTGTCAGCACGACTTTTGACACACTACTCTATTCGGGGTTACCCGCTCTTAACATAATAAGAAATTACAATAATTCATATCAACCAATATGGACGCAATTAAAATTGAGCAAATCATCAACGCGGCTACATACATATATTTCCATATAGAAAATATGGAAGTCCAATTTAGAGGCCCAAAAAACCCATCGAAAAAAACCAAACGACAAACAGCTGTACGTGCTTTTAACCAAAACTCTCAAACAACAATGTTACGAGTTATAATTCTTATTTCTATATCGTTTTCCTGCAAATAAGTATTAAAGATAAAATCTTTAACGCTGCTCACAATAGTGAGCCTTGAATATACTTCATTCCCTTTAACACGTCACGTCACAATGGCAGGCAGGCAGCCTTTACAACAAATTCAATACATAATCGAGACCCGCTCGAAGCTGATTTTAACGCTTGAATATAATACACTCTAGAATTTCGCGCTCAAAATTTATATTTAGTCAGAAGTATAATAATGGTTTTTTTATAGCTTGTAAATACACAATGACGTTAATCGTTCGTTTTTAAGAAAAAAAACACAGATAATGTAGTCGTTTTAGTTTTTTTTAATTGGCAATTTAATTGTTGATTGATATTTTTTTTTGTTTATTTATATTTATTATTCTTATTTTAAAAATTATATAATAGTTTATTGTATCTGTAATTTGTAGTATACGTTTTAAAAATATTGCAATTACTTCTTAAGCATATTTGAAATATTTAGAAGAATAAAGTATTTATTTTACCTTACAATTTTATAGTTAAACCAATTAAATACTAAGTTATGGTTAGTTCAAGTAAAGAGCAATATGATAAACTATCGATATATATTTGGTCGGACATATCACATCACTATAACTACAACAAAACCCCTGTACCAGGTGTTTCCAATAACGCCAGCTCTGATACAGAATCAACATTTAACAACGCGTCCGTTCAAGTCCACAAGTACTCGAGTCTCGAGTCCGTTTAGATAATCGATAAGTGAATCGAGTGAATCGTTATTCGGAATAAAAGTAGTTTAATATATAATTTTGTATTGCTTGTACGGTTTACTTTGACAATGAACCCCCCCCCCCACACACACACAAGTGGACACTACCGCGAGGGGAAACTAGTTTAATAATAATATTGGTAATGATGACTCATGGTTTACAAGGTGTTTAAGAGAGATTAGCCAACAGCGCAGGTCATATTATTATAGTGCACAAGTGTGTGTGGTATGCACAGATACAACCACAGTTTATTTATTTTATAGAATAGGTAGGCGGACGAGCATATGGGCGAACTGAAGGTAAGTGGTCACCAATGCCCAAAGACATTAGCATTTTAGAAAATTTTCACCAACGCTTACATAGCCAATGCGCCACCAATCCTGGGAACTAACATTCCACTCACCCTTTAAACCGGAATACAACAATATCAAGTACTGCTGCATTACGGTAGAATAACCGATGAATGGGCGGTACCTACCCAGACGAGCTTGACGACGAGTCGAGACGAGCTATTCTCTCGACAGGATAGTAATCCAACACGACCGGAAACACGTTCCGAGGAACGGGAGTATCTGTGACAGAAAAACCCAATAACTTACTGCCGGCCCGACCTAGAGCTTGAACCTTGGAATTCAAGAATTACGGTCTTATATCTAACCACTACACCAAATATGATCATTGTAATATGATATTTTGATACTATATTAATATTTAGCGATTGAGATCCATATCTATATAGCATCATGATTTATTATTACCCATAAAATCACGCCCGACTTCAATGGAATTGACTTTTATTGCGGTTTGTGCTTCTTAAATCTTTTTTACGGATCTCTAAACAGCCATAATGCTTCGACGCTCCCTTGGGATAAAACGTACCCCCAAACTCGTACATAAATTCACCTTCTCATTTTCTATAATGAGCTTCATAAGACGTTTTGGTAGCAGTTGTAAAGTTATCTATGAATATTGTAAAAGAAAATATTGTTAGAGGTCTTCTCAGTGAATTATTTTTATATAAAATAATTATTAAAAAAAACGCAAATTTAAGAGGAAGCTTGCATGTGTTCCTTAATTTAATAGCAGCAGTTAATATACATATAATAATAATCTATACTAATATTATATATGCGAAAGTAAGTCTGTCTGTCTGTTACGCTTCCAAGGCTAAGCCACTGAACCGATTTTGATAAAATTTGGAATGAAGTAAGTTTAAGCCCTAAGAACTAACACAGACTATATATTTAACAAAATGCTTATAAATTAAGTTAAAAATAAATTTTATCTTACATATAAAAATGTAGATTCGTTCATTCAATCGGTTATTTATTATAATGTGTATTTACATAGGCAGAGTTCAAACGCCTATAGGTTTTAGTACATTTTGTTTTCTTCGAAAATACTGACTATCTTCAACGCCATAAACACTACGAAGGAGTAGTCTTTGCGCAACAGGGCATTATACATAATAAATAGCGCCACTATCATTTCTTTATCGTGCTAAGATATGATTAAATGGAAATATGTTCCTTAACAAAATAAAATCACAAAGTGCACAGTCGTTGCTGATATCAATAAATCATGAGCAATTTGTTCAGCAAACACTCGAGAAAGCGCAGACGATGATAACGTAATTGTTATTACGACAATTTATTACGACGCACTTCTATTGGTGCAATATTTATTACTAGGAAATTGTTCGAACGAATTTCTATATTAAAATGTCTAGACGTACGATTAGATTAACTGTGTTTGTATGAAACAGCTGTCTTTATATAATTGTTGACGCGTATCAAATGATACATCACTTAATTGATTGCAATGACGTTTATTGGTTTTGATTTATTTGTATTAAGTTGGTAGGCATAATGTCCTGGGACATTCCTGGGGCAATAATTGGTCGATAATTGTTATTGGTGACCAGCGTGTAGATATTGGCACAATATAATCCATCTCTCACAAAAAAAGAACATCGCCAATACACTTCCAACCTTGGGGATTAAAATGTCATTTGTGTAGTGGCTTACTCATCTTTTAAGCTGAAAAACAGTAATAAGTTTTATTCTCTGGTTTTCTGTTGAAGGTTCTCAATAGTAGCCCAGAGTCTGGATGATGAGAATTCGACCATTCAAGACCATACCTTGGTAAGAAAGTAAATCTATTAGTACTGCGCCTGAAATTATTCCGGTCGTGTCAGATTTGCGCACACACTTGTGCACTATAATATGTCCTGTGCAGTTGGCTAGTCACCCTAGAGATTGGTCGTCGTTTCCGACATCGATCCGGACATGCATGTGTTTCACCATCATTATATTTACACCAAGATAATAATTTCATGTTAATGTCCACTTCTTATAATACTGATGTAATAATATTACGACTGTATATAATTAAAACAAATGAAATCAAAATGGCGCCGATATGTAGACCAATCAGCGATTATTGATAGGCGCCAATCAATCACCAGAGAAATAGGATCAAGGAAAATCGTGGCCTCATTAATGGAATGTATTTGAATTGGGAACTGTTTTCCTTTTATTTGGTTTTGTTGGGTAATATTAACTGTTTTCTTGATACAAAGGCGAACGTAATTGGAAGGCGGACGAGCGTATGGGCCACCTGAGGGAGCACAACTTTACAACAAATTACCGTCTACTATAAGAAATGCAAGCTCAATTAACGAATTTAAATCTCAGCTTTCACAACATATTTTAGA
Organism: Nymphalis c-album; assembly: GCA_963151315.1. Lineage (NCBI taxonomy): Eukaryota > Metazoa > Arthropoda > Insecta > Lepidoptera > Nymphalidae > Nymphalis > Nymphalis c-album. Next base: position 2,685,168 of record OY720612.1, read on the forward strand.
AAATAATTGATATACTAACGATGTAACACACTATCTTACTATCGTTAATTGGGTTCTAAATAATCTGGCGACTATTTTTTGTATTTTAACTTTTGTATGTATGTTCTCATGTAAGTGACTATGTCTTTTTGAGAATAAATTCTTTAAACCTAAATGGTCACAAATGCCCATAGACATTAGTATTGTAACAGATATTAAACATCGCTTACATCGCCAATGCGCCACCAATCTTGGGAACTAACATCTTATGTCCCCTGTGCCTGTAATTACACTGACTCACTCACCCTTCAAACCGGAACACAACAGTAGCAAGTATTGCTGTTTTGCGGTAGAATATCTGATGAGTGGGTGGTACCTACCAAGACGAGCTTGCACAAAACCCTACCACCAAGTAAAAATTATATGACTGCCAATACAAAGTGTTTAAAAAGTTTTCATATGAAATGTATTCATTGTTAAATCCATTTTTTGTTCCCATTTCAAAAGAATAAAGTATAATAAAAGTATCAGTATAGGAACACATTATTTTGAATGATAAATAATTAATAAAGAAAGTACATTTTTTATAGTATTGGATAGGTGGACGAGCGTACGGGCTACCTGATGGTAAATGGTCACAAATGCCCATAGACATTAGTATTGTAAGATGTTAACCATTGCTTACATCCCCAATGCGCCACCAACCTTGGGAACTAAGATGTTATGTCCCTTGTGTCTGTAATTACACTGGCTCACTCACCCTTCAAACCGGAACACAACAATACCAAGTACTGCTGTATTTATTGAAGAAAGAACATTATATAATAACTAGCTGATACCCGCGACTTCGTCCGCGTTGCTTGATATATTTACAAAGTTTTCTTATGTATGAAGGAAAAACATCAAAAAGATCGCAAGCAAAAATATACTTTGTTTAAACATACATCACTGAACACGCAGTGCATATACAAATCGTTGTTTCTTGAAACTTTAATAACTTTTTATCCAATGAAGATATCGCAATCATTTTTTATTTTGATAAGGGCCAAGTGTCTAAGAAATAAAATTTAGAAATTTCATTGAAATCTATCCAGTAGTTTTTCCGTGATGCGCGCACAACCGCAGACCTCAATCATTTTATTTATATAGATAACGCATAATTAATAAGCACAAACAATTGGTACAAATTAATAAGAACTTGCGTTGGCTAGTCCAGCCTCAGTCCAACGTAATTGGCACCAATGTACATCATTGGAACCAATTAGTAAAAGAGCTCTCGCCTAACGATAATTTGTTAATTAATAAGATATACCGTCTGTTCATCACTATATATAACACTTTATATTCTATTAATTGTAGCGTTGTTTCCTCAATCACCACGCTATACGTTATCCTTATCCGATATCTTTTCTTAAATAACATTGGCTATTTGGCCACAGTTTTGTCAATGTCCCGGGTGAAATACACGAAGAAGATTGATTGGTTGTTAGAGGTCTGCAAAGCTATTCTAAAAGAAACAATGACACACTCGACCAATTAACGGTCGTGTTCGAGAAACACAAGCAAAAACTAATAAAATAATACATTCGGTAGTGCTTGCTCAGATTCGAACGATTATTCAAATTTGGAAGTTATGATTTTCATGAAAACCAGCCAGGTTTATTATGGTTATTATTAATTCTCATTTATAAAAAAAAAAAACAAATTATTCGTTCGATTTGATGATTATTAGAAAAATAACGGAATCGAACAAACATTTTTATCGCTTCATTTTAAATCCTTGTTGATATAGCCTACTATCATGATCAATCAAAACACAGACGGTTTTTCGAATACATTTTTAATTGGTTCGACGTAGATCGACACATTTCGCTTTGACTTGATAATGGATTTTTTTTTTCGTTCACCAATTGACTGGCTGAGTTCAATTTTCCAATGTTTTGTTTTCGAAGTTTATTGACTAAAAAAAGTGTTGCAATGTGACAAAAAGTTACAATATTATAAAGTTTTGCAGGGTTTCAATATAAATGGGTATTTGTAGGCTCTGTAGTGTACACCCTGTCCCTGATTGCCTCGATGGTTTAGTGGATTCATATAAGGTCGCAAACACGGTGGTCAATTCAATTCCCAGGTCGGGCCAATAAAATGTTATTGAGATTTTCTGTCGAAATTTCTCAGTAGCATCCCGGAGTCTGGAAGTTGGAACTGTGTATATCTCGCCACTAGACCAACGAGTTGACTTCTTAGTTCTCACATACGAATATATATACGAATAAGTACTTACTAAAACAGTCTTGGAAGAGCTCTATGTTCGATGGTTAGCTTCTACCAGGAAGCTTATTTTCGGAAGAATAAAATAAGAACCATTACATACAATACAATTACACGAGCTCATACACCCTTTAAATAACACAACAATACCAAGTACTTCTGCTTTGCGGTAGGATATCTGATGAGTGGGTGGTACCCACCCAACGATCTTGCACAAAGTTCTACCACCAAGTACCAAAATGAATTTAATATATAAATGTTTTTTATAAATATTATAAATTATTCTGCAAAGGCTCGCAGAACTGATAATGTTAACTACTTATATACCAAAAATATATATTACATACAAATATGATTATTAATTGAATGAGAAATTGTTTTTGTCCGATAACATGAGTAATCCGGAAGTTGAAGTCCGACTTCCATTAGTAAATGTAATAATATTTTTGTTGGTAGATATAGTTGGTGGATGTAGTAAGGTATTTATTTATAAATGAAAATAATACACATGATAATTATATAAGAACATGTTAAGAAAAAATTATATTGAAACATATTTAAAACTAAATTTGTATGATCGTAGCTTTATGTATGAATATCAGTAATGATTTTGTCATACTAAGTTTCTCAAATATCCAGTAGGTGTTGTGCTGAATTTAGTAAATTGGAACTTTGACAAAATTTCCCAGTTCAAGCTTGGATATCCTAACCATCGATGAAATTCCCTAGCAAGCGTAGCTCGTGTAAGTTATTCTCCGTTCTGAGACACACGCACACACACACACAACACGCTAGACATTTCACCTTCTTTATGACTAGATAGTGCTATGGAAAACTAATGGCGGCCATTTTGTGTGTTAGTTTATTTAATCTCCCTAGAGTTTCTCTATGACGTCTCCCGCGTGAAGTTTTGCTCTCGTTTTTTTAAATAACTTCGCATTCATGAAACTTGAAATAGATGTAGGTTACTAGATATGTATATTTATATATTCATATATTTATAGCTTAAGTATTTACACTAGATCATTAAATAAATACAGTTAAAAAGTAAACATAGTTATTGTACAAATCGGGACCGCATGGTGGCAAGAATGTTTCCCCTTTGAATCGCAATTCCGATTCTCTGATCGAATTATGAACCAGTTCTCCAGTCACCAGTACAGGCAATAAGACTACACTTTTATAATTTCTACTTAAGATATTTGTACTCTGCAATGTGGCTTTTAAAATACATATAATAGAATCGTGTATACTTGCTCTAATAACCAGAAGGATGGGCAACCGATACGAGTGGAAAGATTTTAGGCACAGAACCTGGGTTTATGCTTTTTTTATGACGTGAGAGTAATTATTACCAATTTCCAGAATCCGACTTTACACCAACTTTTCGTCTACGTTATGTCAATTCATAATACTTCTATCAAACAAACATTTCTTTTTTTGTCATTTTAAATTCAATTTGTTACTTTGTAAAGAAAACGAATTATTAAGTCGTTTTAATTAATATATAATTACATTATAAACATGATAAAAAAATTTGGAGTTAGTATTTGTTGATTATAATTGTTTCGAGGACAAATAATAATTGAGTCGAATTGTAACTACTAACTTTCTTGCTTCTTCTACTTCTATTTACTTCTTCTCAGTATAATATACATTAAACCAGCTGTGCCCCAAGGTTTCAGCCGCGTATAATTAATAAAAATCAGCCTAGAGCCTGCCTCGATAAAAGGACTATACATCACAAAAATAATTATTAAATTCGAACCAGTAGTTCCTGAGATTAGCCGGATCAAACAAACAAACTCTTCAGCTTTATATAGCAATATAGATAGATATCTATGTAATCTTATGAGTGAGTTATCTAATGACTGATTCAAAAGTAATAGCCTGCTCGGATAAAGTATCGATAATAAAAGCCTTTAAACCGGAAAACAGCGATTATATTCCAAATTTAAAATTTATTTTAAATAAGTTGAGCTGGTAAGAATATTTCATTTATTTCAGAACATAACACTATTAAGCAATGTTATATCACACTTTCATTCGTTTAATAGACAAACCATTCAGCGTCGATTGAACATAATGGTTCATTCATTTCTGCTGTAATGAATGAGGCAATCCATCGAGTCTATTATGAAAGGCCAATCATAATGACGATGGTTTTGACTTAAAGTAATAAATGTTTTAATAAAATTACTTAAGAAATATTTTTGCAAACAATTTAGCGTAATTGAGCTGACTGAGCTTACTTAATATTTTGGAAACTCAATGTTACGGATCGGTGCTAACTTCATGACTATATTTAATTAGAACGAACTATAAAGTTCTTGCATTTATTGACATGAAAACAAACTTAATTCAATGAAGTCTTAACAAACATATTTGAACGAGAAAAATAGTTATGTACCTCGTTCTTTTCAGTCATATTATTAATTATTTTACGAGAGAGGGATTGCCGCCTTTTAAAATGCGAACGAACCACTATTGATGTATTGCAAGAAATACAAATAAACTTTTATTGGCCTGATCCTGGGATTGAAGCCAGACGATCAAGACGAACAGCCTTATACAGTAGCCAAGTAAGTCTATAAAAATATATCTCAAATCACTTTTATAAAACAGGTAGGTGGACGAGCATATGGGCCACCTGATGGTGAGTGGTCGCCAACGCCCATAGAAAGCGGCATTGTAAGAAATGTCAACCATCGCATAAATCGCTAATTCGCCACCAACCTTGGGAACTAAAATGTTATGTCCCTTGGGCCTGTAATTACACTGGCTCACTCACCCTTCAAACCGAAACACAACAATAACAAGTACTGCTGTTTTGCGGTAGAATATCTGATGGGTGGGTGGTACCCACCCAGGCGAGCTTGCACAGAGCCGTAGGGCTTTGTGCACCGAATAAACGTTAATTTATTATAGATATTTAAAAATAATACTGAAAAGATACGGAAATTTCTTATCGTATTAAATTATAAGCAATTTTAATCTATACATATAAATAAAATTGGAGTGTCTGTTTTTTAATAACCGCTTTTTACTACATGCATATGAGTATATATACGGTATATACACCAAAATAATATTTTTTACAATTTTTGTCTGTCTGTCTGTCTGTTTGTTCCGGCTAATCTCTGAAATGGCTGGACCGATTTTGACGGGAATTTTATTGGCAGGTAGCTGATGTAATAAGGAGTAACTTAAGCTACTTTTATTTTAGAAAAAAAATAAAAATAAAAATGCAAAAACCAAAAAAAACTAAATAAACTAATTAACTTTTTTGTTAAATTCCACGCGGACGAAGTTGCGGGGATCAGCTAGTTATAAATAAAACCTGTCGTTTTTTTTAAATCAAGTCACTAACTATTCAAAATGGTTTCTTAATATGAATAGACTCTTTAAATCTGAAGCGTAATAGTATAATATAGAAAGAATGATTAGAGAAAAATGAAATATTTTCGCTTTCATTTAGTTACACTGTCCATTGAGCAAATAATTTTAATGAACGAACTTACATTTATAAGCTTTCTTCTATGTTAAAGTTTATTAACACTAATTATACAATAAATAAACAGTGCCCGTAAACTAAGTGGATATTTTATATGGCTGTATGTCGCAAGATCTAGGTTCAATGATAGACAATTAAAAATTTCTTTAGAGTTTTATCATTTACAGTCAAATGGGCAAATGTGTCGAGTACTTAAGATAGTTATTAAATAGTTTATTTTTAATAATTAACTATTTTCTTAATGATTTTAACATATATAACAAAGGGAACTCAAAAAGCATAGACGAAAAAATCTGTAGAGAATGTAAATAAAAAAGACCTAGTATATCGGATGAATGAGTAAACAAATACTATCTCTTTCTATCATCAGTAATTTGACATACAAAAGAAAAAGAGAGAACATTACAAACTACACTTATATAGCTCCACTCACTCATAACATTTTCTTACTCCAAACAGCAACACTCAGTACCATTTTGGTCCGATTTTAAGATGGAATCCGAGATTTGAGATCCGTTGTTTGGTTTCCATAGTACGAGCTCTGGTTAATTTAGGATCAGATGGCCTTGTGTGATATAATGTCCCAGGATATTATTATTATTATCTTGGTTCCCAAGATTGGTGACGCATTGGTAATGTGATTAATATTTCTTACAGCGCCAAATCTATGGATGCAAAAAGCTTCTATCTTTTTCTGACATATGTAATTTAACATTCGATAGAAGTAGACAGAGCATTATGTGACTTCACAAAGGTATTAGTTTAGTATAAGGGAGTTAAAGTTTTATCTATCGCAACACACCTCGGTATACATCATAAGCGTTGATGGTGATTTCAGTTATATTATTCAAAAGATTATGGTGACGTGTTCAAATTATGATGCAGGAGATTAATGTTCTCATTAAAGGTGTCAAGGATGAAAATCTTATAAGTCTAAGCAATTTCGCAAAGTCACGCCTGAATAAGGCTTGGTAATATTTTTCGGTGGAAATGAGAATTTTTTTTTTTTGACAAAACGCGCCTCATTAATGATCTTATAATCCACGCCTTTGGCTTCAGAAAATAAGAATTCTTCGGACGGAAAGTTTTTAGTTATCTTTCATTTTGTTACTTAAATAAATTACAAAGTAAATTGTTTAATTAAAATGGTAGTGATTCAATTTTCGTTTTATTTTTGAACGGATATTTTTTTTTTTTAATATTCGTTAGTTGAAAGATCGCAATATATTTCATTCTATTTAGAATATCAAATTATAAAATAAAAAAAAAAAATTTGAATTTTGAAGCTTTGACAATTTTAAAACAAAAGACAACCGCTGCGTTGATTTTACTTTGATATCGTTGTTTCTGTGACAATGGAAAAATAAAAAAAATAAAAATTTTTTTTTGTATTAAATAGGAAGGTGGACGAACGTATGGGCCACCTGATGGTAAGTGGTCACCAACGCCCATAGACAATGGCATTGTAGGAGATGTTAACCATCGCTTACATCGCCAATGCGCCACCAACCTTGGGAACTAAGATGTTATGTCCCTTGTGCCTATAATTACACTGGCTCACTCATCCTTCAAACCGGAACACAACAATAGCGAGTACTGATGTTTTGCGGTAGAATAACTGATGAGTGGGTGGTACCTACCCAGACGAGCTTGCACAAAGCTCTACATTCAATAAGAAAGTGTAAAATATTTTATTTATTTTAAATTAATAACAGCCTGTGAATTTCCCACTGCTAGGCTAAGGCCTCTTCTCCTCTTTTTGAGGAGAAGGTTTGAAGCTTATTCCACCACGATGCTCCAATGCGGGTAGGCGGAATACACATGTGACAGAATTTCAGTGAAATTTGACATATGCAGGTTTCTTCACGATGTTTTCCTTCACCGTTAAGCACGAGATGAATTATAATGACAAATTAAGCACATAAAATTCAGCGGTGCTTGCCTGGGTTTGAACCCACGATCATCAGTTAAGATTCACGCGATTTTACCACTAGGCCATCTCTGCTTTTTTCTATTTTATTTAACGTTTATCAATTTTTAATAACATATTTTAAATTTGAATTTGGTCACCTCCATAGACATTGGCGAAAATATTAACCATCCTTTATTAACCATCTCCGAACTAAGACGTTATATCCATCATGCCTGTAGTGAAACTGGCTCACTCGCTCTTCAAACCGTAACACAACAGTACCCAGTACTGCTGTTTGGTGGTAAAATATATGATCAGTGGGTGGTACCTACCCAGGCGGCTTCGTTCGATATTTCTGGTACGTATTATAAACTATTATAAGCTGTTAAATCAAATTGAATTAATAAAATAAAATTATTTTTAGTAAAGTTGTTATTTATTTTAGTGTGTGTGTTTTGGTTATGTTTGATATCGCTTATTTGCGGACTAACAGATTACCTAGAAATGGATTAAAACAATCTAACTTCTTAAAATATCTCACGGTATACAGACTTATTGCTAAAATACTCCCACATTGATAAAATATTAATAAATTGTGTTGTGCGTTGGAGTAATTTTTGGATTAAAATCAAAATTCTTATAATAACATTATAAATATTAATGGATCGAAATAAACTTTATTTTTAGAAGCAGTTTTGATTTATACATGATTGGATTTGAAAATAATATAAAAATAGCATCGAATATCGATTCTACAGATAATAATTTGCAAATAACTCAGTGGTTCGTCGGTTAATATTAGGTCCTTACACATGAAATTATCGTTTTGTCGTACTGACCAATTTGATCTGAAATATCTCCTCTTTGCACAGATAGCTGCAGGCTTCGGGGTAAGTGATAAAACTGTATTAATCCACCTGAAGCAAATCGGGAAAGTAAAAAATCTTGAACGAGGGTAGGTACCTCTTGAATTGAGTGAATCGAACTTGCAAACACGCGTCGACTGCTGTGTTACTTTGCTCAACCGACACAATACTGAAAGGATTTTAAATTGAATCATTACTTGTGCTTAAAAGAGGATACTGTACGGTAATCGGAAGCGCTTGATGCAATGGCTGAACCCTGGAGACCCAGCCAAATCCAGCCCTAAACGAAAATTGACTCAGAACAAGTTACTTGTAAAAGAAAAAATTGCAAGAAAAAGTTGCTTTACGATACTACAAGCGATTACGGCAGATATCTATTGTCAGCAATTGCAAACCATGAAGGAAAAACTAGCTGCTAAACAACCGAGATTGGTCAATCGCTCTAGGCCACTGCTGATTCACGACAACGTAAGACCACACAATGCACAACAAACAACTAGTAAGTTAGATGAGCTACAATTGACTCCAATTCTGCGACACCCACCGTAGTCCCCGGACCTTGCTCCAACAGATTACCATTTTTTCCGGAATTTGGACAACTTCTTACAAGGAAAAAAATTCAATTCCGATGCGGCAGTCCAAACCGCCTTCAAAGACTTTATTAATTCTCGCCCCATGGTTTTTTACATGGATCAATTATCTACCTATGTGATGGCCAAATTGCGTAGATAACAACGGTGCATACTTTGATTAATTAAATATATTTTACAAAAAAAATGACTTTATATTCCTCCCGTACAAAACGCCAATTTCATATTATGTAAGCACCTAATACTTAGTTACGTATCACAGCTACAATGTTAAACTTGGCGATGATTGAGGGATTTCACTTGATCGAAGTTTTTCCCCTCTCAGACGAAAAGCGGTCAAGTTTAATTAGTTCGGAAACATGTCAGTACTTTAGGAATTCAATAACCAGAACTTATCCTCGCTTATAAATTATCAATGTATTAATTTCGACAGCAACAGATGTTACTTTTGTTATTCTATTATTAGATTTTAAGTTATTTAAAAGCGTTATTACTAAGAAATTGTAATATTAAAGGCCGGCAACGTACCTGCAAGTACTCGAGTGTTGCAGATGTCCATGGTCAGTGGTAGTTACTTTCCATGAGGTGAGTCTCCTACTCGTCTGCCCCTCTTTACATAAAAAAACGGATATATCTAATAAACATTTGAATGTAATTTATATACATTAGGATCTTAAATAAATACAAATAAAAATTAAAAATAATGACCATACAAGTCCATGACCACGTGGAATGGTGGCAAGAACACTAGCAGCATTTCCCCTTTGAATCGCAATTCCGCTTCTCTGGGCGAAAAATGAACCACCTGCCACCCATAGAGGCAATAAGACGGGGTGTAATATTTTGGATTAATTTTTTGGCACTATTGCTCCAAGGCCCAAGCGTTTCAACTGCAGAATTAATTGAATTAGTTGTTTTAAATATGGTAGTGGATAAATCATTTTCTGTTTAAGTCTAAGTTGATATAATAAAGGTTATTGTTAATAAATAAAAGATGAAACGTACATAAATATATATGTCATTATATTATTATACGTTATAAGCTTTTTTTAAAATAGTTAGGCGGACGAGCATAATTATGGGCCACCTGACGCCCTCACATTTCTCACAATGCCCATAGACATTGGCAGTTATGTCCCTTGTTCCTATAATAACACTGGCTTACTCATCCTTCAAACTGGAACACAACAATAACAAGTAGTACTAATTAATTTGCGGCAAAACAGTGGTACCTACCCAGACGAGCTTGTTTTTTTATTTTTGTTTAAGTTAACGATTAATGTAATGTTATATTACAGAAAAGTAGAAAAATAAAAACTTACCAGCAATTAAAAATAAAATTTATAATATTAATTTATTTAATAATCTTTAGATGATTTTTAATTAAAATCAACATTATGATACCTGATATCTTGGATAGAAAAAAATGTATCTTGGGTGTATGGTATTAAGCAAACGAACTAAATAATTATCGTTTTTAAATAAAATTTAAAAGGAAATTAATTTATCCTGGAGCCTCTATTAGTTTTAATTTCAAACCTCATTAAAAATCCCTAAAGGAATATTGCTTTCTTATATAAAAATAATCGCCTTAAATTATTATCTTTCAAGCAATTTGACAAGTTCATTTTAAACTTTTATATTTTAGCGGTAATATTTTGTAAGGATTTTTTTTTACCAAGCGCACCTTTGATTTAATTATATCCGCATTTTAATTTGTATTGTTTTTGATCGGCTATTCTCCATCAAGCAACCTTAACCTTCCGAATTATACCATAATTAGAGAATTTGATATTAATAGTAATAGTAGTTCTAACGTAAAAACGATATAAAGCAATATATAAAATAAAACTAAGATGACGTCTGTTGTAGTTTTATTGAAGAACGTGGTCAGAACGAAATAAATATAATGCAACGACCAGACATATTTTTTTATTGTATAGGTAGGCGGACGAGCATATAGGTCACCATATAGTACGTGGTCACTAACGCCCATTGACATGTCCCATGTACCTGTAATTACGCTGGCTCAATCACCCTTCAAACTGGAACACAACAATGCAAAGTACAGCTGTTTTGCGGTAGAACATCTGATAAGTGGGTTGTACCCACCCAGACGAGCTTGCACAAAGCTCTACCACCAAGTAATATGCTTGTCCGCCTACCTATCATATAAAAACAAATTGGGAATTATAGTGGATAAGTAGTTAAATTAAATAGTGTTGTATTATACATAACAATATATTTATCAAGAATCTCTTAAAGTATATAATATAGCTGAGCTATTAGTTAATCGTATGGTATATGTAAATAAGGCTTGTTCATCTTTGCGTCCTCTATTGGAATAGGGAATGGATAGTTTACGTCACGAACGTAGGTAAGTTACCTCAACTAAATCAAAGTAACCTATCCGTTGGTATCATCCACTTATCGGATATTTTTCTCGAGTTTTATCTCAACCGAAAGTTCACCCAGAGAAACCCTTCACATACTTTTGTATTCTGATAATACTTACATCAGACCAGAGAGGCTGTTTCAAATAAAGAAGAATATTATTATTGTATTGTTATTATATAATATTATATAAATATTGTAAAAAATGAGCTGAAAAAATTGGTTGCCTGTAAAGTCGGTATACGGGCGAAAGTTTTACGTGACAACGACTTTGAGTGGTAAAATAATTTTAATGTGAATATTCATTCGTATAGTAGGAAGAAGGATGAAATAATAGTAACAATTTAAAACATTTATTTATACAAAGAATTATATTTAAAACATTAATTTATACAAAGAATCTCGCACTGAATTTCACTTTTTATGTCTGTCTCTCTCGCTCTTAGGCGGGCTAACCATGGGAGTTGACGTTCGGACGTCGTTGAGTGAGGTTGTGTTTACTGCGACAAGATCGTTTGTTTTGACCAATTCAAATGACATCTGGCGTTGTAAAGTGAATGTTATCTCATTGTTATCTCTAATGCGGAACATCTGGTCACTGTGCTTTGTACATGGTCTTTTGTTTCGCCTAATGAGTGCTTTTATTGCTTCGGACTAGGTCTTTATTGACCTGTTCTTTGTTAAAGTGGGTGTTTATAGTTAAGTTTATTGTTTGTTTTCGGCAATGGACGTCGACACTGAGTTGACGACCGACGCCTTAATTGGCCGAAAAAGGCCTTATGCTGGTGCCGCCTTGATTGAATCCGACTCCGACACGGAGACGGAGACAAGAACGGCTGCAAAAAGCAAGCCTTCCACACGGGGAAAACCGGCGTCGAAGGGGCGTGGTAGTGGTCTTGCTCGGGCTAAAGCCGAGCTCAAGGAGAAGGTCACCGAGGCCAGGGAGGAAGCTTTTGAGCGTTCCTTGAGGAGTAGGGCGTTTCGAAAGGACGCCTCGCATGCGGTATCGGACCACGAAGAGTCCGCCTCAGACGTCAGGGAGGATCCTGACAAAATGAACGCGGAGGATCTTCGCGCTCAGGCTGGTCGCAAGGCAGCCCTTATTTTAGACGTGGTGCAAAAATCCTCTAGTTTGAAAGGAGGATCGTCTAAGACACTAAAGGAGTCAGTGGCTGCCCTTCAGGGGATTATTGAGGTCCTGGCGTCTCGCACGGAAGCGGAAGAGACGCGAAAGCTCCGTGCCGATAATGGGCGCCTGCGCAAGGAAGTGGACGGCCTCAGGGCCGAGATAAAGGCTCACCGCCGGGAGTTCGCTGAGATGCGGACAGCCGCGGCAATGGCAAATGAGGCATCCAGCAGTTCTGCGCGGGATGCTCAGATGTTGGAGGCGCTCAAGGCGGACATATTATCGTCGGTCGGCGTTATGTTTAACGCACACGTGGCGGGACTGGAAGAGCGCCTGCTGCCTGCAAAGGCGCTGCGCCCTCCGTTAGCTGCGGATAAGAGGCAGATGCAGCAGACTGCGCCGACATACGCGCAGGCTGCCCGCCTGGCTCCACAGTTGAAACCAGCACCTGCACCTAAGCGGGCGCCAATGGCTGCTGCGCTGGCACCAACAGCTGGCCCTTCAAGCGCTGCGACTATGCCAGAAGTGATCCAGCCACAGATGGTCCAGGAGACGTCCTGGTCCACTGTGGTAAAAAAGGGAAAGAGGAGGAAGAACGCTTCCTCTACAGCTGGAGCCGCTGCCACGGTGGCGGCTACGGTGTCTAAGACACCTCAAGCGCCTAAGCCTAAACTGGCTGCCCCTCGCACAGCTGCAGTGGTTGTAACGCTGCAGCCAGAAGCGGAGCAGAAGGGCGTCACGTATGCCCAAGTCCTGGAGCGCGCCGAAGAAGGCGTGAAACTTCAGGACCTGGGAATCACAGGTGGACTCAGAGTCCGACGCTCAGCGACAGGGGCCAGAGTGCTGGAGCTGCCAAAGGCGCAGTCTGACCAGGCCGAAAAGCTGGCTGACCAGCTTCGAACGGTGCTGGATGGAGTGGCCAGCGTCGTCCGCCCTACGAAAAGGGTTGATATTAAGGTGACAGGGCTAGACGACTCCGTCACAAAGAATAAAATTATCGCCGCTGTCGCTCGAGAAGGGAACTGCACCACTGAGGCGATAAAATGTGGAGAGGTGTCACGTGGACCTGGATACATGGGGATGGCCCTCGTGTCATGTCCGATAGCTGCGGCGAGAAAACTGTCTGACGCCGGTCGCCTCCTGGTTGGGTGGAGCTCGGCCAGAGTATGCGTACTGGAGCAGCGCCCTCTGCGTTGCTTCAAGTGTATGGGCCTTGGCCACACAAACGTACTCTGCCCATCCAAGGCCGAACGACGGGGCCTTTGCTATCGGTGTGGCGTCGATGGCCACAAAGCAGCGGGTTGCACCGGGAAGGTGCGCTGCGCAGTTTGCGATGACGCCGGCAAGCCCTCCGGGCACGTCATGGGGTCCAGGGAGTGCAACCCACCCCTCACAAAAGGTAAAATGGTCCTAGGCACCCAGACCAACAATAACGCTGAACGGCACCAGGCCGAGGAAGAAGCTGCTATGTCAACATGAGGTCAGTATACAGCTTCCTTCAGACTAATATCAACCACTGCGCTGGGGCTCAGGACCTGCTACTGCAGTCCATGGCGGAGTGGGGGATCGACCTGGCTGTGGCCTGCGAGCCTTACTACGTCCCTCCCCTACCTCACTGGCTAGGAGACCTGGACGACACAGTGGCGATCCTCACTCGGAGCGGAACGAGTCCCTGCCTCTCACTCATTGAGAGGGGCTCGGGATACGTAGTGGCGGGATGGGGTGAGTACGCAGTTGTGGGTACGTACTTCTCCCCCAATCGCAGCCTGGCCGAGTTCGAGATTTTCCTTGATTCCGTCAGGGCTGCGGTGACCAGGCAATCACCAAGACCAGTGATGGTCCTCGGCGACTTCAACGCCAAGTCACGTGCCTGGGGAAATCCGGCCACGAATGCACGAGGGAGAGCCGTCCAGGTGTGGACTCTACTTTCCAACCTGTCCCTTCTCAACAAGGGGCAGGTTCAAACCTGCGTGAGACATCAGGGAGGTTCCGTGGTGGACCTATCATTCGCCACCCCTGCCGCTGCACGCAGAGTGAGGAATTGGAGAGTGGAAGAGGAAGTGGAGACTCTATCGGACCACAGATACATCCGATTCGAGGTATCTGTTTCCCACAGGTCAGTGGAATCGCCGAGGGTGCCAAACAAGCTCCCGCGGTGGTCTCTTGGTCAGCTAGATCGTGAGCTGGTCAAGGAGGCTGCCATCGTACAGCGGTGGGGTTCCGCGGGAAGGTGCGAGGACGCCAGTGTAGAAGAGCTGGCTAGCTGCATGCGCAGCGCCCTTAAGGAAGTATGCGACGCGTCCATGCCGAGGGCCCGGCGTAGGGCACCACGCCGTCAGGTGTACTGGTGGTCACCCGAAATTGCTAAGCTTCGGATGACGTGTAACCGGGCGCGGAGGGCCTACGTTCGCTGTCGCAGGCGAAACGGCCTCGATACGGACTTAGAGGGACAGCTGCTGACCGCTTATCGTCAGCTGAAAAAAGAGTTGCAGCTGGTGATATGTCAGGCCAAGGAACGAGCAAGGGAGGAGCTACTGGCAGACCTGAATAGGGATCCATGGGGGCGCCCATACCGTGGTGTGCGAGGAAAGTTTCGCACCCATAGCGCCCCCGTGACGGAAACGATGGCGCCGGAGCTTCTTCTGCGCTTGGTAGGTGAGCTTTTTCCCCTTCCAGGCGAGCATGTCCCTCCGCGAATGGCCCCTCCCTCTGTGATTGAAGAAATTGTGGCTCCACCACAAATCACGGAGCGAGAAATGGAGATGGCCCTTGATCGACTGAGGGCAAGAACCACTGCCCCGGGCCCGGACGGGGTGCCAGGGCGTGTTCTGCGAGACGCCCTAGAACACCTAGGCGGGAGACTTCGGGAATTGTTTGACAATTGTATTTTCAGCGGACAATTCCCAAAGCCATGGAAGGAGGGTAAGCTGGTCCTGTTGCCGAAGGTGGGGAGACCACTAGAATCTCCTTCAGCATACAGGCCAATTGTGCTGCTGAATGAAACAGGCAAACTCTTCGAGAAAATTCTCGCTGCCCGTCTTGTTCGGCATCTCGAGGAAGTGGGACCGGGTCTCTCAGAGGCTCAGTACGGGTTCAGGGCGGGTCGATCAACCATCGATGCCCTGAACGCCCTAAAGACCCGGACCACGGAAGCGGTGGCCCGCGGGGACGTGGTCCTGGCGGTATCGCTAGACGTGGCGAACGCCTTCAACAGTCTTCCATTCGAGACAATAAGAGAGGCACTCCAATATCACCGGGTGCCTTCCTATCTAAGGAGGCTATTGGGGTCATACCTCCAGGATCGGGTGGTTCTTTGGGAGGGGAATGATGGACGAATTATTCGGCATCGGGTAAGCTGTGGTGTTCCTCAGGGATCGGTTCTCGGCCCAATCCTGTGGAACGTAGGCTTTGACTGGCTCCTGCGGGCACCCGTCCTTCCCGGTATGGGGTTATTGTGCTACGCGGACGACACCCTCATCACCGCGACGGCGAGGAATTTCCAAGAGGCGGCCCTCCTGGCCGAAGTCGGTACGTCGCTCACGATGGACCGTATAGAAATGCTGGGCTTGAGGGTCTCCATCTCTAAAACCGAGGCCCTCTTATTTCACGGTCCGCGTCGGGGCCCACCTCGTGGGGCATGTATCACCATCCAAGGGACGGCGATAAAGGTTAAGGGCCAGATGAAATATCTGGGTCTGATTCTGGACGGAAGATGGAGCTTCGCGCAACACTTTGTCCAACTGAGCCCGAAGCTCATCAATGCCGCTGCCGCACTGGGCCGCCTTCTACCTAATGTGGGAGGGCCGGAAACACCATGCCGGCGCCTATATGCCGGTGTGCTGCGCTCCATGGCACTATATGGTGCACCCATATGGGTGGACGCTCTCACTGCGCGTAATAAGGCTCTCCTGCGTAGACCGCAGAGAGTTATAGCAGTGAGAGCAGTAAGAGGTTACCGGACGGTGTCGTGGACGGCGGCGACACTTCTTGCGAGTGATCCGCCTTGGGAACTCCAGGCTGAGGTGCTTGCGGAAGTGTATCGATTCCGGGTGGAAGCCAGGTTGAATGGCGACCGTCCAGGATCAGCGGAGGTGGGTCGAATCAGGTATTTAGCTCAACAAGCTTTGATTCGCAGATGGGAGGAGGACCTGGGGTCTCCATCAGCAGGCCTGGCGACAGTGGAGGCAATCCGCCCCCACTTGAGTCGCTGGGTAACAAGGAGAAGCGGCAAACTCACGTTTAGGTTGACGCAGGTGCTTACCGGACATGGCTGTTTCGGTAAGTACCTTCATGGGATAGCGAGACGGGAAATATCACCTTCTTGCCACGAGTGTGGTGCGCCACTGGACACGGCGAACCACACCCTGACGGAGTGCGCTGCGTGGGGGTCCCAGAGACATTCCCTGGCGGCGTCAGTCGGCGCAGACCTCTCGCTGCCGAGCGTGATTACCGCTATGCTTGGCAGCGAGAAATGCTGGATGGAGATGGTCTCTTTTTGCGAGAGTGTCATGTCGCAGAAAGAGGCCGCGGAGCGTGAGCGTGAGGCATCTGCCTCCGCTGACCCGCTCCGCCGAAGGAGACCGGGGAGGAGGCGTCGGCGCTATGCGCATCTTCTTCTCCCTCCGTCGTAAGCGTCGGCGGGGCTAGGCGGGTTCTCTGCGTGCCAGGAACCCAAATAAGAAAGGAGGCCCGCGCAATCGGGTCAACCGTCGGGGCGTCGCGGTAGCATGCGCAAGCGATCCCGTGCCGCTCCACCGAGACAATGCAGGTACGCTGGTTTTTTAGTGGGTATTCCGGAGCCTTCAGCACCGGCGAGCCCCACATACCCCCCCACCTCACGTGGGGGAAACGCGTAAATGCGTTTTTCCAGCGATAAAAAAAAAAAAAAAAAAAAAAAAAAGGCGGGCTAACCATGCCCGAGTGGAAGGGACGCGTGCCTCTCACTCGCTCTCATTGTGAGCGCATAACGTGAGCGGAGCGTAACGCAGTTTCTTGAAGTGTCACCCGGCAAACCAATTTATAAGACGTTGTCACGTCAAAAAAAATCCCGCTGAGTTTCTTTCGCCGGTTCACAGGTCTGAGGTGTGTATGTGTACTTCCGAACCGGTGGTAGATTTATGAAAATCAATAAGAAAATGTAACACTTCAACATTGAATAAAGATATTTGAAATTTGAAAATTGAGACCATATCGATTTTTTTACGATTCGAGTATTTTGTATTTGATACAATTTGACATTATTTGATCAGAGATGACTTAGAAGTTAGAAGGCATCTTAACCAATGATTACTGGTTTGAACCCAAGCATCACTGAATTGTGATGTGTTCAGCAGTGAAGGAAAAAAATATGAGGATTTTGTCTGATTACACAGAATTTTTGAGACAAGTGTATTATCCAACACGCATTAAAAGAACATGGTGGAAAACGCCCTGAACCTTCTTCTCCAAGCGAGAGGCAGTAAGCAATGGAACATTCCCAGGCTATTACGTCACACAATTTCCGACATGTATTGTATCTATTCTATAAGTTTTTATTTAACTTCAGCTGTTTGTATTTGTAGAGCAAATATTGCAACTGAATTTTAAATGAAAGTTGAACTATTTGAACGCTCTAGAGCGATAGGGGACGAATTGATCTAGAAAATGTATGTTATTCGTTTCAATGCATAAATAAAGGATTACTTTTAAATAGTATTAATAAATCTGAAATCTTTTATTTTAAAAATATTTTCAATAATATATTAGTAATTACTTAGAGACACGGATTTTGTTGCTTTTTTTACTTAATTTATAATGACGCAGTATCTGTATACAATACGGCTATTATCGGCGACACAGAAGAAAACGGTCGTGTAATGTAAGAAAGTGATATGCGACATTGACCATAATGATCATAACATTTCTTTAATACACGCGTCAAAATAGTAGTATATCATCGAAAGTTGGTTGTCAATATTTCACGGGTAAGTAAAGAAATAAGTTTATATAGAATGCAACTGATAGAATGAAATAAAAACGATTATGACTTTTTAACAAATGTAGAATGTTTTTTTCTTTGAAAGATTTTAGGACATTTCGTTATTTTATTACATAAATAATTTGAGTCCTTGTCTCATTGCTTCTTCTAGTGACAGGAGGGCTGGTTCATTTTCGGCCCAGAGGATCGGAATTACGATTCAAATGGTAATGCTATTAGCTTTCTTGACACCATTCCACAAAGTCATGATTGATGAAGCTATTAATAATTCTTATTTGTATACATTAAGACCTTATGTAAACAATTCTTATTTATACTTCTATATATAATAATCATTCATTTTCACAGTATCAGCCTGTAGATGTGTCTTCTCCTTTTTTGAGGGGAAGGTTTGGAGCTTATTCCACCACGCTGCCCCAATGCGGATTTATGGTAGAATACACATGTGACAGAATTTCAGTGAAATTTGACACATGCAGGTTTCATCGATGTTTTTCTTCACCGTCAAGCGCGAGATGAATTATAATCAGAAATTAAGCAAATGAAATTCAGTGGTGCTTGCTCGCCCTTGCTTGTTTGAACCCACGATCATCGGTTAAGATTCACGCGTTCTTACCGCTAGGCCATCTCGGCTTAGCATCATTTTCGCTACATAATCATATTTATTCGTTAATCAGCTCATAACTGACACTTAATATAATAAGTCGAGTTCAATAAATAAATAAAGTTACATATAGAGACATTTATTCAGTACAATGTACAAAATGAATAATAATTTTAATGCCTGAAAATGATATTTTGTATAAGAAAGAGTAATGTATTGTGATCAAGTATTTACAAAGTTAATTGAAATGTTATTAATTGGTGGCGGTGCCGATTGGCGTGGTTAGTAAGATACTTGCCTTTCACGCTACAAGTCTTGGGTTTCATTCCCACCTAGGATAGGAGTTTGTACAGAACATATCTGGCTGTCCTGAGTTTGGGTGTAATTATTTATATAATTGACAAATGAAAAGAAGTATATGTAAGTATATCAGTTGTCTGATTTCCATAGTACAAGCTCTGCTTAGTTTGGGATCAGATGTCCTTGTGTGAATAATGTCCCAGGATATTATTATACTAATTATATCATTTGTTTAATACTAATACAAGAATCATAAGACCCATACAATATTATTTACTGAGAAATGAAATAAAAACGAATTCACCACAAATAAAACCCAGTGACTCCCAAATTAAACGTTACCTTTGGTTAATATCAACGCGCTCAATCCACTCCGTCTTGGCTCTTAATTAAAGTCTCCTATTGAGGTCAACGGACGACAAGCTTACATGCTTTGAAGCAAGCTGAACGCTGAGGTTGAAAGCGGTATTTCCATTAACGAACGCTTCTTGTTTCTTAAATTACTAACAATCAATTGCTGAACGTTTTCTCATATAAGTCGCGTCCATTTAAAAATGGAACTTGTAATATTTGAAAATGGAAAAATAAGAGTTTTTCCATTAATAGTCCAGCATAGAAATAGTCTCAGCATTCAGGTTGGAGAACGCAATTTTACATCAATAAAGTGCCTGTTAAACGGTGACATTTCTAAGAGCTCAGCGCTATTGAGCCGTTTCCTATTTAGATCTGGTATATTCAGAAGTTCATGTTGAGCTATGCTATGCTTAATTTGTGATAATAATTCATCTCGTGCTTGACGGTGGAGGAAAACATAGTGAGGAAACCTGCATATGTCAAATTTCACTAAAATTCTGTATGTATTCCACCAACCTACATTGGAGCAGCGTGTTGGAATAAGCTCCAAACCTTCTCCTCATAAAAGGAGAGGCCTTAGAGGGACATTCACAGGCTGTTATGTAAATATTATAACACCAGTAATAAATTCGTATTAAATTCAAATATTAATAACTTCCTGAACGTGTTCCTAGAATATGTAATAATTGAAATACGCTCACACTAAGATATAGTTATATTTCTATCGACGAATACATCTTTGTCATCTAGCGAATATCTCAATAACGCCCGAGTCAGGATCAAATTACATAGAGGAATTTCTAATAATATTGTATAACACACTGTCGACAGCAGGATAAAACGGATTTAACTTATGACACGTGACGAAGAGCACTTTTCTTACAGTGATAAAACCTTTTATTTAAAAAAAAGAGCTTCTAAAATTCTTAATCTTATTTGAAAAGAAATTTAGGATATTACAAACGATTTGAATGATCGGAAAACACTTACGGTCTGGAGTAACGCACTTGCCTTCTTTTATTTATATATCTATTAGTTTCAGTATTATTTTTTAACTATATAAATTATCCATATTTTATCCTAGACTAAATTTAATAATCATTAATAAAGTTTTAAATGTAAGTTCTCGGGAACGAATTTAAATGAACAGGAACACCAAAACACTGGACAGGGTTTGAAAAGTCTACAACAAATTACCACAATTTTTTGTCTTTGGCACATTTTATAAATTGTTAGTGCTACAAAGCCAAACACTTAACCACCTTCAAACCAGAACACAACAATAGCAAGTACTGCTTGTGGTAGAATATCTGATGAGTGGGTGGTATCTACCCAGACCAGCTCGCACAACGTAAGCACCTGAAAAATGTAAAAAAAATATTTTATCTTTGTTTGTATTTACAGAATATTTATCTTTTTTTATATTTTTAATCTATATATTCTTAATAAGATCATTATGCTATTCACTTCTTTATGTTGAAGTAAAAATTCATTTATATATTTTGTTGTTTAAGTTAAGGATTTATTTATTTGTTTTTCGTCAATTGTAGAAATTTTAATGTTAACTTAGACTATAATTGGTACGTATTTTGTAACACTATTTTTATATATGCATTAATAAAATGTATATCTTAATATATATTGTTGGCAGTCGCCTAAAAATAAAAAAAAATTGACGATGAATGAATTGTTAAAATAATATTAAATTGTACCTGTGAGTGCATGGCAATCTGAAGTCTCCGAAGCGATTCTACGAATTTCTTGACAATAAAACCCAACCGGGTCCCAGAACATAGTTCACAGCTTACAATCTAGCTGCTAAACCATCGTGTTAGTTGGATCATTACCATTATGTATAATTTATTTAAAGATCGTGCGATTTCAAATCGCGCCAGTTCTCGTGTTCGCAATCCTATTCATATTCAAATTGAGTATTTCAAACTAATGGGATGCTTCGTACATTTTCGTTTCGTTCATTTTGTCATCCAGTGCATATATTTCGTCTCAATAATAATTATTGTATTTTATTCTGAACGAGCTCTGTCTTGTTTTATCAAATCTTCTTGTCTTCAGGGAACCAAATCTGAGAGATATTGAGAGCAGCTAAGAAAAAGAAACATTTATTTCAGTTATTAGACTATTAAGTATAAAGGTCAATAG
This sequence comes from Nymphalis c-album, assembly GCA_963151315.1. Classification (NCBI taxonomy): domain Eukaryota; kingdom Metazoa; phylum Arthropoda; class Insecta; order Lepidoptera; family Nymphalidae; genus Nymphalis; species Nymphalis c-album. The sequence continues at coordinate 2,707,215 of OY720612.1, forward strand.
CCTGCATTCCAACGGAGTCTTCCTTATTAAGGAAATGTTTGAGATTTATTCTGCAATGCTTTAGGTTCAAATATACATGCACTCTAGATATACAGTATAAAATTTGACTCATATAGGTTTTTCCTACGGTGTTTCTTTCACCACCTAGTATCATATTCATTGTACAAATAAATTAAATATTTTAGAATACAATGGTGCTTGACCTGATTTGAACTTTTGGTCTTTATTCAATTCATGTTCAATATTTATATACTAAGCTATCCCCCAGACAACCTTTCCAACGCTTTAAATAGGTTTTCACAAGTTGTAAGTATTGCTATTTACGAGAACACAACATAAAAGAATTTATACAAACCTGAATTTCCACGGAGGTCGAGAATAAATGGAATACCGGCGTTCTTTACTAACACAGTAAAATAGGCGACAGATTATTCGAAACCGTCCATGGCAAATTATATCGTTGTAAAATAGAACCTATTTTAATAGAAATAAGATCTACATACATTATTATGTTTCGTAGTGTTGACGGTTGTACTTGTAGGACAACTTGGTACATTATCTTAACAAATATAATTAATTAATCTGAATTATTTTAACAAATATAATTAATTAATTTTAAATGAAATAATTATGATAAAGTTTTACTGAAATCTTGTATAAAAGTAATATATATGTTCCAAAGTTGAGTACAGGCCTTGAACAAATTAGACAAGTTTTGGACGAAACATGAAATTGTCTTCCTCTTGTTGTTCTATAAATTGAACGCTACTAGGAACAGTAAATTAATATCGCGTAGATTTTATTTTAAGTCATTATCTCCTTTAATCTCATTAATTCATTGAAGTCAAGCTTACTACGCAATCATTAAAACTCTCAGAAGCAAATAAACCCAAAAAAGTTTCTGTCTGTTATAAAACTACAGTGCTATTCTTTAAGACCATTATACATCCGTGAAGTATTAACAACTGACTCATGGTGATATACTATTTTGATACTTGTATCCTTGAAACGTTATATTTATTAAGGTCAATGTCGCATATTACTTTAGGACATTTAAGGACCGTCTTCTGCGGTGAGCTTCGAGTTCGCACTTTCAAAATATCCCCACTGAAACTATATTCGACAGATATAAGTGACGAAATCAATATTATATCAATTAAATTTAACAATCGTTACATTTTAGATAAAAATCCAAATCCATTAAGATTAAATAATAACCTTTTAGAAAAAGCATAGAAAACGCGATATAATACGTCACGTCAGGTGGCGTGATCAAACAAATATTAGTAATTGAATTTGAGTATTGATAAACCTAAAAAATGACCCTTTAATTCATGATAATACTTTTACAAAGTACGCCATGTTAAACGAACCTGTTCGGACCGATAAAAATCGGCTTTTGCCGGTCGTGTCGAGTTTGTCGAAGTCGTCAGAGAATAAAGAGTGTCCTTGTGTGTGCACACACTTGCCTTACGATATGTGAGTCGTAGAGAGTTCACTAGTCTACGAAATCATCAATCAGAAGTGTACGACGTGCCCTTAGTGTGTGCGTTTTTGCTTGGATCTTATGCGAATTAAGATCTTAGCCAGTCTTATATAGAAAGACTTTTTGGAATACATTAATACTGGCCTGGTTGATGTAAGAGATCACATGACTCTGAGTTTCTTATTTAGTAATCTTGTTAGATTCTCTTTAAAAAAAATATTTTGAAATTTAATTAGAATTGATAATAAGCTTTAATGTTTAATTAGATATATTCTTCTTAGGTTATTATAAACAAACATTGCGATGTGCCATTTTAGGATAATATGACCCACAAAATAGTCAATACTAAAGTGGCCAATTTACTTGATTCATATTTCTACATAGTACAACCCATAAATGTAATAATATTTCTTTTTCAGAAAATGTCTACGATTTATAATACAAATATATAGAAAACAACATGAAATAATATTTTGTTTAATTTTTTCTTTATTCGTGTAATATTAAAATGTAATTACTTTGCCAAGAGCCAATTTACATTGCTTATTAAATATCTTTAATCTTTTTTTTTGCTTTTATTACTTTATTATCGAAAAATAACACAAAGCTTATAAATAATGTTATATTTGAATATTTCTTATTTTTTAATAGTTTTGATATTGAGGCACCAGGTCATGTTCTTCTATCCTGAGCGTTATCTGTGTCAAGAGCAGAGTTATTAACCTACTTTTAGTCACGATAACCGTCTTAGACTAAATCAGTACTTACCAATTCTGTATTATGGAAGTAACCACCAACCAAATTGGTCAACAAAACAACTTATATGTAAATAACACAAGCACTTGTGTCTGTAATTACACTGGCTCACTCACCCTTCGAACCGGAACACAACAATACCAATTACTGTTGTTTTGTGCTAGAATATCTTATGAGTGGGTGGAACCCACCCAGACGAGCTTGCACGAAAACTTACCAGTAAAGTGGTGGTAGTGATAAAATCTTTGATTGAAATATAATCTATATAAGTAATCTATATTCTAGTTAACGAAAGATCCATCAGCAACGTTAAAACTAATTAACGAAACGGACAAACCATGAAATTGCAAAATGATTGTCTTATATAATAATTTTGTGAAAATTGTAACGAATGTACATTTTAGTTGACTCATCTAGATAATGGGATGTTGTTTGATGAAAATTGAAAATGTCACTTCTGCCGATTGATTAACGAAATTCAAACAATAAATAATTAATAAACATTTAATCTTTGACAGGTATTTAAATAAATTTTGACAATACTAATAACGCATAATTTCCTTTTTATCTGATATTAGACAAATCTATAAAAATAACAGTTTGACTAAATAATAATGTATATCAAATGAGGAATATAATATGCAATAAAATGTATTTCATAACAGGGAACTTGGATTGGTCTTTATTCAAATGATACAAATAATACAAATAGATACAAAATTCGAAAATCCAAATAATACAGTTGGATCACATAAATAAGTCGCGCTGAAAATAATTCAATGAACATGAAATTAGCGCGCCTTTTACAACGCTCTATTAGTGTGTATTGTAGCGACATCCATCTCGCCACATACGAACTAAGAACGGACGTATCCTACATCGCGATATTAAAGTTATCAGAGCGATTGAACATAAATACAAGAACCCGACAACAACCGTCGGGGGCAGTAGCCCACCAGACACAACACCCGTCTGGTCGGAGGATTCTCCCTTTTCAATGGTGGCCATCCACACGTATAAAGGAAGCTAAGTGCATGTATATGAATTTTATTGTATTTGATTGACATGACTTTATATAATATGTGAAATGTTGTAAACGAGTAACTATCGAGTTTCCTGCCGTCTCGTTAGAATATATTCCGAACCGGTGGCAGATTTACTATTGGTGATAGGTATAAATACGTAGCACATGTCTTCCTTTTGGTCCAAACTTGCTTCACTTAATTTAATCGATTTCGGTTCAGTGGTTCCGTTTAAGGATAACGGACAGACAGAGAGAGTTATATCGCATTTATATTTTATTTAAATATATAGGATACAGCCTAAGTTTTTTTTTTTTTTTTTATTGTATAGGAAGGCGGACGAGCATATGGGCCACCTGATGGTAAGTGGTCACCAACGCCCATAGACAATGACATCGTAAGAAATGTTAACCATCGCTTACATCGCCAATGCGCCACCAACCTGGAACTAAGATGTTATGTCCCTTGTGCCTGTAATTACACTGGCTCACTCACCCTTCAAACCGGAACACAGCAATACAAAGTACTGCTGTTTTGCGGCAGAATATCTGATGAGTGGGTGGTACCTACCCAGACGAGCTTGCACAAAGCTCTACCACCGAGTATAGTTGCATACAATATTGACATTTATAATATTTGTATAATATATTTAATATTTTTATTTTTATTTAATACTTATTGCACAACAAAAAAAAACAAACATAGGTAAAAAAGTCAAACTACAAATGGTGCGCAAAGGCGGTCTTATCGCTTATAGCGATCTCTCAGAGACAACCTTTGGTGAATGAAGCTTTGCAAGAGAACATGTAGATCCATTATATATTCAAGATATAAACTAAATAATATCTAAAAACAATGAGAGTATAACAATTATCTACACATAACTACAATCTATTTCATACATACATACATATATATATATATATATATATATATATATATATATATATATATATATATATATATATATATATATAAGTATGTATGTATGAAAGTTACAGTAAGAGCAACTTACTTAGAGATTGACGAATAATTCATATTATTTTTGGCATTAATAACATTTGAAACTAGCTGATACCCGCGACTTCGTCCGCTTTGCTTGATATATTAACAAAGTTTTCTTATGTACGAAGGAAAAAACATCAAAAAGATCGCAAGCAAAAATATACTTTGTTTAAACATACATCACTGAACACGCAGGACATATACAAATCGTTGTTTTTTGAAACTTTAATAACTTTTTATTAAATGAAGATATCGTAGTCTTTTTTTTTCGATAAGGGAAATTTAGAAAATTTCATTGAAATCTAACCAGTAGTTTTCCCGTGATGCGCGCACAACTGCAGACCTCTATCATTTTATTTATATAGATATTAATTTCGATGTATACTAAATATATAATACACATTGTATTCCTGTTCACAACGATATTTCCGCAGATCGCAAAGTATCGACTTCACGGAGCAATTTGAGCAAGCGACCACAGTTCTCTCAATTCATTCTCAAACAGTTGATTGGTTTCTACCAATTGCCCTCTTGTTATATTTATTTCAATTAAGCGCAACATTACAGAACATTATTAAGACTTCGTTTTGTTTTAGGAAAAATTATGGTTTCGACTTGTTATTTTTCTTATACAACTTGTTATGAAAAAATGTATTTCTTTTTAATCTTTGAAATTTTCACTTTTTTCACTTTGTGTAATTTTCACTTCTTTATCCTTAATGTACATACATATAGCTACAAATGTCAGATACGTCGTTATAACAATATGGTTTGTGTTTACATACATTCTGCTGCCATATTTTCAAAGTTTACTTTGAATTTCACTATATTTTCTGTCAATTGTATCAACAACACGAATTGGGAATGAAACGATCGCCTGCAGGCTATTTTAAATAAATAAAAATATGAATATGTAAATCAATCATAATTGAAAAGAATGACCTAAAACAAACCCGCTAAGTTTCTTTCGCCGGTTCTTCTCAGGTTTGATCTGGTGTATATTTCCGAGCCGGTGGTAGATTTATGACAATCAATAAGCAAGACACGTCTAAATTGAATAAAGATATTTGAATTTCAATTTGAATGTATAACTGGATAAAATTGTGTTGGCACTTTATCGCCGGTACCACTCGATAGGATGTAACCTTAAATGAAAGTACATCGGGGATAGGGAGCCAATGAAAGTATTCGCTGCCTCGCACAACTATTTTGTGGAACCATCTTACGCCGGATTTTTTTTCCGAAACGATACCGACATAGAAACCTTCTAGCAAAGAGTGTACTCATTCCTTACAGGTCACCGACTACGAGCCCTCCTGTGTTGTAGGTTTCCATGGGTGGTAGTCACTTTCTCTCAGGAAAGCATCCTTGCCCTCCTGTTACATAAAATATACGCTATTTTTAATTTTTATTTGTACAATATATTAAAGACTAATATGAAAAATAATTAAAATGTTATTATTATAAGTATAGTTAATGTCGCATATCATTATCTGATATCAAACGAACGTGTTCTGCGGTGTGTTACGAGTTTGTTGTTACAGAATGACTTTGCAGACAATTAACAAGTGAGCGCCTCACTTTACCCCCCCACCCCCCACTTCATAATCGAATTTCCAATACAATAATTAACGTTATTGAAGATAGCAAGGGAGATAATTATATGAATGTCACAGTTTCCAATTGAAGTCGTACATGTATTTTGTATGATATAATTACTTATTTAAATTAACTGCCAAATGTCAAATAAATTTAAAAATGGAACGTTTCATTCTGATGAGTTCTGTTTATTTATTTGACGTTCGATATATCGAATATATTTGAAAATGGAATGTAAATAAACGTATAATATTGAAATACGTAGTTTTATTTTTTTAATTTGAGTTCGCAATATGAAATATATTTAAAAATCGAATATAAATGAAATCACAAATGTCCGTTAAGCGCAACAGCGCTGCAACAAATGGAAATTGGTGAACTTACGCTATTGTAAATTTTGTACACCAATTTCAAAGTTGTAGCAAAAGTTGAATACCGTAAATGTACTTGAACTTGTGATCTTCAGTCAAGATCCTTGTGTTCTAGCCACGGGGACCTTTATATATTAAATTGACAAATACTGAATTTTTTTAATATAGTTTATTTTTATAGGACGAATTAGGCGCCGTGATGTTGAGTTCTCACCACCGCTCATAGACATTGTCGATGTAAGAAATATTATTATAAACATTTCTTAAATCGCCAATGAGTCACTAACCTGGGGAACTAAGGTGTTATTTCCCATGTGTCCGTAATTACACAGGTATACTCACTCTTCAAACCGAAACACAACAATAGCAAGTACAAGTGCTGTTTTGTCGTAGAATATCTGATGAATATGGTAATCCCTTACGAGCCAGTCCTTACCAGTAACTATAAAATTATATAATGTGATACGCACATTTTTTTTTAAATTTATTTTAAAAAGGCAAACACCTTCTCCTATAGACTGACGCTGTTAGAAATACATAAATGAATTATTAATATATATATTTATTTTATTATGATTTCTCAGCTACAGTAGATCTCTATCCATTTATAATTTTAATGTAATTATTGATGTCAAACATATAGCCCTTTTTAAGGATTTTTTGAATTCAAATTGTAATCAAGAAGACTGAGTAAATGAGGCTGACGAAAATTGACAGTGTCTAATTGTTGTGAGACCATAGATAAGCTAGGGGATAGTCAGGGTCGATTAATGACCACAGATAATAGCGAAGGAAAGACATATTGGACGGTACGAATGGTTTTTTTGGTTTGTTTTATTTAGAAAATTTTGTTCATGGTTTAAATATCCAAAATCATCATGCTTTATGAAATTATTAAAAATCATGAATCACATGGTTAATGAAAAATAAATTAAGTTTCTATATAAAATACATAATTGAAAATAAAATGATAATTTTACACATCATATTTTTTTTACTAAGTGCGTTTTTTTAGTATGACTTCATTACTCACCCGTGAAGTTTTGCCAGCTGACTTATGGCATGATGGTCATGTGACACCGACCATAAAATGAAGAAAACGATGTAAAGGTTTAATTATTTTTAACCTAAACTATGCCTTGTTCCCAAACAATAAAGTGCAGTTTAGATTGTATTGACATTCACTTACGATCTTACGCTATAAATGATAGAAAGACATAGGAAATGTACAATAACAGTTGTTCTATATTCAACCTTATTTCCTTAGCAATAAGTTATGATTGGACCATACTAATTTGAAATAACCTCACAAACGTCATTGTGTTCATACTTTTCGGGCCGTTTTTGAAGCGCTTACCGATAATCGTACATTATTGATCGAAACGCATATCCTTTTATTTACGAGTCAAGAAAATATGTCACTACGGCATTAGGAACACTGCATTCAATGTAATTTTCTAAATAATATTGATTTTGAAATAGAGATATATTTTTTACTAGCTGTACCCACGACTTCGTTCGCGTAGAATTTAACAAAAATAATCATTTTTATTTTTATTATCATTTTTTTCTAAAATAAAAGTAGCCTAAGTTACGCCTTATTACATCAGCTACCTGCCAATAAAAGTCCCGTCAAAATCGGTCCAGCCATTTCAGAGATAAGCCGGAACAAACAGACAGACAGACAAAAATTGTAAAAAATGTTATGTTGGTGTATGTACCTTATATATATGTACAGAAAACCTTTTTACGGTTCTCTTAAGTTTGTCCTGGCCGCATTTTCGACACGGACAATTCGATGTCAAGACTGACATTTTATTTTAAAATAATTAATAAAATATTGTTCATAGAAATAACCTTAAGATTATTAAAGAACCATAAAAGACCTTACAAAGTAAAGGCTTTAAATGTTGTTTTTTTGATAATTACAGAGAAACGCAATTAAGTCTTTATTTTATTATCCCAATTGTTGGAAATAAACCATTATATATATTCATATGCACGTAGTAAAAAGCGGTTATTTCAATATTAAAAACAGACACTCCAATTTTATTTATATGTATAGATTATCATTTTTTTTCTAAAATAAAAGTAGCATAAGTTACTCCTTATTACATCAGCTACCTGCCAATAAAAGTCCCGTCAAAATCGGTCCAGCCATTTCAGAGATTAGCCGGAACAAACAGACAGACAGACAGACAGACAGACAATAATTGTAAAACATGTTATGTTGGTGTATGTACAGTATATATATTCATATGCATGTAGTAATAACCTCCTCCTTTTTTTGAAGTCGGTTAAAAAGCGGTTATTTCGATATTAAAAACAGACACTGCATTTTTTTTATATGTACAGATTATCATTTTTTTTCTAAAATAAAAGTAGCCTAAGTTATTCCTTATAACATCAGCTACCTGCCAATAAAAGTCCCGTCAAAATCGGTCCAACCATTTCAGAGATTAGCCGGAACAAACAGACAGACAGACAAAAATTGTAAAAAATGTTATTTTGGTGTATGTACCGTATATATAATATATTCATATGCATGTAGTAAAAAGCGGTTATTTCGATATTAAAAACAGACACTCCAATTTTATTTATATGTATAAAAATTATATTATATATATATAGAAAGTATATTTATTATATGTTTTAATAAATCTTGTCAAAATTTTGACAAGTGGGCGAGTACGATTCATAATATAATTTTCATTTGTGTTCCATTAGAGTTAGTCATAGCAATCAAAGTTTGAAATCGCTTTGACAAATTAATTATCGATTATTTTTAAACCCAATGTTCTTTGACTGAGTTATTAGACTGGGTTGTGTTAGAATATATATTTACTAAGCTGTCTCGTTGGTCTAGTGGCTACATGTAATTCCGCAGACATGGTGGTCCTGGGTTCAAATCCCAGGTCGGGCCAATAAATTATTATTGTGTTTTCGGTCAGAAAAAATCTCAGTAGCAGCTCGTAGCCTTGGAAGCGTGTACACTCCCGTGCCTCGGAAGCACGTAAAGCCGTTGGTCCTGCGCCAGAACTCTTTCCGATCGTGTCCTATTGCCGTCCCATCGGGTTATGAGAGTTAGGGAATAGAGTAGTTATTGCGGACATACTTATGCAATATAATATCTCTCTCCTGCGCAGTTGGCAAAGTTTTTTTTTTTTTTAAATCTAATCAAATGTATTTAAGCAAACTTTACAAAAGAACGTTTTGAATCGAATTTTAGCTCTACCACCGTTTTGGGAAGCTGTATCTACCTAGAATAATGTTAAAAACTCGCGTACTAGCCCTATATAAATAACGTATATTAATTATATTTTCCCGTGGTTTAGTGGTCCTTGCCCGGGCTTGAACCCACGATCATCGGTTAAGATGCATGCGCTCTTAGCTGCTTTAAAAATTTTATATTTGGCCCAATACAATAATTACTCTGTACATTTTTACTGAACAAAATAATAATGAAAGGCTGCAACTGGCACACTTGTTATCTACGAAAAATTAAGCCCCAATTCGGTAAACGAAGCCCGAAAATAAACCTTTATAACTTGCGGTATCAAAACCATCCAGTTGACCGTTAATACTGTTTCCGACAGCAACCTCACGGGCTCCAAATATTATTTGCCGTACCGGATTAACTAGTTAAAACTAGTTTGGAAACTGGTTCAAACTTGTTTAGTTATTGCGGCTTTTCTCTTTAAAATATGAATCGACATTGTGTCACAATTTTCATATTAATTTCGCTCTCCTTAAGGGTGAATTTTCATTGTAATGTAAATTAAAAAATAAATATATATTCTCTGTTTAATTTATACGAATATATCATTAAATTATATAATCGCTTTAAAAGCGTAATGTTTCGCTGAATTTTTGTTTGTTCAACCACAAGTTCATTACACTTTTATATCAGTCTCATTATGATCTTACGACAAATCGTCGGCTCGACAAAAATGTCGTGAGCATCAGAAGTTTCTTGCTTGTTCTCTCGGTAGAAACTACAGACACAATCCTTTATTCCATACAATTAAACGTATAAAAAAATTGGTTGCCTGTAAAGTCGGTATACGGGCGAAAGTTTTACGTGACAACGACTTTGAGTGGTAAAATAATTTTAATGTGAATATTCATTCGTATAGTAGGAAGAAGGATGAAATAATAGTAACAATTTAAAACATTTATTTATACAAAGAATTATATTTAAAACATTAATTTATACAAAGAATCTCGCACTGAATTTCACTTTTTATGTCTGTCTCTCTCGCTCTTAGGCGGGCTACCCATGCCCGAGTGGAAGGGACGCGTGCCTCTCACTCGCTCTCATTGTGAGCGCATAACGTGAGCGGAGCGTAACGCAGTTTCTTGAAGTGTCACCCGGCAAACCAATTTATAAGACGTTGTCACGTCAATAACTAGTAGTACATAACTACATATAGTATGCAAAGGCAGCCTCTCTTCCAGGCAACCTCTATAAAAAGAAACATATATTTGTGTTTTACGCAAGAACATTAATCGGGCGTAGTGTGCGATCAACTTATAATTAAAATTTATGAAATACGGCCAGTATTTAAGGCGATGATAATCAAAGTAAAGTAAAAACATGTATTTTATGTTTATTTATTGTATAATTCATAACAATACAGTTATAGAGTTATAATTGGTGTTACAGCAACTAAAAATCATAGACGAATTTCGTGACTCGTTAAAATGAAATATTGTTAAAAATTATCGAAGTTTCTGGAAACAGGCGAACTGTTATATAAATTGTTACATTTAATGGTTTGAAAAACATAATTACCTATACTAATGTGAAAAATAAAAATGATTTTATATTTTGTATAATTTTTTGTTTCTAATGGATTAATTCAAAGAGTACCTTTTTCACTTGTAGAAAGCTATATTATCAACGAGTAACAAAGTATTTAATTTCTAAAAACCAATCAAGAGGTTTTTAAGAAAAATGGTACAATGTAACTCATGATGTAACACTCAAGTATGAAATTTTTTCCCGTAAAAGTTACTGTAAGTTGATAATTGTTTAACATGGACGAAGTCATGGCGAGCCGCTAGTATATGGTAAAAATATTAGTTGGATGAACAAAACAAAATTGTAATTAGTATGAGATTTTGTATAAAAACTTTTGTTTTTATAACACATCAATATTCATTAAATAAATGGCGGTTATAAATTTATTTTTATTCTGATAACAATATTAATAACAATATAGTGTACTTAATTTTATGTAATAGCTTTTTATCTAAATTAACTTATTTATTATTTAAAAAAAATATTTTTTTTCAAAGGGTAGAGATAATAAGTTGACGTTGAATCCAGGAAATCTATTAGATAGGGGTCAGGTTTTTTCTTACGATTTAATTATTTGTAATTAGAGCTCGACAAATTAATCGTCTCATATAAACTAAGGGCCATAATTAATGAGACGTAACGAGGGGAAAGCGGACAATGTGGATTGTGGTACCACGTCATCACTTTTAATTAACGCGCAGACGACACGACCTTTGTAATTGTTAAATAATGCAATGTAAAATTTTAATACATTTATACGAACAATTTAAGCTGAAATAGACATATTTACATTTGAATAGCTTATAAAATCTATAGTGAAATGTAAGTTACGGGTTCAATTCCGATTTCTGAGGCATTGATTATCGGTATGAAAGTGACCCCTAAGGGAGTAGATACGTAACAAGGGGTATGACTAAAAAATATAAGAACACCAAAAAATATTTTGGCCAATATGAACCAGTTATAAAACATAAATCTTTTCAATTTGTTTTATTATCGATAGGCTCAAGGATCTTCAATGTTTGAGAAACTATGCCTTAGGTTACTGTCATAAACACTCCTAAACTGTCTTATTAACAGGAAAGGAATGGGGAATTTTGATAGAGAGAAATTTTGTCCGACAATGAGACATTTACTGTCTATTTATTTTTATCTTAAAACAGTTTCAGTAATTTTTTATAATAGGAGCGGTAGGGTGCTTGACATTTTCGATTAAATAATGCCTTCATAAAAATCTTTAGACAAGGATTTTGCTTCACAAATTAAAAAAAAAAAAAACAAAATTGTAATCAAATCTTTACTTTTTAAATAAATAAATGAAAAGATGAAAAATTCAATGCCAAGTAAATAAAATTTAACAATAAAAATGTTAGAATATATAATAACGAAAAAAAATATGATCAGCGCAGATTTAATTTACTCGGCTCAGTCGGAAAATATTGAGCTTATAAATAATTCAGAGGTCTCTTAATAAGACGTCCACTTCTTAGCAAACATAGTCACGGTGAGCCATATTGAATTACTAAATCAATTTAAAAACGACTTACAGTAATCCCATTTATTAATAACTAGCTGTCCTTGCCGACTTCGTACATTCATTCATAGAAATTTCGCCCCCATTTCGGCCCCTTAATATATATATATTTTTTAAATCATTTGCGTTGTATGCTTCGCGTTGAATCTCAATCATGATAGACAATTTTATGAGTAGAAATATGATAATTCATAGAAACTAGTGTTCATTTTTTATAATATATAGTATAGTAACAGCCTGTGAATGTCCCACTGCTGGGCTAAGGCCTCTTCTCCTCTTTGTGAGGAGAAGGTTTTGGAGCTTATTCCACCACGCTGCTCCAATGCGGGTTGGTGGAATACACATTTCAATGAAATTTGACACATGCAGGTTTCCTCATTTTTTATCGCTGCAAAAAACGTAATAAGTGTTTCCCCCACGGGAAGAGTGGGATGTTACGTGTTATGCCGGACCGATGTACAAAGCGCAAGTGCGTCCCGATCGGAATACCCACTATAAAACCAGCGGTACCCTTTCTGTATTAACGACTGGCGCCATGGGATTGCTTGCGCTTGCTACCGATACACTAGAAACAAGCGCCTGAGTAACCGAGTGCATATAATTAAGTTATTTAATTGGTGGAAAAAAGAAACTACTGAGTTCTATGACGGATCTTCTGTAAAATCTACATGCCGAGCCGCAAAAATAATTTAGTTTTAATATTTATTATTATTTACAAAAGAAAAGTAGTATATTATGTAGTATATCAGTTATCTAGTTTCCATGTTACAAGCTCTGCTTAGTATCAGATGGCCGTGTGTGAATAATGTCCCAGGATATTATTATTATTATTAATCAAAAAAATTAACCGACAAGATTTACATCTTTACATTATTATTCAGGCCGATAGAGCTGCACCCGTCGTGATCATTTGACTGGGAGCTACTTCCGATATCGAGTGCATGAGCTTCACTCTACCGCCATTACAATTTAATTGTTTTAATTTCTAATATAATGCTGCGGACACACTACACTAATTAGTTATTACAACCTAACCGTTATTTATTTATTTAAATAATTTCAACATTTGTTATTTTATATATTAGTGTGATTACAAATATTAACAAAATAAAAAAATAATTTATATACATTTTTCATTAAAATAAGAGTTATTTACATTCTAGCTCAAATATATTTTCATCACAATCTGCCGTCGAGCGGCAAAACTGGACAACAAAAAAAAAAAACAAAAAAGTATTGTTGTGTTCCAATTTGCAAAATTGTGCTTACTCTGAGCGAGCCAATATAACTACTGTCGCAAGGGCCACAGGCATTCAGCAGACTATACGCATATAACACATTGTCAATCTGCCTACTTATTTCTAATTAAAAAAAAACTTTTTGCAACCATGATCACGTGATATGCAGTCTCATATACTAGTTAATAAAACTCCTAAATCTTTTCCAAAAACAGTAACTGATAGAATCAAATAGAATAGTATCAAAGTTTTATTTATAATATTCTCTTACTCAATGTCTTGACAATTCAAACCAAATTAAAGGAGTTATGAAGTGAGGCGACGAGCAGACTTATTTTCAAGAAAATGGCTGAGCGTAATAGGATCACTGCGGCATTCGTTGAATTAGTTAGACAGTACAAAACAACCCTCTGACCTATTTGACTACAAAATATCTTAGACAATATTATAAAGGACTCGTTGCGAAAACGAGACTGCGATATATTGCTAGTTGGACCTTACGAATACAATTTGTAGACTACATATCACAGGTTAATTGAATAACCCATGAAGGAAATTGAGTACTATCCAATATAAATAAAAATTTTAACAAAACAAAAACCGACTTCATATCTAAAACAAATTAATATGCACTAAAAAGTAAAAAAATAATTGCGTATTCTTCTATAATTTGATAATTAACTTACTATTTTCTACTCATCAATATGTAGGTACGAATGTGTTGTGTGGTTGATAATTTATTTACAATTATTGTTATTTTTGGAGTCGATGTCAGCCAAGGTGGGCTTATAACTACATACATAGTTGTAGGTGAGATGTGCTTGTGTCGCACGCGCAACTTAACGAAGCGAATAAAAGTCAATTTGTAATGTGTTTTTAAAAGATTCCCGTATTATTATTGCTAGGTATATTATAGTGTTTTCTTAGCTGACATCGACTCCAAAAGTAACAAAAATTGTAAATAAATTAGTCGGTTTTTGTTTTGTTAAAATTTTTATTTATTCATTACGCAAGACAACACTACGCAATTTGTCTTTTTGATATTAAGAACTAAATTAATAATAATCATTCATACATATAAAAAATACCGCTTTTCGTATAAGCGGTATGAAATCTGATTCTACAACTCACATTTAAGATTATCTTCAAAGTTACCGGCGTTTTACTGTTCAAGCGGTGTAATTAAGGAACTACTAAGAACATTGAACCTTACTTGTAATTAAAATATCGCTGACTTGTGATATTACTCTTTCTTATGTTAGAATAGGAATAACTTCCTTGAAGTACACTAAGTTGTATTAGATGTTAAGTATCTTCATCATTTTAATTCGTTATTGGAGTCAGGTCTCTCTCAAGGTGCTCCAGTTCCAGTTCTCTGCCTTCAGTTCAAATTGGTTCTCATCACCATCTTCAGGTTATCGGTGATGATGAGATGCATAAAAAAAGTAAGTACGTTTGATTTATTATTATTGTAATGAGCAAATTGAAACTAGCGGCGATTTTGGAGTGAAGTCTGGTTCCGTGTTATTTTTAATTTGTTTAATCGAATTTTAATTTAACAACTTTCATATGTAACTATAATTGTTATTTTTGTTTTGCACCACGCTGCTACAATGTGTGTTGGTGGAATAAACAAGTAATTGAATTTCACTGAAATTAGACTGATTTAAGTTTCCTCACGATGTTTCCTTCACCGTCAAGCACGAGATGAATTATAATCAAAATTTAAGCACATGAAATTCAGTGGCGCTTGCCCGGACCTGAAAACCCACAATCATCGCTTAAGATTCACGCGCTCTTTCCACTGGACCATATCGGCTTAAGGATGATCATTTAAATATATAAGTTAACTTTCAAACGATACATTGTTGAACAAAATAATATATTAAATAAAATGAATATTTAAAAAAAATACAATTATAAATCCATCTAAAGGTTTGCCTTTGCTTTTGTATATAAAAAAAGCAAAAAAAAAGCAGTATTCGTATAACGACGTGACATTGCAAATGTTTGATCTTTCAGCATTTATGCATATATTAAAATAAACTGACGATATATTTACGTAACCTTTTAAAACTCATACATATATTTTTTGCTGCTACACATAGTATTATTTTATAAAAGAGATTAATATATTTTTTTAATTAAGTGGATATTTTCTTTGTCTACCCACGATATAAGAGTTGTATGCATTGCATTATTCCCTACAATAGTTGACAGGGAAGGTTTTTGAAAAGGAGGACGACTTGTAAATAACAGTGACTAAAATAAATAAACTATAGAAAACACCTACTTATTACTACCCATTTAATATATATATATATATATATATAATTACTAACTTGGTGGTAGAGTTTTGTGCAAGCTCGTCTGGGTAGGTACCATCCACTCATCAGATATTCTACCGCAAAACAGCAGTACTTGGTACTGTTGTGTTCCGGTTTGAAGGGTAATTACAGGCACAGAGACATAATATCTTGGTTCCCAAGGTTGCTTCCTATGCTATAAAAAAAAACTCTGTTATTTACCTTCTTTGATTTTCAGCAATGCTGACGTCATTATTTTTAAAAACATTACGACGTCTGGAACCTTGTCATATACGATAGCAACTATACAGCACTATTGTCGTAGCTACTAACGCGCTAATTCTACTGCGCATTTAGGTTTTTTTTATGTAAGAGGGGGATATCGAGCAGGAGGCTCACCTGATGGAAAGTGACTACCATCGCCCATGGACATCTGCAACATCCGAGGACTTGCAGGTGCGTTGCCGAAAATAATAATATGTATAATTTGTTCAATGTAAACAATAAAAAAATCTTAACTAATTATAAATGCGAAAGTGAGTTTGTTTGTAACGCTTTCAAGTTAAACCACTAAGCCGACATAGACTACATTTTGTCTCAGTTTTCCCACCGAAACGAGAACTACGTGGGTGAAACTGCGCGGAAAACGCTAGTACAATATCATTTTATTTAGAAACTTAGTTTTTATCTAAATATTTATTCATTTCGGATATAATATCAGAAGTAAGGAACGCATGTCTTTCGCACAAAAATGTGGCTTATGGGTTTAGAGGAAAATAGTATCACTTTATTAGATTCCACATTATACTTATGTGTTATTTTTCCTTTGACATTTTCCTGTATTTACTGTTAGCGGATGGTACAAAGTGAATGAATATTATCAGCCTATCCCTTGAGACTAACGTCATGATCATACCCATTACGATGAGGTTATTTATTTTTGACATGATAACGTGTTATAAATCGATGAACGCCGGCTGCACGCACGAATAAGTATGACTCATTGTCACGTTCCGCCTGAGCCGAGAGTGCAAGCGAGAAAGCGGAACAAGCGGTACTTGGTGGTAGAGCTTTGTGCAAGCTCGTCTGGGTAGGTACCACCCACTCATCAGATATTCTAACGCAAAATGAAGAGTGAGTGAGCCAGTGTAATTACAGGCACAAGGGACATACTATCTTAGTTCCCAAGGTTGGTGGCGCATTGGCGATGTTAGCGATGGTTAACATCTCTTATAATGCCAATGTCTATGGGCGTTGGTGACCACTTACCATCAGGCGGCCCATTGCTCGTCCGCCTTTTTTTTATTTCGCTGGAAAAACGTATATACGCGTTTCCCCTACATGCAGTGGGGAGTATGTAGGGCTCACCGATGCAGTAGGCTCCGGAATACCCACTAAAAAACAAGCGTGCCTTTATCGTCGTTGGTGGAGCGGCACAGGATCGCGTGTGCATACTACCGCGACGCCCCGACGGTTGGCCTGATTACGCGGGCCTCCTTTCTTAATCTGGTTCCCGGAATCCAGAGAACCCAGCTGGCACTGGCGTCTTAGGGCGGGGCAAGAATGTGCGTATATCCTCCCCGGTCTTCTTTTACAATTTTAATTAAATTTTAACATTTATTCCACTCTAAAGTGGGTGTGTTCAAAATGGCTGACTTGAAAGCGTCGACGCTTCTTCACCGGACTGAACCTGGACGGACCTTTGACAATAGTCGCAACATGGCCGGTTTTTCCTACGAACGTGGCCACCATCTTCTTTAAAGTGCTTCGAGAACGAACAACTTATAGTCGGCTTTGGCTCGTCTTGAAAGACCCAGATTGTAAATTGTTGTTTGGAATCAGGGTCGTAATCATAGATACAAAATTCTTTATCACTGATGGCAGATGTCAGGCCTCTTCTAAAGTTGTAGAAAATTATGGCGCGAAACTTTCCTTGGAAAGATTCATTTTCGTACGTAACCTGCAAATCCAATCGACGCTGTGACTAAACAATAGCATTAATCCTAATACTTTCAAGTGTTTTGAGATTGAAATTTTAAACACATTCGATTATAGAACAGTTCCAAATTCAAATTTGCCGGGAAATATGGAAACGACAGAACTGAAAAGGCATGCCTAGTAATCATCCCACTAACGAAATAATCTAGTTGCCTAAAACTTAATTGAACCCTGGGATATCCTCGAACAAAATTGGTCAGTTCAACTAAAGATAAAATTTTACATAATATATTTTATTACATGGATGTTATTTGTTTAATGAACCTTTCAACTGCCTCTTGGGAGCTTTTGTCCTATATCGTTAATTACCAAAATTGTGAAATAAGTAATGATATCTTCCCAAATACAATAAATATAGAAGATAAAGTACATCATGGGAAATAACACGTTTTCTAGTAACATTAACAATAGATTTCTTAAGGTATACACCATCGCTCTCTTCCAGTAAATTTAATATAAACAATTTTTCTTCATACACCGCGTTATCGTCCGGAAACATCTCCGTTTGAATACATTACCGGTGCAACGCGCTCGGCTGTTCCTAGCTTAGTTATTTAAATTGAAATATATTTTTCTCGCATAAAATACGGCTCGGAATAAAGTTGATTATGCAAAAAAGAGGCCCTCCAGGACCTGCCGTAATCAGTCACTTAACCCATTTTTCTCGATCAGCTACAAATTTATAATATAATATTACTTAAGATGGCGGATCTTTTAATAAAGAATATATTTTTACAGAAGTTTATTTACAGGTATTATTTTATAAAAATCTATATTTGTAACATTGAAGAAAAAATCTTTCTGGATCTTTTCGTGTCTTCTCAGGTCTGAAGTGTTTTTTTTCCGAAACGGTGATAGATTTATGGTGAATAAAAGTAAAGTAAAGTAACAGCCTGTGAATGTCCCACTGCTGGGCTAAGGCCTCTTCTCCTCTTTGTGAGGAGAAGGTTTTGGAGCTTATTCCACCACGCTGCTCCAATGCGGGTTGGTGGAATACACACGTTTAATGTCATATATTGAATAATTATTATTACTAATTTTCTTATAATAATCACTCGCAAAAAAATCAAAATCAAAATCACTAAAGTTATTTGAATGTTTTTTTTGAAATGGTGACCTATACTTGTGGACATTTTAACAAGTGAGTTCTTATATAATAGTGTTGCACTAGTTACTACTAACAACCCCTTATAGTCTGAAACTTTTTGAATAGGACCTTGTAACGACAAATGCAATGCTTCGAAGTTACTAGAAAACTGATATAATTCAAGTCTCGCGACGTGAGAATGCCGTATAACAAGTTGCAACGTGTTCAAACAAACAATTCTTTGCTTGTTTAGATAAGGGCCAGATTACTAAGGAGAAACTGTATGTAGTTTAGACACCAAGATTTGTATGCAGGTTAGATACAGGCCAAGTTCGCGATATAAAATTATATACGAGTATATTATTAATGCTTATACAAGCTTTTATTTGGTTATTGAATTTTTGTTTGAAGACTAAGAAACGAATTGTCGATGTCTGGAAATCCACAACAGCGCGATTTTAAGGGTATTTCCTGCCTCGCACAAGCTCTTTGTGGAACTAGCTTACGCCGGCAATTTTTCCGAACCGATATGACATAGCAACCTTCAAGAAAAGACCGTACTCATTTCTTATAGGCCGGCAAAGCATCTGCAAGCCCTCGGGTGTTGCAAATGTCCCTAGGCGGTGTTAGTCACTTTCCATCAGGTGAACCTACTGCCCGTTTGCCCCCTCTTACATAAAAAAAATGATTACACATTTTAATTGCAGCTGTTAGTATGTTCATTGAACTTCAAAAGCCTAGCCAAGTTGACATTCTACAATCGTAAACGCTAATAGAAAACTAAACAAATGTATGAGAATGACATCTCTCAACGATAAATCACGTGGTCTAGGCTAGGGCCTCAGCATCGACTTATGATACGAACGTTATAAGCTGTAGCCACACAAGCTAATCATTATCCAACTTGACAATATATCTATTTTAATAATAAATAATCTACTAGTACTATCGTATTATTTAATTGTTCCCTAAACAGCTCTTAAATAAAATTAACCAGTTCGACTAAAGATAAAATTTTACATAATTTATGTGGCTGTTAATAGTTTAATGAACCTTTTAACTGGCTTTTGGGAGCTTTTGTCCTATATCGTTTATTACTGACCAAATTTCTTCATTGCTATAATTTATTCGAGTATAATAATAAATATACCTACTATAGTTTTTAATTTAGGTTTTAATGCCCCGTTGAACAGGGCTGAAAAATATTACAATAATTTCCTTAAAAACTATTGACTGCTATATTTTGTAAATCATTAAACTTAATATATAATCAAATCTTGATAGCCCAGCAATCAATATTATTGAGAAGTCATCGCTACCACACTACTCTTGGGTGCAGTAACGTATACTGCAAGTGAAACTGTATGGGACAGTCTGTTTTACATAAAACTAAATATTTCCCTTAAATTATTTACCTTTAGGCGTTAGCCCAGCAGTGGGATAAATACAAGCAGTTACTGTTACTGTTTAATGTTTTATTTGCCTGTTAAATTATAAACTTTTATCTGTTCAATAGCATAACTTATTGGAAAAATAAACATAATTTTTCCCCCAACATCTCCGATACACAATCACTCAGCATTCTCCTGTCTCATAAAAACGTCAACACGCCTGTAACGTTGTACTCACTACATAGATCTTATTACGTTAACAATAGAGGCTATTTTTCAAGTAAACAGATTGCCATCGGTTGTCTCCAATAATCTGTCGCCTATTTTACGGTGTTAGGTAAAGAGCGACGGTATTCCATTTATTCTCGACCTCCGTGAAAATTCTGGCTTGTACGAATTCTTTTAGGGTTTGCTCTCGTAAATAACAATATTTACAACCTATGAACAACTTATTAAAACGCATATTTTATCTATATCAGTGTCCGTTTGAGATCAAACAAGTGGAATATAAGTCACGGGTTCAAATCAAAGCAAGCAATATTATATTTTCATGTGCCTAAATTACAAAAGGAAAACATATTTAATATCATAGTAACAGCCTGTGAATATCCCACTGCTGGGATAAGGGCTCTTCTCCTCTTTGCGAGGAGAAGGTTTTGGAGCTTATTCAACCACCCTGCTCCAATGCGGGTTGATAGAATACACATGTAACGGAATTTCAATGAAATTTGACACATGCAGGTTTCCTCATCACAAATTAAGCACATGAAATTCAGTGGTGTTTGCCCTATGAGGATATGAGGTCAAAAATTTACGCGATTAGTTTTATTAATTTTTGGAAGGAAATCGGCTACAATTCCTAATGTGAGTAGTTAGGCGAGTTATAAAAACAAATGTCGATTCCTTAAAATCTTTTTGGTGGAAATGTGGAAGAATTTTTATGAAATTTTACTAATCTACTTTCTGTAGAAAAATTTGGAGCTCAGATTTTTTGTCATTAAAGACCGAAAAGGGTCGTTGAAAGCTTCATTTGATAAAGCTAACTCAACTGTATATAGGGTGTCTTAAAAGGTCGTCCGTTGCTTTACGCTTAGTTGAAGAAAAATATGGAAATTGATTGAAAAATAAGAATTGAGGGTGAAGTTTTAAAATAAAAATTCTAATTTTTGATATAATTATTTTAATATGTATAA
Source organism: Nymphalis c-album (assembly GCA_963151315.1). Lineage (NCBI taxonomy): Eukaryota > Metazoa > Arthropoda > Insecta > Lepidoptera > Nymphalidae > Nymphalis > Nymphalis c-album. The sequence goes on from OY720612.1 coordinate 2,729,005, forward strand.
AATAACTTGGTTTGTATCATACGATTCAATCTTTACACTTACCAAGGTTGGTGTTTACTGATGGGTAATCTTTGAACGAAAAAATTACAATTTTTTTTTATTGCATAGGAAGGCGGACGAGCATATGGGCCACCTGATGGTAAGTGGTCACCAACGCGCATAGACATTGGCGTTGCAAGAGCCGTTAACCATCTCTTACATCGCCAATGCGCCACCAACCTCGGGACCTAAGATGTAAATTGAAATAACTGCATTATTATGAGAAGTTTTTCAAGGTTACGTTTAGTCTTTATTTCATCAAAATCAGTTGAGTCTATCAAAAGTAATAAAAACGTACATTTTTTATGCATGTTAAATTGTTTATATGAAATGTTTTCATTGAGTATAAGAAGAATTGTAAACACAAATCAAGGAATCAAATTGGTCCCCAAAACCTTCATCAGTTTCACTTGTTCAAGCTACTCAGTCATATAATCTCTTAAATAGATATAATTATATAAAACCAGGTCTTAGTCAACGAAGGAAAAAATCCTTAATATCGTAAAAAGACTTCCCTGTTCATATGAATTTATAATCCAAATCTGTTCAGGCGTTTTAAATTTATGATGGAAAATAAACTCACATAAATGAACCATGCAATATTACACTCCTTTTTTGGATAGTCGTATAAAATCCTTAATTACAATATACAATAACAACATAAAATAAATTCTCAGCTATATATAAAAATATGAAGAGCCAGGAGGGCCTTCACCAGAATTCATTTTCTTATTAAAATGGGGTAGATGGGTGTGGTAGAATAAATGATCAAATCCGAGATACAATCGACGTAATTTAATCAGTATGCACAGAAATAGTACGATGATTAGGTAATTAGAAATCAGTTCAACATAAAATCAACTTCAAATAATTAAACGCCTAAATGCGTTTTTCCAGCGAAAAAAAATATATATATACGAAAATGTTCATAAAGTAACTACACTTAGCACTTTGTAAAAATATTGTCAAAAGAAATAAACAAAATTAAAATACCTTTGCATACAAATTACTATAACATTAAATTAACTATCGTTAAGCGTACAAAGTGCTGCCACTAACAGTTTCACTTTTTACTGCTTTCATTAAAAAGCGCTGTAAGCATTTTCTTGATCAGAATTTACAATGTTGAAACTTGAACAAATAGTAATTACGGTGCTGTCTGGAATTTAAGCAAGAAAAGTGCATTTTTAATAGCATAGCCGACAAATAGAATAGACCATACAATAAAATAATTGACAAGCGATACTTCAAAAAACAATATTAAAACAAAACAATAAGAATTAAAACATGCAAATAAATATACTAACAAAGAAAATTTAATTTACAACTTAGTATTACTTTCAAGTACACCCAAGACAATGTGATCCAACACTGAAGTTCACCATGCACCTGTAGTGGCACCTTATAGTTGCCAATTGATAAGAAATGAAATAAAAACGAAAAAGTATTTATAGTGAAGTATTAAAGAAAATCCCCGGTCTTAAATCTTGTCTCCAAGCGCTTTGATGGGCGATGGAGCCGACACGTGTTACAGTGGACACCACGCTTAGGCAAACGTAGCGTAGAGTGGCGAGATGGGCCGACGATTAAAAAAAGGTGGCAGGTACGGTATGGATACGGGCTGCCCAAGATCGGGATGGATGGAGTTTTATGCGGGAGGCTTTCGTCCAGCAGTGGATGGCTAAAGGCTGAAAAAAAAGTAGGTATATTTCTTCATTAATTTCTTCGGGGGTAAATCAAGAACAGACATAAAAATTCTTAGTTAAATGTCAAAATATTTTCAGTTTACTTAAAACATAATCAACCTTGTATCAAGTATATGGATTCACCATACATAACTTACCTACAGTGGTTTATAACACTGCAAGTAAAACTTTTAACCTTTACGACGACCTAGCCGTAAAAGTTTGCAAAGTTCGGTTCATTTCCAAGAAGTTAGACAACTCGCGGACATTGATACAGCCCGATTATATATTAAATATTTTCATACTTTTATGTTTTATAATTTTAGAATAACGATTCAGCTTATTATTCACACTTGGTGGAAGATGTTGGTGCAAGCTCGTCTGGGTAGGTACCACACACTCATCAGATATTCTGACGCAAAGCAGCAGTAATTGTTACTGTTGTTTCAGTTTGAGTGAGCGAGTGTAATTACAGGCACAAGGGACATACCAACTTAGTTCCCAATGTTGCTTTGTCGATGTAAGCGATGGTTAGCATTTCTTAAATTGCCTATGTCTAAAGGCGTTAGTGATAACCCACCGTCAGTTAGCCAATATTATACTCGTCCACCTACGTATCCTATAATAATAGTTATAAATTCTTCGAAAAATAGATGTTCGCTCTACTTGCCCTTCAGGATGTTTTTACCGAAGTTGGAATACTTTTGACATCATAGTGTATTTACAACAATAGTATATACATTTCCACGAACATATCGATTATTGTGATAGAAATATTATCAAACATTGTATGGATATAAACGAGAAGGCAAACTTTTTATTTCAATATGTTCTTCCCTTGTATAAGAACGACAATTTCGTAGCTTTGCTAACTAATAAATTCAAATATTATGTTATAAAAAGGATTTATAATTAATGTAACTTTAAATTAAATTGAATCGTCATTGCACAAGTTTTCGATTCTCGGAAATATCTTAAAATGCTGTAAATAAAGTTATTATTATAAATAAAAAAAAGAGGTAAATATTGTTTTCATTTAGAATTGGTATATTTTGTCTACGGATTAGTTTCTCACTTAAGGTAAGAGCGGTTCGGTCGCTAAGTGCTGATAATTTTATTATTATTGATGGATCCTTAACCTAAATTAATCGTATTCCGCGCTAACACCCAATGGGTCTCTCCAATTAGGCGTTCTCTATTCTACGGCATGAAATCACAAACCTATAATATAAAGTAACAGCCTGTGAATGTCCCACTGCTGGGCTAAGGCCTCTTCTCCTCTTTTTGAGGAGAGGATTTGGAGCTTATTCCACCACGCTACTCCAATGCGGATCGGTGAAATACACATGTGACAGAATTTCAATGAAATTTGACACATGCAGGATTCCTCACGATGTTATCCTTCACTGTCAAGCACGATATGAATTATAATCACAAATTAAGCACACGAAATTCATTAGCGCTTTCCCGGGGTTGAACCCACGATAATCGGCTTAGATTCACGCGTTCTTACCACGAGGCCATCTCGACTTTTTTATACTTACAATATCTTAAGATGATATTAATACCTCACGATGACAATGTAAATTCTGTCATATGTTTATCCACCAACCCACTTTGGAACAGAGTGGTAGAAAAAACTCCAAACATATATTTATAACTGCATATTATTTACGATTTTATAATACAGCGATAATTTTATTATAAGCTACATTGAAACTAAGTAATTAAAATAAACTTTATTATTAATAAAGAGCTTGTAATTAATATTATGGCATGGTTAATTATAACATAGCTTGTTATTTTTTTTTTACATGTACACTGATTAACGATACTTTTATTATACTTAATAAAATTATAATCTTTGTCAGTTCAGAGATTTACATAGTTTTTAATTAGTTTATAAAAGTTTTACTACGGCAGCTGTGACATTCTATAAGAACTCACTTGATATCTCAATTGTATAATAATGAAAACGACTTATCGTGATACGCTATTTTGATCCGTATGTACTTTAAATTTTATAAGTCATTTAGTGGTAGATTTGTGCAAAGTGGTTGGGTACATATGACCCACACACTCATCATTGTGTACCCTCTAACATCAATACAATATGTTGTCGTGTTCCGATTTGAAGAGTCATTAAAGTGTAATAGACATAAGAGGCAAAATATTTTAATTCCCGAGGTTGGAACCGCATTGGTGATATAAGGATTGGTTATCATTTCTTATGGCGCTTATGTCTATTGACAGTTGACCACCAACCATCAGTGTAAGATGAATTTATAGTTAGGAGACTTGTGATGTGTTCAAATGTGTTTATTTTTTATTTTTATTTATTTATACTTTATTGTACACCACAAAGAAAAATAATTACAAAAACATTAATTCTTCTTCTTCTCTGTCGTCACACTCTTGGCAGAGTGGTCGTGGTCGTCGTGACAGGGTTGGTGGCAAGCTTTACAATACGTCGCCATTCCTCTCGTCGTGTTGCTTGCCTCGTGCATTCATGGAGTGGACCATTTAGTGCAGCTTTGACTTGGTCGGTCCAGCGCATTGGTGTTCTACCGCACGCCCTCGTGCCCTCAATTTTGCACTGGATCACGAGTCGCTCCACGGACGTGTCCTCTCGACGTGTAATATGTCCGAAGAAATTACAAAAGTAAAATAAATAATAGGCATACAATTTTGGCGGCCTTATCGCCACATAGCGATCTCTTCGCTTTTCGATTATGAATGAAAATAGGCAGTCATTTTACTTTAATCACGTGTCAATTTTATTTGGTGAAGTAAAAAAGAATTACAAGAGAAATATTAAATAGTTATGCGGAAATATGCGAATTATGTGATTTATAAAAAAAGTCTACGATTTTCCGGAATATTTGACTTCCGGTTGGTCCCTTTTGATCGTCCAGCAGTAGTCAGCCAACATCCTTGGGCTCCATCTACCTTGGTAACGCTTCTCCATCTTTGAAATGTCCTGATGGAACCTTTCTCCATGCTCATCGCTTACGGCTCCTTAATTCTCTGGGAAAAAATCTAGATGTGAATTTAGGAAATGAATTTTAAGCGACATATTGCAACCCAAAGCTTCATAAGTTAATAGGAGCTCGTTAATCAATTCTTTGTGGTTCTCACTCTTATGATTACCCAAAAAATTTGCAACCACGTTCTTGAATGCTTCAAGAAAGCCAAGCTGATATTTCTAAAACGTTCAAATTTTCTTCGAATTTTAGATCTTTTATCAATTCCCTAATTTGGGGTCCTACAAAAATGCCCTCTTTGATTTTAGCATCGCTTATTTTGGGAAATTTCTCTTTCAAATACAAAAATCCATTTCCATTGCGATCCATCGCCCTTACAAAATTTTTCATAAGTCCTAATTTGATATGGAGTGGCGGAAGAAACACATCAGCAGGCTTCACAAGTGGTGAATGCTTTACATTTTTCTGTCCAGGAACTAGAGAATTACGCAAAGGCCATTCCTTTTTCTTGTAATGACTTTTTCTGTCCATACTGTCCCATTCGCACAAAAAGCAGCAAAATTTAGTATAACCCAACTGCAGTCCAAGTAGTAAAGCAATAACTTTTAAATCGCCGCAAATTTTAAAGCCATATGTATTATACTGGAGGTTTTCAAGTAATACTTTCATGATCTCATATATTTCTTTCATATGAGTACCGTGTGCTAAAGGAACAGAGGGAAGTACATTACCGTTATGGAGTAGAACTGCTTTTAAACTCGTCTTGAATGAGTCGATAAACAAACGCCACTGAGAGGGATCAAATTCTATTTTCAAAATGTTCATAACTGAATTTATATTATGACAATAAATCAGGTCCCCATCTTGAGAAAAAAAACCTTTAAAATGTTCATCACGATTTCGAAAATGGCTTATTTTGGTTTTTCGATGTAGCATCCATCCTTTCAACCGAGATCCTAAAAGTTCTGACTGTTTTTTTGATAAATTCAAATCGCGAACCAGGTCATTTAGATATCCTTGAGTTATCAGATGTGGCTTATGTTGAATTTCTTCAAACTCTGAATCGTCATCATTGTCATTACTCAATTGGCTTAAAGTGGAGAGGTGTGATTCGTCAACCTTATACGATGGAGACGGAACTGGTATCGGAAAGTTATCATTATGAGGAACAGGTCTTAGTGCTGAAGATATATTAGGGTGCCGAACTGTGTGTTTCGCCTTTGCATTGATGCCCTTTATTGTAGTAAGACAAAAATAGCAGTCTGAAACATGATCTCTATTCTCAGACCATATCATGGGAACAGCAAACGGTAAATGACGTAATCCTTTCTTCCAATCAGTTAAATTTTTTGCATATGTTATGCAACAAATATGTGGGGCCCAAGCTTAGTTCTGATGAGCCACCGCAAAATTAAAATACTCGTGATAGCACTTCAAAATAACTTTAGAAAAATTTCGCCTACGGTTTTTGAAAGTCAGTTTGTTGGAAATAAATAATCCGAGATAAGGTTTAACAACGGTTTTATTCGGTAAAAGCAAGTGACAGAACAGATTTGATGTTTATTATTTCAACATCCTCCCTTAAACTCAAATCAACCCCATCTTGGAAGCACAGTATGCCAGTTTTGAATATGGAGTCGCTTTAGTGAGTGCATCAGCTACCATCAAGTCTGTCTGTATGTACTGCACATCAATGGCCCCTTTAACAACCTTATCGCGTACAAAGTGGTGCCTCACATCAATATGCTTCGTCCTGGAATGGTAACCATCGGATTCTGAAAGTTTAATAGAACTTTGGTTATCGCTGTAAATAATCATTGCCTCATTTTTCAGTAAAGGCCAAAATGTTTCTTGAAAATACTTTAGCCACATAGCCTCTTGAACACAGGACGACAAAGACATATACTCTGCTTCAGTCGTGGACAGAACAACAGTAGGCTGGCGTTTAGAATTCCAGCTGATTGCTCCTCCCTGAAACAAAAATATGTACCCAGTGCAGGAACGCCGGTCATCTTCTGAGCTTGCCCAGTCTGCATCACAGAAGCCATGAGTTATATTTTCTTCTGAGTTGTGTTTATAACTCAATCTATATTCTAGAGTCCCCTTCAAATATCTCATAACTCGCTTCAATGACATCCAATGTGTCATTTCAGGTTTTTGATTGTATTTACTCAACATATTTATAACGAAACTTATATCAGGCCGAGTAATTTGTGAAATATACAATAAGCATCCGATAATTTCTTGATAAGGGATTCCATTCAAGATACTGGATTCCTCAGTTATTCCTTTTAACTTTGTATTAGTATCCATTGGAATCTTAACACTCTTGCAATCAGACATGCCATATTTATTTAGAACTTCTGTTATGTATTTTTTCTGATTAAAATATATAACTCCTTTCTTCCTGTCTCTTTCTACATGTATGCCAATACAATAATTAATATCTCCCAAATCCTTTATTTTAAAATGTTTTTTTAGCTCTTCCTTGACATAATTTTTGAACTCCATATTATTAGTAAATAAAATGATGTCATCAACATATGTAGCTAGAAAAATCATGTTACTGTTGTCAACAATTTTATAGTAAATACATGGATCTAACTTGTTCTGTAATTCGGAACGTGCAAAGCGGGTGGAAGGGGTAAAGAAAACGATCGCTGCGCTTGTCGCGGCAGAAATGTGCAACAAAAGGGGCAAAAGTCAGTAAACGAAAAAACTTGTCATGTTGGTTTGAAATTTTTGAAAATGAATCATTATTGATATTGTATGTTAAGGTATCTAAAGTTTCCTGGAAATTAGATCAAAGATATAAATGGGTAGCTGCTGTAAAAAGGAAAAAGAAAGTCATTAGATGTAACCTAAAATTGCAATATTAATCAAATGAATTTTATTTGCGTTGCATTTTATGAGATATCAATTGAGTACCTAATTATTTTTATAGTGTTGATGGATCGCCATGGTCTCCAAAACCCGGCGACAAAATTTACAGTGAACATTTCATAGGAGGTAAAAAATCAGACGCGCAAGCAGGTCCTAGTTATGTTCTCACAATATTCCCTATAGTATATCGACAGCAGAAGATTAACGAGTCACATGCATACACGCCTATTAAAACGAAGAACCACACATGTTGCAGACACCACAACAACAGTAGTCTCGGATACCACGAAAAATTAAATTATAATAGAAGAAGGAAATGAATTACATCAAACTCAACCTCTTCTGGTCAACCGAGGATATCAAGTCAATATTTTCTCTGAAATAAATTTAAGGGATACTACCTTCATTTACAATACATTTATTAACACTGATCGCTGTGATCATTTGAAGACCAGTTTACTGAAACAAAAAGCCAAGAATTCGCTGGTATTTCATCAATAAAAATTGACAATGAACTACTAGATCTTGCTGGTGTCTCATTTAGTAATTTCTAATTTTTATTATAAAAATTAACTGTGACAAAATGTACAGCTTCAATGAAACAACACATTTCACGAATATTTTATTCTATCTTAAAAAAATTAGCTTCTGTTAAATTCAATTCAATCTGTTAATTTAAACGCTTATTATAAAATAAGTTTATATTAAATAACTATTGCCATTAGTTCTCAGTTCTTCTACATTCCTTACATGTTCTGCTAACTTCAATTTATTTCCTTTTACCATAGTTTGGCGCTGGAAACTTATTGTGTGTTTTACACTCTCAAAACCAGTTTTTATAATAACGTCCATTCTTTCCATAAATAGTTTTTAACAAATTCCTCTACGAATACCATTTATTGTCTTTTTAAATATATTTTATTTACTCTAATCCATACAAAATAAACAAGCTCTTTATATAATTATTTGACATATGCCCCTAAAACTGCGTTTGAAAGATGGCGCTAATGTCGTGCACGCTCCGAATAGACCCATACTTTTAAGAGCAGAACTAAGCTTTTTGTTCCATTGCCGGCTTGCCTGCTTCTAATCAAATCCATATAAAGATTTTTTTAAACGACATACATTTTTACCGTTGCCATACAATGGTGGTTGCAGCATATAAATCTCCTCCTCTATGTCGCCTTGAAGAAAAGCTGACACAGCATCCATTTGACAGATGTCCAAATCAAATTTAACTGCCAGCGCAAACAAATATCTCAAAGAAGCATACCTTATCACTGGTGAAAATACTTCTGTGTAGTCTATACCTGGTCTTTGTGAACAACCTTTAATAACAAGCCGTGCTTTATATTTCACTACTTCTCCATTTTCATTAGTCTTCCTCTTGAAGACCCATTTGCATGGTATGGGACGTTTGTTGTCTGGAAGAGTAGTGATGTCCCAGGTATTATTTTCTAATAATGACTGAAACTCCTCATCCATTGCTGCTTTCCAATGTTCAGCATCAGAGCCTGACAAGGCTTCTTCAACAGTCTGTGGATCTAAAATCTGTTGAACACACATGAAATTATTGTGTCTCTGATGTGATCTTAAAGTGATAGTTCTTATAAAACTACCATCAGCACTACTATCATAATTGGAACTAGGATAATATGTTTCATCATCAGTCATCTAAAGAAGTATGGAGTAACCTACAAAATGCTTTCGAGGACTCCGGGTTGTCGAGAAAAGTCGGCTTATTGCGAGATTTAATCAATACAACACTGGATAATTGCACAAGCGTCGAAGAATACTGTGCATACTGTGCTTTTTTAATATGGACGTAGTTTATTGGTTCCACCAACAAAATGATTTTAGACTTGGCCTTGACGTCTTTCTTGGAGTCGACTTCGGTGCCAGGATCGACACACTCCCACAAATCTTCATGTTCAATATATGATTTTACCGCAAACTTCCAAGTCGAATAATTTTCCCGTCCGGCTAATTTCTCAATTTGTAGGTTAGACATAGCCATTTTTCTCGGGACGATTTTCGATGAAATTACGAAATATCAACAGCTGTACTGTACTTTATGATAATAAATATTAAACCTTGAATCTTTTAGGTATAATACCTGGGCCCATAACCTGTTGGAAATAAATAATCCGAGATAAGGTTTAACAACGGTTTTATTCGGTAAAAGCAAGTGACAGAACAGATTTGATGTTTATTATTTCAACACAGTTCACCACAAATATAACAGAAAGAGTTAGGATCGTTAATACGCTTTCTCGGCATATTCACAAAGGTACAGAAGTTAATTAAATCCAAAACAATCAAATTTACAACGAAAACAAATATAAATAGCACGATTTTTACAGCCTGCGTACATATGCGTTTATCGCTGCAATACCGAAAATGAACTTGACCTCATCACAAAAAAACTGAGGGTGATTGAAACAAAGTAAGTGCGTTTTCGTAATGAGGGTAGGTAGTTAAAACACGATCACCCATCAGAGTTCGTGTGGCATGACCACTGTTGACCAGTGTAATTATACAAAAAAAAAATATAATAAATACATTTCAATATAAATATACAAAACATTAATAATATATAAATAAATTATTAATAAATTATATGTGTTATTTGGATTTAAAGAGTAATTGAGTATAGAATATGTTTTGGTGTTCTATTTATGAATAGACCAATTTGAGGTTCTTATAAAATCAGTTTTCACTTCTGCATGCTAAATATATAATCTTATTTCACTCACTTTTAGACATTTCTAGATTATATTCCGGTTTGATATTTGAGTTGATTCTTACGTAATAACTCTACTACCTTTCCTATTACCGGGATGGCAATGCACCGGTGCGTTTTATTTCTGTACATTTTGCAATTGCAGAGAGCTCTGAAGAATGTGTATATTTTTTATTTATGATTATTTTTTTTATATTTAAAAATGTTACTTTAAAACCGTTTGTTATGATGTCTGAATATTTATTGAAATGACAATGTTTTAAAAATTGCATCATATATATAACCATACAAATATAAATGTCTTATGGCCGAATACTGAAACGTCTTTTAATTATGAAGTGGAACTTAATTATTTGGTACGCCATTAATTTCAAATTTCGCATACCATATTTTGAAATTAATGGCGTTCCAAATAATTAAGTCCCACTTCATAATTGAAAGACGTTTCAGTATTAGGCCGATATTATTACAAAATAGTTATTAATCAACGTCTAAAATTGACCTGCATTTCTATTAGCTAGTTTAAGCAAAGTCCATAGGTTCGCTTATAACCATAGTAAGAAATTCTTAGTCGCAGCCAGAGCTTATTAAATTAGCAATGTTATATAACATCCAGGAACACGTAATGCTGGTCATGCTACTGATCTGTGTGTGAGGAGTGACCCATAGTGGGCACTGGTGCTTTGACACTATAACATCTTGACTGCCCAAAAAAGGGGTGTAATGTTTAGGGGTTTTGTATGTGAGTTCTGTTACTACACCATAAGTTTCCAATTCTGGAAAAGATTTGAATTCTTACATTAGCCCGATAGCCTATTAATTAGTTCATTCATTCGAGTAAGTGCTGATTTTTCATTTTCAAAACTTCGTTATTCTCCCAGAGAGAGTGTTTGCGTACGCTATAATATCTCACTCACACTGGGCCAATCCTTAACTTTAACTAGATGTACTAGATAGACGTAACTAGATGTGCACTGCGGTTTCACCCGCGTATAATTAATAAAAATATAATACACAAAAATAAGCCTAGAACTTTCCTCGATAAAAGGACTACCCAACTCAAAAATATTTTTTTAAATTCGAACCATTAGTTCCTGACATTAACCGGATCAAACAAACAAACTCTTCAGCTTTATATATTAGTATAGATACAGATATAGATTAAGAAAGAATTCTTCATGTTTGTATTTTTATCGTCAAGTGTAGCTCCTAAGTCATTTATCATATTTTGACGAATAAGGCCTCGTTAGCTTAGTCTTAGTCTCGTAGACTGTGTAATGTCTTAAATCCAACAAGATGTGACTTGAATAATACATGAAGTATCTGATATGGAAATTTGTAAAATGTATCGCTTAGTATGAATATTTTTATTTCTCAATTTTTTTACGTATAACAAAGTGGGCACTTTCGGCCTGCTGACCTTGTCCGTCTGTATGTAAATTGTCGTAACAAACCGTTTAACAGTATAGATTTTTATGTTATACAATCTACAACTAAATATTTTGTGACGCCTCACTACGAACAATCTGAGCGCGTCATTTATTATTAATATTCAAATTTGACTCAACAACGAGTGAGTATGCGACTAACGGCCGAATACTGAAACGTCATTCAAATATGAACTGGAACTTAATTATTTGAGAAGCCGTTTATTTAAAATTTCGCATACTAAATTTGAAATCAATGGCGTTCCAAATAATTAAGTCCGACTTAATATTTGAATAACGTTTCAGTATTCCGCCATAAAAGCCTTAGGGAAAGGATTTATCAATTATTTAGTTTTTTTTGTGTTTAACTTGAAGCAGTAAGCAGTGATCCTTCCTCTACATACTCCGAAAACATTCAAGTATATGAACTCTGGTCCTTCGAGCCGGATCAGAGGCTTACAACGTGTTAAGCAAAAACCTTCCCTAAAAAGAATATATTTGTGTCAACATCACGGAAATCGAAACTGGTGTACGACTTTTATGTGTAGCAATCCGATATCTTAAACAAATATACCAGTATCCATTGAGATAGTATAGATACACAACACTAAGTTCAGAAGACTCTTATGAACATTTTGCTGGTCGAAATGCAATAAATGTCGGAACTGTTCAGGTCGAATGCATCACGAATATCCATTTGAAGATAGCTGACTCATGAAACGCTAAAGCTTGTGTACATGTGCATACTTGATTTTACGATATTTTAACGTAAAGGTTTGGTCATTTATACGAATGATGGTAATATTTATGATGCTGATGATCTTACCAATGTTGGTAATGCAAGCATTTGTGGGACGTATTTTTGACGTGACAACGTCGAATAAATCGCTTAACGCTGGCTGCATGCACGAAAAATTGTCCCGTTACGCTCATTGTCCCGTTACGCTCATTGTCCCATTATGCTCATTGTCCCGTTACGCTGATTGTACGCTTGCGCCGCATCTATCTCTCTTTCGCTCGATTGTAGTCATTTCATCAATGTTTTGTTATGACGTTGTCACGTTAAACTATCGTCCGTAAACCGACTTTACAGACAACCTTTTTTTTATTATATATTTTTTTGTGAAGATGTCATCGAGTTTTACATATTTAATCAATTATTCGTTAAATAAAGGTTAATTGCTCCTAAGCAAAATAGTAGCTGCTTGGTTTTTGGTCGTAATCAAATACATTTATATTTTTGAAAAACTTTCGTTAGCCATTTATTTGACCGCGATCGCGAATGAGCACTAGCTTATTGACTTACTTTTTTAATTTAAAAAATGGTTGAGCTGGTGTAATCATTGTCAAATTAGGCATAGCAGTCGATTCTCTGGAAGACAGTGTATATTAACAGTGCAACATAATTATTACAGTTTCATTATTTTCACATTTATTTATTTATTAAGTGTGCTAGCGGTTTTTAGCGAGTCTTACATACATACAATTTTATTCTTTCGCCAGTTTATTCCTGTACCTGTGCTTCTGTAAATCTATATTATATAAACAATTTTTATTTTTATTTTATTTTACTTTATTGCATAAACTAAATACAATATTTGATGATATTGCGATCGTTAGGAATGGTATCACGACTTAAGTAATACTTTACAGGATACAAATAGAACCAATTCGTGACCAAATAATATAAGAAAAGAAAATATTTGTGTCTTCGACATCAACTGCCAAACTCAGTTTCGACACGACAGCAGAACGTTACGAAACTCGAATATCGTAGACGAAAAATATATCAGATCTATGGACGTAATAAATTCTACCCTTAACCTGCATTTGGTGAATAAATAATCTGATAACAGCCAGTCTCTACTTTTATTCCTTTTTAATTGAAGAATGTTGCTTCATAGTAAAATATTAGAAATCAGTAGTTTTCTTTCTTTAAGAACATAATTATATAAGTCATAGATAGATGAAAAATTTGTAGTTAGTAGAATATTTCTTAAAAAGTTACCAGTAAATATTAAATATACTAAAATAAATTGTCAGATACTAAATTTAAACATAATATTCTTCTTCTTCTTAGTCGTACACTCCTGACGGAGTGGTCGTGGTCATGGATAGTCTGATGAGTTGGTTGCGGCTTTTGCGAGACTTCTCCATTTCTCTCTACTTATGGCACTGCGTGTACATTCGATAAGGGAGCACTTCGTAGATAATTTAATCTGGTCCGTCCATCTTGTGGGTAATCGGCCGCGAGAACGTTGGCCCTCTACTCTTCCTTGTACCACCAAACGTTCCAAGGAGCTTTCATTGCGGATGATGTGTCCAAACATAGTAAGGATTCGCATTTGCACAATCGACGAAAGTCTTTGTTTGATGCGAAGCTCTTTAAGGATTGAAACGTTAGTGCGGTGAGCAGTCCATTTTACTCTCAGCAGGCGTCTCCAGCACCACATCTCAAGGGCGTCAATTTTTTTGCGACTTTTTTGATGGATCGTCCATGTTTCAGCTCCATACAGGAAAATAGGAAATATTAAGCATCTCATTAAGCGAACCTTGGTGTTTTTGGTTATGCGGCGATCTTTCCATATTTTCGTGAGCTTTTCCACGGCTGATCGTGTCATGGCACACCGTCTTTTAATTTCTTCTTCGCAACTTCCAGTATTTGTGATTGTGGAGCCCAGATAGGTGTAGCTCTGGACAACTTCGCACTTAGCTATTTCACGTAAGTCGGGTCTATTGTTGGTTTTACGATCTACCACCATTACTTTGGTTTTATCGCGGTTTACGGTGAGGCCAAAGTCTAAGCTAGTTGTTTCCAGCAGCGAAAGAAACCGTTCCATGTCTATTTGTGACGTCGTAAGAAGAGTAGTATCGTCTGCATACCTCAGGTTTGATATCAGTCGACCTCCAATTGATACACCTTTGTCCCAGTTTTCTAAGATTATGCGCATTATGTGTTCAGTATAGATATTGAACAAGAGAGGGGAAAGATTGCATCCCTGTCGAACACCAGCCTGAGATTTAAAATTCCCGGAGTCGATTCCGTCCACGCGAACAGCAGCTGTGCCATCTTCATAAAGTCTTTTGATGAGATAAACTAGATGTCGTGGTACACCCATTATTATTAGTATTTCCCACAGCTTCCACCACTTTACGGTGTCAAAAGCTTTACGAAAATCTACAAAGCATATAAACAGTGGGTTATTGAATTCACGCGCTTTCTCTATGATTTGTCTTAGGTTGAGAATCTGTTCACGTGTTCCCTTTCCTTTGACAAAGCCAGCTTGTTCTTGGGCAATCTCTCGGTCTATATATGCTTGTAGTCTCGTATTTAAACATAATATAAACACTCACTAATACCATTAAAATTTATTTTCATTTAAATAAAAATGATAAGCGGTGACTAATATTTAAAATGTTAATAAGGTTAATGTACATACTCATTATTATACTTGCTCAAACATCATACAAAACTCAATCAAAACCCAATAAAAATAAAAATGAAAGCAAGCAAGATATAAGATTGTAATAAAAAGCTAAACTTTTTGTTCAAGACATATTACAGTATAGTTTAGCTTATTTTCTTAATTCCAAAAATCTTAGTCAAATCTACTCTTTAATCTAAGTACTGCAACAGCTCAATCCGGGTAAGGTAGAAAATCAACAAACCTTAAAAACTGTACGTACATACAAAAGTCAAAACAAGATTTATATACCGATAGTATTATCGGACCCCTCTGATAAGAAAGCACTAAAACCTGAAAAGAAACGGCTAGAGCAGCTAAAGGAGATTTTTCCCAGCTTTATTTTCTTCGACTTTTAGTATCTAGGTAATGACTTGAAGGATTTCGATGAAGTTCCAAGAAGTGAGATTTTATATAAGGCACTCATTGCATATAGTATACATGGTGACAATTTTATTCAAAATAAAAAGTAAAGATACGTTTACTCGCCTTCTAACTTCGAACCATTCTAGTCTTGATCATTATTCCATATTTACAATCGAACATTCATGTTTACTAAAGTACTATACAAGTCTCTTAAAAACTACAATACTTATGAGGAAATAGTTCATTGGGTAATAGGCTGTAGTTCTTTAAAATAAGACTCATTTTTCAATGACACTTTATCTTTTCGTGTACCAATTTTGTGTCCAAGATAAAGGCGTCGTTAAAACGAAATGCTATTTGGTCAGGACTCCCGGTAAAAGTTCAGGCCAGAATAAGTTCTTATAAATTCTATACACGTAATATATGATGTAAAAGTGTTACAATATAAAATTGCAATTTTATTTCCTAGTAAGCCATTCATGCAATGCAGCGTTGTCATGTGGCTTGAGCGTTAAGTCATGTGGCTTGTATAACACTATTTGCTTACAATTCATATCTGGCGTTGATGTGATGTGTGTATGATATTTGATAGCATACGTTATAGCGACTACGTCATATACATTTGCCTACTTTTAGTGCCGTGTTCTTGAAGCTTGTTTTATTAAACAGCAGTAAAATATATATTCTAATTCTATTCAAAAAGTTCAAATGACGTTAAAAATATTTTTCCTGCTATTATAAAACTGTAAGAAATTAATTCAAATCCAAACATCAGATTTACATAGTTGCCAAATACATTTCACCATTCCAATTGTGACCAATTAAGTTTCTTATAACAAGGATTAAAAACGCCAGATTTATGTCAACACAACAAAACACTGCCAACAAATTTGGTTTCATTAAAACTTTAACTTGACGAAAGACTGTAAGAGACATAAAGCAAAAAATTTTGTTGAGAAAATTTTATAAAACACATCCTCGAAAAAACAATGAGAATTATTTTTTGTTCGGTAACACAAACTGGCAATGAGTGCTAGCATTGGTTTTGTGACATGAAATTCGGGAAGAATATTAAAATTAATTTCTTTAGTAACAAAAAGTAATAATGAGTTCCGAAAAAATCGCAAGAATACAGTAATTATTTTCACAATAATTGTTTCAAAAGATATGTTTAAAATTGATAGTGATGGCTTGGAATAACGGTTACCATTACAAGAACTCGCGATAGCTTAGTGGATAAGTGGACTGTATAAAGGTGAAAAGAAAAGGGTTACTTCGAGATCCTGTCTCGTACTCATTAACACATTTTTGGGAGCACTCCCTTGGTCATCAAAGATACTTGAAGAAAACAGAGCCAAAGAATGGGTGGGTGATGATTATTCATTACACTAGCTGACCTTACAACTTGCCGCTTACACTATGCTCACATCGCCGCGTCTCAAATGAGATGACGACATACTTTAAAATCAAAATCATTCAATCAGCTTTTAGCTAAATACCCTACATAGGCAATGAAAAAAAATGGTGAAAAAACAAAATCCCTAAAAAAAATTATAATTTCAAATATGGAATGTGAAAACATTAGACGCAATGTACACATTTTCATACCAAAGTAGTGGATAAATCAAAGAAACGGTGAAAAACATATCCGAAGCGATTGCACGTGCTCAGGAACATGTGTTCGCTGGCATTCTCTAGCGTGTAATGCTAAATTCATGGAACGGTACTGTAACTACAGTTTTACGATTCAGCTCTCAGGATAAAGAACTCTAAATGTAACACCTTGCAATGTGATTTCTGTGCCTTGTTTTTTAGAAATGATCTTAGGATTTAATAAAATTTTAGCCATTTTAGACAATTTTAGCTCAAAAATATTCCAAATTAGGTAACGTAACGTTGAAATAAGCATACCAACAAGGCAGAAGAATATGATGAGTGGCACTCACTCATCTGCCACTAAAAGTGGTGCTCTAGGTAGTATCACTTTATCAGTTGTGTTTCAGATGTAGGTTGAGTAAGCCAATGTAACTGCGGGAACAAAGGACATTATTACATCTAAGCTTAATGGATGGTGGTGACCACTTACCATTACGTGGCCCAATTGAATCTGCCTGCGGATTTGAAGAAAAAAAATTACTTACTTACTTAATCTTATTTCTGACTATCTAAACGGAGGTGCAATTTTATAAAACATACCTAGAACGTTCGTATCTTAAGACCTGATGTGGACGGACCTAATCTGAGCTGAATTTTAGAAGTTTTTTTTGCCATTGCACAGGTTACTTTGTCAATGCCAGTAGACTAAACAGCCCAAAGCCGAGATGGCCCAGTGGTTAAGATGCGTGAATCTTTACCGATGGTCATGGGTTCAAACCCGGTAAGCGCCAATTAATTTTTTTATGTGTTTGATTGTGAAAATATCGTGAGGAAACCTGCATGTGTTCAATTTCACTGAAATACTACCACATCTGTAATCCACCAAGCCGCATTAAAGTATCGTGGTGGAATAAGCCCCAAACCTTTTCTCGGAGAGGAGGCTCTCCTGTTTTGAGAATTTTAGCTCAGCAGTGGGACATCTACCGGTTGTTAATATTATTATATACTATGACTGCCTCGTTGGTCTAGTGGCTTAATATAAGGCCGCAGACTCGGTGGTCCTGGGTTCAATTCCCAGGTCGGGCCAATAAATAGTTATTGGAGTTTTCTGTCAGAAAACTCTCAGTAGCAGCCCGAAGTCTGGAAGTTGGAAGTGTGTACACTCCCGTGCCTCGGAAAGCACGTTAAGCCGTTGGTCCTGCGCCTGAACTCTTTCCGGTCGTGTCGGATTGCCGTCCCATCGGTTTATGAGAGCTAAGGAAAAGAGAGTGCACCTGTGTTTGCGCACACACTTGTGCACTATAATATCTCCTGCGCAGTTGGCTAATCTCTCCTGAGATTGGCCGCCGTGGCCGAAATCGGCCTGGAAGACCTTGTGTGTGTGTGCCTTATACTATAAACAGCTCAACAACTTAAGACTATTCAAAAATTAAGCTTGGTGCTTATTCCACCTCGCTGCTCCACAATTTGGTTGGTTTGGTTTGGTCTGGTTGGTGGAATTCACATGTGACAGAATTTCAGTGAAATTTGACACATACAGGTTTCCTCACGATGTTTTCCTTCACCGTCAAGCACGAGATGAATTATAATCACAAATTAAGCACATGAAAATTCAGTGGTGCTTGCCCGGGTTTGAACCCTCGATCATCAGTTAAGATTCACGCGTTCTTACAACTGGGCCATCTCGGCTTATTTTTAAAATATATAGTTACTTTATAATATATATTAAACATGTACCAAAAGTAAAATATTAAAACGGGTTCCATTCTAACGATTCGCCCTTCTGATTACGTAAACGTTTTCCGCGGTAACATTTGCGATAACGAGAAAATATATTTTCGTAATGCTTCACTGATAAAATGATCATGGGTATCGAAAAATTTTATAACCAAAAATATTGTTATTAGAAATAATATTTGAATGACATTTCCAATTTCAAAAATGTCTGCTTGTTTGACGACAGAATTTTTTTTAATCAACACTAGCGTTTTGCCCGCGGTTTCACTCGCATCGTACTCGTTCCCGTAGGAATACGGAGACTAAATGTAGCTTTTATTACTCGCTGGTAATGTAGCTTTCCATTGGTGAAAGAATTTTTAAAATCAGTTTAGTAGTTTACGCGTGAAAGCGCAACAAACATAGAAACTGACATTCGCATTTATAATATTGGTTGCAACTTGACTGCTTCAAAAAGTCTTATAATATGTATAATATAATAATATTAAGAAACTTTGGTAATTAACAAAAAATTGGAAACAGTGCGTTTCACAAAACAATTATTATTATATGAATGGTGAATGAACCAGAGTCGAGTTCTGATTTGTCTAATCTTACACTAGCTTACATATTAATGAAATTTGTCGGGTTAAAAAGTTTATTTATAAAAATACAAATAGACAGTGAGTGAGTAGTTTAACCATAATTCCGTCTTTCTTTGTCAAACGATTTCATTGTTTTAATACATGTTAACATGCGAGCAGTACATGTTTATCGATGAAGATTTTTTTTTTCTGTATGCTTTGATTTGTTATGGAACGCATTAATACTGGTTTTTTAGTGGGTATTCCGGAGCCTTCAGCACCGGCGAGCCCCACATACACCCCCACCTCACTTTTTTTTTTATTTCATAGGAAGGCGGACGAGCATATGGGCCACCTGATGGTAAGTGGTCACCAACGCCCATAGACAATGGCATTGTAAGAGATTTTTAACCATCGATTACATCGCCAATGCGCCACCAACCTTGGGAACTAAGATGTTATGTCCCTTGTACCTGTAATTACACTGGCTCACTCACCCTTCAAACCGGAACACAACAGTACTAAGTACTGCTGTTTTGCGGTAGAATATCTGATGAATGGGTGGTACCTACCCAGACGAGCCTGCACAAAGCTCTACCACCAAGTGGAGGAAACGCGTAAATGCGTTTTTCCAGCGATTAAAAAAAACAAAATCGAACGCATTAATTAAAGTAAAAAAAAAAATAGCACATAGTAAATTTGTTTATCATTCAATATGTTCATATATATTTGTTGTTCTAAACTTATCTTAAGACTAGTTTAATGATTAGAGTAATGAAATAATTGAAATTGTGTATATTTTTGTTAAAAAAGGTACCAAGTCGAATCGAATTAAACTCTTACATCATAAAAAATAAGGTCTATATTTCAATAAATAATAACACGTAAGATGTTGCAATATTTCTATATCTGGGACACGAAAACGTTCGGAGGAATGAAAATACATCTATCGTTTGAAACAAACCGTTCTATTTATATCGAAGATAGAAAAATATCCAACTTCAGCTAAAAATAACATTATGTAACTCTAACGGCATATTATTCTATCTCTTTTCCAAAGAAATGATTTTTCAGAATTAAAGAATTAGAAATAAAAAAGAAATTTTCGATCATAGAAAGATTCCATATAGATATAGATAGATAATTATAGATTATTTGTTAAAGAATTTCTACATTTTTATTTAATTTACTCAATATTATTATTTATTGAAATAGGCTTGAGAGCGCTTACTATTCTCGCATATGCTAGAGTTTTTGACGTGACAACGACTAATAAATCGATGAACGCTGGCTGCATGCGCGAAAAATTGTCCCGTTACGCTGATTGTACGCTTGCGCCGCATCTATCTCTCTTTCACTCGATTGCAGACATTTCATCAATGTTTTGTTATGACGCTATCACGTTAAACTATCGTCCGTAAACCGACTTTACAGACAACCATTGTTTTTTACATAATAGGAATACATACATAGATAACTGCTAGAGAACAAAATTATTAATGTTGATCACCAAGTTAATAACTAATGGGTATCAAAGCGGGCTAACAAAAACCTTTACCAATAGCAATTTAAACATAAGCTTAGTTTCCATATTAATAGTAAAGCCATTTACATAGATAAATGTTAATATAACGATCCAGACATATTCGAGGCTATTAAAACTTACAAACAATATTCATCACGCGAACAGTTTGCCTAGACTTATTATATTCTACTATTTATCAGAATAGTAGTTGTAAAGTTACGGCTTGTTTCTTATTTTTGTTTATCTTGTGATTTGTTAAAAAATGCTGTCTTTTTTCGAATGGGGAAAACCTCTGGGACGCAGCAAACTCAATCGGGGTGTGGTGCGCCGTGTCCAGTGGCGCACCACATTCCTGGCTGGGGGGTGATACTTCCGCTTCGCTATTCCATGCATGACGCATGTACTTATCGAAACAGCCATGTCCGGTAAGCACCTGTGTCAGCCTAAATATGAGTGTGCCGCTTCTTTTTACTACCCAGCGACTCAAATCGCCAGCGACTCCACCATCGCCAGGCATGCTGATGGAAACCCCAGGTACTCCTCTTATCTGCGAATAAGGGCTCGTTGAGCTGGAAACTTGATTCGCCCCACCGCTGCTGCTCCTGGACGGTCGCCATTTCCCCTGGCTTCCACCTGAAACCGTTGCGAGCACTTCGACCTGGAGTTTCCGCGGCACCGTACCTCTTACGGCTCTCACCGCTATAAATCTGCGGTCTACGAGGAAGAGCCTCATTGTGAACAGTGAGAACGTCCACCCATATGTGTGCACCATATAGTGCCACGGAGCGTAACACAACAGCACATAGGCACCGACATGGTATACAGAAAGTGAACCTGTGTTTGCGCTCTATAAATAATCAATAGAATCAAGCAGAAAAGAGCATGGCGATTTAATAAAGTAGAAAATCTTTTAGCAAATAGCAAAACTGTATAAGTAATCCTTCCTGCTACATTGAAGATAGATAAGCTGCCTTACGGTAACCTCCACTTGTAATAGTACCTACATTTTTAATGCAATTTTAAAAGCAATTTATTATGAATATAAGAATAAAAGAGTAGATAAGGACCCAAAAATATTCTAGCGTTTTAGAAAGTGATTTTCTATGAGACATGTCGCCCTTTTCATATATATTTCCATGTATGTTATAGAGCTTGGATTAAGGCATGCTATTTTTGCTAGCCAAGCGTGCATATCAAGCTGTTGATTGTTTTGTCGCAGAAGAAATTTGTTAAGAGTGAGATATCTATCTATAAACAAGCTTGTTTGCGTACCAATCATTAATGAAATGAAATACATTTCTTTGTTATACTCCATTTTTAAAATAAAAGACAGTTTAATTAAAAACAAGCTTACATTTAAATAGGTATAAAAAAACTATATATGTATTATTTTAAGTAAGAAAAATATATCATTTATATTTAGATATTTTTTATTGCCCACCAAGACTTACTTAAAGTAAATAAAATATAAAAAAAAACATTGAATATACACTTACGGCCGAATACTGAAACGTCATTCAAATATTAAGCGCTACTTAATTATTTGACACGCCGTTAATTTAAAATTTAGATTCCGAAATTTGAAATTAACGGTGTCTCAAACAATTGAGTTGCGCTTAATATTTGAATGACGTTTCAGTATTCGACCGTTAAACACATACACACATACAATCATTCATACACGCACAAAATAACAGTGTAACTACACTCACACACACACAACATAGTCGCCTAATTTGTATTCATTGTATTTTATTTATTTTGTATTTTTTTAATTCATTATTTTTATTATACATTTAATCTATCAAAACTGTGTGTTGCTACTTCTGATAAGTAACATTAAGTTTGCATAATTCAATGGAAAAGAGTAATTGGCTTTATTATAATATTAATATTAATATAATATTATCTTGGGACATTTTTCACACACGGTCATCTGATCCCAAACTAAGCAGAGCTCGTACTATGGAAACCAGACAACTGATATACTACACATACTACTTTTTCTTTTGTATATACATACTTATATAGATAATTACAACCAGACTCAGGACAAACAGACATGTTCATGCACACAAATGTCTGTCCTGGGTGGGAATCGAACCCACGACCTGCGGCGCGAAAGGCAGGGTATCTACCAATCACGCCAACCGGCTCGTAAAATATTATCTGTATATTGTATTTTTGATGTTTATATTTTGTATTATATGCTGTTGTTTTCCTTAAATAAACAAATTAAATAACAGATTTTTAAACTTTTCATAAACGTTAATCATAATAATGAAAATACTATAAAACTAAAGCTACAGGTTCATAAATAGCATAAAAGTCACTAGCATTTCGAGCATATTTGCTTGACACTGCAAATAAAGGTTGGTCTTGCAGGAATTGCAGATGTTATTCGCTTTTCTTAGAAACTTCAGGAGACACGTTCGACTTTTAGTTCTTTATTTGATCTTGACTTTTGATCGAATGGACTACGTTTTTAGAGTAACACAAAAAGTCAAGCTAGTGGCCTATGAGGCCCACTTTCAAAAATATTTTTTCTGACGAAAATTGTGCTCACTGCCACTTGCACCTCCTTCCGTGACGTCAGCGGGGCTAAACTCAAAGCTAGATGAAGTTGCGAGTAAAGTTATTTGCGATTTTTACTTATACCAAGCCACTCAGCCAATGTTGGTGGTTTAAGGATAAATTATGCTCTAGTACGGTTATTATTTACGTGCATGCAAAGCCTGCACCTAAAGAAGCATCGTTCTAGACATCTATACATATAATAAAATATAACTGATCGCGCATTTATCAAAACAATAGAATCCAACACAATGATTGTTAGAATTTTTGTCTATTTACCTATTTATTTGTGCGTTTGTGCGCGCTAATCTTCAAAGCGGTTTGACTGTTTTGGGTGAAGTTTTTACTAATGTATTGTGGTAAGTTTTACTTATATTTTAGTGTTTGTTTTATTTCAATCGATTTATAAATAAAAAAGCTATGTTAATTTAAAGAGTCATGTCCAACGTTCATTCGATAAAAGTGCTATAAAATAACGGTTTAGTTGAATTGGCTGAGACTTTAGCTATCTTTAAATGATAGTCTGTAAAATGATTATAATTGAAAGCGTATAGGAAGAAAAGTTATAGGAACAAAGTTAAAAAAGGACAGTTTTAGAGACTAACGGCTGAATACTGAAACGTCATTCAAAATGAAGTGGGACTTAATTATTTGGAACGTCATTAATTTCAAAATTTAGTATGCGAAATTTGAAATTAATGGCGTTCCAAATAATTAAGTCCCACTTCCTATTTGAAAGACGTTTCAGTATTCGGCCATAAGAATCTTCTAATGTAAATTGAGCTCAGATCTATATGATCAATCATATTAATTAGGGTTCAGCTTTATTGTACTTCCACTAAAATGTTGCATTTACTCAAATATTATAAGTCTTCTTTTTCTTTAAGTTATACACGGTTGAAACCGCGGTAGTAATTAATATAAATACAATATTATATAACTTATTTTATAACAATAGTGGGTACAAACACGATCTAAGTTTATCGCAAACATAATAGTTATTCTGCTCGTAATAATGACCCAAGTATGTTTAATTATCCCAGTTTAATTAATCATTGATCGGTTTGTTTTGCGCGCAACGCAATAGATTTGTATTTACTGCCTTTCTATCTTCCTCTTTCAAATAAATAAAATAAACTGATTACCCTATTGACCTAAACAGCATAACTGCTATTGTGACGTTGTGAATATAATTTTTAGGACTGGATATTTTTTTAAACATCATAAAAAGCCGCTGAGTTTCCTTCGCCGGATCTTCTCAGAGCTGCGTGATTTTTTCAAACCGGTATTAGTTTATTATTCGACAATCTTTAAATAAGTACAATGCTTCGATGTTGAATAGAGTATTTTGTTTTTGATTTTGAAATCGTGAGGACAGATAAGAACTTATATATACCTTCTTCAAAGTCAAAGTCAAAGTCAAAATATTTATTCAATATTCAAGCGTTACACTTACTTATTGATTGTCATAAATCTACCACCGGTTCGGAAATAAACACCTCAGACCTGAGAAGAACCGGCGAAAGAAACTCAGCGGGTTTTTTTTTATATATAAATCTCATCTTTACAATATATGCAATTTATACAATAACAGATTTTTTCTTTATTTGAAATACCCTGGAGGCGATCGTTTCATTCCCAAGGTGTGCAGTCATCCAAACAGTCATTGGTTGTGTAATATCCTTTTGCACACAAGCGTTCCTTAACAATTCTTCATAATGAAACCCATACGACATCGCACTTCGATTTAGTGTATCGACAGGTAGTTAATCAGAGCGAAAACGTCACATCCACCAACGGGTTGTCACGAAACGGGTAGGTCGTTTCCGCAGCAAGGTAAATGTATCGCTTACAATCTATGAGATGGGATTGGCTTGCGTTCTTTTATCGTCCCTGCGAGTGGGAATAAAGGAACAGGAATCAGAATAGAATTATTGACTTAAAAGTAAATTTGAATTTGTTTTTAAGCAGATTATTATTATATTTTATTTTTTTATTTTTTTTTATTTTATTTTTATTTGGGAAACATACAGTAAACAACACATACACTATATAACAATTAACTCGTGCACACACCAATCAAGTTTCCACTAAAAACTAATTCATGTATAGCATAAACAAGCAATTCAGTAAATTACAAATATTAATTATCAACATTCACCAAACACCAAGATGAAACACCAAAATAAAAACAGGATAAATATATATAAAACAATGACTAAATTGACAAATGCATACTAACTTTCCTTTTAAATGTATTGAGCGAACAAGAAAACATGTCCAAGTCGTTAAACTTCCTATTGTAATTCTTACAAGAGCGATAAATAAATTCATTCTGAGCATATTTTGTTTTAGTTAAGGGTAAATGAAATAAAGCATTATTGCGTGTATTCAGTCTTGTACATCTAAAATGAATTTTGCTTAAAAGAAAAGGACTGTCATTTAAGTTATGTATTACTTTAAATAAAAACTTTGATCTCGCAGTATTCGACGATCCGATAAAGAAGGATATATATATATATTTTATAGATAGGTAGGCGAACGAGCATATGGGCCAAATGATGATAAGTGGTCACCAACGCATAGACATTGGCGTTATAAGAAATCTTAACCATCTCTTACACCGCCAATGCGCCACCAACCTTGGGAACTAAGATGTTATGTCTCTTATACCCATAATTACACTGGCTCAATCACCCTTCAAACCGGAACACAACAATATCAACTACCAACCCAGACGAGCTTGCACAAAGCCCTATCACATATAAGTATAATACATAATATGACTTTAGTTAATTTTAAAATTCTTGAATATGATGAATAAAGGTTCCTCATTAATCAGTATTATAACAAAAATATAGTCTTTGAAAAAACACAGCTGAAACCATCTTTACAATAACAATAAAATATTCCTACATTAAAGAAATACAGTCATATAAAGAGATATATTAATTACTGCAAAGATTATAAAGTAAATAAGGTAGGACTCCTCTACGTCGTATAGGTTCAAGCTACCACTAAAAAACTAGGTCGAGACGACCCACGGGATAGCAGCATTCTTGTTTAGTCGTGTATAAAAAAAGGTGTGTGTGCGATTCACACACGATAGAAGTGAAACTTCAGTAAATCGACAAAAGAAATAATATAAAATAGTATGTATATTTCTGTCTCATTCTTTGCTGGCTTCATCCTACACATTTTTGTGTTTGTGTCTCTTACCTGTCGTTTTTCCGTTGCATCCGGTTTGAAATCACAACGATGCTAAAGAAGTTTCACTTCAAAAAATCTGTGACGGACAAATGTGTAATCTTTTCTTCTCAAATGACACAGAGGTATATGGGAATTTTATTTATTTATCGCTCTTAACAAAATTGGCTAATATAACACCTGACATCAACCAAGTGTTAGAGATTCTGGAATATTATAGAACAAATTTTGTTAACCTAAAAACAAAATTGTATGTTCAAGGGTATAATAATGAGATATTTGCTTAAAGCCTAACTAAGCCAGATCAGCAAAACTCAATTTGTTAAGTCTTACATGATTAAGGAGCTGAAGTAAATGGCTGTAGGCATCCCCTGAGTAAATATGTATTTAAACTAATTGCCTTAACTTGACTTTGATAGAATTTTCAAAATATACATAAATATATATTATTTTAACCAGAATCTTAGACCAATAGGCCATTTACATGCTCTTTCTTTATTTTTACTTCTTAGTGCAAATATTTATAAAAAAATGGTTTACTATCTATTAGCGAACATTTTATCGTAAGAAATTAATTAATAAATAGAAATACATAGGTTACCTTTTATTCGCAATGCCTTACTAACCAAACTAACCTCGGGTATTAAGATGTTATGCCCCTTGTGCCTGTAGAAAAACTGGCTCGCTCCCTTCAAACTATAACACACAACACTAAATATCATTGCTGGCGGTAGAAAATATGTTATATCGTAGTGGGTGGTACCTACCCAAACGTACCTACCACTAAATATAAATTAGTTATATCAAAATAACGACAACATAGACTAAGAGAAATTTATAAAAGAAACAAAGCCAAAATTAAAGAAGTTCCAAAAAAAAAGCAAAATACTGTTAAAACCCATAACATAATTAAAAAAAAAAAATTTAATCAACATACATTTCATCGAATTGCTGCTCCGCTAATTGACTGAGCTAAGTGGCTTGTAATTAGTCAGATCTTAAAGGTTAACGAATTTTGGTGAAGCCGACGGGCCCATAAAGCTCACGCCACACGGGCTGGCACGATTTCCAGGGCGCATTGACGCGAACTGACGCGCCGCGACCCGTGAAATCGCAGACCATGTGAACCCTTTAGACACATACTTGCCACTGAATATTTTAAGTGAAACATATATAAGCCTGATTATGGTTTAATCATCTATCTGAATGGAAACTGTTATTTTGGAAGAAACTAAGCTCTTATTTTCTTTTTTAAATGTGTTGTATATATATATATATATACAGGATGTAACAAAATTCGTGTCCGACCCGTAAAGTGGTTATTAGGTATCGTTAGTCAGTTCTATTTATGAACTAATTTTTAAAATTTTAAGCAAAATTTTACCGCAAAAAAAGTAATTTGACTAAATAACGACAATTATATTACAATACAGGCGCGGGCGTCAGCGATCGATAGCTCTTACCTATCGGGTACCTCGGACACGAGGTCATGACCTCAGTTTTGACCACGAGGTTTTGCGGTAGAATATCTAATGATCGGGTGGTACCTACCCAGACGAGCTCGCATAAAGCCCTACCACCAAGTATTTTACACATGTTTCTGATCGTGATAGGAAAACTAACATCCGACTGATATATGTAAATACCCCTAACCAGACTTGGGACAGGAAGCAATCCTGGAGCGAAAGGACCCTGTCACTGACAACGGCGCCAAACGGCCAGTTAAATATACATACATATAATTGAATTCAGATAGTGAGCTATCTGAATTTGAACTTGCCTCGGTTGGCATTGCAAGGCGAAGAAGTGTGGGGAGAGACTGTGAGAACTCAACCGCCATTTTGGTTTTGGTTTTAGGGAGGAATATATTTTTTTAAATAAATCATTAGTTTGTCCCGTTTTTGAAAACAAAAGTAAGTATTGAAATATCAAAAAAATAAAAATGTAATAATTTTTATATTTAATTGATTTATTTTTAACATTATTATCTTCAGCGTCAAATATCATTAAAGCAAATGGTTATCCAGGTTAAAAACATAATAAAAATAAATACATTTTCAAAGAGCAGAATTTATTTTACCACATCTAAATGGACACAAAAAAATGGCTACTATAATTTTAAAATAACTGAAATTTGATGTTTTACTTCTAAAAAAATAAAAAAGTCTAACCGACCGGCAGATATGGGAATAAAAATATTTCATACGTCGAAAGTGGTCCCGTGTCCGATACTAAATTATCGCGATATTTTTGTTACATAAAAATGAATTCAAAAATATCACGTCAAATTTACTGTTTGTGATTTTTCAATTATTGGAAACTAGCGTTTTATTATTTTATTTCGACGAACCGGTTGGTGTGGTTGGTAGATATTTGCCTTTGCGCGGCAGGCCGTGGGTTCCCAACCAGGACAGATATTTATGTGCCTTAAGTATTTATTAACAAAAGAAAACCAGTGTATGTAGTATATCAGTTGTCTGGTTTCCATAAGAACCAAACTCTGCTTAATTTGGAATCAGATCGCCGTGTGTGAATTTATTTTACTATACACAATATATAAAAAAGTTTACTTGATGGAAAACCACCCACTTATCAGATATTCTACCGCAAAACAGCAGTACTTGCTATTGCTGTGTTCCGGTTTTAGGGTGAGTGAGCCAGTGTAATTACAGGCACAAAGGACATAACATCTTAGTTCCCAAGGTTGGTGGCGCATTGGCGATGTAAGCGATGGTAACATTTCTCACAACACTAATGTCTATGGGAGTTGGTGACCACTTACCATCAGGTGGCCCATTTGCTCGTCCGCCTTCCTATGCAATAAAAAAGCGTAATGCTAACAATCTACCTTAGAAATAAAGTTGATTAAGAAAGCCCACCAATGTCGCAGGCAGCAAAAGTCGCAGGTTGGAATACAAGCTTAATTGGAGGAGTAAATAGGAATATTATTCCTCAAAAACATAAAATGCTAATATTCTATTTAAGAAAATATCTACGAAAATACATATAAACGTGATAATGTACAAAATTTCAACATTGTACACACCAAATGATAGATACACATAATTATTTAACTTGTCGATTAAGGGCGTGAGGGAGTTTTCCGTAAGGACTCCGGTAATTTGTTCCAACAACAAAGTTTACTTGGTTTGTGAAAGCCCGCCCGAGTTGCTAACCACGCATTCTACCGCCAAGCAGTTATACTTACTATCGTCTTGTTCCGGTTTGAAGGGTGAGCCAATGTTATTAAAGGCCCAAGGATATAACATCTTAGTTCCCAACGTTGGTGACGCATTGGCGATGTTAAGGATGGTTAATATATCTTACATCACCAATGTAAACGGGCGGAGATGGCCATTAACTACCTGGCCCATTTAAAGAAAGGCGATTGGCCAGAACGGACAGCTTATGGATCAGATGGATAACTGGTCCGATGAAACTGATTTGATTGCTAAACGAAATACTGTGTCAAGCGAATTGATAAAAAAATATCGTAAATAAGTCAAATTACGGTCCCAATTTAAAGTGATCCAACTGAAAAATTGTGACAAATTCAATAATGGGGGAGGACCATAATGAAATGAAATCAGCTCAAATACATTATATACTAAATTACACAATGAACATTGACATTATATATAACAAGACAAATGAAGGCTTTACTAATGAAGAGAAATAATTATTTAAAGCTTCGACCCTCGGACCCTTGGGATTCAGAAAGTAGAGTTTATATCCGTTGGACATTCTAAGGGACGGTTGTATCTTGAGATTAAGAAATAATAGTTTAGGTATCTCAAAGTTGGATTAATTAAACTGTAATAGTACTCATAAGTAACTAGTCACTGGTATTAATTAAATTTAAATTTATTTTAATATTTTTTTTTTATTAAAGTAAATTTATAAGTAGTCAATATATTTATGGATTCTTCCTTAGGTATAATGGGTTTAATTAGAAGGACTTTTAAAGGCGGCCTTATCCTTTCAGGCTTCGTCTATAAACATAAATATATTTTTATTTTTTAGCCAGGAACATTTAATAGGGCCTAGTGTACAATCGACTAATCAGAATTTATTAAATACTTAGAAATTTAATAAAAATATGTAACATACACTTATACATACTTATAGAAGAAATAAATAAACACACAATAATGTAACAACATATTTGTGCTTGCTCGAATTCAAACCTATGATTTGCAATTAAGATTGGGATGTTCTATCCACTAAACCTCAGGTCCGAACATGCAAGGAATAATATTGCAATGCTAGGCCACATCCAATTACACAGAGTTTCAAATAATAGGCTTTCGTAGCAAATACATGGAAAATTCAAAGCACGCGTGAAGTGAGGGGATACGGGAGTGTACGTGCTTGGCTTGCTCTTGACATCTCGAAACGAGATGATCTGTGATTCCACACCTTTCTGGAATAAGGGATCAAATGTTTTAAGGTCAAATTTGGTGCTTAAACTCAGTTTAAATTTGTTGCCTATGATATATATAGGAAATAAAAAACAGACCAAGTGTGAGTCGCACTCGCACACGAAGTATTACGCACCATTATCTATAAAAACGAAAAAAATAAATCATGTCTGTTGTATGGAAGCCCCACTTAAATATTTATTTTATTTTACATGAAGGTTACCTACTATTTTTTGAGATGAAAATGCTTTTCATTTCAAATATTTGACTAATAAGGTGTGAACAATGGGATGTTTGAGATTTTTCTCTGTGACGTCATTAGACGTTATTTTTGTCGAGGTAAATAAATATCTAGTCAATAGCGTATCGTGAATACGCTGTTCACTAGAACTACTTTTCAAGAGCTTATTGTTAAGAGTTAAAGCCCTACAATAACCCAAAGTAATATAATAAATTATTTTTACTATTAAATTATAATTATAAATAAAATATATTTTTATGTTTGATATGCTTGAAAATAAAAAACTCACATATCAGAAGAAACGAATTCTTACCCGTACCGCGCCATATTGGAATCTAAGAAACCAAAAACTTACCAATTGCGAGACTATTGGCCGAATACTGAAACGTCATTCAAATATTAAGTGGGACTTAATTATTTGGAACGCCAATAATTTAAAATTTCGCATACTAAATTTGAAATTAATGGCGTTCTAAATAATTAAGTCCCACTTAATATTTGAATGACGTTTCAGTATTCGGCCATATGTCAGCGACGAAAAAAAATGTATGATCATGTGGTTGCTGGCCGGGTACTCGATCCATATTCATAACATCGTACCGATATTGAAATACTTGACACGTGTGCCCCTTATTCTCACAAGTGACTTTTAATGTTAATGACGACGATAAGACTTCATGCATAATTTTTATGATGCCTGTGGCGATTCCTTTCTTGGTATCATAAGTAGGCGGACGTGCAAATGAGCTAACCGATGGGATGTGGTCACTACCGCTCGTAAACATTAGCGCTATAAGAACTACATCCCTTTCATGTCTTGTTTTTTCTGCCTGTTGTTACATTGGCTCACTCATCCTACATACCGGAACACAACAATAGCAAATATTATTATGATTTTATCACGACATTTTCAGGAACAATGGTACAACAAAGGTGGAACAAAGGTTATCAATTCGTCTGTATGTTTTTTTTTTTTTTGGTGTTGTTACCTCATAACTTTCTACCCGGTGAACCGATTTCGATGATTTTTTTTTATTTGAAAGGGGTTGCTTTCCCATTTTTCATTCACCTACCATAACATCGTTATGATCAAGTAATTGTAGTACTATTGTATAAAACACTTCTTTATATACCGTCAATAGTTTTCGCAGCGCACGCGAAATAATAACTTTTATAGTTAATATGAGTTATGCATGTAAGCATTAGTATATATGTATATGTTTGTAATTGAAACATATTTGAACATCTAAAAGGTGAGACCAATTTTGAAAATTATATATATATATATATATATATATATATATGTGTTATATATATATATATATATATCCTCATATGTACTCTTATATACACGTTATATTTATGTATATTTATATATTGATTACTAATGTTTTTCCCGCGGTTTCACCCACGTAGTTCCCGTTCCCGTGGGAATATGGGGACAAAATGTAGCCTATGTTACTCCCTGATAATGTTGCTTTCCATTGGTGAAAGAATTTTTTAAAACGGCTTAGTGGTTTAGGCGTGAAAGCGTCACAAACAAACTTACTTTCGCATTTATAATATTAGTTAGGATAATATAGATAATTCCCCTTTTTTTAATATACAGACATTCCGTCATAATTTATGGTGAAGAATAGTATAACACAACATCTTTAAACATACAGTTTATTTAATTATTACTAGAAATAATTATTTGATTATGTTATGGCTGCCCAACACCCCACCAACTAAATCTATTTAATCAAAACATGTTAATTTATATTCATACATTTAACCATATTAACTAATATTTATTAATTAAGTACCTAAGCATTTTTCTTTACGTTTCACTGTTTTAGATTAATATATTTAAATAATAATATAAACGGCGCTGTCTCATATGAGCTGCACGTTTAGTAGGTCTACCCATATTCTACAAATTAGTGAATGTACTTCAGATTCACTAAAAATCGAAAAATAAATAAAAATTTTAACAAAACTAAAACCGACTTCATAGGAAAAACTAATTAATATGCACTAAAAAGTAATAAAATAATTGTGTATTCTTCTATAATTTGATAATTAACTTACTATTTTCTACTCATCAATATGTAGGTACGAATGTGTTGAGTGGTTGATAATGTATTTACAATTATTGTTATTTTTGGAGTCGATGTCAGCTAAGGAAACACTATAATATACCTAGCAATAATAATACGGGAATCTTTTAAAAACAAACAAAAACATACACATTACAAATTGACTTTTATTCGCCTCGTAAAGTTGCGCGTGTGACACAAGCACATCTCACCTATAACTAACTATGTATGCAGTTATAAACCCACCTTGGCTGACATCGACTCCAAAAATAACAATAATTGTAAATACATTATCAACCACTCAACACATTCGTACCTACATATTGATGAGTAGAAAATAGTAAGTTAATTATCAAATTATAGAAGAATACGCAATTATTTTTTCACTTTTTAGTGCATATTAATTTGTTTTTCCGATGAAGTCGGTTTTTGTTTTGTTAAAATTTTTATTTATTGGTATCATCAATCAATAACCGTTTAAGATGTAGTTGTTATTGTTTTTACTTATTTAAAATAGATAAGCAGACTGATGGTAAAATTCGTGTGACAAATGAAATTCCCAATCAAATATATATATATATATATATATCCCTAAATAATATACCACAAAAATATCGATTCACCATGTTTAAATTTTCAGAATTAATAAAATCGTGTTAATAAGGACAGTTATAGGCATTATGTTTATAGGGTCCAGTAGATATAAAGTTAAGAACAAATATCATAAACTGAATGTTAATAGCAAAACTTTGTAAATTACGCCCGCAGTAACCGCTGAGAATGTCCACATTTGGTTGAAATAAATAGGGAGCCGAATGTATGTGGCTACATGTTTCAACCGAGACCGTACTACACGGACGAGTGAATAAAACTAGGTAACAAAAGTCACAGCATCTAATTCACGAACAGAAATGCAATGGTTTTTTTTTAATTTAAAACTATTGCATTTAAAAGGCAGCTTTGCAAATGAGTTATTTTTAGAGTTCCAATGAGTTGTTTATCGCAGGATCTAGTTTTATATTTCTCCTCGTGTATTTTTAGTCTTAAGTCCTTCTAGTCTAGTGGCTAGATTATATCGCAGATCGCAGATTCTGTTCTGAATAATAATCCCTGGTTAATAAAAAAAAGAGTATTTCTATTTAGAAATTTAAATCTAGACAGAGCCCAGGTTTGATTCTGAGTTTGATTTTATAATAATATTCTGCATAGAAACATAGGAATACTGACTCCACACTTTTTAATTAGATAATTTGTTTTGTTATGAGATGAGCAGGTTGGCTGGTTGGTAAGGCCTTTGACGTCACAGGTCGTGGGTTCGATTCCCATCCAGGACCGAAATTTGTGTGCATATACATGTCTGTTTGTCCCGAGTCTGGGTGTAATTATCTATATAAGTATGTATTTACAAAAACATCAATAGTATAATATGTAATAAACAGTTATCTGGTTTCCATAGTAAAAGCTCTGCTGAGTTTGGGATCAGATGGTCTTATGGTAAAAAAAAATTACTGCACTCAGATTATATCCTATACATAATCTCTAATAACAGAAAAAAGTTGCCATTTTTTTTCTCATAAACGTTAAAGCGGTTTCATAACTACAAATAATTTATATGCAAAGCCAAGTTATAAAGCAGCGGGTATCTAATCAACGTATCTGAAACAGTTCCCTTATCTATGTATATTCTCACGCCCCGAGGCTAATTCTACCTTGAAACCAGAAATCTAATAATATAATACAACTTGAATATGTTGTCTGTACGTATTATATTATTGTATGTTATCTGTGGTTAGGTTTTTTCGTCTTTATATAAAATCTAACAAATATACAAAAATATATATATAGATATACAATATTGTCTTGGTGGACTTGGTGGTAGGGTTTTCTGCAATCGCATTTGGGTGGTACCACCTACTCATCACATATTTTATAGCTGTGTCGCCATTGACTATGGGAGGTGATAACCACTTATGGTGGACGAACAGCCTGTCCGCTTCCTAGTTCATTAAAAAAATAGCATAAATTCCAAACTTTCTCATATTATATCAGAGGTATTTGCTGATATATTTCTGTTGTTCAAAAGAAGCTTGAAATTCATACATTACGAATCTGAACTCAAGTTAATACACTCATTATGAAGACATACTTAAAAATGAATTATTATTTTTTAAACCATATGCTTTCTTTGAGAGAAATTTTCTTTTTGTTTTTTGGGGTTCAAGATTTTGTTCATAAAAAAATTCTGTCATTTGTAATATAAATGTATTTCGTCCTCATATTAAGGATGTGAAAGCTATGGTAGGAGGCATAAAAAGTAGCTCATGTCCATTCTTGAGGTTCAAACTTCCTTCATACTAAATAACATCAAAATCAGTTCAGTAATTAAGCCATAATCGCGTAACAGACAGACAGACAGATACTTTATAATATTAGTATAGATATGTAAAGTTAGTATATCAAACATCGAATAGAATTAATAGCTAAATTAAAACCTTATAAGCTTATGTTACGAACAATAATTGAACGAGCGTAAAATATTCTTCTTTAAGGACAATCCAACGCAAGTCGAGTGTTCATTAAACAGATACCACTTAGGATCAGATAAGTGCGGCAGAGAAATATATTTAATTATCTTAATGACTTAAAGTAATCAATCTTTCTTATTTTCTAAATAAAATTAGTAGTGAACATGTAATTGGATAAGTTGGTTTATAAGATACTAGCTGTACCCGCGACTTCGTCCGCGTAGAATTTAACAAAAAAGTTAACAATTTTTATTATCATTTTTTTCTAAAATAAAAGTAGCCTAAGTTACTCCTTATTACATCAGCTATCTGCCAATAAAAGTCCCGTCAAAATCGGTCCAGCCAATTCAGAGATTAGGCGGAACAAACAGACAAAAATTGTAAAAAATGTTATTTTGGTGTATGTACCGTATATATACTCATATGCATGTAGTAAAAAGCGGTTATTTCAATATTAAAAACAGACATTCCAATTTTATTTATATGTATAGATATCTATCTCTCTCTTTAGCATCTCGTCTCATCACACCCAACGCCCAAATTCAGTGAGGCTACTGTTCAGGCTCTCCAGTAACTTGCACGAGTTTCTTAAATTTTACATTTTTTTATTTAAAGGGCTGCTCCCATGGGCAGTAGACTGATGGAATGTGACTACCACCGCACATGGACATTTGTATCACCGGAAATCTTGCTGACCTGTTTTCTTGATGTTTCCAAAATCGTATCTCCTCGGAAAACCGATAAACTAACGTTCCTTACGGATCTATACGTATAATTTGAAATATTTTTTACTATACGTGGTCAACTGTTATAAGTTTCTCGGCATCCGCGGCCCCTTCCATACGGTGCTCCGTGAACTTTTAGCATAATTCTCCCACCAAACCAACCTTGCCGTGGTACTTTTGACTTATAAATACAAAAACTTTTTTATTCTATTGTTCGACGTTATGAATATATAATATGTACTCAAAGTTTTATAACGAAACTAAAAAATATTATCATAGAAAGATTGATATTGTTGAGGGACAAGTGCTCAGATAAGAAAAATAGCTTAGGTCCTCTCTTGGAGTTCAAGCTATCTTCATACTAATATTCATCAAAATTGGCTTAGTAGTTTAGCCTACATATTCTTTGCTATAATATTAGTACGATAAATAAATAAATATATGTATTATAATAGATTCATACATTAAATTATATTAAACTAATGTCTTATCGGAGTTCGTGATAGCTAAACGGGTATCGGTATCGAAATCTAATGGTACGGAACCATTGATTCTCAAATCCATTAGTGCTCAAACTTTTCTCCTTAGAAACTTTAGATAGATATTGAACGTTTTACATTGGGATAGCGACGAGCAGTAACCGTCACGGATTCGATCGCAAAACTTTGAAATAAACACACACACATGTATGTATGTATCGTGCGTGATGGTCTAATGGCTGGATGACTTTAGGACTTTATGCAAGCTCATCTGGATCAGTAGCACCAACCAGTTCATTATATATTCTACCGCTACACAGCAATACTTAGATGTGTTCCAATTTGTTGGCTGAGTCAGCTAGTATAACAGGCATAAAGGACATAAAAAGTTCCCAAGGATGGTGATTGGTGATGCATTGACGATTAATGAAACGGTTAATATTTTATACAGCGCCAATGTCTATGGGCGATGGTGACCATTATGATTGTGACCACCAGGTAACCCATACGATATTTTCTAACAAACATATATTAACGCGTTCAAACAAACAGGGTCATTATGATATAAAGACACGCAGTTTCGTTTTCTGAAAATATATATATGTGCCCTGGGTATTCATCATGTTATGCTAATACATAGATTATCTTGCCTCTTCCTCGTTGGTCTAGTGGCTAGATATAAGGCCGCAGGCCTTGAACCCAGGACGGGTTCAATTACCAGGTCGAGCCAATAAAAAGCTATTGGGTTTTTATGTCAGAAAATTCTGTCAGTAGCAGCCCGAAGTCCGAAGTGTACACACTTCCATTTCCAGAATTGCATTTACATGAAAATATTTGTGTCACATGAGTATTAAAATTGTAAGTCGTTGATTTATGTAGACACGGCTTTAGCCGCAATATATCAAATATGAATTCAGAATAAATGAAAAATGTGGTCGCGAGGCTTGAAACGAAACCGAAAACCAATAAAAAATAAAGGAAAATAATGTATGTTCATATCCATTTGAAATTATAATCTATTACTTTTATTAGTAAATGATTATTGCAATGCTGTCTTCTTCTATCAAATATTAATTCAGCAATGACAGAAAGAGATAAATCATTGCTTCAATAAACAGGCGATAAGAAAAGTTAATAGGTAAGGCCTACCTTTATGTACCAACAAGATTATTAAATGTGGTACAAGTATAAGATTTAGATCTCTCTTAAATTCATATAACCTTGTTAACTTGTTCCTGGAGCCAACCAGAATTACAGAAACCACTGCAACATGTATTGATAACATATTTACAAATTGTGTACCACATCATAAATCTATTATAAATATGTTAAGTTCTGATCATTGTGGACAGTTGGCCTCATTTAATTCACAAATCAAAAAATATAATAAACAATTAAAACAAACATTTGTCCCAATTAATAAGAATCGAATGGAGAAGTTCAGAGGTAATATTATGGCAAAGCTCTCATATCTACCATTTCACGAAAACTCCAATGTGTTTTATAACAACTTTTTTAAATTAATTAAAAATGAATTCAATGCCATATTTACTTCTAAGACAGTCAATTCAAAGAGTTTTCTCACATTTAATGATTGGGCGACTGTAGGAATTCATAAGAGTAGGCAAAGGTTATATGAACTTTATAATGAAAGAACTTACAACCGGTCTCTTTCTTTCATTAATTATGTTAGTGCCTACTCTAAACTATTCAAACGAGTGTGTTCCCTAGCCAAGTCTTTGCATATTAAAAAAAAAATTGTAGACGCACCAAATAAAATAAATATTACTTGGAAAATTATTAATAGTGAAACTGGAAAAGTCAAAAATAACACTACTGACTTCCCTCTGTCTATAGATAATATGCCAGTTACTTCTGACCAGAATGTTGCTACGGTTTTTGAAAAATTTTTTGTTGATATTCCGATCTCAACAACCAAAGCACTAAATTCCTCTCCTACCGTCGCTGAATCGTTACTAAAAAATAATGTAAGTAGGTGCAACATTAGCTTTAATTTTGAAACTGTAAATGTTAAAGATATAATCAGAACTTTCAACTCATTGGATGTCAAGAAAACGGCCGATCTGTGGGGGATTTCTGTTAAGGTAGTCAAATCAGTTATTGATGTGATTGCACCTTATCTAGTTTTTATATTTAATAATTGTATCCTTAGTGGCGTGTTTCCTGACCTTATGAAACATAGTAAGGTAATTCCTATTTTTAAATCTGGTAGTACTTCAGACCCCAATAATTATAGACCCATTTCTGTACTACCAACGCTTAGTAAAATCTTTGAAAAATTAATGCTTAATCAGATGCTAGAACATTTTGATACATACAAGTTGCTACACAGTAAACAATTTGGCTTCACAAGGGGTCGCTCGACAACCGATGCTGGTGTCGAGCTCGTTAAAAATATTTATAGAGCCTGGGAAGAGTCACAGGATGCCTTAGGAATATTTTGTGACTTATCTAAGGCTTTTGATTGTGTGCAACACGAAACGTTGATCAGGAAACTACGTCACTATGGCATTAGAGATAAAGCACTCAGCCTTCTGAATTCGTATTTGAGCGATCGGATTCAGAGAGATAAATTGGCAAATAGACTCAGCTCTGCAGCATTCGCGGTAAAAAAAATTAGAATGTTGACTGATATTGAAACGGCTCGCCTAGTGTATTTCAGCTATTTCCACAGTATAATGTCTTATGGCATTCTACTCTGGGGTAATGCAGCCGACATAAATACGATTTTTGTACTGCAGAAGAGGGCTATTCGTGCAATTTATAACCTGGGCCCGAAAGATTCATTAAGATGTAAATTTAAAGAAATTAAAATAATGACTGTCGCTTCTCAATATATATTTGATAATGTTATGTATGTCCGCAAAAACTTAAAAGATTTTCCCAGAAATTGTGACGTACATACTGTTAACACCAGGAACAAGTATAAACTTACAACCACTGTTACTAGATTACACAGGGTTAGTAGGTCTTTTATGGGACAATGTATACGTTTTTACAACAGGATCCCAGAAAGCGTTCAAAAATATTCAATTGTGAAATTTAAAAGAATTGTTAAGGAACGCTTGTGTGCTAAAGGATATTATACAATCAATGACTTTTTAGATGATTGCACACCTTGGGAATGAAACGATCGCCTCTAGGCTGTTTCAATTATAGAAGAATATTATTATTGTATTGTTATTATATATTATATAAATATTGTAAAAAACGAGATGGAAAAAAAAAAAAAAAAATCCCGCTGAGTTTCTTTCGCCGGTTCTTCTCAGGTCTGAGGTGTTTATTTCCGAACCGGTGGTAGATTTATGACAATCAATAAGTAAGTGTAACACTTCTACATTGAATAAAGATATTTGAATTTGAATTTGAATTTGATACCTCACTTTATTCTTTATTTTTTAACCGACTTCAAAAAAAGGAGGAAGTTATCAATTCGTCTGTATGTTTCTTTTTGTGTTTGTTACCTCATAACTTTCGACTGGGTGAATCGATGAAAGCTGGTGCTTCCCATGTGGTCCCATTTTTTTTGGTCGAGTTTTGACAATTGGCATCCATGAGAAAACCATATAAGTCTTAAATTTACATTAAGTATGTGCGCGACAAAAAGACGAATAACTCAATATCACGCCAACCGATTTCGATGATTTTTTTTTATTGATGACAGTTTGGTTAGATTCTGATTATGAGATCCATGACAAAGTAACGGAACTCTTCAATTCTTAGGAGCAAATTTACGATAATCGGCCGAATTAATTTATATTAATGTACAATCAGCAAATAATAAACGTAAAACTAAGATAAGGCCGAGAAGGCCCAGTGGTTAGAACGCATGAATCTTATTCGATGATCATAGTTTCAAACCAGGGCAGGCACCTTTGAATTTTCATGTGCTTAATTTATGTTTTTAATGTTTCTAATTCATCTCGTGCTTGGCGGTGAAGGAAAATATCGTGAGGAGACCTGCATTTGTCTTATTTCACTGAAATCCTGCCGCATGTGTATTCCACCAACCCGCATTAGAGCAGCGTGATGGAATAAGCTCCAAACTTTCTACTCAAAAAAGGAATAGCTCCTTACCCCAGAAGTGGGACATTCACAACTTATAAACGTTACTCAAGATAAAAATTCCTAAAACAAACGCCAACGGAGTTACTACTAATTAATTTATTTATTATTATTACTTATACATACATGGAAGGGCGCACACCTTGAACGCGTCAAAGTATGTATGTTTTCCTACAGCGTTGAACACGAAAATAATTATAAAAACGCTATTTATAAAAATTGAGTCTATATATTGAGAGAATATGAGAATTAAATATGCGAAAATATTATCGTTTAAGCACTAGAATTTTTTTATAGTATAGCTTGGCGGACGAGCATATGGGCCACCTGATGGTATGTGGTCACCAACCCCTTCAAACCGGAACACAACAACACAAAGTACTGCTGCTTTGCGGTAGAATATCTGATGAGTGGTTGGTATCTACCCAGACGAGCTTGCAAAAAGCTCTACCATCGAGTAAAGAGCTTAGTAATTAAGGGTATCACTATTAAATAGCTTAACAATTATATGTATTAATAACTATCGTTGAGTTAAAATAAAATATAGCACTAACGGCCGAACAAACGTCATTCAAATATTAAGTGCTACTTAATTATTTGAGATGCCGTTAAATTAAGATTTCGCGTAATAAATTTTAAATAAACGGCGTGTCAATAAAGTTGCACTTAATATTTGAATGATGTTTCAGTATTCGGCCGTAAATATATTATTTCAAAGCTACGAGTACCTGAATCTTCACTAACTAATAGTATTTGAAGCATTTTGCTTCGGGTTAGTTACTAGCTGTCTAAGTTATATAGTTCAATATTCAGGTAAATACATAGATATACATAGTATATCTCAAAGGATGAAGATAAACAAACCTTTGATATTTCAAGCGATTTGCAAGTCAGTTCCGCTGTATGTACTAATAGTATCCGTCCGCGGCTTTGCGTGTAAGTTGGAGTTGGGTTTTTGAAACGAAGTTCTTAAACGGTCTTAAGAGTGTAATGGTAGAACGTGTCACATAACGAAAAAGCGTTATGCCTACCTCTGCTATAAAATTTTATGCGTTCGCCGTTCGAAATCAGTACTGCGCGAGCGCTTCTGGAGGTAGGACTTATGCCGAATATTAGCGCCAAATCATGCCAAACGATAGAGCGTGAACCTTGGGTTGTTGTCATAATTCCCATGATAAACTCTGTTTAATTGGAGGGGTAAATTACAAAATTTCCTAATTAGTAATATTAGGAATTACGTTATTTCGAGAAAAATGTTAATTGAATTTAAAAATTTAAGCCATTTGATAAAGGAGGTTAACACGCTTTTTGGAGTGACAAAACTAAAGTAATATAATCAATTAAAGTCTACATTTTAAACACGTTTTTATAGTTATTACAAAAACTACCGCAAAGAACTTCGTTCCTGACGGGGGTGCCCCGACTGTACATTTTTTTAAATATCGAACATTAACTCCAAACTATTTTATCATCTATTTAATCGTAAACATAATATAATATAAAACGATTTCTGGGATTATATTACATATGAAATTGGCGTTTTGTGCGGGAGGAATATGAAGTCAATTTTTTTTTGTAAAATATATTTAATTAATTGAAGTATGCACCGTTGTTATCTATGCACTGTTGCCATCTCATTGATCCATTTACTAAAAAAACCGGGGAGGCGAGAATCTGTAGTGAATGACACCGGCGGTAGGCCACCAAACACTCACAAGTAACTTTTTCTGAGTCAATTTTCGTTTAGGG
Organism: Nymphalis c-album; assembly: GCA_963151315.1. Classification (NCBI taxonomy): domain Eukaryota; kingdom Metazoa; phylum Arthropoda; class Insecta; order Lepidoptera; family Nymphalidae; genus Nymphalis; species Nymphalis c-album. The sequence continues at coordinate 2,772,105 of OY720612.1, forward strand.
CAGGATTTGGCGGGGTCTTCAGGTTCAGCCATTGCGACGACCGCTTCTGATTATCGTACAGTATCCACTTTTCATCACAAGTCATTCGATTTAAAATCCCTTCATTTTTGTATCGGTTGAGCAAAGTAACACAGCAGTCGACGCGTGTTTGCAAGTTCGATTCACTTAACTCATGAGGTACCCATCGTTCAAGTTTTTTTGCTTTCCCGATTTGCTTAAAGTCGATTGATACAGTTTTATCACTTACCCCGAAGCCTGCAGCTATCTCTGAAGTGCTTTGTGATTGATCCGCTTCCACAATAGCCTTTAATTCTTCATTTTCCACTTTGGTCTCCAGCCGCCCACGGGGTTGGTTCTGAAGGTCGAAATTTCCAGAACGAAAACATTGAAACCAAAAACGTACCGTGCTTTCTTTTGCGACAATAGCGCCATACACATCATTAATCCTTCGAGCTGTTTCTGCAGCACTGGTGCCACGGTAAAACTCGTACTGGTAAATATACCGATATTTCATATTTTCCATTGCGCGGTAATAAGCGTCGCCAAAGAAAAAAATAATGTGGGAAAAACAAACGAATGTCTATTTTTAAAACTCAAATGTAATTTGAATTTGGAATTCTTAACCAAATAGGAGATATTTTCAGATCAAAGTGATCAGTACGACAAAACGCTAATGTCATATGTAAGGACCGAATATTATGAATTAGTAAATTATAAAGTAATATAATAATAACTTTATATAAAGTCAATAATGAAAATGATACAAAGACATTCTTTTTCATTCAACAGAACCAATAGAATTCCATCACGTAACGTATAAAGGTATTCTAGCGTTCGTTACATGGAACGTGACGAAGAGATATATAGGAGAACCGCTAAATAAACCCGGTAATGAAGCGTGATCATGAATGGATTTGTCTTTGAGTGAATGAAAACGAGAGAATGATGAATGGATTCCAATACGGATGATTTCAGTTGAAATTCATCGCTAGGCCATTAAACCAGAGTGCTATTGACATGATTGCAAAGAAGTCGTGTCGGGCTCCTGAAAGAGATATAAAAAATACACATGCCAAGACTATTCGCTATGTTATCTTTAAACAAATGCAGTAATTTAAATACTTAATGTTGTTGTGATAGACATGTATATTTGAAGTAGTTCTTCGAGCCAAAAGATAACAGTAATAAATTTAAATATTTAAATATTGTATTATAGATGGGCTTCGACCTTTCCTCTCCAATGTTGGTTCACTTTTACAGATGTAAAATTTCATATTATGCAGGTATCGTTACAGCACAGATTAAATAGTCGCAAATGAACTACATAAAAACTTCCTTGGAATAAGCCAACAATCATCGTTTGAGGTTCACGGATTTCTAACCACTGGGTAATCTCAGCTCAGTGTTATATTGTTTACTGTCCATAAAGCAAACCTCCAAAGGATTGGAGACCTTAACCCGGAAATAGGATACTTTATTTATATAGACGTAATAAGTCACGCGATCCAATGCAACCCAGAAATAATGACCTGTAATATAATCGACGGTACTACTTAATTCGTACGGATAATACCGAATTCTATGCTATTTGTTGGCACCGTATTGGAAGCTTGTAAGATAATTATGTTGGTAATAAAGCCTTTATGTTGAAAATTTTCGGTGCAAATTTCGATATCTTTATATAAACTTGATTAACATCCTATGACTTTTAAATAATTTTAATTTTATAGACACCTGCAATGGTGTATCCGCCTTGGGAAGGCAGAAATTGCTCCTATTACGTCACAGACGATCATAGCAGCATAATGGCTCTTATAAACAGAGAAATCATAGTTTTTGAGAAACATGATTAATCGAAGTAGCTACTAGATCATTGAAGTATAATAGTTAACAAACAAGACAGAAGAGAGAAGATGACGGCGTAAGAGAGTTATGCCGTTTGCCCTCTCGGCTTACGAGTTGGACTTACTCCAGTATCGCGCCAATATATATTTCACATTTAAAAAAACCTCGTGATATACTGTGGATACAAAAGTCTGTGGATATTATAAAAACTTATTAAACACTTGACTATATAGCAGACTGTATTCAATCATAGTTACAAACTATCCACTCAACAAAAAAGAAAGTATTAATATGACCTCAAATGGGTGAAGTTCTAAAGTTACTAGACTAACAAAGTCACCAACGATTACATTATATACATAGTACATATTATATATAAAGATAATAAATAACATAAGTTCTTTAACAGACAATAAAGAAAAAAAAAACAATTTTTTTTTTTGAAGATAAAACGAAAATAACAGGTAACAAAGTTGTCTCAATTAAAGTAATGATTACATGAAAAGTTTAAGAAAATACACAAAGAAAAGTTAAGGTCAGATTTAGATATTAAGGCTTTTATCGGTGAAGTAAATAAAATTGTAGTAGCCACAAATTTGAAATAGGTTGTACCTTAACGAGTTCTTTGTTCAGTTTACAGTTAAAGGTCACCACCGACTTGGTACTTTGACTTCACCACACTTGGGTTTCAAATTAGTACATACAAATGTCAATTGAAATTTAATAGGACATTATAAAGTGTTTCGTTTGTTTATTTATTACGCTTTCACGCTTTATCTATTTAAGTTATATCAACAAAAAAAATTATACATGTTTTAAATTTGAAAATATTCATATATAATCATAATAAATAATATTGTGGAGAAACTTCTTTTAATTATAAGACTTAATTGATAGAAGTTTATAAAAAGTATATGAAAGAATGCATTTACAACAAGCAAGTTAGTAAGAGATGTGGAAGTGAATGGAAGTAAATATTTGATATAAACGGACGAGGGGGGGAGTTTTCGCGCTGCACGAGCCTGAGTTTACACCTGAGGAGAGCCCTGCCAAGCCATGAGTGGAACACGGAATAGGATGGACAACGATTGCATTGAATTCGAGCGATTTCATAGTATCTTAAAGGTTTTTGAGAGTACGATTCTATCAAATGAAATCTGCCGGATGACCCTAGCTAACAGATATTTTATTTTCTAATGAGTGAGAATAAAAAAACACAAATACACTAACGATAATATAAAATCTACTAATATAATAATAAAACATAATGAACGATTGCTCAAGTGAATTTAGAATGCTTTTAACAATAACTTTACTCACAGCGATTGCTCAGCGCTGCAAATCGCTACCCGCGGCTTTCTCTGCGGGACAGTTACTAGCTATCTGTTTTGTACATTACCGATATATCACAAAGCTGGTGCAGTTTGTGGTGCACCCAGTGCTTTCGTGTAATTGTCGATTCAAACAAACATTGTTTTCCATTACGTTGATTTGGAAAATAAAGCATTCTTGAATTTAATACAAATTACATGAGGTCTTAAAATTTAAATTTATAGGCAAATTCGGTATTTGTATATATTAAACATATATAAATAAATTTCTTTGTCTGTCTTTTTATTGTCTTCGTTTACAAAAATCATTAAATGATATTTTTGTAATATTTCTAGGAATTCAATATTTATTTGACTTGTACGAAATCGGGACGAGCTGCTGGAATTAAATTATAATACAGTTCAGTACAGTCAATCAATTTATTAGTTTTTCTTTTCATCCAGAAAACAGTATCAGCCTGTGAATGTCCCACTGTTGGGCTAAGGCCTCTTCTCCTTTTTTGAGGGTAAGGTTCGGAGCTGATTCCAACACGCTACTCCTGGTTAGTTCATATGGTGGAATACACATGTGGCAGTATTTCAGTGAAATTAGACACATGTAGGTTTCCTCACGATGTTGTCCTTAACCGTCCAGCACGAGATGAGTTATAATCGCAAATTGACCACATGGGATTCAGAGATTCATGCCCGGGTTTGAACCCACGATCCTCGGTTAAGAGTCCCGCGTTCTTATCACTAGACCATCTTGGCTTTTTAATCCAGGAAAAGGATATTAGTTTCGTCATTATTTCTCACGATATTCTACATAAATTAATCAAGCTCCGTAGTTCCTTGTAACTTTGCCCCTACAAACAAGGTAAGCTATACTGAATATCGCGATTAACTATTACAATCGGTCGGAATTGTTTTCAATATTTCTCTATAATGTTTCATTGTAACATTTATGACGAAAGAAGTTCATTTTATTTTCATTTGTGTGTGTTCGGATATTTCTCATAGTAAAGAAAGGACTGTAAATATCCTGCTCCAATGCCATCTGATGATACCCGTGGTAGATTTTCATTCGCAAAATGCAGAATTTCTTCCTATTATCCTCATACATGGAGTACAAGATGTTTTATAAACACAAATTCAACACTTGAAAATTCGGTGGTACTTGGCCAGGATTGAACTTTGAATCATCGGTTAAGTTCCTCGTCTTCTATCTTCAAGGACATCACGGCATGATATTACTCACGTCAATAATCTATACATATAAATAAAATTGGAGTGTCTGTTTGTAATATTGAAATAACCGCTTTTTACTACATGCATATGAATATATATACGTTACATACACCAAAATATTTTTTTTTACAATTTTTGACCGTCTATCTGTCTGTCTGTTTGTTCCGGCTCATCTCTGAAATGGCTGGACCGATTTTGACGGGACTTTTATCGGCAGGTAGCTGATGTTATAAGAAGTAACTAAGGCTACTTTTATTTAAGAAAAAAAAAATAATTAAAATGCAAAAACCAAAAAATAAATAAATAAACTAATTAACTTTTTGTTAAATTCGCGGACGAAGTCGCGGGTACAGCTAGTTTGTAATAAAACGGCAATGTCTATGGGCGATGGTGACCACTTACCGTTAGGTGGCTCATATGCGTCCACCTACTTATTCTATTAAAACTACATTTGTAACGATAAATTACGTCATATATACACATCACTATTTCAAGGAAATTCTTATACATGCTTCAAGAGACACGTAGTTTCATTGAAACTAAAGTGTAACTTCTGAGCATAACTTAGCAAATATAGGTGAGTTTGATGTTTCTGGGTCAACAAATGTAACCTATATTAATAGTAATCCCTCGTGGAAAGCCACTTCATGGCGCTTAGAATAATTTGTTATATAATGTTTTAAGTAATAGATGTAATAACAAAACGGGCTTATGTAAGTGACAAAAGAAAAATAAACACAATAACAAATAGATTAAGTAAATATGTAACTGTGTAGAATCGATAGATGTTGACCATTGTGGCCATTCTTAAGCAAGACTTAGAGGTATAAGATATTATTGAACTCTATTTCCTCCTATTATAATTAGACAAAATTATCTTTTTTTATTTTTGAGATTGAAAACCTTAAATTTATTTTATGTTTTGTTTGTATTTCTTTTATATAAGAGGAGGCAAACGAGCTAGAGGCTCACCTGATGGAAAGTGCCTACTACATCCGAGGACTTTCAGGTGCGTTGCCGGCTTTTGAGGAAAGAGTACGAGTACGAGTTCTTGAAGGTTTTATGTCTTATCGGTTCGGAAAAGTCGCCGGCGAAAGCTGGTTCCAGAATCTTTATCGTTTCGCTTGGAGCTAAAATTGATCACATTATTACAATCGATTTAATGGAATATTTTTTTTCTTAAAATACATAAATAAAGAGATATAATAATAAAAAAAGAGAAATATTTAGTCATACTAACTACTTACATTTGTTGCAGTTCTTCAGTAACAAACATCTGGGGATCAATTCTACTAACAAATTGCTATTTTATCGCAATCAAATCGAAGAGTGATCGTTGCTGCTTATCCGTTTTCCTGTTCTTCAACTTAATTTTCAACTATTGGCATAAAAGTTAACATTTAACTTTGGTTTTGACATAGCGGTTGTCAAAGTTGGATCGAAATCGAATCAGAGGCCCTAGCCAAGTTGACATTCTACAATCGTAAACGCTAATAGAAAACTAAACAAATGTATGAGAATGACATCTCTCAACGAAAAGTCACGTGGTCATTCTCATACAATTTTCAGTAAAAAAGCCGAGATGGCCCAGTGGTAAGAACGCGTGAATCGTGAATTAACCGATGATCGTGGGTTCAAACCCGGGCAAGCACCGCTGAATTTCATGTGCTTAATTTGTGATTATAATTCATCTCGTGCTTGACGGTGAAGGAAAACATCGTGAGGAAACCTGCATGTGTCAAATTTCATTGAAATTCTGTCACATGTGTATTCCACCAACCCGCATTGGAGCAGCGTGGTGGAATAAGCTCCAAAACCTTCTCCTCACAAAGAGGAGAAGAGGCCTTAGCCCAGCAGTGGGACGTTCACAAGCTGTTACTTACTTATGTCAACTTGGCTAGGGCCTCAGGAACGAATCGGAATCGTTATAGCTTAGCTGAATTCAGCCCCTGATTTGTCTTCACTGACAGACACCTCCGGAGTTTTCGTGAAATTCAGCTTACAATTCATATCTTGGGAATAAACGAGAACTCCAAAACTTATTGTGAAGTACATGTTAATGTCATTGGAACAACTTGTACTTTAACAATACGTAATTCGTATACCAATAAAGTGTTAATTTCGTAAAATGTTCATGTATATATTTTGTTAGTGTAAACAGTTTTGTTAAAAAAAAAACAATATTTTTTAATAGAATAGGTAAGGTAGAGCATATGGGCTACTTGATGAAAAGTGAGTCACCAACGCCCATAGACGTGACGCCACCAACCTTGGGAACTAAAATGTTATGTCACTTGTGCCTGTTATTACACTGGCTCATTCACCCTTCAAACCGGAACACAACAATAGCAAGTACTGCTGTTTTGCGGTAGAATATCTGATGAGTGGGTGGTACCTACTTAGATGAGCTTGCACAAAGCCCTACCACTAAATCCGTTCCTCATATGATCATTCAAAGTTAGTGGTTCCGGAAATATTAAGCATTGTATGATCCTTTATTGTATCCTCATAAAGACTCACCAGCAACATTAATATAATAGAAATATACTTAATGTTAGCGAGCAGATAGACGACGACGAATAGAAGTCAAGCCATCGGACAAACGCGTCAGAGCGAGAAAAAGCTACTGAACTCTCAATGTTCAAGTTTTATGCAATCGTCTCGCGAAATTCAGACTGCGTTATGTTTTAGCTAACATATGTACGTGACTTTGTTCAAAGAATTCGTACAGATTTAAACGTAGTTTTTTATTTTATCCATCGTTTCCATATTATGTCTTGTCGTATCTTATTTATTATGGATAGTTGAAAGATCTTTTCGAAATTTATTAAGCATTTTGATTGGTGTTTTATCATATAACCGAAAAAGCGACCTGCTATACTAAGTATTAATATGACATGAATAGTTAATGCTATAATAACTTTACTTTTTACTTGGTGGTAGAGCTTTGTGCAAGCTCGTCTGGGTAGGTACCACCCACTCATCAGATATTCTGCCGCAAAACAGCAGTACTTTGTATTGCTGTGTTCCGGTTTGAAGGGTGAGTGAGCCAGTGTAATTACAGGCACAAGAGACATAACATCTTAGTTCCCAAGGTTGGTGGCGCATTGGCGATGTAAGCGATGGTTAACATTTCTTACAATGCCAATGTCTATGGGCGTTGGTGACCACTTACCATCAGGTGGCCCACATGCTCGTCCGCCTTCCTTTGCAATAAAAAAAAAAAATCAAATAAGATAGCAAGAATAGCTTCGAAGTAGAAATATGGAATTCTGTTATTGAAGTAGATGTTTAAAGACTACGTGGGATTTGTCGAAACAATTTTACGTGCAAAGTCGTTTTATATGAGTATAACTAATTACTAAATTATATGTCCTATATCTTAACTTTTTAACATCTTAATAATCTCTTAAATATATTCTTATATTATTAAAACCTACTGGCCCAAAGCACAAAGTATAAATGTATTTTTTTACGATTCTATAAATACAAAAAAGGTCAGTTGCCGTATACTCCTGCTTTGAGAAGGGTTGGATGCTATTCCATCACTAAAATGCGAGTTGGTAGATCCATATGTGGCAGAAATTCATCATACACCTGCGGCTTACTTTGCCTTTGTAATTCTTATGTGGTTAACGGTAAAAAAATATATATTTCTTTATGGTAATCTCCAAAGTCTTGGTGACATAATAATAAATTCATGCTATGAAGTAAGTATTTTAACAAGACTACATTAACAAATCGCTTTTATACGCTCAAGTTTTATTGAAAACATCAAACCCTTAGGTCTTGAGATAAGTGACGTAACGGAGAGATCACTTTGATTAACTCGGTCGGACGGCACCCGTCACACGCTCTGCGAACAAGTTATGTAACACCCAAGGCGCTTTAGTAAATTCGCATGACATTCTGACGCGTTATATCAGAAAATAGGAATCTTTTATGATAATCTTTGTTTTTTTTTTAATCTGTAAAGTAGACATGTGGAACTAATAACATGTTTACAGACATTAGCAGTGTACGTAATGTTAACCATTGCTTACATCGCCAATGCGCCACCAACCTTGGGAAATAAGAGGTTATGTCCCCTGTACTTGTAATTACACTGGACTCACCCTTCAAACCGGAACACAACAATAGGTACCCAGTATAGTACAAGATCCCTGGTACACCTTTTATCATTTATTACTAACAAGCTGATTTTTCGTGAGTAGCTTCCTTTTGACTAGTCACCCAACTTTTTTCCTTACAGTAACGTTGGTAAATGGTAGCTTACTAGGGTAGCAAGGATAAAATATGTTGGTTTCACGAATTTAAAAAAATTATTACTAACCGAATTTTTCTTTGTTAGTTATCGAGATAATTATCTAAATAACGTGAAAAAGTATTAGTCCTACAAAATATAAGGTTTCGTCAGGGAGTCCCCCCTCTCCAACGTGTATCATAAACAAGGTCATGAAAACTGATTACTAACCAGCTGATTTTTTTTTTATTGGTTAGCTAACATATGCATAGTTTACCACCCACATTGTCCTACAAATTGCGTGGTATGTCATCTTGGTCCTACGCTCAAAAGTTGTAGTACTAATACTTAATGTAAAAATAATTACTATCAAGCTGAATGTTCCAGAATAGCTTCGTTTCAATGAGACGCCCAACTAATTCTTATACGAAAATTCTCGATTGTGGTTTATAACTAAGATAATAGGGACGAAATATGTTGCTTTGACGAATAAAAAAAATATTATTACTAACCGTTTTTTTTTGTTAGTTATCAACATAATTATCTAAATAACATGAAAAAATATTTGTCCTACAAAATATAAGGTTTTATCAGAGAGTCCCCAACATGTATCATAAATAAGGTCATGAAAAATAATTACTAACTAGCTGATATTTTTTTTATTGATTCAAATATTTTTTCATGTTATTTAGATAATTATGTTGATAACTAACAAAAAAAAAACGGTTAGTAATAATATTTTTTTTATTCGTCAAAGCAACATATTTCGTCCTTATTATCTTAGTTATAAACCACAATCGAGAATTTTCGTATAAGAATTAGTTGGGCGTCTCATTGAAACGAAGCTATTCTGGAACATTCAGCTTGATAGTAATTATTTTTACATTAAGTATTAGTACTACAACTTTTGAGCGTAGGACCAAGATGACATACCACGCAATTTGTAGGACAATGTGGGTGGTAAACTATGCATATGTTAGCTAACCAATAAAAAAAAAATCAGCTGGTTAGTAATCAGTTTTCATGACCTTGTTTATGATACACGTTGGAGAGGGGGGACTCCCTGACGAAACCTTATAGTTTGTAGGACAAATACTTTTTCACGTTATTTAGATAATTATCTCGATAACTAACAAAGAAAAATTCGGTTAGTAATAACTTTTTTAAATTCGTGAAACCAACATATTTTATCCTTGCTACCCTAGTAAGCTACCATTTACCAACGGTACTGTAAGGTAAAAAGTTGGGCGACTAGTCAAAAGGAAGCTACTCACGAAAAATCAGCTTGTTAGTAATAAATGATAAAAGGTGTACCAGGGATCTTGTACTAGTACTGTTGTTTTGCGGTAAAATATCTGATGAATGAGTGGTACCTACCCAGACGACCTTACACAAAGCTCTACCACCAAGTAAACATGTCGTCATGTTCCGCAAAGACAGTCTGACAAAATACCCAGTTATTTAATTTGTGTTATTTTCCAACAATTTTTTTGAAGAAATATTGAAATTTATTAATTTATTGTCATTAATATTTCCTTCGATATCTATGCCAACACATTTGCAGAGACTTTGATTGACAAAAGTAATAAATTAAAATCTTTCAATCAACATTTCAATTTATATTTTCAAACATTTAAAACCAAGTACACATAAAACGTAGATTAATCAAATACTAAAAACGATTACTAGAATTTAAAATAAATTAAAGTTATAATAATCGATTCGAATACATATCTTTTTATTTTCGTTAAATTACTAAAATTTAATATTGTATCAGTAACACATTTTCCTCGTGTTCAATATAATTGAATAAATCTTCAAAGACTCACAAAAACGAACTAAGTTTTTAAAACCAATTAAAAAGTTATAACAATATCCTGAAGTTTCTTTGTCAAAGGTTGCCATTATTTAATTTCCTGATTTATTATGAAATTTAATAAGCTTTTAAAAGGGTACTCTTTATTTCTATTGTTCTTTTAAAAGTATTCTTAATTCGAATTTATAACAAAATGGTAAAATCAGACCATTAGTAGGAATTCTACTGTTTTTATGTAATGTAACATTATTATAATATATTTTCCAGATATATTTTATAATAAACGAATATTGTTTTGTTTGGTAGCCTTGGTTAGAACAAGGGATAATTTCATTTACGACTTAAATTTATACTAAAACAAAGTGAGAACAAAGAAAATGTTTCAAGCTTAGAATTGTAAGAACCGTATCAGATGAAAGAGTTATATGAATCGTAAATAGAAATTATCCGCAAACTAGTGGGAACCTGATTTTTGGAAAAACGTTCATAAAAGTTTCTAAAACAAAAAAAATGTTTTAATAGTATTTAGGGGAAATAATTTTCATATTGAAATTTTGGTAAATATTAAATATAAAGTTTGCTGGTTCTTCTCGATAGAATCCCGTTGGGAACCGACAGTAACTTATATAATCCTATAAATTGATTGATTCAAAAGTGTTCCCAAAAGCCAATTCAAGTAGTCGAATACAACTGAATTTAAAAGCAAATTTCCTCATATTTTTGTTTTTTTTTTATGGCATAGGAAGGTGGACGCTCATATGGGCCACCTGATTGTAAGTGATTACATCGCCAATGCCACCAACCTTGGGAACTAAGATGTTATATCCCTTGTGCCTGTAATTACTCTGGCTGACTCACCCTTCATACCGGAACACAACAATATCAAGTACTGCTGTTTTTCGGTAGAATATCTGATGACTGGGCGCTACCTACCCAGACGAGCTTGCAAGTAAAGTCTACGTCACCATAAAATATGCGTGGTCAGATAAATAAATACCTACTAAAATATTATTTCCATATTTAATTTAAGCTTTTGGTGAGAATTTAGGAAATCATGTTGGTTGTACTTGTAATTCAAATAATTGGTCCTTCGCCAACAATATGATGCGAAGAATGAAATGTGAGCGAAAATTCAACATAGCATTGGTATTTTGCCTATCCATATAAATTAAGCTATTGAACATCCATATTAATAATGGATGATGCTCGAATTATAATCGCTTGGCACTCTTCTTGAATGAAGAAATGAAAGAGATAGCATTACAATATTGTCGTAATTAAGTACAACTAAAAAAGCATTTTAAAAAAAACTCTTTCCAGCCGTGTCGGATTGTCATCTCATCGGGTTATGGAGTAAGGAAATAGAGAGTGCACCTGTGTTTGCGCACATACTTGTGCACTATAATATCTCCTGAGCAGTTGGCTAATCTCTCTTGAGATAGGCCCCTGTTGCCGAAATCGGTCAGGAGGTCCATTACAAGTAGAAAAATAATTAACGAATTTATATTTATATATTTAGAATTTAATTTTAAAAGTAAAAGAAAAACATATTAAGTATATTTTTTTATGTGAGAGGTGTAACGCTCAGGAGGTTTACCTGACGGAAAGTAACTACCACCGAGTATGGACTACTGCAACATCCGAGGACATGCAGATGCGTTGCCGGCCTTTTTTCATGTTTTCCGTGAACCAGCTAGGGATGTAATCGAAAGCTAATTAATGTTTAAATCTTGGGCTCTTTTTGTAGTTATTATGAAGCTAAAACCCGAAGTTAGAAAACCGTATGTATTTGCTAAACAAATCGGATTTACTAATAGCTATTTACAAATACACCCAATTAACTTGAAGCATTTAATGCTTACACACTAACGGCTTTAAGGCTGCCTAAGGTGTTCAACTAATCTGGTTCAGCTTGCTTAAAGACTGAGGCAAATAGCTTGCATGATCTTATACCCAGCAGTGGAATAAGGTAATGACGATGAAGCAGATAAATCTCAGTCGTGCTTACTCGGGTTTGAATTTGTAATCTTTTAAGATTCATGTGGTTTTACCACTGCACCATCTTGGGTTTTAAACAACAATTATTAGCAGATTGTGAATTTCCCACTGCTGGGCTAAGGCCTCTCCTACTCTTTTTGAGGAGAGGGTTTTGGAGCTTATTCCACCACGCTGCTCCAATGCGGGTTGGTGGAATACATATTTGACAGAATTTCAGTGAAATTTGACACATGCAAATTTCCTCACGATGTTTTCTTTCTCCGTCAAGCACGAGATGAATTTATAATAAATCACAAATTAAGCACATGAAAATCAGTGGTGCTTGCCCGGTTTGAACTCATGACCATAGGTTAAGAATCACGCGTTCTTACCACTGGGCCATCTCGGCTTTTAAACCGACCAACAATACCGAAATAATATTCGAGCTCCAAACACGTTATAATAGAGTAGAGCTCTTAGTTTCCCAAAATTGTGTCGTACGAACAAAAGACGGACATAATGAAGGCGTCTACCAGTCAACCTTTAGGCAATACAGAAATTCGTAAATTGAGACAGCAAATATTAACAGAGTCCATATTCTTCACATAATATATAGACAGACAGACTTGCAAATTACTATATTTTAGCTAGTACATAGTCGATGCGCCACCATAATTGGGAAGTAATATGCTATTTCCCTTGTGCCTGTAATTACACTGACTCACTTACCCTTTAAAGTGGAACAGAAAACACTAAGTAATGTTGTGTGGTGGTAAAATTTGATATCCACATGACCCAGTGGTTATCGTGAATTTTAACCGGTGTCCGGTTCAAACCCAGACAAGAGCCACTGATTTTTCATGTGCTCAAATTGTGTTTATTATTCATCTGGTGTTTGGCGGTGAAGGAAATATAGTAAAGAAACTCAGTAGAGTAGCGTAGCAGCCTGTGAATGTCCCACAACTGGGCTTAGATCTCTGTTCGAGCGACCGAGCGTAATGAAATAAGCTCCAAACTTTCTCCTTAAAGGGAGGGAAGGTATTTTTTCCTTGCTGGAAAAAGCATTTACGCGTTTACGTGGGGTAAATGAATGTAGGACTCACCAGCGCTGAGTGGACCGGAGTACCCACTACAGACCAGCGGTACCAACTCCGTCTATTTGGGTGTCATCGCGAGATCATTAAAGAGAGGCTTTTATAATCAATATAATCACATACATATTAAGTTAATATAATTAATACAAATAATAACAAAAACTGTACGAAATGTTTTCTTTTAATTACGAACGCTTACAGCGAAATTTAATTGTTAAGCTCGGAAACAGTAGCGGGGAACTGAAATCAGGCCGTACACATTGTATGAGCTTAATGAGCTCCGTGTTGAGCGCACTGTATTACGACTAGCTTAAGAATTGCTATTTAACGCTTTAGTTATTATATTGTACAAAAAATCGTACTTAAAATATTATATTACATTTATATTTGACTGCCTCGTTGGTCTAGTGGCTTGATATAAGGCCGCAGACGCGGTGGTCCTGGGTTCAATTCCCAGGTCGGGCCAATATATAGTTATTGGGGTTTTCTGTCAGAAAATTTTCAGTAGCTGCCCGGAGTCTGGAAGTTGGAAGTGTGTACACTCCCGTGCCTCGGAAAGCACGTTAAGCCGTTGGTCCTGCGCCTGAACTCTTTCCGGTCGTCTCGGATTGCCGTCCCATCGGATTATGAGAGCTAAGGAAAAGAGAGTGCACCTGTCTTTGCGCACACACTTGTGCACTATAATATCTCCTGCGCAGTTGGCTAATCTCTCTTAAGATTGGCCGCCGTGGCCGAAATCGGTCTGGAGGACCTTATACCTTATATTTATACTTCATCAATATAATATTAATATTGATATTGAATTTATACATACATAAGTACAAAATAAATATTATAGGTATATAAAAATATATATCCTGGGACGTTATTCACACACGGCCATCTGATCCCAAACTAAGCAGAGCTTGTACTATGGAAACCAGACAACTGATATACTTACATATACTACTTTTCTTTTGTAAATACATACTTATATACTTAGATAATAATTAATAAAAATGTACGATTCAAATTAATCAATACCGTTTGATAGATTTCCATTTAATATTAAGTAATGGTAAATATACGTATGTTTACACTAAGAAAGAATTATTTCCGACAACTCTCTGACAACTATCCGGTATGCGGTCAGACACCAGATAGTAACACTATATCCGGTCGGATATCGGATAATTATCGGATAAAAATTATATACCTTTCTTATAATATGAAGGAATATACGTGAGGAAAAATATACAAAATTGACTTATAAAATAAAAGTATTATTAACTCACAAATATAATTTGCCTTTGTATACGAAAAAATAAGTAAAACTAGAAGTTTTTGAAATTCGAATTTCAAATTTTACCCGCTCCGCTGTCAAAGGAGTTTCACTATAAAACTATAAAATAAAATTTAAGAATAGAACACTTTACCTATGTGTTATATGAGAGGCAACATTGTACGAAAAATATTTCGCTTAATATGGCTGAAGTAACAAGTTACATACATAATAAATACAGACAATATAAATTAATCATCAATACATGCCTAGACATTTAGATCATACCCATTACTAATTACTATGACAATAACACGATGCAAATTGACATTATTATAAATCTTCTTCTTATTCCTGCCCTAATCGCACTACGTGGGGCATAACATGTACCTTCTTCCATTTCATTATTATTAGTATGTTTTTTTATAACATACATAGGCTAGCATATTCTCCTACGCCTACGGCCAGGTTGGTAGTAGTCACCAACGTTTGTAGACATTGGCATTATCAGAGATGTTAACCATCGCTTACATCGCTAATGCGCCACCAACATTGGGGACTAAGATGTTACTCTTGTGTCTGTAATCACACTGGCTCACTCACCCTTCAACCCGGAACACAACAATACCAAGTGCTGCTGTTTTGCGGTAGAATATCTGATGAGTGGATGGTACCTACCCAGACGAGTTTGTACAAAGCTCTACCACCAAATAAAGTATGTGTATAAGAAAGAAGCATTTTCTTTTTACTTAGAAATTTAGTGATAAATTACTAAAGACATGATAATTGTATGTTTCGAGCAGTCAAAGATTATGTCATCATAATTTTCTCACTCGAAAAAACTAGTTTTAGAATCGAAAACTACAAATTAGTATAAATAATATATGACAAATGAAATTTACTAAAAACGGTACCAGAAGATTTCTGGGCATATATTATCGAGCACTATATTTTAAAACACAAGTTCACGCCAAGTATATACTTTACTTACAAAACCAGTCCTAACTAGTTGTACTGTATCTAACCGCTACGCCGTGCCCATTATTTTATGTGTTACGACTACTGGAAACTCACAGGGCCAAATTACACAACCTGAACGCTATTTAACTTGAGAGAAAATAGGAATATTACTTTGTTCTACTTCATTGTCTGGTTGTTCATAAAAAAAAAACAATACCATCGAGGCTTTCCGTTATAGTTTAAAAACTGGCCACTCGACGACTAGAGTTTAATTAAAGTGATTCTAAATTCAAATGTTCTTCACATTCGAATTTAGTATCATTGATCGAGAGTACATCAGTCTTTTACGTAATGGACAGATGACAGATTACGTAATACAGAATGGATAATATATATATATATATATATATATATATATATATATATATATATATATACATTGAATACAGTTAAATTTTATTATATAACTTTCACAATTAACGAATACAAAATGAAAACTTCTTATCATCTTTATATCGCCGCAATCATTATTTTTCTATTGTAGTTTTATTATTTCAATTTATAAAATTTTATTGTTTTATTCTACACAAAACGATTAACTTAGATTTAATTGGTTGTTCTTTTGATATCAACCGTTTTATTATCGAAATCTACAAATTAGATCTTTTAATTATAGATTAGACTTAATATTAGGTCATTAATGTGACTTCACTTTTATTACTTACTTAAATTTGAATTAAAACTACCCGAAATTTAGATAAAAAAATAAAATTTAATGATAGACTAGCTGTGCCCCGCGTTTTCAGCCGCTTATAATTAATGAAAATATAATGAATAAAAATAAGAATAGAACCTTCCTCGATAAAATGACTATAAAACACAAAATATTTTTTAAGTTCGAGCCTGTAGTTCTTGACATTAGCCGACGCGACGCTACACGCGCTACACGCGACGACGCTAAAATGTTTGTAGCTTAAGGGATACGTCTTATTGCTGATTTTTTTATAAGAAACATTGTATGTCAAACAGAATCTATCTTGTTTTATATTGAAACTAGCTGATACCCGCGACTTCGGCCGCGTTGCTTGATATATATATATTTATATATATATATATATATATACAAAAATATACTTTGTTTAAACATACATCACTGAACACGCAGTGAATATACAAATCGTTGTTTCTTGAAACTTGAATAACTTTTTATTAAACGAAGATATCGCAATCATTTTTTCTTTTGATAAGGGCCAAGTGTCTAAGAAATAAAATTTAGAAAATGTCATTGAAATCTATCGAGTAGTTTTTCCGTGATGCGCGCACAACTGCAGACCTCTATCATTTTATTTATATAGATTAACTTTTTGTGTTTGTTGTTTGAATTCGTTCTGCTGTTCGTTGTTGGAATTTCTTTATTTTTTTTTACTTTTTTGAAGTGAAACTTCTTTAGAATCGTTGTGATTTCAAACCGGATGCAACGGAAAAAACGACAGGTAAGAGACACAAATACAAAAATGTGTAGGATGAAGCCAGCAAAGAATGAGACAGAAATATACATACTATTTTATATTATTTCTTTTGTCGATTTACTGAAGTTTCACTTCTATCGTGTGTGAATCGCACACACACCTTTTTTTTTATGCAAACGTGCTCGTTGCTCCTCCTGCCTCCTGCTGGAGGCTCACCTGATGGAAAATTACTACCACCGCTCATGGACATTTGCAACGCCCGAAAGCTTGCAGGTGCGTTGTCGGCCTATTTTTGCACTATCAATAATATGTAATTCTGTAACAATATATCAGAGCTCATATTTTAAGTTATGTTCAATGTAATCTCTTCAAACGTGATATATACGTGATATAATTTATATTTTGTAATATGTAATGGTGTTTTTTATTAGAAGAATATTTTGCTTATAAACTTTATTAGATACAAACATAAATAACAACACTCGGTGGTAGAGCTTTGTGCAAGCTCGTCTGGGTAGATACCACCCACTCATCAGATATTCTGCCGCAAAACGGCAGTACTTGGTATTGTTGTGTTCCGGTTTTAAGGGTGAATGAACAGGGAGAAGACAGCATTGTTTAACTAATCACTCGCCAAACAAATATTAATTCTTTTTATTGACAGCCATACAAGATGTACATTTATGTTCGCAAGTTAAGGGATAATAGTCTAGTGTAGCATTGACAGAAAATTCAACAGTTTAAATCGGACGAGACCTCGCGAATCCGGGCCACCGCGAGCGTTGTGCCCTAATCGGCCCGGCGCGGAACGACCCGCGTAATTACAGGCCGTGGAAAGCCACTTTTGAAATGACTATTCGGATTTATAAAACAGGCTGACATGAAGTCTTATATTATAAAAATGACTAAAACATTTTATAAAAATGTTTCATGAAATATATACGGTCTTACAATCGTTGTTTATCATTAGTTGAATATATATTTCTCTCTTTCTGACGTTATTGATTTGACATTCAAAAGACGAAGACACAGCATTGTTTAATCACGTTAAGTTTATAAGAAACTATAAACATCAACACCATAGCGTACTCTTACGTGCTTATTAAAAACTGAAGTCGTGACTTATGTTGTATTAATTATTTTTAGTTTAATTAAGGTATAGGTTATGCCTGCATATATATAAGTATGTCAAACTTGTTTTCGCACACCTTTAAAGTATTTTTTTCTTTGAGAAATAATTTTATTCATAAACATAAATAAAACTATGTGTAAATCAATCAAATCAAATGAAAATACTTTATTCAATATTGAAGTATTACACTTACTTATTGATTGTCAAACTGGAAACTAATACCGGTTCGGAAAAGAAACACCCAGCCTTGAGAAGAACCGGCGAAAGAAACTCAGCGGGTTGTTTATTTTTTAACTTTTTTATGTTTTTTACAAAAAAAGCAAAAGAAATAGCCATGCGGTGATCGTCTCATTCCCAGGGTGTGCTATTATCCATAAATTCATTAATTGTATAATATCCTTTAACACACAAGCGTACCTTTAGAATTTTTTTCAATTTAGCAACTGAATTCTTTTGAACGCTTTCTGGGATCCTTTTAGAAACGTACACATAGCCCCACAAAAGAGTTACTGACTCTATGCAGTCGAGTAACGGGAGTAATTAATTTGTGTTTGTTCCTTGTACCAATGTTATGAGTATCACATTTTCTCACAAAATCATTAATGTTTTTCCGTACATACATAACATTACATAATATGTATTGAGAAGCAACAGTTAATATTTTAATTTCTTTAAATTTCTGTTTTAATGACTCTTTAGCTCCTATGTTATAGATCGCACGAATAGCCCTCTTTTGCAGCACAAATATCGTATTGATAGCGGCCGCATTACCCCACAACACAATGCCATATGACATAATACTGTGAAATAATCTTATTTTCTTAACCACAAAAGCTGCCAAACTTAGTCTATTCGCCAATCCGTCATTATGGGGGCCCACTACAACTTGGCATCAACAGTAATGCCAAGAAATACAGTAGACTCAACAAGATCCATCGACTCCCCATTGATATGTACATCAGCCTTTACATTTTTTACGTTCAGCGCGCTAAAATCACAACCTTTGTTTTTTATTATTTAACAAAAGATTATTGACACTAAACCAATGTACTATATCAGAGATAGCATTGTTTACATCGTCATACTGAACTTGTTTTCTTTTAATTTTAAAAACTAAAGAGGTATCATCAGCAAACAATACTATGTAAATATGCTCTATTGTATATATAATTGACTTATTAAGCAAATATGTAAGGACTTATTTACATATTTACTTATTTTGTAAATAAATATTATCGTCCTATCTGACAATCGTTGCTGAGTGGTTGTTTGAATTAATAAAAAAAATATTTTGTTGTTGACTCTTCTGTAAAAAATTCAGAGACAAATATCTCATACAAAGTTTCTATGTATCTGTTACAATTATAAATAATTAAAAATAAAACAAGCAAAACATGCTTTAATATATTACTTGGATAATAAACTTTAAGTGTATATTGTATAATAATAAAAACTAAATCTCTACGTACTTATTCAAGTACGGCATCATCAAAATTGTTAATGATTCGGCTTTACAACGGACATCAAAGACAAATTTCTGAACTCGGAACTAAAGACGTATTACAGTCGTAATAAAACTTAAGAATATAAACTATACCAGAGTAATCATTCTCACACTCCATTCAAGTCTGTGCGGGCGGGAGATAACGTCAAACGTGCTGCTTTAGGGTATTCTGAACGCGTTTGGATGCGGGGATTTATGAAGCTACGTGCTTACCCCCATCTCTTGCTATGTTGAGTATTGAGCCTTTTGAATTAAGCATCGCCTAGCTGAACTATTATCATATTACTATTATAAGACTCAGATTGGTGCCTATATTTTTATGTTGTATATTTCAAATCCCGGGTCAAGCCGATTACAATTTTAATTGGACTTTTCTTTTATATATTCTCTATCAGCCTGTTTGAAAGTTGGCAGTGTCTACGATCTTGTGCCTCGGTAAGCAAATAATTTCATTGGTTGTACATTTCGAACACTCCGGTCTTGTGGTAAGTCGTCATGGAAACTAATTCTTTGTGATGGTGATAAGGCAGTCTTGCCTTTTTATTTAAAATAGGTAGATTTATTTGTAATTGTGTCATCTTAGTTAAATGGGTACTACCGCCCTATATTGGAAATGTAAGAAATATTATCATCGATGAGCCACCTATGATTTTAATTACACTGAAACATACTTTCAGGAACACAACAATATTAAGGTCCTCCAGACCGATTTCGGCCACGGCGGCCAATCTCAAGCGAGATTAGCCAACTGCGCAGGAGATATTATAGTGCACAAGTGTGTGCGCAAACACAGGTGCACTCTCTTTTCCTTAGCTCTCATAATCCGATGGGACGGCAATCCGACACGACCGAAAAGAGTTCAGGCGCAGGACCAACGGCTTAACGTGCTTTCCGAGGCACGGGAGTGTACACACTTCCAACTTCCAGACTCCGGGCTGCTACTGAGCATTTTCTGACAGAAAACACCAATAACTATTTATTGGCCCGATCTGGGAATTGAACCCAGAACCACCGAGGCTGCGGCCTTATATCAAGCCACTAGACCAACGAGGCAGTCACAACAATACTATACTACTGAGTATAGATGTTTGATGATGGGACATGAATTGAGTGTGTGGTGTATACCCAAACTATATTTTCTGTTGAAATGCGAACAGTTTCATTTATATTGTTGGTTTTTACTAAATAAATTACTAACAATTTATTACTAACATTATTTTTATAGAATATTTTTTTATGAATAAGATAAGAAACAAAGACGATTTGAGTATTTCATAATTGTATCAAAGAAAATCCGTTGTTAATAAACTAATTAATATAATCATGCCATGTGTGAATAATGACCCAGGATATTATAATTATTATAATTCATCTGATACATGGAGATTTGCTCACGATGTGTTCCTTTTTCAAAAGGGAAAGGAATTATAAACAAATGAAGCTCTTGAAAATTTAGTTTCTTTGATGTTAGCTTCGAATCCGCAATCTTCGATTCAAGTCCACACAATCTAACCATTGCACCACCACGTTATTTTGTTCACGCATAATACCAATTCATTTATTCATCTATAGTCTTTACTTCACCGTATTCCCCTATGCGCTAATAGATTAGGTCGGTTTGTGGTTTAGTGTTAACGTAAATCCTACATCGTTTGTGCATTTCTATGCGAACATGACCTAATTTTATTCTTTTGTATTAATGTTTCGCTCTTTGAAACGTTCGCTTTGAATGATGTTGTTGATACGTATTTTTATATATTTATTTATTTCAAATGTTATGTTAAATTTTAATATTTTACTTGGTGGTAGAGCTTTGTGCAAGCTCGTCTGGGTAGGCACCACCCACTCATCAGATATTCTACCGCAAAACAGCAGTACTTGGTACTGTTGTGTTCCGGTTTGAAGGGTGAGTGAGCCAGTGTAAATTACAGGCACAGGGACATAATATCTTAGTTCCCAAGGTTGGTGGCGCACTGGCGATGTGAGCGATGGTTAACATCTCTTACAATGCCAATTTCTATGGGCATTGGTGACCACTTACCATCAGGTGGCCCATATGCTCGTCCGCCTTCCTATGCTATAATATATATATATATATATATATATATATATATATATATATATATATATATATATATATATATATCTGGTTATTTATTTAACACACATACGGCCGAATACTGAAACTTCACTCAAAATTAAACACTAATGAACATTGAGAAGCTCCAAAATTAGTATGCGAAATTTGAATTTAATGGCGTCTCAAATAATTAAGTTGTATTTAATATTTAAGTGACGTTTCAGTATTCGGCCGATAGAGCTTCAATAGTGAGAGACGACAGTTGGATACGCGATATGTACCAAATTTTTTTTTTAATTTTATAAATAGTTGTTCGATCACTCCTATAATCCGATAGGATAGCAAATCCGATACGCCCGAAAATAGTTCAGAACCGGCAGCTTTATCTGCTTTCAGAGGCATGGAAGTAAGCTCTTCTAACTTTCAGGCTCCGACTGAAAAATCCGTCAAAAAAACTCTGATAAGTTTTAATTGATCTGATCGGCTTAAGCCAAGACCTTGGACCTACCAACGACTAACCACTAAAACAATATGGCTGCCATTAATATATATCATTACAATTCATGAATAATCGATTATCTAAGTAATAATCTAATATTCCTTGTATGTATTGATGCATTATAGAATTATGTTTATTATGACTTATATACTAATGTTATAAGAGCAAAAGTAAGTCTCTCTGTCTGTCACGTGTTCACGGTTAAACTTAATTTAATGAAATTTGATAAGCAGCAAGATTGAACTTCGGCTGGATCACTTTGTTTTATAATTTATTATTTTAATACGATAATGTATTATTTTACTTGGTGGTAGAATTATGTGCAAGCTCGTCTGGGTAGGTACCTCCCACTTATGAAATATTCTACCACAAAACAGCAGTACTTTGTATTGTTGTGTTCTGGTTTGAGGGGTGAGTGAGCCAGTGTAAATACAGGTACCAGAGACATAACGTCTTAGTATACAAGGGTATTGGCGCATTGGCGATGTAAGCGATGGTTAATATTTCTTACAATGCCACTGTCTATGGGTCACCAACGACCACTTACCATCAGGTGGCCGATATACTCGTCCGCCTAGCTATAAAAAAATTAAATACATTAAATATAAAAATATATTTGTCTTTAAATATATTTCTTGAAACATTTTGGCAATTGATGCATAAATACATAACCTCAAAGTGCGATGACAACTCACTACTATTACTCAAATAACAAATTTTCTCCAACAATTGTAGCGATCAAATAGGTTTGTCCGTTCCGTTTATCGGAACGATTTTTTATGACTTCCCTCGTAACCCGGAAGTAAACCCATTTCGTCGCAGTTTTAAAACGTTCCAAACGCTTTGATCACAAGACGTTAGAACTGATATAAGACTTCTTAATGAACCTGTGTTGAGAAAAATGTACCCACAAAAGAGAATTACTAAGCTGAGGCCCTAGCCAAGTTGACATTCTACAATCGTAAACGCTAATAGAAAACTAAACAAATGTATGAATGACATCTCTCAACGAAAAGTCACGTGGTCATTCTCATACAATTTTTATTTTTCTATTAGCGTTTACAATTGTAGAATGTCAACTTGGCTAGGGCCTCTGATCATATTGGAATTAGGGTTTAAATAACAATTCAATTGAGTTAGAATTCTAGTTTTAATTTTTATTGAGAGACGCATATACATGTGAGATTGCAATATTTCTTAAACAGGAAGGAAGTCAGATCAGTGTTGCCACTCTTACAAATATAAATATTAAAACTAATTTGTGTGGTTACACCTTTAATATTTATAATAATTCAATATATCAGAACTTTACAATATCATAGTTTATCCGTGGGTCGAGCTGGTAAGAAGACTAAGGTTTATTTCTTAACCAATGATTTAGAATTCGAACCGGCCATGAACCGCTGAGTTTTCTGCTTAATTCATTTTAAGGAAACCTGCATGTGTCGTATGTAGCTACAATATGTGTGATACCTGATCGACCGACCTGCTTTAGAGCAGCGTGGTGGAATATGCTTCAATCCCCGTTATCAAAAAGATGTCTTAGTCCAGTGGTGACTTATTTATAAGCATACTCATATATATATATACCGCTTTTGCATACCATATTTGCTACTTGTTCTGTTATATATTTGTAAATTGTTTGCAATAAAGAATAAATAATTAAAATACAACAAGTAATACAATTGTTGTTTGGTAGTTAACTGTAGGGTTTGGATATAATCATAAACACATAGGTAAGTCGATTAAACATTCTGTATAACGCATTACTATACTTAGTGACACTGTTGTTGGGTAAAATTAAATAATAATTCATATCTAATTGCGTTCGTGGCCACTCTCACCTAAACATAACTCAATGTAATGGCCACACGACATGACAAATATTGGACCCAATGTTTGATTAATCGTTTGCAGTATGAACACCACTTATGGGTTTTAGTAGCGCTATTAATAATGCTTGGTACTTACTACTTATATAATCATATTATGTGTTATACTTAGTAATGGTGAACATCTTGAGGTAACCTGCTTTTTGTCAGATGAAAATCTTCCAAATGTTCCGTCAACCATCATAGAACAGCTTATTTGATTTTATATGACCGGCAAGTAAGTCAGAAGTATTAAGGCCAAGGTTTAGTCTACTAGAAAGATAAAGAAGTAGACTAATCAGAAGAACATTTAGGTGATGATTTTATTAGTTTCATACAAAAGTAGTACATAGTGGAGAGGCATCTTGCGGGCCGGCAAGGCGGGGCGGCTAGTGTAGATCATTCTTCCCCACGGCTAGTGCAGTGTCGCGTTTGGACTCTACTACCACTTACCATCAGGTGAAGTAGAGTCATTTGCCCTCCCGGGCTATAAAAAGTACTTATATGAATATTTGGTCTAATGCTTGGTCAATCGTTGGCTCGAATGAATAATACGTATTCGTTATAATAAATTAATTAAAGCCAATTGAAACTAATGAATTAATCCAAAGTCTACACTTAAATTACCACTAAGCAGATTTCAATTATTTAGTCAATAATATGATCATATTAGTAAAGCCTATTAGTCCGTTTCAGGATATTATGTACATCTGAAAAAATGCGTTGATTTAATGAATGTACGATTATGATTGTACTGATTGCACGTAATATATACAGTGAATTCATTTCTTACATGTTCGTTTGTGGGCAGTCAGGGAATTTACAACAGGGTTTAACAGATTATTAAGGAAAGTAATCAAATAATTTCATAGTAACTTTATTTGATTGCCAATAAAATGCAAAATAAAAATAGCTGAATACCAGCCTACGTATAGTCATTGACATTTTTGTGTTTGTGTGAGTGAGCCAAGGTTTTGTTGCTAACGCTGTAAGTGTTTAACTTAGAAGATGTTTAAAACCTACTTGAAAATATTTTACCTGGACCATTTTAGAATAGCATATGTATACTATAACACAATAAAGAACACTTCAAATGATACTTGTGCAGGGCATTTTCATAATTAAAAATTTATTATGAAAATAACTGATTATAAATCGTATATCAGCATGGGGTAACGATTTTCAAAAATCAATTTTTTTTTAATCTCTATTTATGAATATTTGAATTTAATCTATGTAATTAATTGAATATATAATCAGATCACTCATATATTTTAAATTTCGAACGTCGAGTTTACTTTGTTCTCGTCAGCTGTCAAATACAGATGTACCTAAAATTTCAAACCCTAACTGTTTTTGTTGTTTGATATTACTTCAATTAAATTATTTATTATAAATATAAATTTAATATAATTGCGAAAAATAAATAAAAATATTAACTCGATACCAATATGACGATCAAAGATGGGTATAGAGCTAAACACTGTCATTGTTAAAAATAAAAATCAAATCTTTATCAAATATTGAAATAGCACACTTTCATATTGATTTACAATAGTCTACTATCGGTTCTGAAAGAACTCATTAAGACTACACTTTATTTTATTGTTTTAAGCAATTGTTGTTTATAATGAAAATAGTTATAATTTTATTTAAACGACTCATTTAATCATCTTATGAAATCATTAGTTTTTTTAATTACTTTATTCTTTGTATTGTTGTGTTCCGGTTTGAAGGGTGAGCGAGCCAGTGTAATTACAGGCACAAGTGACATAGCATATTCCCAAGGTTGGTGGCGCATTGGTGCAGATGTAAGCGATGGTTAACATTTACAATGTCATTGTCTATGGGCGTTAGTGACCACTTACCATCAGGTGGCCCATATGCTCGTCCGCCTACCTATACTACAAAAAGCCTAGAATTCAAGGAATATACTTTATTTATGTAATTTAAGTCTTATCTATTGAAGTTTTTTATACTTATTTAACAAAGTTATATAAATTTGCGGAGTTTTATTATAGAAACGAATACCTTGCTGCAAGGATGGGTAGTTTAATAAACTATGCGGAGTCTGAAACTCGGTTTTTGTAAGTTTACCTTCTCGTGCTTGAACAATAATTGGCATTCAATCAAAATGAATATAATATTCGGCTTCGCTTATAAATGTTGTTTAGGGGATACCCCCTCAAAATATTCGCTGGGCTTTTTTTCTACAGCTCTCAAATTGGAATAGTATATTATGTATTACTATATTGGTTCAGTATTATTTTACTATTCAGGCCTTTTTGTTTTCACGTCCGGGCCGTCTCCATCTCGAACCGCCCCCCCCCCCCCTAACGCCGGCACTGAGAATAGGAATACCTACGGCTACGTCACTATCGCTGTATTGCGAATGTCAATTAAGTACTGAGTTCTTTGTTTCTGACGTCACTAATTTGACATTTGAAAATAGAATTTATCTTGAGGGGGATTCCCCTAAAACAAAATTAATAAGCTTAGCCGAATAATAGTGAATATTATCGCTTTGTTCTATCGATGTGATTATAAATGGATGTAACAAATTGGTTCATATCGATTTCATATTCAGACAGGGTGGACCTTTGAACTTCTGTTACCAGTTCTAATATTACGAAACTTTTGGAATATTATTTCGTTCGTTATATTCAAATATATTATGTAGGCAATAGTTGTGAATTATATGTTTATAGTTCAAATAGAAGAAAGTTAGCAGGAGTTTGTTAGTTTTGAATTTTGAATTTATTCTAATCAATATTCAATTTTAATCGATTCACTTATATTATATTTATCTGTTTCATATCGCCAATTCGCAACAAACCTTGGGAACTAAGATGATATGCCTTGTGCCTATAATTACACTGGCTCACTCACCTTTTAAACCGGAACACAACAATACAAAGTACTGCTATTTTGCGGTAGAATATCTAATGAGTGGGTGGTACCTACCCAGACGAGCTTGCTCTAAGCGCTACCATTAAGTAAATTATGTACTTATGAGATATCTTTCCACTTTACACTAGTGATGTCCTCCAAGAGTTCAATTTGTTGATCGATAATCGATTTAATGATAAATATGTGTTTTTAATTTAATGTTTTTTACTCGGTGGTAGAGCTTTGTGCAAGCTCGTCTGGGTAGGTACCACCCACTCATCAGATATTCTGCCGCAAAACAGCAGTACTTGGTACTGTTGTGTTCCGGTTTGAAGGGTGAGTGAGGCAGTGTAATTACAGGCACAAGGGACATAACATCTTAGTTCCCAAGGTTGGTGGCGCATTGGCAATGTAAGCGATGGTTAACATCTCTTACAATACCAATGTCTATGGGCGTTGGTGACCACTTACCATCAGGTGGCCCACATGCTCGTCCGCCTTCCTTTGCAATAAAAAAAAACTTGATGTTTGATAAAATATTGTTTACTTTAATTTTAGTGATGAGACATCTTCCCACTCTACAGTAGTGATGTCCCTCAAGAGAGATAAAACAACTATTTAGGTAAGACCTATTTTAGTGCACAAATGTGTACGCAAACACAAATCCCCCTTTATTCAAGTCTTATTTACTCGACAAATAAAACAACCATCTTATTTACTAGTAATTTACTTATTTCTGTTTAAAATTCTAACGCTGCATTAATTTATTTACGCAACCCGAGTTGTTCAGCTCCAATATAATTATATATTAAAACGTTTTCCTTTGTAAATAAGCAAAAGAACAATTCAGTACTAATCCAACAAACGAAGCGAGAAACTAAAATAAAACTTGAAACGTAACGAAATAAAAATAAACTCTAAGCACGTAACATTCAACAAATATGCATTCCGTATTATAATTTATACGGTGACGAAGATTTTCAAGCGCTCGGAAGTTTGCTAGTGGAATAAAAAATAAATATATTTTTTTATTACATTTCCACAAAATTCGTACTTACTGTCACTGAATAAAAATCGTGGTTATTTTTATTCTTTAAAGACCGTCAACTACACGTGTATTATTTGTGAATATAATTAAAGATTTTAATGTTAATTTTTTTTTTTAATATATTTTAGTCTGTGGCTCTCCCACACACATGGTACTATACGAAATATAAAGCATCCCTTACATTGGTCGACCGGGGTTACAGTCTAGGAACTCAGAATCTGCAGTTTTAATCGCTAGTGACGTCATTGGTCTAGTCATCAAAATTCTCCACGGCAATTGTGATACGAGCCAGATTCGAAGCTGCTTTACACCCCCAGGAAGCCATATAGCAATGAGTGACCGACTTCTACTTCTGTAGCTTAAGAACATATGTTACAGATTTACGAAATAATATCCCTTGACCCGATACATTTGGTTTTCCAATATCTCGCTCCGATAAATCGCAAGACGTACACAGCTAGCATCTGTTCCTACTGGATATCAATGCTCTAGAAATGAAAACAAATAGAATTGTAACTATAATGACGGTAAGGGTCATTTGTTTATAAATAAATAATAAATAATTAATTTAGTTCACTTTTTGTTTGGTTACAACTGCCTATAGATATTTGTGTTGCAAGAAATATAATAATAATGGTCCTCCTGAAAAAAAATGGTTGTCTGTAAAGTCGGTTTACGGACGATAGTTTAACGTGACAACGTCATAACAAAACATTGATGATATGACTGCATAATTTTATGAATAAAATTGAATCATTTTTATTGAATTATCATTATTCTGTATGGATACAGAGATTGAGTGAAATGAAATCTACAATTTAATTGATAAATTTACTTTTATTTGCACTCATAGGCCAATCGAGTGAAAGAGAGATAGATGCGGCGCAAGCGTACAAACAGCGTAACGGGACAAGGAGTCATCCTTTTTCGTGCATGCAGCCAGCGTTCTTCGATTTATCAGACGTTGTCACGTCAAAAATAAAAACAAATAGGCGTATATCGACATGCCAAATAAGACCAGCTAATTTACTTAAATTAATTTAAATGATTCCTTCTAAATTTAAATTCAAAAGAATTCCAGAACCAGAACGCCAAAGAAATCTTTGATTTTAAAGTCTAAGCGATTCAAAGTCGAACTACTAATTGCGTCACGGAACCAATATCGTTCTCTACTTTAATCTCAAATGGCCAAGTTAACTAAGGTTTTATTTTAATTTAGTTGAATTGGATCCTTCTCACGTCGATATTGCATTTTTAAAATATTACTACCAGTTAAATTAAAACCCTGTTAACGCCCGGGTGTACCGGTCTACGTTCCTTAAAACCTTGCTAATATTTATAATAAAAGTTTAAGTGATTTCGTGACCGAAATCAGTCTTGAGGTCATTATTATTAATACAAACAAATATTTAAAAATATAATTTATATTTTACAAAGCATGTATATATATCCATTTGTACAAAAAAAAATTTAGAAAACTTATAAAATTATCATTGCAATTGA
The DNA here is from genome assembly GCA_963151315.1 of Nymphalis c-album. NCBI lineage: Eukaryota > Metazoa > Arthropoda > Insecta > Lepidoptera > Nymphalidae > Nymphalis > Nymphalis c-album. Next base: position 2,801,854 of record OY720612.1, read on the forward strand.
AATAAATGAGGATGACACATAAGGTATACATAAATTACTACTAAATAAAAGTTAGACAGAGTATTTTCAGACATTATTAAGTTATACACATTATAGTGGCATTAGTTTATCAAAACTATTAAAAGACACTTAAGATTAATAATAATAAATTGTTGGAAGTTTTGTATTTCTTTCACAATTGATAACGTTAATATTGCTTTCAATTTAGATATTAAAAAAGATCATTGTTTTACAAAAAAATACAATATCAATAAATATAATATACAATATCTTTTGTGCTTAGTCGTGTCAACCATGAGGATAACTGGTTGGACTTGAAAGAAAAATTTCTTTAATCATTTTCCCCAAAAGTACTTGTAAAATCTTTAACAATTTTATCAGAAATAATGTCTCCATTACTTATTTCAATGGCAGTTGATAACCCAAGATTACCTGGATTTTTTAAATAAGTAGAACGAAATGCACTTAGGTACTCAAATAGATTTGTCAGGTACATTGTATTTTCTGTTGAAATGCGCTTGAAGATATTGATCATCATAATAGTCATAATCAGTGTAGTCATTTTGTTGTGGAACATTTTTAGGAGGTAAAAATCTTTCTCTTCCTAATTTATTTCTTTCGATTGACTTATCAAGTACACCCCCATCGCTATCCTTGAATATGTTCACTGAAAGTATAAGTATATTTGAATATAAACTTCATATATTCATTTGTTAAAATTTCGCATACAAAATTTAAAATTGACAGCGTCTCAAATAATTAAGTTGTACTTAATATTTGAATGACGTTTCAGTATTCGGCCGTTAATTGAGAAATTAAAATATATATTAAATAATTATTAATATAAATACAACTCAATAAACGTTATCTTATCATATTAATACACACTTCTGAAGCAAATGATATTTATAAATTATATTAAAAAAAATTAATTTAAAAACAATTGCACTTACCTAAAACTAAACAAATAAGAAATAATTTCGGGAATAATTCCATGTCGAGCTGTGTCTGACACAAAAGAAAATTAATGACTACAATTAAATAAAAATGTTAGAATATATAGTTACCATACTAACGAGTTGAGCCAATCACTAATTATTTGTATCATTATATCGAACTTGTTTTGGAAGAATCTTTAAAATCATATTAATAGACAATTAGGTTCAATTAGCACTTTTGTTATTTGACTGAAATATTTTCCCGTCATAAATTCTCTTAGTACTATTTCATTTAAACTGATTCATATTATAAATTTAGACCTTAAGTAAAAATAATCAGGAACTTATGGTTTGATGCGAATTCAAGCAGATAAATTCACAATAACTAAAATTCTAGTTAAAATAAATATCGCTTAAAATTAATTAATTTTTATTGTTGTGTTCCGGTTTGTAGTGTAACTTCAGACACAAGGGACATAATATCCCAGTTCCCAAGGTTGGTGGCACATTGGCGATGTAAGGAATCGTTATTATCTCCCTTATATCGCCAATGTCGATGCGCCGTGGTGATCACTTACCATCAGGTCCCATTTGCTCGTCCGCCTGCCTATAACAAAAAAAAACAAAACAAAACTAAATGTAGTACAGACACTGCCTTTTCACTCTGTTACGATGGTATTTTTATCTCAGTAGCAGCCTGTGAATGTCCCACTGCTGGTTTTGAAAGCTTATTTCACCACGCTGCTCCAATGCGGGTTAGTGGAATACACATGAATTACGTTGGAAGCAGAACCATGGTTGAAAAAAAAACAATTACTTGAAATTATTTATTTAAAATTACAAATTATAATTAAAACTATTTTCTAATTAAGTCTAACTTCTCGATTGAAGTCAAATCCAATAATAATTTACATTGCTAATGGATTAATAATGCATCCTCGGCTGATCCAATATTTCACAATATCCGTCCTAAATTATTTTACTTAAACAAATAATAAATTGCAACCTAAACTATACACCTATACTATACTATACTGTGGTTCTACGTAACTCATGTGTCAGAATTACAATAAAATTAGACACATGCATGTTTCCTCACGGTTTTTTCCTTAATCGACAAGCACGAATGAATTATAAGGTCTAATTAAGCACATGAAAATTGAGTGGTGCTTGCCCGGGCTTGGCCATCTCGGCTTATCACAATCTAAGTTTTAGGATTAAAATATGGGAGTGATACGAAGTGAACCTAATATAAATGTACATATTATATTGCATTAGACTTCGTAGAGTTCAGATGACTTTGTGTGCCAGTTGGCTTCCTTGAGGGGGTGTATTGTGTCTTTGTGGGATTCTAGATTGTCTATTATCCCGGTATTCTCTATTCTGATAAGTGGATTTCTCTCCATAGCTGGATCTCTTTTATGGATAGCAATATTTAAATTGTAGTCCAGAGTTTATTGGTAGCTAACCAGCAGTATTCCCAACGTGTCTTCGCTGTCCTTATTCTTAACATAATGACCAAAGGACAACATAGAAAGACCAGCAGTATGTAATGCTTCACGCCTCATGTCTACGTCATACGGGCGGATGGTTTTGAACAACCGGGATAAGCATTCCCTCTTCTTGGTGCCACTACCATAACGGGTCACTCTGCCAACTGACTTTTAACGTGTAACGCACAATTTATTGTCGTTATTCCATATAAAATGTATTTTAAAAGAATCTAAAAATCAAACGGTATTGAAACAAAGTTACAAAACAATTTATTTGCTAAGAGACAAATAGGTGCTTGATTTTCTTGTTTCACAACAAAACAGACAATATAATTAATCGACGTATTGTTTTAAAAGTGTACAAAGTTGATTAAGCAATACGACGATAGCACAAAGCGCTTGGCGTCACGCCAAGCATAGCGCAAGCTATAGTGTCTAGGGTGACCTAGCATTTGGAACTTGGGAGTATTGACTCAATGTCTTTTAACCCCCACAAAAATTAATATTATAAAAATATTTTTATATTAAATTGTTTAATTAAGAATTTTATAATTTTTTTTTATAAAATTCTTAATTAAACAATTTATTTTAAATGGGTCATTATTCGGTATTGCGGTATTCGGTAATATTTTTTTAATTATAAAGATCATGCACCGTCATAAAAATACTAGTTATGATGTTCAGAAGGCATAATCCGCCTGTAAAAAAAAAATAGCCCCGAAATCGCTGGTGGCGCGATACCGAATACTTTTAAATATTCAAATTCGGGCTAAAAAGTGATTCTTGTATGATTTATTTATTTATATATATTTATGCTTACTATATATTTCATCATATATATATACGACAACATTGTAAAAACTTGTTTAACAAATTGTTGCATACGTAACCATTCTCCTTTATAGGTAAGCAAAGATAACGATCAAACATTCATTATCTATTTGGATAAAGATTTGTCTGACTCATTTCGATAGCGGTCTATTTTTTTATTGTCCCGATATCCGTGTTGTGGTCAACCTACTGTCATTTGTGGCTCGTATAATGAAAGTACAGTGCAGGGAGCGATTACAACTAGAGGTGTGACGAGTTTCGTGCATTTGCATTACAGATGACATTGCGGAAACGAATTGGGATGCTGTATTTTTTTTATTGCCCGACAGCAGTCCATTGAGAACTATATAATAATTATTTATGTACATGTGTTTATTTCCTCGGTGGTAGAGCTTTGTGCAAGCTCGTCTGGGTAGGTACCACCCACTCATCAGATATTCTACCGCAAAACAGCAGTACTTGGTGGTGTTGTGTTCCGGTTTGAAGGGTGAGTGAGCCAGTGTAATTACGGGCACAAGGGACATAATCGTAGTTCCCAAGGTTGGTGGCGCATTGGCGATGTAAACGATGGTTAACATCTCTTACAATGCCATTGTCTATGGGCGTTGGTGACCACTTACAATCAAGTGGCCCATACGTTCGTCCACCTTCCTATGTAATAAAAAAGAAAAGCTAAAATTTCTTATATATTATGATAGAGAAGACGTTTGATACGGGTAAGTTTTTTTATGTGTAGGTAGACGGACAAGCATATGGGCCACCTGATGGTAAGTGGTCGCCAACACCCTTGGACATTTGCAGTGTAAGAAATGTTAAACATCGCTAATTTCGCCAATGCGCCACCAACCTTGGGAACTAAGATGTTATCTCCTTTGTGCCTGTAATTACACTTCACACACCCTTCAATCCGAAACAGAACAATACCAAGTACTGCTGTTTTGCGGTAGAATATCAAACAGGTAATTAAACAATACACATTTATAAAGTTATTATTAATATTCCTAACCCGATTATTTTATAATCGCCAGACTGAAGATTATAATACAGATTCGGAAGCGTTGATCCAAATCCGCTAAAGGGGAAAAGAAGGGATTCTCAGAATAAATCATAAACCGACTAGCTATCATAATAAGCCAATCTTGATCAAATGGTCTAATTAAAGCGTAATGGTCAATCCATGTTAGCGTCATGTGTTGTCTATCATTTGTGATTACCGTAAACTGTTCACTGCTGCCTGCCTCGTTGATCTAGTGATTATATGTAAGGACCACTATTGAGCTTAGCAGTTGGCTAATCTCTTTTGAGATTGGCCGCTTCTGGACTGGTCTGGACGACTATATTGGTTACATCCAACTCGTATACCATGACGACAAACGTTATGACTTATGACGCTCTTTAATGACGTCATACCTCTTCTCTGTCGCTGTTGTCTAACTCCCTTGTAGCGTGGATACTACATACCACCATATTGTAGATATCTGCCACCATTTCCAGAGACAGTTATTGAAATTATCCAACAATAATCTGCGATATATAGTTTTCTTTTATAATTATACAATAAATCGAATATAACAAATATAATAACGAATAGCAAGTGTACTGTATTTATGTACGTCTGAAATATTTGTGAAATAAAGTTAATAATTAATCAAAATGGCGACTATACAAATCATAACCGCGTAGAATGGTGGCGGGAATGCTAGCAGCATTTTCGCGTATAAAATACAATGTTGTTGACAAAGAGAATGTTATATTAATTGTATAATGCTTTCATATAATGCTAATATTTAATTATAAACAAATACATGAATTATAAAGTATTCTAATTAATTATTTATTAAAACGGTTTTATATACAAAATAATAAAGTTATAAAAGAGCAATAGGAAATGCATACATGTGTAGTAATTAAAGCTTAATTTAATTAAAATCGAAACTTTATGATGACATGAATTGAAAATATATCAATGTTACCTAATAAAATTGTCAGCCTGTGTATGTCCCACTTCTGGGCTAAAACCTCTCTTTTATTGAGGAAAAGGTTGGAACTTATTCCACGCTGCTCCAATGCGGGTTGGTGGATAACAAATCTATTAGGTCATATCAACGGTTTTTTTTTTATAAATATTAAATTAATTTATTTATGATGTGATGGTTGATTGTAGAAACTAACTTCTATATTCGTTTGTTTTACGATTATCATGAAAAGGCTAAAAAAATACCTTTGTTGTGCCTGATCTCTACCATTTATGAGAATTAAACAAATATGTTACTACACATAATTATGTGCATGAATATATTCTGTGCAATTGACTAGACTTTTAGATATCGATCTAGAAATCTTTTAGTACTAGGATTTCAACTTCGTTTAGACGCACTTATTTGTCAAAAAGCTAATAAAACGAATTATATTTTTGTTCCGTTTGCAGATGAAACGCTTGGACCTTGGAGTAGTAGTGCCAAAAATACAGATACAGAAAATCTCAATAAAAAATATTTGACCAGACCTGGTGTTTGAACCCAGAACTACCAGGTCTATGGCCTTACAATCACGACAAAACCAACGACTGTATATGGATCACTTATACCCATAATTCATAACTAATTATAATATCAAAACACTTGACAAATGTTTGGTCAAATGTTTGATTAATCGTTGGCATGTACACTCAACTGTTATAATTAGACAATTAGCATCAATATTACCAGCAATAGATTTAAACTACATTAGCGAAGTTGTAATCAATTCGATTTATGCGGTAATATTGTAGAATACAATATATGCGGTTACGGAAAATTTGACGTGAATATTGCACTATAATATTTAAGGTCTTTGCTCGACGTTGGGCCATTTGAGGTCTATTAGCACACCATTAACATTATAGGTTATGCATATTGCATACACATAATTGCCTCATTGGTCTTGTGATTGCCTTATAAACATACATGTTGGATCGGGGTGTGCAAATAAGTAGCTGTCTCGTAAATCTATACTACTATATAAATCGATTGTTTCTGTCTGTACAATTTTTTTCTCACCTAATTTTGTGATAAATAATCACTTTATGATACGGTGATTCACGTATAATGTGATTATTATTTCATTTCCATTTTAATTTTTGTCTGTCAGTCTGTATGTCTTCTTATAAGTCAAGAACGGCTTGACCAATCTTGATGAAAATTGGTACACACCAAAACATGCGATGGCGCAAATGTTAGGCCATATAAGATCGGTAAACCCTACGGTATCTTATGAAAATTAATTTCAAATCGTTAATTACGTATTTCTTTACCATTAGCCATATTATGAGTGTGTATGTGACTGTGTGTGTGTGTGTGTGTGTGTGTGTGTGTGTGTGTGTGTATGTGTGTGTGTGTGTGTGTGTATGACTGTATGTGCGTGTGTATTATTATAGTAATTAAACAATTTATTATTATTTTTTTAATTATACGCGGGTGAAGCCGTGCGGCGTTAATATTTTTTCTGTCATCCCACATATATAACCTTTGATTGGTTGGGTTCAAATCACAGGTCTGGTTAATAATATTGTTCAGGGTATCAGCCTAGAATTCGGAAGTTGACGCTTCACTTGTACATTCTGTTGTTCGTGTCGGATCGCTGGCCTTTCGGATATGATGAAGGAATAAGCAGTTCATCTGTATTTCCATACACAAATGTGTATTTTAATCTCAATTGTCATTGATCGTAACCAAAATAATTTAGGAAGTCAATACAACAACAACACGTACTTATAATTTAGACAGAGAATAAAGAAATGTGAGGGGGACAAAAGTATATTATTTAATCAATATTATCCAGTTGATAGAACGCTTAAGAATTAACCACATATACACCAAGAAGTGAAGAAAAACATCGCTAGGAAACCAGCGATTCAGATCTGCAACAAGTGTATTTATCAAACCACAATAGATGAAGATGATGGAGAATGCTCTAAATTTTATCATTAAGAGGTCATGATTTTACCCATTGTTGGGACCACTGGCAACAACCAGCTGCAACAAAGAATATTACACAAATATAATTCGTTGTATGATAAATTATTAAGCTGTGTACAGACACACCACACAAAACAACTTTCAAGAGATTAAGGTAAATTAACGTACACGCTTTCGCGTATAGATATTTTCATTTGAATATAAATGCTTTCATACGACTAATTGCAGGCTTAAATGTATGTCTGAAATTTCAGTCTCGATTTACATTTTGTTAAATACAAATAAATTTGGTGGTTGAATTTCGATAAACAGATTTTATGACGAAATATCAAATTTAAACACATAGCTAGTAACCTAATAACACATTTTAATGTAAATTATTATATAAGGTCCTCCAGACCGATTTCGGCCACGGCGGCCAATCTCAAGAGAGATTAGCCAACTACGCAGGAGATATTATAGTGCACAAGTGTGTGCGTAGACACAGGTGCACTCTCTTTTCCTTAGCTCTCATAATCCGATGGGACAGCAATACGACACGACCGGAAAGAGTTCAGGCGCAGGACCAACGGCTTAACGTGCTTTCCGAGGCACGGGAGTGTACACACTTCCAACTTCCAGACTCCGGGCTGCTACTGAGAATTTTCTGACGGAAAACCCCAATAACTATTTATTGGCCCGACCTGGGAATTGAACCCAGGACCATCGAGTCTGCGGCCTAATATCAAGCCACTAGACCAACGCGGCAGTCGATTAAATTATTATAATAGAACAAACAATTACAAGTTTTATTCTAAAAACGGCACTTACATTTTATTCTATGAAAAATAAGTACTAACTTGATTCTTACATGTATCTATGCGCAAACCCACGTATTTATAGGAACTATTTTCAGTATTTTTCAAAAGTCTAGATAGTATTTTTGTTTTCTTACCGCTAATATTTGGGCTTAGAAATTTTAATTATTAATTCGAATTACTAACAGAAATAACAATAAAAAAATAAAATAATATCTTCCGAACCGATGGTATAGACACCTTCGAGAAAGCGCCATCTTTTTCCTTAAGAGCTAGCACCACACCTGCTAGCCCTCCGATGTTATTTATATTTAAAAGTAACTACCCGTCCCAGCTTCGCACGGCTTGAACAAGGGTCTACGATAAAACGATTCTTTCGTAATATCATACCTATCACTATATGGGTTTACCAGGCGCACGCCATTAAAGCTCTCAGTCCACATGAGTTTTTCCGACATGTTCGACAATTATTGTCATATTTCAACTAATTTGTACAAAACAATAATGAATTATACACCTGGTCACTTCTTGTGAATCACTCCATTCATTGGTAAAAATCGAATTAATATCCGTTCGGTAGTTTTTGAGTTTATCGCGTACAAACAGACAGACGCGACTGGACACTTTCTTTTATAATATATAACGATTATTTTTTATATAGTATTTCACAACCGTTTTTTGCTTGTAAATAAATAAAACATATATCAGTCGCATATATTTAATAGTGTAATATAAAAATATATATTTTTTTTTGGTAAAAGAAATATTTCACAAACATTCTGTATTAAAAAAAGCAATATATTTGTAAACTTACATCTGTCTCTTCAATCAATTCAAAAGAAAAGAGAAATGTATATTACGGTATATTTATTTCAATATACAACACTTGACATAATTTACTATTTATAAAATGGAACGCGACAACCGTGACAACAATCTTGCTATCAATACAAAACATACGATTTGTTCTTGTCACACGCATAACGTTTAAAAAACATTCACGAGATTTCAAGCAACGAATGCTTATAACAAAAAATATTGAGAAATTATGCTCGATAAAACACTATACAGGGTTATTTGTAATGACCCAGCAACCTCGCAGGAACATATAGCTGATATCATAAGCAACAACTTTTGTTTTATGACTTCGGACATAACGCAATACATGACAAAAAAATTATTTTACCAGTTTTTGTCGTACTGTCGTGACATTTGTAGGTCTATATTTCATTCATAAGCGAATGGACGACGCGCCGCGTCGATGTCTGCGATGCGCGTAGATTTATAAATGGTCAGGCGGGAAATTTAATTAATACATATTTTTGTACGAATATAAAATCTAACAAATTATCAAAATTCGTAGAACAAAAGTTAATGCTATTATTAATTATTTATTAATGGTGTTAGCTATCTAGTCATGCGAGGTTGCTGGGTCGTTACAAATAACCAAGTATATCAGAGTATAAATAATAATAATTGAATATAGTGTTAGTTTTGACTTGTGTTTGACTAATGGCGACACTGACAGTGACATAAGACGCTTTGACAGTTACATGAGTGATTGTGGGTCAGGAGATCGTTCAAAATCATTGTGTTGAGAACATTCGACTGTGCCGCACGTGCACTGTGTGACAAATATGTCGGACGAACAAATAATATTAAACTTTTTTTTATAGCATAGGTAGGCCGGCGAGCATATGAGCCACCTAGCAAGCGGTCACCAACGCCCATAGACATTATCATTGTAAGAGATGTTAACCATCACGTAAATCGCCAATGCACCACCAAGCTGGGGAACCACGATGTTATGTCCCTTGTGCTTGGCTCACTCACTCTTCTAACCGGAACACAACAGTACCAAGTACTGCTGTTTTGCGGTAGAATATCTGATGAGTGGCTGGTACCTACCCAGACGAGCTTGCACAAAGCTCTACAGCTAAATCCCTCGGCTTCTGAAACATAAATATATTTTTTTAAAAGTGTGTGATATTCATTTAAGATAAATAATAACTAAATTAAGTTACCTATCTAAAGTAGTAGTAGTAGTAAAGAAACTCAACAATATTTTCTAACAAAAACTTGTTTATTTTTAATACCTATACATAATTATAATTTTATTATAACTGCCTCGAGGCGATAATTCCATTCCCAAGGCGTGTAATCATCTGAAAAAGCTCTCTAGTTTTATTATAAACTTTTTGCACGCAAATGTAACAGTGGGTGGCACAATTACCACCTACGCTCCTAAGTGGAACAGTCTCAACCCTCATATGCCCATAGTTACTTATAAACCTTTTTTCATAATCTTAAAATTATGAAATAATATTTGATCGGCATACTGGAAAATACAGAGACGTTTAAAACAATAAATATAAAACTAATCAAACAAATTTATAAATGTGAAAATTTGTATGTTTAAATATTTGTTACTTGATCACGCAAAAGCAACTTGACAGATTTAAATGAAATTTTACATAGATATGGCTTATATTCTGACAGTGGAAGACCTTAAATTAGTTTTGATAGTTATTTTTATATATATATTTTTAATGGGGCCACATCGACCCTATGGCCGTATAAGGGTTAAGTTCTTCAATATAAATTAATTAAATCTGACAAGTATTTTTACGTCACACAAACATAACTACGCACTTAATACCGTTTATTTAAAAACGTGGTCTCTGTTAGAAATTCGAAAATATTCAATTGTGAAATTTAAAACAATTGTTAATGAACGCTTTTGTGTTAAATGATATAAAACAACCAATGACTTTTTAGATGATTGGAAAACGATCGCTTCCAGGCTATTTGAAATAGAATAATATTATTGTGTTATTGTATAAATTGCCTTATTGTAAAGATGAAAATGAAAAAAAAAACTACTTCTTTTTTATTGTATAGGTAGGCGGACGAGCATATGGGCCAACTGATGGTAAGTGGTCACCAACGCCCATAGACATTGACATTGTAAGAGATGTTAACCATAATAAATGCGCCACCAGCCTTGGGAACTAAGATGTTATGTTCCACATAATATGTTCCACATAATTACACTGGCTCACTCACCCTTCAAATCGGAACACAACAATACCAATTACTGCTGTTTTGCATCACAATATCTGATGAGTGGATGGTACCTACCCAGACGAGCTTGCACAAAGTTCTACCATCAAGTTCTTCTCAGGTCTGTGTAACTACAGACCAAAGAGACATAACATTATAGTCCCCAAAGTATGGTGAATATTGCTCACATCGCCAATATCTTAGAGTAGTGACCACTTCACATCATTCGGCTTTATGCCCGTCCTATAACATAAAAATAAATTGTGCCTGATTATTGCCGCAAAGTTTTATAAGTAAGACTGTATGATTGAAGATTGCTTCTATGAGCACCGTTTCTCTGGCTTCACTTTTCAAATTCACTTCTCTCAGTGTAGTAAGAGCTTCTATGACCAACTTTTCTGCCACGTATAACTAAGATGTCGATACTACCTTCTGTCGAAATTCAACTTACTGACGTTGTAATACGACTGAATTTGTGTGTGCATTAATAGTATATAATTTGAATCATTATTCGTTCATGTATTACATTTATTTTTCAATGATAATCATTTTATTACTTACAAAATCAATTATAACCTAATTTTAACAGGCGTCAACTAATGTATATTTGACATGAGTTATTTTTTATTATTAATTGATTACCTATGTAAATAATATTAGTATTATATAACAAAACGTAACTAGTTAACATTGCTTATATAAATTATTTATATTTCAAGTATAATTTCGGCTTAATAAATTGTTTTTTTATAGTATAGCATATGCTCCACCTGACGGTAAGTGGTCACCAACGCCCATTGACAATTTGTTAAGGGATTGTAAGAAATGTTAACCATCGCTTTTTAGATTTTATGTCCCTTGTGCCTGTAATTACACTGGCTCACATCCTTCAAACCGGAACACAACAATACAAAGTACTGCTGTTTTGCAATAGAATATCTGATGAGTGGGAGGTACCTACCCAACCACATGTAAGATTAATCACGGTATTTTGCTTCACCGCCGACCACGACATGAATTATAAACACAAATTATGTATACAAAAAATAAATGGTTCATGCCTGAATTCGAACCCGCAATAATTGATTAAGATTCACGTATTCTTACCACTAGACCGTCTTGGCTTTTGTGATTATAATTTAATTATATACATAGAATAAGATATAGGAATACAGTGTAAATATATAACGGATGTATTTCGATTTGATGAACTAGATTCTTAGTCGTGACAAAGCGAGGTGTCAAGCCATTCATTCACTACTTGCGGGAGACATGGCTTTGAGAAACATGAGCTATATTTTAGTTAACATTAACTGCATTTCTGTGATGCTATACTTATATTAAAAAATAACTACATAAGATTAATTTTTTATATTGACTACTTAAATTCAAAATTCAATTCAAATTCAAAATACTTTATTCAATATTGAAGTATTACACTTACTTATTGATAGTCAAACTAGAAACTACCACCGGCTCGGAAGATACACCCAGCCCTGAGAAGAACCAGCGAAAGAAACTCAGCAAACTCAGCAGTATTATATACTAATAAAACATAAATATTCACACTTCACTGCCCTATCTGATTATGAGAGTTAGGGTATAGAGTACATCTGTGGTGTTACACACACTTGTGCACTATGTCCTGCGTATCAATCACTCTTGAGATTGGCCGTCATGGCTGGAATAGCAATGAAGTAAAAAAGAAAATGTTCACCTTCGTAGTACTTATAAAATTGCTAAGCTAACGGCCGAATACTGAAACGTCATTCAAATATGAAGCGGGACTTAATTATTTGGAACGCCATTAATTTCAAATTTCGCATACTAAATTTTGCATACTACATTTTGAAATTAATGACGTTCCAAATAATTAAGTCCCACTTCATATTTGAATGAAGTTTCAGTATTCGCCCATAACTCAATTAGTTTCAAGCCGGTTAATACAATATTTACATAAAATAAAAATAAAAAAGTATAAAAAATATATTAACACCAAAAAATCAAATCAAATCTCGCCATACGTTCTATCCGTTTCTTCATTGTAAGTTTTTATTTATTTATTAAATCTTTATTGCAGAATATTTACAAACATTATATAAAGAACAAGTAGAACATAAAGTTTGCAAAGGTCTTTATCACTTACAGTGTTCTATCATTTCGTTGTAATAACTATGATTTTGAATGAGAATAATGAAGGCAATAGAAATTCATTGTGATCCAACTTCGGTATAAAACATTTTAAAACACAAACGCCACGTCTGTGTAGTAAATAAACACTAATATCGCACAAACGAAGACCAAATAAAACACACTTTGCGGTCTCTTAAAGTAGTTGAGTGTGAAATGTCTGTGTACTAAGCAACGGATTCATACTGAAAACAAATGAAAACTTATTTTGAGGTTTGTTGAATTATTTACGAGAGAAATATTGAAATAAAAAAACTTAGCTCGTAAAATTTATTACGTAAAATTAATTTTATGATATAATATTACGGAGATTATCTTCAAGTGACATGATGCTAAGTACTGTATTTAAACGTTAAAATTATGTTTTAATTTAAATTGAATTTAAATGAGCTTTGTGTAAGCTCGTCTGGGTAGGTACCACACACTCATCAGATATTCTACCGAAAACAGCATTACTTGGTACTGTTGTGTTTCGGTTTGAAGGGTGAGTGAGCCAGTGTAATTACAGGCACAAGGGACGTAACATCTTAGTTCTCAAGGTTGGTGGCTCATTGGCGATGTAAATAAAATAAATAAAAAAGCCTTTTATTTCTTGCTTTCCGTAATAAAGCTTCAATAACAATGTGCATGCAAAAATTGTTTACAATTTTGAATTTTATAACAACAAATTTTAGTGCATTTAAAAAGACAATAAAAAGGCGATGGCATGGCGATGTAAGCGATGGTTAATATCTCTAACAATGCCCTTGTCTATGAGCGTTGGTGACCACTTACCATCAGGTGGCCCATATGCTCGTCCGACTTCCTAAAAAATAAAAAAAATGTTTTAAGATTTTTGATTAGAAACGATCTTACTTCATGGATTAATGATGAGGGGATTTTTTTATGAAATGGTATTTTATGGTAGACGTCCAAATATGTCACCTCATGATAAATGTCCAATACGCTGTAAGAAATACTAACCATTGCGCCACCAACCTTGAGAACTGACAAGTTATGTCCTTTATATCTGTAACTACACTGGCTTACTCCCCCTTTAACCAGAACACATCAATACTGAGTATTTTTGTTTGGTATATGTAATAGTAATAAAAACCCGCAAAACCACGGCGGCCAATCTCAAGAGAGATTAGCCAACTGCGAAGGTGCACCGTGACCGGAAAGAGATCAGGCGCAGGACTAACGACATTATGTACATGCTTTCCGAGGCACGGGAGCGGACACATCAAATTTCCAGACTCCGGGCTACTACTGAGAATCTTCTGGCAGAAAAACCCAATATCTTTTTATTGGGCTGATCCCAGGACCATCGTGTCTGCGTACCTTACTGGTACACTAGCTGGCCAACGAGATGTAATAGTAGTACATGTAATGAGCGAGTGAAACCTACACAGACATACACGAAGTCCTATCATCTCTCCGGTAAATTAATATAAGAATAATAATATCAGCCTGTGAATGTCCCAATTCTGGGCTAAGGCCTCTCCTCTTTTTGAGGAGAAGGTTTGGAGCTTGTTCCACCACGCTGCTCCAATGCGGGTTGGTGGAATACACATGTGACAGAATTTTAGTGAAATTTGACACATGCAGGTTTCCTCACGATGTTTACCTTCACCGTTAAGCACGAGATGAATTGTAATCACAAATTAAGCACCGGAAAATTTAAATTACCGGTGCTTGCCCGGGTTTGAACCCACTATCATCGGTTAAGATCACACGGTCTTACCACTAGGCCATCTCGGCTTAAATTAATTTACAGTGAATATCGTTTGTAGCTGAAGCATTGCAATTATCAAGACTGTTTCTAAATAGCTAATGAATGTTGCAATTAAAAATTGATTCAGGGCACGTCGATATTCGATTGCTATGTACAGAGTACCAATATGTACGGAACGCGTTAATGTTCAACAGAGGGATGAAAAGGATTTAGTTACTCTCGAAGCTTGCAATACATACAAGTTTTGATTACCTATAAACATATACATAAATATAAATAGATACATAGAAATTAGATTTGCTTATAAAATAATACACTAACATTTTACAAGCTTTTTCAATCCAAACCTCTTATGTCAATGAAAATTTAAATTTTACGAGTTTGGAAAAAAGGCCTAGAAGGGGTTTCACAAAGCCCTTCAAAGTAAACTTACAAGTACTTAAATATAAATATACTTACCTTACATTACAAAGCCCTTTAATTACCGTTAATTGAATAAGTGAATAGCTTTCCGTTGGTCCATAAAGCGTGGTCAGGCTTTTAAACGGCACTTGGAGTATTTTACCCGAGCTTCGTGTAGATATGTAGCTGTTATTGTACCTAAAACTTTGAATGTTGACTGCCTCGTTGGTCTAGTGGCTTGATATAAGGCCGCTGACTCGGTGGTCCTGGGTTCAATTCCCAGGTCGGGCCAATAAATAATTATTGGGGTTTTGTATCAGAAAAGTCTCAGTAGCAGCCCGGAGTCTGGAAGTTGGAAGTGTGTACACTCCCGTGCCTCGGAAAGCACGTTAAGCCGTTGGTCCTGCGCCTGAAGTCTTTCCGGTCGTGTCGGACTGCCGTCCCATTGGATTATGAGAGCTATGGAAAAGAGAGTGCACCTGTGTTTGCGCACGCACTTGTGTACTATAATATATCCTGCGAAGTTGGCTAATCTCTCTTGAGATTGGCCGCCGTGGCCGAAATCTGTCTGGAGGACCCCTTATTACCATGTAGAAGCGATGTACATCCCGTTGTGACATTCTTTAGGTAACTGACCACTTTTATTGGACTTAAACCACTTATGTGTAGATTTAACAATAGCTTAATTTAATAGTCATGTTATTTGTTTTTTGTAATAATTAAGGCTTTTTATAATGTATAGGATTTCATTTGTGACGGATTTTTGAGAGTGACTTGTAAATTGTGTACGACATATTAAAGTACAAGTAAGTGCGCCGTCACAATTGTACTCTCACTTTATTTAACGATTCCGTTTATGTATGTAATTGATACAAATTTGTATTTTTTTTTAAAATGAGTATAAATGAGTTTCTTCATTTCTTCACAGTAGAAATCCACATTCTGTAGCGCTTGAAAACTTATAAAGTGCTTGTAAAGGTCTATTTAAATAAAAATATATTGACTTTTAATCCAAAAGTTACCCAATACAACCCAAGTGTTAAAATCGATTAGAATTCTACAGTTCAAAATTATTTTCTCTTGAAAATTCGTATTAAATTTTTCAATTCACTACCTTCGCGTTTGCAACACGGACAAGTGTCAAATTATCTCGGAACTACAAAAAAAGTTGATTAAAACAACACGTTTCGGAAACGCTTGGCTTTGAGCCAGCTCCTACTGACTGGCATATTCCGTAGCGTATAATAAATCAAGATGAACTTTGTTTGTGACAAATTTTATAAAATTGAAAAATATTTTTTTAAATAGGAAAATAATAAGGCCAACTAACAACCAGATATTTAAAAAAATACATCTTATATAGGACTTAGAATTAAATATGCATTTCAAAATCAAAATCAAAATACTTTATTCAATATTGAAGTATTACACTTACTTATTGATTGACAAACTGGAAACTACTACCGGTTCGGAAAAGAAAAAAGCATTAAAATACAAGTAACTGAATTTCCTGTTGGTTAAAGTTATTGTAGTAAAATAGCAATCTGTTAAATTCCCATGGCTTTTAATGGGATTTTGAGGAGGTTTGAAATGTGATTGGATACTCACGTGGATGGTTCAAAGACACATTTAGGTGTTTTCTTCCACCGCCAAATTCAAGATGAATTATAAAAACAAATAATGCACATGAAACATTTAGTCACGCTTCATCAGTTAAGATTCTGGCCTTCGAACGCAATTCGTTTTATTACAAAAAGTTTTTATTAAAATAATTTGGATACATCAAAGTCCATGCCGAAAAAAGTGGTTCATATAAAATATTGTTCGGAATTTCAACTTCGCTTTCGTAATATAAATATAATTTATTCATAATATATTTGTTTCGTTTTTATTTTTTTATTTTGAAGCAAAATTTTGATCATATATTTCTGACCGAGATCGGCTACGGCACTCTCGAGAGATTAGCAAGCTTCCTGTATAGCTACTGCTACATATAAACATAAACACTATTCCCTCACTCATAATCGATCGAATAGCATTCCGACACGACCAGAAAGAGTTCAGGCACAAGGCCATGGCTCGTGCTTTCTGAGGGACGGAAGTGCCAACTACCAACTTTCAGAGGAGCTGCTACTGAGAATTAAAGGCAGAAGAACCCAAAAAGTCCTACCATTTTTGACCCGACTTAGGCCTCAAAACCAACGAGGCAGTCAAAAGTATTAATCAACCATCAATTCAATCAAGAAAACAAATAGCTTAATTATTCGTAAACAAATAGATCAATTTTCTTCTTAATTGTTTCTCAATTTATAACTACTTTCAAGATTAAAATATCAATCATTCGATCAATTGAGAGTTACTTAAATAAAAATCAAATGTTTGGCCCAGTCTTAGAAACTTTCACTGTTTGTTTTGTTAAAGCAAAGTTCAAACAACTTTGAAGTTAATAAGCTTGTTACAAGTTTTGAACAGGGAAAGACTAAAACGTCTTACTGGTAAGCATAAAATATTTTAAGAAAATGATTTTAGAGCTTTTTCTCTTAAGAAATATGCTTTAAGGTCAATTCATGGCCTTCTTCTTTAATAATCAGCATACTAAGCTGTCACATACGTAATTTGCAACGCTTTAGGTATATTTTTACTGTTACAATTATTAAAATCGAGCCACAAATCCATATGATGGTATCAGTATAGTGTCTGTGAATGTCCCACTGCTGGCCTAAGGACTCCTCCCCATTATGAGAAGTTTTGGAGCTCATTCCACCACGCCGCCCCAATGCGGGTTGGTGGAATACACATGTGACAGAATTTTAGTTAAATTAGACACATGCAGATTCCTCAAGATGTTTTTCTAGAATTATAATCACAAATTAAGCACATGAAATTCAATGGTGCTTGCCCGGGTTTGAACCCGCGATCATCGGTTAAGAATCACGCGGTCTTACCGAGCCACTGTGCCTCGGCTTTGCAAATTTCATATATGAGTAAATATTATAAAAAATTATGTATGTCTATAATTTGTATTCAAAAAAGTGAACAAGCCATTATGAAAAATAAGTCATAACTTATAAGATTGACTTAAACGCCGTGTGACCCGCCCAGAAAGGAATATAATAAAGGAATAAGGTATTTTGTGATACAAAAAGTTCTTATAAAGCCTAATTGGTCGGAACTAGCCATAAATTAGCACTACAGCACCACATCGTCTAGATTCTACAACATTCAATCGATCATCAGGGCTCAACTATAATTAACAACAAGTACAGCATCTGTCGCCTTTTTCAAATCATCTTTATTTAATCAAAGTCTTTATATAAGTGTTATTAAAATGAACCAACTGACGCGTGGGTTTCTACTTTATAAGAATCACATTCAACTCGGTCAATAGTATCGTGGAATGAAGCCGTAAATGGTTCAGAGTAAATGTAGAGGATTGAATGATGAAATTAAGTTTGCGGCGAAGTTTAACTGAAGTGGTTGCTCGGTGCTACTCAGGCGATAGAAGTTAGATAGTTTTAGTTTTTAGATCGTTGAAATGACAATTATTTCGGTTTCATTATTGAGGTGGTATACTATAATGTTGTCTGTATGGGCGCACACGCAGAATACGAAGCTTTAACTATAATACAAAGGCACTTTTAAGTATGTCGTTGGACTTCTAGTTCATAGGTGTGCATATCCCGAGGCACTGAGTTCGATTCGCAATATTCTGAAGTCTAAAATTTAGCTGTATATAATTACAATATTATTAAATATGTAGTAATGTAGCAAAAGTTACTTACGAACTATAAATAAGTGATACTACCGTTTGAAACTGAAAAGTATAATACAAGAATGTAGTCTTAAGTTTCAGCTTTGAGGTACATAGCTTCAGAATCGAATAAAATAAGAAATAAGGCACTATAATGCAAGGTTTAATATAGTAACTGTATTATGAAATATTAAACGGAGCATAAATATAGCATTAAATGGCACTGTACTGTAAAACCTTCTATTTATAGAAGAGTATATTATTTAGTTTTAAAAGCCTCATGGCTTTTAGACGCGGGCAGCCAATCAAAGACTTACTATTGCAAGTATTACTAGTGCACAATTCAAGTTTTATTTTCTCGAGGGAAAGACCAACGTTCTCTCCAAGGCATGGAAGTGTTACTTTCAACTTCCTAACTCGGTGCTTGTAATGGGAATTCCTTGATAATAAACCTCAATAAGTTTTATTTGCTTGGACTAAGAAACTAAAGACTTGAAATTATGCACTATAAAACGGAGCAGTTTTAATCAGCTCATTGGTCACAGAGTAAGCCGATTTTTAACCTGTAAATTTGGTTAACATGCAAAGATCGCTGCTAAAACGCGGTTTCCTCCACATGAAAGAGTGGGAAATGTGAAATTCGCCGACGTGACCAATGAGATAATAAGGCCATAGAGCTATAGCACAGCACATGTGCACATGTACACAGCTATCACAATACCCTTAAATATGTGCTATAAGGCTGACATGAACATGACACTCACAACCGCGCAGCGCTGTAATATTCGAAATATTTTTACGCTTGAAATTTTCCATAAATTTCAGCGTGCCTAGTGACAAAATTAACCAGTTTTTCTAAAATATGTCTTTCAAGAAACGGAAACCTACTACGATGGTGGAAGAGCTTTGTGCAAGCTCGTCTGGGTAGGTACCACCCACTCATCAGATATTCTGCCGCAAAACAGCAGTACTTTGTGTTGCTGTGTTTCGGTTTGAAGGGTGAGTGAGCCAGTGTAATTACAGGCACAAGGGACATAACATCTTAGTACCCAAGGTTGGTGTCGCATTGGCGATGTAAGCGATGGTTAACATTTCTTACAATGCCATTGTCTATGGGCATTGGTGACCACTCACCATCAGGTGACCCATGTGCTCGTCCACCTTCCTATACAATAAAAAAATGGTATATAAATCATCAAACTTATACAATATAATGTATTCGAAAAAAAAAGGTTCATCAACTTTAATATCGTGAAGTTATAAAGAAGTAATGTAAGTGAGCGTAAGTTTCCGTATTGAATGTTTTTTTTTATGTAAGAGGGGGTAAACGAGCCTCCTGGGTTCACATTATGGAAAGTGACTGCCACCGCCCATGGACACCTGCAACATCAGAGGACTTGCAGGTGCGTTGCCGGCCTTTGAGGAAAGAGTACGCAGAGAGCGTACTTCGTCTTGAAGGTTTTTATGTCATATCGGTTCGGAAAAGTCGCTGATGAAAGCTGGTTCCACAGAGTGATTGTGCGAAGCAGTAAAATTCCTTAAGATTTATGTGTTAGACCCCTGGCTCCTAGAACGATTGTTCTTTTTACACTTGAGGGTCAGTTTTGACATGGGACGAGCACGATCGAGGCCGCGGATGCGTTATATAAACAAGATCCCGCAGCCTCTCAGATCCGTGACGTGGAGCATGGGAGCTGGGTAATTTTTTAAAGTTACGAAAAAATGATACGCATGGCAAATTTATTAAGTCTATTTTTCGTCATACATTAATTTTAGCAGAAGATAAACGTCGTTAAATAATATATTGAGTGTGTGAGTGAGATAGTTATAAAACGCAAATATATTTATACACTAGAACAATTAATTCCAATACAAAATCCCTGAAGAGCTGTTTTTATGTTTTAGAATCAACAAGATAAGCGAATGAACGAATGAACATAATGAATGTTAATCCGCGCTTAGTCGCAGATTTGCGAATAAAGTTGGTGCCTTATCTCGCGTGTGTAACGGCTTTATTCATTTGTTATTTGAAACGATTATTATGCAAAACGCAAACGTTATTCTTTTATTTGAATACAGCAACTGACTGGAAAATGGACCTGACAGTTAACACCATTATACACTGATATTATAAATGTTTATTTATTTATCAAAGCTTAACACATATCATTACAGGACAAGGTTGTCCTAATTCGATAATGCAGCAACGATTACTAATATTACACAAAATGCTACATTATGCTACTATATCCTATATAGTCTAAATGGCTATCATTGTGAGTTCACTCAGACAAGAAAATCCACCTTATCGGCTATCACGTTGAGGCGCCATCGCTGAACATAGTTACGATAATTTTAGTTTAATATTACGGTAACTAAGTTTTACAAGACCATTGTAACTTGAATTACCTACATATACTTGTTTACTCAAATTTCAAACCTGGAAAACAGCTATACAAAATATTGACGTTTCGTGGTGAAGAATGTTCAGGCGCTGGTTCAAACGCTGGTTCGAACCCACAGCCTTAAAATCGTTAATATTTTACTTGATTTTGTAGGAAGACCCACTACATTTTCTTTCCGTAAAAAACACATCTGTTGCATGTCCATCCATACTTTAAACATACATACATAATTAATTTGATTCCAGTCGCTACGATACTGTCAAAACGAGAAGTCTTAGAACTTCTATGTATAAACCGGTCTCATGATATAAATAGCTTGGTATGTGTGAATATTTACAGTCCAACGCTTCGGAAAGTATGTAAATATGCAAAGGCCCTGAATTCTCAGGTCGACTTCAATTGTCGTCTCATCGGATTTTGAGTGTGAGTGAAAAAGTCTTGGAAAATACTCCCTTTTTTTGCCTTCGCTAGTCTTTAAAAGTTGCCATGGTAAGTCGGCCAGTACACTATTTACACATTAAAAATAGCGTTTGACTTTAATTATTCCCAGAACTGACTACTCTCCTCGAAATTGCAACCCTTTTGACTGTTTCACATCACTATATTAAATTTTCACCAGTTCTTCTAAAAGGAATTCCTTGTTAATCTGCTCGTAGTCTTTTTTAAAGACAAAGGGAAGAAATTGTATTTTAGTTGAAGAATTTCAATTTAAATATAACAGGAATAAAAATTAAGGAACAGCCAGGAAATGTTTTAATTCTAGGCGTAGACTTCCCATACTATCGAGGGGAAGGTTTGGGGATTATTCTACACCCTATTTTTTATAATTTGTCTCCCGTGTATCTATCACATTAGTGATGTGATGGATACACGGGAGACAAATTTTGCATTCGAATTTCCTCACGATTTTTGCCTCCACAAACAAATACAAGACGAATTATAATAAATTAATATACAACATATTTTTTTTTGGATTATTATATTATTATTTGTAGTTAAAAAAGTAGCAGGCTCCGAATTGCTGAATTTCATCAGAAGAAGTTTTGAAGGGTATTCCACCACATGTGTCAGAATTTCATTCAACACATGCAGGTTTCCCCAGAAGATAAATTATAAGCGGTAACTAGATTTGAACCCGCAATCTTCATTTAAGGTTAACATGTTCTAGCCACGGAACCAATCCGCCATTACTATAAGATCAGACGCCATATATTTTCAACTCTTTCATCAATAATACTTATGTCGTCATAATTCCTAAATTTCAAATATGGAACATTAGTACGCTTACCTCTATCAACTAATAATAACACATACATATATTGAATTACAAACAAACATGGCGAAATTAATGTTTATTTAACATGAGACTTATGATAAAATAATATGATTTTGACTAATTAGAGTATTTTGGTATGATTTAATAATTACACATAATTTATAAACATCTCGCGACTATTTCGAATAATGTTTGCATAGTCATCTTCCGTTGAAGATTTATGTAATTACGCCGATGATTTCAACGTTTGTTTGTCTTCCATTTATCAACTCATCAACTGCTTGAAATGAAACGTCGGGAAAAGATAGATTGAAATTTGAAGATGAACATAATTTATATGATATGTCTGGATTTCCACGCGAGTAAAATCACCAACGAAAATTTGCGAAGCATATTATATAATAATGACACTGTCTGGCTGATTTTGTGTTTAGCTTTAACGGCTAAAGATCTCGATGTTCTGGATTCAAACCCTGAAGTAGGCTAATAAAAAATCATTGAGGTTTTGTCGAGTGATTCTCAATAGTTTGGAAGTTGGCACTTAGCAGAGTCACTCAACCGATAGCACTAAATTATTGGCCTTTGCCTGAACTCTTTCCAGACTTGGTTAATTTGCCGTCCCATCAGATGTAGGAAAAGAGAGTGCCATTGTGTTTGCACCAAAACTCATGTATTATAATTGTATTGGAATTGGTTACAATTTAAAAAAAGCTGCCGTTCCCTAAATCAGTCTAGAAACACCATCGTTGTATAATTTTGTAATTTACTGAATCACGCTATCTAGTTTCAAACAATTACAATAAGGTTGGCAGTACATTTTAATGACTGTCTCGTTTGTCCAGTAGCTAGATATAAGATCGCGGACCCGGTGGTCTTACGTTCAATTCCCAGGCCGGGCCAATAAATAGTTATTGGGTTTTTCTGTCAGAAAAAATCTCAGCAGCAGCCTGGAGTCTGGAAGATGGAAGTGTGTACACTCCCGTGCCTCGGAAAGTCGTTGGTTCTGCGCCTGAACTCTTTCCGGTCATGTCGGATTGCCATCCCATCGGATTATGAGAGCTAAGGAAGAGAGAGAGTGCACATGTGTTCGCACACACACTTATGCACTATAATATCTCGTGCGCAGTTGGCTAATCTCTCTTGAGATTGGCCGCCATGGCCGAAATCATTCTGGAGTACATTATTATTACATTTTAATCAAATCTCTTTGTCTTGGGAAGTGGTGTTTAATTCAATAATCATTACTAATAGGGATGGTTTGGTGACGGCCATTTTAAAGTAAAGTAAAATAGTAAATTCGAGCAATTTGTATCAAATAGACTGAAAATGTTCAATGAATAAAAAAATGTCTGTATCCAATAACACCGTGACAATATTCGCGAGAGCGTTCATCAATATTCCACAATATGATAACTACCGACCGTTCTATTGCATTTTTGATGACGTCATACCTACACAGCCCGCCTATGCCGACATTCTACAAATCTAAAACACATTTGCCAAAATTATTTCACACATTTCTATCTTAGTTAGAATTGTGAATTGTTTATTGTTTGATAATATATTGTGTGATTTATCCTATAGTACAAGATGTTCATTTGTTTTAAAAATTTAATTAGTTAATTCTTTTGTTTTTTATTTAAATTATTTTTTCAAATTTGATTAGTTACGTCTTTTTGTTTTTGTTCTTTTTATTTAAATATTTGTGTTCTTTTTTTCATTTGTATAAAAAAATCTCTTTTTGTAATTGTGTGTGAGAATGGCGTGTTCTCCTGTGATCGGTTGTACATAATTAGTTTTAAATTAATGTAAGGCGTGTTTTGGATGTCTATTATGAACAACTGTTGGGGATCGAAATAAATAAATGTTGAAACAATTCAATCATCACAAAACAACAGCTTATTAGAACAACACAATGTATTATTAATATGTAATGTTGGTTGTTGTTTTATTTGTATGTATACGTTTGTGTTTGTATGCCCTCTTCCAAGCAAAGATAGAGTAAAGATAAACAAACCTTAGATTTATGTATAATTAGGAAACACTTCGGACCATACACCAGCGTTATAAAAAAAAAAGCAGCGCGGCATTTAGCGTGCTAATTTTATTCGCCACCATCTTGTTGTCCGTAATTAATTAATTATTGGCGCGGCTTATGATTTGTAATATTTTCAAATGTGTTATTTGGATTTATGTAGTAATTTACTTGGTGGTAGAGCTTTGTGCAAGCTCGTCTGGGTAGGTACCACCCACTCATCAGATATTCTTCCGCAAAACAGCAATACTTTGTATTGCTGTGTTCCGGTTTGAAGGGTGAGTGAGCCAGTGTAATTACAGGCACAAGGGACATAACATCTTAGTTCCCAAGGTTGGTGGCGCATTGGCGATGTAAGCGATGGTTAACATTTCTTACAATGCCATTGTCTATGGGCGTTGGTGACCACTTACCATCAGGTGGCCCATATGCTCGTCCGCCTTCCTATGCAATAAAAAAAAAAAAAAAAAAAAAAAATTAATTGAGTGAGTAATTAACATTAATTTATATGATATGGTGTTTGATTTATGAATATATCAATTCGAGGTCCATCCAATATATCACCATCAGATTTTCTAACGCAAAACAGCAGTAATTGGTATTGTTGTGTTTCTGTTTGAAGGGTAAGTCAGCCCGTGTTATTAGGCACAAGGGACATAACATCTTAGTTCCCATGGTTTTTTTAAAGAAATGTATAATGCCATTGTCTATGGGCGTTGGTGACTACTTACCATCTGGTGGTCAATTTATTCATCCGCCTACGTATACCATAAAAAACTCTCCTGTATTCTGCACTACAAACATTTCTTACTTCATTTATCCTTATTTATAATACAAAATTACACCTTTGTACTACATATAATCACTTTATTTTACTTATAAAGCTCCGGTTACAACTTTGTGGATATGCAAAACGCCATTTTTCGTGACACCATAGAGAATATCAGAGAATATTCAATATCTCGACCAAATATGTCGCGACAATTTAATGTCTAACGGCCGAATATTGAAATGTCACTTAAATATTAAATGCAACTTAATTATTTGAGACGCCGAAAAATAATTTCTATAATAAATGTTAAGCAAATTTATCAATTTTATAAGAGTATTATTTATAACATAGCAATACAAAGTACTGCTGTTTTGCGGCAGAATATCTGATGAGTGGGTGGTACCTACCCAGACGAGCTTGAAGCTGGTGGCGCATTGGCGATATAAGCGATATTGGAACATCTCTTACAATAACATTGTTTATGGGTGTTGGTGACCACTTAACATCAGGTGGCCCATAATTATGTTCGTCCACCTACCTATATTATAAAAAGTAATTTAAACGAAGAATTATGATTATAAATGCTTTGTAATTTAATATTTCAAATATGTATATATTGTGACTTGTACCTCTATAAAGTATGGTAAATGTATTTTTTATAATAATTAAATAATTAATTTTAGTTAAAATATTTGCATAAATATAGTGACTAAACATGTGTATTGCGTTTCAAGCAAACAAATTGAATATAATACAACATGGTGTAACCAAACTACAACACCCACAAATAAAAAAAAACACTTTACTTGGCAATTACTTTAATTGGGTTAATACAAAACTTGTCAAAGTTCTAATAGGATCGATAGTATAGAAAACTCCTAAACAGATCCGAGCCGCTTTTGTTATTTCGAAGGAAAGAAATAAAACATTATCGATACGTCAGAGTACAGATTTATCGTGTAGGAACGAGGCAGGTGCGTTCAAACGAGTTACAAACGGAGGTCCTCGCTTATGAAACGAAACCATTGAATCGATTCAATTGTCAACTCGACTATTTGTGATCATTCTCGTGTCCAGTGATCATTAAGGGCTTTAGATACGTAATTTAGCGGGCGTTTGGTTAGAAGCTATTTTCTCTATATCTCTCGTTATTGATTTTACATAATTGAATTTAGTTTAGAAGTATGAGTTTAATTTTTACTGAGATAAAATAGTCTATTTATAATTACAAAAGTTTATGAGTGCAATTGTTTGTTACGGTTTAACTACTGAACCGGTAATCATGACGTTTTGCTTACACGTTGTCAAAGATACAGAACCTAGGGTCACCTAATAAATAATATCCCTCCTCCTTCGTACGCGATCAGTATCAAGTAATTACATATTACGAATTTAAAAAAGAAGACGTATAATCTCAATATATCAACAGAAGTATCACTACATATTAATAAACATTGTCCCCAAAATGATAGCCGCCAAAATGATAAAGACATAAAAAAGTGAAAAGTAAAATTTTGTACTTAGGATCAACTCGACTGCAATGGTCGGACTAACGAAATTATTTCTAGGTGATAAAAAGATAATAATAATAATAATATATTATATCCTGGGACATTATTCACACACGGGCATCTGATCCCAAACTAAGCAGAGCTTGTACTATGGAAGCCAGCCATATACGATGTAATTTAATGAATGATAGGAATCGAGTCTGATGATGCTTATATAGTTAGAAGCAGACACACCGACGGATTATCCCTCATCCCTGACACAGGGCAAGAGCTAGGGCATTAACTAAATAATCAACTTAATGCAGCTAAAGAAGACATAAGTCAATCAATGCTAAATTGCCGAAAGTCACGCTACAAGAAGTATCTTTGTAACAATAAACTTTCAACTTATTTATCAATCTCAATTAACTAATGACTTATGTATAGATTTGCATAATCCTCATATAACAGAACGAAACCACGATACTTGATAAAATTCACGGTTTAGTTAGCATCCCATTGAATCCCGGCAAGCACTCACTCAGATTGCTTGTGCTAAATTTATGTCTATATATCTTCTGCTCGAGTGAGAAAACTTATAGTTTATTTTAATGTTAAGAGGTGAAAATTGTAATAATAATTATATTATGTGTAACTTTTAGTTCTTAAGTTAAAGTCGAGATGGCCCAGTGGCTACAACGCGTGAATCTTAACCAATGATCGTGGGCTCAAACCCGGGCAGGCACCACTGAATTTTCAAGTGCTTAATTTGTGTTTATAATTCATCTTGTGCTTGACGGTGGAGGAAAACATCGTGAGGAAACCTGCATGTGTCAAATTTCACTCAAAATTCTGCAATATGTGAATTCCATCAATCCGCATTGGAGCAGCGTGGTGGAATAAGCTCCAAGCCTTCTCCTCAAAAAAGAGAAGAGGCCTTAGCTCAGCAGTGGGACATTCACAGGCAGTTAGTTTTACTTTAATTTAGTTCTTAAGTTTATTGTTCAAAATTTTATCTCTTCCAACTTCCACTTGTGTTTTATTAGCATATATCATGTGATTCATTAATATTTACAGTTAGGCTAAATATGCCTATTATACTATAATGTGAAAGTGCATCTTGTGACTACCTGTAATTAGTGGAACATTTACCAAGATGATTTTTAAAAATGTAATATTGATTTTTCATTGGTATTGTATCCACTGTTGGTTATCTCTTAAATAAATAAAATAAAAAGGTCAAAAAGCAAGTTTTATTTGAATTGAAATTTTAAATAAAATAAGATATTAATGAAAGAAAGGGATATATTTCTCTTTCCTTATTACGCTACCAATTTGGGGACTAATTTGTTATGTCCCTTGTGCCTGTAATTGGCTCACTCACCCTTCAAACCGAAACACAACAAAAAAAGTACTGCTGTTTGCGGTATATGGGATGAGTAGGTGGTATCTACTCAGACGAGTTTGCACAAAGACCACCACCAAGTAAAAATTAGAATTTAGCATAAACTAATGAATAGTATTTTGTTTGTTATTTGCTTATTATTAATTATAGTCATATAGGTACTTATTTGTGTTATTATTAAAATAGTAATTATCACTTCTGGTCTGTAAGAAAACAATAATAATCTATATTTTTAATCTGGCAACATGAACATTGACAGATACTTTTGGCGGGAAATCGATTGACTTTGAATTCTTTTTACGAGCAATGTGTTGACTTCTTACAAAGCGTTGGTACTTGGTACAAATACAGAATTATAATATATTTTCCTTTGATACTTATCCCGTGTTAGGAAGAAAAATTAACTCCCCCAAAGGAATAAGTTATAATGATTAAGATATTCAAGCGACGTCGCCCAATTTTAAGATATTGATCTCACGTGACTTCTGATTATTTCGTTTTTGAATATAAATACCCATATTTAGATAATATTATATACATTATCATAATACATACATAAAAGTGTATGAAGTTTACGCTTACAATATATGAATAAGTAAACGCTTATACTAAACGCGATCTGGAAGAGAGGCTTCTGGTATGGATACATGTACGATGGAAGAACAAAGAGATAATTGTATGGCCTATAAAGAAAAATTACGTTAACAGAAAGGTACATTTAAAATCAGATATAAAATATTATACCCCAATTACCATTTTCCATTATTCTGGATCTATTTAACTTATTTCATCAAAGAATGCTTGTTTTGAAATGGTACATTTTTATGACCAAACGTCGATATCAGATCAATCTAATTATTAGAATGAGTTCTCCAGACAGTCAGTGTAATAAGACTAAGGCGGACCAACCGTCTGGGCGGCGGAGTGAGTACAGCTGGTCTTAATGAGTATTCTGGCGCACTCGTCGCTGGTGAGCCCCATATACCCAAACTCCGTTTTTATATGGTGAACGCGTGAATGCGTTTTTCCAGCGAAAAAAGCCTAAAAGCTAATATATAATTCACTGCTATCGGTAGCGTAGCATTGTAAGATAAATAGACTGAGATGGACCCGGCTGTCGGTTCGAAGATGACTGATAAGCAAATTATACATAAAACGACGGAAGTCTATTTCAATTTCTAAACGGATATTGTCGTATAGAAATACAAACGAATACAATTGTACGATTTAAATCTTATTATCGTTACATGATGAAGAGAAGACTTCTTTAATTTTTTTTATTTTGGGTGACACATACTATAAGTTTTAATGTGACAATGTCACAATGGCTTACGGGCTGGCCAGCACGTAAATGATTCAATCCTCACCAAATGGGCCTCTGTCGCTCTTACTCCTAATACCAGGTGCACGCTGAATTCTAGGTGTAAATAGGAATAATAAAATCCTTTGAAAACAGGCATTGCTATTATTATTAAAAAAAAAAAAACACCGATATAAACAAGAACTTGGAGACCTTTTAAGATATATTAAATTTAAAGATCACCCAAATTACCATTTAACTCATTATTTATGGATGCCAATTTTAAACATCATCTTATGTAAATATTCCATATAGTAAATAGGAACATCAGTAATTTCTCGAACTTGGGCATTCTTACTTTTAGGAACTAAGGATTTATTACCTTTATGTAATCAGAGGCCCTAGCCAAGTTGATATTCTACAATCGTCAACGCTAATAGAAAACTAAAAATTGTATGAGAACGACCACGTGACTTATCGTTGAGAGATGTCATTCTCATACAATTGTTAGTTTTCTATTAGCGTTTACGATTGTAGAATGTCAACTTGGCTACGGCCTCAGATTCGCTCACTCACCCTTCAAACCAAAACACCACAGTACAAAGTACTGCTGTTTTGCAGTAGAAAATCTGATGAGTGGGTGGTACCTACCCAAACAAGCTTGCACAAAGCTCTAGCACCGAGTAATATGAAAAAGTCACAACTTCATTAAGAGTAACAGTAAATTCACAAAATGCGATGTAAGAAATACTAAACATTTCTTACATAGTTAATGCGTCACCAACCTTAAGAACTAAGGATAATATAATATAAACTTTATGTAATCACATTTGCTCACCCACTCTTCAAACCTAAGTAGGTATTGTGTTCCGGTTGAGCCCCACTGAGTTTCTTTCGCCGGTTCTTCTCAGGTCTGAGGTGTTTATTTCCGAACCGGTGGTAGATTTATGATAATCAATAAGAAAGTGTAACACTTCAACATTGAATAAAGATATTTGAATTTGAGTGCTGTTTACCGGTAAAATCGATAAAATTCAATCTTTAAACACATATGTTAGTTTAATTGTATTGTTATAACCAGAAATTGTATATTAATGGCGTTTCAAAAGAAATGAATAAATTTAAAGGCAATAAATTACAGAGATGTCAGCGCTGAACCATATAATGTAGCAATTAGAAGTTGACGACTTCATCATTAATTTTATTAAGGTTAATTGCTGTTATATATTTTTCTTTTGTTTCTTTTTTATTAACTACCCATTTCATTTATTACTTGAGGTATTTTTTATATGAAAGATCTATTTGCGTCTCGCTGACCGATGTCGTATTTATTAACCGACTTCAAAAAAGGAGTTTATCACTTCGTCTGTATGTTTTTTTTTGTGTTTGTTAGCTCAGAACTTTCGACTGGGTGAACCGATTTTGATGATTCTTTTTTTATTTGAAAGCTGTTGCTTCCCGTGTGGTCCCATTTCAATTTGGTCTAGTTCTGACAATGGCATCCATGAGAAACCATATGTATTAAATTTGCATTAAGTATGTGCGCGACAAATGGACGAATAACTCAATATCACGCCAACCGATTTCGATGATTCTTTTTTTATGGAAAGGATGTACTTCAAGGGTAGTTTGATGAGTTTGGTTAGATTCTGATTATGGGTACCAAGGTAGGTTTGTGACTAGATACCTACATAGTTATAGGGGAGATGTGCTTGTGTCGCATTTGTAAAAAAAAAATGGTTGTCTGTAAAGTCGGTTTACGGATAGTTTAACGTGACAACGTCATAACAAAACCTTGATGAAATGACTGCAATCGAGTGAAAGAGAGATAGATGCGGCGCCAGCATACAATCAGCGTAACGGGACAATTTTTCGTGAATGCAGCCAGCGTTCATCGATTCATTAGACGTTGTTCCGTCAAAAATATTTCTTAAAAAATATCTCTTATTATTATTGCTAGGTGTGTCCTTGGCTGACATCGACTCCAAAAATAACAATAATTGTAACTACATTATCAACCACACAACACAATCGTACCTACATATTGATTAGTAGAAAAAGTAAGTTGATTATTAAATTGTAGAAGAATACGCAATTATTTATTTTTTATTCTTTAGTGCACATTAATTTGTTTTGGAATAGTTTTTATATTATAGAAGTCGGTTTTTATTTTGTTAAAATTTTTGTTTATTTTATTTATTTGTTTGTTTGAAAAGGCACATCTACAGAACATATACACATATATTAAGTAGTTTTAAAAGCAGCATCTTTGAGTTACATTTATCTGGCATACTGTCTTGTTGCTTTCTGACAAAAAGGTTTGCCCCGATCCTTTGGATCGGCAGCCCTATTAGCCAGTAACAGGCAAAACTCGAAATAATTCACTCGAACAATAGACTTTCTTAGAATTTGAATTAGACCTTTCCTAGAATTGAGACTATATATACTATTTTATTTTTGTTAGAAACACTAATATTTATAAGTTCTAACTTAAAGCTATTAAGATGATTTTGAACCCTTCGATCTAGATACCAGACATCGATTCAAACCCCTTTGTTTAAAAAGATTCCATGCCGTATCGATTAATATCGTTGTTTCAAATCTTGTTTAAAAAAAAAAAACTAACTCCATTTTTTTTTGAGACAACATCGTTGGCTAATTGGTGTCCTATGGCTACCACAGAAATAAAAGTTGAAACGTTTTTTTTTAAATATTACATATCAGGTTTCGTCCGTGGCGTCGCTCGCGTTTTGTGAGGGATGGAGGAGTTAGGTTTTAAGTTTAAAAAAAAACTTGCGTCCTTCTTTGGGGACCAAGCATGCTTCATAGCAATTTTCATCATTTTTCAAATAAAACTTCATATACAGATATAAATACATTTATTTCAATTTATTGAAGAAATTATATGAAACATAAATATTTCAATACGAGATATTCATTTATTTTAGAAACAACAAAATAATTAGTCATCGTACAAACAAAAGGTCATAAGTGTATCTTCGATATTTAAACAGCCTGTATAGTAAAGTGTAATATACATATTAGTACACAGCTCACTCACGTGTTTTAACTACAACAATAAGTAGAATTTTAGTAGAAATTTTACTTAGCATAGACGTGTTATTTTTACATTGATAAAATGAAAACTTTATTAATAAAATGCAAACAACTTTTATAAAGCTAGCGAACGTTCACGCCTAACGTAAAACAGCCGCGAGTCAGCGAGCGTTATTGTACAAGATCGTGTGTAGGTACCACCCAATCATCCAATATTGACGAGCCGGTTGGCGTGATTGGTAGACGCCCTGCCTTTCGCGCCGCAGTCGCCGCGGTCGTGGGTTCGATTCCCACCCAGGACAGACATTTGTGTGCATGAACATGTCTGTTTGTCCTGAGTCTGGTTGTAATTATCTATATAAGTATGTATTTACAAAAGAAAAAGTAGTATATGTAGTATCAGTTGTCTGGTTTCCATAGTAAGAGCTCTGCTCAGTTTGGGATCAGATGACCGTGTGTGAGAAATGTCCCACGATATTATTATAATATAAAACCTTAATAATATTGTAATATTGTACCACAAAACAGCAGTACTTAGTACTGTTGTGTTTCGGTTTAAATGGTTAATGAGCCAATTACAGGCACGAGGGACATAACATCTTGCTCCAAGGTTGGTGGCGTATAGGCAACGTAAGAAATACATTAACAGTACCAATGTCTATGAGCAGTGGTGACCACTTACCATAGCTAATCATTTGCATGTCCTATTAAAAAAAAAACTTTTCGTTCACACCAAACGAATACGGTATGTATATGCGTGGTCACTGCTTCTCGAATCGCAATGGCGTATTACAATATTACGTCACTAAGCACCGCGGACATTGATTGGCTGCTTAGCATGACTTCTCGTCAGTCAGCCAATCAGATTACGAATCGTGTGAGCGAAAAAATCTCATACTAAGGCTGAAAAAGTAAGCTTGCTTGCTACATGGGACATACTAGGTTGAGACTAAATGTCAAAGTGACTGTGACTAAAGGTATAAAAATGTCATTTACCAAATTACATTATTAACCAAATTATTGTAATTTACTTTTATTTATTTATTTATTCAATATCATTATGCAATAGCGATATTTTTTATCTGTGACAATAAACACGCCTCAACTCAACTGCTTACAGTCGGCCATTAGTTGTGAACGCTCGCTGAGTGTTACATTTAATAAGTACAATTATCAACTTAAAAGAATATTCCAGAATACACTGATACATCAATTTAAATGTTTTTTTTTTTACTTCCATTGAAGCTCGTGATTCCATACGATTAAATATCTAACAATACCTTAACTAATATGGCAACACATTCTATTATATTATTTATCTGTACATTAAATACACAAACTATTTACAATAATATTAATATATACAATTATTAACAATAAACATTCAAATTTTATTTATATTTTTCAGTGAAACATATTAAGCACGAACACTTCGATCATTTAAAATGTCAGTCTTAAAATTTTAGAAAAATTCGAATAACCGTTAAAAATTTGAAAACATCAAGCAAAATTGACATTACGCAAGTTAGAGAACATTATAAATAAAATTTAATTTATAATACAAAAGATTAAAATTTCGTTAGATTTCATCTATTGTAAAATTTTTAATCAAATAACTCACTTCACGACTAGTGATATTAATTTGCACCGTTTTTTTCACAATGTTTACCACATCACATTTTCGTTTCTGAGTAATCATCAATGTTATCTCACCTACACTCTTGTCTATGATCATTTTGTTGTGTGTTGGTTTCAACTGATTTCATAGTTGAATCTACTTCCGGTCGTGACGGGGTACCTGTGAAATGGATATTGATTAGAATACTACTTTAGTAGTTTATTTGGTGGTAGAGCTTTGTGCAAGCTCGTCTAGGTAGGTACCACCCACTCATCAGATATTCTACCGCAAAACAGCACTGCTTCGTACTGTTGTGTTTCGGTTTGAAGGGTGAGTGAGCCAGTTTAATTACAGGCACAAGGGACATAACATCTTAGTTCCCAAGGTTGGTGGCGCATTGGCGATGTAAGCGATAGTTAATATCTCTCACATTGCCAATGTCTATGGGCGTTGGTGACCACTTACCATCAGGTGGCCTATATGCTCGTCCGCCTACCCATGCTATAAAAAAAAGATGGATCTAGTGACTAGACTAGACCAAGAGGTACTAGGTTTTTAATTCCAGGTCGGGGAAATTGAGTGCCAGCCTGTAATCGGGAAGTTTACAGCGTTATAAGCCCGTGCCTGGTTGTGCTATTAAACGCCTGATCCTTCGCCAGAATTGACTCCGATTATTACTGATGCTGTTCAACCAACCTATCAGAGTAAAATAATAGGAAGCATCTACGTTTTATCCGATACCTTGGTTTTATAAAATTACATGATCGGATTGCTATTCTATATTGAAAATGTCCTGACATCATGTTGATCATGCCACTGCCAACTAACAGTAGGCATCTACTGAGAATTTCGAAGTTCAAAAACTTTAATTTGGACTGACCTTTTAAACCAGAACTTTGGCATTTTTCTTATTAGCTACTAGACAAACGAGAAATATAAATAAATATCAATCAGAGCTTACCAATAGCTGTCCTCTGCAGCAAATTCTTGCTAAAGTAAGCACTGGTGTTGTCTGGGTTGACTCGTACTGGGGGTGAAGTGCCGAACTCTTGCGTGATTGAACGAGGCTCCGCGTGGTAAGATTCAAGTTCAGGCATCTGAGCTAAGTTGAGAGGATTCCTACTCGCCGTATTGTATACAGTTGGGGGATACAGCTCTGGAGGCATACACTGCTCCATTGGTAGCTACAATCATGGTACAGTTTTACAATACAATACAAAAAATGACATTACGTGTTTGGTTTTCGGGACATACTTCACACATGGCCATTAGATCCCAAACTTAGCAGAGAAAGTAGAAACTTGTACTATGGAAACCAGGAACTGAACTTCTACGTCATATACAAACCATATATATGTAACTGATATACTCATTTTCTTTTGTAAATGCATACATACTTATATAGATAATTACATCAAGACTCGGGACAAACAGACATGTTCATGCACACAGTCTGTCGTGGGTGTCGAAACCACAACCTGCGGCGCGAAAGGCACATATCTACCAATCACGTCAACCGGCTCGTCCTAAGGTCCTCGGGTAAGCAAGCTATTTTATACCTTATATCAGTAAATAAGGCTACAAAATTTATTTTATAGGCAATTTTTCTTAGCATGTTTGATGCATATGTTAAATGATTCAGTAATTATTATCCAGAAAAATTAAAGCAGATCACTTACCAATCCACTTGTATTTAATGGCAATGAATTCTTATACTTCAACCAATTCTCGTACACTTTGTCATACGGTGCTTGACAGTCATTTGGACCAATATTTTGTATGTGACTCAAGTTTGGTCCTAGACCTAAACTTGGTCCAATGTTGGGCATGTGTAGGCCATGTTGGTACTGATGCACTCGGAAGTCCAACGGACGTACTTGCACGTATTGGCCGCAAGGCTCGTTGTGTTCACAATGGCGATCGCAATTGTTGCCGTATTTATCAGAATCAGACTTGGAGAGAAGAGGTCGTATTGAACTATAATCGGTCGCTGATGATTTGTTTGAACAATTATCATTTATTTTACCTTCAATTGGTATTATATCTGGGTTTTTATCTGTAAAGACAAGCATATAATAGTAGACTAGTAGTCGCCCGCGGCTTCGCCCGGGTTTTCGGTTACGTTAGGAGGACGAGGATCGGTTATTAGGTACAAAAGTAGCCTATGCCCTAAAGATTCAAGCTTGCTTCATATTCAAGTTTTATCAAAATCAGTCTAGTGGTTAAGACAGACAATAAATGCAAATATTATAAGTGCAATAGTAACTCCGTCAGTAAATGTTTGTTAACTATTATAATATTAATTTCCATAAATTGTACAAAGTACTAGATTCTACTGTTTAACTTAAGTTCAAAAACGATTGATTTTATATAATATTAAAAAAAATATATAGAGAATTTAATAATCTACAACTAACAAGCATGAAAAACAAGATATTAACGTAAAAACCGTTATGTTACATTTGACCTTGAATTATTTATTTATACGAGTTTTTAACTTATTACGAATGAGATCTGGCATTAAAACAAAAGCCTGTACTACATATAAACGGTATGTACTCATATCTATAATACGATACACAATATTAAATTTGTTAGAGATATATTAAAGTACGCAAGCTTACCTAGACTATCAACGCTTTCGCATTCGTTGTTACCAGTGAGCGGCGTGTTTGATATATCGTCTTGTTTACGTTTTGATTTCTCATTTTTCTCTGTAACACAATTCATACAAATTACCATTGAAAGTAATAGAGACTATTCATTGCGCTGTGAAATAGATTACCTTCTTCTTTCTGACAGTATTTCCAACAGAAGATAAATGCTGATATGGTCGTGATAGCTGCAATGCCTGCTACGGTACACAGTACTGTTACCAGTATCGTTGTCAATTCCACCCGGACTGGCACGTTTGCTATAAAAACAAAGTATCATTACGAAGCTTTAAATAATTCACACAAGAATTCTTACGATAAGTCGATATGTATAAATCTTATTAACCCGTCTGGCGCAGTGGGTGTTTCAGCAAGCTAGACGATAGAGTAAAGGGCTCACTCGACCCCTTGCTGTTGTAAGCACGAACGGACATGCCCACGGCGCCTGTTAGACCCCACACCGCAAACTGCGGCTCTTCGCTGCTCATGTTGCGAAGCAGCGAGCCCGTTGCCATATCGAACACCTGATTAAGATTAAAATTGATTTATTTTTTCTTTTCTTGTATTTGTATGTCCACGGACGTATTTTTTTAACGTGTATGTTCATTAACAGGCAACACACGTTTGAGCATAGAAATAAGGAACGAGATGTGGTAAATATAACATTATAAAACACATGGCACAATATTGCACCAACCTGCAAAAGAAATGCCTGTCGAAGCCCACCGTCATGTCCGGACGCGCAGGCTAACGAAACTGACTCGTGTGTCACGTTAGTGATCGTACAACTCTTCACAGGGGACGGCTTTTCTGGTACGATAATAATTTCGTTACAATCAATTAATATAAAACCTCATTTATTAAATTAATACGATGGCTTACCAGCGGGTAAAATGTTGAACAAGCAAGGAACCTCCTGACGGCCTACCGTGTTAGTGCCGGCACATTGTACCCAGCCGTAATCAGCTGAAGTGTTAACCGTGTATAGGTATCTACCTAAACAACCAATAATATAAGAATCATTTTTATTTGGACCGTTTATTTTTAATGATTATGGTATTAAGTTTTAAAGACACCTAGGCTTACCGAGATTGTTCTGCGAGTGTACGGCCATCGTATTTAGTTCGAGCTTAGAATGTGCCGTACTGTTGAGCCACCATTGATATGTCATGGCCTCCTAGTAAAACACAAAACATGAAAATTATATCATTTCATATTATATAAAAACTGATTCGTAAAAGCCCTCCCGCAGCAGTTATATAACGTTAGATAATGTTGCATAACAATTTGTCTAACTTTTTATAACAAATTGTTACCCCGGACCTGATGGTTACAGAATGTTATATGATGTTATATAACGAGTTGAATAAGTGTGGGAGTGTTTATAACATTCTTAACATGTTGTAGCAAAATGTTACACACTGTTACAAAATGTTATCGCGCAACAATATTTTATTAAGTTGTGTGGATATTAGTTTATTAGTATGCAACAGTTGTCCTGTGGGAGCACACTAATAGACGCACAAATTAAAATGATGTAGCTTTTGCAATGGAAACAATGAAACGCTATCATATTAATCTAGCCGTATATCTTTACCTGTGGATTGGCCTCCAAATCACAGTCGATTTCCACCGTCTCTCCTCGAGCCGCACGCAGCGGTATTGGGTGAGTATTCTTGCACGTTGGGCTGTCTGTGAACAAACGTCAAGTTTAAAAAAATGTCTGATAACAATAGTCAACTTTGTAATATTTTTTTTTATAGCATAGAAAGGCGGACGAGCATATGGGCCACCTGATGGTAAGTGGTCACCAATGCCCATAGACATTGGCGTTGTAAGAGATGTTAACCATCGCTCACATCACCAATGCGCCACCAACCTTGGGAACTAAGATATTATGTCCCTGTGCTTGTAATTACACTGGCTCACTCACCCTTCAAACCGGAACACAACAGTACCTAGTACTGCTGTTTTGCGGTAGAATATCTGATGCGTGGGTGGTACCTACCCAGACGAGCTTGCACAAAGCTCTACCACCAAGTGTAAAAATGAGACGAAATAATATTTACATGTTGTATAGAATTCAGGTTATATCGTTGACCGTACACAATTCTTACTGCCAACTCGCACACATACAATAAGATAGTTCGCTTGGATGGGACATACATAACGCTTTTTCGTTACGTGATGATCTGTGCCATTTCTACCTACTGTAAGTCTGTAAAAGTACCTCAATAGCAGCCAGATGAGGAAGTTGACAGTGTAGTCCAGTCCTGCGCTAGAGTCTCTCTCGTGTTAAGAATTTTTCGATTAAGGATATTTTATACACACATTGTATATTAAAATATCTCCTGTAGTTGGCTAGCGCGCTATGGCAAGGTTAGCGATGATGCGATTCACACACAAATCGGTAGTACCTTCCTTTATGCATGTATGTAGATAGATAGATAGATATATGCTTTATTGTACACACAGAGTTACAGAAACATACAGTAATGGAAATAAAAAAACATAATATATTCCGGTAGCACAAAAGGCGGTCTTATCGCTAAGAGAGCGATTTCTTCCAGACAACCTTTGGGAGAAGGACATGAGCTTAATAAAGCGGTGGAGGTGTACAAATCAAATAAATAAAATATTGTTTATATGTGTATGTATTATTATTTTATAAAGCAGATTTGAAATCGTGGTCATGACTGTGTAACAGCAACAAAAAATATTTATATTTAGTTGTATAAAAACTGATGTGTGTGGTACCGACGCAGAGAATCATACATACTAAGATGTAAGGTCCTCCAGACCGATTTTGGCCACGGCGGCCAATCTCAAGAGAGACGAACGAGCCAACTGCGCAGGAGATTTTATAGTGCGCAAGTGTGTGCGCAAACACAGGTGCACTCTCTCTTTCTTAGCTCTCATAATCCGATGGGTCGACAATCCAACACGACCGGAAAGAGTTCAGGCGCAGGACCAACGGCTTAACGTGCTACTTATTCTTACATACTACCACTAGTACAAAACATCACATAGGGGTGTGGGGCACTTACACTTGACATCCAGATGGAGGGGCTCGCTGGATCCCTCCCCCAGTGCGTTCCGTGCGACGCAAACATACGCGCCAGCAGCGCGACGCGACACGTGCTGTAGCACGAGGCTCTGGTTGGCGACTACTATACCAGAGCCACCACGTACAGTGGCACCCTGACCAGATCATATATTAATTTATACCACCATACAATAATAAATCCAATAATAAATTCGTTTAATGGTTATTTGATATAGCTTACGTTGTGCGTGAAGTAGACATGCGTGTGCCAAGGGTTCGCACGCACCATACAGTCTAAATACACGTCCGACCCTTCTACCACTTTAGAAGCGTCCAAGTTTGCGCCAAGCGCCAACTTTACTACTGGCAAATCTATAAACAATAACAGATTAATAAACTTTAGAAATGTATGATAAATGTATGTATGGTCTTTATTATATCATTTTTGTTGCTCACGTTGTACTTCAAGTTGAAATCCATCCTCTCGAACAGCTCTGGGTAGAGCTGGCTGTGTAGCTCTACAAGAGAGCACCCTACCCGCGTCCTCGATACTGGGCATAAAGCTCAAAGTACTGCTGGTCACGTTGCCATCAGGGGAGGTCTTAACAAACACACAAAAAATAAAATTACGTAATAATGATTTTAATTCTGGTGATGTCATATCGGCTTATGTTATTGGAACCGAGATAAAAATATTAATAAATTATAAACGAAATGATACACATATCATAATACGTTTGATGGACACGAATACAGTAATTATTCGGTTAAATTGTTGATGAATTTTCAGACTTAGACAATTAGATACCAATGTACCAATTTCTATGCAATAGTGCATAATCTTTAAAATATATAAAGATCAAACGGAAACTATGATACTTACAGTGTCTCTAACAGTGGTGAGTCTGGTGCCTCCCTTCCACCAGGATATTGTCGGCGGCGGTCGCGCACCGACCGCCTGACACACGAGCTCTGCACGCCGGCCAGCTACCAGAGGACGTTTTCCACCCAACAACCTCACCCATAACGGTCGAACTGGGAACAAAGACATCTCTTGTCACTTAGCATTCCTTATTACCTATTCCTTGGTGATGACCAATGCGCCACTACCGTTGGGAACCATACCGTTGTTATATCCCTTGTGCTTGTACAAACAAAGTATTTTAAGTTAAATAAATAAATAAGTTCGTTATGTACCTACATGGAAAAAAAATATAGAACGAAGATTATATAATTATCATTCATAAAATAAAAGAAAGAAAATTATCATTACTATAAATACTTGGTGGTAGAGCTTTGTGCAAGCTCGTCTGGGTAGGTACCACCCACTCATCAGATATTCTACCGCAAAACAGCAGTACTTGTTATTGCTGTGTTCCGGTTTGAAGGGTGAGTGAGCCAGTGTAATTACAGGCACAAGGGACATAACATCTTAGTTCCCAAGGTTGGTGGCGCATTGGCGATGTAAGAGATGGTTAACAGCTCTTACAACGCCAATGTCTATGGGCGTTGGTGACCACTTACCATCAGGTGGCCCATATGCTCGTCCGCCTTCCTATGCAATAAAAAAAATATATATATAAAAGAAAGAAAAGCAAGCCGTACTTTTATTAAAACAATTATATCGTAAATTTTAAGTAGGTACCATTTCACTTCTTTTAACGAAATAAATCGCAGCTTTAGTCGGTATTCTAAGCCAAATCTTTTGTTCAGACTTTTCACCTTTCACAATAAACAAAAGAACGACCGGTATAAAACAACGGAATTCTCACTTTGAATAAGCTGTGATTTC
Organism: Nymphalis c-album; assembly: GCA_963151315.1. Classification (NCBI taxonomy): domain Eukaryota; kingdom Metazoa; phylum Arthropoda; class Insecta; order Lepidoptera; family Nymphalidae; genus Nymphalis; species Nymphalis c-album. Next base: position 2,843,842 of record OY720612.1, read on the forward strand.
ACCGACATTATATTTAAAAAAAAGAACTAGTTTCCTTCCTGTATATTACGGAGAGCAGGTATCAGTTACAAGAAATAACTTCTTTGGGGTCCAAGCTTTACCGAATTAGTCTATTACCAAATACGTTAAATAATAGCATTTAAATTTTCACGGACGAAGTCGCGGACAACGTGCTTGTTAGTGAATAAAGCTATGTTTAAATTCAACAAAAGAAATAAAAAAAAAATTAACAAGCAACCTATTAGTTAAACAAACAAGAGCAAATCTACGGAATTTCATACAAATCTTTCTAAGGGCCTGATTATATTTCACTCCAAAAATAAGGGGAAGACGATATTTAGAATTCTGCACACAGCTTTATCAAGCTGTCAATTAAGTTACCGAGATCAGCGTCGACGATACAAACTAAACGATTGTATCTACCGCTATACGGGAGATCTGTCGCTGAACGGATTTATTAACTTATTCATTTCTATATAAACCTTATAAGGCATTTTAGCTTTAACGTGCTGTGATTGGTTGTTATTGGACGATACACACACACACACAAATGCACACACTAGTAACATTTTATTTCCTTTTGTCTATTGGTAATACAATGATTACAAATTGTTGTTCTTTGTGTGTTTACAAATGTCACCCGACACAAAAAGTGTGAACCAAATTTTTACAGTTTTAATAATTGATAATTAAATTTTACTAGAAATTGTATTTTTATATTCTGATTTTTATTATGATTCATAAAATGAATTATTAAGTGTATAAATAGTATATATTACTATTCTTTGCTCTCGAGTTAATATTTTAGAGTAATATAAATTAAAAGCAGTCTATATAAAACTAACAATAAAATAAGAAGTTTATGTAAATTTTAACATGGTTATATCTAAGGAAAATTAAACCTTAACTTAGTATTTATATCAAGTATCAAGACAATTTATTCGTACTATACAAATAATTATATGAAGTGACTCGTTGGTCTAGTGGCTAGATATAAGGCCGCAGACTCGGTGGTCCTGGGTTCAATTCCCAGGTTGGGCTATTAAAAAGTTATTGCGAAATTGCCAGAAAATTCTCAGTAGCAGAAAGGACGTTAAGCCGTTGGTCCTACGCCTGAACTCTTTCCGGTCGTCTCAGATTGCCGTCCCATCGAATAATGAGAGCTAGAGAATAGAGTGTTGTTTTTCAAATTTTCAATAGGCTCAAATCTTTGTGCCAGATTCTAGTCAGTTAGAAATGTCGGACGTCTAGATGTGTTTTTATTGTTGATCAATCGTGCATGAGATGGATGATATTCCGTCTCATGTGTATCTACCGATCGACACAGTTTTTTTTAGAGATTAACCCCAAAAAACTTAGAAGCCCCTTCAAATAATTCTTACGCATTAAATATATTTGCCATATGTAAATACACACATACAAACATTTATTGTAATAATAGCCTTTTTTTTTTTTTTACGTGGGGAAACCCTCATGGGTACCCTCTGAAGGAGGGTTATGTCGGACTCTTACCGACTAAAACCACCACGGTACCCTTCTCGTCTTAAGTGGAGCGCCACGGGATCGCTTGCGCATGCTACCGTGACGCTCCGACGAAAAAATGTGGAACGCTTCACGATTTTGCGTGTCATCCTTGCGCAGGGGCCATGCTAATCTTCTCTGTATCGTTCCAATTTTAGTATATGTACTGCCGAAGCGAGTACGTAATAATAGCCTGACACAACACTACACTAATATATTAATGTACTTTAAATTTGAAATCAGAAGCTTAGAAACATATATTAAAAGAAACAGTTATAAATAATAAAAAAAAAAACACTTTTAGTTTATTCAATTTAATAAATCGACTTGAAACGCATTAAGACCGATATCTATTACGATTTATTTCAAGCTACAGCTTCCGCAACGGATATTAACATGATATCTTCATTAGAGAGAGAGGCAGGTATTGTTTATGGATAAGTTAGAGCGAGATAGATAAATTCCACGCGTCATGGAATTGTTATGATGGATATTCATTAATAGGATTAAATTAAAGGATGATTATTAATTGATAAATGACATATCTCGTCGGGAAGAGATAAATTTTACAATAGAATTAATTAAAAATTATGAGGTATTTGTACCGTTTCGTGGTTTGAGCTAGTTAAGGAATTCAATCTCAGATTCGAGTCACTGATCGGACCTTAACTTTTCGGGTTTTGCTGTTAATAATATTTTAGTAGCATTTTAGGATTTTTTCCACCAACCCGCATTGGAGCAGCGTGGTGGAATAAGCTCCAAAACCTTCTCCCCAAAAAAGGAGAAGAGGCCTTAGCTCAGCAGTGGGACATTCACAGGATACTACTTTTTTTATTTAGGATTTAAGAAATTTGACAGACAGAGAAAGGTCAGAATTTTTATCAGTCGGTTGAGTCAGATTGTCTTTCGAGTAGAAAATTATGTCAGGATAAATATGGTGTCATGCATATTTTAGGACCAAAACATAAAATTGCGATACGACGTCGCAACGTACAACGATCCAACCCGGACCACGATAGTCAGACCCATTGCACACTATCGCATCCTGCGTGAAATGTCAGATATTGATATGCGACATTGACCATTATAATTAAAACATTTCAAGAAAACACGCATCAAAATAGTATATAGTTTATGTATGTATTATATTATTTGTATCTATGTATGTAGTCTATTTTACACCACCTACCATCTCTCTGTTGGCTACTACTCCATATCACCTCGGTTGTCTGGAAGAAATCGCTTTAAAGCGATAAGACCGCCGGTTGTACCATCTTTTCTTTATGTGTACTTACTATAAGGCTAATCTGTTTAATTTGTGGTGTACAATAAAGTATTTAAATAAATAAAATAAATAAATAATATCACCACATGTCACATGAAGTTATTTCATACAGAATCGCACTAAAACTCTCTATGTTCTCTATGGCGAATTCGTACCGTGCTGATTCGTTTTGTGTTTTGCTTCCACCTTATCAAAATTCAACTGCTTTTTTTGAGTGTCAGATATTCCAGTTGAAATTCTAAAGTCCCGAACCGGGATTTAGGTGTCTCTCTGTTTGACATAAACTTTTTTTTCTAGCTTTCATACTTTAACTACAATACATTTCAATCAATAAGTAGAAAAGTAACTTACGGTTAATATCTATCGTCAGGATCTCAGAGAGCGGCGCTATCGAAGGATCCGTCACTGCCTGTTAAAACAAAGAAATAATGATTAAGACCTCATTTTCCCTACTGAAACATTTTAACACATTTCTATATATTCCTTAGAACACGTGAACTACTCCTGTTTCAAGCCTGGGCAACCATCTCTGAACTTTCATGCGCTTATTCTGTGTTTATTATTAATTCATCTCGCATCGAGAGGCAACCTAAAATTATCCCACTTTTTTGAAGAGAGACCGTTTAATTTCTTATATTGACTAACACTTCTGCTATCCTTTTTTAATTAAAATAAAATATGTATCTTACCTGACATGTGACTTCAGAGCCGTAGTCTGCTCGGTGCAGCGTGAAGGAGACGGTGGCGCGCGCCTCCGAGTTCGCGAGCAGCGCGTGCGACTTCCACCAGGAAACGCGTGCCGGCGGACGACCTATGTATATCCAATATATTATTATTTTTAAAATACTTTACTAAAAATTAAATTAAGAACAAATTCGTTTAATCTTCAATTGATGACATTCGTGACCGATATTAGAGCAACGTATTAATTAGCACCAAGACCTTCTCAAGGCCTAATCTCAGCAGTAGGATATTTATAGTATGTCTAAAAAAAAAAAAATCAGTAATCTACACCAACAAAAAACATTTATCAAAGTCCACACGGTGACGTAAATTAAAAAAGCACAGGGGTAAATTTAAAACAATAAACGGAACAGGAAATGAGCTATAAAAGGGGCCTTGAATAGAGTGCCTAAACAAAAGTACCGTTGAGTGTCGTCAGAAGTACTGACATGGAAGCCGTTGGTACGAAATAACGGTAAATAAATGAAATGCCACTCATTCATAGATGAGATGAGAACGGCATAACTTGAAAGGGTATTGTATTTTAAAATATTTATTCTGCTTTGGTAGCCACAATGTGAAGCGGTTATCTTATGAAGCAGACCCTAAGGTTCAAGCATCAGGTCTGAAATTCTCAATAGTTTGATATTTAGAAGTGGTAGAGATGATTCCGAGATCTCAGATTCAATCTCAAGCAAGCACCACTTCATTTTCATGTGCTTAATTTGTGTTTATAATTCACCTGAAAGTAAAGACAAAACATGGAAGCCTACATGTGTCCAATTTCACAGAAATTCAATGTATATCCACCAACCTGCATTGGAGCAGGAAGGTAGAGCATTATCCTAGCAGTGGGAGATTCGCAGGCTGTTACTTTTACTTACTTTTTTTTTAGAGTTAGCACTCGAAAATCACGTAAAACAGTTGGTCCTGCATCCGCCGGATTATGAGAGTGGGGGAATAAAATACGCATTGTAATATGTAGTTGGCTATTATCCATTAAGAAAATCAAATCATATAAGTTTATAAAGAATACACAATTTATAACGGATTCGAAGTATTCATACATTGATTTTTATGGAAGTGGATATAGGTAAGTAGGTCATTTATGTAGGTCTCACATAGTCATAAGCAATTCTAACATCTATGAACAAACATATATTAAACTTTTTTTCCAATTGCAACAGACAATTTAAGAAATACTACATACAATGAGCTGTGCAGGAGTGACTTGCTATCAGAGTGCCTTTAATATAATGTTATAGAACCCGAGGTACTGTTCAAACCCCGAATGAGGCATTAAATAGTTGAGTTTTTATGCTTTAAGATTATTAAGATTCTCAGTAGCAGTCAGAAGTGTAGATGATGGATGTGAGCAATCTCGAGCCCTGACACACAAAGCAAGTAAAGCACCTAAAGATCCTGATTGATCGTTTCGGATTGCCGTGCCATAGAAGTATGAGACTGTTCTGTGTTTTCGTACACACTTGTGCACTATAATATGTCTAGCGCAATTGGCATTTGATATTGGCAATTAGTATGACACATGAATCGTAATCGAAGACTAATTTCAAGTGTAATTTTTTTATTAGTAATAAAAAGAAAACAAAAAGTATCGCGAGGAAACCTGCATGTGTCATGTCCGAAACACGTCTTACGGCCTTAGTCCAGAAGTGGGACATGTGCTGTATCTTTACTTTTTTGTTTTAATCAAGAGCTTGGTAGTGTACAATACAGCAACGCTTTTAGCAAATCGCAAATAACCTATAAATTCAAGATTTGTTATACTCCTCTTGTCATTGTAATAAGCAATAGTAATGTAATCTTCAACTAATTACACTTATATTAACAACTACATTTTCGTTCAAACAACAGGATTTAGGATCGTTACACACAAAAGTGGTTGAGATACAAAAGACGATGAGGGTGAGCTCTGACGGTTACGACAATGGTACGGGTTCAATTCATATGGGTAATTGTTTTACCTTAACAAGGGGTGGGAAACCAGTGCGCATTGTATAGGCTCGATTTGAACGTGCTTTGATGGTCCTTAATTACCATAAAAATTTTGGGGACTTGAAATTCTATACCTAAAATTTAATACTACTTATAAAAATATTACGTATTTTAAATGATGATAGGACTTAGTGGGTTGATACCACCCACTCATCGCATATTCTACCGCTCACAATACTTAGTATAATTGCTGTGTTTTGGCTTGAAGTGTAATTACAGGCAAAAAGGACATATCATAAGTTCCCAAGTTTAATGCCATATGGCAATGTAAGGAATGGCTTATAATTCCTATAAGTAATGTTTGTAAGTGGTGACCACTATTAGGAGGGCCAATTGCGCTATTACATAAAATGTTACTCAAATAGCGGTGAAATATTTGGTAATTCGAGATTGTATAGTTTCCGTCTCTGTCTTAGAAACCACATAACTTTCCGAGAGTATCCCCTGGAAAGCCATCCATTTCTTGGAAAACAGAGATTTATCTGTGATGTAAAAGAAATATATTAGTGATATTTAACACTGACCTCAAAAAAACTGTTTCTGATGCTTGTATTTTTAACCAGAATAAGATATATTTTTTCCAGAATAAATAGGTAACAAATAGCAGATGCAGAGTAATCATTAAATCATATGTAATACATAATGTACGGTTTCTTGAACGATTTCGGCCACAGCAGCCAATCTCAAAGGAAACTCGCCAACATTTCAGGACATATTATAGAGCACAATCGGTTTTACGTGCTTTCCGGGACACGAGAGTGTACACACTTCCAATATTCTAGTCTGGGTTGGTACTAAAAAAATTCAGACAAAACATTTTATGGGCCGACCCGCCTATAGTAAGACAGTTTTAGCATCTGTAGCCTATCCAGCCACTCGTCGTCGTCGTCGTTGTCACCAGCTGATAAATAATTATATAATTGATGACGATATTACGATTGATGCAATTTTAAACGTTTTCTAAATCCATATGTAGTTTTTTCCGTATGCTATAACTCAGCACAGTTTATTTATAAGACCACTCAAAGATTAACAACATCAAAGGAAACTCGCCTCCGACAGCGACGCAAGTGAGATTGACTTCAGTGCCCTCGTCGTAGGGGCCGAGCACGCCGCCTTTGATCTCGTCACCTTCCTGATCCAGAATCAGCAGCCGCTCAGGTGGAACTGTGAACCAGAGACATATTTAAATAAAATTGTATCATTTAAATTTTTTGGTTTATACCAAGTCGTGAGTCGGGAAGCCCCGTTTCGTTGAATACTCATAATAACTTCTGTCTCACAAGCCGAACGTTTAGGCCGATCGTGCCTCTCTATCGCTTGTTCCGCGCTCTCGGTTGCACGCTTGGCTTAGGCGGAACGTGACGATGAGTAATGCTTTCTCGTGCATGCAGTCGGCGTTCATCGATTTATAAGACGTTATGACGTCAAAATATAATTATTTATTTATTATATACATATATAATATACTCGTAGCTTAAGGCTACATTTAAAATCCAAATAGCGATCCCATTACTATATATTTACAAGAAATTTTATACCTGAAATCAATTAACATCTTAATGACTCATTCAAATTCTAACGTCTCTATTATGAAACATAATATACCTTCATCAAATTGCTACTGATTTTAACGCTTTCAATACTTCAATCTTATCAATGTAATCTAGACTTTAACAACCAAGGAACATAAATCATAATCAATTAACGGAAGCTATAATAACATAAGATACTAAATTACTAGTATCACTGATCAATTCACTTCGATATTATTTGCTCTCACAAAATACTGAACGTATTTTGTTTCAATATAAGAAAAAAAAAATGCGAATTATTTTGAAAGAGACATTTATGAAACCAAGCGAAATAACTACATACGTCTTTTATGCTTGGACGTAAATGTCTGGCCTTAGCCTTATAAATATACGGCCTTATTTATTTTCATTATTTTGTTGAGAGAAAGCCTGTACTTCTCAGGTCTACGGTGTTTCTTCCAGAATTGGTAAATTGACAAACCTAATTGAATAAGATGTTGACTTATATAATGTAGTTGCGAGAGGGGTAGTTAAACAAACTGTGTCTTCTTGTTTTGTAAGTAAAATCAATCATGAGAGAAAGAGATAAATATGTGTTTATTAGACGTTACGGTTAATTGCCGTTAAAATTATAAGCAACATAGTAACAACGTTTTTAAGCCTCCGATGTAAACAGAGGATTATCAATTTTATTATGAAATGTTTTTAAGACCTCGACGTGAAATGAAGGTTATAAGTTTAACGTGTGTATCTGTGTATGTTTGTCACATCGTAGCTTCCAAACGAATAGGCTGATTTTGATGCGGTTTCTTTCCTTTTTAAACCTTCTGTGATCGGAATGGTTCTTGGCTGTGAATTAAGTACAAGTATATTTATTATCTCTTATAAGGCGTTTGAAGAACATGAGCATATTTCCTCATGTAGTAAATAAAGTACCAAAAGAGGTCCAAAAAACATGTTTTCTTTTTCATTTTTCTAGAATGTTTTTTGTGTTTTAAATTTTTAATTTAACATAAGTTATTTATCACACTGATTCAGATCAAAACATCATCTGGATCATAAATAAATATGTTCTAACAGATGTTTAATAAGGAAAGAGATACTCACTAAGTATAGTTAGATTGAGTCTTGTGTTCTTTGTTGGCGATCTAATGAAGTCCACTCGGCATCGATACTGTCCGCTGTCTTCAGCTCTGTAACAATTTGTAAACATTAGTAATGTGCTCTTCACTCATTTCGACTTATTTAACACACTTCCAGTAGCTCCCCGTCCCGACTTCATGACATGAGGATAGGATTAGCGTACTTAGTGAATGTTTTTTATGGCATAGGAAGATGGACGAGCATACGGGCCACCTTATGATTAGTGGTCAACAACGCCCATAGACATTGGCATTGTAAGAGATGTTAACCATCGCTTAATCGCCAATGAGCCACCAATCTTGGGAACTAAGATGTTATGATCCTTGTGTCTGTAATTACACTGGCTCACTCACCCTTCAAACCGGAACACAACGGTACAAAGTACTGCCGTTTTGCGGTAGAATGTCTAATGAGTGGGTGGTACCTACCCAGACGAGCTTGCACAAAGCTCTACAGCCAAGTGGTACCTATTCGTTAACTAATAAGGATACGGATCCCGTCCTTGGTTCGAGTCCCAAGTCGAGCCGTTACATTATTGGGTGTTTCACTTTCTCATTTGTAACATTAGTATAACACTAACACTATTTATAAATTCAAAATTATCCTCAAAATCTTATCAATTAAAAAAAAAACAACTTCATAACACTCATATCCTTTTACAAAAAGTAAAGTCACTAAACACTCAAAGCTCATACTTAGGTATCGTGTATCATGACCCGCTTCCCACATACACAACGGTTTTGTATAGCTTATTATATAAGGCTGTGTGCACAAAGTCAACGTTAAATTCAATACATTAATAAATAATTACAAACGTTATGACGATGCTTTATTATGGTTTCTAACTCGTTTTCCGGTACATTGATGTAATGTTAGGTTATGTCAAATATCATTCATTATTTATTTCTTTCGTCCGGTCCGGTCGTACATTCGTTCATTGTTAAAACGATCTTAATATCTTCAATTCAAATCTTAAATATCAATTTAGGAACTTTAATCGAGCTTCATTAATTAAATATAGAGTATACAATCCCTTGATTAACATTAATTAAAAAGGGAAAGAGTGTAGTAATGAATTTTTAATAGTTATCGGATATATCTCTCTCTGTCTTACGAAAAGGGATAACAAATAAGGAATATGACCGTGTACGATAGGGACGGCAATATTATATATAAAAAAAAATCTTTCTTATGAAAAAGAAAACCGAGTTACCTTAGCTTGGTGAGTAATAGCACGGCTGGTTCCGTGTTGGTGCGGAAGGTGGCCCGCGTTGACAGCGTCGAGGGATCTGACCAGTGTGACGTCACACCCTCCCGCTTGTCATATCTGTTGACATAATTGCTATATTACAATATGCTTCATAACGTTACATTATTTTCAATATTTATAGGGTGCTATTAAAAATAATTATTATCGATCTAAGAGATAAAAATAGTTTGTAACCAAGTAGGTTCTTTAGCACTTTTGAATCGCCATATTGTCGGTTTAAAATTCAGTTCAGAATTCTCCCAACACACAACTATACCAATAATAAATAAATTCTTATGTTTTTAATCCTGTACGTTATAATTTTCATCTGTGTGCTTTTCCTATTAATACTTATAAATATTATTGTTAATTCGTCTTTTGTGACTCTCTTTCCTTCCGACGCGGATAGTGGTAATTAAATATAAATCTTAAATCTTTTTTAACAAAGCCGAGATGGCCCAGTGGCGCGTTGACGCGTTCAGATGACGCGTGAATCTTAACCGATGACCGTGGGTTCAAACCCGGGCAGGCACCACTGAATTTTCAAGTGCTTAATTTGTGTTTATAATTCATCTCGTGCTTGACGGTGAAGGAAAACATCGTGAGGAAACCTGCATGTGTCAAATTTCACACAAAATTCTGCCACATGTGAATTCCACCAATCCGCATTGGAGCAGCGTGGTGGAATAAGCTCCAAAACCTTCTCCTCAAAAAAGAAGAAGAGGTCTTAGCTCAGCAGTGGGACAAAGGCTGTTACTTTAATTGACTTAAATCTTTCTCCTTCATCTTACATATATTGAGACTTTAAACATTACAATATTATGAAACACAAAAAAATACTTGTAGTTGTACATGTAGTCTTAGTCGTGAACTAGAGTTGAGTGTCATTTATGATTATGCTGTTTACTAAATCGTTCTTAATTTAAATTAAATCGATATTAAAAATTGGACCGTTAAATTTTTAATATCGCTCATGTGTACGAAGGTTTACAATTAACACGCCTTACTTTGATCCAAGCATCCCGTCACTCACCGTCAGCGGTTAATATCTTAATCGAGCCTTAAAAGGTACCCGTGATCTGAGGATTTGGAACAGAGAAATAGTTTCTCTATGAGCTTAAAGATATTTGACAGTTCGGAAAAGTTACATATTGCATGTCGTTTGAGAATTTATTAAAGAAAGAATAATATTATTGCGACGTGACAGAAGACTTTTGCAACGTTGATTTGTGTGCAACGTTTGAATAAAACGATTCTGACGTGAAAATCAGAATTGTTTTTTTGTGACACTGGTGCAATTTTTTTAGGACGAGAATTGACTATTTTAAGGACGTCTCACAATAAGGAACATTTATGTTATTTTATTATTATGTTAATCAATATTAATTCTTTAATTTATGACATTATTGTATCTGTAAAATATGATTTTAGTAATATTTGTCTTTTTATTGTAATGTATGTAAGTCAATAATATTTTGATATATAATATAAAACATAATACGTATTATTATTAAATATTACTGAAGAGTGACTGTCGTTTTTCATATTAAACAACAATATTCTACATTTTTTACCTGTAAGCAAGAACAATGACAGGTTCTCTTTTTGGCGGGAAACGAATTCACTTATAAAAAATCTTAAGTATAAGCTAGTAGTTCATGTATATGATCCTAGTTGATCGAAATAAATTATTATTATTATTTTATTATAATTTCATAACATAAGAGAAGAAAACTGTACAAAACCGCTCCTCAAACACTTACTATAATATTTATCAACTAAGCTCATGGAAACACTATTGATACTACAGGTATTCTGCGTCTCCGTAAGAATTAACACCCAACTTATAGTGATATACCATATTGATGTGTGTTTTCATGAAACATTATAATCATTAAGATCAATGTCGCATATCACAATCTGAGTTTTGGAGTTTGGACTTACAGAATAGACCTACAAACTGTAATTAAACAGTAACAAATCCGGTGAAACGCCTCGAGCATGCTACGAAACCAGCAAGTAAATTAACATCTGTTATCAACTCACGTGTATATCGGCGTGTCATGTCCTTGTTTGTACCAGATGACAAGACCCATGCTGTCGTTGGGGAGGGCGGGAGTGACGTCACAAGGCAGCTCCACAGCGCCGCCCACGCCAGAGTGAAACGACTCTATAGCAGCTGTAACAGAAAAAAAATGTTTATAATCCAATCGAATTTTATAATTATCAATTATTTATGAAATTATGACGTAATTAAAAACGTGTGCGACGCCCAGTTATAAGGAAGTTACTTTCACTAGATTACGTAAAAAAATAAAACTTTAATAATATAATTAAATTAATCGTTAGCAATTATCATATATACACATGAATATAATTTTTCAAGTACCCATCTAAGTCTGACATCGAACATCACAAGACCGCCCAATACAATTGTTTAGCTAAAGGCTAGTATAGAAGACCAACACTGAATTAAAAACGGTATATTCCAAGGCGAAGATAGCAAGTATGGAATGAATTTTAATTAATTATTTCTAAAGCACCTCACTAATTACATACAGTATTCTATTCCCCTTTTAAATATCGCCTGGAAGATGAGATTCTTTGACAATTTCCTGATCTTATTGCGTCGAAAAATTTTACTCATTTACTCTCTATCTCCCTCACACAACGCGTAAATCGAGAGACGGAAGCCTCGAAAGATTACACGACTCGACCTTGTAATTAATTCAATTCCGTAATATAAGTATAATTTAAAATTTGTATAACACTTGTTTATATAAAATTTCAAATACACGATACGTTTTAAAGGTCTCGCAAATGTAAAAAAAAAACCAAATTGAATGAATTTCAAAATTTACTCAAATAACACGAATTAGAGACTGCATGTTGATGATGCATAAATTTTATTTTCCCGGCTATCATTTTATTGCAGTTATCATTACTCAGTTTCTTTGCAGTTTCTTTTTTTGTTTTTTTTTTTTTAATGATTTTGGACAGTCATTTTTATTTTTAATCTAAAAAGCTCGCATACTTATCAAAAATATTAATTCGAAAGTTATCCTGGATATTTTCGAAGGATATGTTAAAGGTATTGTTAAAATAAAGTAACCTATGTCTTTTTTTTTTTTTTTATAGCCCGGGAGGGCAAATGACTGTACTCCACCTGATGGTAAGTGGTAGCAGAGTCCAAACGCGACGACGGCTAGTGCAGTCGGGAAAAATGATCTGCACTAGCCGCCCCCGCCTTGCCGGCCCGCAAGATGCCTCTTCACGCCTCGTTTGAAGGAACCCAGGTCATAAGAGGAGGGGAAGACGTGTGCTGGTAAAGAATTCCATGTTTTGGAGGTGCGACAAAGAAAAGAGTTGCCAAATTTCTTCGTTCGCGATGGAATTGATGTCACAGTTAGGCGGTGACATCGAGAACCAGCACGCGTAGACTTGTGAAGGAAAGGGGAAGCAGGAATTAGGGAGAATAGTTCCTCTGAGCACTCGCCGTGATACATACGATAGAAAGCGCTGAGTGCCGCTATCTCTCGACGCAATTGTAAAGGCTCGAGGGTGTTGGTGGCCTTTACGTCGCCAATAATGCGAACCGCACGTCGCTGCAACCGATCCAAGGCCTCCAGTAAGTACTTGGCGGAGCCATCCCAAAGGTGCGAGCAATATTCAACGCAGGACCGCACCTGTGTTTTATACAACAGGAGCAGTTGTTGTGGCGTGAAGAAACGCCGCACCTTGTTCAGGACTCCGAGTTTACGTGAGGCTGTTTTTATAACAGCCTCGATGTGATCCTTTGGATTGAGGTCGCACCGAACGTCGATCCCCAGTATGGCGACTTTGCTTTGTATCTCCAGCGTAGTGCCACAGAGGGAAGGAGGAGGGGAAAATGGTGACTTTTTCGCTGTGAGAGCGCATACCTGAGTTTTCTTGGCGTTAAACTCAACAAGGTTGTCAGAGCCCCATTTGGCGATGAGTCCTAACGTCCTATCGAGTTCAACAACAAGATCCCTCCGCCTCTCCTCAGTTTCCGCCCGCCCGGCTACTGCGCGTCCGTGGTATCCCCCATGCACTGTACTATCATCTGCATAGCAATGTATGTTCCCGAGAGAAAGCATATCATTGATATGCAAAAGAAACAGTGTGGGAGATAGCACAGACCCCTGGGGGACCCCAGCATTCACTACATGGAATTGTGAAGCGCAACCATCGACTAAAACGCGAAGGCTACGCTTGTGTAGGAAGCTAGCAATCCAGGTGCAGAGCTGAGCTGGCAGACCGTATGCCGGCAGCTTGGAGAGAAGACTTCTGTGCCAGACCTTGTCGAAAGCCTTGGAGATATCGAGGCTGACAGCCAACGACTCCCCATGCTTGTCGATAGCTTCACCCCAGAGGTGTGTTACGTACGCTAGAAGATCACCTGTGGACCGTTTTGGTCGAAACCCATACTGCCGATCATTGATTAGACAGTGATCTTCTAGGTAATGGATCAGTTGGTTGTTTAAAATCCGTTCCATCACCTTACAGAGAACTGAGGTGATAGCTATTGGCCGATAATTTGCCGGGTCTGAGCGATCCCCTTTTTTGGGAACCGCTTGCACATTAGCTTCTCTCCAAGAATCCGGCACACATCCTGTAGAGAGAGACAGTTGGAACAGGCGCGTCAACACAGGAGACAGCTCCGCTGCACACTTCATCAGCACTATGGCTGGTATTCCATCGGGACCGCTAGCTTTCCGTACATCAAGTGATTGCAGCTCTGCACGCACATCACGCTGCCTGATTTTAATGTCAGGCATCGTGTGGCCACAAGAAGGGATAGTTGGTGGCAGCGCACTACAGTCATTGATCACGGAGCTATCCGCAGAGTTTTGCCAGAAGATCGGCTTTCTCCTGCGGACTTTGAGCTAGCGATCCGTCCGGATACCGGAGCGGTGGCAGCGAAGGTTGGCAGAAATTGCTTTGCACAGATTTGGTCAGACGCCAGAAGCTACGGGAGCCCCTAGGATGTAAAGCAAGGTCATGGCCAATCTGTACAATGCGCTGTGCATCCGCTCTTGTGTATGCCTTCCTACAGGACTTGGAGGTTTTATTGTAGGTTGCTTTCAGTGAGTCAATGTTAGATGCCCCGCTAACGAGGCCATTGATCCACGCGCGATATGCCGCCTGCTTAGATGACACAGCATTGGCACATTCGCGAGTGAACCAACGGTTACGCATACCCTTACTGGTGAGGTCTGAGTTAGGAATGTAGTATTCCATCCCCAACAGGATCTCACCAGCAATAGCAGCGGCGCTAGCTGTCGGGTCATTCTCACTGAAGCAACGTTCCTTCCAAGGGACTGACGCATAGTAATCGCGCAAACCGTCCCAATCTGCCGACTTATAGTGCCAAACGCGACGTTTGCAAACCGTTGGTGACGGCAGCTTCGCTTGTGGCACTTTGGTAGAAATCAGGCAGTGATCCGAAGAACCAAGAGGAGCCCGAACCTCAACCTGATATTCCACCGGGTGGCTAGTCAGCAGAAGGTCCAGTAGAGAAGGCGCTTGCCCGTCAATGTCTGGGATCCTGGTGGGCTGATCAACCAGCTGGGTCAAGTCATGCGTGAGAGCGAAAGCATAAGCAGTCCTACCAGCATGGTCAGTTTTGAGGGACTTCAACCATGATTCATGGTGAGCGTTAAAGTCCCCCAAAAACACCAGTTCCGCGTTAGGAAACTGCTCTTGCGCAGCATCTGCCACCCGACTAAGATGGTCAAATAGTCGGCTTGTCTCCAAGTCACCATTATGGGATCTGTAGAGGCACACGTAGACTCGACTCTGACGAACCAAGTCCACACGCACCACTAACATGGAGAAGGAAGGGTCCTCCAAGCAGCGCAGACGGTGACAACAAACATCCGTCCTGACGAACAAGCATACTCCGGCTTTCGCTTTGAAGGATTCTTCAAGCGTATAGCCGGGATAATTAAGGTAGCTGGTATCGACAGGACGGAGTATTTGAGTCTCCGTAAGAAACAACATTGCTGGCCGTGCTGTCTCGAGATGGTGGTGGACAGCATTGAGGTTAGCGTGGAGTCCACGGATGTTAGCGAACTCAACCTCAAACAGCGAAGGTATGGTGGGGGTGTGCACCGCTGTACGACCGTTATTTCTTATTTGCACTGTCATGAAATAATGGAAAAAAGAGGAAGAGACGTGAAGCGAGCGTCGCTTTGCCACGATAAGGATGGTCAAAGTGTGGAGCTGTGTTTCCCCAAGAAGCTGCCAGAAGGGAAAATAAACTGACCCGCCGGACGGAAGGGCCCCCGAACCCTCCCGGTAGTGGCCGCCGGGACCCCACCGTCCGGTCACCAACCGGCACGACGGTCCACTCCGAGATTATGCGTAGCCTGGTGGGGCAGCCTCGCGAGCTGGTTAAGAACGCTTGGGCCCCTGTACTCTGCCACGGGCGGCCAGCGGAACAACCGTTTCTTCGGGTCTCCCTGACCGGCGGGTCAATACAATTTCCCCCGGCATTGGTTCAACAGCAACTTCCACCGGACCACCACATATCGCGGCAATGCGCGCTCGGGCACTGGCTGTACGCTGGCTGATCTCGAAACGCGGCTGCAAGCAGCCACTTCACGAGTTTTTCACCATGCGTACGGTGGTAACAAGCCAGGCGGATGATTGACATCCTACCACCAGATGAGCAGATGGTCGCTCAACTATCCCTTAGTCGCCTCTTACGACACCCATGGGAGAGAGAGGGGCAGTGAATTGTATTCTTACTCCGTCACTGCACGGAGGAAAATGTCCTCAGAGTTCAAGCTTGTTTCTTATTAAATTTCATCAAAATAAATTTCGTTGTTCTAAGTAATTTTCATATTTATATATAAAGGTAAAAAAGTAAAGTAAGAGCCTGTGAATGTCCCACTGCTGAGCTAAGGCCTCTTCTCCTTTTTTTGAGGAGAAGGTTTTTTAGCTTATTCCACCACGCTGCTCCAATGCGGGTTGGCAGAATACACTTGTGGCAGAATTTGAGTGAAATTTGACACATGCAGGTTTCTTTACGATGTTTTCCTTCACCGTCAAGCACGAGATGAATTATAAACTCAAATTAAGCACTTGAAAATTCAGTGGTGCCTGCCCGGGTTTGAACCCACGTTCATCGGTTAAAATTTACGCGTTCTAGCCACTGGGCCATCTCGGCTTATTTATATATACTAAAGATAAATTACGAATATTGATATCACGCCATTTTACATGTAATAATATTTTATTAAATCGCCTTTTCTACATATAAAATATAAAAATGTCAGCAAATACTCGGACTAAACTTATAACAAGTTCCCAAGTCTGCTCAGTGATACATCCGGTGTATTCGATCCGATAATAAGTCAGACATTTTTAATATTTCCTAACTAGACTGAAAATATATCGTCAAGAAAGGAAGCATTATCGAATTATTAGTGGAGTTTTCTACAAGAATGTATTTTTATTACAACTTTTAAATATAATAGTGAAACTATAGTCAAGGAGCTATAGTATTTTGTTCTTTTTGTTAAATCTACATTTTAAAGTAGTCATAGTAATCAAGGATCACACATAAAAAATTATTCTATAGGTAGACGGACTGGCACTGGCCCGCTTGATATTAAGCAGTCACCACCGCCCATAGACATGTAAGAAATATTAACAATTCCTTACCTGGCCAATGCTCCACCAACCTTGGGAACGAAGTTGTTATGTCTATTATCCCTATAGTTACACTGACTCAGTCACCATACAGACCGAAACGCAACTCTACTAAGTATTACTATTTGGCGATAGAATATCTGATGGGTACCTATCCAGACGGTTTTGCACAAAGCCTTACTAAATAGTAAATAGTATATGTTCCACTACTGGGCTAAGGACTCCTCTTTTTTGAGGAGAAGTCAAACAAAACGGAAACGTTACTCCACTTCATATAAGGTTCAATGCTGTGAGTTAAAGGGGAAAAAGTGGTTGAAGATTTTGAAAACGGTGTAATACTTTACACCGTTTAAGAGTCCTTAGCTTTTTAAAAAAACAAATTCATAAGCTGGAAATTCATTACGACCAACTAATAAAGTCTTAAGAATCTAAACAACAGCACACTCAGTTCCTCCAGCAAGAGTTTACACAACAATAGTAAGTAATTTCAAAAGGAGCCGAACCCTCAAAATGACCTCTATACAAAAGAAATCCATCTAGAGGCGATTTTTCACGCCTGCGCACAATAGTCCTTCAAAAATCATGCATAAATATTGCGAAAGATTTTTTTTTTTCAAAAGACTTTATGACCACTTGAGATTTGTTGCCAGAATTATATTTTAAAACCTATTCAAACTTCTATACAATATGGGTTACACATGAAGGATGGAATGGAGAAATAATTACGTAGTACTTGGTACAGAGCAAAACCTATTTTTTACGTTAGAAATTCACTTTAAAAATGTCATTAATGTTTTATTGTAAAGAAGTATTTTTTATTTTCATAAATGTATCATGTTGTATACAGCTAAAATATATAAATAACTAGCTTTATCCACAGTTTGACTTGCGTTATTTTTATAGCGAGTTTCATATTTAAATTTCATCAAAATCAGTTCAGTGTTTTAACCGTGACATCGTAACAGACAGAAAGAGATACTTTCGCATTTGTAATATTAGTATTATCGATTATGTTATTAAGCTTTTGTTAACCAGTGCCGTCTAGGTAGGCACCCACTCATCTACCGCCAAACAGCAATATTTAGTTGTGTTCCAGTTTGAAGAGTGAGTGAGCCAATAAAAATACATGGGACTAAACTTATTACTTCGCAATGTTGGTGGAGCATTGGCGGTGTACGGAATTATTTTTTCTTCTTTACTTGGTGGTAGAGCTTTGTGCAAGCTCGTCTGGGTAGGTACCACCCACTCATCAGATATTTTGCCGCAAAACAGCAGTACTTTGTATTGCTGTATTCCGGTTTGAAGGGTGAGTGAGCCAGTGTAATTACAGGCACAAGAGACATAACATCTTAGTTCCCAAGGTAGGTGGCGCATTGGTGACCACTTACCATCAGGTGGCCCATATACTCGTCTGCCTTCCTATACAATAATAAAAAAAAACCTATGGCGGAGACCACTTACCCTGCCTATCCATTAAAAAAATATTATTATAAAACAAAATAACTTCTTGAACATCAAGGAAAAATTTACGAAAGAAAATATTTTGCTGTATCTGGAATAAAATGTTTTATATTAGATTAATTTTTCAATAAAACGTCGATCCCTTGGTAAAACTATATATTAGCATTTTAGTACGAGTCCCTTTTGCCTTCGGAATAATGTATTAAAACTTGGTACAATATGATTTGGAAACTCATATTCGATTCGGGCAGAAAGTTAATCCGGGTTAAAATTGTGTGGACTTTTGTTATGTAGATATAGTTATGGGGATATCCCCTAACGTCATCGTATATATTTTACGAAATATGTTTTTACGATAACGCATAATTTATTAATTATGAAAGTTTTGCCCGTGGTTTTCTCGGCGGCAAAATGTAATAATATTAATTAATGTCCTCAAGTATGGTCGCTAGCATAGGTACACCACTATAATTGATTGGCCGCCGTGACCGAAAATCGTTCTGGAGGACATTATTATTATAATCACTTGACGAGTCCGCCTCGTTGGTCTAGTGAGTTATAAGGCCCAAATCTTGAAGTCCACGAATCAAACCCAAAACCGGAAAAGTTCAAATTTTATTGGGATTTTCTGTCGCAGATTCTGACAGTTGAAATTGTGTACATCCGTGGACCCTGGAAAGCCGCATCCCTGACCATACCTGATCTTTTTCCTGTCGTTACGGATTTGCCGTACCGTTTCCGTTTGTTTGGATTATGAGAGTGAGAGAATAGAGAGTACACCTGTGTTTGCACACACACTTCTTCACTATAATATGACTTGCGTAATTAGCTAGTCTCCCTTGAAAATAGATGCCGTTCTTGAAATCGGTCAGGAGGATTACGATACGTACAGGTACAAATATGGTTTTATATACTAAGCGACCTGGTTATAAATATTGCACAAAGAAAACAATACGAACTGTCCAATTGGCTATAACAAGTGACAATAAATCAACGGCAATTGCGTACAGACACTGGAAGAGAAAGTGCAGACATTTAAATTGATATAATGACAATTTATTAACGCTCCCTGTTATTGGTTGGAATGAGTTTGTCATATTTATTACTTTGAAGTTTTGGCGCGTCAAGTTACAAAATTACATCTGTCTAGATAAAGTCACAAAACGATTGTAGATTTATTTTGTAGAAATATTGCATATATTATGTGTTTTACATTGTAGCGACGTCTATCTCGTCACATACGAAACTAAAAACTGACGTATCCTACATCGCGCTATTAAAGTTATCCGAGCGATTAACCATATATATAAGAACCCGACAACAACCTCCGGCAGTAGCCCACCAGACACAACACCTGTCTGGTCGGAGGATCCTCCCTTTTCCCGTGGTGGATGAGGAAATTTACACCCCCTTCACCCCAAGCTGACCAAAGACTGAAAACCAAAGTCATCGACGACATAGGCCCATAGGATTAGTAAGCTGAAGAGGCAGTGGGCTGGACACATATATCGCAGAACCGACAACCCTGGAGTAGAGACGTGTTCTGGAGTGGGGGCCACGCCTTAACAAGCGTAGCGTATGACGCCCTTCGGCTAGATGGAGTGATGATATACGCAAAGTGGCTGGCAGCTGATGGTGATTGAGAGCTGAAGATCGAGCTCAGTGGCGTGTCATTGCAGAGGCCTATGTCCAACAGTGGATGATGAAAGGTTGATAATGATGATGATGATTATGATATGTATTAAATTAATCACGTGCTCAACAATTGATCTATTGAAGTAAATAATTTAGGTTCACACTTGATTCATATCGTCGTCCGACCAAGCCGTATAAGACGTTCAATGACGTGGTATAGAAGTATTACATAAAGGTTGTATTCTTGTCTGTCTATTTAACTACCATTTTTTGTTCATTATTGTTGTGTTATTTTAATATTCGTCGTGAGCAACATGGATACTATCGTGTAAAGTAGCAATTAATTTACGATGGCGTCGCCATCTAGCGATAATTAAGCAACAAATCAACGTTTTCGCTGTCAACCAATCAAGTCGGAGTATCCCCACATCTAATCACATCACTTCATCTACCAAGGGGACAATTCTACTAACAAATTGTCACTTTATCGCAATCGAATCGTAGCGTAATCTTTGCCATTTATCCGGTTTCCTATTATTTTATTTTATTCACCACCACTGGCATAATATGTTAACAGCATATTGGTTAAGTTTCGAGACGAATAAATATAATATGACTAGCTGATACCCGCGACTTCATCCGCGTTGCTTGATATATTAACAACGTTTTGCATATTGTACGAAGGAAAAAACATCAAAAAGATCGCAAGGAAATTTATACTTTGTTTAAACATACATCACTGAACATGCAGTGCATATACAAATCGTTGTTTCTTGAAACTTTAATAACTTTTTATTAAATGAAGATATCGCAATGATTTTTTTTTTTGATAAGGGCCAAGTGTCTAAGTAATAAAATTTAGAAAATTTCATTGAAATCTATCCAGTAGTTTTTCCGTGATGCGCGCACAACTGCAGACCTCTATCATTTTTTTTTATATAGATAGTCAGTTGGATTGTAATTGAATCAGGAACGTATCGTGATCGATAGAGATTAGTAGAATTGTCCCCCAAGCGTTAGCTCTGGGACGGATTTTGAGGAGCGCTGAACAATATTAGTTATTTCGTGATGCAAATGTTTAGTAGTGTTGTACCGTATTTGGATACTGATTAATTTAATAAGCTAACACGATAAGACTCATGTTTATGTTGTACTTTATAAGACTAGTTATATATGGAATCGTTAATCTAGTGGATACATACCGAGATCATCTTGGGCGAGTGAGATTAATTACGGGTACAAGAGACATAACTTAGTTACCAATGTTAGTGATGCATTGGCGATATAAAGATGGTTAATATTTCCTACATCTCAAAGGCTTTTTAATGTTTCATAACGATAAATGTTTATTTTAAGATACATTTGATTAATTATGTAAAAAAAGATATAATACCATAGAAATGTATATTGTAATATTGAGCTATCGATAAGCGAAGTAGGATCGGATGTGTGATAAATTAATTGAAACGTTTTTTGTCTGTGCATTAAAAGTCTCGAAGAAGCGCATCTCGTCTCTATTCATCTCTTAGTGGTAGGGCTTTGACCATTCAGACTCATTAGGTATTCTACCACAAAAGAGCAGTATTGTTATACTACTCTTCTATTTATTATTCTATAAAAAACGCATTCCCCTTCTTAGCAAAAACAATTTATGTTACTTTTTTTTTAATTTATTCCTTCATATTATTTATTACTTTAAAGAAACATCAAAACAAATGTTACCAACTTCCAATCTATACGTCATATAAATAAAATTGGAGTGTCTGATTGTGATTATGAATATATATACGGTACATACACCAAAATAACATTTTTTACAATTTTTGTCGGTCTGTCTGTCTGTTTGTTCCGGCTAATCTCTGAAATGGCTGGACCGATTTTGACGGGACTTTTATTGGCAGGTAGCTGATGTAATAAGGAGTAACTTTTATTTTAGAATTAAAATATAATAAAAATACAAAAACCAAAAAAAAACTAAATGCACTAATTAACTTTTTTGTTAAACTCCACGCGGACGAAGTCGCGGGTACAGCTAGTCTTACATATATCTCGACTTTGTTAGCAACAAAATTAATTTTATTGTTTACTAATTGATTCTTATGAATTATCAATATAATATTTAATAATTATAGCTTAATACTAAACAGTTTATTGCAACATTATCGATCCTAAACAAACAAATTAAATATCTGAAAGCCTTTGGGTTTAATTTATTCGTTTTGTATTCATCGTTAAGTGTAAAAGCTCTCAATGAAAATTGACTGATTTCCTTACAGTAAACGAATAAGTTAAAGATTAAGATTTATAACGACCATCATTTGAACGATCGAATGAACCCTGTTTTTACACAAACATAGTAGAAATATTAACAGTATTCATTCAAGACAAAGGTATACAAATAACACTAGGTTACATAATCATTCTTTTGTTTCTTTATAAAAACAGCTGGTATATAAGAATCTTATCGAAAGATTGTAAGTTCAAAGCTGGACAATAACCAATGAATTTCCAACTGCTTAATAATTCATCTCGTGATCGACATAACGTGAAATATATGAGGAAAAATGAATATATCGGATGAAAATCAGTCATATGTGTATGTACTCCAATGCGGTTTGAGAAGGTTGATAATTTCAAAACTTTTTGTACCTAAGCATGCTAGGAGACTATCGTTAGTCTGGTTAAGTGGTAAAACTTCCACAAAACTGAATAAATTTTCATCTATTACATATGTATGTTTATTGAAATGTTTGTGGATATACCAATATATCGTTATTATTTTTCATTAATCTTCAAACTATGATGTAAATTATATTATGGATGTATAAAGCAAATAATACTAGCGTTAATTATTATTATTAAATGAACACAAACATTATTATCTAGTGTAATCATTAACAAAATAGCCAAGTAATAAAGATTATTGTCGCTCTCAATCATTTATAGATAACATCTCCGAGTTATTAACAGATGAATGAGCATTTATGATATGTGACAACTGGCGCAGTATCCGCGAAACAAATCATCACACGAGAGAGCGCGTCCGTCAAACCGTCTCAGTGTTTGTGGAGAACATGATTCTGTTCAGGGTTGGAACATTTTTATTGGATAATTGGTAATTTGTTTTTAGTTCAAGATGGTTTTCGAATAATTTGATGTTTTTTTTTTAAGAAACTTGTATTATTTATTTAATAAGCACATTAACAATATACATATTTATTGATGCTTATACAACATCAAAAAAAAACAAAATCTGGTATGTACATCAATTACAATTGTATCAACATGTTTTTTAAAGTTTATATTAAAATTAAGGTCCTCCAGACCCATTTCGGCCACGGCGGTCAATCTCAAGAGAGATTAGCCAACTGCGCAGGAGATATTGTGCACTCTCTTTTCCTTAGCTCTCATAATCCGATGGGACGGCAATCCGACACGACCGGAAAGAGTTCAGGCGCAGGACCAACGGCTTAACGTGCTTTCCGAGGCACGGGAGTGTACACACTTCCAACTTCTACTCCGGGCTGCTACTGAGAATTTTCTGACAGGAAAACCCAATAACTATTTATTGACTTGGCTTTATATCTAGCCACTAGACCAACGAGGCAGTCAAAATATCGGTGGAAAAATAAAATGAATTATACAATTTAAAAAATATATTGACCTAACACCATTTATAAACATAATAACTTAAGAATATAACAGAAAAACAAAAAAAAATAATAAACAAAAAATCACACTATTTTGATGGTGGACTCGCTGACAAAAAGTTATACTTATATCGGACTTTGTTGGTCTACCAGTAAATTGAATTCATCACACATTTTAGATTATTTCATCTAAATAGACTGTGAAGTTACAATTCGGATTCGTAGTTTAAAAAAAACAGCAATTACATTACTGTTATCACACAACTTACTTGGTGGTAGAGCTTTGTGCAAGCTCGTCTGGGTAGGTACCACCCACTCATCAGATATTCTGCCGCAAAACAGCAGTACTTTGTATTGCTGTGTTCCGGTTTGAAGGGTGAGTGAGCCAGTGTAATTACAGGCACAAGGGACATAAGATCTTAGTTCCCAAGGTTGGTGGCGCATTGGCGATGTAAGCGATGGTTAACATTTCTTACAAAGCCATTGTCTATGGGCGTTGGTGATCACTTACCATCAGGTGGCCCAAATGCTCGTCCGCCTTTCTATATAATAAAAAAAAAAAAAAAAAAAAAACACAAGTATGAACCAAATTTGAGCCTTAGGGGAATAGGTTACTTTTAAAAAATACCTAACATCCGCTTCCCTTAACAGGCTGACGAAATATAATATCCTAACTATTATTAAAATGTGAGTTTGTTTGTTTGTTACATTTTCACCTAAGCCGATAAACCAATTTAAAAAATTATTTCACCAATGGTAAGTTACATTATCAGCCAGTAAAATAAGCTACATTTTGTCCCCGAATTTCCCACGGGAACTGGTACTACGCGGGTGAAACTGCAGGCAAAACGTTAGTAACTTAGTATATTGTTCGGCAACCCTATTCCGCTGTAGTGCTCAATGAACCTTTCCACAGGATAGGTGTAATATTACTGAAGCGAGGATAGCATGTCAACATAGTAAACATTTAGTGAACTAAAATGACACACGTATTCATACCTATGTGAAGTTAGCAACTAAGTATATAATAATTAATTTTTAGCACTTCCATACGTTTGTACTAGGTTTGTACCGGATTGTACCGCTCTTAAAATCGTTTGTACCTCAAGGGGGTAAAAGATATGGGGGTTGTGAAAATATGGGCAGAAACTCAATTATTAATATTATTATTTTTTTGATTTCCATTCGATTGTACTAGGTTTGTACCGGATTGTACCGCATTTCAAATCGTTTGTACCTCAAGGAGGTAAAAGATATGGGGGTTGTAAAAATATGGATAAAAACTCAATTATTCGTATATATTTTTTTATTTCGATTCGAATGTACTAGGTTTGTACCGGGTTGTACCACATTTAAAATCGTTTATACCTAAAGGAGGTAAAAGATATAGGGGTGGTGAAAATAGGGGTAAAAACTAAACTATGCATATTATTATTATTTTTTAATTTCTATTCAATTGTGCTAGGTACGAACAGTACATACCATGAAGTCGACTGTTTAAGCATTAAACGTAGTGGTACTAGCAGTATTCATAAAGTACAGAAGATAGAGCCAGATAAAAACAATAAAAAAACCGAAGAAAACGCATAAACCAAAAGTACGTCCTAAAATGACGAATTACTCTGAAAAATCATTCCCAATGAATTTTTCGCTCTAATTTTCGAGGGCGCAAGGTAACCAGACACCGGTACAAACAATACAAGTAAAAAACTCAGAGGTACAAACGATACCAACGAAGATAGAGCCGGATAAAAACGATAAAAAACCGAGGAAAACGAGTAAACCAAAAGTACGTCCTAAAATGAAGAATTACTCTGAAAAATCATTCCCAATGTCTTTTTCTTTCGAGTTTATGACTGTACATGGTAAACAGACGACGGTACAAACGATACAAGTAAAAAACACAAAGGTACAAACGATACCAACGAAGATAGAGCCATGTAAAAACGATGAAAACCCGAGGAAAATAAGTAAACTAAAATTACGTACTTAAATGACGAATTACTCTGAAAAATCATTCTCAATGTCTTTTTCTTTCAAGTTTATGACTGTACATGGTAAACAGACGACGGTACAAACGATACAAGTAAAAAAACTCAGAGGTACAAACGATACCAACGAAGATAGAGCCATGTAAAAACGATGAAAACTCGAGGAAAATAAGTAAACTAAAATCACGTACTTAAATGACGAATTACCCTGAAAAATCATTCCCGATGAATTTTTCGCTCTAATTTTCGAAAGCACAAGGTAACCAGACACCGATACAAGCAATACAAGCAAAAAACTCAGAGGTACAAACGATACCAACGAAGATAGAGCCGGATAAAAACGATAAAATTCCGAGGAAAATGAATAAACCTAAAGTACGTCCTAAAATGACAAATTACTCTAAAAAATCATTCTCAATGTCTTTTTCTTTCCATTTTATGACGGTAAATGGTAAACAGACGACGGTACAAACGATACAAGTAAAAAACTCAGAGGTACAAACGATACCAACGAAGATAGAGCCATGTAAAAACGATAAAAACCCGAGGAAAATAAGTAAACTAAAATTACTTACTTAAATGACGAATTACTCTGAAAAATAATTCCCAATGTCTTTTTCTTTCCACTTTATGGCGGTAAATGGTAAACAGACGTCGGTACAAACGATACAAGTAAAAAACTCAGAGGTACAAACGAAACCAACGAAGATAGAACCGGATAAAAACGATAAAAAATCGAAGAAGACGCATAAACCAAAAGTACGTCCTAAAATGACGAATTACTCTGAAAAATCATTCCCAATGAATTTTTCGCTCTAATTTTCGAGGGCACAAGGTAACCAGACACCGGTACAAACAATACAAGTAACAAAATTAGAGGTACAAACGATAACAACGAAGATAGAGCCGGATAAAAACGATAAAAAACCGAGGAAAATGAATAAACCTAAGGTACGTCCTAAAATGACAAATTACTCTGAAAAATCATTCCCAATGTCTTTTTCTTTCCATTTTATGACGCTAAATGGTAAACAGAAGACGGTACAAACGATAAAAGTAAAAAACTCAGAGGTACCAACGATACCAACGAAGATAGAGCCGGATAAAAACGATAAAAAACCGAGGAAAACGAGTAAACCAAAAGTACGTCCTAAAATGAAGAATTACTCTGAAAAATCATTCCCAATGTCTTTTTCTTTCGAGTTTATGACTGTACATGGTAAACAGACGACGGTACAAACGATACAAGTAAAAAACACAAAGGTACAAACGATACCAACGAAGATAGAGCCATGTAAAAACGATGAAAACCCGAGGAAAATAAGTAAACTAAAATTACGTACTTAAATGACGAATTACTCTGAAAAATCATTCCCAATGTCTTTTTCTTTCAAGTTTATGACTGTACATGGTAAACAGACGACGGTACAAACGATACAAGTAAAAAAACTCAGAGGTACAAACGATACCAACGAAGATAGAATCGGGTAAAAACGATAAACAACCGAGGAAAATAAGTAAACCAAAAGTACATACTTAAATGATGAATTACTCTGAAAAATCATTCCCAATGTCTTTTTCTTTCCATTTTATGACGGTAAATGGTAAACAGACGACAGTACAAACGATACAAGTAAAAAACTCAGAGGTACAAACGATACCAACGAAGATAGAATCGGGTAAAAACGATAAAAAACCGAGGAAAATAAGTAAACCAAAAGTACGTACTTAAATGATGAATTACTCTGAAAAATCATTCCCAATGTCTTTTTCTTTCCATTTTATGACGGTAAATGGTAAACAGACGACGGTACAAACGATACAAGTAAAAAACTCAGAGGTACAAACGATACCAACGAAGATAGAGCCATGTAAAAACGATGAAAACTCGAGGAAAATAAGTAAACTAAAATCACGTACTTAAATGACGAATTACCCTGAAAAATCATTCCCAATGTTTTTTTCTTTCCATTTTATGATGGAAAATGGTAAACAGACGACGGTACAAACGATACAAGTAAAAAACTCAGAGGTACAAACGATATCAACGAAGATAGAGCCGGATAAAAACGATAAAAAACCGCGGAAAACGCGAATGCGTTTTATGTACTTTTGGTTTACTCGATTTCCTCGATTTTTTTTCGTTTGTACCTAGCTCTATTGCTGAATACTGTATGAATACTGCTAGTGCCACTATATATAACGTCTAAACGATCGACTGCGTCATATGTACCGTCTGTACCGCCGAGTAAATCGCGTGTATCTTAAGGTATCGTTTAAAACTCTATATGTACCGTTTATGCCGTTAAATTCTAAGTAAGTATCGTTTGTACCTCTGAGTTTTTACTTGTATCGTTTTTAACGTCGTCTGTTTACCATTTACCGTCATAAAATGGAAAGAAAAAGACATTGGGAATGATTTTTCAGAGTAATTCGTCATTTAAGTACGTAATTTTAGTTTACTTATTTTCCTCGGGTTTTTATCGTTTTTACATGGCTCTATCTTCGTTGGTATCGTTTGTACCTCTGAGTTTTTTACTTGTATCGTTTGTACCGTCGTCTGTTTACCATTAACCGTCATAAAATGGAAAGAAAAAGACATTGAGAATGATTTTTTAGAGTAATTTGTCATTTTAGGACGTACTTTAGGTTTATTCATTTTCCTCGGGTTTTTATCGTTTTTACATGGCTCTATCTTCGTTGGTATCGTTTGTACCTCTGAGTTTTTTACTTGTATCGTTTGTACAGTCGCCTGTTTACCATTTACCGCCATAAACTCGAAATAAAAAGACATTGGGAATGATTTTTCAGGGTAATTCGTCATTTAAGTAAGTAATTTTAGTTTACTTATTTTCCTCGGGTTTTTATCATTTTTACATGGCTCTATCTTCGTTGGTATCGTTTGTACCTCTGAGTTTTTTACTTGTATCGTTTGTACCGTCGTCTGTTTACCATTTACCGTCATAAAATGGAAAGAAAAAGACATTGAGAATGATTTTTTAGAGTAATTTGTCATTTTAGGACGTACTTTAGGTTTATTCATTTTCCTCGGAATTTTATCGTTTTTATCCGGCTCTATCTTCGTTGGTATCGTTTGTACCTCTGAGTTTTTTACTTGTATTGTTTGTATCGGTGTCTGGTTACCTTGTGCTCCCGAAAATTAGAGCGAAAAATTCATCGGGAATGATTTTTCAGGGTAATTCGTCTTTTAAGTACGTGATTTTAGTTTACTTATTTTCCTCGGGTTTTCATCGTTTTTACATGGCTCTATCTTCGTTGGTATCGTTTGTACCTCTGAGTTTTTTACTTGTATCGTTTGTACCGTCGCCTGTTTACCATTTACCGCCATAAAGTCGAAAGAAAAAGACATTGGGAATGATTTTTCAGGGTAATTCGTCATTTAAGTACGTAATTTTAGTTTACTTATTTTCCTCGGGTTTTTATCGTTTTTACATGGCTCTATCTTCATTGGTATCGTTTGTACCTCTGAGTTTTTTACTTGTATCGTTTGTACCGTCGTCTGTTTACCATTAACCGTCATAAAATGGAAAGAAAAAGACATTGAGAATGATTTTTTAGAGTAATTTGTCATTTTAGGACGTACTTTAGGTTTATTCATTTTCCTCGGGTTTTTATCGTTTTTACATGGCTCTATCTTCGTTGGTATCGTTTGTACCTCTGAGTTTTTTACTTGTATCGTTTGTACAGTCGCCTGTTTACCATTTACCGCCATAAACTCGAAATAAAAAGACATTGGGAATGATTTTTCAGGGTAATTCGTCATTTAAGTAAGTAATTTTAGTTTACTTATTTTCCTCGGGTTTTTATCATTTTTACATGGCTCTATCTTCGTTGGTATCGTTTGTACCTCTGAGTTTTTTACTTGTATCGTTTGTACCGTCGTCTGTTTACCATTTACCGTCATAAAATGGAAAGAAAAAGACATTGAGAATGATTTTTTAGAGTAATTTGTCATTTTAGGACGTACTTTAGGTTTATTCATTTTCCTCGGAATTTTATCGTTTTTATCCGGCTCTATCTTCGTTGGTATCGTTTGTACCTCTGAGTTTTTTACTTGTATTGTTTGTATCGGTGTCTGGTTACCTTGTGCTCCCGAAAATTAGAGCGAAAAATTCATCGGGAATGATTTTTCAGGGTAATTCGTCTTTTAAGTACGTGATTTTAGTTTACTTATTTTCCTCGGGTTTTCATCGTTTTTACATGGCTCTATCTTCGTTGGTATCGTTTGTACCTCTGAGTTTTTTACTTTTATCGTTTGTACCGTCGTCTTTTTACCATTTACCGCCATAAAGTGGAAAGAAAAAGACATTGGGAATGATTTTTCAGGGTAATTCGTCATTTAAGTACGTAATTTTAGTTTACTTATTTTCCTCGGGTTTTTATCGTTTTTACATGGCTCTATCTTCGTTGGTATCGTTTGTACCTCTGAGTTTTTTACTTGTATCGTTTGTACCGTCGTCTGTTTACCATGTACCGCCATAAACTCGAAAGAAAAAGACATTGGGAATGATTTTTTAGAGTAATTTGTCATTTTAGGACGTACTTTAGGTTTATTCATTTTCCTCGGTTTTTTATCGTTTTTATCCGACTCTATCTTCGTTGGTATCGTTTGTACCTCTGAGTTTTTTACTTGTTTTGTTTGTACCGGCGTCTGCTTACCTTGTGCCGTTGTAAATTGGAGCGAAAAAGACATCGGGAATGATTTTTCAGGGTAATTCGTCATTTAAGGACGTATTTTCTGTTTACTCTATTTTCTAATTTCTTTTTCCTCGAGGTTTTATCGTTTGTACCCGGCTCTATTGCTGAGCACTTCATGAGTACTGCTAGTACCACTACGTTTATTGCTTAAACAGTTGACTACATGGTATGTACTGTTCGTACATACCTAGCACAATTCAATAGAAATCAAAAACATAATAATGTGAATAATTGTTTTACCCCTATTTTCTAAACCCCCATATCTTTTACCTCCTTGAGGTACAAACGATTTGAAATGCGGTACAATCCGGTACAAACCTAGTACAATCGAATGGAAATCAAAAAAATAATAATATGAATAATTGAGTTTCTGCCCATATTTTCACAACCCCCATATCTTTTACCCCCTTGAGGTACAAACGATTTTAAGAGCGGTACAATCCGGTACAAACCTAGTACAAACGTATGGTAGTGCTAAAAATTAATTATTATATACTTAGTTGCTAACTTCACATAGGTCGTATTCATCACTATCGAAACTAATTAACTGAGTGAACCGCCGATTATGTCATTAGCGTCAAATATTTTAATACACGAACGTTTTATTATCGTGAGTATTATTTCATTGAAAGTGTACATTGGTTATGTTGATTCTATATAAACAATATAGCTAAGTATTCAATCTATACATTAATGTATCAGTTTAGGGTAGTTTTAATTTGGTAGGGTATACAAAATTTATAGCTAGGTTGATCACAGGATTGATTTTTCAGGAACTTTAATCACCAAAATAAGGAATACTTAAAAATGTGTTAAACTAATTGCGTAACTATTATTATTTTTAGATTGTTCTAACTCTTGTTATTCTTTAGATTCTTCTGTTATTATTTTTAAACGTTTGTTATTGTTATTATTTGTTAAAAACACTCTTTAACTATTCTATTAAATTAATTTGACTGTAAATAGATTACATATGATAATGTCACAATTGTTAGTTAATTAGGTGGAGAAACTAACAATGCCTTTACCGCAACGAATAATCCCAATGTTGGGCAAAGGCGTCCCCTCTTCTTGAGAAGGTTGAGTGAAGGGTGAGTTTACTTCACTATTGCGGATAGATACACTTGTGACAGTTTTTCACCCTTCAAAGGTTCCTTAGCAAATGACCTAATGTACAAAAATAAAAGGCAAAATTTAATTTCTTGATTAGTAATATTAGTGCAAGAAACACTTGCGAAGTGTAATTACTTAAGGTGTGGACTTGTTGGCCATTTGACCCAATGTTTGCTGTACCAATATTATAGGAGAAAAAAAGTCGAATTACTTGTTACTTTATATAGTATGGATTGGCGTGACAATTTGGACCAATCCGAGTCCGTTGTTACTCGTGAATCGATCACAAGAGGCTTTAAGGAAAAGCGTAGGCTTGTTAACGAAATGTATTTTCTAAATAGTTACTTTTTCTCACTTTTCCAATTGCTGGTTTTTCTTGATTTACGACCCGGTTATATCTTTTTAATTTAATTCTGAAAATTGGTTATTCAAAATTTTATATATCTAGTTGAATGAACTAATATATAAAGCTGAAGAGTTTGTTTGTTTGATCCGGCTTATCTCAGAAACAACTGGTTCGAATTTAAAAAATATTTTTATGTTGTAGGTATTATATAATTATTATTAATAATATATTTATTATATAGTTGAAACCGCGGGGCACAGCTAGTATTATTTATTTATATATATATATATTATACATACTTTATCCTATTCAGGATTATCTATTAGGCAATCACCTAGCATTTCTCTATCTATATACATTGAGTTGACAACGCTGACCTACACAACAATCTAATAGTACATTATTTACATATTATTTTCGATCTTCAACCCCGAACATAGCTTGTTAATTTTATCTGTCGTTTTAACACTGACTTCGGGAGTGGTCCCGAAAGGTGCACCTCGAAACAAAATAATAAAAAAAAGGTATAACACCGCTTATAACTCGAATAACTTCTAAATAAAAATGGACATTGGTATGTTTGAGATTACTAAACTTCATAATTGCCACATTTTTTTTATAGAATAGATGGTAAGTGGTCACCAACGCCCATTGACATTGACATTGTAAGAGATGTTAACCTTCGCTTACATCGCCAATGCGCCACCAACCTTGGGAACTAAGATGTTATGTCCTTAGTACTGCTTTTTTGGGGTAGAATATCGGATGAGTGGGTGGTACCTACCCAGACGAGCTTGCACAAAGCTCTACCACCGAGTAGAATTCCTAAAATAATACTGGCTACACAAATACTCATTTCGACTCCATGTAACGCGGTAGTCGGTACAATATATGGTTGTTAGCCGACTCGTTCGTTAAACTTGTCCAAATATATTACTCGTCCCTTCGTGATAAAAAACACCAAATAGGGAAAAACATTGTAAACGCTATTTCGATTCTACATTTAGTGTCCGATAAATGGTTTTGGAAATTGGTCTTTATTGCTATATAAATAAGGCTAACAGGATTGAATGCAGTAGTGGTATTTAGGTGTTAATCTGTCCGGGTGATTTGTTACGTGTTAAATGATTTTTTTTTATATCTAACTGAGACGTGAAGTGAGAGGAAAGTCACACGTGTAAGAAGAGAAAGAGATAGATATATTAATTAACCTATACAATAAAAAGAAATTACAAAAACAATTAATAAAAATTAAAATGTATGTAATTTGTATGGATTTTACACGTGTTAAATCGGAAAGGGCAATTACTACATATATATAGCGAACACTAATACCACATCTCACTAATCTATATAATCTCATATATAATAATATGCAACACAGATCAAAATAATAATTAACGCAACGCATTAACCCAAATGATGGATTGAATTAATTAAACTACTAAAGCAGAGGCGTTATCGTCAAAATTCAACGTTAAATTCGGTCTAATTTAACTATGTTGTCAAAATATATTGATTACGATAATTATAGAAATTAAAGGATATAAGAATCAAAATAGCGTATCAATGGCATGGCTTTTTGTACTATGTTTCACTTTGAATTATATACAAACATAGTTAGGATAAAATTTGTCATAAATCATGAGGTATTTATTCGCACGTATTATTCAACTAGTACAGTGCAGTAACAGCCTGTGAATGTACTATTGCGTGGCTAAGGCCTCCTCTCCTCTTTTTTAAGGAGAAGATTTGGAGCTTATTCCACAATGCTGCTTCAATGCGGGTTGGTGGAATACATATGTGACAGAATTTCAGTGAAATTTGACACATGCAGGTTTCCTCACGATGTTTTCCTTCGCCGTCAAGCACTAGAAGAATTATAATATCAAATTAAGTACATGAAATTCAGTGGTGATGGCCCGGGTTTGAACCCACGATCATCGGCTAAGATTCACGCCTTCTTACCACTGGCCCAACTCGGCTCAAATAACTAACTGGTAACTCTTCTGATATGCTTCTATAAAGAGTAAAAATGTTATCTTCGACTTTATCTATACTAGGTATATTAAAGTAATAAATGCGAAAGCTGCCTGTCCGTCTGCTACGCTTTCAAGACGAAACCATTGAAACGATTGTGATTAAATTTAGTAATAAATCACACCCCCAAGCTTGCTTTATTATATTTTGTAGGACTGCTTCGTTGATCTAGTAGCCACAGACACGGTGGTCCTGGGTTCCATTCCCAGGTTGGGGCACTAAAAATGTTATTGAAATGTTGTCTTGGCTTATCTCTCTCGAGATTGGCCGCCGTGACCGAAATCGATCTGGAGGACTACTACTACTATAAAATATAGTAGTAATAGAGGATAGTAGTAGGTAATAAGTAGAATAAAGTATAGTAGTAGGTGTTAGATCAAAAGTGTTATTCCTTTACATACACTAAGACATATATTTGACATATGGTTAATGGTATATATTTTTTTGGGATAATATAAAAATGTCGCCTTGAAAGCGCAATAATATATTTTTTGATTGCGAGCAAATCCGGAAAATATAGTGCTAGTTACAAATAAAAGATTAATTATAAAATGTCCTGCATGTATTACAAAGCATTTTAACAATGCCTTTATACCGAAGTCTAATAATTACAGCGTCGCGGGCGGTCTGTCCCTTACTGGTGAGATATCAATAGTAAAAAACATAGGGAACAATAAACTTACCCTTTTAGGGAACGAATTATTGCACAGTACGCAGACTCGTGGGAGGCTTTTATTTATGTTTTTTTTTCTGGAAATCACATGGGGTTATATGTTGGCAATTTTAGTTGAAGTCGTAAATTTCCAACATGCTAACATTTATGGTGGAAAATCATATTGACCTATATATTTCATGACGATTAACATAATCTTTTTTTTCTAAATGAGAAAAAACTTTTAGTTAAGATTTAATTTCTTTAGTAATCAATAATTTTATTAACCGGTAGGCGCCCCTACCGATTAAAAAAAATGTATTATGTATGTTAAATGTATATTATAAATACTTTTACTATTTACTTCATAACTTATTTCTATCCAATTTACGAGTCTTCCGTACTTTTTAAAGATTCGCTTATATATTCTTTTCTATATAACTGTCAATAAAACTTTTGCCATCAAAAACTAGTTCACCTAATTACGGTGAAACTCGGCAACATAATTATATGCTTGACGGTAAAACGAAGAGAAGCCACAGAACGGAATCACGAATAATTTAATTTTTAAATAGTTTCTATCCCTGAACAAGGATTTGAATAGAAGTGGTATCAGAGGAGGTATCAGAGGAACAGATATAGTTTACACAATATAGCCTATTTGTTGATCAAGACTATAGGCTATATTATAACATAACATTAGTTATATATTATAATACATACATGTATATGTGTAGATTTATTTATGTAAAAATAATATGTAAATATTTTATATATGTAATTTAAATTGATAGAACTTTTGACAGACTCAACCAGTTTAGACGAAATAAAGACAAAATGGTACCCTGAAATACTCCATTCTCCAGGACAAACGGACAAACAGAATATATAAGTAAGAATATATATTTGTTATTTTTAAATCACGGAAAAACTCTTAAATTTTATTTATTTGTCTTTATTATGATATAGATTACCGCTCATAATTCGCGTTATTTAAAATATTTACAATTATATATGATATTATGATAAATATAATTTTAGCTAAGGCATTGAGCCTTTATTATGAATTTGCAATTCTTAAATCAATGCTGCAATTATTACGATCATATTATAATAATGCCACTCAACTCAAGCACCGCGGGTGCCACAGCCTTTATCAACAGAAACAAAATATATACACAGGATAAATAGTAGCGCACATGTTTGTATCCTGGCACAAGATCACCTATTTCTTCAATCTATTAACCTTGAAGGATTAATCTGACACGACGAGCTCAGGCAAAAACCTAACAGCTGTTCTTAATGTTCTTTCTGAGCAGTGCAAATATGGTCAGATTTTTACTCCGACATGTTACATTGGACAATTACTTGACAGAAATACTCAATCACTCAATACAGATCATGCCATTTCTATTATTTTCAAAGCTCTGTGATTTATTAAATCCATTTCATTGAATAGAACTGATATAGGAATGGCTCCAAATACGAATGCCTTTGTTGATGCGAGTCACGCGAACGTAAGCACGTTAGTAAATAGCCATTGTTAAATTTGTTTGGGAAATCATTTCGGTTATCAGATATGGAATTAAATAGATACCGGGACATCTGAGCGGAGACGTCTCTGCGTGGTACCAGTATATCAAGTAATCTGATACAGCTCCGATATGGTACTAGCGACCTGAATCTATTTGACTAGCTATTGTTATATATATGTGAGTTATTCTTTAGATTATTATTTATCAACATCAAAGTATTCTTAATAAAAACACACAACCTCAAGCAAGCGACAGGGGCTAGAGAGCTGGAGCAGCTAAAGGCGCAGTCTGACCACAAAATCAATCTGGGTCTCAGAATGTAAATTCTACTTAAGATAAACTAACAAGTAACTCAAAACCGTTACTTATATATTTTCAGATGAATTACAAAGTCAATCAGAATGTCATTTTCCGTTGATTTCAAACACTTAGACTGAAAAGACTAAGAGGTTCTAATAAAAGAAATATTATAAAAGCACACTTACAACATACATATAAAGTACATACTTACAAATTAACCTATGTATATAACTATAACAGTGTATCTAATACGAATGTACACTTGTAGTGTACATATCACTTCCATAATATGCATAAATTAAAAGTAAAAAAAATCATCAATAAATTAAAAATAAATTATAAATTTATGTCATTATTTAACAAACAAATCTAAATTCTATGTTTATAGGCAATCAAAACTTGTATGTATTGGAAGCTTCGAGAGTAACTAAATCCTTTTCATCCCTCTGTTGAACATTAACGCGTTCCGTACATATTGGCTCTGTACATAGCAATCAAATATCGACGTGCCCTGAATCAATTTTTAATTGCAACATTCATTAGCTATTTAGAAACAGTCTTGATAATTGCAATACTTCAGCTACAAACGATATTCAATGTAAATTAATTTACTGGGGAGTTGATAGGGCTTTGTCCATATGTAGGTGTCACCTACTCATCAGACATTCTACCGCCAAACAGCAACACTTAGTATTGTTGTGTTGCAGTTTGAAGATATTGTTGCAGTGAGTGATATGTAAGGTATGGTAAATATTCTTACAACGCTAAAAAAACGTTAAGGCATCGTCCCAATTCACGGTATATTTGTGATATTCGAGTCGTGGATTTCATGATATAAGCCATAATGAATTCGGAGCGCTGGCTCGCTTCAGCTCAATTAGCTTATTCTTTGAGTTTAACATACATGAATACAACACAAGCTGGTGTCGATATCTGTATGTTTATGAAGTGCCTATATATATATTTATTCGAATACGGATTCGCTGAATTTATCGAGGAGTGCTCGACCAAAATTTAGTGGTCATCACTGCCCAAAGAAATTGGAGATGCTAGAAATATGAACTTCTGCCTGAAGCCTGAAGTTACATTTGGTCACTTACCCTTCAAACCAGAACGCAACAAAACTAAGTATTTCTGTTTAGCGATAGAATATCTGATGAGTGGGTGGCTACCCAGACAAGTTTGCACAAAACTAGGGCATTAGGCGTGGTAGGCCTAGTAATTGTACCTTTTAGCTCTTTAATTCTATATAATAAGTTTGTTAATAAACAAGTCGTAAATAACTCAATGCCTAGGACTCTTCTACTCTCGAGATTTGATTGGAGTTTCACCTCTTAACTTTAACTCTGGTTGGTACTACCAACCATACTGATTTAACAGTTAACTTACTTATGTTTTATTTAAAACGCCATTATTAACGAACGCCATACCAAGCAAAAAATATTTAATAAATTTCGCTAGTCATGAAGTCTGCAGGACAGATTTACCATCTGTTCCTTCCAATTACTCCATGATATGTAAATAAATAATAAGGTTGCTTTACATTTAATTCAATACTGTAACATGACGATTCAAAAGTGCCTATATTAGCCTACTCGAAAAAGACTTGATTTGATTTGCAAATGGCATTTTTATTTGCTTCCTCTTCCTCGACGGAACGACTGACGACACGACGGTTAATCTAATATTTATATTAAATCGTTATAAATTAACCGATTTACTGATTTTTTTTTATTGAAACCTGCATGTCCCACTGCTGGGCTAAGTCCTCTTGTCCTCTTTGAGGAGAAGGTTTGGAGCTTATTCCACACATACACATGTCACAGAATTTCAGTGAAACACATGAAATTCAGCGTCGCTTGCCCATGTGTCTTATTTCACTTAAATTCTGCCACATGTGTATTCCACCAACCCGATTTGGAGCAGCGTGGTGGAATAAGCTCCAAACTTCAACTTAATTTACTTTTGTACAGGCTCTACTTTTTTTTAAATGTATAAAACTTTAAACGATATAGATACCTTTATACGATTCAGATCACACACTCGTATGTCCTCTCGATAGAGTCCTTCAA
Source organism: Nymphalis c-album (assembly GCA_963151315.1). Classification (NCBI taxonomy): domain Eukaryota; kingdom Metazoa; phylum Arthropoda; class Insecta; order Lepidoptera; family Nymphalidae; genus Nymphalis; species Nymphalis c-album. The sequence continues at coordinate 2,882,508 of OY720612.1, forward strand.
TCAAGGCACTTGTTAGATTTCAAGATCCTTCCGATACTTGTCTCGCTCTGATGTACGTTGAGAACTGAAGATGCGACAAGGACGGACGTTTTTGTTAGCATTTATAGACGTAACGGTGTCAGCGATTTGTCACCCGATACCCGTGGTTAAAAGGGGAACGAGTGATGTGCTTGTAAGGCTATCGATTATATTAATTAAATCAATATGGTTTAACAAATTTTTAACTTTTTTAAATTAACTAATTTAAGCCGTTTGAAATTTGAATTGTTACGATGTATTCGGTCTAAACCTAGCTAATGTTAACTTACATTATTTTGTTATAGTGAGACGTACTATATTCCTTTTTTGAAAATATTTATAAATTTCAACCAACAAATATGATGTGTAAGAGTTTCTCAATATTTATTGTATTTTTTTTATTTTTTTTTTATTTTTTATTTTATAGGAAGGCGGACGAGCATATGGGCCACCTGATGGTAAGTGGTCACCAACGCCCATAGACAATGGCATTATAAGAGATCACTTACATCACTTACATCGCCAATGCACCACCAACCTTGGGAACTAAGATGTTATGTCCCTTGTGCCTGTAATTACACTGGCTCACTCACCCTTTAAACCGGAACACAACAGTACCAAGTACTGTTGTTTTGCGGTAAAATATCTGATGTATTAGTTTGTATCACCACATATTATAAAACAAAGTCCCCCGCGTTGCCTGTCTACTTTAAGCATTTCATGTATATTATAATTGCCCTTTGCCCACCCAATTTAAATTAATTTCTTAGGAGTTATCGTAATTTTAAAATTATCGCGGACTAAATAAATTCAAGCGGCCCCACACCGATCATACTAACGCGCGATGCAACCGCCTGCGCCTTTCTTTTAGGAATATTTAGCTGATCCTCGGGCGAAGCCGAAGCGAGTCGCTAGTACAGAATTTTAAGATCATCCCAATATGTAAGGACTGTTGTTGAATTTAAGAAAATTTCAAATGTACTTTCGTGTGCAATAGATTGTGTCAAAATTAGTAAGTTTAATAATTATGTCTATATAGATAGTTATAGAAAAATGTTTATAGATGTCAACTTGGGAATGAAACGATCGAATGTACGCATCCGCCATCCTATGCAATAAAAAAAAAGTTTTTTTCTTATCATTCACCCACTCATTAGATATTCCGCCACTAAATAGCCGTACTTAGTAATAACTGTATTGTTGTGTATTGGGTTAAAGGGTAAGTGAGAGTAAATACAGGTACAAGAGACAGTACATGACAGTACCAAGATTGGAGGCGGGTTGACGATGAAATGTTAATATTTTACATACACCAATGTTTATAGGCGTTGGTGACCGTTTATCCTTAAGAACATTAGCTCGACCACCTCCCTATTTAAAAAAAAATTGGGTACTTTATTAAGATACATGAAAAAAGTGTAATGAATCAATATTGAATGATCATAAAACTAGGTAGTGCTTTGTTTTAGTCGGTTAATAATATCACACAAACAAAGCTCTCCGAGATTAATATTTCACAATTCAAATACCAGTCATATTCATTATACAATCCTTTCAAATGTTAACCAAGTAATGAGGTTGATTCTAAAACGCGTTGCGGGCGATACGTGGAGGGTCCGTCATTGTTTTAAATTAGCTTAATTGACGTGCGGGCGACACGTCGTTTGTAATTTCGCTCCGGGGTTTAAATTCATTAATCTCATAATATGTATAATGCGATTAGATACGATATGTTTGCGGTGCTGTATATAAATGTGACATTGTTCGAAATTTAAATTCATAACATTCTTTATTCAGCTTATTGCTTTTGAAATATTAAAGGATTAAAGCTATCGCCGTTTCGATTTTTTTTATAGTATAAGCTAGACTGTCATATGGGCTGCCTGATAGTAAGTGGTCACCAACGCCCATACACATTAGAATTGTAAGAGATGTTAACCATCGCTTACATCGCCAATGCGCCACCAACCTTGGGTGGGAACGAAAATGTCCCTCGTGCCTGTAATTAAACTGGCTCACTCACCCTTCAAACCGGAACACAACAATACTAGGTACTGCTGTTTTGAGGTAGAATACCTGATGAGTGGGTGGTACCTACCCAGACGAGCCTGCACAAAGCTCTACCACCATGAGTCATTGAGTTATTTAAGTATATCGATTCGTTCTATGTTTAAAAAGACCGATTCGAGGTTTTTATAAAATCAGTTTTCACTTCTAGATACTAAATATACAAATTGAATCTTCATCTTGACTTTACTACTGAGCCATCTCGGCTCTTCCGTAACTAATATATCACTAAGCATTATTAGCTACTTATAATGTTAACGAATAGCTGAGTATCAGCTGTATGACTTTAAGTTCCAGATTACAAAGTGAGTTGTCGTTTAAAGGAAAACAAATTGCCAAGCACTTCGAAGCACTATATTTTCTACTCAGGTTTATAATGAAAAATGTTTCAAAGGAACCGCAACTTGTTACAAGTTTATGTTTTATTCGATGCAGTGCGTAAAAAATAAAACTACCCTCAACTTAAACTAAACTTTCCTAACTTAAGAATTATAAAGGATTTTTTTAATATTAAAGTAAGGTAGGTACCACCCACTCATCAAATATTCTGCCGCAAAACAGCAGTACTTTGTATTGCTGTGTTCCGGCTTGAAGGGTGAGTGAGCCAGTGTAATTACAGGCACAAGGGACATAACATCTTAGTTCCCAAGGTTGGTGGCGCATTGGCGATGTAAGCGATGGTTAACATTTCTTACAATGCCAATGTCTATGGGCGTTGGTGACCACTTACCATCAGGTGGCCCATATGCTCGTCCGCCTTCCTATACAAAAAAAAAATCCCTATATGTGGCTGAGGCTAAGGCTTCTCATTTTTGGGAAGATTATGGATATTCTATAACGATACGCATGAGATCACACAAGTGGCAAAATTGCATCCGATGTCTGGTTTCTTCAACAGATTAAATCGCGCTCTAACCACTGGACCAATGCGGCTTAATGTCTGTCTCAGTAAGTAGATAATATATTTAGGTAATAAAATTAAATTCCAGAATCCGCTAAATAGAAACATCCTACATTAATGGTACGTTTAGTGGCTAGATATAAGGCCGTGGTCTTGGGTTCAAAACTCTAGGCCCAAAAAAAAAAATTGACGATCATCGGGTTATGAGATTAAAAGGCATGAGGGGAAGTCCTTTTGTGTTTACGCACACACCTGTGCACTATAATCGGTCAGAACGACGTCATTATCTATCAAAAACATACCCCAAAAGCCAGTATGACAAACAGTACTGATATGTAAATATTATCACAACATCACCAACCAATCATAAAAACCCATCAATTACTTGAACATTTAACCAAATTAACCGGAACTAGCTTAGCGATATGGTGATTGGTCCTCATGGGGCTTACGGAACTCTAAAAACGGAAATTCAATCATATTTTAATAGCGAACACGACTATCGCATTTCCAATTATAAATGGAAGTGCTTCATTTAATTAAAATGGCTCTTCAGGATACCCTCAGATGCTCAATTAGGGCACGGATGCGGGTGTTATTATTTGAAATTAGAATCTATGTTACTGGATAAAATAATAATAATAAAAAACTAACAACCTGTAAATGTCCCACTGGTGAGCTAAGATCTTCTTTTATGTCGAAAATTTGGAGCTTAATTTAACAATGATGAAAATTTCATCTGACACTTGCAGTTTTCCTCCGTTGCCCTGCGATGGGTCAGATGAAAATTTTAGCATCGCAAAGCAGTGGCTTCGCATGAGATGAAATTTGAAACAAAAATTTTCAACACAAAATCTTTTCAACTTTTATGTCGACCTGGCTTTTGAACCCAGGAACCTCGACATCTGCGACTTTATGCCTAGCCCACAGTATGTCCAAATGAATAATAATATTAATTTGTATATAATATTTTTTAAACCTCGATAACTGACGCAACACAAGTAGAACATTTACCAATGTTTAGTAAAACGTAACGGGTATTAATAAATACATGTGTATCCAGTGAGAGTAGGATATTTCTAATTGAACGTGAAGATGATGAAGGATACCTTTATTAAGAAGATAAACTAATGATGTACCACTTATGTTATCTCTCGATGAATTCGTGATTATTTTTTTATAGTATAGGTAGGCGGACGAGCCAGGGCCACCTGATGGTAAGTGGTCACCAACGCCCATAAAAATTGGCATTGTGAGAGATGTTAACCATCGCTTACATCACCGATGCGCCACCAACCTTGGGAACTAAGTTGTCCCTTATGCCTGTAATTACAATGGCTCACTCAACCTTCAAACCGGAACACAACAATACAAAGTCCTGCTGTTTTTCAGTAGAATATCTGATGAGTGGGTGGAACCTACCAAGACGAGCTTGCACAAAACTCTACCACCAAGTAAATTTATATTTTGAATGACTAGTTACAATCATGTCGCAGACAAGTCCAAATTATTTAGTGATGCGGTTACATGTCGTGAAGTTATTGAATAAATAAATGCATGTCATAAATAATAAAATAATGCATTGAAAAAAAAGTGACCCTTTTTATTAATTCCAATTACAACAATACTATGTGATGATTATGTGGTACCAATATAGATGAGCTTGCATAAAGCCTACCACCAAGTAATATGATGCTATGGTAAATAGCCATTCCCAATAAATTGTCTATCTAATGCAGAGACATTTATATAGTGATCCTGAGAATAATGTGTTTAAACACACCCCTATATAACTTTTTACATATATTATCAGAATAGATTACACTCATTTAAACATTGTTGAAATTAAACTAAACGGTTAGTGCAAGCTATATAAAAGGGGACATTAGTAGCGAGAGCGACTTAAAAATATAACCTATAAAAATTACATATAAAATAAAGTCGGTTTACTAATGATAATTTTACGTGATAACGTCATAAGAAAATATTGATGAATACTCAGACGAATCGATGGAGTGAAAGAGAGATAGATGCGTCACAAGCCCAACGCTTAGGCCGATCGTGCCTCTCTCTTGTTTCGCGCTCTCGTTCTCACGGGCTCGGGTGGAACGTTTTTTTTTTATTATTGTATAGGAAGGCGGACGAGCAAATCGCAGTGTAAGAAATGTTAACCATCGCTTACACCGCCAATGCGCCACCAACCTTGGGAACCAATATGTTATGTCCCTTGTGCCTGTAATTACACTGGCTCACTCACCCTTCAAACCGGAACAGCAATACAAAGTACTGCTGTTTTGCGGCAGAATATCTGATGAGTGGGTGGTACCTACCCAGACGAGCTTGCACAAAGCTCTACCACAATGAGTCATCCTTTCTCGTGCGCACAGCCGGCGTTCATCGATTTGTAAGACGTTATATCGTCAAAATGTTGCTAACATAAGAATTTTTATGATAATGACTGTATACTTACATGATTCCTCTATAAGCACTTCTTGCTGACATTTAACATGGTTTATAAAAAAACAAACGATAACTATAAAAAATAATCTTTTACACAAACACATTTTTATAACTCGCTTCTATTTATCGATACACATAATTTCGCATCACTACACACTCAATTCAATTAATGGAAATATTTTTTGACAATTGTTATTTAAATTTTTTATTCTATTTATCGAATAAAACACATCACTACACTCACAATTTAGTTATCTGTGTTATTTGTTGATTTGTTTTTATTTATTGTTTCCATTATTTTGAAGTCACTAAGACTTAGTTAAAAACTCATCGACTGATCGTCGTGTGAAGATGCCTTAACAGCTGGATCTGAAACAAAATAAGAAATAATTAAAATTTGTATATTAACATAAATCCTTATCCTTTTACTTTTAATAGCTACGTGGAAACAGTTAAGGCTGTTTCACACTGGCAACACTGGAAACATCCAGACTCCTGTCTGCTGCTGCATTACGAGAAGTTACTCTTAACTGGTCGAAATCGTTATTTACGGATATGGTTAAATAATTTCTCATAAAACTTACATAGATTTTTTATAAAGGGAAAATAATTTTAACTTATATAGTACATTTTGCTTCTGAGACGACGGACACGACTTTTTTTTAATTTTATAGTGTCAGTAATTTACTTCTCAAGGTTACTTTCATAGGCATTCATTTTAATTTTGTTTCATCGGGAAGTTGATTCCATAGCAGTGCTTCCTTAAATAAAAACATGTTTTTGGCATAGTTAGTTCGCAAAGTTTTTAAATGTTTTTTTTTTTTTAACGTGTGCGTTATTGTTCTCATTATTAATTGTATGTTGATCTTTATAGATTTTGTTGTGATCTTTTTGAATCCAGGAACTTAAGGTCTGCGGAGTTACTTAGTACTTTCTATACCAACGAAGCAGAAATACATTATACATCTTATATATATCTATCATCTCATCTTAGAAATATTGTATATATGAAAGTGAGTTTGTTTGTTTGGTACGCTTTTACGCCTAAACTACTAAACAAATCATCATGAAATATTGCATATGTGTTATCAGAAGTACACAAAAATACATAGGGTACCTAACAACAAATCCCCCCTCGCACTCCTCTTAAACGCGGGCGAAGCCTCGGACACTAGTAAATTATAAAATAATAATAAGTAATATCTATAAAGTCGCGATGGCCCAGTGGCTACAACGCGTGAAACTTAACCGATGATCGTGGGTTCAAACACGGGCAGGCACCACTGAATTTTCAAGTGCTTAATTGTGTTTATAATTCATCTCGTGCTTGACGGTGAAGGTAAAGATCGTTAGGAAATGCATGTGTGAAATTTCACTCAAACTCTGCCACATGTGTATTCCACCAAACCGCATTGAAGCAGCTTGGTGGAATAAGCTCCAAAAACTTCTCCCTAAAAAATGGAGAAGAAGCCTTAGCTCAGCAGTGGGACATTCACAGGCTGTTACTTTACTTTACTTTTAATATGTATAAAAGCACTACACACTATAGAACTATTTATAAACGAACCATTCCATCGGTAATCATCTCAGCTGTAATTGACGTCGGAATGGCATTAATTACAAAGCGAAGTGGCAATTGACTGTTAAGTGTTAAATCGACGAGGCCCATTATGAATATCAATACTATTTGAGGCTTTTAATTAATCTTGCTATCTAACGGCCGAATACTGAAGCGTCATTCAAATATTAAGTGCAACTTAATTATTTGAGACGCCGTTAATTTTAAATTAAATAGCCTCGTTGGTCTAATCACTAGTGGCTAGATATAAAGCTGAATCGTGGTCGTGGGTTCAAATTCCAAGATGTATCAATAAGTTGCAGCTCGGGGTCTGAAAGTTGGAAGTACTCATATACCCCGGAACGCCGTTGGTCCTGCACTTGAACTCTTTACGGTCGAGTCGGGTTGTCGTCATAAAAAATCGTGAGGAAACCTACATTATTTTGTAAAGCTTCAAGACTTTTTTAAAAAGGTCTTAGGCTTGTAGTGGGACATATACAGGCCCAATCAAATCAAAAATCTAATTAAATCAGTTACGTCATCAAATAGAAAATATGATATATATTAATTGTTTACTTTTAATTAAACAAAATGTCATAGTTTAATTAACAGAGTGCAACATCTAGTTCGTTACTAAATACATAACAAAATAAACGTTTCAATTTATAGATTCTGAAATCAATTCCAACTTTCAAAGTACACTACCGTTACTAAGTGCATTAATGTTTCACCATCAACGATAAATTGATAGCACATAACTACCAACTAGAAATTCAATGGTATATAATTTAGAAAGAACGATTTCATGTAATAACGAGCCATGTACTAGTAGGTAGTTTATTGTTGAGATCGCACTGCGGTTCATGTGAATTTAAAATGATGGTTACTGGTTCAAAGTCGAGCATCATTGAATTGTCATTGTTACATGGGTGAAGGTAAGTGCATGTTTCAGATGATAGTCACATGTGTAACCACTAATTCATTTTAGAGTAGCGTGGTGGAATAGACTTCAAAATTCATTCATTCAAATCAATTTCAATATAAACAAAAATTTTAACAAAACAAAAACCGACTTCAACGGAAAAACAAATCAATATGCACTAAGTAAAAAAATAATTGCGTATTCTTCTATAATAATTTGATAATTAACTAATTATTTTCTACTCATCAATATGTAGGTACGATTGTGTTGTGTGGTTGATAATGTAGTTACAATTATTGTTATTTTTGGAGTCGATTTCAGCCAAAGAAACACTATAATACACAAATAAACACAAAAAAAGAACATACAGACGAATTGATAACCTCCTCCTTTTTTTGAAGTCGCTTAAAAAGGAAATAACTCAACAGAAGAGGCGTTTGTCCAATTTTCCTTTACAGGCTTTTGTATTAAATAAATAAATATCATTACAAGATAACTTATATAACAAGACAAGTCTCAAAGCTTTCATGGTGTATATTATCCTGAGAGATAAATGTACTCATAGCTTTATTAAAGCTCGGAGCAATTTCATCCAAGTTATATAAGATAATATTTTCAAATGAAATGAGGTTTTTTTATCATAAGCATCGTACTAAAGATGGTCCATATGCAAGTCCGCCTCCTAATTCTATAAAAAAAAAACTTACACTGTCAAAGTATGGGCAATTGCGAGTCAACAAAAAAACTCAGCAGTCACTCTTTTCCGACAATTAAGTTATATAGGTTAATAAATACATTTTTTGTCATAGTTCCATAATTTTCGGGACACCATTCAAATCCCGTACATAATGAATTCCAGGATAAACTCAAAGAGCTGTATTACCATATCAAAAAATATAACCAAAGCGGCGAAAGATACCGAAACACAGCCTTAATTTAATATTCTTAGTTCAAGTCCGAGCTGAAATAAATAATTCATACGCCTTTTAGCACAAAGCTATTCGTTTTATCTTGGATGGAAATTATAATGAAAAAATACAGTTGCCGAAAACATTTTCTTTTTAGTTATGAACCCGACCAAGCGAGAGAAGCGCTAAAGGAATGTTAACCAAACACGTACTGTTTTCGAGGTTTTCTACAACTATTTATTATAATCGTTTTGTTTAGTACTAACTAAATTCCGTGGACACACGCTGTGAGTGTATAGATTTTAATTAAAAGTTCGTAGCTACTGTATCGAACAAAACCTTCCATGTAGGGTAACGTTGTTTTGTACGTATAAGGAAACAAACATTAATTACTTCACACTTAGTGGGAGGGAGTTCAGTAGAGAAAGGTTTACAAGCTATGAAACGTCACATAAAAATACGATTTAAAAATTAAGACTGAAATTATTTTATCCTCAACTATGAAAGTATTTCTAATAATGATAAATAGAACAGACTACAAAACTTACTTTTATTTCAAGCAACAAAATAGAAATATACCATAATAAGAGTTGCGATTAAAATAAAAAATGGCGACAGTACGGCGTCATTTTGATAATTCTGGTCATCAGTGACGTCACACGATCCACCGTTTCGGACCATGTTTTATTTATAGTAAATCTCAATGTTAAAAGTATGATGTCACAACATAGGAGAGTCTTGCTACTGTAAGATTTATTTCCCATGACAAAATACCATTCAAAATGTCAGACAAAATTTTTGGATTAATTCGCGAAATAATGTTTTTTTTTTTACTAATGTTAGGCAAGCCAACGAGCAAATAGACCAATGAACGATGAGTGGTCACCATCTGAATAAAATATAAATCAGTTTTAACACCATCAATCCGCCACCAATTATGGGAAAGATATTATTCCTGACTCTGACTCTGACTCTGAAACTGACTCACCATTCAAACTACTCACAATTTAAAGTTATTTATCACTAGTAAAATAACTGGCAAGTGGAACCCTCCCAAAAATTTATACCAATATAAATAATGCAAAAATGTGACCGTTAATATATGTTACTAAATCAATCTCCGAAAATTGATATAAAGTTCTAATACAGGTCCATGAACTTAATATGCACTGTATCGATAGTAAAAGCAAGCGGAAATTATTTTTTATTTTGATCGATGTTCAGTCCCATAATTCTGGGTCAAGCAAATTAATACTGGGTTACATATATACATTTGCATACATGTATTTGTTCACTCTTCCTCTTGTACGTGCGAGGCTTACAAGTGTATCAGCGTCAGTTTCCTTACACTGAACTGCTACGAAGAATGACTTGACAGAAAATCTGTAACCGCCACGGGACGGTCGACTGGTGTGACACATCGAAATTTATGGTTGTTTAAACAGTTTATAATCCAATAGACCAATACCAATAGACAAATAGACTAAAAAGAATAATAATTCCAATAAATTCAAATAAAATAAATATATTTTACATATTATTGTAATATATTTTATGTTACTGAAGATATATATTTCGTCTCGTATTCCAAATTATATTTTTGTTCCGTTGCAGTTGAAACGCTTGGATCTTGGAGTAATTGTGCCAAAAAATCATCCAAAATATTACTCCCCGCCTTATTGCCTCCACTGGTGACAGAAGGGCTGGTTCATTTTTCGCCCAGAGAATCGGAATTGCGATTCAAAGGGAAATTCTGCTAGCATTCTTGCCACCGTTCCACGAGGTCACGGCTTGTATAGTAATTATTTTTAATTTTTATTTGTATTTAGTTAAGGTTTTAATATATATATATATATATATAAATATATACAAGCCACGCACACACAAGGGAGTAGTGGCCGTCACTATAAACGAGTCACTCGTACCTACAAGTCGACCTAACACATTTTTCATATAATAACACAATATTAATTCGCGTGACCCATAATTATTATGGGATTGAATATCGATCAAAATAATATGACACAAAATCCAAACAAAATTGGATAAAGTCTATAGCAGTAAAGATATATAATATACATACACATACACTTGGTGGTAGGGCTTTGTGCGAGCTCGACTGGGTAGGTATCACCTACTCATCAGATATTCTACCGCAAAGCAGCAGTACTTGCTATTGTTGTGTTCCGGTATAGGTAAGGGTGAGTGAGCCAGTGTAATTACAGGAACATGGGGCATAACATCTTAGTTCCCAAGGTTGGTGGCGCATTGGCAATGTAAGCGATGGTAACATCTCTTACAACGCCAATGTCTATGGGCGTTGGTGACCACTTACCATCAGGTGACACACATGCTCGTCCGCCTTCCTATGCATTAAAAAAAACATTTTAAGATAAATAAAAATATATATCTTGAAATGTATGTATATATAAAAACGAAAAATTGCATATAGGGTTGTATTCTTATTTATGCTGGTGACCAGAGGCTTTTTTCTTTAAATTACTCCTCGATCCATAATCGACGTGAACAACCACGAAATGAAATAATAAGAAAATCACTACCGTCTTCAGACCTGAACAATCACTTGAACTTATGATGGTTACACTATCGATGCAGCTATTAATGCTAAGAGTACCCAGGTGAATTGTATAGCTGGCAACCATTCCCCACGCGATCGCGTGGTAATAAATTACACGCCTCATGTACTTCGTATAATGGCTGGCGCGGTCGCGTTCATTTGAGTCAATACTTTGACCCGGCTATTCAAGTTAAAACTCAAAAGAACTATTTTTTTAATTAAAAAAATAAAACCTTATTCCGTCATTTATAGAACGTTTTGTAGAACAACTTTTATTGATTAGTTTAATTGGTATCTTCGAAAGAGGCTTAGACCTCCGTTTCTTAATTTAGAATTTTCTAAACTATCCAATTGGTTAAACTTCCATATATAACATTAGAAGCAATACATTGGCTCTGTAAGGACAGTTCTTAGAACTAAGAAGGCTAAGTTCTTCTTTTAAGAACTTCCAAGTCTAAGTAAAATAGTAATTATTAATTCGTTAATTTCATAACTTGCCATGGACACTTAATTTTTTTTTTGTTATAAAACAATTTTATCGATGGCATGAAAATAAATTTAACAGTCCAGAAGGAAGAGAGAATGATATATTATGTTCACCGGTATTCATCACTAACTTGGTATGTGTAACGTAATAAATATTGCCTACTATAAAAAGATGGCCCAGTGGTAAGATCGTGAGTTCAAACCCGGACAAGCACCACTGATTTTCATGTGCGTAATTTGTGACTGATAATTCATCCGTGCTTGTCGGTGAAGGAAAACATCGAGAGGAAACCTGCATGTGTCAAATTTCACTGAAGTTCTGTCACATGTGTATTCCACTAACCCGCATTTGAGCAGCGTGGCGGAATAAGCTCCGAAACCTTCTCCCCAAAAAAGGAGAAGAGGCGTTAGCCCAGCAGTGGGTCATTCACGGACTTCTACTATAAAAAAATAAGCAGAAAATCTGGTCTACGCACAATATAAAACAAAACAAATAAACAGCCGCTTTACAATAAAACGTAATATAAACAATATGATATAGATTAGAAAATAGGTTTTTTTTTTTAATTTACTTTACAGATAATAATGAGGGGTATTCAAATAACAATAGCAAAATGAAAACAAACGAATAGACCTCACTAATGTTTTATGTATTGTTTCGCGAATTAAAATAGCCATTAATTTTAGTTTTAATTTTTCTATACTAAAATGTAAAGCTGAAGAGTTTGTTTGTCATTGATCCGGCTAAGCTCAGGAACTACTGGTTAGAATTTAAAAAAAAAATTGTGTTGGATAGTCCTTTTATTGAGTAAGGTTCTAGGCTTATTTTTATTCATTCAGCATTTGGCCCACCTGATGGTAAGTGGTCACCAACGCAGATAGACATTAGCATTGTAAGAAATGATTGACTGCCTCGTTGGTCTAGTGGCTTGATATAAGGCCGCAGACGCGGTGGTCCTGGGTTCAATTCCCAGGTCGGGCCAATAAATAGTTATTGGGGTTTTCTGTCAGAAAATTCTCAGTAGCAGCCCGGAGTCTGGAAGTTGGAAGTGTGGTACACTCCCGTGCCTCGGAAAGCACGTTAAGCCGTTGGTCCTGCGCCTGAACTCTTTCCGGTCGTGTCGGATTGCCGTGCCATCGGATTATGAGAGCTAAGGAATAGAGAGTGCACCTGTGTTTGCGCACACACTTGTGCACTATAATAACTCCTGCGCAGTTGGCTAGTCTCTCTTGAGATTGGCCGCCGTGGCCGAAATCGGTCTGGAGGACCTTAAGAAATGATAAACATCGCTTACATCGCGAATGCGCTGACAAAATTGGGAACTAAGATGTTATGTCCCTTGTGACTGTAATTACATTCAAGACGGAACACAACAATACCGATAATAATTATTATCGGTATTATAATAGTACTGCTGTTCAGCGGTAAAGTATCCGATCAGTGGGTGGTACCTTCCCAGACGAGCTTGCACATAGCTCTGCCAGTTAGATATAATTATTTTTCAGATTTCTCATTTGTCTATTTAACGGTGCAACTAATCTAAAGTTCTATGTACGTAATATGAGGTATTTGCACCCAATTACAATAATTTTCATCGTTCACGACCGTGTTAGATCAATTCGATTACCTTTCGGAGTTCAATCGTAATTTGATATTAACGAAAAAATATTTGATTAACTAAACGAGATGATTATTACAGCTATTGAAGATATTCAACTCTGTATCATGTTTATTATGCCTGATATAAAATCGGTTGTAAATTTTATTCTCTTCAAAAACGCTTATAATAAAGGTCTATTTCATGTTCACGCAGGTTCTCTCACTATGATTACTGTCATTAGAGGCCCGTTCGCTCGAGGCTACTTTCGACACATTGAGTTCGAGGAATTAACACGTCCAATTTTTGGGCTGAAGAACGCTTTCCAACAATGATGCACTGTGTTTAATTTTAATGCTGTGAAATTTAATTTTGTTGATATTTAATGAGACTTATGAGGCTGATGGTTTTACAGTGTACGGACACAATGATGTCATTGTCTCATTATCGTTGGTAATGTATTATTTATTTCGACAAATATTGCTGTACTCACTATCATAAGTTACGAAGCACTTATATAATTAATCTAAGAGTTAAAGAACTTTATAATCCTTAGTATCTTAACTAATATTTTAAATGCGCAAGTTAGTTTGTTTATCTGTTTGTTTGTTACGCTTTCAAATCAAAACTACTCAACCGATCTACAGAAAAATTATTACATTCATCAGCCTTTCCTGAGAGTACAACAGATTTGTAACAAACCATATTTACTACAGTTAAACTATGCCTCCGAAAGCACTTAAAACCTGCAACGGATCCGTTCGGATTAACATACGACTAGACTAAGAGAGAGAAATGAAGAAGACAATTTTACACGAACACTAGCACAGTCACACACTCAACATTATCAAAGATTGAGAGCCTGGTTTATATCACAAAACGCGACACTTTTGCTCACTTGGTGGTGGGCTTTGTGCCCTTATGGATACTACCCACTCATATATTCTATCGCTAAGCAGCAACGCTTAGTACTATTGTATTTCTCTTTGAAGTGTGAGTAAGCTAGTGCAAATACAGTCACGAGGGACATAACATCTTGGTTCTGAAGGTAGGTGGCGCATTGGTGATGTAAAGGATGTTTAATATTTCTTACAATATCTATATCTATGGGTATTGGTTATTTTAAATAAACAATGTTCTACAGTAATTTACTCCATGTAGATAGCATAAAGTTAAGAAGATATAGTAGCAAATTAAACACGCAATCAAATAAAAGCAAATATATAAAATTACCAAGTCCGAATCGAATGCCCGAGGTATTAGTTCATTTGCATATCCAACACTGACGTTGTAATGAGCACCTTTACAGAGCATCCTGGCCGCTGTGTCCGAGGAATGTTCTTGTATTGAATTAATAATAAAAAAAAACCCGCTAGAATCATGATCTTAGCGTTGCAAACAGAATTTTAATATAATTCGATATGTTTTAGTAGCTAGCTGAGTTTGGGATGTGTAAGCGCACACAATTAATTTGATAGTTCATTTCTTCAGCAAATGACTAAAAAAAAAATTGTGTAAACTCTGAAAAATATTTCTTTTTTATACATTACTAGCGACCCGCCCCGGCTTCGCCCGAGTAGCAGAGTATTGTATAAGCTTTTAGCCACAGCGGGACGCGGGGGTGCAGTTGCATCACGCGTTAGTATGATCGTTGTGGGACCGCTTGAATTTATTTAGTGCGCAATAGTTTTAAAATTACGATAACTCCTAAGATATTAATTTAAATTGGGTGGTGTAAAGAGCAATTATAACATATATGAAGGGATTTTACAGGGTTTACATGCATATGCATGGATTTTTTTAAGCAAAAGGCAGGCGGACGACCAAAAAAGACACCTGAGGGTCCTATAAAGTGGTCACCACCGTCATAAAGTGGTATAAGAAATAAGAACCATTCCTTACATCGCCCATGCGCCACCAACCTTGGGAACTGAGATGTAATGTCCCTTGTGCCTGAAGACAACTGGCCCACTCACCATACAAACCGGAACGCAACAATACTAAGTATTGCTGCATAGCGGCAGAATATCTGATGAGTGGTTGGTACCTACCCAGAGGGGCCTTCACGAAGCCCTAGCACGAGGTAAAATTACTGAAAAAAATGTTCCTCCAAACCTCCCCCTCAAAAGGAACTGAGTCCAGCAGTATGTCATTCACAGACTATTACATTACTTTACTTTTAATACATTACCAAGAAAATTCAGTTTAACTACACATGTGAGACATAGCTGAGTGTAAACAGAGCAGGACATAATAAAAAATACAGCTTCAATAGCATATAACAAGATAACGTAATGTTACCTTAAGTAACGAGAATATTCTTATACAAAAGCAATAATTTATTTTAAGACGTAGTAAGTGAACGTAATTCTATCCTACTTCTCATGAAGGGTCGGCAAGTAAATATCAAGACCTCCTTAGAATAGAATAAATTTCTCAGAACTTAGTCACGATTAATATCGACAACTATTGTTACAAAAGTTTTTGTAGTTGCTTCAGCGAGGAGAGCTGAAGGCGCAATGTTGAACTCGTTTATTTTACGCAGTGAAATTCTTCGAATACTTTGGGTATTCTCACCCACTAAAATCCTTGCAATGAGCGTCCTCGACGCGGATGGGTGCGGATTCATTTTTACCACCCACTTTCTACTTTTTCTTACACCAACCTGACTGCTCACAGGGAGCCACTATACCGTCAAAATATTACTTATTAGAGAACTAGCGATACGGAATTGCATCACGAGTTATATAAAGAAAAATAACTGAATGTCTTGAAAAAAAATTGTAATAACCTGTTTATACTGCTGAGCTAAGGCCTCTTCTGCCTGTGAGAAAGTTTGGAGCTTATTCCACCACCATGTAAATGCAGTTGCTCTTGCTGGGATTTGAACCCGCGATTATCATCTAAGATTCACGCCTTCTATCCACCATCTCAGCTTAAAATTAACACGCTAGCGGCATACAAAACGTTCACGAGCGCATTTTTATTTGCGCAGAAAAATATTTAGGGCGAGTCATTGTAAACATTTTGAAAACGCCCTGAGACCTATACGCGCACGTGGGCGTTTCTATGAACCGATATTTTCAAATTCCTCGCTCTATTTTAAGCTCCAGATCCCATATCTGCATCAAAGGGAAACGTGCATATGCGTTCGAAATAGTGCTTTTTAAAACTCCGAATCCGACTGTTACGATTACGATTTACGTGATTTAAAAAGTTTGCTAAGAGCGTATCTAGTGATGTTATTATAGCCTAGTAACCATAGCTAGTAGGTAATTGATTCGACAATTAATTTTTATCCTTATTTAGCTAGAGTTTATAATAATTTAGATTTGCGTAGCAACCGTCATTAATCGGTCTTTTCAAAATCGTTCGTTACTTATTGGATTAAGCCTCAATTTTTTCTAAAATATTTTGGTAACTTTGTATCAGAAATCTATTGCAGCAAATTTAAATGAATCAGAGCGTCCGTGTCAAGCACAAATTGATTATTAAAGCGCTCGGTTGAACAGCTTGCGAGTAAAGTGATAAAAAAGCGGCTGCAACTTTTTACGCAACGCTTATTTTACATCCCCTGCGAACGCTGGTTGCATGACTTACAAAACTTTATAATATATTGTCCACTTTATTTATTAATCACTGATATATTTTCTGATAAAAATGTAGTAGAAAAATAAGAGCCTGTTAATAAAGTGCTACTCGTTTTCTCTTGCGAGGATCAGAATTCACAACGCTAATTAAATGCGGGTTGACTTTAAGACGTAAACATTGGTTGAGTCAGATTGTTATTAATTCCAAAAAAAAACCAAAAAAACTTATTTAAAAAGTTAATGAAAAGTATATGTAGGTATCATTTTTATATATTAATAGTTTAGTTTATATACGTGATGACCGGAGGGGTCATTATTAGGTATTTTAGGTATAAAAAAGGAGCCATTAAGTATCCCCTTCTCCAACCTGAACTCCAAGGTTGAATGCAGCTTGCTTCAGACGGATAAAGTTACTTATTTACTTATAATTTAATATATTATTAGTATTTACTATTTCAATAGTAATGCCTCTTTAATTATTTTTTTTATAAGAATTCTCCGTACGCACTTACCATATCTTCATTCAACTGCCAACAACTGGCGAGGCGCGGGAGATTAAACAGTAACAAATTTCAAACTTCGAGCTTCTACTGCGAAATTCTCGACAAAAATACATAACATTTTTATTGACCCGATCCGTGGTTTGATCCGTCAGAGCCTTAAAAGCGAGCTCCTACACTAACAATCCAGTGAGACAAGTGAAACATCTTGAAATAAGCTCATAATCTTTCTTACCAGACTTTATATTTCAAAAGATAACTTCATGACTTCAAGAATAATAATGACTGTTTAAATAACAGTCTCGACTTCAATATTCTCAACCGTTTTATATTCTCCCACTTCGCAGCTCACAGATTATATTGCAACACAAAGACTGAACTCCATATTTCATTTGTAACGTTCAAATAAAGATTAAACCGAAAATTTTCTATTGAAATATTCTTTTGTACTGAATCCACATTCAGACAAAGGAGAGATAAATGTCAAAAATTCAAAAAAAGAACTATTATATCGGATTTCGAAATTATATATACAGTCGTGAATGATAGATAATAATATATGTGTAACTGTGTTGGATGTTATACGAACTGATTTGCAAGGTTTTCTAAACGTGGGGGGGCACGTTCCATCTCTTGGATCTCAGATTTATATAGTATATAACATTTCTCAATAAATATGATATATATATATATTTTTATGTATGTACCTAAATAAATAAATTAATATTGATGTAATAAATTCTAATCGGGATTGGAACATGAAATTGGCGCCTAGAAAAAACAATTTTTTCACATTTTTATATTAGTACTAGCTTCTGCCCGCGATAACTTTGTGTGTGAGTGGAGGGGAGCATAGGTAGCCTAAGTCAGTATGTGAGCTATCCCTATTACATATTTCATTGTTCATTCAGTGTGCGTGAAAGAGTAACAAAAATCCATCCATCGGAACAAACGTTCGAGTTAATAATTTTAGTAAGATTGAGATTGAATAGTTGAAATCACCCAAATCAGTCTAGCTTCAAGAATCAAATAAAATTAAAAAGTTTTGAAGTCAATTAAAAATCACATCACGACATAATGACATGAAAGACGAAACAACGATTATACCTACTTTTGAATATAAAGGAGTGCTCAAAACTACTGTATATCGTGATAAAAATGTTTAAGTTTTACGCTAGCATTCAGCCTGCCAATAGAAAATGGTCGGAAAAATGTAATTAAATTCTGACGCAAAACAGGACTATTATCAATTTCAAGCCTTAATGTGTTTCTTTGTAGTAACACTCCCAATGAAATGGGTCCATTTCGTACGTTGTCCATGTTTGTACAATGTACATGAAAGCTGGTTTCAGGAACATTCTAAAGCATATTTGACGAAAATCCAGCAGTTTAATAGCTATTAAATCTGTATATCAAGCTACAGCTTGTTGACTGTCTTGTCGACATCTGTTTGACTGTTACGCTTACACGTCTACACGATTAATTAGATTTTTATGATATTGTAATATGTTGGAAAAAGCTGGAAAATCCATCAAACACTAATGACATATGTCATTTAAGTTTCCAGATTAATGACGAAGGTTCGCTGGCCAGCCAGCTACTGTTGCATCAATAAAATTCCTTATTATCATAATGATTAAGTAATCAAATAAAAACTTCATCTAGATATAATATTAGGATTGAACAAAAATAAAAATAATTGAGTTCCAAAATTACTTTGACCAATAATGCCATAAAGTGGTCACTATCAGTTCAACTGTTCAGCTCAGTCGACTCCGAATACAATCTCGTTTCGAATTCCGCAACATAAAATAATGCTGTTTCTATTCCTTCCAGTCCAATGGAGTTGGAAATTGTGGAAATTTTCACTGCATTCCGTTGCGTGATTTTATTAAACTTAGTCTCGGAATTCCAAGCTTTTTGACGATTGTTCCAACAATTCGTGGTAAAGAAAATTATATTGATAATTAAGTTTTATTATCTATGTCATTAGACATGTTTTTGAATGTGCTTAATTTCATTAAAATATGTATATTACTTCGCATGAATTTTCATGTGTTTAACCTTGACCTGGAAAATCTGTACGTGTTTTGAAGATATTTATTTTTACGAGCGCACGAAGACTACGGCAGCTTATTTTAAGCAATTAAAGTCAAGGCACAATGTTAGAAATTATAAAGACGTAGTTAAACAATTCCAAATCCTCAATCAAACAATATTTTACAGCTCTATGGAGTTAGTACTGTATTGTGAACACTGTTTGGTACCTACTGCAGTTTCTACCACAATAATTCTGCTAAAAACCAATGTTAGTTATAATAAAAGTAACAGTGGAGTTTGAATGTTAGAATTAATTAATTATTTATGAGTTATTATGATATATATGCCTCAACTGAATGTGATAAATCAGATATCAATAGACATCTTTGTTATCGTAGTGTTAATTATAAAAATCTAAATAGTCTATAGACGTTTTTTATCCCGTTCAGCGCTAAAACGTCATCAATCGTATAATTCAATGTTGTTCTTGAAGCAAATCAATCAGATTGTTTAACGGAAGACACATTACGAGTCGATCAAGTGCTACTTACTACGCATTGTGGGCATAATCAAATAACCGTGGACGGTACAATAGTAATACGTGGAGAAGCACCTTCAAGTTGCTATATTTGATTTGATTAAATATCGAACATTTTTATTATTTATTAATTCGATATATTAGAAGTTGTTTTAATAATGCATAACTATTAAATATAAAAATAATTAATACAATTTTGATTGCATAACTGTTGAAGACAAACAATAAAAAATGGTAGAACAAATAGTAACGGAACAAAAAAAATTGTAGATAATACTTGTATATTATAAATAGGTAGTACAAACAAAAACAATTATATCGAATAATGCAAAAACCACATAAGTAAATGTAGCAAACAAATAATAATAACTGAATTTTAAAGAAAATTGCCTTTATTTGAACATGATTAACATATTTCTTGACGAAACCGCAATACTGGATAAAAAGTCATGAGGAAACGATCATGAATTCATAATACGCTATCTAATCGCTAGCTGTACATTTAGAAGCATTTATTCTTGACATAAAATATGAAAAACATGAATTTAAAAGGGGAACATTAAAAGCAAGTACCTCTTCATTCAGATGCCCTATTTTAGTCTCTCGCCCCGACCTACTTCCAATCTTCTACGATACAGGTGATCTCAAGTTAGCGTAAACAGAAATTAGTTCATGTTAAAAAGATCCAATTCTTGCTATCTCCAGTCAGTATTCATTTAGAAGTTCATACAATATGATTGTGTTAAATCGGTGTGTTAAAAAAAAACTTCAACTAAGTATTTTTTTGTTAGTCATTATTATTATTATTATTTTCTGGCTGTCTCGTTGGTCTAGTGGCTAGATATTCGGCCGTAGACCCGGTGGTCCTGGATTCAATTGCCAGGTCGGGCCAATAAATAATTATTGGGGTTTTCTGTCAGAAAATTCTCAATCACAGCCCGGAGTCTGGAAGTTGGAAGTGTGTACACTCCAGTGCCTCCGAAAGCACGTAAAGTTGGCTAATCTCTGTTGAGATTGGCCGCATTATATTATTTTTTTCTATACATAATATGTATGCATAAAATAATGCTTTCTATCTATATATTATAAAGATTTGGTAGCGATATTATAAGCAGCACACAAATACATACACCAAAGGCAGAATAAAATTTTTATATCAATATGTAAATCTTGAAGTTGTATATTATTTTAATCTTATTTATTGTCTTCATATATACCTCAGTTTTATGAAAAAAATGTAATTCTAAAAATGTGCGCCACAAACTAAATTTCATAAATTTCGACAACATGCAATAGCATTTACTATAAATATTACACCAAACCCTTCGTTTTTTTATTTAACTTGAACATTTTAATTATCTGTGTGCACCGCATCTGTATCTGTTAAATACAACTCACAAGTATTACACATATAAGTTTATGTCTAAGCACTAACACGTCAAAAACTGAAATGAACATTCGGTCTTGCAATTTCATATAAGATCCACCACTACACAATTCATTTTCTTGCCATGGTTTGATATCTTACACAGTAATTTGTATTCCTTTTTTTGAACGAAGGTCTTTTACGGAGCTTACAGGAGAATGAAGTGGCAGTGGCCGAAGGTCACGTCATATAACGAAATAGCGTTGATACTGTACCTCCCAAAAGCTACAAATTGCGATGCGTTAGGCGTTCGAATTAAGGAGATCGATGATTTAAGGTGTTTTTTATGGGACAAAAATACAATAACATAATCGGTTAAAATTTACATTTGAAAACACGGTGCGAATCGAAGGTATATCGCACAGAACTTCGTTCCAGACGGGGGTTCCCCGGCCGCACAATTTATTATGTTTTAGCGTGTTTGACGTCACACGTTTTGCCTCGTTACGATATGTCATAGAGAATCAGAAGTTACTCGAATTTAGATTAAATATGGAAATAGTAATTTAAATACAGAATAATTATCCCAAGTTGAATATGTATCAGTATGCTCAGCACGTCACCCTTATGTCGGAGCTGGTTAATTTCATGTCAGCGTCATGTATCAATTTACATAATCAATGAGATTGAAGATCATAGTAATTTTCATATCAGACGTTAACGGTATTCGTAACCACTTTATTTACATAAGAATTATTTACAGTCCCCAGACGAGTTGTCAGAGTTGAGTAAGAATATAGAAATTAAAAATAGCTATGTAACATGATTACATTTCGTAGAATATGTACTAATATATAAAGCTGAAGAGTTTATTTGTTTGATCCGGCTAATCTCATGAACTATTGGTAAGAATTAAAAAAAAAAAATGTGTTGTAATGTCCTTTTATCGAGGAAGTTTCTAGGCTCATTTCTATTTATTATATTTTTATTCGTTAATGAAACCGCGGGGCACAGCTAATCATTTATACGTATCTTAATCACTTGTTGAATTGTGTTTAAAATTAATTTCGTGGTTCACAATACATCGTGAGGAAACCTGCAAAAAGCCGCATTGGATCAGCTTGGTGGATATGGAGTGGCCCAATTCCACAAACAAATTGTCACTTTATCGCAATCGAATCGAAGCGTAATCGTTCCCGTTTATTCGTTTCCATATTATTATTTAACTATCGACTATTGTCATGAAACAACATTTAAGTTTACTTTTGACATAACGATATACGTTAATATCATATTGGTTCGGTTTCGATCCGAATCAATATAGGATAGTCAAAGTTGGGTTGGAATTGAATCGAGAACTTATCGTTATCGGTTCGTTATCTACTAATCTATAACATTAGTAGAAAATCTCTAGCTGTGAGACCTTTATAACGTGCTTTACTTGACTTTACTTGGAGGGAAAAAGTATATCTATCTATATTATAAATTATATTAGTTGTGTCTCCAATGTTATTTACATTGGAGACACTAACAGACAACTAACATTTATATAATATCGAAGTCCACTATATATACAGATGTGTTTGTGCTACGAGATCTTGTAATCCAATCTCATCTGTCGTTTGACACAGTAATCCCTTTATATGAATATTGTTGTTAGACATTTGTAGCCATATTTACGTTAGGAATTATGAGAGAGCGACTGCGATTCTGTCTGAGAACACACTTGTGCATATCCTGAGGCCCTAGCCAAGTTGACATTCTACAATCGTAAACGTTAATAGAAAACCAAACAAATGTATGAGAATGACATCTCTCAACGATAAGTCACGTGGTCATTCTCATACATTTTTTTTCCAATTCAATCCGATGGTATCACTATCAGCGGCGAACAGGAAGAAAACAGGGACGAAGGCTTGTCGTCTGCCTAACACTGCTAACTTCTTAACTTCCAGGCTGTTATTAAGATTACAGTGAAACCCAATATTTATAAGTATTGTTATCTATTTCTGTAAGAACTTACTTCATTAATTACTGGTGATATACTATTTTGATGCGTGTATTCTTGAAATGTTATCAATATTAAGGTCAATGTCGCATATCACATTGTTTTCTCTGATGAATATCTTATAGAATAGACCAACTTTTAGGGTTTTATTCAAACTAAAAACATGCTAATATTATAAATCCGAAAGTGAATTGGGTTATTTGATTTCTTACGCTTTCAAATTGCTACTCATCTGATCAACATGCATACACGTCAGAGGAACAAAAAAGGGCATACGAGTAACACCTCTGTCCCCGGGCAACACGAGGGCGCATAAATATATGGGCATAGTCTTTTTTTAAAATAATCTAACCTTTGCTCCAAATAAAACCTAACAAATTTTATTTCACTTTACAAAGGTAGCATTTTTGTTTTACATTCAAGAGAAATTACTTTGGAAATGCTGCACAGTTTATGTTTAATTACTCGTTTCATAGCATTACCTGTTCTAACCAGATCTAGATACTTAGCGGACTTGATTAACAAGCTTTATAATAGTATTGAATAATTCTATCATTTCATATTTATGAGATGAAATAGCACTTAAGAATATACATTTAAAATTACGAGCAACGTTGCAATTTAATTACGGAGACAGTTTTATTTTTGAGTTATTACCAACAACTTTTCTTATTATAACTAACCTAAATTCAATGAAGCCTTAAAATGCGTTATTAATGAACAAAATGATGAAATGCTAATGTGTTATTTGTTGAATTGAGCTATGGATATCATTCTGGTAGACTAGCCAACCACTAACTTAATTTATGGCAACACATTTGGACTGAATGGGAAATTCTATCAGAAAGAGTGCAGGCTTATGATCAAGGACTTTTGATGATTACCAAGACACGTCAGAACTCAATCAACTTTTAATAGTCCTAAGGTTTGAACCCACGATCTCATTCTTGCAATCTCACAAGCAAGTCACTAGATCGAAGAAACAATCAACGTTGAGCATTAAAGTATTTTACTGACAATATTGTTTGAGTCTGTTTTCAGAGTATTATGTTACAAACAATGTCGAGCATCTGTTGCAGAGGCTCAAGTCACCGGTAGTTATTATTCTAAGAACATTTCTCACTATATATGTCGCCTGAAGCAAAACCCACTTCTTCTATTCCATTGTATTTTATTGTTATTAACTTTTATATCTTTAATATATATGTAATAAATGAAGCATAATATCCATATAAATATAAAATAAACAAGTACCAGTAAAAGTTACACTACAGGGTAACAAACACCTTTTTTAGGCTTAGACTATATTTCCCCTTACTGCTCCAGTACATACTGATACATTTGACAGATTTTGATCCGAAACTAGTTTCTCTTACAATATTCCAAATTATAAACAAAAATAAAACGCATAAAGTTTTCGATGTAGTACATTTGTACAAACATTAACTCATTCTAACGCTAAACGTCTACGATTTCAGTTAGTTGAGGTAACAAAGACCAATTAATGTAATGCGTTAACACGAGATCGCTCATTACTTTGGAAGAACATCTACTAGCATTATTTTGTTATTAAGTGCATATATCGCTGGCGCAAATGGGTCTGTTATCGCACACAGCACGACGCAATTCGAAAAGTTACCATCCATTGCTGTGTTTGTTTAAAAAACTCCATTGCAGTTCATTGCATAAGTACAATGTTATGTACATATCTTTCAGAATCTCCGACAAACATTTCCACATTTAAAATAAATTAAAATACGTAATAAAGAGCTTGTTTTCCGAACACGATGACGTCAACTTCAAAACGAAATATTTTAAAATACGACTCGTTTAAAAAGACATTCGAAGCTAAAAAATATATTTGCATTTTTATACTTCCGAATCTGATCATATATCTTCTATACGATTCCCACAAACACATGTTTCTACACGTAAAAGCTTTTAGAAAATGCTTTTCACGCTATTCTTTGATTTACGAACTACTTCGTATGAAGATCGGGATGCACGTTCTAATGGCAACATGTTGAGTTAATGTGAACTATTCGTTGAAATATCGTATTTAATTGGATTTAAATAGAGTTGAAGTTTGTTTGGACTTTGCATTGTTTTTATATTAAGTCAAATTCCTTATTCAATACTAGCTAGTAGCTGCATACTCGGGGGAAATGTTTTTTTTTTGTTTTATTAATAATTCATAACAGCGTATGCTATACTACAATGGAATTTTTTGCTAAATTAAAAAAAGAAGCAGAGTATACTCCAGTAGAACACCATTACGTAAAAATCACGCCCATTTATAGTATTAGTCAGAGCAGATATCCTAACTATTAATTAATTATTGTACATAATATCATGTTTTTTTTAAATTTATTTATTAAGCAGGACTAGCATAGTCCTATATAGTAGGAATAGCACAGTTCGGGTCAAGCCCGTGGTCAGTATAGGTGCATACTCTGTGTTGTTCTATTTTAAAAATCTCATACGATCCTTTAGTCTCCAAGTTTTGCTTTTCAATAATAAATTCATAGAAGAGGACCCCTTTGTGATAAATTATATCAGTAAATTTAGTGCGGATAGTGTAAAAATCTACGTTTTTTCCCATTTTTAAATGAGCAAAATTATGAACATTGAACTTATAACAGTCATCGCTTTGTGCATCGGTTAGTGATATATGTGTCTGTGCTAATGAGCTTCATATTGAAAAAACCAAGCAAGTTCATTGAACGTTAACTTATCTTTTACACGGCACATATAGTTCCTAATATTCACAATCATCATTAAGATATCCGTGGCGCAGTGGTTTACGTCGAGCTTTACATGCGATCATCCTGAGGTCGAGACCGACAAGACATGGTCTTTTTTCTTTTCAAGTGACTTTTAATTGAATATTCTCGACCTAATATCTTAACCAATAATGGATTTCTCATGCTGCAAAAAAACTACATCAGAGCCGGGAGGTCCTTTGGTGTGCACATCATGCGACCGCGAATTTCATTCGTCGTGTGTCCTACCCGATTCTTGTATTCTCGATGAACCTGAATTGTTTTAGAAATGATGAATTGTTTGTTGAAATGAGATGAATTGTTTTAGGTAAACAATCCTGGCGTTGTTCATCGTGCTCTAATAACTCACCTAAAAACGATACAAACAGTGGGCCTTCCAATAATGTAACTAAACGACAGAGACAAAAAAACATTAAAAATGCTGCTTCATCCGACACGGTAATTACAAGCTCAAATAAGAAAACTATGAGTCAAGTATCAGCATCTTCAGACGATATCCGGCAAATTATAAAAGTCGAGTTTAAGGAAGCTTTTTTGAATTTCCAACATATTCTTGAAGATCTAAAATCTGAAATTACTGTTCTGCAGAAATCCCTTCAGTTTATGAGCGAAAACTATGAAGCCGTAACAAAAAGAATAGAAATCGTCGAAAACAAATTTAAGACTTGTGATTCGTTAAAATCTGATATTAAAAACCTGAGCTCATCTATAGAACTAGTACAGTCTGATATAAATAAGAAGGAACAATGGTCACGCCGATCAAATATCGAAATAATTGGTGTCCCGGAATCTAAAAATGAAAATTTAATGCAGCTATTCAAAAATCTATCCGACCTGGTCAATCACACAGCATGTTCTACCAATGATATAGATTTTATTACTAGAGTTACACCTAAATCTAACGACAGCAAAAAACCTAGGCCAATTATAATTCGTTTTCTTTCCCGTTATAAAAAAGATGATTTTTTAGCTAAACTTCGGGAAAAAAAGCATTTAAAAGCTTCCGATATTGGTTATGCAGGCAACAGTGGTCGCATTTATTTTAATGACCACTTAACTAGTTTCAACAAAATGCTGTTGCGTAAAACTAAGACCTTAGCTCGTGAAAAGAATTATAAATATGTTTGGGTAAGGAACTGCTCAATTTTAATTAGAAAAAATGATACTTCTCCTATTTACCATATTAATGCCGAAATTGATTTAAAAAAAATTTAATCTGTACTTATAATTTGTATTTCTCGATGCATATATTTGAATATTTAATTGTTAATCTGTTTTTAAGAATTGTATTGCTATATTTATATAAAATATATCGACCAAATTACATAAGTGGGATTTGGAGAAAGGTGAAACTATGCCCATATTCTGGACATTATTTCCACAATATGTTTATATATATGAATACGGGTTGCTTATGTTTAATAATCTTGGTATTATCAACTAGACGGTTACTTTCCTTAACCGTCAGTTGGTTAGCATATAGTTATATTAAGAGCTTATGGCTACTAAGGTGAATTTATATTATCAAAACGTTCGAGGTCTACGCACGAAACTTAACAATTTATACTCGAATGTTCTTCATTCAGATTATGACGTGATTTGTTTGACTGAAACCTGGCTGTTACCGAGCATTCATGATTCCGAATTATTTGATTGCCGTTATACAATTTATCGTTGTGATCGTGATTATTCTTCCAGAAACGATTCTATGGGCGGAGGTGTTCTTATTGCCGTACGTAAGGGAGTGTCTGTTGGCGACGTGGTTATTAAACCTTCTAATAATGTATATTCCTGTGACATATTAAGTTTGTGTGTTAAAATTAAAAAAAAAACAATAACCAATCTAGATGTAGAATTTACTGCTGCTATTTCCCTCAATGTAGTACACAATGCGATGACCTGATAAATTTCTACGAAAATATCTCCGAAACGCTTATTGTGAACCCTAAGGATATCTTTCTGATACTAGGGGATTTAAATATTCCTTTTGCGGATTGGTCAAGATCTAGTGATTCTACGTCAGCTCAAGTACACGGATCTAGTTCGCATGCACTAGTCACATCTATGTCAGCTTTCATGAATTTTAATAATCTGAAACAATATAATTTAATTCCAAATTTCCATAACCGTCACCTTGATTTGATATTTAGTAACTCTTTATGCTTAGTTAGCCATTGTTTATCACCATTGGTTAAGGAGGATTTACATCATCCGGCTCTAGACATAGTCCTGAAGGATATTCACTTCAGTACCCTTAGAAATGCTCCCCGTACTATTCGTCTATTTAATAAAGGCAATTATGACGTAATTAACAGTGAACTCTCTCGTGTGAATTGGTATAACCGCTTTCATGGACTGGATATAGAACAAGCAACTAACTTATTCTACTCAATAGTAAACAAAATAATAGATACGCATATGCCTTCGAAAACGCTTATCGGTTCTAATAAATATCCAGTGTGGTTTACACCTGCTCTAATAAAGGTTTCCAAAGAAAAGTTGAAATACCACAAAAAATGGAAAATCTATGAGAACTATAGCGATTATAGAACTTTCAGTTTTTTACGCGCTAAATACAAGCGCCTAGAGACTGAAAGTTATATAAAATACATAGAGTACGCGGAGATGATTCTAGTCAGAAATTCACGTTACTTTTGGACTTTTGTAAAATCTAAAAGGCAGTCGACTGAATTACCTGACGTGATGTTTTTGGACAGTATCTCAGCCGACAATGGCCAGGATATTAGTGACTTATTTAATGGCTACTTTTATTCTTCCTTCGTTCAATCCAATTTTGACACTGTCCGTGGTGTCGATGAAATAAATAGCCTGGATTCTTATAATAATCACGCTCTTAAGTTGGCTTCTGTTGACATTTCATTGTTTAGTGTCCATAAATATTTAAAACAGCTTAAAATCAATAAAGGATCTGGGCCTGATGGAATCCCACCTCTTTTCTTAAATAAATGTTATAAAACTTTATCTTTACCTTTATATTTACTATTTTCTCTATCTTTAAGCTCATGTACTATGCCTTCTATTTGGAAAAAGTCCTTTGTCGTACCCATCTTCAAAAATGGTAATAGACATGACATAAGAAATTATCGGCCCATTTCAAAATTAAGTTGTATACCTAAATTATTTGAGTTAATTATTTATGATATGATTTCTCCTTTAATACGTCCTTTAATCTTAAAAGAGCAACACGGATTTGTCAACAGAAGGTCAACTGAAACGAACCTTTGTGAATTTACGGACATTGTTCTCGAGGCTATGGACGGAGGACATCAGGTAGATGTCGTGTACACCGATTATTCCAAAGCATTTGATAAAATTTCTCATAACATTCTTATTACTAAGTTACGGTCTATCGGTGTGCATGGCGATCTACTTCGTTGGATAGAGTCATATCTAAAAAATCGTAGTCAAGCTGTTACTATAAAAGGGTACTGCTCTTCATTTATTCCGGTACCATCCGGAGTCCCCCAAGGATCCCATTTGGGTCCCTTATTGTTTAATATTTACATAAATGATATCGATAAAGTATTTAAAAATTCTAACTTTTTATTATTTGCTGATGACAATAAAATTTTCAAAATTATACGTAATAATGAAGACTGTAAGCATCTACAATGTGACATAAACTCTTTATATAATTACTGTAAAATTAATTCTCTTTTCTTAAATATTAAAAAGTGCAACGTTATTACATTTAGTCGTAAAAAAAACATTATTAAATACGACTACTATTTAAATGGTGAGATACTAAATAGAACTACATTGGTAAAGGACTTGGGTGTTTACCTGGATTCTAAATTACTCTTTGCTGAACACATAGATAAAATTTCATCCAAAGCGTACAAAATGCTTGGTTTCATATTGAGGATTTCCAAGGAGTTTAAGCATGTTTCAACGTTTGTGCTACTATACCAATCACTCGTAAGACCTCTTTTAGAATATGCTTCTACTGTTTGGAGTCCCCAGTATACAGTTCATATAGATAAAATAGAAAGGATACAACAAAAATTCATAAAACATTGCAAATTTAAGTCGTGCAGTAACCCGCAAACTTTAGAGCAGTATCAATCGTGTTATAATAGACGAATCGAACGCGATCAGGTCATGTTGTATAAAATTCTTCACAATTTGGTAGACTCGAACTATCTTCTTGGTGATCTTAATTTTAATTGTCCTAGAATCAACTCAAGACACAAACCAACATTTAGCTTACCAATAACTAGAACAAAATTCGCAAGTAACCGTTTTGTCTATAGAAGCTGTAAGCAATTCAACAATTTGTTCAATGAATTTGACATATTTCATCTTTCTCTCCCCAAATATAGAAAGTCGATTGAGGCTGTATTAAGCGATAACATTGTGTAATCCTATATCTCTTAGTGTTTTGTTTTAAATATTATCTATTAGTGTGAATTATTGTGTGAATTTATTAGTTTTAATTTACTATATTATTTACTGCCTTACATAATTTTTAATTATTCAATGTCAATATAATATGTCTATCTATTTTTAAAGTTCGATTGAATTTAATTTAAATTAGCTTTGAAGATTGTTAAATTTAAAATTTTAATAATAATTATTTGCATCTATACTGTAACTGTAAAAATTGTATGAATTATTTAACATAGGAAACAATTTAGGTTTAAGTAATACTTTTTGTGTTAAAATTTTTATGTATTCAATAGTTACTGTATGTTTCCAAAATAAATAAATAAAATAAAATAAAAATAAAATATGGGTCACCTGAAGGTAAGTGGTCACCAACGCCAATAGACAATGGCTTTGTAAGAAATGTTAACCAACGCTGACATCGCCAATGCGCCACCAACCTTGGGAACTAAGATTTTATGTCCCTATATAAATAAAACTATATGAAAGTATCAACAGGTATATAAGTATATGAAGTATATGAAACATATAATGCTTTCACTAATATAAAATATACTTCGACAAAGGGAGATAATGTCAGCATCCCCTGAACTACAACAGAGCCTAAATAAACGCTTTAAGTCGCCAATGTATATATTGACCTTATTGTTAGACTTAGGTACGATTTATTTGGACGAAATAATTTTTTAAGCAAAGAAAGAGTCATATAAAATAAACAGTTTCTTTTTCACGGCTTAGAAGATCAAAGGTCAATATTCAACTTACATAATACTGTGCTAACGCTCTGCAATATAGGGCAATAGTTGAAGCCACAATAGCCATAAATAAGTGAAAAGTTGTTGTAGCATGTTTTAAAAACATCAATACAAATTGATTGCTTTATAGAGAGATACAAAGACTATACAAGTTATTATAAAATATTTTTCAGTGGCGTAAAAGGTTACCAATGTCCCACTGCTGGGCTAAATGCAAGGTGGTGGATACAAGTGGCAGATTTTTAGTCACCACATTCCTCATGATGTTTTCCTTCACCAACTACGTGACGATAACGGCAAATTTATTTATTGAGCACATGAAAATTCAGTGGTGCTTGCCTGATTTGAATTAAATTAAGATTCACTTCAAACGTCACAAAAAAAAGTTTGTTAGAGTTTCATATTCAAGTCTATAATATAACTATATTATATTTATTTTATCTTTAAATTTAACATTTTCACATAATGAAACACTTACTTAAGAAAAAACTAAATATAGAGTAATGAGCCCCGGGAAAATATCATGTTACTAGTGACGCCAAGAAGACGAACATAATTATTTTGTAAAAAAGCGTTAAAACTAAGATGTTGATATTTAACGACCCATTAGTGTCGCACAGAGTCTATTTACTAGTTATTTACTAGATATCGGAGCATAATCCATAATTCACTAGATTGCAAGAGGTTATTTATAAAGACATGAAGTACAGTCGCATCGTTATGTGCAACAAGACAGATCTTCTTTTATTAATATTAAAAAAGAAAGGAAATTTTCAATGAAAAAGTGTTCATTATTATTCATTAGAGCATATATTTTGTCTTTATGTATTGCAATTGAAAAACAAACAAATTATTCAAATTAAGTGGCTAAAAAAATACAATCCACTCACACAGTAAATCCTAACTAATATTATAAATGCGAAAGTAAGTTTGTTTGTGACGCTTTCACGCCCAAACCACTGAGTCGATTTGAAAAATTCTTTCACCAATGGAAAGCTACATTATCAGCGAGTAACATAGGCTATATTTTATCCCCGTATTTCAACGGGAACGGAAACTATGCAGGTGAAACCGCGGGGAAAAGCTAGTATTTTATACAATAAAAATTGATAAAATTAATTACTACGTAGTTTTCGTAGTCTACGTAGTAATCTCTGAACTTGGGATGGGATTATTTCAAAATATTATGTAATGCAAGAATAAGTAGGTACCGTGTGTGAACTTCCACCATAATGGACCACAGATAAAGATAAATACTCATCAAGGCATTTGATATTTTTTATAGCGAAATCATAATCTATACTTATTGACAGCAATCTTATTAAAGGCTTTATGAAAATGTTCTATTACGTCTTTTACGTTGTAATACTGAGTTTTTTGAGTTTTTTATTTATAGCAATTTAATATCCCAATATTCACTTATATAAAATACCACAGCTAATTGATGTGAAATCAATTAAATTCCTTTGCAAACTTCCATACAGAAATTGACCATGTCCTTTCATTGAAATATTGCCGCGAAACGAATCGACATCGAACAGATCAATGACCTCTGAAATATTCTTACGAAAATTTCGAACAGACGTCGAGATCAAATGGAATTTCGATATCCTCTTTTAACGGCGTCATAAAGTAGGCGACAGATTACGGTAGACCAACCACATGGTGATAAGTTTCAGGAAAATCGCTCTTATACCATCGCATATAGTAACGCAGCATAATGGCCGCCACATGGGATATGTATTGACACTTTTACGAGACCAGAGCACTTTATACCTAAACCCAACTGAAAAGATTAATGGAATTTCCATCAAAATAATAACATGGGGACATTATTCACACACGGCCATCTGATCCCAAACTAAGCAGAGCTTGTACTATGGAAACCAGACAACTGATATACTACATATACTACTTTTTCTTTTGTAAATACATACTTATATAGATAATTACACCCAGACTCAGGACAAACAGACATGTTCATGCACACAAATGTCTGTCCTGGGTGGGAATCGAACCCACGACCTGCGGCGTGAAAAGCAAGTGTCTTACCAACCACGCCAACGGGCTCGTCTATAAATTTGTTTGAAATATTATCACTCAACATAAGTGATGTTGGTCGTCTGAGTAAGTTATTGCGGGGTTTTTTTTGCCGCTTGGAGTGTTTCTTAGGCAGTATATACGTAATGTATCTGAGAGGAAACGAGATGACAGAAATTATTCATTGTTATACACATATATAATATAGCCCAGTGTATACCGGAATCTTACACGATGATCGCGGGTTCAAATCCAAGCAAGAACTATTTCTATACATAGCTATTGTTCCAAGTGTGGGTGAACTTCAGACCTACGTCATAGCATACGTCATGATATAATAATTATGCAGTTATATGCAAATATCTCCCCATAGGAGCCGAGCCGCTCAGTGGTTACAAGACGTGAATCTTAATCGATGATTTCGAGTTCATTCCCGGGAAAATAAGGCATGTGCTTCATTTGTGTTTATAATTCATCTCGTGATGGGCGGTGAGGAAACTTGCACGTGTCTAATAACACTGAAATTCTGACACATATTTTGAGCAGCATGACGGAATATGCTGCAAATATTCCCCTCAAAAGTAGAAGCTTTAGGGCCGTAGGTTGAGCATTAATACAATGACATATTTCCTCGCTTATCTTCTTATTAAACATGTTGTTTTTTTTTGTAATTTTATTACAGTTCTGTTTTTTTTTGTTTTCTTATGTTGCTTAATATTTAATATTATAAAGATGTTATTGTATAGATATTACCACTTACTTACTTAGTATTAGTAACCTGATGGTAAGTAGTCACCAACGCCCATAGACAATGGCATTGTAAGAAATGTTAACCATCGCTTACATCGCCAATGCGCCACCAACCTTGGGAACTAAGATGTTATGTCTCTTATGCCTGTAATTATACTGGCTCACTCCCCCTTCAAACCGGAACACGTGTTTTGCGGCAGAATATCTGATGAGTGGGTGGTACCTACCCAGACGACCACATAGAAGCATTTACTATTGTTGTGTTCCGGTTTGTTGTCAAGACTGGTGGTGGATTGGCGATGGATAATATTTCGTACACACAAATCAAATATCTCTATTTAATGTAGAAGGGTTACACTCACTTATTGGTTGACATAAATCTATGTGATGACTACTTACCAGGTAGTTCATTTATCCCCTACTTATTCTATATATCAAGTATCAACCAATGACTGCCTCGTTGGTCTAGACTCTAGTGGCTTGATATAAGGCCGCAGACTCGGTGGTCCTGGGTTCAAGTCCCAGGTTGGGCCAATAAATAGTTATTGGGGTTTTCTGTCAGAAAATTCTCAGTAGCAGCCAGGAATCTGAAAGTTGGAAGTGTTTACACTCCCGTACCTCGGAAAGCACGTTAAGCCGTTGGTCCTGCGACTGAACTCTTTCCGGTCGTGTCGGATAGCCGTCCCATCGGATTATGAGAGCTAAGGAAAAGAGAGTGCACCTGTGTTTGCGCACACACTTGTGCATTATAATATCTCCTGCGCAGCTGGCTAATCTCTCTTGAGATTGGCCGCCGTGGCCGAAATCGGTCTGGATGACCTTATCTTATCAACCAATATTAAAAATATGCTTTATTTTTAGGTAAGGTAAGTAATATATGCAAACGATATTATTCCAGTAAGGTAAAGTAACAGCCTGTAAATGTCCCACTGCTAAGCTAAGGCCTCTTCTCCTTTTTTTGGGGAAAAGGTTTTGGAGCTTATTCCACCACGGTGCTCCAATGCCGGTTGGTGGAATACACATGTGGCAGAATTTTGAGTGAAATTTGACACATGCAGGTTTCCTCACGATGTTTTCCTTCACCGTTAAGCACGAGATGAATTATAAACACATATTAAGCACTTGAAAATTCAGTGGTGCCTGCCCGGATTTGAACCCACGATCATCGGTTAAGATACACGCGTTGTAGCCACTGGGCCATCTCGGCTTTATTCCAGACAAAAGGAAAATATATAAGCATATAAGTCCACTATATAAATCTACCAACTTTATAGATATCGCCTTAATTTTTATCAGATTATTAAAACATTTGAGAAAGTGTTTAAAAAATGTATATCATAAATATATATTTCCTATGAGTCCTTTCTTAAATCTAAATCAAAACGGATTGCATGACCGCTATCTACTATTACTAACCTAGTAACCTACAAACAGTCGATGCTACTGGTGAGGTACATAAAACATACATTTTCAATACAATTGAAAAAAAAAATGTCCGTTTGAAAAAAGACAATTTCTTGCAATTGTTTAAACAATTTCGGTTTAAACAATATGGAACGGGTTTGTCCCCTGGCAACATGCATTTATATCATCAGTAGGCAATTTGAAGAAGATCGCATAAAAAAATTTAATAATAGTTTTCGCTACTCATGCGCCGCTTCCGCCTAGACTAATAAGCTTTTATTCTGGTACGTATAGAATATTAATAAAAACAATTGATATATGGGAAATTTTGGCTCATATTAGTAAATCAGTCAGTACTTACAATAATCATTTAAATATAATATTAAAATGTTGGTCAACCAGTCAAAATCGAATTCAGTATTTTGCGAAATGCTTTAAAGAAAATTCTAGATTATTAGAATTCATTGGCTCAACTGGGTATTTGAACCTTGGACCACCAGAGCTGCATCCGAACAAGACCAACGTTGCGTTTAATATATATAATCTATCTATCTGACTAAACACTGCTGGACGAAAGCCTCCCCCAAAGAACGCCAACCTCCCGATCTTGGACAGCCCGCT
Organism: Nymphalis c-album; assembly: GCA_963151315.1. Classification (NCBI taxonomy): domain Eukaryota; kingdom Metazoa; phylum Arthropoda; class Insecta; order Lepidoptera; family Nymphalidae; genus Nymphalis; species Nymphalis c-album. The sequence goes on from OY720612.1 coordinate 2,918,806, forward strand.
TCCATCCCGTACCTGCCACCTTTTTCAAATCGTCGGTCCACCTTGCTTCAGAGCGTCCTACACTACGTATGCCTAAACGTGGTCTCCACTCTAACACGTGTCGGTTCCATCGGCCATCAATGCGTCTGGAGACATGACCAGCCCACTTCCACTTCAACGTGCTAATTCTACGTTATTGGCGTAAAAAAGACAATTATTCAACCCAAACAGAGTCGGGAAGCTGGTGTTTCAAATAAATGAAAATACATATATAAAAACGTAACAAATAAATGAAAATAACAATTAGTTATATATCACGTAAGTCAATCTATGTAAGAAATCGTAATCCAACTTATCTAAATATTAATACTAACACAAATTATCAAATAATAATGAGCACAAGATCAATTACAATAAGAGCTTGCTCACTCATTAATTATTATTAGAATAATGATTAGCTTAATCTAATAATGGCATAGTAATTGAATAGTATGCCGTAACTGTATTAATACAAGATAACATTTAAGGTCCAAAAACGCGTGGAGTTTTCGTTAATTTTAATGTAAAAATTTAATTTTATTTTGTACTAGCTGATACCCGCGACTTCGTCCGCGTTGCTTGATATATTTACAAGGTTTTTTCAAAGTTTTATGTACGAAGGAAAAAACATCAAAAAGATCGCAAGCAAAAATATACTTTGTTTAAACATACATCACTGAACACGCAGTGCATATACAAATCGTTGTTTCTTGAAACTTTAATAACTTTTTATTAAATGAAGATATCGCAATAAATATTTTTTTGATAAGGACCAAGTGTCTAAGAAATAAAATTTAGAAAAATTCATTGAAATCTATCCATTACTTTTTCCGTGTTGCGCGCACAACTGCAGAACTCTATCATTTTATTTATATAGATAATGAACACAACCAGAACGCGTAGAAGCCCAAACTCCTTACGATGTATAAATATTATAGGCAGGCAGGTATATGTGTAGCAGGTCTACACCCTGCCTATAATATGTATCTCATTGACTTCTCATTCATCTCATAAACTTATGTATTTCATGAAATTGGTGAAAACGAGGTAGATTTAGATTTAATCTATCTGACAATTGATTCATTGTAACAGTTTTCAAGAACCTAGAAGATACTGAAGCTGGCGTGGCAATATCGTTCGAGAACATTTTCGAAAGAACATGGGCTCTTCTTGGTATGTAATCTGTATGTATATGAGAGTATGTCTTGGGACATATAATAATATCTTGGGACATTTTTCACACACGGCTATCTGATCCCAAACTAAGCAGAGCTTGTATTATGGAAACCAGACAACTGATATACTACACATACTACTTTCGTAAATACATACTTATATAGATAATTACACCCAGACGCAGGACAAACAGACATGTTCATGCACACAAATGTCTGTCCTGGGTGGGAATCGAACCCACGACCTGTGGCGCGAAAGGCAGGGTATCTACCAACCACGCCAACCGGCTCGTCTATGTATGTTGGTATGTTACATATTTTTATAAGTTGATTGCATATTATGCCCGATTAATGTTCCTGACTAAAAAAAACAAAAGTATTTTCTTTTTATAAGGGTTGCTTGGAAGAAATCACTGTAAGTGACTATGCCGCCTTTGTTTTTTTTTATATAATGATTGTAAATTGTATGCAATAAAGACTTAATAAATAAATTTTCTATTTCTCTAATCCGTTAAAAACCGTTTAAAAGTAGAACTCGTACTGAGCCTATACCTCTTTTTTCAAAACTGTTAACGTAGGGTTTCTGCTTATGACATTTGTCATGTCAGTTGGTATAGGCCATTAGGAGTGTTTACCGTCGTCTAAGTTGTTTATTTTGACCAGACCAATATAGATTTGTAGTAGATAGATTGTGTTTGAAATGCTTTTTCAATAATTTCTAATATGTATATTTTTTTTATGTAAGAGGGCAAAAAGGAACAAGAGGCTCACCTGATGGAAAGTGACTTCCACCGCCCATGGACACCATGTATTCAATGAATAGTTTTTTTTAGATAATTTACAAAAACTGTATTTCCATATTAAGCGAAATCTCAGACGAAGCAGCTCATTGTGCACCAAATGTAGTTGAAAGACACCGTTTTGATGTTAAACCATTTTCCTCTCGGGGTAACTGAGGGGACAATGAAACTCGTATCTCCCTAGAGACATTTCGCCTACTTAACTGTATCCACTCTCTGTTCGTACAATGTCGTGCAGAAATACGAGCAAAATATTGTTCATTTAATAGTGGACTAAGCTTTTCTATATAACTTTTAATTGATATATTTGTATATTATATATTGTCTATATGTCTCTGGCCTGCAGTCCATATCATGATTTCATGAATATGTGTTTCATTTGTTTTGTTCATATAGAAGCAAAAACAATATCCGTTGATTGATTATGTTTATACCTATTTGAAATAAAATTATTTCGTATATTTAGCTTCATTCAATTCAAAGCTAGATAGAGAGAAAGAGAGAGAGAGCTAGAGAGAGAGAGAGAGATGAGATGTTTTATCATTAATTCTTATTATTTGTTAAGCATGAACCCACTTCAAAGTAAATAAGCCTTTAATTTTAAGCGACCTGCAAAGATAATTATCGTTAAAACACCATCAAATTGATTCTGTAGCATTAGAATTAGAAATATTATATGTTAATGAATACGCGAGAAAAGACACGTGAAGCTAAAATCCTTCCCGCACGAAAACAAGTCGGGTAGTTGTAAATATTTCTCAAGCATTGCAGTCAAGGCTGATTAACACTTACCAAGTAGTTAAGTAGTAACTAAACTTTAAGTGACTTAGTTTGTTATAAGCATCCACACGTATTTAACACTTAGTTCACACACGATAGACGACCAAACTTATGCATTTAACTAAAATTTAAGTATGACCACGCATTAGCCACGCCCACTAACTTTCCTAATTTTTTTATTTAGTCGTAGTATGTTACAGTTTAACTTGCTACTTATAACTATTTACGACGGTATTTACGGCGGACGAGCATATGGGCCTAATGGTAAGTGGTCATCAACGCTCATAGACATTGGCGTTGTATAAATAAATGTTAACCATGGCTTACATTGCCAATGCGCCACCAACTTTGGGAAGTAAGATGTTATGTCCTTGTGCCTGTAATTGCACTAGTTCACTCACCCTTCCAACCACAACAAAACAGTACAAAGTACTGCTGTTTTACGATAAAATAAATTATTTGTTTACATATATACAGTAGCTTAAAATTATGTTTAAATTTAATCAATTAATTGCCAACATAATACATATAAATCACATTAAATAAATGTATTGGTCGTTTATAAATGGCATTAATTGATTATATCATATCTAGGTATATTTCTTATGCGCGTGATAATATTCATTTCAACATCTGCTTTAAAAAAAAACATCGTATTTTATTATCCTAGTTTCGAAACTGGTCCGAGGAGTTCGTACGTTAATGTATGTAACGTTAAAATGTATTGATATTGTTTGTATAGTTTTTTGTGGCCAGCGACGTAAGACGATACAAGTCTTCGAAGTAACTTACCCACTCTCACGGAAAACTTAGCCAGTATTCCTTGAAACGTGCAAACATTTCGCTAGAGCTAAACATGACATATAAAAACTCCTTCGAGAAACATAATATATTGACGACCGTCTATCTCTCTCTCTCTCTCATCTATACCCTATTCCAATAAGAGAGTAAGAGTAAACTATCCTTAGATTTACAAATTGCATGCGATTTGTTAAATGTTCTCATGTATTATGCACTACAAACAGTTATTGATTAATTTATAATTAATTTCACTTACCTAGTTATAACCACATTAATCTAACTTTAGAAATTTCGATTACAACATCGCACACATCGGAAACGCGAATCCATAGTGAATATCATAGATTACTCAAGATCTCGAGTCTCGACCAATGATATCGCGTCAATTCGGTGCCAAAGTTGTTCATTTGGGCTTACTCCTCTTGTAGTTGGAATAGGCTATGTGTTCGTTATTAAAAAAGGTCCTACAATTTGAACCATAGCAGAAGCTAAACAGATAAAATCGACAAAAAAACAAGGTTTTATTTTGTGTGATTTGAAAGCAAGTAAGTAATGTGAAGACTTATAATCCATCCTATAGTTGTCTAATGCATAAATGATTGAAACGCAAAGCTACCTTCTCAGGTAAATAATCTTTCCTTCTTCCTTTTATTATCGTCACGGCTTTAATATAAAATTTGTATATAATTTGGTGTCGCATTTGCGTGCCCCTCAACAAGGGCAGGAAAATAGTTTGACACGCAAATACACAACAAACAAATTACCGTCTTATTTAATAATAAGTTATTAATATAAGTGTTTTGAAAGGTCGATTTGTATACCTTTAGGTTATAATCGTATTTTTATTTATTATTCGGTAAATCTAAAATTATGTATCGTTGACATTAGTGCAAAAGAAAAATCTAAATCATCTAAGAATAAACAATCTAATAATAAATGAACTTCCTTCTTATTTATTTATAAATACTTATTTCTATCTTGCATTTGTTAGTAGGATTTTGTGCAAAGCGGTCTTGATAGGTACCAAGCACTAATCGGATTCTTCAACTAAGTAGCATTACTCAGTATTGTTGCGTTCCGGTTTGAAGTGTGAGTCAATGTAACTACAGGTACAAGGAACATAACATTAGTTTCCGAGGTTGGTGGTGCATTGATGATGTAAGGAACAGTTATTATTACTAACAGTGCAATCGTCTAAAGACGATGGTGACCACTTACCACCAGGTGGCCTTTTCACCCTCATAACTATTTTATATAGAAAAAAACTCATCGAATTTAGGCTACGGTAGCTAGTCTCAGTGTTACTAACTGCACAAATATTATAGTAAACAAATATTGGCATAGTAGTCAAGCACAGGAGCAATCTCCATTTCCTTTCTCTCTGATAGACAGACAGTATTTGACTATATTGGAGTTGAATACTGGATTCATACTACATGGCTGAACTACTTAAAATACTTTCCAAACACGAGTGTAAGAGTTCTTGAGTGAAATACTTCAGTAACTTTTATTGACTTCAAGCGATATTAAAAGCCAGTTCAGGATGTTGCTAGCTCAGCAATGTAACGATATATGGAGACATTCCATGGAATATAATGTTTTACATTAAAAGCTTTGATATTTGCTCGCGAATGAAATAGATGATGTTCATTTATTGGTAGAATATTCCAGAAATTATCTCCCAAGAAATATCGAATTAAGTCATAACATCTGAGCAAATTGCATATCAGTATATTTCAAAGTTTATTATCCGGGTAGTTATTCTGGCCTCGAAGTTAGACATCAAATATGCGTAAAGTTTTATCTACAGTAACAGTCAATTAAGGTTCCACTTTTAAGCTAACACACGGTCTTCTTCCTTTAAGGAGGTATGGAGGTTTGAATACACATGTGTCAGAATTTCAATCAATTTAGACACATGTAGTTTCCTTCACCGTCGAACACAAGATTAATTATAAAAGAAAATTTAGCAATAATTGTTAACAGTGGTCTTAACTGGGTTTGGTTGAACGATCATCAAGATTCATGCTTTATAACCAAGTCTATTTTCTCTCTTTATCAAAATTCTAATTTAAATTTACGGATAATAAGGTAATTTATGACTGATATAAATATTAACACAAAATTATTGAGGAAATAACAAGAACATTACAAAAATATGACGATAAAATTGAAAATTGGAGTGAGATATGAAAATAACTTAACGAAGATTATCCTGAGAACTTAAGCATAAAATATATTTCATAATATTATGTTGGACATGATCGCATTCGTAAATTCTTGGCCGCTACGGAATTTCAGCGTTGGAAGTTAATTTATGATGTTTCTAACATAAGCTGAGTGGTTCACCAATTTAGACTCCACATTTCAGCTACACTACATATATAACTACATATTATTACTATAATTTTTGTATGAATATATTGGCCACTATGTAAATCTTTTTTGGCATTGATGTCATCTAAATAAAACTGTACTTGAAGGGTGTTTTAAACATATTGTGTACTTTTTTTTTACTTTTTTAATGATCACTAAAAATGTAATATTTCATTTAAACACTATTCAAACAATAATAATTTTTCATTTCAATTATATTGCAGTTATTAGGTAGCCGAGATGGTCCGATGAATAGAACATGACCTGGTCTATCTTGAGCTAAGAGATCACATACGGATTCTGGTAAGCAACATGGAATTTCCAAGTGCCTAATTTGTGTTTATAATTAATCTCGTGCTCATCCCTGAAACATTAATAGGCAACCTGCATGTATTGGATGACATTCTGCCACATTTGCATCCTAACTCGAAATGGCACAGCTTTATAGAATAAGCTGCCAAGTATCTTCCTCCTCAAGAGGATAGAAAGCATTTGCCCAACAGTTGTCCAACTGTTATAAACCTTAAGTATAATTTTTAATCTGTATCTTTAATCTAAATTTAAATGTACAACCTTTAATACTTAGACGTATAAAAAGATAGAAAAAAATAAAGTGTTTTAATCAATTAAAGTTATCGAGGTAAGAACGTAAATGTTACATGTAAATGCAATCATAACGATATATTGAAACAGAAAGGATTCGGTCAATAAACTCAAATTGTTATTTTTACTAGAATATACTCGGTTGCCTTTTGTAATTTATTAAGACAGTAAAAACAGTTAATTGTTTTGTATGAAAACACAAAAAAAACCTGAGCTTAATTGGTTTTTGTGATACACTGTGGCCAGCTGATAAGGCTGCAGACACAAAGTCTTGGATTGCCAAGATAATTTATGTGCCACAAAGGTCACACACTAAGTAAAATAATTAATAAAACTAATTATAGCTCTAATTATATGTCACTAACGGTACTTTGAAATTTTAAAATTATTTATTCTTTAGTTAAATTTCACAAACGGCACTCAAATAGCTGAAGGGAATTTCTCAACATTGGCCTAAACTGAGGCCCTTGCCAACTTGACATTCTACAATCGTAAACGCTAATAGAAAACAACAAATGTATGAGAATGACATCTTTCAACGATAAGTCACGTGGTCATTCTCATACAATTTTTAGTTTTCTATTAGCGTTTACAATTGTAGAATTTCAACTTGGCTAGGGCCTCTGGGCTCGTCGGAGCGTCACGGTAGCATGCGCAAGCGATCCCGTGGCGCTCCTCCTAAGACGGGAAGGGTACCGTGGTGGTTTTAGTCGGTAGGAGTCCGACATAACCCTCCATTCTACATCACATATGGAGGGTATCCATGATGGATTTCCCCACGATAAAAAAGGGCCTCTGGGCTGTGAACCCAGGACCATGATCATGACCAACTCCGATGACTTATAAGCTAGCTACAAGACCAACGATGTTCGTGACAATACCACTAATATCTGGCACCTGTGATGTGTACTAGACCCATATTAGTGCTGTTACCATATTATTGGTATTCCTTGCCAAAACCACCCACAGTTATCAGTATTCTCGTAATATAAAATTCCTCGCGCCGAATTAACTTACTAAATTAACTCCGGTAAATATATACGTAAAAGTAAATTGCCTACGCTTTGTTTTCTACCTAACAACGAAAGCTTTTAATAAGTTATCGCGTACTCGTTCACGAAATTACATTCTGTTTTTGAAAACCTAATTATAAATGTTGTTTAAATTATTTAACTTATGTAGTTAGAACGTTTACGTAATTTTTATGCATACTTCGCGTCCGTATGATAATATAAATCATCAATTGACGCACCTACTGGTGGTAGGTACGACAAAACAGCTGTACTTGGTATTGTTATGTTCCGGTTTAGAGGATAATTGAGCCAGTGTATTTACATGCAATAAGGATAAAACATATTAGTTCCAAAGATTGGTGGCGTATTGGCGATGTTAGGTTAATTTCTTACAATGCCAATGTCCAAGGGCGTTGGCGACCACTTAACATCAGCCCTATTTGCCAGTCTCCAAAAAAGTAAAAAAAAAATATTTCGATTAAGATGATATTAATATCTCCCATTGGATATGTTAGCAAATATCAAAGCATTCATGATTCGAAAATTTACAAATATATCGCCATAAAAATGTGAAACTCAGTGTCATACATCCATAAAAGTGAGCACTACATAACACACTAAATAAAATTTTATTACACCATATCCAATAGCTGTCACCGTGTGACATGCATCACTATTCGCATTGTTTCATTGCTTTATTATTTGCCAGAAAGAGATGTACTCTGAAATATTTGACGTGTTTGAAGTTCATTTTGCAGAAATGATATCCGAAAAGGTACCGACAAGCTATATGCTGCTAAATTAAAAAGTAGCTTAGGTTTTTTGGTGTAGTAAATAAATTGTCTGAATATAAGGTTTAGTAGAGTTATTAAATATATATAACAGATACCCAATAAGACACAAGTTTGCGCGTTAACCGCTAAAAAATCTCCTTTTGTCATATCCCCTCATTTTGCTCGCTGCCACAGCCAGTATCGGGATACTTGGCGTCGAGATTTCGAACATTGTTCAGTTCCGCGGTCAATTGGAAGTTAAAGCTAAATTGGCTTCAAAAAAGCTTGGAGTGCTCAACAAGGCGAGACAGTACTTCACGTCGGCCCATCGCCTACAACTTTACAAGGCGCAAATTCGGCCCCACATGGAGTACTGCTCTCACCTCTGGGCGGGAGCTCCCCAGTACCAGCTTCTTCCTTTTGACCGTATTCAACGTAGAGCAGTTCGAATTGTCGACGATCAGGTTATTACTGATCGGCTTGATCCTTTGGATTTGCGTAGAGATGTAGGGTCTCTCTGCGTCCTCTACGGCATATATCACGGGGAGTGTTCCGAGGAGTTGTTTGGTTTAGTCCCGGCAGCTGAATTTCACCACCGGACATCGCGCCAGAACTCTAAATTCCATCCCCATCACCTCGATGTCTGGAAAGCCACAACAGTGCGTTTCTTAAGGCATTTCCTGCCTGGCACAATCACTCTGTGGAACCAGCTTTCGCCGGCGACTTTTCCGAACCGATATGACTTAAGAACCTTCAAGAAGAGAGCGTACTCCTTCCTAAAAGGCCGGCAACGCATCTGCATGTCCTCGGATGTTGCAGATGTTCATGGGCGGTGGTAGTCACTTTCCATCAGGTGAGCCTCCTGCTCGTTTGGCCCTCTATCATAAAAAAAAAATCTTAAAATGAGTAAAAACTAAAGTTATTACTACTAAAATATTGAATAATAATGAAAAATTTGTTTGAAATGTCTTGCAGCATGCCGTTTCCAAAATAAGTCTTAAATTTACTAGTTAACGATTGCTGTTGGCTTTTTCTTTGTAATATTGAAAATTCTAACCAATTGCAAAATCTGGCAAAAAAAACGTATTTTTTACCTGAACAAGTACTTTACTCGGCCAATCGATAAGAACAAAGAAACATTATTTTTTACAAATAAAAGGTCAAAAGTCAACGGAATTAATGAAGCCATTGCCTCGAGTAATCCTCCGGAATTGAAGTTATTTTTAAATTAATTTTTACATCAAGTTTCTTCTTCATTAAAACGCAGGAAAGACACGCTTTGTCCGCTGAATTTTAATTGTGAAAAATATTTTTTTTAATCCGTAGTAAAACAGAGAACATATATATTTTTTTAGCTAGCTAACCTATGTCTAGTGGTTAGATATACGGCTGCAGATCCCGAGGTCTTGTGTTCTAACTCCAGGTCGTGCCAATAAAACTGATTATGTTTTTCTGTCAATAAAATGCACAGCCTAGAGTCTAGAAGTTGGAGTCTGGTTATATAACCACTCAACCATATCTACAACTAAATAGCAAAACATAGTATTGTTTTGTTCAACTTCGTAGGGTTTATGAGCCAGTGTAACTACAAGCTCAAGGGACATAACATCTTAGTTCCCAAAGTTGGTAGCGCAACAGCGCTGTGAGGAACGGTAGATCTTTCCTACAGCATCTTATAGGCGATCATTTTCCAATTCAAATTCAAATATCTTTATTCAATGTTGAAGTGTTACACTTTCTAGTGTCATAAATCTACCACTTTCTTATTGATTGTCATAACCACTACACTTACTTTTTTTTTAAACACTCGTATTTAAATCCATGACTTTTATTTAATATCCACGTGTTTTATCCATTGAGCTGTCTAGGGTATCTATTAAAAAATATGTGTAAATAAAAAAAAATTAAGATATACCCATAAAGCGATCCTCAAACCGCAACACGTGAGTGTGAAAAATTAATATTTACTGAATTCATTTTTATCAAGTTCATATATAAGAATACTGTTGTTAAGTTCCCGCTACACAAGACGCTTATGTTTGTCTACACACATTGCGAGTAAACTTTCATATCTTATCGAATCATCTGTCGAGTTTCCTGTACGTATCTACGATCCGATATAAAATCAACGAGAAGAATTATTTTAATATTGAAACGTTTTTCATTATGAAGTTTATTTAAATCGATACTTAATAAGTATTCGAGTTTTCAACTACATCTATACATATAAGTAGTTAAGTACCTATGCGTAGAAAACAAGCTCTTTACCGCTTTAAAAGTTGTGAACATAATTATTAGAATTTTATCTATTTACTTATACCCCGCGTATAATTATTAATTAATAAAAATTTTAACAAAACAAAAACCAACTTCATAAAAAAACAAATTAATATGCACTAAAAAGTAAAAAAATAATTGCGTATTCTTCTATAATTTGATAATTAACTTACTATTTTCTACTCATCAATATGTAGGTACGAATGTGTTGTGTGGTTGATAATTTATTTACAATTATTGTTACTTTTGGAGTCGATGTCAGCCAAGGTGGGCTTATAACTACATACATAGTTGTAGGTGAGATGTGCTTGTGTCGCACGAGCAACTTAACGAAAGGAATAAAAGTCAATTTGTAATGTGTATGTTTTTAAAAGATTCCCGTATTATTATTGCTAGGTATATTATAGTGTTTCCTTAGCTGACATCGACTCCAAAAACTTATAGTCCCTCCCTAGTCTAAATCCCTACATAAAATGGTGCAATGTAACCCAACGTATTAAACTGTTGCCTATAAAAGTTATTATTTGCGTGCGCTGCGAAAACTATTGACGGTATATAAAGAAGTGTTTTTTACAATAGTACTATAATTACTTGATCATAACGATGTTATGGTAGGTGAATGATAAATCTAGATAGCCTATAAAAGATTCGGCCGTGTATCGTTAATTTGCTACTAAGAATTGAAGATTTCCGTTACTTTGTCATGGATCCTATAATCAGAATCTAACCAAACTATCATCAAACAACCCTTGAAGTATACTCTTTCTAATAAAAAAAAATCATCGAAATCGGTTGGCGTGATATTGAGTTATTCGTCCATTTGTCGCGCACATACCTCATGCAAATTTACGACTTATATGGTTTTCTCATGGATTACATTGTCAAACCTGGACTAAAAAAAAATGGGACCCCATGGGAAGCAACCCATTTCAAATAAAAAAAAAATCATCAAAATCGATTCACCCAGTCGAAAGTTATGAGGTAACAAACACAAAAAAAAAAAAAGAAAAAAAAAAAAAAAAACATACAGACGAATTGATAACCTCCTCCTTTTTTTGAAGTCGGTTAAAAATACAATGAATAAAAATAAGCATAGAGCCTTCCCCGATAAAAGAACTATACAATACAAAAATATTGTTTTAAATATGAACCAATAGCTCCTGAGATTAGGGGATCAAGCTAACAAACTCTTCAGCTTTATATATTAGTATAGATTTATTTGAAAAATATTTTTAAAAGAAACACAAAACAACTAACGAATATACATTTGAAAAGCATAATTAAAAAAAAAGTGTATTATCGAAATCTAAATTTTGTCATTTTTAATTAAATAATTATTTCTTTATTGATATGTCAATGTTGATATAGACTACACAACACAATATCGATATCGCCAATAATAGTGACTGTATCCAACTATAACATATTACATTACATTTATATACAAGTACGGTTAAACAAGTTTCATTCTACAAGTTTATGGAACAAGGTTTAATGCCGGAAACAGTAGAAAGGAAATGAACGATAACGTTTTAAATGCACACAAAATATTTGTTTATCGATATGATTTGTGTGACTTTGGTTTACACATCTTAAACCTTCTTTAGGGTAAAGTTGGTGGCACATTGGTTGTCACTTGACCAATATTGGCTGCCAATCTCAACGAAAACTGTCAATGCACTGGAGATATGTGCAGTGCATGTTTAATGCACCCAGTACACAGTTATACTTTGTTCCCGTATGCGTATAATCCAATGGGATGGATATCCGACACTAACGAAGAAATATCAGGCGTAAGACGAACCAAAAAGTAACAGGAGCGTAGCACTGCTATAAAATTGGTCACCTAATGATATAGGTAACCACCCGCCCATAACCAACACACCGACATATCTTAGTTCACAAGGTTGGTGACACAGTGGCGATTTTTTTTTTTTTAATAAATGTTCAAACCACTGTCTTTGGGCTTTGGTTACCTCTTACCATCGGGTAGTAATCCATGCTCGTCTACTTAGACGGGCTACCAGACTGCTATGGCCAAGTAGGGTGGGTGCACCAGTCCCACACCAGGAACCAGTAATACACCATTTCTAACTTCACACCAAAATATTAACTTTTTGTCGAATTTCCCGCCACTTTTTTTACGCTTGGTAGTACCGTCGTACTTCTATCAACCATTTAATCATATATAAAAGCGATTAACACACCATCTACAATAGTAAAAAACTCATAATTCGAAACGACAATCGTTCACTTCGTTCTAGGCGGCCATATTAGTAAGCGATACATCGACGGTAAGTTTTTTGAATCTTTTAAAATCTTTGTTTATATCAATCGTTGTAACTTATTTTCCGATTAACTGCCTAGTATGATGTATAAATCAATAATATTACGTCTTCTTTCATCAGATAATTATAATTTAAATCAATAGTTGTAGTGGTAAACTACTGGAACACGAATTCAATGATTTTCTAGTAATATTCCATTTGGTCTACTACTGGTGATTAAGCCTTTTGATAATTTGTTTATTTTTTCTTTTATATTTATTTTTATTTAATATGCTGCAATCAATTATTATAAAAAAACTCTAAAAATATCACTATGTTCCTGTTGTAGACCAGTGGTATATTACTGGTAATATCTATACTATGACTTTGTTCCAGTAATGGACCACCTAGATTTTTTTACAAACACAATCCCACCGAAAAGAACGTTTTTCTAATATAAGGAGAAAGATATCTTTAAAGCGATAGAAGAGATAAGCAAAGGCGCTAAAATTAGAAAAATGTGCCGAAAATTAATATTCCCCACACTACCGTCATAAATAAAACTGTGGTATCCTTGGACAGGAACCAAATATGGGACTTCCCACTATAAATGGATAATAGCAATGGCAAAAAAGGATTCTTGTCATTAAAGAAACACTGTTAAGAAAATTATAACTGATGAAAATCGACCAAATCCCTTTAAAGATACCCCACGCAGAAAATGATTTCCAGTCTTTTAAAGCGACATCCAGATATAGTTGCAAATTATAAAAATACCTAGTACCTTTAGGCGTAGCTGACATTTTAAAAGATCCCGAAATAATTATTAACATAGATAAACCCGGATTTCTAACAAGCCCTTCTGGTTTAGTATTGGGTCCGCGAGGGTTTAATTTTTTTTATGAAATAAAAGATAAAGAGAACATAACCGACAACCGTACTACCGCACTAATCTGGTACCATATTACCACCCTTGATTATATTATATATAGACGATGCTCCATCATTGGGATCATTGGGAATCTCTTGATAATTAAGATGTTTTCGTTGTTTCAATAAAAAGTTTTGATGATTATTAAGTACATAACTTATTAGTATTCATAATTTTATTTTTCTTTATTAATATTTATTAATATTCTTAAAAGCAATCGTTTTATTTACTGGTTTACTATTGGCACAATGTCTGGTCTATTGCTGGTACAATCTGGTCAACCTTAGGCACATTGCGACTTTCCACTTTCTTTTTTAAATAAAAAGAAACCCAACCCCTATTAAGAAAATCGGAATAAGCTACATGTTTCTATGGTAGATAAGGAGTACGTTATTCTTTTTTTGCAATGATTGTTATAATAATTAAGTCACAACATTAAAATTACTTCCAAAATGTCGCTTAATCGGTTTGTTACTGGTACACTCACCCTAATAACTTTAACTTATTAGATCGTTCTGTCATGAATATTAATTAGCCTAACCAAACTCGGGAATGCAGCCATAATACTAACCACTACTAACGATATAATTAAACCAACAATAACTAATATCGCCATTTCATCCATAAACACAAGAATTTTTAATTAAAATTTTAATTCAACTAATGAATTAAAATAACCAAAGAATTTACTGTTTACGATCCGTTTTAAAATCTTAATGAGGTGGCTTCTTAAATTAAATCGTAAAATAGTAATTATTCGATTTTTAAAAATATTTTTAAACTTAATAGAACAGTGAATGTGTCCCGCCTCCGACATCCGATCTCAAAGAATGGACCACCGGTGTGCATTACAAACAAAAAAGTCGTTAGAATCTCCTACCGAAACTTTTTATACAAAGATGGTGTTAGTTTACTGAATAACAATCTTGATATCATTTATCTTAAACAATTTCTTTATACGTTCATAAACTCAACGTTTTTTGCATTTAATACTTACATTTATTATAAAACAATTTAAAACTCGTGTTAAAAAAATAACATATATTTATGCATATATTAGATTTTACAATACTAAATAAAATCTTGGGAGTTTATATTTGTTGATTTACAAACAGGATACTTAAATATAATTGTACATTTAGCCTATTTCAACCACAACAGGAAAAAATCCAACTAAACAATTTTGACACCGAACTCAACTCAACTCAACTTGGGTTTACAATAGTAAAAAAGTAATAACAGCCTGTTAATGTCCCACTGCTGGGCTAAGGCCTCTTCTCCTCTTTTTGAGGAGAAGGGTTGGAGCTTATTCCACCACGCTACTCCAATGCGGGTTGGTGGAATACACATGTGACAGAATTTCAGTGAAATTTGACACATGCAGGTTTCCTCACGATGTTTTCCTTCACCGTTAAGCACGAGATGAATTATAATCACAAATTAAGCACATGAAATTTAGCGGTGCTTGCCCGGGTTTGAACCCATGATCATCGGTTAAGATTCACGCGGTCTTACCACTGGGCCATCTCGGCTACTGGGCCATCTCGGCTTTGGGTTTACACAAAGCTTAAAATTATAAAGTAAATTCAGCCAAATATTACCTTACAACATGCAATAAATAATGTTACGTTTACATATAAAAATATTCAAGCATAATTAATCTGCTTATCAAGAATAAAAAACTAACATATAAATTACAATTATTATTCGTCAAACGAAATAATAAATTAAAAATCAAATCAAAGCAATAAAACAATAACTATGTCTATCCGATAAGATTACATATAACTCAATAAAATTCCATAATTCAATTAAATGAAGCCCAAAAGTTCAATGAGATAATCACTCATAGAAAATGTTTTTTTTTTATGTTTTTTTTTTTGTTACAAGTCACGCGTTTCAACCACTGAGCTTAACCAACTGTTAGACTTAGACAAAAGTAACTAAAATACAAATCATCGGGTTTGAGTAGCGCCATAAACTTTATATTCGGTCTGATCTAACGCCATTTATAATAGGAAAGTGTTTAAAACGACTGCACGACGACGGCAATAACATAACATAAATTTAGTTTACTATTTTAGAAAATAAGTATTAAAGGGCACTTCAAACTGGACGTTTAACGCGCGCGTTTATTATTTTTTGTGACACGAATATAACGGTTTTTCGTGACAAAATTAAAGATTATATTACTTTAAAATATTTCATCTATATAAATAAAATGATAGAGGTCTGCAGTTGTGCGCGCATCACGGAAAAACTACTGGATAGATTTCAATGAAATTTCAATGGAAGGTCCAAGTGTCAAAAAAAAAATGATTGCGATATCTTCATTTAATAAAAAGTTATTAAAGTTTCAAGAAACAACGATTTGTATATGCACTGCGTGATTTGTGATCTATGTTTAAACAAAGTATATTTTTGCTTGCGATCTTTTTGATGTTTTTCCTTCGTACATAAGAAAACTTTGTTAATATATCAAGCAGGCAACGGACGAAGTCGTGGGTATCAGCTAGTATAAACTATTTAAAGTAGTATCTGTTGTTACAATACGACAAACATGTTCACATGCAATGCTAAAGTACTGAGTCGCGTGTTATTTAAACGTAATCATTTTAGTTCCATGTACGGTCAACATAAAAAAAAACTTTCAATTCAACAAATTCTATACAAAAGATTTTATATAACTAGTATTTCAATCAAATAAATCTGATCAACTTAAGTGTAACAATAATACGAAACCGAAAACATCAGCAATATTAAACAGCGTTCAAACGCCCAGTGTGTAAACAGACGTCGTATCTGATTTATGATAACGCCCTCATTGGTAATGATTGACGTATGGCCCATTTCCGTCAGCCATAAAGAATTTCTATCATAAACTTCACGTGCTCGCTGCAGAACATTGATTTAAGAATACTTTTATATCAGATGTCTTTGAAATAATACTAGTTTTATGGCCGAATACTGAAACGTCTTTCAAATATGAAGTGGGACTTATTATTTGGAACGCCATTAATTTCAAATTGAGTATGCGAAATTTGAAATTAATGGTAATACAATGGACAAAATAATTAAGTCCCACTTCATATTTGAATGACGTTTCAGTATTCGGCCGTAAGTCTCGTAAGTTATAAAACTGAGCCGAAAAGATCAAAAAAGGATACCACCGTCTTTGAATCCTCAATCATTGGATCAAATGATAATCATGAATTCATTTCATGCTACGGTTACTGAAGGCAAATATCGTAGGGAATCCTACATGTGTTCGGATGCCATTCTGACACATGTGTTTCCAGATATTGTGCTGCAATGCTGGAGGAATGGAATAAGCAGCAAACTTCTCTAACGCATTGCCCAGTAGTGCGACATTCGGAGGCTGTAATTAAATACCAAAATATATATCTCAATAACTAGCTAATTGATTCCATTGTGGCAAGTAATTGATACCAATTTGCAATACGGGATTTTTACTGCTGACCATCAAAATTAAAATAAACTATTAATCATGATGGCTTCAAAGGTTTAGCAGTCTTTTCAATTAATATTATTAAATTTAACACTATTCAAAATTTATATTCTACTAAGATAGACGAATTCTGAAGCTTGCCATAACCCCTGTCACGACGATCACGACCACTCTGCCAAGAGTGTGACGACAGAGAAGAAGAAGATAGACTGGCAAGTTAAATAGTAGCTAGTCTTTTTACATCCTGAATGATAATCAAAGAGTCCACGTGTTTTTATCATCTATTATATACCCGTCCCAGGTTCACACATGTTAAATAAAGATCTATATAAACGTAACGCACACTAATAAAGGTCCTAGTCGGAATTTTCCGACATCTTCAACGATTAGCGTTATATTTTAGTTACTTCTTTTGCACTTGATAAATTCTCAATTATCATTAACATGCTTTATGCATAAGTATTTGTAGTAGCTGTTTCATAATGTCGGCAATTTTTTTTTATTGCATAGGAAGGCGGACGAGATATCAGTCACCTGATAGTAAGTGGTCACCCACGCCAATAAACATTGGCATTGTAAGAGATGTTAACCATAGCTTACATCGCCAATGCGCAACCAACCTTGTGTTTGTGTTATAACACTGGTTCACTCACCCTTCAAACCGGAACACATCAATAACATGAACTGCTGTTTTGCGGTAGAATATCTTATGAGTGGTGGTACCTACCCAGACAAGCTTGCACAAAGCTAGTTATAAGTTCACGATACAGATCACATTAAAGATTGTTATTATTAGATCACTACATCCATTCCTTAAACATCACACTAACACCATTTATTATAAACATGATTAAAGTATGAAATATGTATTTTAACTTTATATTTATTATTCCACGAATATTAAATTATTTTAAAAACAATAAACATTACTCTTATTTTAATATCGAAAATAAATTATTCATTAAGTACAACAATTGGACATTCATTTCGGTAAATTGGATTTTGTATCACAGATAACAGAAAATTTAATGAAAATACTGTTTGAAAAACCAAACGTAGTAATAGGGTTCCCTTCTTACCCTTTAGGTACGGAACCCTAAAAATAACTTATAATATTTCAATCACAGGAATAATATAAAATTAATAACTTTTACATTGTCTTGATATCATTTTTCGTGATTTAAATTATAATATTTTATTTACGGATTCATGAATAAAGTTGTGCTTTGAATGTCACCAAAACTTATCATCGCAAGTTTGGACATAGAATAAGAAGAGATTGTACTGCATAATATAACATAAGGGCTGTTTGTAAGAACTCGAATCACACCAGAAATCAATCGTGATATGTCCGAAAGAGGTAAGCGATAATGACCATAATGAATATAAAATTTCAAAAATACACACAACAAAATAGTATATCAGCATTTATGTCGGTTATAGTAAGTAATTAAGTGTGTTCTTAGAGAATACAATTATTCGATTGGAATCCGTTATACATAAGTTTTTCATTTGTTAAAATATAAAGATCAATTATAATAATAGCCTGTGAATGTCCCACTGCTGGGCTAAGGCCTCTTCTCCTCTTTTTGATGAGAAGGTTTGGAGCTTATTCCACCACGCTGCTTGGTGGAATACACATGTGACAGAATTTCAGTGAAATTTGACACATGCAGGTTTCCTCACGATGTTTTCCTTCACCGTTAAGCACGAGATGAATTATTATAATCACAAATCAAGCACATGAAATTCAGCGGTGCTCGCCCGGGTTTGAACCCACGATCATCGGTTTAGATTCACGCGGTCTTACCACTGGGCCATCTCGGCTTTTTAGATAAATTTTAAAGATCAATTAATGTTACCAAAATTATTTTATGGTTTCTTAATCCCTAATTGGAACAAAAACCCAAAAGAGAACAACAAAGAATCAACCAAAAACAAATACCTAGTTCTTTCTTAAGCCCAACAGTCATTACTAAGAGACGGAACCTTGAAAATGTGTCGTGACCTTTTGAGTTTATTCTCAATGCGACCGAAGATATTTTTTTAAAAAACTTCCCCACTATCAAATTATGACCAAGTTATCTGAGAATCCGAAAACCATTTGCTAAAACCGGCTCTTCCATTGAAAGTCCTTTAAAAAGGCGTGAATATATTCATCTAACGATTTTCCATTTGGTTTTACAACTTAACGCCTTGATGCCCTTCATGTTTCTGATCGTCAGCCGAGATTGCCGTGACCTTCGTCACGCTACTTCAAAATAATGGATATTATTCTCAATGACTTCTGTGTAATGGTTTCGGTTTATTATCTATGCCGATGTATTAATTGTTTAATGTTTTTATGTGATTTTCATATCAACAATAACTTATTAAGATTTTTATATTTTTTATCAACATCAGAATTAAAAGTATATGAAAATAAGAAGTCCTAATGTCCAGGGGTTAAAACGATAATCACCGAACTGATTCCGATCGAAAAACCGACCAAGCACCACTCCATTTCCATGTGCTTCACTTGTTTTAATAACATCATTCACTCGTACTCGGTGATGTAGAAAAACATCCTGAGGATAGCAACAAGTGGCAGATGAAAATCTGCCACGTGTATCTTTTTTTTTATTGTATAGGAAGGCGGACGAGCATATGAGCCACCTGATGGTAAGTGGTCACCAACGCCCATAGACAATGGCATTGTAAGAAATGTTAACCATTGTTTACATCGCCAATGCGCCACCCACCTTGGGGACTAAGATGTTATGTCCCTTGTGCCTGTAATTACACTGGCTCACTCATACTTCAAACCGGAATACAGCAATACAAAGTACTGCTGTTTTGCGGCAAAATATCAAAATATCCTTGGTGGATATAAACGAAGCCTTAGCAAAGCGAAATTAAGCTCCAAACCTCGAAAAAGAGAGGAGGCACATCAGTGAACAATTTACAGGCTGTTAATTTTTTTAATTCTAATAATCTCTTACAAACACGATATTGGAATTTTATGGATACGATTATTTGAAAATTCGGAATCGTTGTACAAATTACATTTGTAAGTAACAGTAACAGCCTGTGAATGTCCCACTGCTGAGCTAAGACCTCTTCTCCTTTTTTGAGAAGAAGGTTTAGAGCTTATTCCATTTGTAACTAACGTTAATTTAGAATTGTATCGAATAGATTGTGCCGAGCAAATTGAAGCAACCTTTAACGTTAAAATGTAGCTATTGCTACACTTTAACATCGCGCGTTGATATTGGTATTGTAGGAAATATACCAGTATACATTCTGAATACGCCACCAAGCTTGGATTAAGTCTATTGTGCCTGTAATTCAGGCTCAATAGTGGTTCAAACCGGAACACAACAATAATATTGCTGTTCGCCAGACAATAGTATGTATCTTGTTCACAGAATAATATGAGTTATTGATATTTTTTAACAAGAGCTATAAATAAATAAATAAATAAATAAATATCCTGGGACATTATTCACTCACGGCCATCTGATCCAAAACCCAGCAGAGCTTGTCCTATGGAAACCAGACAACTGATATACTACATATAGGTACTACTTTCTTTTTTTTTGTAAATACATACTTATAATATAGATAATTACACCCAGACTCAGGACAAACAAACATGTTCATGCACACATATTATGTCCGACCTGGGTGGGAATCGAACCCACGACCTGCAGCGTGTAAGGCAAGTGTCTTACCAACCACGCCAACCGGCTCGCCAAATAGATTCCTTGGTAAATGTAAAATGTTTTCCTTTAAAATTTCCGCTGTACTACGTCATACTACGTCGTACTCGTAAACGTCCATCTTCTATTAAGAAGAAAGACTTTTTATTACGTCTTGTAGTCTCAACAGACCTATTAACCGTGCTTTGTTGTTTCTCCCATTAGTTTATAGGTTGGTATTTTATGTGCCTACTTGTTTTCACAAACAGCACACAAAATCAAAGAAGAAAGATTTAATGATTTTTCCATAATTGTTTCAAGTGAGCTTTTGTCTAGAATTTTTGTTATTTCTTTCGACATATTCTCACATATCATTCTCTCATATAATTTCATACTAGGCGATTAGAACTTTATCAAATTATGTATTAGTTATAAATGTACTGTTTCTGTCTTCTCAGCTAATTAAGTGGTTCATTTATATAACAAAGTCATGTTAGAGATAAACAATGACTAACACAAAGTTCCATGGTTATGGTTATAGTTTTGCGAGCGTTCTCAAAACCGCCCCGAGCGATGACTCTCACTCTAACAACGTTGACATAATTAGAACCCATAGAATATACACATCTTGAATCTATATAATTTTGTAACTAAATGTTCTCTGAAATTGGAAATTAGTCTGGATCAAATTGTTCCAGAGTAATGAAAATAATCAACTTAAAATATTATTTTTCTCTATTAATAGACAGTTCAATAGAACGTCTTACGATAGAATAAATTAATTAAATATCATAAATTTATACGGTATAAAAAGAACACAATATTTAATCAATCATTCAATATCAGATACAGCTGATGTTGAACTTTTTCTACAGTACAACGATCCGGCTATAAAGGATTTTATTAACCATTAAATAGTGTTGTAAGAAATACGAATATATATGGATCCTTTGAAGGAAACCCTTTAAAGTAGTATCGGAGTTAAGGATTTACTCTTTGTATTTTTAGTATTTAAAGCTTCAAGCATTTTATCGACATTTACTGAAAAGTAATCAAAATCAGTTACCGGTCCAAGCCCTGAACGCTTATTGGTCGCTTATTGCGTTATCGACTGTCTCCGACCAATGATTATTCAAATTCAAGTAAAATTAGTTAATCCGACTTCGATCAGTTTCATAAAGAGAAGGTGCTTAATTATATTTGTTAAAATGACGCAAAATTCAATGGATGTGACGTCAAAAAAATTCAAAGTCGCAGATTAACGCCATTTTGTTAAACTTGTCGTATTGGTTTTTAATACGTTTTATGACTTTTGGTTGCGATGTGTTTGTAATTATGTTAATTTGTTGTTTTTTTTTTTGACGTGACAACGTCTAATAAAGCGATGAACGCTGGCTGCATGCACGAAAAAGGATGACTCATTGTCCCGTTACGCTGATTGTACGCTTGCGCCGCATCTATCTCTCTTTCACTCGATTGGCCTATGCGTCATTTCATCAATGTTTTGTTATGACGTTGTCACGTTAAACTATCGCCCGTAAACCGACTTTACAGACAACCATTTTTTTTTAATTCTTGGTTCATTAGTGTTCTCATTAAAGTATGTAAATTTATCAGTGTGCTTGGGTAGAAGAGCGACCCTCAAGAGGACAGTTTGTCCGCCCGGCATACTATTCTAAATTTAAATTTAAACTAAAAATATGTTTAGTTTTAATCCACCATTTGACATAAAGCTAAGACAGTAGTGGTAAGCAACAAAAACTACTGTTAAGCTGGGAGTTTTAAAAAGTAATCGGATTACAATTAGTCAAATTTTTATTGTTTCATTAGTTACTTACTGACCTGAGTAGAGCTTTGAGTAAGCCCGTCTGGGTAGGTACCACCCACTAAGCTCATAGTCCACCAACAAACAGTAACACTTATTATTGTTATGTTTAGTTTTGAAGGTTAAGTGAGCCAGTATAGCTACAGGCACAAGGTAGGTATCTTAGTTCCCAACATCGCGTCGCGACGTTGGCGCGTCGGTAGCGCAATGACGATGTGAAGAATTTGTAATATTTCTTGCAAAGCCAATGTGGGCCACCTTCCTATTTCATAAAAAAGTAGCCCCACCCTATTCCAACTTCGTACGTGTAAAATAAATGTAACATTCGTACCAGGCCTTTTCACCTGTACTATGCTAATATATTTTACTTGGTGGTAGAGCTTTGTGCAGGCTCGTCTGGGTAGGTACCACCCACTCATCAGATATTCTACCGCAAAACAGCAGTACTTGGTAGGTATTGTTGTGTTCCGGTTTGAAGGGTGAGTGAGCCAGTGTAATTACAGGCACAAGGGACATAACATCTTAGTTCCCAAGGTTGGTGGCGCATTGGCGATGTAAGCGATGGTTAACATCTCTTACAATGCCATTGTCTATGGGCGTTGGTGACCACTTACCATCAGGTGGCCCATATGCTCGTCCGCCTTACTATGAAAAAAAAAAACAAAATCAAAATAATATGAAAGTTCCATATCAGTGACAAACAAAGAAAACTTACCTCTTTATATTAGTATGATAAGATTGTTTTTGCATACAAATGAATCTCAAATAAGTATCAAAGCGACCGCAGTCAGGATGTGACATCATTAGTCTTCATTAAACACGGCTTAAGTCGAAACGTTGAGCACCGAAAATGATTGATGGATTATAAATTATTAAATAATTCTTTATATATTTCGAACAGAGTACGATGTAAAAACTGCAACGAGATTGTTTTGTTTCAATTAAAATATAAATGGAATCAACGAAGCGGGTCTCGGGAGCTATTTACGTATCGTTCTTTGATAAATTTTTTCCTTCATTAATTTTATTTCGATTGTATGTTTATTCTTCATTAATTAAAATTGAACTTTATTTACACTTCGATATTCTGTCGTATGAATTTAATTAAGAGGGTATTTTTGTTTGCTTTAAATTTGTACCCCAAGGAAGGACATTTTTTATAACAACCCCTCTCCCAAACCCAACATCTAACCCACCCCCACCTAACACGCGAGCGAAAACTACTGTAGTATAGTTATTTATACCAACGTAATCTGTCAATTGTTTTATTAGATAAATTATAACAAAATCTAAATGATCGTACAATTCAAAAATAATAATTAGTACGAGTAGATCTTGGAAGAGATGGCCCAGTAAATGTACAAATGTACAGCCAAGATTGCCCAGTGGATCAGTGGATAAGAACGCGTGAATCTTAACCGATGATCGTGGATTCAAACCCGGGCAAGCATGAAGCACTACTGAATATCACGTGCTTAATTTTTGATTATAATTCATCTCGTGTCAATTTTTACTGAAATACTGTCACATGTGTATTCCACCAACCCGCATTGGAGCAGCGTGGTGGAATAAGCTCCAAACCTTCTCCTCAAAAAAGAGGAGAAGCGGCCTTAGCCCAGCAGTGTTACATTCACAGGATGTACTGATCCTGTACTATTACTGATCTTGGATAATTATTTCATACACAATAATCGCTCTACTTTACGTGAACAAAACTACAATTGAATGACAATAAACTTTAACTTAGACATACAGACATGCTGACAATATAAAAGGAAGTTAAATTTTAACTACACAGCAGTAACGTCACAAATAGGATTGCCAATCAGCTGACGTCGACAACCAAAAAGCCACATGAGTGCGACTACAAACGCTGAATTTCACCGGTCACCTAAAAATATAATTGACGTCTACGTACACAGGATAGTTTAAAACATAAAACAAATTCATTTCATTCAATAAAATTTCACTTCAATCTACTACTACATACCTAATTTATAAACAAAAATTTTAACAAAAACTGACTTCAAAGGAAAAACAAATTAATATGCACTAAAAAGTAAAAAAATACTTGCGTATTCTTCTATAATTTGATAATTATCTTACTATTTTCTACTCATCAATATGTAGGTACGATTGTGTTGTTGTTGATAAAGGTACAATTATTGTTATTTTTGGAGTCGATGTCAGCCAAATTGTAACAAAAAAAAACAAACAGACGAATCGATAACCTCCTCTTTTTTTTGAAGTCGGTTAAAAACACAAATTATTATTAAGTTATTTACCTAAATGTGCCGTAAAAATTGGATGGGAACAGATGTACTTAATAGAAGATTGGTTAAAAAATATTTATATTTACCTTTATTGATCTTAATTGATTTTATAATATTTTAGTTGTATGATTATAATATGATTGTTTTGTTTTTCTTAAATGTTAGTGACTGTGTAATTATTATCAGTGAAAGCTTAACTAATGTATTATTAGTGTATATTATTACGCCATGAGTCATCATCTCTTTGTATGTTTCTCCTAAAAAATCAACATTAACAACCTAATGTTAGTGCAAGTGTCTAATTCTGCCACTCGCGTATTCCACCAACCCGCCTTGGAGCAGCGTGGTGGAATAAGCTCCAAACCTTCTCATCAAAATAGGAGAGGAGACCCTAGTCCAGAAGTGGGACATTCACAAGCTGATAACGAAAAAAACAAAACAGAATATAATTTATTCAATAAGGCGATTATAATGTAATGCATCATGTTATATGATTAAATCGATACTAATATATAAAGCTGAAGAGTTTGTTTGTTTGATCCGGCTAATCTCAGGAACTACTGGTTCGAATTTAAAAAATATTTTTGTATTGTATTGAGGAAGGTTCTAGGCTTATTTTTATTAATTATGCGCGGGTGAAACCGCGGAAGACAGCTAGTATTACATATAGTGTAGGCGCTGAGCCTTAAAACTAACATTTCTATAATGTACGTTTTTTCGTCAGCAGTAAGAACTCTTATTGGAATATTTATAAAAATACAACAAACAGACAACAAAGCAAGGTGAAAATTCTCAATTTTAACGATCAAAAATAGAAATCTGAGAATTCATAGAAGCGTGCGTGATTCCGTGATGTTAGCAAAACTTTGGCGTGTCGATATTTCAAAAACCTTTTCATATTTTAAAAGTTTATGAATGCAAAAGATATTTAACTACTTTTGACTTGTTTTTTACTTTACTAAAATGATTAGGGGAAAATGGTCATTTAACTGACAAAATAATTCTTTATTTAAAAATATTTGGAAGTTGTGATTGGCTTCGAACAAACCTAGATTGGTAACAGACAAAAATTATTGAACCAGAAATTATAATTATTCATTACTAGTTCTCGCCCCGACTTCGTGCTGCTATGAAAATTTTCTGGCGGCTCATTTGCCAAACTGCTACCTATTTGAAAAAATTAAGCACTCAAGCAGTTAGTATTAAAATATGGTTTTGAAGTTGTCACAAATATATTTAATTTGATTATTTATTTTAGTTGTGTGTGTGTGTGTGTGTGTGTGTTAAACATGTTTAACAGTACATTTAAACACGCGGTTATTTGTTTTGTTTCATGACAGAGTTTCATTTTATAATCTTCAGTTTACGCATATAGTTAAAAACAAAAATTAGAGACTGCGGTTTTTATAGAGCCGACCCTATCAGGGAGAGAGTTTTAATTCAAAGTTCCACCGCTGGGCTAAAGCGTCATTCAGTTTGAGGAGGCTTGGAGTTTATACCATCACACCGCTCCAATGCAGGTTGATTTTCACCTGTGGCAGAATTTCACTACAAAGACAAATTAGGCACATGACAATTCAGTAACGAACTTATGTTTTTCGATAAAGATTGATATAGAACCACTGAGCCATCACGGGTCATAACACAATCTTTATCGTGACCATCTGTAATTAAGTACTTGTAATTAAGTTAATCAATCTATACTAATATTATAAGAAAGTTACTTTGTCTGTTACGATTTCCCGGCTAAACAACTGAACTGACTTTTTTTAAAGTAGGTATATGTAAGTGGGCGAGCATATGGGCCATCTGATAGTAAGTGGATTCTGAGATATGCGCGTCTTTTTTATGACGTCACTACCACATCTAAACAATGATGCTGTAAGAAATGCCATTCCTTAGTTCACCAGTGCACTATCAACCTTTTTAACTAAGATGTTACTTGTGCCTTTAGTAAAAATCCACATTTCTCATTCGTACCGCTAAACTGTGGAATACTTTGCCTGAATCTGTCTCTCTTTCTCTCCTGTGCATTTATTATTCCCATCTGTCTGCCTTCCTAGTCTTTTGCTTCCACTTCGCTCTATTCGACGTATCGTTTACAGTAACATTGCAGTGACTAAGATCTTTTCTGACCACATCTGTCCATTTGGTTTTAGGTCGCCCTCTGGGTCTTGACCCTGTAACGTTGGGAGTTGTCGCTACATTTCCTATGTACTCGGGTGGTCTTCTTCTGATGTGCCCAAACCAGCGCAGCCTGCTTTCTTGGAGCTTATCGGCGATGTCACGTACTCCCAGACTACCGCGAATGTACTCGTTTGCCTGAATCTGTATTTCCCCTTAAGTACAACGTAGGTGTCTTCAAAACCAGAGTAAATTGGTTCCTTCTAGGCAAGCGTGCTACGCCCTAGACCGCGTCGTTGCTTACCATCAGGCAAGACAGCGGTCAAACGCTGGTCTACCAATGATAAAAAAACTGGCCTAATACTAAGTATTGCTAGAATATCTGACGAGTGAGTGGTACTTGAGAAATGAACCACAGGCTCCAATAATAATGTTACTATAGGCTGTATACAAAAATCGTGATGCTCCTATTTAGCCGACAATATATTACAACTTATGCTGGATGACACTCACGACTTCGTGGACATTTAAAGCTATTTATAATGTTGGATCAGGCTTATAATCTACTGTATCGATTATGATAGAACACGTTTATTCGGACATTATTCACAATGAGACGAAAATCGATATTCTATTTATAATCGTAATATTAATTAAATATAGAATAAACTAGATAGTATATGTATTAAAAACTGACTTACCTGAATTAATCAACGTTATATTCAAATAGTATGAATAAGTAAGCTATATATATATATATTATTATAATATTACTCAAAAACATGATTACATAATATAGATGATTAAAAGCGTAGACATATAGTCATCTTTTTTTAATCGCTAATTATATTTAATCGGTGATAAGAATGAACTTCTGATGCAGATTCTCTGCCTTCAAAACTTCGCTTACTATCGTGATAAATCAACATATACACTAATCTATACTAATAAATCGGCCACTGCGACCAATATCAAGCGAGATTAACAAACTGAGCAGGAGATATTATAGTGCACAAGTGTGTGAGCAACCACAGGTGCACTCTGTATTCCTTAACTGTCATAACCTGATGGGACGGCTATCCGACACGACTGGAAAAAGTTCAGGTGCAGGAACAAAATTGTTACGTGCTTTCCGAAGCAGGGGAGTGTACACATTACCAACTTCCAGACTCCGAGCTGCTACTGAGAATTTTCGATGGAAAATCTCAAAAACATTTTATTGGCCCGACCTGGGATTTGAACCGAGGACCTCCGCGTCTGTGGCCTTACATATAGACACTAGACAAAAGAGGCAGTCGATGTATACTAATATTATAAATACGAAATATTTCTGTCTGACTGTTTACGCTTTGACCGTACCACTGAATCGATTTTGATGATTTTTTTAATCTATATGTAGTAAGTCTGAACCCTAAGGCAGGACAGACTATTTTTTTACCTAATACGACAGATATTTCCAGTTTCCACCTCCCAATAACATGCGGGTGAAGCTTCTCGCAAATTCTAGTACGTTATAAAAAAGTAAAAAATAAGTGTAAACTGCCTGTGAATATGTCCCACTGCTGGGCCTAGGTAAGAGGCCTTAGCCCAGCAGCTTCATATTTTTGAGGAAAAGGTTTGGAGCTTTTTTCACGACGCCGCTCCAATGCGGATTGGTGGAATACACATGTGACAGAATTTCAGTGAAATTTGACACATGCAGGTTATGTCACTATTTTTTCCTTCACCGTTAAGTACGAGATGAATTATAATCGAATAAAGGTTACGAGATTTTCAACTTAGTCGAAATGGATTTGATAGGAAAATTTAACGATCCAAAAACACTTGAATTCAGTATTAAAACAAAATATGTTTTTATTTGTTATAGGTACATATAATTAACATTAATATAATATTAAAAGGATCTCCAAGGGCTTTGAATACTGTAAAACTTCTTTCACATTTAAACAAGGAATAATATTCATGTAAAATACTTGGAATTAATATCCGTTGGTTTTCATACAGGATATAAAAAAACTTCTGAATTCCACGCTGTTTTTTCTGGGAATAATCTACATTTGATACCGGTAGCTTCAAGTTTATTCTTTTGAAAGTTCTGGGAAGTCCATTTGAAGTTTATTTAGATTATGTAACACACGTGTATCATAATCGAAGATTGCTGGTTTGAACCCGGGTAACCATAGAAGTTTTATGCGCTTAAATTGTGTTTATAATTTATATCAAAATTCATTTTCGTCCTCGGCTTCGCTCGCCTAGCGGAACACGTTTCCAATAGTCTTTGTCCAGATTTTATCAAAATCGGTCAGAGGTTTAGCCGTGAAAACGTAACAGATAGTCAGGATTACTTTCGCATTTATAATGTTTTTTTTTATTTTTTTATAGCCCGGGAGGGAAAATGGCTACTCCACCTGCTGGTAAGTGGTAGTAGAGTCCAAACGCGACGACGGCTAGAGCAGTCGGGAAGAATGATCTGCACTAGCCGCCAACGCCTTGCCGGCCCGCAAGATGCCTCTTCACGCCTCGTTTGAAGGAACCCAGGTCATAAGAGGGGAACACGTTAATACTTTTACAACACTGTTAATGTTAAACAATGTTTGTATTATATGTTGAACAATGTTAGTATTATATGCATAGATGTCGGTTGGACACGTGTATCCAGCAATCTACATTCGAACAGCGAGCGTGGTGGAGTAATCTTTGGTCCTTCAAACAGAGAAGGGACTTATCCTAGTATTGAACACACAGGCAGTTGATTTACGTAACGAAATGAATTCACGTAACGATATTTTATGATTAAATTAATTATTATAAGTTAACATAAAGTTTTGAATAATTCATTAAACTAGTTGTGAATTCTGCGAGCGACGCTAGTGCCCGCAGATTCACCACAGATAATATCCTCCTCAAGGGAATAGCATTACTTACTCTAAAGTAAAGGCTAGGTCGCTCTGTTGGTGCAAAAGGTCATATGTCACAACTATATCCACGATTGTATCCTTTCAGTGGAGAGCATAAGGACCAATTATTTCTTTATATTTTATTAGTGTGATACTCATTTGATTTGGGAATAGCATTACTTAGTCTAAAGTAAAGCTGTCTTTTAGTGAAAAAGGTCATTTTATCAAATCCATGTCACAATTATATCTGCTATTATATCCTTTCAGTGGAGATCATAAGGACCAATTATTTCTTTATATTTTATTAGTGATGTTTCTATTGTAGCTTACGTATTATCAGTTTTCTTCCACGTATTCATCCGCGTGATAGAACTATATACCCTATAACCTTCCTTGGGTGTCCAGCTAGTTATATACCAAATTTCATCAAAATAAAAGGTGGAAATAAGGGATGAACCGTTGTATGGAAATCCGTCATTTTCAAAGTTAGAAGCATGATAATTACACAGGCTTATGGTTAGAAATAAATAAACAAATTAGAGTTTTCCAAAATTCACCACCTAAGAGGGTGAAATAGGGGTTGAAAATTTATATGGAGAATTTGTATGGAGAGGAGGGACCATCGCTTACATCGCCAATGCGAGACACCAACCTTGGAAACTAAGGTGTTAATATGTCCCTTGTGCCTGTAATCACACTGGGTCACTCATACTTCAAATCGGAACACAACAATACCAAATACTGCTGTTTTGCGGTAGAATATCTAATCTAAGCTCGTTTGGGTAAGTAATGCCCACTGTATTACCTACCCAAACGAGCTTACACAAAGCTCTACCACCTAAATACATAATTATATTTATTTACAAATTAAAACAACACTTAACTATACTGATTGCTTTAACTCACAAAGTTCCGATAACAATATCGTCGAACGTCATTCAAAACGTCATTTTTAACGGATCCATAATGAATACCATAGATTATAAATAATATCATGTCAGTTTTAAGTTGTTTATTTTTCTTTACTCGTGATTGAAATAGGTTTTATAAATAAAATCGAACTTCATACACAGTGAATACCCGATTTAATTAAATATCAGTGTAATCTTAAGCCCCTGTATTATTATAGGTGACAAACCAATTATTGGTTCTTTATAACGTGAAACTTATAAACTGAATGAATGTGTTAATTTAAATTTATTGTATTATTAAAGTTAAATATACTAAATGTGACGCGAAATTGCTCAGTGGGTAGAACTTGTGCTTTATAATTAATTTCGTGCTTGACGGTGAAAGAAAACATCGTGAGAAAAACCTGCATGTGTCTGAAATATTCCACCAACACCGTATTGGAGACGCGTAAGCTCCAAGCCTTCTCCTCAGAAAAGGAGAGGTGGCCTTAGCCCAGCAGTAGGCAGTATAGTATAATAATATCAAAATGGCTAATGAAAACAAAAAACCCTAGAACGACGCTGGCGCCATTTTGAACTTACCTTACCAAAATGTTGCCACTATGTAGGTACTAGGTAGGTACTTTAGAAATTAATTTTAATTTGGTATTCGATTTTTAACTTTTCCGCCGTAGTCTGATAACTGGTACACTGCTAGACTTTTATATTAACGTATAATACGAAGAAAGTAATTATATTGTACTGTATACATAATGGTAAATGTTATGTTTCTATTTTTGTCGCTTTTAATTAATAAAATTACGGGGCAAACCTAAAAATATTTTAATTATTATCGTTCTTTATTATATTTAGATACCTACTTATGGGAATGTCATATCTTCAAATAGTTCCAAATTTGAATTTTTGATATTCTATTACCTCGAAGCATATAAATGGATTCTTATATGAATATATTAGGTAAAAAAATATTTCCTGGAATAGGCACTTTTTTAATTATAAAAAGAAGGTCGTATTAAATCACTAAATTCAATAATTTAATTTTCGGTTATGAAGCGACGGGCTATAAGCTATCGGCTGATACGTTCAAATATGAAAGTAATTTAATCAGGTTTCAAGAAACTCTGCAAACAAAAATGTTTAAAATAAAATGTTCTGACAACCACTTGTAACTAAGACAACTAACACCCCTTCAAGTTAGTAAACTAGCACAAATCCCGAGCAAATGAAGTAGTCATCTGGACTTTTAATCCATAAAAGTAGATTATTTTTTCTGGTAGTGAACGCGCGGGCAAATAAAAATACCATAAATATAAATTAAAAATAGGATACACCATAGGCACGGGCACGTCATCAGTGGGACACTAAAAATCCAGAGAAACGGACTTAAAACTTGATGTTATCGTCATTTTACAAATATAATTTGAATGTGAAACTTCCTTTACTTAATACCTACTCCTAGATAAATATAGAATTCCTATAATGTTATAATATTATTAGATCATACTAGCTCTGCCTCGCAGTTTCTCTCGCATATTTGGGTTATAGATACCTATTTCATATATTGCCACAGTGGATGCATATCCGTTCCTTCGAGTCATAGTATAGCTCTCAAATATATCGCGTATAATAATCTGTCACCAGTTAAAAAAAAAACTTTATTTATGACAACATTTTAAAAAATCTAGCACTAGATATTCTAGATTCTTCTCGGTACAACGATCGCATTAAATGTTTCATTAGTTCTAATTGAACGAAAACATTCCAAATGGAATTCGAGAATTTAAACATTTAGGTATTTTGTCAAACAACAAGGAGTCCTATTAAATCGTAACGTTTTCAAAGATGTCATGAATCAACAAAATGGCATCCATTTAAGAATTTAATTTGGCAATAAAACGGACGGGAACCAGCGGACCTTAGCCTAAATTCGGTTGTATAATATGTATTTCTTGAAAATATAAAACCTCTTTTGACGACTCACTATAAAAAATGTTGATCCTATAACGTTAAATCAAAAGATATATAGCAACAAAATAGTTTTCATTCGTAACAATATATAAAATAAAGTAATAATATAATAAATATAATAATAATTGTTTCAAGTATTTTTCAAGGTATGTAGGAAGGTGGTATTCTTCAATAATAATTAGTTATTTAAATTAATTGAAATTTCAATTTAACTGTTTTAATACTACTATAAACTTTTAAAATAAACTTTTTATGTTTTTTTTTTTTTATTATTTCGCATTAACACAATCGGCATAATAATTTATTGGTTTCTGTTAATTTTCACTATAATTAAATAATTCCAAACGTTTTACTGACCTGTTAAACAAATAACACCAGATTCACAGTAATCCCCGTAAATAAATGTTTTAGATTGACATTATACACAAACCACAGAATCTATAAATTAATCTAAATTCACATCATTGTCACAATAAATCGTTTGATCGTATAAACACAGAAATAACGGAAAAAAAAATCGTAAATGTCGATGGTACCGCGAGTCGCGATGATTCCCAGACGAAATAAACGATGTATCCGTCTCATACGTCCTGACTACATGAGCGTCGTTGCTCGACTGGAGATTTTGAACGCCGCGCTTACTCCAGCCCCCGCATCCCTCTGGGAACTATACCCTACACATAATCATGAAATACAATAAAAAAAGAATAAAAATATAAATGATAATTCCTAAAATCAATGCTGTAAGCCATTCTTATAATTGTACAAAAATCAATCTAATTTCTTCATTCGTTTTGTTCATGTTTCAGAAAACTAATATGAACTTATAATAAGTTACATTTGTAAATTTTAAGATATGCAAAATTAAAAAAATAATCTTTATCACGCAATCGTAGCCATTTTGTTTTAAATTTATTGTACACAATACGTATTTTATTTGATAACAATCAGCCAAAAGTGTATGAAGCATTTGTACGGTAAAACATTTTGGAAAGGATGTAAATTGTAATTTGTAATATTACAATTAAAATGTTTACGGCTTTACCTATAAAAGTTGATTAGCGGGTAATTAGTTTAACAATGTTGTGTCTCTTTCTTTCAAATGTCAAATCAATAATGTCAGAAAGAGCGAAATTACTATTTAACCAAACATTCATAAGTAAGGCCGTATATCTTTAATTTTATTTAATCTGTGTCCAAATTAAATGTTTGTATATTCTGCAAAGCTCCTAGATCTTAGACTGGTGCATAACAAATTTTAAACGATTTAGCACCTGTCTTATTGTCTACTAAGGTAACAAGAAAGCTGGTCCCTTACGCCAAAAGAATCGAAATTACGATTCAACAAGTTACAAAGTATTTTGCCATTATTAAGCGCATGTCGTTATTTGTGTTTTAAAAGAATTTAATTTGAAATACATAAAAGTTTTATGTATTAATTTGCTACATTATTATGTATAATTATATAACTTGACGATTATTTAAAAAATGTAATATATTTTAATTATGATTTTGAATTTGTATCTTTGTATTCCATTTTCAGTTGGTTATATAAATACATAATTTATTGAAGCATATAAGTGTTAAATTGTATGTTAGCACGATCATTGTAAATCTTACGAGATTGGATATGAACCAGTAAGTAAATTTTACGTGGTGGTAGGGAGTGTGCAAGCCGGCCTGGGTACCATCCACTCATTATATTGCTCAGTATTTTCTGTTTCGGTTTGAATGTGACTGAGCCAATATAACTAGAGGCACAACGGATATCATCATAGTTTCTAAGATTTGCGGCGTATTGGTAATGTAAGTAATAATTAATATTTCATAGAGCGCTAATGTCTATGACCGGGGGAGACCTTACCGTCACAATTAAAAAGAAAACTTATTGTTACTTACGGTTCCATTGTAAAGTTCGCCATATACGCCGTAAGATAAATATACTATGAAAATAAGCAAAACATAACTACCAATAGAGATGAATATGAATAGAGATGTATCAATAATAAACAATATCAGCTAGTTGTATTTTTTTATACTGTGATTCTACTTATTGTTTATGCTACGAAGTTGAGTCATTTGAGTCTATTAACTTTTTAATTTAATTTATTTTTACTATTTGAAAAAAGAACGAATATTTATTGGTTAAATTTTTGTTATCTATATTTTCTTGTGTCAAATAATATTATGCTATTTCTATTACAAATTTTTACATAATCTTTAAATTTATTAGACGGCTATAAGCTGAATTCGATCATTATCGGTTATTTTTGTTAATATAATCTTTAACAATGATTTCATATCACTTTAATTTAT
Organism: Nymphalis c-album; assembly: GCA_963151315.1. Taxonomy (NCBI): domain Eukaryota; kingdom Metazoa; phylum Arthropoda; class Insecta; order Lepidoptera; family Nymphalidae; genus Nymphalis; species Nymphalis c-album. The sequence continues at coordinate 2,954,083 of OY720612.1, forward strand.
ACTTATCGATATTATTACAATTGTATAATTTATAAATTAAATTTTGCCGCTAAATTAATCGACGGAACTAGTTTTCTATGTATGAAAAAAAACATGGCCGCCGCGTAGAGTTGCCACACGTTTTTATTTAGCTGGACATGTTCGTTCGTCTCCTTAGATACTTTTGGGGGTTTAAGTTTTGAAAGGTAAGATCGTTATATTTTAAAATGCTTGTGTTTTAATTTTGTACTCATATTGGAAGGAATAGGAATTCGACGGTTAATCTACAATACAAATTCATTGTGCTGAATGAAAAACTATTTTTTAATACGAGCATTACAAGCATACCGGGCGTAGCGAAAAAATATTTTTGTAACGACTTTCAATTAATAAATTGAAATAAGAAAGAAAATTCGGCGGTCCTCAAGAAATTTAACACGCATATACATAGGTACGCATAGAACTGCGGGGTATTACGAATGCATTGGCGTGAATGTGGCGGTGCGGATGAATCAATAGGCTATAAGCACAAACGCTTGCTTTCTGAAGCATCCGCGTATGAGTTCCACAACGTGTTTCCCTCAAGCGTTAAATTTGAAAGTAGTTAGTAGGAAATATTTATGTAACATCCTTTAAATGACCCACTGCTGGGCTAAGGCCGCCTTTTCCTCTCTATAAGGCTAGCCTAATTCACACTACATCAGTGCAGATTAGTGATGCTTGCGTGGGTTTAAAACCACAATATTCGTTTTAGATGCAGATATCCTAATTTAATCTCAGCTCTTAAATATGAAAAAAATCACGCAAAAACAATCCTCAAATCGTACTTTCAAAACGACTTATTACAATTTTCACTTTTATTACTAATATTATAAATGCGAAATTAGTTTGTTTGTAACACTTTTGCGTCTTAACGACTTAAGAAATCATCATAAAATTTTATATAAGGCAGGGGTACATTAAAATACTTACGGCCGAATACTGAAACGTCATTCAAATATGAAGTGGGACTTAATTATTTGGAACGCCATTAATTTTAAAATTTCGCAGAATAAATTTGAAATTAATGGCATTCCAAATAACACTTCATATTTGAATGACGTTTCAGTATTCGGCCAATAGGGTATCTAACAAACCATTACCCTTATACAGGAGGTAAAAAAAAAACAACATAAAAACTGTTTAAATATACATGTCCTAGTTTCGACACGTAAATATGGTTACCCTACCACATCTGAATACCATCAACTAATTTAATTACACGCCTTTTTATTGAATCATAAAACCATCGTTACGTAGACACTAGCATACTTTTTATGTTTATGGTAACATATTACTCTATATTGAAAAAGATCAAGCGATGCGTTCAAAGCTTATCTTGTATAATAAAAAATAAAAACATTATTTTTTTTTTATATTAAATTTACAGCTAGGGTCTCAAAAATAATTCATTGTGCAGCCTTAGATTATTTTGACGCAGGATAGGATTAAGGATACTTTAAATCTTATAACTACTACAAACTAGCTACCCTTCCCAGCATCGCATGAGCAGAATCATCTCCATGGAATATTTATATCTAAATACACATAACTCAAATGGTTTACGCGGCGCACGTCAGTAAAGCTCTCTTATCCGAGATCTTCAATATTTATTGTCAAATTTCAGTCAATTTTCACAAAATCTAACCTCACCGAAATCTTCCTCATGAATCACTCTATCTATTGGTGAAAACCTTATGAAAATCCGTTTGGTTTTGAGTTCATCACGTGCTGACATACAGACAAAGGCGGGACAATTGACATTGTTTTATAATATGTAGCAATGTAGTGATAAGTCGAGATGCCCTAATGATTAGAACGCGTAAATCTTAACCGATGATCGTGGGTTCAAACCCGGGTAAGCACCATTGAATTATCATATGTTTTAACTTTGTTTGTAATTCAACTCGTGCTCTACGGTGAAGGAAAACATCGTGAGGAAACCTGCATGTGTCTAATTTCACTGAAATTCTGCCACATGTGTATTCCATCAACCCGCATGCGAGCAGTATATGTAAGTATGTCGATCGTTTGGTTCGACATAATATGTAGAAATAATATTGAAATATTGTGTTAAAAAAATAATACGAGCAATGTTTTTAAAGAAAACTAACTCTGTCTGTATGTAACGGTTTTCACGGCTAAACTACTAAGTCAATTTTGATGATATTTGGTATGAAGCAAACCTGAACAAGCAAAGAAGGATATAGGCTACTTTTTTTATTTAACACATGTCCGCTTGCATCATATGAAGCTGCGAGCGAAAACTTATTCCTAATATTCCTATTTTCCTCCGATCAAGTTATACGTCAGGATTGAACTCGCGACATTTGCTAGACGTCCAGTAAACCATTGTGCTATTAGTGTTTACGTGTATATACGTGTTAGTACTCGGTTGACTAACTCGGTACGGATGTTGCTTGCATATATTATTTCTATACATAGCTATTGATCCAAGTGTGGGTGAACTTCAGACCTACGTCATAGCATACGTCATGATATAATAATTATGCAGTTATATGCAAATATATCCACATAGAATCCGTGTTGGCTCAGTGGTTACAAGGCGTGAATCTTAATCGATGATTTCGAGTTCATTCCCGGGAAAATATGACATGTGCTTATATTGTGATTATAATTAATCTCTTGCTGGAATACATGAATGTGGACACAAATCTGCCACGTTTATCCACATCGGAGCAGCGTGGTGGAGTAATCCCCAAACCTTCTCCTCATAAAATTATATATATTATCTGAAATCTTTCAGAGAAAAATATAAATATATAGTAGTTTAATCACATTATTATTAGTCGACTACAATTTTTCACAAGTGAATAAAGTCGTAAGTTCTTACGAAAACTCAATATTTTTTAATCTATACTACAATTTTAATCAAATAAAAAAAAAATAACAGAAACATTTAAAGTTATAATCCCTTATTATTCACGCCCTGCTAATCAGGCTTCAAACGATCGATATCACAAACGTGTGGATTTAAGTTCAACATCCTGAAGACAAGTGAAGATCGCACGGTTCCGACCGCACCCTCAACAGGATAGCTAGAGCCGAGTATTAAAAATATACTCTTAGAATCAACAAATGACATATATAAATATATACAATAATAGTTATGAACTTAAATGTATTATACTTAAGGTACTTTTTCCTTTGAAAAATTGCAATTTAATCAAATGAAAGAAATACATTTTATTTTACTTTGTAGGAGTATATTTCTTAGTTTCTGATTGTTTTCTGAAGAAAAAAATGGATAAATCTTAAACGATTATGGATTCAAATTGGGGCAGCCGCTATTGAATTTTCATGTGGTTAATTTGTGATAATTAATCTCGTGCAAGGCTCAAGGAAAACATAAGACGAACCTGCATGTGTCGGATGAAATACCGCCGTGTAAAGCCAACCCGCATTTGAGGAGCGGGGGGGGAATAAACTTCGACCTTCTCAAGATGGCAGGATAAATAATGATAGGTATCTGTTTAATATTTAAGTTAATATTTGCTGATTTCCAAGCTATGTATAAATTTAATTATATTCCAAGAGACCAATTCCATTAACGTAAAACGCTTATTAACGTTCTCGATTCGATTCCGATCCAGAGGCCCTAGCCAAGTTGACATTCTACAATTGTAAACGCTATAGAAAACTAAGCAAATGTAAGAGAATGACCACGTGACTTATCGTTGAGAGATGTCATTCTCATACAATTTTTAGTTTTCTATTAGCGTTTACGATTGTAGAATGTCAACTTGGCTAGGGCCTCAGTTTCGACTATTCCTCATAAAATCGAATTACTTTGGTGTTACCATATACAAAAGTCAAAAAAATTCAAAGTCAAACTTAATTGCTAACTTTTGACATTCCACGAAGGACAAATCGAATTGCAACTGGATCGTCGTATTACAATTTTCCTCAAAGGCCGGCAACGCATCTGCAAGTCTTCGGATGCTGCAGATGTCCATGGGCGGTGGTAGTCGCTTCCCATCAGGTGAGCCTCCTGCTCGTTTGCTCCTCTTATATTAAAAAAAAAGTACTAGACTAGGGAAAAAGCTAAACGTCAACGATTATGTTTCGATTCGATAACGATAATGTGAAAATTATGTTAGTAGAATTTGCCTCCTGTACACGTGCGTTAAAATCATTCAGAATGAAAGAGAATGAATACTTTATTTCATACTGAAACAATCGCATAGTTTAATTGAAATCTATATTTTTAACTAGTATAGTAGGTAATATCAAAGAATGAAAATAAATGAGTGCTATTTATAACAAAGAATTATTGTAACATTTGGAATAACTTAAAATGATAATTAGTAATAAGACACTTTGTATTGTATTTTTTTTATTGTTATACTTACTTTGTAATAATTTAATGGGAAGGAACTGACTTCTGACGTACGGGTGAAACCAGTTCAGGAGTCAGGGCTATTATTTTTAAAGAAATATGTATGTAATGGATAACAATAAAGTATTATTATTTGAGTGAAATATTTTTGTCGCATTGTTTACTTATTTAGCACGTTATAAGTTCTGCTAAAGCTTGCAATGTGATTTAATTACGTTAATCTATTTAGGCTCCAAACCTTCTCCAAAATGGAGAATATGCCTTTGCCCAGCAGTGGGACATTCATCCTGTTACTGTTAATCTATAAAATAATTGTTTTAAATGAAAACAATAAATCATTATGTGTCAAAATACGTCGCAACTAATGAATACTCATATTCTTGATAACTTTAGTATCCTTACAAATAAATTTAAATTTTAGCGCCTGTCTGTCAAAATACCAGCCTTTTTAAACTGATATAACTATTAGCAAGTTATCAAAACAAAAACCATTTTATCGTCTGTCAGTTGTTTTGTTCGTGGTAATCTTCAGAATTGGTAAATCTGTTAAACAATTGCATGATTATAAGGAGCAATCCAAGGCTCCGCTTAGTTTTTATTTCATCACAATCGGCTTAGTATAACCAATATTATATTATCACATTTTTCCTTTACCAAATAAAGTTTACGTACATACCGTTATAAGTAAATTTTCTCGGAGTAGATAAAAGAGTTATTTTACCTTATTCTTGCTTCTACAGCGTAAGGTTGTTTATTATGGTATATAGATTATCGTAAATAATGAACACAGCTAAAACCATGACAGGGACATAGCTAGTGATAAATAATATCGATTCAGATCGATCATATAAAATTATATTATCAAAACTTGCTTTAAGAAACACTCATTCATTAAATGTCAATACAAAACAGGAAACATTAATATTTACCACAGATAAAAAAGTATTTCATATTTCTTAACAACGTGTATTAATTATAGATAATGAATATATTAGTAATATATTTCAATGACATTATTATAGTCTAATAAATCTTTTTTTCGTTCTATTTTTAATACAAATATATCTATTACGTTGGAAAAAACACGCTCGATATTGCCTTCAACTTGCATTTTAATTGACTAACGGCCGAATACTGAAACGTCTTCCAAATATGAAGTGGGACTTAATTTTTTGGAACGCCATTAATTTCAAATTTCGCATACAAACTCCCCACTTCATTTTGAAAGACGTTTCAGTATTCGGCCGTAATTGTCTAATCCTATTCGGTTTTAAGTTACATGTTGTATAACATATAATATAAAACATAAAAAGGTATATTAACTGTTGGATTATAAATAAAAATATGGCGGGTTTGAAAACATTTGGAAACAGTATTGGCAACTTTGGCAATTCAGACAGTCAACAACAATTACGCATCATTACAAAATATTGTGTTGACAACTTAGTACCTAGTTAATATTCCTGTGATAGAGGCGCCAATGTCAGAGACAAAATGTGAATAGGAATTTATTAGAAAAAAATGGTCGGTGATAAGAGAAAGCGTCCTGAGTTGTAAAACCGGATAATTAATAGATCGTAAGTTGAACTTGAGATATGGATAAAACTTATGATTATTTTATTTATTTTTAATGTAAATTTTTTTATTTTGTTTAAATATAAATAATATTAAAAAATAATAAAATTTGCCATGAGGAACAACATGATTATATAAGTTAAACTTATATAACAACGCGTTCGTATTTTGATTTTCATACAGGATACATAAATTTAATTAAATGTATAATATTAATACATACAGCAAACCAAATGAACGGCAAGATTTTATTAATACAAACAAAAATTGCCGAACATAGTGCAATAAATTTTCTTTCAAACCATTACTACGAATTAAATATTTCGGTAAGATAGTTAAAATACATTTATTATATAACTTATACAAAATCAAGAGAATTAATTATAAAATAAAGTGCGGTGACCTCTGCTTATATGATTAAATCTGATGAATAGTCTCGGCAGCTCGGCTCGATTGATTAGACATCCGTGCAGGACAGCTTAGTGCAATAACTAGAACAATATTTCCATCATTCTATTAAAATCCAATGGGAATGTATTTCAATAATAAAATTCCAGACTCCGGGCAGCTACTGACAAGTTTTTCGACCGACAAAAACCTAAATGATTAGTACCCAAAAACTCAGCGTTAATAACTAGCCACAAACAATGGCGTGGTAAGTTTTTTTTGTGGTCACCAACATAGACATTGGTATTGTAATTGATTTCAACCATCAGTTACATCGCCAATGCGCCATCAACCTTGGGAACTAAGATCTTGTGTACCTTGTGCCTTTAATTACACTGGCTCACTCACCCTTCAAACCGGAACACAACATTACCAAGTACTGCTGTTTTGCGGTAGAATATCTGATGAGTGGGTGGTACCTACCCAGACGAGCCTGCACAAAGCTCTACCACCAAGTTATTCCAGACTCATTCAGACTTCCAGAAAAAAACTGAAGTGATTAGTACCCAAAAACACGGCGTAAATAACTATCCACTAAAAAAAGGCATGGTAAGTTGCCTTGGTAAGTAAACATGCCTGATATTACCAATGATAACGTAAAGCTCGAAGTCCTAAGGTGTTATGGTCACAGTGCCTGTAATTAAACTGACATACTCATCTTTGAAACATTTGGCCTTGGCCTTTGTATTTATGTTTGGTAGATTAATGATTCTATCGTGTTCGCTCCATGATGAACACGCTTCGCCTCACTCGATAACGGTAAGGGAATCCGGATTATATACACCTACCGTTCATTAAATAAGATAGACAGATAAAAAATTGATTGCATTCAATTACAATAATAAGTTATACGGGAATTGCACGCAAAGGCGGTTCATTGTGAGATTAGTTTTTGCCATATATATATATATATATATATATATATATATATATATATATATATGGCAAAAATATATGGCATATATATGGCATAATTATGTATTTATATATTCAATGGACGCTTAGCGCTCATGTTTGAATTCAATTGTTATTATATTGTCGCTCAAAAGGAGAACCTATATGTAATTATGATTTACTCTTTATTATAGTATAATAGGTATCAATAATTATTAATAAGCCCTTATAAATACATAATTATGTGCACTGTGTTGGACAAAGACAGCCCTATCTCTTACTAGCGATTTCGTGCAACAATTTTTATTGTATATATCCATATGTATATATTACAAGCGTGGCAACTATAAGCATACGCTCTGTATTGTTTGAAGACTACAGGATGATACAGCACCGTTACTCGGAGAACTATTCCTCATATTTCCTACACCTGAACTTACTAAGCGCTTCCAAAGCGGTTCATTTTCCTTCATATTCTCAGTCAATCATATTCAATCTATATTTGTTACTATAATTCACTATTAACCTACGCCTACCTTTTAATCTAAATGTAGAAAAATATTCTCATGTCAATCACTCGATGAGTTTCAACCAGAATGAAAAACCTCAACTCGAAAACCATGTACACACAACGTCACAGGCACGTCTCGTACGAAACCTATTTTGTCACTTAGGGCGTACGTTATGAAAAATAATTTATCATTATGACACGCCATAAATCAAAATTATATAAGAAATTCCGTTCTTTATGCAAGAAGAAACGTGTAGCAATTAATCTGTCTCGTAGTATTTTGTTTCTGTTCAATAAAACTCGTAAAGTCTAAAATCCAGCTCCAACTATAATGAGCTCCAACTAATTTCTTCCACAACAGCTAGGGGGTTAATTACTGGTCACAGCTGTATAATTGTCAAGGGTAAATGAAACGAACTAGATGAAGCAGTGATGATTAAGTGGCCCGAAAATATTGTAAGAGTCATAGGAATGCCGGCAGTGCAAGATCGGCCACCGTACATATTTATTTATTTAATTGGAAGCCAACGCTGCATACAATATTAACATGGTCTTGTAAGTAACTTATATATAAAGAGATAAAAAATAAAAACATATTGTACGCCCCACTTAAAGGCTCTCAGCATGCGAAATCTTACAGACGTTCCTTGTAACATTTACGTATTCAAATGAACTTATACTGCCAATAAAAAAAGAAAAAATACTAACTATTAAATAACAATACAACAAAACAATAATTATTTAAATAAGAAGGAGTGAGTATATAACCACGATAAGAAAACTAAGACAAAATTTGTTTTTTAATTTTAGTTTTAAATGACAAGGCGGAGTTGTTAAAATAAATATCCGTGGAAGGCTTTTGTCCAGCAGTGGAAGTTTTCCGGTTGGTAATGATGATGATGAAATAGCAACAGCAAAAGTATATCATAATAAGCCACCGCTGATTTTAAAAACAAATCACAGGTAATTTCAACATTGCCATTGTAATTTGGAGTGATAATGTTGAATTTTACCAGAAGTGTGTATATGTGATTTCGAGCAGCTATGTGGCACTTTTCCTTCTGCTTATATTTAGATTTACGTTACAAATATTTTTACATTATACTATTTTAGCACTTCTTTTAAAAAAGCGTCTGCCAGCCGCCTATTTATTTCGTGCCAAGAGAAAAATGCAAATCGATTTATCTTCCTGATTGTGAACTCCTGACCTATATAGCAAACCTTTGGCAAACTTGGCATGCCAACCTTGACACGTTGCCTTTAAATGAGACTGCGTCGAAAAATAAAGTAATTTTTATCAAATTTCGTACAGAAACTGCAGCCAACTTTGTCTACTATTATGAAAATTAAATTGTACTTTTTCAGATAAGAGCGTTATTTTTTAAATAAATCTTGAAATAAATATTTTATGTTACAGATAACCAGATGCTTTGGATTAAGAAATAGGTAAACTTATGACAAGTTCCCACTGAGTGACTGAGAAGTATTTCTCGAAGATTCTAAGTCACTTTTAGGAATATCCTTTCCATAATTAATAATAATAATAATAATAATATCCTGGGACATTTTTTTTTCACACACGGTCATCTGATCCCAAACTAAGCAGAGCTCGTACTATGGAAACCAGACAACTGATATACTACATATACTACTTTTTCTTTTTGTAAATGCATACTTATGTAGATAATTACAACCAGACTCAGGACAAACAGACATGTTCACGCACACAAATGTCTGTCCTGGGTGGGAATCGAACCGACGACCTGCGGCGCGAAAGGCAGGGTATCTACCAATCACGCCAACCGGTTTGTCTTCCTAAAATATTTTGAATTTCTTGTATTTGTAATACCAGTTCAATTATCCTTTATGCTAGAAGGTAAACATATGTAGTGTTATTGCTATTTTGTTTAATAACTGGAACAATGGTGATAGCTACGACGATGAATCTGCTCCGATCAAGATTGCTGAAAAGCTTAATTTAATCTTACATCACGTAACGTCTTTTGTCTTATGTCTGGATACAGCTGCAATCCCGCGCTGCTAGACAGCGTAAGATAAATTAAAAATGTATAATAAAATAACTTTCTTCTTAATTATTGAAATGAATATTTTAACGTTTCTAAGGTTATCCAATTATGATGAAACTTTTGTTTTAGGTCAGCCCAATTCCAAAGAGAGCAAGTATCTTCCTTCTTGTCTTTGTGTAGTTTTTTAGTACCAAATTATACACTTGTGAAGCCAGGACGGGTAGCTGTTGATATATAGATGTAGGTATATATACAACGTTTAATACGTATACAATATAGTTCATCAAAAATAACTCTTGAATTCGTAATTAACGGAGCGAAACAACAGAGAATAAAAAAAAATCGTAATATTGCACGGACACAAAAGTCTGTAGAAATAAAAAAGAGAGAAATTTTATTTAGCAATTCATTTCGAATTCTTGAAATATCCCTGGAAAAAATTTGCAACTTTTAGAAAAATATTTTGAAATCTATTACAGAGTTATATTGGAAGATTGGAAATGCAAGATTGTTTTGCAAAAAGCCTTTGATGATGGTAATTTTTCCTCCGTCACATTATCATTTGGTAACTCAATTCAAACTTTCTTTATATATTAATTTGAACTTTAAGGGCAGATAAATATAGAAAAACGCGTGAGAGCTGATAAATCTGTTCACACTTTCTTTCAGTATCTACTTTGTGTTTAGTTTATTTTGGGTTTATTTCATAAATTTTTTTGGTGATGCGGTCTTTGTGATCAACTTTTATCCAAGCTGTCGCGAAGAAGACTAATCTGCGCAAGATATTACAGTACTGTGTTGCTCCCACCTTTTTCTGAAGATACGGCGAACTGACGAAACGCTGGAAGACAATTGTGGACATAAGTACATCCAGGATTATTTTTAATGACCCAGCAACCTCGCAGGACTAGATAGCTAACACCATAAAGCAACAACTTTTGTTCTACGACTTTTGATAATTTGTTAGATTTTTTTTTCATACAAAAATAAGTATTTATTTAATTTCCTGCTTGACCGTTTATAAATCTACGCACAACGCAAAGATCGACGCGTCGCGTCGTCCTTTCGTGTATGAATGAAATATAGACCTACAAATGTCACGACAGTATGACAAAAACTTATAAAATATATTTTTTCAGGTATTGAGTTATGTTCGAAGTCGTATTATGATGTTAGCTATCTATTCCAACGAGGTTGCTGGGTTATAAAAAAATAAACCTTTATATACAAATTAATATAAAAAAGCTGTTAATTACTTCATGACCGCCTGGAATTAGAACTCCGATCCTCAGAACAAAAAATTAACCAGTATCAGTTTGCATTGGGAATTTCATACATTGGTTTGTATTTAAAATGTTTCATCTGTGTCATCACAGATCTTAATGTTTACATTAACCCCTAATTTCTTATGTTAACATGGGTGATAACAAACAATCGTAAATCATAAGCATATAGCGGTTATCAGGTAGGCTAAGTTAATGCCAACCTTTCGCACCCTCATCAAGTGTATTGGGGCCGGATAAGGTTCTATATTAGCAATACTAATTTATTTCTGAACATATTCATTCGTACCATAATATGGTGAATAATTTGCACTGGCCTTATTAATTTCAGTCCAATTAATATTTAATAAACGCTTCCATTAAATGATACTACTTTGGGATTAAATAGGTCAAAGTTATTTTAGATTTCTTAAAATTAATAGTAAAAAGCCTATAAAATCTATTTAAATAACACAAGTTAGAGCTGATTATTATTTGGTACAGTCTGATTCTTAAAGAGGGTTACCGAGGTTCTGTGGGGTCTTATGTTTCCATGAATTGCAAAATCTCCTAGATTTTTAGTTTATTTACAATTTAAATAGTTTCTGTGTAATAAAAATAAATGTGATCGAATTTATCGATTATCATCATCAGACTAAAATTTACAATTCACAAGGAATAAATGAGAGGACAAAATTTATAAATGGACAAATTGTATAAAATAGTTGAAATGGCTATGGACATAAAAAAAACTTCGTAAACATATTTGTCCACAGACGTTCGTGTATGTTTATTCTAATATATCGTTATTTAATGTAAGCTACACGCAGTAAAACAACTGTAGCTATTAACATAAACATATTCGTACCACGAGGCGGTTTTATTACTTAACGAATGTATTTTTTCAGACAACTCGAAAAATGTTTGAAGAAAGTAAAAACTATAAGAAATATTTTTTAATTTTACATGTAAGCTTTTATACTGCAGAATCACTTAGTTTTAAATAATGAGAATCGTCTATTTACAATATAATTAATTGTTAATTTAGTTTAATTATATAAGTAACATTTGTACCAACTTAGAACATTTATCTCAAATCGATTAATATTTTATTGAGTATCAAATGACATCAAAAAACTAGTGACAAATTTTCTTTGGCTATTCAACGTGTTTTCATTTCTGAACCGTTTTGAATATTTTCACTGCCTCTCAATAAGTGTTATCGTATTTTGAATAAACAAACTTGAACATCAATTTCATATATCGATTCAGAAGTATTCGTATAAATCAATCAAGCATATTTTTTCCGAAATCCTTTTTAGGGTTCCGTACCAAAATGGTAAATCTGGATTACTAAGACTCCGCTGTCCGTCTGTCACCAGACTGTATCTCATGAACCGTCATAGTTAGACAGTTTTCACAGATAATCATTTCTGTGGACGCTATAAAAATCAAATACTAAAAACAGATTAAAATAAATATTTAAGGTGGCTCCCATACAACATGGTTTTTTGCCGTTTTTATATGGTACGAAACCCTTCGTGCGCGAGTCCGATTCGGACTTGGCCGGTATTTGATTTATTAAATTTTCCCGAACCTCATATAACCTGAATTATCCCCGACACTCAAAACAATGTATCAACTCACGGATAAACATAAATACAACGTCTATTTGTACGGACCGAAACCGACTAACCGTTCGAAAACTCCACCTGAGCTACATGTTTCACTGTAAATAAACCAGTTGTTAGCTAGAAGCGATTTAACATTTTTTATTATAAAAATACTTCAACTTGTAACGGTCTCAATGAAACTTATTGCAGCGCTACACATCGATTAAGTTGTCAAACGTGGGAACAAAATCAAAATACTATTTATTCAAACTGGTTCTAACTAGTTTCAACTGACTTCAAAAATAAAGGAGATTCCCTATTCGTGTGCTTCTTTGTTTTTAAACCTATATTGCCTTTTTTGCTTTCGGTATGAGTATAAATCCGGTTTATTGGTAATGGGTTTTGGGTTTTATTTGGAGCATAGTAGTCAGGTATAATAATAATAGTCTAGGCAATAGTATTTTTTTATTGTATATCAAGGCGGTCGAGCATATGGGCCGCCTGATGGTAAGTGGTCACCAACGCCCATTGACAATGGCATTGTAAGAAATGTTAATGACTAAGATGTTATGCCCCTTGTACCTGTAATTAGACTGGCTCACTCACCCTTCAAACCGGTACACAACAATACAAAGTTCTGCTGTTATGCGGTAGAATATACCTATAACATAAAAAAACGACATATCCGACATATCACACACAATACAACCTCAGTATTATTTGCCGTACCGTACTTATAAACTAACTACCGTAATATAGGCACTCATATATATATCATAGTATAGACACATACCAATCATATTGGTTATACATTGCTTCTCACGTTGCTACTGTAAATCTATATATTCATTTTATTTATAATTATCAAACTTAACTGTATAAGAAAATAGAAGAACAAAGGCGGACCCCTATAAGATATCTCTATCAGAACAATTAACATAGAGAAGAATAATCAAATAACGTTTCTTTAGAATAAAAAAAAAAATCGGTCTGAGGATCCCGCTGGGAACGAAGTCCTTTGCGATGTTTTTTTGACTCTAACCATGTTGTATAATGTAGATTTTAATTGATTATATTACTGTATATTTGTCACACCAAAGATCACCTCAACCTCCTTTATAACCTTACCAATAGAAGTCGATCCTTCTATTAATCATAGCCGAGTTAATTTGAGACCAGCGAAAGGCGACCAGTCAAATTAATCGGACTAATATGAACCAGCTCTGCAAGACACACTATATAAGGTATAACGTAACCAAATTAAATACTCCATTGAGCACTGATTCCAGGGTTCAGACAAGGTTATGTTTGAATTTAGTCAATTATCAGATCAGGGATTAGTTCAAAGCGGTAAATGTAAACAATGTTTGATAAAGCTATTATTTATGTTCATATTTGTGTTGAGATCCTAAAAAAAGATATGCTTTCTTTATGCTTAGGGATACTATTTTTAAAGTTAACTTTAAAATAGTTCATTCCAAGTCATACTTACTTGGTGGTAGAGCTTTGTGCAAGCTCGTCTGGGTAGGTACCACCCACTCATCAGATATTCTGCCGCAAAACAGAAGTACTTTGTATTGCTGTGTTCCGGTTTGAAGGGTGAGTGAGCCAGTGTAATTACAGGCACAAGGGACATAACATCTTAGTTCCCAAGGTTGGTGGCGCATTGGCGCGGAAGGTATGGTTAACATTTCTTACAATGCCATTGTCTATGGGCGTTGGTGACCACTTACCATCAGGTGGCCCATATGCTCGTCCGTAATCGTAAACAATAAAAAAAAAAATTTAAGCTTTGTAATCGTATTATTATAATAGTAACTTACAAGGTAAGGAGACCAGTTGAATTCAGTGTTGTCTTTCGCCTCGGTTATACTAAGCTGGCTCCTTTTCCCAATCAATGGAATAAATTGAATCTAAATTGTCATTATTTGTGTAGTGTGTGCCAATAAACGCTTCTTTTTTTATGTTACTAGCATCTAGAAAATACTCAGAGATTATATTAATAACATTTAAAGGATGCGCCGAGATGGCCTAGTGGTCTACAGCGAAGATGTCTGGTTCAGACCTAATAATAATAATAATAATAACAGCCTGTGAATGTCCCAATGCTGGTCTAAGGCCTCTTCTCCTCTTTTTGAGGAGAAGGTTTTGGAGCTTATTCCACCACGCTGCTCCAATGCGGGTTGGTGGAATACACATGTGACAGAATTTCAGTGAAATTTGACACATGCAGGTTTCCTCACGATGTTTTCCTTCACCGTTAAGCACGAGATGAATTATAATCACAAATTAAGCACTTGAAATTCAGCGGTGCTTGCTCGGGTTTGAACCCACGATCGTCGGTTAAGATTCACGCGTTGTAGCCACTGGGCCAACAATATATTTTTTATAAGTTCCATATGATATTGAAGTACTTCAATAGTAATATTTGAAAGTCATAATCATCGGTTAAGATTTACGCGGTCTTACCACTGGGCCCCATCGGTCGGTTCAGACCTAAGCTTCATCTAAATTTTCACCGTTTTTCATAAAACATATTGTGCTTAATTTCATCCTATCAATATGTTAATCAATGATTCAAATTTAAGAAACATTCCCCACGTGTCGAATATATAATAGAGTTTGGAATTTCATAAATAGAATCAGTTGTTTTTCTTGTAAGTTAATAAGTTACCCTAAAGTCAGATTGTAATAATTTGTTAATGAAATTTCTACATTCTCGGTTCTTGGGGTTTTAATTTATCACCAACATTTCCGTTGTGCCACGGATCCTACAATAATTTATTACGACTAGCAACACTAACAAACAACAAACCGACTCCCATGGCGTTGTTTTACACTACTTATGGGTGTATTTACTAAATCGTTATTGTGTAACGATTAAATACATTTTCTATATGTCGCTGATTATATGCAACTTCGAAACTTATTAAACGTTTTTATAGGAACGCTTTGGATTTACATATTTGAGTTGATTGTAACCAGGCGTTAATCGACTTTTGTATAATTTATTTTTAAAATACATATTTTTAATCTGTTATTGTTTGTCAATTTTTGCGTAATTAAATGGACAGCTGTGTTGTGTCACACTAAGCTAACTTCGTGTAAACGTTAAATTGTCATAAGTTGTGTAGTGTGTTACAATAAAAAAAAGATTTTGACGTGACAACGTCTAATAAATGGACGAACGCTGGCCGCATGCACGAAAAAGGATGACTCATTGTCCCGTTACGCTCATTGTCCCGGTACGCTGAGTGTACGCTTGCGCCGCATCTATCTCTCTTTCACTCGATTGGCCTATGCGTCCGTTATTTCATCGATGTTTTGTTATGACGTTGTCACATTAAACTATCGTCCGTAAACCGACTTTGGACAGTCTTTGGACAGACAACCATTTGGTTTTTCCTTGTCAAACACCCAGACCGCTTTTAATGGCAACAGTTACTTCTCTTAATGTATCCTTTTGCAAAATGTCAGAAAAACTAAGAATATATTTATATTGGAGTAATTTTTTTACTTCAGAAAATATGGGAAAGCATAATTTTACCGTCAGCTTAGTGAACCAAATGCAAATAAACGAAACAGATTCGGACATTGGGCAGCGTTGGCCATTGTCGTCTATTTCTATTTTGCGAGAAACGCCGACCAACGATTGATAGCTGTCATAAATCTTGGGACAGACGTTGGCGCCAATCTGTGAAGATATGTAGTTGATTCATGTTGTGTATTCCTAAAACAATTGTGTGAATCGCAAGCTTTATTTACTTTATAGTTCATTGGCAATACAACGTGGTTTGATCAAACGTTTGTGGATTAAGTTAATCCTATGTTTCTGTTTAATATTAAACTTGTTATATAAAATACAATATGTTTTTAAAATAAATGTTTGATGGATTATTCATTCCAAAATTCGATGGAAAAACGACGTGTTTATTTCAAACGTTATATTCAAATATTATCCTAGACTACCAACTATTTAATACAACACTAACTGGAGACCACTTACCATCAGGTGGCCCATATGTTCGTCCGCCTACCTATACTATAAAAAAAGATATAATAAAAAAATGCTTACTGAGATTCAAAAAACAAATACAACGATATAAATGTTTCGGTAGTGTATAAGATATATGTACATAAATATACAGGGTTATTTGTAATGACCCAGGAACCTCGCAGGACTAGATAGCTAACATCATAAATAACAACTTTTGTTCTACGACTGTTGATAATTTGTTAGATTTTATTTTCATACAAAAATAAGGATCAATTTAATTTCCCGCTTGAACGTTTATAAATCTACTCGCAACACAAAGATCGACGCGTCGCGTCATCCTTTCGTGTATGAATGAATATAGACCTAAAAATGTCACGACAGTACAACAAAAACTAGTAAAATCATATTTTTTTCATGTATTGAGCCATGTCCGAAGTCGTAGAACAAAAGTTGTTGCTTATGATGTTAGCTATCTAGACCTCGGAGGTTGCTGGGTCTTTACAAATAACCCTGTATACACGTATTATGATAAGTTTGTTAGTAATTAAAGTTAAGTTTATTATGAGGCAATAGGAATGACGACATCAAAGTTAAACTTAATCCTCCTGTATCTTTGTTGTATAGAAAGTTATAAACAATTATGTAATTTCAAAAAAAGAGCTGAGTTTCTATTGTCTCTTCGTCCTACTTTGTACTTTGACTATCGATAATGCTTTTATAATAATAAGTTATTATTGTATATTAAAATAATGAATTTGAATATTGAATTTATTGAAATATAGGTATCATTTAAAGAAGAATATTCATTTGTAAAAATTAATATATCAATCAAATCAATAGGTTTCGATTTTTAGACTTTTAAAAACGCCTTATAAATCTTAAAAAGCTAATGAACATATGATTTCAATTATATTTTTAAGCTAAGAAATAAAAAGCCAACAGTTTATAGTATATTTGATATTTAATTATATAAAATACAAAATTCATAATAAATATCATCGTCAAAATTACTATGTAATTTAACTTCTAAATTAGGTGAAGGATATGGGACGGATATATGCATAAAAGGTCAACCTTTTCATTAAATAGAGCGTGTCGTGGGCAGCGAGCGACGAGGCGGGTCACTGTATTATGACTACAATACACATCTCATCCGCATTGACATGCAAAATCAATTTTGATTTTCCTAGTTATACGTTATATTGAAACGCGAGATAATTCATTTTGGTTTTGTAATGAACATTTTGTTAAGGCTTTTATTGTTTTGATGTAGTGAATACTTTTTTAAATAGTTTTTAATAGTTGGGGTTTTTTGTCAGAAAATTCTCAGTAGCAGCCCGGAGTCTGGAAGTTGGAAGTGTGTACACTCCTGTGCCTCGGAAAGCACGTTAAGCACGTTGGCAGGACCAACGGCTTAACGCCTGAACTCTTTCCGGGATTGCCATCCCATCAGATTATGAGAGCTAAGGAAAAGAGAGTGCACCTAGTTTGCGCACACACTTGTGCACTATAATAGCACAGTTGGCTAATCTCTCTTGAGTTTGGCCAGTACAGTACTATCAAGTACATTATCTTTTATTGGTAGAGTGTGGTAGAGCTTTTTGTGTCTGGTTAGGTATCGCCCCATTAGACATTCTACCGCTGTGCATCAGTACTTGTTGTTGTTGTATTCCGGTTTGAAGGGTGAGTGAGTCATTGCAGTTACAGGTACAAGGGACATAACATCTTAGTTCCCAAGGTTGGTAGTGCATTGACGATGTAAGCAATGGTTAACATTTCTTGTCATCAATGACAAAATAGTTTCTGTGCACCTCCTTACCGCTTTATTTGTCTCGTGTCCTATACCCAAAGGTTGTCTGGAAGAGATCGCTATTTTAGCGATAAGACCGCCTTTTGTACTTACATTAATACTTTTCTAAAATAGCATTAATAATTGTATGTTTCTGTGATTTTGTATATGTTGTACAATAAAGCATATTCTATTCTATACTATTCTATGACGCCAATGTCTATGGGCTTAGGTTACTAACCATATTATGCTCGTCCGCCTACCTATTCAATAAAATGAAACATTACTTAATATTGTTGAGTACCGGTTTAAAACTTAAGTGAGCCAAAAGTAAGTGAGCTTAAGTATCAGTCATAAAGGACATAACGTTTTAGTGGTTGGTGGCGCATTGGCGATGTAAGCGATGGTTAACATTTCTTACAAAGCCATTGTCTATGGGCGTTGGTGACCACTTACCATCAGGTGGCCCATACGCTCGTCCGCCTTCCTATACAATAAAAAAAAAATCTGATGAGTAGGTTGAGACAAACATACATACATTAAAAAGTCCTTATAAGAACTTACTTGAATTAGAATTTCAATATGATTTGATTTAGATAGATTTATTGAGTATTCTATAATATTATAAAATCCCTTTTAAATTCCAATCAGCTCGGGCTTAGTTTAAGCCCATTAAAATAAAGTGGTGAAAGTTAGAACGAGCTATGGTTCCGTAGGATACGTGTTGAACTTCGACATGATGCAATTATAACTTTGTTTGCGTATATTTAAATGTCGCTAATACATCTGTTTACTAAGTATAACATTGTAAGATACGACATTCTTAAATGGGGGTTCTCTGATATCAATATAATTACTTGTTATCTAATTCTACTCGTAGTAACTTTGTAAAAGCTCCTCTGGGTAGGTACCACCCACTCAGATATTCTACCCGAAAACAGCTGTTCTTTGTATTGTTGTGTTCCGGTTTGAAGGGTGAGTGAGTCAATGTAATTACATGCACAAGGGACATAGCAAGTATAACATAGTCTTAGTTCCCAAGGTTGGTAGTGCAGTGGCGATTTTTTTTAAGAAATAAACAAACCATTATCTATGAGCGTTGGTGCACTTACCATCACGTGGCCCATATCTTCGTCCACTAACCTATACTAAAAAATAATTGGTTGTCTGTAAAGTCGGTTAACGGACGATAGTTTAACGTGACAATGTCATAACAATACATTGATGAAATGACTGCAATCGAGTGAAAGAGAGATAGATGCAGAGCAAGCGTACAATCGGCGTAACGGGACAATGCGCGTAACGGGACAATGAACGTAACGGGATAATTTTTCGTGCATGCAGCCAGCGTTCATCGATTTATTAGACGTTGTCACGTCAAAAAAATATTTGCATATTTGGATTTTTCCTTCGCAATTAATTTTCATTTGCTTAATTTGAGCTTAAAATTATATCCATCCAACTGAAACGCTTCTAAAATAGAAAGTGAAGATTGGAATCCAATTGATATATCTTTTGTATACGTAATTATTCTGGCTCATTCACACGAGCATAAACATAAAACGCAAACACCCGAAAACACACGAGAAGATTCAAGTCGATTTACTTTGAACTCAAACAACATTCGTTCATTGAGAGTTAAACACAATCACGTTGTTTTTGTTAAACGGAGGAATAAATGACGTATCGTTCGGTTCCTTAAATTAGACTATAGCATTAGTATTATTCAAAATTGTCAAGTTAAGTAATCCATAAAAAGACCGGCAGATTGAGTTATTTGAACAACATAAATGGTAAATTTAGAAGTTATATAAATTGCATTACAGCCTGTAAATGTTCAACTGCTGATCTAATGTATCTTTTTTAATAACTCCCAGGATATGACTACTCCACCTTATGGTAAGCGGTAGTAGAGCCCATACGCGAAGGCAGCTAGTGCAGTCGGGAAGAATGACTTGCACTAGCCCCCCCCCACCTTGCCGACCCGCAAGATGCCTCTTCACGCCTCTTTTGAAGGAACCCAGGTCATAAGAAGAGGGGAACACAAGTGCTGGTAAGTGCACAAGAATTCCATGTTTTGGAGGCGCGACAAAGAAAAGAGTTGCCAAATTTCTTCGTGCGCGATGGAATTTATGTCACAGTTAGGCGGTGACATCGACAGCCAGCACGCGTAGACTTGTGAAGGAAAGGGGAAGCAGGAATGAGGGAGAATATCTATTCTCCTTTTGTTATGAAGGCTTGGATCTCATTTCACCACTGTTCTCCAACACGTATTTTTGAATATACATGGGATAATGATGGCAGAATTGACACGCACCATTGAACATGAGATAAATTAAGTATATGATAATTGGTGCTTAACTTGTGTTGTAGCTTAAAATTCAAGATCCACTGGGTTGCTCCGAAAAATTTGGTAACATTCAATTAATCAAAGTAATGAGAAATAAAAATGCTTAGGGCAGACGATAGAAATTAATATTCACATCGTGCGGTACAAGGGTTGAAATTTTATTAATCGTTACTCGAACACGGTCTGTCGGCTTTAAAAGAACCATTTTTCCAATTTTTCATCATAATGGGATTATAATGAAACACTCCGTTATAATTAGCATTTTTTTCTTTTTTTTTTACTTTTTATTCTTTTTATGTGTGCATAGATATTAATTGTAATTTTAAAAGCTTTATACAATGTATATTTTAAAATTAGTAGGTACGTTTTACGATCGAAGTGATATTTTTTCGATAGCATTATTTAAAATTCAAATCATACTTACGGTGGCCAAACAAAATTTTCACAGCTTTATTGTTTATGTGTCGTATCTATTTTTAAATGTATGGATTTATTTTAGTAATTGTAATTGAACACTAAGAAAAGTGACGAAAAACTATATTTACTCGGAGTTTTATGCGCCAGTTTTGTTCCTTGAAGATATACTGGTCTTAGTGGGACTTAGGATTCCTAGGCTGTAGACGTTAGTCGGCCTAGCTAATTCAAACGGTACATGAAGAACCCTTTCGCTAATTTTGTCTTTGAAACTAAAGTTCCATTAATTTGAGTCCATTATGTAACCTTGTACAAATTCTTATTAAATGAATCACATAGCTATTTTAACAATTTTTAATTACGAAATTTAGTTAGATTTGTAATGCCACCAAATTTTGGAGACAATTAAATAGAACGCTTAAGAACGCGTGGAATGTATGGGGCGTGTGGTAAGAGATCTTAACAATGGCTACGCTACAAATAAGATATATAACTATAGATATACATACATGTTTCTATATTTAAACATAACATATTGCGAATTTAATTGTTAGTAACATAGTAACCATATGACGTCAGATCGATAGAAATTCTATAAGTTATCCAACTAAAAAAAACAAGCTCACCACTTTTAGTATCTTTATTAAAAACTTATTCCTTCGAACTAAAAGCCGTGATAGTCTAAAAAGTCGTGAAGTTAAAATTGTGGGTTTAAACTTTGGCCTTATTTGTTGGATGAAAATAATAATATCAATCTTTAAGCTTTATCTAGCGAGACTTAAGATTTAATATATCTTTACATTCCAAATTCAAAGATCTTTAACCTCATTAAGTTTATCTCAATCTTTGTCATAATTTTATTCACAAATTGCTCTAAATAAAATTCATTAAGATTTATGTGCCTTAAAGACGAGAACAGTCGAATAAAACTGAAAGTATTACATACATTTTCAGGTCAAACATATTCCAAAGAATATAAAGCGAGGGAATCTCATAAGAAGAGAATTTGTCTTGTAACGCTTAGGGTAATTCCGTACGGATGCATAGCGCTATTCGGTGATATACTTAGCTATATATCAAGACATCTAGTTATTGGTATTGTTAGACCTCTATTAACAATAAATAAAGTATTTGTAGTATTATTTTAAACGTATATTAAAGAATTATTTACATTAAAGCCTTTTACTATTTAAAATTTTAGCCAGTAGTGCTAGCATATATGTACTAAAATTTTGACGAGCCCGTTGGCGTGGTTGGTAAGATACTTGCTTTTCAGGCCACAGGTTGTGGGTTCGATTCCCACCCAGGATAGACATTTGTGTGCATGAACATGTCTGTTTGTCCTGAGTCTGGGTGTAATTACAAAATAAAAGTAGTATATGTAGTATATCAGTTGTCTGGTTCCCATAGTACAAGCTCTGCTTAGTTTGGGATCAGGTGGCCTTGTGTGAATAATAGATATTATTATTATTTAAAAAAATATGGATGGATGGAAATACTTTATCCAATGTCGGTAATCTTATTATTAATAATATAAAATGTAATATGAAGGAAATGTTTGATTTTGATAGAGCTTCAACAGCTCAAAGGTGTGAACGGTTATTACGCGGTTTCAATATTAATCTATTAATCCTTTGTCGTACCCTTTCTCGAAAAAGCATTACATTTATTTGAAGTACAGCAAAATTAGTTTGAAAACAGACTGCTATTATTTGAAATTCAGTATGACCTGTGAAGGTCCCACTGCTAGGTTAGGGCCTCTTCTCCTCTTTTGAGGAGAAGGTTTCGGAGCTCATTCCACTACGCTGCTCCAATGCGGGTCGACACACATGTGACAGAATTTCAACGAAATTTGATACATGCAGGTTTCCTCACGATGTTTTCCTTCACGGTTAAGCACGAGATGAATTATGATCACAAATTAAGCACACGAAATTCAGTGGTGCTTACGCGGGTTTGAACCCACGATCACCGGTTAAAATTTACGCGTTCTTACCACTGGGCCATATCGGCTTGAATCTCGGCTTTTAATTTGAAATAAACAAAAACGTTAAGCACAGAAAGCAATATCTAGGAGATGCAAAAAAACGAAGTACATTTCAATGCAATATATATACTTATAATGGCGGGGCAAGACCGAAATTTTACGTTGACGAGATATATTTTGCGAGGCCTTCGCTTTTACTCGTTTCCACCGCATGAAAATAATGCGGCTGACCTTATATTTTCGTGAAACATACTTGTAAGCCTGCCTACACTTCATAAAAATGTATTTTCAATCTCGACTAGTCTAACGTTTGCTTGTTTCTGTAATGCGTAACATGCTTCCGAAGCGCGAGGCTTCGGGACCGCGAGGCCCCCAAGACCACGCGGCCGTGGGCGAAACTAACACCACTCACGCCTTGCGCCACCTCTGTTTACCCATAGACTAAAGCAATTCTACTTCTTCGCTATCCTATATTCATTATCATAACACCAAGATAGCGTTTCAGGAAAAAATTCACACGAGTTAAAGAAAACTGAGAAGGTATGACCTTATCTCTGCCGTTGATTCGATTAGCATGAGATTTACATTATTGGATATATTTAAATGTCCCAGTAACCCTGTGATTTCTAGTAATAACATTGAGCTCGTTCAAATATGACAAGGTTACATTAAAATTGGAATTGTATTAAGTAGGTTCTTACAAGAACTTTTGAATTGTCAGTGTAAAAGTAAATTAATGCATTGCTGTCGATGGTTCCGAATGGGATTCTGCCGAGAAGAATCGGCTTGGAACTTGGTGGTTGTAGCTCTACAGTGTACGAATTTTGATAATATTCAAATTAAAAAAAAAATGAACTATTTGACTAGATAACTTTTGAAACACCATTATGAAATTGTCAGGTCATGAAAACTTAAGTTTTCGTTGGATATCTTACCGTGCCATTAAACAGATATGATGATATGTGTTGTGATGGTAAGTGGTAACCATCGGCTACAGATCTCACATCATATCAATATGGTGAGAAGGAATAGTCCTGGAGTGAAAAGCTCAGATCGGCCAACGCAGCAAAGACTCCGACCGTGGGATTGATGAGCTGTAAAACTTGACATACTCCTTGCTTTAGCGCAACTTGGGACTGCAATTGTGGTCAATATGGCCAACCATTGGATCTAAAATATAATTTACCATACTATGGTTAAGAATAGTTAATCTCATACTCTCACGGCCGAATACTGAAACGTCATTCAAATATGAAGTGGGAATTAATTATTTGGAACGTCATTAATTTCAAAATTTAATATGCGAAGTTTGAAATTAATGGCGTTCCAAATAATTAAGTCCCACTTCATATTTAAAAGACGTTTCAGTATTCGGCCATCAATGTCTTATATATAGCATTATTGAAAGCTACAATTTACACAGTGAACAATAAGCCTAATGCACACAATAGGCGAATAAGGACAAAGTCAGTAGTATTAATATAAATAGCGATCCTTCGATAAACGATTGTGTTGTGATATATATAACGATAATCGTATAGAGTGGTAAGTATTTGTTTTGTCAATATACTCAAGCTAATTGTATTAATACAATTAAGTTAATTGCTAGATGCTGGTTGGCTGGTTAGATGATGAAAATAATCTTTGTAGATAACTGATATGAAAGGTTGCGAGTTAAAACCTCGATAAATCTATCTCATTTATAATTTGTGTATGAAACATAGCAATATAATAATATTTCCTGAGACATTATTCACAAACGACCATCTGATCCCAAACTAAGCAGAGCTTGTACTATGGAGACCGGACAACTGATGTACTACATATAATACTTTTCTTTTGTAAATACATACTTATATAGATAATTACACCCAGACTCAGGACAAACAGACATGTTCATGCACACAAATGTCTGTCCTGGGTGGGAATCTAACCCACGACCTGCGGCGCGAAAGGCAAGTATCTACCAACCACGCCAACCGGCTCGTCATATAGATTAAATATGAGTTAAAATACTAGTAAAAAAGTAGCAGTTTGGCACTGTATAAAGATTTCATCCATACTCGTGACTTTGATTTTCTCTAGCGTCAAAATACTCATAAAACAACAGTACTATTAAATATCACTATGCGATAGCGATATTTTTTATCTCTGTCAGGTTATCCAAGTATAGTCCGTCACTGTTATCCTCCTTGAAATAATAATATATTCATCTTTGTTACTCATAAACGTAATGAATAACTGAGAAAGAGATGCAATTATTATTTTTACTGGTTAGTATGATAAATAAATATTAATATATATTAAATTAATGTGTGTTATTTAAATAAATCGACTTTTGTATCAATAACATTTTTTTTTTTCATATATAAGATATATAATCTTGTATTTTTCTATAACTCAACAAATAAAAACCAGACTCACGAAGATGATGTCTTCTTGACCTCCGGACCGAGTCGGTTTGAATCCTGGACCTTGGGGTCTGGCTTTATATCCACCAGACGAAATGAAATTTATATGAATATTCTATCAACAATTTCTTCATACAAATCGGCTATTCCATTGCGTCTTCTTTTTCCTGTAGTAAAATTGTAATATATCTCCACAATTCACGCAATACAAGAAAATATGTCTTCGCAAATGTAAATCCCCACCCTTAAACTACGTCATACGTTACATCCTGTCATAGACACGGCTATGAATAAAAAGACTTAAGATAAAATATTTGTGGCGAACTTTTCACTAAGTTTAAGAAAGTAACGCATACAGAGCGTGAAGGCCTACGTGACCCTAATACAGACATTATTGGAGAACATTAGCCTGAAAAGAGCTCGCATGTTCTGAAAAGATGAAAATATATATTATAAAAGATAAGTCTTGTATATAAATGGTTCGAGTAGATTTAGCTCTGTGTATTCGAGTGAGATTATATCCCGTTTCTAATTTTCAAAGGATGCACGCGATGTTAAATTGAACATTTCGTTATTTTTTTTTTTATTAAATTCTAACTGTTTCTTTTAAAGTCTGCTTTTGAATTCGAATTTAGAATAATGTTTAATTTGTAGAAATAAAAATATAACATGCATTCATTTCAAAGTTGTTTTATAAGTTATATACTTTGTTAGTTTTGAAATCATTCTTCAACTCGTCTCTTATGTCTTGATAATTGAGTTTTAAGAATATCTTAAAAGCAATCGTTAAACTCTGGACGTAAATATCGAAATACATTGATTTTTACAGATTATAAAACATACAACACCCTTATTGCCATCGTCGGTGACCGTGGTTCATTTATCGCCTATTGTACTAGAATCACGATTCAAGGGAGAAATGCTGCCAGCATTCCCGCCACCATTTCACGAGATCATGCATGTTTTGTATAGAAGCTATTATTTTATATATTTATAATTTGAGAATTGATATACTAAACATTTGAATTTACTTGTGAAGTCGTCTTTCGATTACGGACCAGAGACCCTTGCCAAGTTGACATTCTACAATCGTAAACGCTAATAGAAAACTAAACAAATGTATGAGAATGACATCTCTCAACGATAAGTCACGTGGGCATTCGCATACATTTGTTTAGTTTTCTATTAGCGTTTACAATTGTAGAATGTCAACTTGGCTAGGGCCTCAGGTGCAATTAAATTGTATTTAATATCTCTCACACACGTGGTATCCGTGCCTTTGGTGGATCTTATCTTTAATTTGTTTTAATGTTATTTTAATATGCCCACAAGTATATTACCAGGTAATATGACAAACTAAATTTTATGATAAAAATTTACATAAATATAGTATTCATATCCAGTCCAATAGTCCAGATGACTTAATTGACTCTGAAAGTATGCCAGTTGACTTCCTTGGCGGGTTGTAAGGTTGTCTTCATCAGATTCTGCTTTACTTGATCCGGCGGGATAATATTCAGTTAGTCTGTCCATAATCGAACGTTAGCGCATTTGGCATTAACCCTGCACTTCGAACCAATGTGTTCGATTCTCGTTTTAAGTCTGGGTGTATCATCAAATTATATTATATTTGTAAAAATGTATATCAAGGTGTTAAATATGATAGCGGCTTTACCTGACCCGTAATTATTATTATGAATAACTTATTCCAGTTTCATTGAAGCTGTTTTTCGAAGAACGCTCGAACTGCGCAAAAGACTAAATGTACTCATGTTCATAGACGTAAAAGACATTATTAATTTTGTATCATGCCTCGCCAGTGTCCCATAAAGGTTGGACAGTTATTTGCTATGTTCTAGGAAATTATAGACTAAAAATAATTAATATACGAAATAGAAAATATGTTTTTTGGGTTACAATTAATTGGTGTTTTTTGGTGAAAATGAAATTGGTGAAATTGAGAGCTGAAGATCTATACCAGTGGCGTGCCATTAGAGATGTATATGTCCTGCAGTGAGCTGATTGGTGGGTGGTACCTTCCCAAACTAGCTTGCAAAAAGCTCTATCACCAAGTAACAAAAAAAAGAGAAAGAAGGAGAAAAGGCTGGAGTAGATGATAGCGATGGAATAAACAAATGAATTTGAAAAGTAATTCCACTAATATGACTTCTATTCACAAAAGCTGTACATTAAACGAGCTTGTCCGTTCCAAATCCTTTCGTGATTGAAGTAACATTTTATTGCCGTTATTCCGAATGGGAATATTATTTTATGGTCCGCTTAAATGGTTCGCGTTCATGACATGTTTATTAATTATATTTCGTTGAGGAATATTCGTTGGAATATAATGCGAATGTTTGGAATCGTGATCTCCCAATTTAAATACAAATTTGATGCAATTTTGATTATGTTATTTAGAAGAACATATTTCGTTGATATTTAGTACATATTGTCATACGTTGTGATATATATTTTTTATTGTATAGGTAGGGGGACGAGCATATGGGCAACCTGATGGTCAGTGGTCACCAACGCCCGTAAACAATGGCATTGTTAGAAATGTGAACCATCGATTACATCGCCAATGCGCCGACAAAATTAGGAACTAAGATGTTATGTCTCTTGAGTCTGTAATTACACTGGCTCACTCATTACTATTTATATTATTATTGACTGTCATACGCTGTGATATAATTTTAGAAATGTTTCTTCGATGTAACTTGTATGTGTTTTTTACTGTGATGTTTTGCCAGAAATTGTCAACCAAGTGCCAACAAAATGTCCTGTCGTGTCGTTTGATAAGAACAAAAGACTTCTTGAAATTTTGATTTATAAACAGCTTATGAAATTATCAATCAAATTGTCATATTTAAAGAAATGCTTTATAAATAATTTGTTTGACTAATGTGTAATTACAAATTTACATTTCATAAAATATCGAATTTCAAACAAATTGTTTATTAATCACTCTCTAAAATTAAACACATTTATTATGTAAAACGCTGACGAATTTATTACTTGTCAAATATATTATACTAGCTGTGACCCGCGGTTTCATCCGCGTATAATTAATAAAATAAGCCTAGGGCCTTCCTGAATAAAAGGACTATCCAACACAATTTTTTTTTAATTCGAACCAGTAGTTCGTAAAGGTCGTAAAGATTTTTCACAAAATAACTACAATTTTAATACATAAAATAAAAAAATATATGTAATAATAATAATAAAATAATATACATTTCATTTAATTATGAATTTACTACATAAATAGATAAAATATTATTAATAACTAAGGAAGCAACTATTTATTGATAATATTCTTAAATTTTGTGTACAATTAATACTTTACCTGACTAGATTAAAAATAAGTTCAGCTATTTTGTAGGATTAAACTGGAAACTGTGTAGAACTCAATAATGAAATGTCAGAGTGATATGCGACAGTGACAATAATAATTATTACATTTAAAGAATAAAATAGCTTGTCAGCTCAGTGAGTCGGTCTTAAAAGTATGTCAAATTATAAGTTTAGCAAGACGACAGTATGTAACGAAAAGTACAAAGTGAAATATGTACATCTCGTGTCTACTCTTTTGCTATCTCTTTCTTTATTACAGTAATTGTATTCACAATATAATACTCACAAAATATGACCTAAGATATTATCTAAGCGATCTTTATTAATTTGTAAGCAAAACATTCTCGCTAATATCGATTGTCGTGGGAAAATTAATTGAACGATTATTGTTATTTAAATTTCAACTATATAGCTTATACATAGAGTATGTTTTCGAATGTATTTATTTGTTATCAAGTGTGAATACGTTTGGATGTGAATTTATCGACAGAATACGAAATAGGGCTGGGACATGAACATTTTATGGTCCATACAGATTCCTGATTTACAATTTGAAAACTAAGTATAAGCAATGATTTATTATTAATAATTATGTAAAAGAACTTTTTTGTCTCTCACCTTCATCTGGGTTTTTTTATTGCATTGGAAGGCGGACGAGCGTTTGGGCCACCCTATGGTAAGTGGCCACCAACGCCAATAGACATTGGCATTGTAAGAAATGATAACCATCGCTTACATCGCCAATGCGCCACCAACCTTGGGAACTAAGATGTTATGTCCCTTGTGCCCGCAATTACACTGGCTCACTCACCCTTCAAACCGGAACACAACAATAGCAATTACTGCTATTTTGCGGTAGGATATCTGATGAGTGGGTGGTACCTATCCAGACGAGCTTGCGCAAAACTCTACAACCGAATAAAAATTAATATCTAGATATTGGCATTTCGTGGGCACGTGCCATCAAGTGCTCTACAAATGACACCGTCTCGCTTATTAAGGTATTCAGAACACTAGTTACAGCTTCCACATACTCATAACGACGCATCGTTATCTCATGATCGCGTCGAAACTATCTACTCGTGTCTCTCGAACATCTAATCATATATATGTAGATATATATATAGATATAGATATATGTAGATATATATAATACTAATTGTATACATATATTTGTAACATATAAGATCGAACGATGTATACATTGTTGGTTTTAACTATACGCTTCTCGTGATACTCACTATCTGACTTTTAGAAATATAAACATATACGAACTCCAGTCTATTATCATTTATTTATACAATATAATATATGTATATATGTGAATATAAAATAATTTTTTTTTTTATTTGTTAGTAAATGTAAATAAGTAATATTATAAGCATTTTAAGAAAATATTAAATGATTGATTAGCCTTATTGAAAGTTACTAGTTGTATTACTGCTCGCGTTAAACGGTATCTATCGTTGCCATAGCAACCTTTATCAAAAAATATGATATTAAACACAAATAAAGGTTTTCAAATAGTAACCTCTTGAGATGAGCGCGTACAAACAAACAAATTCGTCAGCTTTATATAAAGATATTACGTAAGTCTATTTCAATATATTTTATATTTATAGAAACATTTCTGACGATCAGTACGTGATGACAAGCATAACAACATGCTCAAAAAACTATCATCGTTAGTTTATTATTCCTATTTATATTTAAATTATTATTATTTATTTAATAGGCAGACTGGTTAATCGGCCACGTACAGGTCACCGCCTATAGAGCTACTTGGTGGTAGAGTTTTGTGCAAGCTCGTCTGGGTAAACCACCCACTCATTAGATATTCTACCGCAAAACAGCAGTACTTGGTATTGTTGTGTTCCGGTTTGAAGGGTGAGTGAGCTAGTGTAATTCCAGGCACAAGGGACATGCCATCTTAGTTCCCAAGGTTGGTGGTGCATTGGCTATGTTAGCGATAGCCTACATCTTTTACAAAGCCTATGTCTATGAGCGTTGGTGACCACTTACCATATGGTGGTCCAAATGCTCTTCCACCTACCTATACAATAAAAAAAGGCATTGACACTGAAAGAAATATTAAACATCAAAATAATCCTCATATATTACAAACACTGGGAAGTAAGTTGTTATTTTTCTTGCGCTCGTAGTTACACTGGCTCACTGACCGTTCCATCCGGTAAAAAAGAAGTACTGCTGTTTTGCGGTGGAATGACTTTTAGATTTTGATTCAAAAACAAGGTAACAGCACGTAAATGACTCACTGCTGGGCTTAGGCCTCCTCTGTTTTTGAAGTGAAGTTTTGGAAGTTCACTACGCTCTGCTCCAATGCGATTTTTACGATTTTTGACAATTAAATGCAGTTTTCAGAAATTATAATATTCGGTGAGTTATAAATTACCCGGATTTGAATCCACAAGCTTCCATAAAGATTAACGTATTCAATCTACTGGACTATCTAGCCTCTTGAATGTTTACACATTCAAATGAGAAACTTATATAAATTCTTCAGCTGTTTCGTATAAATTCTCTGAAAGAATCAAGAAATATATTGAGGAATTTATTTCATTTCACAAATCATTGGAAGCCTAAAGGGAACAATTTGTTACTATTTTTCCTACTGTCGTTCTCATTTACGGACAGCGGATGAATGTATAAGTAATACATAAGAGGAGTGAAGAAAAAAATGTTTAGAATTACATATTCCAACTTGCTTGCTTAGCTCTGATATATGATGCATACGATTTATATTTAATATATATTAATTTTAATTAAAACAATGTATTTTTGGTCAAGTAGCTAGATGTAGGTCCACAGACTTGGAGGTCCTAGGTTCAAATCCCAGTTTGGGTCAGTAAAAAACGTAGGTAGAGTCTGGAAGCTAGAAGTGTGTAGGTACTCTTCCGTACCTCGGAAAGCACGTAAAAACATTGGCTCTTTCCGGTCGTGTTCGATTGCCGTCCCATCGGATTATGAGAGTTCGAGAATAGAAAGTGCAACTGTGTTTGCGTACACACTTGTGCACTATAATATATCCTGTGTTATTAACCAATCTGTCTTGAGATTGGCCGCCGTGGTCTAAATCGTTAATTGAATTTAACTTCCAAAGTTCAACAACTTCGCTGAAATTCGAAACGCGGTTTTGTCACGTAGCCAAATTGAATAACATCGATTATTCAAGATTTAGACTAACGCTATTATGTTTGTGAATATGAATATTGACAGTTTAAATATAAATCAACCTATATTTATTATCCTACGATTATTTAACGTAGATGCTTTGATATAAAATATATATACTTTTTCAGATATTCTACCGCAAAACAGCAGTACTTGATATTGTTTTGCGGTTTGAAGGGTGAGTGAGCTACTGTAATTCCAGGTACAAGAGACATAACATCTTAGTTCTCAAGATTGGTGGAGCATTGGCGATATAAGGGATGGTTAACATCTCTTACAATTCCAATGTCTATGGGCGTCGGTACTTATTAGGTAGCCTATATGCTCGTCTGCCTACTTATGATATAAAAAAAATATATAATACCAAACATTAAACAAGTACGTCTAAAGTACGAACTCTGAGATCAGAGTGAATAAGTTATATAAAGTGTTTATAAAAGCTACGAATAGTATTTCACGGTAAATATATTTTTGTAATTACTTACTTATATTATAGATTAATTATTTACTTATATTTGTTTTTTACATTTATGAATGTTTGTAACGAAATATCAAGATAATTTTTGTAATCAATTTAATAATAATATTAAATAATTTGTATACATATCAAAAGAGTATAATATACAAGACGTTATATAATATATATTAATGACTGAAATATGGACATATTTGAGTAAGTAAAGTAACAACCTGTGAATATCCCACTGCTGAGCTAACGCCTCTTCTGCTTTTTGAGGAGAAGGTTTGAAGCTTATTCCACCACACTTCTCCAATGCGGGTTGGTGGAATACACATTTGGCAGAGTTTGAGTGAAGCTTGACACATACAGGTTTCCACACGATGTTTTTCTTCACCGTCAAGCACGAGATGAATTATAAACATAAATTAAGCACTTGAAAATTCAGTGGTGCCTGCCCGGGTTTGAACCCACGATCATCGGTTAAGTTGCATTGTAGCCACTGGGCCATCTCTGCTTTTAAGTATATTAATAAAATAATACGGTAAATATTAGACAAAGGAAAATCTTATAATACAAAAGATACCTAAATTGTATTTCTCAAGTGTACTCAACCGGTTATATTCATCCCATAAAACGAGGGCATATAAATTTATGTTAGCGACTATAAATCGACTAGTTTTTACATAAACGTGGGTATCCGAGTGATATTAATATAGTTAAACATATAAAAGTTAAAGAAAATATATCAATTTGCTTTGCTCCTTTATGAGGATAATTCTTGGAGTTTAATCCACCACGCTGATGCAATACGGTTTGGTATTTTCTTTCAGTACCAAGTACCTATACTAATGTATAAAGCTGAAGAGTTTGTTTGATGTCGCTAATCTCAGGAACTACGGGTTCGAACTTAAAAAAAATATCTTTGTGTTACATAGTACATTTATCAAGGAAGGC
This sequence comes from Nymphalis c-album, assembly GCA_963151315.1. Lineage (NCBI taxonomy): Eukaryota > Metazoa > Arthropoda > Insecta > Lepidoptera > Nymphalidae > Nymphalis > Nymphalis c-album. The sequence continues at coordinate 2,987,701 of OY720612.1, forward strand.
TCTAGGCTCATTTTTATTTATTATATTTTTATTGATTATACGCGGGTATAACCACGGGGCACAGCTAGTAATTTATAAAAATGAAGTACATGAAACTTCAATGCTTAGGTACCCATATTTGAATCCGTAATCTTCAGTTAAGATTCACGTGTTCCAGCCACTGGGTCATCTCGGCCATCATACATACATGATATACATGTATAATTGTAACTATATATTAAATAGTAAAAGTCGGAGCTGCCGCGGAAAAAGCTGAAACGAACAAACGTAACAAATATTCGTCTCTTATTCCAAATTATATTTTTGTTCCGTTTGCAGTTGAAACGCTTGGACCTTGGAGTAATTGTGCCAAAAAAATCATCCAAAACATTACTCCCCGCCTTATTGCCTCCACTGGTGACAGGAGGGCTGGTTCTTTTTTCGCCCAGAGAATCGGAATTGCGATTCAAAGGGGAAATGCTGCTAGCATTCTTGCCACCATTCCACGCGGTCACGACTTGTATAATAATCATTATTAAATAGTTAAGTTCATATCGGTAACGTTTATAATAAACTATTATTAAGTTACCCGTCCTATTTTCGCACGAGTAGAACAATTGTCTACATACGTACGCTTAAATTAAGGGACACATAGATAAGTTATTACTTTTTTTAGGCTAGTAACCTTCTTACGTATACGTAGAACAACTGATCAAAGTTGCATCATAATCGGATGAATGGTTTAGGAATGCATAGAGAACATACAGACAATCATTCGTTTCTATTTGAAGAGATAATTTGCATTAAAATTCTACCGCGAAGAAATATATAGTTTATACAATTAAAATTATATATTTTCTATGGAAATCAACGATTACGATCTCCATGTTTATATATATTTCTAGGGTTCCGTACCCAAAGGGTAAAACGGGACCTTATTACTAAGACTCCGCCGTCCGTCTGTCACCAGGCTGTATCTCATGAACCGTGATAGACAGTTGAATTTTTCACAGTCTTTCTGTTGCCGCTATAACAATAAATACTAAAACTTAGAATAAAATAAATAGCAAAAGGGGGCTTCCATACAATAGACAAGACTTTTTTACCGTTTTTATAGATAAATGGTACGGAACCCTTCGTGCGCGTGTCGGGCTCGCACTTGGTCCAGTTTACTTGGTGGTAGAGCTTTGTGCAAGCTCGTCTGGGTAGGTACCACCCACTCATCAGATATTCTGCCGCAAAACAGCAGTACTTTGTATTGCTGTGTTCCGGTTTGAAGGGTGAGTGAGCCAGTGTAATTACAGGCACAAGGGACATAACATCTTAGTTCCCAAGGTTGGTGGCGCATTGGCGATGTAAGCGATCGTTAACATTTCTTGCAATGCAATTGTCTATGGGCGTTGGTGACCACTTACCATCAGGTGGCCCATATGCTCGTCCGCCTTCCTATGCAATAAAAAAAAAAAAAAAGTTTTTTGAACCAATTAAACAACATAGGTATGTTAATTCAAACCAATTAAAATACTTCCTGAATCATAATCAACAAATATAAATCTTGTGCTGAGGAAGACCTATTAATGTCTTAAAAGTAGCGCCTCCTAAGTTTTTATTTTTATTAAAATATTAACTATACCAAATTAATTATGTTTGTTTTTTTAATTAGATTTAGACATCAGATCAGCTTCCCAAAATTGGCTCATTACAATATAAAATAAATTAATAACAGTCAAATTAACGACGTTATTTTATTTAATAATTAAAAAAAATATTCTTTCGAATAAATGAATTATTGCTTCTTAAAGTCAGTTCCAAATTAATTGTGTGTCGGTATGTACCAAGATTTGTATTATTAACATTGGTAAGTAAAACAGCAGTTGTTTCGTAATCATATATTTCATTTTATTGCTCGTTCGACGTGAAAATAATTAGTTTCATACGATACGAACACTTTGCTTGTATCGCTACCGGCTATCCGAGAGAACATTTTTAAATCTCACTTGACCAGTTCTTAAATATAAGGCAATTAGTTATCTGTGGTTTATTTTTTAATGTTTCTGTTTTTAAGTCTTGTTTATATCTGTTGCATTAATTTAGTAGCAGTTATTATAATTGAACGGCGAGATGGCCCCAGTGGTAAGAACGCGTGAATATTAACCGATGATCGTGGGTTCAAACCCGGCAGGCACCACTGAATTTCATGTGCTTAATTTGTGATTATATTTCCTCTCGTGCTTGACGGTGAAGGAAAATATAGTGAGGAAGCCAATATGGGTCAGATTTCTTTGAAATTCTGTCACGTGTGTATTCCACCAACCACTGCATTGCAGAAACGTGGTGAAATAAGCTCCAAACTTTCTTCTCAAAAAAAGAGAAGAATAGGCCTTAGCCCAGCAGTGGGACATTCACAGGCTGTAACTGTATTATAATTGTATAACATGATTTTTTTTAAATCGAATTAACAAAGGAACATATACTGATAGTATAACTAATAGAATATATACTAGTATCTTACTCTTTCGTAGGATAATTCCTTGATGACAGAAAGAGAGCGATAGATTAAATTTCAATCCTTCGTCATTCATAACTTGAAAAATTCAATAATAATATTTCATTCTTTAAGCAAAGCAATGATATTTCTTGTATTTAATAATGATTAATGAATCGAAGAAGCAATGCTTACGTCACCAGCTGTCTTCTGCCTCAGCTGTAACAGAGTACATTCTAAGATTAATTAATTAAAAATAATTTGAATATTTTTATACGTTTTACGCACCAAAGTCACTTAACAAGGCAATACAAATTAAATATACATTATAGTCAAGACCCAATCAAATTAAACTTTGTTTGTATGAGAACTTTATGGTACCACCCATAAATACACGACAAAACGTCATTAGTATATAGATTTATGCACTCGAGTTTCAACCTTATTGCCTTTAAAACATAAAAAGGGAGCCGCTATAATTGACTGTTTATGTCGAAACTGTGAAAAAAGAAAACTCGAAATCGTATCCGACATGGCTACTGCGGCCGAGTAATCTATTAAACGACATATATAGAACTGTATCATCAACGAATTTTAAACCATATATCAAGGCAATAACATTTATTTTTGTTTGAACTTATCTCGGCTTAACTTTTTTTTTCTACGGGACGGCTTTAAGTTTTATGTTGTCGAGCTGTCAAGTTACTTTTTAATCAAGCGGCTGGATCGAGTTGTTAAGATAATGATCGGATATTAATTATTTTGTACATTGGATCTTGAGATTTTTTTAAAGCCGGAAGCCCTAACTACGCCACGATAACTTGTTATATAAATAGTTAGTAATTTTGTTGTCCATTGTCTGTACGTATTTGCGATGTTCCTTTAATTAATTGCTAATGTAATTATTTTAATAGAATTTAATTCTTACTTTATACTATGTTGGTATAATAAAAATCTAAATAGGTAACGATAAAATTAATAGTATAAACTGTTTCGATAGCCATTAAAGTTTATTGGGAATACTACTAATGCGATACTAAATATATTATACGTAATATATTCTTTATTGCACTAAAATATGTTACAATGATGGTACAGTAATATATGTACAGGCAAAGGTGGACTTATCTCTAAAAGAGATTTCTTCCAGTCAACCTATGGAGGTGAGTGACAGGGTGATATAGCGGGCAAAATAGTGCAGACTGTAGTATAGAAAATATATAGAAAATATGAAAATATAAATACTTACATAAATAAAAATATAATACATAAAAATACAATACACAAAATACATATACTACGTATATTATTTATATATACTATATAAATACATATACATACATATTTACGTATTTATTATTTAAGAAAAAATAACTAATTTAAATTTAGAATCGATAAAAAACGAACTAATGTTTTTCATAGCGCCAGTCATGTGTCATATTTTATTTTTTAATTACATAAATTATTTTGTCGAAGGAAACGTAACATAAATTCATTTTGATTTTATTATCTTTAGATATCTAATCGCTAATTAGATAACATCTTATCTATCTAGATAATTAATTAATTGATATAAAACTACATTTAACTTTGAAATTATTTAAATTTATATGTATGACTCGAGATAAAGTTAGTAAATAGGCACTATTCACACAGTAAAAAAAAACTTAATCAAGGTGAGATGAATCTCTTTCTTAAATTTAATTACATGTGTTCTTCTGTTCCTGTGGCCGAACTCTACTAAGCTATTACGATTCGTTTTCGATCCAGCTTTGACTATTCGATATTTATTAGGATCGGTACCGAACCGATATGATGTTAGCATATACCGTTATGTAAAAACCAAACTTAATTGTTAACTTTTACGCCAATAGTTGATAATTAAATTAAAGAATAGGAAAACGGAGTCGCAATTTGTTAGTAGAATTGTCCCCTGATATTATGTCATTCAGGCAAAATTATTCTAGAGAAATAAATATATTTTTTTATTTTAAAAATTTGAGGATGGCAGGTGTTCATCCTGATGGTTAGTGGTTACCGCTCACAGACTTTGTTAGAAATACAAACCATCCTTCAAATAAAATCAATGCGTTATCAACCTATTAAGATATATGAGATGAGATATACATGGAGGTTTATGCGATCTTTTATTTTATTTTCATAACCAAGCACGTAATGGATAATATAAATTGGATGCTTTCGCGAAAAATAGCGCTTGCCCAAATTTGCCCCTTATTTTATCTAACGGGGCTGTTTCAGCTGAGTGTTGAAATTTTCAAAAATAAACCACTTCATAAAAGCAACCAAATTCATCAGATTTTTTATTAGAGAACTTAATAACATGTATATGTATAATCACAATTTTTCTATCTTCATAATAAAATAATTGTAATTCAATTGTTAAATACAATTAATACGTATTATGTAATACTAGCTGATACCCGCGACTTCGTCCGCGTTGCTTGATATACAAAGGTTTCTTACGTACGAAGGAAAAAACATCAAAAGATCGCAAGCAAAAATATACTTTGTTTAAACATACATCACTGAACATGCAGTGCGTATACAAATCGTTGTTTCTTGAAACTTTAATAACTTTTTATTAAATTAAGATATCGCAATCATTCTTTGTTTTGATAAGGGCCAAGTGTCTAAGAAATAAAATTTAGAAAATTTCGTTGAAATCTATCCAGTAGTTTTTCCGTGATGCGCGCACAACTGCAGACCTCTATCATTTTATTTATATAGAATAATCGGACAGAGTTATTTATCAGTTCTTCTCGTTAGAATCTACGTACAAAAATTACCTCCGATACAATTTCACTTATAAACTACAATACAAAAGCGACCGTAAGAACCGACTTCCATAAAGTATAAAATAATAATATTCTATATTATATCGTATACATATATATTGTGCAACAAAGGGAACATTTCAAGATGCACCGGTCTTATCGCTAAGTAGCGATCTCTTCTCAACATCCTTACGGGATGCAAGCGACATAAATACATACAACCTTAATAAAAGTAAATATACGTTAAATTGATTTTGTTTAATGTTTTGACAATCGTTTTAATTTTACTGATAGATAAGGAGAAAAATATATTTTTATAATAGGACAAGATTTCAGACAGAGTAACTCAAAAATTTCAAATCAAACAGAATTTGCATATGTGAATTGATAATCACGTATGTATTCCAACTAACATTAATGTATATAATACACACATATCCTACTTGGGCAAACGGCCATACATTTCTGTCTATAATAAAATTGTAACTATATGTCTACAATATTGTACACCTCGAACACGAAACGGTCTAGTATTACTCTATTCGCCAAAAATAAATTGATTCACACAACCTTAATTATTTTTAGCAACCCCAGGTAACACTTATATGGTAAAATCATTAATGCCAAGAGGAATTTGAGGAGGCTATAGCCTATGAACAATTCTCACATAGTTACAACTTCTTTTGTTTAAAGTTAATAGCAAAAACATGCTAGTTTTTTTTTGCATGCGTACAAGATTTTTGACGTGTAAACATTTTAGCGCTCAGTACATGGTAAGGACTAACTGAGACTTCGAGTGTCAGACGGGTAGAGCGTAAGATTTCGGGTGTCAAATGACGTCAACGTAAGATCTGTTATTGGAACGAAGTTCTTTTACGCAGCTTACAATTATAGCGTGAAATGTCAGTGACCCAAGGTCACGTCATATAACGAAATAGTGTTCATACAGTGCCTACCATATGCTACAATATGCGATGCGTTGGGTGTTCGAATTTAGGAGGTCGATATATAGGGTGGAGGTGCTTTTTGATGTGATAAAATTACAGTAATATAATCAATTAAAATCTACATTTTAAAACACGGGAGAAGTCGAAAAAATATAGCACATTACTTCGTTCCTGACGAGTATCCCCGACGGCACAATATTTTTACATAAATTCTCGTGAAGTGTCGTCGACTCGTCGGTCAGTCCTCCTGACCGATTTTGGCCACGGCCGGCAATCGCAAGAGAGATTAGCCAACTGCGCAGGAGATATTATAGCGCACAGGTGCACTCTCTATTCCCTAACTCTCATAACCCGATGGTACGGCAATCCGACACGACCGGAAAGAGTTTAGGCGCAGGACTAACGGCTTGACGCGCTTTCCGAGGCACGGGAGTGAACACACTTCCAACTTCGAGACTCCGGGCTGTTACTGAGAATTTTCTGACAGAAAAACCCAATAACTATTTATTGGCCTGATCTGGGAATTGAACCCAGAACCTCCGAGTTAGCGGCCTTATATCTAGCCACTAGACCAACGTGGCAGTCTTCTCGTCAGTACCCTGGCACACACTATTTCTTGCTCTTTATTATTGCTAACTGTGTATTAAACTACTCGTTCCAATTTTCGTTCTAATAAATTATATAAAAAGTCACCCATTGCCCTTAAAGTTGAAGTTTCCAATAATCCTATCTCAGCGACACATTTTATATGATATATTTTGATTATTATGTAAATTTTATAAGCTTGACACGTGTGAACGAGCGGACAATTTTGTAGCGACGGCACACTAAGAAGATTAACTACTTAATAGCGTGTTGTATGTACTTAACAGCTTTATTTAAAACTTGTAAAAGCACGATGTTCTAAATAGAGAAAGCCGATTGAATTCATTGTACAACTAATAATACAAAATTGATTACTAAGCGTAAACAAGTTTATGTAAAATAAGTAAATGTTTAACGCTTTCCATATCTTTAATAAGGTCAATAGCATTTACATAAGCAAAAAACAATATGTATCAATAATGACCACGTGATATCTAGAAGGATATTATTAATTATTGCAAGTCCGACGCATGCGCATGAACTTCCAAACAATTAGCAACATGGCGAATATAAATGTAAATCTCAAATAAGTTTAACGATTCCAGAGTACGAAACTGGACAAAGACGCAAAAAGAAGCGCCACGAGAGAAGTATCTGCGAGCGTGCGCGTTACTACGTCCGGTTACGGCACAGATAACAATCATTTGCACACTTTAGCGTGCTCATGCTTGAGTGTATCGATCGATCGGCCGGTTTTAGCCGCGCAAAAACCTGCGCAGGCATACTCTACTCTGCCGCTTATCAGAAGTATTTTAAATGTCAATAGTTTAAACTCACATTTATCCATAATAATCTTATTGAATAAAAAAAATATCAATTAAGAAATAAAACGCATTCAATTAAATAAATAAACAAGTGATTAGAATTCCTCACGAAGGGTTTTTGAATCGTTTGTTTTAATATTCTAGCCACGAGCTCACTTAAGATATCTTTAAGATAAATTAAGCTCATTATACTTACACCTGCTCGATAATTAAAATAAAAGTCATTGCAATGCTGTTCCGTACTTCCTTTGAGTTAGAAAAGTAATAGCAATTGTTATATATGAAAGGGAAATAGGTTTTGTAGATTTAGGATCAAGAAGTGAAAACTGATTTTATAAGAACCTCGAATTGATGTATAGAACACCAAATTATATAAATTGATATAAATTTCTCACTCAATTACTGTTTAAATCACATCAAAAACCACAAGTCGCGCTAATAATGAATTAATTACTTTACCTTTATGTGCACTATCAAGATGGCGGCGGTTGTAAATTAGCGCGCTTTTTTTTTTAATAACGCCATTTTATGGAACAAGGAGTCTCCTAACTATACAAGATACCTAAAGTTTCTGATATTTATAAAACATTTTTCGTATGTTTTTATATACTTTTACAGTTGGGTACCCACTGGAAAAATTGCTAAGCCAATATCCATAAAACACACCAGAAGATGCAGCGCGTTTCGGAAAAGGTTTTAATATATAAAAAATATGTAAATAACTACGTTCGTTCACCGGTTTTAAATTAAGACTATTGACACGGAGAGCACAAATTTAATTCAATTGTTTTTAAATACATTGTAACATAAAAGCATTAGTATAAAAAGAAATTGCGTCTTGTATAGACGTTTATTCTAGTGCTATTTTCGTAAAAAACAACTTCAAATGAGGGATCAGTCATACTAAAATTTGGCATCCCACGAATAATATTAATTGTAGCTTTTTCCCCTTAATTTGCTTATCCTTTCAATATAAATAAAATAAAATCCTTTTTGTTTTAGATATTCTGTAAGCGGAAATAAAGCATTATCGATATCCGTTCTTCTTCAATAAATTTAATGGTTACATATGATCGTGTTTATTGAAAAAATATTCAATTTAAATAACAAATAAATATGAAAAAGGTTTTATACCGAGTATTTATACATTTAAATATGAAATTTTCATAATTCGATTTTATGTACCGTTTAGATATACGTAAAACTATAGAAGTCTCTCTTTTGTAACCGCTTTCATTTTTATTATGTATGCCTGTGTTGGCAGATTGATTAAAATTTATAGTTGCTTCATCACGCTTCAGTGTGAAGTTATATAAGTTGTAATCTTCATCAATAAAGCTTTATAATATAAATATATATAGATATCAAGAACGCGATTATCTTTTTACAAGCACTCATTTAACTTAAAGTATAAACAGGTAAGTGTGAGTCAAATTTTACAAATGAATTCTAAATTTTTTTGTAATTACCACAGGATTTTTTGCTATAGAAGGCATTGGTGAATGGCTTATTGTCGGCAGACTGTAAGCAATCAGCAGGAAACAAGAATGTAACGAACCCTAATAAGACCAAGGACAAGGGCCAAGTTTATGCTGCAAGTGGGCTTTGTGCAAGCTCATCTGTGTTGGTATCACGCATAGATATTTTACCGGTAAACAGGAATAAATAATATTATTGCGTTCCGAGTATTAATTACAGGCACAAGGAACATAACCACTTAGTTCCTTCCTTGGTGGCGTAATGGCGATTTAAAAATGTGAATCTGATTACAAAGTGTTTTTTATATAATAATAATAATAATATCCTGGGACATTATACACACACGGTCATCTGATTCCAAACTAAGCAGGGCTTGTACTATGGAAACCAGACAACTGATATATTACATATACTACTTTTTCTTTCGTAAATACATACTTATATAGATAATTACACCCAGACTCAGGACAAACAGACATGTTCATGCACACAAATGCCTGTCCTGGGTGGGAATCGAACCCACGACATGCGGCGCGAAAGGCAGGGTATCTATCAATATATGTAGGCTTTATTTTTATACACGTACAGACTTTCTGTCATCAGTCGTAATTTCATCATTTATAAGTAAGTAACAGCCTGTGAATTTCCCACTGGTGGGCTAAGGCCTCTTCTCTTTTTGGGGGAAGGCTTTGGAGCTCCACCACGCTTCTCTAAAGCGGGTTGGTGGAATACACATGTGGCAGAATTTCAATGAAATTTGACACATGCAAATTTCCTTACGATGTTTTTCCTTCACCGTCAAGCACGAGATGAATTATAATCACAAATTAAGCAGACAGGGTTGAACCCACGATCATCGGTTAAGTTTCACGCGTTGTAGCCACTGGGCTATCTCGGCTTTACGTACGTACTCTCGGTATTAGCCATTAATTAAATCCATATACCGGTTGAGCTCATACAAAAATACTCTATATTTAAGGATTGTAATTAATTGAGTTAATCACCAAACATTCTTCTAGTTGGACATTACTGGTTGTTTATTTTTATTTACTTCTGCTCTGTATAACTCCGGTTAGAAGAAAGAGTAGATTAGTGTTAATATAGACACAAGGGATACGACCTCTTAGGCCATATGATTGACAGCGCACCAAATATGTAAGGAGTGCTATATATTACTGAATAAATAATATCCTGGGACATTATTCACACCAGGCCATCTGATCCCAAACTAAGCAGAGCTCGTACTATGGAATTATTATGGAATATTATGGAATCGGTTAAGATTCACGCGTTCTTACCAATGAGCCATCTCGGCTTTTCATCATAATATATTATCATGAATATACTCTTATTAATATAATTTTAATTGAATAATCAAAATTCAAATTAAGAATGTGTTCTTTTAAAAGTATCGAAAAAAAAAACCCGCATTATTGCCATTGTATTAAATTGTATTGATGATACAGAGCGGTGACGTTTAACGAAAATGTTTCATTCATTCCGTTCATTCGATTCATTCGATCGAGTTCATTCACATCGAGAGATATTTTAACAAGCAAAAAATACGCACGTGTCAACCGGTCTGTAATAGGGAATGTATTACATTCCTTTACTTTTATAACAGATACATCATAGTGGGCTATATTTTATGACAAAATTTACGCGATCCAGGTCAATGAACTGACTATTATTCCTTGTTTGTACTTCGATGAATATTTTTTCTAATACTATGAAATTTGGCTTTATCTATACTAATAATATAAATGCTATTGTACCGGTCTGTCTGTTACGCTTTCACGTCGAAATCATTGAACCAATTTTGATTATTCGGTATGAAGCAAGCACGAAGGGCATAGGCATGTTTATACCTAACAACAGCTCGCGGACAAACAGTAGTAAAATATATCGGGAACAGTTTTTTTTTTTATTTCATAGGAAGGCGGACGGGCATAATATGAGCCACCTGATGGTAAGTGGTCACCAACGCCCATAGACAATGGCAATGTAAGAGTTGTTAACCATCTCTTACATCGCCAATGCGTCACCAACCTTGGGAACTAAGATGTTATGTCCCTCGTGCCTGTAATTACACTGGCTCACTCACCCTTCAAACCGGAACACAACAGTACCATGTACTGCTGTTTTGCGGTAGAATATCTGATGAGTGGGTGGTACCTACCCAGACGAGCCTGCACAAAGCTCTACCACCAAGTAAAATCTAAGTATTAGACCAACGAGACGAATATTAAAACTAAGCTTTTAATAATTATTAAAAATGGCAAACTGATCTGCTCTAAGTATTTTAAAGTCTATAACAGATAACGTAAAAAAATATACATAAAAGGTTGTGTTAAAAGCAAATAAAAATAACAAATGCTTGAGAGATTTTTGTACGGATTTTCATTCCTATTTCGTCTTAACTTTGAATGCTTCACATTATTTGATATAATGATTAATGTTCTACTTTGCAACTCAAGACGCGTCGGCAAGTCGTTTTCTCTGTTCACTTCCTATACTTCGATGTAGGTTGATAGAGATAAATTATTTTATGTGATAAGCAAATTTGAACCTTAAAACTATTTGGAGTAAAATCGGAAATGAATTGGCGGCGGCGGACAAAAAAATTTGCAAAAAATCCTGTCGTTATCGTCTTTCGGGAAAAACATTTTTTGTCGTTATATTTATTGATTTCTTATTTATTTCAACTTTTAACATCTTAAATGTTTATTATATTAATTAATTGTTCGTGATTTAATTATTAATTAACTTTTCATATTTTCAGATTTATTGCATATATTTTATTGTATCAACTTAAAAAAATAGAAATCCACTTATGTGGTAATCGAAAAAGGTTCTACATTTAAGTAACCATTAAAAATATTGTAGAATTATTCAATTTGTTCGTCAAACAAAGAACACACGAAAGAGCTCAACACAATTTTTTATCTGTTTCTCAAACACGTGAACGTCAAATCTTTTTTTTTTTCTCTCATCAAAGCGAACGAAAATATATTTTCTTTGTTATTCCGAAGTCAATTAGCGGTATAACATATATTCATATGGTTTCCTGTTAGCATTAAAAGGATGTAAAGGATATGTATGCGATTTCAACAGAGGACTGCGGCTTATTTTACGTCACTCAATGTCAATTTTTGACAGTCATTAATACAGTGACCGAGAAGAATTATTAATCGCTTTTTAAAGCGATTAAAGCGCTTGATTATATTTGTTTTGATTTCATTGTCTTGATGTAAGTATGACTCTTACGGCCGCATACTGAAACGTCACTTAAATATTAAATGCAACTTAATTATTGGAGACGCCGTTAAATTCAAATTTCGCATAATAATTTAGGACCTTCTCAATGTTAAGTAGTGTTTAACTTTGAGTGACGTTTCAGTATTCGGCCGTTAGTTTTATGATACAAAAAATACTTATAACACAATAAAAAAAACGTATTATATGTTCAACAAAGTTTATTCGATTTTAAAAATTACATATAAGAGTAAAACAGCAATAACAAATTAATTACATAATTGTGAACTTAAAATAATAAAACAATAGCTTTTAACTTTTATATGACGCTACTAACTTCGCAGTTGTATTTCAGTGTCGAAATTTGCAATTGGATCCTGGCAGGAAATTTAATGTTATCTTTACAACAACAATTATACATTTTAGAAATAGTCTAACTTAGTCTCATTAACTAATTACAATATTCTTCTTCTTCTTCTTCTTCGTGGCACTCTTGTCAGAGTGGTCGTGGTCGCCCCTGATAATTGGTGATCCTGGTGCACTCATGCAAAGGTCCGCCAACATTTGCTTTCACTTGGTCAATAATATTATTACAATATTACTGATGGTATATTAATTTGACTAAAGATTTATTTGAATATACAGTGGAATATTGCTGTTTAACAAAAACGATTGTGATGCTATCTGAAAATATAAACATTCGGGCACAATCATAATATAATCAACAAAACCAAAGGCACAGATAACATCTGATTACGAGATGGAGATTAGAAAGTTTGTATACAATATATATTTAACAAAATTACTTCTTAACAAACAATACATTATATATTTATCACACACACACACGCACACACACACACTCACAAATCCTTATATAAACTTTTTCTAAACATACAAGTGACGTGCTTACGAAACGTCAAATGTTCAAAAAATGTTTTTAAATATCGAACGAATCACAGCATCCCTCAATAAGAAGTCTCATTGGAGTTTAAAACACTCAGAACGTTAAATTCATTCAAATTCAAGAGTCATTAAAATTCAATCAGACACCAATACGCCGTACTTGAGATTAACTGACCGTCTCAGTTCTGTACAGCTTTATCAGATTCAAGATAACTTTGATGGGATGAACTTCAAGGTCGTTCGAATTAAGTACCGTAATAAGATCTATCTTAGAGGTAATAATAATTATTTCTCGGTTAATTGAATAGATAGATAAAGAGGTACTTTTCTATAATTATTATTTAAAGAACATGTTCTTATTTCAAACTTAATTAATAGCCAATAAACATCACACTGTTAAGGCTATGGTTCGTCTGCTAGTGGAGTGGATTAGAACGTATGCTACCACTCTGATTCGATACATCGTGGTGGGTACGCGTGTGGTAGAATTTAATTGGTGTTTTGTTCACCGCTGAGCACGAGATGAGTTATAAATTAAAATTGAGCAGTCGAAAACTCAGTTGTATTTTCCCGGGTTTGATCCCGCAGTGTTCGATTGAGATTCATCAATTCTAGCCACTAGGCTACTGGATGTCCACCCTTTTAAAAAGTATTTGTCCCGCCTCTTAGGTATTATTTCTCTTGATGTAGACACGGCATGCGCTTATAAATTAGCGTCTAGCCTATGATAGCAACAAAAACCAAGCTTACAATTTATTTTATTTTATATAATATGATAATATAGACCAAAAAGTAAAATATCGGGATTTTGTACCTTTTGATCGTGTAAATCGTGTAGATCGTGCCAATATGCACGTCCGCCTACCTCTACAAAAAAAAACTTGAATATTTCGATGTGTTTGGACGCTCTTTGACAATGAAGTTACTCAGCACTAATTAACACAAAAGTGTAAAAAGAAAATTTAGTACCAGACGCGTTTTACTCGAACATAGGCGTGCAAAAAGGCTACGCGCAAAAATCTATACTTAATATAACACACAAACATACTTACACTGCACGCTCTTGTTTAATTCAATGACTTTTTCTAATAAACCAAATATTTAAAGCTTGTTAGTAAACCTCTTAGGTAGACTTTTCTGCAATTAAGAAATTATTACTTAGCTAGAAATATTACTTTCTTTTCAATATAAGGTAACTTGTATTGATATTCTAAGAAATAACATCGATGATGCAAAGGAAAGCGGTATCTATTTATTTTTGAGATAACTAATTGAAAAGATAAATCGAAATAGTAAGCACTCGTAAGCACTTTTAAATCGTCGTTACAGTATCACCGTAATTATTACTAAATTTAGATATCGAGAAGACCCGAAAAGACACTCAGTAGTTAATACTTTTTTATTTTATTTTATTTTAGAGGATCTTCAACAACAAGCAATACAACAAGGATTACACATGACATGCTTAAATAAATTATGGTAGTTAAAAATCGATGTGCTCCCTTAGTTACAGGAAACCACAGCATCCATCTTATGTAACCAAGTAACAGTTATTACAGTAAGATTAAAATTAATAATTTTACAAACTAATAAACAAACTACAAAACTTCTTATCTTAATTAACTAAAATTTAACACTAAAATAAAAATTTGAAAAACAAAAATTAAGTAATACAAAAATAAAAAAATACTAAAAACAAATAGATTTATCCGGAACAAATTTATCCGGTAAGGCATAAAAATACTTAATATTATTAAAATTTGATCACTATACTATTTACATAAAACTATAAATTCAAAAGACACATTTGGACAAATATTTGGCTTATATATCTCGGATTCAGATCATAACAAAAATTTAATAAACACACGAATATTGATCAGTGTTATCGTAAATACCTTAAAATCGTTGTGATATCCTGTGCCGAAGGACCAGAAACGCATACATCAAACCAAAACAAACAAACGTATCAATTATACAAATATTTGACGGGGAACGAACCCGCCTTACTGCACTGTAACCGATATAATAATAATTTAATCTAATGAGTATTATAAATAAAAGAACAACGGATGTACTTACCTTTAAATAAATTTCATTATAATCAATTTGTAGAAGTAAAACCGCGTTTTTAATTGTCTGTAAATAAGCAAATGTCTCTTATTAGTTCACCGCCGAGCACGAATATTATAAAAAATAAGCACTAGAAAATTCAGAGGTGCTCGGAACACTGAAAGAATTTAGAAGTCTTCTAACCAACCATCACGGCTATATAAAGAACTAGCGTGTTTCCCGCGGTTTCACCCGCGTAGTTCCCGTTCCCGTGGGAATATGGGGACAAAATATAGCCTATGTTACTCCCTGATAATGTAGCTTAAAGAATTTTTAAAATCGGCCTAGTGGTTAAGACCTGAAAGCGTCCCAAACAAACTTACTTTCGCATTTATAATGTTAGGATATATAATTTGACATATTTATAGAAACATAAGTTATTAATTATATCAAACCAATACTGAAGCTATTAATATTTCCTAATCCAAATAAAGACCCCACACAGTCATATTTCGCAATACGGACAATACTAAGCAACAAAGCGTTTATCTAATTTCTATTTCTAATGCCCTGAATGTAGCTCAATTGGATCACAATATATAGGGAATAGCCATAAAGGATAATTTTAATTGCCTCGTTTCAAATCTCTAGATAACTAATACTTAGGGCGTTTTCACATTAACGATATAATCGCGCGATTTTGATATTAAAATATAACGGTTTCTTATAGTTTGTAATTATAGAATATCGTATGGTTAAATATTATAGTAATAACCTATGCCCTACTATTGGACAAATATATCCTTTTATCTTATGGAAAACTTTTCCCGCTTATTTGAATACGCTCGACTGCTTGTTTACTTAGCAAGAACACTAGCCTCGAATCCTTACCTGATTCTAGGGAATGTATGTTGTAATATTATATCGTTATATGTATGGTAAGTGAGCCGCTTGATGGTAAGTAGTCGCCGTGGTCACCATCACCTATTGAAATCAGCGCTGTAAGAAAAGTTACTAATATACTTTACATAAGTATATCAAAGAATCATATTGCTTAATATATAGTTTTCATCGTTTTCATACAAATTATATTTTAATTTTTATTACATTACTATTGAAATCATATTTATTGTTTATGATATTTTCATTTCTAGCCACACAAATATAATCAAAATCAAATCAATTCCCTACACTAATTTAATTGCAGTCATACTTACACACCGGCCTTTAAGGTTTTTACAAGGAAGATCCAAGGAGATCAAGGGATATACAAGGATATCCTTTAATTATTAATTTACAATAAATGCGATTTCGTAGCAAAGTTAAATCGCGCGTTCAAATAATCAATCTGAAAAACTTTTAACGATTAAAATACAATGCACGTGCGATTTACGGTCGTCCTGAATAACGCAGGAGGTGAATAATCGTTGAGTCATACCACCCGTTGTCTCAATATAGCCTGAGTTAACGTTATTGCTCTAACGATATTAAGGCTCTCTCATACGACTCGTGCGAATACAAGCGATTCAAAATCGTCACACATTAGTGTGCAAAGCCATCTCAGCATTTGGTACACGGTAAAGGCTAACTGAGACTTAGAGCGCCAGACGAGAGAGCGTTAGATTTCAAGTGTCCGATGACGTCAACGCTACAAACTTAGTACTAACTCGATATCGTTGTTGTTACCTGCGATTTGTATACATTTCCGATTAATATCACTAGATGGCGCTGATTCTATTCTATACAAATCATAGTTAACGTTAACGCTAGTGAGTAAATAATAACACTCGCACTAAACACAACACTAATATATACACCCAACATTGAGATTTGTTTGGAATTTCAATTATTGCCACTAGATGGCGCTGTTTTCTTTATATACAAATCGAAGTTAACTTCAATTCTAACGAGTAAGTGAAAAATACACAGTAAGCACACCGATCCTCTTTAAATCTACAACAGTGCGAATGCCAACAATACCTACTTTTATCGTGGTTATATCATCTGATTGCGTTGATGTGATCATAGCTTTATTTTGTAGTCTCCAAGCTGTGATTGGTTTGGAGTTTTTATAGTCGTGGGTTATTTGATCGTTTAATAAATGAAGTATTCTGTTCATTTAATTATGTATTTGTTTTGTATATAGAATACCGTTTTATTTTATTTCAAATCGATAGGCAGACTTTCTGGGTCAAACCGTCAAACCAGAATATAATACGAAGTATTGCTGGTTAAGGGTAGAATATATTGTGATAAGTGCTTGGTACCTATTGAGACGGGCTACACAAAACACTAAAACTCATGGGTTTTTGCGTTCAATCTCTGATAAATATATTTATATTTTTTATGTTAACAAAAATTCTCAGTAGCAGTCCTCGTGCGTCGAAAAGCGCGTACAGTCGTTGGTCCTGCGTCTAAATTTTGCCCAGACGTGTCGGATTGCCATTCCATCGGATAGTGACGGAATAGAGAGCCAAGTCAAATCCATAACTTATCGCAATTGTTTTTTTGATTGCTTGCTTTTTTATGATACTTAATGTCAATGTTTTTTTTTATTTATTATAATATATATGCGACTCATATACATTTGTGAAAAATATTAACTATCCCATATATCTCTAATGCGCCCAACTAGTGAACTAAGATGTTGTGTCCCTTGTCGGAAATGGAACACAAAAATAATAAGTATTGCTGTTTCGCGGTAGAATTGTGATTTTTGGGTGGTTCCCACACACTGGCTTACACAAAACTTTACAATCCTATCCTCAACACCTGAGCTGAACGGTAGACAATTTATTGGCTTGGGAATTAAATTAAATTAAAAAAAACATTGTTTTAAAATCACGTCACTTTGAATTAACAACTTTTTTATTTGTAGGGTGATATTTAATAAATGAATATTTTTTACCTCATTTCATATCACAAACTTTGTATCAAGAAACTTTGTATGTTTTTTTTAATTCAAAGAATCGTTTATGAGTAATGAGTATCAAAGTAGTTCGTATCATACATACAAGTGTCTTTGAAACTTACGAAACGTTTTTCCTTACGTACGCTATGTATTACGCCTCGTAGACAATTCTTCTTCTTGGTTTAAAAATTAATAAGCCATTTCACATAAAACTTACTAGAATATGAAACGCGTTTCGGAGAAGGATCCAGTATATAATATTATTATATAACAAGCACCGCCTCGCAGTTTCACTAGATTTACATTTAGACTATTAAATTGAAAATCATTAATTACATTTACTTATGATAATTAAACGCGAATAAAATGAAAACAAACTTGCAGTTAAATGTTAATCAAATACCAAATGTTAAATATTAATTTAAACTGATTGATCAACGTCAATCAATCACGGTCAGTATCCCATGAAATGGCTAATAAGCTTGTGTTTGACAATACAAAGGAATAACGCAATACATTAAGCCATTCGTTTGTATGTATAGATTTATCTCATTATGTAAGTCGTAGGGACATTATAATTAAACACATAATTAAATATTTCTCACTAAAAAAAACCTTACACTTACGAATGCAAATATTTTCTTTATTGATTTATTACGTCATAAATAGCATCACAATTAGCGTAATTTTGTACAATGACAAATCATTATAAATAAGTCAAACGGATGAATCAAATCTGTTTGGTCTTATTTTATTATTGCACATAATTATCCCTACCATAAAGAAAACACACAAAGTTCTCCATTCCCTAACATTTATAAACCGACGGGATGACATTCCGATACATCCGAAAAGGGGTCACGCACAGGCTTTGCGCGTTTTACGAGGCACTAGAATGTCAATAATGCCAACTTTCAAATGAGTAATTACATATCTTTAAGCATGTATTTTATTTATATATATTTTATTATATAATGTAAGCTACAACCATTTTTGATCGATCTACTAAATAAAGCGTTTTTATAAGCTGTAAGATCGTTAGTTGTACGTAAATAGAACAAGAGAAATCACGTCCTAATATCCTATAAGCATATTATATCTTATACGTTATTTTATATAAGAATTGTAAATAACGTTCGTTAATTTTATCTAAAATATAAATACAAAGAAATTGCCAATACATTCCACTTAACAATGGACTAATCAGATAATTCGTTGAGATAAATCTTTACATATAAACTGTAACATGTCTTGTGTCCGTGTAACGAGTTAGCGAAAAGGGTCAACTACAAGATTGATATATTTTTAATATTATTTTCAACGTAACTTCTCCTATTAAGCATATTAAGAATTTTTGAAGCTTTGAAGGGTTACAAATATTACGTGGAAGAATTTCATCCGACACATACATGTTGCGTCACTATGTTTTTTATCACCGCCAGCACGAAATGAAATAGTAAAGTAACAGCATATAGTGTTAACACTCCCTTAGGGGGAAGGTTTGTTTAGCTATTTCTACCACGCTGCTCAAAAGTGGATTAGTGGATGACACGTGTGGCAAAAATTCAGTGAAATAAGACACATGCTGGTTCCTTCACCATCAAGCACGAGAGGTATTATAATCACAAATTAAGCACATACAATTCAGAAGAACTTGCCCAGGTTTGAACCCACGATCATCAATTAAAATCCACGCGTTTTAACCACTAAGTCATCTCAGCTTTTCGTGTTAACATCATGCTTGTCCCTTGTGCCTGTAATTCACCTGGCTCATTCACCCTTCCAACCTGAACACAATAATACAAAGTATTGTTGTTTTGCGGTCGAACGTCTTATGAGTGGTACCTACCAAGACGAGCTTGCACAAAGCTCTACCACCAAGTTTATAATCGTACAAAAACAACTTTCTCGACTATGCGTTTATATCTGATTATCTTTACCTGAGTCTTAACTTTTTGGTTCGCGAAGCTGTCTCGTAGCAGTATTTAAATTAAAAGTTTTCTTTGTTTCAACTTATTTAACTGGTAACGGAGAAATCTTTAAATTGTCATGGAACGTTGAACGAAGCTATCTTTTAATTATCCGTGTAAGATAAATAGTTAGTTTCTTATCGTTATTTTAGTATTGCATATAATGACTTTTAAAGTTGTACCAGCTTTTTAGTTATTATGTAGTATTAGCCGTGTTTCGTATTGGCTAATTATAAAGGGCATTTTAGACACCACATTATTTATTTTTTTTTTTTATAGCCCGGGAGGGCAAATGACTGTACTCCACCTGATGGTAAGTGGTAGCAGAGTCCAAACGCGACGACAGCTAGTGCAGTCGGGAAAAATGATCTGCACTAGCCGCCCCCGCCTTGCCGGCCCGCAAGATGCCTCTTCACGCCTCGTTTGAAGGAACCCAGGTCATAAGAGGAGGGGAAGACGTGTGCTGGTAAAGAATTCCATGTTTTGGAGGTGCGACAAAGAAAAGAGTTGCCAAATTTCTTCGTTCGCGATGGAATTGATGTCACAGTTAGGCGGTGACATCGAGAACCAGCACGCGTAGACTTGTGAAGGAAAGGGGAAGCAGGAATTAGGGAGAATAGTTCCTCTGAGCACTCGCCGTGGTACATTCGATAGAAAGCGCTGAGTGCCGCTATCTCTCGACGCAATTGTAAAGGCTCGAGGGTGTTGGTGGCCTTTACGTCGCCAATAATGCGAACCGCACGTCGCTGCAACCGATCCAAGGCCTCCAGTAAGTACTTGGCGGAGCCATCCCAAAGGTGCGAGCAATATTCAACGCTGGACCGCACCTGTGTTTTATACAACAGGAGCAGTTGTTGTGGCGTGAAGAAACGCCGCACCTTGTTCAGGACTCCGAGTTTACGTGAGGCTGTTTTTATAACAGCCTCGATGTGATCCTTTGGATTGAGGTCGCACCGAACGTCGATCCCCAGTATGGCGACCTTGCTTTGTATCTCCAGCGTAGTGCCACAGAGGGAAGGAGGAGGGGAAAATGGTGACTTTTTCGCTGTGAGAGCGCATACCTGAGTTTTCTTGGCGTTAAACTCAACAAGGTTGTCAGAGCCCCATTTGGCGATGAGTCCTAACGTCCTATCGAGTTCAACAACAAGATCCCTCCGCCTCTCCTCAGTTTCCGCCCGCCCGGCTACTGCGCGTCCGTGGTATCCCCCATGCACTGTACTATCATCTGCATAGCAAATAATAGCTTTCTAAATTAGTTTGACTTGATTTGATACAAAATGAAATAATAATAAATATTTATTGCATAAAAAAGTAATTTATTCCGGTTTGAGCCAGTGTAATTACAGGAACAAGGGATATATGATCTTAGTTCCTAAGGTTGGTGGCGCATTGGTGATGTAAGCGATGGTTAACATCTCTTACAATGTATACGATGGAAAGTTTAAGCAAAACGCGTTTATTATTAATGGTATCACTAGAGGTATTGAGTACTGACATGGAAGAACGCTAATTAAAAATGAACACGTTAATAAATTGAGCACTTCGAACTTAATTTATAACGTAGTTAATTGTTAATGTCGCGCTTAGATGGAGTCACTTTACTCTGTGAAGCGTGTTCGCGTATTTATATCGATTTTTGAACCCAGCCGTAGAAGCTGAAATATGTCTAATAAATAATTGATTTTATTATAAATTTTGAGCAATTCTTATATCGACAATATTAAAAAAATAGTAGTAAGAGGTTAATGTTTGGGAGAGGTTTGCTAAAAGAACAGCCTATGTCCTTCCCGATGTTCAAGCTTATTTTATGACAAACTTCATCAAAATCGGTTCAGTAATTATAATATTAGAAAAGATATAGATTTATCGTTTACTTGTGCATACGTAAGTCACACTTACACAGCAACTGAGCAAACTTAGAGTAATCGATTACTGGTTTCGCTCATGATCATTCACTATTCTTGCGTTTAGTTTTGGGTATATAAGCAAACATTCTATTTAAATTATTCACGAAGTTCCTTGTGAGTGTGACGTAATAATAACATCCTGGGACATTATTCACACACGGCCATTTGATCCCAAACTAAGCAGAGCTTGTACCATGGAAACCAGACAACTGATATACTACATATACTAATTTTCTTTTGTAAATACATGCTTATATAGATAATTACACCCAGACTCAGGACAAACATATTCATGTACACAAATGTCTGTCCTGGGTGGGAAATGAACCCACAAACTGCAGCGTGAAAGGCAAGTATCTACCAACTACTCCAACCGGCTAATCATATCACCAAATATATGGTAAATCAAACGCTCAGTCAATCGCTGTCATATATAAAAAATAAATTAAGAAAATAATATTTGGAACAACATTTCCAGAAAATATATCGTACTATGACAGTTATTGAAGTACAAAAAAAAAACTCGTTACTCGATTAAAACATCTATGTCAACGATTGTTATTCGATTCAAAGATGAATTTTTATTCGTATCATGAAACTATTGAATGGATTTCAACAGTAAATTCTTCATCCGATCGCAATCTACTCGAGATCTTTTATACTTTTATTTCTTAGACATTGACCTAGTTTGGTAGAACTTCTGAATGATTTGAAATTTATCCGCACATTGTAGATTTATATCCCGATACGCGTAAGAACGCGTGAATCTTAACCGATGATCTTGAGTTCAAATCCGCGCAAGCACCACTGAATTTCACGTGCTTAATTTGTGATTTATAATCCATCTAGTGTTTGACGGTGGACGGCGGACGGAAAACATCGTGAGGAAACCTGCATTTATCAAATTTCACTGAAATTTTGTCACTTATGTATTCCACCAACCCGCATTAGAACTGCGTGGTGGAATAAGCTCCAAAACCTTCTACTCAAAAATAGGAGAAGAGGTCTTAGCCCAGAAGTGGGACATTCACAGGATGCTACTGTACTGTACTATTCCGATACGTGATACCTAACCGATTTCTTCCATGGTGGCCTTTCTCGAATAGACTAGCCAACTGTTCGGGATACATACCACTACTAAGCTACGGCCTCATCTCACTTTGAGGTGAAGATTTGGAGTTTCTTCCACCACGCTGCTCCAATGTAGGTCGATGGGTACAATCAGGATGGATCAGACATATGCAGGTTTCATGACAATGGTGAAGGTAACCGCCGATAATTTTTAATTATTTATTTGTTGTTTTTTATGGTATAGATAGGCGAAAGCGCCACCTTATGTTAAATCACCACTACTCATTGACATTGACGATGTAAGAAATATTAATCATTCTTATATCGCCAACGCGCCACCTATCTTGGAAACGAAGATGCTATGTCATTCGTGCTTGTAATAATACTGGCTCACTCATCTTTCTAACCGGAACGCAACAATAAATATTGATGTTTAGTGGTAGAATATCTGATGAGTGGATGACACCTACTCAGACGGGCCCTACCACCTAATATAATAATACACTTATATGAAAATCAATCAATATATTAACGCTTTTTGACTCGCTGAGTTTCCGTTTGGAAAACGAATGAGGCTGTGTAATTACAGGTCCTAGAGCTCAAACCGTAGCTCATCGACTAAGGAATAGCTTATGCTCTATCGGTACACTGTCTAATTAATTACTATCAAGGGACCAATTTGATTGTACCTTTCTAATATAAATTAAAATATAAACGTTTTACATAACAATAAAACGGTTATTATGTGCCGAAAGAAAACACAGCATCGCATTATGAAGAAGCAGTGTAGACTCACCTTTATAGTTGTACTTACTCTCATGTGTCCTAAGCTGAATCCATAGATGTTCATCCTCTACCTTGTTTGAAATATCTATGGACCAGTCACCGCAAGGCGGGAACCGGCCTGTCAAAGTCATTGGAGTATTCACCAGGAAGAGCATTCCTGCGATGCTGTGTTTTCTTTCGGCACATAATAACCGTTTTATTGTTATGTAAAACGTTTATATTATGTGCCTTGTCGAAAACACAGCATCGCATTATGAAGACGACGTGTTTGATATCTGCTGGTGACAAACAAACACATGCAATGTTGAATCAAGCTTTAAATATTAAGTTACTAGTATGAATAACTTTAGACATAAGAATAAAAATGTAAACTAAAAATAAAAATAATAATAACTTTAGATCAGTCTAAGTTTCTTTATTTTATAGAAATAACTTCTATTATAAAAATCAATAAGCAATTGCTATTCTTCTGCAATTGAAGTAAAATTGAACAAACAGTAAAGCTCTTATTTATATACCTATTATCTTGTAATTTAAGATAAATTTAAAATGTATTTTATTCACTAAAGCCAGAATAGGCTTAATAATAAGGCCATTGAGAACAACAAAACAACCTAATATTGTGTTGTAATTAATAATAAAAACAAAAGTAAACAAAAATAACATAAGAAGCCTCCGAGGAACACTATAAACAAAATAACAAAACTTAATAAACTCTTAAAAAATTAGAAATAATAATTTATCACCAAAATAATCCTGTCCCTTAATATAAAGTATTTATGAGATCAATATAATCACAATGAAGTCATCACATTAAATTATATTAAAATTATCATATAGATTATGGTCAAATTCGCGTTCCTGTGTATCAATCTCTCGGCAATAATGCTTTCTTAGAGTATCCGCAGCTTTCCAATTACCTCTTTCTAAAATTTCTTCTACCGGCCTATTTTCTAGCCAAGCTAGAGAAGCTACTGCTGATCGACATGAACCAGGTGAAGCATCAATACCTGCATCCTTCAGTACAGACCGCACCCATCCTCCTATCACAGTCCTAGAGGCTGGTTTAGAAATACCCCTTATTGTGATAAACAGCTGATTTATCTCTTCTGTCCGTCTACTCTCAGTTGCTTGAATTAAGAGACGTATCCATCGAACTGGACATAAATTAATTTCCTGATTAGGTAGGAGTCTCCAACCAGACTGGCGTCTGGATCTATTATCAGTCTTAGCTCCAAATACAGGCCAAAAACAAATTTCCTGCCCATTATCAGTGAAGTGATGTTTTGATAATCTTAATAGTGTCAAATCATGTAATCTACGCCCTGATGTCAAGAGTAAAATTGTTGCAGTTCTTCTTGCAATTTCGAATAATGAGTCAGCCCTGGGATTATTTTTTAGCCAATCTATCACTTGTCTAGCATCCCAAATTGGTGGTTTAAATGACGGTGGTTTAGAATTGCTGATGGCCTTCAAGACTTGTTTCACCATAAAGTTAGAAGATATAGTACTACTTTGCCCACAAAACGTTGCCACTGCTGATTTATGTACCAACATAGTACCATATGCTAAGCCTTCCTTTAAAAAGGTATCAGCAAGAAATTGAGCTACCTCTTCTGGTCTGGGTGATTTCGGGTCTGATCTACTAACCCTACACCAAGCTAACCATCTCTTAATCGCTGGTTGATATGTGTCAAGAGTAGATTGAAGCCAACTTTTTTTAATAAGGTCTTTCTCGGCTTGAGACCATGTGACTAGTTTGTCTGCCCACCCCCAATCTTCCAAACCTTCAAAACTAGATGGTCTATCTGTGGAGGTGGATGCCCTGTGGTCAGGTCCACCAAAACCCTGTCTAAGTTGGGTACTGTCATGGGGTCGTCCAGAGCTCGTGCCTGTAGATCTGCCTTCCAAAAGGGCTGGTTCCAGTCTGGAGCTACTAGTAAGTAGGTGCCCCTCGCTCTGTTCAGGTGAGAGAGCACCTTTGGGATTAGATTTGGGGGAGGAAATATCCATCCCATCCGAAAGTCCCAGTCCCTTGAGAAGGCGTCCACGAATACCGCGGCACGGTCTCGTGAATCGAGAGTTATGTAGACCGGTACTACAGCCGACCTTTTTGAGGCAAAAACGTCTATGTCTGGTTTGCCCCA
This sequence comes from Nymphalis c-album, assembly GCA_963151315.1. Lineage (NCBI taxonomy): Eukaryota > Metazoa > Arthropoda > Insecta > Lepidoptera > Nymphalidae > Nymphalis > Nymphalis c-album. The sequence goes on from OY720612.1 coordinate 3,013,800, forward strand.
TTGTCTGAAAATTCTTGAGGTAGCCTGAGGTAGTAGGTGCCACTCCGGCACTGGACGTCTTCTTGATAGTCTGTCTGCTATGGCGTTGTACCTGCCTGGAAGATATTGAGCCGACAAGATTATATTCCATTTGTCCAGAAGACTCAGAAGTTGGATTGTTAGGGACAGGAGACCTATCGAGTGAGTCCCTCCTTCTTTGCGAATGTAGGCAATGATTGTCTTGTTGTCGGTCTGTAAAAGCACATGAGAGTCTCTGAGGCTCATCGTGTGTCTCCTCACTGCAGACAGCACTGCGTACATCTCTTTCTTGTTGCAATGCCACAACCTCTGATGAGGTGCCCAGGAGCCTGACATTGTCATCCTGTCCAGAACCGCACCCCAACCGATGTCTGAAGCGTCGGTGGTCAGAAAATGGGATACGGCTATCGAGTGAATGGGGGTTGTTAGATAAACGGCTCCGAGCCACCACTGCATATCCATCATCGCCCTCTGCGGGAAGGGTAGCTTCGTCTTTGTCAGATTGCGAGGGAATTCTCTTAAAAAGATCTGTAGGTGCCGACAGTGAAGTCGCCCCCTCGGTATCACGAAGCATGCAAAATTCAACTGCCCTAGCAGGCTCTGTAGCTGCCGTAGATTGCAAGATTTCTTGATTAGAAGGTTGGTTAGGGCAGTAGTAATTGACTTCTGCTTCTTGATTGGAAGAGACATGACATTCTGTTCTGTGTCCCAATTTATACCCAGAAAATCCAGGGACCTCACTGGAGTCAAAGTTGACTTCCCGTAATTGACCTTCCATCCTAGGGACTCCAAAAGCTCCACCGCCTCCGTGGCCTGTGATGCCAATTTGGAGGGGTCCTGGTGTACCAAGAGAAAATCGTCTAGGTACACCACAACCCGCATCCCTCTCTTGCGTAGAGTCTCCGCGACCCAGCAAGTGACTGCTGAGAACAGCCTGGGTGCCGATGATAGGCCGAAGGGTAGTGAGGTCATCTGAAGTATTTCCTGTTTGTAAAACAGGCGCAGAAATGGCCTGTGGGAGGCGGTAATAGGTAGATGGAAGTAAGCCTGTGAGATGTCGGCTTTTACCAACCAATCCCCTGGCTGAAGGAAATCTGGCACGGTGGTATGACTGATGAGAAGAAAATTCTTTGTCTTTACAAACCTGTTTAGTTGACGTAGGTCGAAAATAGGCCTGAAACCACCATCGCTCTTCTTTACTAGAAACATCCGGGAGAAGAAACCGGGCGTCAAAGAAACTGGTCTTTCCAGAATTCCAAGACTCTTTAACTCTTCTATCTGTGAGGTCATCTGAACAGACGGTTTTGTAGCATAACTTTTTTCTACTACCGGTGTAGGGTATACTAAGGGAGGTCTTTGAACAAAAGGTATCCGAGAACCTGATATTACTTTCAGGATAAAAGGTGTTGCTCCGAGCTCCTCCCACCTTTTCCTGAAATCTTTCAATTGCCCCCCTCGGAACCCCTGCCTGGCGTCACTGTCTCGATTGATCAAAGGTACGAAAGGAGGACTTCTTACCTCTACCTTTACCTTTGCCTCTGGTTTTATATTCATTACCTTGAAAGTTAAAGTTCCTCCGAGGAGCTTCATATTTAGGTTTCTTTAGGGCTGAGCTGGGAAATGAGTTTAAGGTTGAGTAAGAAGGGCCCTTCCTCTTAAATGATGTTGTAGCATTTTTTTCTGTTAATGCAATAGAATTTAACCACTGCTGCGGGCCACCAAAATTCTGAATTAAAGAGTTTAGTTTAACTTGGTCAAATAAACTAGTCTCTGACGGGGGGATGTTTCTGAGCGCCAGCTGTATGCACTTGTTAGGTACCTCTTTAATAAGTCTTTCCCTTCTGGTCTCTATGCACTCAGCCCGCTTACCACATATAATCTGCAGAATCTCCTCAGAGTTTTTAAAAAATGGTGTTCCCTTACCCACAGCCGAGGCAATCTTCTCTAACAGTGTTGATGCTTTTAATTCTTCCGGGGATTTAAAAGCCCAATCAACCACTGACTGTAAGCTACTACGCAATAAATCATTGCTATCAAATATTGCATTAGATAAGGCGGCCATAACGTTTTCAGTACCCGCTAAATAATCTTTGGTCTTACTAAGGTGGCACAATTCATCATTTATAACTAAGCTAGTAAAGCCAGGTGTGGCAGCGAAAGATTGTAAGGATTTAGAATATCTAACATTACGCCAGGTAGGTAAGCCAAAGTTTTGCAGTACTTTTATTTTATCAATTCTCTCTGGGAGAGCTGGCTTAATCAATTTTGTTGAATCTATATCGATCGCTACTTGGCCTAAGTTAAGAAGCGTGTCCGTTGTTTGTGGAAGAACTAAAAATGTCTCATTTGAACAATGATTACTATTAGAAACCTGTGATTGGCTATGAGAGCCGCCGAGACTCTGCATATAAATGTTAGATAGAAAACCTACCTGATTAATTAGCGCTTCTAGGCGCGGGTCTTCTTTTGAACTTCTTCTTTTTTTAAAAGAAGGCCTCTCACTCTCCGGGGGGGAGGAACTTGAGGACGAGTCTGTGTCCGATCCGTCCTCGTTATTATTCATCGAATTCGGTTCGTTTTCACTCATTTTATTAATTAAAAATTAGAATCTATATTTCACGTTACAACTAGGCGGCGAGTAACACATGCAATGACTTTGACAGGCCGGTTCCCGCCTTGCGGTGACTGGTCCATAGATATTTCAAACAAGGTAGAGGATGAACATCTATGGATTCAGCTTAGGACACATGAGAGTAAGTACAACTATAAAGGTGAGTCTACACTGCTTCTTCATAATGCGATGCTGTGTTTTCGACAAGGCACATAATAAACGAGTCTTGTAGTAATGATCTGAAATGTCACAGTAGCAAGAACAAGAGAATCTTAACGTATGATTAAAGGTTCAGATTTAGCTGAGCATCATTGAATTTTCATGTGCTTATTTGGTGGTGAAGGTTGACATCGTGAGGAAAACTGCTTTATTAAAGCATCGTGACAGAAAAGACTCCAAACCATTTCGAAAGAGGGAGGCCGTTTTTGCCCAGCAGTAGAATGATTAGTCTGTGACTTTTTTAATGTAATCAATAATGTGTGTTTAACATTTAACCTAATTAATATTATAAAAAAAAACTTTTATGTCGTATTTATAATGTTGTATAAAATAATATTGTTTTAAAATTAATTTCTGTAACATATTCCATCACCGTCAAGAATAATCATATTAAATCAGAGCTAAAATTATAAATAACAAAAACGTGACGCTCGGCAAAATGTCAAACCTCGTCGTTACGGCTAACGAATCGGACTTACTCCCAAGGCATTACAATAAATGTTTCACATAATAATATGCCGCAGAGTTAGTAACGCCATCTCTTAGCGAAAAGAGAAATTAGTTTCTTTAATATTGCTAGTTTACGAAATGGATCAAAATATCCAGCCGATATCAATGCTATCAAAGGCAACAACGGGAGTCAAATGTTAGTTGCAAATATTGTGTCTGTACCGCTTGTTGCTTGAAATCTAAATCAATTTAATTGATAAATTTACTTTTATTTGCACTCACAGACGAATCGAGTGAAAGAGAGATAAATGCGGCGCAAGCGTACAATCAGCGTAACGGGACAATTTCGTGCATGCAGCCAGCGTTCATTGATTTATTAGATGTGGTCACGTCAAATGTCAGTTGCAAATTGTGTCTGTACCGCTTGTTTTTGGATAGAACACGGTTCCAATTACACGTTCACCTCCGCATTTCCATTATTTTTAATCGCGCTGGTTATTGCAAAATATTGTAATTTTTATTATAGATTCAATTCAAATTATAAATTATAAATTAAGAAGCCTATCTGCGTTTTATTTCAGCGTTACATTATAAATAGTGTGCCATCTGATTCGGAGACGCCTAATGGTCTCTTTGATGCATCATATATGAGTAATGTCCTCCTGACCGATTTTGGTCACGGCGGCCAATCTAAAGAGAAATTAGCCAACTGCTCAGGAATCTGATGGGACGGCAATCCGACACGACCGGAAAGAGTTCAGGCGCAGGACCAACAGGCTTAACTTGCTTGCCTAGGCACGGGAGTGTACACACTTCCAATTTTCAGACTCGCATTATCAAATGATTAGCTGATAAAAACTCTACAATGTGCGGAACTAATAACATAACATTTCATTAAAGGTTACTCAGCTAATTAGGCTTTGTTTCAATACTGTGTAATGGTAACTTTTATTAACTGAATTATCATTATTATACGTTACAAAAGGAGCAACTATCTATTGTCTCATTCTTACGTATAGTAATTGAAAAAGAGAGGAGGTTTTTCAAATGAATAAATTTTTATCTCATGTTACTAGCATTGGCATATAAAACGTAAATGTTGATGAAAGCTCTTTAATCTGTTCCTTGATTTGTAATACTAGCGATCTACCCGTAGTTTGCACCGCCTCACAAATCACAAATACTAAATATCCATAGGTCTTCGTGATGAAGAATTTTAATACAAACTTTCATACCCTTCTTCACTACCTTAGGGGGTAAAATATCAAAAATCCTTCCTTAGTGCTAAACTACAGTGCGAAAGGAATCCATATGCAAATTTTAATGTAGCCCCAGTAGTTTGGGCAGTTATTCATTCATATACATAGATTAGCTCCTTTTTATTAGTGAGGGTTGGTTCAATTTTCGCCGAGATGGTCGAAATTTTTGATAGTAGATTTAAACAGTTGATTGAGAATGAATGATTTGTACAGTAGCTATTTTTTTTTGTATACAGTTTAATATTTATAGTAACAGCCTGTGTATGTCCCAGTATGTGTATGGACTAGGACCTCCGCCTTTTTTTTAAGGAGAAGGATTGGGGCTTATTCCAATACGTGTTGGTGGAATACACATGTGGCAGAATTTCAGTGAAATTTGACACATGCAGGTTTCCTCACGATGTTTTCCTTCACCGTTAAGCACGAGATGAATTATAAACACAAATTAAGCACATGAGAATTCAGTGGTGTGGTCTGGGTTTGAATCCGCGATCATCGGTTAAGATTCGCGCTTTCAATCCAGTAGACCATCTCGGGTAAATTTAACTATATTTTACTTTTTTCTTTTCATGTTCAATTTCAAGCGGTGTTTACTTATAATTAGTTGTCTGTTTATGTGTTTTTAAACGTATTATGTGTTATTTTTAGTGTACATATATTTTGGTAAACCTTAAAATATAAATTAAATAATAATGAATTCGACACAAATAAAATTATAAATAAAAACCAACATAATAAATTATTTGAAAACTAATTTAAGTAAACTTCGATAAAGTAGAATTTCGTTTGAAAATATATTGAGTTGAAAAATATCTCAAAGGATCGAAATATTCCCGCAGAAATCCATTCGTTACGTATGTATGAACTTTGAAGAGCAATTATTGAGTGAACGGTTAAATTTTCCGTATTTTTTAGTTCAGAATTTCAATTCAGAACGATTTTACATATGAATGACGTATTTAACTTATTATAGAAACAAATGTTTAGATCTGTTAATTAATATATAATTGTGATTTTTGTACTCGTAGTCAAGGAAATATTATGAGGAACGATGGTTTATAATAAAAATTTGTAAAATGTCGAAAAGTTATGAGCATTGAATTTGCAATGTCTCCATTTGGCACACATTTTGTATTTAGTTTCGGCTTTGCTATTAAAGTTTATTTATAAATTACATAAAAAAAGAAATTATTTACAAAAAAATAATATTAGAGTCCAGAGAAACTCGGTCACCCAGGAATTTACAATCAATTAAAATATGGTAACGGATCGTAAATGACACAATGCTTAGGAAACATCCTCTCTCTTATAGACTATAAAATACAGGATTCGTATTAATTTCACCACGCTCCTTCTAAATATTTATATAAATTAATAAATAATAATAAAAAATGGTTGTCTGTAAAGTCGGTTTACGGACGATAGTTTAACGTGACAACGTCATAACAGATAGATGCGGCGCAAGCGTACAATCAGCGTAACGGGACAATGAATCATCCTTTTTCGTGCATGCAGCCAGCGTTCATTGATTTATTACACGTTTTTTTTTTTTTTTTTTTTTTTTTTTTCAGCCTTTTGCCATCCACTGCTGGACGAAAGCCTCCCCCATAGAACGCCAACCATCCCGATCCTGGGCAGCCCGCATCCATCCCCTACCTGCCACCTTTTTTAAATCGTCAGTCCACCTCGCCACAGGGCGTCCTACACTACGTTTACCTAAGCGTGGTCTCCACTCTAACACGTGTCGGCTCCATCGGCCATCAAGGCGCCTGGAGACATGACCAGCCCACTTCCACTTCAGCGAGCTAATTCTACGCGCGATGTCGGTGACTTTAGTTCTCTGGCGAATGTCCTCATTTCGGATTCTATCTGCCAGAGAAACCCCAAGCATCGCGCGTTCCATAGCTCGCTGAGCGACCTTAAGCTTGTGGACCAGTCCTACGGTGAGTGTCCACGTTTCGGCACCGTAAGTCATTACAGGTAGGACGCACTGGTTAAAGACCCTGGTCTTTAGCGACTGTGGGATTGACGATTCAAATATATGACGCAACCTCCCGAATGCCGCCCAGCCCAAACGTATTCTTCTTTTGGCTTCCTTCTCAAAGTTGTGCCGGCCCAGTTGTATAGTTTGGCCCAGGTAGATGTATTCCTGCACAACTTCGAGTGGAGAGCCATTTACGACCACGGGTCTCGGGGACACATGATGATTGACCATAATTTTAGTCTTTTCAATGTTCATCCCGAGACCTACTCGTCTAGAAGAATCGCTCAGGCTGTTTAGCATATCTTCCAAATCCTGCAGAGTCTCCGCCATGATGACAATGTCGTCGGCAAATCGCAGATGTGTTATGTGTTGGCCATTTATATTAATGCCGCGTCCGTTCCAATCGAGCGTCTTGAAGACGTCCTCCAATGCATTGGTAAAAAGTTTCGGTGAGATTACATCTCCCTGTCTTACTCCGCGATGCAGTTGGATTGGTCTTGTGCTCTGATCTTGTACTTGGACGGTCATGGTTGCGGCTTCGTACAAACACTTCAACACCTGGATATACCGACAGTCAATTAGGCATCTCTGCATGGATTCTAGAACAGCCCAGGTCTCGATGGTATCGAAGGCTTTTTCGTAGTCCACAAACGCTAGGCATAGAGGCTGATTATACTCCTCGGTCTTCTGTATTATTTGCCTAAGTGTGTGTATGTGGTCTACGGTACTGAAGCCTTTTCGAAACCCAGCCTGCTCAACGGGTTGGAAGTCATCAAATTTTTGGGCAAGACGGTTCGTGATTACCCTCGAAAACAACTTGTAAACGTGGCTTAGAAGTGAAATGGGGCGGTAGTTTTTCAGAAGAGCTTTATCACCCTTCTTGAAAAACAACACCACCACACCTCTGCTCCATGTCTTCGGTGTAATACCATTGTGGAGGACGAAATTGAATATATTTGCCAGCTCTCTCAGAACTGGTGTTCCTCCTGCTTTGAGAAGCTCTGAGGTAATTCCGTCATCTCCTGGAGCCTTGTTGTTTCCAAGTTGTCCGAGAGCAATCCTAATCTCGCCCAAGTCGATGTCGGGAAGCTCGTCTGATAGGTGGCGCGTCAGTCTTACGCGTGGGTCATCCGCACTGTGGGACTCAGGTGGAGGTACTCGTGATAGGTATAAATCGCTATAGAACTTTTCGACTTCAGCAAGAATCTCTGGCTTTGAGGTGACGGTTGTGCCTTGTGTCGTTCTGAGTTTTGTCAGGTGACAACAGGAGGTCAGTGACTTTGCAAGAACCTTTGAGCCCCTATTGAGTGCTATAGCATCTTCAATATGCCGGGTATTCGCTCGCCTTGTGTCACGCCTTATTAGTTTTTTGATCCTCCTGTTAAGTGCCTGAGACTCAGATGGCGTCATATTCTGTTGTTCTCGTCTCCTCGTCATCTCATCCAGAGTCTCGCTTGAGAGCTTCGACTTACGTCCATTGCTCTTTCGTCGAAAGTGGTTTTGGCCCACCTCGCGGATGACACGCACTAGACTGTTGGTGGCGTCGTCAATGTCCTGCTGGGTTTCCAACATGGCGAATCGGTTCTGTAGTTCCAGCTCGAAGCTTTCGCAACCAGCTTCGACCTGGGGCAGAGTTGGTCGAAGAGTCGACTTCATTAACCGCGATCGTTCGAATTTAGTGTTAATATTCAGGGTGCCTCTTACCAGGCGGTGATCACTTCCGGTGTTTACCCTGTTGATCACGGAGACATCCCTGAATATTTGGCGCTTATTGGATAAAATGAAGTCGATCTCATTCATCGTTACGTCATCGGGGCTCCGCCAGGTCCACTTCCTTTGGGGTTTTTTCTGGAAAAATGAGTTCATCAGAAACAACCCCTGAGCCTCGAGGAAGTTTACCAGCATTTGTCCCCGCTGATTCCTGCGCCCATAGCCGAAATTTCCTACCCTCGATTCACCATCTTCTTGTACTCCCACCTTGGCATTGAAGTCACCCATAACAACTGTGTAGAAGGTGCTGGTACGAGACATAGCTTTCACTATGTCTTCGTACATGGCTTCGACGTCTTCGTCAGTGTATGTAGACGTTGGGGCATACACTTGTATAACCTTCAAGGCATACCTCTCGGTTATCTTTAAGACAAGGTACGCCACCCTCGCCGACACACTGCCAACCTCTACAACATTGCTTCTGAGTGACTTGTGGATCAAAAAGCCGACGCCACCTTGGGATGGTTGGTGTCCTTCTCGGTTGGTTATTACACGTTGTCACGCCAAAAATATAAATTAGCTTTTAATAATAAAGATTATATTATAAATTCGCTCTTGCTAAATCCAATAAAAGTTAAAGTATTCATTTTCATCATATTCGTTAGTCCCCAGCGAATACTTTTTACGTTCATAATAATCCATCAACCTGATCTCTTAATGGAATAGGAAAAAAAACAACATTGAAATGTTTCCATTTTCATCTTGATCTCTTTAATTTTTCAATTCCATAAAACGTCCGTTACTTATTACGGTTTTTTAATTAGCATTTAATTATTTATAACGAAAAAAGCCAACTGAATTATTTACTCGACTAAATACAGAATCATTAGTTAAATGGTTTTGAAGGCGTATTACTAGCTAATATAATTGGCTTTGCTCATACAAAATATAAACTATATTTATATTTGAATGCATCCAAAACTGAAACTGATTTAACAAAACCCTCGAAACGGCTTTTTTAAAAATAGAACACCAAATCATATAAATGTATCTAAGTAACTCAAATACTCTTAAAAAATCCGCAAACACATATGAATACATTCAAGACATCACAAATCGCGCTAATAATTGACTAATTACGTCTTCTCAAGTCCACTAACAAAATGGCGGCGTTTTATGGAACTATATAATATAATGAGCCAAGCTATGCATACCTATTTCACTATACTGCTCCAATGCTTGGTAGATTGACGCATGTCAGAATGTCATCCGACTCATACATGTGTTTTTTGAAAGTAAGATGTTTTCACCGCCATTTATTAGTTAATAGCTTACTTTAAACAAACAAAAAAATTGCACAAATATTACAAGAAAGAATGTTGAGTATTAGGCTATTGTTTTTATTATATTTCATATGTATTTATGGTCCTAAAATGAAGCTAGTGGATACAAAATTATGTGAAGAAATAAATAAAAGTTAAATAACAGCTTGTACACATGTGATAGACTTGTATACTACACATGCTAGTTTCCGTGCAGACAGGATGTTTTTCTTCAAAGATCTCGTGATGAATTAAAAACACCAGAATCTATGGTTAAAATTAATTATATTTACTTGATAAATATGTATATCTTAACCCTTATTATAACTGTTTATATTACTAATAAATGAATTTTTAAATTGAGTCAGACCTTTGTCTTTTTATATTGTTTTCCTCGTTCAGTATTTTACCTTTTTAATTTTTTTGCAGACAGAATGCTGTTACGGCCCTACTATTAGTATAGATAAGTATGACATTATATTTTAAGCCGAGCTATATCTCGACACTCTCAGACAGCTTTTTAAAAATATAGAGCTTCCGGAAAATCCTTCTATATTTTCCAAAACATTTGACAATTTTCCAATGATGCAATCTCGTAGCCTCTAGTAGTATTTAGGATAACTATTTTATTTTAGCTAGAAAATGTTTTATAATATTTTCTTAACTTTCTTATGAAAAATGAATTCTTATAAATTAAATGTATTTATTAGTTTAACTTCAGTAACTAGCTAATCTCCCTTAAATTTTGTTTGTTAACTATTACGCCATACAAACGAGAGACTCCCTAAGACAGAAATTTAAAGAAATTAAAATATTAACTGTTGCTCAATACATATTATGTAATGTTATGTATGTACGGAAAAACATTAATGATTTTGTGAGAAAATTTGATACTCACAACATTGGTACAAGGAACAAACACAAATTAATTACTCCCGTTACTCGATTTCATAAAGTCAGTAATTATTTTGTGGGGCAATGTGTACGTTTCTACAACAGGATCCCCAAAAAGCGTTAAATAATAATAATAATAATAATACTCTATTTCAGATTAAACAATCCATATTAAATTAAAATTAACATTAAATTCAAATAAAATTAAAAAATAATAACAAATAAATTAAAATAAATAATTAAAATAAAATAAATAATTAAAATTAAAATTAAATAGATTAGTAACGAATGCTTAAACTATGTTAGTACTTAATCCTAGAATTAGGCCCGCTTCACATGTACACCATTCCAGTGTTCCCAGAAGTGACTGTCCAATTTACAAGCAATGTGCTGAGGAGGGTGTTGGTACTTTTCGAAGTTCTGCTCATAATGGAGGCGAGTTAAAAATACTTCAGTTGTTAAATTAAAAAAAATTGTAAAGGATCGCTTGTGTGCTAAAGGTTATTATACAATTAATGATTTTATGGATGATAGCACACCTTGGGAATGAGACGATCGCCACATCGCTATTTCTATTTATTCTTTTGTACTATACATAAAAAAGAGACAAAAAAACCCGCTGAGTTTCTTTCGCCGGTTCTTGTCAGGACTGGGTGTATCTTTTCCGAACCGCCACAGTTCACCGCCACAAAACTACCACAGTTTCTAGTTTGACTATCAATAAGCTAGTGTAATACTTCAATTTTGAATAAAGTAATTTGAATTTGAAACGTAACAGCTTCTGAATGACCCACTTTTGGGCTAAGGCTTCCTCTCCTTTTTTGAGGAAGTTAGAAGTTTTTTTTATTTTTTATTTCATAGCGAGGCGGACGAGCATATGGGCCACCTGATGGTAAGTGGTCACCAACGCCCATAGACATTGGCATTGTAAGAAATGTTAACCATCGCTTACATCGCCAATGCGCCACCGACCTTGGGAACTAAGATGTTATGTCCCTTGTGCCTGTAATTACACTGGCTCACTCACCCTTCAAACCGGAGCACAGCAATACAAAGTACTGCTGTTTTGCGGCAGAATATCTGATGAGTGGGTGGTACCTACCCAGACGAGCTTGCACAAAGCTCTACCACCAAGTGAATTATTCCAATATGCTGGTTCAACTCGGGTTGGTGGATACCGATGTGGCGGAATTTCAGGAAAAATAGACACATGCAGGTTTCCTCACAATTACGTTTAACGATACGACTTGCTCTAAAATACTTTTTGGAATGAGGTTCTTTTACGCGGCTTTTAATACAGTGAAATGGCAGTGGGCAAGGTATGTCACATAACGAAATAGCATTCATACCTACGTCCGAATTCAGAAGTGCGCGAGCGCTTCTGGGGAAGGATCTACACCGAAATTTTGAGCGCCAAATCACGCCAAATGATAGAGCGTGAGTTGTGTAGTGTGTTCTCTAACTCAATCAAAAGAGTTTTTTGACGTGACAACGTCTAATGAATCGATGAACGCTGGCTGCATGCACGGAAAAGGATGACTTATTGTCCAGTTACGCTGATTGTACGCTTGCGCCGCATCTATCTGTTATGACGTTGTCACGTTAAACTATCGTCCGTACACCTACTTTACAGACAAGCATCTTGGGCTATTGTTACAATTCCCATCATAAACTTTGTTTAATTGGTGGTGGAAAATTATTAAAATAATATTGAATTTGTTAATTGAATTTAAAAATTAAATTCATTTCTTAATCTTTGATTAATGGTCCTCCTGACCGCTCCTCCGGGCTGCAACTGAGAATTTATCGACGGGAAATCCCAATAACATTTTATTGGTCCGACCTGCGATTTGAACCTAGGACCATCAGGACTTGGACCAGGACTACCTTACATTTTGGCTAGACTGTAGTCAGTAGTGTGGTTGGAAGAGTGTACACTCCCCAATCCTGTGCCTGAACTCTTTCCGGTCGTGTCGGATTGCCGTCCCATTGGATTATGAGAGTTAGAGACTGCACCTGTGTTTGTGCACACACTTTTGTACTAAAATATCTCCTGCGCAGTTGGCAAATCTCTCTTGAGATTGGCCGCCGTGACCGAAATCGGGTAGGATCAAGGAGGTTTAGGTGTTTTTTGGTCTGACAAAAATACAGTCTACATGGTTTTAGTTGACATATAACAAAAAACTTCGTTCCTGATACGTAGACAGTTTTTTAAACATATAAAATCTCTTCATAAAAATCCTAACTAACAGTAACTTAATATTAGCTTGTCGTGCATTTTGTATTCTTTTTTGAAGTTGAATTTACTTTTGTATATGTTTAATTAAGTTTGTTTAAGCGTTTAATTTCTTTATTCTTTATTTATCACTTAAAACATTTTATTGTTATGTACTTACAGTTTCGCACCCACACTTCTAGCACTAAGGTTGGTGGCGCATTGGCGATGTAAGAGATGGCTAACAGCTCTTACAACGCCAATGTCTATGGGCGTTGGTGACCACTCACCATCAGGTGGCCCATATGCTCGTCCGCCTTCCTATGCAATAAAAAAAAAAAAAAAAAAAAAAAACTAAATTGGAAGGAACAATATAAAATAAGAATATGTCCTTCAGATAAACGAAGATCAAAGAAGCACCAAGTATATGTCCTATATACAGTGTACATCAATTTTACTAAACAATGTACACGATTATTCTTAATAAGCCTATGACATTCCCCTCTAAACCTCTGATGAAATTCTTCATTTTTATAGCAAAATATTTTCACTCAAAATGATAACTTAGTATGCAAACGAAGTACGCGTTGTCATTCTGATCGTGTCTTTTAAATCTTCCCTTGATTAAAAGAATAATTTTTCAATATCCTAAGAGATTTTTACGGAAATAAATTAAATTCTAACAAATAAAGTTTCTGGTTTTGCATTATAAACTATAATAGATTAAAAATGGCTGGATGGTAATTAAGCAATTGCTGAATCTGAAGTAAACAGAGAACGTAGATGTTTGATTTAAAGCTGGCACAAGGGACACAATATCTCAGTCACCAATGTTGGTAGCGCATTGGCGATGAAAGGATTGGTTATTATTTCTTACATCGCCAATGTCTATGTACCGCACATGACTACTTATCTTCCCGTGTTCCGAACGATCCCCACTCTCCTCTAACACACAGCGAAACGGCGGGTGCTAGTAAATAAAATTCTTTAGCAGATCAACTATAACGCATTAATTTTTTTTTTCTATTAATCATTTTTTCTATCAATTTTTAGTTTTCTATTAGCGTTAACAATTTTTTTTAGCTTTTAATTATTCTTTAAGTTGAATAAAGAATGTTAATTCCATAATTCCAAAGAGCATGGCTCCCTTAAAATACGCCCGAAAAACGTAACACCCTTATAATGAGGGCATTCGTCAAAATTAAATTGCCCAAATTTACCCCAGAAACACATAATTCCCCGAGCCAAGACTATAAACACGAGATTCAGCGGATATTAACAAAGTATCCCATATAAAATTCTATGTATTATTCGTTTTAATTAATTTTAACTTTGTGGTAGAGCTTTGTGTAAGCTCTGCTGGGTAGGTACCACCCACTCATCAGATATTCTGCCGCAAAACAACAGTACTTTGTATTGCTGTGTTCCAGTTTGAAGGGTGAATGAGCCAGTGTAATTACAGACACAAGGGACATAACATCTTAGTTCCCAAGGTTGGTGGCGCATTGGCGATGTAAGCGATGGTTAACATTTCCTACAATGCCAATGTCCAAGGTGGCCCATGTGCTCGTCCGCCTTTCTATACAATAAAAATAAAAGAATAAAGGAACATAAGCATTATTATGATAAAATCCTAACAAAATATAAAACCTTTTGTTTTAAATGTTATCATAAAAACTACCATCGGCATTATGTTAACTAATGAAAAGAGCTGCAACGTAGTTTCAAAATAGCGCTGTTAATTAAAAAAAAAAAATGCTTTCTCCTCGTCATACATTACAGTTATTTGGCGTCCGACTGTTTTAGCGAAATGTAAATAATACTCAACATAAAAATGAGTACCATTTTCTTGTGTAACGTGAACGCAAACGAGTATGTTTTTTAATATTTAATGTTATATTTACAGAGCGGTTTTTTTCTGTTATGAATTTGCTTTTTAACATACAATACTAACAACCATGATTAATAACAAACCTTTTTTGTTTTTTCATGTTTAAGCATCTTTTCCCAAGGTTGGTGGCGCATTGGCGATGTGAGCGATGGTTAACATTTCTTACAATGCCATTGTCTATGAGCGTTGGTGACCACTTACAATCAGGTGGCCCAAATGCTCGTCCGGCTTCCTATACAATAAAAAAAAAATTAGCGCTCGGTACGCGAACTGAGATTTCGAGCGTCCAGAGTGAGCGTCATAAGAGTAGGCGAGTTCCAATAGGGTTTTTGTTAGATCGTTCTTAATACAGTTATAGAACTTAAATAAATAAATGTCTATTTAAATAAATATTAAATAAAATAAATATGATGTTAATGAATGATTTTGAGCGTCAAATAACGTCAGCGTAAGATTTGTTATTTTTTGTTTTAAATACATTTTGCTAGAAATGTCTTGCGTCAAAAGGGTTAGTATAAAGGTGAAGTCTCTTATAATTGGAAGAGATGGATGGTTCATATAAGCTACATAGAAATTATGTATCAACCAATAAATTCCTTGAACAAATATGAAAGACGTTAACTGTCGCTGTAGACCGTAGAAGTTATGGCATATTTAAATTTTTCACGAAGTCAAAATGTTAAAATCCACATCATAGTCCTTGTTTCGATAGCGATAAGGACTAAAGCCGTTTGATCGTAATTTGCTAAGCTTGTACGGTGGTAAATAAAATTCTAGATGATATATGAAAATGCCTAAAGCATTACGTAGGAAAAAAAAGAGATCACACGTTCAGAGTGTCCCGGACAGATGTTTTGAATAAAAGTCGTTGAGTATAAATATAACTAATAAGGAATGACGTAAAATTCCATATTTAAAAAAATATGTCGGTTACGTCTTTTCTACCTCGATAATCCAATGCAGAAAGTATGTACATACATAGGATTGGTTCTACGAACACAAATTAGCTACAAGTTGAGTCTACGAAGATTTCATTGGCATTTTCTATGCATATTATTTTTATCATACTAGGTTAATATGTATCTTTATTATTATTACTGGCTGCTCCGCGCGAATTCAACGTTAAACGTTGCTACTCCCTTAAGGTTTGTATCGTGATCTTTCTCAATAAATGGGTTCTATACAGCAAAAAAAATATCAACGATACTGGAGGTCCGCCAGATGTCAAATATGATATTATAGTTATAACTGGTGTTATTATTTTGCATATTAATAATCATTCATTTGTTTTATTGTACACAAGCTATCGGGCACAGCTTCTCGCGGTGTAAGATATTAATATGGAAATAACATAAACAAAATATTGTTATTAGACCTGAGGCCTTTGCCAAGTTGACATTCTACAATTGTAAACGCTAATAGAAAACTAAAGAAATGTATGAGAATGACATCTGTCAATGATAAGTCACGTGGTCATTCTCATACATTTTTTAGTTTTCTATTAGCGTTAACAATTGTAGAATGTCAACTTGGCTAGGGCCTCAGTGCCTTTGCTGACGTACGCAGAATATATCACCAAAGTTTTATCACAATCGGATGAATAGTTTATGAACGCATAGAACACAACATCAATCTTTTTTTTTTTATTAATTAGGTAAGAAGGAGAATTAGTTGTTTTTTTTCTTAGGTATATGGTAGTGCTACTGCTTATGTATATAATGTCTAGTGCTATCGTGTCGCGTTCAACTTTTTTTTTATTTTATTTTATGTGTAGGCTGGTTACCCTAGCTGCGAGTGGTTTTGATGAATGGTACACGTGATCTCGACAGCTCAATTGAGAAGCTCTTTACACTGAATTCAGAACTGTAGGGTTCATTTGAAATATGGTTGAAGGTGAAATAACTTAATTTATTTGTTTTATTTTTCTCACAACGGAACAACATGTTTTTCGTGTACTATATGAAAATATCCTATCTTCTTTGATATGATTCAGAGCAGTCACTGAGTTTTAAGTGATTTTTTATGAAATGGGTTTTCACCTAACCGCATTGAAGTGTCATAGAATAAGTTTCAAGATCTATTGAGGTGAGAGGAGGCCTTTGGCCAGAAGTGGGTTTATTACAGGCTGTTACATATGTACGCATGTAAGCTAAGATTATTATTTGTAATAAACATATTTTAAATATATATTTTGTCGAATCGAGGCAGCAAAAAGCAGACAGCTATTAGATGTAGACTAGTACCAGCTTAGCTATAATAAGGGATATAGTTCATGTTTGGATAAAATCTCAATTCTTAATTTATTATAATTTATAATAACTGTGAATGTCCCACTGCTGGGCTAAGGCCTCTTCTTCTCATTTGAGGTTTGGAGCTTATTCCACCACGATGCTTCAATGCGTGACAGAATTTCAGTGAAATTTGACACATGCAGGTTTCGTCACGATGATTTCCTTCACCATCAAGCACGAGATGAATCACAAATTAAGCACATGAAATTCAGTGGTACTTAACGGGGTTTGCGCCCACGATCATCCATTAAGATTCACGCGTTCTTACCACTGGGAAATCTCGGCTTATTCTCATATTTATTTATTATTTAAAGTCATTTATTTTACATATTTTTTCAAACTTTAAATGTTATTTTAAATAAAATAATTTCTCCTTAGATCTATTCAGAAATAAAATAATTAGTGAGTCATTAGCGGGTTCTACTCGTTATAATCAAGAGTCCTCACTTACTTAAAATTTAATTGAATCTTGTAATATTACATTCCAAAAGTGCTAAGAGTCTACTTAAATAAAGTGAATTATGAATTTTATTTTATACATTCGGTGTCTAACTGATAGAGAAAGAAAATCTTTTTATCACACTTATTTTTTATCACATCATCATCATCACTTTCTCATCCACTGCTGGACATAGGCCCCTCCAGTGGCACCACTAAGTTTGATCTTCAGCTCATTATTTCAATCCTTTTTTTATATACAAAAGTCAGCGCTTGACTTTTATCACACCAGAAAGTGACAGTCTAAGGTGAAGCACGTTTACTTAGAAGATGCCTATTCACTCTAAACTTGAAGGTACTCATATTATAGGTGGTGGGTAGAACGGAGGTCGGGAGAGTATTCCAGAACTTAGCGTATGAGCAACGAGGAAAAAAATCGTGTCATATGTGTCTTGAGTACGTCTACTATGTACGGATTTTTTGTATTGACCAGCATCTTGTTGTCAATGAGCCTTCTAGCAATCCACTGAATCCAAAGCATCAAGTTGGTACTTAGCAGAGCCGTCCCATAAATGACTGCAGTACTCCATTCACTAAAACGTAACTTAAGCTTGATATAAGGTCAGAAGCTGCTCCCTTTCCAAATTTCAACATTATGCCAAATGCCAAAAATAAAACGCATAACAATTCCAATAGCCATTAATATTCTCTTCTTCATTCCGATCAGTCAATACTTATTACAAAGTTACATCTTAACACGTTGCAAAACCAAAATTATCTTGATCTGATAAAGAAGCCCTTTAAATTTGCTATTTCCATCAAAGGATATCCACGTGTGAATCTTATTAGGATACTACGTGCTTTGAATGTGAATTGAGAACACCTATTTTTATAACGGAATGAAACCTACATTGGATTCGCTATTCGGTAAGAATCCTTTCGGGTTATCTTTACGTATAAAATGGAAAAGTAAATATGCAAACCAAAAAAGCTGATTAAAGTGTACTTGCATTTGGAAGCCAGTTGCGCTATTGATGGTAAGTGATAGAATAATTCAGTTTTTATAACGCTAAGGCCATCAACTATCTATTATGTTAAGTCTCATGATATCCCTCACCGGCTCACTCCTTTGGAGCACATTGGATTGGCAATAGATAGTCCATGAGTTAGTGCTACTTACCAAGGTGGGCTATTTATCCCATACACTTAGGCATAAAGCTTGTGCTAGGATTAGTGATGACAGTAGCCTAAGGATCCAGGAAATCTGGTTCGAACCTGCGCTACATAACTACACGCCACGTCAACCATCAGCGCAATTGATGCTTAATATATGTACATATGGGAATGATAAAGGTGGATAAATTAATTGCCACTTTTTTAATAAGTTTTAATACGTTTCATTTAATTACGCAATAATAATAAAAAAAAAATCTTGTAAATATCACATGACATTTGTCCCAATAAATCCGTCAACCCGCTCATGGACAGTGTAGTGGAAAGAGCTCTAAATCTTGTCCTCAACAGGCGCCTAGCCGTCTGAGATTTCTGGTACTGAAAACCTATTAGACATCTGACACGTGTAGAGGTTTAGGTGCCCTATGTCCTTTTGTGTATCCCTGACAAATAAACTTTCTATGTCACGTATAATATTATGAAGGATAACTGTAAAAAAATATTTAATAAGCCTCTTTTGAGTTTGTAGAATGAAATTATTTTCATTCTAAATATCTAACAATGGCCTATTCAATTTCATTTTCTAATATTTTCAGGTTCCCAAATGTAAGATGGAATTCGTGTATAACATATCGTTATTATGTAATCTTTTCAGCTATTATTCTGGATAGTCAATTATATAGAGTACTTCTTTACTACTACTAAAATAATAAAAGCGTTCTATATATATTTTTTTTCTAGTAACAAATCTCCACGGATGGATTCACAAGCTAATCGCAACGAATTCAGCAGTCTTATCAATTTTGAAAGAATCGACCCTGAGGCCCTAGCCAAGTTGACATTCTACGATTGTAAACGCTAATAGAAAACTAAAAATTGTATGAGAATGACCACGTGACTTATCGTTGAGAGATATCATTCTCATACATTTGTTTAGTTTTCTATTAGCGTTTACAATTGTAGAATGTCAACTTGGCTAGGGTCTCTGTTGTGAGGGCCCTCCTGCGAAAACCGCAGAGGGTCATAGCGGTGAGGGCGATAAGGGGTTATCGTACGGTGTCGTGGACAGCGGCGACCCTCCTCGCGGGCGATCCGCCCTGGGAACTCCAGGCGGAGGTGCTCGCGGAGGTGTACCGCTTCCGGGCCGAGGCGAGGGAGCGCGGCGACCGTCCAGGGACGGCGGAGGTCGGGCGGATCAGGGCTCTAGCCCAGCAGGCCCTGATCACCCGATGGGAGGAGGACCTCGGGTCCCCCACGGCGGGCCTGGCGACAGTGGAGGCGGTACGTCCCCACTTGAGTCGCTGGGTCAACAGAAAGCGAGGCACGCTCTCGTACAGGTTGACGCAGGTACTTACCGGACACGGTTGTTTCGGTAAGTACCTGCACGAGATTGCGCGGCGGGAGGTTTCCCCCTCCTGCCACGAGTGTGGTGCGCCATTCGACACGGTGCATCACACCCTGAGAGAGTGTGCCGCGTGGGGGCCCCAGAGGCATTCCCTGGCGGCGGTCTTAGGCGGAGACCTCTCCTTGCCGAGTATCATCAACGCGATGCTCGGTAGTGAGAGGTGCTGGTCGGAGGTGACCTCCTTCTGTGAAACTGTTATGTCGCAGAAGGAGGCCGCGGAGCGGGAGCGGGAGGAGAATGCCGCTACGGACCCGCTCCGCCGTAGAAGACCGGGGGGAAGGAAGCGCCGTTTTGCGCACCTTCTCCCCCCGCCACAATAGGCGCCGCCGGGGCTAGGGGGGTTCCCAGTACCCTGGGACTCCTCCCTAGAGAATGGAGGCCCGCATAGGCGGGCCGAACGTCGGAGCGTCACGGTAGCATGCGCAAGCGATCCCGTGGCGCTCGACTTAAGACGAGAAGGGTACCGTGGTGGTTTTAGTCGGTAAGAGTCCGACATAACCCTCCTTCAGAGGGTACCCATGAGGGTGTTAAAAAAAAAAAAAAAAGGGTCTCTGTTGTGTCTAAATAATCGACCTTGTTAAATTTGTCTAAATACTCGCCACAAGAGTGTTTATTTCTTTCATTTATTTTATTTGTTTGCTTCCATTTGTCAGGCTCGTGCATATTTCGTAATATATTATACGGCTTTTGACCAATCATTTTTAAACTTAAACAAAAAAATAATTAAAATGAATAAAGTTTGAAATTGGAAGTCCCGCTGCTGGGCAAAGGCTTCCTTTTATTAAATTATTCGGGGAATTATTTTTAATAAGTCAACATTATTATTCGGGGAGTTGTGTTGAACTTATTTCACTACAGTTATCCAGTTCAAGTATGTATTTTCTCTAACGAAGTTTT
Organism: Nymphalis c-album; assembly: GCA_963151315.1. Lineage (NCBI taxonomy): Eukaryota > Metazoa > Arthropoda > Insecta > Lepidoptera > Nymphalidae > Nymphalis > Nymphalis c-album. The sequence continues at coordinate 3,034,577 of OY720612.1, forward strand.
CAGATAACGTCCAGCATGAGATGAATTTTAAATACAAATAAATCAACAATATCAAGCATAAAATTACAAATAAATTTGTTCAATATTCTTGTAAGCATTTAATAATCGTTCATAGCCTACAAAGTGAGTTACAAACCTCCAAAAACTCATAATATGATAACAGCAACATTCAACTAACTACCTCATGGTCTTCAGAACTTAAGGAGTAGACTCCTCATCACATCTAAGTCTGTTTGCAAGAAGAACCAGACAAGTACAAACACACGTAAGAATACATTAGCACCGCGTCGAAAGCTCTGAATAGGTCATGTACACCACTCTCAGCGTCTGAGCGCTGCTGTACGGAACAAGTTATGAAAGAAATGAGGAAAATTAGTTCTCATATGATAGATTGTGATATGATTATCCAATTCCATTTATGATACAATTAATGTGATAGTTGTTTTTTTTAATGAGTTGAGAGGCAAGGTCGTATGAGAAAAGCGAGTGTTTTTTTGTGATTCAAAAATTGTGTAACAGTGCAACGTTGAGTTTACATATGCGTAATACAATGTGTTTTTAATTAATTTCGTGACGCGTAAAGATATGTTGACCTCTACTGCCGTGACGTAATCAATGTGTGACGTATGCACTCATCAGATATTCTACCTCAAAACAGCAGTACCTGGTATCGTTGTGTTCCGGTTTGAAGGGTAAGTGAGCCAGTGTAATTGCAGGGACAAGAGATAACATCTTATTACCCGAGGTTGGTGGCGCATTGGCGGTGTGAGTGATGGTTAACGTCTCTTACAATGCCAATGTCTATGGGCGTTGGTGACTACTTACCATAAGGTGGCCCATATGCTCGTTCTAAGGAATGCAGACAACTAAATGGATTATCTGAAGGTCAGCCACCTTCACCCAAAGCTACTTACATTTTATAAAATATACACCACTGCTTTTGCTGTCCACTGCAGGATCTAAGAGGATATACACTTATTACATTGGCTCAATTATAATTTCTAATTGGTCTAAAAATAACTGCTGTTAGGTTGGATTTGCAGAAAGACATCTTATGACCAAATCAAAAAATAATAATGTTTGTAGGTTCTTTCAACTGAAACTAAATTCAACTGAAAGCGACCGGCAAGAAACTCAGTAGTAACTCTTTATACCAATGATGCTGTCTCAACTCAAAAGTAATGCATATGCAATTGATGATATCATAAGCGACGGAGCTGATGAATAAAAACCAAATCGTGATGGAAGCCTCACATATTATAACCATAGTTTTTCTGTTAATAAGCAACTATCATTTTTTAGGGGTTTGCTTTTTTCGAATAAATAATAGCTGTTTAGAAAATTTACATTCAAAATTTGTAAAATAATTATTAAAATTACTTGCAGAGTAATCCTACTTCATCGTTTTACTGTTCAGTTTTTTACTGCAATATCAACGTTAACGTTAATTATTGCAAAGAGTTACCCAGTAATAAAATATACAATCAGTATAATTTTTTGCCATTATAATTTTAATACAAAAAAAATATAAAACCAGACATAAGATTTAAAAAAATATATGAAAAACAAACAGTAAATTAAAATTATTGTCATTAAATTAATTACTTTAGATTATATTATATACATAATAAAGTATCTATTGCATGTTAGATTGTGCTTTAAATGTTTTAGAAGCTTAAGTGTCTATGATGTTCTGACCGTATTCAGACGGGAGGTAGACGCTCCTCATAGAAAACTAGTTAATTGTACAAGGTATATTATAGTGCACAAGTGTGTTTGTAAGAAGGTTCACTCTAAATCCTCAATGTAATACGATAGAACGGCTAATCCAACACGATCGGAAAGAAATCAAACGCACTAACCAACTAACCAACTTCGTTCTTTCTAAAACACATGATGATACGGACTGCCAAATTCCAGAACCCGGGTTGTTGATAATTTCTCGAATGATAAACCCCAGTAACTTTTTTATTTATTGAACCCGATCTCTTTGTCCCAGACCAGTATTTTCTGGTCTTATTACCGAGACAATACCAATGAAACGATCAGTTATTAGATCCTAGCGGGTAGCCTTAAGGACATACGACTAGATCTGTAGACATCACGGACTTAGCCTGATAACTGTTTGAGAAGAAAATTCATCAATTTTCTCTAAGTTACAGTCATGACACCTTTTTTTATCGAGGGGAAATGCATTAACGCATGCCGCCCGATCGAGTGACCGGGACGGGTATGTGGGACTCACGGGGACCTCGCTAATCGGCTGCCCATCCTACCCACTAAAACCACCTCGGTACCCTTCCCGTCTTAATGGGAGCGCCACGGGATCGCTTGCGCATTCAAACCAATACCAAAAAGGCAAATACCGTAATTTTACCTCTAGCTTCGCAAAGTAAATATTGATATTAAATATTTACCATACAGATATGCTGCAAAACAATTTGATTAAATGGATATTTGTAAGGTCAAAATATATCAATATTTACGTACTTGTAAACTATTTGATTAAATTTTTGTGTAGTATTTATTGAGCTTGCTTTTCATACTATTGATAAATAATGTATTATTGATTTAATAAATCGGCTGGTAATAGATTTGTGAGAAATGTTACCATTTCGCCAATGCGTCACCAAAATAGGGAACTAAGATGTGTACCTCGTGTAGTTGCACTGGCCTACCTTTCCAGCTGGAAATCAAACTATTGCTTTTTGGCGGTAGAATATACCTAATGTTACATGATACCATCTTGTACAAAGCCCTACCACAAAAGGAATGTGAAGAAGTCATTTTACTACAAATTTTTTAAGCATATTTTTAAACAAATTTAATCAAATCTTTAGTGTAATAAAGGTATTTAATTAATTATCGTTATATGCCGTGCTATTCTATAATATACTATTCTATATGCCTATATGCCGACTCGTAAAAATAAATATATGTAATTTATATGTTACACTACGCAACAATAGTATTATATAGAAAGTATATTACTTCATATATATCATTTGCATATATAAAAATGCATTGGTCTTGTGGCTAGATATAAGACCGCAGACCCAGGTCGGGCCAATAAATAGTTATTGGGTTTTTCTGACAGATATTCCTCAGTAGCAGCCCGGAGTCTGTAAGTTGGAAGTGTGTACACTCCCGTGCCTCGTAAAGCACGTTAAACCGTTGGTCCTGCGCCTGAACTCTTTCCGGTCGTGTCGGATTGCCGTCCCATCGGATTATGAGAGCTAAGGAAAAGAGAGTGCACTTATGTTTGCGCACACACTTGTGCACTATAATATCTCCTGCGCAGTTGGCTAATCTCACTTGAGATTGACCGCCGTGGCCGAAATCGGTCTGGGGGACATTATATATAAAAACAACTTTAGAAAATATAACGAGCACCAACAATATAACAACAATAATTTTATTAATTCGTCATTCAATGCATGTATTGTATCTGTGTAAGCAATTCATTTTATAAGCAAACGCTGTATTTGTTTTTATCATAAAATTCCCTTCGAAGCAATATTTAGATGTTTACATAACAGATCCTCGTAAATCACAAATTTAATAATATTTTTATTGATGTATCGTTTTTTTTCATCAAACATTATTTGTGTCATATTATTTACACTGAGGATTTCAATAAGTATAAACAAATCGATATAAAAAATAAGTACTAACTGTCCTAATTTGTCAGCACCCAAACAAGCTGACAAGTTTTATGGGTATCAAGAATAAAATAAAACATTAATATTTTATTGTTAAAATAAAAATAAATAATTTAAATTCCGGTTCTTGTGGCGCAAAATACCACCAGTAGAGACAACATCCCGTGTCTTATGTGTTTTAGAAAACCTTTAGCACTATTACTCTTCCGAATAAGTGGTTTAAAAGCAAACAGCACAAAATATTAATTTGGAATAAGAGAGGAATATTTGTGTCGTTTGTTCGTTCCAGCATTTTTCGCTGCTGCTGATTGTTTTCCTGATACGGGGCTAATGTGTCATATAGCATCCCATAATGGGTCTCATACTTTGGCCATTATCAAAGCTAATTTTACTTGGTGGTAGAGCTTTGTGCAAGCTCGTCTGGGTAGGTACCACCCACTCATCAGATATTCTGCCGTACTTTGTATTGCTGTGTTCTGGTTTGAAGGGTGAGTGAGCTAGTGTAATTACAGGCCCAAGGGACATAACATCTTAGTTCCCAAGGTTGGTGGCGCATTGGCGATGTAAGCGATGGTTAACATTTCTTACAATGCCAATGTCTATGGGCATGGGTTGGTGAAAACTTACCATCAGGTGGCCCATATGCTTGGCCGCCTTCCTACACAATTAAAAAAAAAACTTAAGAGCAGAAACGTAAATGTCAGCAAGAGCCGTTATATATATATATATACATATATATATATATTAGATAAAACGGCTCTTGAGATTGGTCTATTCATAAATAGAACACCAAATCATATAAATTGATATAAATTACTCACTCAATTACTCTTTAAATCCTAGCAACACATTTGAACACATCACGAATCACGAGTCGCGCCAATAATGAGTTAATTACTTTACCTTTATGTGCACTAACAAGATGGCGGTGGTTTTAAATTATCGCGCTTTTTTTAATAACCTCTGTTGTACGGACCAAGGATTCTCCAAACTGTCTATCTTTCATAATTTATTTTAGTAGGTATACGGAAATCTTGAATATATTTGCAAATAATATCAATAATCGAACTAATATCTAAGGAAAAGTTTTTGATAAACAATATTTACGCAAGCAAACGTATAAGGTTGAAATATGTTGACAATTTCGGCTGTATTATATTATACTCGTATTAAGTAAACAAAATATTTTGGCCTACTTCTTATACACGTGTGATTGGCTACTTATCAATTTCTCTCTTTCAGCCATCAGTAAATCGACAAGCGAAATCTTCCCTAATATTAATTGTTCTTAGGCTGGTAAAAGAATTGCTATAAGAAGAACTGGGAACTCCTTTAGATTGGAACCCAAACAGGCGGGCCAACCGTCGGGGCGTCACGGTAATATGCGTAAGCGATCCCTCAGAAGAGACACAGTTGGCACCACTGGCTTATTAGTGGATATTCCGGCGCAATAGACACCGACGAACTTCACATACCACACTTCATGTGAGGTAAATGTATTTTTCCAGCGACATAAGAGTAGCCCCGGATTGAACAAAATTACTAATCAGCTTATGTACTGAGATTTCATGGTTATATCTTCTACAATATAACCGCTATCGCCTATGACTTAATCCGCTTAATTTTGATAACGGTAGTTGCAAGTTTCCAGTGTTAGCGTGTAACCGCCTGAATACAGGCCATATGTACAGCCTCAAACACTCCGACGCGTTTTGAGTATGTGTATGTTTTTATGTGTTTTTCTGCCCAGTTTTCCTATGCGCTGCTCCACAGTTGTGTATTTGTGTCGAATTTTTTTAACTTTGTCGAATCTGCAATTGATTTTTAATCAGTCTACTACTCTTACTATTTAGATCATTTCTTTAAGAAACAACACCATCAAATCCCATAAAACATACACAACATTGACTATAATTATAATATTTAAAAGTGTATCGAAGTACCCAATTTCCAGTGACGAAGCGAGTTCTCACAAAAGACCGTCTCTGATACCAACTATCGATATAGTCGACTATCTTCGGCCAGGATGCTATTCGCTTAATGTCGGCATACATTATCATAAATAGTATAATACTTTGGACTTATCTTTATAAATAAACCGACATACTTGGTGGTAGAGCTTTGTGAAAGCTCGCCAGGGTAGGTACCACCCACTCATCAGATATTCTAACGCATAACAGCAGTACTTGGTATTGTTGTGTTCCGGTTTGAAGGGTGAGTGAGCCAGTGTAATTACAGGCACAAGGGACATAACATCTTAGTTCCCAAGGTTGGCGGCGGTTGGTAATATTTCTTACAATGCCATCGTCTATGGGCGTTGGTGACCACTTACCATCAGAGGCCCCAGATACTCGTCCGCCTACCTATACAATAAAAAAAATATATATATTTCAAAACAAAGATAATTTTCTACGTGTTATATAATATTGGAAAGAGAACATTAGGCATTGTATGGGCAATGATGGTTATCTAGATGTGGGTGGAAAGTTTATATCTAATATTTTAATCACCATAGTCATAAATGGGGCATCAAAGATGATGATGATGATAATTTGAATCGATCGCTTGTTTTTTAATCTGTTGTAAGTATTTGTGCAAACCCAGACACTCCAATTTTACCAAACAGAAATATTTAGAATTATTATAATCAAGTTTGAAGGATAAGTGAGTCAGTGCACCTACAGTCATAAGGGACATAACATCTTATTTCCCAAGATTACTGATAGATGTAAGGGATAATGAACTTAGGGGTTTATTGACAATATTGATCACTTCTCATCAGACCTATTTTCCAGTAATTTAAACTCACATTACATCCCCAACCCCAAAGCAGGTGCACTCACCTATATCACCTTATATATCTATGATTTACTACGTTAAGACTTGTATTACGATATTCGTTTAAGCGGTTGCCGCATGTCGGAGAGTAATATTTATCCCGGTTTGGGATATAGCTATCCCCCAATAGCAAAGAAGCCTGATAGCGTTATGCAATTTTTATGCTCATCCCAAATACATAACAAATTCAATTTATAATAAAAATTGAGTTCGATCACATGTGCCCGCACTATAAACTCGATTTCAACGAAAATTGAATAATGTGATAGTGTACCATGAATTTTATTTGAAGTTTATATTGTGATGGTGTGCCGTGAAGGTACAGTAGAAAATCTGTATCAATAATTTCGAGTTCGAACCCGGGCAAGAACTAAATTTTCACGTGCCTTATTTGTGTTTATAATTCATCGCGTGTTTGGCAGTAAATTAAAACATCAGGAGGAAACCTGTAAGTGAAGGACGAGCAACTTGTATCCATCAACCCGCATTTGACCTTCGTGGTGAGTACGCTCCAAACCTTGTCCTCAAAAGGAGGGGCGGCCTTTGCCCATCGTGGGGACGTTTGCCTGTACTTGTAAATTAAAATACATACATGTATATTTAAATATTTAATACATCCCGTCTTATTGCCTCTACTGGTGACAGGAAGGCTGGTTCATTTTTCGCCCAGAGAATCGGAATTGCGATTCAAAGGGAAAATGCTGCTAGCATTCAACGCGGTCTACATGCGTCACAAAATTTCTCAAAACCGATTTGACAGTCGAAGATAAATATCAAAGATTTGATCTTTGTAAAATATATCCACTTGGAAGAAAAAGTCGGAAGTATTGGAACTTCACCGCCACGCAATTAGAAGCACCGACGGCCGTAACATCACACTACGTCTATTCGACCAAAGCCTCTTAGCGAGTTCATCCATCCCAGTAGACCTACGAAGTACATTTTGGCAAAAAACTAACTGAAGTGTAAAAATTAAAACAACTAAGAGCGCACTGAATGCAGTAACGAACTTAACGAAGTGAGATGAAAATACATCCAACTCAGTTTTACTTGTATGCAATTATTTTTTTGTACTATTTTCTATGTTTTTCGAGATAATTATGACTTAGTACTTTTTGCTCGTAAGCTTTATATTTTTATAAAGCACTAGCTGTGTTCCGCGGTTTTACCCGCGTATAATTAATTAAAATATAATGAATAAATATCAGCCTAGAGTCTTCCTAGATTAAAAAACTATACAACACAAAAATAATTTTTAAATTCGAACCAGTAGTTCCTGATTAACCGGATCAAACAAACAAACTCTACAGCCTTATTTATATATTAGTATAGATTTAATTACATGTGAACTAGTTAAATCCAGACCTAAACTACATTAATCTAGTTAAAACCAGTTTTGTACAAAATAATTTAATCAAGCCATACTTGATATTTTGTTTGTTGTTAAGTGTATATATGTATAAAAAAATACAGTTCGTTATCCGTCCCCTGAACAATAGTTTGTCAGGAGAAAAGTATCCTATTACTTAGAAGGATCTTTCCTTTACGCTGCGTGAGGAGTACGAAGTCAGTTCAAGGTCGAGTATGCTTACAACATAGCTCAGCAATTTTAAGCATATACTGATTTATCGTTAATACCTTCTTTGCCTTATTGTTGGTGATTAGATATTAACAGGATATATTAATTATTATTAATAAGCTGTGTTCCGTAGTATATGAGACACGCTGCTCCACTGGACAGAATCTGGTTAAAAACGCACATCGTAAGGACACAATTAATGCGTGTTGGTAGAAAAGGTCCATAGTTTGTTACCTAGAAATATATCTTAAGCCTATGTTTGTATTTTAAACTTCCAATTAAACGAAGTTTAAATTGGAATTGTGCCAATAGACCGAGGTTCGAACCTGGAACTTGCGTGCGGCTCGCAAGCCGTAGCGCTATTGGTCCTTATATGGTTTTGTATTAACATTATGTTTTTGTTTTTATCGTTTATAAAAATATCAATTTTAAATATTTCAAATTAATATGCCAACCATCATCTTAATATGAAGCCAGGTGTAGACCCCATAGAAATCATTTTTGGTACTCTATTGGTGATCTGCTGACTCCGTCGCATCGAAGAAGCTCATACACATAATGGTATAAAAAATGTCTATGGTTAATATGGTCAACACAGTACAAATTCCATTTACGCCTAAAAGTGTTATTATATTATACACAGCGATACACTGGGGGTGAATTAAGGTTCAATCAATCTCATTTACAAGGCGGATTATTTTGGCCACACACTGTATTTATCAGCTTTTTTTTTTTTTGGCAGGCAGTAATTCTACTGAATAAGTTAAAATTCCATAAATATATGTAATATCAAATTAATATCATTTAAAATAATCAAGGTACAAAGGTAATCTCTAAAATCGGATTTTAATTGCTTTTTAATCATTGAACAATAAAAATTAATTATCTTCTATAATTCCCAAAACTAATTTTGTGGATCGTTGAAGCATAGAAATGATTTCGAATCGCTGTCTTTAACAAGACAGGCTTTAACTAGGCCTGTCGGTTTTGATTGCAATTTAAAAACATTGATTTACTATTATATAACCGACTAAGTAGATGATAATAATGAAAAGTCGAGATGGTCCAGTGGTACTAACGCTATATTCTTAACCGATGATCGAAGGTTCAAACCCGGGCAAGTACCGCTTAAATTCATGTGCTTAATTTGTGATTATTATTCATCTCGTGCTTGACGGGGAAGGAAAACATCGTGAGGAAACCTGCATGTGTCAAATTTCACTGACTGAAATTCTGTCACATGTGTATTCCAAAAACCGACATTGGAGCAGCGTGGCGGAGTAAGCTCCAAAACCTTCTCAAAAAGAACAGAAGAGGTCTTTGCAGTGGGACATTTACAGGCTGTTACTGTAGTGTAAGTAGATGATAAGAATCACAATAATTAATTAATTAATTAATAAAATACTTATTTAATTTAATTAGTAAATTGGAAATCAGTCGCTACTGTGTTCCTTCCCGGTTCTTAGTAAAATCTATATACTGACGTTTTGATAGCTTTCTTTATGACCCAGATTAAATTAAATGTTATTTTTGTTCAAATAATCTATTTTTCTTTCAGCCTAGCTTTTTTATAATATAGGTAGGTGGACGAGCATATGGGCCACCTGATAGTAAGTGGTCACCAACACCCATAGACATTGGGATTGGAGAAAAATTAACCATCTAAAAAACTAAGACGTTATGTATCTTGTGCCTGTAATTACACTGGCTCATTCACTTTTTAACCGGAACACAACAATACAAAATACTGCTGTTTTGCGGTAGAATATCTGATGAGTGGGTGGTACCTACCCAGACGAGCTTGCACAAAGCCCTACCACCGAGTAAGCTTTTATTTTGTTATATAACTGGACACAAAATTCATAGAAAATTTCAGTTCAGTTGGTTGAAACAGATTTAATATACATTTTATTTTAATTATATCTGATTTTGAACAGAAACAAATATGGTTAAGCTAATCTCTGAACAAATTAAACTAAAAACAAAGACAGAGGGTAGCTTGAGAACAATTTCGCAAGGTACTATTTACCATAGATAAACTACTTCTCTGTTGTTCAAGTCAAGACGCACGTGAAACAACAGAAACACAGATATATAAACATGGAAACGATAAATTCAAAGAAATAAAGGTTTATAAAAAAGCAGGATGGTAAGGACGCGTGAATCATAACTGATGATCGTGGGTTCAAGTCCGGGCAAGCACTACTGATTTTCTTGTGCTTAATTTGTGATTATAACTCATCTCGTGTTTGACGATGAAGGAGAACATCGTGAGAAAACCTGCATGTGTCAAATTTGAAAATGAAATTCTATCACATATGTATTCCCACAACCCGCATTGGAGGAGCTTGGTATAATAAGCTCCACAACCTTCTCCTCAAGAGGAGAAAAGGCCTTAGGCCAGCAGTGGGACATTCACAGGCTGTTAATGTACTGTAAAGGGTTTTAAAGAGATATATTGTAAAAGAGATCTTTATAAAAATTTAGCGGCTGATTAGTTAAATACTGATTTCTCCCTTTCTGTCCTTATTGGTTTGACATAAGAAAGAAGGAAACACGACATTGTTTATGTAATCATCCGCTAAATAACTTTTACATAATTATTATGTACTTTGTCAAAATTAAAATATTCCAGTTCAGAAGGTTACTGAATCAGTCTAACTACTTGTATATGGAACATAATATCGTAGTTGGCAAAGTTGGTTGCGTATTTACAATGCAAGGAATTGTTAATATTACAGTGATGATGTTTGTGGGCGGTGATCTCTCTCCATCAGGTCAGGTCATCAGCCCGGATACGTACTTGAAAACAAAATTTAGGTTTTAAGCGTCATGATACTTTTTATATAGCAATAATTTGTATTTTTGCATACATTTATTTTTTTTCTCGTTTGTTTAGTGGTTATCTTATAACCGTCGGGGCGTCGCGGTAGCATGCGCAAGCGATCCCGTGCCGCTCCACCGAGACAATGCAGGTACGCTGGTTTTTTAGTGGGTATTCCGGAGCCTTCAGCACCGGCGAGCCCCACATACCCCCCCACCTCACGTGGGGGAAACGCTTAAATGCGTTTTTCCAGCAATAAAAAAAAAAAAAACAAAAAAAAGTGGTTATCTTATAAAGAGATTGGCCATCGTGGTTGAAAAGTCGGTCAGGAAGGTATTCTTCCAGTTTATATTATGTGAACGCGTACATCAATAAATCCACTCTTCCCTTCTCTTATTCTTCTTCTTTTATTCGTCTATTTATTTATTTATTCGTAAATTTCTGAAACCAACGATAAAAAAAAAATTTTAGTCTACTTTGTTTCCATAGAAGAAAAGAGAGATAGACTAATATTTGCTGATTTTTTGACTTTACATCGAATTTAAATATGGAATAATATATGGTTTATGTCTAAGGTGGTTTAAATGCCAGAAACATATGCAGCAAACAGGATCTAAATCCAGCAGAAATTATGCTTGCATCAGTAACATGGGCTTCATATCTTAATGCAACGTCACAAAATATTTTCGTTTGTTGCTTAAATAACCGATAATATGATAATGCCGTAAGACCGGCCAGCACAAAGCCCTATTCAACATTAATATATTTTAATAAATAATAATAACGTCCCTCCAGACCGATTACGGCCACGGCGGCCAACATCAAGAGAGATTAGCCAACTGCGCAGGAAATATTATAGTTACATAAATAAAACTATTCAAGAAAATAAATAAAATATGAAAATAATTTACACTTGATAGAAACACGCTTGACATATCCAGCGTAGCTAAATGCTTGACACATTTGTGTTCAAAAAGACTGCTCAAGCGTATTGTGCTACCTTCTAGATAATTCTAGTGCTTAGTGCTCAGACTTAGCAATTCTAAGCCCTTACATATTGTAATGGTGCTTAAGTGCGGGACTTGCAATATTTACAAATGTTACTTTAATGGGCCTTATTTATTACGTTTCCAAAATGTTTGAAAAGTTATTAATAGATTGTTTTTAAATAACTCTTACATGCACCATTAATTATATAAGCCAGGCACTGATATAAATGATGCATCCCGAAGTGAAAATTTTATAAAAATCTCAATTTGGTATTTATAAAAATAGAACACCATATCATTCTTATTAATTACAAAAAAAATCTGTTTATTATTGTAACGAAACTTATGTCTTTATTTATTGTACTACAATAATATACTAATGTTTTAATTTACAAATTATTTAAAAAGTAATAAATTATATTTGTCGGGCTTCAGGAAGCGACCAGCGATTTTTTATTTACTAAACATTTTAATATGACATAATAAACTAAATATAATAAGTAATAAAACAGCCTGTGAATGTCCCACTGCTGGGTTAAGGCCTCTTCTCCTCTTTTTGAGGAGAAGGTTTGGAGCTTATACCACCACGCTGCTCCAATGCGGGTTGGTGGAATACACATGTGACAGAGTTTCAGTGAAATTTGACACATGCCGGTTTCCCCACGATGTTCTCCTTCACCGTTAAGCACGAGATGAATTATAATCACAAATTAAGCACATGAAATTCAGTGGTGCTTACCCAGGTTTGAACTCACGATCATCGGTTAAAATTCACTAGGCCATCTCGGCTTCTTATAAATATATTAATTTTTATTTTTTATGAATAAATCAAATTAATTTTACATTTTGTCTGGCAACATTTATAACTAAGCTACGAGACCAATGAGGCAAGCGTTACTTTGTTAGCTTTATAATTGTTACTACGAGTAATTAATATCCAACTGCCACATGAACTTTCACAACTATTAGCGCAAAGGTTAAATGAAAAACATGCTTATATGACTTGGTAATCATAACATATCCTACAACCATACAGCAATACTGTACATGTTCCGAATTGAAGGGTGGGTGAGCCAGTGTAACTACTGGACAACTGTGTTTATATGTGTATCCTTACCGCCAAGCTATAGACGTATTATAATCACAAAGCTCAAAACCGGAGCAAGCACTAGTTGTGCTCTCTTCATTTAAGATTCACGTTTATGTAGATGTAAGCTAAATTAAAAAAAAACAATGATCGTATAATGCAATTTTAAATAGAGACATAACTAAATGCTAAAAAAATAAATAAAGCAAGCACCTTTAAAAACCACAAAATATAATCCGGATAAATTTAAAAGTACCAAATATCGAGGACATTTACTGGCAAAAACCTCTTTCAAATTGTTTATTTTATAAACCAACAAAACAATACGATGAATATTTGAAATAATAAGCTTATTGTATTTTCGCGATATTAAATCATTCCAAAGTTTGTTAGCCAAAAATGTGTCAACCTTTACTCGTCCTACACGAAGACTGTTTAATTCAAGCGCTTTCCGCTTTTTGAATTATTAATACCCGTCCTCAGATACCTTGTTCCTTTAGATATTGAATTAATGGACTACTGCAATATGAATATAATACAAAATAAATCTTAATATCTAAACAATAGGGTTCATAAACGTTTAACGGGCACAGCCGATGTAGTAGATTTCTAGTCAGAAAACTCTTTTAACCACATTGAAAATGCACGGCTTAAGCTACGTATATGAAATTAAAATTTGTTCATTAAACAGAGACCGAATAATATGCGAATGTTTGAATATTCTGTGTATTTTGTTTCGTAGTTTAGAAGCGAAGAATAAACGAAACTTTATAAATGTCACGGAAAGATTTCTTTTCAAATATAAAATCTTAAGTAATATTATGGCCCAGATGGCCGAGATGGCCCAGTGCTACTCTTAACCGATGATCGTGGGTTCAAACCCCGGCAAGCACCGCTGATTTCATGTGCTTAATTTGTGATTATAATTAATTTCGTGCTTGACTGTGAAGGAAAACATCGTGAGGAAACCTACATGTGTCTAATTTCACTGAAATCTGCCAAATGTGTATTCCACCAATCCGCATTGGAGCAGCGTGGTGAAATATGCTCCAAACCTTCTCCTCAAAAGAGGAGAGGAGGCCTTAGCCCAGCAGTGGGATATTCGCAGGCTGTTACTGTAAGTAATATTATAAATGTGAAAGCGAGTTTGATTGTTACGCTTTCTTGATTTAACTACTCAACCGATCATAGGTACATATATAGATATCGAGTACCTAATACTTACAATACGTGAATCTTAACCGATGGTCGTGGTTTCAAACCCGAGTGAGCACCACTGAATTTTCATGTGCTTAATTTGTGCTTATACTTATCTAACGCTTGACGGTGGAGGAAAACATCGTGAGGAAACCTGCATGTGTTTAATTTTATTGAAATTCTGCTACATGTGTATTCCACCAACCTGCATTTGAGCAGCGTGTTGAAATAAGCTTTAAACCTTGTCCTCAAAAAAGGAGAGAATGTATTAGCCTAGCCATGATACATTCAGTCAGTTACCAAACTGGAATAAAGTTGATAAAAAAAGTATTATTAATGCTTAACTGAATAAGATGTTTTCTATCGAGCTCAAAGTCGTAACCAATATAAAAAAATTAAATTCCTTCCCCACGGCTGGAATGGGCGAAGTTATATTAAGTTTTGACTGCGCTACTCGAAATTTACAAAGCGAACTTTGTTTGTATTACTTTCTTACGATTCCTGTGCTTCAGCGAACCACAAAATTAGTATTGGAAATGGGATATATTCTATTTTTATGGTTTCTTGTTCAAACGCTTACTTTGTGGTACAAGTTACACTCGTCAGATATTCTATCACAGAACAGCAGTACTTAGCACTGTTGTGTTCCGGTTTGCAAGTACGACCCTATAAGAATATAAGGTCCTCCAGACCGATTTCGGCAACGGCGGTCAACCTCAAGAGAGATTAGCCAACTGCGCAGGAGATATTATAGTGCACAAGTGTGTGCGCAAACACAGGTGCACTCTCTTTTCCTTATATATATTATTGCTCTCATAATCCGATGGGACGGCAATCCGACACGACCGGAAAGAGTTCAGGCGCAGGATCAACGGCTTAACGTGCTTTCCGAGGCACGGGAGTGTACACACTTCCAACTTCCAGACTCCGGGCTGCTACTCAGAATTTTATGACAGAAAACCCCAATAACTATTTATCGGCCTGACCTGGGAATCGAACCCAGGACCACCGAGTCTGCGGCCTTATATCAAGCCGCTAGACCAACGAGGCAGTTAAGTGCGATCCTACTCTCACAATAATCACACCACGCTTCACTGAGGGTTACGGATACAATTACAGGCACAAGGGACATAACATCTTAGTTCTTACAGTTGGTGACATATTGGTGATGTTATAAATGACATTTAATATTTCTTACAAGGTAATGACTCCATTCGATATTTCTCTTATATGAATGAGTCAACACAAACCTTATTCACATTATTTCGCAAAAATGTTTTATTTTTATTTTATTATTTAATAATTATATACGTAAAGTAATGCTTCAGGAGCTGTTTTCGTAGTTTTAGGTGTTTTTTTATCACATAGGCAGGCGGACGAGCATGTGGGCCACCTGATGGTAAGTGGTCACGAACGCCCATAGACATTGGCGTTGTGAGAGATGCTACTATCGCTTACATCGCCAATGCGCCACCAACCTTGGGAATTAAGATGTTATTTCCCATGTGCCTGTTATTACACTGGCTCACTCACCCTTCATACCGGAACACAACAATAGTAGGTACTGCTATTTAGCGGTAGAATATCTGATGAATGGGTGGTACCTACCCAGTAGAGCTCGCACAAAGCCCTACCACCAAGTAAAAAAGATTCCTTCACTACTTTTTTCTAAATTAAATACTTCAAGTATAATTGTACCAGTCAGCCTTCAAGATAGAACATGTTAGTATCCAAGGTTAGTGGCGTATTGGCGATTCCAGGAGTGGTTGTAATGTGAGAACTAATGACACATTTGTTTGGCATCAAGATTCGTTTATTGGTCCTCTATTATAAATAATGTGAGAGCATTTTATGTGAACCGGGACAAATACAAAATAATAATAATAATATCCTGGGACATTATTCACACAAGGCAATCTTATCCCAAACTAAGCAAAGCTTGTACTATGGAAACCAGACAACTGATATACTAAATATACTACCTCCGCCGAGAGCTCCGCCAGGCCACGAGCAGAGTATGGGATGGGTTGTAGATACGTTATATCAACACAATCCCGTAGCCTCTCCGATCCGTAACTAGGATAGGACATCGCATTGGTTTTTTGGGTAATAATCCCACATCACCTAGTTCATCCCCCAAGGGAGCCAAGTACCTTTCTGAAGGTTACCTCTGCGTAAAAACAAAGGATATCATCTTTTCAGAGTGGAATAAACTTTAAACCTTTCTCGAACGGAGCGGAAGATCGTTGTATACTGTAACTATTGCTACATACATCAAAAGAATATATTAATTCATCTAAAAAAGACAAGAAATGTTTGACCAGGCATAAATACTAATAAAATCCAATAAAATATGGAAAAGCGGCTTATTCTTATCCTAATCACATCCTACCCTTCTCAAGCTCTGTCGCCTCTAATCCAATATCGTGACCGTGACGGAGGATACTTGAACTCTAGTGTAATAGTATTATCCTTCGGATTACCTTTCACCGCATGAAAATTCGTAAAACCGTAACATGTTTAACTTCAAACAATCTAAATTACAAATGAAATAATATATTTTTAATAATATAGGAAGGTGGACAGACAAATGGAATTATTTAATTGGCCGCCAACTTTGCTGGCGTGGTTGGCTTGGTTGGTAGACACTTGCCTTTCGCGCCGCAGGTTACATTTCCACCCAGGACAGACATTTGTTGACATGAACATGTATGTTTGTGTTAAGTAAAGTCTAAGTAATTAAAAAGAAAAGAAGTATATGTAGTATTTCAGTTGTCTGGGTTCCATAATACGATCTCTGCTTAATTTGGGATCAGGCCTTGTGTGAATAATGTCCCACGATATTATTTATTAAGTAATATAAAGCACTCCTTACATATTTGGTGCGCTGTCAATCATATGGCCTAAGAGGTCGTATCCCTTGTGTCTATATTAACACTAATCTACTCTTTCTTCTAACCGGAGTAATACAGAGCAGAAGTAAATAAAAATAAACAACCAGTAATGTCCAACTAGAAGAATGTTTGGTGATTAAGTCAATTAATTACAATCCTTAAATATAGAGTATTGTTGTATGAGCTCAACCGTCATATGGATTTAATTAATCGCTAATACCGAGAGTACGTACGTAAAGCCGAGATAGCCCAGTGGCTACAACGCGTGAATCTTAACCGTTGATCGTGGGTTCAAACCCGGGCAGGCACCACTTAATTTGCGATTATAATTCATCTCGTGCTTGACGGTGAAGGAAAACATCGTGAGGAATCCTGCATGTGTCAAATTTCACTCAAATTCTGCCACATGTGTATTCCACCAATCCGCATTGGAGCAGCGTGGTGGAATAAGCTTCAAAACCTTCTCCCCAAACAAAGGAGAAGAGGCCTTAGCTCAGCAGTGGGACATTCACAGGCTGTTACTTTACTAAGAAATACATTTCTAAGTACAAAGTTAATTTACGAAATGTCTAAAGTCTGTTTTTAATATTCTCCAAAGAGCAAAGTTCAAAAGTGTACGAAACACGTTAAGGAAATATCGTAAAAATATTCGAACAAACGGCGGAACATCGGATCTTGTAAAGTGAAACAATGTTTTTTAACTTTTCAATTTATTTTAAACAAAGAATGTTTTATTTGTACTTGTTTAAAAAAAAAATAACGTCTAGAAAAAACATTTCAATTATCATTTGTTGTTTGATTGTTGATTTTCATAAAAGGTTTTAAAAAAAGTCAAGGACTATTGTTGGAAGATATTATTTAAGACGTGATTTTAAGGCAGCTAACTGAGGTAACTAATTTTTTTTTTATTGTATACGAAGACAGACCTGATGATAAATGGTCAGTAACGCCCATAGACATAGGCATCGTAAGAGATGTTAACCATCGTTTACATCGCCAATGCGCCACCAACTTTGGGAACTAAGAGGTTGTAACCCTTGTGCCTGTAATTACACTGGCTCACTCACCTTCCAAACCGGAACACAACAATAGCAAGTACTGCTGTTTTGCGCTAGAATTATTGACGAGTGGGTGGTACCACCAAGCCCTACCACCAAGTACCACCAAGTGTGTAATATTTTTATATACATTTGCTTCAAATAAACTATTTATGATTTTCCGATGATATATAAAGAATCACCGGTAGGTATACCAATACAGAGACCAATAAAATGGAGCACTAGTTCCATTGTGGCTATTCGACTGCGTACATAATTTTAATTAAATAATGTTATACAAAGCATAAACTCTGACACTTGTTCGCGGTTTCCTGTATTAATTAAATTGCTTTGTTAATTAGTATTGCAGGTTTGAACGGGTGTGAATTTTCGTTATAGGCTTAGGTGCATGCAATTCGGATTTTAGTGACCTGTTTCGTTGTTCTATCATTTGCATAGTTTAATTAATATGCTTGCTGTTCGGACTTCAGGCAAAATTTTTGGTGAATTTTGGCAAATTTGATTTATATTTTATTATATTATTATAATTGGTTAATTGATTTTATGTTTAAACTAGTATACGAACGCGGCTTCACCTATGTTAGGACTTAGGAGGAGAGAGGCGAGTATTAGTGAAAATACCTAGCACTTTGCCCGCGACTTCCTTCGCGAATATATTAAAAAAAATATATAATGTAAATACGTAAATTAGTATTTTTTATACTAAATATGGAACACACACAGGTTGTTCAAACCGTGATATTTTTCTAACATGAAGAATTTTTATACCCATCATAACTTCTAAATGAAAAGTAAGATATGAATAATTGAAAGTGGAATTTACACGTACAGAATCAACCTTTATTAATTATTTAACTATTCAAATGGATAAGGATTAATATCATGATACCAATATCAACATTATTCGATTCTACCCGTATTTAAACTTAATAATTTATTACACATTTTAAAGAAATATTTCAACACTTAATTAAGTTCTTCTTTTTTTTTAATTAGGCTCGTCCTACCCGTTAACTTACAATGTAGTGCATGTGCGTCTGTGTATTTTACTTGGTGGAAGAGCTTTGTGCACGCTCGTCTGGATAGGTACCACCTACTCAGGCACAAGGGTCATAACATCTTAGTTCCAAAGATTGGTGGTATAATGGCGATGTAAGCGATGATTAATATTTCTTACAATGCCAATGTCTATGGGTGTTGGTGACCACTTACCATCAGGTGGTCATATGCTCGTCCACCTACCTAGTCTATAAAAAAAAGTTTTAAATGGTAACTTGACTGGCTTAGGAACAAGTTAATTAATATATAATGTATGTAATATTTAATGTATGTTTCCCTTAAAATAAAATACATTTATGTGATAAGATATCAAAATCAAAGTAGTGCTTACGGTGTAGCTCAGTTAAATGCTGATATATGAGGAAGCTCGGCACTAATTAGCTTGATAGTAGGCTTATTATAATGATGGAATTAATTACGAGTTTGTGATATAAGCATATTGTATATAAAGTGTGAACATATATGTATATATTATAACCAAAATGATATATTTGTACTAGTTTAACAAACACAACAGACCTATGAAAATAATATTAAAAAAAAACTATGTTTTTATAAATGTTCTTTTCCTTAAATAAACGAATAAGTATCTTTCTTCGAAATGTCCATTTAACGAAAATAATAATATAATTTTAGAACTTGGATACTAAAAACAACCACTAGAAATCTGAGTACATTGTCATCAGTATATTTGGATATCCTTTTAACGAATGACGTTTATCTTTTGAAAAATAATTATTATATTCAATAAAGTATCAAAATAGCAAATTAATCTATAAATAACAATTAATATAAAATACTTACTTTCTAACAAATTATTTTTATAAATATTAAATGAAGCCGAAAAATTTTTGAAACTAGAAAAATTTAAAATTTATCACAAGACAAGAAGTTTTCACGGAAAACGGAACAAGCGAATGTAAGCCGCAAAAATTTAAAAGTACATCCAAAAGAGAAGTTTTCAAATCTTCTAGCGAACGTATTATAATGAGGCACTACGTAGTAAGCTAGCGACAAGTCCTTACATAAAGACTGGCTTAATGTTATAGGATATAGCGATTTAAACCAGTCGCATTTTAGAACGTATAGCAGAGCAAACGAAGTCAGAGAAAACGGAAATTGTGCTATTATAGAAATGTGGGTAGCTATGTATTTATTCCTTTCTGCATGTTATGTTTTAATTCTCTGCTTAAAGATTGCCTGGAATATATCGCTGCATAAACGATAAGGCCGTCTTCATTTTTTGTAATAATATAATAATAATAATAGTTCTCAAGACCGATTTCGACTACGGCGGCCAATCTCAAGAACAGAGTCAGACGAGTAGACGAGAGAAGACAGTTGTCTAATGTCTGCACAGTTGTGCAGGGCATAATATAGTGCATAGGTACCTTCTCAAATACAGGTGCACTCTCATGATGGCAATCCGACACGACCGGAAAAAAAACAGGTTCAGGAACAACGGCTTTACATGCTTTCCGAGGCCCGGGAGTCACTGCTATTTATTACTATGTTAGCTATTACTGAGAGTTTTTAACAGAAAAGCTCAATAACTTTTTATTGACCGGGTATTTGAATCCAGTACCTCCAGGTTGTGGCTTTACATGTAGCCACTAGAGCAACGAGACAGCCTCAGACCATAATAAAAATTTACATATGTAACGCGGGTTTTATTATAACAATATCGAACGCGTCTTAAGCGGCGGTGGAAGCTAGTCTGCAAGACTTCACCCCGCCCCTCTCACACGACACTTTCGCTTGGCACGCACCTTTGTTCATGTTAATATTTAGTCCATTATGTAAAAGTGTTAATGTATCACATTATTATATCTTGTGGTGAGATTCATATAATTTTTATTGATCGTATGAGTTTAAATTCCCATCAAATCCCTGAAATTAGTTACAAGTCTTATGCAGTATTACATATATATTTAAAAAAAAATATTAAAACAACATTATTCTCTGGAAAATAAGATAAGATGAGAGGTTTAAAACTTTGAGATATATAAGTTCACGCTCATTTTGATTTTAAAAACAATGAATAGTTTTTTTCTAAAACAAATTATTCTGTGACGTAATAATATCCCTCTTACAATTTCGACAAATACCTTAGGCTTAGAGTTATTTGTATTATCTGCTGAATGTAAGCGATCTCTTGACGTAACTCAAACATGCGGAGGGTATTACTGGTTTAATGGGTATTTTGGCGCTCGGCCAGGAAGGGTGGTCTCAACTGCACATATGTTGGACGTATATCGTTTATCAAAATAAGAAATAATCTTTTCCATGTTCGTTAGTTAATTTACTAAGATCTATTCCCGCTATCGCTTGTTACTTGTACCAAGTGACGACTTCCAGACGGAGCAAGTGCTTCGCACGAGCTATTCACTGCTTTTGATGTGTTGTTTTTTCTTTGCATAAAAATTTTCTATGCATGTTTTGTCGACAACATCCCATTTAGTTTTCTTACAGTTAAAACTCTTAGAATAAACAGCATACATTATAGTCCATCTTATTAGAATACTGCAGCTGCCAAGTGCTACTAATTAGCACTACATGCTTTATATTTTTCTGAACTCTTCAAATCATGATATAGCACTTAAGTATTACCTTAACCAATTATCAAAAAGATTTATTAAATATTTTCGTCACAAAAAAATTTACCAAAAAATAATTACAAACTGTACCCGCTGTTGAGCAAAAGCGAGAAGGTTGGGGAGCCTATTCCACCACTCTGCTCCAGTGCCAGTTGACATACATGAGAAATTGAGTACACTAAACAGCTCCATTACATTTGCTGTTAAAATATGCTCTTACTTAACACAACTACGAAATTACTTCCTATATATTTATATGTTAAATCCATTGCATCCAATCATGTTTCAATTCCAACTGAATTCTATATTCTGATTATAGATTTGCAACTCAGCTATACAAAGGGATCTTGGAACGCGTATACCGCAACTAAACAGAATAGCGTCTTCAAATCCTTTATATATTAGATTTTGATATTCTGAAACTTGGAAGCGAGTTGTTTAATGAGTTCTTTTGAGGATATAGATTTGAGACAATCTGCAAATATAAATTGCCTCTATATAGTTTGTTGAAAGTTCGTGAAAATATACGTAAAATATTATTTTAAATTCAACTTATATAACCGATTCTGTTCCATCTGTGCATTTAAATAAAATGCATTTTGACTTGTTATCGTAAACATTACATAGTACATTTTAAGCAATTAACAGTCCTGATACACACAGAAACAGAAACAGTAACAGCCTGTATATGTCCCGACGCTGGGCTAAAGCCTCTTCTCCTCTTTTGAGAAAAAGGTTTGGAGCTTATTCCACCACGCTGCTCCAATGCGGGTCGGTGAAATACACATGTGACAGAATTTGAGTGAAATTTGACACATGCAGGTTTCCTCACGAGATAAATTATAATTACAAATTAAGCAGATGAAATTCAATGGCGCTTGCCCGGGTTTGAACCCACGATCATCATCAAATAAGATATTATTTGATGTTGATCCTCAGACCTTTTGTCTGTTAATTTTATTAATCATTTTAAAAATAAACGCCATCATCTATGAATTATTTAATGATGAATTTTGTATGATTGAGGCATTAACCTAGAACATTGTTTTTACTGTTTTTTGGGGAGAGCATTGTTCTAAAATATTACGTTAATATGTTTTTTATATTAAGTGTTTCGGCTCAGTTCTGTTATAGTTTATAAAGACTTTTTTCATTCATTGTCATAGATGACGTGTTTTATTAACACGCTTTTATTAGCTTGGGTTGTATGTAACGGAATCTTTGAACTTAATTTTCACCAATTTCCAGAAGTCTGATTAATTTGAAACTTTGCGTACGTATCAAGGACCGATGACAATGCAATAATTTGATAACAGTTTTTTTTTTTCGACGTTTCGCTGGATAATCTTAGCGTGTTTTTTTAGTTTTTTTAAACTATTATTATTGCGTAATATTTTGGAGTCATATAGTCACATCGGGGGACGTTACTCGAAAGTGGGACTATTCCATTTACAAACGCAACGTATTGTCACTTTGTGCATAACCATACCAATCTGTGTGAGGTTATTTCTACATGGAATCTAGCAAATTCTAAATTTATCCATTTTTGTCAGATGCACAAGATATTTTTCATCTACAAGTTGTTGCTGATGTCGGAATGAATCTTTTACGCTATAGACTTACTTGGCAGAAAGACTTTGTGCAAGCACGTCTGATTCCTACTATTGCTACACTTACGGCCGAATACTGAAACGTCTTTCAAATATGATGTTGGACTTAATTATTTGGAACGCCATTAATTTCAAATTTCGCATACAAAATATTCGGCCATTAGTAACGTTGTGTTACGATTTTCTTTGGGTAATTAGTTTACAAATAATGCTGTCTATATTATAAATTTATGATTATGTTCCTTGTTCATATTTAGTACAAAATATCATGTTTTCATAATATATTTAATCATGATTAATAATTGTAATCATTCTTCCAAGGCCGGCAACGCACCTGCAAGCCCTCGGATGTTGGAGGTGTCCATGGGGGGTGGTAGTCACTTTTCATCAGGTGAGCCTCCCGCTCGTTTGCCCCCTCTTACATCAAAAAGTGATATTTTTCTACTTCATGATTTTTTATATACATCCCAAAGGTTCTTCAATTACGTTCAAACTAGCCCAAAGGACTATAGTATTGATAGATAAATCGCATTACTATTACTAGTCACGTATTACATCTCAATTCGTTCTTTAGGGGAACGTTAAATTTACCGAAATGCTCAATATTTTGTATCCGAACATTTATTGCGACGAATCGAGTTAAATGAAGCATTTTGGAATATATGGATGTATAGAATTATATAAATGTCGAATTTATATATATTTATATTATAAGTGAATTTTGATTCAAGAAATATTATTGAAATAAATGTTTTACAAATAACTCTGCTACAGCCTCGAGATATATTTCGAATTCGGCCAGGATGTAGTTGGGGAAGCAGTGCGTACCCATATCTACTTAAGGTACACTTATCTAGGATTGAGACGCGTTCCGTTGCGAGTGAGTATAACTCCTATGTTAAGGCCTCCCCTCTGCTTGTGAAGAGATTTACAGATGCGAATGCATTTAGCGCGATATGTACTCATGACTGATTTAAGTAGTCAAATAAGACAATAAAAAAGACCGGTAAAGTTAAATTACTCGTACTTGGTGGAAGATTATGTGTAAGCTCGTCTGGGTAGGTACCACCCACTCATCAGATATTTTGCCGAACAACAGCAGTACTTTGTATTGCTGTGTTCCGGTTTGAAGGGTGAGTGAGTCAATATAATTACAGGCACAAGGCGATGTAAACGATGGTTAACATCTCTTACAATGCCATTGTCTATGGGCGTTGGGGACCTTATCATCAGGTGGCCCATATGATAGTCCACCTTCCTATACAATAAAAAGAAAAAAAAGGCGTATTCACATGATACGCTGACGATGAAAGTTCTACCAATTAACGTAATTTTAATAACACCTCTATCTTAAATGTAAGAAGTATCAACAGATAAAGTTTGTTTGTGTATAGAAATTGCAACATTTCATTGATTTTATCTTCTTAACTTAGAATTTTATATGGTTTTATTCCATTACCACGGTGCGAAGTCCTTAGCTATAACGACAGTTGTTCCCAGTTTCGAGATAGCCTTCTTCAAAGTTTCTTCAGTTTCGGTATCGGGAAGATGTAAAATTTGAATCATAAACACGTTAGGTATTACTCGCTTACTCGCAAAAGTAGCTGCGCCTATTAAAATTGATTACACATTTCAAAGAAATATTTCAGAACGTTTTTTTAACTGTTCCCTTACAATGTAGTGCATGTGCGTCTGTGTATTTGTAACTTGTATATTTTTATATAAGTCTCGATAGATTTTTGCGTGAGCTTTTGGTACCTTTTATGAACATTTTGATTGATTTGGATACATATCAATATATACGTTAACAATATAGTTGAAATCAAAGTCAAAAATCTTTATTCAATATTCAAACATTACACTTACTTATTGATTATCATAAATCTACCACTGGTTCGGAAATAAACACCTCAGACCTGAGAAGAACCGGCGAAAGAAACTCAGCGGGATTTTTTTTTATCTCATCTTTACAATGTAGAAAATTTATACAATGACAGAATTTCTTTATTTGAAATACCCTGGAGGCGATCGTTTCATTCCCAAGGTGTATCATCTAAGAAGTCATTGGTTGTGTAATATCCTTTTGCACACAAGCGTTCCTTATCAATTCTTTTATTATTATTTTTAAATGATCAAAACCAAAACAGATAATCCGTTAATCTGTTTTAAATTTTTTATTTCCAGAGGGAGTTTTCTTAGCTAACCCTTTTATTATTATGAATGATAGTTTGTGAGTTGTATGTTATTTCCGTTTTGGCTTTTTGCCGACAAACTTCTGATATTGTCGCACGAATAAGTAATAAAATAGCGAAGATACCTCATTTAAAAAAAAAGTAGACATGATTTATACTTAAGAACTGACATGGACAAGTAGCTTGAAGCGACACATACAGATTTGAAGTCCATGTGAGTAGTGCAGTTTACATGTCTCGCTTCTATGTCTGTTTTAGAACCTTCGAGAATTCCTTTTTTTCTACGTTAGTCTCTTTTGTCATGGCTCTGATATTGGGTTACGTAGCTGGAAAACAGGACTGTCCCAAATAAAACGGATCGTATGGCCACGGTAGGTGTAGATTATGTAAATATTTTGCACGGGCGAAATTGAACAAGCCGCTTTTAGTGTGTGAGCCTAATGCAGCTGCCCCTGCAGCGACCATTTGTTAGCGTTTTAATTTAAAAGTATTACTTTTATTCATTTATTTATTGAAAAGACTCCTATCATATTTATTACATTCTAAAAACTGCACTGCATAAACCTATAATGGACTAATCTTTTCCCGTGACTTTGCCCGTATGTTTGGGGGGAGTATGTCCATTTTTTTGGTCACGCATATGCCAAATCTCATCAAAATCGGTTCAGCCGCCTAGACTTGAAAGCGCAACAAACAGATTTACTTTCGCATTTATAATATTAGTATAGATATACCATTTCAAAATATAAATGATATCTGAAGCGGTTAATTATAAATAAAGCTTTATCAAGTACGTTTTTATAAGCACTTTTGAATTATTTTAGGATTATAGTAGGAATGCTTTTCCCCGCGGTTTCACCAGCATAATTCGAGTTCCCGTAAGAATAAGGGTATAAAAATATAGCCTGTGTTACTCGCTGATAATGTAGCTTAAATAATTTAGTTTTAAAAC
The DNA here is from genome assembly GCA_963151315.1 of Nymphalis c-album. NCBI lineage: Eukaryota > Metazoa > Arthropoda > Insecta > Lepidoptera > Nymphalidae > Nymphalis > Nymphalis c-album. The sequence goes on from OY720612.1 coordinate 3,061,115, forward strand.
CGGTTTAGTAGTATAGGCGTCAAAGCGTAACAAACAAACTCACATTCGCATTTATCGGTAATTTTAATTAGGATGTAATGCCCATTCGGTTTATATACAACTGAGTAGAGCCGGCAAGTTACTTTATACTTAAATTACAAAGTTGTGTTCATTAAATATAATAACATAAGATGTTGCCTGAAAATCAACAAATACCACAGAGGTTGCCTGACGAGGTAGGTGGTGAGCATATGGGCCACCTGATGGTAAGTGGTCACCAACGCCCATTGACAGTGGTTTATACATTTCTTTAAAAAAACACCACTCCTGTGGTGGAACACCTTGGAACTAAGATGTTATGTCCCTTGTTCCTCTAATTACTTCTAAGTGTAACTGTAAGGGACATGGCCGCCTTTGCATACTTTATGTACTACTTGTTGTTTAATATAATGTTTGTAAATTGTGTGCAGTAAAAACTCAATAAATAAACAAATAAATAAAAATTAACATCTATATAATCTTATATTAAATAGAATCAACCATTGTTTATTACAATTTATATACATTTTATAATTTGTTTTCGAATATGTACTTATTCTTTTAATTCACATTTACATAACATAGTATTAATTACCATTGTTTAGCTTTTTATAGTTCCTAAGTTAATTTATTGAGTACCACATTTCATTCTTTCTTTATATTTCTTTAATTCTGTTTAGTCATTGCTTTATGTGCCTGATGTGGTCTCCTGTAATTGAAGGAGCACACATGTTTTATAATATTATTCAATTCAATGTACTTGTAAGTGTGTACTTTTGTTGGAGATCCTTAAATAAATAAATTAATTAATGTACTTGAGCATTTAAAGTCTGTAACGCTCTAGAAATTATATACAAACGGACCAACAAAGCCCTTAACCGAGTAGAGTTGGATTCACTTTCCAGAACCACGCTCAAGCTGGTTGAAATTACAATAAGTCATTACGTTATAAACCTATTTCAAAATGGCGCCCTTCTTAATTAGTAAAACTGTCTTTTAACTTTGATATGTTCTTTTTCATATTTTAGATATTATTGGAAAGAAGTTCTTTTATGCGGCTTACAGAAGAGTGAAATGACAGTGGCCCAAGGTCACGTCATGTAACGAAATAGCGTTCATACTGTGACTACCAAATGCTACAAAGTGCGATGCGTGGGGCGTTCGAATTTAAGTCGATATAAAGAAGATTGAGGTGCGGATGACAAAAATTCAGTAATATTCAATTAAAATCTACATTTTCATGGCAAAATATGATTTGAGGCAAAAAATATCACACAGAACTTCGTTCCTCAGAATGATTACAGAATGATTTACATTTAAGTTTAAATATATAAACATAAAAAAATGGTCATAAAATCATGATTGAGTGTAAAGGGGACAAGACAGCAGCATTAGCCTTTGAATCGCAATTCCCGTCGTTTGGGCGAAAATGTACAGCAAAAAAAGAGCCAATAAGACGAGGTGTTATATTTATAATGAAAGTTTTTCCTCAAAAGCAATACAACGAATACACCTGGACATAAAGGTCCAAGCGTTTCTACTACAAATGAAACAACAATTAGGAATATGACACGAATATTAGCAACGTTTGTTCTCCTCAGCTTTTTATATAATCAGTCGTATATAAAAGCTGAAACCGAAATTATATAATATTGCTCCAAAGTAGTTTTTAAGAATATATAAATTGGTACTCTCACAGTCTTTTTCCAATAAAAAAAAACCACAAAATCTGGATTTTAAAGTGTTATTATTGATTCTATTCTTATACTTTAAAATGTGACGCCGCTAAGTATTTTGTATTACTTAAAATATCTTAAATACAATCGTTTAACACCTTTCAAAAGTTTGAGGCTCTAGCTCCGAGCTTCATATATCTGAAATTAAATCCAACCTAGGTCAACGAGTCAACTCAATAAGACACAGACACAGCTGCTTTGTAAGTAATTTAAAAATTTGGTATGTACCTTTGGATGAAGAATGCAAAAATTTAAATTAACGGCATCTCAAATAATTAAGTTGCACTTAATATTTGAATGACGCTTCAGTATTCGGCCGTAAGACACATAATAAAAGTGACCTTCACTGGCTTTGAAGAATGAAATTTAGTTTTTCCAGCACATTTGAATCATTGATAATTGACTGACTGTACATCAGAAACTGCTGCATAGCACCATGAAAATTTGCATATGGGTTTCTTTTACTCAGTTGTTTACCACTAATAAAGGATTTTTTTTAAATATACTGTAATATAAGAAGACAACCAAATATACTAAGAACATACAAATCCAAATCAGCTACTTAACAAATCATAATTCAAAGCCACTTTACAACGAAAGCGTGGGTTGCCGAGATTGCTAGTAATATTTTTCCGTTGAAGTTTAATTAGATTTTTTTGGGTGACCATCGAATCAGCGAATCTATTATTAAATGCAATAAGGTTACGCGTAGTTTCTTTGAAAGGACAAATTTATCCAGACAAAACCTTTTTTTATTCAATTTGTTAAGACCTATTCGTTACTTAAAAGACATCTTTACGATATTGTCGTGCCATACAAAGAACTTTTCCAGCCATGAAATTTGATTTTAATGATACAAATTGTAATGGCTACCGACGTAATGATATATGTTCGCGATTCGTTAGATACACACAAGAGGATTTATAAAACGAATTTCTTCATTATATCTTTGATAAAAAACTTTTGTAATAGCAGAAAAATCTTTTTTTTAAATTGCTAATACTTTTTCTGAAATATAATGATATATTGTAAAACAAGATGTACCATGGGCCGGTTCAGAATAATTTATTGAGTTTGTAAAAAAAAACCATAAAAGTAGGTTTTTTGTAAATAGTAACAGCTTGTGAATATCCCACTGCTGGCCTCTTCTCCTCTTTTGAGAAGAATGTTTGTAGCTTATTGTACCACCCTGCGCCAATGTGGATTGGTGGAATACACATAAAACAGAATTTCAGTGAAATTTGACAAATGCAGGTTTCCTCTCGATATTTTCCTTCACCATAAAGCACCTGCAATCAAGATGAATTATAATCACAAATTAAGCACATGAAATTCAGGTGCGCATACCCGGGCAAGTGTTTGAAACCAAGATCTTCGGTTAAGATTCACGCGTACTTACCACTGGACCATCTTGTCTTGTATTTTGAATAACCAAGTTTATTTGTCCTATAACAAAAAAGCTAAAAAAATTTACTAATAAAATAATTGTAAGAGTAGAAGTAGAAGAGCCAAACTACCAAAGCTCTTCCAAACTTGAATCTCACAGAGAATACCGTTGTGAAACATCAATAACGAAATGTGACATTTGCTATAATAAACTGAGTAACTGTTGACTATGGCGTCAATGCATAGAATGTGGCTTGATGTATTTTCAACGATGATTGCGTGAATTTGTATGTAGAAGTAAAACTGCGTTTCTTTATTATGATATTGTATATATTTATACAATATTACATATGTTTGATTAGCGACAATATAGAAAATTAATATGAAATAAATTGAGAAGAATTGAATGTTGACAGCGAGCCTTGGTGCAGAAGTAATGACATATAGTTTTTTCCTTAAAATATAAATGGCGTGAGCTGCGTGACATTGCAAACTCCCTTGTAGCTGTCATTCTTTTATACTATTCTTAACAGTAACTTTAGTAACTAAAGGATACACATAATAATATAGCTTATCAACATAAGTCGGTTTCAACAATTTATAAGTAAGAAATTGAATGAATTCCAACATAACAGCTGATAATGAATCCAATTCACGCGATGTTTGACTGATGCAACGATCTGACGTCACTTGAAATAAAAGTAGATATTCGCATATCCGGCAAAAGTTGTAACCGTGCGGTATTCCAAATTTTCTTTGGGTGATGCCGCACTGCGAACTCACAAAGCACGATTGTATTTTCGAGGTCCACGTTCAGTGTATGGAATTCCGACAGAACGTATATCAAATTCCTCGTTGTTTTTGTCAGTTCTATTCAAACTGTCGAATTAGCTGTGCAGAGGCCCTAGCCAAGTTGACATTCTACAATCGTAAGCGCTAATAGAAAACTAAACAAATATATGAGACTGACATCATCTCTCAACGAAAAGTCACGTGGTCATTTACATACAATTTTCAGTTTTCTATTAGCGTTTACGATTGTAGAATGTCAACTTGGCTAAGGCCTCAGATTAGCTAAAATAATATATATATCATTTATTACTACTACTATTGTATTGTATACTCTTTCATACAGTAGAACATTGAATAGGAGCAGTAGGTGAGGATGGGCAAATGTATCTGATGGTGAGTAAAAATTATTAACCATCCCGTACATAGCCAATGCTCTACCAACCTTGGTAATTGACTCACCCTTGAAACCGGAACACAGCAATACTAGGTTTTATTTATTGCTTTTTAGCGGTAGAATATAATGATGATAGATGAGTGGAAGGAACCTATCCAAACGGGCTTGCACAAAGCCCTGCTGCCAAGTTAAAAATTGTTGATAAGGTACTCTCGTCGTTTTTATTACAGCTTATAGTTTAAAAGATTTAAAATACTTTAATGTAGAAATTTGAATTTAAAATCAATTAATTATTGAAGTATAGTCTCAAAGACGCGATTATATTTAATGTATAGCCGGTTCCAAATGTAGATACAAGCGAATACAATTCAACGTATATAAGTTACTAGCTTTTAGCTTTTTTGTTGTAGGACAAATAAACTTGGTTAATCAAAAAACCAGCCGAGATGGCCCAGTGGTAAGAACGCGTGAATCTTAACCGATGATCGTGGGTTCAAATCTGTAGAAGCGCCACTGAATTTCATGTGCTTAATTTACCATTATAATTAATCTCGTGCTGGACAGTGAAGGAAAACATCGTGAGGAAACCCGCATGTGACCCGCACTGAAATTCTGTCACATGTGTATTCCACCAACCCGCATTGGAGCAGTGTAGTGGAATAAGCTCCAAAACCTTCTCCTCCAACATGAGGGGAAGAGCCCTTAGCCCAGCACAAGGACATTCACAGGCTGTTACTATGTTATATATGTTCTGCATGAAAACTAAATCAATACGATAACCAAAAAATATATACATAATTACACAACCAAGTAAAGCTGACAAAGGCTTTCCTGTTAAGATGGTTACGAGATATTTATGTGACAGAATTTCAAATGCCACCGACGAGATGAATAAGGGCCTTGTTATAGCAAACGCAACCGCGAGGTAAGCGAATTTTAATTTTACGAGTAACAGCCATAATATTTCCCTTTATTATATAAATAGTAATAGTACTTTTAATTACATCATTATTATTAATAATAATAATAATATCTTGGGACATTATTCACACACGGCCATCTGATCCCAAACTAAGCAGAGCTTGTACTATGGAAACCAGACAACTGATATACTACATATACTACTTTTTCTTTCGTAAATACATACTTATATAGATAATTACACCCAGACTCAGGACAAACAGACATGTTCATGCACACAAATGTCTGTCCTGGGTGGGAATCGAGCCCACGACCTGCGGCGTGAAAAGCAAGTGTCTTACCAACCACGCCAACGGGCTCGTCAATATTACATAACAATCGTATTACATAACAATAACTATAAACAAAATTGAATTAAAGCATACGATTCTATTGTGTTTATATTTACTCGGTGGTAGAGCTTTAAGCAAACTCGTCTGGGTAGGTACCACCCACTTATTAAAAATTCTACCGCAAAACAGCAGTACCATGTATCGTTGTCCGGTTTGAAGGGTGACTGAGCCAGTGTAATTACAGGCACAAGGGACATAACATCTTAGTTCCCAAGGTTGGTGGCGCAATGGCGATGTAAGCGATTGTTAACATTTCTTACAATGCCATTGTCTGTGGGCGTTGGTGACCACTTACCATCGGTTGGCCCACATGCTCGTCCGCTAACCTATATAATAAAACTAAAAATAAAATGACTTATCATTTGGGTACTCGTTATTTACGATTACGATTTTTTTCAAACAGACAAGTAAAGCCTCAATGAATGTTTTATATACTTTTAGCCACATTATATACTTTTGTTATTATATGAATCTATAACCGCACCACATAGCAAGACTTCAACCTACTGCCAGTAATACAGCAATCTAGATACATATATAGACCTAGATATGGTGCCTTATACCCTAGTGGTGTGAGGTTTGAGGCAAATAATATTATGAATATTCATTGCATATAAAATACTCAGCTTTATCATCTATATATGATTATTATAAGTATTACGCTTATAATGATATTTAAATATAACCAAAGTGTCCCATTGTTAAGCAGAGGACTTCTCTACTCTAAAGAAGGATTAATGCTGATTCCAATACTTTACAACAATTCGTCTTGATGTACGAGGGCGGTTTGATAAGTCCGTGACTTTTTGAATAAAACATTTTTTTTGCGGCAAATAAACATTTTATTTTTCTACATAATCACCTTTTAGCTCGATACATTTAGTCCAGCGTTTTTATAATTTTTTTATTCCCTCCAAATAATAGGTTTTCTCAAGGCTCTCAAAATACGCGTTTGTTTCGGTAATGACTTCTTCATTAGACTCAAATCTCTTACCACCCAGCCATTTCTTTAGGTTTGGAAACAGATAATAGTCGCAGGGGGCTAAATCTGGAGAATATGCTGGATGGGGTAGCAGTTCGTATCTCAATTCGTGGATTTTGGCCATCGTGACTAAGCAAGTGTGCACACGTGCATTGTCTTGATGAAACAGCACTTTCTTCTTCGCCAAATGCGGCCGTTTTTGCTTCAAGTCAACGTCGAATCTATCCAAAAGCTTTGAATAATATTCGCCGGTGATTGTTTTACCTTTCCCGAGGTAATCAATGTGAATGACACCGCGTGCATCCCAAAAAACTGTGGCCATGACCTTGTTGGCTGACAGACTCTGTTTGGCCTTCTTTGGTCCACGTTCACCCCGAGCAACCCACTGTTTCGATTGTTCCTTGGTCTCTGGCGTGTTGTGATGGATCCATGTTTCGTCCACAGTAACAAAACGGCGAAAAAATTCGTCCGGATTATGGCTGAACATCGCTAACACTCTTTTGAAGTTGTCACACGATTACGCTTATGGTCGAGTGTGAGCAATCGCGGCACCCATCTTGCGGAGAGTTTTCTCATGTCCAAATATTCGTTAAAATATGATGTACCCGTTCATATGAGATACCTACAGCATGAGCCAACTCACGCACTTTCATTCTCCGATCATCCAATATCATTTCATGGAGTTTATCGACGATTTCCGGCGTGATCACTTCTTTTGGGCGACCTGAACGTTCGGCGTCACTAGTGCTGGTACGACCACAACGGAAATCTGTAAACCACTTCTTTACCATTGAAATTGATGGTGCCGAGTCCCCGTAGTATTTATCAAGCTTTTCCTTAGTTTCAGTGATCATTTTTTTACGTAAAAAGTAATGCTTAATCAGCACACGAAATTCACTTTTTTCCATTTTCGTAAAAATTCACGAGGTTGTCTGCTTTGAATGGCTATCAAACACCAACTGCATGACGTAGCTTGCTCAAAATTTGACAGTTGCCCACTAATAGATTACAGTTGACGGCAGCACTGTTGCATTTGGAATAACTGCGCTGGAAATTCAAAAAGTCACTGACTTATCAAACCGCCCTAGTATATGCATGGCAGGATTACAATTAACAAATAAATCTTTTCGTCACAGCTGTGACAACCGAAAACACAAACTTCACCGTATTTGTGAAGTGGTCACCAATGGCTTTGTATATTTCTTTAAAAAAAAATGGTTATCTGTAAAGTAGGTTTACGGACGATAGTTTAACGTGTAACAATCAGCGTGACGGGACAATGAGCGTAACGGGACAATTTTTCGTGCATGCAGCCAGCGTTCATCGATTTATTAGACGTTGTCACGTCAAAACTTACTATAACTACTATTATTCCTGAAATTTACTACTACGGCTAATACAAACTACCTAACTTTCTTTAAAATAAGTAACAGATGATAATCTCGAAATAATAGTTCTGAGTCTATAAATGAAATTAACAAAAGGCAAAAAACAAGAACTATGAAAGACACTTCGCTTTCAAACTGATTTCCCTATCAAGTATGCAATAAGATTCCTTCAGAAGTAAAATAAGAATTCACAGAAAGTTAAGCATTGAATTCTGTATTGATTAAAAAACCTAGCCCCTAACACTGAACTGAAAGGAAGTTTTATTAATTAGAGAGCAGGCACCCTTGAAATTTTTACGACTTCGGCAAATTAGGTATTTAATACGGATTGTTAAATTTATATTAAAAGGTTTGAAAAGTTTTAATGAATAAAGAAGAAAGTACTTTTGTGCAACGTTAAACAGTTCTGAGAAAATATGCTAATCTTTTTCTGGATTTCTAGACGTTATTAATTGTCTGATCGACTGAATAAATAATTAAACAATGTTGGGGAATGCATAAGATTAATAAGTTAATTGAAGACAAACCAGTGATATTGTTTTTATTAAAAAAAAGTCTTAGTAGTGATAGTTTATTTAAATATTAACATTAAGAATGTGGATACGAAAATAAAAAAATAAATATAGTTTTTAAACACATTGTGCAATTTTTTTTTGGTTTTTTTTATTTCATAGGAAGGCGGACGAGCATATGGGCCACCTGATGGTAAGTGGTCACCAACACCCATAGACAATGGCATTGTAAGAGATGTTAACCATCGCTTACATCGCCAATGCGCCACCAACCTTGGGAACTAAGATGTTATGTCCCTTGTGCCTGTAACTACACTGGCTCACTCACCCTTCAAACCGGAACACAACGGTACCAAGTACTGCTGTTTTGCGGTAGAATATCTGATGAGTGGGTGGTACCTACCCAGACGAGCCTGCACAAAGCTCTACCACCAATTAAAAACATTTAAGATTTTATAGTGAAAGAGATTATTTGTGAAAAGCCCTCTTGTTATAGATACTATTGTAAGATGTATTTAACCATACCTTACATTACCATTGGACTGCGATTTAGGTTTTCATGCAGATTTAGTCTGAATAACAATGTAACAGAACTGCAACTAAAAAACTGCAGCTAAAAATACATACCTTCTGACATAAACCGTAAAACTTCTTACCTTTTATAAATATAATATGACTAGCGTTGCCCTGCAGTTTCACCCGCGTATAAATAATAAAAATATAATGAATAAAAATCAGCCTAGAGCCTTCCTCGATAAAAGGACTATACAACACGTCAATAATTTTTAAATTTGAACCCGTAGTTCCTGAGATTAGCCGGATCAAACAAACAATCTCTTCAGCTTTATATATTAGTATAGATTTGTTTTATCTTGTAAATTTAAGTAACATAGTCTTTCTTTCATAATTAAAACAGGCAACCGTAAAAAGTCCATAGACATTGGCGATGTAAGAAATATTACCATTTCTTAATCTTGGAAACTAAATTGTTAATTAAGTGAAAGACATATTTTATCTACTTTTAACAATTTTATTGTAGTTATCGCTGACTATTTTGGCTATAATGGCTTACACATAAGATATAGGTATATACTGTGGCGGGTTTTTTGTAGGACTAATTAAGAAAAACATTTCCATCATACATTAGATATGTGTAACTCTAGCGGTTTTGGCAGCGCACTCCAGAATAGCTCGCAGATGGTTGATTTGTTCCTACTTACTGTATACTTATCGTCATATTTTGGACAATTCACACAATATCTTTATAAATTGTAGCATGTGTGTTATTCTGATGTATAAGCTATATAATTGTTAAGTTTCATTAAAATCCATTCAGTAGTTTTTACGTGAAAGAGTAACAAACATCCATTCATACTCACAAACTTTTGGTTTTTTAATATTTGTAGGGATAAATTATAATTTTATGTGAATCCCTTTACTTTATTGAAGACAATAGCATCAAATATATGTATAAGGAAGCCAAAACAAATTGATAGATGAACTCTGAGAAACTACGATTTTTCAAGATGAGGTATCTTAAAGTCAAGCCAATTCAATAAAGCGCTGAGCTCAGCACGTTCTGTATAAACGGAAGTGTACGCCATTATAGTCTTTCGACTATAGAAAATAAACCTTATAACTCATTGAAGATCGTTCGAACACTATGTGTCTAGTATTCTCTGAACGAATGTGAACAAATCGCAGTCCACTATTCAGTTGACAATTTATTTTCTTTACTCCCCAGGATATTCAAGTACCTATTATATATTTGGTTCGCTTGTTTGTAATATCAGAAGTGTTTTCTATAAACTCTTTCAAAGTAACGTTTCTACAATGTTATTGTAAAATAGTATAAGATTTAACAATAGAAAAATTATTACGCAAGGGACTGAGCGTATAGTTAAATATTATCATTCATGTTTGTATTTATCAGTAAATACAATTTGATGTCTTTCTTTCTCAAGAGAATCTAGGCAATTGCGCAGGACATATAATGCACAAATGTGTAAGGTGATTAACATACGGCACCGCGCACCGTCCCGGAGGGCGGTTTACGCGCCTGTACGCGCGGATGGATTTAACGTGGTTTTGACCAGTTTGGTCACAGACACTCGCAAGAATGGATGCTGAAGTGATGGCAGCAATGATGATTTGCGCGGTTATGCGGCGGCCCCTGTGTGAGGCGCCGCCCCTCCGCGAGGACGCGGTCGAGCGCTGGTGGCCAAAACACCGCTCGACCGCATGGTCGGTCGGTGTACATGTATTAGGCATCAACGGATTTATTAGACCCCAATACGATATGAGATCCGCTTCACCGCCTACCGCGGCGGTGCGCGGTGTCGTGTGTTAATCGCCTAAGCAAACTCAAGTGTACTCTCTATTCATTAACTCGCGTAATCTGATGGGACGGTCAGAGAATTTAAGTCCTGAGTCAACGTTCTTTACTTGCTTTCTGAAGCAAAAGAGTGTAAACATTCACAACTCCCGACTCTGGGCAGTTACTGCGAGTATAAAAACTATTTATTGACCTGAATTTTTGAACCTAGAACCTTGAAATTTGCAGCTTTATAATTTAACCACTAGGCCATAAAGGTAGCCAATAAAACCGACATAAGTGAATGAAATGATTGATAGCCATCAAATTAATCACAGATTTTTTTTTTGCGGGAGGCCATTGCATTTTGTGGACGACAAAAATATCAGCTTACAAATGGGTTCCTCTCCATCATTAATAACTGAAGCACGCCATATTTATTCAATCTATTGACTGGACCGTTAGCGCAGACCGTTGGGCAGTGACTCTGGTAAGTTATACGTGACAGTAGTCGTGGAGAATACCTATTTATAATGAAACTATTTATACATTATGATGAAACATTACAAAACAATTATGATGAACATCACAGTGGTATAAAAATGCGTCTGTATGGGCCTGTTAAAAGAAAGTAGGTATATTATGTTTATAATAATAATAATATCCTGGGACATTATTCACACCAGGCCATATGATCCCAAACTGAGCAGAGCTCGTAATATGGAAACCAGACAACTGATATTTTTTTATTTACTGATAATTTCTTTTATAAATACATACTTATATATACATACATACATGTTCATGGACACAAATGTCTGTCCTGTGTGGGAATCGAACCCACGACCTGCGGCGCGAAAGCCAAGTCTCTATCGACCACGCCAACCGGCTCGTCAAATCAATATTAATGTTTATTTCCACGAGCCAGTTTGAAACTCTTATGTATACAATTGTAAAAGCTGGCCATTAGACCAGCGAGCCACTAAATCCACTCCTTGTATAATAAATAAGATCCTCCAGACCGATTTCGGCCACGGCGGCCAATCTCAAGGGAGACTAGCCAACTGCGCAGGAGATATTATAGTGCACAAGTGTGTGCGCAAACACAGGTGCACTCTCTTTTCCGTAGCTCTCATAATCCGATGGGACGGCAATTCGACACGACCGGAAAGAGTTCAGGCGCAGGACCAACGGCTTAACGTGCTTTCCGAGGCACGGGAGTGTACACACTTCCAACTTCCAAACTCCGGGCTGCTACTGAGAGTTTTCTGAAAAAAAACCTCAACAACTATTTATTGGCCCGACCTGGGAATTGAACCCAGGACCACCGAGTCTGCGGCCTTATATCAAGCCACTAGACCAACGAGGCAGTCCTTGTATAACAATTGTATAAAGGAAATATGACTGGCTATATATTTTAAAACTAAAATATTTTATTTACAGAAAAATAAAATATCAAACACTTGATACAATAGACGGGATGTTTGCTGAAACGATATCATAATTTTATTTCCGGTTGTATCCACACTAAGCAATATGTGTCGTGGATACCTTGCTACGATTTACAGAGAACGTTCCATTTTACACAGTTCAATAGTTTTATATGATACTGAAACGCACACCCATCTTCGCATACTTATTTAATACTTTATTGCACTGTAGCGACATCTGTCTCGCCACATACGAACTAAGAACTGACGAATCCTACATCGCGATATTAAAGTTATCAGAGCGATTGAATATAAATACAAGAACCCGACAACAACCGTTGGAGCAGTAGCCCACCAGACACAACACCCGTCTGGTCGGAGGATCCTCCATTTTCAATGTTGGTGTGTCCCTATTCCACACACCCCCAAACACAACGTATATAACAGATGACATAAAAGTAACAGAAAACAATAAATCAAACCAATAATGGCTTAGCAATGGCTTAACAGATGCATTTAAATATGAAAGAGTTAAATAAATATCACATAGGTAGTTAAGGTATCCCCCAAGTATCCCCTTACATCGGGGAGAGAAAATTGGGAACTACATTATCATTGTGTAAAAGTGTGCAATATAAATTTAAATGCGGACTGGTTCTTATATTCCTTTATATCTAGCGGCTAGGATTAAGGCCGCTATTTCGGAGGTTCTGGGTTCAATTCCCAGGTCAGGCCAATGAAATGTTATTGAGATTTTTTGTCGAAAATTCTCAGTAGCAGCCCGGAGTCTGGAAGTTGGAAATGTGTACACTCCCGTGCCTCGGAAAACACGTAAAGCCGTTGGTCCTGCTCCTGAACTCTTTCCGGTCGTGTCGGATTGCCGTCCCATCGGGTTATGAGAGTAAAGGAATAGAGAGTACACCTGTGTTTGCGCACACACTTATGCACTATAATATCTCCTGCGCATTTGGCTAATCTTTCTTGAGATTGGTCGCCGTGGCCGAAATCAGTCAGAAGGGCCATTATTATTATATTCCTTTAAATTAATATAATGCAGAGTGTAATGGAATGTTGTCTTTTTTAAAACTTTCTATGTCTAACAATAAGTAAAGGAACGCGTCTCTATTAAGAAAATAAAAACAATCTATCAGTTGTTAATGCAGTCTTACAAATATAATCAGTAAAAACAAAAAACGATCTGTTTATTTATTTTGAAAATGGAAACAAGGAATGGCTTTTATTTATTGAAGAAAGACTAAACAAAATAATGTTGCCCGTAAAGACTTGCCACAAAAAATAAAAAGGGCAATGTACTCACACAATTAATGTGCACAATATATCACAATTTACGAAGACAAAAAAGATACATAGAATACCTACAAAAAGTGTTTAAAAAGATCATTGAATTTATATTTAAATATATAATTAGGAGACGCCTTGGTCCATAAAACAGCGTTGTTAAAAAAAAAGTAATATTAGTTTTAAAAACCGCCGCCATCTTGTTAGTGCACATTAAGGTAAAGTAATTAATTCATTATTGGTGCGTTTTTGTTTTGTAATGTGTTAAAACGTCAATAGGGTAGCGTAATGGTTAAATAAATTTTTGAATTGCCATTTAAAAATCATATAGTTCACAACAAACTGTGATCAATATTAAAGCATAGAGAAGTGGCTAGACAACCTTTTACTTCACCCTTATCTCTCATATAATCACCCTGAATCATGATTCCTAGCATCTTAGATGACAATTTTTATCATACGTCGGAACCAGCTTTCGCCGGCGACTTTTCTGAACCGATATGACATAAAAATCTTCAAGCAGAGAGCGTACTCTTTCCTCCAAGGCCGCCAACGCACCCGCAAGTCCTCGGATGATGCAGGTGTCCATGGGCGGTGGTAGTCACTTTCCATCAGGTGAGCCTCCTGCTCGTTTGCCCCCAATTACATAAAAAAATACGAACCCGCTACCATTATCAACAATTAACTACAAACTACTACTATACACGTCTAATAAAACCTATGAACCAATTCAACATGTCTAGCATTTTGTACAATATAATCCTACATAAATAAAAATCTCTTTTCAATGTTAAAACGTTGTAAATATTTCGAGAGAAATTCAGTTTGGTTTAGTTTAATTGTATGCGATTGTAGACCTTATGTTGGTTTGGAAAAAGGTTATAATCGAAAGTGTTTCATGTTGAAGTTCATTTGGCGACATTTATGCTTTCATTGAGGCGATGTTTCAGGAAAGCAAGCGGAAACAGGACATCCATTTGATGTAAGTGGTTGTAGACCGCGACACTTCCGGAAAGGCCTAAAAGGCTTGGCAGTGTTTGTATTGAACGAGGTAACAACAACATTTTCAAAGGGTTAATATTTATAGTTATTTACGGATGAAGTACAATTTACATCAACTCAATAATATCCAGGCACATTATTCACACAAGGCCATCTGATCATAAATTAAGCGGAGCTTGTACTATAGAAAACAAGACAACTGATATACTTACATATACAACTTACCTCTTTGTAAATACATATACAGAATTACACCCAGGCTCTAGACGAACTGACATGTTTATGCACACAAATATCTGCCCTGGGTGGGAATCGATCCCACGACCTTGGGCGTGAAAGTATCTTATCAACCACGCCAACCGACTCGCAACTGTTTTAGAACTCTGTTGTAAACGGTAAGAAAAATGTTCAATAAATATTGAATGATTATTTTTAAGATTTTCGCTATTGTACTGAGTGTTTTATGAGGTAGGTTTAAGTATATAATTAATTAAGGTTCTGTGTTTATTACCTAACTAACTGATACCCGCGACTTCGTCCGCGTTGCTTGATATATTAACAAAGTTTTCTTATGTACGAAGAAAAAAACATCAAAAAGATCGCATGCAAAAATATACTCTGTTTAAACATACATCACTGAACACGCAGTGCATATACAAATCGTTGTTTCTTGAAACTTTAATAACTTTTTATTAAATGAAGATATCGCAATAATTTATTTATTTGATAAGGGCCAAGTGTCTAAGAAATAAAATTTAGAAAATTTCATTGAAATATATCCAGTAGTTTTTCCGTGATGCGCGCACAACTGCAGACCTCTATCATTTTATTTATATAGATTAATAAGTCGTAGGAAAAACTTGAACCAATAGAGTTATAAGTATTACGATATAAACATTTTATCTAGACCCTTAATCATCCTTAAGCATTATACTTACTTATTATTTGTCAAATAAAAAAAAAGAAATAAAAAAAATACTGTATGTTTTAAGCTAACATATTATTATAGCCATGTTAATATTATTTTGAAATCACAGACAGTAGGGCTTTGTGCAAGCTCGCCTGGGTAGGTACCACCCACTCATCAGATATTCTACCGCAAAACAGCACCACTTTGTATTGTTATGGTCCGGTTTGTAGGGTGAGTGATCCAGTGTAATTACAAGCACAAGGCACATAAGTTCTTAGTTCCCAAGGTTGGTGGCGCATTGGCGATGTAAGCGATGGTTAACATATTTTAGAATGTCTATGTATATGGGCGTTGGTGACCACTTAGCATCAGCTGACCCATATGCTCGCCCGCCTTCCTATGCCATAAAAAAGTTAAATTTTAGTAAGCAAAACTTAACTTGTATAATTGCATGATGAGCCTATGATTGCGATGTGTGCTGTTGGTAAATGTGATTATATAAAATTGTTAATTTGTAGGATACATTGCTAAAGACTAAATCGTGTTTAGTTATAAAATAATAATATGTAAAATTATAGAATAAATTACTAACTAATTTTATTTTATTTTATAATTTTTACTAACATATAATGGACTACTGGTTGTCTGATTTTATAATAATAAATAATAATAATTGCACATTGTATTGACTTTCTATAAAGTAAATAAATAGAAAATTGCTGACGTCAGCACAATAGCCATCTGTTGATCAAAATCTTTGAATCACTTCAAATCATATTATTATAATATTGAGCACATCTTAATGCAGTACTTGATTATGAGAGTGCTCATTTGTTTCCATTTTCGACTGTACAGAAAATGCACTGAGAGACCACTTGGCCTGGTTCGTGAATGTTTAATTCGGTCCAAGTCACAAGATTATCAATGCCATAAAACATCCAGCACTAGGTAAACGCGTCTTATCAACTATATTGTCTGAAATCTAATTTGCTATTTCATTTAATTTTCTTAGTTGACTAATTTAATTTAAATGCATGAATTATTATAATTTTATTTATTAATTACGTTAATTTAGTGATTTATTAAATTTATTAATTATTCTATAAGCAATTGACTGTATCTAATATCTATATTATATCTATGAGCACCTGTGTACACATGTTTTGGAGTATAATCTTTCTTAAAATTGTTTAAATTCTCCATTTTAATGTTTAAGACAGGGTCTTAATTACATGCTCTTTGTGTACCTAAATAAATAAATAAAAGCAGTCTTTTAATTTTTTTATATTGACCGAGATTGTAACCACAGATTAGACAAAAATTGTAGAAAAATGCATGATTGTGTTTGAGTGATTGAACACGCCCTCACGTTTATTTACAAATCAAGTAATATATTAAAAATATTCGAATTTGAAATTATATTGTGGGACAATATTTATTTGCATTACATTAATTTACTAGCGCTATGAAAAATTACATCCTTTTTTTAAAGGTTGTAAAAAAAATTATCTTTCATTTTAAAGAAAGAGGTTTTATGGAAATTGGTTTTTAATGAAACAATTATGATTTATGACGCGAGCAAAACCACAAGCGCTAGGTACAGTAATAAATAGCATACAGAATATAATTATGATTTATATAATTTAAATATCAATTAAATTTCTGTATGTCTGTCCTCTACCGGTTCTTAACTAACCGATTTTATTGAAACTTTGTTTAGTTCTGTATTCAAACGTCTCTTTGTCAATTTTTTTTGCCAATAAAAGTATTCGAATGATTTTCTTTTTAAATATACCACGCAACGGTCAATTTTAAAATTTGAAATGAAAATTGAAGCAAGTGGATTATTATGCGATTTGCGATACTCGAGATAACGGCTCAAGCGATTATGCTCTGAATTGCTATTAAAATAATGCTTATATTTATTTACGGTTACAATAACCAAAGTTTTATTTTTAATATTCTTTTCGACTGATATTTTGATACAACGATGTTTGAGAATATATATTACACAAGTGACTTGTGATGTAACTGGCATGTTCAATTGTTCATAGTAGCAACATAAGTAACATAATATTCATAATTATAGTTAAATATTTTACCCAAGATTAAAAAGGTTCTCCAGACCGATTTCGGCCACGGCGGCCAATCTCAAGAGAGATTAGCCAACTGCGCAGGACAAATTATAATGTGTGCCCAAACACAGAAGCACTCTCTGTTCCCTAACTCTCATAACCCGATGGGACAGCAATCCGCCACGACCGAAAAGAGTTCAGGCGCAGGACAAACGACTCAATAACATTTTACTGGCCTGACCTGGGCTTTGAACCAAGGAACACCGGGTCGGCTTTAACCACTAGACCAACGAGGCAGCCATCCACGATTATTAGAACTATGAACCGAAATAGTCATTATTACTACTTTAAACCGAGCCCAGAGAACACGAAGATTCTGGGTTCAAAGATGGAGCAAAGAAACACGAAAATTGTTGATTCAAATATGTACATCACTGAATCGTTATTTAAATCTTTGCAATTCATCTCGTACTTACCAGAAGGAAACTTTCATGTTGGAGATGAATATCTGCCACCTCTGTAAACTTATCTTTAAGAGGACGATCAGCCTTATTCAGCAGTATAACATAAAATATCCTTCATTCTGTCTACAAACAAACTAATTAAACTCGAAATAAAGTCATCAAGGAAACTAACAAATGCAAGATGTATTCACAAACATATTTAATTACTTTAGAAGGAATTAGTGTTCATATCTTCATTCCCTCACTCACTCATAACGCGATGAAAATTCGAAACGTCTGAAGAGGCATTAGGTACAACGTAAACTTCGGTAGTGTTACACTACCGATTTCTTAACATAGGGATCCCATCCCAGTTCCTCGGAGTCGTAGCTAAAACAAACATAAGTAATAAACATTAGTGTTCTTTAGCGGTAGAATAAGTTATGAGTTGGTAGCACCTACCTACTCAAATTGCGGAGGTTAAACACCAAGTTACTGTTATTGTTTTACTTGGTGGTAGAGCTTTGTGCAAGCTCGTCTGGTAGGTACCACCCACTCATTGGATATTCTACCGAAAAACAGCAGTACTTGCTATTGTTGTGTTCCGGTTTGAAGATGGTGACACCGGTAAGTGATGGTTAACATTTCTTACAATGCCAATGTCTATGGGCTTTGGTGACCACTTACCAGCAGGTGGCCCATACGCTCGGCCGCCTTCCTATACAATAAATATATATATATATATTTAAAAAACTACCTTCCGCGATACAACGATTAAAATATTAAAACATTAATACTTGACATAGAAACGAACTTTACAAAATGAAGAACGGATTGCAATTACTCTGAAACGATTCAAAACGACATCCATTTAAAACTGCGTTAAAAGTATTTTATTTAAAATACCTCAATATAATTATTTCTGAATTTCTAATTTAATGTAATTACGTTCGTAAATTGGTAAATTATATTGAAGCCGTCTTGGAAGAAGTTGCTCTTTGCCAAACTTTTCGTATCCATCACCCACAATTTCGTCCGAGTATGGATCTGTTTCCATTGCAGTCTTAAAATAAACTACCTTATATGTTACGAGACGGGCGGCTAGCGTGGTTGATACTTTCTCGCAAGTTGAGGGTTCGATTCCCACCCAGGATAGACATTATATATGACAATATAATGTTATATCTTAGTACATAAGCTTACCAGTGGGCAATTCTCCTGACAAACCGTCACTTTATCGCATCGCATCGCATCTAATCGCATCGAGCGCGATCGTTGCCGTTTATCCGTTTTCCTATTATTTTATTTTATTATCGCCTATTGACATCCCATGGCCCAGTGGTAAGAACGCGTGAATCGTGAATTAACCGATGATCGTGGGTTCAAACCCGGGCAAGCACCGCTGAATTTCATGTGCTTAATTTGTGATTATAATTCATCTCGTGCTTGACGGTGAAGGAAAACATCGTGAAGAAATCTGCATGTGTCAAATTTCATTGAAATTCTGTCACATGTGTAATCCACCAACCCGCATTGGAGCAGCGTGGTGGAATAAGCTCCAAAACCTTCTCCTCACAAAGAGGAGAAGAGGCCCAGCAGTGGGACATTCAAAGGCTGTTACTTTACTATTGACATAATAGTTAACAATTAAATTTGGTTTTTACATAACGGTATTATGTTAACATCATATCGGTTCCAATCCGACTAAGTATAGATTAGTCAAATTTGCATCTGGATTGAATCGGGTACTTATCGCAATCGTTATAGATTAGTAGAAGTCGATCCCTGTTTGTAATCCTTGTATCAACTTATGGTTGTGTTTAAATAAGTAAAAAAAAATTGGCTGTCTGTAAAGTTGGTTTATGGACGATAGTTTAACGTGACAACGTCATAACAGATAGATTCGGCGCAAGCGTACAATCAGCGTAACGGGACAATGAGCGTAACGGGACAATGAGTCATCCTTTTTCGTGCATGCAGCCAGCGTTCATCGATTTATTAGACGTTGTCACGTCAAAAAATTGCGAAATGAGTTAATAAAAATTCGCGTTTGTAAAAATTTGAAAAAGCGTAGCGAACAGACAGACAGACATATTAGTATAAATTACGATGATACGTCTTTAAGACAATGGAAATAAACTTGATAGTATTCATAACATTATTTTGATTGAACTCTATTACCATGCATTAAAGATCATTTTGAAATCAAAGTTAATTTACAATTTAACTTAAAACGAATATTAAACTTCACAAAGTTTTGTTCGTGTTTTATATGCTTGTGTTAAGATATCATATTTCCATTCATTTGTTGTTTATTTGTTATATGATTAAATTATTGGTTAATAATTGTATTTAATATTGTCGTCAATCTTTGAAGGCCGAGATGGCCTTTATCTTAACCGATGATCGTGGGTTCAAACCCGGGCAAGCACCACTGAATTTCATGTGCTTAATTTGTGGTTATAATTCATGTCGTTTTTAACCGTGAAGGAAAACATGGTGAGGAAACCTGCATGTGTCTAATTTCATTGCCATTTTTGCCACATTTGCCACATGTGTATTCCATCAACCCGCAATTTAGCAACGTGGTGGAATAAGCTCCAAACCTTCTTCACAAAAAATGAGAACAGGCCTTATCCCAGCAGTGGGACAGGCATTCACAGGCTCTTACTGTTACTGTAATCTGTACATAAATCAAAAATGTAACTGGGCGGCATCTGTATGTTGAATATTATATTCTAATTGACATAATTACAGAGTAATATACACAATCTATTTTTTTCATCTGTCGATATGTCTATGTATAATGGCGCATATTATATTTACTTGGTGGTAGGGCTTTGTGCATGCTCGTCTGTGTAGGTACCCAGTCATCAGATAAAATAACTGTACGTGGTATTGTTTTGTTCTGGTTTGAAGGGTGTGTGAGCCAGTATAATAACAAGGTACATAACATCTTAGTTCCCAAGATTGATGGCGCATTGGCGATCTAAGCGATGGTTAACATCCCTTACAATGCTATTGTATACGTTGATGACTTACTATCCATACATAGGTGGCCCATATGCTCGTCCGCCTACCTATGCTATAAAAAAAATACTAGTTAGCGATAGATGGCGCTGATTCAATCTGACACATTCCTGAATCGCACTGACTAAATATTCCCTATTGGATTTATATAGTGTGGAAGTGGTTATCAAATTAATGAAAAGCACACTCTTGACACAAACAAACAGACAATACATCTGATATGTCACGCGAAAACCACTTCTAATATTATGATTAATAAGTAATTGATCATTTATGTGCATTGACGGCGTCTAATTGTCTCATGGGAGAAGTTTGAAGAAGGTATTAAATAATGTATTTCATGTACAAAGTTACGACCTTATTCAACTGTAAACAAGTTGCATATTTAAAAACTAATTATTCGAAGATAATAAAAGAATTATTTAAAAAGAAATATTGGCCAGACACGATTGTTACAAGACGTGTCGGGTTTAGAAGGTTGTAATTTAATTCAATAACGAAGCACTTGATCGCATCTTAAGGAGATGCAAATTAGCTTAATGACCTCTCCTCCCCTCCACTTAGTAGGGTTGTCCATTGTTATTTTAAGAGCAAAGCGAGACGGTAATATTAAAATATGTTTTATTAATGGATAACTGCCTTCCAGGAAAGTAATAACGTTTTAGAAGTAAAATAATTTATATAAATTATTCAGTTTCCGAGTGACATGCAAAATTTTGGGCATCGTCAAGCATATATAGTATATATATAAGTGAGTAGTAGATAAATAAGTAAATACATATCCTGGGACATTATTCACACAAGGTCATCTGATCCCAAACTAAACAGAGTTCGTGCTTTGGAAACCAGACAACTGATATACTACATATACTCGTACTACTTTTCTTTTGTAATTACATACTTATATAGACAATTTATTACACCCAGACTTAGGGCAAACAGACATGTTCATGCACAAAAATGTCTGTCCTGGGTGGGAATCGAACCCACAAACTGCGGCGTAAAAGGCAAGTGTCTTACCAACCACGCTAACTGGCTCGTCATTAGATTTAAAGTAATGATATTTTTTAAAATGAAGGTCAGGTAAAATAACGCAACGTCTTTTCGTATCTCACTTGAAGTAAATGCGTAATTAAGTTAAAAAAAGTTAACTTTTATTGAGTTAATTTAAATTTACTTAAATCATAAAAAGGTTAAAGCATTATGTTAAAATAATAATAAAAAATAAGTCGCAAGTGATTCTTATCAAAGAAGATAAATAGACTTAAAACTTCTAATTTCTTTCCGATGATAATTCGGTATCACGACTCGAAAAAAAGAGCATATAACACTACAAACATAGCTTGACGGCGTCAGGAAGGAGAAGGGAAATCTTTGGATACAGAAGTTAAAACTAGAGTACCACTTATTAGGTAAAGCATATGACCAGTTGAATTTATCACACAAAAATGCCTGATATAGAGAAGTGATAGAAGGTGCGCCAGTTAGAAGCATTAGACCACTTAAACAATGGATATGATGGAACTAGAAATGGGATAATCATGCGTTATTCAAGAAGAAAGAGAGAAGAAGAAAGAAGAACATATACAAGTAATTTACATAAAAATCTCTCATTATATACCTATGTAATGTAAGTCTAATAAAGTAAAACCTTATTAAAGTGGTGGTAGAGCTTTGTGCAAGCTCGTCTGGGTAGTTACCACCCACTCATCAGATATTCTACCACAAAACAACAGTACTTTTTATTGTTGTGTTCCGGTTTGAAGGGTAAGTGAGCTAGTGTAATTACAGGTACAAGGGGCATAACATCTTGTTTCCAAGGTTGGTGGCGCATAGGTGATGTAAGTGACGCCAATAGACAATGCCAATGTCTATGGGCGTTGGTGACCACTTACCATCAGGTGGCTCGTCCGCCTAAATATACAATAAAAAAAAAGTATTATAACGACGATAGTTATTGAAACTTTGGTTTTTGATTTTCAACCCTATTTCACTAATGACTTCTCAGTGAATCCTAATAGCTAATGATATAAAGTTATGAAAAATTTATGTGAATACTCGACATGCCGCCGTATTTTTAAGTGGCTCATTAAATACTATATCGTCTAATTTATCATCATCATACGTGGTAATTTATTTTGATATATATGTGGGCGGAGAGCATCGATTACCGCAAACTACAAGAACAGGAGTAATGGATATAACTAGTTACTGCCCGCGGCTTTGCCTTCAAGGGGTATTATGTACCCTTTGTCCTTCTCTGTAGATAATGCGTATGTATTTTTTTATGATAAACAGTTGAAATGAAAACAGTTTTAGATGTGTAAATGTAGCAAATCAACAAACATTAAGAGCGACCTGTTTGTGGCACTTTACGGTGACCCGATTTGGGTGGACGCACTCAACGCTCACAACCGGGCCCTGCTGTGGAGGCCGCAGAGGGTCATAGCGGTGAGGGCGATGAGAAAGTACCGTACGGTGTCATGGACAGCGGCGACGCTCTTTGCGCTCGCGGAGGTGTATCGCTTCCGGGCCGAGGCGAGAGACCGCGGCGACCGTCCAGGGTCGGCAGAGGTCGAGCGGGTCATGGCTTTAGCCCAGCAAGCCCTGATAGCTCGATGAGAGTAGGACGTGGGGTCCCCCACGGCAGGCTTGGCGACAGTGGAAGCGATACCTACCCATGCGATCATACCCTACTTGAGTCGCTGGGTCAAATGAAAACGAGGCACGCTCTCGTTCAGGTTGACGCAGGTACTTACCAGACACGTTTGCTTCGGTAAGTACCTGCATGGGATAACAAGGCGGGAGGTATAACCCTCCTGCTACGAGTGTGGTGCGCCAGTAGACACGGCGCAACACACCCCGACGGAGTGTGCTGCGTGGGGGCTTCAGAGGCATTCCCTGGCGGCGATAGTCGGCGGAGATCTCTCGCTGTCGAGCATGGCGTTAATTACGCTCGGTGCTGGTTAGAAATGGTCTCGAGAAATGGTCTTGAGAAATGGTCGACATGACACTCTCGCAGAAGGAGGCCGCGGAGCGGTAGTGCGAGGAAAATGCTTCCGCTGATCCGATCCGTCGAAGAAGACCGGGGAGGAGGCCTTAATAGCCGCCAGGGCTAAGGGGGTCCACAGAAATGTAGGCCCACAAGCGATCCCGTGGAGCCCCCCGACCAGACGGAGACGATACTGCTAGCTTCTTAGTGGGTATTCCGGCGCCTTTAGCGCCGGCGAGCCCCACATACCCCTCCACTTCATGTGGGAGAAAAGCGTTAATGCGTTTTTTCAGCGAAAAAAAAAGGTCATTGTACTTTAGCAAATGAACAAAAGTAATTATGAAAGTACACGTTTTAAACAGTTTCAACATTAAATTGTGCACTTCTAAAACAATTAATTAACGTCGGTAAAACTCGATGCTATTAAATTTCAACGTGAAATAATTGCTCAGTATATTTTTTTAACAGTTAAAAAGTTGTTAGGATCGTTATCAAACTTGATATTTGCAATGGAAATTCGAAATTTTGGACTGAATGTAATGAATAGAAAAGTTAGTTAATGGTTTTTTTATTTTATATTCATCTGTTAAATGTTATTATTTCTATACCAATTTTGTTAAAAGCTTGTGTTTGTATTTAATTGAAATTATTTTTTTGGTATTCTCAATAAATACAGAGAAAACTGAGAAAACTGGGCGTATTTTTTTATTGTATAATTATAAGATCATCTAAGTGTAGCCATGGCTGGACTAAAGCCTACACCTCGCTCTAAGACACGATAAGAAACCGGCATGTGGCAGGTCTATAATTCTTACATTCAATGTTTTTAAGACTGGAAAAACGCATTACGCGTTTTGCCTCCGAAAACAGTGGGTGGGACTCGCAGGTTTCTAACGCTCCGAGTGCACCCCGAACGTCAGATAACCCACCAAAAAACCAACGAGACCCTTTTCGTTCTAACGAGGAGCGCCGCGGGATTGCTTGCACCTGCTACCGTTTTGATTTTCTTCATCTCCGCCAAGACAGATAATAATTTTAAAAAAATCAGAAGAGCTATTCTGGGATGATTCTGATTTCATCAAATTCAAATTCAAATTCAAAATACTTTATTCAATATTGAAGTATTACACTTACTTATTGACTGTCAAACTGGAAACTACTAACGGTTCGGAAAAAAAACACCCAGCCCTGAGAAGAACCGGCGAAAGAAACTCAGCAGGTTGTATTATTTTTTTTGTCTTTTTTTTGTCTTTTACAAAAAAAAACAATAAGAAATAGCCATGCGGCGATCGTCTCATTCCCAAGTTGTGCTCGGTTAAGGCTCTCTTGTTCTAACCATCTCAATGTCTATAAAAAACGG
This sequence comes from Nymphalis c-album, assembly GCA_963151315.1. Lineage (NCBI taxonomy): Eukaryota > Metazoa > Arthropoda > Insecta > Lepidoptera > Nymphalidae > Nymphalis > Nymphalis c-album. Next base: position 3,086,491 of record OY720612.1, read on the forward strand.
ATGGAACCCAGGTAGGGTTCGTTTTACAAATAAAGGTGCGCTCTCTATTCGTTTCTTATGGAGAAATGTGACGGAAGAGAGATCAGACACAATTCCATTGCACTAACTTCCCAACTACGGACAAATAGTTATAATTTCTTAACAAACTTATTTTATGAAACATAGAATCAGACTCACATAACCGAATATGACGAGTCGCTTTAATATTTACTCAAAAAAAAACCTTACAAGGGTTTTATAAAACCGATAACATATAAAAAACCAATATTTTACATATGTAATATAACCTTTATGAAAAAACACTGTCAAGATTGAATTGAGAAAAGATATATAATATATGTATACTCATTTTTGTTTTTATATAAATACACCGATAAACATAACTATAATATAATAGATATAAGAAAATAATTTAATTAGTTTCTCGTGTAAGCGAACTTTTGTTCTTAATGAGAAATAAACTTCTTAAACCTTATATATGCCCAGACTCAAATGAGGTCTGTTATTCTAGTTTATAATTTTCAAGCATTAAATTTATTATTTTTATATTTCCATAAACGAAAAGGTTTAATACGTTTTACAAATCTACGCACCCATAAATACTCAGATAAATGGTAATGAGGAAAAAACAATAAAAATTAGGGAACCAGAAATTGTGTAAAAGTAAATATTTACTTAGGAAACTCAAATATAAGATTCTATTTATACTCGCCGTATGCTCGATGGAAGAACCCTACTAAGAAAAATATAATAAAAGGCTTTTTAATGTAGGACAAAGAAAGCAAAAGAATAGGAGGCTAACTTGATGGAACATGACTACCACCGCCCATGGACATCTGCAACACCGGAAGGCTTGCAGGTGCGTTGCAGCTTGAAGGCCTTTAACGAAATAATGAAGAATAAAATCAAGTATAGGCTTCAAAATATCCCATATTTTGAGTCCAAACTTAGGTATCAATCAATTCTTACAGAAGGAAGGCTTAATGCTAAAAGAATTCCCCGCCATCCATCCTTTACTTCACAGCCGAGAACGAGATGAATTTTTAACACAAATTAAAAACATAAAAAATCAGTAGTTCTGGTCTGAATTTTAACCAGCGATCGTTGGTAACAATATACGCGTTCTTAAAAAAAATATCTCAAACTCATGCAGACGTACATGCGAGCAAATATGTCAAATCCTAAAAAAAAAATATGTAGGTAAAATGTATTACTAAATAGATAAAAAATTATATAATATTTTTTATATTATAAATTTCTAACATAGTATGATAACAGATAATGAATAGATTTTACCTTTATAATAAACTGAAGCAAAGATAGCGTAAGTATCAACTGTCGAGTGTCTTATTTTAATTACGCCCTGAGGTCATCACCAAGAAGACTTAGTAACAGGCGCTTTAATTACGTGTTTTCAGACATCACTATAACTGACATTTTCGACATAATAGTTTTAATAAAAACGATATGTTTTAATATAAATTAATCTCATATAATAATAGCATTTTTCGAATGTTTTATAAAAATAGTAATATAAGAAAAGGCTACATTGTTAATTGACTATTTTATTAAAAACGGAAATTCATATGGATCGATGACAATGTTAAAAACTATAGATATAGTAAACACATTTTTTAAATTTTATTTTATTTTTTTTTATTTTTATTTTATTCGGGAAACAAACAGTACAAATTAACATAATTAAAAAAAAAAAACATAAAATATAAATCATTGACCAATAAAGTTTCCACAATTAAATAATACATAGAATAATACGAGCAAGTAAATTACAATTAAAAAAAAAAATCTAATACATTAAATAAAAAGTAATATCATATAAACAGAAAATAATTAATAATTACAGTAGAATTTACAAAAATATAATCTTATTAATAATAAAATGCAAATGTAACTTAATATAAATAACAATAATTACTAAGAATTTTTCTTAATTTGTTCAATTAACTTTTGTAAGGAGCCTGTAAAGTAATCAATTGAACAGTATTCTTTGTTGTATAATAAACAAGAACGGTAAATGAAGGCATTTTGTGCATAATTAGTACGTGTAGTATGTAAATTAAATAAAGATTTATTTCGCGAAGATTGTCTTGGACATCGGAAGTTAAGACAATTAAGAAGAAATGGAGAGTCAATAATATTATGTAGTAATTTCAGCAGAAATGTTTGATCCTTTATCTTACGACGTTTTTCTAATGGGATCAAATTAGGAACACATTGATCGGCAGCAGAATACCTAAATTTTAAATGCTTTAAGAATTTTGTTTGAATTTTCTCTATTTCTTTGATGTGGACTTTATAATGTGGATTCCAAATCACCGAAGCGAATTCTAGTATTGAGCGAACAAATGCATTAAAGAGAAGAATCAAGGTTGTAATATTTTTAAAATCTCTACTAATTCTAAGAACAAAACCAAGCATACGATAGGCTTTTGCAGTAACATACCTATAGTGTTGCCTAAAGGTTAATGAGGAGTCAAGGTGGACGCCCAAATCTCCCACCCCTGAAACCCGTTCAATAAGATCTTTATTTAAAGTATACTTGAAATTAATAGTATATTTTTTGCGGGAAAATGATATTACGTTACATTTTTTAATATTAAGTTGCAGGAGATTATCATTGCAATATTTAAAAAACTCATTCAAATCATCCTGTAATAAGTTACAATCAGAAGGTTTCCTAATGGTTTTATATATCTTCATATCATCAGCATAGAGTAGAATTGAAGAATGCTTAAATACTGCAATAATGTCATTAATGAATAAATTAAATAGAAGGGGTCCAAGATGAGATCCTTGGGGCACACCAGAAGTAACAGGCACGAACGTAGAGCAGTAACCTTTAATTGTAACCGCCTGGCTTCGATCTCTGAGATATGAAGTAAGCCAACGGAGGAGGTCGCCATGTATACCGAGTTCTTCAATTTTACGAATCAAGATTAAATGACAGATTTTATCGAATGCTTTTGAATAGTCGGTATACACCACGTCCACCTGGAAACCTTGATCCATAGCGGTAATAACCTGATGAACAAATTCACATAAATTGGACTCTACAGATTTTTTATTTATGAAACCATGCTGTTGAGGAATGATAATGGTTCGTAGGGTAGGGAAAATACAGTCATATATAATTTTCTCAAAAAGTTTAGCGATAGTACATAATTTAGAAATAGGTCTGTAATTTTTAACATTGTGCTTATCACCTGATTTAAAAACTGGTACAACATAACTTTGTTTCCACAGTTGAGGCATTTCGCCGCTACAAATAGATTTGTGGAATAATAAATAAATAGGAAGGGATAGACAGCTACGACACATCTTCAAAAATATAGGAGGCAAGCCATCAGGCCCGTATCCCTTATTTATATCCAGTTTACTGAGGTATTTATGTACAATAAACGGAGAAAGTGAAATCGATCCAATGTTAACAGAACTATCCGAGGCACTTACATGATTATAATTGCTTAATAAAGAAGATGACTCGTAAACAGATTCAAAATATTTACTGAAAAGAGAACAGATTTCATTTCCGTCACTGGCCGTTACATCACTTAATTGCATAATTTCTGGGATATTAGAGGAAGAATTTTTCGATCGAACAAATGACCAAAAGAATTTGCTACATTCTTTAATTTTACTTTCAGAATTTGAAATATACAAATCATAATATTTAGACTGTAACTTTTTCTCACGATCACGCAAGAGACTAAACGTATCGTAATCGGAAGTTCGGTTATAAATTTTCCATTTCCTATGATACTTTAATTTTTCGTTTATAACTTTTATTAAGGATCTAGGGTACCAGCAGGGAAAATTATTATTACATTTAACAATTTTAACCGGAGTAAAATCATTAAGAATTTTAAATACAGTTTTATAAAAAACATTAACAGCATCCGAGATATCACGGTCATCTAATAATTCAGTCCAATTAATTTTGGACAGTGCATTATTGATTTCCTCATAGTTAGCACGGTGAAAAAGTCGAATCATTCTAGGAGTCGGTTTAATTAATCGCAAACTATGTATAGTAAATAGTATCTCCAGAGCTGGGTGATGTACATCCTCTTTAACAGGTGGTTGGGGGCAACGGCTGACGGTACAGTGACAGTCACTAAAAATAAGATCTAGATGTCTGCCATTAACATTATGAATTGAATTAAACTGTTTCAGATCGGTAAAATTCATAAAGTTGGCCAAAGCGTAAACAAGACTATTATCATCACTATGATTATTCAGGATCATGATATCGTCGCTCCCAACCCACTGTGCAGTCGGAACATTAAAATCACCCAATACCAAGAAACTGTCATTAGGATAATTTAGCTTCTCATCTGAAACCAATTCGAAAAAATCAATTAGCGTATCACAGTGACGGTTAGTATTAGGGAAATAGCAGCAATATATATGAAGTGACTTTGTTATTGCTGTAGACACCAACGATATTGTTACTTTCACTATTTCAGCTGAGAAGTTGCTCAATTGAATGGATGTCGACGAACGAACTGTTAAGTTAGACTTTAAGGCGATAAGTACACCACCACCCATTGTGTTTCCACGTTCATTATAATTTCTATCGCATCTATGGACAGTGTATCTTGAATCAAAAAGTTCGGAATCAAAAATACCATCATACAACCACGTCTCGCTAAGACAGATGATATCATATTCCCCTATCAACATAGTCCTGAAGAACATATTAGTTTTGGTACGTAAGCCTCTTACATTTTGGTAGAAAATGTTTAAATTATACTCAATTATTAAATAAGTCAAAAGCGATTATACGCACAAAATAAATTCATTATAAAAAATAATAATAATAATCCCACTATTCCACATTTAATTGTATTATAAGAAAAAATATATGGTACATAATAAATATAAAAAATAATTGCAACAATATATATTAAATAGAATTCGCGACGAATAATCCATTTAAAACTCAACTTATATGCACAAATGCCTTCACCAGCGCTATAAATTAATAAAGAACAAAATGCATTACAAAGATCTAAACAACTATAACCAGAAAACACCAAAATACCGCAACAGGAAGAGCCAGAGATAGATATAAAAATAGTCCTTATACAATTTTGTTTAAATCATTCACATTTGATATATTCAGCACAGCACTGTTGTCGGAACGTCTTATCATTATAATTCATATTTATAATTCTTCTCCTTTGCAATTTTTTTTACTGAAAGTAGCAAGGTTTTGTTTGTACTTGTTAGGTGCTCGTTAAAGTAAACGTTATTATAGTTGTTTGCAAATCCCAAATCATTACACTTAATCTTTAGTTTTCTTGCTTGTGCGAGGAATTCATCTTTTTTCCAACGACATAAAAATTTAACTATAATAGGCTTACTCTTTTTAACATCCTTATTTTTGTTTTTGGTAGCAACTCTGGTGATAAAATCAATGTCGGTGCCAGGATCAATTTTTATTGAAGTTTTGCTTGAAACGTTTTGTAAAATAGTATAGAGATTTTCATTTTTTTGTTCTGGAATTCCATAGATTTCAATATTCGATCGACGAGCCCATTGCTCACGATTATTATTATCTGTAAGGATTGATTGTATTGTAGATTTTATTTCCTCAAACTCAGAAAACTTTTCACTATACTGATGTAAATCTTTTTCACATTTTTCAATACGTGAATTTAAACTATCAAATTTTGAATTAAAGAAGTCCAAAGATTCCTTTATACCATTGTACTCCTGGCGAATCGACATTAATTCTTCTTTGAGTGGAACAAATGCTGACTTAAATTCATCCTTCAAGCTAGAAATTTCCGAAACAACAACCGACCTAATTAGCTCAAGTAGATTACTATTTTTATCGGCTTCTTCACAGCTGTCTGCCTGAATAGTTGACAATGAACTACCACCTCTTTTAAAATTAATATTTTCATTTAACTTAGTATTGACACCACTACTACGTATAGGGGTATTATCGTTATTTGTTTGCCTCGGTATCAATAAAGAGCACTCCGGGCACATCCATTGTTTTTTTAACTCATATTTTAATTCCTTTTTACTATCTGTTGCAAAGAGGCACTGTACATGATAATTTTGTCTACATTTATTGCAAGTAATAATGTCACTACTGCCACCTGTAGTCAATTTGCAACACGCGAACTTCATATTTTATTATTTTAAGAGTAAACTAAAATAAATATAAATATTAAATGTAATTCACAGCCGAGATTTGAACCCCAGACAATCAACTAGTTTAAGCAGCGCTGTCTACCGCAACGCCAATTTGTCTCACTCGAAGATGGTGAAAAGCGCTACTAATATTGCACTCTTGTACACGCACATTAGCTGAGGTCATTGAACGTAATAGCTAGAGGACACGCACAATGTCAACGCACAACAATTTAAACCAATAGATTTCGTGTTTAAATACTTTTTAATAAGCACTAACTAACTGTTTTTAAGTCCTATAGCACTAATTATTCAGATTAGATACTAGTAAACTCAAAGAACACACTAAATTTCAAGTTTATGCAGTTTCAATACTTCTTTTTGAATTAAATATAAGGGTTAAACGGAATTACACTTGCTCAGCACGACATCGCGCGCACTACTGATATAATGATGTATATAAGTTATGTTGGTATTATAAATTAAACATTACTTTGTATGTTTTAGTAATTATAATTTGTTATAAGATACCTATAGCTACTTATTTAAAATATATTATATATCTCTGTACAATACATCACATGACTTACAGTAAAGTAACAGTAAATTCAAATTATACATAATAGAAAATATATCTTTAAAATATAATACATATATTTAATATTTACAAATTTGTTAGTGTGAAACCAGAATCGACTATAAAATTCGCACCGGTTATACTGTTAGCTTTATCGCTTGCTACGTATGAAACTAACTCCGCAATTTCCTCAGGTTTTACTGTGTGCTTCAACGGCAAAGAGTTTATATAGCTTGACATTGTTTTATCATCTCTTGTTCCATCCTTTAATGCATCTCTCTTGACTATACCAGGCGAAATGCAATTGACTCTTACACCTTTATCAGCTAATTCCAAAGCAACGCATTTCGTTAAATGTATCAGAGAAACTTCCGATATGTTGTATGCTAAGCCATGAGAATTTACCCTTTGACCAATAACACTTGATACATTGATAACACATCCTCTACTTTCCTTTAAAGCATCTGCAGCAAAATGTATAACAGCTACAACAGATCTAAGATTTACATTAACAATTCTATCAAAATCATCCAATATATCAAAATCTTCTATTCCACTCGATCTTTTAATCTTGGCACAGTTAACTAGAATATCAATTTTACCGTACTCCCGTATCGTTGAATTGACAGCTTCTTTTAAATCAACGTCTTTCGAAACATCGACGTACACTTTGAAAACTTTTGTTTTGCTCAAATTTTCACATTTCTCCGACACTTTATTGAGTTTATCGAAATCAATGTCGAATAGAGACAATCTCGCTGATGCTTTCGCGAAATGGAGCGCAATCGTTTCTCCGTTACCAGATCCAGCTCCCGTTATTAATACTATTTTATTCATGAAACTCATTATGATAATTGATGCGAATGTTTACACTGGAAATAATCAATTGCAAATGATAGGAAATATATAGAACGGTATAAAAATAGTTATTGTTTTTATCTTAAGAGGCAATTTATATGTCGATAAGTAATTTTCATAATTGTTAGTTATATTATCTATTAGATTGCCTTTGAAGTACTCAAGTATTGTAAACGATCGAGCGAAGGACTATAACGTAAGAAAAAACTTGAAACTAACCATAGAAAACTGTCGTAAAACATCAGGAAGTGTCATGCGATATTGACCATAATTGATTATAATTTCCAATAATGCACGCATCAAAATAGTATATCACCATTTATGTCGGTTGTCAACATTTCATGAGTGAGTTCTTGCTGAATAGCGTTGCAGTTAATATGTAGTTACATACATTACATAAGTACGAAATAATGATAATGCAAAGAGGTTAGGTTAGGTAGGTTTTCGCAGTTCCCCTATGAAACACATCCTAGTTGACAAGATCGTGTCATATACGACGATGTCGCCCAATGAAAATCCTCAGTGACCATTTTTTATAATATTGGTAGGCCCATACACAGGCAGATGGGCCACGTGATGGTAAGTGGTCACGACCATCCATAGAAATTGGCGCTGTAAGAAATATTAACTATTCCCTAGTCGTGGTAGTGGTGCTTCTATTTTACGCCATAGGGAACTAAGATGATATATCCCTTGGACCGGTTGTTGCAGACTTACCCGTCCAACCGGAACGCAACAATACTAAAATATATTGTATAGAGACGGGCTTGCACAAAGCCCTGCCAGTTACCACCAAATTGCTCTTACACCTTCTCATGAAGATCATTTGAAAAGCAGCATCGTAAGGCCAGAAGTGCCTCGGGGATGATTTGAATTTTGAACCCAACAATACATTTTTTTCAGGAAGGGCATCGTCACTAGAGCTCTGAAGTCGTGTTAGTCTGTATTAGTTTGTACTTTTATATTATATTGATTTGATCGTATCATACGTCATCATCGTCGTACGATATCACCCAATGAAATTCCTTAGTGATCATATTAGAAGCTAACGCGATTACTGCTCCTCTAGACAAGTGGCTTTAACGTTAATAGAATAGAATAGAAAACAATAATCAATGTATGAGATTGACATTCGCGTTCGCCATTTCGAGAAGTTTCGAGTCGAACGCGAATGTCAATCTCATACATTGGTTGTTGTTTTCTATTCTATTCTATTAACGTAAAAGCCACTTGTCTAGGGCATTTTCTTATCATAAAGATTGACTCATCGACTGGCTTGATCTTAAGTGGTAGCCGCGGCCCATAGACATTGGTATTGAAAGAAATGTTCCAATAAATATACCATCCACAACTATGACGTAAGAAATAAAACACAACAAGAGTTTATGACAATATAATAATCTTTTGCAATCTGTCCTAGAAACCTAAGTTTATATGCAAACCATCTATCCCTACTCTTGCCACAATATATCCATTGACAAAAGGACAACTTCATTAATCTTTCTTATTATAAATATTTTAAACAGTACATTTTCATTGTAACATAATTCTATTATTGAAAATTCTCACAACAAATGCATATGAAATGAAAACTGAAGTAAAGTTTTCAAAATATTACATGAAAACAATTTTAACAGATATTATTTAAAATCTCACTATTTTTCATGTTGATTTCCTAGGCTTTAAAAAAACAAATTTATAATCAATAGTTTCCAATTAATTATAATAATATATGTATATATATTAAATAAAAACATCTTTGGTTTAATTATATTATTATTCTCTTCAAATAAATTATCCAACTTGAGATGCTTGGATCCTGTCTTTAAGTTTCATCAACCTGTTATACATATGCATTTTATTTGTTGAAAATGATTGCCTCGTTGGTGGTTCCTGAAAATAAATTCAATTTATTATGTTGGTATTACTGTTTAGCCAATGTTTCTTTCGTTTATATAAATAAACAGCTACCTTTAATGCTGTTACTTATAGATGTATAAGGTTTTCTTCTTGAATTTTCATTATTTCTATATGAAATTAAAATTGATGTATAAATTTCTTATTACAGAATTTAAAAAAAGAATACCTGCACAATACGTAAAAACCAGAACAATTGAGGAGACTCATAATCTCAACTGTTGCCTCAAAACATAGTACACTGTGCAAAACATTTAGTTTGCAATAATAAGCTTTTTTGCATAACTGTTTATGTAATAGCTATTGAAGTAACTTACATTGGGAAAAAAGTTTATTTCTAGAAGATATAATTCGAAAAATGTTGAAGCAATTATTGTTGGTCCGGTTTTCCTCTCACACACGTCTAACTGTACTGCATATTTGCCATCAGGTAGGTTTGCCAGCGTTTCAAATATAGGCCGAGTCGCTTTCTTCTGACTTTCTAACCTGTATAGCAGGATTTCACCAGTCTTTGTTCCAATTAAGACAATATCAACATAAAAAAATATAGCCGTGACCGTTGGAAACTCCAAATACAAGTGCTCATATTTATCTGTTTGAATTTTAAATATATTTCTTGAGTAACACACAAAATTTTTATCATTCACTGCACAAATGTACTTCAACTGTTTTATCCATTCTATCGGACACCTTATTCGTTTAACGGTTACTTCTTTACTATTCATTATGCTAACAATTTGACCGCTATCAGTAAAAACATGTATTTTATTATTGCAGTATTGTATATCTTTGATATCATAATCACAGTTTAAGATGAAAATGGGTGATAAATTTTGACTCGACAGATCACATTTATATATCTCTCTGTTGTTATAAAAGTATAATATATCATTTGTTACAATAAAATTGTCCGCTTTAAAGAATTCCTCCATTACATAATTTGGTGGGTGTGTATCTACCGATCTTTGGATGAGAAGACCTGATTTTATTTGTACTACAGTCACATTATCGTTGTTAACTATTTTTATACAATTTCTTTCTGGTAATGGAGCTGGTATATATTTAAATGTGCTAACATCGTACAATAGTATGCCTTTAGAATCTTTAAGCGGCAATACCCCATAGTCAATATCTAATAAATGAGATTTGTCGTGTATATTGAATTTGTAAAATTCTTTAACATTTTTTTCGTAGTTCGCCGAGTGCAACCATTGTTTAAGATTTCTGTATATGTGGTACCAGCTGCAATCAGTTCCTGCTTTCCTTTTGGCAATTTTTGATGAATATGTAAACTCCTTACGGCACATCTGCTGCCATAAATAATCATTTTCGTCAATAAAGTCTCTCCATCTTTTACAGACTCGTCTACAGCCACCTAGTGATTTTCCGTCAATTTTTAAAAGTATTTCTATTATTGTTTCCAGGGGCAAATCATTTATATGTAAATCTTCGTTAACCATTTTGACACACTGAAATTTTTTTAAACATTTAATTTAAATATCAATGAATACAGACGTACAGACGTTACAAAGAAGCGCAGTTCTTAAAGATTTCGTATGCCGATTTCGTATTCTACATGAATACGAAATCGGCATTCATTGTCAATATAATAATCTGTATAAATAAAATGATAGAGGTCTGCAGTTGTGCGCGTATCACGGAAAAACTACTGGATAGATTTCAATGAAATTTTCTAAATTTTATTTCTTAGACACTTCTTCTTATCAAAAGAAAAATTATTGCGATATCTTCATTTAATAAAAAGTTATTAAAGTTTCAAGAAACGACAATTTGTATATGCACTGCGTGTTCAGTGATGTATGTTTAAACAAAGTATATTTTTGCTATCGATCTTTTTGATGTTCTTTCCTTCGTACATAAGAAGATGAGAGTATCAGCTAGTAAATCATATTTCTATTAATTGGTAAATTGTAACCATTATATTATTATACGTTCTTACCTTATATTAACATTACATTACAGTCTGTATGAACTGAGTATAAATAATAAATATTTTATAAATTAACTAACATTAATTTAATATATAATTAAGGTAAAACTCGTGATTTTGACATTTTAGCCTTCGCGGTTACGTTGATAATATTGGTAGAATTGATTGTGTGATCAAAAACGCCGTCTTTTTCTTGTAAGATTATTTTTTTATAAGCCTTCTCGTATTATTTTTGTATCTTTTCATTATTTGCATTACATATATAATTATATGTAATAAATATTTTATGAAATATTGATTTGTCAATTTTAAACCATTTTTCCACAAAAATGAATTTCAGAACGGTTATAAGGCACAAATATTTGAAACTAAAAAAAGTTCTAATTTATACTTCATAGAGTATTATATATAGTTACAGGTAGCCTGCTTCAAATTGTCCATGTAGATATTAGATTATTAAGTAAAAATAAGAACTTTACTTTGTGGTAGAGCTTTGTGCAAGCTCGTCTGGGTAAAACAGCAGTAGTTGCTATTGTTGTGTTCCGGTTTGAAGGGTGAGTGAGCCAGTGTAATTCCAGGCACAAGGGACAACATCTTAGTTCCCAAGGTTGGTGGCGTATTGGTGATGTAAGTGATGGTTAACATATCTTACAATGCCAATGTCTATGGGCGTTGGTGACCACTTACAATCAGGTGGCCCATACGCTCGATCGCCTTCTTATGCAATAAAAAAAATACTCAAAATACTAACATCGCCAGTCATGCTTAAATAACTATATTTTTGTGTTTAGCTGAAGTTCTTAATGGTCAATTGTAATATAATTGGGAAATAGGCTCCACAATTGGACATATCACGGTTCCACACATATTATATTGTCAAGAAAAAAATACATCAGAACTTAGAAGAACAGACGAAAGGATAGTCATATATTTTTCAAATAACAATTTTTATGTAGTGCCGTACGGTGCAACCATTTGGTAGGACGCTCTCACCGCTCAGAAGGCCCTTCTGCGGAGACCGCAGAGGGTCATTGCGGTGAGGGCGATACTTGGTTACCGTACGGTGTCGTGGACGGCGGCAACATTTCTCGCAGGCGATCTGCCCTGGGAACTCCAGAAGGAAGTGCTCGCAGAAGTGTACCGGTTTCGGGGAGAAGCCAGAGCGAGCGGCTACCGTCCAGGATCCGCGTAGGTGTAATAAAACAAATAACAATAAACCAACAAATTCTTTATTCATATTAAGCTAAAATAAACAGTTGACAAATTGATTTAACATTATAAAAAAAACATTGTGATGAAATAATTTAATATTGTATTACAAAAAAATATAGTAAAAAGCGCTTTAATTGAGAAAAAACTTCGATGAATTAAATATAATTTTTCTTATAATATATGAAACCTCCAAATGTAAAAAAAAAAATGTTCCCAAACCAAAATCGACTTAAGTACCATTAAAAAAAATTATACAAAACAATATCAAATTACTGTATATTAATATCACATAATAATCATAATTAAAGTTTTAATTGGTATAGTATTGAAATGCAAGAGCCACGGGAATGAATATAATATTTTAGTTTACAATTTACGATTTCGCGATCTGTATTTAATATTTATTTACTTCGTTTTTACATGCGATCATATTTTTTATTGGCAACATCAGTCAGCTGATCACAGTGAAAATCTAGAAATGTCGGCGAAAAAAAATCAAATACAAAAGATGGTTTGGGATTATTGCAGATAAAACCCCAGTAATATAAATGTCATTTTCATAACAGCATGTCAAACTTACTTTTAGTTTTTTTCTAATTATGGCGCGGATACTACGACACTAGTTGTGACACACAACATTAATTATAATAACATTGAAATATACTTCAAATAGTCACAATTTATTATATTTATACACATAAAAAAAGACAGCCAGAATTTTTTTTCTAATTTTTATATTATGTTGACACAAATCACACTTAAGCCATAAATTAGATTTAAAAAAGCGCGTGCAATTCAGGACACGTCATATCGTGTCAAACTCGTTATTCAAATCTGGCCTTGAAAAATTCAAATTTTGTGACTATTTTTGTCTTTTATTTCTTACATGATAAATCTGTAACTTATTATTAATATTTGTTCGTCTTGAGATATTAAATTATTGTGCATTATGCTTTACTATGCAATTGAATAACGCTGGCAACTTGCACTTGTATTTACTTCGATTTTGTACGGTTTACAAAACAATAACAGACCTTACAAACAGTTATTATATTTCAGTAGTAAGATCATAACAGATAAAAAAATATGTGACGGTTATCGAGTTGCCAACTTAATTCAATCGTATAGAACTTTGTATAATAAATTACAAAATATGGCATGTTATATACAATTTAAGAATATATAAGTGTAATTTACATATTGTTTGAAATATTTGAGAAGAAATAATAGTTATTATTCGATCCAAATGAGCTTATAACGTCAACGAACTTTGTCTATCAATGGACAGTTTAAAAGTTAATTTAAGAATAATATATTGTTTGTAACTTTTATTAAATATTTTAACTGTGCTTGGTTAATAAATGACATCACAATACAGGGAAAAGTTGTTCCTAATATCTTATTTGGATAGAATAATTACTAATTGTTTTAATCATACCATCTTATATCTAACATTGAGCTGGAGTATATGGTAGTGCGATTAAATTGAACACGATTTTACCTACAAACATATTAAATACCTAAGCTACAACCCAGAACAAATAGATGGCGCTGATTGATTATTTTTCAATTTTTTTTTAAATTTAATTTACTATTATGGTATCGATTTTTTAATCGTCAATTACAGGACATTGTCTACACAATAATACACAAACAAATATTAAATGCATAGCAGTGCTTAAGTATGGAGTTGGGTATAAATGCTACTTGACACAATAATACAATTGATTGATGATTGATTAATTGATTTAAACCAATCATATATTTGAACACTGGAATATTTTAAAATTGTCTAATTATTAATAAATGCTTACAAAATCAACTAACACAATATACATAGGTATAAAATATTTTTAATATGACAAAAACAATCTATATTTAGTCAAATAAATTAACAGTTTTATATTTTAAATAAATATGTCATAATATTGTAATTGATTGTGAGAACAAAAAAAAAATTAAGTCTAAGAAAACGTATTGTCTGAGCATTCTTATAGTTTAAATAGGATTTATTTTTTTCATATTTTAATTTAAATATTTGGAATAGACAAAAACATGTGAAGGGACGAACACAATAGCGCTGCTTAAAACATTTATCGACGTTATAAGAATACGACACGATTACAATCAAGCGAAATATCTTAATCGTAGATATTTATGTAAGCGCTTAAAGTGCTAATCATATCCAATAGAAAGAGAAAATGCAATCTAACATTTTAAATGTCACCAATGTTGCTCGGTGTAAAAAATACCTTCGAAAAAGATATAATTAATACAGGATTGAGTATCAAACATCTATACACTATATTTTTTACAATACTAGTATGATTTAGTGATAATAATTATTTACAATTAAAATAAATGAATATTCTAGATTCTATAAAATTATTAATATTGTAATAAATACAATTATAAATGCAAATCTTGTAGTTATTTTGTAAGTAAGATAAAACAAGTAATAAACATTATTTAAAAATAGTGATGACATTAGATACTCAAAATTAATCAATCAAAATTGTTTACCTTTTCTCCTATTGGATAGGACTTTGGAGTCGGTATTCCCATTGGCGAGTCATATAGCGCTAGTGTGTTCGCTCCCTTCAATGTAAAGCTCTGTTCACAAAAGGAAATTTTGGCAAGTTGTGTGTTGTAACATAAAGCGTTGTGGGCAAATTGTATTTATCATAAAAAATGTCGTGTAATTTATTTCAGGATTTTTTTTATAGTTGCAAACACAGAAATTGCCAACAATTTATGTGGAAAGGCACCATTTTATTAACTTATCATCTATCCTTAAGAATATTCGATACGACTAGCATGGCGAAGCTACCAATGAGATATAGCGTAGCAGGTATAGACGCCAATAGCTTGAATCTCTCTTCTGTAAAAAAAATGAAAAGTCCAAAATCACATAACGTTGAAAAGACAATTTAAAAACAATGTTTTATTTGTAATCTGTACCCTGTCGCCTGGTGCTAAAAGGACCAAAGTTCATTTTTAAATAAAATATAAACCACATTATACCACTTTTGACTGATGTAATCAGTTAACGATAAAGTAGATGTCATAGTATTTGTACTGAGATATTATCCATGTGACAATATAAAAATAAACATAACAAGTCTGTAATCAAACATACTTTTTTAGTATTGCCAGTTAAAAGAAATTTTACTGTGAAAAATACTCACAGCATATTGTATGCAATATCTAATAATCAAATAAACACTGAAAGCTTATATAAATAATACATAGAACGTTTGATAAAGAAAAGCTTAATAATTTTGTTTTTCCAATTCCTTCCATATTTTTAATTTTTCCTTAATGTTGGTTTATATTAAGTGTATGATCGAATCCCATAAATAATTTTAAGAATTAATGTTTCATGAACCATACAGCATTATAAGTCTATTTTTTGTATTTTAATGTGTTTAAATCAAAAATACTGGTAAACAAATCATGCAAGAATGAACAGAGCATGCAAGAATGAAATTAAAGTTAAAAAAAAATTAAAGACCTTTAGTAGGTAAAATAATATTTTTATTCTGAGGTCAAATTAGTAGCCTTATTGTACGTGAGCCGTTACAAATATTAAAAATAAAATAAATTAAAACTACACGTGTACTACACCTATACATAACAGTATCAACTACGTAAAAAAAAAAAAACAAAGTTTAAAAATAATAATATTCGATGTTTTTTATCTGTGGGAATTCAATAGCATTTTCATGTTACGGACGTGTGCGTTAGCTTATTGCATATATTTTTAAAAACGATCGGCAATTTATCCAACTGCATCCGTTTTTTCAAACCGGTCCCAACCAACGCCGGTTCGTACATATGACCTTTTATCGGTTCGACGACTATCGGATTGTCGTCGCTATCGAAAATTATTTCGGGATCGTTTTCAATTATTTCCTCAATCGTCTTCCAGTCCGTTTGTATCTTTTTCTTGCCCTGGCAACACTGACACATGTCGTAGTCGCATTCTTTTTTACTCATATAATATTCGGCGTCGTCTAATATTGTATGTTCGTCTTTAGGACCTTTAAGGGGTACGAATATCGAGAACTTTCGCGCCGAATATTTTATTAACTCTTCGATATAGTTTTCAACGCCTTCGTCTGTGGCCGGTTTTATGTTGTCTATGGCCGGTTTTATATTGTCTATATCCCAGGAATTCTTCCTACTGTCGGGCGGGGTCAGTGTATCGGAGCTTTGGAACATGCTATTCTTTCTTTTTGCCTGACCTGTCATTGTGATGGACTTCTTTGTACTCGCCCAGCCCAGCGACCGTTGTACAGCCATCTTCCACTTCGTATATCTCGCATCGCGGTCTGTAATACAATCAAAGCATTTTTATGAGGGCTGATCATATACAACATAACATCATATATAATTATAAAAATGTTTTCAATTTATGTACAAATGCATCAATTAATTGTCATAAGTTTCTTTTAACATTTATTTATAAAAGGAAGCAATTATTCATAAGCGTGTGTGTGTGTACATCAATAAAAAATGGCATAGATTGAATCGATCGCCACTGACCATCGTCCGTGGTGGTGGGCAGGAAGGTGTGCGTGGGCGTGGCGTGGTGCCGCCAGCGCTCGACCGCCCACACGCCCACCGCGTGGCCCGCCGCCACGCCCACGCCCAGCGCCGACATGTCCCACGACTGCGCGCGCACTGGAACGATACATCGAAATGTTTAACTGTGTTCATCGGCATCATTGTCTTGCTGTCATCCTACACCTTAGTGACGTCATCTCTTACGACAGAGTTAAGGCTGGGTTAGGTGAATTATTAAAACAGTTTTATTTAATATCTTAGACGCTAAGCAATAAGATTGTAATTAATTGTGAAACGTTGAGTAAAAGATTATAGTAGAGTGAAATGAAATTATTTTCGTACTTTAATATTATATGAACTCCCTCTAAGGGAACAAACACCCTTAGGGGTATAACTAGTACGTATTAGTATAACAAGTGTTGGCTCTCCCTCTTGCACTATTGACGGCGACCGATCACCATTAAGCAGCCCGTTTGCCTCGAAAACTTTAACTTTATTAGCTTACTATAAATTATCATTAATCTTCAATTCTAAATTAGATAGATAAAGATTTATTTTGTTGTATAATAAAGAAATTATTGTTTGTGGTGATTTTAATATAAATTTATTAGATAACTCAGCCACAACTATTAGATTCAGATCTTTGTTAAATTCATATAATCTAGTAAATTTATTTTTTAAACCAACTAGAATTACAGAGTCCACAGCAACCTGTATAGATAATATATTCACAAGTCTTATTCCACAAAATAAAGCTATTATTAATAAATTAAGCTCAGATCACTGTGGACAAATAGCATCATTTAATTTTGATTTAAAAGAAATAAACAAATCACAGAAGATAGTGTTTGTTCCTTTGACCACAAGCCGTATAGAGAAGTTTAGAGGTGATATTGTGGCGAGCCTCCCTTTTTTAACTTTTAATGAGAATCCTAATGTTTTATATAACACTTTGTTTAAGTTAATTAGAAACAAATTCAACGCCATATTCACTTCTAAAACAGTTAATAAACAAACCTTCTCGACATTCAGTGACTGGGCGACCATTGGAATTCATAAAAATAGGCAAAGAATGTACGAGCTTTACTATGAAAGAACGTACAATCACAGTGCTTCTTTCGCTAATTATGTAAAAAACTATTCTAAATTGTTTAAAAAAGTATGTTCTTTGGCAAAATCATTATATATTAAAAATAAAATAAAAAATGCACATGATAAAATAAAAATGACATGGAACATTATTAAATGTGAAACTGGTAGAACTAATTTCCGCAGCTCCGAAATGTCTGTTATTAGTAACAATAAAGTGATTTGTAACGATCGGGAGGTTGCTTCTGTTTTTGAAAAATTCTTTACTGACATACCAGTTCTAACAACAAAGTCGCTCTTTTCGTCTCCAATTGTTGCTGAGTCATTGATTAAAGAAAATGTAAGAGAATGTACTGTTAACTTTAATTTCTCTAGTATAAGCATTAATGATATACTAAAAACATTTAAGACTTTAGAGATTAAGAAAATAGCTGACTTATGGGGTTTATCTGTAAAGGTGATAAATTCAATTATTGATGTGATTGCGCCCCACCTTGTAATAATATTTAATAAATGTGTTCAGAGTGGTGTATTTCCTGACCTGATGAAACATAGCAAGGTAATTCCTATATTTAAATCTGGTAGTTCTTCAGACCCCAATAACTTCAGGCCAATTTCAGTACTACCAACACTCAGCAAAATATTTGAAAAAATTATTTTAAATCAATTGCTTGCTCACTTTAACAGACACAATCTGCTTCATAGAAAACAATTTGGATTCACAAGGGGTCGTTCAACAACTGATGCTGGCATTGAACTAATTAAGAATATCTATGAAGCATGGGAGGAGTCGCAGGACGCTTTAGGGATTTTCTGTGACTTATCCAAAGCATTTGATTGTGTTCAACATGAAACTCTGGTCAGGAAATTGAATCACTATGGAATCAGAGAAGGTGCGCTCGAGCTTTTGAATTCTTATCTTAAGAATAGAATTCAGAAGGTCGACGTTAATGGAAAAAGATCTCCTGGGGTTTCAGTTGGTGTGGGGGTCCCTCAGGGATCAATACTCGGTCCTTTTCTATTCTTGATTTACATAAACGACCTGCCCTATCTTGTAGGTAATAAACATGACATAGTATTGTTTGCTGATGATACCTCTTTGGTTTTTAAAATTAAAAGAAAACAAGTACAGTATACAGACGATGTAAACAATGCTATCTCTGATATAGTACATTGGTTTAGTGTTAATAATCTTATGTTAAATAATAAAAAAACAAAAGTTGTAAAATTTAGCGCGCCAAATGTAAAAAATGTAAAAGCTAATGTACATATCAATGGGGAGTCGATGGATCCAGTTGAGTCCGCTGTATTTCTTGGCATTACTGTTGATGCCAAGTTGCAGTGGGCCCCCATATTGACGGATTGGCGAATAGACTAAGCTCAGCGGCTTTTGCAGTTAAAAAAATAAGATTTTTTACCGATATCGATACGGCCCGTCTCGTATATTTTAGTTATTTTCACAGTATCATGTCTTACGGCATTATGCTGTGGGGTAATGCGGCCGCTATCAATCCGATATTTGTATTGCAGAAGAGGGCTATTCGCGCAATCTATAACCTAGGAGCTAGAGAATCCCTAAGACAGAAATTTAAAGAAATTAAAATATTAACTGTTGCTTCTCAATACATACTATGTAATGTTATGTATGTACGGAAACACATTAATGATTTTGTGAGAAAATGTGATACTCATAACATTGGTACAAGGAACAAACACAAATTAATTACTCCCGTTACTCGACTTCATAGAGTCAGTAACTCTTTTGTGGGGCAATGTGTACGTTTATACAACAGGATCCCAGAAAGCGTTCAAAATGTTTCAGTTACTAAATTTAAAAAAATTGTAAAGGAACGCTTGTGTGCTAAAGGTTATTATACAATTAATGAATTTATGGATGATAGCACACCTTGGGAATGAGACGATCGCCGCATGGCTATTTCCTTTTGTTTTTTTTTTTGTAAAAGACAAAAAACAGACAAAAAAAAAAACAAAAACATCAACCCGCTGAGTTTCTTTCGCCGGTTCTTCTCAGGGCTGGGTGTTTCTTTTCCGAACCGGTAGTAGTTTCTAGTTTGACAATCAATAAGTAAGTGTAATACTTCAATATTGAATAAAGTATTTGAATTTGAATTTGTATGTCGATAAAAAAAAACTGCAGGCACATTGAGAATTTTCTGGTAGAAAAACTTTATATTAGCCCGACCTGGATATTGAACCCAGGACCACTGGGTCTGCGGCCGTATATCTAGCCACTAGACCAACGAGGCAGTATATATATAAGTGTAAATTAGACACATAAGTATATAAGTATAATATGTAACTTACAAACGGGTATCCCGGTGAGATCCGCCTGCAGCTGCATGAGGAGGTCGTTGGATGTCATCCGACCGTCCACGTGGAGCTTCGTCAGCGGCATCCCGCAGTCTTTGTTCATCGCTTCCAGGATATCCCTGGAACGTGAAAGAGACACGTTTCACTGATGTTAGCTGTTCACTGAGCTTTGTGCAAGCTCGTCGGTTTAGATACCCACACCCACTCACAACGTATTCTAACGTCAAATAGCAATTTATAGTATTGTTGTTTACTGGTTTGAATCATGAGTGAGCCAGTGTAATTACAGGGGCATAACATCTTAGTTCCCAAGGTTGGCGGCGCATTGGCAATGTCGGATCGGATGGTTAACATTTCTTACAATGTCAATATCTATGGGCGTTGGTGACCACTTTTACCATAAGGTGGCCAATGTGCTCGTTCCTATGCCATAAAAAATTAAAAAAAAAACAGATAGATTAACATCGTACTAAAAAAAAGGCTAAGTGTTCACTTAAAAAGCTCTCACCTCTTTATGAACGAGCTGAACAAATAATTACTTATTTATTTAATCATTGTTGACGTAACTCACCTTGTTTGAAAGCATACAGCTTCTAAAGCAGCTCGAATTATGTGATTTTTCGTCGTAAATGCTGTCAAACCGCAGATGATACTAGAAGGTAATCGAACAAAGAAAACGTTAAATACATTTAAAATAAATTTAGAGACGACCGCCAGATGTGGCACTTCGTAATTGATCGCTATTCCAAAAATTATTTATAATGATCTCATTATAAAGAATTTAATAAAACTCAAGATTTAGTTCACAGCTACACTCTCGTGTTAGGTTAGTCTATGTGCTAAGTCAGGATATAAGCTATTTCGTCGGCTTCACGGTTGAATGCGCTCCCGTGGCGCTCCCCTTAAGACGGGAAGCGTACCGCTGGTTTTTTAGTGGGTATTCCGATGTCCGTGGTGCACTCAAAAAAAAAAGAAGAAAAAATTGGGTATAAGCTATCTCTGTACCAAATTTAATCTTAATCCGTTCAGTAGTTTTTATACACCAGTTTGCCTCCTTTATAGTATATTCCAAATCTTATTACAATAGCAATAAGAGTAAAGTTACAATGGCAATAAAACCTCAATATTAAATATTTCATACAATTTTCTAATAACTCTGCTCAAGTCACTTAAGATATATTTTGCACTAAAAACAGTTCTTGATTTTATATATTTATAATACCATACTATGTCACAACTTCTAACCACATTAATTTAACTTCCAATATTTCTATAACAACTTCGCCGACTTTTAAAACGCAACTTTTTCCATAATTAATACCATAGACAATTTTTGATTTCGACCAATGATATCACGTCAAATCAAGGTCAAAGTTGACAATTTAATATATAATCTGTAATTAATATAGAACTCTATTTTACATATAAACTTAGTGGGTAATTTGTTGGTTGGGTAATTTTGAGTGAATTTTTGGCAAAATTAAATTTGATTATAATTCTCACTCTATACTTGATTTATAATCTCTATGAAGTCTTTTAATAAGTTTTATTGTGTATTTTGATATCTGAATGCACAGCCAGGGTTGAGTCCCGGGTATAATACATGCAAGTATAGTTACCCCCGAGCATCCTTCCGCCAGTAGGGCGCATAGAGTCCGCTGAGAGCCGGCACGAAGTAGACGTCTCCGGTAGAGAACACCTGCCCCGCGATGTGCTCCGTCTCCTGGGTCACGTCCTTGATCAGCTTCAGGTTGTCGCGGATGAACTTCATCGCACCGCCCGCCACAGCTATCGACCCTATATCGATTTTAATAAAACTGATTAGAAATAAGTTAAAAGCGAAACCTGTACGTCTTAGATTTTAATCTATTAATTTTTATATTCACTATTTAGTATGGTTTAATAAGTACATATAATATTATTCGATGAACTAACGAAATAACTGATAGATTTAGATTCGTACTATAAATAAATATTTAAAAATGTTGATTTTCAATTTTTACGCTATATCAATTAGAACACCATGTATAGACTACATTTGAACACACTACTCTAATGGCAGATTGGTGGAATACACGTGTGGTAGGATTTTAGTCAAATTAAACACATGCAGGTTTCCTCACAATGTTTTCTTTCACCGTTAAGCACGAGACGAATTATAAACACAAATTAAGCACATGATAATTCAGTTGTGCTTGCCCGAGTTAGTTTGAATCCACGATCATCGGTTAAGATTGGCGCGTTGTAATAGAGGGGCGGTACCTTCCAGCGCGTACACCGCGGGCGCGGAGGGGCCCAGCTTGTAGGCCACGGTGGTGAGCAGGCCGTGCGTGGACTGCACGCGACGCGGGCCCGTGTTGTACAGCAGGAAGCAGCCCGTCCGGTACGTGTTCTTCGCCTGGCCGGCCTGCAGGCAGTTCTGACCGACCAGCGCCGACTGCTGGTTGCCGAGAATCTATCGATTGGAATCAATATTAATATCTATATAAAATTAAAAACAAATAACTGCTAAATTTTTATCTTCTAACTTTAAAAGGTATTTTTAGAGAAAGCCTCAAACGATTTCATTAATTCACTCTCTGTTTGCACATTGAGTAGGGAGTATGATTATAGACTAGTAAAAATACAGAGCATCTAAAATTGTTTTTTTTTATATAAAAAAAAAATTATCCTTTTAATTTTATAATATATTTGAGGACAAAGTATTTCATTTCTTTACATAAAAACTATATAATATCTATATTATCTTTGAATAGTGGGTACAGACTAATGAAAAGACAGAGATTCACATTTTATGTAATTCAAGCGTTGACTCACCCCTGATATCCTAATACCATCTAAAATAGATCCATCTTTGACTGTTCCATATATTTCTGCACTGCTACGTATCTGTGGTAACGATTCTCTATGTATGCCAAATAATCTGTAAAAAATATATTTATTTAAAAATAAAATGCATTGAAACTGAACTGCCTTGGCAAGATTAAGGTGAAAAATACAAAGAAAAATGTTGTCAGATATCATAGGATATGAACGGCACTGTGACATACACACATAAGCCTTTCAATCCACATACTCAAAACGAAAAATTGCAACAACTATATCCCACATACACAAGTGAAATATCAGGACCATAGAAAATATATGTCAAGATTGAATATCATAGGATTATGATGGTGCACAATTTAATATATCCTGTGCTGTTATCTTATCATTCATTAAGAATGGGAGATGTGGCCGGATTTGTTTTTTTTATATTGCATAAGGAGGGGGCCACTTGATGGTATGTGGTCACCAACGCCCATAAACATTGGCTTTGTAAGAGATGTTAACCATCGGTTACATTACCAATGCGCCAGCTACCTAGGGAAATGTTATGTCTCTTGTGTTTGTAATTACACTGGCTCACTCACCCTTCAAACCGGAACACAACAGTACCAAGTATTGCTGATTTGCGGTAAAATATCTGATGAGTGGGTGGTACCTACCCAGACGAGCTTGCACAAAGCCCTACCACCAAGTGAATCAATAATTACGTTATTTACAGTGATTGAGGGTAGAATTCAAATTTAATTCATACATACCTACATAGCATTGGATCCCAGTTCAGTGTCTCTAAGTTCATTAGTAGCGTCCGTGACGCATTTGTCACGTCAGTTATATGGAGCCCGCCGTGGACACCGCCGGTTAAGTTCTATAAAAAACATATTATGTTATAAATTTATTATCTGTAACTACAGACAATAAATTTTAGTTAATTTATTTATTTTACAAAAAACTGGACTAAATAAAAATGGGACAACATGGGAAGCACCTCCTTTCAAATAAAAAAAAAATCATCAAAATGGATTCACCCAGTCGAAAGTTACGAGGTAACAAACACAAAAAAAACACATACAGACGAATTGATAACCTCCTCCTTTTTTAAAGTCGGTTAAAAAAGATCTATGATCATTATATTGTTGACCTAGAAAAGTATAAAAATCACTATATAGTCTAGGCTAGGCTAATCCTAGCTGGGTTAATTCATGTTAAGTATATTAACTCAATCTCTCTCTCTCTTTCAAAGAATAAAAAGTCGTAAGATACAAAAAATATATAGGTAAGTAACAACTATTATAAATAGCATATAAAGTAAATCATTTGGTAATTTAATACAGCGCATTTGTATGCAATCTTATCAATAGTTGTAATCTTACAGGATTTACTCTTTATGTTTTGGGGAGACCTACACTCAAAATTGACCATAAATCTAAGAATTGGATGAATTATTGCAATATTTTTTAAATAATTTCCTGAAAACTCTATAAATAATATATTGTATATATATACATCATAAAATATACACCTATAGGAATAATTTATTTCCCTTTAAATTTAAATCATTTGACCAAAAGCGTGCCGTTACTTTTTTAATTGCCCAGTGGAACATTTTTTGCAATGTGTGCGATTTTTGAAATCCCAAATTTTGACCACGTTTCAAGGTCAATAGAGTCCATTGCTAAAATTTTTAAGATCATGTGTATGTGTGTGTGTCTATGTACTTGCGTGTGTAGGTAAGGCGGGAGTGTTCTGTTTTTTTTAATTATCACTTACCCAAGCTATCCAAGAATCAACTGTACCAAACAGTAATCTCTTATCCCTGCTCGCTCGTCTCACAGCTTTGACATTGTCCTTCAACCACCTCATCTTCAGAGCACTGAAGTACGGACTGATTGGCAAGCCCGAGATACTTTTCAGATAATTTTTATTACGGTCCGGTACTTTCGCTAATATTGCATCAACTGTGCTATCTGTGCGGATATCGTTCCATGCTAAAAACAAAAATGGATTAATTAAAAAAACTACTAATATTCTTTCAGAAAAGCTTGAGTAGGGACGCAGTTTCATTTGTTGTGCCATACTGCTTGTTATCGTGTACAGGGGCCCTAGACAAGTGGCTTTACGCTGATGGAATAGAATAGAAAATAATAACCAATGTATGAAATTGACATTCGCGTTTGACGTTTCGAGACGTTTCGAAGCGAACGCGAATGTCAGCCTCATACATTGGTTGTTGTTTTCTATTCTATTCTATTAACGTAAAAGCCACTTGTCTAGGGCCCCTGATGTACTTGGACACAACCGGCGTGGAATTTTAAAACGAACTTTTCTCCAAAAAGGAGATTGCTTCGAAGGTAAGAAACCTTAGTATGTTTAAAAATGACATATAAGCAAGTGTTACCGGTAATATTTATTTTCCAATTTCAAAAATGGACCATGGTTACCATTACAAGAATATTGTTTTTTTTTTTGGTATGTTTAATGGTGTTTTATTCATTATTTATTATACAGGTTATTATAAGTTAACATTTACGGTCTTACTTATTAATCTTGTATAGAGTGTGGTTAGTTAAACAATGCTATCTCTGTCTTTCGAATATCAAATCGATGATGTCAGAAAGGGAGATAACAGTGTATGACAAAACACCCGCGTAACGTTCTTATTTAAGTCCATTCAATCATTGAACTCGTTATTAATTCGCTAGAAAATTCTAGAAATTTCCGACAATACTTACATATTGCAGGATGCAGAGGTTCACCGGTAAATTTATCCCATGCTATTGTCGTCTCTCTTTGATTCGTTATACCTAAAGTAACTATGTCGTCTTTTGAATATCCTGCAAAAAAGTATAATTCGAAATGAAAAAGTATAGTAGAAATATAATAATAATAATAATGTCCTCCAGACCGATTTCAGCCACGGCGGTCAATTTCGAGAGAGATTAGCCAACTACGCAGGAGACATTATGGTGCACAAGTGCAGTCCCTAGCTCTCATAATCCGATAGGACGGCTATCCGACACGACCTGAAAGAGTTCTGGCGCAGGACCAACGTACTTTCCGAGGCACGGAAAAAAGTTATTTGACACCCAATAACTTTTGTATTGCCCCACCTGGGGAATGAACCTAGAACCGCCATATAATTTTTATGATGTCAAAACGTTTCAACAGGTGCTAACTTATATTTTTTCTTTATAAAAATGGTAATTCCTATTTTAAAATAGGCAATTTACACCATTTTCTTATTCAATAAAGATTTCAACATAACTGTTAGAAGTCCTCACTCCAAAACCACCTTCAAGTCCCTAGCTTCACATGTCTTTACTAGTTGGAAAACCTTAACGACGAAACGATATATGCCTCTTGTTTTGACAATGAAAGATTGCTTTTAAATTATATTATAACTAATATTATAAATGCGAATATGAGTTTGTTTGTTACGTATTCACGCTTAAACAACTTTTGAGCCCCGTATTCCACGAAGAAAAGCTTTATATACACCGGGCGCATACACAAGTCATGAATATGACAGGTTGCAGAGTACGGAGCAACCGGTCTGATGCCCTGAAAATGATGCTACCAGCTAAAAACCGGAATGTTTCGGCGGGTTTGGTACAGACGCCTGATGCTTATCTTAGAGATACAAACGAGATAAAATTGACAGGTCTAAATAATACTTGCTTTCTACTTAAGCCCCTTATTATCATAATATTACTGATATTTAATCTTGTCGGATATTCGTCTTTTAAAGATGTCTACATCCAAATAAGCAGCAATTCTTAATAAGTTATTTTACAATTTGCAAATTTAATTGACTTTAATTATTCGACTTTAGTTATTAGCTAGTAGAGCTAATAACGGGTAATATATTTCATACCTCCATAATGAAAACGCTTTTAATAATTATTTTAGAAATCGTGTTAATGTCTTTTTATATAAAAATCTAGATTTGGAAAGTTGTTTTTATTAAACCCGTCATCATTGATCGATATATCGTATTTTACTATGTATATTTCGTTTAAAATAAAATTGGTCCTTCGAGCCGGATCAAATGGTACCAAGTTTAAATAATATAAGACATCAGAGCAAATAAAACTTACCAAATTCAGCCAATTGGTCGATAGCATTTTCAGCGCATATTTTAATATTTTGTAAAATTTCTAAGGGATCTTGTTCGTACCATCCTTCCTGCGGTTGTACCTCTGTTTTGTCTAACTGGTGTGAAACCAATTCGTCAGATCTTTCCGCTTCGTATATCTGAAATGAAATTGTTATATTTAAAGAAGCTTTTGTTTTTAAAAATGACAGTTTTTTATTATTATTTTTATGGCATAGGAAGACGAACGAGCGTATGGGACACCTGATGGTAAGTGGTCGCCAACGCCCATAGACAATGGTATTGTATGAAATGTTAACCATCGCTTAGACCGCCAATGTGCCACTAACGTTGGGAACTAAGATATTATATCCCTTGTGCCTGTAATTACCCTGGCTCATTAACATTTTACTTTACTACCGAGTATATGTATGGATATGTATATATACGCTACTAATACTATACACTCGTATGGATTTGTACATATGTATTTAATCGAATACAATTTTATTTTCCGCTCACTTTTTGTCACTCTTCCAAACATTCTGTCCTACGTCTCAAGGTTAGTTAGCAGAAAATGCTTCTTGCATTTCCACTTTAGTTTCCGTCCCCACTTTAGAGCATTAAATTTTATCGTTGCAAATGAGTTGAACTTATAAATATTCAATGCAAATTCATCCTAACTGAATAAAGTACTATATATATATATTACTACTTGTATAACTTTGTAACATGTTTTAGTTTACGAATTATTCAATAGATGGCGTTGACCACTTTAGTCGATTTTCTGAATCGCGCTGTCTAGTTTTATGTAAATAATATAAGGTTCATAGTACAAATTATTAAAATGTCTTGTTTGTTTTATTAAATTCACTACATAAGTCACGAGTTCGAAACATCTAGAACATTAGCATAACCAGTAATGTTCATTGTTCATACAATATCGTATTTTACGTTTACGTTTATGCACTTGAATAACTTTACAATTGTTATTTTGCCTAGATTCTATTGAATTTACGACAGTACTATCCACGTGTCTTATGGCCGTATACTGAATATCATTCAAATATTAAGTGGGACTTAATTATTTGGAACGCCATTAATTTCAAATTTAGTATGCGAAATTTTAAATTAACGGCGTCTCAAATAATAATTGATTCCACTTCATATTTGAATGACTTTTCAGTATTCGGCCGTAAGCCAGTTTTACTACAAGCAAATACGATCTTCGTCACCAAGGTTGGTGACGCATTGAATAAATAAGGGATGGATTTCTTACAAAGTCATTGTCTATGGGAGGTGTAATCACTTACCATCATAACAATGGCTTTTTAATTAACATGATTCTGAACTTAATATCAAAATAAACATTATTCACAAAGGCTTTTAAAAAACACTTTTCTATAACGATTTTACAAGTTAATCCGACGTAGAGTTCCTCCGTTATCCATTCGAAATAAGAACAGTCAAGTTACTCAATATTGATTCTTTACAAATGATTGCTAATTCGAAAGACCATTGATGAAAAATTTAGACAAACATTTGGACATTTAATTTTTAATCTTATTTCCAAATTATTTATTCATAAAAGGTCGTCAATAAAAAAGTAAATCGGTGACAAACAGAAAAGAGAAGCATGGTAAACATCGCGTACAATGCCCATGTCTATGGATGTTGGTGATCACTTACCATCAGGTGGCCCATATGCGCGTCAGCCTACTCTTGCTATAAAAAAAAATTGAACAGATTTGTCTTGTCTATTTAAATGTGTATATTTTAAGAGGGATTGTATATATCCATGTTTACAGGACGTATTAAATTGGCGAAGTATAATGAGTGGGGAATGCACAGGACGCGCGCTATATATCTAGCACATATAATATGATCAGTCTCATCACGTTCAAGTTCATTATTATCTATGATTTACAATAATGATTCAGCTGCCTCGTGTTTGTAGTATTGTGTTTAGCTTATTAAAGTCAAATATCTTTATTCAATATAGGATATAGCATAGCATAGCATTAAAGGCACTCACACAGAGCCAATAGCCAAGTTAATCCACTAAGTCAATCCAATATTGGCTTCGGCTAAGTAATATGTCTGAAGTACTTAAATATCCAACGTAATTTTCTTCTAGCAAATGTTTCGTAGCGAAAAAAATCCTGACATTGACATTTAATAATAAATAATAATAATAAATATCTTTATTGCACACTCAAGAGAAAAAAAAACAAAAACAAAACAAGTCAAATACAAATAAAAGTGAAAAAAAAAAAAAAAAAAAGAATATTTAAAAAGACAGGAAGGATGATGCATGCAAGGGGCGGTCTTATCACTCAAGTAGTGATCTCTTCCAGACAACCCTGTATTAAGATGCTAGCAGGACATAATGGGCGAGTGCTTTATATATATATATATATATAAATATATACTGTATATATATACATATATACAAATACATAATACATATATACATTTCTATTAAATACAACATATCAATACATATATAAATAAATATAAATTTATAAATAGTACACATTAAATAACATTTATATCATTGAAGCTCCAATGGTCAGAGTGAAGTGTGAAGGAAGTAAATAAGTAATGTTAAAGCGATAGGTAATAGTTTTTAGTACGAAGTTTGAAGATAGAAATCGAAGAGGATTGACGGATTTCGGATGGAAGCGCGTTCCACAGTCTCACTGCCTTAGCCGTAAAGGAGTTGGCATATAATTTGGAAAGGCATATGGGCACACTTAACTTATTATCATTTTGGGAGCGAAGATTAAGTTGAAGAGAGGATTCTGAGCCAAGAAAAGTAAAGCGTTCCTTTAGATAGAGAGGTGTACGGGGGTGAAATAAAATAGAATAAAGGAGAGAAAGAACATGTAAGTTGCGTCGGTCTTTGATAGTGAGCCACCTGAGGGCAGAACGATATTGTGAAATGTGATCGTATTTCTTCAGTCCAAATATGAATCTAATGCACATATTTTGTAGGCGTTCCAATTTGTTGATAAGTTCCTCTGATAGATCAGGGTAACACGCGTCCGCATAATCTAGAATTGGAAGCAGAAGGCAATTAACAAGTAATATTTTTGTTTTAATGGGAAGGAAGTTTTTCAACTTTTGAAGAGAATGGATTGTCGCGAAAATTTTACGGCTAATTTCAGTAATCTGTGGTCGCCAGGTAAGGGAAGAATCCATTAAACTAAATTTAACTATCAGATCATTGAGAAGCCAATATTATTTTTGATTTAATAGACAAACGTAGATGGGCAAATTGGATCTAAAATCCAGGCAGTCGAGGCAAGAAGCTAGTTTATAATATTAGCCATTTCTCTATGTACATATAAAGGCGGAAATCACCGCCGTCGTTGGAAATTGGCGCCGTACGAAATATTGGCCATTCCTTATATCGCCAACGCGCTACCAACCTTGGTATAATGATGTTGTCTCTTGTATCTGTAGTTACTGGCTCGCTTGCTTCCAATCGTAACAGAACAATACTGATTAAGCCAATTAATATATAAAAGTCATTCATACCACAAATCTAACTGTCTTTGTCCCATCATCAACGACACCGATAAGTGACCTCTTGGCGCCGTCCCTAACTGGCATCTCGTCCCCTGTAAATAAAAGAAAAATATATACTTATTTTAAAAATAATTAAAATTCGTTTAATAACCTTTCGAATATCGGATAATGGTTTATTAATAATATTTAATAATCGAGAACATTTTAAATGAGGAATAATTTCGATTTTGTTTAATAAACTTATCATCTAAAACCTACTATGTATATTTATTTTGATATTTTACCAACGAATTTAATTGGACTTTGGACATAACTCAAAAGGTACATGAAAAAAAAAATATTTTTACAAGTTGTGTTCGTACTGTCGTGACATTTGCAGGTCTATATGTAATTCATATACGAGAGGCTGGCACGTAGATTTATAAACGTTCGAGCGGGAAATTAAATATTTTTTGTATTATATTTAATACTTATTTGTATATGAAAATAAAATCTAACAAATTATCAAAAGTCGTAGAACAAAAGTTGTTGCTTATGATGTTAGCTATCTAGTACTGCGAGGTTGCTGGGTCATTAAAAATAACCTGTATATAATAACAGTTTAAATTGTTTTATTAAAGATTATGAAGCAATACAAAATTATGTTTTATATCATATATAATTATATGTTCCAAGAGTCAAGACGATTTATTAATTATGACAATAAAATTTTCCACAACATCAAAGCTATCGATAAAATATCATTAAAACACAATATATGTCGTCGTTATATTTATTTCAATCGTAACGTCGTAATCTTCAAGCTTAGCTGTTATATAATAAATCATAAATCGAATAAGTACCTATACACTTCGCGTAAACTCTTTGGATTATCCACGGCTATATCACAATGACGCAGATAATACAATATATAATTATTTATATGTAGATGCTGATGAGATATACTTTATACATTCATATATTGACGATTTGCCGGTTGGCGTGGTTGGTAAATTATGATGGTAAAGTTCGATTTCCACCTAGGATATACATTTGTATGCATAAACGTGTCTGTTTGTTCCGAGTCTAGGTGTAATGATCTCTATAACTCTACAGGGTAATTTGTAACGACCCAGCAACCTCGCAGGTCTAGATAGCGAACACAATAAGCAACAACTTTTGTTCTACGACTTTTGGTAATTTCTTAGATTTCGAAATCGACTCCAAAAATAACAATAATTGTAAATACATTATCAACCACACAACACATTCGTACCTACATATTGATGGGTAGAATATAGTAAGTTAATCATCAAATTATAGAGGAATACGCAATTATTTTTTTACTTTTTAGTGCATATTAATTTGCTTTTCATATGAAGTAGGTTTTTGTTTTGTTAAAATTTTTATTTATCATACAAAAATAAGTATTCATTTAATTATCCGCTTGAACGTTTATAAATCTACACGCATCGCAAAGATCGACGCATTGCGTCGTCCATTCGCTTATGAATGAAATATAGACCTACAAACGTCACGACAGTACGACAAAAACTTGTAAAATCATTTTTATTTCATGTATTTAGTTATGTCCGAAGTCGTAGAGCAAAAGTTGTTGCTTATGATGTCAGGTATCTAGTCCTGCGAGGTTGCTGGGTCATTATAAATAATCCTGTATATTTACAAAAACAAAAGTAGTAGGTACATGTAGTATGTCTGGTTTCCATAGTACGAGCTCTGCTTAGTTTGGTACCAGATGGTCTTGTGTGAATAATGTCCCAAGACATTATTATTATTACAAATACAAATGTGTTTATTGTTTTTTCCTTTCACCAAGTAGCAATGGATCAAAACATTTATGTGATATTTACGCAAAGATTATGCACTGGAAAGTCATAGTCATATTTTTTAATTACCAGTATATAGTATTGCGTTAAGTAATTATATAAGAATGTTATAATGTTGTGTCTTATTATATATAAAAAGAAATGTAAACACAAATGTATGTGCAAGTTTAAATAAATTATTATTATTATATTATATAATGTCGTTTTATAAACAACATTAAATTTGCAAAACCGAAGCCAACAAATATGTCCCAAAAAAATGGCAGAGACGCGAAAAGCCTTGGACACAAATAATTTTAATTAAAAAAAAAACACGAGGATAAATTGATTTACTTTAACGTCTTCTCGTATGATTATGTATCTAATAAATATGACCTTGTATGACACAGGTATCACATGTTTCACGCGAACGTCGTCTACCGCAAAACCTAGAACATATTACTCGTCCTTATTCACATGTTCAACGAAAAGAAAATAATAGAAGAGATGATGTTTACGTCATAATCAATTTTAATTCCCAGCCATGAAAGAAAATAAAACTGTAGACGAGTCGAAATTAAAAAGAAAAAATCGTACCATTTTTTGGAATCTTTAATTTAATTTTTTTGGCTATAATAATAGAATTATAGACAGAATAAAATAAAAAACATATATGCAAGGTCCATGATGTCCTCCAGACCGATTTCGGTCACGGCGATCAATCAAAAAAGATAAGCCAACTGCGCAGGAAGTATTGTAGTGCACAAGTGTACACTAACGCAAACACTAGTGCACTGTCTATTCCCTCATTCTCATAATTTATGGGACGGTTAGATATATAACAAATATATAAACTTGGTAGTTTTCATCAGCCCACTTCAGCTATCCATCGGAATAAACTGACGGTACAAATAATTCTCAAGATCAATCCGAACAAGAGCCACTAACGACTTATTACATTCTAGATTGTTCCATTAGATCCGAGCAACATAACCTTAAACATTTTATATCCAAAACGATTACGATACGAATAACAGATGATTTCGACAAAAGAAGTGATAACGGTGGATTATTTGTGGGTAATCTGGATCGGTCAATTAATTGCATGTGAAAATCCTGATAACGCAATCAAAATAGCCTATAGCGATTTTGTTTTTGACAATCTACTGTGCTTTACGATAGAAAAAGTGACTTTTTTATTGTATAGATAAGCGGACGAGCGTATGGCCCACCTGATGGAAAGTGGTCACCAATGCCCATAGACATTGACATTGTAAGAAATGTTAACCATCGCTTTCATCGCCAATGCGCCACCAACCTTAATGACTAAGATGTTATGTCTCTTGTGCCTATAATTACACTGGCTCACTCACCCTTCAAACCGGAACACAACAGTACAAAGTACTGCTGTTTGCGGTAGAGTATATGATGAGCGGGTGGTTCCTACCCATGCAAGCTTGCACAAAGCTCTACCACCGAGTAAACAACTGTAAGACAATACTGAATGATTTCAAATAACTTTGCTGCACAAAAAGTAAGAGGTATCTTCTGGCCACAAAGCCTGTGGCACCACTTTTCACTTAGCGTTTTGTCGTAGCGTGTTATAGTACCTACTTTTTGCTCTTCACCGCAGTCTTGATTGTTAAGTATGTGAAAGTGATGTTGATGATGGATAGAGAAAATATTGTCGGCATCAAGGATATAGAGAAAATATTGTTTGCATCAAGATAATTTGTAAATAATATAAAGATTATAACTATCCAATAATCACACTTGAGGGAAAGATTTTGTTGCATAACTTAATCTTTATCACGATCAATTCACTTTCATATTAAGACATATTACTCGTCCATCATAAAACTGATGTATATATTTTTAAGTTTTTTATTGTTGTTTTTAAGTGAAGTTTCTTTGTCGAAATATCAATGTCGAATGTGCAACGTTTCAGGAGAAGTTGCATCTTCATATATATAACTCCGATTGGCGGGTTCTTTATTGTTCTCCTTCTCAGCGGCTTGACCGATTTTAATGAAATATTCTTAACGTAATAAATTTGTATTAGTGCGGTCGTATGGATTGTTCTTAGCTATTGGACCCGGTAAGTTGCGCTGTCTGAATGTTGGCAACATTTTTCTTTCACTTCACTAAACATCTATATAATCCTTATTTATCAGCTTCACAAGATTTAACCAATGAGAGATTATCGGCCGAATACTGAAACGTCTTTTAAATATGAAGTGGGACTTAATTATTTGGAACGCCATTAATTTCAAATTTCGCATACTAAATTTTGGCGCACTTCATTTTGAATGACGTTTCAGTATTCGGCCGATAATCTCTCATTGGTTAAAAAATATTTTGGTAAAATAAATAATGTAAGCGTTCGAAGACGAGACGGGCATCTTGTTATTGTATAAAAAACATTACATTTTAAATTCCGAAATAAGTTGACCTACTTTTGATATCAGTCATTAATTTGGTACAAGTAATCTTTAGTTCGAATTGTCACAAGAACTTTGACCTCATTACCGAAACCGGTTGAGTACAATTTCAGCACTAATGAGTAGCCGTGTCTCTGTCTTTCCGAACTTAACCAGGGGCGTAGCGTAGTTCGAAGCCCCCTAGGTAAAGGGGCCCCGAACACCGGTAAGCAAAAATTCGTAAAATGCCATCCAAAATGACACAATGACCGTACTTGAAAATATTATACACATTTGAAAATTAAATTTGAATCGGTAGTCTGAAAAAAGGTCATCGCCGCAATTAAGATGAACGGCCCCCCACCTATTTTTGATATAAGCCCACGAAGGCAGGTTACGTCACTGAACTGGGTACTGGGCTAACTTTTCCCGGGTATGCGCTACCCATATTTAAAGATATCACATTTGGAAATTAGTTTAAGTGCGTATCACTTACCTTATTTTTTTCTTTTTATCTACGACTGTGTAATGTGTTATTATATTTATTTCTGTGCATGTTTTTGTTTCTATGTGTGTGTGTGTGTGAATATGTTTTACGTCTCATTTGTTTTTATTTTACATTTACATATTAAACACAACTGATAATATGCAAACGATATACATCCGATACATTAATTTATGATATTATTTATGATCTATTTCGAATCTTAAAGATTAATCAGTTACAAAATCACTGAAGCAATTTATTTATCTATATCTATTATCTATACTAATATATAAAGCTGAAGAGTTTGTTTGTTTGATTCTGCTAATTCCAGGAACTACGGGTTCGAATTTAAAAAATATTTTTGTATTGTATAGTCATTTCATCGAGGAAGGCTCTAGGCTTATTTTTATTCATTATATTTTTATTAATTATACGCGGGTGAAACCGCGGTGCACAGCTAGTATAATATATATATATATATATATGTTTATATAATGTAAAATGAATGTATTTCTCATAAAATTTAATTTGGTAATTGTTATCACAGAAAACCGGTTTTACGTTTACAAACATTCTGTGATAATTATTAAACGTTTTATATAATTATTGACTTAAAACTATTAATCGAAACAATAAATAAAATATTTAAATAAATACAGTATAATTACAGGCACAAGGGACGTAATATCTTAGTTCCCAAGGTTGGTGACGCATTGGCGATGTAAGAGATGGTTAACATCTCTTACAATGCCAATGTCTATGGGCGTTGGTGATCACTTACCATCAGGTGACCCATATGCTCGTCCGTCTTCCTATGCAATAAAAAAATATTAAAAAAAATACTTTCAACACTATTTCGGGTTCATTTCTAAGTTTGTCGTCGTATATACTAAAAGATTCGTTATAAAAAATATTCGACTTTAACGAAATAGAGTCGAATAATATTTAATTTCAACCGATTTCACACTTTGTATTCTTTTTCTTTAGTAATTTCTAAATTGCATTGACAATTGATACAGTATTCATAAAATGAAACAAAAATATCAAAATCTAGTCTACTTAGTTTAAGAAAATTACGACATTTTCATTCGTACATTCATTTCATGATTTCAGTCATTTATCAAGTATTGCTTACTTACAAACATTCCATTGATATATAGACTCGCATTTACAGGCAAAAAAATATATCGAAAGTATTGATTATTATATAATGTTCACTCGATCGCTAATTGCAGAATCGTATTAAGTTTCATTACGTCAAACACCTTGTCCGCAGATGCCGTGCCTTCAAAACAATTCTCAAGGCATTACAACATTTTTTATAAGCATTAAATTTAATGTAATTAAGCATAAACAAAACGAACCACATTATGAAACAGTAAAACGTTAAAATATAATTGTCATGATTATTGCTTACTTAAGTTTAAAAAAAATTATTGTCATTTAAAAATATACTTTATTTCTATTGACATTGAATCAGTAATTGTAACACACAAATATAAAAGTTAACCATTCTCGGTATTTTCCCGGCGTTCGTTTGTAAAGGAAAACCCTTCAAAGAATTACTGGCTCATACATTATGCGACCTCGTTTATTTTTTTCATTCATTCATTCATTTGTTTATTATGATTTTTAATCTGTATCTTTCAAATATGTAATAGACATTATATAGTGAAAGTCATAATGTTAGCTAAAAAATATAATTTACGTCAAGTGTAGTAGTTTAAGTATTAAAAATTTATTTTTAAAGTATGCTTAATAAAAAATACATAATATCAGGAATGTATAAAAGAGACAGGCTATCTAACAAAAAAAAATCAAGCAGTATGCGTCTGAAAGGCCACGAGTCTAGTCTCATTCAAAATGGCGATTGACAAAACACTAACAATAAAAAAAATTAAACTGCAGTAAAAATAAATTGACGCAAAAACAACGTAAGACTTATGAGTAACATGTTATTTACAAAACCTGTTTCAATTAAATTAATATTGGCTGCACTAAGATCATTTATAAACAAAATGAACTGATGCAATTCTACTAACAAATTATCACTTTTTCATCGTCGAATCGAAGCTTGATTGTTGCTGTTCATTCATTTTCCTATACTTCAATTTAATTATCGACTATTGGCACAAAAGTGAACAATTAAGGTTTTTTTTTTATTGCATAAGAAGGCGGACGAGCATATGGGCCACCTGATGGTAAGTGGTCACCAACGCCCATAGACATTGGCGTTGTATGAGCTGTTAACCATCTCTTACATCGCCAATGCGCCACCAACCTTGGGAACTAAGATGTTATGTCCCTTGTGCCTGTAATTACACTGGCTCACTCACCCTTCAAACCGGAACACAGCAATAACAAGTACTGCTGTTTTGCGGTAGAATATCTGATGAGTGGGTGGTACCTACCCAGACGACCTTGCACAAAGCTCTACCACCAAGTAAAAGTTTGGTTTTGACAAATATGTTAACATCATATCGGTTCGATTCGAATAAATGGCCAAAGTTCGATTGGAATTGTATGGAACATATTGTAATCGTTATAGATTAGATGAATGGACCCCTGATCGTTCCTCGTCTAGCTTTGAAGTAAATACGAAAAAGAGACGTATACTAATAATCTTAGGACTTAATTTTCAACACAAGCTTACATACAATTATGTACTACATGTAAAATAACATATTACATAACTTGATTTATAAATTACACAACTAGTATTAAAACAGTCATAATATTTATCAAACAACGACAATTACCTGCTTATCTGCGTTGTAAAACAATCTTAG
Organism: Nymphalis c-album; assembly: GCA_963151315.1. Classification (NCBI taxonomy): domain Eukaryota; kingdom Metazoa; phylum Arthropoda; class Insecta; order Lepidoptera; family Nymphalidae; genus Nymphalis; species Nymphalis c-album. The sequence goes on from OY720612.1 coordinate 3,125,117, forward strand.
CGCACGATTATTATGACTTTAAGAATATTGCTAATCTTTATGGTTGAATTTTATTTTTTTTATTCGACATAATACTATGCAGACTTTAAACTTAGAGTTCCTCGTTTGTCTAGTTAGCTTATAAAGCCACTCTCAAAATCAATGAAAGACCGGAGCTCTGGAGCCCGAAAGTATTTAAAAATTTTTTGAGCATGCCGGCCACCTGATGGTTTGTGGTCACCGCGTTGGTGTTGACATTGTTGTTGGCCGTAGACATTGGCGTTGTGGAAGATGTTACCCTTGCTTACATCGCCAATGCGCCACCAACCTTGGAAACTATGCGTTGATTCTGCATTTGACCATTAGAGAGCACGCTTTAGACTCTCTCGGAAGGTCTTATCAGTTTTAGTTATATACAAACTCCCCCATATATAAACACATTTATATATTTATCCAAGCGAAATGAAATACTTTGGAGACAATGTGAATTCCAACGAAAATGCTTCCAGTTCTCATATCACTTTGACAGAATTATGAAGAAGTAAGGTATGTATAGGGCCTTGTAATTTGGCAGTGTTATAGTAAATAGTACTTAATATTGTATAATTGCTGAAGCTTGTGTGATTATGTTGATCACACGATCAAAATCGAAAGGCTGGGCGAAGTTTTACGATTTTTTTATGGATTATTTTTAGGACGTAAATTACCAGATGAGTGGGTGGAGTAATATAATGGTGGATTATAACAAAAACATGATGCCCTACTGGGAGCGACAAGAAATAAGTAGATTAGGTTGTGAAATTGAAAAACACTTTTATTAACCATGTAATATTTTTATTTTTAACTAGCTGATACCCGCGACTTCGTCCGCGTTGCTTGATATATTAGCAAAGTTTTCTTATGTACGAACGACAAAACATCAAAAAGATCGCAAACAAAAATATACTTTGTTTAAACATACATCACTGAACACGCAGTGCATATACAGATCGTTGTTTCTTGAAACTTTAATAACTTTTTATTAAATGAAGATATCGCAATAATTTTTTTGTCTAAGTTTGTCTAGTGTCTAAGAAATAAAATTAAGAAAATTTCATTTAAATCTATCAAGTAGATTTTCCGTGATGCGCGCACAACTGCAGACCTCTATCGTTTTATTTATATAGATTGGCTTCTAAAAAAAACAAAGGCAAAAGTCTACTATTTAAATATGTTTTTATTTCAATAAAATGGTTTCACTTGTTTTTTTATTTTTTGGTAAAGCTGATGTAAAATTTGCAAATATTATCTTTAGCGTAAAATCGGATACAATTGTTTAAAACCAAATGTCAAAACTTATTACTAAAACTAAATAATTTATATTATTCAGTAGAACTGAATACTTTCTGGAATCAAAGTGTAATAACTAGTCACTCGATCAAACGCAAGACTTCGGGGCTTTCCCGGATTCCTCAACCAAGCCGCCTAACACAAGGACAGATATCTCTTCTGTTATTATCTTTAGAGATAATAACAGAATTAAGATAATTAGTTCATAGCAAACAAGTCTTAAATTGATGTAAAAGAGAAATCCTCGTGATAATTATGTTTACATTAACACAACTCTTGGGGCGACCTCGGAGAGATTAGACTGAGTAAATCGTTCTGTCGATGGCATTTCAATAAACAATTAAATCAACAAATAAATTTTATTTTATTTAATTTATTACGTTACTTAAAATCACTTACACTTATAGAATTAATAAATACAATTTTTTTTATCTAAGTGTAGAGATCAATTAAAAGTAAACACAGCATGCGAATAAAAAATTAAAAAACGGAAAACACAAAAATATTTATCTAAAAAGTGATACTATTAACTGTTTACCATTCAGGTACATGTCTACATACCTTCTTCCTACACCGAGTAAAGTTTACACAGACTTGGGATAGGAGGGTTTGCACCATTTGCGCAATTTAAAGTTATTACGTAATATCAAATCTATCCTTGATTCACATTCCGCTAGAATTTTTTTTGCCGTTACAGGAGAAAGTAACTTAATCTGTTTGTTACGCTTTCATGGTTAAGCCACTGAACCGATTTTGATGAAAATCGTTACGAAACAAGCTCGAACATCAATGAAGGACATACTTTTTACTTAAAATCTCTTCCCCTAACACGAGGGACAAAACCTAGTACACAGGACATCTGAATTTTGCTTGTGTTACGTTAAATATTTATGGAACGGTCATAATTTCATTCAGAATTTAAGTAAAAGCTGTCAGCCATTCCGGCGAGTGTGGGCCCTTATCATTGTCCTAATTATAATGCTCATGAACAAAAATAGAGTGTCACGGCCATAAATAAAAATAATATTATCAATGTCAATATACTGTTTTAAGTTAGGATTTCTACATTTCATAAGAAATACGTAGCCAAATGGGCCACCTGATGGTAAATGGTCAACATCGTCCGTAGACATTGGTGCTGTTAGAAATATTAACCATTATTTAAATCGCCCATGTACCACCAACCTTCGGAACTAAAATGTTGTCTTGTGTAGTTGCACTGGCTCACTGACCTTGCAAAAAACACAAGAACAGTAAAGTATTTCTGTTTGGCTGTAGAAAGTTTAGTAGTATGTGATGGGTGGTGCCTTGCACAAAGCCTAACATCAAGATCTCGTTATCTCGAAAGATATTTCCTCCAAATGTCAGCTCTATAAAAGTTCATTATATTCTTATTAATAACTTTAAGGTCAACTGGCTTCTGGCAGACGTTTAATATATAAATAAGATAATCTTATTTTTTTTCTGTACAAAAAACTAATGAATTAATTACAATGCATTTAAAAATAGTTTCCACCGCGTCAATACAACCTTCTTTAATAAATTATTTGTACGAAGTTAGTGGAGTTGGTCTTAAAAAAAAATAAAGTTAAAAAGCTATGGAATCATCGTTGTTGGGAATATGTTATCATTTAAATTTAATACAATATATTTTACTTAAACTTAACAAGAGTGATCAATGTGCGGTTCAAAATGTATCAAATCTCGAAGGCTATCGCTGGACAACTTAAAATAACATGTTAGATATAGTGCGCACTGCCCAGTAAGCAGACACTGCATTAAAATATGATACAATCCGACGAGATCACGCGTCACTCCAACGGCATTACATTTTTTTTTTAAATAAGAGAGGGCAAACGAGCAGAAGATTCACTTGCTGGAAAATCATGGACATATGCGACACCTGACTTGCAGGTAGCTAGGCTTTAAGAAATTAGTACGCTCTTTTCTTGAATGTTGCCACGTCATATCGGTTTGGGAAGACGCCGGCGAAAGCTGGCTCCAGTATACGAATGTCAAGTCACAAACAACCGCTCCGGAACACGCATGAAAACATTTCTTAATAGCGAAACCCGATAACTATCACTAAGCCGACGCAGTATTCGTAACCGGAGCCTCGATCTGCAGCATTATTGGCTAGCCAGACAAACGAGGCTGATAAATCCTCCACACATAAGCGCGTGGTATTTCTAATTACTTATTAATCAGCTGCGATGGAAAGTAATTAATAATAATGCATTTTATTATTTAAACAAATTTAGACTTAACCGTTTTGTATTTAAAGCTGAAAATAACTTGTAATAGATCTTCGAAATGTCGTCCTTTACGACTTTCGTAATCTTTGGATTTGAACTGTGAACCGTAAACACGAGGATGATCAATTCACAATTATATCAATAGATTTATAATTACTCATAAATAGAAAGACAAATTTAATATCTAATATACCTAATTATTGTAATGATGATTGATCGATACCCTATAAAAGCTAGTCATGCTCAAGGTTGACTAGCTTATGCGTGTTATATTATAGTGCACAAGTGTGTGCAGTAACCGATTGCACTGCATTCCTTTGGAGGGCAAATCAGAAACGACTGGAAAAAGTTAAGGTGAAGTAACACTTGATACAAGCATTCTGAGACACTTCCCTACAGTTGATAAAACTAATTTCCATACAGTATGCACCAATAACTTTGTATGGCCCAAACTCTATAGTCAATATAAAATAAAATTATTTATTTAAACTGTTCTGTAATGAACTATATTTACCGTTCGACACACACACACACACACCCACAAACGACACACTTCAAAGAAAATGTTAAGGCAAGGTGTGTATCAATTTTTAAGTATTTATATTGAGTGTTCTGTAAATATTTATATATTTTTTTTATTACTTTTTATATCAAGTATATTTTCATACTCAAAATACTATTTAATTACAATAGAAAGTATAGAGAAATAATAATAATATATACCTATTTAATTGATAATAACATCAACATAATTATCAAGTATTTCAATTAACGAAAATAGTTATTATTTTCACATCAAAGTATACCTTGTGCAATGACGTCATCAAACATACTTTAATAAAATTTAATATATTATTTAATTTATGACAATCAAATATAAAAAAAATCCAACTCTGTTAATACGACTTTCTATTATACTCTTCTATTTAAGGGGTTCTCTTTTTTATGAGCTCGGTAAATATACATACACGACTCAGATTTTATTTCGAGACTCGCAAATTTTCTCACAATAATTAACATAGTCGACCACATAAATTGTATACGCAATAGTTAAATTTTATTTTTAGGATGTATATCCTCGACTCTTCGATCTTGTATTAATTACAAAATAAATATGAAATAATTAATTAATAATCTGTGGTATAAAACTAAATAATAATACCTATTCTATAATCAATTTGTTAAAAATAATCTTATCACTACGATAATGCGTACAACATTATTTTATTATTATTTTTTTGATAACATTTAATACTTTTATTATTATTTTTATTTTCCATTTTCTTTGATATCGGTTATTATTATCATTTATAGGCTGTTTAGCTTTTCTGTTATTAATTCCATTTTCATACATTTTTTTAATTATGAACTTATAATCATGAATTATAAATTTAAATGCGTTCAAAATATAAATATGTATTTAAACTTAATTTATATTTAATAAAAGAATCTCAACTTACAGTAGTTACAGTCTTCGCCCGAATACTGAAACGTCTTTCAAATATGAAGTGGGACTTAATTATTTGGAAAGTCATTAATTTCAAAATTGAGTATGCGAAATTAAAAAAAAATCCAAATATTTCCAAATAATTAAGTCCCACTTCATATTTGAAAGACGTTTCAGTATTCGGCCATTACAGTACTAACTACAGTAGACTATATAAAGTAGAATATTATTCAAAACAAATATACTTTTAATTTTATTGCTTCATTTGACAAATATTGCAGATTTCGTTTCTTGATATTTAATTTTCCTCAATAAATGAATTTTATAATTTTTATTGAAGATTAAAAAAAATTAAGGAAAGATAAATATTTTAGAACAGATATAATTTTACTACAGATTTTTTTGGTAAATATTGGAACCGACGAGCTAATTTATTTTGGAATTTTAAAGTAAACAAAAAAAAACAATAAAAGAATTATCGATCAATAACATAATTTAAAAAAAGAACGTACCATCTTCCATTTTTAAAACAGGAAAATACACGACACTTTTTTTTTCTACACAAACAAAAACACTTTATAAACAAACGTTTAACACAGGACAGACCGAATTAATGCACGGACGCGCGCTTTCCCGCGCAAACAAATAGCTGCACTGGGGAGGCGCGGCACGGCACGCCCGCGACCCGTTCCGTTCACATTCAGCGACATGACGTAGGTATTACGTCATCAAAACATATTGACATTCAGCCTACGTATCTTTATTACCAAATTACAGCCATCCGAATTCTTTATCGGCAACACTTGCAATAAATGATATAGCCACCCCAAAAATTATAGATAGCTATTATAAATATATTACATTAAAATATAACATAGTAAAACACTTTTCAAAAAGTTCTATACCTACTTATTATTAATAAAAATAACTTATTATTTAATGTCGTATCTATATTTTTACTCTCATTACGTTTTTTTGTTACTGTAATGCAAAAGCGGCAAAATATAAGGTCTAAGAAAAAAATCAATAATACCATAAATCTTTTTTTGTCTCCGTAGAATCCTCTTGAAACTCATTATATTTCACAACTCAAACACACCTGTACTCAACAACACTTAATTTTATGTACTAAATTTAATTATTGAATTGGGTCTTGTCATTGGGAAGTTGGCGAGACAATGAACATTGCGAACAAGATAAAAATAGTTTTAATTAACATTGCATAAATGTATTTACGATTCATTGATACGTTGTCTTATATAGTTTAAAAAAAAAACTATCCATCACAGGACGCCCGACATGTAAAACATCGTTATTAAATAAAAACCAATATATTATATGGAATAAATTTGAAAAAAAATTACACCGCGTTTTTGATAACATAAAAAAAATCTTATTGATATAACTATATATAGCAACGAAGTGTATGCTGTATGTACGTGCTACGAACACACAAGGCAGTAGAGAGCGGGAAGCATGACGTCACAAGAGATCGCCATGCCGTACGCCGTCACGGCACACGACCTTACACATAGCGCGCCAATGGTAGTTTCACATGGAAATACATTTAATTGAAAAAGTATTAAGGTCAGTATTGAACCTATTTTAACTATGAACTTTCTTCATCTCGTTACCACACCAAAAATACTCGCGTACGAGTACTTGAATAAGTCAAGTATTTTTTTTTTGACTTAAGATCATGGAAACAACGACCGTTATATATTTTTCCTTGTAACATCAGCAAAAAAGCGCTACATTTACACTAACTTTAAGCAACTGCATTGCTTAATCGCAGCAAACAAGCGATACACTTACTATATTTAAATTAACCAACTGTCTACAAATTTGAGAGAACAATTTATAGATCTGGTTTAAAAAATGGATTCATTACGTGCTCATAGAAACCTGACATTATTTTACATAATCTAAACCCAGCCCGGTTTTTTGGCATTCGCTATGTTTTTACCATCACTCTAAAAATAAATTATAACATGTAATTCCTCATAGCGAAAATGAAATATACGTTTCATTTTATTCAAAATTATGATGGACGATGGACATGAAATTACCTCGGTGGTAGGGCTTTGTGCAAGCTCGTCTGGGTAGGTACCACACACTCATCATATATTCTACAGCAAAATAGCAGTACTTGGTATTGTCGTGTTCCGGTTTGAAGGGTGTGTGAGCCAGTGTAATTACAGGCACAAGGGTAATAACATCTTAGTTCGCAAGGTTGGTGGCGCATTGGCGATGTAAGCGATGGTTAACATTTCTTACAATACATTGTCTATGGGCGTTATTGACCACTTACCATTGGTGGCCCATATGCTCGTCCGCCTACCTATACAACAAAAAATATATATAGTCAGGAGATTCCTTTTACAATGGCGGCGTTGTACTCGTAAAAAAAAAGACAAGCGCTAATAGGAAACTGCCATTTTGTTAATGGACAGAAAGATAAATTTAATAATTCATTATTGGCGCGAATCGTTTGTTGAATGTGTTCAGCTGTGGTATTTGGATTTTTAAGAGTAATTGAGTAATTTGTTTGTATGAGTTCGTGTAATAATTTCAAAAAAAAATACAAACTTGAGGTTTGTTTAACATCAGTTTTATTTCTTGACGCTAAATATGTATATATTACATAACTTAAAACAAAACATATACTTTCTAATACACTACATTGTATTAGATGTATTATATAACTAAAATATAGGTATAATGTATTGCAAAATAAAAAAAAATGTTTGTCTGTGAAGTCGGTTTACGGACGATAGTTTAACGTGACAACGTCATAACAGATAGATGCGGCGCAAGCGTACAATGAGCGTAACGGGACAATGAACCATCTTTTTTCGTGCAGCCAGCGTTCATCAATTTATTAGACGTTGTCACGTCAAAAAACAAAAAACGACCCGAAAAATGGAACGGGAAGTAAAAACATTAAAGAAAATTTCATACTATCTTCGATTTATAATCGACATTTTACAATTTACATTATTCACCTACATTCAAAGCCAACACCCGATCGAAAAGTAAAGAATCCACATTCTAATATGACAAAGTATCAAAAAACTACAAAGGAAAGACTTCGAATAAAAACTACAAATTACAATACTTACTATTGGTTATATAATTGGTTAGTTTCTATGATAATAGATTATTTTCGAGTACGAAAACATTAGTAGGGGACGTTAAATCCAACTCCATTTTAGTCATTTGATCGAGTGGCTATAGTCGATTGAATTACAAGCATTATTATTATTAATTGTAACACGTAATTACATTTTAGCTTTATATTAGTGAAAAATATTTATTCATTAAATTGGACTCTACATATTATATTATTTATACGCATAAAAACATTGACCCCGAATATATTAAACGCTTGTTGTTAAGGTGATTTTTTTAGTGCAACGTCAAGCGTGTAACGTTTTAATGAAACGATTCAAATTAAAAAGGTATATATGTCGCAGCAAACAAGGTTAATTAGCCGTACTACTAAAGTTAAACGGCGCTGTTTGTTTTTTTGATATTTAAGCTTAATTCAAAACATTAGATAGGATAGGATTCAAGCATTGTTCTTCATAAGAAGTATATAACAAGAAATTTAAATAAATAAAATCGCGTACAATTGTAGAGAAACGGTTGTGACGTCATCACACACCCGCGTCGAAACTATTTTCGCAACTCGGCGGGCGATACGCGAGTGACAAAAGACGATCCGAACAATGCCATTGTCTCAACTAATTGGCCCTTTGTTGATGTAACAAATAATTAAAAAAAAAAAACAGTCCAACATAAAAAATAATCAATACTTAATTCACTATTGTCCGGTATATGATCTTTAGTTAAACAAACGGATACATTTTGATATGATGATGGGTAGTTACCACCCACTCATCAGGTAATCTACCGTCGAACAGCAATCTTTACCATTATTGTGTTCCGGCTCGATCCAGTGTAACTAATCTACAGACACATGGGACATAACATCTTATCTTATCATCACAAGACTGGATGATGTGTGGACTTGAAGATACATTAATCCATAGCGGTGCTACGGATCTGCTAATCGGTAACTTCAAAGGTGCGATGCGAGAGCCGTAGTTGCAGTAATACGTTTTCAATCTACATTGTATTTTGGAATGACAAAACGAACTGCGAGGTTATATACTTGGTATTAGGCTCGTCTGGGTGGGTAGTTTGAAGGGTGAGTGAGCCAGTGTCATTACAGGAACAAGGGACATAACATCTTAGTACCCAAGGTTGGTGGCGCATTGGCGATGTAAGCGATGGTTAACATCTCTTACAATTCCAATATCTATGGGCGTTGTTGACCACTTGCACATGATATGCTCGTCCACCTCCATATGTTACAAAAAAAAGAATATTCATTTGAATTGGATGTAAATAATTAAATTACATACATTAACAAAACTTTTAGAATTTACTTTAAATCGATTGCTACATTTTTAAATTAATTATAATGTACTTAAAACAAGTCACTTAAATATATTTTATTTACCAAGGTTGTATAATAAAAAAAAATCCTTGGTTTACGTTTACGTACCTACAACCCTGATAACAAGTACAAAGATCCTTGAACACTTTGTCGATCAAACGTTGACTTTGCCCTGTGGTTATTGACAGTTACAACATAGTTTGTTAGTTTTTTTATAGGAAGAATCGCCACCATTGGAATTTTTCCACTGGAAATTTTAGCCAAGTCTTACATCGTCATTGCGCCACCAATATTAGGATATTATTTATCACCGTGCCTATAGTTGGTGACACTGTTCACTTAAGCCCTCAAATCTGAACACAAGAATACTAAGTATTGCTCTTTGGCGATAGGACATAATATAATGAGTGTGTGGTACGTACTCAGTCAGACTTGCAGAAAACCTTGTACATTTTCCGAACTATTAATGGATTCTTTACTGAACAGATAGTTGCACAGTACGTAAAAACTCTAGAAAAATCAAATCACAAAAACTATATTCAATATGGAAGCAACACTTACACACTTGCTTAATTATTGTCAAAGAACTACCGCCGGTTTAGAAAAATATACCTCAGATCTGAGAGAAAGTACCGAACGAATCGCATCATAATTTTTTGTCTTAAAACCCAATTGATTTGCAGCATTACCAATACATATTAAGAACATAGTTATATTATGGGTCCAGTCCAAATGGACGAAGGTGTAATACCACCAAGACGAACATACTATCGTTTAGACTCTAGACTCCTGAAATAATTCAAAATATCTTACTTGACCTGCTATGAAGTAAGTAACGATATTATAGTTTACTTAAATATATCAATTTGATAATTACGATGATACGCTATTTTATCATATTAATACGATTATTAATAAATGATAAAATTTACACCTGAATTGGAATTTATCACTGATATACATAAGACACAAACATATGTTTATCTACATTACTTTATCATTCTTCCTTACATAAGAATCAGACGATTACGAGACACCCTATCGGACAGCATACGAGCATATTGTATACCATGTACGCATCTAACCATAGACTGGCTTTCGAAGTAGCTTTCATTAGATTAGATTTTTTTCTGACTTAAAGTCACGAGACTGAAAATTGACGATGTTTTTGTTCTGTATATCATGTATGAACCACGAAAGTCCATAATCCATCAAAATATTACATCAGTATGTAACCAACTACCAAGTTGTTCAGTGAGTGTACGAACTTTTAGAGTATCAGCTTTCTGACATTCAACCATTTATTTTTCTGAAATCGGCGGCATATTTTGCGGTCGTACGATACAGCGCAGAGAATGAAAATCATCTATAAGTTCCACACTTTGTATCAGTATCAGTTCTTATTAGAAATCTGACGTCATTGGTTTAATCAGTCATTAACCTCCGGCTTCGCAACTTAGCTACTCACAGTACGTTTCGCGATAGTCAAGAAAATGAGTGACAGGTAGAACTTCATAGTTAATTCAGTCAAAACTAAATCATTTCTAAAAAACGGAGGCCCTAGCCAAGTTGACATTCTAAAATAGTAAACACTAATAGAAAACGAAACAAATGTATGAGAATGACCTCGTGACTTTTCGTTGAGAGATGTCATTCCCATACATTTTTTCAGTTTTCAACTAGCGTTTACGATTGTAGAATATCGACTTGGCAAGGGCCTCTGTTTTTCATAAAAATTTCAGATATTTTTTTTTGTTTTTCAGATTTGAAAGGAAATGTGTGTATTCTACACAAAAATTGGAATTTGTTACAGTATGTATAATATACTTTATTAAGAAATATGTTGCCGTTAATATAGTTTGGATTATGCAAAAATAAAGAAATATATACAAATTTAATCATGTGTTTATTATTTTCTCCAAATGCAATATGCCACTAGGATATAGACATTAATTCTTGGCGGTAGAGGCTGGGTGAGTACCACCCACTCATTAGATACTTTACCGCCAAACAGCAAAATTCAGTATTTTTTGTTTCTGGTTCGAAGGGTGAGTGAGCCAGTGTAACTATAGGGAAAACGGACAGAACATCTTAGTTTCCAAGGTTGGTGGCACATGAACGATGTAAAGGAATGGTTGATATTTTTCATCAATGTCTATTGGCAGAGGTGACCACTTACCATCAGGTGCTCTTTTGCCAGTACACCTACTTATTTCATAAAAAATAAATTATGCATTATACCAGGTTGTAATTAAATCCAATACCTGGTCATGTCCACACAAATGTTCAAAAAATTTTATTAGAATTTGAATAATTATTGTAAAGGTGGTGTGACAGAGAAATGTTATTATTAAAACTATTTTTAATTATTATAAATGCATCAAAGTATTGTTCCAAAATGTTCCAGTACTGTTCCAAATTATTGTTAAATGTGGGAATATGTGTCATTAATAAAAATACAATGATAAAAATAAGCCTAGAACCTTCATAGATAAAAAGACAACACAAAAATTACTTATAAATTCGAACCAGTAGTTCCTGAGATTAGCCGGATCAAACAAACAAACTCTTCAGCTTCATATATTACATATAGATAAATAGGTAAATATGTATTTAGCACTACAGTTTATAATCAAAATTATTTAGTATTGTCAGCAGCAAAATGTTGCACAAACTTTAATTGTATAAATATTCAAATATTTGACAAACACAATATATGTGAGGCTAAATACAAGTCATGTAACTGTTCTCTATTTGTATCTGAATCAATGAAAGTTGTGTGTTTTTCACAACAAATGTGTAATCCATACAATCTAAAATACAAATGGCCGAATACTGAAACGTCATTGAAATATGAAGTCGGAATTAATTATTTGGAACGGCATTCATTTAAAAATTTCGCATACTAAATTTGAAATTAATGACGTTCCAAATAATTAAGTCCCAATTCATATTTGAATGACATTTCAGTATTCGGCTTTAAGTATAATGAGTATAAAAAATGTTCTTAATAATAATTACTGCTATCTATAAAATAATAAATAAAATTATTTGTCAATAATCATTTTTGATTACGTGCAATTCTAGATAGTAATAAGTTGCTTCCAAAGTACAAATGATAACAATATTTATTACACAATTGTACCTTTGCCCTTAGATTTTACAAACGTAAAAAAGTATGACATCTATGTATAGTTGTTATATATTGGTCGACTGCCTCATTGGTCTAGTGGCTAGAGATCTTGCTTGAGATTAGCCGCCGTGGCTGAATTCGTCTAGAGGACATTATTATTATATATTGCTATTTGTTAGTTTTTCTTATAATTGACTGTGCTTGCAGTTCTAGTGTAAAATAGGTGAAATAGATTAAAGAAATACGATTTTATTTTGTACCTTAAAAATTGAATATTAAAAAAATAATCTATACACAAATATTTAAAGAATTGAAAATATTCGTCGTGTATAATATATATATATTCTGTAGTTATAAAATAAATATATTGTGTTTAGAAAAAATATTAAATAATAACCGAGTGAGATTCGTAAATTTAAGAAGAAATTAATGTACTTAAACAAGAAGTAAATATACTTATTTTTAAACCATTATATTATACAATTTTAGCGAATGAATAAGTCCCGCTAGTGTTCAATCATAACTAATTATATATAAATTACATATTCCAACAAAATTGTGTAACCAATAAGAAATTGCATTTAATAAAAACAATGTTCTCACCTTTTTATAAAAGTCTTCTAAATAAACTATGGTCCAGAAAAATCAATTCGATTTATAACCTATTTTTCATTGATTGCACATCATTGTAAATTACAATTTGAATATAAATTAAAGGAGTAAAAGAGAAATTTACTCCCTTGCAAGTTGCAATTGCAAATTCGCGTTCGCGGAAATACTGACACAGATAAAATATAAATAAGAAATGTTAAGAAATGTCAATATTTTAGTCCGTAAGTAATCAGTACCTAAAATGTAAAGTACATTGTTTTACTTGAATAACGTTTATATTAGCAAAAGTTTGCAGATATTTGGCTTTTTTTTCGATATTAATCAATTTGTTAATAGAAATATTATTCCAGTTCTTTTGTATTTTTAATGAATCTACAATTATCTATTACTAAATAGTGAATATGGATGTCAAATGTCAAAATTCAATTGTCATAAGTCATTACTCATTCATTGTTGACATCAACAATAATTTTCTGCAGTCTGTTGGGAAACTTGGAAACTTGTTCGTTTACGGCTTACCATTGAGCTTAGTGAAAAAAATGATTATAACTTGTTAACTTTAACAACATTGCTACTTAGCAACATAGTTATTTAATATATATTTCATGTTAGATTGGATTTATAATAAAAGCTTCACAAACCAGTATGGCAGCTCTCAATCGTGTCTTACAAAGCATAATCACAAGAAAAAATGAATTTTGTTGCTTATGCTTAAAATTAATCAAGGAAAACCCTGTTAATATACAAGATGAAGTTATTTTAAAAGATGATGACAAAGACTGCACTATAAAGATATTTGATGTTTTATCTTTCGTACTCGGTTCCGATGTATGTTATTCTTTAATACTTAATTATTTTTTTTTTTAGGTTATCCATTTATAATTGTTTACTGTTTCAGGCATGCAACAATATATCTGCTTGCGAATTTTTATGTAAGCAGTGTACTCATTCAGCAGTTACATGCTATAAGTTCATTTCAACGTGTAAAGGGAATTTTGAAGTACTAAGTAAAGCGCTTTGTAGTCTAACTTCTTGTATCGATAATATTGCCGATAATAGTTATAAATGCAATGCATTGTTTGTGACATTAGATCCCAATAATTTTTCTACTCAACAATACTATGATTATAAACAATCAATATCACCAACAAAAAATGCATTTAAAAGATTCCAATCAATTATCAATGATCACTCTGGTTTCAAAATAGACACTGAAATTCCAATCAAAAATGAAAATAATATGTCTGAAAAAAGTCGTAAAAGAAAAAGAAGAGATTACTACTCTGTTCCTATTAAAACAAAGGAAATGCTGTATGACATAAATGATAGAACAAATCTAAAATGTAAAGTTTGCTCCAGGACATATCCTTCTTTGTCAAATTTAAGAAACCATTTCATTAGAGTGCATGCTCCAAAAGATTATAAATGCTCAATTTGTGACAGAAGATTTGGTTCCGCTGCTCTTGTAGAAACTCATAAGAGTGAAAGTCATTGCACTCTTGTTTGCATAGAGTGCGGGAAAACATTCCATAACCGTCACACACTTAAAATGCATGAAATTAGCCATCATCTGAAACTCATCTGTCAAGATTGTGGACGAATTTATAAGAGCCAAACGACATTCAAAAAACATATAGACTTGAATGTCTGTGGACAAAGTACTAGAGCCTCTCAGGCTGATGCTAAGTTCACCTGTGACTATTGCAACAAAAAATATACTCAAAAAGTGTCCTTACGAGTTCACATACAACATGAACATGGCAATTATAAGGGACATGAATGCAAATGGTGTAAAAAGAAATTTTGGGCTATAAGCAGATTGAATGCACACATAGTAAAACATACACAAGAAAAGAATTTTCAATGTACTACATGTGGAGGTAAATTCGTATCTAAGGAATCATTGAAGTATCATACACGCACTCATACGGGTGAGAAACCTTACCAATGTCGCTTTTGTGATACCAAATTCTTATCTGCGTCAAGAAGAGCAGATCACATTAAACGTCACCATTCCGATGTGACGTATAAATGTGATGTTTGTAATATAAAATATACAACTAAGGTATGTTTAGAGAAACACAAGAAAACACACGAGAAGTCAAATCATCGCTTACACTTATCGGAAGAGGAAAAAATTTTCTTTGGGATGTCCGATGACGAATACAATTTAACTCAACATATTAGTTAACCAATGTTTAAATATTTACGAAATTTTAAATTATCTTTTGTATTAAATTTTTACAAAAATCTTTGGTTTTATTTTATAATTAATAACAACCTGTGGATATTTTATTATTAAAATTGTATTATTAGTTTAATTTATTGTAAGTAAATCAAATTCTATTTATTCAAACATAAAATAAATTTATTTTATTTAAAAAATGCATTTAACAAACACAATGTTTGTCAATGTCACCTCATATTGATATTTTTCATTTTTTGAATATTTGTTACTTCCATAGAAATTTGTCTTAAGCCAAACCAAAATAAATAAGACTATGTATATAAATAAAAGTTTTTTACGCTAGTACATAGTTAGTAATTGTGATACAACTTTAGTAATGCTGCATATGTCCAAGAACAATGATATCATAAGTAAAAAGGTGTTAATACATTACATACACAGCATTCAATCTACGAACATGACACTATTACACACACATAAATAACTTAATATTGCAATATTAC
The DNA here is from genome assembly GCA_963151315.1 of Nymphalis c-album. Lineage (NCBI taxonomy): Eukaryota > Metazoa > Arthropoda > Insecta > Lepidoptera > Nymphalidae > Nymphalis > Nymphalis c-album. The sequence continues at coordinate 3,141,028 of OY720612.1, forward strand.
ACTACATTACTATTCGTCGCTAAAGTTGGGTGGCATGATTTCAGGAAACTATGGCATTAGAGATAAAGCCTTCTGAATTTGTATTTGAGCGATCGGATTCAGAGGGTTGATATTAATGGAAAGAGATCTCCCGGGGCTCCAGTTGGTGTGGGGGTCCCTCAAGGATCTATTCTTGGTGCATTTCTGTTCCTCGTCTATATAAATGACTTACCCCATTTATTTTATTTATTCTTTTAAATATCATCAACATCTTTTAAATATGTAATAAACACGAGATAGTATTGTTTGCTGATGACAATTCCTTATTGTTTTAAATTAAAATACGCCTATCAATATATAACGAGGTAAACAATGCTCTCTCTGAAATAGTACATTGGTTTAATGTTAATAATTTAATTTTAAAGACAAAATGTATTAAATTCACTGTTCCCAACGTGAAATTTGTAAAAACGAATCTACTTCTAAATGAGGAACCTTTAGATTCTGTAGAAGCCACCGAATTTCTCGGTAGATTTCAGCATAGATTCTAAACTTCAATGGGGCCCTCATATTAATAAATTGGCAAATAGACTCAGCTCTGCAGCTTTCGTGGTAAAAGAAAAATTGAATGTTGACTGATGTTGATACGGCTCGCCTAGTGTATTTCCGCTATTTCCACAGTATATTAATGTCTTATGGCATTCTACTCTGGGGTAATGCAGCCGACATAAATACTACTACTAGAATACTACAGTAGAATATAATACTAGATTACTCAGGGTTGGTAAGTCTTTTATGGGACAATGTATACGCTTTTACACCAGGATCCCAGAAAGCGTTCAAAAATAGTCAATTGTGAAATATAAAAAAAAAAAAAAAAAACATACAGACGAATTGATAACCTCCTCCTTTTTTTGAAGTCGGTTAAAAAGGATTGTTAAGGAACGCTTGTGTGCTAAAGGACAATATAATCAATGACTTTTTAGATGATTGCACACCTTGGAATGAAACGATCGCCTCCAGGCTGTTTCAAATAAAGAATAATATTATTATTGTATTGTAAAAATGAGCTAAAAAAAATCCCGCTGAGTTTCTTTCACCGGTTCTTCTCAGGTCTGAGGTGTTTATTTCCGAACCGGTGGTAGATTTATGACAATCACAGATTGTAGAACTGTTTTTAATGTTAATAGATGCGTGAGTGCGAAAAAGATAGTTATAGATTCCGCTTGTGCTCGTGCACCGAGCTCGATCGGTATGCGATTCTCTTCAAATTGCCCTACTAATGATATAAATGCATGTTGCCATGGTGCATCCCCATGCCATATTGTTTAAACCTCAATTGTTTAAACAATTGAATAATTGAATATGAGATATATGTATTTTTAATTTCTTTATTCAATAGTTATATTAATAATATTCTTAATTGAGATTTTAAAAAATGTTCTTGTTTACACCTGTGTTTTAATTGTTTATTTCGCGCGCTTATACTCCTAGACTATAAGACTCAAATGACTTGCCTAGTTATTTAAGTTCTTCGGCCAATCATTTTGATTCATAGTATAATTACGTCTTGAACTTTCAGCTTGGGCCAATTGACTAACATCCAGCACTTGAAATTTGATGACGGTTTCGACTTTGAAAATTTGACTTTGGCTGTAAGATTGACAATTGACATGCATGAGCATGACATGTATTGAGTATTCCAATTTGCAAAACAGTCGGCTTTTCGTACAATTTAAAATAGTCTAATACGGACATAATTAAAACAATAATGGTATAAATCTTACAATTAAGATGTCGTTTCTGGAAGATACACTTATAATATTAATTTCACAAGTATGTAAATGTAGTTGAAACTTTCAATGTTATATATTTGTTTTTCTTTGAACATTTACAAATTATTATTATTCTATTATTTAAATTATATTTTAACGTCGCTATATAATTCTTCGGTTGCGATGCACCGACTAACCAAGAATTTTAGGTGAAAATTTGTTAAATTTCAGACAATTTTCTTCGTCGGCGGATGGATATTTTTTGTAAAGCAGTTATTTCGTGATTATGAGGTTCATCATACACTAGTGCAGCTCATTTTTTCAGTGACATTTGCATTGAGCTGTACAATGTTCGAACTAATCATTTTTGAGATAATAGGGTACTTAGAATCAAGGTAATAAAATTAAATAATTTGTATAAATACAACAGTAAGTGCCCTTCAGCAGTAAAACTTCAGTTATGAATTCTGTAAATACTTAAAACAATGAAAGCACAAAAATATAAAGATACATAGTTACAGCAAAACTATGTATATTTTTAAAATAGTTGTTTTTTTTTTCAAAGTTAACTTCAGTTTATTAAAGCAGCTTTTCATTTATAGGCACCAACTTGCTTATTAATATTATAAATCAAAGTATTTTGATCCATGCGATCTAATCACAGAATTCATTATTTTATGAAATATATTAGATATACATACAAATATATATTTTAAATGTTTTTCCTGTATAATATTTTGCTTAAAGTAATTCTTTGCAGTTCTAGATATTTCCATTGGAACATGGGTCTTTATTTCCTGCTGTTCATGGTGATAGCACTCATCCCATTTTATATTGCTTACTTCTGCATCAGTAATGTGAGATTTGGTAAGTTTTTTATCCATAAAACACTTTAAATATATACCGCTGAAGTGCTGAACATAATATTGCCTTCTCCAATTGTAGCCTCGCTTAGCCCTTTGAATGACTTTCTGTTGTCTCTTTCTAATTGTCAGTTAGAAAGAGACAACAGGTAGATGGTTAGTTATGCCTTTGTATTTTATGTGTACATAATGTTAATGCACAATGTTTTATTTACATGAAACAACATGACAGATAATACACTTGTATAACCATTATTATGTGATAAAAAAAATTATAAGCTTATTTATCAAACTATCAGCACTACAGTAGTATAAAAATAGAAGTACTGAACATACAGCAATTTATTTTTAATTTTTTTTATAATAGTACTAAATTCATAATATAGATATTTGAAATAAAACTGGTTGTAATAAGTCACCTGAGAATTTATAAAATAGATAACAAGAACTGCAAATTAATTGAGCTAAAAATATCACAGTTAATCAACTCTGTTATGCAGGGTAGCATATGTTTTTACTCTTGTCCCAGCTCAGGAAGATTGCAGATTTAAGGTTGAAATTATAATGCTAAATAATATAATAAAAACAAAAACAAATTTGTTTTGTAATATTTCACATCTTAAATATTCAACCTATCATTTCTGTAATACCTGTAAATGAAGTTTCTTGAGGAAATTAACTTATAATTATATATTAAATATTTTATTGCAGTGTCAAAGAACATGATAAGGCCTCTGACAATGTTTGTTTGGTTCATTTATCTATACTTCTTCTGGAAAATTGGAGATCCATTTCCTATTCTCAGTCCGAAACAGGTAAGCTCACTATTATTTTATTACATTTAGTATCACAGTGTCCAAGTAGCAACAGACTGTGCTTAATATTTGACGAGCCGGTTGGCGTATTTGGTAGACCTGCCTTTCGCGCCGCTGGTCGTGGGTTCGATTCCCACCCAGGACAAACATTTGTGTGCATGAACATGTCTGTTTGTCCTGAGTCTGAGCGTAATTATCTATATAAGTATGTATTTACAAAAAGAAAAGTAGTATATCAGTTGTCTGGTTTCCATATTACAAGCTCTGCTTAGTTTGGTATCAGATGGCCGTGTGTGAATAATGTCCCAGGATATTATTATTATAATAATTTATTTTATTTAAGGTTTTAATGTAAATAAATGATTGGTATTTCCTTACATTAATGTTAATGTAATATAAGCAGTGACAACAATTTACTTATATATGAAAGTTTTTCAAGAATTGTGCTTAATATATTATATAATGTATATTTAAAATATGCTATAACATATATGTGTTTTTAGTTAAAATATCAGGATGTATTGCGATGCTATACTAAAATATGTATTGACTATGACATATGTAATTGAACTAAAATAGACACTGGCTTGGAGCATGTGAACTTAAAATGAAATTAAAAAAAAATTTTCAAGACAACAATAGTCATCTTGTTATCGGCGATAACGGAAAACATTGTAAGCATGCATGAGAAGCAGTCACAAGCCACAGCTGGCTGTAATTCAATTATTACTATACCTATTCTTGATGGTGTTATTATGTTATGCGCAAAAATCACCATAAGATATACCCTCATAACAATGATAATAATAATACTACAAATTGTTTATTTTTCAGGGTATATTCTCAATAGAACAAGGCGTGTCTCGAATCGGAGTGATCGGTGTTACAGTGATGGCATTATTATCTGGATTTGGTGCTGTCAATTATCCGTACACTTCAATGGCTATATTTATAAGGTAACACTTTTGTACATACATTTATAACAATTGATTTATGCCTGAATGTTATTATAGGTTTTTTTGTACTTTGTTGTATGACTAGCTGTACCTGCGACTTCGTCTGCGTGGAATTTAACATGAAAGTTAATTAGTTTATCTAGATACTACCAATTATTGATATTCATAGACCCAATGTGTATTGTAAAAAATATTAAACATCCTTTACATCCTCAATGCGTTACTAACCTTGGGAATTAAGTTGTATCTGTAATTCATGTAGTTACAATGGCTCATACATCATTCTAATCTGAACACAATAATACTAAGTAAAGTGCTGCTGTTTTTCTGTAGAATATTTGTTGAGTTAGCACAAAGCCGTATTATAGTCGTATTTTTAATTAGACGAAGTCAACTGACGTTTACTGTGTTGTCAGTTTTTGATGAATTAAAAATAGTGTTGTGACAAAGTGATTGAAAAAACTCCTGAATGAATGAAATTGCTTCGATTTTCTAGTGAATAGTTAATGTCCCGAACTGCTGATATCGGGTACGGGGTTCGAATTTTAGTCGTGCTTTGTACATACAAATGAGTTTTCGACGACTATGTTCCTATAGTATCTACCTGACTGAAAACCGAGTATTTTAAACATTAAGAAAAACATTGCGAGGAAACTTGTAATTGTAAGTACTGATTGTAGTAACATACTACTAATAACTTATATCAGAGCACTTTTATACAATTTTATTGTAAAATAGAAATAATATTCTTTTATAGTTTGAAATGATTAACTCATTGTAATTCATCTGATTGAACGAGAACTGAACGCAACACTATTACTTTAAATATGGCAACATTATTTTACAAAGTGACATTAGCTACTGTCAGTTGGCTTTGTCTTATTAAAAATATGACTGTAGTATTAAATACATTAAAAGTTTAATAAAAACATTTCTCCATTATCTACAGGCCCGTTACACAGTCAGATGTTCTATCAATAGAAAAAAAACTTCTCCAAACTATGGATATGATATTAGTTAAGAAGAAAAGGATAGCATTAGCGGAGAATAACAGTATGGGCCGGAACCAATATATGTTGGACCAGTCTAATTCGAAGAAAAAAGGGTTTTGGACCAATATATTGTCTAGTGTTGGAAGTATTGCTAACCCATTGAGCCAGGGCAGTGAGAGTGAGTAATGTTTTATATATTTAATTTAAGTGTACTATAAAAAAAAAGGTTTATTTTTGATTTATTGTCTGTGAAGGAAAAAAATATTATGTAAATATCATACTGCTGGACAAAAGCATCATTACAAGATATAAGTAGTGCAGTTTGTGTCAATTGATTTTTTACTTGGTGGTAGAGCTTTGTGCAAGCTCGTCTGGGTAGGTACCACCCACTCATCAGATATTCTGCCGCAAAACAGCAGTACTTTGTATTGCTGTGTTCCGGTTTGAAGGGTGAGTGAGCCAGTGTAATTACAGGCACAAGGGACACAACATCTTAGTTCCCAAGGTTGGTGGCGCATTGGCGATGAAAGCGATGGTTAACATTTCTTACAATGTCATTGTCTATGGGCGTTGGTGACCACTTACCATCAGGTGGCCCATATGCTCGTCCGCCTTCCTATACAATAAAAAAAAAAAAAAAAAAATTGATATCTGGCAACACTGGACAATTTTAATTCAGGGAAAATATCTGTAGTTCAGATTAATATTTTTATTTTTAGGTCAATCATATTTTTACAAATTGATTTTGATATATTAGGTACATAATATATGGCTTTTTACAATGTTTTATTTGTGTATTAAATCTTACAACGAATTTTAAATTATTTTTGTACAAATCAAATCAAAAAACAATTTTAGTGTTGGCAACATTATTAAATAATATACTAAGTATTATACATTTTAATACAAATATGAAACATAAAATCATAAATGTTTTCTTCTTTAGTTATAAAGTTGGTCTATGATAAAAGACAATAAATGAAAACTTTAATACGATTTTTCAGACATAAATCAACTACGTCAAGAGATATCCAGTTTAGAAGAGTTAAGTAGGCAGCTATTTCTAGAAGCACACGATGCAAGAACAATGAGAGAGAAGATTGAATGGTCTAGAACATTCCAGGGGAAATATTTCAATTTCCTTGGTTATTTCTTCTCTTTGTATTGCATTTGGAAGATATTTATTGTAAGTATACGATGTGTTTTTATATACAGGGTTATTTTTAATAACCCAGCAACCTCGCAGGACTAGATAGCTAACACCATAAGCAACAACTTTTGTTCTACGATTGCGGACATAGCTCAATACATGAAGAAAAAATGATTTTACAAGTTTTTATCGTACTGTCGTGACATTTGTATAGTCTATTTCAATGAGAATAGAAATAAATGTAAACAAACCGTACTTTTCAATATTCCAAGTGATTTGCTAATAACTCCGCTATATGATGCACTACAAACAGTTCTTGATTAATATAACTTCATTTCTAACACAACAATATTTCACTTAACTAATTAAATCCACTTAAATTTTACTTCCAAAGTTACGAAAACAGTTTTGCCGACATTCAAGACGCCATTTTTTCGATGACAGAACGAGTAAAATGGCGGAGCGAATAAGGATGTTCGCTAAACGAATGGAAAATGAGCGAATTTATACAGATAAAAAATATATTATTTTAGTTCGTTTTAGATTTTTTAAATAGATATTTATTAACTTGTATATAATATGGAATATGAAATATTAGTAAAAAATATAGAAAATTACCTATAAAAATATAAAATTGTTATTATTTTTTATAGTAAGGTAAATAAAAAAATATTAAAGGAATCATCATAATTAATATAGTATAAATTTATAATTATTTAATTTTAACTTAATAAAAAAATTAAAATCTCAAAATATAGATCTGTTTTATATGCATAGCAACACTCAATTTATAGTTTTGAAAATAATAAAAGAGTAGGACATTCGTCTCTGATCTTTCGTATCATGTGCACGGGTGCTTATTCGGAATTATCAAAATATTTTTATTAGGACATGGCAACAAAGCCAGGTACTAATAAAACGGACTGTATATTTACGACCTTTTGCTTTTGCCTATTGACTTTTGATTTGCCTTCAACACGGACTAAGCTGATTGAATATTATTATTTTAATTTAAAAACTAAGAAATTTATTTCAGCTTTGTTAATTTAAAGTTCATAGTGTATTTGATTTGAGAAGAAATTAAGTTTCCTTTGAAAGATATTCAAAATTTGATTTTCTCGAAGCCTTAGTATTATAATATTCGTCACATAATGTCTTATATAAAAGCCACTTTATTTTTAAAACATACAATGTTTTTATTTTTATAGTGAGAAATAGATTTTCTACTCAAATAAATAAAATTGGAGTGTGTATCTATGATTTATTACTTAAAATAACTACCTCTTTATAAATTTATTGACAATCATAAGTATATGCGGTGCATTGACCATATTTTAAAAGATGAAAAAATTGTACAAAAATTTACGATTTCAGTTTCTGATAGCTCAGAAACTGAATTTCAATAAATTTTTGTTTTAATAATTGTTTTTATTTTATTTTACCTGTAATCCATATAATATATACCTATTAAAATTAATATAAAATTACTTTTAAAAGGAATTAAATATATCATTCCATACTTTATCAATTATTCAATGTCCATTCACTCAATAATTTTCTCCTCACTAAACTTATTCAAATGACATTTCAATTCAAGGTCAAAGTTGTTTGTTTACATTTATTTCTATTCTCATTGAAATAGAGTATAGGTCTATATTTCTTATAAACGAAAGGACGACGCGACGCGTCGATCTTTGCGATGTGCGTAGATTTATAAACGTTCAAGCGGGAAATTAAATTAATACTTATTTTTGTATGAAAATAAATTTTACCAAATTATCAAAAGTCGTAGAACAAAAGTTGTTGCTTATGGTGTTAGCTATCTAGTCCTGCGAGGTAGCTGGGTCATTACAAATGACCCTGTATACTTTTATTTTACTAGTGGTACGGCCTTGTGCAAGCTTGTCTGGGTAGGTACCACCCATTCATCAAATATTCTATCGCAAAACTGCTGTACTTGGTATTGTTGTGTTCCAGTTTGAAAGGTGAGTGAGCCAGTGTATTTACAGGCATAAGGGACAAAGTTCCTTAGGTTGGTGGTGCATTGGCGATGTAAGCGATGGTTAACATTTCTTTCAATGCTATTGTCTATGGACGTTGGTGACCACTTACCATCAGATGGCCCATCTTCCGCATAACTATACAATAAAAAAAGACATAGCCTTGGGAACATTTGATAGGATTTTACTTTGACTTTAGCGGCATATTAACTGAGGAGTGTGTACCCTAATCAGACGAGCTTGCACAAAATACGATCGATTGATCATTTGATCAACGTGTTGAATATTTTTCCAGTCAACAATCAACATAGTGTTCGACCGAGTGGGCAAAAAGGATCCCGTAACACGTGGGCTCGAACTAGCAGTGTTGAGGCTGGGAGTGGACATCGACGTGGGCTTCTGGTCGCAACACGTGTCCTTCCTCTTGGTGGGCTGCATCGTTCTCACCAGCATACGAGGGTTACTGCTCACACTCACCAAGGTACGTTGCATTACCTAATGTGCCTCATATAAGACCCCTTTGTTGGGTAGAGGGCGCCAATAGTAGTCCGCCATCTTGTTCTATTCTTGTCTCACCAATGAGGTACAGTTTCAGTATATTGATTCATAATGTAAATAAACTTTATCCAAGTTGTGTTGTAAGCCTTATTAAGAATACATTAAATGTTAAACTACCAGCGGTTCGAAATGACTGTACATTCTATCGAGAACTTGTTCAATTAAATTTTCAATTTTAATTCCCAATACATAAGGTATTTTATAATGAACTAAATTCCGCAACAAACGACTTTAAAGGCTCAACAAATAAGGTCTATTTTAGTTTGCATGTTTAAAAGGCTTAAACTATTATTTATAAAGTTACAAGTTGAACATTTGATTTATTTTCTAGAATGTTCCGAATGCTTCTTAAGATAATTACGTAATGACGTTTTAGTGAAATTATTTTGAATGATGTACATATCTTCATGAGATTAATTTGTGTTTAAAACTCACCTCGTGTGATGAAGTAAAACATCGTAAGGAAACCAGCCTCAAGCTAATCTGTCGTGGAATAAGCTCCAAACCTTCTATAAAAAAGGAGAGTGGGTGTTTGCCCAGCTGTGGGATATTTACTGTTACATAATTTTTATCTAATTGAAATTCTTTGTTTACAGTTCTTCTACAAAATATCGTCATCGAAATCATCAAACATAATAGTCTTGATACTTGCACAAATAATGGGAATGTACTTCTGTTCATCCGTCCTGCTGATGAGGATGAACATGCCCCCGGAGTACAGGATAATAATAACACAGGTTCTAGGTGACTTGCAATTTAATTTCTACCACAGATGGTTCGACGTGATATTCCTCGTGAGTGCCTTAACGAGTATATTCACTTTGTACTTGGCTCATAAGCAACCATCAGTTAACTAAATGTTGAATTGACTGAAATGACTGCGTATATGAAGGTGTTGACTTGGTGGTAGGGCTTTGTGCAAGCCCGTCTGGGTAGGTACCACCCACTCATCATTCTTCCGCTAAACAGCAGTACTTAGTGTTGTTGTGTTTCAGTGTGAGGGGTGAGTGAACCAGTGTAATTACAGTTACAAGGGGCTTACGGCCGAATACTGAAACGTCATTCAAATATTAAGTGGAACTTAATTATTTGTGACGCCGTAAATTTAAAATTTCGCATACTACATTTTTAAATTAATGACGTTCCAAATAATTAAGTCCCACTTCATATTTGAATGACGTTTCAGTATTCGGCCAAAAGTTTGGTAGTTTGGCCGTTTGCCTCTCCAAGGCCGGCAATTACCTGCAAGTCCTCGGATGTTGCAGGTGTCCATGGGCGGTGGTAGTCACTTTCCATCAGGTGAGCCTCCTGATCGTTTGCCCCCTCTTACATAAAAAAAAATAAAAACAAATTTTAGTATATGAAAGTGCTACGTCATATTTTATTACTTTTTAAATTTGTTACATCAATGAACATTTTAAGACACATGATAGTCTTCAATTCTCAAGTTTTAAAACTTTAAGAGCTATAAACGCAATGGATGAATGTCGTATGTACACGAATAATCAATAAGCTCAAAAATATAAAACTGACAATTACTTAAAATCATCTTTGTCTCATGACACCGTCTTTCACTTTGCACTTCATATATTATAGAGAATTATAACATTGCTGGGCCATTAATGGTTCTGTCTCAAAGAGATTTTTGGACCATATTCAATATTCATGTTCCATAAAACAATTGTTGTGTGCTATGCTAGTGCTATTTTGTGAATAAGCTTAAAATGCTTGCGAATATCTCAAAAAAGGTTTATCAATGACGGCCTATATCATGCTATCTCACTCCCACACTATACGCCTCTCTTTCGCCCACTTTATGGTTGGAAAAAAGATCGCAAAATAAATGGATTGGATTGCAAGAGGATATAAAAAACTTGTTTCACCGTGATTGCCAACCATGGGAACTAAAATGTTATAATCCTTGCGAATTTAAAAGAATTGGCTCACTCATATATCAAATTGCATATAATAAACTATTTTTTTATTGCATAGGCGGGCGAGCATATGGGCCACCTGATGGTAAGTGGTCACCAACGCCCATAGACATTGGCATTGTAAGAGATATTAACCATCGCTTACATCGCCAATGCGCGACCAACGTTGGGAACTAAGATGTTATGTCCCTTGTGCCTGTAATTACACTGGCTCATTCACTCTCAAACCGGAACACAACAGTACCAAGTACTGCAGTTTTGCGGTAGAATATCTGATGAGTGGGTGGTACCTACCCATGCGAGCTTGCACACAGCTCTACCACCAAGTAAACTAGGTGCTATCTACCCAGAGGAACTCCTACCACTGATATCCTTGAGGAATATTCTAGTTTAACTTAAAAAGTATTAGAATTAGAGATTACGAAAGTCATCAGTCATTTAAAGACTAAGCAGAAACATACGGCCTTACTTATAAACGTTAAGTTGGTGATTAGTTGAACAAGTGCTGTCTCCTTCTTTTGTATGTCGAATCCATAATGATAGACAGAGAGGAATGAGTGTTTAACTGTACAGTCGCTAAGCAACGTTTATAGTTATGGCTGTCAGTGAGTAAGACTGTCAGTCTAGTGTTTAAGTATTAAGATCATGTTAAGATTAAGAAATATGTATATATCTGTTTGATTAAAATGCTAAAAGAACTTGTTGTTTTATTGTCTAACTCATTTACGACCGAATACTGAAACGTCATTCAAATATTAAGTGGAACTTAATTATTTGAGACGCCGTTAATTTAAAATTTCGCAAATAAATTTGAAATTTATGACGTTCCAAATAATTAAATCCCACTTAATATTTGAATGACGTTTCAGTTTTCGGCCGTTAGTGTATTTAATTATTAGGTATACCTATATAAATATATTTTATTTGTATATATATGTTCCGAACCAAAATAAACTTTCATGGCTTTCGAGCGTAGAAAGTACTGAGTCGGATTCATAATGAGGGGTGGAAGGAAAATTCGAAATGTGAATAGTGAACTTGGACACGACATATTAATAAATTGGGCTGTAAACGCTTTCGCTTATAAATTGCGGCAAGCAATTTACAGAATTAACGTCCTGCGGTCTGAAGGATCCATTTGGTCCATAGATAGAAAAGGACAAAGGGGACTTAATACTGTATTCTTTCTTTCAATCAATCAATCATCAGCCAATCGTTGTCCACTGCTGAACATAGGCCTCTCCCAAGGTGCGCCACAGCTCCCGGTCCTCCGCCTTCCGCATCCAGTTGGTACCCGCCACCTTCATGAGGTCATCGGTCCACCTAGCTGGAGGGCGCCCTACGCTGCGTTTGCCGATTCGCGGTCTCCACTCTAGGACTCGTCTGCTCCAACAGCCATCGGTCCTACGACATACGTGACCAGCCCACTGCCACTTCAGCCTGCTAATTTTGCAAGCTATGTCGGTTACTCCGGTTCTTTTCCGGATAATCTCATTTCTGATCTTATGCTTCAAAGATACTCCGAGCATAGCTCGCTCCATAGCACGCTGAGCGACTTTGAATTTGTGGACTAGTCCCGCAGTTAGTGTCCACGTTTCGGCACCGTATGTCATGGCAGGTAAGACGCATTGATTGAAGACTTTCGTCTTCAAACATTGCGGTATAGACGACGTGAGGACTTGACGAAGGTTGCCAAATGCTGCCCATCCCAAGCGAATTCTTCGATCGGCTTCCTTCTCGAAGTTGTTCCTACCGACTTGAATGATCTGTCCTAGGTAGGTATATTCACTGACAACTTCGAGAGGTTTCCCTTCGACGTATATCGGCCCCGGCACGACATGCCTATTGAACATGACCTTGGTCTTGTCCAAGTTCATACCGAGACCGACACGCCGGGAAGAATCGCTTAGGCTACGCAGCATTTCGTTTAGCTGTTCCAGCGACTCTGCTATGATGACGATATCGTCGGCAAATCGAAGGTGTGAGATGTACTCGCCGTTTACATTTACTCCATATCCAGTCCAATCCAGCGTCTTGAAGACGTCTTCCAACGCGTTGGTGAACAGTTTCGGGGATATTACATCCCCCTGTCTCACCCCTCTGCGCAGTTGGATCGCCTTCGTCTTACAGTCCTGGATGTGGACAGTCATTGTAGCGGCGTTGTACAGACACCTCAGTACCTCGATATATCTCCAATCGATATGACATCTCTGCAATGAGTCGAGCACTGCCCAGGTTTCGATGGAGTCAAAGGCTTTCTCGTAATCCACAAAAGCCATACACAGCGGCTGATTGTACTCTTCGGTCTTCTGCACAATCTGCCGAACAGTATGGATGTGGTCTACGGTGCTGTAGCCTGATCGAAAGCCGGCTTGCTCTGGGGGCTGGAACTCGTCAAGTCGTCTGGCGAGACGGTTCGTGACGACTCTTGAGAACAGCTTATACACGTGACTCAGGAGGGAGATTGGTCTGTAGTTTTTCAAGAGGGTTTTATCACCTTTCTTGAAGAACAGTACCACCTCACTCCCGCTCCACGTTTCCGGAGTCTTGCCATGTTGGATGACGGAATTAAAGAGGCTTGCTAGCTCTTTCAGGACCGGAGTCCCGCCTGCCTTAAGCAACTCTGTTGTGATTCCGTCATCTCCCGGAGCTTTGTTGTTTTTAAGCTGTTCTAGAGCCGCCCTAATCTCGCCCTGGTCAACGACCGGGAGCTCCTCGGAATAATGGCGCGTAAGAGGGGCGCGCTGGTCATTAATACTGATTCCCACAGGTTTATCCGATCTTGAAGAGAACAACTGCCCATAAAACCTCTCTACTTCTCCGACGATGTCAGGCTTAGAGGTAACGACCTTACCATTTTCGGTTTTAAGTTTTGTCAGACGCGGCCTCCCAATTATTTATTTCTTTGTTCTTATTTATTCTTTGTTCTTTTCTCACACGCTGGCGGAATATAGTCTTTGCCTGAGTCAGTGAATTTTTGAAAGCGAAAATGGTCTAAAATTATGACACCTACAACTAATGTACCTACAACTTTGCAAATAAATAATTTGAATTTGACACCTCTTAAAAAGGCAGTAGCAGTAAATAAAACTTGGCTACCGAGAAGAAGGTTGGGGATATTGAGAATGTTTAAATTTCTCATTTATTTTAAATCAAGTGTTAGAAATACTTATTTATGTCCTTTAATTAATATATTTAATAATGACTTATTTTTATATTGTATCCGATTTGATAGAAATGTAATCGGTTTCAGAACGTCATTTTGTGTGACGTAAAAAGATTAAAAAAGGGTTTGCGCGCAGTGTTCACAACCGTACGATAATTATCGTACAAGTACGATAATTTCATACCGACATACGATATACGATAGTACACTACTATCGTACGCAGATTGTACGATAATTTCCATTATGATGCAAAATTTGATAATTACACTGATAAGCGATAGTCTAATAAAAATATAATTCTTTTTACTATCAGTGCCATCTATTGGCTCACTTCTTTCTTAGGAACTATTGCAGGTGCGTCATGGCGGCCAGGGCGCAATCTTTCTATTGGTTTTATAGAATAGACATATCGATATCGATCGCTCATTGGTAGATAACTACTATCTGCCAATCAGCAGCAAGATATTTTGGTTTGATTCGGAGAGTTGGCAGTTCCTGTCGTAAGCCATTTTGAATTTGATCATTAAAATATTTCGCGGGGTCACATTTAAAAGAATTAATTTTAAGGAGACAATATTCTACATCAATTAGTAAGTATACGTTAGGTAATCGGTTGTATATTTATTTAATCATTAAAGGACCATCAGCAGTCACTCACATATGTAATAATAAAAACACATTCAGAAATCAGACATCACAAAAAGTGCGCGACTCTTTAAGTCGGCCATAACATGCATTTTTATATTATTACTTAAAAAGTTAAAACACGCCTCTTGTCGAAAGACTTGCTCAATGCTCATTCATGTATTCGTGGTCGTCTATCCCTAATTAATAGTTTAATTATTAATAACGTAAAATGTAAAATTGCAAACTCCTTCCACTATAAAAATAAGAACAAAAAAAATTATGACTGATATTAATGATGCCTTACTATACTATTATGATAATACATACACGGCATACACCTATGTAATTTTAAGAAAAAAACACCAGTGTATATAAATAATAATTCATACCCTATTATTTATTTAAGTCATGTGACATGCTGTTATATAAAGTATTATTTATATTATTAATATTTATATAAATTATTGAAATTTAATATTTCCATTATGACATTTTCCTAAAGGCTAAACTTTACTTTCTATTGAAATTCACAATCCATTGTTTTATATCTAATTTTTAATATATTGACAAAAACTTTTATTCTATTGTCTCAATATTTTTATTCATTTTAAAATGCATTACTTATCAATTTACTTTTTTATAATAATAAGTTGTTACATTGTTGACTTACTAATTTTCAAGTAACTTTAGAACACCTGTAAAAAATAGAAAATTCTTAAGCAATTACCTAAATCATTATGATCAATTTTGGCTTTTTGTGTATAGTTGTTGTACTACTTGGTGTTGACAAATTAACAAATAAAACAGGTTGTAAGGTAAACAATATTTTTTTGAAGATGTTGTCAACTTGATAAAAAAATATATAAATTATTTTATTTTAAAAGATTTAAAATTTAAAGCATTTGCAAATTGCAACATATAATTATCACATTTCACGTTTTTTTATGTATTTTCCAGATGTTAATTTGTTATGGATGTACGATAGTATGCGTAAACGTGTTTATCCAGCGAAAAAAAAAAAAAAAAAAGATGTACGATAATTTTGATCCATATACGATAATTTTACAGCCCTCGTACGATAATTGCCTGACTTCAGGTTGTGAACACTGTTTGCGCGCGCTTTTTGGAATGGATATAAAAAATTAACGATTGTTATTGACTGAGCGATAGAATAATCCTTTTATTGTATTGGAATTAAGAAACAGCTTAGTTATAACGATAAAAGTTATTAAGTTAATTATTAATACATAATGAAATTATTACAATACATGTTGGTGCATTTATTACAAGGAAACTAAATACATAAAAAGGGATAATTATGTTCATCTGTAATAGTTCGAAAGGGAAGAATAGTATTTCAAATGAAACCACGAAATTGAATAAATTAGAGATTTATTTATATATTAACACTTTTAAACTATCTTACATAAACTATATCAAATGTTACAATAGAAAAATTTCTTGGAAAGGCCACCTTAATTAATTTACTGGAGAAGAATATAACATTTGACAGTTTTAAAATTCATGAAGCCACAGATTAAACATTTTTTATCATTTTTATCTCTGAAATATTAAAAAAGTTAATGTTATGTTGCAAACTTATAAATATAAAAATAAATAGTTTATTTCAGATTAGACAGTAAGTTTTCGCACATAATTTAGAATAAAAAAAAATTTGACGTGAAATGTAATTTTAGCGATTCATTTATATTTTTTTTTTTAGTTTTGAGCAACAATTGATATTTAAATTATGATTACACTTTGAAACTTAACATTTGTACAGGATCATTTCAAAACGTCAGGTCTTCCTCTCGTCTTTGTCACTCTTCATAGAAATGATAGAGAAAAAGAGACAGGCACATTATTGAATAACATTTGTACTTATTAATCTATTCTCCCATTACATCTTCGTATTGCTTCCTGAAGCAGTCACCCACTGGGAAGAAGTCCCAACACCTTTGAGTGTACATGTTCCACACGAATGTTTCTTGACCTGGAGTATTAAGAGGAAAAAAAAGTTAAGTATCTGAGATACAAGTTTAGTTTTAGACATAGAGGTGGGGTTTCGTGACCACTTTTTGTTATACAGTTCTTCATAAACAAAAGGTGATCTCGAATGATGATGATGACTCTCGAAAAATATAAGATTATATTTCACTTATTAATAATCCCATCCTATTCAAATATTTAATTAAATAAAAAAAATACATTTAAAAAAGGGTGTCGTCTGAATAACTGCTTCATCTCAATTATTCCGTCTTTGTATTATTAATATTTATTAAATTCCTCAATCGTTATATTTTACAATAAAAGTTAGTGCCTAAGTGAAATAAAGAATAGTGAATAGAAGCTTTATTAATTATCTGTGTAAATTGTCATACGTGTACGGTGAAGATATTATTTTTTAATTTAATCACCTGTGTATTCAGTGTCAGGTTTGTTGATGAGATGCATGAGGAAGAACATGTAGTTGGCTAAGTTGTGCTCCCTCTGCACGTGGGTGTCGAACCCGTGTGGAACCTGAAACATTATTGTTATTAAAAATAATACGAACAATTTACATTACATCTATAAATCTAGACTTAATTTAATCTTAACGATAATCGGCGATTCGAATCAGGGCAAAAAAGCCAATTTTAATCCAATAATGGAACCTATATCAAAACATTTTTATTTAATTAAATAATATATAAATTTTATTGAAAACTATAAAATATTAACTCCATACTTGTAATGCCAGTAAATATCACACGAGACTTAGATATAAATCATAAGCAAAGTTAAAGATCTGGCACCTTATCGAAGTAATCCTTGTTAATCCCGCAAATGAAGCAGTTGGACTCCATGTCCTCCTTCACGGACTCGAGCTGGTCACGGAGCTCTCCGAAGGCGTCGATGATGAGACCCTGCAGGATGGCCAGCAGGATGACGATGACGAAGAAGAAGAAGGAGATGTCGAAGATGATGCGGTAGACCTCGGAGTCGTCCCCGTCGGGCGGCTCCAGCTCGTCGCCGATGCCGCCGCCCGCGCGCACGCCCTTGTACAGGTTGAACACGAAGCACTGAAACCAAGCGATATAACTATACTCGTAGCAGTAATCATGTTTTTACAACGAGGTAAGTCCACTAAATACAGGGTCTGGGACATCATTCTTGCCTTTCCGGAATCCGAAGAAGCAAGAATGCTGTATAAACTTGTAATAATAGGCTGAAGCCGCAGAAACTCGATTATATAGGTTATATTTTTGTATGTTTTAGCTTCAACAGGAGTGACATGATCACTGTAACTGTAACTCCTAAAGAAATAGATTAAAAAAGACTGGTCAGTGATGTTTATATCAATGTCGTCTACTAATTTAAAGTACGTAACAGTTGAAAACATACAAATATGTAGTGGTTTTTATTTGCCAGAATCTCAGGATTCTTGGAGGATTAGATCACCAGTTTAATCATCATCTGCACAATTCGAAGCAAGTCTATTTGCTAACGATGTTTCTATAAGTAAGTACTAAAAGAAATATGATGTAAAATAATACTTGTACGGATCAATACGAAATCATTTATAAACAAACATATTTCTGGAAATAAATTACTGAAAACATTTTATTACAATTCATATAAGAATAATAAAATAATGAAGTTAAATATCACAAAAGCTAATCGAATGTTATGTACTAACAGATTTCTTTTTAATAAAATAAATAAATTGCTTGTGTGTAAAGTCAGTTTATAAATGATAATTTTAGGTGATAGCGTCATAAGAAAACATTAATGAATACTCGGACGCATCGGCCGACGGAGTTGAAGAGAGATAGATGCGTCACAAGCCGAACGCTTAGGCCGATCGTGCCTCTCTATCGCTTGTTCCGCGCTCTCGCTTGCGCACTCAGGCGGAACGTGACTTTCTCGTGCGTGCAGCCGGCGTTCATCGATTTATAAGACCGTATCACGTCAAAAAATATATTACAGTATGATCAAGGAACACAAAAGGATCAAACCGTGAGCATGTCGTGGCAGTTCCTGTTGATTTCGTCGTCCTCCTCCTGCACGTAGAACTTGCGGAAGAAGTTGAACGCTATGACGGTGTAGATGTACACGATGATCGTCAGCAGCATCACCGTCAGCACCAGCTGCGGAGATTGTTCCATATGATGTGGAATTACATTAAATAACTTAAAAAATTATAACTTAAGAATATGAGACTTATTTGTTGTTTTTTTCTGTAATGTAACATTCCATGAAAGAAAAAAACATAATAATGTATGGTTTTATTATTTCTATGGTTGTAAATTACCGAGATGGCCCAGTGGTAAGAACGCGTGAATCTTAACTGATGATCGTGGGTTCAAACCAAGGCAAGCACCACTGAATTTTCATGTGCTTAATTTGTGATTATAATTCATCTCGTGCTTGACGGTGAAGGAAAAACATGGTGAGGAAACCTGCATGTGTCAAATTTCACTGAAATTCTGTCACATGTGAAGCCCACCAACCCGCATTGGAGCAGCGTGGTGGAATAATCTCCAAACTTCAAAAGAGGAGAAGAGGCCTTAGCCCAGCAGTGGGTCATTCACAGGCTGTACTGTACTGTACTGTACTGTTTATTATTTCTCAAACTAGAAAAAAGAAATCCAAACTTTTCTTTCCGAAACAAATACAATAAAAAAATTGACCTGTTTTCCGTTGTGAGTGACAGATTGTAAGATGGTCCTTAAGGTCTTGAAGCCGACGGCCACATCCAGCAAGTGAGCGGCAAAGAAGAAGTTGTTGAAGTTACCCATCACGGAGAAGGAGAAATACCAAAGGGAGTACAGGAATGAGTTGTCGGTGATCGTAACGCCGGCCTTCCACACTTGGTACCTCCAATCGATGTTGATTATGCTGAAGATTAGAACATTTATTATAAGACTAAATTGAGTTATTCTAATTATATCTAAGAAAAATATTCAATACAATTTATAATAGACACGGGTTTTTTTTAATTAAAAGGGTGCAAACGAGCAGATGGCTCACCTAATGGAAAGGGACTAAACATGCGACACCTGCAACATCCGAGGCCTTGCAGGTGCGTTGCCGGCCTTTCAGGAAAGAGTATGCTCTTTCTTGAAGGTTTTTATGTCATATTGGTTAAGAAAAGTCGCCAGCGAAAGCTGGTTCCACAGTGATCGTGAGTGAAGAGACGCACTGTTGTGGATTTCCAGACATCGAGATGGTGGGGATGGAATTTGAATTTCTCTTATGGCCTAAAATAAAGTTATTTAATAAAACCCTGCTTACTAATGTATGAATCCCTTGCTGCTCTCTTCTTCCTGAGCCGAGAACGAAGTCTTCTCCATCCCGAGCATGTTGGAAATCGAATCGAAGTCGTATGTCTCCGAATATTTTACTCGGACCTTCTTTTTGATGAACTTATCCCAATAGTTTACCGGGAAAGATCTGATAACAAAACATTAATTTTTTTTTTTTCCCAATCATATTTGAGGAGTTGATGGTTTTGTTTGACTAATATTTTTGATTGGCCGGCATTTTTTTTATTGTATGATGATATGTGTCACCTGATGGTAAGTGGTCACCATCGTCCGTAGACAATGGCATTGTAAGAAATGTTAACCATCGCTTACACCGCCAATGCGCCACCAACCTTGGGGACTAAGATGTTATGTCCCTTGTGCCTGTAATTACACTGGCTCACTCACCCTTTAAACCGGAACACGAAAATACAAAGCAAACTCTGTTTTGCGGTAGATTATATGATGAGTGGGTGGTACCTAAACCAAAACAAGTGGAGTGGTATGGTCAAAACTCGTATGAAATATAACATTTTCTTAACACATAATAAGTATACAATGACTTACTTAGCAGAAATCACTAGTTTATCCCAATGGCTCTTCAGGTCATCGTCCTCGGGCTGCTCCGCGATGTACAGACCGTCAAACTCAAGTTTACGCGCTATTTCCTTCTCTCGTTTGAATATAGCTAACGGTACCTGTAATATATCAGCCGAGTTGGACCAATGCAATGGTTAGAACTGTGAACCGAAGATTACGTGTTGCTAGGGCAAGCATCTGAATTTTCATAACATTTTTTTATATTGAATACGTAGGCGAACGAGCATATGAGCCACCTTTGTAAGAAATATTAAGAAATGTCTATGGGCGTTGGTGACTACTTACCATTAGGTCGTTCTCGTCCGCCTACCTATGCTTTAAAAAAATACTATGTTTATAAGTAAAACGTAAATGACGATAGACGAGTCATTAACAGTTTTAATATAACTGCATAAGTAGATACCGTGCGTAGTTGCAAGCGCTATACATACAAGCTATTGATCACTTAGCAGAAATCATAAACACAAGACACGGTGGTGACAAGCATAAATTTTATGTTTTTGTTTATAGTAAAATTAATAATTTGTTGTCAATAATGCTGCCTACCTTGAGATGATAGTAACCAATCAGAATAGCGAGTGATACGATAGAATGCAGCGCGGCGGCTATTTTGATCACGTGTTCCATGTAGAAGAAGTCTTCATCTATAAGCACCACTTCTAGTGGATCTTCATCGTCACCTTCACCACTACCACCTACGGACGAAACACCAATATCTATATGAAATCATTTATCAAAATATACTCTATTGAAATAGGCTATAGATGGGTTTAGAATGTTGACTTCAACGAGAAGAATTGGCACACAATTCAGAACCCAATCTCTCTCTCAATATATTAATCATAATATGTCAGATATCTGTATATAATTTGTCATCTAATAGTGGAATTAGGTTAATATAATTAAAAAAAAATCTATCAAATGTGCTTGTTGCTTAAAATGAATCTGCTATTACAACATTCTAGAAGGTATATGACATACCGTCCCCACTACCGGAACCTTGTCCAGAACCAGATCCGCTGATGATGTCACCCATGCCAGAACCATCGCCGTGCTCCACCTCCACTGTTGAAACCTGAAGTCAAAAGTATAGCCTATGAAAATGTTCTAGGACATGACAATGTAATAGTGAATGAATGAATGAATGAATGTAGATAGTGGTAGAATGAAAATAGTGGATTGGATGGTTTAGTATTGAAATGTATATTCAATAACAGATAAAACAAAGTAAATAGGGCTCTTTTTGAATATATTGATCACTTAGTATTTTGTAGATTCATGTAGTAGGTACACACGCCCCAAAAGTTATAGCAATGATTACATACATAATTATATCTAGTGTTAGTGCTAAAGGTCTTAATGTCTATGTATTTTACAACAGAACATTAAAGTTACTTTTGTGATTTTTAGTACAATATTCATATTTATTCTTCCACTATTTCTAAATTGTAAGTTTCGAACTTAACGGGAAGTTTCGAACGGGACTTAATTTTTACATACGACTTTCTGCACTTAGTTATCTATAGAACTAACAGTTAAATTTCTAAAACCCACCTTGTAGAAGAGCAACACAAAGTTGATGCAGAAGGCGAGTACGAGTGCGACGTACTTCAGGTTGTAGAAGTTCCGCGCCAGGAACGACACCGCGCGCCGCGTGTACTGCGAGAGGTCCACTTGCGACAGCGCGGACGGCGCGGGGCCCTGCACCGCCTGCTCAACTCATGTTTGTAGAGCTTATTCTTATAAGCGTATAACTTATAACCCATTACAAATGCTATTAACATAGGACCTTTTTGAATGGACTGCTGTACATAGCTTTTGGAACAGTGACAGACTTTATTCCAAAAATTACGTATGGGTATAGATATTATTCGACTAAAAAAGAAGTTCGAATGTTAAAAATGTTCGAGTATTGCTTATGTGAGAAAAAGGCCAGCTACCAACGTACTCCTTAAATGGAAGGATAAAATTATTATCTGTTAGTTTACCTGTTTGTTTTGGAAATATGTTTTCCCGTATCCTTGCTGCATGAATGGAGTGAGAATGTTTTTTTAAATGTATTTGTCTGATGGATTATGTTGAATTTAATGTTGGTTATGATTTTTTTGTTAATTAATTAGAATGTTCTGAAATAACTTATATTGTAATTACATATATAATTTACAACAAATTAAATTGATAATTGTTAATATTAAATGTAAGAACGTTAACTAATGGTTGGGAATATCAAAATACAAGGAAAACTCAATCTAATGGAGCCTCACTAAATACAGAACTCACTACTAACTTTATATTATGACCTTACCCATAAACGTTTAGTAGGTATTTAGTTGAATACTGATTTTATTTCTGTCTTACATCATTGTAATGGTATTAGAAAAAAGAAGACTCAGCATGGCTGAGCCATTCACTCCTTAAACAATTATAGGTAAAGCAGAAAAATTTTGAACTATGTAGATGACATCACTGTTCTTTAAGCGATTATCTAGAGTGACACAGAAATATAACATACCTTCTTGCTTTCAGCCTCGATGGCCGACATAGCGGCTTGTTGAACTGCCTGAGCCTCCAGTCGCTCTTGGGCCTGTTTCTTCGCTTGCTCGCCGCTGAAATATAATTTATTGTTATTATTATAATTTATTATTATAATGGATATATAATGAAGTGTCTTGTTGGTATAGTTACTCGCTTATATCCTGATCTCAAGGACCATGGTTTCAACCTCGAAGCTTAAACCAGGCTAAATAAAAATGGGAATAATATTGACTCAATCAAATCAGGTCAAACAGAGGAAGGGAGGGGTTTGTTACGGCAAGACAATGGAAGAATAATACCCACAGCAATAAATCAAATAATACCATACCCCAATAAATCGATAAGAGAGGGCGGTTGTTGTTCTTCAGTATGCTCCACGCTTTCATCCGGCGACACTTCTGCCTCCTCGCCTGATGATGGAGTGGAAGTGCTGGGTGATTCGTGTGGTTTCACTTGAATTCTGAAACAGTCGTTTATTTTTACCAGCATTTGACAACTATGTGTGCCACCACATCAACCAACCCACCAGCAAATGCACTTCCGAGAAAAGTTGGCATTATCAAGGTGGGAGGTAAAAGTTAATTATTTCTTGCAGTCTTAATAAAAGACTGCGCGGATCCCAAATAAATGCAATAACAGTAGGCTGTTACTTTGTTTTCTGTAAGTGCATCAACGGTGTCCAGAATCTTTGTGATTTGCCAAATCTTTTCTCTTCTAATGTTATGAAACATATTTTTTCTAACTTTTGATGACTTATATAAATTTGTTAAGTATCTTACTGGCCATTGTCTTCTTTGGTGATATCCAGACCGAATGCTGAGACTTGCATTTGTCCAGTGTCGTCCGCTGGTGGTAACGCTGGTAGATGTCGAACTGGACCTACGTAAATCGGAATGTCAATATCCTTTAGTTAATTGCGAATATTTATATATGTTTAACATTGATCAATTTCAAAATCGTTTGTCGGATTTCCATGATTGGTAAACATTTATAATTATATGTGTGGTATATTCTTAAACGATGCTTTATTGAAAAGGGACTGTCTACATAATGAATACCAAGAAATTTCATTCAATTTCGGCCACGGCAACCAATCTCAAGAGAGATTAGCCAACTGCGCAGTAGATATTATAGTCCACAAGTGTGTGCGCAAGCACAAGTGCACTATCTTTTCCTTAGCTTTCATAATCCGATGGGACGGCAATCCGAAACGTCCGAAAAGAGTTCAGACGCAGGACCAACAGCTTAACGTGCTTTCCGAGGCACGGGAGTGTACATACTTCCAACTTCCAGACTCCGGGCTGCTACTGAGAATTTTCTGACAGAAAAACCCATTAACTATTTATCGACCCGACCTGGGAATTGAACCCAGGACCACCGGGTCTGCGGCCTTATATCTAGCCACTAGACCAACGAGGCAGTCATGACATATTATAGATTGATAACATTCAGTTTTATAACATCTAGAATCTAGATAAAAGATGTCTCAGGTACTTTTTTATATTAACAATGTACTGAAATAGTACTTAAAGAAAATATTATTGATCGATTATTTATTATTAATGAAAATTCTCACTGCAAATCTCTCAATGGTAAATATACAATCTGTTTTAGTATGTGAAATTTTATTAAAGCATTTAAGATATTAAACAAAATTCCCTTGTATGAAAAATGGTTACTGAAAAAAAAAACAAATTATTAATGGTATGTCATAAAACTGTTTTTGTGTGTTGTCAGAGTTTTTGTTTGTGTGACGTTCCGTGTGCATGTGTGTGTCCAACTGTATGTATTGTAAAAAATTTAAGACGAAGAATTTGCCATAGTAATCATTACTTGTCTTTTGTATTGTGGTTGTGAAAGTAACTATTATTTTACATATTTTACGCAGTGTAGTTTATTTCATTTATTAGTCAAATCAAAAAAATGTTGTTAAATTTCATATCAATTATGGCAACGCGTTATTTCAAACAAATGTTAATGAAATCGTAAAACCAGCATAGCATTACAGCGCGTTGGTCGGTTATACGTTCTGTTGTATTTTTCTCAGTTTTCTTGTTAATATATCGTGATACCTATAGAATCTATCGTTTGTAGTTATAACGAATGTAATCTCTCTTATCTCGACCTGTAGTTGTCGTATGAGCCAACATCATTGAAATTTTGTGCTGTGCATCCCTTAATAAAGCAATTAACTCTTAGAGCGATAGTAAATTAATTAAGTTTTTTTTTAATCTAACCCTTTTTTATTTAAACTTTGTTTTAACTATAACTAATATGATGTCCTATAATTAGAAGTGCATTTAGTTTAATTTCATTATTTCGCGTGTTTTATACATAATAATATACTATTGTTACTTCCATTGGATGTTCTGAATGAATAAATAAATAAATTCCTAGAAGGTTTGGCGTCTAGTAGATGTTCTCTCATAAATGTATACTAAATCCTCTTTCTTACAATGTTATTGCAGTATTAAAATTCACTGCATCAATCCCAAATGGGATAAAGATAAACCTCTATGTACAGAACTACAATATGTAGGCTAGATGGTAGATTTGAATAAAGGCTGTGTTCTGTTATCGCAGTTCCCCGCGCGCGGAGCACGGCGCGAGTCGGCAAGCGAGCGCGTGCGCGTGTGCGTGCGTGTCTTACTTGCGGGCGCGGCTCGCAGCGCGTGCGTGTGTGCGTGTGCGAGGGAGAGCTTCAACTGACCGATTTTCTCCTCCTCCGTGGGCTCGGGCGGCGCCTCCTCGCTCTGCGGGCCGCGCATCAGGCCCAGCAGCACGCCGAACACGTACCTGAGCCGAGCGAGACGTGACGTAAACGAGCGAGAAGCACATTTGTTTCAATCATTGGCCATATATAAATCATACTGGGAAAGCAATGAACTTCATTTCTTTGAAGTCCGTTATAGTTATATACTAAAAATGTTTTAATACTAAAACGTTATTTTAGATTTGAATCTCGTTTTTTAATTATCATGATGTGTCCTTAGATTTAATACTATTTAAGATGTTACAAAATGAAAGCTCTGTCCTTAAAACAAATAAAATGCTAGCATAAGTACAATTACCATACTAAACGTCACATGAATACATAAACAAATAATGTAAAAAGCAACTAAGCACCATTAAAAATTAATAAAACAAGATAAAAACTCTTGCTTGACGATAAAATACAAAATGAGAAAGCTATAAATCTGAAATTACGAGTAAACATTGATTTCCTATTATTATATAAGGTAAGAATAGATTAGAGATTTGAATTAATTAGGCAACTTACACATAACTTTGCCCTTCAAAAATCTTTTACATATTTATCCCTTATATATTCAGGTACATAAAGAAAAGTGCTAAAAATATAATTATATAAATAAAGTACAAAATATTTATAGAAAAGTCAAGTGAAATATGATTTTTTACCAATGACTGTGCACCGAGAACGTTGCGTGAAATGAGACAACAGTAATTATCATTTCAATCAAATTTATACTTTATAGCTAGCACAATAAGTACCAAACTCACCTGATGACAACGACTAAACCGTATCCGATATAATAGAAGAAGTAGAAGAAAAGTTTGAAGAAGCCAATGAAGAGTTCCGATGGAGGCATCTGTTGCAGGTCCGCCATTTTCGCCTTTATGTTAGAAGGTGATAATGACGAAAATGCCGCGGAGATGCCATCCTTAACGGATTGGTAACCACGACGGATTGGATCTTTTCCAGCTCTGTAAGGAATGTTATTTTACATTAACGTTTGCAAATAGTGTAATGTTCTTAATGTTTTTTTGTGTATTTGATTTAATAAGAATATGTTACCAATGCTTAATTGTGTGTGTATAGTTATGAAACTATTTTAAAGAATTTTGTTACAAATAAATTATTATATCGTAATAGATGTTCAATATGGACACGTAGTCCTGCGCTCACCTCTCCTCCTCGTCGTCCCCCATGTAGACGTGGTAGGCCTCCCGGTGCTTGGGTCCCCCGGCGGCGTCCTCCCCGGCCGCCATGAGGCCGGACGCGTGCGTCATCTCAAAGATGGCGTCCTCGCAGAAGTTGACGAAGGCTTCCAGCTTCTCCTTGTCGCCGCCCTCCGTCACGATGCTGTAGAAGAACGCGCGCTTCGACTCCTAGAAGACCACAGATGGCCATTGTTAGAAAGAGATTAGTATACATATGAAATTTGAGAACTTTGATTCCATCGAACCCTTAAATATAAAGATGTGACAAGCCAATAAATAAATTACTTTCCGCCCGCGGCTTCGTCTGCGTGTGAGGGGTAGCTATTGGTACACTATGTACTTTTGGGGTACACCCCTTAACAACGTGTACGCAAAATTTCGTGATGATTGCTTGAGTTGTTAAGAGGTTAAGACTATTATACTCACTTTCGCACTTTAATATTAGTAAGGATTTACATTTAGATGGAGAGTATTTTGATACCAAGTTTTTACCTTAATTTGAGGTTTCTCCCACTGTTCAATGTTAGACTCCTTGATTTCAAAGTAGACACGTTCGATGCGCTTGGAACCACCCATGATTTCGATACGGCCGAGGAACGGCTCGAAGTAGTTCAGTACGGAACCAGCCGTCTCCAGGAAGCGAGCTAATCTGAATACAGACAGATAAAGCAAGAATTTAATTTAGTCCAAAATTATATATCCTCTAAAGAGAATATGGTCACTGAAATCTTACCTTGGCTCATTGGGCATGTGCTCTGATAAGTTGGTGAGTAGAACGGCAAGATTGAAACCGATTTCTTTAGCTGGTTCGTGGAAGCGATCACAGAATCCGACGTAGTCAAGTTTACCATCGTGGTTGGTTTCGCAGCAGGCGAGCAAAAACTCTATTTCTTCACTGTAAGACAATAACACATTTAAGGAGACTTCACAAATCATTTTATATATAAAAATATATTAAAATTGTATACAATATAAAGATTATATATCTGAAGAGCCGGTTGGCGTGGTTGGTAGATACCTGTCTTTCACGCCACAGGTCGTGGGTTCGATTCACACCCTTGACGGCACATTTGTGTGCATGAACATGTCTATTTACTCAGAGTCTGGTTGTAATTATCTATATAAGTATGTATTTAAAAAAGAAACGTAGTATATCAGTTGTCTGGTTTTCATAGTTATAAGCTCTGCTTTGTTAGGAATCAGATGGCCTTGTGTGAAAAATGTCCCAGGATATAAAATAAAATAAAAATATCCATAACCGAACACTTAATTCGGACCTAATATTGATTGAGTTGTTCACCTTATTTATACTTGGTTGTAGTGGGAGTTAAGACAGCTTTAAATAGTCGTACATGCAATATTTTAAGTACATGAATTTCTAAATAAAATACATTAATTATTCTATATATAATAGCTCTTCTAATACAAAAACTAAGTTTATTTAGCTCTATTATATATGTAATACAATGCAAGTGCTTGTATACTAAAATACTATTTTGTATGGATGAAAACATTAGCAACAGTGCGTAAGGTTAAATACTTACGGTGTGTAACTCTTCTGTTGTTCCATTTTTTCTTTAAAATCCTTAGGCAGAACCCAGCCATCGCTGTTTGTATCTATTTCCTTGAAACTAGCGCTTGACGTCAAATCTTTCAGTTTTAAGAACATATCGAAGTACTTCAGAATCAATTCTACATTTGATGCGGATTCGACCAGCGTGTCCACCATTTGCTTACCAATAGTACCTGATTTGAAAGAAAAATCAATCTAGTTTGCTTTTATGGTATTCCTCATTGAATAAAAGGCGTTTATCAAAAAATGGGGTTTAGAATTTGCTGGAAAACCTCTGAGAATTTGATTGATAACAGCAATACATGTAGGGAAGTCCTTATGTTTGGAAAATAGACGGAATAAATGATGCGAAGAATTTACACCCTAAATAGAAAATCTTGTTATTCAAATTCTCACCATTGACAACATTTCCTTCAAGCATAGACAGCATCATGGTGATCATGTCCTTTTGCAAGTTGAGAAGTTCCTTCAGAAGATCCACTTGAGAGGAATGCTTCGACAGCTTGTCTTGCATGTGGGAGAAGAGGAACAGGAAACCACCGACTGCGTCCCATAATCTGAAGAATGATTTGTATATATTTAAAAGCACGGATTAAGATTGATAAATAAGTTTATTTGTCAAATTGATGTTATTTTACAAAAATAATTATAATTTAAGACAGATCATAGGTAACATTACCATATTATAAGCTGTCGATAGTTTTAATTTCAACGCGTAAACATAGGCATAACTATATAGTGTGAATGCTAAGCTACACAGTATATCACCTGATGTGTGTAGAAAGAGATAGATTTAGTAGTAGTATGTGTAGAAAGAGATAGATATAGTGAGCGTCGGTGTGACTTTTGTTTGGTTGTTTATACCTCGAATGTGCTAGAGCCTGTTGATTCTGCGTGCAAGGACCTTGGATGACCTCAGTGAGTGTGTTGAACACTTGCGACGCTACGCCTATCGCTTTGAAGAAGTTTGCTTTACCGGCTGGATCTATTAATTCCTGTTAAAAAATACAAAATATTTGATGTCAGAATATTTGCAATAACAAGATTTAATATTCGGAGTGATTTATTTATTTAAGTTTATTTCCAACAACATTAAACAATCTTTATTCAATGTAGAAGTATTAAACTTGCTTTTTGATTGTCATAAATCTACCACTGGTTCGGAAATAAACACCTCAGACCTAAAAAGACAACAGATGGCTTAATATTTTTTTTTTCTCAAGTGAAGTAATCACTTACTTAAGCTAGAACCATAGCCTTTGTTTTTTTAAATTTCATTATAAAAAGGTTTAATACCTTGCTGGAATAATGCCAATAGAAATCCATGATAGATTCCTGTAGACGTAGCAGGTAGTCGACAGTGCAAATGACCACGTTCACGGTGGTCGTGTTACCAGCTTGGGTTCGGAGATAGTTTTGCCATTCTGAAAAAGATATGCTATTTAAAACCTAATGAACAATTAGATCAAATAATAAAATATGATTAATATTTCTCATTTACTTCTACAATACTCGACTTTAAAATTTCACGCAAGAAGATATGGCTGATATTAACATGTATATTTTTATCTCAAATTAATAATTGTGGATGTATGGGATACAGCTCTGGGGAAGTGCCAGTATCTCAAATATTGCCATGATACAAGGATCACAAAATATCATTTTGCGCACCATTGCCAATGTTCCTTGGTTCATCACAAACACTGAAACCCATGCTAACTTACAAATTGCCACAGTGAAGGAAGAAATTAGAGCTGTTTCAAAAATATCATCAACGGCTTGCCTTACACCCTAATCAATTGGCAGCCCAGCTTAAAAGCCAAAACCATCGTAGGTGCCTAAAGAGGCATGATGTACTACAGCTGCACGAGAGGATGTAGCACCCTCATAACACGAGTAGTGCTCTCGATGGAGAGCTCACTCATCATGCGAACAATCGCACCAAATATCCGCTTATAGTTCAAGGACTGATTGCAGACAAAAACATAACAAAAAAATAAAAATAATTATCAATATTTTTTTTTTTTTTTCTGAATGAGGTATTTTTAATGGTCGTCTGAAACCAAACAAACCAAAATTGTCTGAAAGAGTTCTTTTTTAGCGATTAGACCGTCTTTTGCATGAATAATGTTGTTTATGTGTTGTGTTTCTATAGCTCTTTTGGTGTACAATAAAGAGTTTTATATTCTTATTTCATTATAATAAAATAACACTCACCCAAATTGTGACCTTCGCAAGTCAGTTGTATAAATCGGAATAGCGCACATGTGAACTCCGCGTCGTGCATATTCTTTTCTCCCGCGGCACCCTCTAGACCGACTCCCAATCCTACGAAGAAATAAGTCCCCATATAAAATTTGGTTGTTACTGCCAGAGGCTTGAACGTTTCTTATATAGTACTATCAACTGCTGTATCAAGTACACTTGATATTAATTAAAAAAATTGAGAAAATTATAATGTATTGTATTGTAACTTAAATGGAATCAAAAGAATGTTTTCTTTTTCAGGACAATAAATAAATAAGAACTATGAGGAGTAGTAGTTAGTACCAACCTTCAGCTTTAGTGTTTCTTTCAAAGGCGTCCAAGTCCAAAACTGAACAGGAGTTCATAAGACCAGCGATGGATGTGAAGAAGCCCACGTCTTTCTTATCTTTCAGATGGTTGAGCATACCCTGAAAAAATGATTAAGTGCAGTTTATATTTATGGCGCCAACCATAAATGACTAGTTAAGAAGGCAGAAGACCATTCGGAAAATTAAATACTATTTTTCTTAACAAAATATTTCTGGCCTTTCTAGTTTTAATATATTATATGTGAATGTATTCTTAACATTTTGATTAAATAATTACATTAACGAAAAATTCAATCTTTCAAACATAAAGGCAAGAGAACAACTAGCTATAAGAAGTGCTAAGAACGACAGTCAGTGCTCACTGCTCACCATCTGAATGTCAATGTTTCCGCCACGCAGGATGGAGATCCCGAGCTGCAGCGTCTTCATGACCATGTCGCTGGGCACGCCCTTGGACGCCGAGATGTGCAGCAGCACCATCTCCGCCACGCCGCGGTTGGCGAGCCGCGCCTGGTGGAACAGCAGCTTCTGCTTCTCCATCTCTTGCTCCTGGGTTATTAAAGACATTAGAATCAATTATGCTTATCATTTTTAATAATATAGTTTAAGTAAGTGTAATGCCTCTATATTGAATAAATAAATTAATGTTTGAACTGTTATAATACTAGTCAACTTGGTACAATTTTTTATATATTAGTTACGAGTATATCCCATATAAAACTTT
The DNA here is from genome assembly GCA_963151315.1 of Nymphalis c-album. Classification (NCBI taxonomy): domain Eukaryota; kingdom Metazoa; phylum Arthropoda; class Insecta; order Lepidoptera; family Nymphalidae; genus Nymphalis; species Nymphalis c-album. The sequence goes on from OY720612.1 coordinate 3,173,103, forward strand.
TTTTATACATACCATATATGTATCCATAGTTTTCTGCATGTAACATAATGTTCAATTTATTTTTATTTGCAATTAGCAAACACTTTAATCTTATAACATCAGATTTCACGCCATCTAATTTAGCTAAAAATATAATCAAAAGCATTTCTCACATGTATACTAGCACCGCCTTCATCTTCACCAGCCTCTGCTTCTCCCCCGCCGCTCTCTTCTTCCTCACCACCTTCTTCCTCTTCTTCTCCACAAGACTTCGCGATTATGTGAGCGTATGACATGTAAAGAGGATCCTCCTACAAAACAAACACATTATTCATCATCATTTAAAAGTAATCAAGGAGATGATTATTTGAAGTCATTTTCTTAACAGAAGCAAATTCTATTTTTAAATAAGCATTTTATCCCTGTATTAAGAAATAGCTAAAGCGAGAAATTTAGCGTTGAGGGCAAAATATGTCAAGTCACTATTTTTTTTACCTGTAGGGCTCCCGATCGTTCAGTCATAGCACCGCGACAGAACGTCGTAACCAGCTGAGTGAGAGGGTCCGGCTTGCCTTCTTCCTCTACCACATCACTCTTCTTCAGTTCCGCGTCTTCAAATGATTGCTGTAAATTTATAGAGTAACAATATAATAATGACAACTTAAAGACACATGGATAAAGAAAGTCTATTACCCTGTTCAGGTATTTATTTTTGTATTTCTATTCCTTATTCTATATTGTGATGCACTTATAAATGAAGGACTATTATATTTTATTGTAATATTTTTATATATAATATGTAATAGTTGTCTCGATGATACGGTATTTAAAGTGCTAGTTTCCAGGAAGAAATTTTTCAGATTCCAAGAATTGTTTAAACAGTACTTACAGTTAAGTCTTCTATCATAACTTCCTGTCCTATGTTCTCCTCTTCCAGCCACAATTCGTAATACGTGCGAGCGAAAATGTTGCAAGCTCGATGTCTGGGGAATAGTATGATAAAAAAGTCAAATTTTAGTTATTTTGATAGTAAATTTGACTACTACAGTTGTAGTGGTTTTAGAAAGCTGCTAAAGAAAATAATGAATTTCAGACGCATGATTAAAATTTATGACATAACTGAGACTTCAAACGTCAGACAAGTCAGCGTAAGATTTCAAGCGTCAGATGACGTCAGCGTTATATTTGTCTTTAATAAATTGGAACTCATACCATTTTTATAAATATATCAATTGTAAATGAAGTTTGGAATAATTACAATAAAGTATGACTAAGGTGCCGATTTCTGAGAACCAAGTGATCATTTTCATTTGTTTAGAACTTCTTACCGACTGATCTTATATAGGTGTTTAGATCTTAAACACGCGACCGCAGCTCTTTTCCTCGCAGCACAAAGAATTCTTTTCCAGTTATTCGAACGTTGTTTCGGCTTTGTGGCCTTGTTAGTCCAATGCAGCATGCATATCACTTATTATTAGGTTAACAATAACAGTTTATTATTATCAAACTAGCCTTAAATATAACTGTGTTTTAGGGTCATTTATATATATGGCTCAGATCTTTAAGCTATAAACTTATAGTATTTTGCATCCAATACACATGCATACAGTTTGCTCACTATACTGTCTAATTTGTTTGATACCTCGAGAGGATGAATATCTAACAAATTGACCAAAATTATGTTAATATTGAACTCAACACGCTGTGTTATGTCTTAACAATAAAATATGTTTTAATAAAACACCAAACACACACGACATTTCTTATAAACCTTGGCAAAGAATGTAGAGAGGTCTGCCTGAAGCAGGCGATGACGGCGCGTTTACGTTGTATCGAAACCACGGAACGATACACGTTCTTACTCATTTGTTGTGGATGATCAATCTGTACGATAATATGGAATGAAAAATAAAAACAGGATTTAATAAAACATCTTCGCATCTACTTTAAGCCTGTATGACATCAGGCTGATAGGTCATCATTTATTTTTAACGAAGCTATAGTAACTATATACATAATGGTAGGACTCAAATTATTCTTGGGAATTTTGTCTCATTGATGTTGTATTGAAATAAAATAAGTTTTTGTGCCTATTTATTTTTATTTATTTATTTATTTAAATCAGACAGGTGTCCATAGAGTGTTAGTAACAGTATTCTTAATAATTATGTTAGTATCATAAATAATAATAACAATTAACAATGAAAAATTAACAATTCCGATTTCACTTCTGGTGATAGAGGTTTACAAATCCTTCACAACATGAAGTTGAATCCATCGCTTCACCATCAGCGAGTCGAAACTGTCCACCAATGCGCGTAGGATAGTGTTAGGGCTGTCGCGCGAACGACGCAGCATTGATGCACAACGCTTACGCATGATCGCACCAAAACTGTCCACCCTTGCCGCGGCGAACATACCTGAGGCGCTACAACGTCGCGACAACCCCATCAGCATCCTAAACGCATTATTATATTGAACCCGTAGGCCACTATATGACTTCCTTGAATAGTCAACCCACAAGCTGCACGTGTAAAAGGACTGGCAATATGCCTTAAATAAAGTAATCTTAACTTCTTTAGTGCAACATGCAAACCTGCGAGCTAACATATTGCAACGAACAGACAGCGACCTACGTTCTCTTTCAATGTCAACAATGTCTTTTAGACTATCCATGACCCAGTGGCCGAGATACTTGAAAGCAGACACTTTTTTGAGTGTTGACCCATATAGAGTAACACTTGGATTATCCATATATTTTCTATTGTGTGCTTTAAAAACCATAAGCTCACTTTTGCTAACATTGTATCTCAACCCATGGGCCCTAGCATAATCCTCACATACGGCAAGCAGCCTCCTCAACGCCCCGACCTATGCTACCTCAACAATACTAAATATTGAGTACCACCATGACCGAAAATAATTTTCGAGCAAATTTTTATTTTTACTGGAAGTTTGGACCAATTAAAATTTATTTAAAGTAAAGTAACAGCATGTGAATGTCCCACTGCTGGGCTAAGGCCTCTTCTCCTCTTTGTAAGGAGAAGGTTTATTCTTACTTATTCCACCACGCTGCTCCAATGCGGGTAGAATACACATGCGACAGAATTTCAATGAAATTTGACACATGCAGGTTTCCTAACGATGTTTTCTTTCACCGTCAAGCACGAGATGAATTATAATCACAAATTAAGCACATGAAACTCAGCGGTGCTTGCCCGGGTTTGAACCCACGATCATCGGTTTAGATTCACGCGTTCTTACTACTGGGCCATCTCAGCTAAAATTTATTTGATAAATATAATGTATATTCAGACGTCAGTTCCCTTTTGATATACTACAATAATTTCATTTATAACATATTCGGAAAGGAATCTACCAAAAGACAACACAGTCGCTTACCATATGCAAACCGAAGAGTACTTTGCTCATAGCGACGATGCGTTCCACCGTGTCGTCTATGATCTTGGCTTTGTTCTCGGATGTTTCCACAGTTACAGTGGCTTTGCTCTTCGACCCAAGTTTGCTGTAGAGGTAATGCTGCCAGGACATCTCGTCCGCAGGGTCGATCTTATCTGGCAACGTCAGCTGCGTTTTCGCGAACTCAGCGACATCTTGCTCCGTCATTTTCTAGATGATATTTAGTTGAGTTAATAAACAATTAACTCTAGTCTCTAGTCTATGCTTCGGAGTGAAAAACTCTCAGTGGAATCTATATTCCGTATCGGTATCCTTATAAGAAAAAAAATCTTGAATAATGTTGATTAAATAAAAGTCTACTTGAATAAAGACAAGTTAAGATAGGAGAAGAATGTCAAATAAAAATAGAAAATTAAAGAGAAGAAGGCAATATGTGTGTTTAATTTACCTTCAAGAAACGATCTTTACAATGCTGAACAAGCTCCTGTTCTCTACCAGCGAAGAGGTTGAGGCCCACTGGTAGCAATCTCTTCAAGCAAGCAACCATGAGCGACGCTTGTACCTCCTTATCTTTGTCACGCTTCTTATCGCGGTGCTTTTTCTTTTTCTGTAAGGTTTTAATTAAAATGGTTGTTATAACATTTCAAAGTGAAAATTATTATTTTTTGATCGGTCTTTACATGGTTTTACGTGGTTAGTGTGGGCGGGAAAATCTTACAAATGAATTTTAAATATGTTCCATACGATCGATTGACCTGTAATTCTGCACACACTATTGTTGCTGGTCACAATTATTGGGTATACTACATTTTTGTCCTTATATGGATTGGACTTTTTTTCTCATACTGTGTAAACGTCTTAACACTTAGTACACGATATTCTATTGGAGTCTCTATCTATCTGAGAGTTCTAGCGTCAAATGACGTCACAGTAAGATTTGTTATTGCAAGAGTGCGTGAGATTAGTACAGGAGCTCACTTTAACACATCAACTCATTCCAGACTAATTGTTACATAACTGTTATATAACCTAAGAATGTTGTTACATAAAAAAAAAATATTCGTCTGCGTATTGATCATTACGATCCTGGAGTGGGTCCAGCGCCTGAAAACTTTGCTATCGTTTATGATGTGATATTCCATCGGGTTATGGGACTGAGGAAATAGAATGCGCAGTAAGTGGTTTTTCACACACTTAAACTACCTGTCCCACTGCTGCTAAGGCATCCTCTCATTTTTTAGGGACAAGGTTTAGTGCTTATTCCACCACGCTGCTCTAATGCGGGTTGGTGGAAACTTATACATTATAATAATCTGCATCGTAGTCGAAATCGGTCAGGAGGATCACTAACCATCATCAAACCTACATTGAACCAACCTACATTGTAGCAGCGTGGTGAGATAAACTCTTAAACTTACCTTAAAAGGTCAAGAAGCCTTTAGGAATTCCGTAAGAACACTTCATATATTGACATCGTTACTCGTGAATCGTAAAATATTGACAGCAGACGGTTATGATTATTATGGTCAAAGTCATATATCAATTTCAGATATTTTACTATCTTTATCTGCTGTGCTACAGTTTGTTCTTACAGAATAGCTATACTGTTCTCTTTTGTTCTATATTGGATATTGTATTTCTTATTCTAATTACTTTTTAAAAGTCCAATACTATTTGGTTTATTGAATATTAAGAAAGTGTTAATAGTTTTTGCAAGACATTAAAATGCGATATTAATTTATCAATTAATCAATGGCTAAATCTACTGATTTATCTAATACAAGTCAAAAGTGCAGGATGAAGCATAATATGTGGTTCAGACAAAGATACAAAAAATTTGCACTAACTACTGTTCCAATAAGCAAGGTAGAAAAGCGTGACATTTTGCAATTATTTATAAACTAATTATATTATATAATAGTAAAGGATAATATTATTATATATTAACAAAAAAATAAGACGAATTATGTGTTAAAATATTATTTATACTAAATATTAATTTATATAATAAGGCATTATTTAAGGTAAATTTTGACTATGTTAATAGTGTATTTTGATTATTTCCAAGACAAAAGAATCGAACGAACAATGTTAGAAACAATTTAGATCATCATTTACCTTCCCGCCACCCTGTGGTGTCCCATCCACAACGGTGGTAACTCTTCGAGTAGCAGTAGGCATTATCAACACCTATTCACGACAAACGAAAGTGAACCTTAATACAATGGGAAAAGAAAGAGACGACACAAATGTTTGGTATGATACTAGTGCTTTTACCAACAAAAAAAAAATAAACCAACATATAACCAACAAATGGTATACATAGAGATGAAACGTCACATTAAAAACTAACATCAAGAGTACGTTCAGAAATAGTACGTAAGGTGATTGGAATAGAGATCATTTTCATTTGTCTTACCATATTGTCGATTTCGTTCGCTGATATGAAGTTTTGTTCTTCTTTGAGGAAGTATTGACTCTTGGACCAAATGTTGAATATTTCTGCCACGTGATTGTAAAGTTCTTCCGCCTCTGTTATATTTAAAATGTTATAAGTACCTATCTACTTTTTTAAATATTTATTTGTCTTAATTACACTAATACATATTACTCAAAAACCATTAAACGACTACGCGGTTTTGTCTCCCCCCTTAAAGACATGCAAGAAGTGACGTTATATTTAGTAATAGTTAAAACTATTAGTAACTTTATACTAATTATTTCATTCGTGTTTTTTCATATTTCATGTAAACCATCTTTTTAATAGATACGTCGTGTCTCATTCGTAAAATATTGAAAACCTACTTATGGTAGTACGCAGATTTCTATTTTCATTTTTTTTATTGCATATGTAGGCGGACGAGCATATGGGCCACCTGATGGTAAGTGGTCACCAACGCCCATAGACATTGGCATTGTCATTTGACATTTCTTTAAAAAAAATACATCGCCAATGCGCCACTTCTTCAACATCACAACTCACATCACATCTTCAACTTTACAGTTACGATTCTTTTACCATCTCTTTTCATCATTGAATTTGTGAGATTCGACGGAAAGAAACAAAAGATTTAGTATGACCTTGAAAATTGAACCTGAACTCACCTGGTACATTGTTCCTTAACCAGTGGTTTCTCTGCAGGTCAACGTACTTTATAAGTAAGGGATAGAAGGAGTAAATGTCCCGCACGAGGAGTTGCCAGTCTTCTTGTATTTGTGATTCAACTTGAGATGTGTCGTCCGTTGATGACTGAAAGTGGAAGATAATTGAATTTTAGTAAGATTGTGTCAAAACTATAAAAGGTAATAATTGTCTCTGGTAATCTCGATATATCATAAGATTGAGTCCGCCTCAAGGCTGCGTGTGAGCGATGTCTATGTCAAGCTTTACTGAAAGACATGATATTTTTGTGTCTTAATTTTCCCTACAAATAATCATTAAGCTTGTAGTAAAAGCTGTAATACATTTGTATGAATTCGAATATAGTTTAACAGAATATTTACATTAATTGTCATACTAATAAAATGCGATAAAAATCAAGGTAATTTTATAAAGTTTCAAATAGTATGTGAAAGTATATAAATCCAAAAATTTTAAAAACACACACCTTAATAAAACCTCTCAAGCTTTCCTCCTTATGGAACATATTATCGGTCCTCTTCCTGACCCTCTCGGCTAGCGGTAGGAACGACTCCCTCAACAATTCCTCTGAACTGTTAATGATAATCTGTTGCGTGTACGTCGCGATACGAGTCATCCAAGGGGCGTTCTCGTTGCCGATGTTCTTCTTGATAAGTTTGAGAACATTCTTCAACAGTTGATTCATGTGTTCCGCGGTCACCATTGTGACGTGGTTACTGGAAATTTAGTGATTTTTATAACGTAGATAGGACACGTGGATGCAAATATGTATAATCAATTTTGTGCAACAACACTGAAATTGTCTTGTGCTAAGTGATTAATTTCGACGTTGACTAAGAAGGGTTTTGTCGAACGGGTTTTCAAGACGAGTTTCAACAACGTGAATTGTTGAGCAGCTTAGTGGTATATGTTCGAAATCCTTGTTCTGAGCTTTATGAACACACTTTCTTTATATAGTTAGGTGCGTATTACCTATATAAATAAAATTATAGAGGTTGTGCGCATCACGGAAAAACTACTGGATAGATTCCAATGAAATTTTCTAAATTTTATTTCTTAGACACTTGACCCTTATCAAAAAAATAATTATTGCGATATCTTTATTTAATAAAAAGTTATTAAAGTTTCAAGAAACAACGATTTGTATATGCACTGCGTGTTCAGTGATGTATATTTAAAAAAAGTATATTTTTGCTTGCGATCTTTTTGATGTTTTTTCCTTCGTACATCAGAAAACTTTGTTAATATATAAAGCAACGCGGACAAAGTCGCGGGTTTCGGCTAATCTAATATAAAATAGTAATATTAAGTCCTGACCGAAATCCAGCTACAGCGGCTAATCTTAAGGATTCACTACTTGATAATCTAATGCACAAATTGTGCAAAAATTGCGCAATACATATTTTGTTACTCTCCTTATCCTGTCTGTCAGATCAGGCGCAAATCGCCCGTACTTTGCGAAGTAGAATCCAAGATAGTACTGAGAATTACTCGACAGATTAGCCTTATCCAAGATTGCAAGTACATCGGAAGCTCCTGCCCTACAAACAAGCCACCACATTTATGAATCTAATAATATAAAAAAAAACTCACCCTGCAGTTGGTGTCACATTATCAGGTCCCTGCGCCCACCAGAATGGTAAGTAGGAACACAGTAAAGGCATAACCACATCAATAATGTGTGGAGCTTCGTTATAGGTTTTGTCTGATTCAACAAAGTTATCGACTTCATTGAGAATCGACTCTAATGTCGGCATTGATTGCTCCATTTTCGCCATTATATCTGTGAAAAAGTAAAGTATTCAATAAATATTATTATCTTTTCGAGTGACTTTTACTACCAGTTAGCATCCCAACATGCACGTTGGTGTGCCAATCTTGACCAATCAGATAACTTTTACGAAATAACTACTACCGTTTACTTCAATACTTTCTTAAACATAAACATTACTTTAGAATTGGCGTTTATTTTATTTACTATTCTGTTTATTTCTACGCCAATAATTTTTGTTGTTGTTGGATACAATATTTTGATTGTTTTTTTTTTAGTTGGAATATTCTTCTGTTCTTACCTTGTGCTTCAAGCGAGTGATCAGCGATGCGGTTCAACAAGGAGAATTGGTTGTGTTTATTGAGATGAGGCTCGAGGAACGCTACTGGGAATGTTGAACTGAATGCTCCCAAGCATGAGCCCTAGAAATTTTGAAAATCGAATAAAAAAAATACAAAACGATAAATGCAATAACTTGATCATTCGCTCTATGCAGGATATTTACAAAATGTAATCAACGTAATCATATAATCAAGCTACTTTTTTAGTCTATCAGAGGGAAGAATAGAAAAGAAATATATTTTTTGTTATAATCTAGCCTGATTGTCATCAATCAGATGTATCTTTATCTTATACTCGTATATGAAAATGATGATTGTTTTTATTATTATTATTATTATATACGTTTGTATATAGTTCATACGACTGAGTCCAACTTTTTTTTTGCATAGGAAGGCGGAAGAGCATATGGGCCACCTGATGGTAAGTGTTCACCAACGTCCATAGATATTGGCATTGTAAGAGATGTTAACCATCGCTTACATCGCCAATGCGCCACCAATCTTGGGAACTTAAATGTTATGTCCCTTGTGCCTGTAATTACACTGGCTCACTCACCCTTCAAACCAGAACACAACAATAGCAAGTATTGCTGTTTTGCGGTAGAATATCTGATGAGTGGGTGGTACCTACGCAGAGCTCTACCACCAAGTAAACTGTACTGTCTTAATATGTCATTCGATTGAAAGTCTTTGGTATCTTGAATGTAAAATACATATCGCACGAGGAGTTTCAGATAAATGATTATCCGTCTTACTTATAAATGTTGCTTAGCGACTGTTTAGTTAAACACATATTTATCTCTTTCTTTCATTATTGATTCAACGTCCAAAAGAAGAAGACACAACTGTTAAACTAAAAATTTAGAGTCAAAAATAAATATAACAATACAAAACTCGAATTGCATAATATTTTCTGTTTTGTCATAACTACCGGAAGGAAAATTTATATATATATCATACTTACCAAAGCTGGCTTATGTCTCTCAATTTCAGTTTTAAGGTATTTCCTGTCATGTGTGAGTCCCACATCAGTTCCGAGCGTGTACAGGGAGCCCAGCATCTTGTACGATGCCACTTGAATTTCATCCACTAAACAAAAATTCTAATTTTATTAACATTATTTAACTGTTTCGTTGATAAAATTTTATTCAACGTTTTCGAGGACATGGGGCCAAATTCTACTAATCTTTGATCAATATCTCTATCTATCAAATCCAATCCAAGTTTGAATATTCTAGGATCGCAACTAAAACGATATGATTTGTTTTGAACGAATTGTTAACTTTTATGCCAATAGTCGATAATAAAATTAAAGATTAGAAAAACGGATAGACGCCACCGATCCCGCTTCAATCGATTGCGACAAAGTAATAATTTGTTACTAGAATTGGTATTGGAAACTCAGGGGAGTTCAAACCTCGGGCTATTAAAAAGATTAAAGATAGACTGAGTTTGTTGTCTGTTGGCAGTTTTTACTCTCTCGGCTAGAAAGTAAATCTTTTGGTCAGATTGGAAATAATAGCTACGACACGTTCCTATATATATAAGTTGAATTGTAATTATTTTGAATGAACTTTTATGTCGAATTTTTCGATATAATCTACATACTTATAATAGTGCCAAAAAAATCATCCAAAATATTACTCCCCGCCTTATTGCCTCCACTGGTGACAGGAGGGCTGGTTAATTTTTCGCCCAGAGAATCAGAATTGCGATTCAAAGGGGAAATGCTGCTAGCATTCTTGCCACCATTCCACGCGGTCACGACTTGTATAATCATTATTTTTAAATGTTATTTGTATTTAGTTAAGGTTTTAATGTAAATAAAATACTCATGATATATGTTACCTTCTTAAATCTTTTATTGTTATTAAGAGGTCATTTTATGAAATATTTTTGCCTATTGTACTATGTTTTTCTCCGCTGTTGCTATTCTTATGCTACAGCGAAGATATCTATCTTAAATCGTATCAAATCAATACGTATTTTGTTTCTATATATATAATTATCACCGGCATAATATTTAATCTTATCAACATTAAGAAACAGCTCGTTAATATTCCAACGCTGGAATTTTATGCACCACCAAGCGAGAGATTATATTAGAACTTTAAAAACGATTTTTCTATAAGTAGCTTCAAATACAAATTTTAAAATTTAAAAAGGATCGTGTGTTAATTTTGGTCATTACGATCATTTTAGTTATCCTATGATTAAATAATTATATTCCCAGACGTTCCCAAATAACTAGGAAAGCATATAGCTAAGTGTCATTAATTGAATATCGTGATGATCATCTACCACGGTCTACAAAAAATAATATTAGTTGAAATTTTATATAATAATAATTTTTGGTTATTTGAATACAAAATATGTATTAAACTATGCATATAGTTATTATGTGAAAATCTTCTATTATATTTTCGTAAAAACATTAACATCGTCAAAGATATAAAACACGCCAGGTCGTATAACAAACAATTTACTTTATCGTTGTTCGGAAATAAAATTTAGATGTTGTGCAAGTATTTGCCTGAAATATTCTTGATATTTACTGTTGGTACAATTTTTCTTTAAAGTAATATAAAATTATTATTTTTTATTTTAAAATCAACTTATGTTACAGGTAATATGTAATAGTGTAGTAAGAACTAAAGAAGTAAAAAATAAACTTCGTTCTGATGCTAGTAATAATATTTCGTTAGTAAATAAAGCATTGTATGATTTAATCAACAATTATGATCGAATACTAAAAATCTTGAAGTCTAAAGAAGATGTCATACGATACGATTCTGTAACTTTAAACAGTAATGACGACTCCAATGTTTCATCATATGAAAAACAAAATAAAACACAGAAGAAATGGTTACTTCAAAAAGTCGATCATATCAGGGCAAGTACATTTCGACCAGTAACAGCGCTTATATATGAAGCGTATGACGATGATGAAGAAAAAAAACCAATCAGTAATTCTAAAAATGTAAACGTTTCTTTAGAATATGCTAAAGACGATACCGATAATGATTCATCTGAATACAATGAATCAGAAGATATACAAATAATACCTATTGATATGCCAGCAAAAATAGAATCGAATAAAAACAAAATAATTACAAATAATAACAAGAAAGTCATTAAAAATAAAAAGCCTAAAGTATTTCAAAATATTTTAGGTGAAAAAACTAGGTTCAGCATACAACGTCTTAGTTCACGACAAAAACATAAAAATTATAGCAATCCACAAATACATATTAGAGCACCATTGGATATAGCTGATAACGGTAGGAGAATAAAGAGGATTGTATATTCAGAAACATTTTCTCCGAATAATATTTGGCAAGAAATTATTAGTAGACCCATAGAATTGAATAATAATGAAGATCCATCTTTCAAATCTGAAAGACCAAGAAGAGTAAAAACCGATAAAATAACAATCGTAATTTTGACAAAACAAGAAACGGTAAATATTTATTGTTAAAAGTAACTTCAATGAAGTTTAACATATTATCTGATTGTTTTTATAATTTCTCGTTTTAGGATGATAAAAATACCTTTGACGAATCAGCTAAGCGAGATGTAGATAGAATATTGGGATTATCAAAAGAACATAATTTTAGAAACCGAGAACCAATTTTATTACGAAATACATATGGGGATGCGTGCTTACAAGTTCCTATTAAAAAATGCAAAAAAGTTAGTTCCTTAGACCTTGCGTATATATAACCAATGACTATGACCATACTGTTGTATTTAATATGTTTTGGATTTTTAAGGCCGTGAAAGCAGTAAATAAGAAAGTTTGCAAGGTACGATTTAAATGCAAGTCTGATTTCAAATCCAAATTCATAAAAAATGGCCAAATGGGATGCAAGAAACATTTTGCAATTAGCAAAAGGATTACCGTTGACAAAAATAAAAAAAATGATGAGAAAATACATCCGTTACATTTAAGAAAATACAAATACAACGGTACGATAACTTTCTTTAATATGCGATACATTTTTTTTATATTGGTAATATATATATATATAATTGTTTTGTATTTTTAGTCAGTTCTATTGGTGCTGCAAAGGATATGTCACCAGAAAATAATTATGTAAGTTCAAAATATAAGATAAAAAATATAAAACATAATGACGTTGTCATTAATCATTACATATGGTTGCAGGATTTCATAATGTATTCAAACAATAAAACAGTTGTTTCAATTACTTCACCGAAATCATTATTACGCGATAAATATGAAACTGAGTGCCAAAAAATTTCCAGAGAGAAATGTATACTAGCATGTAATGAAGCCGCAACGGAAACATGTTCGGAATATTCTTGTGAGAAAAATAAAAAGAAAGCTTTTAAAAAATCTTGTAAAGAGGAATGTAAGAGTATATTCATTGTCAATAAAGGCAAAGATTCTAGTGACAGCGATAATAGCAACAGCAGCGATTCTGATAGTGACTAGGACTTGATCTCATGAAGCATAGTAATTTTACTATAGCAATGAATACTATAGCAAAACCACAAACATGAGAACCAAGAGCCTCTTAATTCTCTAAATATAATAAAAAATGTAATTGTAAAAGTTAAGAATGAATTAAGTGCGTTTGCAGTCTTATAATAATTAGTTTTAATATTAAAAATTATAAACGTAATAAATGAAATGCAACCAATCGTATTATCAATCTTGTTTTATTGTTTTCTGAAATAAAATGAAATTGTCTAATTTTTTTTATTGTTTCCTGTTAATATTTCTTTTTTCTTTGGTAAAAACGATAACTAATGAGACGAATATTAAAACTTGTATTTTTAAATATTTAAAATTCGAATGTAAATTTTAGATAAAATGTGAAGCAATTAAAAGAGTTCTTATTTTAAAAATAGATGGAGAGAAATGGAAGAATGATCAAGGACATAATATATTGCGAGACAAATATAGCGATGCTTGTATTAAAGTCGCTATAAGAAAATGTTTTAAAGTAAGGCTTGTGAAAAGTAAAAGTAAGTTCTCAAAAAAACTTTTAAAAGGAAAATATTCTTTTGTTTCTAATATAATTTTCAGACCCTTATGCAAGTAAGTAAAAAAGTCTGCGATTCATATTACAAATGTAATTCAACTTTGAAATCAGATTTTAAGAGCCAAGCTAAAACTAAATGCCTCCGAGAATTTGACTACAGAGAAATTGAAAATGAAAAGAACAGTCAGGAGTATACGGACGAAGAAGGTGAATTTTTATTTATATTTGTTTTTATTGAAAAACAAGTTTATTTTAATCATTGATATAACATTAGTTTCAGGTAATTCTAAGGTTCAAGATGCAACTAGAAAACAATTCTTAGACGTCTGCATACCTTATATGATGCCTCAAAATACGGTGAGAGTAACTGATTGTACTTTTTATTGATTTGATGAAAGAAAGTCAAAGTTATGCGGACAAAGAAATTAAATGAACATGAATCAAATATCTTTATCTTTTTCTTGATCGATCAATATAACACATGAAAACTATTCATTCACAAATTACTGATTGAGCGCATTATTTAAAAGATCAAACAAACAATATTACTTTAACTGCCCCGTTGGTCAAGTGGCTTATAAGGCTGCATATTCCGAGGTCCTGGGTTTAAGACCCGGTTCAGGGTAATCAAATTATTGAGTTTTTCACTGATAAAATTGTGAGCAGCAGCTCAAAGTTAAATGAGTCTCGAAAAGAACGTAAAGTCATTGATTATATGGTTTAGTCAAAGTCAAAATCTTTAATCAATATTCAAGCATTACACTTACTTATTGATGGTCATCAAATCTACAACCGGTTCGGAAATAAACACCTCAGACCTGAGAAGAACCGGCGAAAGAAACTCAGCGGGTTTTTTTGTAGTTATATTACCGCCACATAGTTATATTGATTATTTATTATAATTACAGAAAATTAATAATGGAATTCTACGCAACGACGCGCTAAAAATTGTAGTCGAGCAAATACTTCGCAGTAGTTCCGAGAAAGAATGCAAGCAGTTATCTCGAGATAAATGTAACAAGGCATGCGATGACGCGAGCAGTGAGGTTTGTTCCATTCATGATTGTAGTAGACGGAGGAAAACGGCGTTTAAAAATACGTGTAGGAAAGAATGCAACAGAGCATATCAGGTACATACGGCATCTACAAGTTCGAGTGACAGTGAAAGTTAAATTGTAATAAATATGGAAATAGTAAAATTATGAAAATTCATGGGTGTTTTAATGTTGTAAATAATTTATTCAAGCAAGAGTTTGTTATATTGATACGATCACTTTTAAATTGTCGTTTTACAAGCTTAATATAAATTTAGGTTTGGTTTGTAAACTCTACAGAGAAAGACCGACTAGAGCCCAGTACCTATTGTTTGTCAATTTCATAAGTAATTAAATACAACTGAATCATTATTTATTCTGCATGAAAATCAGCGAACATTAACTGTAGACGTTAAAATCATAAATTTTATTAAGAAATATTTTCTTTTTAACATGGCATTTAATAAATATTGGCAATTTTTTTACAAGTATAATATAAATAAATCCAACTTGCTGGTAAAAACTGTGTTATCGTTAGATATAATATTTTATAGACAGTAGTGTTTTAAAGCCTGTCAAAGCAACTCACGTAACAAGTCGGCGCCATACTCGCAGTTGGCGAGGTGGTCGAACATGGCGGTGAGCACGGGCAGCAGCACGCCGTTGATGTAGCCGAGCGACGTCGACGTCTTCAGGTGCGTGCCGCGCAGGTGCGCGTACTTGCCCTGCACGATCATACACGACACTATACCAAAACTATGTGACGTCATACCGCTTAACACTATATGACTACACTACAGGTGATAATCATCCACAGCAACTCTACTACACTATCGCTAAGCATTAAATATTGTGATTGGTGTTTTTCCGTTTTATGGGTGAGAGAAGACAATGTAATCTCGATAGGTGGAGCCGATCACTCACTATCAGGTTCACATTTGCCTTTCCGACTTCTAATTGATGATAAATATATGTATACATTTTTTTTTATTTCATAGGAAGGCGGAAGAGCATACGGGCCACCTGATGGTAAGTGGTCACCAACGCCCATAGACAATGGCATTGTAAGAGTTGTTAACCACATCTTACATCGCCAATGCGCCACCAACCTTGGGAACTAAGAGGTTATGTCCCTTGTGACCCTTCAAACCGGAACACAACAGTACTAAGTACTACTGTTTTGCAGTAGAATATCTGATGAGTGGGTGGTACCTACCCAGACGAACCTGCACAAAGCTCTACCACCAAGTACAAAACATAAAATACCGCAATCATCAAGAGTGAATATGCGAAACTTAATCTTCGGTTTGGCGAAAATATAAGAAACGAAGAATATATAAGGTAACAAATAAATAGTCTGCTTTGCTTTTTCTGACATGAACAACAAATAAAAACTGCAATATGCGATTTAAAACTCAAACAACTAAATTAATTACTTACATCCTGTAAATTCATGATGGTATGCCCAAGATCATCAGCTACGTTGTTGAAGAAGGTGAGCATGGAAGTGCGGATGAACTCGGGACAGTTCTTCACGAGGGACTTGGCGTCAATACCCTTCACCAGTACTTGGAGGCAGCGGACTGTTATGCGTACATCAGGACCGAATGCTGCTAATCTGTTGGAACCATTTCAATTTGAAGATATGTCAATGACGACATATTACACATTAATAATAACATAACAATTTGAATCAAACAAATTAAAAACTATCGAAATCTATGTTTCTCGTTAACAAAAATCAAATTCTTCTTTGGGATTAACATGTAAAGCTGTGTGTATATAAATAATATCTTTAAATAATTATTAACAGCTTGTAAAATTACTGAATACTGACGACGTTTGAAAACTTTCAAAGTAAAATATTTTATATTTGGTAAATTACTATTTATTTAAAATTATAGACGATATAGAGAAAAGTAAACATCACCTGGATCTTAGCAAGCTAGCCAACTTGCAGAAGAGAGCAGCGACCATTTCTTTCTCTTTTAAGCTCGCCGCTCCCACATTATTTGTGGCCGTCGCCACAGCGATGAAGTAATTGCGATGGGTCGAGAAATACTTCTCCATTAGAGGAAGTACCACCTAAAGATAAGTGTAATAGATTTGAACATTGTTTGAATTAGCCCAAGGTTACATTGAGAATTGCGAAATATAATGCCAATTTAAGAATTTTGGGTCCAATAAAGTCCATGTTGAAAAATTTTGGGTTACATTTTCGATATTTAAAAATAAAATCCCACTACTAAATATTACAAAGATGTCACCGATAATACATAAATAATAAGCATTCATATAGAAGCATATTTACAATTAAAATTTTGTATTATAGAATTTGTGCAGCTGTATAAATTCTATAATTTGGAACGAAGCTTCATATAAATACACAACTACAACAACATCTAACGACTTCTATTCTATTCTACTTATAAAATCAAAGTTATACCTTCTTGAAATACTTTAGCTCCGACTTGTCTTGCTTGTAATACAATAAAAATACAAAAGGTACGGAAGATAAAAATGTACACAAAGAAAATATTTAAAGATAAAAGAATCTTAACTACGATTATAATTAGTATTCATAATAAATTAGAAAATTATCATTTGATTAATTGATTTTATTGAATTATGGTGTCGAAATTGTGATCACATGCAACTATCTTAAGAAAATCACTTGGAATCCATTTTAATTCTAAAGAACTATAAACTTTTCTATTTATTACTTTAATCCAAATTTTATTTAAATTAGGATAAATCAGAAATATTTATAAGAAAAAGTTGTGCAAAATGCGGTTTTTTTGCTAAGAAATCTTTTAAGGTTTTTTGTGTATTGTCAATCTTAATTGCATACCTTGGAAAAGAATTTAATATCCCTCGTGCTAGTTTTGAAACTGGTTCGTCTACTGAACGTCGTGGAAGGATTCAGTAGTTTCATATTAATCGTAGCTCGGTCTATATACTGTATCAATTTCTCCAACAGAGAGTAAGCGAATCTGAGCTCTATTGCTACACCGGTAGTGGTCTGTTCTGTATCACTTTGTGCCGTTTTAGGTCTGTGCAGCTTGTAGCCTTGATATTGGAGATATTTGAGGAATTCTTGAGAACGTTCTCGATCCTTTTTCTTTTCTTTATCAGTTAGGAGATCGTACGGAACTAATTGAGGATGGATTCCACCTACACATAAATGATGTTATTAATTTTAATTAAATTAGTTTTTAATTATTTTGACGGTAGTTTTTCAAAATTTATTTGGTTAGCGATAATAATATTAAAGCGAATTTAGCTTGAATATATCATTCTATTTCAATGACGAGTTTAAAATATTTCGGAAACAACTTATTCAGAAGTAAGGGATGGTTAATATTTGGACAACTTGCCATCAAGTGGCCCATTTGCACGTCTGCCTTCGTATTATAAATAAGAAACAAAATATTTCGTTACGAACTTAAGTTTCTTCAATATACCTCCATTTGTAACTAATTCTTCCTTCTTCTTCTTAGCCCATATATCATGCGCGTTCTCAGCAAGTCTCTCCGCCATGTTCTGCATCTCTCTGGATAGCGTGAGGTTTGTCATGTCGACGGGATGCGGGTTGTAGTTGAAGGGTGTTGCTGAATCCGTCTGATGAGTGAAACTAGCTTAGTAACATTTACTCAAAATTTTTAAATTAATTTGAAATAATATATTCGAAAACTTTGAAAAAAAAATATGAAAAAATGTACTTACAAAAACGTCGAGAGCTTGCTTCAGTGCGCAAGAAAATAAAAAAAAAGTTTCTTACATTATTTAGTTAATAAAAAATAATAAAGGTATTAATTAAATATAGGGTAAAACGGATTATCATCCTAAGATTAATAGATATTGGGTGGTATCGTGATGATGGGGAAAATGTGGTTTATGTCATAAAAGTGATTTCACATTGATTAACATTTCAGTATTATTTCTAAAGGATTTCAAGACACTAAAAAATAATCTAAAATCACTAAGTAAAACTTACTTTGATAATATTTCTTTAAAGTATCCACTATCCATCATATATTAAATTATCTATATTATAAGTTTACTTACGACGCCAGATTTGGACTGTCTCCTCATGGAGCTGCGGTTGGTGCTCGGTATGTCGACTTCAGAATGTTCGACTGACCAGCCGATAGCCAATAACGCTTTCAACGATTCACGCACTGGCTCCTTGTAACGCTCTTTCTCCTAAGAAATTGATAAGTTATAAGATACTAGTTTCCACGTGCAATTTTGTTCTCATTTGAGAGAAGGTAGGTACCCTTTGTACTTTTCTGTACTTCTGTAAACGGGTAAGCAAAACTTTATGACGATCGGTTGTGTAGTTAAGACAAAAAATAAAGAAATAAACTCACTTTCCAATGATTACTATAGTTAATTCTCTTTTCGAAGAACGTTATTTATTTAAGTAAAACTAAATTTACAATGTATGTGAATATTCAGCACAAACTTCAGTGTACAGCAACAATGATGTGCATTCGTTACGTCAGTCTTTGTCACGATAAAGCCAAACTCGGAAGATGTTATACAGCACAAGTGTGTGCGAAAAAAATCTGAGCCTAGACAACCGAAATTTGGAACAAAGGCGTTTTTTTATAATGTAAATATCTGCTAAGAAAGTAATTCTGGAAATTTCAACCCTAAGGGTGCAATAACTTGGTATGAACTTTGAACTGTACCCGTTAGAAGTTGCAAGTTGCAAGTAAGCAGTAAGAGGTAGACAAATACAAATTTCCAATAGTCCCTAAAAATATTCAAATACGTTAAAATAATTCATGCCATTATATACTTACATAATCATTGAGCATGTTGTATGGCTTGAGTCTTGGATGAGATTTCTGGCTATCAGACCACGACTCCGCGTAGACCCAGCCGTTTTCAATTTTCCTTAATAAAATAAACATAATCGAATACAATGAAGAAAATATACAACATAACCATTTATTCTGAATTTGAAATGTACGTAATAAAAATATGCCCTATCAGGAATGTACCATTATTTACCAAGATTTATCTGATTGCACTAAATCCCATTGTGAATTTTTACCTGGACGCCCAAGCGTCGTGGTAATGCTCGGAGAACTTTTGCACGATCGTGTTGAGGTCGTTGTTGAGCGCCACCGACGAGGTGTTGATGGGTTGCGGGTCGTATTGTGGGTTATCGGCTCCTGATTGGTGGTCAAAAGTTAATTGCGTGCAAGAAGTTGAAGTTTGCGGTTTGTTTGTTTTTTTTTTTTTGTTTTTCAGCTAATCATCGTCCACTGCTGGACGAAAGCCTCCTATGGAAGAAGCTTTCGTTCTGCTGTCTCTGACTGTTTGCATGATACATGTTAATGAAACGACAGTTTGAATACATATACTTAATTTGAGTATCTGTGCACAAATTCAGTATGCAAACTTCAACTTCTTGACTTGATATCCGTGATCTTTGGTTATGAGTAACGCATTCCAACCACGGGGCCATCGTTTATATTCCTAAGTTAGTATCAAATATAATTACCTATACTTTGCGTTTCCTTTCCATAGAACTCATCGTCGTAATTCATCGATAGCGAATAGTCAGGTGGTAAGGCACAACCTGAAAAAAACATGTAATTTTCAATTATATAAAACAAAGCTATCAACTTGTAAAGGTAATTTGTTCGTGTTATACACTCTTTAAAACATGATTGTATTAACATTGTAATTTTATCTCAGTTACCTATGGCAATGAGACAGGGTAGAGCTTTTCCAAAGAGTTCAGGCTCGTAGTCCATCTTGCTGAGTGAGTCGAAGATGTTGGAGAACAGCATCATGGTGAGTCGCTTCTCCTCGTCCGAGGAGGCACCGTATATCCCCTGGCCGCCCGTGCTGCCGTAGTACTTCGCACAGCGCTCGTAGTGCAGCGTTAGCAGCTGTGTAGGTCACATCAACATATATAAAAAGCCCACGTGTACCGTATGTACCTAAATTTGTGAAGCATTTAGAACTTTTCGCAGTTATAATTTAAGATAATATTTACACGATATGGGATATGTGTAAAATGAACGATTAAAAGGGCAAGAAGAATTATATATTATACTAGCTGTACCCGCGACTTCGTCCGCGTAGAATTTAACAAAAAAGTTAATCATTTTTATTATCATTTTTTTCTAAAATAAAAGCAGCCTTAGTTATTCCTTATTACATCAGCTACCTGCCAATAAAAGTCCCGTCAAAATCGGTCCAGCCATTTCAGAGATTAGCCGGAACAAACAGACAGACAGACAGACAGACAGACAAAAATTGTAAAAAAAATATTTCGGTGTATGTACCGTATATATATTCATATGCATGTAGTAAAAAGCGGTTATTTCGATATTAAAAACAGACACTCCAATTTTATTTATATGTATAGATTATCATTTTTTTTCTAAAATAAAAGTAGCCTAAGTTACTCCTTATTAGATCAGCTACCTGCCAATAAAAGTCCCGTCAAAATCGGTCCAGCCATTTCAGAGATTAGCCGGAACAAACAGACAGACAGACAGACAGACAGACAGACAGACAGACAGATAGACAGACAAAAATTGTAAAAAATGTTATTTCGGTGTATGTACCGTATATATATTCATATGCATGTAGTAAAAAGCGGTTATTTCGATATTAAAAACAGACACTCCAATTTTATTTATATGTATAGATTTATTGTTATGTTGGATTATCAGATGTCACAAAGGTATGCGCAAAAATTAAATCACTAGAAGGGACACGACTAACAACAAAAATAAAGAAACCGTGTGTGCCGACCCCATTTACCCCCGACTTTTATTAATAACTATCTTCTTTCTCTATTATGTTATAATCCCGTCACACTGGATGTATCTGTGTATGTGTCGGCACGTACCCTGAGTGCGACAGTAGTATACTCCGACAGGCGCGACACGTCGACGGTCAGTTTGCGTAGCAGCTTTAGTAACATGGAAGGCTGCATGGCGGCCGTCAGCGCCACCAGGAAGTCCGACACCGCTTCACGCTGACCCTTCGTCAGCATGCGGTTCTTGGACAGTCTAACACACGGTAATATATATTACTTACTGCTGTCTCTGACTGTTTGCATGATACAAGTTCATTAAATGATTATTTGAAAACAATATTTTTGCTTTAGATAGAACATACCATGAGAAAGGTTATAGACCATATAACTCAAAGTCCTAAAGAACGAACCAGTAAACATAAACGTCAATCAATGAATCGTACTTGAATTTAGATAACGTAACACTTGGTTATGACCTTCATCATCATAAATTTAAAACCAAATTATCTGTCGTCTCAAAGATTTCACGGTACAGGTATCCGAAGACTTTGATGTCAGAATGTCAATTTGATAAAACTGGTCTTTCAAAACTTCTCAACTTAATATTATTTGGTATCTACCTGTACACTGTATGCAGCGTGGCATCCAACAAACTGGCGTAATTCTCTGCCTCGTTATAGAAGTTGGCATGTTTGATGAGAAGTGGAAGGATTGAGTTGCCGATGTAACGGTTCATGGATAACGCCATGTCAGACTCGCAACCATCGTTCTAAAACAAAAACATACGATTAACTATTATAACGCGTTCTGAATTAATCTTAGAAGATTTAGTTTACGCTTATCGCTAATATTCCGTACAGTCTTGGTGTAGTAGTTAGCTTACAGATTTCTGGATTTTAAGGATGATATTTCATATTGATAAGTTATAAATTTGTGTTTATAATTCATCTCGTGCTTGACGGTGAAGGAAAACATCGCGAGAAAACCTGCATGTGTCAAATTTCACTCAAAATTCTGCCACATGTATATTCCACCAGCCCGCATTGGAGCAGCGTGGTGGAATAAGCTCCAAAACCTTCTCCCCAAAAAAGGAGAAGAGGCCTTATCTCGGCAGTGGGACATTCACAGGCTGTTACTTTACTTTACTTTAAGTTATAAATTTCCTGTAAAAAAGTCTCAATTGCTCTTCCCGAGTACGGGTAGAACTAAAGCCTACAGCTGATCTGTGTCCGTTCGTATTGGATTATCGCATTGATAAGATGCCCGAGTACATTGTAAAAAATCGAAAATATAAATCGCCAGAAATAGAAAAAAACACTCATAATTGTATCGATTAGATAAAGAAGTCAAAGAAACATTTAATAAATACAATATTGTATTCAACTTACTCTATCTAACATTGTAGCCGCCCTCAGATCTGGTAAGAAAGCCTCTTCCAATAGTCGATAGAACAGCTCCTGCGTTTCGATTCCATACACTCGTTCCAAAAACAATCCCACGCTTTGTTTGTGTCCAGGAATAAGGCCAGAGGGCATATCTGTAAAAACATTTAATTGATTAAAAGCTCTTAGAAACCTAAAATATATTGTTCGTCAAAAGTTCGTCAAAAAATATTCGTAGCTCGACTTGTTGTTAATCAAACAATAAAAGTTTATGAAGTGTAATCGATTGATTTAGTTGATGAATAAATTTATGTCTATTTACATATATCTAGGAAGTGTGGTACACTACCGTGCCTCGGAAAGCACGTTAAGCCGTTGGTCCTGCGCCTGAACTCTATCCGGTCGTGTCGGATTGCCGTCCCATCGGATTATGAGAGCTAAGGTTTTTTTTTTGTTTTTGCATTTTTATTTTATAAACCAAAAAAAAAACTAAATAAACTAATTAACTTTCTTGTTAAATTCAACGCGGACGAAGTCGTGGGCACAGCTAGTCTTTACTAAAACTTAATAACTTTCTTGAATAGGAAATAATGTCTTAGAATTGTAATATAAGATATTTTTTTCAGTAATTTAGATATCACGATGAATTTAGTGATACATTAAAATCTTTTTTTTAAAAGATTAGATGTTTTTGTTAATTGTTTCTAGGTGCAGATATAAATTCCACCTGATGGTAAATGATTGGCATCGCATATTTAGACCCCACCCCATCAAGTGCGCGTACATTCTACATATATACTCTGCCACTGGTATTCGTTCCATGAGATAAGCTCATGATACTCATGAGCTCTCAGCAAGTGCTCATTATATCTCATAATTATGTAAAATATATTTGTCGTTGAAAGAAGAATTAAAATTTAGTTTTATAGTTTACCAGATTTAGGCCTTTCTTCGCCAGCAGCGGGGTTGTTCAGTGTAAAACGAAGACTTAGTACTCCTTGTAAATCTTCTAACGGAACTAGAGATCGCAAGATCGCTCTAGCTCTGAGCGATTCATTTTTCCCCTGTTAAATGTAGAGTCATATTAATTGATTTGCTTATAGTATACATATTTGTTAACGTGCAGTTAAGTAAATTATAAAGTCTCTATTTAGCTTTGTGATGGAAATTCCATATTAATATAGAATTAGGATAAATAAGGGTCAAAGAAATAATATACATAATATTAAATCTGTTTTTAGATTGCAAAATTTTAGATAATGATTCTAAATATTGAAAAAGCTTAAAGTAAATAAGGAGTTGTAAGATTTCATTACATAGTTATAAAATCAATGGAGTGAACTCTGCCATAGGGAATGAAAATAAGTAATTACTAGTCAAGGTAAGCGTGGGTCGAGTTAATATAATATATATCCGGGTAATTACGAGAGCGATGACGCCGGCGTCGGGCGCGCACCGGCCGAGCAGGTCGACGAGCGTGCAGTAGAAGTTGAGGATGGCGGCGCCCGTGTCGATGTAGTCCTCGTCGTCCTCCGACTGCGGCAGCGGGTGGCTGAACTGTCACACAAACAACCCGCTGCTTAGAACACCTATGATATTTGCCTGCTTTTGAACTCAATGTCAACGATGACAA
Organism: Nymphalis c-album; assembly: GCA_963151315.1. Classification (NCBI taxonomy): domain Eukaryota; kingdom Metazoa; phylum Arthropoda; class Insecta; order Lepidoptera; family Nymphalidae; genus Nymphalis; species Nymphalis c-album. Next base: position 3,197,610 of record OY720612.1, read on the forward strand.
AAAAATGTCCATAGCAAACGTTAATACGAAAAAGATGCTTATTGGCATTTGTATAAATTATTTAAATCTGAAACTTTAATGCTCGAATTTATTGTATTATTTGACCTATTACTACCGATTTTATTAAATATTAGATATTCTACCGAAAAACAGCAGTACTTGGTATCGTTGTGTTCCGGTTTGAAGGGTGAGAGTACCAGTGTAATTTCAGACACAGGGGATATAAGATCTTAGTTCCCCAGGTTGGTGGCGCATTGATTATCATTTATTTCAATGAGAATGTCTATGGTCGGTGACCACTTACCATTAGGTGGCTCATTTGCTAGCCCGCCTACCTATTCCAAAAAAACCCGATAAAATAATAATATGAAGAGTGCAATGTATAGGTATCTAAATATGTTTGAAACGGCATAAATATTATTAAATTGATTAGTAAAAACTCATCAACAATTCATTACTTACATTGACGTCTCCTTCTTGCTCCATCTCTCTTAACTTCCGTCTGTCGGCTATTCTTTCGCTCATTTTGTTCGCGTCAACGATGGCCTTAAGTAGACCTTCGCCTTCACCTCTCAACGCTGGACCCAAGCATTCTGGTCTTCGAATAAGGAGACGGATCACAAGATTGGCATTTTCCTCTACACTCTCACCGTTTACCTAAAAAAAGTAAACAAAGTAAAAACTAGTAAATGTCTCACCGCTTAGATATGACTTCCTCCCATTTTTGTGAGCATTTTTGAGAAGAAGAAGATGGAGTAAGCTCCAAAAGCTTACTCCATCAAAGTGGGTTCAAAGATACGTATATCTAGGCAGATTTTTATATATTATAACAAAATAAATTAGTAGTAATATTAGCACGGCTGATTTGTATAACACAAATAACTCTATGTAAGTTACTCGTATTAAATGGCTTATTAAGAAAATCTGTAACAAAAGTTTCCGAACTTACCCAAACGCAAAAACGGAGGAAATCCAGATAGCGTTCGCCTTCCACGGGATCCCAGCCAAGGTCGGGGTACCCTTTCTCTATCAGCTCAGAGTTGCTTTGCAGTCCACAACGAGACAGATACACTGCGATTTTCTCCAAGTAATGTTCTCTGTTACGAATTAATCCAATTATTAAGTAAACTTTAGAAATCAGATCGTTATAATTGTTTTATAATAAAAAGTCAAACCTCAACGCTAGTGCCAATTCCGTATTTTCCATCAGACTGGAATACGCCACGTCGAGAGGCGTAGAACCTCTGAGAGACGGTCTCGAGAGAAGAATGTTTGAGTTTTCAAGCAGAAAGTCGAAATGGTCGAACATAGCCTTCTGATTCTGGCGACCGGTACGACAGAAGTAGCAGAGGAAGCGACAACACGCCACCACCATTTCATGAGACGTGTCCTGTCGAAGAAATAGATAAATATATTTAAATAAACTTTCATATAAATACCGTAGCGGTCGTCGGGGCGGCGGGGCGGGGGGCGGGCGCACCTTCTCCTTGTCGTCGGCGGCGGAGGGCGCGGCGGCGGGCGCGTCGGACTGCGCCTGCGCGCGGCGCCCCAGCGTGTTCATCATCACCGCCATCACGTTCTCGTGCACGCGCAGCACTCTGGTGTTCCGACATGAGGGTTTATACAAAATGTTGGATTTATGATGATTAATTAGTGTTTTGAAAAATGTATGTTTAATTCGAGATTATTTTTGTTAATATTAAATTTTACAATCTAATTATCATCCTTTAGGTGAGTATTATGCTTAGTAGGTGAATATTATGTGGACGAGCACCTAAGTACTTTAACAGATGAAATTAATATTAAATTCAATATTAACAACTAAAACCGATGTATAATTTTTTTCATTACCTGATTAAATCTGGATGCTGGAAGAATGTGTGGTTGTTCACCAACTTCCTGCAAGGAATTATTTTATAAATTTTACCAATTATGTGGAAAACGTTTATAATAAATGTGAAAAATATCTTCGCTTGAAAGAATCCCACAAGAATCCATAATCAATAATTGTGTAGCCAATAATAATAGCATTGTTTGAAAAAAGTCAAAAGCTTCGCTCACCATAATCTTTTTCTCATGAGTTCCTCTTCCTCCTGGCTCATTTGTACGGGCAGCAGGGCACGGATCTGACTGAGACCCACCCACATCTCGGCTACGTCCAGTTTCGTCTTCGCGTTGATGACATAAGTCTTCTCGAGCGCGCGAATCAGCTCGCCCACTGCGTCATATTGGCGGACCAAGAGGCTGAAATATTTTAAAATATATTTGACTGACATATTATTATATTATCAGAAGTCATATTAATATTAATAAATCTTAACTTTATTATACACTACCGACCGTTCTTGGTTATTATATTGTTATTTATAATACAACACTATTCCACTAAAAGACTAGAAGTCACGTAAATTAGTACACTGATTATTTATTTGATAATAGCTCAGAAAGAGACGGAAAATCAGTTTCATTATATACTTATTATGGTCTATTGATGGTATATACATTGTTTCTTTTTATGAAACCAACTTGACATTAAAACCTATTACCTGAACATTTCTCTGACGAGTTTTGGTGTTTCAATTTGAGATTCCTCCGCCCAGTTCACAATGGTCTGTATTAGAATTTTCCTGAACTTTTCTTCAGGCGATTTCCTTGAGGGTTCTTCAATTGCCTTAAATATTTTTGAAATAAATTTTATTAATGATTATCGAAAAAGAACTTTCGAAAACAACAATTATTAAAATAAGTGGATTTTATTTTCTACGAGTGAGCTCGTGAAAGCTGTGATTGTTAAGGTAACCTGCCTGTAAATGTCCCACAGCTGGGCAAAAGACTCATCTCTTAAGAAGGTTTGAAGCTTATATCAACACGCTGCCGATTGGCTTTCAATAGTCATGTGGCAGAATTTGTAAGGCCGAGTTGTCGATGAATTATATATATGAGGGCGCCGCCGCCTTGTTTTAAAAGCAGCACGTGCAATTGTCAACTACCCACCACTAAAACCCTATAAAAAGCAGCGCTCGACTAAACGAGCATTCATTCTTTCGACATCAGTTGCCCGGTGCACATCTTGCATTATAATTATAAAGTGTTATATAAAGTGTCTACCACCTGTGTCGACATATAAAATTAATTACATATAAATTAAGTGATGCTTGCTTGGGCTTAATCTTGTAATATTTATTAAGACTCAAGTATTTTACTTCCTTGGACCAGGCCATAGCTGCATGGAGAAGATGAATTATAAATAGCATTACTTACCTTAGGTTCTTCATCTAACTCCTTAACAGTATTAATTATGTTGTACAGTCTCCCCATTGCTCCAGACTTTGTTTCTGGCTCAGTTGATTCCTTCATTAAAACAATTTAGTTTATTGCATTATAAAGTTTTGTCCAGGTCTTTAATATTTGACAGAAACCATATAATCAATGACTATTTTATATAAAACGTTGCTGATAGACAAAAACAATCATATTATATACATGGAACTCCTGACATTACATTTAGAAAAGTTTCGCACAAAATCGGACGCAGAAGAAGTAAAGAAGTTCCACTTAAAAAATACCACTTTAGTGATATTCTTACAATGGATGGGAAAGTGTGTTTGACATTTTTCCTCTCTTTGATTATGTTAACTTAGGGATATACTTTGTGGAACGAAGGGTGTCATATGTTGCCTATTATTCCTGATAAGAGGAAAATACAAGTTGACACAAGAGCAGCGATGTGCCAGGGTTACAAGCGGTTCTGGTAAAGGCAACTCACGTCCCCGTCGGGCTCCTGCAGCGCGTGCAGCGACACGTGCGTCATGAGGCTCTCGTGGAACTCGTTCATGCGCGACACGAGCTCCTCGCCGCACGGACAGTTCTCCGGGTCGTCGTCCTCCAGGTGCTTGAAACCTGTTCGGGGAGATTTAGAGGGCATTATTAATTAATAAATTGTTAAATTTGAAATATGTTAAATATTTTGGTGCTTTAACTGCAAACAGAATCCTAATCAGTCATAGTGTAAAAACAAATAAAAAGGTATAACAAAACGGTAAACTTTGTTTTTATTGTTTTTCGTTGTACTATATACATATGTATACTGGCTCAGTGGTAAGAACGCGTGAATCGATGGTCGTAGGTTCGAACCAAGCACCACTGAATTTTCATGTGCTTAATTTGTGATTATATTTCATCTCGTGCTTGACGAAGGCGGAAAATATCGTAAGGAAACTTGCATGTGTCAAATTTCACTTAAATTCTGCCACATGTGTATTCCACTAATCCGCATTGGGGCAGCGCGGTGGAATAAGCTCAAAAACCTTCTCCTCAAAAGAGTAGATGAGGCCTTAGCTCAGCAGTGGGACATTCACAGACTGTTACTGTATTATGTATAAAATAATTAAGAATCACATTTTTTGATGGTAACAGAGCATGTTGCTTCAAGTTCCAGGTGTGCAACATGTTGACAGTTATCACGTACACCTATATAATCACTATTTAATCACTATTTTCAGAAAATAAACCGAGGCCCCACTAACACGTGCGATACACATTCTTAATCGGTTAGCTAAAGAAACAGATATTTTCTCCTGTACTTTGAGTGATTTTATAAGGATAGCATTGTTTATAATTTGTTATAGAAGATAAGTAGATATAATATTAAGCTCTTAAAATTAATCAGATAACTACACTATTGTATTAGGTGTATCCTGTAATGATAGTTGTAATGTGAAATAAATAAATAAATAAAAATTTGCTACGTACTCAGGATAGCGTTCATCTGTTCCCGCGGCGGACAACGGAACTCTTTTGTCTTCTTGGCTGCGACTGCACTTGGTAAGTCCGATTGTTTGATTTCCGTGTAACGCCTGAAACAACGGTATTCGAGCAGTAGATATAAATATACACATATACAAATAATTACTCGGTGGTGCGGCTTTGTGCAAGCTCGTCTGGGTAGGTACTACCCACTCCATCCACTCAACAGATACTCTACCGCAATACAGCAGTATTTTGTAAAGAGGAGTGAAGGAGTGAAGGTTGAGTGAGTTAGCTTAGTTCCCAAGTTTGGTGGCGCATTGGCGATGTAAGCGATGATTATCATTTCTTACAATGCCAATGTCTATGGGCTATTGGTGACCACCTACCATTAAGTGGCTCATATGCTCGTCCGCCTTCCTATACAATAAAAAAATGCAATAATAAATATATATATAATAAATGGCAGTCATATAATATAGGGTTCGAATCTACCTGAGCTGATCAGTCTGCAGGTCACCGACGAAGTCATGCGCGAACGCAATGATAAATTCTACTCGGTGTCTCAGCTGGATGTCGTTGAGATGTTGCAGCAAGTAGCACATTTGCAGTTTGGCACCTTCAGCCATCTTCATGTGCAGGAGACCTTTACGATGCTCATCTTTACCTTCTGTAAAGAGTTTTAGAATTTGAGATTATTTTCATATCATACTATGACGCCTTAAACAAATCAGAATATTCGAATTAATCATTTAAAAAAAATGAAATACTGAATTAAAAAAATTCTGAATTTAATTTATTTAAAATGAAGACTATTCAAATTCATTCAAACGATTGCATATTTGATTTCAGATTTTGAGAGAACAACATTCTAACATGTATCAAAACTTATCCGTTATCGTACCTTTATCAAACGTCGGATCCCAAGTCTCAGGGTTGATCATTATTAGTAACTTCTCCACGTCTTCATCTCTCATCATACCCACGAGCAGCAGGCGGTCAACGAGCTTGATAAGTGGTCTGAAAATAACAATAAGTATTAAAAGGTCATACAGCGTTTTGACGTGATAAAGTCTTATAAATCGATCAACGCCGGCTGCACGCACGAAAATTCATTGACTCATTCATTCAGTGACTCATTGTCACGTTCCGCCTGAGCCGAGCGTGCAAGCGAGAGCGCGGAACAAGCGATAGAGAGGCACGATCGGCCTAAGCTTTCGGCTTGTGACGCATCTATCTCTCTTCAACTCCATCGATGCGTCCGAGTAATCATTAACGTTTTCTTATGACGTTGTCACGTAAAATTATCGTCCGTAAACCGACTTTACAGACAACCATTTAATATTTTTCCTACTATTTAATAGCCTAGGCTTGTACTTTTGGGTATAATCCCTGGCCAGAAAGTTACTGAGTTTGTCTGTCCAGTAATACTGGGTTCCATACGATAGATGGTTAGTTTTTGTTTATAACCTTAATACTGTAAAATCGTGAAGTTATTTCAATTATATCTGTAGGTAGTAAATTTTTGTAATATTTATACTCACAGGAACAAGTTCTCGTTGCTGCCGCCCACGGGGTCCCGGTTGTGGACCTGGTTGGTCTCCACCGCCTCCGCCAGCGCCTGCATCACGAACTCCCGCACCACTTCCAGTGGGAAGTAAGGAGAGTACAGGTTGCTGATCTCGGTTATACTCTCCCTAAACAGCCACAAACAAATACATTAAAATCTCACTAAGATACCTTCTGTCGGTGGTCCTACAAAATATGAAGATCGAATTTATATTTTCAGCAATAGATGGCGCTAAATGTATTTTACATCGCGCTATAAGAATGTTTTTTTCTAAGTACATAATAAGGCTAAGCCAATTTAAGCAGTGATAGAACAAAATAATATACTCTCTGACTATCAGTACATTTTCGGTGGTTTTATATTAAGATCGCTCGACCAAACGTTTAAACACGAGCATTAACATAACATCCATGATATGGCAATTGTCTTTGATTATAATAGACTAATTGGTGGAATAGAATGGTTTTTACACAACTGACCTAAGATTTTACAATTTAATTCAAAATGAAAGTTATCTTGTTTGGTTATTAAATGAATTGTTGGAAGATGTGATTAATTTAAAAAAAAAACTGCTTAAATTTTTATGATGTTTTTAAATGTGGCTAAAGATTAATTAGTTATTTATTTCATACTTACGCGATGTCAGTCATCTTCATCTGTGGTCGTACACTCTCAGTTTGTAATGATCTCAAGCTGTGCCCCATCTCGGGGTATTCATAGAGTCCCTTCAGCTCGGGCCCGAGTGGAATTACGAATTCGTTTTTACATGCTTCCCTAAAGGTAAGTTAATTATGTTATTAATGACCAATTTAATTTAGTCTTTTGATTCTTCAACGGAATATTATACAAATATCTTTAAATGTCCACGTTCCCAATTTGAAATTTTCACTAACATCATGAGGTTTTGTTAAACTTGATATCTATATAAATAAAATGATAGAGGTCTGCAGTTGTGCGCGCATCACGGAAAAACTACTGGATAGATTTCAATGATTTTTTTTAAATTTTATATCTTCGACACTTGGCTCTTAATAAAAAAAATGATTGCGATATCTTCATTTAATAAAAAGTTATTAAAGTTTCAAGAAACAACGATTTGTATTGTTTTTTCTTTTAATTATTTTCTTATAAAGCCAAGGTATGGAAATATACATTCCTGATAGATCTTAAATATAAAAATGGTTTGTAAGCTTACATGGTGGTGGCGTGGCTTTCGAGATGTAGAGCAATGAGTAGATCGTAGAAACCCTGGCGGAGCGGACCTGACATGTACTGCGACTGTATCGCGTACAGCAACTGCTTCTGGTCCACGTGCTGGCACAGCGCATGCGCCGCCCTGTGGACAAACACTCAACGTATAGTGCTGATGGAACTGATTATATTATCAATGTAACCTAAGAAAGTTTTTGGCCACACGGTATGTGAAAGGCGAAGAATTTGGAGTTCATTGCAACAAAGTCCTAGTGGATTTGATACGTGAATCTTAACTGAAGATCTTATGTTAACATATTATGTTATTCAGCAATCTACAATATCTCTAGACCTTTTCCCGAATTTTAAGGATATTTAAGAGCTATTGCTAATACGCTAAATCTGATACATTCAGTGACGTCCATCATACGTTAAAATTATTTTAAAGAGTCTAACATGCGTTATTTGCCATTTATACTCTGTATTGTACCTGTAATTGCTTTGGTAACACAACGCCGCGTACAGTGTGAGGGTGTGCGAATGGAAACTGAGAAGCTTATCCATTTCTATCAATTCCAGGATATCGATGCATCGATCTTCCTCTGTAAAAAAAATTAAAAACGCATCAAATAAACGCATTTATATTTTAAAAATCGAACGTAATTTTCGCGCCGAAGCTATCCTATTCTCCCTCAAGGGTGTGGTTATACTATAATGAGGTATGATTATAATAATAATAATATCCTGGGACATTTTTCACACACGGTCATCTGATCCCAAACTAAGCAGAGCTCGTACTAAGGAAACCAGACAACTGATATACTACATATACTACTTTTCCTTTTGTAAATACATACTTATATAGATAATTACAACCAGACTCAGGACAAACAGACATGTTCATGCACACAAATGTCTGTCCTGGATGGGTCCACGACCTGCGGCGCGAAAGGCAGGGTATCTACCAATCACGCCAACCGGCTCGTCAAATGGACTGTTATATTACCATAATAGATAATATATAAATAAGTAGACTAGAAGGCGTTAAGATTTTGAATTGAAATTATTTTTGTTGATATTATTAAGTTGAGGGATCAAAATATTAAAAATTAAACCTTTAAATGGAAAAGCTTTTTATTATTGTTACCGGGTATGTGTAGAGCGAGCATCGACACCGCGTCTTCGCACAGCATGGACCAACCGCGGATGTCTGACAGCTTCAGAGCGTGGACTTGTAGGGATTGGTTCGGTACCTGAAGAAAAAAAATATGTTTAAGCACGTGAAGCCGTTGTTCCTGCGCCTGAACTCTTTCCGGTCGTGTCGGATTGTCGTCCCATCGGATTATGAGAGCTAAGGAAAAGAGAGTGCACCTGTGTTTGCGCACGCACTTGTGTACTATAATATCTCCTGCGCAGCTAACCACACTTGAGATTTGCCACCGTGGCCGAAATCGGTCTGGAGGACCTTATTACTACCTGAAGATGATTAAACAACAATAAGAAAATAAAGATACACTATATATTAATTTAATTGTAGTAATTAAACACAAGAATTATTATCAAGGAAAAAAATATATTAAATTATTTCAATAACTGAAATTATACGTCACCATGACCAAAACAATTAATAATAGATGTATCAGTATTAATATTTGATGCTCACCCTCGCCCATTGATGTGGCTTCAAGCACTGAACCTTCAGCCTCGGCGGGAACTGTGGGTTGACGTGCTTGTCGCTGGTCGGCAGCACTGCGGCACTCAGCGGGAGACTCGTGGACGACCTGCCGAGTTCGATCTGTAGGATCTCTCTCGATGTTGCCTCCACGAATATAGCGGGGAAGAGTTTTGTTTCTGGCTCCATCTGAAAACATTATTTTTTTAAATAGTTAATTCAAGGATTAAAGTAGTATTTCAATATTGTTGAGAAATGGTTATATGGTGTTAAGATTTTTTAACAAAGCAAATCAAGTAAATAAATTATTTAAAAGGAATTCAATGTTTTTTAAATCTCAAAGAAGCCTCGAATGGTTGACTGATTTTTGTAGAAACTATTTCAAGGAAATAAATTCAAATAAAACAGCCGGTAAAATGATTTACTACCAAATCTAGAATAAAGCGATATTTGATCAGGTGACCTTGAACTTAATGCTGGTGTCCTTCCCCTCACAGGTGAAGGCGACGGTGCCGGTCGAGGTGTCCACAGAGCAGCCGATAAACATGCCTTGCGAGGCACCCTTGGCACCGGTGGCCTCCGCCATCACCTCGTTGTACAGCTCGTCCGCGCGCACCATGTAGCAGGACTGACGGTTCACGCTGGAAATCAGTAATGCAATGTCTGCTCTTTGAAACTCATCAATACTTTTACACTTAGAACTATAGACGTTGATATTGGAAGTGATTATAGGGCAGTGATTTATATAAAATAGATCGGTAGATTGAGAAATGGACCTTCTAGTGGTAAGTGGTCATCACCGTTTATGATATATCAGTCCATCCCTTGGTAGTCAAATATGGTACTTACCCAGAGGAGCTTGCACCAAATAAGAACTATTACAATTTGTCTCTTAAGACATATTAAAAAAAAACATTTCAATATAAGGCTACCAGCGAGTCGGAATAAGGATTCCACATATAGGAATCTGTAAATTTTTTCTCGAATAATATACATAGACAACAAATGATAATATAGAATGACCTTGTCATGTATGGAAAATAATGAATGAACTCTCCGTTTTTGTTTCAAGTTAAGATGTGGAATTTTAGTAGTAATTTAGACCTCACCTTTCGATGACACGATCGTAATCATCAGTGATAATGACAGACGACTTAGTCACTTTGCTCTGATTGAAATCCTTCGAGTGTAAATGGTACTGTGTCGTCACCCAGCCAATGTACACGTGAGTCGGATCTTGTCCAGGGAATATCCTGCGGAAAGAAATAGCTTTAATCAAGCCTCAATTATTAGTAATTACCGAATTCTAGAGCCAAAATAGAACAAACAGCTTGGAGAAGTTTTTGAGTTAGTAGTAGGGTACGGTCAGCAGATAAATAAATAAACGTTTTTTTTGTATAGACAGCTATTTAGTATTTTGTATAATAAACGTATATTGTGATCGTGTTTCTATTGTATCTAAATTCTGATTTATATTTTTTTTCTGTAATAGAATGTAGACAAATATTTCTTCACTCCTATTTAGTTATGGCACAATATTTTTCAGCATTTATAAGCATTGTAACTTTTTTTTGCAACTCAAGTTTTCACTATATTCTATACGATATATATTATGTCGAACTAATCAGTAAAATAATAAAAATAAATGAAACGGCAATACTCCTAACGCTACTCATGCGAGTATTCGAGCTACGTGATTAGTTAGCGTCAACTGATTTATTCCGAATCTAGTTACTGTGTGTATAACACTACTACAAATGCAAAAGCGTCTTGAAGATAATTTACCTGTAGATGAGAATGAAATAACATAAATCTATACTAATATATAAAGCTGAAGAGTTTTTTTGTTGGATTCGGCTAATATCAGGAACTACTGGTTCGATTTTAAAAAATATTTTTGTATTGTATAGTTCTTTTATCGAGAAAGGTTCTAGGCTGATTATTATTCATTATATTTTTATTTATTATACGCGGGTGAAACCGCGGGGCACGCCTAGTATATGATAATGTATAAATAACTTTTGTTACCTAACGCCGTAGAAGTATTCGTTGATGAGCTTCAAGCAGTCCGCGTCGAAGATTTCGTTGCCAACCGTCTCCGTGGTCGCGGCCGACAGCGCGCCCGCCGTCATCTGCTTGCGCTCTTGTGGGGGAGTAGCTACTGTTAGGTTGGTCTGAAAGAAATTGTTCTTCTTTACTAATCATTAACTATAAACCGAGTGGTTTCCACAAGAATAAAGCCACCCCCATATTAATCCGTTTAAAAAATAGAAGCCGAAGATTTGGCTCAATAGCGTTCCTTAGGAGAGGTCTTCGTCCAGTAGTAAACGAACATGGGCCGATGAATATATCGTCCCAGATAGCCGTGGGCCACGCAAGACCTGAGTGATGTTTCTTGTGTTATGCGCATCAACCACTATTGTTAGCACACAGCGCCTCCAAAGCGGCGGAAAATAATTCCCACGAAGCATACCCAAGAACAGCTGGCGTCAAAAATTTGAAATATATGAGGCTTATGATAAACAATGCGTCGACCACAAAGAAATGCGATAAATGCAAGCGTATGATGATAATGATGAACTCAAAATATATTTGATACTGATTATTCTGAAGAAGAAATATTTGTATGAATAAAGTTTATTATATATTCCCGTATTTATTAAATTAATATTTATGTATTTAATAGGAGCCATTAATATTGTAAAATTTTGAATATTTAGAATGCATTTGAAACGCCCTTTTCATAAATGAATGAACTAATTCCAACGAAGATAGCAGCTGGTTTACATAAATATTTATGAACGAATATTTCTGTTAGATCATTTATCAGATACAACTGTACTTAGTCTCAAGATGATGGTGTTAAAGACATACACATATTATATTAGAGAAAAGAAAAACCATTAATATACAACCACAGAAGACAGCAGAAGACTGAAGAATTGAATATTAATTTTACAAATTAGAAAAGACAAAGACGAAGATAGCTGATACTGTAACTGTGAACTTACATTCAAGCCAGTTTGGCTTCCGTACAGGTTAGGCCTACTGGGTCTAGCCTGCGTATTATTGTACCTTTGATTCGCCTTAGAAAAAAAAACACATCACGTAAAAAAAAAAAATTTTTTTGAATGTTAAGGACAATATTATAACTGGGAACATTGTTGGGAAAATAAAAATCTTGGAAAGTGCATATTATTGAGATTACAAATAATAACCACTATATAAAATATTATATAAACTTTTGTTTAAGTAATTTAAAAGGGTTTCAAATCAAAACAAACTTTATATACATGAAAATAGAATTTAAATTACCTGAGATATTCTTATTTGAGGGTTAGGCCGCCTCATCCCCCTCTCAGGAGACACCTCGGTGTCGCTTAAGGGATCTGGTGTTTTTGATTTTCGAGATTTCGAACGCTCACCACTTTCGCCGCGCTTGCTTCTAAAGAATCTGTTGGGATACATTAATTACTGAAGATTCGATTACAGTTCAAATTAGCAGTTTTAAGGAGAGAAATTTTAAACGAATTTAGAGTGCTTTTAAGAAATTTGCTCATAAGTTATATTTATGTTCAAAGGACTTTCTTTCTTCACTGCGTACGCTGCTTCACTGCGGGTGAAGTAAAAACGTTGTAGCATTAACATCCTGTGATTGTCCGAGTGCTGGGCTAAGGCTTTTCCATTTTTGAGGAGAAGGTTTGGAAGTCATTCCACCACGCTGCTCCAATGTGGGATGATGGAAAACCCATGTGACAGAACTTCAGTGAAATTTCACTCATGCAGGGTACCAAATGACGCTTTTCTTCAAGAGATGAATTTTAATCACAAATTAAGCACATGAAATTCAGCGGTGCTTGCCCGGGTTTGAACCCACGATCATCTGTTAAAATTTACGCGTTCTTACCAATGAGCCACCTCGGTTCAACGTTGATTATCATCGTATATTACAAGATACGAGGAAAATTGATTGCTTAGATTTTAGTGTTATCGAGATTTTATTAAAAGTTTTAAACAATCGAGAAATATCCGTTATAATATGTTATGTGCATGCAATTTTAGTGTTTCTTACTTGAAAGGAGATCTCCCTCTCTTATCAGCTTTCTTATCTTCAGCGACGCTCTGAACTCCGAGCTCGTATTTGGACATCTCTGCTTCGCTTGTAGAGCGATGCATACCGTTGACCGTACCTGAACACATGAACAATTACAAAATAAATATTTTGGTCCAATATAGTTTTATGTTATACATTTTTAATAACTGATTTATTATTATTGTATATGAAGAAGATTTGTTATTGAATAAGTTATGAGTATTATGTTTTAAATAAAGAATAATTATTTAGTTACTCTATTATTTAGCGAATTAACACATGATCATATTTAGTATTCAATTTTTTCTAAATCAATTAATTTGACATGATTAAAATTATTTCAGAAAATGAGAGAAGAGAAGAGATAATGTGAGAAAGAGATGGCATTAATTTTTATGTCGTTTTTAAATTGTTCACATATGTATTTTAAGTGGAATGTTTCCTTCAAATTTTATGAATTAAATAAATACAAATTAAAAGCAGTAAATACATAGATAACATAAATTAAAAACGGTAAAGCGAAGGTTAATTTAGGTTTCAAGCTACTGTCAGAACCTGGTTGCAAGCCGTAATTCTGCTGAATCGTGACACCACGAGGAATGGAACCTTTCCTTGGAGGTCTCGGAGGTTGCTTTTTGGTCTTTGACGTCGGCATTTCTTCTTGGTTTTCGTCATAGTGCAGACCTTAGGGGAGGGAGAAACGAAAAGGGTCACACGGGGCAGAGAAGCTACTTTACAATAATACCTTAATAGGATTTTAGCGCAACAAAAATAACTAAAAGTAATAATCATTTTATTTACAAAGGATAAAGCTAACGAATTAAAGGGATTTATAATAACATATTAGCAAAACAAAGTCAAACAATTATAATACAATTACAAACCATAAATCACCATCTCTCATAGTTTTCAAGAATGACTCTTGATGTTATCAAGCAAACTAATACTGGCAATACATCAATGTGTAGAATTTAAACTAAAGAGAACTATTCATAGAAGAAAACTACTATGAATAGTTCAAGGGACTTCTCTTTCATTGTTGGGTTAAGTTTTCAAAAGCGGTAAATAAAACTATACCCTATTCCAATGGGAATAGAAATAAATGTAAACACGCCGTATATTTACAAATTGCATGCGATTGTCAAATCGGTCTGCATTATTATGCACTGTAAACATTTCTTGATTAATTTATCCTTATTCATAATACAACACTATTTCAATTAACTAGTTATAACCACATTAATTTAACTTCCAAAGTTCCGAATAAAACTACGAGGACATTGAAAACGCCATCTTTTCGCGTATCCATAGTGAATGACATAGATTATTCAAGATGTCGACCAATGACATCGCGACAATTGATATCGATGACGATTGAATGATATCGCATTAATTCGGTTACAAATTTGTTTATTTATGTTAATTCATGTTGTGGTTGGAATAGGCTATCATTGTATAGATTTTTATTTACAGGTTTCGCGACACTGATCTGACCTTAAATAAATTTCGTTATATATAACAAACCTTTAATATCGTTCATGGTGAACCCGCTCCTCATGATCTGGTCGATGTGTGCCGGCATCTGCGCCTCAGTCGCTTCCTTCATCAGGATCTGTTGGCGCTCCTTTATCTCGACCCAACGACGGGCTTTCTCAGATTCACTGGAAGAATTTAAATTAACATTAAGAAGTGTATCATATGATAATTTAGGTTCTGAAAAATATAAGACATTATCTTATATTATTACCAATTTATTTTAGTATTGATATGAACTAAAATAATTATAATACTTTAAAGACTACTAGGATAATGGACAGTTATTAAACGAGTTCTTCTGATAACACTGCTGTCGAATAAATAAAATGTAATGCTTACTCGATGAATTCTGCTTGGCAAATCACTGGCAAGGACAGGCGGAGGAATTCCCAATTCGCTTTTTCCATAGTCTCGAACGTGTTATGAGAAATTTTGAGACACGGTGGAGTATCTGAAAACAGTAAAATGTGTATATTGTATAAATATAAGTGGGAGTTATTAAGCTGTTTTAAATCATAAAAAAGGCTTAATTTTATCTATCTATTTATCTAAGTATTTTGGTTACATTGGTAGGTGCTCAAGCTGTTGTGATGATACTGTCTACTTGGTGGTAGAGCTTTGTGCAAGCTCGTCTGGGTAGGTACCACCCACTCATCAGATATTCTACCGCAAAACAGCAGTACTTGTTATTGTTCTGTTCCGGTTTGAAGGGTGAGTGAGCCAGTGTAATTACAGGCACAAAGGACGTAATATCTTAGTTCCCAAGGTTGGTGGCGCATTGGCGATGTAAGCGATGGTTAACATTTCTTACAATGCCATTGTCTATGGGCGTTGGTGACCACTTACCATCAGGTGGTCCATATGCTCGTCCGCCTCCTATACAAAAAAAATGTATTACACTGTATTAGTTCCTTGTATTTATCACTCGCTCACTCACCCTTTATACCGAAATACAAAATTACTGCTGTTTTGCGGCAGAATATATGAGGAGTAAGTACCTACTCAGAAGGGCTTGCACCAAGCCCAACCAAGTTTTACAGTCATGCAATATTGTTGAATCTAGCATAATAAATGTTATTTTGTGCAGTTTTTTCGTCACATACCGGATCCAGCAGGTATTCTCGTAACATCGATCCTCGTATCTGCCATTTCGTCCGTATTTTCGAATATCGGTTGATCCTTCGTGTACCAGTGTGTGACGTCACGTTTCATATTACTGAAAACATTATAACCAGTCAGTTCTATCCATAAATTGAAGAGGAAGATGTAAAGTAAATCATTGGAATAGAAGTTAAGTTAGTCTTGGATTGCCGTCCCAACGGATTTTGTGAAAGAATAGAGAGTGCATCTATGTTTGCACACACATTTATCACTTATATTATGTCTTGCGAAATTGGCTAATCTCCCTTGAGATTCGCTGCATCTGCCCTAATTGATTTAGAGGTTATCATTAGACTAGAAAAAATGAGATACTTACACGCAGAACGGCTCATAACCTTCTTGAAGACCACACGTTGTAAAATATTTCAGGGAATTTACATCTTGACCATATGATAGCCTATAAATCAAAATATTTATTAAAAAAAAACATAACAGGGTAGTAGGTAACACATTTTAAAAAGAAATGAATAGATGTAAGAATATTACACAAATTTTAAAAGTTAACGCTGACCCTAATTAAAGAATTCGATATTTGAAAATGTTTTTGAAGAGTTAAAAATATCTGTCTCCCAGTTGCTATCGTTCGAGTAATCGTTAGTTTTAAATATATATTTCTGTCTGATGATTTTAGGTAAAACTGACTTACCTTGCTTTTTGTCCAACTCCAAGTGTACAAGCTGGCACGAAGTTGTCTCCTTGAACATCTGCGAATGTCGTCTCACCGCCCAGAGCGTCCATCAGTAATTCTCCATTGAGAGAGAAACCTACCACGCAAATATTATCAATATAACCATTTAATTAAAATATATTAGACACCAACATGCTTTTACCTGATGATCAAATTATGAAGCAATTTTTATTCAATTTTTACACACTTATAAAATTTTCTATGTAAGAAGTTCTTTTTAAATCACGCAGAATTCAAATCATGAAACACCAAAAGGTCTAATGAAGCTAAAGGTTCAAAAACACCTGCACGATCAAGCAAAGCAGAGTGACCATGACGTGGAATCCTTAATAAATATTTGCCCTAGTGAAGTGAATATTTGAAGATCATAATTGAAATACTTCTGTGTCTATAACGCTGGTATGACTTTAGCTTTATGGAACACATCTTGGTCACTCTTAATTTCTGAACCTACCTATTCATTATCTATTTATAACATATTTAAATTAACAAACAGCAAATCAAGAAGTGAACGGCGTTGAAATTCGAAACAAACATTTCGAACAAGCAATGATTAATTATGATCCAAAGATAAAACATTTAGTGATAAACAAGGCAACAGTCAAAAATTATTTTTGGTTAGACAAAACGGTTTCCAACTCGGAGTCGAGTCCATTTTGAAATTATTAGTAGCAAATGTGTCTGTGTTGTATATCACAAATTTATTTAAGAGTGCATCAAATCTAGGTCATGTAAATAATGAAAGTTTAACAATAATCTATTTCAATAGACTTGTATACTTTATTCTTCTCGCTCAATTTGAAAAATTTTGCTTTCAACAGAGCGATTTAATATCCAATTACTTTCTAGTATCTAGTCATGCTTTCGATGATGCTAAATTCATCGATACATTGTTGATTATATAAAAAAAAACTATCTAATTTTGTTTTATTTATAAGCAAAGCGATGTGATGGTATAACATCGGAAACAGACGCAATTTGCCGATTAGCTTAGCAGCTATAAAAGCCTGGCGTGATTTTAACGGTGGCAGGAACATATGTACATATTCAATTGAAAAATTAAATACATAATATAATGTCAAATATTTCAAAAATATCTAAAGATAAAGTAAAAAAATAAAGTAAACCTTTAATAAACCTATAAAAATGGTTAGTATATTATGATTTATAAATACTTTATTTTGAAAGTCAAATACAATACTAATAAGTAGATAAGAATGAGAGTAAGATAAAATCTTTAAATTTTAAGTATGGTTGGTTACTAGTATTCATTAAAACCATTTAGGGGCCTAAATTATTTAAAAAAAAGAATTAAAAACAATGTTCCCGCCACGCCTCTATAAGCAAGCTAAATGTTGCCAGTCAAAATTCTTCATTATTTACTTATCGTCTTGTCAATGAGATCAAGGAATACTCCTACAACGTCCCCAACTGCCCATTGCTTGCCAAACGACTCCGTACTACCGGAGTACACTTTTTCCTCCTTGAAAGTTAAAGTCTCAATTTACAATTACGTTGCAAATGTTTTATGCAACTTAATACAATTTAAAAAAACCTTATTCTTCTTCTCTCTCTTCTTTTCCCTTTAGAAAAGATAGAGATAGAGCTATTTCTAATAATATTTGTCTTGTTCCATTTGTTTAAAGTTTATAATGTATTATTGGATCAAGGGGGAGAGTAGCAACATTAGGAATATAGGGATGTAATATTTACAGGTAAGTCAAAATACTGAGGATCATAAGGATTGTACTGAACATTAGACGGTACAACAATACGACAAAACTCGATAATACCACCAACCATAACAAACGTTTGTGCTTGTCTGATAAATGTTTCAAATTCTCTTATAAAAAATAGTTTGGCAAATTTAGGAAGACGTTTTTAAGTGTTGAAGATACTTATCCTCAAAAATTTTAAGGATGAATGGGCACGAAATTGATTCAACTGATGATTACTGTATTCACTAAATACCGTTCGAATAGATTGCTAGAAACAACACAAATTAGCCTACACTATCAACTACAGACACTGATGTTACAACAGAGAAGAAACTTAATTATTTTAGTTTCAATACAACATCGATATTATTTCATGCTTTTTATTGTAACATTTAAATTTTTGTTACGGATTTACTTTTCCGTATTATGTTTAGTTAAGACCATTTATCAGACAAGGAGCTGAACATCCTAATAACTCACTAATCGTTTGGTCGGGAACGTCTAAGAAGCAAGCGACAATGTCACCAATTTTCAACTGCTGTCCGAACGTGTCGCTCGTACCACCGTGCCATTTTAACGACTGTTTTAATTAAACTTTTTAACATATGATAAACACAAGACTTCAACATCATTTATTATATAACTTATCTTAAACTTTTTAAAAGTGAATCTTAAATTATAAGCGAAATGGTGATTACTTACATTATAGCCATCAAAAGCCCAGGAATTCTCGTCTTGTCCCAGCATCATACCTGGCGCCATGTCTGCGTGAGCCCATCCAACCTTACATTACATGAAATAGTTACATTATATACAATTTATACAATAGTCAATAAGATAAGATGTATGTGGAATGAAAGAAATAAAAGAAATATTGAAGATATGTGAAGTGTCTCATAAAACTAGTAAGTAACTCATGGCTATATGGCGACGTAAAAGATCATAGTGTGATTTGCTAAGATTTGAGTTCCTTAGAGAGCGATGTTAAAATAAATAGAGGCGTAATATATTTGATATTAGAATGATATGTATTTATTATTTTAAGCTTCTTATATTATGTACTCACTCTCATTGGTCCGGTAGTGAGGATTTCAAATTCAAAATACCATTTTCCCGAACTGACCGCGTAGTTTTTCTCTGCTCTGTACGTTCTAAAATCTGCTTGCTTCTGTTTTGATGCTTCGGCTAATAAAGCTGATAAAAGATGCCAAAGATATATTAGGTTATAATTGTATAAAAATCCGGCTCGAAGGATCAACTTTTTTCGAAATTGTAATATTTTTATTTATAAGAACATCGGAATGTAAAATTTTAATGATATCATGGCAAGTTACATTATATGAACTCAATACGTAAATTGTAGACAAGATTGCTCAATGGATAAAGCAAACTGAAATAATAGATAGTAGTATCCGGAATGATAGTTATACATAATAGGTACCTTCGTGTTGTTCACCAGTCGGTGGATCCAGATTATATCCGTAAACGAGAAGAGTTCGCACAGTTTCAGATGCAGTATCCCTGTTGGCTTTTTTAATTGCATCGTCGACTTTCGGGTAGGGAACGAGATGTGGAGATCTGTGCATGTCTGAATCCTGGAGAAATTTTTTTAGTTAATTTTCAGATTTGAAATTCGAACGAGTCATTTGTTTTTTGATGCAAACATGAAATTGAAAACAAATTAAAAAGGATAAATTCTTCTCTTGATGCTTCCCTGTAGTTTACTGGACACAACTAGCTGTGACCCTCACACCTAATAAATATAGCAATTATTAAATGTGAGAGTCACAGCAGTTGGATCTAGAACTTCTTGACGACGACCTTGAGTCTAAATGAGAAAACAAAGACACAAAATAAACTTATACATTATACATAAGGCGTAAAGATATACCACAAAAACTTGGATGTTATATTTGTTCAAATGTAGCGTATAATGTTAATTCAGCTAACACACTACCAACTTTAAAGCCTAATGTTGTTCACTGATTCGTGATTCTCTGAGAATATTAAAATAAATAAACTAATATTGATGGTTAGTATCTTATACATCATGACTAATACTTATTATTTACTATGGCGGCCATTCTCAAAGGAGCATACTTTGAATAACATGTTATAGTGCACAATTGTATACATAAGCACAAGTACATTCCTATTTTTTCCGATGGCATGATCTGACACACAGGAAATAATTTGGGCTCAATGGATTTACGCGATTTCTGATTCCTATTTGCATGATTAATGTTCAAATTTGAAGCTGATACTAAAATATCTTGATACCAAAAAACCGTTATTTCGGGGTCTGTCTTAGAAACCGGTCTATAGATTTATCTGATTAATTTATTTTCAATATATAATACTTCGTTGAGAAATTAATGTTCATTTTTCTATTGATAACTTAATATCTAATTACATATTAATAGTAGTTTTAAACAGCGATTTAAGTATTGGCTTAGAAATAATTTGAATCTACCTCGTTGAGACCGTAGGTCCAGCCCTGTTGGATACGTTCTCTGGCCCATAAGTTGTGCGTGTTTTCAGCCAGTTGATCCACGAGCTCGTCCATTTTCGGTGTCAGGGTGACAGCACTCAGGTCCAAAGGAGCTGGTTTGTAACCGTTTGACTGAGGACAGACATTTTTACCACTCTTGTTGGTCTACTCTATTTATAAAAACTAATTTTGAATATATTATAAAATAATCAATTGTAAGGTTCTTAACATTGAAATAAGTTGACTAAATGTTATCCAAGAAATATTTTATGATAACTTACTTGCATAAATGGTTCATTTGGAAGGCGGACATTACGGATACGCGCTGGAGGTTTGTCCAAGCTAATGTAGTAGCCCAGAGCGAGGATCGTCCTAAATAAAAATAAATGGCAATCGATTATTTCATATTTGGAAATCAATCAATCAATGGACACTGACATTTGCTAGAACATTTTTGATATTAATAGCTTGGTCAATGTGTCAAATAGTGAGTACAATATATACTTCGGCTTCATAGAGCGTTATCCGTCTCGCACAATACCTGACCGGCGGAAGAGCCCAGTCTCTTCCAATTTAAAATAAATATAGAGGTTTAAAATTCCCAATATTTTATTTAAAGTTAAAGTCGTTCAATTACACAATAACTCATAATTGTTTTAACAGCTCCTAATAGATATCGGTCAGTGATCAGAAATTAGTCGATTGTCTGTTCTCAACGGTCGATCTGCAATATTAGTAGTCGGGTAGTGTACGCACTTGAGGGTCTGCACGGCGAGCTGCACGTCGTAGCGCTTCTCGGCGGGCGGCAGGCGCTCGAAGGGCACGAGGCACGGGTGCACGCGCCGCGCGTCGTCGCGCGCCGCGCCGTAGCTCCAGCCCGCCTCGATCTGCGCGACACGGAGTGTCAGTGGAGTACGTGGCGCAATTTATTGCGTACCACTATGAAATCGGTTAATAAGCCAATTTCGTTCACATGTGTTATGTATTGTGTGTTTTTATGTGTGTGTGTGTGTGTGAGTGTGTGTGTGAGAGAGAGAGAGTGAGTGTGTTTGATAAAATTAAAGTGTACACGTTACCTTATTCATGGCCCACATTTCGTGAATATTCTCAGCCAGCTTGTCTCTTATTTGTTCGATATAAGTTGGTAATGTAATCTGGAAAATATATTCATTTTAAATATCATTATATGTAAAAAGTCATCTTCAACAAGACCATTTGAACCAATTAAAAATGTATTATTATTATCTATCTTCTTTTGTATTATAACTATATTGTTGTAAATTTCAAAGCATTACCTCAAATGTTTATATGAATTACAATATATTAGTATGATTGAACTAACTCTGAACTCGTTAGTAAGCGAACAGTATCAATGACAGTTACTAAACGCGTTAAGTTACATAATTACTTACAGTAACAGTATCCACAGGTGTTGGTACGAACGCTGTATCATCTTGAACGAGTGGTGGTCCGGCGAGCGCCCGTTTAGCCAAGTTTCCGAAGTAGAAACAGGGTTCAAGGCTCAGGATTTGTTGCGGCAGCAGCGATTCCACGAGTGGTGAGTATCCTTCAGGAGCTGCGTATCGGAGACGTCCATGTTCACCGCCGAGGAGGAAACGACAACTATGCACGAGAAATTGGATATACTTTCTGTGAATTCTTTGTATGGTAGTAGTGTGACACAATAGGTATGTTATTTGTTTTATATTGAAGAAAAGAAGGCGGAAAGTGAGCCATCTAATCAACGATGTACAGCCTATAAAGTAGGCAATGTGTTTGACAGCAATCACACTCACAGTATATAATAAACACATATAAGACAGACATCCATCAATCGTCAGATGACAATTTGCCCTAGTAAACATAGAGAATTATATACCTTAACTTGCTGGAACAACTGATGACGGGGAAGAACATGCCTTCCAAGTTGAAATTAGTGAATGAACCCGTGACCCTTACGCCGTTGAACATAAAGTTTATCAGCGGCACTGTCAGGTCGAGAGCGCATCCGATGACGTCACCTAAAAATATGTGTTAATTACATTACGCAAATATACAATTCCACTAATAAATTGTCACTTTATTGCAATCGAAACGTACTAGTTACTATTTAATCATTTTCATATTCTACTAACACAACGATCCAGTCTTGATTTGGTCGAAATTGGATTGGAATAGAATCAGGAATATTATATATGTATGACTATTATGTTCTCAGAATCTGCACGTAAGATTTGAAAAGATATATTTGCGTCAGATAGCCCATTTATCCAGAAAAACTTATATGAGCGAGTGAGACAGATGTTAGGTAACCTATGTCCTTTTCTTAACGCCTGTTAAGGCGTGAAATCGTTACAAATAAATTAACTCCCTATCGCATTTATAATAGTAGTCAAGATATACGACGACACTACCACCAAACGTATAGAACAGAGCAGTTATTAAAGTTGTTGAATACACACAGACCAGCTATTTTGAGACTTGATATGTCTGATAGTCAAATTTAAATATATATTTTTACCAAAGCACTATGCCTTGGTAAACACGAGTGGAGGTGGTACGATGCAGAGCACAAAGAGAAGCACGAACATAAGAAACACTGTATAATGCTTCCTATCTCATTTTCTCCCACGTTAAATCTTATGAATGTATGTGTGTGTCTCTTTTTACCGTCGCTTTTTCGTTTCATCGACTTTCAAATCAAATCACAACGATGCTAAAGAAGTTTTCACTTCAAAAATCTGACACAATTTACCTTTTTGTGTAATAAGATACGCTTGGTTATATCCTCATTTATATATACTTTTTAAAATAACAATTAAAATAACCGATAAAAATAGAACAAACTTAAAGCAATATTACCTTTACGAATAAACGGTTCCTCAGCGTGAGTTCTATTGACAGGCGTCTTACGTCCTCCAGACCAGAGGAAGGCTCCATCGAAACCGTACGAGGAAAGATCGTCTCCCACACCATTACCACCCCACTTTTCACCACCTCCCGGATATGGGACATACCTAAAATATTTTTTTTTGTCAAATATGGTCTTATATATATTAGTGGAAGAGTAGGGAGATTTCTTACCCAGTTGTATTAGCCCATCCGATTCTCAAATGTGGCATCATGTGGGTAGTTTTCTCAATGTGGTCCATGGTCACTTCAAAGTACCACTTTTGATACACAGCTGATCCTTCAACTCGACCAACGAAGATGTTTGGACGCACACTAAACAAATTATAATCATCAAATTATTTTAAGATCTGTGATGATAATGATTGTTTTGTGTTTCTGACTTATCGTTAAGCAATCTATTTCTATGTCTTGATTTAAAAAACAAAATTTTACCTCGACACGTGGTCTACAAGCTGAGTCTGCAAGAGCAGATTTTTCCCAGGTAGGAGATAGTCACAGATGTTGTTCTGTGATGATCTAACAGCGACGCCGTTACCGACGCAGAGAGAACACAATACGTCCAGGACTTTTGGGTCCCGACCGTGTTTTTCCAAAAGCGATATAATGACTTTGATGTGTTCATCCTGAAAAATATTGTTTTACTATTAAGTTTTAGAATTCGTTGCTTGAATATTGTTAACAGTCCTTAATCAATCGTTTGATAATATACAGACTATAGTTTTAAATATTACATTCAAAATGAATCTACTAATACTTTTTTTGGAGAAAGTTCAGCGATGGAATCTATGTTGTTATGCTCATTCATTAGTTAAATTGGGATACAAGCAAAAGCATAAGCATTGCTGATTGGTGGTAGAATAATAATGACTGAATGGTACCACCGAAACTAGTATGGTAAAGCTAGTTCAAGCTGAACATTTCTAGCAAAATTTGAATGAATGGAAATTCTCGCCTCTATGTTTCGGCCATTCCACTCCTCGGTTCAAAGTTAAATAAAATGGAATTGATTATTGTAAACGTAAAAAATACAGTGAATTATCATGAATGTACAATACTTTTTTATCTTACCTATCATGTGTAGGGGGCTTAAATAATAATAAAACAATAGAACAAGCATAAAATAGCTTATAATACTAAAACCGTAACAAAAGAATTATGTTTTTTTTTAAATAGAATTAATAACAATCAATTTTTGTTTGATCTTATTTCACTTTGGAGTATATATATATGCACTTTGGTCCTCAATTATATTGTTTAAGGTACACGCCAAGTTTCATAAAGTCTATCCATCTATTATATTTTCTTTTTTCCATGCATCCATCCACATACATATTATTCAAAATTTAACTTACTAAGTGTATAAGAAAATGAATAGGTACAAAGGTATACGTCTAAAAGATCAAGTCAATCCACTAGACGCTGAAAGGAGAATTAATCAAGACGATAGATTAAAGAGTGTTCCTTAAGCAACTATGTCACAGGGATATATTTATATTTCCTTAATCTATGTCATCAATAAGAAAACCCAATCAATATATTTTATGACTCAAGAAAATGGCATAAAGATCTTGTATTCTAATAATATTAATAATATCTTCTCACTCACCCTCATCATGTTCAAAGCTTCTGGAGAGTCGATGAGCACGCAGTGCAATACGTCCAGCATGCCGGTGCCCTCACCAGAGGCCTGAGAGCCGAGTCTCGAGAACAACCAGTTCAGACGGTTGGAATTGGCGAATTGTGCACAGTTGGTGTGATTACCTTTGATAATAGCGGCTGCGGAGAGGAAAGTATTATATTTGATACATGATTATGTAGACAAGTAAGACAGGTACATGAGCACTTGGTAAGTGTCTTTTGTCTAATGACGATGATGTCCAGAAGAGAGGTTATCAATTCGTCTGTATGTTTTTTTTGACGTTGTTATCTCATAACTTTCGACTGGATCAATCGATTTCGATGAATTTTTTTTATTTGGAAGCTGGTGTCAGCTAAGGAAACACTATAATATACCTAGCAATAATAATACGGGAATCTTTTAAAAACAAACAAAAACATACACATTACAAATTGACTTTTATTCGCCTCGTAAAGTTGCGCGTGCGACACAAGCACATCTCACCTATAACTAACTATGTATGTAGTTATAAACCCACCTTGGCTGACATCGACTCCAAAAGTAACAATAAATAATTGTAAATACATTATCAACCACACAACACATTCGTACCTACATATTGATGAGTAGAAAATAGTAAGTTAATTATTATCAAATTATAGAAGAATACGCAATTATTTTTTTACTTTTTAGTGCATATTAATTTGTTTTTCCTATGAAGTCGGTTTTTGTTTTGTTAAAATTTTTATTTATGTATTTTCTCTCTCTCATTATATCACTTATTTATTTATTTTAATTTTTTTATATTGTAGTTAATATTGAAGCATTTGTTTCGTTTTTTTTTCAAAGACATGTTTGTACGATACCCATTGTTCTTTTTTTGGTTTCATCTAAGCTCAATTACTTACCCAAAAGTTGGTACAAATACACAGATATCATATCCCAGCTTTGTCCGGATTCGTATCCAGCGAGGAAACCAGCAAGGAAACCCTGGGACGTGATTACATTGATCTTGTCGATTGCTTCCAGGATCAAGTTAAGGATGCCCTCCTCTTGGAATAGATCCTGACGATTGCGGAGAGCACGGAACTTGTTTTGTTTCTCTTCATGCTCTGTGACAAAAGTAAGAACATGTATGGAAGAACAGACGTTTGTGTGCAAACTCGTGTGCACCGAGGTACGAAACTGTAACAGGGACATTGACTTAACTTCAAGTTGCTACTGAGAGTATCTTGACAGAAGAATCTACAAGCCAGTTACTAGGCAAACAATACGATTAAATTTCTCAAAAAACAGTATTTTTTTTTATAGCCCGGGAGGGCAAATGACTCCACTCCACCTGATGGTAAGTGGTAGTAAGTGCAGTCGGGAAGAATGATCTGCACTAGCCGCCCCCGCCTTGCCGGCCCGCAAGATGCCTCTTCACGCCTCGTTTGAAGGAATACAAGCAAAAGCGTGAGCATTGCTGAAGGCATGTGAATTATGTGAACAGTGAAATAATTTTTAAATAGACTCACCCATATCTTCGTCTGGTTGTGCGAAATAATTGATCAGATCTTCCAAACACATCACCATTTCTCCTAAATTCACGGACGCGAAGAACATCGAATGACGACGATTCTCTTGTAATGTTTCAAGGCCACTGTGAAAAAGTTTTTTATTTTTATTTAAGGGGATTGGGTAAATATGCTTGTCTTTTTCTTTCGTGTCGGTTGGCGTGTTTGGTAGACATCTTGCCTTTCGCGGGTAAATATGGTTATCTTTTTCTTTCGTGCCGGTTGGCGTGTTTGGTAGACATCTGCCTTTCGCGACGCAGGTCGTGGGTTCGATTCCCACCCAGGACAGACATTTGTGTGCATGAACATGTATTTGTCCTGAGTCTAGGTGTAATTATCTATAGTATATGAAGTATATCAGTTGTCTGGTTTCTATATAACAAGCTCTGCTTAGTTTTGGATCAGATGGCCATGTGTGAATAATGACCCAGGATGTCCTAGGAATGTCAAAACATGGATAACGTAAAGAGAGTAATCGTTATTACGTTTCTATCGTTATATTATATGTAATACATACTGTATTATACTCCTTATCAATATTAATACGTGAATGTAGAAAATTATTTCGAACTCATGAGGTACTAAATAAATACTTACTTAATAAACTTGGTAAACAGTGAGGAACACTTTCTAATGACTCTGGCTGTTCGAGATTCTTCTTCTTGCGATCTTGAGAAGTCCAGACCATCGTCCATTTTACCTTCCTCATGTAGGATTGCTTGCTTCTCTTCAACTTTACCGACCCCCTTTTTCTTTGTTTCATATGACTGTCAAATATAAGCATACCTAGCATAAGTATGTATTCAGGAAAGTTTTTTTTCGTTTCATTAATTTCCGATTTGAGAGCTAATAGTAACAGCCTGTAAACGTCCTACTGTTGGTCTAAATCCTCCTCTCTACTTACATTACTACTTTTTTTACTCTCATTATATTCATCGGTTCGTCGCAATTAAGCAAAAATGACTACAATTATAATCATTATTAATTTGAAAACACTTAGAGTAAATCAACTGGTATAAAGTATAACATTTTATTATAATTTTTTTAATAATAACCTTATAAGACAACCAAAGGCCAGTTTCCGAATGCTGTACGATGACTGTGGAGTCACCATATTTGATGATGGGAGCTCCGATTACTTCTAAATCCTTGTCTTCTAACACCACCTTCTGATCATCTTTTTCTTGGCGAAGACAAAATGCACACGACGCTGTCGTCGCTTCTTCTCTATAAACAAAATTGGTCGGTCAATTTTCACTTTATCTATTTTAATTAGGAATAAATTAAATGAATTAAAATGCAACTATATGAGAAAATTTGTTTTTTTTAAACTACCTTATTTACTAAGAAACAGACTTAAGAAACTTAGCAACAAAATCACCTGCTTATTAAATACAGTTCATTCTGATCATTGACTCCAAGGTATCTGCCCGTGGTGATGTGACGGATCCTCATGGGGTGGTACCAGTTGATGAACCCGCCGGCCCACTTGGTGCGCGCCAGCTCCAGGCGCCATAGCGAGCGCGCCTGCGACATCACCGACCCGCCCTCGTACACCACGATGCTGGAATGTTATTGTAAGACTCAAAGCTCATATCCTCAGAAAATGTGCTTATGCGATATGGGGAGTCTCAGAAGGTCCATAAATTACTGTTCTCGTATTTTATTTAAACAGATAGCAAGAAACATGCTAACAAAAAATAAGTAGTTGAAACCTGCAAGTGAATGCAATTGATCATCCCAGGACTGGGCAAATTGCAAGGCAATCATGGCTTTACAGTAGCATGAGATCTCTAAAATAATTCCATACAAAAGTTCCAATATCAAATTAAATATATATACAAACTTACTTCTGCCCGCCGTCTTTACTCCACGTACTGGGTATAGTGAGACACTCATCGCCGCCGTGAAAGAACCTCAGTACGTCACCGCCGAAAACGTAGCCGACGTACTTCATACGTGATATGCCCGTCCCGTAGGGCTGTACCGACCAATGGGTCACGTGGAACGAGGCATTCACTATCGAGACTTCATTCTCTTTTGTTGTGTGCTGGAAATAAATTTTTTTTATCAATATTATAACTTTTCTAAGGTGGACAAGATTAGCCGGTCTTGGGCCTCTTCGAGGCTTTCTCTAATTGTACTACCAAAAGAGCAATAGCCATTTTATATCTCCAATCAGCTTTGTATAAATTGTAATAGAGTTTTTAGGGATTATTAATTGTGCCAGAAATAAGAAATAACACTTTCTATCCCATAGATATCGGGAAAAGTCATAACCTCAATTCATTATACGAAGCGGTCAACAACATCTGTAGACCAAGGTACCATGTCTGCCTTCATATTTTGAAAAATATATGAAGGTATTAAAAACTGGCTTTACGATATAACTGCTCTAAGACATTTAAAATTAATGCCAAATTACTGGTGACCGAGATGATATATGGCCGTTAAACTCTTGAATGATATTCAAACTAAAAGTCTGATTAATGACTTGTTTAATGTAGCTTTAACAGATCTGAAAGTTCCTACTATAATAAAATAAATGACCTAGAATTTAGAACGTATTCACGACTATACCGACCGAATAGCACTTATTTCAAAGACATTAAACTATCTTCGTGTAAATGAGATTACGAATATTCGATGATTAAAGTTCATAGAAATAATATATACCTAAAAAATAAGAAATCACTAAATATATTAGTATACGTTTTGTTTAATATCTTCAAGAAGTATTGACTATGTCGTAGGAATTTGTGCCAGCCATGGGGTAGCTTGTACTCATCACATATACTACCGCCAAAGTGGGAGGTAATCTAATAAGCAATATTTAGTAAATCGTTGTATTCCGGTTTGAAGAGAGCCAGTTTAACTAGTCACATGAGACATTAGATCTTAGTTCCCAAGGATGGTGGCGCATTGACGATGTAAGGAATGAATTCATATTTCTTACAACGGCAATGTCAGTGGTGACCTTTCAGCATCAGGTAACCCATCTGCACATCGTTTTTAGTATTTTGTAAAAGAAGTACGTGGACTAAACTGTAATTACATTTTACTAAGAGGTCGGTTGAGACTACCTCTCATTTGATGCACGTAGAAAGTTTGACATATTAGTAGGGTATAGATATACAGAAATATTTACCAAGTATCTTTCCGTAGCGACGGACACGAGAATCAAATCGTCACCAACTCGGACTTTCTCACCCTCAGATCTGAAACAGAGAAAATCTATATTACAATAAATGCATAGACGAGTCGGTATCATTTATTATTTAGAAAACTATTACCCAAATTATTAAAGTTGTCACAAACAGCGGACTCAATGATGGAAAGCATTAACTATTCAACAGGCTAATCAGGAATACATGTAAGGGGTACTACAACTAAATAATATTT
The DNA here is from genome assembly GCA_963151315.1 of Nymphalis c-album. Taxonomy (NCBI): domain Eukaryota; kingdom Metazoa; phylum Arthropoda; class Insecta; order Lepidoptera; family Nymphalidae; genus Nymphalis; species Nymphalis c-album. The sequence goes on from OY720612.1 coordinate 3,227,965, forward strand.
AAATAACTACATCATGCAAAAAAAGCCGTTAAATAAATGCTATGAGAAGTATGGAAAGCATCGTTATGAAAGAGTAAGTTATCGCTGAGACTATCTATAATCAAGTAGATCAGAAATATTATCTACTACAATATATTTTTATTATATTTATTTAACAAGTTGTAAATTAAATAAATCACCTTTGTTTGCTAGCGGGATGCAGCGTCCACCAACAGGCTTCGCCCTGAGAATGTTCTTGAAGACCTACATCGAAGGCCAGTTTATCTTGAGACGACGATGTTGACAGGCATGCCAAGTACTATAAAAAATAAAAAGGTGCTATCATGTACTGGAACTTCGGCGGTCATAGTCCCAAAAATTTGCTTGAATTATTCGTCGAACGAATCGTATTCCATTTCTCGTCACAGATTGATTTCATATACAATAAAATAAGGTCCTCCAGACCGATTTCGGCCACGGCGGCCAATCTCAAGAGAGATTAGCCAACTGCGCAGGAGATATTATAGTGCACAAGTGTGTGCGCAAACACAGATGCACTCTCTTTTCCTTAGCTCTCATAACCCGATGGGACGGCAATCCGACACGACCGAAAAGAGTTCAGGCGCAGGACCAACGGCTTAACGTGCTTTCCGAGGCACGGGAGTGTACACACTTCCAACTTCCAGACTCCGGGCTGCTACTGAGAATTTTATGACAGACAACCCCAATAACTATTTATTGGCCCGATCTGGGAATTGAACCCAGAACCACCGAGTCTGCGGCCTTATATCTAGCCACTAGACCAACGAGGCAGTATACAATAACAAATGCCTAAAGCCACAATTGAAACATTAGCAGTCGAGTTTGAAATAACATTCAATGCATTTGTCAATACATTGACTATATTGAGAGAATTTCCCAATCGCTGTCTAACAATTGCAATAATCGATTCCCGATTGAAGGCAGTGTTTCAGATTGAGATTGAAGGGAGGGATTGCCGTAGCGTAACACTTGATAGGAAAAAATTACTTTTCTGCCTACGAACGGTAGAATAATTGTTTCCGAAGAGTAATTGCAAAAACGTCCCAATTAAATACGCTAACTTTTAATATAGTTTTTTATAAACTATTTTGGTGTACAAATATAAAAATTGGCAAATATCATCCACCTAAATTTTCAATCTTTAAACAGTAATATCTAGTATTACTGTTTGAAGATTGAAGTGTTTATGAGGCAGTGTTACCACAGGCATCAGATTTATAATACCTTCGTTCCTTACTATAGCAATGTCTATTGGCGGAGGTGACACTTATCTGCAGGTGGGCCACTTGTTAGTATGTCTACCTAATTACATACAAAGGAAATGTTGCCGACAATATCATGGAAATCAAACCTGCGACTGCTACTACTGCTCTACTTATACATTGTTCACCGCTTTGTTCGCATTAATCACGAAAACAAGTCACGCGATACTAAGTTGTCCAATTTTAATTTCAGTCAAAAACTAGGCAATCTACATAATAACAGCACGCGCGTACTTAAAATAAATTACTTATTTTGTTTTGTTTTGGTAACTTAATCATTAAAAATCATTATTTTCTTATAAATATATGTTGGACTATAGAATTATTCAATTGTGCAATTGCTTTTTTATTGTATAGGTAGTCAGACGAGCATTTGGGTTACCTGATGGTAAGTGGTCACTAAGGCCCATACACATTGACATCGTAAGAGATGTTGGGAACTAGATGTTTGGACCTTGGGAACTAAGATGTTATGTCCCTTGTGCCGGTGTTTACATTGACTCACTCACCTTTCAAACCGAAATATACAATAATGGCAAGTACTGCTGTTTTGCGGTAGAATATCTAATGAGTGGGTGGTACACCAAGTGTTACAAAACAAATATATGCAGTTTTGGAATATGTTTGCATACGATTTGATTTAATGATTTATCAGTGTTCCTAGTGCGAGTTGAAACGAGAATAGCGCCGTCTATATTCATTTATTAAATACCACTAGGGTAATAGAATTGATTGGGTACTATTATGAAACAAATATTTTTCTACTTTTAATAGTGATTAGTCATTATTTAATGTGCTTGATATTTTGGTCTACTTTAATTGAAAGAGTACTCATAATATAAAACATTATTCCATGTTTTACTAGTAAGTTTGTACCCTTTGCTGGAGACATTGTATCTTATCCATATAAATCGTTGTCAACTTTAACGCGATCGAATATGTAAGAAAACTTGCATAGAGCGCACTGATTTATTCAGAACTGCAATATTGTTTTATATGGTTCTATTAGACCTTCGTTTCCGTCAGAAATGTTGCATAATCGCTACGGTGATACGCTATTATGGTACTTGTCATATTCATGTTTATAGACATTTTATTCTCATTAAGACATCCAGTCACTTACATGAGAACACAATTACAAAGTAAAAACAACACAACACTTCATTCTTCGCCAATCAGGCACTCACTCATCACTAGCTTATTTTCCTTTTCTTTTGTTTTTTTGTTCTCTTATTGTTATTGTCCCCACTAAAGTGAACGCTCCTTTATACGGTCAGCTAGTTTGATCTTGAAATCATGGAATGATTGTACATTTTTAATGTATGCAGGTATTTTATTATATAGTCGTGCTCCTTGACACGTGAGGGTTTTTGCACCGTATGACGTCCTAGTTTTCGGCAAGACAAGAAAGCTAGCTCGTCGGCTGCTACGCTTACGATGTTCTTTTATTTTGATGAAGCTTCTTCTATTACAGATGCAAAAGTTTCTGAGGATGGATAGATCTTAGGTGTTCACTAAGTACTACTTAACTGATTTTGATGAAGTTTGGAATAGAGATAGCTTATACCCTGACTTAACAAATAGACCACTAACACCTGGCCCCTGTCCCTCACTTGGTAACGTTTCAATAGCGTTCTATGACGAGTTTAGTCTTTTAGAATAGCTTTACTATTCTTAGTCTTGTTGACCTAATATTTGTCGCACAGACTCTTTGTCAAGGATTCTTCGGCAAGTGAAACTGTATTCACTCCTAGATTTTTATTTGAGAAATATATCTGCATTAGTCCAAAAAATACGAAATAATAATAATAATCTAACTGAATTACACTCTCTAAATCACTTAAATCACATTTAACTCGAAGAAATTGCAATTATTTTAACAACTAGTTATAATAAACCTGTTTGCGCATTGCAGAATTCATTCGCTGTTTGCAGGTGTACTATGAATAGTATTTATGTATACGGAAACGCTTAAGTAGTATACTCACGTTATGTGAGTTGGAATATTGTTTATTGTAATAAAAAAAATAACAGCCTGTGAATGTCCCACTGCTGGGCTAAGGCCTTTTCTCCTCTTTTTGAGGAGAAGGTTTGGAGCTTATTCCACCACGCTGCTCCAATGCGGGTTGGGGAATACACATGTGACAGAATTTCAGTGAAATTTGACACATGCAGGTTTCCACGATGTTTTCCTTCACCGTTAAGCACGAGATGAATTATAATCACAAATTAAGCACATGAAATTCAGCAGTGCTTGCCTGGGTTTGAACCCACGATCATCGGTTAAGATTCACGGGGTCTTACCACAAGGCCATCTCGGTTTCTTATGAACTTGTTTATTGTACCGAATTATAATTGCATGAATCTAACAACCTTAAAATTTATACATGCGGCAATGGGAGCTGGACTAAGGCTTCTTTTCCTTTTAAGGAAATGTCGATTATTGGATTTGCCAGATTGTTTTCTTCTGATGCACATACACATGCAGGTTTCCTCACGATGTTTAACCACCGAGGTGTATTATAAAAACTAATTAAACACATGAAAATTAAGTGATTGTTTGATGGTGGTTTAAACGCGCAATCGTCGGTTAAGAACACCACTGGGCCATAGGTATTATTGAATAAATCAGTACTGTAACATAAAGTTTCAAATACGGTTTTATGAGCTAAGAATGAAGTATATTTGGATTGTTATTTAAGGTTTGAGGTCCCAACTATGCTACGTCTTCTAGGCAAGTCTAGATAAAATAAAAATTCGATTGGTATTAAGAAATGACTCACTTGGTGGTAGAGCTTTGTGCAAGCTCGTCTGGGTAGGTACCACCCACTCATCAGATATTCTGCCGCAAAACAGCAGTACTTTGTATTGCTGTGTTCCGGTTTGAAGGGTGCCAGTGTAATTACAGGCACAAGGGACATAACATCTTAGTTCCAAGTTCCAAGGTTGGTGGCGCATTGGCGATGTAAGCGATGGTTAACATTTCTCACAATGCCAATGTCTATATGCGTTGGTGACCACTTACGATCAGGTGGTCCATATGCTTGTCCGCCTTCCTATACAATAAAAAATGATAAATTAATTTATTTTAAACGAATGAGATTTGGATTGGAAATAGGTTAAGTCCCCGTTCTAGATCCGTGTTGCTTATGTGATTAGGTTTTTAAAATTGGAACAGCTCTCGCGTTTTTTTTAAATACTATTGACCTTGGGAGTATAGATTTTAATGTTAAAGTTATATTTAATTAAGTACTTTTCAAGTAAACTAAAGTAATAGAGAGCTGGTGTGTATAAGTTCAATAGCATAATGGTTTACGGGCACAGCGATGTAAAAGTCGCAGGTTCGATGTTGACCGCTTGGGATATTGTCGTATTCACTACCAACACTATCCGAACGCTTAATTGGTGAGATAAATAGGAATATTAGTAATTACTTAGTTATTTAAAAAAAAATCGAATTGATCGTGGCTATGCAGGTATAGCTATATTTTGTGTGTTTGTTTATTTGGAACGAAGTTCTTTTACGCGGCTTACAGTAGAGCGAAATGGCAGTAGCTCAAGTCCACGTCACATAACGAAATATCGTTCATACTGTGCCTACCAAATGCTACAAAATGCGATGCCTTGGGCGTTCGAAGGAGCTTATATAAAGGAGATTGCGGTGCTTTTTGATGTGACAAAAATACAGTAATATAATCAATTAAAATCTACATTTTAACACACGGTTTGAGTCGAAAAAATATCGCACAGAAGTTCGCTCCTGACGGGGGTCCCCCGACCGTAATTTTTTTTTTAAAAAGAAGAAACAAACTTGCTTCTCAATAATATAATTATTAGTTAATACACGAAATAAATATTTCTTTAAACGTGTAATATTACAAGAGGATTTACAAATAAGCAATTTAATACATTATCATATTTGCAAGTAACACATACCATATCACTGTTGAGGTGACGCAGGAGAATAGCATTGCCGTAAAGCAGTGTTCTATGTCCAGAACCAGTGCCTTTCCCCTGTAAGAAAACATTATTATTACCTAAATTTCAACACATACAATACAATTCTAGGCAAATCTTTTAATAAAAATAATAATTGAACAAATATAAAATATTTTAAATAAATTTCCATAATTAATTATAAAGTCGTACGACACGTTAAGTTTTAACAGTTTAAATAAACAAAAACTATAATATTTATTGGTCTAAAGTACTACTACGTTTTTCTAATTGAGCTTTTGATATACTATTAGTAAGCTTTTATTAGTTTCAACCGTAAGCTTTCTATATTAAATAATGTGGAATGCATAAATTATTTAATCTATAGTAAAAATATATATATGACATGCATTATTTGATAAAAAGAGGTTTTAATTACATTCTTTTATTGACGTATATTAAAAAAACATCATGAGAAAATGTCATTGTATTGTAATGAACAAAGATATTATGGACATAATTAACATAGAGTATATTGTTTCCATAATTTAAAACTGTCAAAAGAAAATTGACAGATAACAATTTAAAAAAAAAACTTAGTCGTAAACAAATTTAGTCGTTCTATTTAAGATGATAAATAAATTCACTTATTCCTAATATTATTATTAGTGTAAAAAATGAGTTCGATTGTAATGAATAATATGTTACGAAAGAAAACAGCTTAGCCGAAAAAACGAAAAAGAAACTCGAACAGTAATCGTAAGTCAGTCACACAGTGAATCATGTGACTTCAAAATATCATGCAAAAAGTCACGACAAATAATATCTGTGGAACAATTTAGAATTTTGAAAATGGAACATAATAATATTTTGTTTTTTTTTTAGATATTTATTATCGTGACAGAATTATTACCAATATTTCATATTTGATCGTGTACTCACTAATAAGTTTTCTTTGCCCTGTAAAATTTAAACACGAACGCAATACTTAAAAAAAGGGTAAATATTATTCACAAATGGTAACATTAATGTTAAACACAATATTATTATAACGTATTACAAATATAAGATAAAGAAAAAGATTTGCTGTTTAAAATCGTTCTTTTTTTAATTAAAAAAATAGATTCGTATTTAATAACATGTTATTCGAAAATAAATATTTTTAAAATTAGAATGTTCATTGCCAATATACACATTTTGACTCAGATAACATTTGACATTCGATACACGAACCAATCGTAAAACGTATCCTTTAAATAATACATCGCTAGTCAGTAGCTTTGCCAATGCAACCAATGCGGTCGCTTGGGGCCCTGACTCAAAGGCCAAGGGAGATACAAACGATTTATTTATTTTAAAACCCTTTTATTTTTAATAGATCAGACAAAAAATCGCAAGTACAAAGGTCCTGTAAGTAATTTAATTTCCCACGTGTGATTTAAACGATATTAATGATTATTGTATGGCTTTTAAGCTCACTTTTACTTGCATTACACTTATACAATATTGTGAATATGTCGTGTATAAAATAAAGTTATTGCGGTCCACTTATAATAAAACCCACTTTTCAGGGGTCTGCAGGTGACAATTTGATTTTCCCTACCTCAGTTTTAAACTAGTGCCGAAATAGCTAGTTAAGCCACTGTCGCTAATATTTATTCTTGTACTCAATGTCGGTTACAACTTTTTAACATATAACGATCGTCTACGTCAAGTTTCGAGTTTTTATTTTAAATAAAGAACTCTATCATTCTTTTTTTGTACTGGCAAGTTGGTTTTATTTAAAATTTGACATTCGAAATTCAATTTTTTATATAGTAACATGTTATAAAATTTGAATCGTTTATTTGCAAAGATTTAAAAGATACATTTTAGTTTATATTGAAAATTATTTAAAGGTAAACTTTAAGTAGTTCAAGGATAGGTGTTCAATTGTTAATTGTAATCTTTATTTCATTTACATTTATATTTATTAAATAATAATTTTATACTTACAGTTTCTGATCCAGCAGCTGTGACCAGTTCTTGGAGAGCTCTTACCGACAACGCCTGTAGAACAAAAGGCATCAATTAAAATTATACCCTAAACCAGAGATTCCTTAATTTTGAAAACACACGTTCAACTTGTTTTTAAATATGTGTCAATTATTTTAGTTTTCACTTTCCTGTTTCAAAGGCCAAGAAATATTTTTTTAAATACTTTTACTTTGTGGTAGGGCTTTGTGCAAGCTCATCTGGGTAGGTTCACCCGTCTGGGTAGGCCCACTCATCAGATATTCTACCGCAAAACAGCAATACTTGCTATTGTTGTGTTCCGGTTTGAAGGGTGAGTGATCCAGTGTAATTACAGGCACAAGGGACATAACATTTAAGTTCCCAAGATTGGTGGCGCATTGGCGATGTAAGCGATGGTAAACATCTCTTACAATGCCAATATCTATGGGCGTTGGTGACCACTTACCATCAGGTGGCCCATATACTCGTCCGCCTTCCTAACCATTAAAAAAAAAACATATCAATGACAAATATTGTATATCGGGTTTTCTAATCCTAATCCTAAATACATATATAATCACAAATTTTATGCCTTTGCCATTTTTACTATATGTAAAATACCTACCCTGTTTTATAATAGGCTAGTTATAATTTTATACTGGCGTCTCTCTAACGGTTTTCTTACTTCACTGAATTTTGAAGGATACTTGAAATAATGACCACTTTAAATCTCAACGTAAGATTACTAAGTCGATCAACGTTCTTTGATCTTTATGGGATGCGAAAATTAGAGAATTTTCAGAGATCTTGTAGACTTCAATTTAATAAAGATTTGGTTAAATTAAAAAACAATCTGTCTAACAAATTAAAAAAAATATATTATGTTACACTGATTAAAAACAGAAATAAAATTAAATATGTTGTTTAAATACGTGTACTAAAAAAAATTATATTGAATATGAAAATATTCTTTCAGCACTAATAACATTTTCAACTTGTGAAAAAAGGAATAATCAGCAGCAAGACTTGACTTATAATTTAAATCAAATACAAATCCTTTATTCAACATAGAATCAATACACTTACTTATTTAATATCACATAAGAAATTTTGAAAAGAAATACCCCTGTGAAGACCGGCAAAAGAAACTCAGCGACTTATTTTTCTTTAATACAAAATTTAAGTTCATAAAATGACATGTAACAACAAATATAAATCTGGTTACATTACAAATAAAGATACAATCCTAATATTATAAACGCGAACGGCGTAAGTGAGTTTGTTTGTTTGTTATGCTTTCAAGCCTAAACCACTAAGGAGATTTTAAAAATCATTATCATTATCAGCGAGTAACATAGGCTACATTTTGTCCCTGTATTCCAACAGGAACTGGAACTACACGGGTTAAATCGTGGGCAAACCGTGGGCAACCGTGGCACAAAGCTGGTTTCTAATAAAAAAGTGATATGTTCTATGAATAAAAGATAACGCTTGAAATATTTATTCATCGATACACGTAACAATATAATAAAATCCTTCCACACCCAAAACATGTCACGTTTTCAAACTAAACTCTCTGCAAATGCGCGCACCCTGTTTGTTCTGACTGTTTATTGTTTCGAAAATGTTTTGCTCGCATTCTTACTTTATAAATGCAGAGCTCGTGTGTATTCATATTTTTAGTATTGTAGAATATCTGACGAGAGGATGGTACCTAGACTTTATAAGATACAAAACAGTCACTCCTGCTACAATGTATTACAATCGTAAGAGTATCATTAAAGAATCCTATTCATTTTGTAAGGTTGTTTCTCATTAAAAAAAAAAACTTTTGAAATAGTTTGTAATTGTGGACTTCATTAATTTAATAACGGAACACATGACGTCACAGTGCACCCGCGTTCACAGATTGAGAACAATTGCAATGGAAATATTTTAAGTTTAGAAATCTTAGCTTGAATATTTATCTCTCCACTAAGTATATAGTTATGTAAATAGTTTCGTTTTAAAACTTACATGTTACTTCATTTTGAATGATTAATTAAAAGTAACATCACTTATTACTGCGTAAATATCAAAGGGAGAAATTTTAATCTTATATTAAACTGTACTACATATTATAGAGAACTAAACAGTTTGTTTGTTTGTTTGAACGTGCTAATCTCAGGATTTTATAGTCCGGTTTGAAAAAACGTTTTTACGTTTGATAGCCCATTTATTGAGAAAGGTTATAGACTATATAACATTATGACTATGTCCAATAGATTCAGAGTAGTAACGTTTAAGGCAAGCGAAATCGAGCGGAATAGCTATATTAAATATGGTCTATTATAGAGTGCACGTAATGTAACATACGACCTTTTAAACAGTGAAGATATAATACTAACCTGTTCAATCACAAATACACATTGCGATAGATCCGGTGGTATGTTCTTATCGGCGATGTTCTCTAGGAAACAGTGCCTGTTACCGAATCCTTCAGCCGCTAGACAGACGCGCTCGCCCGTCGCCGTGCAAGACAGGCACACCATGTCTTCCTGGAAACAGTCGTGGGAATTAGTACAGTTTTTATCTAGTTAGTATAGTATCGTTTAAGGGTTTTTAAGATGATTGTGGGTTCAAAGCCGGGCAGGCATCACTGAATTTTCATGTGCTTAATTTGTGTTTAAAATTCGCCTCGTGCTGAAGGAAAACATCGTGAAGAAACATGCATGTGTCAAATTCAGCCACATGTGTATTCCACCAACCCGCATTGGAGCAGCGTGGTGGAATAAGCTCCTAATCTTCTTCTCAAAAAAAAGAGAAGAGGCCTTAGCTCAGCAGTGGGACATTCATAGGCTGTTACTTTACTTTAAGCCACGTAGGCTCTTTAATTGGTGGTGGTAATAGGGCTTTGTACAAGCTCGTCTGGGTACTATGAATGAGATTTTCAACCGCTTAAAGATATTAAGTATCTTTGTGTTGCGGTTTGTAGTATGAAGCTGTGGTATTAGGCATAAAGTACGTAATTAGAACATGTGACGTGTATTATATTATATATGAACTTACATACACGAAACAGATTACACATATTTAATTTTTATGTTTATTTCTTAATATAAGTACATATGATATATCTTGATATTTTATGACGCAAAGCCTTGCATAAGGTACTTATTGAGAAAGTATCAATAATTTCACCTCTACATTAAAAATTGCGGTGAGCTACAAAGGAGACAATTTGCATTGGGTTGAGAAAAAGAAAAACTTTTAATGAATCATTCTTTCATTATTGTATAGTATAGTAATTCTAATAATTGATGCAATTAATGAATCTTCATATTAAATATGCTTAAAAACAAATTACCGGTTACTGAAACATAGATCAAAATAAAATCGATCAACTTGGCTGAATATCTGAATAGTGATTGGTCGGAGGCCGATGACGTCATAAGCGACCAATGAACTTTCACTTTATAGTCAAAATAATGTCAAAATAGTTAATCAGTATTGGAATAACATTTCCTAATCTGGAGATCAGTGTACTAGTAGATAAGTTATTATAATCCGCCATCATGTAATTTTCTTGTATTACTGAGGAATTTTGGATCACGCCGTCCAGACAATACATTCGTTTGGTCTGGTTGGTAATTAAATAGTTACTGAGTGTGAATTTAATGATAATCATCATTTTCATCAATCGACCAATTCAAAATGCCTTTTTAGAATACCCAGACAAATAATGTACGTCACTAAATTACAATGTGTCACGCTGAAAACGGACGAATGTATTTTTTTTAATATTGCGTGGGCGAAGCCGCGACTGTCGCTGTTATATAGTATGACACAAAACATATAAACAGGTCAAAACTTTAATAATAACCGAAGACAATATGACAAATGACATAAAATTCTATCACCTTTTTTCTCGTTTCTCTGCTTAAATCCAAAAAAAATTTAGGCATAATTGTATTGGTCTTTGTCATCTTACTACATAAAATTAGACGAGATATTCTTACGCGATGTAATAAGTAATAATAATAAGGTCCTCCAGACCGATTTCGGCCACGGCGGCCAATCTCAAGAGAGATTAGCCAACTGCGCATGCGATATTATAGTGCACAAGTGTGTGCGCAAACATAGGTACACTCTCTATTCCCTAGCTCTCATAATCCGATGGGACGGCAATCCGACACGACCGGAAAGAGTTCAGGCGCAGGACCAACGGCTTTACGTGCTTTCCGAGGCAAGGGAGTGTACTTCCAGACCAACTTCCAGACTTCGGGCTGCTACTAAGAATTTTCTGACAGAAAATCCCAATAACTATTTAGTGGTCCGACCTGGGAATTGAACCCAGGCCCACCAAGTCTAAGTCCCTATATCTAGCCACAAGACCAACGAGGCAATCATGTTTACGCGATGTAGTAAGGATATTAGACGTAAAATAAAATATATTATTCACTGGGTCCGATTTTGAGTTCTGGACGCCCTAGGAAAAGAAAGGATCGGCTGGAGGGCCTAATTATTTTTTAAATAAGTTGAATAGATTTTTGTGTTGTTCTAACTAATGAATGCGGAAAGAATTAAATTATTTTAACAAACATTTTTTTTTTTTTTTTTATGTTAGATTGGGCAAACGAGCAGGAGGCTCACCTGATGGAAAGTGACTACCACCGCCCATGGACATCTGCAACATCCGAGGACATGCAGATGCGTTGCCGGCCTTTTAGGAAGGAGTACGCTCTTTTCTTGCTTAATTTGTGTTTATAATTCATCTTGTGTTCGATGGTCAAGGAAAACATCGTGAGGAAACCTGCATGTGTCAAATTTCACTCAAATTCTGCCACATGTGTATTCCACCAACCCGCATTGGAGCAGCGTGGTGGAATACGCTCCAAAACCTTCTCCCCAAAAAAAGGAGAAGAGGCCTTAGCTCAGCAGTGGGACATTCACAGGCTGTTGCTACTAAACATTTGTAGATTGTGTAATGATATAATATAACAAAATTAACGAGCTCGAAAATAATTATACAGAAATGAAGCTATTCGTCATTTTTAATGTAAACCTTTACATTGGTTGCGATGTACTCCATTATAGTCGGATTCAAGTAGCAACGTCGTTTTGAATATAAAGGTCACAAGACATCATTATGGAGGTCGAATTTAAATGAAAAATTAAAAACATTTAAAATGAATTCCATCGAATAGGCGTGGGAGACTTATTTAGGCGAGAGGCCTAAGCAGTAGATTAATTTCATCATCACATTACAATTACCTGGTGATAGAGCTTTGTGCAAGCTCTGTTTCTAGTTGGATATAATATGTGATGAGTGAGTGGTATCTACCCAGACGGCCTCGCACGAAGCACTACCACCAAGTAAGTCATCTATTGAATTACCTGAACAATGTTATTAAAAAAAAATTACCTATATTTATTATTATCAATGCTACTATTCAAATTCAAAATACTTTATTCAATATTGAAGTATTACATTTGCTTATTGATAGTCAAACTAGAAACGACCACCGGTTCGGAAAAGAAACACCCAGCCCTGAGAAGAACCGGCGAAAGAAACTCAGCGGGTTATTCTATTTTTTATTTTATCTCTTTTTATATGTATAATGTACAAAAGAATAAAAAGAAATAGCGATGCGGCATTCGTCTCATTCCCAAGATATTCGCTCACTACTTCGCCTTAACGTATAGGGTTTGGGTATGTGTATATATTAAAAAGTAGTCCTTCCTTGGGCTTGAAGTTTGCTTCATACAAAGCTTCATTAAAATGGGTTCAGCAATTTAGCCGTAAAAGCGTAACAGTCAGATTTTGCATTTATAATATTAGTATAGATATTCTAGGACCTTGTTCAAATGAACAGTTATGTTTTAACGATAACTCTCGTTACACGAACTATAAAATCTCCAAATCTATAAATAACAAGCGGTAGACATTTATATTTTGGCGTCCGTTGCCAAAACCCAGTTCTGAATCACTCAAAGCCGGTATAAATAGCATACATTTTGTACAAATTAGATTTTTATCTTATAATATGAAGCGTTTCTTGTCGCTATCTAAAAATGTACCAATTTTTTTATAATCTGTCAAAATTATATTTTACTAGTTAATTAGGACTTAATTAAAAAAAATAGCGTTGTCTATTCATACTCACATAATTAATAATTAATCAAACCACGATCATTAAAATATGAAATGCAATATACAAGCTATTATTAATTTAATACGTTAGAAGACACGTGTCACAATGTATTTTGGCGGGAAATGCTTGTTCTGTCATATGAAAAATGACATTAATAATAATCTGTGCTCACTTCCCATAGCAAAAAGTAAATTAAAAAAACAAACGATTTAATTTCGAACGATGGCTGTATGGTCACAGACCAATGCCTTTTACAAATAGAATGATGAACAATATACTTCATTGAATCTACGATCATAGAAGAGTCTGTGGTGAGAAAAATGTAAGCATTTATTTAAAAGTGGATGTCATTTCAAACCATAATATGCTTGTTTTTGAACAGGATGAACAAAGCAAATCATAATATTTACTTAATGCCTTGCATATATATTTTATTTTTAATATGATGGTATAATTTTTTTTAACTTACTGTAATAAATTAAATAAGTTCCGAGTAAAAAATAAGATGTAAGTTATAAAAAGTTATTTAGCAGTTTTATTTCTTTATGCTATAAATTAATTGACAAAAATGATACCTGCTATTTATTATAAAGTAAGTTTGTTTGAGTAAATTAATTTTCATTAATCGAATGGGTTTTTTCTTCGAATAATTAGGTTTGAATATGCGTTGAAAATAATTTCTTAACGTAATAAGTTTTAAAATATTTTGTGACACATTTATTTTTTTATTTCGTTACAATCTGAAATGTTTAAGTCACGACACCGGATTTCCGACCCGTCAAGGTGCTGTTTTTAATCATTATATTCAAAACGCATATAATATGAACTCTGTATATATTAAGTCACTGTTACATTATAAGATCTGTTTGTATACAATAAATGTAGACAGAACCATGTCGAAAAATTGTGATCGCATTATTAATTATATTTATTATATCGATACTAATATTATAAATGTGAAAATAATATTGTCTGTTATGCTTTCAAAGCTAAGCCTGTGAGCCGATTTGGATGACACTTATGGAGCATACCTGGACCTCAAGGATGTAGGGTTTTTTATTGTATAGGAAGGGGGAAGATGATATTGGGCACCTGATGGTAAGTAGTCACCAACACCCATATACAATGGCATTGTAAGAAATGTAAACCATCGCTTACATCGCACATGCGCCACCAACCTTGGGAACTAAGATGTTAAATCCCATATCCCCGTAATTACACCAGCTCATTCGCCCTTCAAACCGGAACACAAGAATAACAAGTACTGTTGTTTTGCGGTAGAATATTTGATGAGTGAGTGGTAACCCAGACGAGCTTGCACAAAGCTCTACCACTGAATAGGTACTAAATAAAAAATATATTATAAAACATTGGTATCTTAATAGTTTAATATTCAAATAATACAGCATTGTTTAGAATTACTTGGTGGTAGAGCTTTGTGCAAGCTCGTCTGGGTAGGTACCACCCACTCATCAGATATTCTGCCGCAAAACAGCAGTACGTTGTATTGCTGTGTTCCGGTTTGAAGGGTGAGTGAGCCAGTGTAATTACAGGCACAAGGGACATAACATCTTAGTTCCCAAGGTCGGTAGCGCATAGGTGATGTAAGCTATGGTTAACACTTCTTACAATGCATTTGTCTATGGGCGTTGGTGACCACTTGCCATCAGGTGGCCCATATGCTCGTCCGCCTTCCTATACAATAAAAAAAAAATTTAGATTTTGTTGCGGTGTTCCACATTACGAGTACCACATTCCGCATTTATGTATTAAAAGAACCGCAACGCATTTCGCTATATGCAGTGCGAATTGACCACAATGTCCTGTCGTTGATTTTCGTCCGGAAATTAACGAACAGACGATTTAATTTTGCCTTTACAATTATTTTGTTTTATTTATATAAGAAATACTTAATACATTTAGACTTAGATAAGTATAATATAAAACGAAATTAAATATACTGTATAACACTGCACACTGTATGAAATTAAATAGGTATTGCTATCTGGCGGTAGAATGTGGGCAACATATGTGTTGACAGCGCGTATTGTCAGCTCAGCTCAGTCAGCGCGTATTAACTTATTATTTGTAGAAATGCATTGTAGATTTACTAAGATTTACTTTCTCTTAAGATAATGACTTGGTTGGACGGCCAGATTTTATGTAGGTAGTTATTTATGATGCTTAAATTTCGGTACACTTTAAAAAGGCGACACAGATTGTTAGTTGTGGAAAATTTAGTCAAATTTAAAATTCATTTTGGAACTCCGCCTCCCTATGTACGGATTAGCTCTAAATAGAAGATATGTTATCTTATACATAATTCTCAACTGCTTTTTTAATTAAAATCTTAAAGTAAACTTACCGTTCGTAAGAATGAAACATCATCCTGCTCGCTCGCTCCTCCTTCAGCTTCCGCCATCTTTGTTTCTTTATATCACTCGAATGTCAAATTATATCTATAGCTTTATCATTCCTCTTGAAGTGCATATCTGAAACAAATAATATAAATAAATGAAAAAAATCTTTTGAAAATATAATGTTCCATATTCAAATCAATAAATTAATTTGTTTTATAGACAGATTTAAAGATAGATAGAAAAAAAGTAAAAGGTAAAAATTAATAAAAAAATTAATATTTATATAATTGCAACACTACAGTATCAATTTTTGAATTTAGAATTGACTGATTTTCAGGATTGTATTTTCACCTAACCAATTAACAATGGGCAATGTCGCTTTATTTTAATATAAATAAACTTTAAATATAATACGATACGGTTGAAAATAGCTCAACACACTTTGACGAAACAATGAAAACAATTTCGTATGAAAACTTCCGTCCATAACTGCGGAATGCAAGCCTTTAAGGGAATTTGTCATGTAGTAGGTATTATGTAACCAAATGAATTTCACCTTGTAAGCTTTATACTAAATACTAGAATGAGTATACATATTGTATATATGACATGTATATTTTTATGTATCTACCTACATGTTTTTTTTTATTGCATAGGAAGGCGGACGAGCATATGGGCCACCTGATGGTAAGTGGTCACCAACGCCCATAGACAATGGCGTTGTAAGAGCTGTTAACCATCTCTTACATCGCCAATGCGCCACCAACCTTGGGAACTAAGATGTTATGTCCCTTGTGCCTGTAACTACACTGGCTCACTCACCCTTCAAACCGGAACACAGCAATAACAGGTACTGCTGTTTTGCGGTAGAATATCTGATGAGTGGGTGGTACCTACCCAGACGAGCTTGCACAAAGCTCTACCATCAAGTAAAATGTATGTCCATGTATGTCCGGAACATCCTAATTAATATTATAAATGCAAGTGAGTGTGTTTGTTTGTGTCGCGTTTCACGCCTAAACTACGCGGGTGAAACCGTGGGCAAAACGCTAGTCTTAGAATAAAATGTATAGAATAAAAAATGTGTTAAATTGTATAATATAGAACTTTTATATGTAACATAAAACCTGTTAAAAATCAATGTTTTGGCACGTTTTTCGAGATTTGACCTTGAAAATTAAATTTTTGGCATTTTTAATTATCATATTCGTGATCAGCGAGTCCAAATACGTAATTATACGAAATTTCAAGAAAACACGCGATATGACCTTTTCGGAACTTTATGTCTTTTTCTTTCTGTCTTTACATTTTATTTTCAAGTTTCCGATAAGAAAATAAGTTATCGAAGTCATTATTGGATTGGAAATATTTTCTAAAAACTTTCCGATAAATGTTTTCTGACTTCGTTCCAGGCAGATAATTGACCTTTAGCAAAGTTTCGTAGCATTCAATATCTGAACTTTTTTTTTTTATTTAATACACAAATTTTATTTACATTAAAATCTTAACTAAATAGGTACAAATAACATTTAAAAATAATTATTATACAAGTCGTGACCGTGGAATGGTGGCAAGAATGCTAGCAGCATTTCCCCTTTGAATCGCAATTCCGATTCTCTGGGCGAAAAATGAACCAGCCCTCCTGTCACCAGTGGAGGCAATAAGGCGGGGAGTAATATTTTGGATGAATTCTTTGGCACTATTACTCCAAATTATTATTATATATTAAATATAAAACATCAATTTGCAATACAAATATTTCATTCGGTGGTTTTGACGTACGGTTTCTATTTTAATAGTTTGTTTTTAGGGAATCTGGAGAATGGGTCACGTGATCATCACCCTTACATTTTCACATTCGCCAATGTCACCAACCTTGAGAACTAAGCTATTTTTTTTGTTTTTATTTCATAGGAAGGCGGACGAGCATATGGGCCACCTGATGGTAAGTGGTACCAACGCCCATAGACAATGGCATTGTAAGAGATGTTAACCATCGCTTACATCGCCAATGCGCCACCAACCTTGGGAACTAAGGTGTTATGTCCCTTGTACCTGTAATTACACTGGCTCAAACAAAACCTTCAAACCGGAGCACAACAGTACCAAGTACTGCTGTTTTGCGGTAAAATATCTGATGAGTGGGTGGTACCTACCCAGACGAGCCTGCACAAAGCTCTACCACCAAGTAAATTATGTTATGTCACACTCATCCTTCAAACCCGAACACAACAAGTTTTGCCGACCTACCCGGTCGGTCATGCACAAAGTAAATTATTCAGGATTGTTGTATGTAGGATTTGATAGGATTTTAGAAACTGTTAACTACATTTCATTTTGAAAATACTGTTGATTTCTTAAGTTAACTAATTAATCTGTCTGTCATAATTTATCTAAACTGCAGATGCGTTGCAGATGTTATATTTTACATACATAAGTCATAGATAGGCTACCTACGCTACTATAGATTCTACGTCGTAATTTCCTATATGCCCGACAGTGCACTAGCTACATCGATTATACCATGAAGCCAGAGTTAACGGCGATAGGCTAATGGCTTGTAATAATAATAAAAGCACATTACATACTGCGTTCTATTATATTAAGGCCAATAGTTATAGACACACAGATAAACATATACATATACAACAACACTCAAAACTAAACTAATAATAATATGTTTTCAAATCAATTTCAACGCACTAATAATTCCGCAACGGTTAGTGCAATATATATTTATAGCATATGTAGGCCGTCATATGGGCCACCTGATGGTAAGTAGTCACTAACGACCGTAGACATTGGTGATGTGAGAGATGTTCGCCATCGCTTACATCACCAATGCGCCACCAACCTTGGAAACTAAAATTCCCTTTTGTCTGTAATTACACTGGCTCAGTCGACCTTCAAACCGGAACACAACAATACCAAATACTGGTATTTTGAGGTAGAATATCTGATGAGTGGGTGGTACCTATCCAGACGAGCTTGCACAAAGTTCTCCCACCAAGTATATTATATAAATACAAAATCTTCTTTTATTTATAAATTTAATTTGTACAAACATATGTTTGCAAAAAGCGCATTATTATAACTTCTCTCAGCACCTCAATTTGCAAAAACTTTATTGGAACACAAACGTGCTCTGCATGAACAAAATCTTCGCAAAAAATTGCGAACTAACTATAGCGTGTAATAATATTGACGCCCTTTGTTTTAACAAACTGCTGAAGAGTAAGGAAACCATAATGTTTGGGCTTGACCATCATAGTGAGTCATTAGTATCGAGGAGCAATTCGAGTGCCAGCCTAGGCTCTTTAACTAACCTGGATGAGGTAAAAGCGACGAATACCTTCCAAATTACGCAAACTTATTTTATTATAGGCTCGCTTTTGGTTAGTGTTGTTTTACTTGTATAAGACTGGACTCAAAGCAACGACGAAATGTTACCACTGTTGTGTGAACCGAAACACTACCGCCTAGCATACGCTTAGATTATCCTGCGTGGGTCCCGTAGAGGTAGAACCTGATCCGTTAAGTACGAGAGGATCACAGGAAGAGTCTGTGATCAGTCGTGGCAGCTATGCTGCGCAAGGAATCGTCATGGAGACTCGTAGTCTTCTTCTGTGACTGTGTTTCTGAACGGCCGATACCGAACAATACTAATTGTTTAGATATGAGACTGATTCAGATATATTATGGATATTGACGTTAAGTGATTTAATTAAATTAAATTATCCATTAAGATCTTTCACCCTCATTTTATTTCATTATGTCTGACCTGCTTTCTTAAATATCAGATAGTTTTGTGTTATATTATTTAGTACATTATATTCTAGATACTATTTTAGCTGAGATGGGTTTGTAGTGAGTACATGCATTACATTGCACCGGCATGTCAACATCGCATGACGTAAATGCTTCGTTATTAACATTGAATTACAAGCAGTGCCTACTTATGTAATTTATTAGCTGTTTCCCGCGGTTTCACTCTCGTATAATTAATAAAAATATAATTAATAAAAATAAGCCTAGAACCTTCCTCGATAAAAGGATTATATAACATAAAAATAATTTTTAAATTCGAACCAGTAGTTCCTGTGATTAGTCGGATCAAACAAACATACTCTTTAGCATTGTATATTAGTATAGATAAACAAAATCATAATGCATTATAATGTATAATTTTCTTTGATATCGACACAGCTAACTATACTAATGAATCTAGTATACTAGTAGTTACGCTCGATTTGCCTGCGTTCAACGTTACTCTCTGTACATAATCTTTGTCAATAAATTATTATTAGCTATCTCTATCTAACGCAAAATGTTATTAGGGATAGAAAGAGAGCTTAATATTTGCTAAACATTATATTTTGAATTGGTTAATTGGTGTACTTACTACTTAGTTATATGTCTTCACAAGGAACCCAAAATGGCGGACGATAGAAGTTACGAAAAATTATCGAGTTCTAAATCTTCTAAGTTTGCGCGATAAGCTTTCACGTCGACTTATTTTACTTAGGTACATAATATATATATTATATATATAATCCAATAGTCTAACTTTAATCTTTATATAATATATAAATATATAATATATAAAGATTAAAGTTAGACTATTGGATTAAAATATTCTTTAAAGCTAAAAGACAGATACGTCATCATAATCATAAATAAAGCAAAGCAGTCTAACCAGTGGTTAGAAAATAGTAGGTACACGAATTTTGCGTTCATTTTGTGGTAGTCAAATTTCGCCTCAGGCTAGTTTCGTTCAATTGTTGACACTGACGTGCCCGGTGGGTAGTGATTTTGATATAGGTACGTTTTTGTGGTTTTTTTTTATTAAATTATAGTGATTTTTAACATTATTGTTGTATCAGTCAAAACCGTGTAACGTATAGAAGAAAAATATACTTATAACGGAATACGGCCGATATAAAGTCGAAAATATGCGTAAGCGATCCCGTGGCGCTCCTCGTTAAGACAGGATGGGTAACGCTGGATTTTTAGTGAATACTCCGATGTTCAGGCGCAATCGGCGTCTTGGACATCGGCAAGCTCCATATACGGCGGGAACAGTAGGAGGGTCCTACTGTTCCCGTGGGGCAAACGCGTAATGCGTTTTTCCAGGGTTAAAAAAAAGAAAAAAAAAATGATTGTGTCGTAATCATGCCATATATATTACTGTATGTGTATTACATCAAAATCATTTAACAGATAATATTATATAAAAAGTCGAACAATTATATTAAATTGTTTTTTTTTTTCAGCTATTGTACTGTCGAAAGTCGCTGACTTTTTCAAGGGCTTCCTCTTTTGAACTCGAGTATAAAGTACAAAAATGTTTTAAAACAATATTTTTTACAAGGTTTGTATTATGCACTAATGCTCATTAATCATCTTTTAATTTATTTTATTAACTAATCACTAGCTTTATATACTTATTGTTGGATACGTTCCATTATTGAAAAACAACTCTTATTCCATTTTCTAGCATTTATTTCAAGTCATAACAATAATTGCCATCTCATTTCGCGTCTATTTTACAATTCGCTGCATTTTTTGTCTTAACGTCATTTCATGAATTCATTTGAAAACAGAATCTTATGATAATAAAAACTCTTTAGTAACTTTACAAACCGTTATTATTCCCCCCCGCGTGGGATCTCCACCTTGTCGTGGTGGGGGGGCTCAGTACCCGTGGTAAGGTCGGCCACGGGGAAGCTAAGAGGGATCCCGGACGTGGGGCGCTCCTCGTGGGCCTCAGGAGGAGGCTTGCGTTGGATGCGCCCAGGGGGCGTGTGCGGGGGACAGTTCTGTCTGTCCCTCGCAGTCGGGAGTGATCGCGGGAGGAGAGGCGTGTCGGTGTTGCGTTGCCGCGCGCCCTATCTCCCGCGACCAAATGGGGGCGCACCATTTGTGCGTTGCGGTGGGGCCGCAGAGGAAGAGGAGATGCGGTGTTGTCAGGTTGCCGTCCTCCCTGTCCTCTGCGGCCGCTGGGTGTGTCGCTGTGGGGCACGGTTCTGTCCATCCCCTGTAGCCGGGAGCGGTCGCGGGAGGAGAGGCGTGTCGGTGTTGCGTTGCCGCGCGCCCTATCTCCCGCGACCGAATGGGGGCGCACCATGTGTTGCGTTGCGGTGGGGCCGCAGAGGAAGAGGAGATGCGGTGGGGCCGCAGAGGAAGAGGAGATGCGGTGTTGTCAGGTTGCCGTCCTCCCTATCCTCTGCGGCCGTCAGGGTGTTTTTTGGCGGCGGAGCCCAACACCTTCATCCGTCGCCAAGGAGCTTGTGGCCTGCGGGCTATCCGTCGGGGTGTCAGGGTGGAATGCTCACGCGATCCCTTGGCACCCCCATAAAGGCGGTGAAGTATACGCTGTGGTTTTAGTGGGTATTACGGCCTTGCACTTCAGCCGTCGAGTCCCACATAACCCCCCGCTTTTCACCTTGCGGGGGGTATGCGTAAATGCATTTCCACAGCGAAAAAAAAAAAAAAAAAAAAAAAAAAAAAAAAAAAAAAAAAAAAATACCGTTATTATTGAATTATTATTGAACAATTCCAATTACCTAATAAATATTCATAAAACTTATTTATCAAATATCGTCGTTTGATATTGATATTTGTACCTTATTGGATAACAATTAATAAATTAACCTAACATTATATATGTAACAGACTTACAGACAAGCACACATCTTGCTGAAATTAGTCTTATGAGTTTTTCATTTAGAATAAAGAAATACTTAATAATATGTATTATTTATTATTTTATAAGCTTTTACGTATTATATGTATTTGTTGTGTATCGGTGATAATTGACGCTTGGAAATCGAACTTACTTTCGTATTTTAGCTATTTGTCCTTTTTGAGACTTGGTATCAAAGTTTGTAGTCATGTTCCTAAGGGATATGTAGCTACCTAGCAGGCAATAGAGACAATCATTGCGATAATTACATTACAAGTTAATTGTCCCTGAGGATATAATCTAGTCACTAAATTTATTTCTATATTCTACAGTAAAATTCAATCATGTATAATGGATTCCTTTCATGCTATAAGTATAACAAATTTGCACAAGACTCTGGTGTGTTCGTACCTTGTTTCAAAGATTAATAGATAAAAAGAAACAGTATATCAATCTAGTTCTAGAGGGTAAAAATATTTATTTTTAAAAGAGTCTTTTATAGTGTCAGATGTGAACTTTAATATTTGAATTTGCCATATAATCATTTTGCAGTTTAAATATACTACTTTATTTACTTGGTGGTAGAGTTTTGGGCAGGCTCGTCTGGGTAGGTACCACCCACTCATCAGACATTCTACCGCAAAACAGCAGTAATTGGTACTGTTGTGTTCCGGTTTGAAGGGTGAGTGAGCCAGTGTAATTACAGGCACAAGGAACATAACATCTTATTTCCCAAGGTTGATGGCGCATTGGCGATGTAAGCGATGGTTAACATCTCTTACAATGCCATTGTCTATGGGCGTTGGTGACCACTTACCATCAGGTGGCCCATATGCTCGTCTGCCTTCCTATGAAATAAAAAAAAAATCTAAAGTTAACATTGCCAGGTACTAATGTTTAGAACAACGTTGGACCAACGGCTTAACGTGCTTTACGAGGCACAGGATTGGGAAAATGAGGACAGTCTGCCTATCTTTTTTAACCGACTTCAAAAAAAGGAGCAGGTTATGAATTAATCTGTAAGTTCTTTTTTTTTTAAATAAAATAAACGAATAAGTATCATAAAAAAAACTTCTCCACAAAATAACATATATATGCCAACTCTCATGGTAATTGAAAAATAGTTGCGAAGTGAATCAATCACGATCAGATACACCAACCTTTATTAAATAATCATGTTTTTAGTATTAAATTTAAATGAAAATCGAATGATTCAAAATTAAAAAAAAAAACAAATAAGTTATTTTAATCTGTCATTTGACAAGATCAAACGATAAGCTGCCGTTACATAATTCAGATTCAAAGGAGGATTTAGGTACGAGATGAAAACGATAAGAAATTAATTAATTAATTAGTATCATGATAATTGTGTATCCATTAATTAACAACAAAACACTTCCACGTCCTATTGTCATCTATACATTATTAATAGAAAAATATATCGTTCGTTAATAACTTATATGTGTTAGATTAGTACGTATTAATAGATGCTGAATTTAGTGACAATTTTTTTTGTTAAATCTCAGGTTCCCTCAATCAGGTTTCTTCATTATGTTTTCTTGGTGCATGCCTGTGCTTGAATCGCGATTGACGCGTTCTAACCACTAAGAATTCCTTAAATAATTCGGTTTAATTATTGACTAACCCGGTCAACTTCTAAAAATTCATGTGTTGATTTTGTTTTTATAATACACCTCGTGCTCAGCGTTAAATAACGTCGCGTGGAATGCGTGTCTCTAATTTGAATGAAATTCCACATACGTCCGTCGGCCATTCCAAATTTTCAACCCAAAGGGAATATATTAGCCCAGCATTGGGACTTTTCACATCTGTTCCTTTTTTTAAGTCTAAATAAATTACTATTTAAATGAGACTTTTAAGTACTAGAATATTTTAAAATACCTTAGTATCTATCTTATATTTTAAGAGATGTTTGTTATCCCAAATAATAAAAGGATTTACGACGCATTGTCCATCCTCCATCATTCATTATCAAGCAATTCTTAAGGAACATGTAATTTTATGTTTCGTAATAAAAATGTGTCGCAAATTAATTCGGTCACCCCACATTTTATTTCCTTGACCTAAATTTCGTTACCACAATGAAAATTAAAATCGTGTGAACAGAACTATAACTTCCTTGTTTTTGTATAGCTTATATCTATGGACGTTGACCGTAAAATATTCGGCTAATTCAACATATCATAAAATACAGTTTTTTTTCTGGCGTTTTTCTACGCTAGTTGAGCACAAAATGCCAATGTCAGGTAAAATGGAAATGACACATATGAACGTTCATATATTGATACTTTTGTCCAAATAGGTGTGAAGTTCCAGCTACGCGAGTATTCAGTTGTGTGGTAGTCTTAAAATTTCGTTGTTTCAATCCACGTACAAGTAGAGTTAAATTAAAGCTTGCAAAAGGCGACGCCTTGTGCCATATTTCGAATAAACAATGAATTACAAATGTTCTCAATTTTATTTTACTGGCTTATACTCACGTAAATTTTCCCCTTCGTCACCGCACCTCTACTCCTTTATGTGTGCGTGACACATATACTACTAGTGTAACTATGTAGTTTATAATAAAAAAAACGTATAATATTTATTTTACTAACAAAACTCTATCGGCCTTACTTATAAACATTGTTCAGCGGTTGATTGGTTAAATAATGCTGTCTTTTTCTTTCGAATGTAAAATCAATGATGACAGAAAGAGCGAATCATTGTTTAACTAAACAGCTGCTAGCAAAGTGTAGTATGGCGGTAAGTATGGCGGTTTTATTTATTCACTCCATACTTATTTATTGGTTTTATATAATTATATATTATTTCAATAACCATCAATTACCATATCTCACATCTGGCGTCTGGTGACGGCTATGTTTTTTATGGGTAAAAGAATTACATGCAGCAATTACAATGCAGTTGAACCCTCACAAATTATTCGTCTATGATTCAAGTTGCGTTTTAACGTTACGATCTTGTAGAAACGTAATAATTTACTTGGTGGTAGAGCTTTGTGTAAGCTCGTCTGGGCAGCAGATCCCATCCGCAGAGATCGTGATTCTTGGCGATTTTAACGCCCACCACGCCGAATGGCTAGGTTCACGTACCACCAATCATGCGGGGAGATCTGTGGCCGATTTTGCCTTGGCATATGATCTGACACAACCTCGCCAACGCGAATCCCAGATGTGGATGATCATACACCTTCCCTGCTAGACCTTCTGCTGACCTCTCATCCGGACGGGTACCATGTTTCCGTCGAGCCTCCTCTTGGCTCGTCGGACCATTGTCTCGTCCGGAGTACAGTGCCAATCTTACGCCCCTCACGGCCTCGGTTCGTGGGATGTCGGCGAGTGTGGCACTACAGGTTAGCGGACTGGGACGGGATGCGGTCCTTCTTTGCATCCTACCCATGGGGGCGGATTTGTTTCTCGCCGGATGATCCAGATGTCGTTGCTGACTCGGTCGCTGATGTGGTGTTTCAGGGTATGGAACTTTTCATTCCGTACTCTGCAGTACCCATCGGTGGCAGATCCCGGCCCTGGTTTGGTGGCTTCTGCAAAACGGCGTCACGCCGAAAAGTAGAATGCTATCAAGCCTGGGCTGAAGCGACGGCATCGCGTGATGTAAATACCAGCGCATTTAAAAAGGAATACAACTCTGCCTCCAGGTCTCTCAAAAGAGTTATTGCCAAGGCAAAGTCGGAGCACATAGGCAGAATTGGCGAGAGATTGGTGCGTCTTCCTTCGGGAACACGCGCATTTTGGTCTCTCGCTAAGGCTGTCTTAGGGAATTTCTGTCAGCCCTCCCTTCCATCTCTGCATAGGAGCGATGACACGTTGGCTCATACCGCGAAGGAGAAAGCTGACCTCTTGAGCACTCACTTCGCGTCAAACTCGACTCTGGATGACCAAGGAAAGATACCACCGACAATCTTGCGGTGTGATACCACGATGCCGGATATTAAATTCCGACAAAGTGCGGTTCGTAAAGCACTTTTTTCCTTGGACATCCATAAGTCGAGTGGGCCCGATGGCATTCCTCCGATTGTGCTGCGTACTTGTGCTCCCGAGCTGGCACCGGTCTTAACGCGCCTTTTCCGCCACTCCTACACATTAGGCGTAGTCCCGAATTCTTGGAAGACTGCTTTGGTGCACCCGATCCCTAAAAAAGGCAATCGCTCTGATCCAACAAACTATAGACCTATTGCTGTCACCTCCTTGTTCTCCAAGATAATGGAATCCCTTATTAACTGCCAGCTCCTGCGGTACCTAGAGGAGCACCAGCTGATCAGTGACCGCCAGTACGGCTTCCGTCGAGGTCGCTCAGCTGGTGATCTTCTAGTTTACCTGACTCACAGATGGGCTGCAGCGGTTGAGTCCAAGGGGGAGGCAGTAGCAGTCAGCCTGGACATGGCGAAAGCCTTCGATCGGGTATGGCATAAAGCGCTTCTCTCGAAGCTTCCTTCCTACGGGCTTCCCGGGAAATTATGCACGTGGATCACCAGCTTTTTGGCAGATCGGAGCATCAAGGTCGTTGTCGACGGTGCATGCTCTGACTTAAAATTCGTCAATTCTGGTGTTCCACAAGGCTGCGTTCTTTCACCTACTCTGTTTCTTCTGCATGTCAATGATATGTTACAAATCAGTAACATTCACTGCTATGCGGATGACAGCACTGTAGACGTTCTATACACCGGCCGTAGCAATATTTCTCGGGAACACGTCGACGAGTGTCGGAACAAACTTGTGTCTGAAGTCGAGACCTTGTTAACCAAAGTCTCGGACTGGGGCCGACTAAACTTAGTCCAATTCAACCCCAATAAGACTCAAGTTTGCGCGTTAACCGCTAAAAAATCTCCTTTTGTCATATCCCCTCATTTTGAGAATATTCCCCTCGCTGCCACAGCCAGTATCGGGATACTTGGCGTCGAGATTTCGAACATTGTTTAGTTCCGCGGTCAATTGGAAGTTAAAGCTAAATTGGCTTCTAAAAAGCTTGGAGTGCTCAACAAGGCGAGACAGTACTTCACGTCGGCCCATCGCCTACAACTTTACAAGGCGCAAATTCGGCCCCACATGGAGTACTGCTCTCACCTCTGGGCGGGAGCTCCCCAATACCAGCTTCTTCCTTTTGACCGTATTCAACGTAGAGCAGTTCGAATTGTCGACGATCAGGCTATTACTGATCGGCTTGATACTTTGGATTTGCGTAGAGATGTAGGGTCCCTCTGCATCCTCTACCGCATATATCACGGGGAGTGTTCTGAGGAGTTGTTTGGTTTAGTCCCGGCAGCTGAATTTCACCACCGGACATCGCGCCAGAACTCTAAATTCCATCCCCATCACCTCGATGTCTGGAAATCCACAACAGTGCGTTTCTTAAGGCATTTCCTGCCTCGCACAATCACTCTGTGGAACCAGCTTTCGCCGGCGACTTTTCCGAACCGATATGACTTAAGAACCTTCAAGAAGAGAGCGTACTCTTTCCTAAAAGGCCGGCAACGCATCTGCATGTCCTCGGATGTTGCAGATGTCCATGGGCGGTGGTAGTCACTTTCCATCAGGTGAGCCTCCTGCTCGTTTGCCCCCTCTAACATAAAAAAAAAAAAAAAAAAGGTACCACCCACTCATCAGATATTCTACCGCAAAACAGCAGTACTTTGTATTGCTGTGTTCCGGTTTGAAGGGTGAGTGAGCCAGTGTCAATTACAGGCACAAGGGACATAAGATCTTAGTTCCCAAGGTTGGTGGCGCATTGGTGATGCAAGTGATGGTTAACATTTCTTGGGGACCACTTACCATCAGGTGGCCCATATGTTCGTCCGCCTTCCTATACAATAAAAAAATAAAATAAACAAGCACCGAGAATTAAAAAAAAATAAGTTTTTATTTGTTAATGCTCGAAATCGGTTAAGTGGAACTAGTTCCGTCGCAAAATACCACACACACAGAGAGAGTTAAATAAAACCATGTAACGGAGAAACATCGTTTTACGTTCGGATTAAATAAACCAGCGAACAATGGCGTAAATTGCACGTAAGCTTTGATTTATTCATGTGGGAACGACGTGATTCGTGCCAATTGGACGCAGAGTAATACTCATGTTATTTAACTGTTGCATTAAGTATATAAATAGAATAATGATGTTTTTTCAATGTCCAATAATAAGCCCTCTGGCTTAGTTGTTGGATACGTGAATTGTAGCTGAAGATTGCGGATTCAAACATGGACAAGCATCACTAAGTTTTCATGTGTTTCGTTTCAAATCAATCCGCCTCGGATCAGCTTGGTGGAATAAGCTCCAAGTCTTCTCTTTAAGATTGTTATATTTTTGAAGTTATTTATTACTTTTATTTTTTTTAATTTTTATTTAATTAAGGCAAGTAGAACTGTCTGGCCGTGACACGTGCGACTCTGTCGAAACATCGAGCTAGTGATAAAAAAGGTATTATGGCGTTTTAAACTCGGATAAAATTATGAAATGGGCCATTTGCGGGACCTATTATCAGATCCAGTGCCTTTATATATTCAAATTAGGTCTAGGGTGGTCGAAGCTTATGGCGGCTTTTTGTTTTTATTGAAAAATTTCAAATATTTTCTACAATTTTGTTTCAATATTTTGTCTTTGAAATCACGTTGTTGAAGGGACAATAGAATTTCCCATATAATTCAACTGTTTACGATGTATAGATATCACGGATAACATTTTATTGGCCCGACCTGGGACTTGAACCCAGAACCTCCGAGGTAGCGGCCTTAATCCTAGCCACTAGACCAACGAGGCAGTCATCTTATACTTCATTCACCTTATACTTATTTTGAACATACATATTACATACAACGTTTTTAGCAGTTGTTTCGTCCCGCCATAGCCACAGATTAAAATGTCATCAAAAATATATTAATATTCAAATTGTATATTATAAGATATTCTAAAGGAGCTGTTTTGTATATATTTTATAATATCTCCACAGTTACGGTCAAGAATACCAATATATCTTGTAGACTAAACTACCTGGGCGGACATTTATTAATGCACCAGTTCTGGTGCAAAGGTTTTCTGGAAGAGATTTATGTTTTTGCTTCTTTATGTAAGAAGGTCTTATCGTCTTTTTTACTCCTTTTTCCGAAAAGGACAGTTCTTTTTTTGCAATAAGGCATATTGTTTTGTGGTATATGTGTTAAAGAACTCAAACAGTCGACATGACATAAAGAAAAACAAAGAGGCATAGGTAAGTCTGAAAGTTTAATTTCTAATTATTTAAAAATAATGTTACTCATTGCTAATAATAATTTATAAGTACGTTAAATGATGCTTGAAGTTAAGACAACGATGCAAACACGGCTAAAATATTGTAAAACAAATAGTTGTCTAACAATATTGGGGCAGTCTGTTGGAATAAGCTCCTGAATTTCTCCTGAAAAGGGAGGGAGGCTTAAGCTTGGCGGTGTGACATAGGCGGGCTTTTACTTTACGCCAAAGCCTTTTAAAGCCAATATTCTGTAAACACGTGCTCTCATCTATCATTGTAATCCTTACTTACTAATATTATAAATGTGAAAGTGAGTGTGTTTGTTTGTTACAGTTATACTCAACTGCTCAACCGATTTTGAAATTTTGCGTAAACATTGTCAGGGGTCCAGAAAAGGACAAAGGGTACCTAAGATCTCCTCCCCCTTACATGCGGTTGAAGCTGCGGGCGGAACGTAGGACAAAATATTTTGATGCTACGTTGGGTAGTACGCGTGCACCACCTCTGCCCGAGTGGGGTTAGGGTGAGTACACGTAAATCTACCAACAATATCCGTTGGAGATCTCAATTAAAAGATAAGTTTATCTATGTTTATATATATCATTGGTTATACATGGTATCATTATAGTTAAATTATACATACAATACATTTTTTATAATTGAACAGTATCCGATGACATATATGTATATATATATATATATATCTTTGTACATAAAACACTGACTGACGACGGAGCTTCAATCGATTCTAATAATATTACGTCCTATCTGGAACGACTCTTATATATCAATTAACTTAAAAAGCTAAATCTTTACTAAAAACAAAAGTCGAGTCAAATCGTTAGGGTTTCCGAGACACACCATTTATATACATAAGAGTTTCTGATTTAACATTATAAGGAAACGTATGAGATTAGCTATTGCTTTTGTGAAAAAAAAAACTTACTAATATTTTTTACCCGCGTGTTTAGGTGAGGAAGGCAGGTGTACCTATATCCTTCCTTGGGCTGCATCCCATATAGGATATAGGTGTACCTGCTCCTTGCTCTTTTTAGTTTCATCAAAATCGGTTCATTTAGCTGAAAAAGCGTATCAGACAGTGTTACCTTCGCATTTATAATATCTGTGTAGATAGTTCGTTTATTCAGTAACAGCCTGTGAATGTCCCACAGCTGGGCTAAGGTCTTTTTGAGCTACAATGCCAGTTGGTGGAATACACATGTGACAGAATTTCAGTGAAATTTGACACATGCAGGTTCCTGACGATGTTTTCTGTCAAGCACGAGTTGAATTATCATCCCAAATTAAGCACATGAAATTCAGTGGAGCTTGTCCGGGTTTGAACCCACGATCCTCGGCTAAGATTCACTCGTTCATACCACTGGGCCATTTCGGCTTTACTATTCAATATATATAACTATTCAACAGTGAGTTATGTCTATACTGCGTTTTTCTACGAATGTAATTGAATTCAGGAGATATCAAGTTTTCTAAGTATTTTCCTCATCCTTGAATATTTGCTCAGAGCAAATAAGGTCACGGACGAGAGTAGAAGGCAGGTTTAGGGTTCCCTGAGTGCTAAAAATCAGGACACGATAACAGAATTATCGCACTTGAAAATAAGAAGGAACGAGTTCAATTCCAACCCTCTTAAAAGTTAAACCAAATTATTATATCGGTTAGACCCAATTTAGGTCATTTTCATTTGTATCTAGTGATTTTCAAAATTCTTAACATTACTTTTCCTTTGTATAATTTGTATGACGTTATCTCCAAAGTATTTTTAAGAATAATGACGTCATTATTTCTTACGTCTCAACAGTTACGCTATCATACTTCAAAACTCTGAGCTTAAAAAAAATAATTAAAAGAATGTTTACAAACCATATCTATCTATCAGTCCTTAATTTATTATTAGAATATGTATAATTATGACGGTTATCAATATAACTTAAAATGACTTTTTTATGGCATAGGATAGCTGACGAGCATATGGGCCACCTGATGGTAAGTGGTTACCAACGCACATAGACAATGGAGTAGTAAGAAATGTTAATCATCGCTTACATCACCAATGCACCACCAACCTTGGGATCTAAGATGTTATGTCCCTTGTGCCTGTAATTACACCAGCTCACCCACCCTTCAGACTGGAACGCAACAATACCAGGTACGGCTGTTTTGCTTTAGAATATCTGATGAGTGGGTGGTACCTACCCAGATGAGCCTGCCCAAAGCTCTACCACCAAGTAAATAAAGTAGTATATTTAAACTGCAAAATGATTATATGGCAAATTCAAATAAAAAAGTTCCACCCACTGGTGGTACCCACCTAAAGCCTTGCACAAAGCCTTACCACCAAGTAAAAGTCCACGAAGTTTAAGTCCAAACATGTTACAGAACCCTCAGTGCGGGAGTACGACTCGCATTGGATTGATTTTCCTCACTATCGTCTAGTCTCGCTATCTCTTTGTCACTCACACAGGGTTGGGCGGTCCGTGAACTCTTTATAATTAAATTAATTAAAATAGCGTTATTAATTTAACTAAACAATGGCATCGTAAACCTTTTGTTTGTATTCTATACTTACAACAAATACTATAATAGGCATTTATTGGTTGAAATGCGTATAGGCTTAAACCCGGGCAAGCACCACTGAATTTTCGTGAGTGTAATTTGTTTATAATTCATCTCGTGCTGCGTGAGGCTGTCGTGAGGATGCATGTGTCAAATTTCACAGAAAGTTGGCCACATGTGTATTCCATTAATCGACATTGGAGCAGCGTGGTGGAATAAGCTCCAAACTTTCTTCTCAAAAAGGGAGAGGAGGTCTTAGCCCAGTAGTGGGACTGTTACTGGGCTGTTATTGTACTGTGCTATAATACACATTCTTTTAATTTTACATATATGTATATACGTACATATGCTAATAATATACTTATATGAAAATATATATTTTAAAAAATCTGAAAAAAAGAGAAAACTATATATTGCTTTGCATGCAAATGCTGCATTATCACTAATAGCGATCTCCTACAAGTAAACTCGGGTGTAGTGTGATTGCACTTACACCTTCTCTGTAATAGTGCAAATATGAGTTTTTTTACAAACGTTTTTCTTTTCATAAAATAGTAAGACAGACAAATAGATCGCCACAAAGCCCTACCACGAATAGAATCAAAGTTAGAAACTTCTAGAAAACTTTGGCCATATTTTTTCATATCAAATTAATTATATAACAAATACTCTACTTTTTAACGTATTAGAAAACGGATTTCTTGCTGAAGTTCATTCTCTGACAGTCAAGAATCACTGCAACACTGTGAATAGAGAACCGGAATTCCTCGAAGAGCTTGTCATACATTTACGAGCGAAGTTTATAATGAAGATAATAATTAGCGCCAAGGAAAGTAAAATGGTTGGAAAAAGAAGTAAGAAAAAAATATATTCAGTTTTTCTTTCGAAAATTCATATAATTTCAATTTAAATTTAACAAAGGTATTATTTCAGGTGACGAAATTATCAACATAGTTAATAAGATAAGACAACTCGATTCAGGTATAAAAATGAAATATAAGTTCCCAAACAGCAGTTCAATTCGAGTTTGAATCAAAGTTTTCACAGTTCATTTAAAATTGATTCAAAATTGGTAACCGAGAGGGCGGAAATTGAAGAATTCATGATGCTATCAGTCGTGTGCTACAAAGAGAAACGAGCACGCTAGCGCGGGCATTAATACTTTAAGAATTTAATTCGTCTCGTATCAAGATTTAAAAAGGTAACCAAGATTGAACCTATATTTTTTTTTTATTATAAAACAGATAGAACGGTGTGATGACAAATGGTCACCACCGCATATAGGAAATGGCATTATAATACGAATTAACAGTGCCTTACATCGAAAATGTGCCATCACCGTGTGAGTTAATTATTGGCCGAATACTGAAACGTCTTTCAAATATGAGGTGTGACTTAATTATTTGGAACGCCATTAATTTCAAATTTCCCATACTAAATTTTGAAATTAATGACGTTCCAAATAATTAAGTCCCACTTCATTTTGATTGACGTTTCAGTATTCGGCCGTATATTTCTTGTGCACATTGGCTCAATCACCCTTCAAACCGGAACACAACCATAATAAATATTGCTACTTAGCGGTAGGATATCTGATGAGTGACTTTATTTTATTCTATTAATTAATTTTATTTAGGTAGAAGTTGTCATCACTCCCAATAGACATTGGCACTAAAATAAATATTTATCCTTATGCCACTAACGAGCCACCAACATTGGGAACTGCGATTTTATGTCTCTTGAGCCTGTAATTACACTTGCTCAGTCACCCTTCAAACTGGAAATTCTGATGAGTGGCCTACCCAGATGAGCTTGCACAAAACTCTACCACCGAGTGGTGCTAGACTTGTACTTTCCTAAACCATTCAACTGATTCATTCAAAACTATCTTCAGCTGACTCTTGTTCAGGTTTCTTCCATAATATTAAAGTACAGTAAGGAAAGCGATAAACGTATCAGACTTTTGCTTACAAAAGAGATAAAGTTACATTGCAACAGCTGCTACGACATTGCAAAGCCGGTATGCTATATTGATCAGAAACCATTGTATGTTACTTGTCATACATAATAAGACATAATATTTCAATATATATACCCATATATACTATATATCGTACGTTGTGGGATGATATATACATATAAGTATCTTTCTTGATAAATAAACGACCAAACGCTTAAAAAATCTTAAAAAAGATTTATAGATCCTGAGAATTGTGTTAAAGAAATTATCATGTTTTATTTTGGGTATATATTGTGTGGTTTGGAGATGTAAGGTAGCATATGTCCGTTCTATACCCTTGACAACGTGTATGCAAAATTTAATGATTGATTGGGAAGTTAAGACGTAGAAGCGTAACAAGCAAACATACTGACATTTAGAATAGTAACGATGATCTAATAAATTTAAGACAGACTAAAAGCCGTATTATATTGAGACAGTGCGAAGTTGCTACAGACGGTCACAAGACAAGTAATGCAAGAAAATAATTTTATTTTACTGCACTGCAGTTTGTACAGAAGAAGAAAACTTTAATAAAACGATAAGCTTAATAAAAAGCGTGCCCGTTCTGTGACACATATTTAATAAATATAACAATATTGAAACATTGGCTAACGCAATTCAAATGTGAACAAGCAAAAATGACCTTTGGCTATCAACGAAACAATAGCGAAAATGCATTGATCGATTTTGCAAACCTCGTAAAGGCCGCCGATTATACAGATTAACTACATAAAATTGCAGATGGACAAAAAAACAAACCTATTTTATTCTTTTAACGTAAATCCCTCACACGATATCACAATGCACCCAACGAATCACTTTTGTGTGTCACTGTACACATATTTTAACACACTTTTATGACAAAAACAAGTAAGGAATAGTATATTATATTCATTTTACACACGCTCCAGACACGTCCGTTGCGGACGAGTGCCGCAGACGTACTGAAAACTGAATACAAGCGAATTACTGACATCCGCAAACTCACAGCCTTCGGGAAAATTCGGAGTTGCGAATCATTCAACGTGGTTTTATACGGGTATATACAAATTTTCATACCGTAGTAATCATATGAGCGCAACATACTCTATGCACATTACTAGGTATAATAGTTAAGCTTAGGTTAGTACGGCTTACGTTAGTACGACGTAGCTTAGTAGGACTGTTAATGGCAGGTTAATACCTACATATATACTGCCTGCCTCGTTTGTCTATTGGCTAGATATAAGGCCGCAGACCCAGTGGTCCTGGGTTCAATTCTCAGTTCGGGCCAATAAATATTTTGGGGTTTCTGTCAGAAAATTCTTAGTAGCAGCCCTGAGTTTGGAAGTTGGAAGTGTGTCCACTCTCGTGCCTCGGAAAGCACGTAAAGCCGTTGGTCCTGCGCCTGAAATCTTTCCGGTCGTGTCGGATTTCCGTCCCGTCGGGTTATGAGAGTTAAGGAATAGACAGTGCAGCTGAGTGTGCGCACATACTTGTGCACTGTAATATGTCCTGGGCAGTTGGCTAATCTCTCTTGAAATTGGCCGCCGTGGCCGAAATCGGTCTGGAGGACTATTCATTTAGTTATTATTATTATATTATAACATTTTTTAATTTTAATATATTATAGTTTTAATTGAAGTTTGGCTTTTGAACAGCAGGATTCATCCCAAGGCTTACAAGGCACCGTTCTAGAGGCCCAGCTAAAAGTAATATAGTTTCATTCTTACTTCGGAATGGAAGGGTCTCAAATGTCAAATTGCTTGTATCTCTAAATTTGGTTCTGTTTACGTATTATAACCCGCTGTGTCATATTGTTTTCGTAGTATAGATGAGTAATACCGCACGTAGTACTTCTAATCACTCCTTAGGGAGACGTTTAATATTGGGTAAGCCAATACGTCTAATAAACTGTATTTAACGTGGTAATATATATCTTATTAATTTATTATAAATGTTACTATGTATTTGAATTATTTGTCACAGAAATGGAGTGTCGTTTTTGACAGAAATTAGTTTGCTGTTGGACCTATTGGCCGCGATAGCGTCACCAAGAGGTATATGATACAATATATTAGGTCCTTACATATTGGCGTTTTGTACGGGAGGAATATAAAGTCAATTTTTTTTTTGTAAAATATATTTAATTAATCAAAGTATATACCGTTATTATCTCCGCACTTTTGCCATCACATAGGTAGTTCATTGCTAAAAAAACCATGGGGGCGAGAATCAATAAACTGTAAACAATAAACAGTGGTTGTTTGTTGTGCAGTGTGTGGTCTTGCGTTGTCGTGAAGCAGCAGTAGCCTAGAGCGATTGACCAATCTCGGTTGTTTAGCAGCTAGTTCTTCCTTCATGGTTTGCAGTTGCTGTTGAATTACACCGGCGCTACTCCACCAAACACTCACAAGTAACTTTTTCTGAGTCAATCTTCGTTTAGGGCAAGATTTGGCTGAGTTTCCAGGGTTCAGCCATTGCGACGAGCGTTTCCGTATCGTACAGTATCCACTTTTCATCACAAGTAATGATTCGATTTAAAATCCCTTCATTATTG
Source organism: Nymphalis c-album (assembly GCA_963151315.1). Classification (NCBI taxonomy): domain Eukaryota; kingdom Metazoa; phylum Arthropoda; class Insecta; order Lepidoptera; family Nymphalidae; genus Nymphalis; species Nymphalis c-album. Next base: position 3,264,740 of record OY720612.1, read on the forward strand.
TGTCGGTTGAGCAAAGTAACACAGCAGTCGATGCGTGCTTGCAAGTTCGATTCACTCAATTCATGAGGTTCATCGTTCAAGTTTATTTACTTTGATATATCAGATCAAATTGGTCATTAAGACAAAACGCTAATTTCATATGTAAGGACCTAATATATCACATAAGATCATTATAAAACGATAACAATATTCTATAATGTACTAAGAAAAGAGCTTGAAATATTTGGATCATAAAAATGGCACTGCAACCCATCAATCTTCAACTTCATCCAATCGATCCAATGTCATTATATTCAGAACACAACAACAAGTAAATATGGTTATATAAGTTATTGTGATAAACAAACTTCACGCTGAAAATTCACTATATACGTACGTCAGAGAACTATCAGAGATAGCAAAAATATGTTTATATTTATTTCTAGCGAAACTAGTTGACAACACTTAAGTATACCTAAAACATAAAAGGTAAAAGGTAAGGTAAAAGACCTAAGTGAAGGTCTCATCATTACCTAATATCCAGTTCAAACCGAAATGTATACTTGATACTATCGTTTATGTGTACTTAGGTAAGTTTTAGAAAATAATTGATATACTAACGATGTAACACACTATCTTACTATCGTTAATTAGGTTCTAAATAATCTGGCGACTATTTTTTGTATTTTTTGTATTTTAACTTTTGTATGTATGTTCTCATGTAAGTGACTATGTCTTTTTGAGAATAAATTCTTTAAACCTAGGTAAGCTCGAGACCATTATGAAACCTTTTGGGTGCTGAACATAAACGATATTTTTATAATGAACGCATCATTTAGGGTGAAGTATGTATGAAAATGAACAAAAAACGATTTATGTGCTGTGCTGCTATCGATTAATTATATTCGTGTTTTTTAATTATTAATCCAAACTTTGCCTCTCTCTTTCCAATAATAAAAAAAAACGAACGAGAGAGGCAAAGTTTGGATAATAGATGTCAATAATTATTTTGATTTACTTGATTTCAACTACCTTATATTAATTTTGAATGGAAATTTTAGAAGCTTTAGTTTTAAATATTCAAATTAACTTAATTCATATATTGCGATCTTAGGTAACAGATACATAAATGCTTAACCAAATTCTGCCTATAAACGTACAATATTTTTTAAAATTCGAATTATACATTCCAATGAAGTTAACATACTTTTTTATTTTTATATATTACACATATTAAAATAAAACCTTAACTAAACACAAATAAAAATTAAAAATAATTACTATACAAGTCGTGACCGCGTGTAATGGTGGCAAGAATGCTAACGCAAAATGCAAATTTAATTTAATATAATTATTATCATTTAACATACTTCATATTATGGTGGTATAAGTATGTCAATAAGTAATAATTGAATATAAATAAAAATCTATGAAATAATCATTATCATAAGGTATTTAATTTCGAAAATAAAATGTAGTCTGTAGATTGTTAATGTGTAAATTACTTCGAAAATCGTAGCAGACGGTAACAAAGCTGTTTTAAGATGGCATACGTTTATTTATTTCTTTATTGTCGTGTCTCTAGTTTGGATGAAAGCCAAATGGTACGTTCCGATTGTCGATATAAAGATCGACTTCTGTGAATTGATTCTGAAGTAGAGTAAGGTATGTAATTAGATGTTGATAATTTATTCTCTTATCAACTCGAATCAAAGTATATTTTATTTGAGGACGCTCTTATAGGAGGTTTCTTGAAGAAAGTATACCCCTAGATATAAATCGTTAATCATCAGATATTCTACCGCAAAACAGCAGTACTTGGTATTGTTGTGTTCCGGTTTGAAGGGTGAGTGAGCCAGTGTAATTACAGGCACAGCGGACATAACATCTTAGTTCCCAAGGTTGGTGGCGCATTGGTGATATTGTTTTTAAGAAATATACAATGTCACTGTCCATGGGTGTCGGTCATCAACAGGTGGCCCATATGCTCGTCCGCCTACCAATATTATAAAATGAAATTAGCTATTAAATTACCGCTGATTCTGAAAGTAAGTACTTCCGAGAATAACTGGTATAAAAGTCAGTTACTCTTCCACTAAAATCGAATACAATTATGATAACCTTCATTATTATAATTAACAAATACGAATCACACACTTTTAATATTCTCAACAATATTTTATAAAATACTTAATACGCTTTATTTATTATGATTTTCATATTTTACTTTTTAATCGGGTAAACTCAAATTAGGAATTCTAAATTTAAATATATATATATATATATATATATATATATATATATGTCCCACTTCGGGGATAAAAGCTCGTCTTTCCTTGAAAATAAGGGTAGAAGTTTATTTCTTATTCCATTATCATGAGATGAATTTCATCTTCTATATAATACAAAACTATCAGTTAAGATTCACGTGGTCTAGCCAAGAGGATATCGCATCTCTAAAGGATTATTATAAATAATAATAATAATATCCTGGGGCATTATTCACAAAAGTCCCAATAATTCCATAAGGAGTACCATAGATTATTCAAAATTTCGACCACTTATATCACGTCGATTCCATTCCTAAGTTGCTTATTTGTCTTTAATTCTACAGAGATTGGAATAGGAGTAGAGTATACTTAGGGATAGTGGTGACGGGATAAATGCTAACTGCTTATAAAACGTTCAAAAATAAGTCTGTATGTTAAAGTACATTAAAAAAGTAATGACTTTTAAGATTGCATATCTTGAAAATCTAGGCCTATTTCTCAAGTCCATTTTAAATATTAAAAAAATATATATAATTCTCTTATTGTACCTCCATTTAATTATAAAATATTTCTTAAGTGTCTTTCGCCAGTTATTCGGATTTTGACAATTAATAAGCAAGTGATGAATATAGTTTAATGAATAGACAGAGATTTGACTTTTTTGGCTTTTACACTGTAGTAGTACTGTGAATCAAATAATCTATTTTCAAACCAGCTGGCAGTAGTTGACATATTATTCATTACAATTTTAGATGATGCAATTTAGTATGACGCGATCTTATATCACTTAATTGAATTTACTATTTATAATACAATCACCAAGTAAGTTCTTTATTGAGCTGGAACTATTATAAAATTGATTTTCTTGAACACGACATGGATACAATTTTAAAACCTAATTACAAAAAAAAATTATAAGTTCAAGTAATGTATTTTTTATAGTATAGGTAGGCGGACGAGAATTTGAGGCATTTCTTTAAAAACAAAACATTGCGAATGCGCCACCAAGTCCACCAACCTTGGGAACTAAGATGTTAAGCCCCTTATGCCTGTACTTACAGTGGCTCACTCACTTTTCGAGCCGGAACACAATAATACCAAGTAGTGCCGTTTTGCGGTAGAATATCTGATGAATGGATGCTATCTACTCAGACGAGCTTGCTCTACCACCGACAAAATTTATCATCTACAATTGGTAAACATTTTGTTATTTTATACATAACTATATTATATATATCATATTTTGACGTGACAACGTCTTATAAATTGGTTTGCCGGGTGACACTTCAAGAAACTGCGTTACGCTCCGCTCACGTTATGCGCTCACAATGAGAGCGAGTGAGAGGCACGCGTCCCTTCCACTCGGGCATGGTTAGCCCGCCTAAGAGCGAGAGAGACAGACATAAAAAGTGAAATTCAGTGCGAGATCCTTTGTATAAATTAATGTTTTAAATATAATTCTTTGTATAAATAAATGTTTTAAATTGTAACTATTATTTCATCCTTCTTCCTACTATACGAATGAATATTCACATTAAAATTATTTTACCACTCAAAGTCGTTGTCACGTAAAACTTTCGCCCGTATACCGACTTTACAGGCAACCAATTTTTTTTTTTACTTTCAAAGTTAATAAAACAATGCCCATTTACTTTAAACAAATTAAAAGGTACGGTTTGCATACAAATCATAGTCACTAGATGGCTGAATCTAGCATTATTTTTGTTTGTTATTATTCGTAATAGTTGACGTGTTCTGGAGTGGAGACCACGCCTTGGCAAACGTAGCATAGGACGCACTCCGGCTAGGTGGAGTGATGATATACGCACAGTGGCTGGTAGCGGTTGGAAATCTGAAGATCGAGCTCAGTGGCGTGCCATTGGAGAGACCTATGTCCAACAGTGGACGAGAAAGGGTTAATAATGATTCTTAACAAAAATTCCAAACAAAAAATAGCACGAATGTAAATTAGTTAGACAAACTAACGAGACATTTCTCTTAGAAAATTCAAATAAGAAAATGATAAACTTCATCGTTTTAGATATCGATGATCATAAATTAATATTTCTTAAAATATTTATTGGAGTCACAGAATAATTGAACTCCATTATTTTTAGGTTTAAAAATTGTTTTGACATTTTTAGTATTGTATTTATTGGCAAGCTTTGTATCCTTGACAATACTACCGGGTAGCAATGATCACAAAACGATGCCAAGCAAACATCAACTGTTAAAAGTAAATATTTCTTATCTATTGTAAGGTATTAAAGCTAGCTGATATATAATATAGCTAATCGGACCTCAACATTGGACAGGACTACTTGATTAAGACTGGAGCGACATAGAAGACCCAAGGTAATGCATGTACCGGGGCTTGACGAGTCGGTTGGCGTGGCTGGTTGATAGTTGCCTTTCGTGCCGCAGTACGTGGGTGCATTTCTACCCAGGACAGACATCTGTATGCATGGACATATCTGTTTGTCCTGATTCTGCGTGTATTTATCTATATAAGTATGTAAGAAATATAGTATATGTAGTATACCAGTTGTCCGGATTATATAGTACAATCTCTATTTAGTTTGGGATCAGATGGCCGTGAGTGAATAATGTCCCAGGCCATTTTTTTTTATTGCATAGGAAGGCGGACGAGCATATGGGCCACCTGATGGTAAGTGGTCACCAACGCCCATAGACATTGGCGCTGCAAGAGCTGTTAACCATCTCTTACATCGCCAATGCGCCACCAACCTTGGGAACTAAGATGTTATGTCCCTTGTGCCTGTAATTACACTGGCTCACTCACCCTTCAAACCGGAACACAGCAATAACAAGTACTGCTGTTTTGCTGTAGAATATCTGATGAGTGGGTGGTACCTACCCAGACGAGCTTGCACAAAGCTCTACCACCAAGTATTATTGCCATATTTCCCTCCGCATATCTAGTATTTGCTATTGAGCGATTCAATATTGTGCAACAAGGCCCCAAAAGCTGTGTCTCCTATAAAAAAATCCATGAACTCATGTTTCAGTTTAAAACACGGGGAATGTTGATATAAATATATAAACACAAATACCTAACATGAACAAACATGACCATTGATTTAAGTTATTTAATTATTAATGTTCTAGGTATTTCTTGTTCATCTATATCTATCAATATCCACTTTTTTTTTAGTTTAGACTAAGAAAGTACTAATTAGACGAAGAAATAATAATGTAAATCCAAAGTGGCTTAAAATTACTGTAAAAATAGTTTTTACGATACACTGTGTAACATTTTTTTTATAGCATAGGTAGGCGGACGAGCATATGGGCCATGTGATGGTAAGTGGTCAACAACGCCCATAGACACTGGCATTGTAAGAGATATTAACCATCGCTTACATCGTCAATGCGCCACCAACCTTGGGAACTAAGATGTTATGTCCCTTGTGCCTGTAAATGCACTGGTTCATTCACCCTTCAAACCGGAACACAACAGTACCATGTACTGTTGTTTTCCGGTAGAATATCTGATGAGTGGGTGGTACCTACCCGGACGAGCTTGCCCAAAGCTCTACCACCAAGTAGAAAAAAATAACTTAAAATAACTGAAAAATAGTTTATAGATACACTTAGTTTATAGATAATTTTTTGTATTATTTTATAAAATCCGCATTTCAATAATACAAAAAAATAATGTTACATTGACTGTGTGTTCTCTATGCGTTCCAAAGGCTTTGGGAGTAAATTTGGTAATTTGTTATGAGTACGTCCGCAGGTTGTTGGCCAAAAATGTATTTTTATGTTCGTCCTTTAGTTTGATGTAATCTTATTTTACCCGTACTATACCTGGATGGGTAAGTGTCATTATAAACTGCAGTTGGACGTTTTGGTCTATATTTGGTTTTCAATACAACGTCGATGACCGGTAGAGCTTTGTGCAAGCTCGTCTGGGTAGGTACCACCCACTCATCAGATATTCTGCCGCAAAACAGCAGTACTTGTTATTGCTGTGTTCCGGTTTGAACGGTGAGTGAGCCAGTGTAATTACAGGCACAAGGGACATAACATCTTAGTTCCCAAGGTTGGTGGCGCATTGGCGATGTAAGAGATGGTTAACAGCTCTTACAACGCCAATGTCTATGGGCGTTGGTGACCACTTACCATCAGGTGGCCCATATGCTCGTCCGCCTTCCTATGCAATAAAAAAAAAAATAAGCGATCATTGGCATTTCTCAAAATAATTTCGTATTAAGCATGTGTTTTGACAAATAACTGGCTAATGAACGACACGACATTAAAGATTTTATATTTGGCAGCGAGCTTAAGAATCTATTACTTATAGATGTTTCAAGGTGTAAACAAAACCTGGGGGGACTTTTCTATCATTAACAAAATATATGACAATTTTTTTTTTTAATTTCAAATAGTGAAATCTGGTAAATGAGTGTAATTGCCCATAGACATTGGTACTGCAATCATTGATAACTAATCCTTACATCTTCAATGCGCTATCAACCTTGGGATCTAGGGGTTATGTCCCTCGTACCAGCTACATGATATCTTAAATCCATAATCTATGATCATGTGTTATAATTATTGATGATCATACTAAGCTTCTGATCGATTTTCTATCACACAGAAACTAATTTCTGTAAATTTAATTTTACCCTTTAACATAACGACTCAAGTATCTCTCAATACGACTCAATACTTGGTACCACCCACTCATCAGATATTCTGCCGCAAAACAGCAGTACTTTGTATTGCTGTGTTCCGGTTTGAAGGGTGAGTGAGCCAGTGTAATTACAGGCAAAAGGGACATAACATCTTAGTTCCCAAGGTCGGTGGCGCATTGGCGATGTAAGCGATGGTTAACATTTCTTACAATGCCATTGTCTATGGGTTGGTGACCACTTACCATCAGTTGGCCCATACGCTCATCTGCCTTCCTATACAATAAAAAAAAAAGTGTAATTTATTTATTAATTGACGTACAATAAATTTGTGACGTCATTGTTGCCCCTAAGAAGAACATAATAATTTGTACTTGTATAAGGAACTTATCTTACTCTTCTTGGCAAAATAAGCGTTAAGTTTTACACAGACAGTTGAATAAAATTTGATAAAATTGTATGGTTTTAGCGTCTTTATAGCTAATAGCGATATTGTCAAGTCGAGTGTAATGAGGATAAATTTAAGACACATAAAACCTTATTAGTTAAAAATTAAAGTAATTCTATATTAATTTGTACATAAAAGATAACCATAAATTTTTAGATAAAGATAAAGCTGCAGATGCAAATCCGATTCAATACATATTAAGATTTATATACTTGTTTTAAAAATAGATAAAAGAGATCATGATGATAAGTGAACTTAATTATATTCTATGAGTATTAAATTTTTAATGCATAATTTTCTCGAATATTCTCGCGTTTCTGTTCATTCAATTCATTCAAAATGAATGAATTCTTTTCAAAAGGAACACGTTTGAACGAACTTAATTTAAACTATGCAATGCTTAATGTGTTATGTTATGTTCATAACGAATAAATCTATATAAATAAAATGATAGAGGTCTGCAGTTGTGCGCGCATCACGGAAAAACTAGAAGACACGGAGAAACACGGAAGAGCTTTGTGCAAGCTCGTCTGGGTAGGTACCACCTACTCATCAGATATTCTAACGCAAAACAGCAGTACTTTGTATTGTTGTGTTCCGGTTTAAGGGGTGAGTGAGCTAGTGTAATTACAGGCACAAGGGACATACCATCTTAGTTCCCAAGGTTGGTGGCGTATGGGCGATGTAAGCGATGGTTAATATCTCTTGACCACTTGCCATCATGTGGCCCTACGCCTCGCATACCTATACAATAAAAAAAAAACTATCCACTTTATATAAATTTTTTGGAATTATAACAACATATAAATCAGTGGCAATACATTATTATCCAGCATTGGCTTACATTATGACGATAGATGAATTGGTTATCCCGTCCTCTGCGAGATTAGCTCCATCGTATATCGATATATTATATTTAGTACTCACCAAATCATATCAAACATCCATATAACTATCGTTGTATACACTGATCACACATTTTTCACAAAACACGATATCGTATAAGCGTTATTAACACAAGTGGCCTTAACCAGTCGTATTTCGAATTGAATTCCTACATTAAAATAGGAATTTTCAACAGTCCGGGCTGCGCGAGCGCCCGACGGAATTTAGAACGGACGGGAACAGAAGACATACGCGCTATTTATATTTTGGCTGGGAGAGATTCTTGAGCCAATGTAAATTGACCTATGCCATCATACTTAGGACGAGTGTACACGAATTCAATTCCATGTTTAAATAATGTTTTAATCGAGTGAATATAATAATTATTTTAACACTTTCATCTTAGATGAACTTGGATGTAAAAAAGTCTACTTTTTTTAAATGTTTTATAATTATAAAATTTATAAATGGGCATCATTTATAAATGCTGTTTTATTTAACAATGGTTTCTCTCTTTCTGCCATTATTGATTTCACATTTGAAAGAAGAAGACACATTGCTTAACCACGTATAAATATATACGTAAATTCTTGTAATCAATTTATCAATATATTGACATATGAGGTACTGATGACTAATTTCCAAAAATCATAACAGTCAACATAGTCCAATATTAATTTATGTATTGCAAATACAATAAGTAACAGCCTGTAAATGTCCCACGCATGGGCTAAGGCCTATTCTCTTTTTGAGGAGAATGTTTGGAGCTTATTCCACCGCGTTGTTCCAATGCAGATTGATGAAATACACATGTATAAGAATTTCAGTGAAACTCACGTTCCTCACGATGTTTTCGTTCACCGTCAAGCACGAGATGAATTATAATGACACATTAAGCACATGAAGTTCAATGGTGCTTGCTCGGGTGCACCCACTATCATCGATTAGGATTCACGCGTTCTTACCACAGGGCTATATCGGGCTATATCTTTGTATTGCAAATATGGAAAAAAAAAATCCAAACCAACAAATGAAAAATATAACGGTCCTCTCATGAACGGCACTCATTCAGTTGAAATGTATACACTACGCTTAACTTTTATTATAATCTCAGTCTAAAAAGACTTTTCAAACGGTAGCTCAAGATATATTTGATACTAACCATAATGTTTCGTTAAGACACAAATTATTCAAAAGCCCCAGACATCCTAATTGAAAAATAGGAATTATTGTTCTAATTATTTAATTGAAACCAAATTTTTGACGTGACAACGTCTTATAAATTGGTTTGCCGGGTGACACTTCAAGAAACTGCGTTACGCTCCGCTCACGTTATGCGCTCACAATGAGAGCGAGTGAGAGGCACGCGTGCCTTTCACTTTTTATGTCTGTCTCTCTCGCTCTTAGGCGGGCTAACGATGCCCGAGTGGAAGGCTACTATACGAATGAATATTCACATTAAAATTATTTTACCACTCAAAGTCGTTGTCACGTAAAACTTTCGCCCGTATACCGACTTTACAGGCAACCAATTTTTTTTATTTACATAGGAACGAAAAATAAGCTCGTTAAGTTATCAAAGCTGGTCAGAAGTCTCTTCTCCAATTAAAAGAGAAAGCCTTAATTTTGATAAACACGCTGTTCCAGTATGAGTTAGTCGATATACAAAAGTCACCCAATTTAAATAGTGCTTGGCCAGAGAACCGAAATATATAATTAAGACACACGTATTTTGCCTACTGAACCATATCGGCCCAACTTATTCACTAGCCGGCCCAAATGTATAAATTAAAGTAAAGCTCTGCGTTCTACGATAATGTTGTTTTCATACTAACATAATAATGTTTACGAATAAATGTTTATATACAAAAATAGCCGAGATGGCCCAGTGGTGAAAGCGTGAATCTTAACCGACGATCGTGTGTTGAAACCCGGGCAAGCACTGAATTTCTAATAGAAAAGATGTAAAATTTTCTTCTAATTCTGCTTGCTCATCTAAGAGTTCACCCAAACAAATCAATAACCATTGCATGTTAAGTGATCGCTTCAGAAATTCGAACTTAAAATCCGCAACATTGTATTCAAGCAAATAAACGTTTATTTAATCCCAATCAACACATAATTACATAAAGCCTTCTGTATAAACGTATCAATCATTACATTCGACGATGTTCCGTTTAAGGTTGCCTCAATATCGTTTACCGGAATCGAACCGGCGACACATCACTGACAGTGATGCATAACGATAATAATCTCCATTAATGGTGTAATGAGTTGTGATTGTGTTAATGGCAAAATTATTCGGACGCAAGTGTTAATGAACAATCGTGTTATAAGGAAATGTCGAAATTTAAAGTATTTTATAATTGACTTCTGAAAATCTCATTTTAATAGTTAAGTATAACCAGTGACAATGTTTAAATTTATATATAAATGCAAAACTATATAAGTACATATTATGATTTGTGCTAACAACCTATTAATGTTTGATGCAAGGTGATTCCGACGTTAAAAAACAAAATGGCGATATAATTTTTGACATTCGATATTGAATTGTTTCAAATTTTTTTTTTACTTTTTCGCCTATGTTTGTCAAACTATTTTCATCTTTTTTTGACGTGACAACGTCTTATAAATTGGTTTGCCGGGTGACACTTCAAGAAACTGCGTTACGCTCCGCTCACGTTATGCGCTCACAATGAGAGCGAGTGAGAGGCACGCGTCCCTTCCACTCGGGCATGGTTAGCCCGCCTAAGAGCGAGAGAGACAGACATAAAAAGTGAAATTCAGTGCGAGATTCTTTGTATAAATTAATGTTTTAAATATAATTCTTTGTATAAATAAATGTTTTAAATTGTTACTATTATTTCATCCTTCTTCCTACTATACGAATGAATATTCACATTAAAATTATTTTACCACTCAAAGTCGTTGTCACGTAAAACTTTCGCCCGTATACCGACTTTACAGGCAACCAATTTTTTATCAAGCTGATGTTATGAAAAGATTTGATGAAAAGTTTTATACAGTAACAGCCTGTCGGCCGAATACTGAAACGTCATTCAAAATATGATTGGGACTTAATTACTTGGAACGTCATTAATTTCAAAATTTAGTATGCGAAATTTTTAAATTAATGACGTTCCAAATAATTAAGTCTTACTTCATTTTGAATGACGTTTCAGTATTCGGCCGTGTGAATGTCCCACTGCTGGGCTAAGGCCTCTTCTCCTCTTTCGAGGAGAAGATTTGGAACTTATTCCACCACGCGGCTCCAATGCGGGTTGGTGGAATACACATGTGGCAGAATTTCAGTGAAATTAGACACATGCAAGTTTCCTCACGATGTTTCCTTCACCGTCAAGCACGAGATGAATTATAATCACAAATTAAGCACATGAAATCAGCGCTGCTTGCTTCATGTTGTGAATCCTAATGACTGTACAAAGTGACAGATCAGTGTTAAAATATTCCCAGGATTCGTAGTATTGTTGATCAAAGAAGATAGAAGTAGATTTAGTACGATTTAGTAGTAAATATTTGGTACCTCTGTTATTATCAAAGATATTTAATTTAAAAGTGGCCAGTAATTCTGATGTGTAGATGACTTTAATTTTTAAATTAGGGCTCTGTACTGTGCATTTGTCGTTGCACAATCATTTAGCACTTATTTAGTACCTGAACATACATTTTTATCAATTCTCATACTCAAAAAATCCGCGATATAAGAGCTTCTCCCTCGAGAAGTGGTCTTTGTCCACTAATAGAATACACGCTGTTAGTCATACATTTGTTCCACATCAGACAGACTATTGTTACTATTATTACACAATTGAATTAAATAAATCAAATAAAACTTGAATTTTATTAAAAAATATATATATTCATTTAAAATATATCAATCGATACGCAAAAAGTTACAATTATAGACTATTTAAAAAAAACCACTCCCCAATTTGTAAAGCTCTCCCAAATTGTTCAGATAAGACATACGATTGAAACTCTCTGTAATTCAAAATTAATACAAACACAAATAGAATTTAAGCCATCATTCAAACACTATTTAATATTCGCCTAAAAGTCAAAACCATTTTTTGCTCATCGCAAAGTTTTATTGTAGGAAGGCAAAACATTAAAGGTCAAGAGGAGAATGTGGGCAAGTCAATACAGGAGAATCATCTAATCTAAAAGTTATCAAGCAACCTTAAAGCAAAATTGGTCTCAACTTTTAAACCAATATTAAAATTAAACGACCAAAACACAATTACTTTATCTAAATACAGACAACAGCTCATTAAAGTTGACAACTGTTCCGCAAACCAAGATGAATAGCCCTATAGAAATTAATGCGATCCCTTTCCACAGACGCCAGTTGTACTTGCCGAGGCCTGGTCGTTGCCAGATCGTCATCAGGTATATCATGTTGGGCCATATGAACGCCATGTTTGACAAGCAAAACGTACCCAGCTGAAAATAAATAAAGTCAACACTATGTTACAACATAGCACATCGATGAATTTAAGATTTTTACAAGAAGTCATATTGACTGATTTGCAGAGTTTGCAGAAAAAAACACTTTATTACTGGCTGTAGGGCTTAGTGCATGCTCGTCTGGGTAGGTACCACCCAATCATCAGTTATTCTACCGCAAAACAGAAGTACCTGGTTCTGTTGTGTTCCGGTGTAAAGGATGATTAAGCCAATGTCACTAAGGGCCGGTTTTTTGATCGGTAGTTAACTCAACAAATGGTTGAAAATAGTTACAAATGGTTAAATTTTGCCAAAATGTGTTTTTTCATCAATAGTTAGTATAACAAATGTTCAAATAATGAACTATCAGTTATAAAATATAACCACCCAACGTTGAAGGGTTAGCATTCTGACTAATGGTTAACTCTCAACCATGACAGCTGTCGACAGTTTTCTTGTTGTCAACGTCGTATTTTTCAAATATTATTTGTATTATTTATTATTAATTTAAATATAGTTCGATATTATAATATGTCGGAAAGTGTATCAGGCGATGATATTTTTGCGGATTACATGTTTATAAGAAGGCCGAAATTTTCCGTATATAGATGGCCATATCGGTGGTCCAAGGAAAAACGGTTATGTGTTTAGTCTTTATTAACTCTGAAGGAGCAATGTTATGTGTTGACCATTTGAACCACGCAAACCAAAAACCTACCACAGTGGCACCGTGGAAACCTCCATCTCAGCAAGCTTTGTTCCATTGTATGATCGAACCGTACCGAACATTATTATTAATTCTGTGATATTATAAATCAATTATGTAACAAACATTGTACAATTAAAATATTTCAAGCAAATTTAAGGCGATCTCATTGCACCCTCGACGTACTTATTTGCTCAGTAAATATTATTATATTAACAATAATGCTACGCCTTGTTTTCCTATAGATCATTACATACTTAAATAAAATATAGTTAAGTTTTATTTTATGAACTAGTTGCATATAATCTAGTTTGCCTTTCATATTTACATTTTTCTAATAATCATTCATTTTTTTAGAAAAGCTTGTTTGTTGAATCTCGTGTTATTTTATTTGACTTTTAATGGCAGTTCAAAATCTGTCAAAAAAGACGTTTTATTCACTCATTATGCATGTGTTGTCACATAAAAATATTACCCCCAAAAAACCATAGATATTTTAAGGAAATCTTTTCCGATTTCACTGGCAATATAATAGCCAAAGGTTAAGATTGACTTTAGTTAAAACAGACATTGAAAAACGAAATAGCCGTTTGACCATTAGTTAACAATTTAACTATGGTTAATATAACAAATTGTCATACGGCATTTGACTACGGATCAATAAACCGGCCCTAAGGCACACGGGGCACAAAATCTTTAATTCCCAAGGTTGATGGCGCATTAGTGATTTAAACGATGATAAATATTTCTTACAATGCCATTGTCTATGGGCGTTGGTAACCATTAACCATCAGGTAGCTCATATGCTCGTTTGCCTACCTATACCTATATACCTAACAGTAGTTAACAGCTATTGACCAGCCATAATTGTTTTATCAAATGTACAATCACCGTTTCAATATCGAATGAATTGAATGCCAAAAAATAATAGCATAATTTGATTCCAACTACAAAATATCGGTAAATATTTGATGTATTCTATCTACGTATACAATTATAATAAATTCATTATGTATATACTTACGAAGCCCATTAGCGCATTAATGTTCGGGAATACAATAGCGATTATACCAATCATGAAGACAAAAATCGCTCTATAAATAAGTTCCCACATCAAAATCTTGTTCTGGTCATGGTGTGACTTGATATAATAGAAACACAAGTTGAAAGGAACCCAGTAGTTGAGAGCGTGGGTAATGTAGATCATAAACGCTATACAACCCTTGAGGATCTTCGGGAAGCTGGAAAAATACATTACATGTTATCAAATGGTAAACGAAACAAAGGAAATGCTTTCCACTGTTCCACAACTAAGATTTATTGGAACACTAGAATAAATACTTCTACTCTATATATATTTAATAGCGAGTCTAGATAGCGCAATTCAGGAATGTGACAATCATTCAACGCCATCTATCGCTACCGAATACGTCATTATAAATAAGGCAAGCGTTAACTAGGTCCGGATTAACACACTAGCCTCTAGAATATCTATACTAAAAAATAAGACTGTATTTTTTTTGGTGCGCCTAACTGCAAAATAACTACTAAGCCGATCTACGGTTTTGTCGTACATAATAATAATATTGTATAAATGGCTACGTGTCATACGTTTCAGATTTAGACAGTTGATGTGACAAACATGCATGACAAGCAAGGAGAATATTTTCTATATTTCTCTTAGTTTATTATTATACAGTTTATTTTGTAAACACACAACTAAAATCGCTAAGCTAACGCATTGAATGCTTATCTGTCTTCAAACAATTGTCATACATTTTTATAAACATAACTTAATAGAGATACATACAAAAATATCTGCCGGATTTTGCAAACTATACATATAAGAATAGCATCATACTAACAGAGTCATTGGAAAGTTGACAGTAATAGGAGATTCGCACTCCTGCAAAAAGGCAACGTATCCGAAGAACGAGATCGAGTATGTGCAAAAGATAATGCATGACATGCCTAGAAGGATAAGAGTGTGATATAGATAAAGATATAATAAGATAAAAATTAAATATACTTACAATTGAGATATTGGGGAAGAAAGGGTCAATTCAATACAAAGGTATATTTTTTTTATTGCATAGGTTGGCGGACGAGCATGTGGGCCACCTGATGATAAGTGGTCACCAACGCCCATAGACATAGAATTGTAAGAGATGTTAACCATCGCTTACAATCCCAATGCGCCACCAAACTAACTTTGCAAACTAAGCTGTTATGTCCCTTGTGCCTGTAATTACACTGGCTCACTCACCCTACAAATCGGAACAACAATACCAAGTACTGCTGTTTTGCGGCAGAATATCTGATGAATGGGTGGTATCTACCCAGACGAGCTTGCACAACGATCTACCACCAAGTAGATATTTTAGTTATAGATATTTTACATATATTAAAAGTTGTATAAAAAAGTTTGTCTATAGAAAATATTTCTATAATTATTATTTTACTCACCAGTCATCAACACTTGAGGAAATTTCCTGGGGTTTTTCATATTGTTCTCTATGGGTATTACTACTCCCGAACATGACATGCTGAACACAGACATGCCGACGTATTCAAAGAAATTATAAAGCTTTGTCACTTTGACAAGGTTTTCGAATTTCGGATTCAAGTCGAATGCGTAGTAGACGGTTAGCATAATACAGAATACTGGAAACAAAAACGGTATTCAAGTTCCATATCGTAATAATTTCAGTTTCAATTTGAACACTTTCCATATTTTCTAGTCCGTCTAAATATTTCTGATGACACTTAAAATGATTATATATTAATATGGGGATAAAATATGATAAAGCAATACCAGATCTTAGGAATTTAATAATTTTAATGATAATAATTAAATATTTAAAAAATATGTTGACACTATATATTGTGAATGTTATGTACACTTATAATCGATGTACATATCAGAAGTTGTTTTTTTTATGTTGTATAAGCCGTCAATGAATATTTATATTGTTAGTGTGCTTATTAAATAAATAAATAAATAATCGTTAATTCAAAAATGTGTTTAAGAAGAGAGAAAAAAAACTTACATATAATTATGTTAGCCACAATTGAAAAAGGTGCCAACCACTTTAGATGGGTTATCAAGCAAATAAGGATAACAGGCAAGATCATACATGCCAAGTATACTCGCAAACTGGGATAACCTATAAACAACATTACATAAAATAAACAATTAAAAAAGTTTTGTTGGACTTATATATATGTATATGTTGATTTCCATGCAGAATATGCATAAATTAAATCGTATTCAATTGATTCGGCTATTAAAAGAATGAAAAAAGTAACTGCTGGAGTTCTTTTTCTGTCCTCAGTCGGTTCTACCTAATTCTAATCTACTGTAGACGATATTTTTATGAAAAAAATCACTAAAACAATTAATGTTCTACGAGATGTCAAGAAACTTCAAACACAGGATTCGTGTATAGAGTCTTGAACAAATACCTGAGCCCTCTAAATAAGAAAAATAAGAAAACTATATATAATATAAATACATATGATGTATAGCCAAAGTAGCCGTTTTCATTTTTAATCTGTACCGTATGCACACAGGTAAACATTCTGACGATTATCGTCGTGTGATTGGTGACGTCGGGGTCACCAATTATTGCAGGAGTGGGAAGTAATAAATTATTTGACTGTCTATTCCAAATTACAGCGACACTAATATTAATTTATAATATATTTAGCTTTCGTGAACATCAAACAGAAATGTTAAAAGTCAAAACCGTTAATATTATGTGCATACGGCTTAAATCTTATATATCTTTGAGTGATTGTCAGAATCAATGCTACGCGCTATTGATCATTTATTGACATTAGTATAATATATTAATTGAGATATTTGTTTAGAGGTTATTTACCTGGACCAAGGCCCTCTACAGGTGTTCTCTGCGTGTTCTCCACGAGTTGTTTTATCGATTTTGATATAATAATTTGGTAACAAGCGCAGGCACCAAACAAATCGATACATATTATAGCATCAATTGTGTACCTTTATAGAAAAAAAAGTAAAGCGCGTTTTAATTTATTTATCACTTTTCTTTTTATGGCATCTGTATTGTAAGCGGTAATTATATCTGCGGCTGTCTATGAAATCCTGTGACCTCATTGTACAAACGTGTTCATTATGATATGTATTTTTTTATAGTATAGGTAGGCGAACGAGCGTATAGGCCCACATGACGAAAAAAAAAGAAAAAACCGCTGAGTGTCTTTCGCCGGTTCCTCTCAGGGCTGGGTTGTATCTTTTCCGAACCGGTGGTAGTTTCTAGTTTGACTATCAATAATTAAGTTTAATACTTCAATATTGAATCAAGTATTTTGAATTTGAATTTGAAATTTGATCGTAAGTCGTCACCATCGTCCTAAGACATTGGCAGTGTAAGATTTGTTAACCATCGTTTACATCGCCAATGCGCCACAAACCTTGGAGAACTAAGATGTTATGTCCCTTGTGCCTGTAATTAACACTGTCTCACTCACTGTTTTAAGTGTTTAGTGGACAATAAGAGATATATTCCTATAATACAGCACGGGCAGATATACAACATGGCGGGAAGATGGGTTAAGATGACCGCCAATGACACTGCAATACACAATGCAATAATAACTCTTGCTGTTTGGTTAAGCATATTGTGATGTTTTACTCCAGACGTGACAAAACCGCAATGCATATAATTTATCTACATAACGACATTCATATGATACGTATATAGAGATTTCACATCAATCTCTGGGTCTGGGTGTATTTACAAAAGAAAAGTAGTATATGTAGTATATCTGTAGTCTGGTTTCCATAGTACGAGCTCTGCTTAGTTTCGGACCAATTGGCCTTATCTGGATAATATCCCAGAACATAATTATTATTATCATTATCGTTACCTGAATACTTTCGAATATTTCGCGACGTTGGGATTGGGAAAGCAAGCCATCGCCGCTTCGCCAACATCGGGATACGACATGTACGTCACGCGAGTTCTTCTATAGAGTATTTGAGCTGATAACACTAATATCTGTAAAAGTAACATTTTTATTTTTTTGAAGAGACGGTTGGCGTGATTGGTAGATACCCTGCCTTTCGCGCCGCAGGTCGTGGGTGCTATTCCCACCCAGGACAGACATTTGTCTGCATGAACATGTCTGTTTGTCCTGAGTCTGGGTGTAATTATCTATATAAGTATGTATTTAAAAAAGAAAAAGTAGTATATGTAGTATATCAGTTGTCTGGTTTCCATAGTACGAGCTCTGCTAAGTTTGGGATCAGATGACCGTGTGTGAAAAATGTCCCAAGATATTATTTGATATTATTATACGTAAAATATTATATCATTAGTGTTGTAAATTCAATCGTTAAATCTCTTTCGTTATTTCTGTATCTGTGATATCAGAATGAAACGCAGTTGATTCGTTTTGGTTATAAGCTACAGACAATATAGAATAAAACATTACAGAACCGCTTGTCTCTTTTATTTATTAATAATATTATATTTACTTATTATTTGGGATTATACCTAATGATAAGTAAATATAAAGTAAATAAGTATTTATTTTACAGGTATAATATAATAAAGAAAATAATACCTAATACAATAATTGATTTGTGTTACATTATTGTATTCAGAGGCTTTTAATTGCTCTAAAAATTTAAATACCCCAACATGCAAATGAATATATAGCATGATTATTTCATATATTTAAAACCAATGACTTCGGTAACGTCTTAACGAGCCTGTTTTACAAGCTATTATAGATATGCACTTGTATTTACAAATATAATGTCCTCCTGACCGATTTCGGCCACGGCGGCCAATCTCAAGAGATCAGCCCACTGCAGACATATTATAGTGCACAAGTGTGTGCGCAAACACAGGTGCACTCTCTATTCCCTTACTCTCATAACCCTATGGCAATCCGACACGACCGGAAAGAGTTCAGGCGCAGGACCAACGGCTTTACGTGCTTTCCGAGGCACGAGAGTGTACACATTTCCAACTTCAAGACTCCGGGCTGCTACTAAGAAATTTCGACAGAAAATCTCAATAACATTTTATTGGCCCGATCTGGGAATTGAACCCAGGACCACCGTGTCTGCGGCCTTACATATAGCCACTAGACCAACGAGGCAGTTACAAATATACCAATTTAGTTCTACTAATTATTTATTGGAACTATTTTGTTTGTTGTGTTTTGTTTCTGACAAAAACTTACATGAATAACTTAACAGTTTACTGTTAGGCTATTCAGCGATTCGGCGATTCGCGATTTGGCGAAATTGGGCGGTTCAAATGTCAATAAGGTTAATTATAATTATAACATTTCAAGAGTACAAGAATCAAAATTGTACAGTACAGTCGTAAATTTCACGGGTGAGCTATGAAGTGAGTTCTTACATAATAGCACTGTATGTAAATGTCATTAATTAATGTATTTAAATCAACAACCTAAGAAACAAGCATATAAAATTATATTTTTAATGCATATATAATACTTACATATAAACAATAGGTCATGTACATTCCGAAAAGGAGGTTAAATGGCATGCCAATGAATATACCAGCCTTCATGTAGGCCACGTGACCGCCGAGGATACCGCCGCCTAAAGCTCCCTTCACCATGTGCGCCACGGAGCCAATGACCCTATATAAATGCCAACACATTTTTAACTATTAACATTTGAAGCAGCACTCGCGTGTGAATAAAGCCCGGAGAGAGCCGTAGATGATGCAAGAGCAGTTTTATAAATCTTGTTACTACATTCAAGAAACGAGTCGTTTTGCTTACGGACAGTAGAACTGTCTCATCGTCTAATTGACGTCGATTCGTTTTACTACGAATAACGCGTATGACTAACAAGCATTTTGATGAAGCAAGCCTCTCGACTATCCTTTATCGTTCTGCAATTATTTTTTTTAATTGTAACTGTTCATTGAAGATGTTTTTATTGCCAAGTGTGTTTATTTAAGTTCGTGTAATGCTTCTGCATATTCGATAACGAATTTTTGATTTGAAAATACCCGTATAAATGCCAAGAAACCAATCCACCACCAGCAAACGCACTCCCAAAGATTATGACTGATTTTCGGTCATAGTGATCATTCCCAATGGAGACTAGCCAACTACGCACGAGATATTATAATTCTTAAGTGTGTGTGCAAAAACTGATGCACTAGTCTTTTTTTACTCGGTGCAAGCTCGTCTGGGTAGGTTACCAACCACTCATCAGATATTCTACCGCAAAATAGCAGTACTTTGTATTGTTGTGTTCCGGTTTGAAGGGTGAGTGAGCAAGTAATTACAGGAACAATGGGCCACCAACCTTGGGAACATTTAGTTTCTAAGGTTGGTGGCTAACATTTCTTACAATGCCATTGTCTTTGGGTGTTGGTGACCCCTTAGTTGGTGACCACTTACCATCAGGTGGCGCATATGCTCGTCCGCCATCTACCTACATTTAATGACGATTGTATCTTTCATATTATATAGCCGCTAAAATGCTTTATTTAGTTAAGCTATTTAAGCCCATTAATACAGTTATAATTTAAGTAGGTATATATAATATTAAATGTTGCCTTTTATATTGAACTAAAGTTTTTAAAATAGTCTGATTGTGCAAAGAGTCAAAGGAGACAATCTTTTGAAAAAATATTGCAACGCGTGGAACGATGACCTGAAGTAGGAACCGGTAGTTGATGATGATGATGACAGTCCTCATGATGGCGGATAATCTATTTTGAACCTATACAGGATGCAACAAAATTCGTGTCCGACCCGTGAAGTGGTTATTAGGTATCGTGCATCGGTTGTATTTATGTAAAAAAAAAAAAAAATTGGTTGCCTGTAAAGTCGGTATACGGGCGAAAGTTTTACGTGACAACGACTTTGAGTGGTAAAATAATTTTAATGTGAATATTCATTCGTATAGTAGGAAGAAGGATGTATGAATAATAGTAACAATTTAAAACATCGCGTGCCTTTCACTTTTTATGTCTGTCTCTCTCGCTCTTAGGCGGGCTAACCATGCCCGAGTGGAAGGGACGCGTGCCTCTCACTCGCTCTCATTGTGAGCGCATAACGTGAGCGGAGCGTAACGCAGTTTCTTGAAGTGTCACCCGGCAAACCAATTTATAAGACGTTGTCACGTCAAAAAATTATGCAAAAAAAATTGTGACATCCTGTATAACTGCTATTTATATAACGTTTATTTTAAATACAAAATTAAATATTAACAAAATTAGTTGAATCGAATTTCTTGATAACGCAACAGATGAAATTTGCCTACGATTAGACTCGCAATATCAAGTCGCAATATTTTGAAGTCAATAAATATGAAATAAGCGTACACGATAACACGTACAGACAATTTTAAAAACACAAAATCGAACGCAGATCACAATTAGAGATTGATCAACAAAAGACTCCAATTTTAAATCAATAACCTAGTCGACTTTCATAGTTATTAATTAATGCTAAAAATAGTTTGTAATATTATTTTAGAAGGCCGTTTTAATTATTTTATTTAAAAATTCACCCGGTTGGTTTGGGTTGGTTCCTCCATTTGACATAATCGAAGGCGTCTTCCTCTTCTTGAGTGTTCGCAAAATTTTTCCAGTTACCACGACATCCACCCGATGGCTGTGGACCAGACTGCAAAAGAATTTGAATTGAGATATTTATATATATCTTTGAAAATGAATCAAGTTCATCTGTTTCATTGGTTTTAGACATTTGGTGATTCTTTTTTACAAAGAAAATAATTATCTAAAACTTGTAAAATAAAAATGGCCAAAAGATGTAATCTCTGCTGAAAATCAAACAAACCAGATAAACGAAATTACAAAAAACTCGTTCCCGTTCGTAAAACGCTAAAAATAGTATCGGCTCGGTTCGTTAAATATTTTTCCTTAATGACATTTGAAATTCTACAGCAAACTAGAAATTTGATCTAAATTTATTTACAAATTAATTTAAATGATTATTATAAGCTTAATAAAAGGACATACCATTGTTTTATCAAACGTTGATCACTAAAAATACTAAAGAAAAAACATTGAAATTCACTAAGAAAAAACTTTCTATAAAACTGAATACTGCGTCAATGAGAATTCTTTATTCATAATCAAATATATTCTTCTATCAAATGAAAAGCTTTATTATATCGACCAGTATATGTACCAAAGAGTTTGGATTAGCTTGAGTTCTTCTTATTTCAAATTTAAAATCTTAAAACACTCTAGATTCATTTTGATTGCTTTATCACGATTTTTAATCGTTTCAGAAATTAATCATCATACTTAATAATTAACTCTTCAATTCGATTAGGAAAAAATATAACTTTTTAATTTAAAAATTGGATCATTTCTCGTTTCCATCTTTTGTTAATTATAGTGTAACACTGTAAGAACGTCTTTGATTCAGTTAATATCCGTTAACCGTAACATTAATCAACATTAAAAGGCAATAATCGAATACATTTGATGCAGTAAGCTTTATACTATATATCGATAAAGTATATTTTATATCTTATTACTCACTAGCTGTGCCCGCGTTTTCACCCGCGTATAACTTATAGAAATTACTAAGTGCAGACTTATATCTAATATTTCAGTTTAAATAACATTTATTTCAACCCAAATCTAGATTGGGAAACAGACCAGGAACAAAATTAAATTAAAAAGAAATTTAGGAAAAAAACAGCACTTCCAAGCGTTTTATTTTTAGTCTTTTTAAAACTAAAAAGTAAATCTGTATATTTAAATGAAGTACTTATTACCAACTAACTGACTATAAGTATAAATTTAACAGAACATTCATCTGAATAAACTTGACCGTCTCTTAAATAACTCTTTGCGCTTCATCTTCAGTCTTCGTAAATTCGATCATATTTCTCAGTATCGTGACAAATTAAAATGGTTTACAATTCGACAACGCAGAAACTTCCGTTTACTATCTTTTCTTTTCTCTATTCTCTTTGATCCTCTCTCTCCTGATTATTTGAATAGGAAATTCAAATTTCTATCTGATAATCACAATCGGCAGCTACGTTCTCAGGATTCTTCCCTTCTTTCTGTCCCTATTCATACTTCTGGTTTCGCTTCAAACTCTTACTCTGTTCAAGCTGTCCGATTATGGAACAAATTACCCGAGCATATTAGGAAAGCTACCTCTAAATTTACGTTTAAGACTCGTCTACGTGTGTATATATTGTCAGAAAGCTCCTAGTTCCCAAGTCATCTATAATGTACTATTATTTATATGTTTTTACTATAGCTAATAGAATAGAATAGAATAGAATAGAATATGCTTTATTGTACAACACATACATGATCAAGGAAACATACAGTTATAAATACTATTTAAGAACAGTGTTAATGCACAAAAGGCGGTCTTATCGCTAAAAGAGCGATCTCTTCCAGACAACCTTTGGGTAAAGGACACAAGAAAAATAAAGCGGTAAGGAGGTGCACAGAATCTAATTTTACGTTTAAATAAATATGTATAAAAAATATACATACATAGTATGATATATAAATAAATAAAAATAAATATATATATATAAATAAAAATAGCTAATATAGATTGTGTATGTATGTATGTATGTATGTATGTATGTATGTATGTATGTATATGTTTATTTATTCTATAGTTTTATAATATATAAGTACGTGTATTTTTGTGTAGTATATATTATTTATTAATTACCGCCTTCGTGGATTTCTGGTTGACCCAAAGGTTGACTGGTAGAGAATGCCTACAGGTATTAAGTCCGCCTTTTGTCCCATGTTGTCACTGGTGATAATAAAGTTTTAAATAAATAAATAAACATTGAGAAAAAAATATATGCCGCGAAATTCCTATCCAACCTATAAACTTTAGCTTACAAAGATTACAAACCGAAAATACTTAAGTATGGGTTAATACCCAAAATTGAAAATTCAAACGACCTATTCAACTAACTTTTTTTTTCTCGCTGGGATCACTCGTTTACGCGTTTTCTCACATAAAGTAATACCACGTACCTTACGTACGCAGCACAGGGTGTGGTGCGCTATTTCCAGTGGTGCACCACACTCATGGCAGGAGGATGATACCTCCCGCCTAACTATCCCGTACAGGTACTTACCGAAACAGCCATGTCTGGTAATCACCTGTGTCAGCCTATACGTAAGGACGCCGCTTCTCATTGCTACCCAGCGACTCTTGTGGGCGGATCGCATCAGTGTCGCAAGTCTTGATGTGGACCTCAGGGGCCCATCATGAGAATGACATCTCTCAATGATAAGTCACGTGGTCATTCTCATATATTTGTTTAGTTTTCTATTAGCGTTTACAATTGTAGAATGACAACTTGGCAAGGACTTCTCGTTGGGTTAGAGCACTGACTCGCCCCACCACCGCGGATCCTGGATATTTGCTCGCGAGGTGTAGCCGCCGTCCACGTTGCCGTACGATAACCACGTATCGCCCATACCGCTATGACCCTCTGTGGTCTCCGCAGAAGGACCTTGTTTTTAGCGGTGAGAGCGTATACCCATGGGTGCACCGTACAGCGCCATGGAGCGCACCACACAGGCGTCAACTACTCAAGAAAGTATGTAATAACGCAAAGAAATTCGTTCCTGACCGTTGCGTCATTTTCATATTTGTTTTCGTAAATAAACACTTAATTTGTCGTTAAGTTAGCCACAATATATTAATGAAAACCGCACCCAGTGAAGCCGTTTCTAAGATTGGCGCGCACAAATGCACGGACAAACAAACAAACTTACAACAAGATAGCCTATGTTTTAAGTTAGATTTCTAGCAATACATCGGTGAAAACCATATTCAATTCTGTGCAGTAGTTTTCGCGTGATGCGAGTACAGAGGTACAGACAGTCAGAAAAAAATTCTAAAAAAAATGTTTTGGCTTCTGTTGCTTTAATAAAGACCCCCTATAAAAGTATTTTTCCAATATTTTTAATGTACAGACATCGGCCTGTTACAATTTTATTATATGTATATATGTTTAGATTCTCTTGTAATATAAGTCAAGCCATAGATGACGTACATTTTCATAGGAAACTGTTTATGCATGTCAAATTAATAAGCCTTATAAAATTGATTATAAGGCAGCATTTAGCTCTACTAAACAACAAATATGCATGTGTAATACTTGAATCAAACAAACTACTTAGTGAGCTTAGTAACGTTATTGTAATAAATTTAAAAAATGAATAAGATTACTATAATTTTAAATCTAACAATTTCTATATTATCTGTTGTTAAGGCAAATAATGTGAGTGGTATATTTTTTTTTTGGAAATTAGTTTTTTTTTTAATGTTTAAACAAATTTGATTTATTACAGGAAACTAATGCCACTAAAGACAGCGACAAATTATCTGAAAACATAGTAGAGACTGTGACAATACAAAATTCTTTCGAGAAAGATTCCTCGACTGTCGTAAATAAATATGATTTTTTGGGCACAACCAAAGTAATCGGAAAGAAAAATCCTAGAAAAACCTTTTTTGTCAAAATTCGACGATTAAATGAACCAGACATGGAAAACGATAAAACTATGAAAACAAATTATATTACGACCTCTGAAAAACCAATACAAGTTACGATTGATCCTCAAGAAGAAGAGAACAATAAAATATTAAGTAATGATGAAACATCACACGATGCGAATGAATGGATTGAAAATGTTACAACAAAACGTTCAGAAACACAAGACAAAGAAGAAGAAACCATAGAAAATCCTCTTAAAGTTGATATTAATCTTGAATCTGTAACTAACAAAAGTGTTGTTTATGAAAACCCTGAAAGAATGGACTCTGAAATTAACATACCAAATGACGAATTATCCACTGATGGGGAAGAAGTACTTGATGATATAGATTTTACAAGAAGAATGATGACCGCGCAAGACTTGGAAGAAGATGAGAATGAGCAAGACGAAGAAGAGAAAGAGTTAATCTGGAATGAAGACAGGAATGGGCTATTAGACATAAAAGCGAGGTTTGGAGAAGATGACAAAGGCAACGTTGAACATTTTGAAATTGGCAAGGGCGATATGAAACCAGAATCAAAAGCTATCAACCCAGCAACCTCTAACATTTACGGTAAATTATATTTTTGTTACAATTATATAAAAATTTTGAACAATTTATTAATTAATTGAAAAATATATTCAAATAACTTAATTTAATTTTTATTTTTAGGTGACAATATAAATAATCCAGCTAACATTCAGCATCCAAACTTATATCCTTGTGTAACTCAAAGAGAATGTCTTCAAAATCCAGCTCATTTTGATAAACATCATGCTAAGCCCCTTGATTTAAATGAAAGATCAAGTTATGAAATGAGCAATTTAGAAAATGCTTACCATTTACCTGCTACAAGAAATAATTATTTTCATCCACAACTACCTTTACTAGGTATACAAGAACCAAAGGAATTGATGCCGCCTCAAAGTGATGTTTTTAAATCAGACTTATTTTCTAATGCATATGCATATACACCACCATTGTCAAGAATAGCTTTAGAAGAACCAACAGTAATTGCTGCTCCTACTCTACTTTCAAAATTAATTGAAGCTTCCGAGCATTCAAACATTGGTAATAAATTATATAAGACAAATGCAAATTCATATGATAGGAGGATGTTTTTCAATAACTATGAACCTAGAAATGTAATAAGACCAAATTATAACATGTTTAGATATCTGAATAGATTCAGGCGTGGTGCTAATTTCTGTTGTCATTAGTTTTAAAATATTTATGGTTATAAATTAAATACTAAACCGGTTTAATAATAGCTATTAGAAATACCTAAATAAAAATGTGAGGAGTTTAAAAATGTATACAATGAACTCAAATGGTATGGTTTGACGAAGCGGTTGGCGTGGTTGGTAAGACACTTGCCTTACACGCAGCAGGTCGTGGGTTCGATTCCCACCCAGGACAGACATTTGTGTGCATGAATATGTCTGTTTGCCCTGAGTCTGGATGTAATTATCTATATAAGTATGTATTTACAAAAAAAAAGTAGTATATGTAGTAGATCAGTTGTCTGCTTTTTATAGTACAAGCTCTGATTAGTTTGGGATCAGATTTCCGTGTGTGAATAATGTCCCAGGAAATTTATTTATTTATATTTTATTTGAAAACACTGTCTTAAGCTTAAGGTAAATAAGAAAAACTGTGTTTTTTATATTTTGT
This sequence comes from Nymphalis c-album, assembly GCA_963151315.1. NCBI lineage: Eukaryota > Metazoa > Arthropoda > Insecta > Lepidoptera > Nymphalidae > Nymphalis > Nymphalis c-album. The sequence goes on from OY720612.1 coordinate 3,292,385, forward strand.
ACCACTACATGTACCTACCTACATTGAGATTAGGTAAATAGAAAGAAATTGAATACGTGACCGAAGTGTTTAGTTTATAGAGATATATTTATAATTAATTAAATATTTCAATTTATAATTAATGTTTTATTTTTTAACAAAAATATCCTGATTTCTTATACTTGGCGAAGGACTTATAAACTTGTGTGTAAATGTATCATTCATGTCAAAATGTCTTACTGACAAATAACAAACATATTACGTAAAGTTAATTATTTGCGATTGATGTTGGCCTCTAAGCGCAACACCAACAGCTATATGGAGGGGAAAAAGTGACCCTTTTTGCGCCTCCACAGGAAAGAAAAAAAAAGATCTGCAATTAGAAAGAGGAGTAATAAAATTTGAGATTTGACACATGTCATCATCATCATCATATCAGTTATAACCAATGTACTCTGTGCATGTCATCATAAACAAAAGCTTGTCAAAAGTCATATTTTAAGTTTGTTTTGTTTGATAGCAATTTGCGTGAAATAATTACGAAAAAGAATATCATATCGTTTTAACAACAAGTATTTAAACATTTTTAATTGTGGTTTGACTGCTTATACCTATCGTGAAGTTAGTAGTTGAAGCGAAGGAAACGATGGGTAAAAAATATTACTGTGATTATTGTGATAAAACTATGGTAGCTACACAGTCTATAATAAGAACTCATATTAAAGGAGTGGTACATCAGAAATTGGTTAATGAACATTATCAACAATATAAAGGTCAGTAGCATTTTCAGGTGGAAATCATAGTCCATTTATAAGGTATGCAATAATAATAATTTGTTATTTTCATCCAAAATATTACTGCCTTATTGCCTCCACTGGTGACAGGAGGGCTGGTTCATTTTTCGCCCAGAGAATCGGAATTGCAATTCAAAGGGGAAATGCTGCTAGCATTCTTGCCACTATTCCATGCGGTCACGGCTTGTATAATAATTATTTTTAAATTATATTTGTATTTAGTTAAGGTATGTAATATACATTGATTCACTAAAATTTGGATTTCTATAATATATTAACAATAAAAAGAATGTACTATTTATTTTTTTATTTTTTCCTATGCTATGTTAAGTTAGCCAGTTATTTATGGTTGTACCCTTAATTAAGAAACTAAATTGTATACAGCATTCCTATTTAATAAAAAATAAAAACCAAAAATTTGTGAATATACAGAAATCGTAAGATTTGATTATTTATTTAACAAATTTATATGATGTAATATAAAAAAAATATTTTTACATAAATTGTAGCTGTTTATTTACAAAAATATATTTTTTTTAAAAATTATTTATAGTTACTAAACACAGTGTTCTTGCTAATTTTTAGATCCTGAAACTATATTGCAAGAAGAGTGTATGAAAAAACCTTGTACGAGGTTTGCGAGAGGAGAATGTCAATTCGGTGGTGTATGTAGATACTCACATTACACTCAAGAACAAATTATGAATCTTAGAGCTTACAGTAAGTCATTCTATAGCACAAAATTTAATATCAATTTCAATAAAGCTTTTAGTTTAAAAATGAAACTTATGTTGTATCTCCTGCAATTTTAAAATGACAAAAATTTTAAATACATAAGAGCCTAAGTTTCTAGGCTAATTAAATTTGTTAGATGTACTTTTAAAATGACAAAAAAAACAGTTAACATTATAATGACTTAATGTGTTAATGCTATTAATGTTGTCTTCATTTGAATGGCGTATGAATGATGATTGAATGAGATATATTAGCTAAACATCCTCTAAACCAGTGGTATTCAAACATTTTGTAGTTGGCCTGCCTGGTGTTACTCTATTTTCAACTATTTCAAATATCAAAGGGGGTTTTTTTTTTAATTAAACTACTTCTTGTGACCACGGATGTTGCAGAGTTTGTAATGGAATGGAATTCAGGAATTTATAAAAAAAGATGTTAAAATATGCATATTAAATATGTACATAGTTGTTTATTGTTTAATTCAATTTGTAACAATCATGAAACCTAAGAAATCATGACCTAAATATTTGTTATTTGTGGGTCGCAATACTATGACTAACACATGTTTGTGGCCCCTATAAAAAAAATTGAGTATCGCTTATCTAAACAATGTATATAAGTTTGATTGTTATTTACAATTGACTTAACATCTTAGTTCCCAAGGGTGGTGGTGCATCGGTTTTATAAGCTATGGTCAACATTACATACAATGCCAGTGTAGGGGTGTTGGTGACCACTTACCATCTCATATGCTTGTCCGCCTACCTATACAATAAAAATATTATAAAATATTTACAATTTTTTGTAAGATTGGCATAGTAAAGCATAAATTAAAATTCTTTTTGTGCATTGCTATTTGGTTATTCTAGATATGACCACTGCAACTGTAAGTTAAAATTTGTATTAATCATCGTTCTTTCAGATCGTCTTGGTTAAATAATTTTCAAATTTTTTCAACCTACGCTAGAAAAGCAAATTTTGTTTTTTGTTACATCACGTACCATGCCGGTTTCATTCTTACCATGCTGTGGCAACTTGTAAATAAAACAACACTCAGCAAGTTATTGTAAATTTTTATAAAATATATGTATATTAGTGTGTGTTTTGTCCTAATAAATAAATAAATAAATCACATCCAGACAGATGATATAATAATCACTTATAAAAAAAATAAAAGGTGTATTTATTTTATAAAGTAGAACACATTTTTATTAAATCAGAATTTAATGCAATACTTTTATATAGTTTTACATGTACAATTTATTTTTAGCGGAATCAAAAAGTAAAACCATAGACAACAACCCACCATGCTTTGAGGATCTATACAAACAATTACAGAACGACAAAAACACTAAGTCCAGTAAGGATGACAAAAATACAATAATTTATGATGAGAATGGTATCACTCATATACTCCCATGGACTTATAATCACATATTTGATGCATATGGATACGATTTACCACCGAGCATAAAAAAGTTAAAAACGAGTGATTTCTCTAATGCAGTTATTACAAATTGGGGTTACAGAACAAATGAATAATTGTACTGTAAGTAAAAATTTATTTTAAATATATTTTAATATTGATGTTTCATTATTAGAATGTTTCATATTGTTTAGTTTAAACATAGTGAAGTTCTTAATATATTATAGATTTTTTATTTATTATTATATATTTTTAACAATTACTATTATTATAGGTATATAGTTCCATAGATCTTGTACATAAACTAATATATGTTTTTAAATTGACGTAAAACAATAGATTTTAATTTTTTTTAATAAATTCCAAAGCATTACAATAAATATTAAAGTCTCCTAAACCGACTTAACGTAGTTCTTCTCGCTTGTATTTTTAATGTACGTACATATTTAAATGTTGGATAATTAATAAATCTGTATTCAGGCGATATTACGCGTCGTATAGGTTTTACCTGAAAATATTAAATATATGATAAATACATATTGCTTTATGTACTAATTTTTATATATAATAACAAACCTCATTGGTAATAAACAGTAAAATCAATAGTAACAACGACAACTTTTGCATATTTATTTTTTAGTTGCCAAATACACTGGCGTCTGTGTCAACGTCTATTGAAGGTTTTATGTTACTTAGTAATATTAAAAATGCGAAATAAAAAGTTAAAGGCGATTACGTCATGGATTGGAACTGGACGCCCATTTTTATTTTAAAAGTGAAAACTTCTTTAGTGGCGTTGTGCACTTTTTGTGATGGGTAAAAAGTGTTAAACTCGCGTCAGGTCACGTGACCCAGTTTGAAAATTCACCAAATATCAATAATGCACAATGTTAATATTCAAGTTTTCACTTCTGCCGGCACTCCCCGAGGGCAAGTTTCTTTCGTTTTTCATATTCAAAATGGCGTTTGCGCCAATTTTCCTTATAATATTCGTGACAAAGAACACAAAATAGGTACGTTATACCAAAATTCAGATCGATCGGTAGTATGCGCTTCTTGGAAGCAAACAAATACCTAGTTTTGTTTAAATAAGTCATGTATGTAATTATGTGGTAGATTTTTGCGAAATCGCTAATATGCTTAACTGATGCAACGTGTATATTTTGCCAAATAGATAATAATTTATTTTATTATTTTTATGAAGGCTTATTTTTTTTTTTTTCTTTTTCATCATTTATTGTGACTGTAACCCCATTTAGTGTTTATTTGAGAAATCAGATGTATGTTCTCCACGTTAAGTAATATTTGAACTCCGATAAATTATATTTTAAGTTTTGGTTTTTAACAACAGACTGCCTTATCGCCTCTAATCTAAAACCTTTTTAACGAACTATCAAAGTTTGAATTGAATTTCGCGATTTAATGAGTTTTTTATTACGCATGGCAATACGGCAATAAGGCAATAATCGTAATAACCGTAGAATATGAAATTTATTTCGATAGGTAAGCGTAACAATGATATTAACGATTTTCATACATTCTGTAAGTAAAAATAATTTATCGGTGACAAAAGCATAATCGAAGCAAAATAAAGTTTTGCGATTCATCCGTCTTTGATATTACAGATCTTCTTGAATTTCGTCAAAAGCGACTATGTTTACAACATTTTCAAAGATGATATAGTTCGATCACAATATGATTCAATGAACATAAATGTCAAACCTATACATCAATCGTTAGATGATTTTAATAATAAGTATCTATTATTAATTACTTATGAAGACAAAAATAACAATGGTGACGATTTCAAACCAATTGCACGTGTTAGTGGTTTTAAATCAAAAAGTAAAATGTCAAGGAATGACATGACAATGAATCAACATAGAGCTAGAATGCGAAAAATTATAGATTTCATGGAAGATCATCTGTTGACGACAATATATTTGTACGATGAAATACAAAGAATTCAAAGAGATGATGAAATCAAAGATGAGCTCAGAGAAATGGTATCGTATTTAGAGAAACCGCAAAATGAATACGAGAAAGAAGCCGTGTTGAAATATTTTTACGATAACAAAAAGAAGAAAACGATGGGTAGTATATGGGATCAAAAAACAAATGATTTAGTTATCAACGTAATAAGAGATCCTTTTAATGATGGCACTATTAATTAAAACGACACAACTGCAACGTAGATTAATGAAGATTTAGACAACGTATTTAAAATTACAAGACTACGTTTAATAAATAACAGAAAACAGCACATGTCACTTGTTTCAATATTTAAGCTGAGAGCCAATTCAACTAATATAGTGGCCGAATTTCGCATACTAAATTTTGAAATTAATGACGTTCCAAATAATTAAGCCCCACTTCATTTTGAATGACGTTTCAGTATTCGGCCGTAAAACTTATAATTCCAATTCAACTTTGACTATTCTATATTTGTTCGGATCGGAACCGTACCGATGTGATGTTCACATATACCGTTGTGTCAAAATCAAACTTATTTATTAACTTTTATGACAATAGTCGATTATTAAATTGTAATGCGAAAACGGATAAACGGAAATGATCACGCTTCTATTTGATTGCGATTATATGACATTTTGATAGTAGAATTTATCCCCTGTTGTGTAAGATTGGTTGATGATATTAGATATTGTTACAATAATCATAATATTGTCTGTTCTATAGGATCCGTAAGTCATTGATCAAATTCGAATCATTCATCAGCCATTCATCGAACCATTCATCAATATCGGGTCGAATATCGGTCGAATTTGTTTCTTATAGAATAGCTTTTGCGTACCTGCAACTTTATACATATTTCAGTGTCCGGGGGGCCAATTTTACTAACATAATTGTTACATTATCGGAATCTAAACATAATCGTTGACGTTTAGCTTTTTCCTAATTCTAGTAATACAATGATCAAGTTGCGATTCGATTTGTTCCTTGATGGAACGTCAAAAGTTAACAATTAAGTTTGACTGACATGGTTTTTTGTTTTTTGTATATGGCAACATCATACCGATTCTGTTTAATGAGGAATAGTCAATACTGGATCGGAATCGACTCGACAACGTTAATAAACGTTTTACATTAGTGGAATTGGTCTCCTGGACTGACTACTATAATTATTTTGTATGAAAACACAAATTTAAAAATATTAAGATTTTTATAATTTAAGCACTTCTTGTGGTGAAATATCTGATAAGTAAAATATGAAACTGTAAGGAAATAAAAATTATTACGAATTTATTTATAATTTCTTTTATTTATGACATATAGAAGGCGGGGTGATTTCTTTTGAAGTATTGAAATGAGATCGTATAGCTTCGATCCACGGGATATTTCAACAGGAACAGATTCCTAGAAATGTTAAATATATACATTAATAGCAGTCAGTAGTCGGGTTACGACTAAGAATCTTATAATTACTAAAATAAAATTCAGTTACCTATTGATTTTTTTATTTAAATGTTTAGTTAGTTATGTTTGATGTATATTTTGTGCATTGTTGTATATAAGCAAGAACACAATGTTATTCTTAATATGTAACGTTGAACAAGGCTTTCTATTGGTGAAAAAAATCTTAAAATTGGTTCTGTTGTTCCAAAGTTTATCCATTACAAACAAATCAATATTTTGTGTTTAAGGATAAGATATCATTAATTTTAAGCTTTTGGACAAAGGTATATTTTAAGAAGAAATTTATTTTTATTTTGCTGTGTGTTAGTGGATATATTTTCAGATTCTAAAAACAGATTTTTATGTGTTTTTTATCCGAAGATTGTATGTGCGCAAACACAGGTGCACTCTTTATGGGACATGGGACAGCAATCTGATATGATCGAAAAGAGTTCAGGCGCAGGATCAACGTGCTTTCTGGGAGTATCTTTCAACTTCCAGACTCCGGGCTGTTCCTGAGAATTTTCTGACATAAAAGCCAATAAGTATTTATTGGCACGACCTGGGAATTAGACCCGGTTTGCCACCTTATACCTAGCCACTAGACCAACGAGGTAGACAAAAGACAGTAAAGAGTATCTCTATTGAAGACTATTTCTGCTTATAACTGTATTATTATTATACTTATATTGATGATGCTATTTATGTCAATCTTCACCGCTAAGTACGAGATAAATTAGGAACACAAATTAATGTTTGTCTTACCAATTCGTTCTGATTTCTGTTTGATGATCTCAATATATTTTTGACGTCTACTTCTTCTTTCCATACATCATTCCAATAATCCTGGAAATATTTATAGGAAAACATCGTTCAATTTGGAGATCCACATGTTCATCTGCTTACCATAATAACAGCCTGTGAATGTCCCGCTGCTGGGCTAAGGCCTCTTCTCCTCTTTTTGAGGAGAAGGTTTGGAGCTTATTCCACCACGCTGCTCCAATGCGGGTTGGTGGAATACACATGTGACAGAATTTCAGTGAAATTTGACACATGTAGGTTTCCTCACGATGTTTTCCTTCACCGTTAAGCACGAGATAAATTATAATCACAAATTAAGCACATGAAATTCAGCGGTGCTTGCCCAGGTTTGAACCCACGACCATCGGTTAAGATTCAAGCTGTCTTACCACTAGGCCATCTCGGCACATTGCACATCTGTTTACCATACTAAAGTGATAATATAATAAAACATGATCACGTGACATGGTGTCATGATCGTGAGCGCATTAGGAAAGATTTGATTATAATGAATGACTTATAATATTCTAAGAAGATTAATGGTACAATATAGAAGTTAAATAATACAATTGGAGTATGTTCTGTGTCATAGTGCCTATCCTAATTAAGTGCAAGTACTTATTTAATTTCCTTTAGCATAATGTTTTTTGTGTTTTATCTGTATTCCAGCAGCCTACAGACTATCCTCTACCCTGAAGGTTATGACACCTGACAGTCCCCAGACTGATTGCCCCGTAGCTACAACTCTGGTGATCAGACATTGCTCCTTGCGTGTAATTTTAATCCAGATTTAAGTATAATTTCAAATTTAGACATTTAGACAAATTTAAACATTAATTTAGAAGAATATTATTTTCCTTAATAATTCATTACATTGTGGATATGTTTTAAGAAGCTTAATACTATATACTTAATATATTGAAAATAAAGCGACATACCCCTGTTCTAAGAATGTCTCTTGTAAATTTTTTATTAATTTTGGGTTTTTTTCGTTTCATAGATTCTAAATTTGCTGATTGTTTTGCAACGGCCAGGACGAACTCCGGCGGCGCCTGTCAAATCAAATATTCGTTATTTCATTGTTATAAATTACTCAAATACAACTGTATGCATAGTGTCAACAGATGATAAGCTTTGGTCGATTTCAAGGTTTTTAATTTTTGGGCACAAAGGTCGGCTGCGGTTTTTTACCAGAGAGCCGACAAGCTGCAATGATTTTGTATGTTACCCAGTCTCACCGCCTTCGCTCCTTGCCTTCGACTTTATTTCGATGTTTGCGGCGCACTCGGCACTTTGGACCCCACATAATCCACCCCCCCACTGTATCCGTGGAAAAACGCGCAATGCGTTTTTCCAGTGTTAAAAAAATAGGTCTATTATACAACGTATGGGAATCGTGCCTTCTGATATACCAATATGAGAATCATATTCAATGGGTAGTCGAATAAACCGCAGTAAACGGCGTGACTCGACCAAAATTACTTGCATTCATTTATATTATGACCTAAACTTCTGGCATTGACCGAGCAGAGTTGTCAAAGTGGTGAATTCTCCAGTCAGCTAATAATTTATTTTCACATAATTGGTCGCTGCCGTCTACCATATTTATTTAACGAAATTCGAATTATACGTCGAATGTCCTTATTGTTTCTTATATTCATTATATTGAGATGCAAACGCTTTTGATAATGTATTCTGTTTGTATTACCTTATGTGGTAAGAGCCTCCTATCAGATACTTTCTTGGCTTCCAGATGTTGCTGCAAACGTGTTGTTAATTATTTTTTTAATTAAGCAGAAACTGAACGTGTTGGTATTTTCAATAGTATATTTTTTAATTTAATTCAAAATATAATAAACCTTCTAATATTAGTGTCTTACCTTTATAGCATTGTCTAATTCAGTTACCGCAGCATCTTTTGCGGTAGGTTTCTTCTGAAAACATAATAAAAACATAATATGAAAATTTTTTAGTCATGGCTTGTGACTAATGCAATTATATATTTTGCTGGGTTTTTCTTGGTTTTCTGACCGTCTGCTTAGCATACCACCAAGTCATCAGTTTAACTGCTAAAATTCTATACTCTGTATTTTTGTGTGTTAGATAATTCAGCCAGTGTACTTCAAAAGAGACAAGCAAATATTCGTTCCCATTGTTGGCGAATTACACAATCAAGGTGTGGCAGTGCCAGTGTCTACGGGCAGGGATATAGTCATCTCATCATCAGGATGCCTACCGTCTAGCCTTATACCTTACTGATTGCTTAGTACGACTACAAAATGAAAAATGGGGTACATGTAGTAACGTACGTACCTCGTAATATGGATAGCTTAATACAAATCTTCTTCCAAAATCTTGGTATGTATCAGGAATACTATAATGTTGATTAGTTCCAAACAAATCGGCGAAATCACCGGCTGCTTTTGCTTCTTGTACCTTAATATATGAAAATGATAATATAAGTCAATATAGCTTCGTATATTTTGATTTTATTGACATCATTAATGCTTCTTAATAACGACAGCAACTTATTCTTAATTGAGTAAACTTCTGTTGTGTTGCAATTCCACTTAAATAGTTGTTTTTTGTGTTTGTTATTCCAACATTTGCGTAGTTATTACAGAAACTTTTATTGTTAACGCATGTTGCCTATACAAAACCAACACTTACATCACCAATGCGTCACCAACCTTGGGAACTAAGAAGTTATGTCCCTTCTGCCTGGAATTACACTGGCTCGCTCACTCTTCAAATGGAAACCCAACAGTACCAAGTACTTGCTTTTGTGGTAGAATATCTGATGAGTGGGTGGTACCTACCCAGACGAGCTTGCACAAAGCTTTACCACCAAGTGAATATTAATTCTATATTGTTTATACATGATAGAATGCAATACTCGGTCCATATCGCATAAGACTGTAGGTGCACCGACACTGTATGTACAAATGAGTCTACGAAGTAAAACGTTTTAAATATTTTTTATCAATGTGAGCGTACCATGTCATCTAATGATACGTCATCGTTTTCGTCTCCTTGGAGTAATTCATTTTTTTCATCGCTTTCGACATCTGGTTCAATTGATTCATCATTATCTTCACCTGGGTCAACTGATTCGTTTTTTCCATCAACTTCTTCGTCTGGTTCGACAAATTCATTACTTTCATCCATTTCGATTATTTCATTTCTTTCATCATTTTCTCCATCTGGTTCTGCTAATTCATTTTCTTCATTATTTTCTTCATCTTTCAGTTTACTCAAGATTGTGTTTTCTGGTTCAAATGCTGCTACTATCTGCAAAATCATAACACAGATAGTATTAAAACTAGTGTACTAATAGCTAGAACAAAATGACCTATTTTAAGCTCAGATTAACAACAAAACTTAAATAATTACATATTTTTAAAGTAATACCTCATCCTCGCTCATCTTGTTATTATTTTCATCGTTTTCTTCTAATTTCTCGTCGCTTATCTACAATTCGAAAAAAAATAATCCTTTATTTATGACTTCTTAGATACAAGTCATAATAAAAACCGGACAAGTGTGAGTGGAACTCGCTCATCGAGGGTTCCGTACAAATTTGTAGATACATATTTAGGGTTGTTTAATTTAAAAATTAAATAATCAGGTATGCTTAACAGTGCAAACTGTTAGGTTAGGTTACCTATACTTATAAAAAAGGACAAATGATTTTTTTTCCAAAGTCATAAATCGAAAAAAAAGTCATCATAAAAATAATTAAAAATCAGTTTAAGCTTGTGCCAATGAAGCCCTTTCATGACATGACACGGTTAACTCTAATCAAAATTTAGACCGCTTCTTGGACCGTTTCTTACATATATTCTAGGTTAACGGGAAATAGCCTATCAATTTTGATTTCCTTGAGAGTGGAAATATACGATTTTTGCGGCATAAATGGCTGTATCTTTTTTACGTTAACTTAGAAGTTTGATTTTTTCACAGCTTCAAGAGACTGTAGTTTTGAGTAAATTGTTTTAATTTCAACTCGATACCTCCATGCGTTCCCGAGACAAAGAGTCTAGACAAACAGACAGACGGACGGACGGAAACAAAGTGATCCTATAAGGGTTCCGTTTTTACCTTTTGAGGTACGGAATTCTAAAAACAAAAGCTATTTAGACACAACAAAACTACCAGTATGCTTAATGAGGAAGTTCAACACGTGCCAAATAAATCGTAATGATTTTTTTGCGCATTAAAAAATCTCACCACAAAATGTATTACTGTAGACGTATAAAAAATTAAACAAAAAATGTTATTGTTCATGACTATATGACTGAAGAATTAAACAGAATTCGATAAATTATAATCTAAACAATGTAAAAGTCAATTATTATTTTTTATTATTGTTTTATTTTACGACATTATGGTCCTCTGTTAATTGGATAAAATAATTATAAAAACGTCAACGACTCTCACGTCACCTTCACCTTCATACTGTTTGGCGGTAGAATATAACCTACCCAAATGGGTTTGCGCTAGAAGTACCTTAAAATATCTCTCTGTGACTAAGCCTTATAGGAATTATTCAATAATTCAACGAACCATGCTAAGCTGAGTGTTAAATGTTACATATACCCAAAAAAACTTTAAATCAAACAACATTTCAAAGATATTAAATACAAACATTTTATCCTGCTTATATTTCAAAAACAAACTGTTTTAGTGACTAACGGCCGAATACTGAAACGTCTTTCAAATATAAAGGGCGCTTAATTATTTGAAACGTCTTCGAATTTCAAATTTCGCATACTAAATTTTGAAAATTAATGACATTCCAAGCAATCAAAGCATCATCTCTTGCTGAACCTCTAAGAATAATTTATAACGTATCACTAAGTTTGGGAGCATTTCCAACTAAATGGAAGGTGGCAAAAGTGGTTCCCATTTTTAAAAGTGGTAATAACGAAAAAGTAGAGAACTACAGACCTATATCTATTCTTTCGGTGTTCGCCAAAATATTTGAGTCTTTAGTTTATCCGTATATATATGCCCAGTTTAAAGGTGGTATTAGTCAGCATCAACACGGTTTTATATCTGGGAGATCTACTAACACGAATTTAGTTAACTATACTGAAATACTAATCGAGTCTGTTGACAAAAGGAAGAGAGTTGATGTAGTCTATACAGATTTTAGCAAGGCATTTGACCTGGTTCCCATTTCAGTTCTCCTTACAAAATTATCAGTATTTGGCATGACTGGATCTATATTGGACTGGTTAAAATCATATCTCTATGATAGGTGTTTCTATGTAGTTGCAAATGGATATGAATCTATAAAATTCAACATAACATCTGGAGTCCCTCAAGGCTCTCACCTGGGTCCATTACTTTTTAATATTTTTATCAACGACCTACCAAAAAGTTTTCATCACTCAACACCTTTTTTGTTCGCTGATGACCTTAAACTCCTACAGGTTATTGAGAATTTTGAAGACGCTAGTCGCTTACAGGAGGATCTAAATCGATTGTATCATTGGTGTAAGGTGAACGGAATGGTACTCAATACAGAAAAATGTTCTTGTATATCGTTCACTCGGAATAAGCCTGAAGTTAACACCAGTTATTACCCATACGTCATTGCTAATGTCCCTCTAAAACGCCTTAATACTATCAGGGATCTTGGTGTGATTTTCGATGAGAAGCTTACATTTATTCCACATATAGATAATATAGTCACCAAAGCCTCAAAGATGTTGGGTTTTGTCCTGAGGAACAGCAAAATATTCCGAAATGTACATACCAAAATAATTCTATATAATAGCTTAGTAAGAAGTATACTAGAGTATGGTAGTGTCATTTGGAGGCCACACTATGCAACACACTGCCTAAGAATAGAGAGGATACAAAGGCGTTTTCTCTACCATCTGGCGTTCTCTCAAAGAAAGGCTAAAGAACTCTCTTCGTATAATGAAAGGCTAGCATTTTTTAATATACATAGCTTGAGCCAAAGAAGAGATTTGTTGGATTTGATGTTTTTATATAAAAGCCTTAACAATATCTATGATAATCCAGATTTAGTATCTAAGATTAAATTTAATGTTCCCTCTCGATATCCACGCAAAACAATTAATCCTCTTACAAGACCTTTTCGAAAAACTGTTTTGGGCAATAACTCACCAATTTCCAGGATGTCTAAAATTCTAAATGATAGTTGTAAACATTTGGACCCTTTTAGGGACTCACTCAAAACATTTCGTTATAAGTTTTTGTTCAGCGATAAATTAAATAAATAATATAATTTTTAATATAATGAACCACCTGTAACCTAATTTTTATATATAGAGATTTTAATAATTTTTACCAATAAGTTAATACGTTTTTAAAATAATGTAATAAATGATTTGTAAACTTCCTAATATTTGCATGCTGTATCTGCCTTAAAAGATAATGCATTTAAAATTAAGCTACACTGTATTTCTTTTTACCCAATATTGTATTAATGTAATTATCACTGGTGGATCTTAAATAAATAAATAAATAAATTGAGTCCTAATCATATATGAATGACGTTTCAGTATTCGGCCGTTAACTACTTTTATGTCACTCAGCAGGTAACTAGAACGAAAGTCAAATCAAGAAAACAGTTTTAGTTTAAGTTTTCCGTAATACCTACAATTATCTTAGTTTTGTTTGTAGGTTGGCGTTGGGTGAGTGAGCCAGTGTAATTACAGGCACAAAGGACATAACATCTTATTTCCTAAGGTTGGTGACCACTTACCATCAGGTGGCCCATATGCTCGTCCGCCTACCTATGCAATAATAAAAAAAGCTTCCTATCTCATTTTCTCCCAAATTGAATGTATGTGTTCGTCTCTTTCTACTGTCGCTTTTTCGTTTCATCGACTTTCAAATCACAACGATGCTAAAGAAGTTTTCACTTCAAAAATCCTCCTTGCTGGAGGTCGACCTTAAATTCATTTATTTAATTTTTTTTCCACGAAACAAATTCAGGTTTATTTTAAATGCGGTGAAGAAATCTGGAACTAATTACCTGAGCACTACTAGTCTATACTCTATTCAAATCGAAGAAGCATTAGTGATAAAAACACCTTTAATACGTATTATTAAAAGATATGTAATTTATTTGATATTTATTGTAATTTAATTGTGAAAAACTTAGTGGTTACCTTATATTCGGGTGGACTGGAACTTTGTCGATAAAATATGTAAAATAATAAAATGGATACCTCCATCTTTTTATTATTGCATATGGCAACATTATTTAAAAATCAACTATCAAGATCAAAATTACTGACAATTGACAATAATGAATTTAAAGTCAGCTGAACAATGCATCTTTATTTATTTATTGTGTTGAAATAATTTACCTGTTTGCGTATTATTAACATGTAAACCTTGTTGGTCTAATGTTTTACGTAAAGAGAGTAAAGTATTTTCTTTTAATATTTAATGTAATTACGTTGTGATCTGTGTTTAGTTTATATAAAATGTTTGGAAGACCAAGATGCAGAGAGTGGACACCTCTAACGACTCAACAACTTCGCCTTCGTAGCTTAATTCAGGTTAAAAAAAATGTTTTTCAAAATAAACCTAAGTATTTTCTCCATAACTTCTTAATGGTTAGGCAAAAAATTTACCAACAAACGCCTACACTTGATAGCATACGTCATTTTCTTGTTTTGTCTTCTGTAAACTGAATACTTGTCATATTATGCATTTATAACGATGAATAAGTTTAGAGCTTAGAAGATATTCATTTGAAATTAAGTATTTTTTTGTATAAATGAAACTATTTTTTTAAAATAGCAATATTACAACTAAGTGTTTAATTTTAACATGTTATTAGTAACTTGCTCACAATTTAATGACTGTTATTAAATAATTAGTCATTATAATCAAAACAATTCATGACTCAAACATTATCAAGTTTTCATTTGGTTATCGATGGTTATCAAAATAATTTCAAATTATATGGAAAATTAAAGTTAAAAATTAATTTAAAAATAAAACACTTCAAAAGTATTAAACATACTACATTATCAACAGATGCATTTTAATGACATAACAATAAGTCATATCTTGCATAATTCAAGTCACATTGATAAGAAGGTTCTCACAATATTTTGGAGATTCAGTCTCATAAAGAATATATAAACAATGATCACATCATTACAGCACATATTACTAAATTATTGTTATAACATATGTTTATTTAATAGTAATAATGGTCCTGACTGATTTCAGTCACAATGCCAACTGCGCGGGAGATATTATAGTGCACAAACACAGGTGCACTCTCTATACCTTAACTCTCATACCCTGATGGGACGGCAACCCGACACAACTGGAAAGAGTTCAGGAGCAGGACCAACGGCTTTACATGATTATTTAATAATGATATAATATAACAACAAGTTGCATTGAACATACATCTGTAAAAGGTGACTTGTGAGTTTCACTTACTGTGGGCTCCTAAGTCGAATTCGAATTTTAAATTTTACACTGTTCTATTATGACAGTCTCACACATGACATCAATGCTATTTATTTGATGTCAATAACAATTAAACTTATGTTCTCACTGTCAAACATTTCTCTTGATCTGGATGTAAGGAAAAGGCAAAAAACATTTAGGTATACACAAATAGTATAGACTACTTATATTTTAAGATTTTATTGCATTAGATTAGCATAGAATCTATATAAATGTGGATTTTATTTGCCATTAAGACTCATTTAGTCATCTTAGGTAATCATGAAATTAAAATCTATTTAAAGCTATTTAAGACAATAATTTAGCAAATAAAAGAATTTATTGTCTATCATTTATGTTTATAAAAAAAAAACACTTAAAATAAACAGCCTAAATTCATAAACTAAATATTGTCTCTTAATAAATAACTTTTAATTGACACAGTATATATATTTTTTTACAGATCGTGGGATATAACATAAGGCCACCTGAGAGGTGTACATATCAATGTAGTTACTATCTTACGTTGCATCACACTACGATGTCGGCACCATTCTACACTAGTGAGAGGATTTCGTCACCACATCCTAAGTGGAAAGAAATTGATTCTGGTAAGGAATTAAACATAACCAAAGTATTTAGTGAGGCTGAAATATTTTACACATACTGTTTTTTTGCATTTCTATGACACAGCTTTAGAGTGATATAAGTTTTTCTCCTTCTGTTGAAAATATTTGACGACAATGTTTTAGTGTGTGTTAATACTCGGAAAGTAAAACATAAAAATAAATATTTTTGTACACTTTGTTCCTGTTGGTTGATTTAATATCAGTTATTTGGTTTTAAGCTAAAAATTAATTAAATTTTAAGTGTTGTTATTGACATTTAATGTGTAAATCTACGATTCAAATTTACTTATTTTGTTACATAGTATAAAATATTTTATAGTTTCGATTTTGACCATGTGGATGGGTTAGGCATGGGTTATATACAAAAATCAATAAATACTTGGTTATATTTATGAGTCGTTTCATGCTTGGTAGTGGTGAAAATGTTCACAAAGAAGTTTTATAAATCTATTTTGTATAAAAATTCACATGATCAGATGAGAAAATAAAGGATTTGCGGTTG
This sequence comes from Nymphalis c-album, assembly GCA_963151315.1. Classification (NCBI taxonomy): domain Eukaryota; kingdom Metazoa; phylum Arthropoda; class Insecta; order Lepidoptera; family Nymphalidae; genus Nymphalis; species Nymphalis c-album. Next base: position 3,309,122 of record OY720612.1, read on the forward strand.
TATATTGAGTATATATACAGATTAGAATACTAATTTTAGAATGTATTATACGTTTGCTATATTTAGAATCTAGAACCAGATCAATTTACATATGGATTTTTATTCGTCATTACCTAACAATATATAAAAGACTAACTTATATTTAAATATTTATATAATCTTAAAAGTGATTGTTTTTACATTAAAATTTCATCAAGGTCGTTGATTATAAGAAAAGCTGGTTATTTGAGAAACTTTTCAAGGTAAATCTTGAATGAGATATTGAGAAATTTTATATTGAATTATGTATTATTTTAAGTGGCTTTTTTATCTTTTATTTTTTTTAGTTAATATTATGTATCTGATGATAAAAGGTCACCTCTGTGGTTAGAATACCTAGTGTATTGGCAAACTTGTCGAAACATATCATCATGATAAAAAATAATCCAATGTTGCCGGTTTGTGTGTTTGGTAAGATACTTGCCTTTCACGCCGCAGGTCGTGGGTTCGATTCCCACCCAGGACAGACATTTGTGTGCATGAACATGTCTGTTTGTCCTGAGTCTGGGTGTAATTGTCTATATAAGTATGTACTTACAAAGGAAAAGTTGTATAGTTATGTAGTATATCAGTTGTCTGGTTTCCATAGTACATGCTCTGCTTAGTTTGGGATCAGATGGCTGTGTGAATAATGTGACAGGAATGTAATCTTTCTATGTCATTGTCACTTGTTTGTTTTACTATTCTCCATTTTTTGTTAATTTTTCAAATACTCAAGTTCTTAAACTGTTGTTGTTTGCATAGTTGATTGTTAAATGTCCGAGGTAAATGGATAAGATGAAACCTAGTGTTGTGTTAACGACTCAGCTGAACTGAGCTTTCTGCGACTCAACATTTTATGAAATTTAAACCGTCATTATATCTTTAGTTCTGTATTGTGTATGTATGGCAATAAAGAAATGATATTTCTTTCTTTCACTAGATAAAATGTTAATTATTGGTTTAAAGAAAATGTTATTGTTTTATGTATTGAAGTATTTCTTTGTAATGATTGAGACAGACTTGTTATTAGTAAATAGCATTTGACCTATATTGTGTGAAACGTAAATATTATCAATATCACACGTGAATCATTTGGTACAGACATTCATTATAGTTTCCATCTATACTCGGCTATCGTGACCTATCTTGATATATGTGTATAAAATTGTTTTGCAATTTGAACTTTTATGTTATAGCAATAAGGTTTAAATTTAATTTATGTTTTTGTTTGATATGTTATGTTCGTCCACGTCAATCTTATCAATGAGCATAAAATGTCCAATAATTTTGCATTAGTATGAGTTTACGCAATTACTGGAAACTCCCTATGACGAATGCTCGACTGAAATATTTCGTTACGTTATAATAATTGTTAATATTAAATTTGAGTTTTTGTAGTTTCATGTCTAACGCGCCAATTATGTTACAAAAAATACCAGCTGTAGTCTTGATATAATCTTTAAATTTGTCGCTATTAGGCTTCTGTACATAAAGGTCATTTGGGAAAGTAAGCACTTGAGGGGGGGGGGGGGGGGATAGTGGTTGTGGGCGGGCGTTTGTGGCGGTCTAGGTTCAGATAGTGGTTAATTAAATAAAAACAGTATTGTCGTTAAAATAACGTTTATATCTGTCAGGAGAACCCTAATTTGTACAGATATGTATTTACATAGAATCTTATATTAGATCGGACTGGAGAGTTTTACTGGATCAGGCTATGGCCCACCCGCGGCTGTAACGCCTCAGATGATGATTATGATTATAATAGAACAATCATTGTGCTAATGTCAGGACATTTGTATAACATAATTATACTATCAATTAAAAATGTCAATTATTTGAATTTTCTTAACAATTAAATTGGTCATTTTAAAAGTTGTACTCGATTCGGTATTTAGATATTATCCTCATGTTTTATGTCCTAGAAATTTGTATAGGGTTTCGTAGAAGGTTTTGAACGTTATTTCTTTTGATTTGTCAATCTAACTTAAGGGACAAATAAAATTATAGGATAAGTAGGTACAAACTTTTTAATCACAAGGATATTTTTTGATGTATAATAATAATAATAATAATAAAGCCCTTTATTCAGACCAACTTAACATGTATGGATTTACATTTTTTTTTTTTTTATCTCAACCTATTCTAATAAATACTTTATTACTTTTTGTAGGTCTGTTTGCCAATCGGCAAAGGCCTCCTCCAACCTTTTCCATTCCTGTCTATCTTGGGCCACTCTATTCCACGCTACTCCTGCTACTTGCCTGATGTCATCATCCCACCTTTTCTGTGGTCTGCCCCTTTTCCTTTTCCCTTCTCTAGGGTACCATCGTGTCACAATTTTGCTCCATTTATCTTTACCTCTTATCATGTGCCCTGCCCATTGCCATTTGAGTCTTCTGATTTTGGATGTTATGTCTATCACCTTCGTCTTTTCCCTGATGACATGGTTTTTTATTCGGTCCGACCTTTTCACATTCAGCATACTTCTTTCCATTGCATGTTGGCAGGTTTCCAATTTTCTAGTCGTATTTTGTGTTAAAGCCCATGTTTGGCTGCCATACATTAAAACAGGTAGTACGCAGGTGTTGAAAAGTTTTTTCTTTAAATTAATGTGAAGAGATTGGTCTTTCATGGCCTCTCCCAGACTCCAGTATCTTTTCCAGCCATTTGTTATTCTTCTCTCAACTTCGTTGGGTATAGGATCCTCTTGTGTTATTAGCTGTCCCAGATAGATGTATTCGTCAGTGTAATCGATTTGGTTATTTCCTAGCTGTATGGTGGTTTTCTTCCCGTTTGTCATAATCTTTGTTTTCTCTGGGTTCAACTTTAAACCTATCTTCTCACTTTCATAGGCTAGTTCATGTATCATTTGTTGTAAGTTTTCCGGTGTTTCAGCAAATAACACTATATCGTCTGCGAACCTCAACTGTGTTAGGGAGGCTCCGTCGACATTGATTCCGAGGTTTTCCCAGTTGAGACGCCTAAAGATTGTTTCGAGAACCGCTGAGAATATTTTGGAGATAGAGGATCTCCTTGTCTAACACCCTTTCCTACTCTGAATGGTTTACCTTTCTTTTCTAGTTGGATTCTCGCAGTGCCTTGACTATATACATTTTTTATTAGGCGGATATATTTTTGTTCGATTCCCTGTTCCTTAAGAGATTTCCATATATTTTCGTGGTACAAGGAATCGAATGCTTTGGTATAGTCGATGAAAGCAATGTAGTACTCGCGTTGGTAGGCTTTATACTTGTCTAAGACCTGGCGGACAACGTGAATGTGATCGATTAAGGAGTAGCCTTTTCGGAAGCCCGCCTGTTCAATGGGTTGATGGTCATCTAATGTTCCTTCTATCCGTTTTAAAATTATCTTGGCAAATATCTTGTATATGTTAGACATGAGGCTGATTGGACGGTAGTTGCCGATGTCGTGTTTGTCTCCCTTTTTATATAGAAGGATAATGTTTGATTCTGTCCATTGCTGTGGAATAATTTCTGTGTCGACAATATGATTAAACATTTCCGTGAGGATCGGTGTAATAGCCTGCTTATTTTGTATTAAGATCTCGTTGCTTATACCATCGGGTCCTGGTGCTCTGTCCTTCCGTTGTGTGTCTATTGCTTTCTCTATTTCTGCGCGAAGAATTTTGGGGATATCTGAGGTCTCTACCAAATTTGTTTCTTCTCGCGAGGTGTTGTTGTATTCATACAGTTCTTTGTAGTAGGATGTTGCAGTTTCTAATATGTCTTTTCGGTCGTGGTTCCATTTTCCTCTATTGCTTTTCATTTTTACTACCCAGTCTGTAGAATTCGTTAGTTCCTTGTGTGCTTTTTTGATACCACCCGTTTTCATTATGTATTTTTCAATAGTCTCCAATCTATTTCTATTTCTATCTATTCTTATGTTTTTCTTTATTTCTTTGTTAATTTTTGTTAGATGCTTTCTTCTGTCCTTTGCGTCTTTTGTGTTAATTAAGTGGCTCCTTTGTTCTAGCAATTTCATAGTTTTATCTGTAAGCCATTGCTTGTGTTCACTAATGGTATTTGCAGTGAGTTTTGTTTCAGTTTTAATAATGTTTTCTATCCAATTGTATTTTTCCTGTACGTTTAGGTTCTTTGTGTTTTCTTTAAAGTTTGTGAATTTGTCTCTCAGGCTAGCTGTTAATTGTTCCATTTGGTGTTTTCCGAGCTTAACATTTATTGGTTCTTGTCTTGGTCTAGGTTTCCTTGGTTGTTTTGTTTTTAATTCTGCCCTGATCAGTCTGTGATTGGTGTTGAAATTGAATTGGTTGATGACGTTGAAGTTGCTGAAGTAACTGGTTTTGTTAGTCATGAAGAAATCAATTTCATTTTTTGTGTTCCCGTCTGGTGAGATCCAAGTCCACATTCTTTTCTTATTTTTCCTATATATGGTATTTAAAATAGTAAGGTTGTTTTCTAGTGTGAAGTTAATAATTTTTTGATGTAATTATATGATAATTTACTGCGGTTATGCCAGATTGTATTCGGAAACTTCGTAATTTGTATCACATAATGTTGACGATTTATAATAATTTGGATGTACATTTATATTCCAGAAATAACACATCGCATGTCATCAACAAACGTAGTTATACGGATATGGTGTCATATCCTCGTGCCTCCATGTAAAGATGACGAGGAGAAATGCGAACAAGTGCAGGACACTGTCATTCAAACGTGGGGCGTATATTTTAGTGGGCTCAGATATATAGGGGCTAATTTAGCTTTAAATTTTACCTCGGATTGCTTCAAAAGCAACACTCTGGTATTCCAAATGCACGGTGGTTACTTTTGTTCGTATAAAAGTTTGAAATTGGATGTGATACCGCCAGAAAATGAATTAGAACAAGGTTCTCTCTCGTCAGACTCATCGACCAAAACGAACACGTCAAAGATAACATTAGAATCGAAAATTTTACAAAGTCAAAGAATTATAAATGAATCCAGATCGCTATCACCGGCTAAATTTTCGAGGAAGTCCGAAAAAGAATATTCGAAAAGTCATAGTCCTGTCGAAAGAGGTTTCAAACAAAATTTTCCTACTGTAAGATCTTCGTCAAGTTTGAATATGTCTTTAAATCATAGAGAGAGTAGAAGAGACAAAAGTAGTGAACAGAAAAATGTAGATCCAAATCATATATATGAACATTCGCCCGATAACATAGACGTTAGAGAATTTACAACCAGTGATCTCAACTGTGATAAATCAGCTTCTCACGAGGAGCTATCCAATAAAGTAGACTTGAGTGAAACTGCTGAAAGTTACGATTTACGAAATGAATCGGACGGAGCGCCGAAATATAGATATTTGGCGCTGAGCTTCCTCAAATCGGAAATTAGACCGAGTTATAATGCAACGAAGTTGCAAAATCTTCATTTGCTACAGTATTCAATAAAGAAACGACAAGAAGCGGTCCAAGAAATAAAGGAAAGGATATATAAGAAATCAGCCTTAAGCGAGAGTTGGTCTTCCGATTTTGAATTAAAACTCAAGGGTAAATGTAGGTCTCAGAGGAATTTGTTTTCGCCGGACGAAAGTGAGAGTTTGAAAGAAAAATCTACGTCTCACAGTGATTTGACTGTTAAGAATGGTAAAATAAAAGAAGAAAAAGCACCAGTACCAAACGGTCCACGGTTGACGTTAAAATTAAACGATCTTTTGTCCTATAAGGTAATTTTTGATACTATAACATTTTTGATACTATAACCTGTAAATTGAATTATTCTAAATTATAATTGGCCTGTCTGCCGCAAAAGCAAGGTTAAAATTATGATAAGATACCTTCGGTAACTTTCAGCGTGCTGTGGGTATTAACTTAAAATAACTATTTTTTATTACTTTTTGAAAAACATTATAAAAATGTTTTAGTTTAACTATATTTTTTATATATTAATATAGGTACTCTCAATTAAAATGTAAGTTATTTAAATGTTATTTTTATTTTCAGTCTAAACCTTCTCCGTATCAAAGAGCAGAACACGTTAGACTTACTAAACAATTAGAAATATTACATTTCAAAAGACTTATACTATCGGACGAGAGAGATAGCAAATTAGCAAATATTAGAAGATTAAAAGAGAGACACGCTAAGTTGTTTGAAGAGAATCAAGATGTTGGTAAGGTTTTTTTAGTCCTTCGAGCCGGATTTTTCATTTATGTATTTTATTGATAAATGAAAATCGTTTTTGTTGATATAATATGACACAATAACCTAGATAATAAATGACTTCTTCATCATCATCATTTTTTTTATGGAAACAAACAGTACATAGTTAATTTCATAAATATAAAATATTTACTTGGTGGTATGGCTTTGTGCTCGTCTGGGTAGGTACCACCCACTCATCAGATAGTCTACCGCAAAACAGCAATACTTGCTATTGTTGTGTTCCAGTTTGAAGGGTGAGTGAACCAGTGTAATTACAGACACAAGGGACATAAGATCTTAGTTGCCAAGGTTGGTGGCGCATTGGCGATGTAAGCGATGGTTAACATCTCTTACAATGCCAATGTCTATGGGCGTTGGTGACCACTTACCATCAGGTGGCTCATATGCTCGTCCGCATTCCTATGCAATAATAATAAAATATATATATATGTAATTACCAAATCATTACAATTAGAAGTTTTCAATGTTTGAATTATCATTTTATTTTTCTAATTAAGACCACAATAATTTTTATGTGATGTAATTTTTTTATACCTTATTTACTTTAATATAAAAAAATATTACTGTAGTTACTATGCCCTTATTCCCAGGTACAGAGTTGATGCAAAATTATCACACCCTATCTCGTCGTACTGAAGCGTTGAAAGAGACGAGAGAGTCGTGTTATGCTCTAAGAGAACTAGCGGCGAGATCTCACGCCGCTCTAGCAAGTTACAGAAGCGATTTGTTAATGCAATTGTCTAAGATTTTCTACATTGATCAGGTGAGGAATACGGTCACATATTATAGTGCACTAGCTGATTCCCGCAACTTCGTCCGCGTTGCTTGATATATTAACAAAGTTTTATTATGTACGAAGGAAAAAACATCAAAAAGATCGCAAGCAAAAATATACTTTGTTTAAACATACACTGAACATGCAGTGCATATACAAATCGTTGTTTCTTGAAACTTTAATAACTTTTTATTTAATGAAGATATCGCAATCATTTTGATAAGGGCTAAGTGTCTAAGAAATAAAATTTAGAAAATTTCATTGATATCTATCCAGTAGTTTTTTCCGTGATGCGCGCATAACTGCAGACCTCTATCATTTTATTTATATAGATAATTGTGTGCACATAATAGTGCTCTCTATTCCATCACTCTAATAATCCGACGGGACGGCAATTCGAAATGACCGCAACGGTGCAGCGCTTTCCGGGGCACGGGAGTGTACACGCTTTCAACTTCCAGACTCTGCGGCACATTGCGACACACGTCAGTAGAACTCCTAGTCGGCGGCACGTTTTAGTCAATTTACATAAAACATTAATAAACTATACAGCTAAATCTTCCTTGCGAACCACTACGTCCATTGGTAAAAATCCGGTCGGAGTTTTTGAGTTTACCGCGTCCTGATAGATAGACATTTAATATTAAAATGTTATAAGCGCCAACTTGAATAATATTCGCCTGTATTATTACAGCAGGACGCGACAAATTGGTCGATATGTGACGTGCCGCTGCCGATATGCGGCGACGAGAACCCTCGAGCTTCGAATCCGGTCACAGATTCAGTGGCGGCCGGTTTCGTGGCCCAGGCGACTTCGCTGACGGCGGCCATATTGAATCAACCGTTACGTTACAAGGTCACGTTACTCGGGTCGGCGAGTAAGATATTAGACATCACGCCGGACTTACCGGATCCGAAGTAAGTATTTATGTGTTATATTTTTAATGAGATTTCGAGCATCAGATGACGTCACAAGATCTGTGATTTACACATCAATCCGAGTACATATAAGGTCCTCCAGACCGATTTCGGCCACGGCGGCCAATCTCAAGAGAGATTAACCAACTGCGCAGGAGATATTATAGTGTAAAAGTGTGTGCGCAAACACAGGTGCACTCTCTTTTCCTTAGCTCTCATAATCCGATGGGACGGCAATCCGACCGGAAAGAGTTCAGGCGCAGGACCAACGGCTTAACGTGCTTTCCGAGGCTAGGGAGTGTACACACTTCCAACTTCCAGACTCCGGGCTGCTACAGAGAATTTTCTGACAGAAAACCCCAATAACTATTTATTGGCCAAAACTGGGAATTGAACCCAGGACCACCGAGTCTGCGGGCTTATATGAAGCCGCTAGACCGACGAGGCAGTCAGAGTCAGAGTACATATATATGCCAGTTGAAATAACCCATTGGCTAGAACACGTGAATCTTAACAAAATATTGCAGGTTATATAAAAACAGTGTTATTTTATATGGACACATTATATACATAAAAAATGATGTACAATTTTTTGCCTAGATGTTAGTCTAGGTGAAATATTTAACATATCTTAGTACACCTAAGTTTAATTACACCATACAGATTAATTTATTATTACACAGTTAATAAGTTACAGCCTGTATCTATCATATTGCAGGGCTAACGCCTAATTTATTAGGAGATGGTTTTGTGATCACTCCAGATATAATAATTAGTAACAGCCTGTGAATGTCCCACTGCTGAGCTAAGGCCTCTTCTCCTTTTCTGAGGAGAACGTTTAGAGCTTATTCCACCACGCTGCTCCAATGCGGGTTGGCAGAATACACATGTGGCAGAATTTGAGTGAAATTTGACACATGCAGGTTTCCTCACGATGTTTTTCTTCACCGTCAAGCACGAGATGCATTATAAACTCAAATTAAGCACTTGAAAATTCAGTGGTGCCTGCCCGGGTTTGAACCCACGTTCATCGGTTAAGATTCACGCGTTCTAGCCACTGGGTCATCTCGGCTTCATATAATTATACACATATTTAATATTTTGAATACATTATACTGCGTTTTTTTCTATATAGATAAATTATTTATATACAATCTTAAATAAATATTATTTAAAAAAATACCTTTTCAGTATACCACTGTTCGCAAGGGGTGGCGATATAACACTATTCCGTTACGCGATGTTCCTCCTGAACAAGTGCATTGCACAGCTTCTCTGGGGTAGAGGTTTGTCAGTGCACGACATGAGACCGACGCTGGCTAACTTGCAACGATTGTTGACGACGCCTAGTAACCTGTGAGTTTGTTTAAATTATAATTATAATATAGTTCATATAAAAATGTTTTAATTTTTTATTTTAGTTCCTTGTTAAGCGGACTAGTTTATTATCTGATGTTAAGTGGTCATCAACCAAATGTTATATACATATAAAGCGGAACAATACTAAGCAATGCTGCTTGGCGGTAGAATATATGATGACTGGGTGGTGGTGGGCGGTACTTACCCAGACGAGCAAAAGCCTACCACCATTATCTACCCGTACGAAGCCGGGACGATTAGGTAGTATATAATGTATATAACAACATGTTTACTTATCAACACAGCCAGTACGAGTTAGTTCGATTTTGGGGTCAGCTGTAAGTTGTCATACAACTTCATACATTTGTATTTATCAGTGTGAAGTGAAATGAACTCTCTGAGTGTCAATGTCATATTTATTTATGGACTAGCTGTACCCGCGACTTCGTCCGCGTGGATATTATAAAAAAGTTAATTATTTTATTTAGTTTTCTTTTGGTTTTGCATTTTTATTTTAATTATCATTTTTTTTAAATAAAAGTAGCCTAAGTTAATTCTTATTACATCAGCTACCTGCCAATAAAAGTCCCGTCAAAATCGGCCCAGCCATTTTAGATATTAGCCGGAACAAACAGACAGACAAAAATTGTAAAAAATGTTATTTTGGTTTATGTACCGTATATATATTCATATGCATGTAGTAAAAAGCGGTTATTTCAATATTACAAACAGACACTCTAATTTTATTTATATGTATGTATAGATTTAACTATAAATTTTATTCAAGGGAGCGATTAAATTCACTTCTTACTCTTGGACACACTGCTGGTACAACTTTTTTTTTTAATAGTTAATTTTTACAGAACGGACACATCAAAGTTATTCGGAACGTATCGATGGCTGGCTGACAGTCTCTGTCCGAGGACGCAGTCGCTACGGAGTCTCGTGCCTTCAGAGAGGGGGAAATATAGGCAATTCAATAGATTTAAGGTAATTACTTCAAATACAAGCAGAATGCAAGATGAAGAATATATATATGTATATATAATATACACATAATTATTATATGTACAGCTTATTCATATTGAAGAAGTCGACTGCCTCGTTGGTGTAATGGCTTGATATAAGGCCGCAGACTCGGTAGTTCTGGGTTCAATTCCCAGGCTGGGCCAATAAATAGTTATTGGGGTTTTCTGTCAGAAAATTCTCAGTAGCAGCCCGGAGTCTGGAAGTTGGAAGTGTGTACACTCCCGTGCCTCGGAAAGCACGTTAAGCCGTTGGTCCTGCGCCTGAACTCTTTCCGGTCGTGTCGGATTGCCGTCCCATCGGATTATGAGGGTTAAGGAAAAGAGAGTGCACCTGTGTTTGCGCACACACTTGTGCACTATAATAGAGATATTATAGTGCACAAGAGTTCTAGAGACTGCGCAGTTGGCTAGTCTCTAGAAGTAGTTCGATAATTTTTCTGTCACCATTTATTTATATGTATTTATTATAACAGGAATCAGTCGATATTCACGCACCACAGAAGACAGTCGTCATCAAGAGGCATAAACATTCTAGAAGTGTTGGAAGTTATCACGAGGATCAGGTGAATTATTGTTTTAAGTATTAAGTTATATATAATAACTAGCTGCCCGTTTCGACTTCGTACGGGTAAAATAAGGACTTTATGCCGCGAATTTTGTCGTCGTTGTAGCGTCATGCCTAGAGCCTTCCTCTATAAACGGGCTATCCAACATGAAAATATTTTTTCAATTAGGAACTAGTAGTTCCTGAGATTAGCCGGATCAAACAAACTCTTCAGCTTTATATATGTATGTATTAGTATATATATACCAATAAATATATAAATAAGAAATAAGCCCAGTAAATAATAAAAAGTAGGCATTTATGTATTTCTAATAAATTAAAATATGAGCTAGAGTCGCATTACTATACTAGAATGTTGCCACTAAAAATAACATAGCAAGTAAATTGATACTGTTAATCTGATCCCTAGGGCTATTGTCGTCCCCACTCATAATGCAATCTATAAGCTTAATTGTAGGAAATTGGGCATTTTTTAAAAAAAATAATCTAATTGAATATTCTATAACATAATAAAATATTTCTCATATTTTGTATTCCAGGATTTATCACTAAACGATTCGACAATATCGATAATGGGTAGCGATTCAAACATATACAACATGAAATTGACGAAATCTGAAGGTTCCCAAAGTCTAAAACCGCATAACTCCGATTCGGAAATATCGAATCTAACAGAACAATTGACAGAAAGTAAAGTACAGTTCACACTGGGCGACGACGAAGTAGCGGACGAGAAATTAGTAAGAATATCAAGCAATAACGACGACGAAATCACATGTACGACATGTCTGGACGATAACGTTAAAAGGATATGTTCGGAAATAACGGATTTCTGTTCGAATTCGAGTAAAAAAAGTTACGATTTTCCTAAAAACGATATAGATATAGCTAAATATATGGAGAGGAAAGTAAGTGTTGAAATAGAAGATGTTGATATAACTTGTGATACGTGTGATAATAATAAGAGTGGCGTCTGCGATATAGCGTGCGCTAATAACGTGAGGGATGTCATCGTTATACCGAGCGCGGAAGCCATATTGGATACGGGGCCAAGTTTGAATTTGGAAGAGGAACGCAACGGTTGAAATTTCAGTTATATGATATGAAAAACGGTTTGTAACGTTTTCTGTTTTTGACGTGACAACGTATAATAAATCGATGAACGCTGGCTGCATGCACGAAAAATTGTCCCGTTACGCTCATTGTCCCGTTACGCTGATTGTACGCTTGCGCCGTATCTATCTCTTTTTCACTCGATTGCAGTCATTTAATCAATGTTTTGTTATGACGTTGTCACGTTAAACTATCGTCCGTAAACCGACTTTACAGACAACCATTTTTTTTTAATATAACTCGTGTTCGTCCAGTTTGATTTTGAACGTAATCGTTATTGATAATTTTAGATAATAAATTTGAGTAATATATGAATTTGCATGTTCCGTTTTCACATTTTAGACAATCGTTAAACAATAGACAATCGGTCGGATAGATTTGTTTTTGGAATTCAGTTTTTTTTCAGTTATGTTTTTATTAATAGTAAACTGTTCTATTTATATGATCATTGATGTACCTTAAGGTCTATAAATATCGATACTTTTTCGCTGGAACATCTTTTTAGCGGGAAAATAACTTAAATGGTAGGCATGGTACCAACTATACTTAAGTTATGTAGTAAAGGATATAAGTAAATCGTATTTATGTGGAAAAATTAATAAAATCTGCACTGACAACTTATAAATTTCAATCAGTTCATTCCGTATGATTGAATTTGCAATATTGTCTATATTGCAAATTAACATACGGCATTAAAAAACTAAGATTTTTTTGTAGTACTTTTATGTTCTTCATTTTATTCTCATTATTCAAGCAATTTCATAATTATTTCAAAATAAATAACATTAAAACAAAACTCGACATATTTAAAGAAAACTGACACGTGACATAAAATCAGTGTTGGACAAAATGTAATCAAATGAATAATGTAATCATTAATCAATCACGATTTACAGCATAACGAATATAATCAAAAAAGTGATTGAGTCAATTGACTGTCACGAGGCATATCCGCGCGTTACTTTCAGTATCAATTCAAATTCAAATTACTTTATTCAATATTGAAGTATTACACTTTATTAGTGACAGTCAAATAAGAAACTACCACCGGTTCGGAAAAGAAACATCCAGTCCTGAGGAGAACCGGCGAAAGAAACTCAGTGGTTCTTTTTTGTCTGTTTTTTATGTATTGTTTACAAAAGGATGAATAGAAATAGCTATGCTGCGATCGTCTCATTCCCAAGGTGTTATCTTCTATAAAATCATTAATTCTATAATAACCTTTAGCACACAAGCGTCCTTCACATTTTTTTTAAATTTACCAATCAAAGTTAATCTGTAATCGTGATTGATTACATATTGTAATTGTTAATCATTATTTTGATTACGTTTTGTAAGACTAAAAGTCTGAATAAAAGTGACACATGCGGGATAGAAAATATATGCCACACCACTTACCACCACTATGGGATACTACAATTCGAGAGATTCGGGACACGAGTTTTACCGTTGAAATTGAAACTAGAAACTAAATTAATTATAAATAAATCATTCATCAACATCTACTTTAAAATGTAAACACAATATTTAGCCACTAGTTTTAAAATAAATCGATAAATTAAATAAATATATCGGCTGTGTTTCGTGTATTAATTTATTTATAATAAACGTTTTTTCTAAAAATGTATAATTGTATAGATTGTAAATATAATTTGTTTTTCTATACACTGTGTATAGAATATTTGTACGTTATGAGAAATTCGATGAGTATGATTTTGTTATAGATAAGAAGTTTATTTTAAAGGCACACATTTCAGAATTCCTAATCACTTAATAATTGAGATCAATACTATACTTAATTTGTATGAAGGTAATATTAATCCTAGTTAAAGTTTTATAAGTATTTTCGTTCTTTCCCTAGAAATACCCCCCCCCCCCCCAACTCTTATCTACAGCACGTCATACTGTATACAGTTTATGTATTTCTTAAACTATTAACTTCAGAAGACTACAGTTGTGATTGTAATTGTCTTTTGATAATAATATGATTTTCTTTAATTCCAAAGCAAATTTTGTAACATAATAATCGTGAATTCCATGAATCATTCTGGCTACATTGCGAAAGACGCATTCTATAGTCTATGTTTAGTTTCAGGGGATTACCCTCTTCACCATCTGTTCTATATTTAAATATTTTTTTAAAAGTTCATTGTTGATTCATTGACAAGATCGAAATATAATTAAGAATATTATTTGAATTGATAGTTTTCGAAATAAAAAAAAATCAAATTAATCTTATAGTACTTTTTAATATGTATTTGTGTTTTTTTTGTATATATATAACACTAATCAAGTGAAATAAAATAAATAGTAAATCTGTAATGTGTACCTTTAATAGTTAAAATAATTAACAATATTCACAAATGTATCTTTTTTGTCACAAATCGTTATGTTCCATATTTAATTCATTTTAAATTGTTTTAAATAAAACTTATTTATCTGTAATTAATTGCTTATTCTTATAAACTAGGTATATATACAATCTCTTTACGAGTCGTGCCACAGGAACGACACAAAAAAAGACTTACCTTTTTAAACCTTGTAAGTGACATTTGTTGTGGAAAGAAATGCATGCAGAATAAATAGTAGAGGTATGAAATAGTAGATTACATAAAAGAAATTATTATCAAGAATTTCTTTTTTTTTTCACTTATCATTTGGAGTCAGTGTTCATATTTTAATCTATATTATTTCTGGTGTGTATAAAAAATATCTACAGATTATGAAACTTTTAAGAAAGGTAAATAAATACTTACTACTTATATTAGTTTCCTTTTTATTATATTATTGAATATAGTCGAATTGAAATAAATTGTAATTAAAAAGTTTTTTTTTGTCTTAGATTTGTTTGATTTTTTGTTAACATTTAATTTTATTAAGGAAAGTATGTAACAGTGTTGTAACACTGTTACGTACTTATTTCCTAATGTCATAATTATTATTAAAATTGTTAGTTATTTATTCTAGTTCTAGTGATAAAAATTTGAATTTAGAACGATTGTAATCTATATCATTGGATAAGTTTTTATACTAATGGAATGATTAAGGTCATGTATGTTTGTGTATTGAATTTAGTATTTGGGAAATATTTCATTATTCCAATACGTGCAATTTACTAATCTGTGACGGTTAAGATACATAACCGATCTATTACGACCCAACTTCGATCGATCTGTAGCTGATGCCAATTGATTAGTAGAATTTTCCAAATCAGGCTGTATATCTGTTGACTTTAAAATTATCTGAGAACGTGCTCTGAATATAGATTCAAAATTGGAATTTTTTCTTTGTCTGTGTCAATGAAAGTGACAGATTATGTCGTTATATTGCAGGGCTGTCAAATGTCAGATTTGCTTGGGCACAATTATGGATTTTTTTTGTGTTATCGCGGTTTTTTTTTGCCCAAGTAACTGGAGCTCTTGTCTCACGTGTCATTAAGTTAATTAATTGAAGTTCAGTGGACTCTGGCCAATGTACTTGTATGTAAATGTGTGGGATATATATGATAATTTATGCGGAAACTAAAATTGATTTTGTGTATTTTGTCTCTTTCTTTCTCAATCGCTTGTCATGAGTGTGACAGTGATGTGGTTTTTTGTTAACGATTTTTGGATCACGAACATAGCGTTACGTTGCTATATGTAACGTTAACTGCCGCATTTTGAAGTGAAAACTTCTTTAGCATCGATGTGATTTGAAAGACGATGAAACGAAAAAGGGACAGTAAAAAGAGATAGACACATAAATTTATAAGATGTAACGTGGGACAAAATGAGATAGGAAGCATTATACAGTTGAAGCCAAAATGTTTTGCAGGTTTCATTTCTTTTTAAATAGGATCTGGAAACCTTTGATTGTTTTAAATATTAAAAACTTTAATAAATTTATATTGAAAGTCGAAAATACCTGTGCTTTTGTTCTGACGATTTAATTTACTTTTTTTTTAAAGAAATTGGGAATATTATTTGTTATCATTAAAGTGCTCCATGCTTAACTTAATTACAGTTAATTCATCTTCTACTACAAATATTGTAGTGATGGTCCCGTGGTCACAATCCGATCATAATCTTTATTGAAAATTTAAACATTATTTTTTTCTACTTTTATTTCCATTGGTTTATTTTTGATAATACTAAATCTCGTCAATAGCTGCCATACAAAAAAAAGAACATCAGTTGACAATTTTTTCCAAGGCCGGCAAGGCACCTGCAAGTCCTTGGATGTTGCAGGTATCCATGGGCGGTAGTCACTTTCCATCAGGTGAGCCTCCTGCTCGATTGCCCCCTCTTACATAAAAAAAAAAATAGAGGAGAAAAAGTTCGTCTTCCTTAATTCGCCATTTCACTCTTATGTAATACTCAACTCTCTCGGTAAGCGAGATAGAAATATTCCTACAACTATATTATTTTTATATGTAATCGAGATAAAAGACCACTTTGCTTACTTTTGTTCTGTTAAAAAATGATTTGCTTAGACACCCCTTGTGTAATTTGGGCGTGTGAAAGAGACAGAATAGCAATGGTGGTTATGTTAAAGCGAGAAGGTAATATGCCTTGGTATAGTTTTGTATGATCAATGTAAATAGTGATTTAATTGTATTGTAATAGAGTTCTATTTGTCATAAACCATGAGATAATAATCAACGTTTGTTTTTAAATAAATTATTTATTTGTATACGTGTTATTTTTATTTAGTGAACACTTTTAATTCGTTACAACAAGATGCTTATTATATTAAAAACAAATTATTTTTCAGGACAGGACAGTCATTTGTGTGCATGAACATGTCTATTTGTCCTGAGTCTGGGTATAATTATCTATATAAGTATGTAGTATGTATGGATTCACAAAAGAAAAGTAGTAGGTATATGTAGTATAGTTGTCTGGTTTCCATAGTCCGAGCTCTGCTTAGTTTGTGATCAGAATAATGTCCCGGGATATTATTATTATTAAAGCGAATAAAACCAAGAAACATGTATTTATTTAAATAGTTTTTTTTTGTACATTATTGGTTGATATTTGTTGGTTGGTAGAGATCTATGTACGGATGAGACCGCCAAGGTTGCTAATCTTTAGTTAGTTTTACATAAGAAAAAATACATTTAAATATACAAATTTTATTTACAAATTGACTATTAAACCCTTAACATTAGAATATGTACCAGCTATAAATAATAATAAACCCATAAATATTACAAATATATTGACCCATAGACGCCATTTCCATTTACCTAAACCAGGACTCTCCCATATAACAAGCAGGTCAATCAACGCTGGGAATATAAACCCCATATTTGATAAACAAAATGCCCCCAGCTGAAACAATACAATAGATTAATTATCTGTTAAAATATATTTTATCTGTTAGTGATTGGAATATGTAGAGCTAATTTGTTTTAGAGCTGGCATGAATATATTAGGTACTTGAGTTGTGATATTTAGAGCTATACTATAAATATATTTTTTTAATGAATTCTAAGTTATCGGAATGAATTTTACTATTCCATGCTTATGTAAAAGGATGTATTACATGAAAATTGAATATAATTCAAGGCTTGTAGTGGATCATATGATTATTTTACATACATTAATATATCTTTTCGGTAATTCGTTTCTATAATAAGATAACGCATATATTTTTAACCTATTAATATTTTTTTTGGGTATAGTTACAAATATCTAATAAATGATTATAAATTTAGTTCTGTCAATACAACGCATTTATCAAAGATATTAAGATGAAACCATAGACAATTTATTATTTTTTAATAATTTGACAAATAATTAATACTTTTAATATAAAAAATCTTACCAAACCCATCAGATTCCCAATATTAGGGAAGGCGATCGCAATCCCTGTTATAACTACAACGAATGCGGCTCTGTAAATCCTCTCCCATAACCAATGTTTGCTTGGATCGTGTCTCTTTGACATGTAGAACCAGACCAAGTTGAAAGGCGCCCAGAAGTTTAGAGCGAACGTTATGAAAATCATTACGCCCATCAAACATTTGAGGATAGTCGGAAATCTGAGGGATATTAAATAATTATTCATGTAGGTGTGTATGTGTGTGTATGTGTAATAGCTTTATGTATGTGACAAGTTTTCGTCTCATTTTCATTTGGCAGGACGAGCAAAATGGGATGTAATTGCAAAGTCCAGCATCAACGCTTAGCAATAAAAGCAGTATGCAAATAAAATAAGTAACTCTTTGTACGAACGGGGCGTGTAAAATTAGCTCGTCAGGTGCCATGTTCTGGTCTGGGTAGGTACCACCCACTCACTAGCAGCTATATTCTACCGCAAAACAGCAGTACTTGTTATTGTTGTGCTGCGGTTTGAAACGTGAGTGAGGCAGTGTAATTACAGGCACAAGGGATATAATATCTTAGTTCCCAAGGTGGGTGGCGCATTGGCGGTGTAAGCGATGGTTAACATCTCTTACAACGCCAGTGTCTAAGGGCGTTTGTGACCACTTAACACCAGGTGGACCATAAGCTCGTCCGCTGTACTATCATTTAAAATAATAATAATAAAAAAAATCTTCTCCAGGCAGATATCGTCCAAGGCAGCACGGGTGTACTCTTTCTTATATTATCATAATTCGCTAGGCCTATAATTGTCTAGATATTCTCGCTAGGTTGAATTTAACATAAGTAAAAAGTAAAAACTTACGTTGTATTGGGAAAGTTTAAAGTTACTGGTGATATTGTATTTTCTCCAAAACCCCAGTATCCAAAAAATCCTACCAATATTAGAAAAGAAACAACGACGGCCATTCCTGCAATATTATAAAAATAGATAGATTGAAGACTGGCAAAGCCATTTAAAGCTAAATGGATACTCATAGATAATTAGCGTTGTAGGATGCAGTAGTCCTTATATTGCTTTATGATAGATTTTGTTATCTATGGTAAGCTTGCACACGGTGGTAGAACTTTGTGCAAGCTCGTCTGGGTTGTGTTCCGGATTGAAGGGCGAGTGAGCCAGTGTAATTACAGGCACAAGGGACATAGCATCTTAGTTCCCAAGGTTGGTGCATGGGAGATGTAAGGGAGAGTTAACATTTCTTACAATGCCAATGTCTATGGGCGTTGGTGACCACTTGCCATCAGGTGGCCCTTATGCTCGTCCGCCTACCTATACAATAAAAGAAGCTTCGCTTGAAGTAAGACTAACGTTGATCATAGTTCGTTGGAAAATCGTGATGTAAACGTTGTTTTTGACCACTGTTTTGATATTGTTATTGTTGGTCTTTAGTCTTAGTATAAGCACCATTATACTATTAACGTATTTAATTATCACTGAGTTCATTGTCCGTGCTCACACGCAGCTTTGAGACGAACTGTTAATTACTTCGTGATTCTTTATTTGAAAATCTTATGAAAGATTTCAAGATGTCATAGACAATTTTTAGTACTTTTTATAGTATTGACATATCCCTTACAGTAACTACGTTCATGTATTCTTACCTTATGATCTATATTTACTTATAAATAATTTGATAAACACGTACCAGAACACAATATTATCGGGAACTTTGAAGGATCCTTCATGTTGTTCTCAATTGGCAAAGAAACTCCAACGCCCTCCATACTAAAGACAACGATGCCGCAGAACTCAAAAAATCCAATCGCGTCCTTCCACGCTGGTACAGATGACAAGGGGGGTGCGTTTTGGTAGCCATAAACCACGGTTGCCACAACACAAGCAACTGGAAAATTAATGATAGAATTAATTTTTCAGTTCAGCTCCATTAGATTTTTTTAATTGACCTTTAGTGATTTAGTTTTTTAAATAGAAAACGTACTTAATACATACAAGTATTGCAAAACTTTATTTCAATATTTTTCGATAATTAAAAGCTAATACAGAGATTATATACTTGAATTAAATATATAATTTGATTATATTATTGAATATGACATGAATATTAACTAACAACAGGGTTCCTCCCGGCTGGCCTATCAAGCCAGGAAGGGCCTTGAGGTTGCCCCCTTTACCCGGGCTATTTCCCCCCCGGAAAGTGTCTTTTATTATTAACTACTACACTTGAAATTTACCTATAAACACATCCGCCAAGAGCGAAAATGGCGCTAAATACTTAAGCGTTGTTATCATACAGAGAAGTAGAACAGGAATGAGAAGTGTCAGTATGTAGAGCCTCAATGTGTTCTGGTCGCCAGCGGTCACATCTGTCGTACTTTCCACGACTTCTTTGATTGTCTTTGCTATTATTATTTGGTAGACGCAGCAAGCGCCGAAGAGATCGAGGCATATAGTTAAATCAACTGCATATCTGTTTAAATAATGAAATAAATTAATTATTTCTTTGACCAAGAATGAATTACGCTTAATATTCGAAATAAGAATTTAATTTAATATATAAAGGAAATTAATCCGATAAAGAAGAAGATAATGAATTTGTTTATTTGTGTCATCCGATTAACTTGAAATATTACACGTTTGATGAAGTAAATAACAATACATTTAACTGCACTCCCGGACTAGGGAGAAAACTTGTTAAAAAAAAACATATAGAAGTTAATAGTTGAGTGATTGTGATCGACTAATAACTCAAGACTGGGGTAACTATAAACTCAACTCGTACAATAGTGACAGGTATTTGCAAAACAACATTTTATTATAAGGGGAATAAGGAATATTTTCCCATCATTTATGTATGTTGGTTTAATGCTTTTTGCAGTTAGGTATTACAAAAAAGTCTTCATTTATTATGTTATTCAATAACAACACACACGATTTACCTGAACCATTTGCTATATTTTCTCAGATTAGGAAACGGTCCAACTTCTAAAGAAGCTTCAGCGAGATCTGGATAAGACATCTGCGGTAGATGTAACCTTTTGTATAAAGTCTGAGCTGACTTCACCAGTAACTAGAAAACAGATATAGATTAAAGAACATTCCAACATGACATAAGTGTTAATTAATTTCTATGGAGTTAAGTCGTTTTATTATTACGCCACAGATGACGCGACGGATCGTATGGAGAGGTTTTAAGTAAATATGCGATCCATGTTGGCGTTTTTACAGCGAAAAAAAAAATCCTTAATAAGTGGTAGTGGCCGTAATTAGGTGATAAAAATTTACCTTCAGCTATTTTTAAAAAGAAGTCAATGGGTAACTTTTATACATCGAATTTTATTATTGTATTTAAAAGCGATTTATCCAGACAACCGAAAAAATATCGAAGTTACTTACGTTAACGCAGTACGCGATGTATACTCCAAATATAATAGTAATAAATAATGAAGTCCAAATGCCGCACTTCATATATGCTTCGTGTATGCCGAGTATGCCACCCCCTAGGCACCCTTTTATTAAATGTCCGGTTGACTCAAGTGTACTGAAATAGAAAAAAAACCATCTCATTTTGTAGCAATAAATAAATTAATTTTGACACCAAGATTTCCGTTCAGGTCGATTTACTTGACAGGTTACCGCCTCCGATACTTTCGGAGGACGGACATGACAGGGGTTTAGCGTTCAAATGGGTAGCAATCCTATGTAATGGGTTACATGGGTCTCGGTACATTTCTAAAGACTTCATTTGAATAAAAAGAAGGTATATATATTTTTTTTATTGTATAAGAAGGAGGACGAGCATGTGGGCCACCTGATGGTAAGTGGTCACCAACGCCCATAGACAATGGCATTGTAAGAGTTGTTAACCATCTCTTACATCGCCAATGCGCCACCAACCTTGGGTACTAAGATGTTATGTCCCTGTGCCTGTAATTACACTGGCTCACTCACCCTTCAAACCGGAACACAACAATACAAAGTACTGCTGTTTTGCGGTAGAATATCTGATGTGTGGGTGGTACCTAACCAGACGAGCTCGCACAAAGCTCTAACACCAAGTAAACAAAGATATTAAACCAAGTAAACAAGATATTATAGAACAGGGGTAACAAAAAAACGAGCACTATTTTGTTTTTCATCTGATTATTTAGGTTTATAATAAATCTCGGAGACATGGGCGATGAAAGCGATGGTTAACATTTCTTACACTGTCAATGTCTATTTTGGTTGGTGATCACTTACCATCAGGCGGCTCATATGATCGTCCGCGTACATATCCTATAAAAAAAGGACTTACAAATTCATACATTTGTATTTATCAGTGTGAAATGAAATGAACTCATTGTGTGTCAATATCATATTTATTTATGGGCTTAACTATAAAGTTTGTTTAGGGAGCTACTAAAGAATATTGTGTCTTCTTCTTTCAAAAGTCAAATCAGCGATGATAGAAAGAGAGAAATCAATGTTTAACACTCGCTAAATAACGTCTATAAGGCCATTATTATTTATTGGATCGATTTTCTACATTGTTTATATCTTTGTGACACGTGTATCAAGCAGAAACTATCAGATGTTTTGCTACTGTTTTTATCAACACTCCACAATATTACAAGTGCCTAATCGACTCTACATTATTTAAACCCTGAAAATTAAGATTCAAGATAAGAATTATTTCCGTTGTCAGGGCTTTGTGAGAGTTTTTTTTTCATAAAATATGTCGGATGAGCAAATGAGTCTTATGATGTAAGGTAATCACTGCCCATAGATACTCGTAATTTTGGTGTAAGAAACTTCAACCATAGTTGTTTTACAGAAGAGTTTTTGTTGTATATATAAAGCTTAAACAGTAAAGCCTTATATAACAACAAGAAAATGAATTCGTCAACTAAATTCTCGGACGTATAAAATGCATAGAATTATTTAAAAAGTATGATTGTACAAAGATAAGTTGTTTTATGAACAAAACGTGAACATCTATCGAACAGGAAAAATAAATAATTAACATTAGCCTCTGACTATAAAAATACAGAGTTTAGCAATTGTATGTATTTATATAAGTTTGAACTTTTCCCGGTCGTATCGGATTGCCGTCCCGTCAGATTATGACAGCTAGGGAAGAGAGAATGCACCTGTTTGCGCACACACTTGTGCACTGTGCACACATGTGCACACATAATATCTCCTGCGCTTGACTTGGCTAATCTCTCTTGAGATTGGCTGAAATCGGTCTGGAGGATATTATTATTTTTTTAGTCTTTTGCCATCCACTGCTGGACGAAAGCCTCCCCCATAGAACGCCAACCATCCCGATCCTGGGCAGCCCGCATCCATCCCGTACCTGCCACCTTTATGAAATCGTCGGTCCACCTCGCCACAGGGCGTCCTACACTACGTTTGCCTAAGCGTGGTGCGCCTGGAGCCATGACCAGCCCACTTCCACTTCAGCGAGCTAATTCTATTATTATTTATATAAGTATAATGTTTGCGATTCAAAGGTAATATTATGTTGCTTTTCTATGATATTGGTAGGCGGGGGGCGAATAGACCATCTGATGTTACATGGTGACCACCGCATACAGACATTGGTGATGTAAGATATATTAAGTATTCCTTAACTGGCCAATACGCCACCAAATTTGGGAACTTACACTAGCTAACTCACTCACCGGAACACAACAATACTAAGCACTGCTGTTAAGCGTTAGCATAGCTGATTAGTGCATGGTACCTAATCCCTACTACCGAGTATATAGTTACCTGATGGTAAGTGGTCATTACAGAGAAAAGTTCCCAAGGTTGGTAGCGCATTGACGATGTAAGCTATGGTTAACATTTCTTATAAGCCATTGTCTATGGGCGTGACCATCAGGTGGCCTATATGTTCGTCCACCTATCTATACAATAAAATCATGTTATGTTATACTAACTTTGTTGGTTTCGAAATCTGTCTGTGTGCAATAAAATCGTAAGGCTCTTTATCTGAATGGAGAACGAATCTTCGTCTAGTTCCGTCATCTGGAGGAGGCTGTGGAGGCGGTTTGGATGCTGGATCAAATTCGATTCGAGTTTGTGTCTGTAAAAAACAAATATTGAAATAAAAAAATAAAAAAGCTACACCTAACTTTTCATGATATTTTACTATTAAACATTTTATGGCCAGTCACAGTAATAATAAGGCAGTCCTGGCTCATTAGAATATCTTTTAAAAAAATTCAAAAACAGATGAATAATACATTTATTTTATCTCTATATTATTTATTTAATGATTGTAGAACAGATTATTTATTTTTAAGGTGTCATAAAAGATCTCGGTTATGTCAATAAGATAAAAAAGATTATTAACATTATAATCTAACTGCGCAGAAAGTAACAGTTAATAATTAAATTAGATTTAAACGAAACATGCAAGTAGGCCTTAATGAGCACTTTTTTGTTTATCTAAATTCAATGAAAAAGTAGCTCCGACTTGGAATAAAAAAATAAAAAGCTTGTTTGCGTTAACTCAGGCGATAAATTTGTTGTCAGAGCGTCAAAATTTGCAGAATTTCAGAATTTCATAATTTTCTCTTTCGTGTTTATGATATTAGAAAGAGCTAGAGAATTATTAAGGCATAAATCAAAGGAAATATAAATACATATTATATCATATGAGTATTCGGAATATATTAAAGTAAATATTGATATGTAACGTTGGTACAAGGAACAAATACTAAAAAATATTTTTAAGTGAACAGTATAATTTGTTATTCTTTATTTTTGTGTACCGCTCGTGATTTTTCCAAATTTTCAAAGTTTTATCTACGCCTGGTACTGGACTGCATACATTCAGTGACTGAATAATGAAGATTTAATAACCAATTTTGACCAAAAGTACTCGACTTTTAGATATAGTCTATTGTCCTGACAAGGCACTTTTTTATTAAACGACCCCCATACCAACTGAAATACCGGGAGATTTACTTGGTGGTAGAGCTTAGTGCAAGCTCGTCTGGGTAGGTACCACCCACTCATCAGATATTCTACCGCAAAACAGCAGTACTTGGTACTGTTGTGTTCCGGTTTGAAGTGTGAGTGAGCCAGTGTAATTACAGGCACATGGGACATAACATCTTCGTTCCCAAGGTTGGTGGCGCATTGGACGCATTGGCGCATCAAAAAAAAAGATAACTTTTCCCATTTACAATACGATTTCAGCGCAGACGGCCGAACTCCATCTGTTGTCTCCCTTCTCTGGTTTCATTCTGGCATCTATTTTCAATCTTTATTTATAAGTGTAATGTTTTTACGTTAAAAAGGCTGTGTTTTAGTTATGTCAAATTTGTTTAGTGTTAGGATACAACTTATGTAGCGCCGTTATCTCATGTGTATTTATGATTTATCTTATGTATTTATTGTTGTTGGAAATGTTATATGTGTTTGGATGTTTCTTGCTAAGTCATGCTGGAATATCTAGATTTATTCAATTTAAAGGCATAAGTAGAAGTTGATTTTTATGTAGAACTAGCTGATACCCGCGACTTCGTCCGCGTTGCTTGATATTTTAACAAAGTTTTCTTATGTACGAAGGAAAAAACATCAAAAAGATCGCAAGCAAAAATATACTTTGTTTAAACATACATCACTGAACACGCAGTTCATATACTAATCGTTGTTTCTTGAAACTTTAATAACTTTTTATTAAATCAATATATCGCAATCATTTTTTTTTTGTTAAGGGCCAAGTGTATAAGAAATAAAGTTTATAAAATTTTATTGAAATCTTTGTACCTCTATCATTTTATTTATATAGATATAAAACATATAATGTCATTTCGTAGAATGAATTTTTTTTATTTTTTTTTTATTTCATAAAAGTGAACATGATGCCAATTGGTCGTAAGTGACATCCCATAGACTTTCTATCACTTTAAAAAAAACTACACCAAAAGTGCAGCATCACAGAATCTAATAGATCTAGAGATATAGTTTAAAGTTTTAGTTTTAATATTATTTTGACTTAACTTGGTTTGAGCGGTTAGTGGTTTTGTAAAACATATATAATTTTATTTTTGAAAAATATACTATTCAGTTATTTTTACGGCCGAATACTGAAACGTCCCTCAAAGTTAAACGCCACTTAACATTGAGAAGCTCCTAAATTAGTATGCGAAATTTGAATTTAACGGCGTCTCAAATAATTAAGTAGCATTTAATATTTAAGTGACGTTTCAGTATTCGGCCGTTAGTCAGTTAACTTTTTTAACTTTTATTAATTTATATTTTGAGAATTAGGTTCGCACTAATGTCAAATTATTCAAGTAATTAAATAAGAATATTAAAGTTAAAAAAGTTGTTTAAAAATGATTGTCATTGCTGTCGCTACCGTTAATGCAAAATGTATGTACAAAATAAGTCATAACGATAAAAAACATTACATGTTAATATTTTTTTATTTATAAATACGGATATAGAACAATTTGAATATTCCTTTTAATAAAATAAACCTCAAAATAGTATACTTTCACATATGATTTACATTTAAAGTGAAGTTTATTTGAATAATAAGTCTATTATACGAATAATAATAATAAATATAACTGCATTTAACTCACGTGATTCGAATTCATTTCCATAATTATAGCGATAGTAAAAACCAGATTTATCCACAAACACTATGAAACGACTTAGATTGTGAAGAGTCGACATTTGTATCAATTATAAAGATGCTTCAAGCAGCCTTCGCTGTCCTTGTAATGTACAGTTGATAGCAAAAAAAGTTTAGCATCCTCATTTTATGTCTGTACATGTATTCTTTTCTCTGTTATCTTTGTCAATTCATAAATTTAAATATCCTGTTAAAAAAGTGGTGTGAGTTCATGGTAGTAGCGAGAATGAGTGTGTTAATAAAATATCTGAGACTGACGTCATCTGACGTTCGAAATCTTACGCGTACTTGTCTGACGATCGAAGTCTCAGTTAGCCCCCCCCCCTATTGTTTACAATACCGATTACCGAAAAATAGCTTAATATGGCGTGTACGTCGAATAAATGTTATCTATAAGATAAAAAGTCGTTAATTTAGCATAGATTACTTTGACAGCTATGCCATTCTGAAATGTAATTTGTAGAATCTTTATTACTTATTACTTTTATTATATTTTTCTACAATTTTCTAACACGTAGATTTTGAATTGATGTTTGGCTTTGTGCAAGTCTGGATAAATCCGCCCCTCTCATCCCATATTATACTGCTAAGCAGTAGCAGTACTTAGTATTCTTATGGAATATTGAGTATAAAAGTAACTTAGTTCTCAAGATTGGTGATGTTAGGAATGGTAAATATTTCTAAGTCTATATCTATGGGAGCTGGTGGCTTATCAATAGAGGCCCTAGCCAAGTTGATATTCTACAATTGTAAACGCTAATAGAAAACTAAAAATTGTATGAGAATGACCACTTATCGTTGAGAGATGTCATTGTCATACATTTGTTTAGTTTTCTATAAGCGTTTACGATTGTAGAATGTCAACTTGGAAAGGGCCGCAGGTGAATGAAGTCAGTCCGCAAATAAAACCTGAAAATAAATCTTAATTCATGTTTATAATTCATATTATGATCGACGATGAATGCGAACGCCGTGAGTACTTGTAATTTATGGATGGGATTTGTCACTACCAATCCTCCACAATCACAGGCTCCAAACCTTCCTTAAAAGGAGAGGATAATAAATCAACAGTGTGCCATTTATATGTCGTGACTTTAGTTTTCTAATATCAAGACAAATACTCTTTTTATAAGAATGTATTTTAAAATGTATACACATTTTAATGAATATGCACAATAATTTGTTTTACTCTCGCTTACTTTGATAATATTTTCCTTATACATTGTTTTTTATGTGAAATAAACAATAAATAAGACAATGTTCGTGGCTTTTAAAATTTTAATAGATATAAATATCAGTGTCCGTTCTCAAAACCAGTACTAATATTAAGCGAGTCGCACTCGCGCACGAAGGGCTCTGTACTTTTAACTATAAAAACGGCAAAAAAACATCTGTATGGGAGTCTCCCTTAAAATGTTGATTATATCAGTATTGTATAGAGCAAACTTGAAGCCAAAGGAAGGATAGGATATGTTATAAGAGTAAATAAAACAGTATATATTGGTTAATATAACTATGACATACTTTTGATTATTTAAGCTACTGTATCGTTAACTACCAAAAATCATTAACAGAACGGAACCTGTCTGGTAATTTCTGGTTATTGATAACTTATTATTCTGAAACTATTGTCTTTCAACGTAACTGATAAGTATTAATGAGAAATTAATTATTTGACATACATAATTTATTAGATTTTAACTAAGTATAAGAAAAAAATCTTAGAATGAAACTCGTTTGGATAAGTAAAATCAAGTTGTCATGTTTTTGTTTTGCCGACTGTACTTATTATGCATGCTTGATAAAAACAATATACATGATTTGGGTTCGTTATCTCAGATCTTTGTGTATCAAAATATAGTAGTTTCACTTCGAGTTTAATTTCCTCATCATTATATTGTATATAAATATAATATAATCATACATATTATATGTATAATATTATGTAATAAAACACACGGTCGTCGGATTCTAAGGTTTAATGTCTGTGTTATAGGTAACAATGTACTGATATATTTATTTACATAAATGATAATTTAAAAAAAATGTATTTATATATAATTTTATACATAATTAGCTGATACCCGCCTTCGTCCGCGTTGCTTGATATATTAACAAAGTTTTCTTATGTACGAAGGAAAATGCATTAATGAATGAAATTTTTTTTATAAGGGCCAAGAGTCAAAGAAATAAAATTTAGAAAATTTCATTGAAATCTATCCAGTAGTTTTTCCGTGAAGCGCGCACAACTGCAGACCTCTATCATTTTATTTATATAGATATACAGACACAGGTCAGTCAAGCTCACTGTCAATTGCGCCAACAGGCCAATCGAAGTCACAGTGTAAAAAGTTACAAGATTTGATTTTTTGCGTTGAACGCGCTAATATAAAAATCAAGCAGTCGGATTTAAAAATAACTTTGTATAAGATAATCCATTTTTTATGCCTCATGGTAAATGGGTACCATCGTCCATAGGCATTAGTATATTAAGAAATATTAAACATTCCTTACATTCTTAATGAGCGCCGTTTTGAGTCACATATATTGGGATCCATTGGGATCAATGTTTTAAAATTCTCGAAAATCTTTAGATAGTTCTTGTTCGATAGGCAACTTTTACTTTAAAATTGCCTCGCCATCCTCAGGACAATTCTACAACAAATTGTCACTTTATCACACATCTCCAGTTCGGTCGAAGATGGATCAGGAACGTATCGTAACAATTATTTAGTAGAATTGGTCGCTGGAAATCCTGAACACCTAATAAGCCTCAAGATTAATAATTACATTTTGAATTTATTTGTGTTGCACTCGGTGGTAGGGCTTTGTGCAAGCTTATCTGGATAGGTACCATCCTCTCGTCAAATATTCTTCCGCAAAACAGCAGTACTTGTATTGTTGTGTTTCGGTTTGAAGGATGATTGAGCCAGTGTAAATACGTGCACAACGGACATAACATCTTGGTTCTTGGTTGGTGGCTCATTGGAGATGTAACTTATAAGTGATGGTTAACATTTCTTACAATGCCAATGTTTATGATCGTTGGTGACCACTTACCATCAGGTGGCCCATATGCTCATCCGCCTATTTATTCTATAAAAAAAGTGATACCTCTTAGTGCAAGATGCGTAGAACTAGTTGGTATATATTATTATACTATATGTTTTATTTATTTTACACCATATCACTTACTACGAAAGTCTTACTAATAAATATATATATTTAAAGAAATAACTATAACTTGCAATCATAAAATCGTCCAAGCATTTCACACAATATACTTAAATGTTATAAAGAATATTTTTTACCCATAATTTCCCACGTTTTTTTCGACGATTCATGTTATTTTTAATTTCATTAAGAAAAGTAACAGCCTGTGAATATCTCACTGCTGGGCTAACGCCTCTTCTCCTCTTTGTGAGCAGGTTTTTTTTACCAAAGAAATTAATTAACAATTTATATATCATAGCGAACGATTTGATAACAATAGTCGCCGTATAAAAGGGTCGCCGTATTTTTAAATTAGTCTATCTAAGTAGGGTTGAATCATAAAAAAATGCTCTATTTAATTTTTATTTAAACTTGTCAACAGACCAAAATCATGTGAATGATGATAATAATAGAATATATACCGCCATCAATTGATATTTCATCAAAAACTCTGTATAGTTGAAGTCAGTACCTGCGAGAAGTATTCAGATATAAAACCATTAACAACTATGGGTGACGCCATCGAACAATTGCTTACAAAAATACTAAATTAATATCGTCTATAAATCAACAAATATAAAAGAAAAACGTCAACATTATTAGCTTTTATCAATTTACAAAGTAATCGCTATTGTCATAGTCAATTTTCACCCCAACCCTGATTTCCAAGTTCGATAAAATCAGTGCATTAAGCCACGGTTATTATTCAATTGCCATTATTTAACACGAACGCGACAATAGCTATGTCGATAAATAGCCTTATGGAAGCAAATATACAATTGGATGATTGTGATGAAGTACGAAATCTAGCAAAAAGTGCGGCTAAAATTGCGTTTCACAATTTTAAATGGCATTATGTAACTTTGGTACTACTCAATTCTGTAGTTGCATGCGGTGTGAGCGCTTTTCTGGAAGCATATAACAAGACTGCGATTGTTGCGAATGAAAACTTTATACCAAGATTTTCTGATACAACAAAACAATTCGTTTTATTTGGACAAACTTTGAATGATATTCTTTATTTAATACAATGGCTGGAAGACCATAGATTCAATTACATTGGAAAATTTTTGATAATCTGTCAATCAAATGATTTTAAGAACTGCGATGAGGGAGAAGCTGTCAAAATGTTATGGAATCGTAAAGTTGTGAATGTTGTTTTTATAAATAACAAACCAAACTATGGTGCGATTGGCTATACTTATGAATTTGGAGAGGATTGTAAAAATTCTCCTCCAAAAAAATTGAAAACTTGGGATAACTGTATAAGTGACGGTCACCATTGTGAAGAATTATATCCAGTGAAATTAAAAAATCTTTACCGCTGTCCGATTATAGTTTCGACGTTTATTCAAGTGCCTTTCATGAATATCAGTGATGGTGTCCCATCAGGCGCTGATGGTGATTTGTTGCGTATTATAATTGAAGCACTCAATGCAACGCTTGTTATGATGACACCACATCGAGGTAGCGGCTGGGGAAACCTGGACGAGAATGGAACCTGGGTCGGCTCTCTCGGCGACTTATATTATGACTTAGCTAATTTCTCAATGACGTCAGCAAGTATTACTCAGTCAAGACACAATGATTTTCAAATGTCGAGTTTTTATTACGCTATCACATTAGGGTGGGTGACACATCCACCTGAAATGGAGATGTCTTACTATAAACTTTTAAGACCTTTCAAGCTAGATACACAAATTGCTTTTTTAATTTCGTTCGTTGTTGTTATAGTTATAGTTTTGATTTTTAAAACACGAATTTGTATCTACATATACAAGAAAATGAATTTTGGTCGAATTCCCGATAAAGTTTTATTTTCCTCTTGGGAAATGTGCATGGGTCAGCCGATATCATCTTTTCCATCAAAAATGTCATTATCTTATCTGGTGTTAATATGGATTTGGTACTGCTTTTTAATGAGAACATTTTATCAAGTTCATTTAATAAATTCATTAAAAAATGATATTTATTTGACAGAACTTTCGAGTATAGAAGAAGCAATTAAAGCCGATTATCCCTTTGGCGGTGGCTCAGCTTTAAAAGATTATTATGTTGATAATGTTTTAGTATACAATAATTGGCAACATACGGACAGCGATG
This sequence comes from Nymphalis c-album, assembly GCA_963151315.1. Classification (NCBI taxonomy): domain Eukaryota; kingdom Metazoa; phylum Arthropoda; class Insecta; order Lepidoptera; family Nymphalidae; genus Nymphalis; species Nymphalis c-album. The sequence goes on from OY720612.1 coordinate 3,340,883, forward strand.
AATATACTAGGATTATGCTGAATCTCACTAAAGGAATGAAATTTGTATTAGCAATGAATCTAGGTACGGCTAAAGTTTTTCTAAAAGAACCCGGTAGAAGGTTACATGTATTACCTCAAAACATAATTAATTGCCCGTCAGTGATATTTTTCAAAAAATTTTCACCTTTAGTGCCACCAGTTAATAGAATAATTGAACGTTTAGTCGAATTTGGTTGGGTTGATATGTTTTACAGAAATAATACCATGGCTAAAAACGATAAATCTGAAATTGTAGATAAACCAATCAAATTAAGTAATTTTACGGGATGTTATGTAATTTTGTTTATTGGTTGGACATCATCATTAATATTATTATTTATTGAGAAGTATTACATAAAAAAAAAACAAAATAGAAACACTTCGTATGGAAATTAATTTTCTAAATGATAGTTAAACGCAAAATAATAAACGATGATAAAAATATAATAACCAATAGTTGTGAACACGTAATGTGGCAATCAGCGGTTGATTTGTGGTGAGTATATATAAGACGACATAGATGTAGCTTGAAGTAGCTTTATTTTGCAAAAGTACTCTAGCTTGGACGATTTCGCACAGGTCAATAATGAATATTAGCTTGGATATATTTTTAAAAGAAGAAAACTACGCATTAGAAAGGATTGGAAAAATAGCAGCAAAAATCGCTTATTACAATTTTGATTGGCGTTATGTTACTTTAGTAATGTTCAATGCAGTGCAATATACACTAGCTTTGGGAACATTTTTAAAAATATACAAGCAGTCCATTGTTATAAAACTAGGAAAATATATGCCTCTTAATCGTGTCCCTGTACCACAATTTGTGATTTTCGGTCAAAGCTCCAGTGAAATAGTCGAAACTGCTTTGTGGCTGGATAGAATGAATTACGATAATGCCGGAAAATACATTATTATATGTACGGCCAATAATTATGAAAAATGTGACGAAAATCGAATTTTTTCAACTCTAGCGAAAGTTAGAATTATAAACGTTATATATATGAGAGGAGAAAGTCCAGAAGATTTTGTATCTTTTTCATACGATATTGTTCACCCAGGGAAATGTATAAACAGTGAACCATATGTTGTTAATGTTTCTGAGAATTGTTTAGACGACGAATGTTATAAAACAGTATTTCCAGAGAAATTAAATAATTTCAACAAATGTTCACTCATTATATCAACATTCGAGCAACCGCCTTTTATGTATTTGAGCAACGATACCTTAGAACCTTCTGGAGGTGATGGGGATATTTTAAGAATAGTTGCTAATGCTTTAAACGCTACTTTGGAAATAAAGTTACCTGAGGAAGGAAATGATTGGGGTCAGTATGATAATGGTAACTGGACTGGCTCTTTAGGTGACGTTTTTAACAATCGTGTCGATGCATCGATGTGTTCGATTCCTCTAACCGCTGATAAGTATGGAAATTTTCAAATATCCTTTATATATAACACAATGGATATAGTATGGACTGCAAAACTTCCTATACAAAAACCGGCTTGGCAGAAACTTTTAAATCCATTGCAAACCAATTTAAGAATCGTATTATTTTTGACATTTGTTGGTATAGTTTTTATTAATTTCTTAATGAAACTGAATAAATGGGAAAGACTCCGAAAGATTTTCAAGATTGGACCAACAAGATTTAGCTTATTGTTTTATTCATGGGCATTATTTTTAGGAATACCAATATTAAGAACTCCATCGAATCGACAGTTCCTGTTAGTTATGTACAGTTGGATATGGTTTAGCTTTGTAATTAAAGATGCTTACCAAGCAGCACTAATAAGCTCTCTAAAAAAACACGATTACGAAGAATATTTTACAAGTTTCGAAGACGTATTGAAAGGTAAATATCCTTATGGCGGTGTAGCAAATTTAAGAGATTATTATGCTGATGATAACTTTATTTACGATAATTGGGTAACTATGGAATTCGACCAGGCTTATCAGGTCCTAGATGAAATATCAATAGGAAATTCTGATAACGTATTGGCGTTCAATAAAGAAATAATTGTCGAACATTTAATTGATCATAATGGTGTTAGACATTTACAAATTTTACCTGAAAAAATTGTGAATAGTCCAACAGTAATTTTTTTTAAGAAGCATTCTGTATTGACAGAACCGGTCAGTCGTGTTCTAAGTATTTTGGTGGAAGCTGGATTTTGTCAACTCATGCACGCAAGATATTTAAGACATAAAAAGCTTTTATTTCAATTAACAACGAATAATGAGAATAGGCCGCTTACATTAGAAAATTTTAATGCTTGTATGATTTTATTGATTTTTGGCTGGTTTTTATCTGTTATATTTTTTGTAGCTGAAGCGTATTGTGGTCGACTCCAAGATAATGACACTTAACCTCAAAATATTAGAAACGAATATTGGTGGCTTTTAAAAAATCCTTATTTCACTTATTTTAATTTTGTTGAGGATTGTTAGAAATTCACTTAACATAATTTATTGAAAACAAAACACTAACTTTTTTCTTGATTGATATAGATTCTAGTCATATAGTCGCTTATGTCATGTTACTGGTATGAATTTTTCATTTTTAGTTTTGGTAAATATATTTTTACTTATTACATGCATATAGTGTTTGCTAAATATTGTTCGTGTTATAAGATTAAATGTAAATGTTTAAATGAATAAATAATATAATCAGAATATGAATTTCATTTGTAAAATATATACTCTTTGGAAAAACTATAATTTATAGCGAACGTATAAAATTAAAGTAGACAAAGATTTTAAGACCAAAATAGTGTCTTAAATCAAAATTTTATGTAGCTCCTATCAGCAACCATTAAAATTATTTATGGCGAGACCGTTTACTGACATAGACTTTGGCTATTTATTCAGCTACAATGTACCATTGCAGGTTATCGAATTAACATCACAGAATATGATATATATATATATATATATATATATATCATTATATGACTTCTAGCGGTGATTCACATGTGACGAAATTAAATTTCATACAACAAGGCCGACAATGCACCTGCAAGTTCTCGGATGTTGTAGGTGTCCATGGGCGTTGTAGACACTTTCCATCAGGTGAGCCTCCAGCCCGTTTGCCCCCTCTTACATAAAAAAACAAAGTTTTTTTCACGATGTCCTTAACTTTGCAAGGTTATGATTACAAATACAAATTAAGGATCAAAGTATCTAGATTTAAATTTTTTTAATATAAAAAAGTGTAAGGTATCTATTTTTTTATTAATACATCACTTTTAGACGTACTTTCGCGTCACAGTTTTAACACAAAAAAAGTTTTTCTTTATTTTATTTTATAGAATAGGTTAGCGGACGAGCATATCGGTCGCCTGATAGTAAGCGGTCACCAACGCCCATAGACAGTGGCACTTAAATACATTTTAACCGTCGCTTACATCACCAATGCGCCACCAACCATGGGAACTAAGTTGCTATGTCCCTTGTGCCTGTAACAGCACTGGTTTACTCACCCTTCAAACCGGAACACAACACCAAGTACTTTTGTTTAGCGGTAGAATATCTGATGAGTGGGTGTTACATACCAAGACGAGCTTGCACATAGCCCTACAACCAGTTAAAGTAATATTAGAATTAAAATCCTAAATTGGTAAGGAATTATTCTAAAAATTCCATAAGCAGTTTATATAGGTCTCGACACATTTTGCATATCAATATTAATATCGCATTCAATTTGACAAGTGTCATTCATTGCTTCCAATCAACACTCCTTAACGATTACAATGTACTCTTGGACTCGCTTGGTAAATTATCGATTCAAATTTTACAACTATGTTGAATATTATACTAATTAGCTACGTGGATTCGCTTAATCAATTAATAAGAGTTAATATTGTATCAGCTGTTATATGTTAAACTTTTATTAATTAATAATTAAAAGTTATCAGCTAATGGTTGAGTTTCGATGATAGTCGTTATTTATTTGAGGAAATATATTGCTAGGTGAGAGCCAGTAGTCACATTGTTGTTAAAAATCTTAACCGACGACTGCGGATTTAAGCATCACTGAATTTTGTTCGAGTAAGGAGTTAAAGGTAGAATGAGTAAAAACTCATCTCTTGTATCTGCCATGCAGAAACCATCTTTGTTCACAAGTATAGACAATGGTAAAGAGATGGTTAAGGCTTCTTATAGTGCCCTCTATGGGCGTTACTTACCACTTATCATCTGGTGGCCAGTTCATCAATCTGTCTACCTATGTTAAATATAATAAGTAAATATTTACTTAATACATGAATGAATTCAATCAAATAGTCTTTTCGAGTTTTGACATACATACATACATACATATACATACATACATATACATACATACATATATACAGACATAATTGTATTGTTTATTAATTATTATATATAAATAGAGAAAAACAAGTTAAAAGCTGTTTTCTGTTTTTGAAACGCTTAAGTACTAGTTCGATAACTATTTACAAGAGTCACTTTAGATAAGATATTGTTACATTAACCAAAGACAATGTTTTCTACGAACGTTTCGTTGCCTTACGAACGGTTCTTCACTTTCTAGCACGAGATGAATTATAATATACACATATGTGTTATATGGACTGGTCTGAACTCTGAGCCCGTAATCCGCGGTTAAGATTTACGTGCTCAGACCACTGAGCAATCTCGATTTGTATTATAAATAACCACTTTTTACTTCATCATGACCATGGGACTCCGCTAAACTTTAAGAAGATTTTAATATAACCAACACGCTGTTATAGTTTGCGTTCGCGAGTAAACGTTTCTGGCGGCGAGACTGTGGTGCTGTTATCAATTTCAAAAACAATACTCAAATGTGGCACCGACCATAAAATGAAGAAAACGATTTAAAGGTTTAATATTTTTTAACCTAAATTATGCCTTGTTCCTGACCAATAAAGTGCGGTTTAGATTGTATTGACATTCATTTACGATCTTACGCTATATATGACAGAAAGACATACGAAATGTACAATAACGGTTGTTCCATATTCAACCTTATTTCCTTAGCAATAAGTTATGATTAGACCATACTAATTTGAAATAACCCCACAATATCGTAGTTGGACGTCATCGACGGATCGCCGTTAATTTTCATTGCATTTGAATTTTTCTTTTGTTTGAATTACAATATAAGATGGATTTACCTATTGTTTGTATTTACGTAATAATATGTCTACCTAAACGCTGATATATTTATTTATAACAACAATTATTTGTAATTATTTTTATTCTTGGCACCCCTAAGCCTTGTCAGCAGAGTCTATGTAGACAAAGATTCATATAAATGTAACAAATTAACTTAAAGGTCAGAAATTTTATGTAACAAAATTGGAACACGCAAGCTTCGTCTAAAGCCGTCTTATATACTATAGGATTTATATATATAATAAAAAAGACTATTTTATTTACAATGTAATTTAAACAAATACATATGTTTATCATATATTTCATAAAACGAATAAAACCCATCCGCCTCCACATAGAACTGTTCCCAAGATTATAAGACTTATATTCTTCAACAAAGACCACCTGTAACAATAAAATTAGATTGAGAAACATTAAAAATACAATATAAAGAGATTTTAATTTCAATTTGTTATATAGAAAGACCATCTGAAAAACCAAACCTGATGGTAAGTGGTCACCAACGCCCATAGACATTGGAATTGTATAAGAGATGTTAACCATCGCTTACATCGCCAATGCGCCACCAACATTGGGAACTAAGATGTTATGTCCCTTGTGCTTGTTATTAGACTGGCTCACTCACCCTTCAAACCGGTACACAACAATACAAAGTACTGCTGTTTTGCGGTAGAATATCTGATAAGTGGGTGGTACCAGACGAGCTTGCACAAAGCTCTACCACCGAGTAAAATACCTAATAGTTTAAATATTATACATGCATAAATCAAATAGGCATTTTTGAAGGATTTTCGTCACGAAATGAATACTACGCTAGAAAAGAGGTGAGTTTATAGCAATAGTCTTTAATTTTTGTTACCTTTTTTATTTACCTTAATCGATATTTACTTGGTTCTTTCCATGTGATAAGAATCTCTATTAGCGATGGGAATATAAACACCATGACGGCCGAGAAGAAGTTTCCCAGCTAAAATAGAAATGGGTTCAATTAATATACTTAATAATTATAATGTAATCATTGTAAGAATCGAGAGCATTTGGATCTTCTAACGGTACGACCGCTGACGCTAAACTCATAATAATAAAATTTAAATATTAATGAACATTTATAATATACTGGGACATTATTCACACATGGAGCTTGTACAATAGAATCCAGAGAACTGATATACTTACATAATATACTACTTTCTTTTGCTAATATAAATTTATATATTTATTTGGATCTCCAATAGTAATAACATACGTCATGGAAAACATACGTCACGTTTGCTTAAAACTAATTATGTACAACCAATTACAGGGAACACACCAATACAATTATGCAAAAATGTAACAAACTTATATGCAAATTAAAATAAAAAATTAAGAGAAATATTTAAATAAAATAAAATAGAAACAACAAAAGCTTTAATTTGCATAAATATAACTGCATTAATTATGATTAAAAATTACGTTCAATTAATATAAAAAAATAATACAATAAAATTAATATTTGCTGCTGACGGTGCACTACAAATGCAAAAACGTCTCCAAACTGATTTATTTGTCATAGTATAAAGTTATACGAATATAATAATTATGTGACTTACAAAACTCATCCACGTGACAATATTTGGTAGAGCGATTGATAAGCAAGCGATCACCATCACGTGCAGTGCTCGATACAGACGCTCCCACAATCCGCGGCGCCTGAAAATATATTCAATTTTGGTCCCACCCTTCAATAGCTGCATGACATATGTCGTTGTAATATGGCAAAACATTATTTTTGGCTATTGTTAAACTGTGTATAGTAACTTTTGTTCAGCTTAAAAAGACATATCCAGCGATTTATTACAAGTCGCTGATGGAGTGTGGGACGAGATTTCACACAAATCCTGGCATCATCGATATCGTCTCATCCTTTTAGGGAGAAAAATTACTTGAAAAAACCCAAAAGACGCCTTTATCAATGTATCTGGTGATGGTGCTTTTTGACGTCTACTATGCTATGTTCTGCGCCTGATTTGTTTCCGGTCGTATCGAAATACAGTAATATCGAAATATGACAAGGAGAGAAGAAAATCTGTGTTTGCGGACTCAGTTTTCCAGTTCCAGTTAGTATTTAACTAATGACTGCCTCGTTGGTCTAGTGGCTAGATATAAGGCCGCAGACTCGGTGGTCCTGGGTTCAATTCACAGGTCGGGCCAATAAATAGTTATTGGGTTTTTCTGTCAGAAAATTCTCAGTAGCAGCCCGGAGTCTGGAAGTTGGAAGTGTGTACACTCCCGTGCCTCGGAAAGCAAGTTAAGCCGTTGGTCCTGTGCCTGAACTCTTTCCGGTCGTGTCGGATTGCCGTCCCATCGGATTATGATAGCTATGGAAAAGAGAGTGCACCTGTGTTTGCGCACACACTTGTGCACCATAATATCTCCTGGAAATGGTCTGGAGGACCTCATTCAACAAATGTAATGTATTCAGAATATGGACTTAGATTAACTAACGTGTCATGCTTTCTTCCAATGTAATGCCAAATAATCCTGAAGGGCACCCAGAAATGTACAGCAAACGTAATTCCTAGGGTTATCGTTAAAAATCCTTGCATTATGAGAAGGGACCTGTGAACCAAAATTGTAATTAGGACAACTTTTTTTACAATGTGTGTAGTCCTTATTTAAAAAAAAATATACAAACTAATTCGTTGGTTGATTTACATTAATTAAAAAATAAAATATAAATAATGCTATTTAAGCTTTGTCATATTGTTGAGAAGAACTTAAGAACTCCAAGGTGCCAATGAGAATTTCTTAAGATCTCAAATGACTTCTTATTGACTTGACCTATTGAGTTTGGAATTGAACCCAGGTCGTCGAGATCTGCATCATTAGATGCTAGCTAAGATCAAAGTAAAAAAAATGATTACTAGTAATATTTATTACTAAACTTACAAATACGACGGCAAATGTATTGTAAAGGGAGAACGACAATTTTCTCCCCAAGCCCAGTAACCAAAGAATCCAATTATCATAACGAAACATATAACGATGGGCATACCTAAAATGTTTTCAAATTAATATAAATAAAAACCAATACATGTTCGATTTTGTGATGTTTGTCGATAGATGGCACTGTTAGTACGTTGTGCTGTTTATGAATCGCGTTGGAGAAAACCTAACTTAGAAAATAATTAGGTGTAAAAATTTTTTTTTACTTTTAACATAGTTTGTGTGTAACAATTAGTGTCATTGTTGTTTTCCAATCGTCTGATGAGTTTGTTAAGGAAAAAAATGGCTGGATTTTTAATTGTATTTGAATGTGCAAAAGGGCTGGATGGAGTGGATGGTGGCTTTTCTTGTCAGTTTTGGAATACAAATCTTTAGCAACAGTTTCGGCTCATGGCTTCGACCGTATAATCAGGCGTACAAAAAAGTTAATAGAGCACCGTTTATGTACCCCTTAAAACGCGTATGCAAAATCTCATGACAATCTGTTGAGTACTTAAGACGTTTTAGGTCTTAACTAACTAACAAATAAATAAATTTACTTTTGTATCTATAATTATTTTAGTTATGACTCGCTTTCGAAGCGGCAACACGTTAGACGAGCGCTCCAGGCCGGTATACCTAGCTCATTCTTTTTTTCCCCGAAAGGGCAAATGACTCTACTCCACCTGATGGTAAGTGGTAGTAAGAGTCCAAACAGGACGATAGCTAGTACAGTCGGGTATAATGATCTCCACTAGCCACCCCCGCCTTGTCCGTCCGCAAGTTTCCTCTTCACACCTCTTTTGAAGGAACGTTTATGTGTTATTCCAAACTTCATCAAAATTCGTTCAGTCGTTTTGCGTGAAAGAGTAACGAAGATCCATCCATCCATTGCGTTTATATTATTAGTAGGATTTCAAATGTATTTCATTGTTCACCGTCTCTTACCGAACTGCAAAACAGTATTAAAGTACTGCGGTCTTCTCATGTTATTTTCGATCGGTAGAACTACACCGATGCCGTTTATGCTATACATACAAACACCGAGCATATTAAAGAAGCCATGTATGCTTTTCCACGCGGGACGTTCGCTTAAATTCGACGCGATTGTTAGGCTGTAGTACATCGCCGTTGCGACGCATAATGCTGAAAGTTTTTAAATATTTATAAAAATGGCGTATGACGCACTAGTATGATGGTGTCATATGCTATTTCGCTTATTAATTCTAATGTAATAATATAATATAATATAATGTATTAAACATTTTAAATACACACAAGTAGCATGCAATCCAATCCTTATACAATAAATGAATGAATATTATGTATTTAATAAATTGTTTATTTAAAGAAAAATATGTATTTACGTTCATGCATTGCCATCTATTGTAAACTTGTGACACTACGTCAGTATTGCTTAGGTTCGTTTTAATGTTTCTGAATCTAGTTCCACTAAGTGCTACATAGAGGCGCTAACATAATATTTTCAATACGCAAAAAAAACGTATTAGAAATATATTAAAATATAATTTTAAAAGTATAATTATACCAATAATCAGATCAGCTGCGAGGGAAAATGGCGCCAAATATTTTAAACTTCGAATCAAGCTTAACGCTATCAATGGAAGTGTCACTATTAAAATATAGAGACTTATTGAAATTTTAATACTCGATGCCGCTTCCAGTACCTTAAAAGTTATGAAAATTATAAAGATGATTTATAGAAATGATAAAATACCGCTGTTTTTGTAATATATATAAAAATACCCGTTTATTATTATTTTAGCGATAATGATAAAATTGATTAAACGAAAACACGATCAATGATTTTAGTAATAAATATAAGTTTGTATAAACCTCTTTTAGTGTCTTTGCAATAATTATTTCGAAAATACAACATGTTCCATTGAATTCCAAACATAAAAATATGTCCACAAGATATCTGAAAATAAAAAAAATATATATTTGAAGCTACGTTAATGTATTTAAAGTTTTTTATTTCCTGTGCTTGACATGTTTTTGGCAAGTCGAAGGTATCCGGCGCCGACTGATAAATAAAAGTAATTGAAATGCAGTCGACTCTGCCATAACTAAAAATATTTAAAAAAATACATAAATCGGTTTTTAAACGTTTAAAAATAGAATAGATGGTGACAAGGACTGTTAATATGATGAGGCATCCGCAGGCAGAAGCCCTTAGTTTTAAGCTAGTCAAGATCAAGGGACGAAATAGCACAGTGATTTTTTTAATCAATGTTATGAGATTTTAGGGTCCGTTTGATGGTAAAAGTTCACCACTTTAACTTAGTCACAGAATATGATCACATATCCATGATTGGCATGATTAAAACCAGCTCGATCTTTTTATGGGATCGATGAGAACAGCACATGCCTGCACGAAACAGGCCATGCAGGCCCTGATTTCGACGACCAGTACCACTTATTATAAGAAAGTACAGCTATGTTGAATATATGTCACCTAAACGCCTTACTGAATCGACGCAACTTTAAGGGACCCGTGGCCAGGGCTACTTCCGCTAAGTCAGGATACGAGAGCCTCGGCACACGCAATCTCATGTACATTTTTTGGGCTGACTTCACCAACATCTGAAAATATTTTTGGCAATAAATAAAAATTTTAACCAAACAAAACCGACTTCATAGGTAAAACAAATTAATATGCACTAAAAAGTAAAAAATAACTGCGTATTCTTCTATAATTTGATAATTAACTTACTATTTTCTACTCATCAATATGTAGGTACGAATGTGTTGTGTGGTTGATAATGTATTTACAATTATTGTTACTTTTGGAGTCGATGTCAGCCATCATCAAACAATCCTTGAAGTACACTCTTTCCAATAAAAAAAATAATCGAAATCGGTTAAATAGAAATCGATTTATTCGCCCATTCGTCGCGCACATATTTATGCAAATTTACGACTTATATGGTTTTGTCATGGATGCCAGTGTCAAAACTGGACAAAAAAAATGGGACCAATTGGGAAGCAACCCCTTTCAAATAAAAAAAAAAATCATCGAAATCGATTCATCCAGTCGAAAGTTACTAGGTAACAACGTCAAAAAAAAAAACAAACAGACGAATTGATATCCTCCTCCTTTTTTTGAAGTCGGTTAATGATTCTCAAAAACAACTCAAAGACTTCTGTTCAAGATTTGTGGTTTCTTCACCAGGTTTCGCTATTGCGGTTCGGTTGCCTATTTTAATGACACCGCAAAGAACATAAAACTGAAGATGAATCCGTGGTCTTCAGTTATATTCCACGAGTTCTATCCACCAAGTGATATTTTAGCTACCAATCATTCAGGTTGAGGTTCGAAATATCATTTAGGTTTCTCCATATTATATAATGGTTCTCCAGACCGATTTCGGCCACGGTGGCCAATCTCAGGAGAGATTAGCCAACTGCGCAGGAGATATTATAGTGCACAAGTGTGTGTTCAATCACAGGTGCACTCTCTGTTCCCTAACTCTCATAACCCGATGGGACGGCAATCCGACACGACTGGAGGGAGTTCAGGCGCAGGACCAACGGCTTTACGTGCTTTCTGAGGCACGGGAGTGTACACACTTCCAACTTCCAGACTCCGGGCTGCTACTAAAAATTTTCGGCAGAAAATCTTAATAACATTTTATTTGCCCGACCTTGGAATTGAACCCAGAACCTCCGAGTTAGCGGCCTTAATCCTAGCCACTAGTCCAACGAGGCAGTCATACTTACTACTTATTATATATACTATATACTTACTAGTCAGTATATACTTACTAACATACAATATGAAATGAGGAATCCAAAGATAGCGGTGACTAATAGTGAAGTCCAAATCCCCCCATACATGTAAGCCTCGTGTATCCCTAATATACCGGCACCGATACAGCCTTTTACTAAATGGGCGGTCGATTCGACGAGGCTGAAAGCGATTAAGATGTAATATTACCAGATAGTCTGTAGATAGAGATAGAACGAATTTTTTTTATATATCTTTATAAGGGATAGGAAAATCCATATGATTGGTTATATTTAATAAAGAGGTTTCATATTTTTGTGCGCTTCGGTTCCTCCTGTCATGAAAAATACAGTTTATTAATTTTCAGTTGTTTCGAGTTACAATTTAAATCACTGTGGAATTTTTTAGATCTTGCGTCTCGCTTATTATATAAAAAATATTGCTTTGGCTACAAAGCTTTATATATAAATATATAATATAATACATAAACTATAAATACATTGACGCCGTTACTGATATTTACCATTCCTTACATCACCAAACTTAAGAACTAAGATATTATGTCCCTTGTGCATGTAGTCACACTGGCTCACTCACACATCCAAAAAGAACACAACTATACTAAGATATATCAAAACTATAATTTATTCTGATTTGTGAAAGCAAAGCATATCAAATAAACGAGTTTCACAATGGATATATGACGTTTTACTTCGTGGCATATAGATTTTGTCTCTCCCCAACAAAATCATAGTCAATCATCTCAACACCAGGATAGAATTCATGGTAGGCGGTGCTGTCACTTCTATCCAAATATTCGGACACCTCAAATTCGAGAGTGCGTAGAGAAGAAATGTCATCGTCCTGAAATTAAACGGAATATTTTGATGTCAAAATGTAGAATCAAGATTGCGGGAAAAAAGTCTATTAAAACAGTTGCTAGACCAATGTAATAGTTAATAAGTTTTTATTTTAAACTATAATTTAAAATGGGAATGTGTTTGTTTGTTTTTTAACCGACTTTAAAAAAAGGAGGAGGTTATCAATTCGTCTGTATGTTTTTTTTTTGGTGTTGTTACCTCATAACTTTCGACTGGGTGAATCGATTTTGATGATTTTTTTTTAACGTTCCAACTTCGATCAAGGCATGGCAGAAATGGTCAATATCACTGTCTATGAGCCAACGCCCACCAACGTGGCCACTTACCATCAGGTGGCTCATAAGCTCCTCCGCCTATACTATACTATAAAAAAATTTGCTACAAGCTGATATGAACGATTTAGAATATCATTTAATGCATATTTTGTGACAGTTTCGATTCTCCTTTGAACACGTTGAATATGCAATAGAGGCTCATTGTTTCTATTTAAGTTCATTGTTTGGAAATTCCCAGATAAATCACTTTGACCGTCACACAGTTGACGCCTTTGTAAATCAGCGTTTCGGCTAAATTTGAAATTCTGCGGTCATTTTAATGAGAATATATATTCCGAGGACAATACATGGAGCGGAATTTAGTTTCGTTTGTGTCCAGCTTTTGTAAATACAGTGAAAATGATACCATTCTTTTATTGAATAACATTTTATGGAGTTTTTTGTCGTTCCAAATATAAATTACTAGCTACCCGCGCTTTCACCCGCGTATAATTAATAAAAAACGGCCTTGAACCTCCCTCGATAAAAGGACTATACATTCCTGAGATTAGCCGGATCAAACAAACAAACTCTTCAGCTTTATATATTAGTAAAGATATATCGATGGATTATGTTATTATGAGAAAACAGCCAAGTAATGGGCATATGTAGGTCAGCAATCTATATCTATAAACATTGGCAATGAGTGTTATAATTCGATAATCAGAATTTGTTACAAATGTAAAAATGCCTGTGAATGTCCCACTTCTTATGGCCTCATTGAGGAGGATTTTTGGAGCTTATTCCACCACGCTGCTCCAATGCAAGTTGGTGGAATACACAAGTGGCAGAATATCAGTGAATCAAGATACATGCAGGTTTCCTCACGATTGTTTCCTTCGCCGCCAAGTACAAGTTGAATAAATACAAATTAAGCACATGAAAATTCAGTGGCGCTTGCCATAACCACGTTCTTACCATCTTGACTGCTGTTATAACTGGTACCATCTATAATAAATAAATAAATAAATATCCTGGGACATTATTCACACACGGCCATCTGATCCCAAACTGAGCAGAGCTTGTACTATGGAAACCAGACAACTGATATACTACATAAACTACTTTTTTTTTTTTTGTAAATACATACTTATATAGATAATTACACCCAGACTCAGGACAAACAGACACGACCTGCGGCGTGTAAGGCAAGCGTCATACCAACCACGCCAACCGGCTCGTCATCTATGATTATCAATAGACTTCCATAGCATTGTGAGTGCCAGCTCACGAGAGTTAATACGTGAACATGCAATCTCTAAGTCAGTGACGTGTAACGAGCGCTAAGATGTTAGAACACAAAAAAACATGTGTCCAATTAACACGTGGTAGAATTGAAACCTTAAAAATTTTTGGCACTATGCCTTGGTAAACACGAGTGGAGGGAGTACGAAGCAGAGCACAAAGAGAACCACGATCATAAGGAACACCGTATAATCGCACCTTCCTATCGCATTTTCTCCCACGTTAAATCTTATGAATTTATGTGCCTGTCTCTTTTTACTGTCGCTTTTTCGTTTCATCGACTTTCAAATCACAACGATGCTAAGGAAGTTTTCACTTAAAAAACATTTAGGCACCGTCATGACGATGATTATAATATTATATAAAAAAATATTAGCAAAGACTGTTTTTGGTTTGATAACTATATTATGAAGAGAGAATCATAATAAATACAATACAAATATTGTTCACTATATATGTGAAATAAAATAAAAACTAAATAAATATAATGATTGGACCAAAGTTCCTTATCACATAATACACGGTAAACGATTTCACTCAGTGATAGTGCTTTGTGTAAGATCACCTGGGTAGATACCACGCTCATCAGGTATTCTACTGTTAAACAGTATTACTTATGGCCGAATATTGAAACGTCATTCAAATATTAAGTGGGACTTAAATATTTGGAACGCCATTTCAAATTTCAAATATAGTATGCGAAATTTTAAATTAACGGTGTCTCAAATAATTAAGTTCCACATCATATTTGAATGACGTTTCAGTATTCAGCCGTTCGTATTGTTATCTTCCGGTTTGAAAGGTGATATTTTTTTGTGTCACAGATATGTACATATTTATATTTAAAATAATTTTAATACTCACAGCTTCGTTTTGACTTGTTTTATTTTCTTTAGCCTGTAAATAAAAAAAAATAATCAACGAAAACATTCGTTACTCATGCATTTTTTTTTGTATTTTTAATATAAGAAATCAAGTGACAAATGTGGTACATGATGGTTAATTGTCACCACGACTTATATATAGACCGTGACAAATTTGGCACTGGCAGAAATTGTAACAATCGTTAGCTTCGTTAATACGACACCAACCCTGGGACCTAAGATGGTATGCTTTTGCATGTAATTACTTAAAATTTAAACTAGTGTAATGTAGCCTATTATACTCTCGTGTTTATAAGCTATATGTAACATATTTTCGAAAAACTACATAGATTGTTTTAACATGTGTGTGGGTTTCATTCACTTTTGCATTTATAATATTCATTGTCGTAATAATTAACGTAGGATTGGTCGTAAGGATTACACATAGATTTTGTTCATATATAAATGTATTAATAGCATAGGTAGGTGGACGAGTAAACGGACCACCTGACGTTAAGTGGCCACCAACGCCCATAGACAATGGCATTGTAAGAAATGTTAACCATAGCTTACATCGCCAATGCGCCACCAACTTTGGTAACTATAATGTTCTTGACTCTCTAATTACACTGGCTCACTCATCCTTTAAATCGGAACACAACAATACCAAGTGCTACTGTTTTGCGGTAGAATATCTAATGAGCGTTTGGTACCTACCCAGACGAGCTTGCACAAAGCCCTACCACCAGTAGAATTTAATATTACGATATATATATAGTCTATTTCGATGGCGAGAGGGGTAAAAATAAATAAACAACATTGACCTTGAATTAAAACGATGTCATTGGTCGAGATCTAAAATAAAAATCTATGATCTTTATAGATTCACAAAGAAAAAGCGTTGATATTGTAACTTTGTAAATAAAATTAAGTAAGTGAACGAAACAGTGTTATAAAAATGTTGTTATATTAATCAAGAACTGTTTGCATACTATAGCAAAGCTAAACATCTAAGGTTTGTCTATCTTTATCTTTTCCCCTTGCAAATAAAGTATATAAGTATTAACTTTATTTTTATTCACTTACCCCCTCATTGGCTGACATTTTATTTCTTGATAATAATAAATCAAGTTGGCTTTAATAAAATATTGTCACATAATAATATTGACTTAAAATTAGGAATATACAAATATTGTTTATAAGCAATTAAACTTAATTGTTTTATATAATAAAATTAATGACATAATTATATTTATAACTTTTATGTTGTCGGAATAAAATAATTTGACAACTCATTTGACATAATCATAATGATGAGCGTACGTCAATTATATTTTAATTGGTGACAATACCAATTATGAAATATTCCAGCCAGAATTATGAATTGTTAAAAAATAATAATTAATCGACTTAATGTAGCCTATTTAAGGAATATTAAAATATTTAGTTTTGGTAAAATTTTTTGGAAGTAATTATTTTTTTTTATTGTATAGAAAGGCGGACTTGCATATGGGCTACCTGATGGTAAGTGGTCACCAACGCACATAGACAATGGCATTGTAGGAAATTGAAACCATCGCTTACATCGCCAATGCGCCACCAACCTTGGGAACTAAGATGTTATGTCCCTTGTGCCTGTAATTACACTGGCTCACTCACCCTTCAAACCGGAACACAGCAATACAAAGTACTGCTGTTTTGTGGCAGAATATCTGATAAGTGGGTGGTACCTACCCAGACGAGCTTGCACAAAGCTCTACCACCAAGTAAGTATATATAGTTAGATTCTTTGATCCGACAATGCAGGTGCAGGTTTCCTCAATACAATTTCCGCTGAGCATGAGATGAATTATAAACACAAATACAAGACATGAAAATTTAGTGATGTTTGACTGGGTTGTAATCTACGAACTACTTTTCGTGTTCCAACCACTGGCTTATAAACCAAACCATTATCAATCAAACGAAAGAGCTTGTTAAGAAAATTTGGTTGCAATAAAATAACAATAAATGAGCCCAAAGTTTATTTCAACAACGTTTGCACTTGGTTTCTTTGGTGACAAGTCGTTCGCCTCTCGTACTCATGAGGCATTCAAGTGAATTACCACAAGAATCACAGCCTCCTTGCTCACACGGATCCCTATATTCTTCCTCCTCGCATTCATATTTGACCTCACATTGATAGTTACACGTTACAATCATTTTACCTTTGTATATGTTACCGCATCTATCTTGACATTCGTCTTTCGCTTGGCATTGAATCCTGTTTGAGATTCGAAGCAGTTGCTTTACAATTGGTGATCTTAGTACG
The DNA here is from genome assembly GCA_963151315.1 of Nymphalis c-album. Taxonomy (NCBI): domain Eukaryota; kingdom Metazoa; phylum Arthropoda; class Insecta; order Lepidoptera; family Nymphalidae; genus Nymphalis; species Nymphalis c-album. The sequence goes on from OY720612.1 coordinate 3,358,396, forward strand.
TTTTTATCATTTAGTCGTTGCTCTTGATTGTCGCGAAGTTTTTGGAGTCGGTGTAACTGCTTCGCTTCATTTTTCAATTGGACGTAAGATTTCGTTGTACTTTTCTTTATCAGGTTCTTTACCTTTGGGATTTTTATAAAGTAAATTAATGAAATTTGTTTCGAAATTCAAGCGGCTATAAAGCGCTGGTATTTTAAGTTTATAAGTTATGACTCGCGCCAATGTGTTGTTTCTGTCAGTAAATGGTCAGAACTTACTTTCTAGAAGTTTAGAGGTAATAATTACAGGCACAAGGGACAAAACATCTTAGTTCCCAAGGTTGGTGGCGCATTGGCGATGTAAGCAATGTTCCATCGGAATGTAAGAGTATAGAGTGGATACGCAGTTTTTATAATTAGTCCTGGTCGAAATATATAAACTTAAATAAATCCAATTGAAATTTCAATATTGAATGTATACATATTTGGTAGTTAAAGTGATTGGTTTAACGAACTGATGAACGAAGTTTCGTGGAATGATAGTCTCTCGTTAGATTCGCTATGATTGTATAACCTAAATTCTAATATAATATTGGTAGAAATGGATATCAAAATTATATAATTCACTCAATGGTACAAAATGAAAACATAAGAACTCTAAATTTTTAACTTTTAATTCGAAATTTTAGCTGTAAAGAACTTATCCCACTAGGCACTAACTAACCTTATGCTAGGTCTTAAGACAAGGATGTAGGTAAAATAGTTCAAGGGGTCTTAATTTACCCTGAGATATCCACATCGCTAGGCGATGATTGCCTGATGTGATCGCCTATAATCATGATTTTATTTAAGCCTAGAGTTCGACTCTGTTTTTTTTTTAAGGATTATCTTTTTTTATCGCTGTGTGTGTATGTAACGCACTTGCATGTATTGTATATGTTTTAATTGTGTTCGTCATCAGGTGATGCACATTATTATCATAAGCGACTGAATTTTCATTCTATCAACTTTGATTGCAGACAGACAGCACTTTTGTAATGATAAAATTTTAAAAGTACATCTTATCGGCAGATGAAAGAACATCGAAAACAAAAATCATTTAAATCTTAAGAATAGAAATATAACATCATAAATATAAAACCTTATGCTGTAACAATAGATGCGGTATGTGTCCTATTCCATATTCATCGCTGGTTTCCGGAGAACCAGCTCGATACTTCTGATCTTTTTCAGCAGTCTTTTTGGAACCAGATTCTAGTATCAGGAGAAGAGGCTGCCTTTTACCGGATTGTTTTTGACTCAACAGATTTAAAAGGCTTGATAGATCACGTCTCGATTTTTGACCATCGGCTTCCACCTGAAACTAAAATAAAAGATCTGAAGTTAAAGTAAAAATCTTTATTATTATAGCTTTATGATTGTTGAAAATCTACCTCCGCATTCGAAAAAGACGACTGAGAAGAATCAGAGAAAGAAATTCAGCGAGATTATGATTTTTTTTTTTCAAGAATTGAAGTTTTCAATTTAAACATTTTCTTAAACGGCATTGACGTTAATTTAAAATCAAGACGAGCACGTCTTTCTTCCAATTGACAAAACTTAACTAAACTTAGTAAATTAGAAGAATTCTAGAAGTTTTTCGGTCGCAGTTTTCAGGCATTTAAAATAAGTTGCATAATTCTGAAAGAACCGTAGCTTAACATTTAATTCAACATGACGATCCAAGTGCCCGTATAAGCCTTAAGAATAAAGAATATTTTGATTTGATAAAGGATGGAAAGAGATATTTTCTCAGGAGTAGGGCTTTAATCGTTTGTCAAAATGTTAACTATAATGACGACAAAAGATCAATATCAATGCCTCAATCTACATTAAGTTTACAACTGTTAAATGAAAAATACTTACAAAAAACAAAAGACAGACGGCAACGTATAAAATATTTTTACATAAGCCCATTTTGTCTTATTTCTTTGCCGTTCAACCAAAAAGTGTTGTATTTTTTAAATTCTTGTTAATGTAGTTTACGCTTTGCTTATTTTAATCGATTTTAATCCGAATTTCCTCATAAAAATTTTATGCGTTCTGGACTATATAACATTATATGTGATAATTGTTTTCCAATTAACTATTTAGTGTGTATTTTAATTGCTCGAGTCCATTTTATTTTTTAATAAGCATACCGCTCGTAATAGTAGGTACAGTCTAGCATTCGAAAGAACAATATTAAAACATATGTTTAAGAATATACAGTAGAAACTCTCCCTTCTTCACACGTGTAAAATTAGAGTTTCCTTCTCCGCAAAGTCAATACATTTTATTGATATAACAAAATTTCATCTATAACTTAACTTTTACCATTACTTAAGTAATAAAATATTAAAAAGCGAGATATGGATATCATAATAATATATATGGTAATAACATTATTGACACAAGGTCATCAGCTGATCCCAAACTAAGCGGAGCTATTATGGAAACCAGACAACTGATATACTTACATAATTATACTATTTTTATTTTGTTAATATTTACTTATGTAGATAAATACACCCAGACTCAGGACAAACAGACATGTTTGTGCTCACAAATATCTGTTCTGGGTGGGAATCGATCCCACGACCTGCTGCGTGAAAGGCAATTAACTTACCAACCACGCCGACCGGCTCGTCGTATATTATTATATGTAAGTATATACTTGTATCAAATAGTTTTGAGTCGATTAATGTTTGATAATTCGTTAATTATTATCATACAGGATATATATACAATTTGTATACAATTAACGTGTATTGTTTAACGAAAGATTGTCTAACTAGTTTTGCGTCGGTTAGTAGAATTTTTGTGCCTAACTAGCGACAGATTATTATTTTATTCGATGTGCAGATTTATTTTAAATTTTATAATATGTAGGATATTTTTTATCTCTGTGATGACAAGTTTTCCATGGGACAAACTTTACACCCATATCCGACGGCAGCGTGAACAAAAATGCTCGGAAGAGCTCGTTTGGAATACTTCTAAAACTAAACTGAGATATGAGCAAAGAATTTCGTGTTCCAAGGCAATATAATATCAAGTTCCAATAGTCGAGTTTTCTAAAGCATTCCTCGAGAAATTCCTGCGTTCAGGCATGCCTTTGAGCGCCTTAAAATATTTTATCGACGCTGTCTTCTCTAGACGACATTTTAGTGCTTTTCGCGTATTCGGTTCCCTGATCAGATTGAATTGTACGCGTTTGGAATAAAATAGACTCTTGTGAAAATTTTGCGCTGTCTATATTGTCAGTTTGAAGAGCAGCCTCCTGAAGTGTCACTGCTACATGAAATTTAAATAAAACGTATATTTTTGTTTTTCATTCCAATCTTCTTCATCTTAGTAAATATCAATTAATGTCTATGTTTGTTCTCTATGAGGTTTTGACTCATCCGTGTATGATGAAACTTTGATGAGGTGAGTACCTAAGGCCTAAGAGTTTTTATGTTGGTCCAAACATAAGAGCTTATGTCGCTAGTCCATAATATTTTTTATTGGTTGAAGGGTCTAGCAGATAGTTTGTTTTAGAATTGAATATATGTTTTTAAATATTCTACGTTTCTGAGTGTCTTATACTTTTGCTTTGTGATGAAATTATGAAAAACTGTTGATTTTAATTTTTAAAATTTTACACATAGTTTTTCGCAATCTTTAGTTGTGTGAATATTAGAACGTAAATAAACTATTCTACGAAAAACAATTATTTTGTTTTAATTGTGACTAATGACCATATTCATTCAAACGCAGTATATTAATATTAGTACCTAGTAATACATGTATGCAAAATTGTATTTGAATTCGTCAAGATTTGGCGTGTGCAATGTAATAGTACAGTATTAATTAATGGAATCGATGAGCCTTATTGGGATGAATTCCTCTATGTAACTGCTATTTTCGTTATATATCAGCTATATTCGAAAATAAATATATACTACATAAATAAATATATAATACATATCCTATTAATATTATAAATGCGAATGTAAGTTTGTTTGTTAGGCTTTCACCGCTAAACCACTAAAACGATTTTAAAAATTCTTTCACCAATGTAAAGCTACATTATCAGCCAGTAACATAGGCTACATTTTGTCTCCATATTCCACGGGAACGAGAACTACGCGTGTGAAACCGCGTGGAAAACGCTAGTATATATATAAATACTCAAATACAAATATTCAAATCGTTATCGTGATTAGGGAAAAAGAGCCGCGATAAAATAATAACAAAGATTGAATTTCTATCATTTGAATTTTATTTCCTCAAAAGCCAAGAGGGTGGCATTGTTTTACCACACTTCGGTCTTTTGCAATACGGTCTTGCCGGCTTCTTGCACATGTCATAGTCATCATATTCCTCCCTGCACGTTATAGTACAAGTGTACCTCTTCGGACGAGGGCATTTCCTCACACAAAATTCTAATAATTCACATCTAGCACGTAGAGCTGCTCGGAGAATATTCTCGGTCTTCTCAAAGACCATCGCTGCATCTGAATCGACTTCTTCGTTCTCTTGCGTCGTCTTAAATTAAAGTTAAAATTGATAATTTAATGGTGAATGTATAAAAAAAAGAATACGGGCAACTTCCTTTTTCTTTTGTCGATTTCTATCTAAGCGAAAATTTGTGCAAAAAGTAAAGCCATGATCAAGAAATGTTTTTTTTTTTTTTTTTTTTTATTGCATAGGAAGGCGGACGAGCATATGGGCCACCTGATGGTAAGTGGTCACCAACGCCCATAGACATTGGCGTTGTAAAAGCTGTTAACCATCTCTTACATCGCCAATGCGCCACCAACCTTGGGAACTAAGATGTTATGTCCCTTGTGCCTGTAATTACACTGGCTCACTCACCCTTCAAACCGGAACACAGCAATAACAAGTACTGCTGTTTTGCGGTAGAATATCTGATGAGTGGGTGGTACCTACCCAGACGAGCTTGCACAAAGCTCTACCACCAAGTAAAAATGTCAAGAAGTTGTTAAGAAGAAGATGTCAAGAGATGGAAAGAAGAAGACTTTCAACTGTTAGGGCATATGAATGGTTAAATACTTTCTTACGTATATAATTATGTATATGTTATTTCAATGTTTCTTCACGTACTATTTAAATAATTACGCAATACAAATACATTATATATAAGTTGCCTTATAAGGTTTGTTTAATTAGAAATAATTATAAATTCCATTGTTACACTAAAATTCCTCATCCGAAAGTTTTAATTACATAAAGAATAGGAAATATACCCTCAATATGTGGTAGAAATTGTAAAGGTCGTGATCATGCGGTGGTGCAACTGGGCTTATTGCAGGAGTAATGACGTCACTATCCAGCTCTGGTGCTCCGACATTTTCAGTTTTATGCTTATAAACTATCGCTATCAGTGGAGTCTTTGGATTATAATTCAATATTCTCTTCAGGTTATTTCCTTGTCTGTCTGCTGATGCATTCTGAAAAATTTGTAACATCAAACAATGCAAAATAATAACGGTATGATTACATATAAAAAAATTAAACAAAAATTCCATTGTTGAGCAACTTGCGTGCCTCCTAATGAGAGTGTTTATTGGAACAACCACTACGTTGCTTTTGATACATATATTCCTTATGATGTTTTTGTTCAATGACGATGATCAATTACAAATACGTATTGAGTACATTAAAAATTATGCATGTCGGATTCGAATACAACATGCATCATGGTCTATGAAACTATGGTCTTCGCTAAAACTCCACGTCTTTTATCCACTTGGTCTGATTAAAACCTGAACAAAATGTATGATTTGATTTTTTTTATTGCATAGTAAGGCGGACGAGCATATGGACCTGATGGTAAATGGTCACCAACGCCCATAGACATTAGCATTGTAAGAGATGTTACCATCGCTTACATTGCCAATGCGCCGCCAACCTTGCAAACTAAGATGTTATGTCCCTTGTGCCTGTAATTGGACTTGCTCACTCACCCTTCATACCGGAACACAACAACAGCGAGTACTGCTGTTTTGCGGTAGAATATCTGATGACTGGGTGGTACCTACCCAGACGAGCTTGCAGAAAGCCATACCACATTCAATTCAAATTATTTGCTTTAAACATAATATAATTACAGTCATGTTTAGTCACTATATTTATGACATGCAAATATCTTAACTATAATTTAGTATTACATTAAAAGGATTCATTCGTACATGATATTACATTAAATTACATTACAAATAATTTTATACAATTTATTGTTATAACGTTTGTTTTGTTAACGATCATCTTAAAATACAAATGCCTATAATAGTCTCAAAAACAAACATACTTACTTTTAAGGAAAAACATAGAAAAACCAAAATAAACTCAATACCGAAACGTCTCATTTTCATTTTGATAAGAAATAAAACTTAGTTTTAAGATCACGCATGAAGTGATTTAATTAAAGGACAAACAATCATCTTAATTAATCAGCATACGTGAACGAGTAGGATATTTTATAAGGCTCGATTCACACTTATAAGGCTTATTCAAATGTTAGTGTTTATGAAAGTTTCACTAGTAAGAGCATATGCTATCTTTCACTTAAGATAGTTTTTTTACGTCAGTGTGACTAAAAATGTTTTCACTGTTAATGTTTTTTTTCAAGTGGTTCATTTATTTCACCAATGAGTTTTATAAGTACTAGTTTTCTTGTAGCTTAGGAAGGAAGTGAGAAGGAGTGTTGTAGGTGTCAGATTGTATAGATTAACTAACTAATATAGTAATAGTTAAATATAATAATAATAATAATATCCTAGGACATTGTTCACATAAAGCTAGCTAATCCCAAACTGTTGGGCTAAGACCTCTTCTCGATTTTTCTTGAGGAGAAGGTTTGGAGCTTATTCCACCACGCTGCTTTAATGCGGTTTGGTGGAATTAACATTTGGAAGAATTTCAGTGAAATTAGACACATGCAGGTTTCCTCACAAATCACAAATTAAGTTTCCTTTGTTATTTGAATATAAATGGTAAATTATCAAAAATCCTTCTCAACACGGCACTTGATATTTTAATATTTATTGTAATACAAATTTCAAGTTCACAAAACAACTTTGTATGAACTTAAGATAATTAGCTGAACAGATTACAGTGAGGGACGGCTAATTAACGAAATGGGAATAGTTTCGTTTTCTCATGTTTGACTATTTATGAAGTTTTACCTAAGTAAGCTATTCAAAGTAAAAGAGGTGTTAGCAGAAAAAAATAATAATTGAAAATATGGTTGATCTATGTAAATCTATTTGAATTTAATAAATCTTGGAGATATGATCCACGTCTCAGTTGCATTACAAGGTAGTACTTTACCACAGGCCCACTGGGCATATGTACCACTAATGAATTGTGTATCACTAAATTTGAAGTATGTAAATTTATTTCACTGTGATTGCCTCATTGGTCAAGACTCTTGTGGCTAGCTTATAAAGCCACGGCCATCCTGGAGTCGGAAAGTTGGTGGAAAGAAAGGTCAGATGGACTGGCTTACTCATAGGCACAAAGGATATAGCATCAAACATCATCATCATATTCGGATAGCAATGCCAGTGTATATGGGTAAAGGTATCTGTAGTGTTCACTATATACTGTACACTACACTAACGGTTTACTGGCTCGACAACACACCGTATGCGCAAGCGACACGTCCGCTCTCGCTAATGGCTCTCACTTGAATGACGATTGACGTTCGCCCCCACCATAAGGTGATCATGAGACAGTGTAAATAACTATTACTATAGTTATTATTAAATACAAACACTACATCCCTTCCTTATTGAAAATTGAATAATCATTAGAATTCAATAATTCATACTTACTTACTTTTTCATATTTTATCATTGTCTTGATTACGAATACTCTTACTCCATATCATAATTCCAAGCTTTCTTTCCTTGAATAAATATCCATTCGCCTTCAATTCTTACCAAATGCAATATAGTCCAGTTTCTTCGCTTCTGAGGGCTATATCTCCATCTTTTGCTTTCTCCACGGTATGAGGCGTTTTAATTTGGTATAACTTATTTATTTATTTGTTTTATTAATTTCTTTTACTTATACTTTGTCCTTCATTCAAATCTGCATCCCGTGCATTCCCTCTCTTATCTCCATACCCCTTCTCTTTTTACTTACTTACTTTTGTTCTTGATCCCGGTCCCTGACGTCAGTGTCATCTTCATTATTATTTAAGTCTTGTAGAGTTGAAATTTTGTCTTTTAAATAATAGTTTGGTTGGTGATTTCCTTGTAACTTTTAATATGTCGCGATTTGTCCTCTCAACTTCGCGGTTACATTGTCGACTATTAGCTGCTGTTATATATTATATATGTTATGTTGGCATAGACCTGCGACTTAAGAAAACCCCACAAGAAAAAGTCCAGCGGGGTCAAATCGCACGATCTCGGTGGCCAGTTCACGTCGCCTCCGCGCGAGATGACCATGTCCAGAAATTGCTCGTGCAGAACTTCCATCGTAGCGTGTGCTGTGTGGCACGTAGCGCCGTCCATTGACGGTGACGGCCACACCATTATCGTTTTCGAAAAAATACGGACCAATCACGCCTCCGGCCCAAAATCCGCACCAAACAGTCACTTTCTGCGGGTGCATTGCCACTTGGTGAACCTCGTGTGGATTGGTCTCGTCCCAAATACGGCAATTTTGCTTGTTGACATAGCCATTCATCCAAAAATGCGCCTCGTCACTGAAGATGATTTTTTTGCCAAAATCGGCGTCAACTTCCAACTGCTCTAATGCCCAGTCAGCGAACACACGGCGCTGTCTATGGTCATTAACCTTGAGCTCTTGGGTCAGCTGGATCTTGTACGGGTGCAGGCTCAAGTCACAACGCAAAATTCGCCAAGTTGTCGTCTGCGAAAGGCCGAGTTCCTGTGCGCGACGCGGAATTGACTGCCGCGGGTTTTCGAGGACACTGTCGCGCACAGCGGCGATATTCTCGGCAGATCTCGCGTTACGTTGACGCACGGGAACCGGCTGATTGTTAACTGACCCGGTTGACTCGAATTTGTCCACCAATCGACGGATAGTCGACTCGGCAGGACGATCATCGCGACCGTAAAACGGGCGAAGTGCGCGGAATGTTGCTCGAACTGAAGACCCATTTTCATAAAACAATTTTATGATTTGCACGTGCTGCTCGACACTGTAACCTGCCATGGTGGTTTGGGAGGACGGAATGAATATAACACACTGCATTTGACAGCTGTCACTCAAACAACATGGCCGCAATCAGCTGTCAAAGTTCAAGCGTCCCTATTGGAAAACCCTATATAACTAATAAAGTCCTCCAGACCGACCCCGGCCACGACGGCCAATCCCGAGAGACTAGGCACCTGCGCAGGAGATATTCCAGTACATAAGTGTTTGCGCAAACGCAAGTGCACTCTCTTTTCCCCAGCTCTCATAATCCGATGGGACGGCAATCCAACACGACCGGAAGGAGCTCAGGAGGCGCAGGACCAACGGCTCAACGTGCCCTCCGAGGCACGGGAGTGCACACATAAAGAATTATGATGAGAATTCTCTGACAGAAAACCCCAACAAGCATTCACTGGACCGACCCGGGAATCGAACCCAGGACCACCGAGTCGGCGGCCCCATACCAAGCCACTAGACCAACGAGGCAGTTAATATAATTCAATAATAATGTAATAAACTTGGACACCATTTACACAAGGCCTTTACACTGTCCTGGTTGGGAATCGAACCCACGACCGATATAAACTTGACATGAGGGTGACCATATTTGACAACAATATCCCAGTTTGCTTCTGACATAATCTCAAGACAGGTATTCACCAATCACGCCCACCGGGTCGTCAAGTGTTGGCATATTATGCCGGATATTTCCAATTTAATGGAGGTGCATTTGTACCAATTTCCCAGTTTGATGGAGGTACCTTTAAACCAATTTCCAATTTAATGGAGCCATCTTAGTATCATGATTTACTAATTAGATTACCACAAAATCCCAATTTAATGGAATACATTTGTACCAATTTTCCAATTTAATGGAAAGCATCTTAGTACCATGATTTTCCAATTTAATGGAGGTATCATGTGACCACAAAACCACTTGTAAAATGCACGTTAAGGCACACCGCTATATCTACAGAGCGATGACGCACACCCGCACGCTACGCCGGTTGAACACCCAATCACTCAAAACAACCCTTTCACTTAAACAATACGGTCTATCTTATTGACCTCCTTTGTCTTTCATATTGACAAAACAACCCTTTCACTTAAACAATACGGTCTATCTTATTGACCTCCTTAGTCTTTCATATTGACAAAACAACCCTTTTACTTAAAAAATACGGTCTATCTTATTGACCTCCTTAGTCTTTCATATTGACTATATAAGCCACAGCGATACTTTACAAGATCTAATAATGCAAGATTAGCCTTTCTTATTGACCATTCGTTAACCACGCGGTCTCTCATATTGACCTTCCAACAAAAGTCTTTCAGCAATGACATATTTTAACACTTCATTATAACAGTCTATCCTTTTGACCTTTCAACAACATTCCTTTTACAAAGTCACTTTTTTTTTTTTTTTTTAACACTTCATTATGTCTATTTTATTGACCTCTTATTTACACAGGGCCTCTCATATTGACCTCACAATAAACATGGTGCCCTCTGTCACACCATTTGTGACCTGTCATATTGGTCTTCTAAGAAAATAAACTTATATTTCCTTTTATTTTATCACTTTCTAATTTTGTACTTATATGTTTTTTATTATATAAATTCACAATACATAAATGTGATTAGGTATTTATTCCCCACGAATAAACACAAATATACCCATTATATACACAAACATCTTAAATACACGCTAACATAAGGCGTGACATATCAAACCTTTCGTTAAAAAAAATTATATTCTTAACAAATCTTAACAATTAATTTGTACCGATAACATAGATAAGCTCAAGATAGCTTAATTAAGTTATTCTATCGAATACGCTCGTCAATATATACATTCATCTTACATTCACTTATTATTAGTTAAACTCATTAGGAATATACAATAAAATGTGGTAAACAACAAGACTTAGCGCGGCTGGTCGACAGGTGTGATAAGAAATCTTGCTTGCATTGTGAAATATTATAATAAATTTTTTAAACTCATCTCACCTTATTCTTTTTAACAAATCTTTTTTTTCATTAGTACTTACGTTACTACGCCACTGTTACGCCATTTTTAAGATAAGCGTATACACACAGGCAAACATACAAACAGATACATGATCTAGCTATTATTATTATTTTTATTATAGCAATCCCCAGTCTAACGCAACTATTAATAGTTTAATATTATTTTTATAATTTACCCCTCTAACCAAACAAAGTTTATGATGGCAATTGTGAGAATAGTCCAAATCTCGAAACTGAAACTTGGGTGCGCTAGCCGTACCGCTTTTGGTACTTATATGCTCTTGTATTACGTTTATATTATGTTTTTAAGCAAGCCAGACATGTATTTTAATAACACTTATTATCTTGATTTAGTTTGCTTATATTTAACTATATAACATAATTCATAATTAAATGATAGGCGCATTATACAGTTCACGCTCTATTGTTGGTGTGGTTTGGCGCTCAATAATTCGAACGCGTAACGCATCGCATTTGGTAGGCACGGTATGAACGCAATTTCGTTATATCTTAATACCTTGGGTCACCGCCATTTCACTCTATTGTAAGCCGCGTAAAAGAACTTCTTTCCAAAAACCTTTCAATTTATATTATTATTAACCTTTCCATTACAAACCGGTAAAGTGCATCTTTAACAATCATCGTAACATGTGAAATATTTGACCTAATAACATAATGTAAAACACAAAGTTTATCTACTTTAATATTAGAGGTGATAGAAGTATTTGTTTTCATAAGAATCAATTTGTTAATACAGTATGTGCATTTCGGAAATACATATCAAATTTTATTGTATTTTTGATTCACTATTTTAGTGATAATGACTTACACATAAAACATAAACAAATTTAGTGTCGCGGACTTTTTGTAGAAGTATTTAAGAGATACATTTCCATTAAACATTATATTCGTGTAACTTACGGTTTTTTGCGGCGTTTTTCTTACGGTTTGATGTATAAGCTATACTGTTGTAAAGTTTCATTAAAATCCATTTGTAGTTTTTTGCGGTAAAGAATAATAATCATCCCCAGAAACATTCGCGTTTATAATATTAGTAGGAAATAGGATTTATGCTTTTACCGTTAGCAAATATTTAATAATCTACTCATTTCGCTAGGTTTTATTATTATTATTTGTCTTTACTACATTGACCAAGTATGTTTAATACATTAAGGTTTTTTTTTAAGTATAATGACCATCGGGCTATCGGATTCATGGGTCATACGCCTGGCAACAATACAAAGAAAATAATAGATACATTAATTTTGATCTTGATAACAATACTTATAAAATTGCAAATATTGTAGGCGTTCTTTATTAATGTGATTCTATCACACAATTACACACGTAACACGTAATTGTATTAAATATTAATAAATGGCCTAGTTAATTAATTAATTTGTATAGCCTGCACAATATAATATGATCAAAATAATTTTAATCTTTTTCCAACTACCCTACTATATCGTATCTTTAGGTAATAATTGTTAATAAATCTACATATAATACCGATGTTTCATACTATTTATAAGTATGTTCTACGATATTTCATCGAAAATAATAGTTTTATTTAATTAGTAAAGTTCGACACATTGCTCCCTTTTATGTTGTTTTTTTTTTTTTTTATATATATATGTGCCAACTGACCTTTATCCTCGTCGCCATTTGTAGTGTTCACTATATACTGTACACTACACTAACGGTTTACTGGCTCGACAACACACCGTATGCGCAAGCGACACGTCCGCTCTCGCTAATGGCTCTCACTTGAATGACGATTGACGTTCGCCCCCACCATAAGGTGATCATGAGACAGTGTAAATAACTATTACTATAGTTATTATTAAATACAAACACTACAGTATCTAAACAGGAGGAACTAAAAATATTGTTTTTAAGTTTCTTATTTATTTATTTATTCTTTATTGCACACACTACAAAAACATAACAAATACGAAGAACAAGTTTCACATAATAAAGTATGTAAAGGCGCCCTTATCACTTACAGTGATCTCTTCCAGGCAACCTCTATAATAAAATAATATTTTGCCAGGAGAATTATTGATCGGGCATAGTGTGCCAACAGTTTATACATAAAATTTATATAACATAATGACATAAATAATCTTATATATATAATCATACCTATACACTAATACATACATACACACACACATAATTATATATATACTTATTAAGTATATGTGTAGATTAATAAATTAGTTTTAGGTGTTAATCTTATATTCTTCAAAATAATGCTGTCTCGTTTGTCGTGACAACAAACAGTATGATTCCATTATACTTTTTGTCACTGTCGCTGGCCACTTTCTTGAATTTCAACAAAACAACAATAAAAGATAAAAATATGATAATAAAAACAAAAACATATAGTATTAAATATATTATATCAATCATTCATATTTATTATAGTAGGGGAGCCCACGATGCTAAATGGGGATTTACTCGAGCGTCATAGAGACCGATTGGGTTGCAAAGCTTAGATGATAAAAAGAAAAAAATGTTATATAATGTATACGTTTTTATCGGTGGGGGGAGCGGCTATAGATTTTGAAAAATGTAAAAAAAGCAAAAGAATGAGAGCGTTTTTTAGGTTCACTTAACCTCCCTTTCTATCTATCTGACGCGCTCAATAGTTTCTTTTTTTTTCATTTTTAACCATGTACCACCACCCCCATCATGCAAACGACCAGATTATCATACGTATGTACATTATTAAAAATATGTTGGACATGTATGCTATCAATACCTAACGCGCTCGAGTATGTCGAGGTGACTTTTTTTTACAAATTTGTAGCCCTCCCCTTTCTTTACATCACTGTCAAATTGTCAGATAAGGTGGAATATACACATATTAGCATGTCATCAACTCACACTACCTTAATCTGACGCCCTCAAAAATATCTGATGAAAAAATTTTGTTTTTTATTTTTATTTTTTTTTGCGGCCATATATATAGGGCTCATATTTGTTGGAGGTACTTAACCACGTACAAGGTATCCGCCTGTATAATAATCTGCCGCGCTCGAGGAAATACCGAAATCCCCTCTTGGGCTCCCCTACTATTAATTGCTTTTCTTTAATTGTAAATTATTTTAATGGTCGTATAATATATGAATTGGGTCAAAAACATTGGTAAATGGAAATCCTATACAACTATATCCTAACTCACTAATTCGGGACCAATATTATAATACAATATATTTAATTGTTTTTAAAATTAATTCTACAAGAGAATTAAATGAAGATTATTAAAACTGTTCAGAGAGAGATAAGTTTATCCTTTAAACATTGCTTTGCTTCCATTAAATTTTTGTAATTAAGTCTTTCCATGAACGAACTCAATTCAAAAGTTTCCACTGTAATAAACTTTCAAAATTCTGCGAAACCGATTTAAACACAAAGTCAAAATCTCTGACTTAATAATATCATAAATGCAAAAGTTCAGTTGTCTGCATGTTTGTTAATCAATCACGGAAAAATACTGGATTTGGAGGTAATTTTGAATAGAGATAACTAATACATAACAAATAGGCAATAGCTGGCCCCATTCACATTTGGCTTGGACGAAATCGAGAGCTTATTGAAATAAAAGTATTATACTTGCTTATTGGATGTTAAAAAATCTTCCGTGTTGGAAAAACAATTCTTCTAGGTGATATGGAACATCAATTTTTCTAGGTGATATGGCTTGGTGCAAGCCTGTCTGGGTGAACCATTCATATCATACATTGCTTGGTGGTAAGCAACTATACATGTACTGTGTATTGCTATATTGTGTTCCGGTTTGAATGGTGCGAGGGCAAATGTTATCACAGTGACCCCTCGAAATAATCTCGTTTTTTCCACAATACGTTATCATAATGAAAGTCGATAGTTTCATAATATTAAGAATTCCATTATAATTTAACATATTTTATGTTGCACAATTAACTATCTGCACGTTTTCTAGTATAATGCTGTAAAAACGTTAAATTTTTTTTTATGTAGGAGGAGGCAAACTAGCAGAAGGCTCACCTTATGGAAAGTGACTACCACCTCTCATGGACATCTTCAACATCCGAGGACATGCGTGCCTTTGAGGAAAGAGTCCGCTCCCTTCTTGAAGGTTTTAACGTCATATCGGTTCGGAAAATTTCAATGGGAACACAATTACATGATCCCTCAATATTGTAATATGTACTTAAATATACATTTGCACAACATAGGCTTAAAAATCATCGCTAACCATTCTTATAGTTCGTATGTTAATTGATTGAGTACCTTTATGTAACATGTCTTCTTCTTTTTTAAGTTAGTTAAGTCATTTTGTCAATGTGCTGGATCTGGTCTTCTATAAACAGTGAGCATATATTTTCAATAACATTATTCCACGATGTAATATATTTATAAGTGTGTATTCTATGTATGTATGTAAATAAAGAAATGAAAGAATTACTAACATTGAAGACAAGTGACGTATATTCGTCACAAAAACGTATGCTGATGCCCTAGCCAAGTTGACATTCTACAATTGTAAGCGCTATAGAAAACTAAACATTTATGTATGAGAATGACCACGTGACTTATCGTTGAGAAATGTCATTCTCATACATTTGTTTAGATTTCTATTAGCGTTTACGATTGTAGAAAGTAAACTTGGCTAGGGCCTCTGGACCGATTAATAAAATTAACAATAAAGAATACCAATTTCTTTAAATACCTTACTACCTATTGATTTAAATATTCTTAAACTAGTTAAGAAACAGTTACTACTTTATTCAATGCAATTTTCTTTTATTATCATGAATATACCAATTCGTTCCTTCGAAAATGGTTGAATTTCAGTATCAAATCGCTCTCCGAATAGACGACGCAGGCTTAATTGAATCCAAACCAACTGACCGACTGAAGTTTGGTCTGGTCTGGAATAACATTAGATAAGATATATTGAATCTCTATTGATTTAACGAGACCGGTCGTTTTAACGGTCGTCTGCGTTTTATCTTCGATATTACGATGTAAGTTGTTGTAAGGAAACCAATTATTAACCGACAAAATAAAGGTGGTCTTCTCTACCCTTGTATTTATTGTGCCTTTTTATGAAATCTATATAGTTATGGTAAATTATGTACAGTTAGTCACCACTTGGTGGTAGGGCATTGTGCGAACATGTCTTGGAAGATACCACTGCTACTACCACTACTCTAATCACGTGATCTATAGCCAAACAGCAAACCGTTGCGTTCCGGTTTGAAAGAGCCAGTACAACTGAAAGCGCAGAGGTCGATGTTAGGGGTCGATAATGTTTCTTATAGTGCCAATGTGCGATCAATTACCTTCTGGTGACTGACATTTGTTAGTCTGTCTTATAGTAAGTAAAAAAAATCACAATCTCAAATTAATATTGATATCCTGGCACATTATTCACATAAGGCCATCTGATCCCAAACTAGGCTGAGCTTGTTATGGAAACCAGAAAACTGATACTCAGGACAAACAGACATGTTCATGCACACAAATGTCTGTCCTGGGTCGGAATCAAACACAACCTGCAGCGTGAAAGGCAAGTATCTTACCAACCACGCCAAAAGGCTCGTTAGACGTCAGAAATTCTTAAACTTTAGACGAAAGAAAATTGATTGTTCATATAATGTATGTAAACCTAATATTATTTATTAAGCACTTTGTCAACCAACTCATAACCGGTATTACATTGAGTATTATTTGGAGCAATTTATGTTACTTACTTCAATTTTTTTTTATGGTAAGTGGTCACCAACGCCCATAAACAATGACATTGTAAGAGATGTTAACCATCTTAGTTCCCAAGGTTGGTGACGCATTGGCGATGTAAACGATGGTTGACATCTCTTACAATGCCATTGTCTATGGGCGTTGGTGACCACTTACCATCAGGTGGCCAATACGTGGGTCCACCTTCCTATGTAATAAAAAAAAGAGGCAGTCAATATATTATACAGCTGTAGTTTGTCGCGTCGTCGCAAGCTCACGCACGTACCAGTATCGCTTTGAAGTCTTATATAATATCGACAAT
Source organism: Nymphalis c-album (assembly GCA_963151315.1). Taxonomy (NCBI): domain Eukaryota; kingdom Metazoa; phylum Arthropoda; class Insecta; order Lepidoptera; family Nymphalidae; genus Nymphalis; species Nymphalis c-album. Next base: position 3,375,661 of record OY720612.1, read on the forward strand.
ATCGTCTAACGTCTACGCGATATTGGAGTAAGTCTGAACTGTAAGCTAGCAATGAACATGTTGCGCGCACTTTTATCAGACGCATACACGCCACACGTAATTTATCACACTCTTACCGAATATACATGTACAAGTATATTTATCGTGTATGATTTGATATTTTATAAGAGATAATCTATATATATTTTTTGTATGTTTGTTTATAATGAATAAATTAGTTTACGCGTGGGCAAAGCAGCGGGCAACAGTTATTTATTAACCAGATCTTCTAAAAACTATTTGTGTGTAAATGTTTCATCATCATCATCATCATGTCAGCCAAAAGACGTCCACTGCTGGACAAAGGCCTCCCCCAAGGATTTCCATTTTGGCCGGTCTTGCGCTGCCTGCATCCAACGGCTTCCCGCGACTTTTACGATGTCATCGGTCCATCTTGTAGGGGGCCTGCCCACGCTGCGTCTTCCGGTTCGTGGTCGCCACTCGAGAACCTTTCTGCCCCAGCGGCCGTCAGTTCTGCGAGCGATGTGCCATGTGTAAATGTTTACTTTGACATTAATATATAAAATAAACAATATAATTATAGTGCTAACATTACACTCAACTTAAAGTAATTACGGTTGAATTCACTTGTGCTTGAGCTTTGTGCAAGCTCGTCTGGGTAGGTAGCACCCACTCGTTAGATATTCTACCGTAAAACAGCAGAATGGTATTGTTGTGTTCCGGTTTGAAGGAGGATTGAGCCAGTGTAATTACAGGCACAAGGGACATAGAATCTTAGTTCCCAGTGGCGATGTTGTTTTTCTTAAGAAATTTACTAACCACTGCCTATGGGCATTGGTGATCACTGAACATCAGGTGGCCTATATGTTCGTCCACTAACCTGTACTATAAAAAAATATTAAGGTAGAAAAAAATATCAAAAAGAAAATATAAAAATCATTCTTAAAAAATCAACGAAATAAAACTCCAACTGTTGCTAGTTGATAATGACCAATTTGCATTTTTTCACGAGAATCATCTATTGGCGCGCCTTGGGAGTGAAACCGACTCGTATGCTGTGATGTCTTATGCTGTCATTCCTCCGCCGTCGCTTTATAGTCCCTTGTGTTTGTGTCATGCGAAGCGCTTGTTTTATTATAATCATCTATATTATTACTTGCTGGTAGAGCTTCGTGCAATCTCATCTGGGTAGGTACCACCCACTCATCAGATATTCTACCGCAAAACAGCAGTACTTGGTTGTATTCCGGTTTGAAGGGTGAGTGAGCCAGTGTCATTACAGGCACAAGGGACATAACATCTTAGTTGCCAATGTTGATGGAGAATTGGCGGTGTAAGCGATGGTTAACATCTCTTACAATGTCATTGTCTATGGGCGTTGGTGACTAGTTACCAATTTATGCCAATTTATGCAATAAAAAAATACTAGCATTTTGCCCTCAGTTTCACCCGCGTAGTTCCCGTTCTGGAAATTTGCAGGACATCCCGTGACGGACTTGTTTCTACTTTTCAGAGCAGTAAGTAATCGTGTAAGTTTTGTGATTTAGTTTAGTAAGAATATTTTACTGCTACATACTAAAAAAATAATTAATTAATGCTTGGTGGCAAAAGGCTAGTTGCCAGATGAATTTAGCTAAGTGGGTAGGTGTAGCTCGTAACTGGTTTTTAGTCGATCATTACATTTTAATTAGAAAACAATATAAAAATATAATTTTATTTATGCAAGAGGGGGCAAACGAGCAGGAGGCTCACCTTTTATTTGTTTTTATGTAAGAGGGGGCAAACAAGCAGCAGGCTCACTTGATTAAAAGTACTACCACCGCCCATGGACATCTGCAACACCCGAGAGCTTGCAGATGCGTTGACGGGCTTTAAGGAATGAGTACGCTATATACCAATATCTCACTTTTTTAACTATTGGGTAACTGTTGGCATTAAAAAGAAGCATATTTCCTTCATTGAGTTTCAAGCTTTTGATACCAAATTTTATTACAATCAGTTTAGTGTTTTAAGCGTGACAGACAGACATAGTACGTATAGGTTAATATATATTGTAGCCAATGTCCACGTTTTAGTCATGAACACAGAATTTGGTCTAATAAAACTTATCTCTAAAGCTAAAGTTTATTATGGTCGCTTAGAAAACACATTTGAAATGCACGAGTGGACGGTTTGCATGTTTTACGATTAAAGTCATAGACTCACGATCATAAATATAGAGTTTTTTATTTACTCGAGAAACAGTAAATACATTTTAAAATTAATAAATTATGATATCGCTATCAAAGTGTTGTGTTTAACTAAAACTGCTATTTATTGGAATGATCATGTAAAATATATTAAATTATAAAACAAATTAAAATATAATATGGAAATTAGTAGGCTTTACTCGCGTGCTAGGAAAGGTAGGCAGGTATTTGATATGAGAAAGTAGCAAGTAGTAGAGTTGAAGGTCAAGCTTGTTTTATATAAATTTTCTTCAAAATCAGCTCAGTGGTTTAGTCGTGAAATTGTAACAGACAGACAGACATACAGAGTTACTTTCGCATTTATGATAAAAGTATATTACATATGTATATATTCATTTATTTATTTGATAAATAAAGTAAAACCATTTATCACTGTTTAAGCTACGGTTACATTTCCGTATTAACAATTTACAAGCAATTTTTCACATGTGCACCAAGCTTTACACCTAAGGTACGTTTATGATGTACAATTTCCATATGTCTTTGTTTATTGTCTGCAAAGATAACCCTGTATTTCATAGCGATACATATTTAAAGCGGCCTGTCTAAATTATAGCGTCTTCTGAAATCGTCTTAATGTACACTTTCATTGTAAGTGCTGATACATTTGCAAGAGCTCTATGTAATGGTGTTATATGTACTCTTATATATATATAATAATAATTTACTGGAACTGTCTGTTTGTAAGTATTTTTAATACAAGAATTTTGTAAGAATTTTTCATTACAATAAAAGTGATGTTGTCAAGCTCTTTAACTACGGTGTAACTGCGGCCACAGTGATCATTTTTCAATTTAATTCATAAATTTTACATTTCACATTCGCATTCCAGGATGTATCGCTCGCATAATCTAATGGGAACGCAAATTTGACATGACCATATAAATAAACCCCAGGAAAGAGTTAGTCACATCAAATTTATTGACAGAGCTATTCATGGTCTTGATGATTTACAGATTTTACAGCCAGCCACTTGATCTGAGAGTTATAAAACACTTATAGAATTTCTTTGACAAAAAAAAGCTTCTATTTTTCATAAGCCTAGAACGAAGTTTGGTGTTTAGAAGAACTTTAAATTTTCCCCTACTCATAACAAATAGCAACAAAACTACGTTCGGTAACAAAGCTTTTTATAAAAAAGACATTGAAAAGATAAGAAGAAAGAAAGAAATTACAAAGTTCCTATTAAATAAAGTCAAATAAAAGTAATGTAAAATTTATAGTTTAGAAAGGAGGTTTTATTTACTAATAATATGTTAACAAATACGGTTATGTCAAAACCATACTTAATTGTTAACTTTTATATCAATAGTCGATAATTAAATTAAAGTATAGGAAAGCTGAGATGGCCCAGTGGCTAGAACGCGCGAATCTTAACCGATGAATGTGGGTTCAAACCCGGGCAGGCACCACTGACTTTGAAGTGCTTAATTTGAGTTTATAATTCATCTCGTGGTTGACGGTGATCCTTCACTGTGACACATCGTGAGGAAACATGCATGTGTCAAATTTAACTCAAATTGTATTGTATATATTGTATGCCACATGTGTATTCTACCAACCCGCATTGGAGCAGCGTGGTGGAATAAACTCTAAACCTTCTCCTCAAAAAAGGAGAAGAGGCCTTTACTACTTTTACTGTAATAGGAAAACGGATAAAATTCAATGATCACGCTTCAATTGGATTGCTATAAAGTGACATATTGTTAGTAGAATTGGCCCCCAGAAACTTATTATTTCTATACTACTTGGTATAGGACTTTACAAGCCTCCTTGGTGAGTACCGCCTACTCATCGCATAATTAACCACCGAACAGCAACACTTTGTACTTTATAATATAGTTCCGGTTTGAAGTATGAGTACCTAAGTTAATATCTCTATAAGCACAAAGGACATAATAAGTCCATTGTTAGTCTCTAAGGTTCACGTATTGGAGATGTAAGAAATGGTTAATATATCTAACAGCACCAATATCTATCAAATGTGGTGACCACTTATCAGGTGTCCCATTGGCACAACAGTATTCTTTGACAAAATAAACAAACATATAGTTATATACTTGTATATAGTGGAAATTTTCATATATTTAATCTTTTATAATAAACTAGACAACCTAGATCCCGGGAGGGTACTTTAAATAGATGGTTTTCGACCGTTTCACGTTAAGCAGTTCCTAACAATGTAATTTAAGCACAAATTACTAAGTAAAGGTTAACTTAAGTAAGGTTACGTTATAAAGTTTATTGTGTTTCGGTCCTTAAATAGGGAAAGCTTGGAACGTAACTTGGTGTATTACACGAGATGAAAATTTGTGAGGTATTGTTGCATACTAGCTTAACATCCTGGCATAGCATTCGATGCGAGGTCTATTTTTGTCACTTTTAAGCGTGACAAAAATAAGAATAAGAAAACATTATTCGTCTCTATTTCTTGCGCGTTTTGTAAGCCGCGTAAAACTACACTATATACCTACTTGGTTGCTATATGTTATTGCAATAAATGCTTTTAAAAAGCATAAATTCTCTTGTGCTTCATGTGTGTAATGACCAAATCCCCAGAAAAGTAACTAATACTGCAAGTGTTTTTTCAATATAGCTCAATTTCAATTGATGTGTATATAATAAATCATACGGTGACGTCATATGACGCTTGAGGTCTCAGTTAGACCTATGGAGGGTAGAGGTGAGGAGAAACATCTTTATACATGAAAAATGTCCGCCGAAAGCAGAATATTAAGGTGGCGCCACATTAGCGTTCAATTCAAAATATGGGCTTACTATTCACAGATCATGAAATAAAATCAATAATTCTTTAAATTTATATTTAAATACATTGTACTAAGCAAGGTAGTTGAAATTTTCAATAAGTAACTACTTTAGTCGATAATAATATTAAAAATTTTAACTCTGCATACTTCAGTTCGTTTACAATTATTGCTATATTCATACCATACCCTTTGTCTACACTAGCGCCAATTTGCAGCTTACAGCTGGACACTTTTTTAAGTTTTCGACCTTAAGAGATGGTTCTCCTTTTTTTTTTTTACGCAGTGGAAACCTTCCAAAGGTACCCAGCTCCCTTAGGGGTAGGAACCGGGTTATGTGGGATTCTTACCCACTAAAACCACTGCGATGGCCGTCCTCGGCACGGATCGGAGAGGCTGCGGAATCGTGTTGGTATAACGCATCCGCGGCCCCTCCCGTGCTGTGCTCCGCTCGTGGCTCGGCGGAGCTCTCCTGAGGGGCGAAGGTAATTTCGCACCCCCCGCACTCCTCGCTAGTGCGTACGACAGCACGAGGCCATCCCGGCTGCCGTCCTCCTCAGGGCCGACTGAAATAGGATAAGCGAGGCCCCCACCTCACGCATTCACGGCCCCAGGGTTACGCCCTATCTTTTAAGCCCCGGACGTCGGGGCTGTGGGAGGGCCGAGACGACGCCGTCGTCGTCTCCGCCGAGCAGGATCGGCCCTTTCCCGTTCCCGCTCCGCAGTCTCCTTCTGGACTATGACGGTCTCACAGAAGGAGACTACAGCCCTCCACGCCGATTCCCTGCGAAGCATCGCCGACACGATTGCTCGCAGGGACAGGTCTTGGCTGACTTCGCGGACCAGGATCTCCCTCTCCGCACTCCACGCTGGGCATACTTCCAACGTGTGTTGGGCAGTGTCCTGGTCCGCGCCACAGTGATGGCACATCGCCGTCGATTCGCGTCCGATCTTACACAGGTATTCTCCAAAACAACCGTGACCGGTCATTACCTGCGTAAGTCGGAAGGTGACTCGTCGCTTTCGTCTCATCCAGGCTTCGAAGGCTGGCAGGATCGCTCCGACGACGCGCTTGCGCCCGTACCGCTTTTCGCAGAGACGGCCGCACCACGTCGCAAGAGCCCTTCTATGCTCCCGCCGCTTTATCGCCTCGAGCGCACTCGTAAGGGGCGCGCTTTCACCGTTCTGACGGAGGATGCGGATCTGTTTATAGACCCTCGCGTCCATATCCGCCAGAATGTCCAAGGGCGGAAAGCGCGCTAGGACGGTTGCCGCCTCGTAGGATATCGTGCGATATGCCCGCACTGTGCGGATGGCCACTCGCCGCTGCGAACTTTGGATCTTAGTCCTGCAGCGGCGAACGCCCGACAGCCTGTGAGACCAAACGGGCGCCCCGTAGAGGGCCATCGATCGCACGACACCGGCATAAGGACGGCGGACTTCCTCCCTCGGTCCCCCGAGATTAGGCAGCAGTCTGTGCATGGCACCAGCTACCTTCTCGATCCGCGGGGAAGAGATAGTTCTCCTTACCTCTACCCTCCATAGTTAGACCCTATAGAGCGTTTACACATCAAAAAATGTTGCAATATATGTATACATAAATCCACGCTTATATATAAATATAAGCCAAAACATTCCGTTTCAAATATTTGTAATTCTATAAATGATGCAGTTTAATCTGGTTTAATCCGGTTTATGGTTTATTTTCGTTCCATAATTAATTTTCATGGTTCAGTTTCATGGTTTTTTACGTTCTGTTTTTCATGATTTCATTATGAGATTAGAGTTTCCTTTCATATTACATTTTCCGATAACCAAAAGGAAGAAAAGCTGAAGTTTTAAAATAGTTCAATCTAACTGGAATCCAAAGAAACCATCACGCGAATAGTATACTGAATTACATGCAGTGCTAACGAACTGCCGGTGAAAATAGAGGATGGAGGATAGCTAAGCGGGAACTTTTAGATTTTTATTTGGTTCTATAGATATTTCATAATTTTCATATATTAATTTTGTTTCGAATAAGTTATACTTTTTGGTTTTGGTGTGATTAGTGAACAATGCTGTCTTTTTTTTTTTGGTTTTCAAATCAATGATGACAGAAAGAGACAGCCGCTACACGATGTTTATATGTAAGGTTATTGTTTATTGTTACACATGATAAAACTCTACTATAATAATTTTCTCGTAGTTTTTTTTGTTCATTTTTGATAAAATTAAAAGTTGGATACTTTGCTATTATTTTATAGTAGGCGCTTAATTATATTAATTTTATATTAACCGATAAATTCGTTCATCAGTGCAATTGTTCATTATTTATTTTTGATTAAGTAATTGCAGTTGTTTTAAAATACTAGAAATGAATGATTAATTTTCTACAATATATTAATAGCTATACCATAAATGTAGATAGAGTTGGATTAATCGCAGTTAGAAGATTTTTGGGAAGCATTTTTGAACCCAAATAGTTAGTGCATCAGACATATTATGTAACACGAAGAAGCAATATAGTTAATCAGAATTATAAGTCCCTATTCCAACTGGCATAAGGTACATATTTCACTAACTGTAATAGCAGTTTGCTTACGAACGTACGTTCGTAAGCGATATGTAAAAACAAACGAAAATGGTTTTTAGGTGAGATTTTTATATCAAAGACTGTGTGTGATCTAGATATGTAGATCTCATGTACTTGAATGGAGACCCGTTTGGGTCAACCGTCAGGACCTCAGGACTCGAAGACGGAGTGGGTACCGCTGGTTTTTTAGTGGGACTCCCGGCTGCTGAAGGCATCAAGCATACCCCTCACCCCTTGCGTACGTTTTTCCAGCGAAACCTCGCGGTAGGCAAACTACGTAAAGTTTCACCACAATTCGATTAACGGGTTTGCAAAAGAAGACAAATATACGAAAAAACAATATATTTTATTCATAAAACGATAAAAAATGTGTCTCCATAGCGACAGGACTGTGTCTTTCTAACCGACTTCAAAAAAAGAAGGAGGTTATCAATTCGTCTGTATGTTTTTTTTTACTCAGATAATTGGGAAATGCCCATAAAATATAAATATTACATAGAATTCTAGATTTTTTTCCGCGTAGTCCTTATTTATATACATTATACACTGACGAGCGTGCCGTAAAATTGTAAGCGTTAGCTTGTTATCAATCTGTGAACAAACACACACACGCAAATTCAAAATTCAAATTCAAAATACTTTATTTAATATTGAAGTATTACACTTACTTATTGATTGTCAAACTGGAAACTAAAACTTCGGAAAAGAAACACCCAGCCCTGAGAAGAACCGGCGAAAGAAACTCAGCGGGTTGTTTTTTTGTCTTTTTTATGTTTTTTTCACACAAGCGTTCCTTTACAATTTTTTTTAAATTTAGGAACTGAAGCATTTTGAACGCTTTCTGGGATCCTGTTGTAGAAACACAAAATACACCCACACACACATACACACACTGTGAACTGTCGAAAAATTTAATACATAACCACAACCGTACATAATCACAAAACATATTTTTCTCGCAGTGGCTTTATATAAAGTGGTAATGTATATTTACTCTTAAAATACCACTATATTACAGTGGTTAGGCCGGGATGGCCCAGAGGTGAGAAAAGAACGAGTTATTTTTAGCTGATGATCGAGGGATCAAATTTGGATGTGTACCACCGATTTTCCATGCGCTATATTTTTGTTTATAATTGATGTCATGCTCGGCGGAGAAGAAAAACATCATGGAGACCACATATTCACTAACCCATTGGAGCAGCGTGGTGGAAAAAGCTCCGAACTCCAAACTATTACCTTATACCCTATACCTTAAAGGAAGAGGTCTTAGCCCAGCAGTGAGACATTCTACTGTATACTAGGTTTATACTCGTGTTATTGAGTACCCTGCTCTTTTTTTATTACATAGGAAGGTCGACCAACGTATGGGCCACCTGGTAGTAAGTGGTCACCAACACCCATAGACAATATCATTGTTAGACATGTTAACCATCGTTTACATCGCCAATGGGCCACCAACCTTGGGAACTAAGATGTTATATCCCTTGTGCCTGTAATTACACTGGCTCACTTACCCTTCAAACCGGAACACATCAATAGCGAGTACTGTCGTTTTGCGTTAGAATAACTGATGAGTGGGTGGTACCTACCCAGACGAGCTTCCACAAAGCTACCACCAAGGCCAACAAGAGTAACCAAAATTCCAGGCATCATTACTATGATTGATCTACTCAACTAGATCATCTAGTAGCTGATTATATTATCTGATTCGTGCAAATGAAGCTGATATAATGAAACAGGTCCTCCACACATAGCTGTGTTAGGATAATTAATGCAAATATGCGAACGAGCTACTCCAAGTGGAGTGCCGTCATTAGGATAAACATGTTCTTCTTAGATTGGCTATCTAATGTCTGAATTATAAGGTTTATTATGAAACATGGTAAATTTCCTACCGTATATAATATGACCGCTATTTGTTTGGTTGTAAAAGAAATGAGTTTTATATTAAAGGTGGTGATTTGTACAGAAGTTAATTTCTAAATAACGGGATGTCATTTTTTATGGTATGTAATATAGAATATCGCGATTTCTAAAATTAAAAGTTACCTATTAGTAATTTTATTTTTAAATTTTATCCTAAACTTAATTTGTATAGTCTTATTGTTGGTAAAATGTATAAATGAACCACATTAATATTATTAATATACATTATTACTATATGACACACTTATGTTCCTTTTTTATGACCCCATGACCTTTTGGAATGATCGAGTGTCATTCCAAATATATAATGTAGTGCTAAATTGTGTGCGCAAAGGAAGATTACCTATTTCATCCTTCTCATAACGCGATGGGATGGCATTCCGACAAGAACGGAGTGAGGTGTAGAATTCTAATCTTCGGATTGCTACTTAGAATTTCGAGACAGATTTTTTTTTATTGACCCTACATTGGCTTCGAACCCTGAATCTTGAAATCGATGCAGTTTTAAAAGCTCGCCACTAGACAACGAGGTTTTACAGTTCATTAATAATGTCTGCATGTTCTATCTTAGAAAGAAGAAAATTTTCCTTACAAAATCTACAACAAAGCCAATTACATAATACCCTCTTTCCGTATTTTCTTAGGTTAGTTGATAGATTTTTTTTTCTTACTACTTTTATTTATAAACTAGCTGTGCCCCGCGGCTTCACCCGCGTATAATTAATAAAAATAAAATAAATTATTTTATTACTATAATACACGCGCACACACACACATATGGCTTCCGGTAAAGAAATAAGATATAAGAACACATACAGACAGAAAAAAATGAAAAAAATAGTATATGAATCACTGCACCCTAAAAAGATTATTTATCACAAAATTAGGTGGAAAAATAATGTACAGACAGCACAAACAAAAATATTTTCAATATTTCGCCTTTTATTTCAACTAGATAATTTTGAAGACAATAGTTTATAGGCTTTTAGGTTAGGTTCATGGGTTTATAATTCATAATAATAATACTAATAATATCCTGGGACATTATTCACACACGGCCATGTGATCTCAAACTAAGCACAGCTTGAACTATGGAACCCAGACAACTGATATTCTTACATATACTATTTTTCTTTTGTAATACATACTTGTATAGATAAATACACCCAGACTCAGGACAAACAGACATGTTCATGCACACAAATGTCTGCCCTGGGTGGGAATCGAACCCACAACCTGCGGCCTGCGACCTGCGGAAAAGCAAGTATCTTACTAACAACGCCAACCGGTCCCTCAAATTCAACTGTTATTCGTACTTTATATTAAAAAATAATAAATATTATTCATAATTGATAAAATTATTTGATTTATAAGCTAACGGGCCTTATGTAACATAATATATCCATATGTTGCTGCGATGATTTTATTTTTCTAATGTTTGATGTAATTTTGTATGTTGTTTTCTTAAATTAACTGCTAATGATTCTGACATTAAATTGCGTCATATTATTAATTAGGTCATTATTACGACTTAATATTAATACATAACTTTAAAATAGCTTGAATCAAAACTATTCGTATTTTAGTTTTTTATAGTATAGGTAGGCGAACGAGCATATGGGCCACCTGATGGTAAGTGGTCACCAACGCCCATAGATATTGACATTGTATGAGATGTTAACCACCACTTACATCGACAATGCGCCACCAACCCTGGGAACCAAGATGCTATGTCCCTTGTGCCTGTAATTTCACTGGCTCGCTCACCCTTCAAACCGGAACACAACAGTATCAAGTATTGCTGTTTTGCGGTAGAATATCTGATTAGTGGGTGGTACCTAACCAGACGAGGTGGCACAAAACCCTACCACCAAGTAAAATCATCAATTTACTAAAGTTATGCTGTTTTATATCATTTAATTTTTTTTAGAACAAGGAATTTAAATCTCGCTTTTAAGCCAGTAACACACTGGGTGAAAATATTCTTGTCGCAGAGTATAAAAGAGAATATATTATTAACTATACAAATAGTGTTGTGAAAATGTCATGAACTCCGCAAGGGCTCCCGTCTAGGATGAAAGGGTCGAGCCCTTTCGTTGGGGTCAGACTGTAAAATTTACGATTTCAGTAGATTTACAACACTAATAAAGGATTCAGTGTATTTTCTAACTTTGCTCATGTTGGATAAGTTAATATTACGTTTGTGTAATGAAAGAGACGAAAATAGATTAGTAGATAGAGATAGATACATTGGAATGAGTTAATGAAAGACGAATAATTTTTTCTTAAGTACTTTATAATAAACAGTGTTAAAAAATCTCAGCACAATGTGTTATCTATATTACTCGTAATATATAAAGCTGAAGAGTTTGTTTGTAAAATATGTACGAAAGAAGAGAATGAAATTACAAATGTTATTCGTTACATATTGTCTAATATTTAGGTTAAAATAGCTGATTTTAAATGGTTTTCGTCACAAACTGAATTTTTTTTTTAATGTAAGAGGGGACAAACGAGCAGGAGGCTTACCTGATGGAAAGTGACTACCACCGCCCATGGACACCCGCAACATCCGAGGACTTGCAGGTGCGTTGCCGGCCTTGGAGGAAAGAGTACGCTCTCTTCTTAAAGGTTTTTAAGTCATATCGGTTCGGAAAAGTCGCCGGCGAAAGCTGGTTCCACAGAGTGATTGTGCGAGGCAGGAAATGCCTTAAGAAACGCACTGTTGTGGATTTCCAGACATCGAGGTGATGGGGGTGGAATTTGGAGTTCTGGCGCGATGTCCGGTGGTGAAATTCAGCTGCCGGGACTAATCCAAACAACTCCTCAGAACACTCCCCGTGATATATGCGATAGAGGATGCAGAGTGACCCAACATCTCTACGCAAAGCCAAAGGATCAAGCCGGTCGGTAATAGCCTGATCGTCGACAATTCGAACTGCTCTACGTTGAATGCGGTCAAAAGGAAGAAGCAATTCTACCATATTAAATATAGCTAGATTTTGCTAGTTTTAAAATTGTATGAATATAATATCTATACTAATATATAAATTTGAAGAGTTTCTTTGTTGGATCCGGCTAATCTTAGGAACTACTGGTTCGAATAATTATCAAATTCTTGTTTTTATGTATAGTCCTTTAATCGAGGAAGGCTCTAAGCTTATTATTATTATTGAATGTATTCTACAGCTAGTATTATTATAAGTTGAGTATGATATGATATGTTGCAGCTGTGAATGTAACGCTCGCTAGGTACTATTCTAGAAAATTATTTTTACTTAGATTTTGAACACAAACAATAATGTACACTAACTGGCTTGTCGCCAGCGACTTTGGCTGCATAAACTATATGTTTTGACATTTAATGGTTTTCCCGCCAAAATAATCTACTGAAATTCAAATACTAACTTTTAGCTACCATTTCACTCACATTATCGAGTATAACTCAAGAAATTGTATTCCTGTATATTCTTAATAAAACAAATTTGTGGCATATGAAACAAGGAAATATATGGTTAAGTATGCAGTAAAATAAATAAATATATGTGTTTAAAAAAAATTACTATATTAATATACAACAAAGATTCATATATTATACGCGCCATGGACACACAAGGCAGAGAGAGGTAGATATCGGTGGTGCAGTGATGACGGCATAAGAGAACGTTCAGTTTGCCGTCTCGACACGAGCCGGTTATTACCCCAAGGTAATATATGTGTCACAAAAAACCTTCTGTTACATTCGTCAATTTTCTATTAAAATCTAAATGTTCCAATCATCCATTTTACCGAAAAAATGGTTGTCTGTAAAGTCGGTTACGGACGATAGTTTAACGTGACAACGTCATAACAAAACATTGATGAAATGACTGCATACTTTTATGAATAAAATTGAATATTTTTATTGAATTATCATTATTCTGTATGGATACAAAGAAGGAGTGAAATGAAATCTACAATTTAATTGATAAATTTACTTTTATTTGCACTCATAGGCCAATCGAGTGAGAGAGATAGATGCGGCGTAAGCGTACAATCAGCGTAACGGGACAATGAGTCACCGTTTTTCGTGCATGCAGCCAGCGTTCATCGATTTATTAGACGTTGTCACGTCAAAACCAACCAATTGAAATGCAACATCAGCCTATGATAATTTCTATTGTCTTGATACACAGGCTATACTTATAAAATATGTAAAAGTAATATGTAAGGTACGATGTATGTGGAGTAGTCGGAGTAGTCGGTACATAATAATATATAAATATATTTATTATTTTTTTCAAACAAGTTTTTATATTGCCAAATCAAATTGGATAAATTTTTGCATAATTGTTTATACCTTAAAATTAAGGATTATTATATAAAGCATATCTTTTCGAATTTATATAATAACTGTCGTAATTTGAAATTTCAGTTAGTATTTATAAAATAAAGTTTAACGGTAACGTTTATAGTTTCTGGTGGAAAGTTGGAACCGTGCAAGGGTTGGAACGAGTTTGGACAAGTTAACTGGGATTTATGTTACTTTCAGTTAATGTTAACTACAATACAACTGGTATCCGTTGCGAATATAAAAATAAATTTAGTTAAAAACTTATTGACTTCTGATTTTAAATTTAGAATAGAATCTATTTTTAAAATTTTATATTTTATTTTTATTCAATGCTTATATGCTGCATAGACGTACACGACGCGTGTGAGTATGTGTGGGTACGTTGTCTATTTGTATAATTTTAATGAATTTCATAAGTAATTGCTTGGTGGTAGGGCTTTGTGCAAGTTCGTCTGGCTAAGTACCACCCACTCAACAGATATTCCACCACTTATATACTTAGTATTATACAATTGATGATTTTATGGATGCCGCATGGCTATTTTTTTTTAATTTGTAAACAGTACATAATACAATAAAAAAAGACAAATAAACAACCCGCCGAGTTTCATGACCTCAGTCGTCCATGAAATTTTCGTCATTTACAATTGAAGATGACTGATGAATTAATATTTTTTATGGGTAATTTTATTGCATAATATTTTAAAAATGTTTTGAAATTCCACCCCTAACAGGGTGAAATAAGGGATGAACCGTTGTATGGAAATCCGTCATTTTCAAAGTTAGATGCATGGTATTTCATATACAAGCTTCTGGTTAGAAATAAATAAGGACGCAAGTCAGTTTTTCAAAATTCACCACCTAAGAGGGTGAAGTTGGGGTTGAAAATTTATATGAGGAGTTCGTTATTTTTGATGCAAGAAGCATGAAATTTAATATACAAGCTTTTAGCTAGAAATAAATAAATATGTAAAATTTCAATTCAATTTTTCAAAATTTATCCCTAAGAGGGTGAAATGGGGATGAAAATTTGTATGGCGGGTCCGTCATTTTGATGTGAGAAGCGTGAAATTTTATACAAGCCTAAAGTCTCTGGTTAGAAATAAAAACGTCTTTCAGTGTTTTTGTAAATTATTTCGCGGGCAAAGCCGCGGGTTTACCGCTAGTGAATAAAGTATTTTGAATTTGAATTTAAATTCTGGTGTGCTGTGCAACTACAGGGACATATCATTTTAGGTCCCAGATGAAATTGATTGGTAATGTTTCTTACATTTCCAATATCTATGGTAGGTGGTGACGGTGGTGACATCTGGTGGCCCACTTGCTTGCCCGTCTTCATATTCTTTATAAAAAAATCCATTGAATATAGCTTATTTTAAATAATATTATGCTAATAAATTAGAAAAAAATAATGTTTAATACAGTAAAGAATAACAAAGAATTAACCTTCTTAGAAAGGCTAGACGGCTTACAAAATAGAGGAGCAATGTAGTCAATCGATGCTAAATACCGTAGTGATGTAATCATTGTAACGAATATAATAATATCGATAAATATATTTAATATATTTGACTGCCTCGTTGGTCTAGTGGCTTTATATAATGCCGCAGACTCGGTGGTCCTGGGTTCAATTCCCAGGTCGGGTCAATAAATAGTTATTGGGGTTTTCTTTCAGAAAATTTTCAGTAGCAGCAACTTCCAGAAAGTTGGAAGTGTGTACACTCCCGTGCCTCGGAAAGCACGTTAAGCCGTTGGTCCTGCGCCTGAACTCTTTCCGGTCGTGTCGGATTGCCGTCCCATCGGATTATGAGAGCTAAGGAAAAGAGAGTGCACCTGTGTTTGCGCACATACTTGTGCACTATAATATCTCCTGCGCAGTTGGCTAATCTCTCTTGAGATTGGCCGCCGTGACCGAAATCGGTCTGGAGGACCTTATACCTTATATTTAATATGTTAATTAATGTCACAAGACGTATGTTATATTTTATCCATTTAACATAAGTTTCACATACAAGATAACATTTCTTAGATAATATAATAGTAACTGAAGTTTTATGTTGCTAGCCTTAAACAAATTTAGTGGTTTAGCCTTAAAAGCGTAACAGACAGACAAAGTTATTTTCGTTTTTATAATGTGCGTGCGTGCGTGCGTGCGGGCGGGCGTGCGTGCGTGCGTGTGTGTGTGTGTGTGAGTATGTGTGTGTGTGTGTGTGTGAGTGTGTGTGTGTGTGTGTGTGTGTGTGTTTTAATTATGAACTAGACCGATATTTTCACATTATTATAGGAAATGATTTCAATCTTGAAATATCGTCTATCTAGACGTAGGATGTAGTGTGTTTATTTAATATTTTTTTTGAGATAAAATTGTGTATTATTTTAGCATATTCAAATAGCAGCAACACTATAACAAAGGTGAAGATCCTTATTATGCAAGTACGTAATATCTCGCCTGACCTTTAAATCGCCTAAAATAAAGTCCACGCCAGCATCTTTAATGGATAAAAGTACTTTTTTACAAACATAAAAATTGGTTGCCTGTAAAGTCGGTATACGGGCGAAAGTTTTACGTGACAACGACTTTGAGTGGTAAAATAATTTTAATGTGAATATTCATTCGTATAGTAGGAAGAAGGATGAAATAATAGTAACAATTTAAAACATTTATTTATACAATGAAGGGACGCGTGCCTTTCACTTTTTATGTCTGTCTCTCTCGCTCTTAGGCGGGCTAACCATGCCCGAGTGGAAGGGACGCGTGCCTCTCACTCGCTCTCATTGTGAGCGCATAACGTGAGCGGAGCGTAACGCAGTTTCTTGAAGTGTCACCCGGCAAACCAATTTATAAGACGTTGTCACGTCAAAAACAATCAACAACTTAAAATAATAATAACAATAAAAAACTTTATCGATATATCGATAATGATACAAAAAATAGTAAGCACTAGTATTTGCAAAGTTTATTGTAGGTAAATTTGATTATACCTAGGTTCTTAGTGTGTTAAGCTTTTGTAATAAAGCTGAATTATAATAATAACAATTAATTATAAGTTATTGCTAGCCTTTTATCGATGCTGTTATATAAGGTAGTAATTGTTTAGTCTGCTCGTTATTATTTATTACTATTATAATATTACTATACTTATTTTATTTTTAACCGACTATTAAAGATGAAGGATAATGTATGTACATATTATATGGATTATTTTTTAAGATTTATTTACTGATGTAATTTATTTAATCGGTGGTTATGCTTTGTTGTGCTTTGGAAGTCCTTCTGGGTACCACCTACTTTACTGCCAAACAGCAATACTTAATATTTTTGGTCTAAGGTTTTTTTTTTTTTTATTTTTTTATTTTATCTTCAACAACATTATTTATATGTCTATGCTATCTGTGTGATAGAAACCCACAGAATCCATCTGATATAACAAAAGAAACAGATGATATCTTAAATAAAGTTTAAAATGATAATGAATGAATAGAATAGCCACGTGGCCGTCTGACTTCTCGAACCTCTAAATCTTCCCTCAAAAATTATTTAGGAATGTTTTTCATAAATATTGATAGATTTTCTAAGAGATATATAAAAAACGTATTTTATTGACGTTTCCTCAATGCATTATTCAATCATTTAAGTGTTCGAGTACTCCTTGTAGCCAACGTAAAAGTTTCAATAATCCAGCCCAGTTCGTGGACGCTGATTCCTTAATTATGGAAGTGGCTTATTTTTTTAGGAATTTAAATGTTCAATGACATCATCTTTCGGATTATTCGATTTTTGAAATACGATTGAGTTTATTTAGAATTTAGTTAGATTATAACATATTTCTGCTCGGCTTGGTGGTTCAAAGACGGTTCGTTAGTATTTTTATACTCAGTTTTTAATATTCAGAAAAAAATACTTAATTGACTTCATCTACTACTGATACAAGAATAGTTTAGATGTTTACGAACTAGATGGCGTGACTTGTATTTTAGATCGCGCTTACGTTGTGTTCACTTAGTAATACAAAGCATTTGATTATGCTGTTAGGTCGCGTCAAATTAACCGATTACAACTTATCCAAAACCGCTTTCTTCTTATTGCCACGAACTCGCCATGGTACATACGTAACATAGACTTACATAAAGATTTCAAAATTTATTCGATCGCCAAACACCTTAAAATTCTCTCTACGGCATATTTTGACTTTGAGAGAGCTAAACGACACGGTAATCCGCTAATAGCACAGGCCTGCTCATACACCTCTCTCAGAGGTAACCTCCCACATAGACTCAGGCGTCCAATGCACGTCCTGGACGACACAGACGATAGGATAACTGTCGCAAACGCTCCCTAAGTAAGGAAAACACTATACACAACAAGCATACACCGTTTCCGCCGGTCCCCGACTAGTAACGCCACGAAACCGGTCGTGACATAGCATGGTGCTTCGTGCAGAAGCGCTTCCCACCCCATCGACTACGTCCTGAGCCGAGGTGCGATCTCATAGGAGACGTCAAGCGCTAGCACTCGCCCCAACGCCCGGTGACGCTGTAAAGGCCAGTAGGGCCAACAGCATACACTCATTCAGGAAAAAAAATATGTTAGGTCGCTCACAGAATTGCATCTAATTCGTTAGGTCTTGCAGTTACATCTCACTCAGTATTTCTTAAAGTTAGACGAGAAGTGTGATTCGCGTTCGACTATTCAAACAGTTCATTAATAATTATACATAATTTCAAGTAAGATGAATAAATCGTCAACTTTGATTTTTTTTTGCTGTATTGGAAGGCGGAAGAGCATATGGGCCACCTGAAGGTAAATGCCGTAAGTGGTCACCAACGCCCATAGACAATGGCATTGCAAGAAATGTTAACCGTTATCATCTACGTACATCGCCAATGCGCCACCAACCTTGGGAACTAAGATGGTATGTCCCTTATGCCTTTAATTACATTGGCTCACTCACCCTTCAAACCGGAACATAGCAATACAAAGTACTGCTGTTTTGCGGCAGAATATTTGATGAGTGGGTGGTACCTACCCAGACGAGCTTGCACAAAGCTCTACCACCAAGTAATGATGATTGGTAGTGTTTTACTAATTAGTAAGCTATTTCTGGCCTCCTTAACTACTTTAGGCACTTGTTTATTTCATTTCAAAATACTATATACAACAAAAATAACTACAATATAGTCATACATTACTGAGAATGAACTACTTAATGTGATAAATTTAATAAAATCAACGAAATAATAAATTTTCCTCCGTCACTTCCAGTAAATATTTATGTCTGCAAATTAAATCGTAAAGTGAGAGTTTTATGCGTTGAAGAGAACATCAACGGGCAAGTCATTTATGGTGGAACCCGTATATCTCGGCTAATAAAACCCGCATCCAAATTTCCTGGACCTACTTCTGAGGCTCTTCAACTGGTCAAAATATATGGGGTTTGAAGCAAGTTTAACTGTTATACCAATTTGAATCATATTGAAATACGTTTAAGACTGAATATTGATTAACATAAAACGGATTGATTTCTTAATATTTATATCTTAATTTCAGAGTATTTTTCTTTGGAATTATTCAAAATATACAAATTATTTGATTCTGATCAGAGATGAGAAAACTAACTACTATAAGAAACAAGCTCAGCACTAGATTGTTTAAGCGATCGTAAAATGTTGCTGTCTTGCGGAGATACGCGATTTTCAAGCCTATCCAAGCTACAATTAGTAATTAAGGAGATTGATAAATATCTCATATTAATAGTATAATATTTCATCTGTGTTATTTTGTTTTCTCACTCATTGATATTGTTATAATTTATAAATAAACTAGCTGTGTCCTGCGGTTTCAACACACACACCCGCGTCTAATTAAATATAATGAAAAAATTTAAAAAAGATGGGAAAGCGAGTTATGAAAGATATGGTGGAATATAATATATTAAATGTCTGTCGACCTGGAGATTTGTTATTATTATTATTTATTATATTATTTACCGTAATACTATATTGTAGCATGCTAATACAAGCAGATTACGTATGCCCTATTCCAATGGGAATAGAAATAAATGTAAACACACCGTAGATTTACAAATTGCATGCGATTGTCAAATCGTTCTGCATTATTATGCACTGTAAACAGTTCTTGATTAATTTACCATTATTTATATTACAACACTATTCCAATTAACTAGTTGTAACCACATTAATTTAACTTCTAAAGTTCCGAATACAACGAAAACGCCATCTTTTCGCGTATCCATAGTGAATGTCATACTAGAGTATTCAAGATGTCGACCAATGACATCGCGTCAATTGATATCGATGACCAATGATATCTCATTAATTATTCGGCGTCAAATTCGTTTATTTATGTCTATTCCTGTTGTGGTTGGAATAGGCTATATTCTTGTGCAAAGTACAAAGTAAAATACGTGTGTCAAGAAGTGAGAACGAAAAAGTGTTTTCCTGAAATTAAGAGGCCTTACTCCACCTGATGTACATTTACAGGCTTTAATTTCAATTATTGTGTTATATATGGCCAAATAAGTCTACTCTAGTTTATTTAAAACGATTACGACACTGTATCGACATATCGATTAAGTCGTAATCGAGGAGTCGTAAATCGAGAAGTACCAATTGTTATCGATAATGTTCGTTTTATGTTGCAACGTTAGTACCGCATTGAGATCGGAACGAGATTGTTAGATTATTCGATTTTATTTTTTATCTGATAACGATGAATATATATTTTTTATATTTTTTTTGTATTGAAATGTAATAAGAAGATTGCTATGTGATTGTAACTTAATACATTTTTAGTGCTGGCAACCCTGAAATGGCAGATAATAAATAATTTCTTTAAAAATAAAAACCTCTTAGCTGTTGGTATTTTGTAAGTCTGATGACGTCAGTGTAAGATTTGTAATTTACACATAAATTATTTATTGAGTATTTTAAACCATTTTTTAAAAATTAAATTAGGAATACATATACGGTCTAATTCATAATAAAACCCCTATCGAAGGTGTAAGCCGATATTTGTTAAAACGTCATTATAGCCTATCAAACGTTCGATAACATTTTCAATTCAAAATCATTTGAACAACCTCCGACAAGTAAAATGCTATTATCGTACACAAGATTGCCATTTCGTAAAAAAATGGTAAAATGGAATGAATGAATTGAATGATAGAGAATGGTTTCACCGAGTTTTTATCTGTGTACAATTTAAAAAATATCAAACATCTTGTGTCATTATTATGATTTTTAATCGTATCAACAAATTATAATAATTATATTGTCGAGGAAAGTTTTAAAATGAAAACGAATACAAAAAAGGCAGAGAAGTGAAAATTGGCTAGAGGAAGATAAGGTTAGTGTTACAATTTTGTTATATTCGCAAGTCAATAATTTTTCACTAGTTTTCATGCATGCATTTGTAAAATTAACTGTTTTTGCTTTCTAAAATTTTCTTAATAGATTTGATAAAGGATCTGAAGACCTAACGAGTTCATTATTGACTAGAATGCATTTGACTCTGATAATATAAATCATGTAATTTATATTGCATCCCATTGTTTTTACATGGTAGGAATTTCTATCTTGATAATGAGATACAAATCACTCATGCTTTTTGCAATTAGTTATTTAAGAAATATTATTGTGTTGTTATATGAAAATTCATCTTTACAGGAAATGTTACATCTCTCCACTTGTGGAAAATTTAATTCAAACTCAAAATACTTTATACAATATTACACTTTCTTATTGATTGTCAAACTGGGTACTATTATCGGTTGGTAAAAGAAACACCCGGCCCTGAGAAGAACCGGCGAAAGAACATCAGCGGTAACTCAAATGATATGGTAAGTATAATTCAAATATTTTTATTATGGATGTAGTGTAATAATGGAATCAATTGATTTAATCATCTTTTTTAGAATGAGTGTCGAAAAGAAAACAAAACAAGCTATGTTAAAGCAGTATGTTATTGTATAAATTTTAATACACACAGAAATCACTTTATTTATCAATACATTTTTATTATTTCAGTACTTGTGGACACAGTAGCGGCACCACCTCCTCCAATACCTTCTCACTATTGTTGGATCCATCACCGCCTGCCATGCCTGCAAATTCTTAAATGGGTCCAAAACCTAGAAAAATTAAGAAAAAAGTATATTAATATCAATAAAAAGATGTAATTTAAACCCAGGTTACAATGTCTATGTTCTTTTAATACTAAAATATTTCAATTTGCAGTGTTTCAGATCCACTAATCAATTGACTAAAATCACCTGCAGAACAAATTGCTGCATTTGAACTTGAATACTAGAGGGAACTGCATGCAATTCAAATGGAAAATGAGAAGATTAGAAGTAAAAACTTGATATTAAAGGCAGTACTCTTAAAACAGAAAATTTAATATTACAAAAATATATTATAAAATAAAATCTTATTTTGTTTTATTTAATCATTTACATTTACTTATTTATCTACCTATATAAGTATATATTTACAAATGAAAAGTAGTATATGTCGTCGCCTCATCAGAATTATCTCAAGGATCCATGAGAAAATAAGACACTCAATAGGAATAAACTGAATTATATGTTCTCTTTAACAACATTACTTAACAACGATCGTCTAAAGAAATAAGATATTTTCAAACCTTTACTGTGAGACTTACTACGGAAATTTTATTTTTATCAATAATAATCCCTTGATTGCTTTATTACAGACATAATTAATGTTAAAATGATTTTTAATTCGTTACTTATCATAGTAATCTGTCCGGAGAACAAGTGTTAACGTTATATACTCTATTCCAATGAAAATAGAAATAAATGTAAACAAATCATACTTTTCAATATTCCAAGAGTTTTGCTGATAACTCCGCTATATAATGCACTACAAACAGTTGTTGATTAATATATCTTCATTTGTAACACAACAATATTTCACTTAACTACTTTAATCCACATTAATTTTACTTCCAAACTTACGAAAACAGTTTTGCCGACATTTAAGACGCTATTTTTTTATATGTATTTACTATTTTGTATTATGTTAGTGACCAGCTTAATGCGTTCTACATACCAAAATGATTTAAATAAGAAAATTAATCTTGGTATTATCTAGAATTGATTCTAAATTATTAATTACAACTTATTATTCTACATTTTGTTTAGAACAAAAAGTTGCTAATAATATTTCCTCTGTTATTTAAGTCCCGAATTAGCTAATAGATGGCACTTTACAGATATAAAGATTTAATTGAATATGTTACTTACATTGAAACCAGATGGCAGCACAGTCGAACACCCATATATATGTAATTTTAATATAAATAAAATAAGTATTAAATAAAAAAAATATAGTTGATTTACACAATAAAATAATAATAAATGTACTTCTGTTTTGTTTTTGAAAATACAGATAGAAATCAAATGTCAATTGCAAACGTCAGTTGACCAAGTTTTTTGCTAATATCGAAGCGTTATAGTAGGGTCCTAGCTTGTATAACTTTATCGTTGCGCTATAGAACTTGTAAGAATTTTTGACCTATTATGAATGACATTTTAAGACTTAATACTTGTAGCGAGGTTATAAGCCGCCGATAACATATTATGAATTAGACCGATAGATGAGAACTGGTCACTGTCATATGAAAACTCAGAAGTTATTTGAACGATAAGATACACGTGTACTTTTGTCTTAATAAAAATAAAACTTCAAAAGTCAGGTAAGTCGTTAGTATAAACAGACCCTTATTTAAAGCGTTCGTTTACAATTAAATAGGTAATAATATAACAAATGAACTGTCAGTCAAGTATAATGACGTAATCGCGTTGTTTTGTAAAATTCTAATACCGAAAATACTCCATGACTTCCACGAGGCCACGAATAAAGGGAGTTAATTAAAATTGAATTGTGAAAACAAATGAATAAATTAATATAAAGTCGTGGTTTGTGTGTCGGGTTTCCTTTAATGCGATTTTTGGTAATTTTAATAATAATAATTATTTTCATATTATATTTTTGATTGTTCGTTTTTTTAGTAGCTGGTTGAAAACGTCTTAGTCTGAGTTCATTATTAGAGCCCAGTTCAATTATAAGCTATTATAGCAATAGCAGTTGGTAGTGTTAATGTGCCTCGGAAAGCACGTGGTTGTAACGGATTGCCGTCCCATCGAATTATCGGAGAAAATCGAGTGTACTTGTGTTTGCGCACACACTCGAGTGCAATAATATCTCCGTTGAAAATGGCCGCCATGACAGGTCAGGTCAAAATTTTTTTCATTTAAATTTATGCTATTTTTAAATAAACTTGTTCTACTAAGTATTGTATGACAGCATTGTTTGCTTAATTTATTTTATCACGTCGTAATAATGAAATAGTTTTGTTTTTTAAAGCGAATGGAACGATTTTATTGATATGTTGTTTTTAGCTTTCAGCATTCATTTATATTTTACTTTACGTGTTAATATTATTTATCCTGTATGTAAAGTTTTTCTCGGTCGGAAGCGATTGATCTTATACTGTTGACAAAATTTATTTAAATGTAAATTTTAATGCTACTACATACTTCTTGAGGCTGAATGAGAGTAACATTTTATGGTTCTAATGAAGTGCAACGTTTTATGTGTAACGTTCGGTTGAAACGTTTCTGACAGAATGGTTTTGTTTTAGACGTGTACAACTTTTTTTTAGTCACAGGTATAGTTTTTGCTACGCATGTCAAGGAACAATTTCGATCTATTATTATTAAAGTTTATTTACGCTTATACACGTAGGAGACTTAATTACTTCTCATAAATATAAATTTCGACGCAGGCGTTTTATTCAGACTAAAGTAGTACCTAATGTAAAATTCTATAATGCAAAGTACAGGACATTAGTTCCTAGCTAGGCGACTGATCTTCACTCGCTCGGGTGGTAGAGCTGGGCTCTAATAATAATTAGCTATATATATATGACTGCCTCGTTGGTCTAGTGGCGGCCTTACATGTGTAAGGCCGCTGACACGGTGGTCCTGGGTTCAATTCCCAGGTCGGGCCAATAAAATGTTATTGAGATTTTCTGTCGAAATTTCTCAGTAACATCCCGGAGTCTGGAAGTTGGAAGTGTGTACACTCCCGTGCCTCGGAAAGCACGTTAAGCCGTTGGTCCTGCGCCTGAACTCTTTCCGGTCGTGTCGGATTGCCGTCCCATCGGATTATGAGAGCTAAGGAAAAGAGAGTGCACCTGTGTTTGCGCAAACACTTGTGCACTATAATATCTCCTGCGCAGTTACTACTAATCTCTCTTGGGATTGGCCGCCGTGGCCGAAATCGGTCTGGAGGACCTTATATATATTTCTCTGAGACAATGACGAGTTCTGGGTTGTAGCGTGCTTATATATAAGATACCTATTCAGTCCTGCTTTGAAGGTACTCACATCATATGTGGCAATACTGAAGCTGGTATTGTGTTCAACACGCTTGCAGATCGTATCAGAAACAGAGATTGCTTTGTGTGCAAATGGACCCACAATAAAGGGGTGTGGGTCCTTACGAAGAAAAATAAGGGACATAACATTTTAAGTTAAATTTGAAATAGGATAGGAATTCCGATGATGCTCGTGGCTCCATCAGTGATCGCATGATTGATTGATTATTTCACTATTTAAAAGCACAAAACCTAGCATACGCCATTCTAAGTATATAATTTATTTATTGAGTTATAAAATACTCTATATTATTTTAACAAAACCGAAAACAGAAAAAGGTCGTAAAGCGTCAGAAAGTGATATGCGACATTGACCATAATAATTATAACATTTCAAGAATACATGGATCAAAATAGTATATCAGCATAAGTCGGTTGTCAACATTTTAATGAGTAATGAATTGAGTTCTTCAACAGAATCGCAGTATTGATCAAAGGATTTGTTTATCAACAAAAAAATGTTACATCGAATACAAAAGGAAATTATTTTATGTATTGGAGAAAAATATTTCAAGTGTTGAAAATACATTTAGAATGTTTGATAAATTTAAACTGCTCTATTTAGGATTACAAACCTTTTAAATAAATTAGGCTTATCTACAATGTTAAAATGTTTTTAAAATTTTATAATAAAAAAAGAAGCGCTTAGTATTTTATTAGTATAATATTAATGGTGGTAGAGCTTTGTGCAAGCTCGTCTGGGTAGGTACCACCCACTCATCTGATGTTCTACCGCAACACAGCAGTACTTGGTATTGTTGTGCTCCGGTTTAAAGGGTGAGTAAGGTCGTGGAAACATGTCTACTGTGCGACGCCGATAGCCGTGCAACGGTACGGAACCGCCGCTGGCAGATGACGCGGTGCCGTACCGCGCCACGGCGTCGTGTACCGGCACGTGCTCACCATTGTGTTTTTCCTTCATTTGTCGTCGTCTTAACAGCAACAGCGGGATATGTCTTTCGCGGTCCATATCAAGCCAAAAACTGTAATTTTGGTATACGTGCTGAGCGGGGTGCGATACACGATGCTGTGCGCCACGGCGCCACGCCATCTGCCGGCGGCGGTGCCGTACCGTTGCACGGCAAACGGCACCGCACCGTAGATATGAGTCCACGCCCTTAGGTGTTATTTCAGCAACAAGTGACATAACATCTTAGTTCCCAAGATTGGTAGCGCCTTGACGATGTACATCTCTAACAACATCTCTCAATGTTTAAAGACGTTGGTGGCCCATATGCTCACTGCCAATCTTTGGACAAAAGTAAAGTAGTTAACTGTTAATGATTTTACCATTTACAAAGACATGGAAATGTGCCCCCTTATGGTGCGTCACCATCTCCGGTATGACAAAGACTGTAAGCAATTCCATACTTACCATTTATTTGCATCCAATAGTAATTCATGCATATTCATTTACAGCACTATAAGAACAAACTCAAAACTCATCGCAGAAAACGGACGTAAAATATCAGAAAGCGATATGCGATATTGACCATAATAATTATAACATTTCAAAAATACACGCATCAAAATAGTATATCACGTTAAGCCTGTTGTAGTCATTTCATGAATGTGTGTTGAGTTTTCTCACAGAAAAACACTGCTGAACATTTTATAGGTGCGATATTGTTTTTGAGAGCTATACAATGCTAATCATTAAATGGTCAATCAGCCTTAGTTTTGAACGAAAAGCGATTGTATTCTGTTTCTCATTGTTTTGAAACAAGAAGAGTTTTGATTAGATGTTTTGTGTTTTATTCGTAATTTGTAACTCAATTTATGTTTTGATGGATAACCTTTCTGAATCGAGTCAATAATGTACCGTTTATTTTGTATTTCATTAAGGATTTTGCTTTGATTTAAATTAAAAATGAATACAAGGATTAATTTGTTGTAAATGCTAATGTAAGAGGGGCAAACGAGCTGCATGCTCACCGGATAGAAAGTAACTACTACCGCGTATGGACATCTACAACATTTTTTTTTTTATTGCGTATGTAGGCGGACGATCATATGGGCCACCTGATGGTAAGTGGTCACCAACGCCCATAGACATTGGCGTTGTAAGAGATGTTAACCATCTCTTACATCGCCAATGCGCCACCAACCTTGGGAATTAAGATGTTATGTCCCTTGTGCCTGTAATTACACTGGCTCACTCACCCTTCAAACCGGAACACAGCAATAACAAGTACTGCTGTTTTGCGGTAGAATATCTGATGAGTGGGTGGTACCTACCCAGACGAGCTTGCACAAAGCTCTACCACCAAGTGAGGACAACATTCGAGGACTTGCGGTTGGGTTGCTGGTCTTTGAGGGATGAGTACGCTCTCTTCTTGGTACGTCCCTTGTGCCTGTAATTACACTGGCTCACTCATCCTTCAAACCGGAAAACCACAATACCGCTGTTGTGCGAGAGAATATCTGATGAGTGGGTGGTATCTACCCAGACGAGCTTGCACAAAGTTCTACCA
Organism: Nymphalis c-album; assembly: GCA_963151315.1. Classification (NCBI taxonomy): domain Eukaryota; kingdom Metazoa; phylum Arthropoda; class Insecta; order Lepidoptera; family Nymphalidae; genus Nymphalis; species Nymphalis c-album. The sequence goes on from OY720612.1 coordinate 3,403,474, forward strand.
CCTAGTAAAATGATATAATTACATACAAACATATAATAATAACAGTCGATACAGGTTAAACTTAAGATATGAGAATTCCGAAAAGAACAAAAGCAATATTACAAGATAAATTAATTTTCAGTGGTTTCATTTAGTGTAAATTAATTTGCGAACGAGGCTCGTACCGCTTTGTTGTAGTTCCGCTTAAATTTTACGCTCGAATTATCTTCGGGGAAATTAGTGTGTAATAGCTTTCCTGGTCTCGTCCGAGCGCTAATTGTGGAACTGTGGAATTAAGTCCATTTAAGCCATAGACGTCTTATGATTCCCTGGTACGGAAAAGGTATCTTGGGCTCCTGACATGTGTCATCTAATCTTATTTAAATAAATATGTAACTGCAATTATATTAAAACCTTAACTAAATACAAAAAACATTTAAAAATAATTATTATACAAGTCGTGACCGCGTGGAATGGTGGCAAGAATGCTAGCAGCATTTCCCCTTTGAATCGCAATTCCGATTCTCTGGGCGAAAAATGAACCATCCTGTCACCAGTGGAGGCAATAAGGCGGGGAGTAATATTTTGGATGAATTTTTGGGCACTATTACTCCAAAATAAATCTCCACAGTTCTATAAATAACAGTCGATATCACCTAATAATATGTGATCTTACTTGGTTGCGTGTAATCGAAACTGGACGATATAGGTTATTGTTTTGGTTGTTGGTGGTAGAGCTTTGTGCAAGCTCGTCTGGGTAGGTACCACCCACTCATCAGATATTCTGCCGCAAAACAGCAGCACGTTGTATTGCTGTGTTCCGGTTTGAAGGGTGAGTGAGCCAGTGTAATTACAGGCACATAACATCTTAGTTCCCAAGGTTGGTGACGCATTGGCGATGTAAGCGATGGTTAACATTTCTTACAATGCCATTGTCTATGGGCGTTGGTGACCACTTACCATCAGGTGGCCCATATGCTCGTCCGCCTCCCTATACAATAAAATAAAAAAATAAAAAATGGTAAAGAAAACTCTTCCTACCATTGTCTGCCCTCTTTATAGTGGCTAGCATTATCGTCTTTTCGAACGAGTTTTTCTAGAGTGAAGTCACCAGGCAATACAGTGCCACACGGAAAATAAGAAAAGAATCCGTTTCAGTGCCCTATTTTAAACAAAGATTGTCTACGATTGTTAAATATGGAGCTATTATCATTAAAAACAAAATACAAAAGTGACTTTGCTTGTTATGAAATTTTGCATACTACTTTATCAGGGGTATTTATTTATTTATTTACAAACACTGTATACACCATTACAGGACACGGTCCCAATTCGATAATACAGCACAAGTCTACGTAATATATGAGATGGTCCAGATGACTATCTTTGTGAGCTCAGACTACAGAAGAGACTCTCATTGAGGCTCAGACTACTACCTTAAATCTGATATAAACCATCACCCCCCCCCCGCCCCCTCCCTGTCACGCCTGCAGTTATTTTGTACAAACATAAGTTCGTAAGTAAGTATCGTAAGTATTAATAATAATTCGATAGCTGTCAGTTGTTTCATTGGAATCCGTTTACGTACTATAACCAATAGTTTATTAACGGTTTAGTTTTTGTGTAGAAAACGTCTGGCGAAAGGTTAGTAGTCGGTGTCAAGTGACATTTGTAAGGGTGACGCGTAATCCTATGTTGTAGGTATGGGAAAAGAAATTTCCTACAATATTTGAAATGTCAATTAAAAAGGATAATGAACTTTAAGACATACACCGGAAGATAGAGCTTTGTGCTTTGTGGTCCGCCTACCTATGCTATGAAAAAAACTAATAATAAAATAAATAAATTTAATTACAATTTTCAATACAAATAATTATTTGCCTTATTTTGGGGTTATGAATATAACTGATTCTTAGATCACTGTATGTATATACATGCGAAAATTACACACACTCAATGGTAGCCCTCTTGAACATTTCGCAAAAGTACATAATTACATAAATGACGGTAGCACTACCCTTGTAAGGCAGCTCTTTGGAGTGACTTCAAGGCGAGGGAGAAATTTCATTATACTTGTAAGTCGATTGTGGAATTCGTTAAACAAAAGAAAGTGTACTACATAATTCTTAAAGAATATTAACGATAGAAAGCAATTCATTAACAAGTCTTATTTTTAAGTTTTATTTCATTGCAAAGCGAATTTTATATCTGATGGAATTAATAACATTTTAAAATTCGAATTTCAAATTTCTTATTTTTTTATTTCATAACGAGGAGGCTACCAGGCGAGGAGGGTTGGTGGAATACACATGTGGCAAAATTTCAGTGAAATTAGACACATGCAGGTTTCCTCGGTAAGGCACGAGACGAATTATAAACACAAATTAATCACATGAAAACACAGCGGTGCCTGTCCGGGTTTGAACCCACGGTCATCGGTTAAGTTTCACTCCATGCATAAGGCCATCTCGGAACAATATTATTACTTAACCTTGCTCAGTGTCTGTTCACTTAAACACTGTAATACAAAACAAGAAGACATGGCTTAACTAATCAACCGCCATTTTATGTTAATATTAACTTAAAAAAAGACTGACGGCCGAATACTGAAACGTCACTCAAAGTTAAACACTACTTAAAATTGAGAAGCTCCTAAATTAGTATACGAAATTTGAACGACGTCAAATAATTAAGTTGCATTTAATATTTAAGTGACGTTTCAGTATTCGGCCGTGCACAATCACTCTGTGGAACCAGCTTTCGCCGGCGACTTTTCCGAACCGATATGACATAAAAACCTTCAAGAAGAGAGCGTACTCTTTCCTCCAAGGCCGGCAACGCACCCGCAAGTCCTCGGATGTTGCAGATGTCCATGGGCGGTGGTAGTCACTTTCCATCAGGTGAGCCTCCTGCTCGTTTGCCCCCCTCTTACATAAAAAAGAGTATTGCTAAATAAACTTTAATTAATATAAGGTATTATTTTATTATGTTATGTTTATATAATGTCGATTAATAGATTTATTATGGCCGAATACTGAAACGTCTTTCAAATATGAAGGGTGCTCAAATATTTGAAACGTCTTCGAATTTCAAATTTCGCATACTAAATTTTTAAAAATAATGACATTCCAAGCAATTGAGTCCTAATCATATTTGAATGACGTTTCAGTATTCGGCCGTTTGTTATATTAAATAGGATAACTAGCTAACTAGTCCTTCTTCATATAGATTTAGAAGGATTAGGATTGTAAGCTGATCGTTAACACGAATTTACTTAAAGAAATTCTTCTTTAATAAAAAAACCATCCACATAAGTTCGAGTATATAATATTGCTAACAATTCAGTATAAAGTATTGTTAACAAAAATCTTATAAAAACTGATTTATAACATAAAATAAACTAGCCGGAAGTCACGATGAAATCATGATACAGAAGAAATTTGACTTTTTTACATATCAAATAGTGTCTTAAGCATCTTGAGCGTGTCCGGAGGATTAAATTTTAACCGCGTCGCTGTTAACTTGTCAAGCGTGAACGCATCAAAGGGCCCCGGGAGTAAATAACAAGAAACTGCGACTTGTGTAGGTCAGTGACTAGGGTATATCGAAAAATATTAGATTAATCTTATTGATAGTTTTTAAATCCCATTGAGTTAAGGCTGCTGTTTAGCAAGTTTGAAACTTATATTACGCTGTTTTATTATAAATATAATATACACGAAAGATGCCAAGCACGAGGTTAACTATAAACACTGATTAGACGTTATAATTCAGTGGTGCTTGCTTGGATCTGAATTTTATTTAAGGTTATTGACCTTGGACAATTACCACATAGCCTTAATAAAAATCTCAGGTTATAATTTTGGATGTCTAGAAATTGCCCGTAGTTGGACGAAGTTTTGAAGTTGGCAGTGGTTACTTAGTTGTCTCAGAAAGTTGGTCCTGGCGGTTTCGCTTGATGTGGCGAACGCCTTCAACAGTCTCCCATTCGGTACGATCAGGGAGGCACTCCGATACCATGGGGTGCCGACCTATCTAAGGAGGCTGTTGGAGGCGTACCTCCAGGACCGAGAGGTCGTCTGGGCGGGGGGCAACGGCAAGCTGGTCCGGCGTCGGGTAGGATGCGGCGTTCCACAAGGGTCGGTTCTCGGCCCAATTTTGTGGAACGTCGGCTTTGATTGGCTCCTGAGAGCTCCCGTCCTTCCCGGTATGGGGGTGTTGTGTTATGCAGACGACACCCTCGTCACCGCGACGGGGCGGGACTTTCGGGAGGCGGCCCGCCTGGCCGAGGTCGGAACGACGCTGACCGTGGACCGGATGGAAATGCTGGGCTTGAGGGTCTCCATATCCAAAACGGAGGCCCTCCTTTTGCACGGTCCACGGAGGGGCCCCCCACGAGGGGCAAGTATCACCGTCCACGGGACGGTGATCGCAGTGCAGGCCCAGATGAAGTACCTGGGCCTGACCCTGGACGGACGATGGAGCTTCGGGCAGCATTTCGTGCAGCTCAGCCCGAGGCTCACCAACGCCGCCGCCGCCTTAGGCCGCCTCCTACCCAAGTGGGAGGACCGGGGTCACTATGCCGGCGCCTCTATGCCGGCGTGGTGAGGTCGATGGCACTGTACGGTGCCCCGATTTGGGTGGACGCACTCACCGCTTCCAACAAGGCCCTCCTGCGAAAACCGCAGAGGGTCATAGCGGTGAGGGCGATTAGGGGTTATCGTACGGTGTCTTGAACAGCGGCGACCCTCCTCGCGGGCGATCCGCCCTGGGAACTCCAGGCGGAGGTGCTCGCGGAGGTGTACCGCTTCCGGGCCGAGGCGAGGGAGCGCGGCGACCGTCCAGGGACGGCGGAGGTCGGGCGGATCAGGGTTCTAGCCCAGCAGGCCCTGATCGCCCGATGGGAGGAGGACCTCGGGTCCCCCACGGCAGGCCTGGCGACAGTGGAGGCGGTACGTCCCCACTTGAGTCGCTGGGTCAATAGGAAACGAGGCACGCTCTCGTTTAGGATGACGCAGGTACTTACCGGACACGGATGCTTCGGTAAGTACCTGCACGAGATTGCGCGGCGGGAGGAGTCTCCCTCCTGCCACGAGTGTGGTGCGCTATTTGATACGGCGCACCACACCCTGAGAGAGTGTGCCGCGTGGGGGCCCCAGAGGCATTCCCTGGCGGCGGTCTTAGGCGGAGACCTCTCCTTGCCGAGCATCATCAACGCGATGCTCGGTAGTGAGAGGTGCTGGTGGGAGATGGCCTCCTTCTGTGAAAGTGTTATGTCGCAGAAGGAGGCCGCGGAGCGGGAGCGGGAGGAGAATGCCGCTGCAGACCCGCTCCGCCGTAGAAGACCGGGGGGAAGGAAGCGCCGCTTTGCGCACCTTCTCCCCCCGCCACAATAGGCGCCGCCGGGGCTAGGGGGGTTCCCAGTACCCTGGGACTCCTCCCTAGAGAATGGAGGCCCGCATAGGCGGGCCGAACGTCGGAGCGTCACGGTAGCATGCGCAAGCGATCCCGTGGCGCTCCACTTAAGACGAGAAGGGTATCGTGGTGGTTTTAGTCGGTAGGAGTCCGACATAACCCTCCTTCAGAGGGTACCCATGAGGGTTTCCCCACGTTAAAAAAAAAAAAAAAAAAGTTGTCTCAGAAAGTAATTCATGCTGTGATATTGAACTGAACTCTTGATTTTCATATCGGCTGAACGCCTCACCAGATTATGAGAATGTGAGAATAAAGTGCGCATTTGTGATTATGCATATACCTACTAGCACTATGATATCCTGCGCAGTTGACTACTCTCCTATGAAAATGGCCGCCGAAATACGTCAAGAAAATACCATGATTGACGTTTTCACCTGAACATATAGTTTGTTCAAATGCTTACAACCGTTATCGATAGATGGCGTTGATTCAATATGTCACATTTCTAAATCGCGATGGCTAGATAATCGCTGCTTACTATAAATAGCATAAAACATCTTATATAAAACTGATCAAAACAAAAATAATGATGTAAGCCGTGGAAGATACCTTAGTTATTCACCATTGATCCCCGATAATACCTCGTCGTAAAAACAGTTAGTTAAGGCATTTACATAACTAATTGACGGAGTTGCTTAGCATAAAACTTCTTAGCCGGTACTCGGGATACATAATATAGGATGAGAAGAAATTACTCTATTATACTGCCAAAACCACAAATACCAACTACGACTTTTTATTGCCTCAAATGCTGACAGGTGAGCTGGTTAGTTTTTCGCCCACAAGAATCGGAAGTTCTTTCCAAAGGGGAAATGTTGCTCAATTGTTGTTTAGCGTTCATGACAATATTTCACGAGGTCGCGATTTGTAACCTACTTTTGAAATCGATACCTAATTAGTTTTAATTGTTAAAGTTAGGGGGCATCCATTAATTACGTGAGGTAATTTTGGAGATTTTTCGACCACCCCTCTCCCTTTGGTGAGATGTCGTGAGATTTAGCTCGACCCCCGCCCCCCTCTCCCCCCTTCATCCAATCTCACGTGAGACTTTTAAAAATGCATATTTTTATGTAAATACGTAAATCTGTGCTTCATTTAAAATTTATTGAAAATTACGTGATATTTTCCAAGGCCACCCTCTCCCCACGTGAGATTGTACGCGCCTCACGTAACTAATGGATGCCCCCTTAATAATAATAACTAAAAGCATACATAAATGAATACTACGTATTATGAATGAATCTTATGTAAGAATAATGAAAACCACGATTACAATAATTGACACTTTTCTTCAAAAAAACAATTATTTAACAATTGATCATACAACAACAACGGCTTCAAGTATCAATGTTGATGTAAGAAATCGGGTCTGGAAGGTCAGGCAGGTAATTATAGTATAACTAAATAAAACAGATATAAATAAGATTCAATTTGAATAATGAAGCATTTATTTTATCGATGAATACATTATATGTGTGTGAAAGTAAGAAATAAGACTTGATTACTAGGTATTAACATCTTAATTACTAAACCGATTGTAATGAAATTATTATTATTAAGATAGTTTGAACTATTTTATCAACGTTTCTATATATCTATATATAAATATAATATATATTCCAGTAATATTTAAATATTTTCAACTAACCTTGCTTGTGTTCCAATCACACTTATAGCGATTTAAATTATAATTAAATAATTGTAAATAAAAAAAAAACATAATTAATCTAACAGTTTTACATATACTGTTGTTGCACCTGTGACGAATCGAAAAAAGCTTGATCAGCAAGTGACAACGGTATGAGCGAGACAGATAAATTATATCACACGTGTGAAAGAGATAGCTGCACTGTCTATTTGAGGTAGTTTTTCTTATGAGAATATAGACTCCAGACAATCGTTATTATTCCTTTCTCGGAATATGATCGCCTTATTGATGCCAGTATGCCGATATACTTGTAGGACAATTATTTTATCCTTCACTAATATTTATTTTTAATTTATATTGTCCTTAACATACCTTAAGTCAGGCTGATAAAAAAAAATGTTCTTTTTTTGATTTCAGTGTATTTGGTGTACAATGTATGTTCGGAACAATAACATATTTACGAGAATACTAGCTGTGCCCAAGGTTTAACTCAAGGAAATCACTAAGAGCGGACTTATAAAATTTCAGTATATAAAATATTTTTAATTTAATAAATATTTTTTCCAATATCTTTTATTTAATGTACAGACATCGGCGTGCAACAAGAAACAAATAAAAATTGATTACTGTAGGAACATGATGAGTGATATGCGACATTGACCCTTATAATTATATGATTTCAAGAATACACACACCAAAATAGTATATCACCCAAGTCGGTGGTCACCATTCACGGGTGTGCTCTTACTATTTTGGGAACTAAGATATGTCTGGTCTGATATGTCCCACGCGACTTTTACACTGGCTCACTCACCCTCGATATGATCGGTGCTAGAATACATAATGATTCCCTATCCTACCACCAAGTAATATATTTATAATAAATTAGTAAAAATTAAGAAAATTATGTAACAATTCTTAATTCTATTCAAGCTAAGAAGCGGTTTACTTAATTATACAAAATATTTAGATAAATCTTTTCAAGTTAACGTCTTAACTTTTACGTCTAAGTACCTAATTTCGTCACGCTGTACAAAGTAAGTAAGTAACATGATATGTCTTAGCCTGTGTCCTAATCTAAGTTTATAAGGATTCGCAAAAAGATACCATATTAGTAAAAGCTTTCGTGCGTCCAACTAAATAAACTGATTAGGTAGTACGGTAGGAATTTTTAACGAGGGTTCATCAAAACCCCTCCGAAGTTGTCCTGTATTTATTTAATGACTAGCTAATCGTCCCGGCTTCACATGGGATAATGATAATAATGTATTTTGGATAGGGTTTGTTGATACGTTTTTAGTGAGCGTCTACGTCGGGGAAGGAACTGTGACAAATTTGAAGTCAATCGAGCGGATAGTTTTGGAGATCTCGTGATAAGTGATATTTAATATATACTCTATCGGATGTTTTTTTGTGGATTTAAACCTTTTTTTGACGTGACAACGTCTAATAAATCGATGAACGCTGGGAAATTGTCCCGTTACGCTCATTGTCCCGTTACACTCCTTGTCCCGTTACGCTGATTGTACGCTTGCGCCGCATCTATCTCTCTTTCACTCGATTGGCCTATGAGTGCAAATAAAAGTAAATTTATCAATTAAATTGTAGATTTCATTTCACTCCTTCCTTGTATCCATACAGAATAATGATAATTCAATAAAAAATGATTCAATTTTGTTCATAAAAGTGTGCAGTCATTTCATCAATGTTTTGTTATGACGTTGTCACGTTGAACTATTGTCCGTAAACCGACTTTACAGACAACCATTTTTTTGTATTACCCGCTGAGTAAATTACTACTCCACCTGACGGTAAGTGGTAGTAGAGCCTAAACGCGACGTCGACTTGTAGTCGAGAAGAATGATCTGCATTAGCCACCCCGCCTTGCCGGACTGCAAGATGCCTCTTCACGTCTTGTTTGAAGGAACTCAGGTCAAAAAAGAGGGGAACATGTGTACTGATAAAGAATTCAATTTTCCAGAGTTACGACCTTCGGGTCATTCCCACTAAAGCACCTCCTCTTCCTCCTCCTCCTTCCAAGGGACTGACGCATAGTAATCGCGCATACCGTCCCAATCAGCTGACTTATAGTGCCAAACGCGACGTTTGCTTACCGCACTTTGGTAGATATAATCGTATGTAGAGCCCGAAACTGAACCTGATATTCCACCGGGTGAGTAGGCAACAGAAAGTTCAGCAGAACAGGTGCTTGCTCTTCTATGTCTGGGATCTTGGTAGGCTGATCAATCAGTAACTACCGCTTTCAAGCTAATTCAAAATCATTTGTTGGAACAAATTTTTATTGCGAACAAAACCACGGTCATCGCTATTAGATCACAAAGTTTATCAAAACATAACAACGCCATTTCACCTGTTTTATTTTTTGCGGCTAAGTGCTAAATCTCATTAACGATGATTAATTACGATGCTAAAGAAACGTTCCTTTGATAAATTTTCACGAGAAACATCACAAAAAGACGACCATTCACGTATTCCTGAATAATAAGTGCCTAATTTGTTTTTATATGAAACAGTCTTTAGACCTTTTCATTAAATAAAACCTTTATGATAGGCATTTATTATGTAAATGGAAAATTGATAAAAAAATTTTTTGATAACTAATTTGTCTAAGATGGTAACGTTTTAGATAAAATCGAGCCCTTAAAAAATAAGTTTTAAATGTATCCAAACGGAAAATATACAATCCTGACAAAGAAAAATCCAAATGAGAGGTAATAAGTATAAAAAAAAATCAACTCAAAGGAAGATTAACATTAAAATTTCTCAAAAAGCTTTTCCTCCTACACATTTATATTACCGAAATATTTCATCATATTATTGTTATTCTTGTACTTTTGGCCGTGCTTTGACAGTACGTGCATGACGCATTTGTATATTTACCGTTATGGCGATCAGTGGTACAGAAGCTCATATTACTACTGCTACTGAGGGTAGAGCAACAATTATCTCTATAAAAAGACAACATTTTCATGTTGATTGGAAGGCGATGATGGTCAGAAACGTATACACAAGTGCCAACAACGTTGCACATTCCATACTTATTTAATAAAAGTTTTTAACGACGCTGAGTCAAAAAGGTCTACTTGGTGGTAGAGCTTTGCGCAGGCTTGTCTGGGTAGGTACCACCCACTCATCAGATATTCTACTGCAAAACAGCAGTACTTGGTACTGTTGTGTTCCGGTTTGAAGGGTGAGTGAGCCAGTGTAATTACAGGCACAAGGGACATAACATCTTAGATCGCAAGGTTGGTGGTGCATTGGCGATGTAAGCGATGGTTAACATCTCTTACAATGCCATTGTCTGTGGGCGTTGGTGACCACTTACCATCAGGTGGCCCAAATGCTCTTCCGCCTTCTTAGGAAATAAAAAAAAAAAATTGACATTGAACTCTTGAAAATTGACAATGCGCCAGAACTCAAAATTCCATCCTCACCACCTCGATGTCTGGAAGTCCACAACAGCCCGTTTTCTAAGGCATTTCCTGCCTCGTACAATCACTCTGTGGAACCAGCTTTCGCCGGCGACTTTTCCGAACCGATACGACATGAAAACCTTCAAGAAGAGAGCGTACTCTTTCCTCAAAGGCCGGCAACGCACCTGCAAGTCCTCGGATGTTGCAGATGTCCATGGGCGGTGGTAGTCACTTTCCATCAGGTGAGCCTCCTGCTCGTTTGCCCCCTCTTTGTATAAAAAAAAAACATTAAATGATCCTAATTTACTTCTTTAAATAAAAATATTTTAAACTTCAATAAACCCGTGAAATTTTCATAACTCACTTATTGCGATATACTATTTTGATTCGTGTATATATAAAAAAGGGTATACTTATTGGTCAATGTCGCATATCGTTTTCTTATATTTCACGATCGTTTTTGCGGTGAATTTCGACTTTGTTCTTACTCAATAAAATTACATATTCATATCGAATATATAACTATGTAAGTATGTATGTGATAAGGCATTCAAAGGCAAGGTTTGTTTAACAAAATTCCGCAGATAATTTGAATTTCGGTATTAAATAAATTGGACTAGAGTAGGAGAAGACAGAGCTCAGTGGAGAGAGCTGGAGGAGGCCTATGCCAGGAGGCACGCCGAATTGCGAGACATACTATAGCAAATAGGGCTGAAAAATATGTATTGCCAAACTTGTAGCGAATTCGGAATAAAAGGGCTTTATTATTATTATTATTATTATTATGATTTTTTGAAACATTAATGTTTCTCTTCTTTTTAAGCAAGAAGGTTTACATAACTATGCACGGGCCTGAGCCAAGTGCATAGCTCGGGGAGTTATGATATTAACTTAGGAATTTTCTGACTAGGCGGCACGTATTTAAAATTGTAGCCTTCTGTAAAAGTGTGTAGGTGGATTTATGGATATTGAGACTTTTTAAACTGCCATGGAGACTGTGAGGTATAACTCCTGTAGAGGATAGAACTATGGGCACCATTTTAGTCTTTTTAACTTTCCATTGAGTTTTTATTTCGATTGATAAATCGGTGTATTTGGATATTTTTTCGGTGAAGGTATTAGTTAAGTTATGTGTATTGCAAATTGCTATGTCTATTAAATAAACTGAACTGTTTTGTTTATCTAATACTGTAATGTCTGGTCTATTGTTGTAAATGGTTTTATCGGTAACTATAGTTCTATCCCAGTAAATTCTATAGTTGTTGTTCTCGAGAACTGATTGTGGCTTATACTTGTAATATGGTACTTTTTCAGAAATTAATTTATATTGATAAGCTAGATTTTGGTGAATTATGGCTGCAACTTGATCATGGCGGTGTTTGTAATCAGTTTGTGCGATGGATTTGCACGCGCTGGTTATATGCTGTATAGTTTCTGGGCTGCTGTGGCAATGTCTACAGGTGTCGTTGATGTTTGGTCTACGGATGATATGTTTATGGTAGTTTTTAGTTTCAACAACTTGGTCTTGGATAGCCAACATGAAACCCTCAGTTTCAGGGAAAAGATCGCCTCGTCTCAGCCACGCGTTCGACGCTTCCATGTCGACATGTTTTTGCTGTAGGTCGCTGCGGTGTCTTCCATGTAGAGACTTTAGGTTCCAGGCCTCTATCTTGTCTTTGTTTTCGATTATATTTTCGTTTATTATTATAAAATAAATTGAAATCTTATGTTAATCATTATCAATAACTTATCAAGATAAGATTATGTAGACGATAAAGAGCATGGAATTTGATCGTGTAGGATCTCTCATCCACCTGATGAGGGTGATTAATTAAGCCATATTTATTTATTTATTAGGACAACTTACAAAACACACACTAATATACATATTATATTTTATAAAAAAATTGCTGAGTGTTGTTTTATTTACAAGTTGTATTTTAAGTATTTTAAGTACACGGTATGGTAAAGGACAGTTTTATCTTATATTAAACTATTTAAAAAAATATATAAATGTAAATCAAAAAATCAACCAAAACTAAAACTAAATATTAATAAAACAAAAAATACTAACACTAAAACTAAAAGCTTGCAATAACTTTGTTTTTAAATTTTGGCAGGTTGTTTGAAAAAATATCGATTTACGAATCATAACATCTTAGTTACCAAGGTTGATGGCGTATTGACTATATTAATATAAGAAATGGGTAATATTTCTTACAGAACCAATGTCTTTGGACAATGTTTGGACCCGTCCAATACCACCTTTTATAAAACAGATTAAAAAAAAAATTTTATACATTATCGCTGCTAATGTCCGTCCTCAAATGATATAAAATTTAGTATGGTCTGTTACTAACTTTCACATTCTCGTTCTATTTGAAAATAATCAATAGAACCGATTAATTTTATAGAAAATTTCTTTTGAATATAGAATAAGGAGCTCGGTTGAGACACGCGATGTTTTAAAAGTCTAAGCAACATTGGTCGTTGAATGGCAGCCTAGAATATTGTTATAATTGTTTAAAATCTAAAAGTAAAAGTTAAGTAGCCTGGTCTAAACTCTCCTCTCTTTATTGAAGAGGCATATTTTCTTTGTGGATAAATATGTGTCAGATTTTCATTCGAATTTTAAATAGGGAATAGGTTTGAAAATTCCTAATCCATCTTCAATTCAAAGGCATGTATACATACATTTAAGGATACTTTGAAAGAAAAATGTAAAACTATGTATACGATAATTTAAATTTAGAAAACATAACCTCACAAAAGTGGAGAGGATGTGGATCGCAACCCAAGATATATACAAGAAAGTGTTTTTTTTGGTTGTCATTTTAGACTAATTTAAGAACAACACGAGTAGGTCTAAATAATAGAAAAAAATACGATTTTTACTAAATAGAAAAAATTGTAATATAATTTTGTAGCGAAATTTTGATTTCAATGGGTAATTCCCCTTTATATTCAACCTAATCTAATTTATCAATTAGATAAAACTCTTGTTGAAAAATATACTTCTTTTCCACTGTAGGCAGATGAAGCCGTTACTGCCGCCTCATATTTATTTTCCTCACATATCCCATAATTTATATACTTGTCCGCGTCCAGGTTCCAAGCTAACCAGCCAGTCGAGATCTGTTGAGTTACTACCTTTGATGTGATCACAAGTAGGAGTTACTTTCAAATTATTGATATTGCCATACAGGGTGTAACAAAATTCGTGTTCGACCCGTGAGTTAATACCCGTTACACTCTGTATAACAAAATCATTTTATCAATTATTGTTGTAAACTATTGTTCTTTTGTTGTAATGTATACGTGTCGTATTTACGATGATGATGATGAACAACGAGTTCCGTCAAATTAGTTAAAGGACCGATACCAGTCACCAACTGTCACATTACTTTTTTTTTAAATCGAATTAATTCGAAATTTAAATTAATAACAAACAAAATAAACAATCACAAAGAATAACAAGTTGCTAAAAGATAATGAAAATAAATTTCTTACGAAGTAAACATATCTTTTCCACTTTAGAATAACTTAGACAAACAGTTACCATAAAAACGAATAATTACATTTCGCCAAGTTCACTAACGCTTGGTATTAATAGTATAAAAGTGCTGCAGTGGCGTGCGAAAAGGACGGATATATTTTAATCATATTACGAAAAAGGATAGCTATATTCACATGCCATAGAGTAAATGCATACTCAACTCGAGTTGTAAGAAGATATAATATTTTAATTGTATTCTTTGTTTAAATTTTTATTTTATTTTGTTACGTGAAAATTTATTATGTTAACTTTTTGGTTTAGCCAGTAATAATTGTAATTATTAATTTTAATAATAATAATTTTAATTATAAATAGTATTTAAATTAAGTAAAATGTAATAATACATTATTAATAATAATAATAAATGTATACTTTTAATAATGGTTTCTTAAAAGAATAATAATTACAAAATAAAAAAATATATATAGCGAAGAAAATAAAATTTAAACATGAATTATGACTATTTTTCTGAAGATGCGTTCTGTGATTTCAATTTAATTAAACATATTTTTTAGAGTTAAGAAAACTGTATAATATTATTCATTATGTATTTTAACAGTTATTGTTGTACACATAATTAAATTAAACTGTTTATTTTGTGAAAAACAAAACGATCATACAATAGAATCCCTTTATCATTTCTGTGTATTGTTAGTCTGTGACATAAGGGCGGGAAACCATTCCTATTCAGTACTTGCCCGGGCATCGCTCTATCCGGTTGTACTTACGTCGATTGAATTTCGAAATCGGAATATCGCGACGCGCGTATATCATAGACTTTAAAAAAAAAGTTGCGAAAAGAGGTTTTATAACTTTTTTTTTAATTTGGATTATTATTTAACTTAATCCTCTCAGTGATATTGTGTAGTTATGTTTGGATTTTAATAGGATTTCGGTAAGTTTATTAAACAATTAATTTTTATTGAAATGCGATTTCGATTTAAAATGAGAACATTATCGATACAATTTACGCCATCGTGTATTTAGCTATGATAATTTTATCCCGCGGCTTAACTTCACAGTCATGTTCTATTTGGACATGTGTTCGTCTGTTTGTCTATTTATGTTTCAAATACGATTACTTAAGACTACCGTCTTGCATTCAGAATGAAAACAAACAAATTTAAAATTCAGAATACTATTATTATAAGCCCAATTTAGGTATTATAGTAAAAACATTTAACTTGCGATTGTTTTATAAGAAACTTGGAATAAAGATTTTTTTTAAATCGATTTTTATTGTTGGTCCATAATTATTTATAAAATATTTAGAACAATGTCTAAAACTAATGGTTGAGAAACTTAAGTTGTGGATTTGTTGGTTTTCTTAATAAAACTCATGACATTATAATTAGAAATTAACGTATACTGGGTGAAGAAATAAATTGGTGGTACTTTGATATATGGTGGTGGTACTTAGGAATTGTTAAAGGACAAATTGTAATATTTTGTATTGCTCTGGGTGTCATTATAATTACAGGTACAAGACGTATTAAATCTTGGAACCTGTTGTTGATAGCTTATTGAGAAGGCACTTTACATTGCTAGTGAATAGTGACAAAAGCGTTATCTCATCTGCCTTCTTAAACAAAAAAAAAAAAAAAACAAATATTTTACCGACCGTTAAGTAAACAGATAGGAAAAACTTTTAAATAAATTCAAAAATTTTAAATATCGAATATGTACGCTTTTTAAATTCTAGATAAGTATATAATTTTATTTTATTTTGTTCCCGTCAAAGCATTTAATAGGTCCGGAAATAAGTGGTTTAAAGTTATTAAGGAAACCAATTACCTACCTGACCGACTATTGGAGTATACTTAGTAAAATCGCACGTCATTTATCTCTTGACTGATATTATACCGAAAGAAAACCTGATTTATGAAATATATACATATATTAAGCAAATAAAATGATAAATTTGATTTAAAGCTTATTCACTTTCAAAGTATACAATGCTATTCACTTGGCGGGACGGTTCTGTGCAATAAACCTTAAGATTAATAATCATAAGGTTCAAAATCAACATTAAATTTGAATGTATAATTATATAAGGCTTATAATTTTATTTGTATTCTTTTTTAAGTCAAATCAAGTGCAGCAAATCTATTCACAAAAATAATTTGGACACTTGATACTTGAATCGGTCGTAAAGTTTTGGATTGTGAGTGATACGCTACTTTAATGGTTGTATCCTTTAAATCTTTTTATTTATATATAATCGTCGGTGCATCTGTTACTGGTCGTATAACTCCGAAACGACTTTACCGATTGAGATCACATTCATATTCCATATTTTGTTTTTCGAATTCAGTTCATAGCTATAAGCTCCGAGAGATGGCGTTGTAGTCATGCTATATTTCGCATACATAACTAATTAGTAAAATAAATAATTTTACAAAAATGAAGCTGTAGACAATAATATTTAACAATGTGCACAGATAGTAGTAAGTGGATAGTAATAGGTACTATTTTTTACTCGGTGGTAGAGCTTTGTGCAAGCTCGTCTGGGTAGGTACCACCCACTCATCAGATATTCTACCGCAAACTAGCAGTAGCTTTGTATTGTTTTGTTCCGGTGTGAAGGGTGAGTGAGGCAGTGTAATTACAGGCACAAAGGACATAACATCTTAGTTCTTAAGGTTGGTGGCGCATTGGCGATGTAAGCGATGGTTAACTTTTCTTACAATGCCATTGTCTATAGGCGTGGTCACCAACGCCTACCACTTACCATCAGGTGGCTCAAATGCTCGTCCGCCTACCTATACAATAAAAAATAATTATTGATTGAAAAATATTTATATGAACACCATTTCTTACTAAGTATATTAATTTAGTTAATAACAAAAAACATAAATCTTGTTACTATGCTATATTTTGCAGATGAAGCGCCAACTATGTTTACAGGCATATTAATATCATACTTAATGTCGCATTCTTAATTTAATGATCGAGTTTCGAATTTGTTTTTATAGAATAGTTCTACAAATACCATTGAATAAATATACATACCGGTTATTCTGCAAATATAAATACTACTTGATAAATATAAAGTATAAAAAAGTTATACTTTCCTTTTTAAATTACAATACCTGCTTTAGGAGTAATATTCATTATATGCATTTAATTTTGTTTAAGCGATGTATTTAAAAGGATGAAAAAGAGCAACTATTGAATTTATTGCCGGTTCTTTTCATTAGAATCAATATTCCGAACCAGTGGTATCTCTACATTGAATTAAATATGTAACAAAAGTCATGTCATCAATGTAACAAAAGCCTACGAGAAAAAAAAATGTTTTCAATTTCTACTGAATCGAAATACAATGATAGGCTGTGGAGGATTCCTTTCCTAGACAAGGTTTGCGGGATCATTTGCCCGTCCGCCTAAAAGTGTTTACTACTGGTGGTAGTTCTTTGTGCAAGCTCGTCTGGGTAGGCACAATCCATTAATTAGATTATCTCCCGCAAAACAGCGGTACTTGGTATTGTTGTGTTCCAGTTTGAAGGATGGGTAAGCTAGTATTAATACAAACCAAGGTTGATGGCGCATTGGCGATGTAAGAGTTTCTTTACGTAGAGCGTACATTTACTCTTCAAATAAAAACTTTTTTCAGACAATTTTAATCCTTTCTTTAGATGTATTATATTTAAAGTTAAGTAGAGGTAGCTGTATATTACAGAAGAATGAGACTGTCTCATTCATCTTCAAGTTAGCGGAACAGGTAGTAATGTATTTCAATACCAAATATAATTTACTTGGTGGTAGAGCTTTGTGCAAGCTCGTCTGGGTAGGTACCACCCTCTCATCAGATATTCTACCGCAAAACAGCAGTACTTGGTACTGTTGTGTTCCGGTTTGAAGGGTGAGTGAGCCAGTGTAATTACAGGCACAAGGGACATAACATCTTAGTTCCCAAGGTTGGTGGCGCATTGGCAATGTAAGCGATGGTTAACGTCTCTTACAATGCCAATGTCTATGGGCATTGGTGACCACTTATCAGTTGGCCCATAAGCTCGTCCGCCTTCTTATACAATAAAAAAAAAAAACTGTCTCATTAATTTTCAAGTTAGCGGAATAGGTAGTAATGTATTTCAATAGCGTATTTACATAATGTATTTCAATAATTATGTAGTATTTATTAATATATAAATTCGCACACAACAAAACATATTTGTTTAAGAATTTGTTTGAACTAAATATAACGAATTCAAATAAGCGAGTACTTAATTTGTTTTATTACATTATTTATTCAAACAATAACAATGACAAATAAATTGTTAGTGAAAACTGTTCCATCAGTTCATTGCGCGAACATGTTTATTTTTCATTAAGCAATTTCAATCGTATGTGTATCAAATGGAAATAAAGCTATTTTTATAAATTATATAAAAGGTCTTAACTATTACGAAAATATATTCACTTTTATTGCATTATTGTTTTAGGTATCGGTTTATGATTTTGTGGTCTTTTCTTAGGAAATAAGATACTGTGGTAAATATATCGCTGGATAAAAACAACGACAAGCGACTTATATGAAATCGCTTCTCTCTTCTTTATACAATTATATACTTAAACCCTTTTGGAGTTAGAGTTGCGTTCATAAAAAAATAACATTTCTTTTAGCCGTGGCAGACTTCAGTAGACTGTATTTTCTGACCGACGTATAAATTTTACTCGAATAAAATCCGAACCGCTTTGCAAATAAAAACTTTAATAAAATCCAGTTAAAATTCCGAAATATAACGCTCGCTATAAAAAACGATTTTTAATACACATAAAACTAAAATTTCACTCACGAAGTAATTAATATTTAAGCTACATTAGTTTCGTTTAAAATTGGTTTTAAAATATACAGTTGAAAAAACGTATAAAGCAAACCATTCATTCATTCATTGTACCTCAATGTTACACATTTGATGTAGAAAATCCATTCGACCCAGTAACAGATTTAAATCAA
Source organism: Nymphalis c-album (assembly GCA_963151315.1). NCBI lineage: Eukaryota > Metazoa > Arthropoda > Insecta > Lepidoptera > Nymphalidae > Nymphalis > Nymphalis c-album. The sequence continues at coordinate 3,422,526 of OY720612.1, forward strand.
CGACATTAAAAAAAAAGGTCCGGTAGCACCTGTTGTTTAAAGAACCCATTCCCATGGTTATACAAAAACACGTTTTCACGACACAAAAAAACACCCAAAAAAACATGGCCGCTCCGAACCGATGGAATGAATGAATTCGATTACTCGCATCAAAGTGATGTGTGATTTTTTCAAAGTGAATTATTGATTTAATTTCGTAAATATATTTCGTTTGATTTATCCGATTGATAAATATTGAAAAGTACACTTCAATTTATAAGCATTGTACTGTCAAATTGCAAAGATTTAATGTCAACAGTATCGAACGCCGGTAGTTTTATTTATGAGTTGAATTGATGATTGTGTAATTGACATAATCGATTTCGTACGTTGCAATCCTTTAAACAATTTAAGCGAGCGAATGAATATACCATGACGGAGCAATTGATTATACTTTTAAATTTCAGATACATTTTAAAGTTTACGCTTTATATTCATGAATTTACATATTTTAGTTGGATACGATTTTTATTGATATTTTTTTAATTTGTTTTGAATATATATTTAGATATCGTTTTAATGATTTTACAAATAATATTACAGTACCATGAATTGATACTAGATGGCGTTAGTAGTTTATTTTATTGTCATTCTTCTGTTACGGTTTAAAAGATAACACAATGCAAAAATATCTGGTTTGTCTCTTTATAAAAAAAAAAAAACAAAAAACCGTGTATTTATGTACGCGCGTGAGAAGTTATACTTCTTTAGCATCATTTAGAATTTATTATTATTAGTATTCTTTTTTCTATTCCCCCTCCCCAGGAGCGTTGAATGTTTAACTCAACAGTGCTTTCATATCCTCTATGGTAGCGTTAAACGTTTAACGCAACCTTGTTGGAAGTCGAAATAGAAGTATAACTTCAAAAAACAAAAAAGAAAAAAAAATGTAACTAAATTAAGATGTACTACTTGCATTCTTCTACAAAGATTCAGAATGCATTATACTACTGGGAATTACTGCAACAGATCCCCGTGAGTTTTTTACGATCTACGTCTTTGGTACTGGAAGTTAGTAAATCTTCTATCCATAGACAAACAGTCTGTTCGTCGGGGAAACAGATAAAACAATACAGATAAAACAAATGGTTTACGATTTATCGTTAAAACGAGACGATGGTATTTATATCAGATTTAGATAAAATATATAAAACCTTTTTTTACACAACAAGCATTTGAAAACATATCTGGACTATTATTTAAAGATACGAGATGGACCAGTAGATAAAACATATTATGGATTTTAAATGAAGATCTCTAGTTATCCTTCCGACAAACTACAGAGTTTTCAATACTTCATTCAATTCACCTCGGAAACCTTTATATTCTGGCCTTCATAAAATAAAAAAGTGATTACACCAAATAGCTTTTTTTTTTAAATATTTGCCTCAAAATTCATGGCTCTAATTTTTTTCTTTTTTTCGCCTATTAAAGTAAAAGGCGTAATGTTATCCCATGATAGTTTGGTTAGCTTAAATTTCGTACCTATTCATTGTTAACTATTTTTTTATTAGCTTGGCTACTGCCAAGCTAATATATACTGCTGTATTACAAACTCAATTGCATCTTACGATTTTACGCGCCGCGAATGTACAGCATAAGAAGTGTGATGGAGTTTTCATTTAGTACGTAGATTTAAAAATGTACAGTAACAGCCTGTGAATGTTCCATTGCTGGGCTAAGGCCTCTTCTCTTTTTTGAGGAGAATGTTTTTGGAACTTATTACACCACGCTGCTCTAATGCGGGTTGGTGGAATACACATGTAGCAAAATTTCAACGAAATTAGACACAAGCTGGTTTCCTCAAGATGTTTTCCTTCACCGTCAAGCCCGAGATAAAGTATAAATTACAAATTAAGCACATTAAATTCACCACACAGTGGTGCTTGCCCGGGCGGGTCATCGTTTAGATTCACGCGTTCATACAACTGGACCATCTCGGTTTTATTTTTAGCAGCTATTATGGCTTATTCAAATATAACTTAAGGCATAATAATCCTGTTACAAACATAACCCTTTATAAAATCTTAACTCAACATCAAAGGTTGGAAGAGATCCCTTATTAGGATTAGGTCGCCTTTGTACATATAAATTTACTTATTGCGATATTGTTATACTTTGTTATATAATAAGAACATTAAATTCATGCTTGTTACCTATATATTCTCAATTTAAAGTGGATGAAACTAAGCGCTTATATAATAATATTATATAAGCGTATTATATTTTTGGATTTGCGTAGAGATGTAGGGTCTCTCTGCATCCTCTACCGCATATATCACGGGGAGTGTTCTGAGGAGTTGTTTGGTTTAGTCCCGGCAGCTGAATTTCACCACCGGACATCGCGCCAGAACTCTAAATTCCATCCCCATCACCTCGATGTCTGGAAATCCACAACAGTGCGTTTTTTAAGGCACTTCCTGCCTCGCACAATCACTCTGTGGAACCAGCTTTCACCGGCGACTTTTCCGAACCGATATGACTTAAGAACCTTCAAGAAGAGAGCGTACTCCTTCCTAAAAGGCCGGCAACGCATCTGCATGTCCTCGGGTGTTGCAGATGTCCATGGGCGGTGGTAGTCACTTTCCATCAGGTGAGCCTCCTGCTCGTTTGCCCCCTCTATCATAAAAAAAAAAAAAAAAAAAATACTAAATCTTAAATATTACTATAAGTACTTAGAAGTATACAGCATTTTTAAACTTTGTAAAAACTTTGTTGAATCTTTTACAAAATGATCCTAGAAAACGTTCAAAAATTTTTAATAGTTAGATTTGAAGTAATCGTCAAAGGTAAGAAATTATTTATAGTAAAATAGAATATTCATAAAGTTTTATATATGATACCGCGCCATGCAACTAAAACGATCGCTTTTAGGCCATTTCAAATATAAATAATTTATGATTGTAAACAGATATTATTGGTATTCCTATTGGCTTTTATCAGGTCTGTGGTGTTTTTCTGAAGTGGTGGTAGATTTTTGACCATCAATGAGATAGTGTAAAGTTTCTATTGGATTTATTACCTTTTTAAAATTTGAATTTGTTAGTTATTTTTTACAAGGACTGTGCTGTGCTGTGTCTTAGTGTGGGTAGACGCGGCTGAAAGTCTGTTTATTGTAGGTGTATTCTATAACTCTTAATTTATTTCCCATACATAAGTATGTATATGAATATATGTTTACCATTAATTTAAAATTATATATTAATATCATTATATATTTTGCCGTTTATCTAAATAAATGGAATTAACAAATACATATATAAATCATAATTAGGTCGCTTTATAAATAAAGATGATAGCTATATTTTTTACAAAGTGCTCTTTATTGCCATTAATATTACAGTATTTACAATGTATTATATAAAAGAAATATGTTTTCATTGCTAAAAAATATAAGGGTGTTTGTTTTATCAAATGACGCAATGGCTCAGATTGAGCACGAGAAACTTAACATAGGTTCAAATCGCCCAAGCATTGATATTTTACTGGTGAATAACTTTTCTGACCGATTGAAGTCATGGTGCTATCCTCTCCAATGAACCAGCTAGGTGATATTACAGTGCACAAGTGCTTAAGCATAGGTTATTTCTGTAATTTACAATAATAACGACTTCAACTGACGATGAGTCATGATAACAAAACAATGACTAAACTTCTGATGGTATGATTGTGGATTTGAAGTCAGGACATTAGGATCCACTGTAAGCCACTGAGCCAGTGAGAAAAATGAGAAACTCTCAATACACTATACCATATAAATATTCAATATAATTTACATGTTAGTAAATTCATATAAAAGAGAAACTACTGACTTATTTCCCGGTTAATCTCTGTAAACCGAACAGATGATAGCTTTAATGTAATCTCGTAAAATAACGATTAAAAAGTTATCCAATGATGAATCTGCTTTAATGAACTATAATTTGTTTAGATATTTAAAATTTAAACATACGAATATATTTGTGTGAATACTTGCTTTATAAAGGCATTGAATTTATAATGACCGACTCGAGAATTAGCCCATTGTTAGTAAGTGACTTTAGCACACACTTTGTGTGTGACACACACACACACACACACACAAACACACACACACACAAACACACACACACACACACACACACGAACTCTTTTTCATGATTTTTATGTATTGTATTCCTTGAATTGTCTTTGTCTGAGCACAAACCAGTTATTGTAAACGATTTAAAAAGGGAAGCTGCTTTTTTTTACATTTTACCTGAGAACAGCTTCATTAACTAGGATGAAGGGTATCGCATTTTTATCCAAGATGAATATTTAAAAAAATTAACATTCAAACAATCTAAATAATGTATTAAGAATACAGCGTTAATTCACATTTTAGAAAACACTTTTATTGGTAATTCTAATAATTCATTATTTATAAAAAACTCGATTATAAATTTCGATCATTTTTCTACAAATACGTACAAAACAGACCGTTTGACGTAACGAATATCTTCAATAAGCTTTTTTCGGCTATCTTACAGCTTTGGATTCCTAAGGATTTTCCGTGACCGCCTCGCTTAAAAAATCTGAATGACTATATTTCTTATACAAATAATCCTACAAGAATATTAATAACAATTCTAAAAACCTATCTAAATATATGAGAAACGTGGATGTCCTAGTTAGGTGTATGCGATTTTGAAAGCTCTACTCTGTATTTCAAGTTATTACCGACCGGCTTGATTCTTTGGATTTGCGTAGAGATGTTGGGTCACTCTGCATCCTCTATCGCATATATCACGGGGAGTGTTCTGAGGAGTTGTTTGGTTTAGTCCCGGCCGCTGAGTTTCACCACCGGACATCGCGCCAGAACTCAAAATTCCATCCTCACCACCTCGATGTCTGGAAGTCCACAACAGCCCGTTTTCTAAGGCATTTTCTGCCTCGTACAATCACTCTGTGGAACCAGCTTCCGCCGGCGACTTTTCCGAACCGATACGACATGAAAACCTTCAAGAAGAGAGCGTACTCTTTCCTCAAAGGCCGGCAACGCACCTGCTAGTCCTCGGATGTTGCAGATGTCCATGGGCGGTGGTAGTCACTTTCCATCAGGTGAGCCTCCTGCTCGTTTGCCCCCTCTTTATATAAAAAAAAAAATAATAATTAAGGCGGGGTGTTGCATGTATATGACTTATCCGTTATGTGGTTTTGTAATTATGATCAGAATATTGAATGCCTCGTTGGTATAGTAACTAGATATAAGACTGCAGATCCCAAGGTCCTGGTTACAAGCTAGGTCAGTCTCATAAAAATTAGGAGATAAATGTTTTTTTTTTGTTGACATTAAATTATTGGTAATATATAAATTCTTTGTAATTGATTTCGTTTGAGATCTACTAGGCGGGCCTAGACGGCCACATTAATGAAAAATAGTAAATTGTGAGTAAAATGGTAGCTAAAAGTTAGTATTTGAATTTCAGTAGATTATTTTGGCGGGAAAACCATTAAATGTCAAAACATATAGTTTATGCAGCCAAAGTCGCTGGCGACAAGCCAGTTAGTGTACATTATTGTTTGTGTTCAAAATCTAAGTTAAAAGAATTTTCTAGAATAGCACCTAGCGAGTGTTACATTCACAGCTGCAACGTATCATATATCATAATATGAGATAGTATTGGTGTTACCAACAATACTCTCTCGTGTTCATATTGCTACATAAAGGCTTTTCACACGTGTGCCATTATCATTAGCCACCCATGACGTGTTACCATCTCATATAATATATTAAGTAGTTAGTTGTATTTATTTATTTAAGGACTGAGCACACTGTCATCACTATGCTAAGCGATCTAAACAATATTTAAAGCTTTTGTCATAAGCGTAATTGTAATGAAAACTAGTACATTTAAAACGTAGATTAAATTTTAACAACGATTGTACATGCTTATAAGAGTTTTGTTGCGGTTATTTAGTTAAATACTGTTTTCTCTTTCTGTCATTTCGAGTTTGGCATTTGAAAGAAGAAGACAGTATTGTCTAATCTCGGCCTCACATTTTTAAGTAAGACCGTATTTATTTAGATGTTTTTTATTTCGTTTAATTCCGGACACTATACTACCTAAGTAAAGTATTCATTTGTAGATCGTCTAAATGCGGTAGGTTTTTATAGTTTCAAGTAATGCTGTCGCTTTACACGGTCAGTGGTTTCTTGCCTTAAAATCGAAATTATTGACATTACTAATGTAAACATAATATAGTAATTGTTTATATAAATATTGTTAATTAGCCACCTAGGTCAAATAAATTTTAGGTCTGGCCAAATTCATATTAGTATCGCTAATTTAACAAAATGACAGGATACATGTAGCCTATACCAGTATGTCGAGAAGCATGAAATTATACCCATGACTTTAACTAAACAAACTTAACCTAAAAGTTTTATTTATTTAAAAAAAAACTGACGACTATTGATGAAATTATTAAAGTTGGTACGAAGTTAAAGGCTTTTTCTACCACTCGACTCATTGGCTAATCATAGAAGACAGATACATGAAGAATAATAACAAATAGGCAAAGAAACTTTGTGTGGAACTTTGTATATTTGAAGTTAGGAATATGGAAATTGGCGTTTAGAATTCTATTTACAAATGTGTGTCGTATGACTCGTATGTTTTTGAGGCCTTTCAGTTCTATATTTTATTTCTGAATAAAACATGTTTATTGAATTTTTTTTTATTGTATAGGTAGGCGGACGAGCATATAGGCCAGATGGTAAGTGGTCACCAACGCCCTTAGACAATGTCATTGTAAGAAATGTTAAACATCGCTTACATTACCAATGCGACACCAACCTTGGGACCTAAGATGTTACGTCCCTTGTGCCTGTAATTACACTGGCTCACTCACCCTTGAAACTGGAACACAACAATACAAAGTACTCTTGTTTTACGGTAGAATATCTGATGACTGGGTGGTACCTACCCAGACGAGCTTGCACAAAGCTCTACCACCTTCAATAACTTAAAACTTTTACATATCACATTTAGACTCGCAATTTGACATCGTTATCATTCAATACTATAACTAGTAACATACATACATACATACGTACATAACGGTTTAAAAAAAGTTAAACAAATATTATTACACTCTGGATTTCAGGTTCACGTTACATTAAAAAAATAGTTATTTTTCAGTCTAGTGCATTTCTGTGTTATTTTTGAAGTCCATTTTTATAAAAAAAAAAAATTTTTTTTCCTAATTTATAATGGTCCTTCTGACCGTCCGATGGTCCGATTAGCCAACTGCTCTGGAGATATTATAGTGCACAAGTGTGCGCGCAAACACAGATGCATTCTCTATTCCCTAACTCTCATAACCCGATGGGACGGCAATCCGGCACAACCGGAAAGAGTTCAAGCGCAGGACCAACGGCTTTACTTGCTTTCCGAGGCACGGGAGTGTACACACTTCCTACTTCCAGACTCCGGGCTGCTACTGAGAATATTCGACGGAAAAACTCAATAACACCTATTCCTTATTTATAATGAATTTTTAAAACATTATATGCATGTACATATGTTTATTCAACACTTCAAAAATTTGACCACCTGATGAGCACTATCTTCGATCACATACAACTTTTTTTATTTTTACTTCTAAAAAAAAAAACAGTAATCAAACTATCTCAATTTAGAAGAACCGCAGGTAGTAATGGTTATGGACGTAGGTTCGAATACCGAAACAAATTACAGCGACTACTCGTCTATACACGTCCAACTAAGAACACGTAACAAACGTAATAATAATTGCTTCAGAAATATCTCACTATAACCTTATGTTTGGAAATGTTTATTTATTTATTTATTTTTCGGGAAACAAACAGTTTAACTACACATATACAATAAAAAACAATAAAATAACATAAACCAATCAAGTTTCCGCAATTATACAAATAAGTAGATTTGATAATAAGCAATTTGTATTTTATATCTATATTAATATATAAAGCTGAAGAGTTTGTTTGTTTGATCCGGCTAATCTCAGGAACTACTGGTTCGAATTAAAAAAAAGAGTGTGTGTACTTATGTACACGCGTTAGAAGTTATACTTCTTTGGCGTATGGAAAAAAAATAACTAAAATGCAGTAGTGATTAACGATAAATATTAAAATTGATAAAAAAGATTTTATTTAAATAAAAAAGGTTTTATTAACGTAATGAAAATACTAGAATATACAACTTGAACATAGTTATCGATGTTCATGCCACCTAGAACTAACTTCACGTTGTAGAATTCAGGTGTGTTAAGCAGACAGCTTCATACTGTTAATTTTGTGTCACAGATGCGCGCGCATCTTAAAATTTCACTCTCATCATTTTTTCATAACGCGCCTAAAGAAGTATAACTTCAAAATATTTTTGTGCCGTATAATCATTTTATCGAAGAAGGTTCTAGGCTCATTTTTATTCACTACATTTTTATCAACTATACGCGGTGACAACTAGTTTTAAAAAAACTATATTATACTAGTGTTTTTGCCGCGGTTTCACCTGCGTAGTTCCCGTCCCCGTGGGAGTACGGGGACAAAATGTAGGTTATGTTACTCGCTAATAATGAAGCTTTCCATTGGTGGAAGAATTTTTCAAATCGGCTTAGTGGTATGAAAGCGTAACAAACAAACTTACTTTCGCATTTATATATTAGTTAGGATGTATAAACAATTAGATATTAAAAATAGTTACTGTACAAATCGTGACCGCCTGTAATGGTGGCAAGAATGCTAGCAGCATTTGAATCGCAAAGATTCACTGAGCGAAGAATGTCAATAAGGCAATATATTTTTTAATGATATTTTGTAATATTATGAAATATCTAGGAAGTTTCACTCCAGTCAGAAACTTCATATTATAAAACCATAACTAATAAAGAGGTCAATATTATTATTATACACGTGTAGGTAACTATAAAGATAATAATATATTACTAGTTCCTTGTCTGTCAGTTGATCGGATACAACGAAAATTACCATAAATTACCGTATCCCTCGTTTTATTACAGATTTCGGTTCAATTATGTATTAATTTATTCTGAAACTAAGGGTTTTTATATTTTTTTTATTTCATAGGAAATATTATACCTTCAAATTCAAATTAGAAATCCTAAATTATATATAGGAGAATCTTCGCATCACTTACATATTAATTGTCAAATAAAAAAAAAAACCTGAACTAAGAAGAACCGATGATAAAAACTCAAAGGGTTTTTTTTGCAAACTTGTATTCGTTTACGAATTTTTAATATTGAAATTAATAATAATAATTCTTTATTCAGAGCAACCCAGACTCAATTTGTTAGTTTACATCTACATATTATCTATGTTAGTAAATTAAAAACTAATATTATTAATTTAAATTAAATCATTACCGCGATCTTCCATAAGAAATGGCACAGCAATGACCCACGTACGTACAGTCCAGCCTACTCGCAATCATTTTAAGGATACTGTTGGTGCTACCTTGCAGCCTACGCACCAGGGAGCCACATCTCTTTCGCATTATAGTAAAAAGGCAATCAACCCGTGCTTCTGCGAACATCCCTGATGCACTACAAAAAAGAATCAGCCAGGAGACCATCATCAGTGCCAAAGTGGATACCAGGATGTTTCGAATGGATGTCGTGTCTCTTATGTGTAGTGAAAGTAATAATTGGTGGTAGGGCTTTTTAAAAGTCCGTCTTGGTAAGTGCCACTCACTCATCACATTCTACCGCTAAACAGCAACATTTTTGTTTTCCCGGTGGAAGTGGACATAACAGTTCTTTTCCAAGGTAAGGTAAGGCGCATTTGTGATATAAGGAATGATTTCTTATAGTGCCAATATTAACGGCCGCTGTTGACTTGTAAGCATCAGGTGGCCCAACTACATCCGTCTACCTAATATACAAACTATCTCCTCAAAAAAGAGATACCATAAGTCCAACTTTGGAACATGTCCATGCTGTTAATTATAAAAAAAAAACCACAGAATAAAATAACAAGAAGAAATAACACGAGAAAGTATCCATCATTCCATTTAACAATAAAACTTTTTCCTTTTGTATAAATAAACACATTATTACGAAAACCTTTACATTACAAACGAGAGTCCCTTCGCAATTACTTAAAAAACGTTTCCTTTAAAATAAATCCATTATATAAACGTCAAAGTGTACTAGACACGGTAAACGCGTCGGTTCATTTGATATAAGTACAATTTTGTACTGACGAGAAACATTACAGTTTAAATAGATGACTTTTTTTTTGATGTAACAGTCTTATGCCGACGAATAGAAACCAGCGGACGAATAAAGTAAAAAAAAAAGATCAACGAATTTAAAAAAAAAAAACCGCTGAGTTTCTTTCGCTGATTCTTCTCAGTTCTGAGATGTTTACTTCCGAACTGGTGGTAGTCTTATGACAATCATTAAGCAAGTGTAACACTTCTACATTGAATGAAGATTTTTGAATTTGTTGTGTTCCGGTTTGAAGGGTGAGTGAGCCAGTGTAATTACAGGCACAAGGGACATAACAACTTAGTTCCCAAGGTTGGCGGCGCATTGGCGATGTAAGCGATGGTTAACATCTCTTACAATGCCATTGTCTATGGGCGTTGGTGACCACTTACCATCAGGTGGCCCATATGCTCGTCCGCATTCCAATGAAATAAAAAAAAAAATTTGAATTTGAATTTTGAATTAGAATAAGGAATAACCAAAATGAATAACGTCGTCATTTTTATGGGTAACCCTTTCATCAATTAAAATCTCTGAAAGGAATTTGTAAATAAACTCCTTTTGCGTGGAAGGCTTTACAGGTTATAACACTAGGCTACTCCAATACGATGCAGATATACATACCACAAATGTGTGTATAAAAATCTTGTATGTTTAGTACCAGATTTTCATCCGCAGGTTTTCTCACGATTTTTTTTTTTTGTTTTTTTGTTTTTTTTTTTTTTTTTTTTTTTTTTTTTTTTTTTTTTTTTTTTTTTTTTTTTTTTTTTTTTTTTTTTACCCGTTATAGGCTTGCGTTTGACTGTGGTCTTGCCTGATGGTAAGCAACAACACAGTCTACGATGTAGCACGCTTGCCTAGAAGAAACCTGTTAACTCTTGATTTGAAGACACCCACGTTGTACCTATCGGGAAATACAGTCGCAGGCAAAGTATTCCACAATTTTGCAGTGCGAATGAAAAATGTGGATTCGAAGCGCTTCGTACGTAGGCGGGGTATTTCCACTGTGTACCTGTGGCGCTTCGGTCGCGTTTGCCTGGCTGTTCGATAGTAGAAGGGAGCGGGTGGAATTACTTTGTGTAATTCTTGAGCACATTCTCCGAAATGTATCCGATAGAAAACCGAAAGCGACGCAACTACACGTCGATGTTCAAGACTTTGGAGCCTAGACTCGACCAACGCGTCGTCTCCTATCAGCCTCCTGGCACGCCTCTCAATCAACTCTAGAGCCTGAAGGTGGTGCTTAGCAGAGCCGTCCCAAAGGTGAGAGCAGTACTCCATACATGACCTCACTTGTGCTTTATACAGGCCGAGTAATTGTTCTGCAGTGAAGTAACGTCTCGCCTTGGCGAGGATACTAAGCTTTCGAGCGGCTATTTGGGCTTTGGTCTCAATAAAAGAACCGAAATTTAGAGTTGACGTGAGAGTGACGCCAAGAAGGTGAAGGTTGTCACTTACGGGTACGGACACATTTCGGAAAGAGGGAGTAAGCTGGAATTCCCTCTTTTTTGCGGAAAACAGACACGCCTGCGTCTTGGTTTCATTGAACATGACCAAATTGGCATCGCCCCAATCGGACACTGCCTGTAGGGTCACGCTCAGGCGGTTAACCATGTCCTCTCTCTGTGCCTGGATTTGGGCCTCACCAGCTCGTGCGTTGGAACTGTAGCTCTCGACAACAGTGCAGTCGTCTGCGTACCCATGGATACCGGGCATCAACAGATCATTGATGTGCAATAAAAATAATGTCGCCGAGAGCACTGACCCCTGGGGAACACCGGCATTTATAACCATTTGGTCCGACGAGTGGCCATCAACCACCACTCGCAACGCTCGGCTCCTCAGGAAGTCTGAAATCCACGCACACAGGCTAGCGGGCAGGCCATACGCAGGAAGCTTGCTGATAAGGCCATCATGCCAAACCCTGTCAAAAGCCTTAGAGATATCCAAGGAAACAGCAAGTGCCTCCCCGTGTTTCTCGATGGCCTCACTACAGATGTGTGTGACGTACGCAAGAAGGTCCCCAGTGGACCGATTTCGGCGAAATCCGTACTGCCGGTCACTGAGGAGGTCATTGGCTTCCAGGTACGTCAGAAGCCTAGTGTTAAGGATACGTTCCATTGTCTTGCACAAAATGGAGGTAACCGAGATGGGCCTGTAGTTGGCAGGGTCCGCACGACTACCTTTCTTAGGCACGGGCTGCACGTTAGCAAGCTTCCAGGACTTAGGCACTTGACCAGTATCAAGAGAGAGGCGAAACAGACGCGTCAAGATGGGAGACAGTTCAGGCGCACAACTCCTCAGGACAATTGCTGGAATGCCATCAGGTCCACTAGCCTTGTTCACGTCTAGACTGCGTAGCATTTTGCGAACTTCCTTTTGCCGAATGTGTATTTCACTCATATGGGTGTCGGCGCTATGTGCTGCAGGAAGTGTTGCGCTACCAGCGTCAAGACGTGAAGACTCCGCAAATAAAGACGCAAAGAGATTTGCCTTCTCTACGGCGGTGTGAGCTAGCGTCCCGTCAGGCTTCAGAAGGGGAGGCAGTGAGGGGCGACAAAAGTTCGCTTCAACCAATTTAGCTAGGGACCAATACGCTTTGCTACCCGGGGGGAACGAAGCCAGTTTGTTCCCTATTCGACTAATGTGATCGAAGCGTGACTTTTGCATAACTTTCTTGCATAACTTGGCGGCCTTATTAAAGGCTCTCTTCTTTTGGCGTATGTCCCTCGCTTTGCGGTTACGAGCATCAACCCAAGCCAGGTACGCTTGATGTTTATTCGCCTCAGCGCGTCCACAATCAGGCCCGAACCAAGGTTGAGCTTTGCTTTGCAATGGCATGTCTGAGAATGGAATAAAATATTCCATGGCCAGACGCAGCAAATCAGTCACACTGTCCGCGCTAATCGAGGGATCACCAGAAGAGAAGCACACGCGCTGCCAAGGATAGCATGCAAGAAAAGAGCGCATCCCTTCCCAATCTGCTGACTTGTATTGCCACACCCGCCGAGTGCCAGTGGGGCTGGGGTTGGGCGGTGAGTAGACGGATACAGATTTCACCAGACAGTGGTCGGACTTACCTAACGGTGAAGAGATCGACACTGAGTATCGGTCCGGATCAGTTGTCAGCAGAAGGTCCAAGCAGTAAGCTCTGTGCGAGTCAACGTCAGGTACCCGTGTAGCACCATGGACCAGCTGGGTAAGATCTAACGCTAAGGCTAGCCTTCGCGTCTCTAACCCTGCATGGTCAGTGTCCTGGTATGGGAATAACCACTCCTTGTGGTGGGCATTAAAATCCCCCAGTAACACTAATTGGGCTGTGGGATACAACTGTTGAGCCGCGTCAGCCGCCTCACTGAGGTATTCTGCGAGCCTTGTTGTCTCCTGATTCCCTTTGTGTGATCGGTAGACACAGGCATACAGGATTTTCTCCATACCCGTGTCCACCAGTGCCCAAAGTACAGAAAATGTGGTGTCTTCAAATCGTCGGAGACGCCGAAAGCAGATGTCATTCCGAGCGTAAACGCATACGCCTGCTCGTGATTTAAAATTGTTCTCCAGGGTATACCCTGGGTAAGAAAGATACGATACGTCGGATGGACAACCAATCTGCGTCTCCGTCAGAAACAAGAGGTGGGGTTTCTCAGTCTCAAGGTGGTAGTGGACTGGCACGATATTAGAGTGCAATCCTCTAATGTTGCTGAGGTGCACTTTAAGTGAGAGGGAGTGCAACCGCTGTGAAACTTTCCTCTTTATTCGTTTCTTGACCATTTTTTGTAGATTTTACTAGGTAGAGAGTCGGAAGTAGAACGAGGCTTCCTGCTGCTAAGACACGATGATACACAAGAGATATCGCACACACTGATGGGGGACTAGGCTGGAGACTGCGGGGACGCCCGAGCCCCCCCAAGGATGTCCATCGGGCCCTCTCATCCGGTCGCCGACAGGTACGATGGCGCATCCCCGGGATTTTTCGACAGTTGGCGGGGCAGCCTTTTATGAGTGGCTAGCTCACTACTTGGGCCCCCATCTATCTGCGGTCGGCCAGCGGTGCACCGTGCCTCGGATCCCGCTACCCTCCGCGACTAGTCTCACGATGTGGCGAATCCCGTATGGATCGTTTCGGTCTTCTGCAGGGACGCAACTGTTCTGACCCGACTCTCTCTCTGGTGTCACCGGACATCGTATCGGAACACAATAGCATTGCTTGGCGGTACGGCTTTGTCCGGTGGGTGGTCACTAACCACGGCTAAGGCCTACCACCAGTAAGATTGTCACCTAATTTGCACCACCCAGGGACCACGTGTGGGGTTACGTGTTAAGGGTATTCTCCCACGGACGAGGGTGACTTGGTCCCCACGATGCTTCACGATGCTTCGAAGCCAAGGATGAATTATAAATACAAATAAAGCACATGAAAATGATGGGTCTCGACTGGGTTTGAATCATTCTGAATGAATATTATTGAAACAAATCACAAAGTATAAATAAAAATCTATACATACATACATATTTCAATGTCATTCATGAATTAATGCAGCACGCAAATAGTAGTTAGTTATGACTTGAAATAACCCCATCGAACTGGGCGAACCCTATTCTTCTTTGAAGCCAATTCCCACTGCGGATTGGTGAATAAATGTGATGCAGAATTATATAGCATACATGCTAGCTTACGATGTTTTTCTACAGCGCTGAGCACGAGATGAATTATTAACACAAAAGACGAACTAGTAACTCTACATAAATGTTTCATTTACGCAGACGTGGTAGTTTACGTTAAGAACCTCTAGAGGCACAGCAGGAAGAGGTCGTAAAAATATGGTAGGAGTAATTGATTACTACTAAGTCTGACAACGATATTATTAGATAAGTTTATTATTGCGATAAATGAAACTAGATACAATGTTGTATTAAACTCCGAAACTTCTAGAAAGTGTCGATCCGTATTTAAAAGGCAGTCAAGAGTAATTCGCTCTACAAATGTAGCTTAGAGCTAAAATACTAGTGCTTAATGAAAATATATGGGCGTGTGGGCACTTTAATCACTTTCTATCGCTTAAATTGTTATCTATGGCTTTCTTTAAATAGTTTGAAATGAGTTTTTAAAGATGTTACATCTTTCTCCTTGATTGTAATAAAAGTTTAAGGTCAAATTTGTGTGCAACGTTGTCGAAATTTAACGTTTTCGATATTTATTTTCTGTTGTCTGAATTTGTGTCAATAGGTGGACGAAAATGTGTGTGAATGCGATTAAAATTTCGATACGTGACAAAGAAAAACTAATATAAGGTGGAGAGAAAGAGAAGGAGAGATTTACATTTTAAAAAGTTGTGCTGCAGTCACATTTGTTTTTTTTTTGGTTAGCATTATTTATCCTCAAAATATGGCTTGACATAATAACCATTAAAAATACCCATTCTTCAATATTTCGTTCGACAATATTGTATCCATTTACAGTTACGAAACTTGGAGTCGGTGTAGTAAAATTTATGGAGATTTATATCATTTGTAAAAGCTTGTTTCGGTGTGATATTGTATATAAGGTTTTATTGCTTGGAATGGTTACAATATTCGACACAAAATTATTGATGATTTAATGCGCCAACGTTTTTTATGCCTGATAGAACTTTTACAAAACAAATAATAAATATTATTGCATTATCACTGACTGTAACTAAATTAGATTATGATGAGGTTAAGAGACTTTGTAGTACACAAGTTAAATAGATGACTTGTTTTGATGTAACAGTCTTACAAACATAGGATACGCTATTGTTGACCTTACTCTCATAGTCCGGTAGTACCATGGGATGGTAATGCGACACAAAAGTCCAAGTTGAACGGCTTTATATTCCCTCCTTACGGGACTGCAATCACTATAAGCATCTATACTCCTGACCACCAGGGAGCATCTGGAGTCTGGGAACATCTTTAATTAAATTTGGATACAAAAAGGTTTTATTTAATTGAATATTTCATTTGGTTCTAATATTAGAACTGAATTTTAACATCTATGCGATTGAGTTGTCCTATATTATACTTTTATATAAAATACTGCTTTGTTTCCTGGGTTTAAACTCCAGGGTGGATTTATAAAAAGTTATGAGGTCCTTCTTTCGTAAATTGTTAGTAGTGGTCCGGAGTATGGAAGTTGAACTCTTTTCGGTTGAATCGGATTGCCGTCCCTTTAAATTATTATCAATTGAAGAGTGCATCTGTACTTACGCTCATTCTAGTGCACTAAAATATGTTTTGCGGAGTCGGCTGAACTCTCTTGTTGGCATCATGGCATAAATATGTTAGGACATCAATCATCAAATTATTGAATGAATTGCTTCAGTTCCCACACATATTAAGTCCTGTTAAAAATGGACCCGACTCACAGTTTATTTAAGTTGTCGAATAACTTTTAGAGAGATGTAGGAACCTTAACAATAAGAAAAAATTATATGTATGAAATTGTGATACACATAGATATATACGTATCCGAAGTACAATATCGTTTTTACGCGTGGGCCAATTTCATACAGTCTATAATCCTTAACGATATATTTGCATATCAGTTTTTTTTTACAAATACGATATAAAAATATCTGAGTTATTGAATATTTATAAAAAATGTTTTTGTAAAGCGGTATTAACCATAGTTTATTTATTTAACCAATCAATTATAAAAACGTGAAACGAGATTGAATTGATTGATCGATTTAAATAATTTTACTTAAATAAATTAAAAAAAAACGTTAAAAGAATAAATATTGCTTTTATTATTATTATAATAATTATACATATGGCTGCCTCGTTGGTCTAGTCGCTAGATATAAAGGCCGCAGACTTGGTGGTCCTGGGTTCAATTCCCAGGTCGTGCCAATAAATTTTTATTGGGGTTTACTGTCAGAAAATTCTCAGTAGACACCATTTTTTTAGCGGTTTTTTTTAACATTGATTTCGCTCTTTCTGTCATTATTGATTTTCCATTTGAAAGAAGAAGACGGCATTAACTAATCACCCGCTAAACAACATTTACGTTTCATCCCGTATATGTTTAGATATATCTCTATCTCGTTTGTCATACCATTGATATATACTTGATTTGACTGCGTCGTTGGTCTAGGCCGCTAATTTGTAGGTTCTAGGTTCAAATCCCAGGTCGGGCCAGTAAAATTTTATTGAGATTTCATGTCGAAATATCTCAGTAGCAGCCCGGAGTCTGGAAGTTGGAAGTGAGTACACTCCCGTGCCTCGGATTATGAGAGCTAAGGAAAAGAGAGTGCACCTGTGTTTGCGCACACACTTGTGCACTTAAATATTTCCTGCGCAGTACGTCGCCGTAGCCGAAATCGTTCTGGAGGACCTTATCTTATTATAATACACAAAAATATATTAATGAAGTTGTATACGCGCCACCTACGTACAAGGGTACTTCCTACTCTGTACTGACAGCAGTGGCGAAGAAGAATAACTGCATAAAAGATTGTCATACCGTTTGGAGACACGGAACACCAGTCGGTCTGAACATCAAGGCGAGCCAATGTTCAAAAGTCCAAACAATTGTATTTTGAATGAATCTTCTACTTCTGCCTTAATTCAAATTAATGTTTGTAGTTTATCTTTTATACGTTGTAAAGATGATTGTGATGAAGATTTGGTGAATCCATCTGTGTGCGCCAGCGAAAGGTCTTATTACAAAAAACAAAAAATGCCTAATGTGTTTGTCCTTCCATATAAATGTTGTTAAGTTGTTCTACCAGTGCGTCAAGTTATTTCCCCCTTTAAGCTTGTTCTTATTATCATTTAATTCGATATTTTCAGACGAAATATATGGACTTTTTACTCGCAATGTGGATTTCACGAGGCACGTGTTAATTTGGCAACGTTACGCTCAGACGATTTATCCTAAGCCCTTTGAGCCCTCATTTGTGTTGGACGAAATGTCACTTTCCCTTTTAAACAATGTTGATAATTAAAAAAATATATCCTTATTCAGCACCTAATATTATGTTAAAATGCAATTGTTTTTTTTTTTACGTATACTAAAACATTTGTTTAGTCATGAGAAGAACCGGTGAAGTGGACCGTGGTACATTTATTTTTATAATATAGATCATAAAGAATATAAAATTTTCATTTATATAAATATATATCGATACTAATATATAAGGCTGAAGAGTTTGTTTGTTTGATCCGGCTTATCTCTAGAACTACTGGTTCGAATTTAATTTTTTTTTGTGTTTGTATAGTCCTTTTATCGAGGAAGGCTCTAGACTGATTTTTGTTCATTATATTTTTATTAATTACACGTGCTGAAACCACGGCACAGTTAGCATAATATAAATTAATCTATTTACTTTAGAGTATTAGAGGTATTTACTTTTTAAACCGTTGGTAGTATTGCATTTAATTCATCTACGAAAACAACGATTACAAAGTTAGCTCTAATTTTTCAGGCAATGGCTATCATAAATATATTTCCATATATTGAAATAAATAGATACTTTGTACTTTTTTATGCATAGTTGGAAAATGCTAGCAAAAATGCTTCAGCGTGCAAAGAAAAATAAACACAGCATTTTATCGAGAGAGCAATAAACAGACTGTCGTCCGTTTTATAGACGCCTTGCTTGAACAGAGAAATATTTCGTATCTAAGTTTGTGTACCGGACATTTTCTCCTTCTTTTTCTGTTTCTTGGTGGCACGGCAAGCCCGCCTGGGTATGTATTACTACTATCATATTTTTTTGTAACATAGGGAGGGATATTACTTGGTGGTAGAGCTTTGTTCAAGCTCGTCCTGGTAGGTACCACCCACTCATCAGATATTCTACCGCAAAACAGCAGTACTTGTTATTGTTGTGTTCCGGTTTGAGGGGTGAGTGAGCCAGTGTTATTACACGCACAAGGGACATAGCATTTTAGTTCCCAAGGTTGGTGGTGCATTGGCGATGTAAGCGATGGTTAACATTTCTTACAATGCCATTGTCTATGGGCGTTGACCACTTACGATCAGTTGGCCCATATGCTCGCCCCATCTTCCTATACAATAAAAAAAACGGACAAGCTTGCACAAAGCCGTTCCACCGGGTAAGTATCACATTTTCTATCGCAGTATTGTTTGGTTCGGTTTGGAGAGTAAGCAAGCCAGTGTGACAACAGGCGAAAGTTATCTAACATCATAATTCCCAAGGTTGGTGGTGGTTGGTGACACATTGGTCATGTAAAGAATGGTTAATATAACACACTTGTCCCATAGACGTTGGTGACCACTTACATTATTGGCTTATTTGTCTGTCCGCTTACCTATTTTATTAAAAAAAATCATGACATCTTATAAAATGTAGATCCAAAAGTAATTAACAGTAATTATTAAATAAACTGTATTTTCATTGGCATTTGACCATTATAATTATTGAATATTATAGGAAAACATATATTGTTTTGCATTTCAAATATATTTTATTGATAACATTAAAACTCAATCAACAAAAAAAAATGGACAAATAGGGAATCAAAAATTTTTTTTAATCCATTTTATTATATGGATATTTGTCCATAAGAAAAAGGTAGTGAACTTTTTTTCTTGACCTATTTATAATATATAGATAAAATTTTAGTATTATAAATAAAATATATTTAATATTTTTTTACTATTATATTAATTATAAAATATGTGACTAATGGAATACAAAAAAACAGTATTTTTAAAAACGAAAATGAAAACGTTAAAAATTTAAATTCTCAATGTTCGAAAGCACAGCAGAAGTCGCCTTTAAGTAGAGCTTAGACCAAAGTCTGTGGCAACTTGGGTCTAGACCGAAACATTTAGGTAGCTTTAATGTTACCTCGTTACAGTTTTAAAGGTGAAATATTATCTTCGCCTTGTGAATTAATTTGTAATTTTGGCTATGTGAAGTATACACTTAGAGTATTAATATTATAAATGTACTTTTAACTGAAACGTGGTTTAGTGGCTTTGTTATGAGGTAGCAAGTTTAAAATTTCGAAGCTTAGACGAGCCAAAAGCAAGTTTTAAGACTATTCTTTCTTTTAACAGTCCTGTGAACTTCTCGGTAAGCACGTAAAGCTTGATCCTGCTGATGACTCTCTTCTCTTTTTCTCTTTAGTTGTGTTGGACTGCCATCCCATTATGAGAGTTAATGAATAGAGGGCACCTTGGTTGGTGCACACACTTGTAAAGTATTCGCATAATATTATATATTTAATGTATTTAGGTGCCAACTACAATACAATAATATTGTTAAATAAATAACAAGAATAAATAATTACATTTTGTGTGCATTTTGATAAGCGCTGAGTTGATATCGATTATATGTAAAAACATTATTTACATAAGTTTATATTTATATAAACTTCAATAAATTAAAATTGAATATGTATGCAGAAAGATTAACTACCTGATGGTAAGAGTTCACCGCGCGCAGTGAGGCAATGCGCCGTAAGCAATATTAATCATTTCTTACACCTACAATGCGACACCAAACTTGGAAACTAAGATGTTATATTTTTTTTTTTTTATTGCATAGGAAGGCGGACGAGCATATGGGCCACCTGATGGTAAGTGGTCACCAACGCCCATAGACATTGGCGTTGTAAGAGCTGTTAACCATCTCTTACATCGCCAATGCGCCACCAACCTTGGGAACTAAGATGTTATGTCCCTTGTGCCTGTAATTACACTGGCTCACTCACCCTTCAAACCGGAACACAGCAATAACAAGTACTGCTGTTTTGCGGTAGAATATCTGATGAGTGGGTGGTACCTACCCAGACGAGCTTGCACAAAGCTCTACCACCAAGTAAATATATATCCTATGTGAATATAGTTACACTGTCTAACTTATGTTCCAACAGGAACACAACAACACTAAGTGTAGTATTTAGTGGTACCTACCCAGGCGGGTATGCACAAACCCTTCCACCACGAATCGTACCACGAAATTTGAAAAGAGAACGTTATTTATCATCGTTTATTTTATCGTTAAGAGAAATTTCTAGAAGTTATTATCTTGGTAACACTAGTAACAGATATACAGATATTCAATACGAGATTATTAAAACTATTTCTAGCTTCAATGAGTGCGTAAATTAACTTGCAACCGCTGTGTGCCGTAACCGCATCTATGTGGTATAAATATAACTGTTATGATTCCTGTTCATTTTATGGTTCTAGAATATCTGAGGTTTTAAGTAGATTATTTTCTTTACTTGTATCACGAGCTGAGGTGGCCCGGTGGTTAGAAAGTTTGAATCTAAACGAGTTGCGGGTTCATACCCTGGCAATGAATTTTCACGTGCTTCATTTGTGTTTATAATTCATCTCGAGTTCCACGGTGAAGTAAAACATCGTGAGGAAATATGCTTGTGTCTGAAATCTACTAACATGTGGATCAACGTAGTCTCCTCATAAGGAGAGGAGGTCTTAGCCCAGCAGTGGGATATTCATTTATTTGACATAAGGGTGGATTAACAAAACGAAACGACTTAAGCCAGAACGGATTCGTATATTTTTCTGAAGTGCAGAAGAGCAATACTGACAACTTTCTTATTATTAAGTGGTACCCTGAGGAGCTTGCACAAAGCCCTTATTATTGACCTGGAATCGAACCTTTTTGTTCGAAGTCATTGCATCTTCATAAGTTAGCTGGACTTACGAAACGGATAAATAGATAGTTAATACCAAATTATTGTTTTTCACTTATGGTTTTAGAATAGATTATTTTCAATGAAATCATATAAAATTACTCAACTGTAAAATATTAGTTTCAATGTTTTGAAAACTTTACGTAATATATCTTGACATGCCAATGTGTAGCGTCGACCACAAACCACATTACAAATTTATATAAAAAGTCGTTTGTCTTTCCGCTTTCGTGATGAATGTCTGGGATCTATCAATACGTACAGAATGTACACAATTATGTATCAAATAAAACTGGCTGGTTTTCAATCAACCAATCACCAAGCTCCCTTGTGTCGTTATGAAAATTTTAAAATAGAGTGTCTTTTTAAATTGGTCGCTTATAACGTATCCAGTTTGCTTGAACTATGCCATCGTGTTTTATGCTACAAATCGGGTGTATTTTAAAGATGGCGACTAAGTTTAGGAGAACTCTATCACTGTACGGGAAATAGGAGCGCGGAGATATTTATAAACTGGATGATATGTGAGGTTCTTTAAAGGTTCAATACACTTTCGTGTGAGCGAGACAGAGTTATTACTTATAAGTACGGAGCAGCACTATACAGAATGACGTGGAAATAAAATATTTGAACATTTTCATATCAAAATGTGTTGGTTTTAGTATATTTATTTTAAATAAGAGATTAATGACGAAGAGATTAATAACGATTACAAATAAAAATGAGTAGTAAGTATTTATACAATTATGAAATATTTCGCTTAATAAAAAATATCAATATCAGTTTAATTATAAAGACACAAATCTAACCTAAATCTAATCTAAATTTAAAACTGAAATTAATCGTTAACAACCATTCTACAATTTATTACGCTTTTACGTCTTAAGTCAAACGATCATCATGATATTTTTCATACATATCGACACATAAGTATAAGTACATAATGTTACTACCACACACGCGAGTAAAGCCGTGGGTATTAACTAGTTACATATAAATAAACGGTACTTATAATTTTACGGTATCTTTATTTATAAGCAGCAACATAGTAAATACATTGCATTTGTCGATTGCTTTAACCGATAGACTATTTGTGAACATCCTGTATACTGTCTACAGCGGTCCATATCCGTTACACCTGCCATGAGGTTTGATTATATCCCGTACGTACGTATAAGTTAATAAAAACAAATATATATAATATTCTATATCTATATATTTAATTTATATTTATTTGAGTACCGAGATGACCCAGTGGCTAGAACGCGTGAATCTTAACCGATGATCGTGGGTTCATACCCTGGCAGACACCACTGAATTTTCACGTGCTTAATTTGTGTTTATAATTAATCTCGTGATTAACGGTGAAGGAAAACATCGTGAGGAAACCCGCATGTGTCAAATTTCACACAAATTCTGCCACAATATGTGTAATCCACTAACCCGCGTTGAAGCAGCGTGGTGGTATAAGCTCCAAAGCTTCTCAAAAAAGAAGAAGAGGCCTTAGCTCAGCAGTGGGACATTCACAGGCTGTTACTTTACTTTATTCTATATATTTACTATCGATCTCTCATCACGATCTCCTAAGCTATCCACCCTTGACTGACTGACTTAAAATTTTGACACAGTTTCTCCATCCCTGACGTACATTCTATCCAAAACACATTTGGTCTTCTTATCTAACCGTGCGAAGTCAGTACACTATCTAGTTAAGAATATTAGTACCTATTCTAATGTCCAAAGTTACTAAGTTAACTAATAACACTATTAAAATCGAAAACTCTAAAAAAAACCATTTGTTTTAACCATACATGTCAATCTTCTCAAATTTCCTTTAAAAATAAAATCAAAATTATAATTAATTTTAAATAGAATAATTATTCAAATCCGTTGAAATATTGCAAGTGTAATAAACCAGGAGTCAGACCGGCCTTGTTAAACGTAGTTCAACATTGTTAGATTTGGATTATGGAAAATACTACAGAGCGGAATATAGAATACTCATTACCATATCTAAATTACAAAGTCAAATTTCTCTGAAATACAACCTTCATAGTGATTAAAAGTACACATAAGTACACAGACGTAAACAATTATGCAAGTACCTAATATGTGCACTAAATTTAGACACCCCTCGGCAACCGTAAGAGGGCGTCTCGAGTATTCTATTCTTGAGAATAAATCTCGCTGGTACTCGCCACCTGGCTCCGTGGAATGTGACCCTATGTTGGATGTCCTGAGTGATAAGCGGAGCGGTTTTCTAAATTTTTAAATTACGCTATATGCTTATTTAATACATTGCTATATATTACAACCACAACACGAATAAACCCAAATAAACAACTTTGACTCCAAATTAATGTGACATCATTGGTCATCGGAATATAGTGGCGATATAGCATTTTCAATGTCCGCGAAGTTGTAATCGGTACTTCGAAGATTAAATTAATGTGGTTATAACTAGTAAATTGGAATAGTGTTGTATTATAAATAATGTTAAATTAACCAAAATCGGTTTAAAGTGCATAATGAAGCTTAAATGAAGATTAAAAAACCGCATACAATTTGTAAATCTACGGTGTGTTTACCTTTATTTCTACTCCGATTGGAATAGTGTATAGTTATAGTTATTAGCCTGAACTCTTTCCGGTTGTAAAGGATTGCCGTCCCATCGGGTTATGAGAGTTAGGTAATAGAGAGTGCACCTGTGTTTGCGCACACACTTGTGCACTATAATATCTCCTGCGCATTTGGCTCGAGAAAGATTCTCTTGAGATTGGCCGCCGTGGTCGAAATCGGTATATCGGTTATTATTATTATTATTATTAATTTTAATAATATTGGTATTAAGGTGATAATGTGTTACTATATCGTTTTGTTTATTTTTTATATGTAAGTGTACAGTCACGAAATATATATTTTTATTTATCCTATGCTATTATTTGAGAATCGCTTCCGCTTATCACGCGCGTCTCATTCTATACATTGCGGCAGGTGCTAATTCATCGAAACTTTGATTATAGTAGCAATCGTGTTATTGACCGTATTTTTTTCATAAACGCTCTCATAAATTAAACAACTTTTGATTTTGAAACTTTATAGAATTAAACAACGAAATTGGCTGTTAATTTTTCGACATATGTTTTTTTATTTAATTAAAAAAAACTTCATAGCTCAATGAAGTACCTGTCAGCTAACGGTATCTATGCAGTGGAGAACAAGTGATAGGGATGTTCAGGGATATTTTAGTTGGAAATAATGTAAGATAGATAAATAAATAAAGTTTGTATTGTAAATATTTCTAAATAGTATAAGATTGATTGTAAATGGAACTGTTGTTTCGGATAAGAATATCTGATAAGCAACTGGCTGCATAAGTTTTGGATAGGTACCAACTCATGTCGGTGTAGTGTTTAGATAACTCATGGCCGAGTGAGGTATTGTACCAACTTTTTTCGAAATGTTGATGGAGTATTAACAATGTAAGAGGTGGTTAACGACTGTGCTGTGTGTTCCACTTAACATCAAATGGTTCATTAGTCAATCTACTATAATGAAATAAAAAAATTACAAAGTTCCTGCAAATTTCGAATATTAAGTCGTTGTCCTATTAGAGTTCTGTATTTGAAATCATATTACTAAACCACTGTCTGTCTTAGAGCTGGATCTTGAGAACCATTATCGTTGGCAGTTTCAATTTTTTCAGAATAGAATTATCATTGTATCACTATGGCAGCAAAATTTAATGATTAAAAAATGTTTAACTTTACTGAATGTAACATTTCAATAGTGTAGTTAGAGTGACATTTTACACCTTAATAAAAGAAAGAAAACCTTTTCTAAAGTATATTAGTTAATACTTGTGGCGATGAACACGACTTAATATTAATTAGGATATGTAATGAATAATGATATGTCTTTCTTAAACAATAGGAAACTAACGGCCGAATACTGAAACGTCACTTAAATATTAAATGCAACTTAATTATTTGAGACGCCGTTAAATTCAAATTTCGCATACTAATTTAGGAGCTTCTCTTCTTAACATTTTAAGTTGCGTTTAAATTTGAAGGACGTTTCAGTATTCGGCCGTTAGACTTGTTTTCAAAACATCTTATACATGTCTGAAACTATCAAAAATACTCATTTAATTAATTAAACTCGAAAGAATTATTTTACAAACTTTTAATAAAACATGAAAGTCTGTTTTCTAAAAATAATGAAAAGAAAAACAAAATTTAACGTTATAGAATATCCATAAAAGAACGCTCACAAAACGAACATAAAAAAAATACTTCAACTAATTGGAAAATAAAACGAACATTTTTCCAAATCGGCTTTCTAACATTTTTATATCTATCTTATCTATTCGAATTGAGATCTTTATCTATATTAGATAAAGAGCTATATCTCAAAAAGATCTCCCGATAGAATTTATTACAACTAATTGATACAAACATCAAACAGAAGTTTTATGATTGAGTTTATTTAGGCGCCTGTAATTATTATCTGGGCAACGAATAAATTATTGTTAACACTATTATTATACGTAGTTTATAAATTTATGACATTAATGAATAACGGATTAAGTATTATTCATATCTTTGATTATAAATATTATTTTTTTAGTTTTGATAATAATCGCTCCAGAGGCCATCGCCAAGTTGTAAACGCTAATAGAAAACTAAAAATTGTACGAGAATGCCCACGTGACTTATCGTTGAGAGATGTCATTCTCATACATTTGTTTAGTTTTCTATTAGCGTTTACGACTGTAGAATGTCAACTTGGCAAGGACTGACTTGGCGCAAAGGTTGTCCATTGCCGTACAGCGCGGAAACTGTGTTATGGGCAGCTTTGCGTCGAGTGAGAATTGGGAGAGATTGTTTAAAATTGTCGTTTAAAAAAAAAAACGAAAAGTAAGAGATTGAAATGTGTCTTTGACTATGTAACTATAAGATAAAACTATATTACCTACATTCGAGAGGCTTCTCGTGTTATAAGTTTTTATAATTAATTTATTAGTTTATTAAAAGTTTGGCACAACACAATACAGATCATAAGAGTTTTGGATTTGTGAATTTATGCAATACATACTAGCAAATTAGTCATGCAAACATGAGCGCACTTATGTAAAGCGATTTCCACGTGAGCCGTTGTAAGATATTATTTAAGCTTACACCATTGATATCTATACAAACATACGATCTAAGATGTTATGACCCTTGTGAATGTAATTATACTGGCTTACTAACTGGCTAAGGGTTAGGCCCTTCAAAAAGCAAGGGCTGCAGTAAGTTGATTATGAATGTCATTTTAGTTTGTATTTTATATAATACTTGGTGGTAGAGCTTTGCGCAAGCTCGTCTGGGTAGGTGCCACCCACTCATCAGATATTCTACCGCAAAACAGCAGTACTTGGTACTGTTGTGTTCCGGTTTGAAGGGTGAGTGAGCCAGTGTAATTACAAGCACAAGGGACATAACATCTTAGTTCCCAAGGTTGGTGTCGCATTGGCGATGTAAGCGATGGTTAACATCTATTACAATGCCAATGTCTATGGGCGTTGGTGACCACTTACCATCAGGTGGCCCACAAGCTCGTCCGCCTACTTATGCAAAAAAAAAAACATAATAGCTTAAAAACTAGAACCTGACTACGGATAATCTGCTTCTAAAAAGAATTGAACAAAGAAATATTCAAAGTTATATAGCTTACATTAAAGCTTACAGACGTTCGCACACTCCTGACAACTTGTTTAAGTTATTTCATGTCATTAAAACCTATAACGCAATCATTTGAAACGGTTTACACAAATAAGAGTCACCGATTACACTTTACAATTTCAACGAATATTTTCTCTTATCGCTCTTAATAGGCATTAAAAATGTAAAATATAACAAACGAAAAAAAAAACTATTTTTATAATAACTGAAAATGGGCTTAAAGGTAATTTTATTAAGCTTTATGAATTAAAATATATTGTTCTTAGTCTGTGTCAAATTATTTTTTTTACTCTGTATATATAATATAATGACATTTATAAGCCTTAATTGACCGAATAAAATAATTTTAAACTGTAATATCCAATTCAGGCACACGAAGAATTATAGTACAGGCACGTTTTGGACCGAATCCAGAACTAAATAGAGGGCCTTTATCATATTAAAACAAATTGAGTCTTAATTCAATATAATAAGATCTGTTTTTGTGTGAATATTGAAAATCTAAGTCCGATTCAAGTTACGAACGAATTAAGTCGTTTGACGTCTCAAATATCTTGCGAGATAATTTCGGCCTTTTGTACGTTATTTTAAAGTTTTAATTAAATTTTTA
This sequence comes from Nymphalis c-album, assembly GCA_963151315.1. Taxonomy (NCBI): domain Eukaryota; kingdom Metazoa; phylum Arthropoda; class Insecta; order Lepidoptera; family Nymphalidae; genus Nymphalis; species Nymphalis c-album. Next base: position 3,450,801 of record OY720612.1, read on the forward strand.
TTTTGTCTTACATTTGCTCAGTGTATAATTAGCGTTCTAGTTTTATCAGTTCGTTCTTAGAATAGGAATGGAGCATGCTTTATTTTAAATTAGGTATAAGCTAAATTGTTGTTTTTATTTTAATTATGAGCCGAATTGACTGCCTCGTTGGTCTAGTGGCTTGATATAAGGCCGCAGACGCGGTGGTCCTGGGTTCAATTCCCAGGTCGAGCCAATATATAGTTATTGGGGTTTTCTCTCAGAAAATTCTCAGTAGCAGCCCGGAGTCTGGAAGTGTGTTCCCGTGCCTCGGAAAGCACGTTAAGCCGTTGGTCCTGCGCCTGAACTCTTTCCGGTCGTGTCGGATTGCCGTCCCATCGGATTATGAGAGCTAAGGAAAAGAGAGTGCACCTGTATTTGCGCACACAATTGTGCACTATAATATCTCCTGCGCAGTTGGCTAATCTCTCTTAAGATTGGCCGCCGTGGCCGAAATCGGTCTGGAGGACCTTATATGAGCCGAAATATCGTAGTCCTTCTGAAAGCATTATTGTTATTCTTGTATAATACATAGGTGTATATAAATATGATAAATTTATCTTTTAAATTATATAGTTAATAATAAATAAAGAAGATTCCGTATTTCGAAAGGAATTATTAATCTATACTAATATATAAAGCTGAACAGTTTGTATGTTTGTTCCGGCTAATCTCAGGAACTACTGGTTCGAATTTTCGTGTTGCATAGTCCTTTTGTCGGGGAAGATTCTAGGCTGATTTTTGTTCTTTATATTTTTATTAACTATACGCGGGTGAAGTGTTGTCTGTCCGGGTTAGAACCCACGATCATCGGCTAAGATTCACGCGTTCCGGCCACTGGGCCATTGGCAATTAATAGTAAAGTAAAAAATAAAAAAAGTATACGATTATAGTGATTGATCATACATCGCACTGCATTATAAATTATTTATAAGATTCTCGAGGGAATCAAAGATGTAACCATTTCTTGCAGCCATGAAAGGAAGACATTCACACGAGTAAGTATTAATGCTTTAAAGAAACACAATAGATTCGGTTTAAATATAATTAACTGTTTTATCTTAATTGGATCAGTGACGGTTTCCAGTGGAAGTCCTGAGCGATAAATATTGCTTAGCCTTTCAAAAAAAAAACAAAAAAGTCAGTGTGTTTAGTTTTAATCATATTAATAGCTGTTTTGAACTAGTGGTCCTTGGAAACTATTCACGTGATCCAAACACTGAGCCATTAGGGTTCTTATCTCTTTACTTTTATGACATTCAAATAATGAAACTATGAATGATTGTCCATTGTTTGTTCGTTAGGTTATAGCTATAGAGTGCATACATTAATAAGGATTAACATATTATAAATGGAAATGTACGTCTTTATAATTCATCTCGTGCTCGACGGTGAAAAAAAACGTTGTGAGGAAACCTGCATGACTGTTGGATGAAAGTCGTATATTTACCCACCAATCCGCATCAGAGCAGCATGGTGGAATAAGCTATGTTATTACACTGCAAGCTGCGTCATCAGGCTAGTCATAAATTCGAATACCTTCAATTTTTCAAACGAAATTGTTATTACGACTGGAATTCACAATCAGCCTGCTGATTGAATAATTGACAACAATAAATTCATATAAAATTACAATGCCTTATAATTACTAGCGAACCTGAAAGAGCTCCCAGCGGTGATATTTATAATGTTCCCTTATAATATGTGTATGGAAATAATGTAATGTAATTTAATTGAATTTCTTTATGTGTTTCCTTATTATGGCATTGTATCCTTACTCGGTGGTAGAGCTTTGTGCAAGCTCGTCTGGGTTGGTACCACCCACTCATCAAATATTCTATTGCAAAACAGTAGTACTTTGTATTGTTGTGTTTCGGTTTGAAGGATGAGTGAGCCAGTGTAATTACAGGCAGAAGGGACATAACATCTTAGTTCCCTAGGTTGGTGGCGCATTGGCGATGTAAGCGATTTTTAACATTTCTTACAATGCCATTGTCTATGCGCGTTAGTGACCACTTACCATCAGGTGGCCCAAATGCTCGTCCGCCTATACAATAAAAAATATTAATATAATATAAGCGTAAAGTGAGTTTTTATTGTACATGTGACATAGTTTACTCAACACAAATCAACAACCTCCCCCCCACCTCTAGAGTATTAGTATTAGTATAGAAACTAGTATTTTTTAAAAAAACAACGTCCGTATTTGCTTTCAAAACTCGTATAATATTTTCAACCAGACTTTATACAAGTACCGTCAAAATATATCGAAGTATCGGTCCATGGCACACAAGTTAGCTATTACCGTTATAAATTTCGGATTTCCTTACTTATATATGTCGTGAAATACTTGAAAATTCCTACGAGATTCAGCGAAATAACTGCAACTCGAAATTTCAAGGATCATCTATCTCTGTCAAACTCATATCTAATGCTTAGGTGTAAAGGAGATGGAAAAAGTAAAGATCGTGTACTTTATGTAATAGGAGTAGTTTTAGATGAGCCCTACTACGAGTTTTTGTATATAATTTCGTTTTATGGCTATGCTACGTCAATTTAAAAATGTGAAAGAATTCCATGCAGCTTATAAATTGTTAATTATAAAAAAAAGTCTTTATTTCCAATTCCAATTTCCTATTTAGATATTGTTTTAATTCTTCAAATTATACAAAAAGATTAAAAAAACTAATAAATACAAATAACATTAAATTAATTAGATTAATCAAGAGTCATTTCATGTAAGAAATTCTAAAGATATTATGTAAATAGTAAAGGGTATTTTTTTTGTTGTTCTTATGAAAGATACGTCAGGATAGTTTGGACGCCCAATTTTGGGCAAAGGCTTCCTCCATGTCTTTCCATTTTTGTCTGTCGCTCGCTGTCCGCTGCCATGTTATCCCTACATATTTGATTATATAAAATTCCCAACGTGTTATCTGTCTTCCATTTAGTGTTTGTAGCGTCCTGTCTTAAATTGTTAATTATACTTTGACCATTATCATTAAAAGCTATAGACTATAGTATGGCCCATTCCAATCGAGAACTGAGTAAACAATACTGTTAATTTCTACTTAAACAAAACAAAACCGTCATAAATATTGCCATTAATTCCGAACATTTGGACTTAATTGTGATTTTATAATACAACGCAATATTATATTATAGTCTTGTATGGTTCAATAAAACCTATAGTTTTATTTATCTCTCTAATTTTAAGAGATCTATGTTCATCTCTTCAAAGTAAGTTATGTATACATTCAAAGACTAAAATATGTGAGTGCAATTCTCATTCCACGAGCGATATATTAGCGAGTCGATAGTTTTCCAATCGATTGAATTCCAAACCATTAGTAGCGTCCATCCAAACGATACTCTCGTACGAAGCAATGCAGCAGAAACTGCCGTCTTGCAAGCGATCCAAATTATTTATTAGTGTTCATTCTGTGGTCCGGACAGGTTTATGTATTTTAGAATTTATAATGGCCCATATGTCTTGAGGTATATTGATTTATCGTGTGCTTCCAGTATTTAAGATCCGTTCTGACTTCTGATGTGTCGACAAATCCTCATTTATTTGGTCGGAATAGATTATAATGTGTTTGTATTAATTGGTTTATATTTGGTTAACTTTATGAAGTTAATATTTTTCGTCTGCTTCAGCTGATTTTGGGTGTAAAAGGGGGTATTAGGTTGCTGTACCCCAGACAAAGCGTATACAAAATTTCTTTATGGTGATTAAGATGGTGAGTAGTTAAGAAAACGTGACAAACAAAATAATCATGAAACACATCTCTGCATGGTATCCTTATAGTTGGAATATGGTTTATGGATACGACTAGTATTATGATATTTTACTTGGTGGTAGGGCTTTGTGCAAGCTCGTCTTGGTAGGTACTACCCACTTATCAGATATTCTACCGCAAAACAGCCTGCAGTACTCGCTATTATTATGTTGAGGTATGTTGTAGCCCATATGCTCCGCCTACTTATCCTATATAAAAAAAAAAGAAAAAATATTTATAATGGTTACTATATAATTCGCTATTTATTAAAGATTGTCCGATATGTATCGGAAAGACTAAGGTTCATTATATACACGCATCTTACATCTCACTTAACATAATAACAGTGATGATATAAATACGTCATTCAGCAATAACAAATCATAAATTTCCAGTGCAAAATTTAGTAATGTAATATGAATTTCATTTAAAATAAAAGTTTTCAGAAGTCCAGTAGCAGACATTGGGAATGCAATAAAATATACTATACAGTCAGGGATATCATGTGACATAACTGAAATTGTCGTTCTCACGTTTCAATGATATATTTCATTTGAAATGGTTAACTAAAATTATTTATAGCCGCAATACATACTGATATAAGCTCGTGGTTTAATTTTTGCGGTCGCAAAAATATTCGCTGTTATTAAATAAATACTTTTATACGTATTTTATCATACAAAAATAACGTAAATCATGTCAATTTAAATTTTATTATATAAAACATTTTAATGAGAATGGCGACAAATGGCGACACATGGCGACAGTATCATTGTCCTACTAACATAATAAACGTGATAGTTTGTATGTTTGGACGTTTGTTATTCAATCGCATAAACTCCTTGATTGATTTGGATTTGAAATGAAAACTTCACACTGAAGCAGGTTCAGAAGTGAGACGTTCAAGTGGAGAGGACACTAGGATTTTAGCGTGACGACGCGTTTCACAACCAGAAAGTGCTGTGATTTTATAGGCTTAATTTATATATCTTGATTAGTTATGAAAAAACCTGCTTGTGTTGGATGATTTCTGAACAGTATACTCATAATGTCACTCTCTGGTAGGCCATTGTTAAAGGTCGTCTGGGCAAGTACCACAATAATGGCAATATTCTACCGCCAGATAGCAATACTTGCTATTGTCGTGTTCCGATGTCAATATTGAGTAAGCCAAGGTAACAGGATAGAGGGATATAATATCTAAGTTCTTAAGATTGGTGGCGCATTATGGTGCGTCGTTTGCACGAGAGTCCCAACACTCTCCTACTCGCATTGGCGGACAATTTCGACTCGCTGATGGTGAAGCGATGGGTTCAACTTCATGTTGTAAAGGATTTGTAAACCCCTATCACCAGAAGTGAAACCGGAATTGTCCTCCAATATTTAATATTTAATTATTTTTCATTGTTACTACTATTTATGCTACTAACATAGTTATTAAGGATACTGTTACTAACACTATGGACACCTGTATGTATTACATGAATTAAAAAAAAAATGATAAGTAATAATTAATATTTCTTACAGTGCCAATGTTTGGGCAATGGTGATTTACCATGAGGCGACTCATTTTCTGGTCCACCTTCCTATTTTACAAAAATACAGATCAGTACTAAAGAATGTACTTCTTTTTTTGGAACGTACAGCTTACTGATATTTTGTTTTACATTTTCATCTTTTAAAATGGTAAATTGAACTTGTATGGTGCTACCTGAATAAATAACCTTTGATCGTAATTAAAAATGAAAATTAACCGTCTGTTGTAAGAGTAGCTCAATCCACATGATACCCTCTATTTTCGGGAAAAACGTGTGTTACAATTTTCAACGTACAATGTTTTCCTTTACCGTTGCATATGGAATGAATTACAAACAAGCTCAGATATTGAAATTTCTGTAGTATTTACTCGGATTTTTTTAATCTTCTCTGGTCTGATTCGTGGGTCTAAATATTAATCATCTATGTTCTATATTCAAAATATATATTTGCAAATCGTGCATCGTGCATTTCGTATATGGGCATTCTCTAGGGTGGGTGACGTCAATCATTATTATCAAAAACTATATAATTATAACTGCTACGTTGTTCTCTTGACTATACATACGGTAGCAAACACCTCAATTTTCCCGGGTTTGAACTCTGGGTATGATCGATAAGTAGTATGAATACATAATGAAAAGTTGGACATGTTTATGTAGTAATTTAATTGTGTGCAGTTTTTGCACGTACGTTCGTGCGTATGTACGTGCGTTCAGAAACTAAAGGGTAGCTAGGAAATAGTTATCAACATTATTAATTCGCTCGTTATAAGCCATCACTACGCATTCGTTTGTCTGATAATATATTAGGTCCTCCATAACGATTATAATGAAAAAAAAAACTGTCGTCTGTCTGATAATTTGATAAAAAAGTAATCAAACTATTTTTGTTTCAGATTTTTGCATAACTACAAGACGCTTGCAGAGGATTCCTCGATGCCTTTGCCATATGGCTGTTCAGCACCACATCGAACACTAAAACAATATGGACACTAGGGAAACAGATCAAGATAAATTTAATAACAATGACACTAAACCAAATAGTAATCTTAAATTTAAAGACAACATTAAGATAGCAAATGATACAATAACAGATGTAATAAAAGAAACAAAACCTTTAGATATATTCAAAGAAAGAAACACGACCAGGAATGTAGTTAAATTAAGAATAACGAGTAGAGAATCGAATTCACTGTTTCTACTTTTAAGGATAGTTGACTTAGTGGTGCTGATGAAGAAGTGGACTTTATTATATTTGTTGATGGATTGTGCAAGTGCGTATAGTCAGCAGAAGTTCGCGATTGAGCCACAAGATCAGGTGAGAATGACTTAAATTTTGTTTCTTATAATTAAATTGAATTTAGCTTCCGTAATGATCCAGCTATGGATCTGGATAAGTATATAACTGCTGTAGATTTAATTAAGGGCATACGCTATGTCCAGTGAGCTCTGAATACAGTACACAACCGATCATGATTTAAACGGGTATAGCTGGTAATAGAAGAGGACAAAAAAAAAACTCAGGTCAGGTTGACTTATAAGGCTTTTAGAGATATTGAGGCTTATATAATAATATAGGCTTAATTATATATTTATTATTGAGGCTTATATTATGCGTGAAATAAAAATGCCTTAATAACTTGAATTAATTTGATATTAGTAATATTTAAAATTTAACAAAAATGTCGTTAACATACTTCCATTTAGGGCAGTAGTTCAGAATCTGAGGTCCGTGCCAAGTTGACATTCTACAATCGTAAACGCTAATAGACAACTAAGCAAATGTATGAGAATGACAACTCTCAACGATAAGTCACGTGGTCATTGTCATACAATTTTTAGTTTTCTATTAGCGTTTACAATTGTACAATGTCAACTTGGCTAGGGCCTCTGGTTCTAGGGTTACCATTCAATGTTATTTCGATCTATCTAACAGTTTTGCGAACTTTAATAGGTACTTAGTTTTGTAAAGGTATTATATAATAAATGACTGCCTCGTTGGTCTAGTGGCTTGATATAAGGCCGCAGACGCGGTGGTTCTGGGTTCGATTCCCAGGTCGGGCCAATATATAGTTATTGGGGTTTTCTGTCAGAAAATTCTCAGTAGCAGCCCGGAGTCTGGAAGTTGGAAGTGTGTACACTCCCGTGCCTCGAAAGCACGTTAAGCCGTTGGTCCTGCGCCTGAACTCTTTTCGGTCGTGTCGGATTAACGTCCCATTGGATTATGAGAGCTAAGGAAAAGAGAGTGCACCTGTGTTTGCGCACACACTTGTGCACTATAATATCTCCTGCGCAGTTGGCTAATCTTAAGATTGGCCGCCGTGGCCGAAATCGGTCTGGAGGACTTTATATAATAATATTCAATAATTCATAAATATCGAGAACTTTAAATCCAATTACGTTTCTTCCATTCAATTGATTTGCTCAAGTGGATGTTGAATAAACATTGGCTGCTAGTATTAAAATGAATTAGGATTTTGTTTTTTTTAAAAGCGTTTACCAATTAATACATTGTTTAAGTAATACTCTAAAAAACTAGGGTAACGATGGCAATGATTGAGAACGATACTGTACTTGAAATGCCTATCGAAAGGAGGTGAACACTTTTATTTCATATGGTACTTTTTATCCAAGAGTACCAGTACCTACTTTAACTTGATTATAGATTAAATTAAATTATAAATCAATTATAAAAATTATATTATAAAAATCTCTTTTGCCACCATTGGTGCTCTTACTATTATTGGACTCTTTTTTTTGATCATATCAAATGACCCGATAGAGGTATACTTGTTGCCTAGGAACGGTGATTACTATCAAGGAATAAATTCTAAGGGCTGGAGTTGCAAAAAAATTATGAAGTAAGCAAACGTCGTTAATAATTCGCTATAATTTCTGATTATATCTTTGTGCCGTTTGCAGCACTTTGGAGTTATATTGCAAAAACTTTTCTTACAAAACAAAAACATATAACACTCCGTCTTATTGCCTCCACTGGTGACATGAGGGCTGGTTTATTTTTCATACAGATATTTGAAATTGCAATTCAACATGGAAATATTCCAAACGATTATGACCAGTACAATAGTTATTTGTATATATATTATTTAGAAAATAAATATACTTCATAATTTACTTAATTAATAATAGTATAATTTACTTGGTGGCAGAGCTTTGTGTGGGCTCGTCTCGGTAGGTTTCACCTACTCATCAGATATTCTACCGCAAAACAGCAACTGTTGTGTTCCGGTTTGAAGGGTGTGTGAGCCAGTGTAATAACAGGCACAAGGGACATAACATCTTAGTTCCCAAGATTGGTGGCGCATTGGTGATGTGAGCGATGGTAAACATCTCTTACAATGCCATTGTCTATGGGCGTTGGTGACCACTTACCATCGGGTGGCTCATTTGCTCGTCCGCCTACCTGTGAAATATAAGAAAGTTAAAAAAATAATAACAAACTACGTAACAGATGAATAAAAATTATCTCGAGTGTGTCAAATAGAGATATCATAGTGTAGACGAAACAAATTGTATCCAAACCAATTTGTGGATAGAAATAACATGTGACGTGTTCTTTGAAAACGTATGTCAGGGATACTCGACGGTGCCGTGATATTCTGTGTTTTGGAGCATTAAATTTCTCCATTCACTTTTTGAAATTATTAATTTTAAATTAATTTTAAATTATTATTATTAAATATTATAAGTATAATTATTTGGCAATATTCCTTGGAGTAATAGTGCCAAATAAAAAAAAATCATCCAAAATATTACTCCCCGCCTTATTGCATCCACTGGTGACAGGAGGGCTGGTCCATTTTTCGCCCAGAGAATCGGAATTGCGATTCAAAGGGGAAATGCTGCTAGCATTCTTGCCACCATTCCACGCGGTCACTGTATAGTAATTATTTTTAATTATTATTTGTATTTCTTTAAGGTTTTCTATTGTTTTTTATTGTATAGGTAGGAGGTCGAGCATGTGGGCCGACTGATGGTAAGTGTAAACCATCGTTTACATCGAAAATGCGCCACCAACCCCGGGAACCAAGATGTTATGTCCCTTGTGCCCGACGGTACAGCTTTGTGCAAGTTCGTCTGGGTAGGTACCACCCACTCATCAGATATTCTATCGCAAAACAGCAGTACTTGTTATTGTTATGTTCCCGTTTTAAAAGGCATATAACATCTTAGTTCCCAAAAATAAATGTAAGAGATGGTTATCATCTGTAAGATGATACGCCATTGTCTATGGCCGTTGGTGACCAATTACGTCCAACCTATGCTATAAAAAAGCAATAAAATATTAATGAATATAGCGTTAAATGTAACTAACACTAAGTAACATACACGCAATTTGCATCAAAATGTGTTTTTCAAAACATCTCTAATATTATATGTTAGTACGTAAATAGTTTATTAAATACTCAACATAACAAATTTAATTTAGAGTGAAATATTGGAATTTCAGCGTAACAACAAGTAAACCGTATGAAATCCAACATTTTTCATACAAGAATGTTTTGTTTTACAAAAAAATAGCAGAAACTTTTACTTAACGATAGCTCCTCTTCTATCTTGATTCAGTGTAACTACAGGCACAAGAGACATAACCTCTTAATTTTTAAGGTTGGTAGCATTGGCGATGTAGCTTTTGGCGTTTGGTACCACTTACCATCAGGTGGCTTATTTGGTACTTTATTTACTATTGTGTATGTTTCTGTTAAGGGCCAATAACCCAACCGATCATCATTTAAATTTGAATATTTTTTGTCAGAAGTGATGAAAAGGACATAAACTTCCCTCTCTTTCTTTCATACGTGAGCGACGCTGCGAATCAAAACTAGTATATTATAATTTACAACAATTGTATTTGTATTGCTAAGCCTCGCGATTAATCCGACGTTCCCGGGGCAAGGAATTTTTAATATCGTCCGATATTTTCAATACAACCCCACTTTAGTCAACTTGCACTGTTTATGTAAAGTATAAGGTTACGTTCACATTGGAGTAACTATCGATATCTTCAAAATTATTTGTAATACTGATTAATATTATAAATGCCATGTCTATGCCTACTATTTGTCATTACATGTGAAAAATTGGTTTAGATAGATAAAGATAGATAGATGTGTTAGGGACCTGAGGCCCTTTTTTTTGTTTTTTTTTTTCGTGGGGAAATCCATCATGGATACCCTCCATATGTGATGTAGTATGGAGGGTTATGTCGGACTCCTACCGACTAAAACCACCACGGTACCCTTCCCGTCTTAAGGAGAGCGCCACGGGATCGCTTGCGCATGCTACCGTGACGCTCCTGACCTGGGACCTGAGGCCCTAGCCAAGTTGACATTCCACAATTGTAAACGCTAATAGAAAACTAAAAATTGTATGAGAATGAACACGTGATTTATCGTTGAGAGATGTCATTCTCATACATTAGTTTTCTATTAGCGTTTACGATTGTAGAATGTAGGGCCTCTGTTCAGTACAACGTATGGATTCCAAATCGAATTATTGAGCGTTAGAGAGATTGTATTGCAATTGTCGCGTATCATAAAAAACAATTGTTATAAAATATATAATGAAAATAATTTGTAAAAATAATCTGAAGGTTCCCTTGGTGGTTGTTAATATGATGACAATAATAAAAAGCTTGTGATACACAGCTTAAGAGAAAACGAACTGCGAAAACCGAGGGTACTCCGCATATTTATGTCTAGTACTTCTAATTATTAATTATACCATTTTTGAAGCGGTATGAAATGAAAATAAGAAAGGACAATTATTTACTACTAGCTGATACCCGCGACTTCGTCCGCGTTGCTTGATATATTAACAAAGTTTTCTTATGTACGAAGGAAAAAACATCAAAATGATCGCAAGCAAAAATATACTTTGTTAAAACATACATCACTATTTCATATTTGTTCAAGCAGTGCACATACAAATCGTTGTTTCTTAAAACTTCAATAACTTTTTATTAAATGAAGATATCGCAATAATTTTATTTTTACATAAGGGCCAAGTGTCTAAAAAATAAAATTTAGAAAATTTTATTGAACTCTATCCAGTAGTTTTTCCGTGATGCGCGCACAACTGCAGACCTCTATCATTTTATTTATATAGATTTTATTAATGTGTATTGTATTGTGAATATTATTTTGCTAGTTTATTCTACATTGATCGAGTTTGCTTTGAGTTTCCGCTTTAGTTCATGTTATATTATTGACAAACGTGCTCTAGCCCAAACAGTGTTATTGATTCAGACGTTCAATTAACCAGTAATATATATTCAATTTAAGATAATATATCATCATTATAATCCAACTATTAGTGACGAGTATGGAGAAGATACGTAATATATTGATTGTTTATGATATGATAAAAAGGTCGTAATGGCTCGTGACTAGTACATCCATTATGACTTTTTTATCTAGTTTCAAATACAGACAAGAGTTACTGAATTTCTTGGTGTTTAATCTGTTTTTATGATTAGTTATGATTAGTTTACTTGGTGGTAGAGCTTTGTGCAAGCTCGTCTGGGTAGGTACCACCCACTCATCAGATATTCTACCGCAAAACAGCAGTACTTGTTGTTGTTGTGTTCCGGTTTGAAGGGTGAGTGAGCCAGTGTAATTACAGGCACAAGGGACATAACATATTAGTTCCCAAGGTTGGTGGCGCATTGGCGATGTAAGCGATGGTTTACATTACATCTTTTACAAAGCCAATGTCTATGGGCGTTGGTGACCACTTACCATCAGGTGGCCCATATGCTCGTCCGCCTTCCTATGCAATAAAAAAAAAAAAAGTCATAACATGCCGCCATGAGAGCTTCACGTATTCCATGAATAATGGCTGGACTTCATAAGGCTAATGTTCCAAATATATCCAGAGGCATAATTTTCACGCAACGAGTCGTAACTAAGAAATGATATAATAATTAAATATAACATTTTAATTTTCAAACCATCATGCACAGACCCTTATAGAAGAGAGGTTTGTAATCGGGTTGGAAAGTTTGATTTATGAAATGGAATTTCCTAAATTAATATTCTGAGTCCCGCAACTTTGATTTTTGGTCGCTCTTGAGGGATTCTGATTTATTCATTAGGAAGGACCTTTTTGATTTAGCACGGCTATTTGTGATGGATGAAGTTTGTTACCTTTATGTTTATATAGTTAAATAGCTTTTAGTAAATAGCGTTGTAGGGACACAACTTGGTATATATAGCGCAGTACTGCGATATGCAAGGGGTTCATACACCTCTCTCAGAGGTTACCTGCCACATAGACTCAGGCGTCCAATGCACGTCCTGGACGACACAGACGATAGGATAACTGTCGCAAACGCTCCCTACGTAAGGAAAACACTATACACAACAAGCATACACCGTTTCTGCCAGGCCAGTAGGGCTAACAGCATACACTCATTCAGGAAAAAAAAAAGAAAGCAGGGGAGTTGCAATGCAACCGTCGAACTGTTAACACATATAATAAATGTCGTGCGTCCTCATGGAATAATATAATTATTTACGTCCCCTATACCTCACCTCTAAAGAGTGAAGATCTTCAATGCTTGCGATTCGAGTATTATATACATTAGTTATATTTATATAAAATGATAAAATAAACAAAGAAAGTGCTTTCCACTGTTCATATCTCACACGAGATGTTCACGCAGGCTCGCATGAGCCACGGGATAACTGGTCGGGGGCGATGGCCAACAGTGGTGGCAACGACGTCTGCAACTACAGACGGGTTACTGGGTGGACTCTTGAATATATATCTCAAAATTATTATTCCACGCTATATATGAAATAGCGAATATCTTGACATCGCGATTCAGAAATGTGACATTTTGAATGAGCGCCATCTATCGCTATCGGATTAAAACAATAAGACAATGGTTTCGATACGAACCTGTTACTAATGTCATGCCGCTCATATGCTGATGAACTATTGTTGCTTTTTAAATATACTTAAAAGCTAACGCTTGACTGTTATCACACCTGTTGGAAAGTGATGATACAGCCTAAGGTGGAGCGCGCTTGCCTAGAAATTGCCTATTCACTCTAGACTTGAAGTTACCCATATTTTAGGTGGTGGGGAAAACGGAGGTCGAGAGGGTATTCTCGATTATATTATCATCATTATAATAATGCGAGTAATCAATATACAATAATTTATATATTTTATGTTAAAAAACAAACGAATTATACCAAATATTTTTCAAACAAAATTCATGACATAATCAAGTCGAACAACATTGAATTATAGGCTTATTATCTAGGTGATTTTAACCTATTTACATTTATTTCAGCATTACATACATAATTGTACATGTAATTATGTAGTTATATGTACGTTATTTTAATTATGTTTGTATGTATGTGTTATCAGCGATGTTTAGTGGATTTAAATGATGTTGTTCTTTTGAATATACGGAGGTATATCCGAAGTACCGCTACGGATTGTCTGCGGTAGAACATACGATACTCTTTACGGTGCGTCGGTGCGGGCTGGTCGGCATCCGTCCGTAATATCACGTACCATTGGAAGTCTAAATGTTTGCAAATTCAATTGTATTTAATAAATATGAAATTTACAGAGTGCAGTTGTCGGTACAAGAGTGACGTTACCGTGTCGAGTGGTGAATAAGGCTGGACAGTTGCAATGGACGAAGGATGACTTCGGCCTCGGGACACATCGACATTTGACGGGATATGAACGGTACAGAATGGTTGGCAGTGATGAAGAAGGTAATTTTGACTAAAATTGGCAAAATATTCTGAACTTTTAGATTCTTGAAAGTGGTTCGTATAATTACAATTTTTAACAATCTACTTTTTTCTTTATCTTTTTTTATATCAAATAAGTTAGTGGACTAGTTAATGTACCACCTGATGGTATGTGGTCATTCGTGTGTACACATAGTTACTGTGAGAAATATTAACATAACTTTGTCAGTGCGCCACAACCATGGGAACTGAGATGTTCCTTGTGCCTGGTGTTACATTGACTCACTCACCTATCAAACTAGAGGCCCTAGCCAAGTTGACATTCTACAAACGTAAACGCTAATAGAAAACTAAACAAATGTATGAGAATGACATCTCTCAACGAAAAGTCACGTGGTCATTCTCATACAATTTTCAGTTTTCTATTAGCGTTTACAATTGTAGAATGTCAACTTGGCTAGGGCCTCAGACCACAACAATAGTCACTAATCATTTCTGTTTGACGAGTTATTATATTTATACAGCCTTCACCCCTCCCCCCTATTACCACGTTTATCAAGTAGCTGCGTCTATCCGTAGGTATAAATTACTGTGAGGATTTTCAAAAAGGTACTGTTTTAATTAGTTAATATTTTGCAATAATGGCTAATATTATGTTGATATTTGCCGATTGAGTCACTAAAACTCCGTGTCTCTTGAGACAAGGACACGCGCTGCTGGAATGGATAAAGTTACGTGTTAATTTCGTGCTAATTGTTACGAAAGAGGTTTTCGAGAATTATACAGTCAATACTGTTTAGTATTCGTTTAGAAAAGAATTAAAAGAGTTTTACTTTTTAAATAAAAAAGTTTTATTGGCCCAGTGGTAAGAATGCGTGAATCTTAACCGATGATCGTGGGTTCAAGCCCGGGCAAGCACCACTGAATGTCATGTGCTTAATTTGTGATTATAATTCACCTCGTGCTTGACGGTGAAGGAAAACATCGTGAGGAAACTTGCATGTGTCAAATTTCATTGAAATTCTGTCACATGTGTATTCCACCAACCCGCATTGGAGCAGGGTGGTGGAATAAGCTCCAAACCTTCTCCTCACAAAGAGGAGAGGAGGCCTTAGCCCAGCAGTGAGACATCTACAGGCTGGTACTTTACTTTAATTTTTAAGAATATTTTTAGACTGTCATTTTTCTTTTATGATAATTATTATGTTTTTTTTTGTTTTAGGAGATTATTCGTTGGATATAAGGGATGTAGCCTTAGAAGATGACGCGCTTTACCAATGCCAAGTCAGTACTGGACCGAGAGGTGAGTTAAGTTTTTTTTTTTCTGAAACCGAGTAGTTCGCTCAAGGTGTGTGTTATAGAGACACACACACTGATATACAATTTGTGTGTGTGTCTATGCATGGTTGTCTCGTTATTCTTTTTATAGTTTTAGTTCATATTATCAATGTTTTCTAACAAGATTATAACCTTTTTGACAAATAATGTAATGTTTTGGTCCTATTTCTGAATTAATTGTAATTAAATCATAAAGTTATACATTATGCACCAATTTTAAAAATATATGAGTTTGTTCTAACTTACAAACATATTTTTTATAAATTTAAACTTTTTTTGCTCACAAACAATTATACGGTTCAAGGGATTTAACGCCATCTAGGCATTCTCTGCCCGTCAACCTTTATGCTAAGCAGATAAACAGGTTGGCGACAAACATTTAAAATAAAGCGCTACTCGCGCTTTGGATTCAGCTGAAATACCAGCGACTGTCCTATTGTAATAAAACCAAAAGGAAAAAGCCCTATTCTTGCGTTGTTTTACCAAATTATTAGTAAAGCTTCGTTTTTCGCCGCTCACTTTAGAAGTATGACCGTGAAAATGAAGACGAATCACTAATAATTAATAAAATAGCACATAATATATATATATAAATTCAACGATCGAGTTTCTTTTGGCTAACGACATTGGGTAATTTTGAAACATTAATAAACGCGTTTAAAAATCGAATACAATGTTACTAGTATTAATTGGAGATAATTAAATATCAATCAATTTAGTTGCTTCAATAAAAAAAAAAAATAATTTTACAATAAAATCGTTTGGTATAAACGTTCCTTTCTGCCCCAATTATGACGAATCGGTCCAATATTACAATGTCGCCTAATTCCTGTTTGTGGGTCCTTCGTCCCCGAAATGGTAATTGTTTTTGTCCCTTAGTTTATTTAGGGTCGTATTAAGAACACGTGTATCTACTAATCAGTTGGGATGACTCTTTTGTTTTCAATGAAACAATCCTTTTAACCGATTGCAAAGCATTTAAAGTGTGTGATGTTATTTTTTTATAAAACATATAAACATTAAAGTAACAACCTGCAAATGTGTCTGTTGGTCTAAGGCCTCCGCTACTTATTAGCCTTGGAGCTTATTCCACCACGCTGACTCAACACAAGTTGATACACGGGCAGGTTTTCTCACTATGTTTTGAAGAAATAGCTCAAATAGTTAATTAAAAGAAAATTTACATTCTAATTGAAATGAAAAAATAAATATAATTTTAATAAATTACTTATAAGGTAATATAATTCAATTAACAACAAATTTCATAACTTTAATTAGCTTTTAAGAATATTTCAAGGCCTTAATAAAAATCTTAATCATTAAAAAACTAAGATAATCATGAATTAATTTCCACTGTACGTATAGTACTATTTAACTTTAAAGTTTTTTATATTACGAAATGCTACCGCTACGACCGTGATACAGGTAACTATTTCTACCGGTTATAAAAAGTTTTCTATAAAATAAGAAAATATCAAAATTGAACTCGCGCGTAAAAGACAATATTTAACCAGGTTTTTATACCACAAAACTTTTCTAGCGTTTATAAAATATATGTCGTTATTACGTCCACACAGAACTTAGCATATTAAAAGCTACTAACAACGCGAAAGTAGGTTACTTTTATCGCGAAAAATTGTGCCCAGAGGATAGTTAAAAAAATTATACCCTCGGCCAAACTAAACGCGAAAGTGTGGGCGTCGCATTAACCTTGTATGTAAGTATTACAATATTTTTAATTAATAAGGCGTATACATATATAATATATAAAAACGTCAGTTGCGTAATGATTGTTAGGACGTCTACATGTAAAAATCACAAGTTTGAAATGACAAACTCCTTACATAAGATCGGTTGGTGTGGGGTCAGTAGAAATATTAGTATGTCCTTAAAAATGGGCATTGCTATTATTCCCTTATATATATATTATATATAATGAACGAAATGAAATTACATGTGATTTACTCAGGTTGTTATAATTTAATTTTGCATTGAAGAACTTAAATCTGCTCGTGACGTCCGTTTTGTTATTGCTCTTATTTATGTTTATGCTCGAACATTTTATACTGAAATATATTTTATTTATTTCATTTATTTGGTGAATTTACTCCAAGGTCCAAGCGTTTCAACTGCAAACGGAACAAAAATATAATTTGGAATAAGAGACGAAATTCGCTTGGACCTTGGAGTAATAGTGCCAAAAAATTCATCCAAAATATTACTCCCCGCCTTATTGCCTCCATTGGTGACAGGAGGGCTGGTTCATTTTTCGCCCAGAGAATCGGAATTGCGATTCAAATGGGAAATGCTGCTAGCATTCTTGCCACCATTCCACGCGGTCACGACTTGTATAATAATTATTTTTAAATGTTATTTGTATTTAGTTAAGGTTTTAATGTAAATTTGGTGAATTTGTTATATCTTATGTTTAAGTTATTTTTATCTATATTCTTACTAACCTCTCAACGTTTCGGCCGGAGAGAGAGATCACACAGAAAATTAACGTATGCACATGAATCCCTTGGCTCGGCGTAATAATTTTCTCCAATAACTTACTGCCCATCGGATTGTGAAAGTGAGAGAATAGAGTGCACCTGTATAGTGCATATACTTGTGCACTATAGTATCTTATGCTTAGTTGGCTAGTCTCTATTGACAATGATCGCCGTGACCGAAAGTGTAAGGTCATCCGATATCCTAATACTTGAAATATGAAAAAGATGAATCGAAAAGTACCTCAGATGAGATAGCGTCTCTTTGCAGTCGTTATCATTGTGAATTATTCAAAATTCACTCAACAGAGAATTAAAGTCAACGGCTAGATGAGACTCTTGATGTGGTGAAATTTTAGATACACAATCAATTTTATTATTCACTTTAAAAAAAACAGGTTTTTTTATTGCATAGGTAGGCGTACAAGAGTATGGGCCACCTGATGGTAAGTGGTCACCAACGCCCATAATGTAGTATGTAATAGTTTATGAATCTGAAGTTTTTTTGGATCTAAAGTTTTGTTAAGACTTATACATACGTTTTCTTAAAATTTTTGGCACTGATGTATTAAATAATCTCTGTCCTCTTCATCCAAGTGTCAAACCAATGATGATAGAAAGAAACGAA
The DNA here is from genome assembly GCA_963151315.1 of Nymphalis c-album. Taxonomy (NCBI): domain Eukaryota; kingdom Metazoa; phylum Arthropoda; class Insecta; order Lepidoptera; family Nymphalidae; genus Nymphalis; species Nymphalis c-album. Next base: position 3,469,341 of record OY720612.1, read on the forward strand.
TGTGTAACTAAACAGCATGCGCAGCAATATACATGTCTATACTTGTTCATAGAATGATAATCATCATAGATATTGTATTCAATGACCATATTTAGCTTTACACTGTAGTTATATTATAACGAACTTTATTTTAAAAATAGAAAAAATGACGTTTTATTTTAAAAAAAAAAGGAATTGAAATTATGCTGTCGCAACTGGACTTTTGTCCATTCTGTTTATGAAAGGAATCTCACTCAATAATTACTCATTAAAATACATGCAATTTTAAATAATTATTATATAATATACTTTACACAAAACGTTTATCGAAAGACAGACATATAGAAAAACTCTAAAACTTGTTTTTTGGACGAGAAACCTTCACGGACTTACACAGAACAACTCATTAAAGTTTTATCACAATCGGATCAATAGTTCAGGAATTCACACAGAACAAACAAACACACATTCATTTTTATCTATTACAGAAGATTTTTATCAAAATCTGTATTTGTGTAAACGAATAATTCCTTAAATTAATCTCAATTATATGATACTTCCATACAATCTGACATCTTCGGATATGGCGCGTACTTTTCGTACCATGTTTTTCATCTTACCTCCCAAATTACCCCGATAAGAACTTTTGTCGCCTCAGGGCGTAATATTATTATAAACTTTAATACAACCCCACAAAGTTTCGTATTGCTTGACAAGAAAACGCGATTGCGGAAGCAATCTCGAAACCATAAAGTTTTGGATGACAAAGAGGGTATTTATATTTAAAAACGTAAAAGATTTCGACTTGTTTTGTGTGAACAAGACATTAATAATGACGCCTTGAAATTATAATGAAAACTTCTTTAATAATGTTATTAGAAGATTTGATTTTATCGTTCTTTTTTAAAGTTTTTTTTTGGGTAGATCTGGTCCAGTTTTTAGAAGACGCGAATATTACCCGATGATTGAGGGGGATGAAGCTTAATTTGTGCTTATAATTATTGTCGTATAGATTTCGGTTAATCGTTAGATAATTCATATGTATTTGTGTATTAGACACGCGTGGTGGAAAAGGCTCCAATCTTCTCAAGAGGTAAAGAGACCTAACTCTACAAGTAGGCCTTTAAGTATTTACAATATATAGATTATGTACATGTGAGCTTATGTAGTAAACGCTACTATAATAGTTATATTGAAACTTCGAAGTGGTGTTTTAGTAGTCTCGGGCTTAAATGTTTTGGTACACTTTAAACTGTCGTCATGTACATTATTTATCTTATAAATTCGGGTTTTAGTAGCAACCAGAAACAAGCACAAAGTACGTAAAAAGGGATCAAATAAAATATGCAAATTAAATAGAATTATTATGACACTAGTCCAAAGAGACGTATTTTATTTAGAATCTGTAGGCAGACTGGCGAATGATCCACTGAATGGTTCATCACTACCATAGACAATGGTACGATGAAATATTAACCATCAACTACATCTTCAATGCCCTATCAACACTGATCTTCAAACGGGTATGCAAAAATACTAAGTAAATAAATAATGTCTTCCAGACCGATGTCAATTACGACGGCCATTCTCAAGGGAGATTAGCCAACTGCGCAGGAGATATTATAGTGCGAAAGTGTGTGCGCAAAAACAAGTGCACTCTCTATTCCCTTGCTCTCATAATCCGATGGGGTGGCAATCCGACACGACCGGAAAGAGTTCAGGCGCAGGACCAGGTATGTGCTTTTCGAGGCACGACACACTTCCAATTTCGAGACTCCGGACTGCTACTGAGAATTTTCTGACAGAAACCCAATAAATTTCTAGTGTCCCGACCTGAACCCAAGACCTCTGGGTCTGCGGCCTAATATATCTAACCACTAAACCAACGAGGCAAGCCATGATTTACTAAGTTTTGCTATTGAAGACAACTTTATATCTGTTTTTAGTCTCGAATAAATGAAACGATAAAAGTGATTATTTTAAAACATTTTTATTAACTTTTTAAATTTAGTACACTCAAATATAATACGAACAAAAGCCATTATTCTGCCGTCAGTTATAATTTCGGTAAAGAATATTAGAGTAGTTAACCCATTTCCTATAAACATTGAAACTTTGCTGGCTGGAAGCTAACTAAATTATAAATAGTTTAACTCACAAAGAAAAGTTTAAAAATTGCTGTTTCGGTACAACCACAAAATAGTTATCTCAACTTTTAACGAAATAATATTAAACGCATAAATTCCACTAGTTTAAAACCAACAAGGGGCAAAAATTGTGAGTGTTTGTAAAAAATAATATATAAAAGAAAAAATAAAATTCAATTTTGTTAAGTAAAGTTTTGCTTTTGAATTTAATTAAGTTAAAATATAAAAATTGTTTTGCTTTTATATTATCGAAGCTGGAAAATTGATTAAATATTTTTGTTCTATGAAGCTTTATACATACACAGACGTTGGCGATGTAAGAAATATTCACCAATCTGTTCATCGCCAATGCGCCAACCTTGTGAAGTAGAATGTCTTTTGGGCCTGTAATTTTTTTTTTAATGGCTCAGGTACAAAACTGGAGTACAACAATACAAAATGTAATCGTTGGCGTTTGAATATCTGATGAGTGGGTGGTACCTATTCAGACAGGCCTGCACACAGCCCTGCTACCAAAAAAGATTCTAAAATTCATTGATTTTATTCTATTTTTAAAATTCGTTATATTTTCAATTTATTCAATATTATTTAAGTTGCAAACTAATCTAAATAACTTGAATGTTAATTCCAGGGTGTAAATGCGCTATTGATTACAATAATTATACCACTGAAATATATAAAGGTATAAGCATCAAAATAGAGTAACCGTATGACGGCGGTTGTCGACAATTTACGACACGGCCGAGCTTGAAATTCATTTTTCCTCTGTCGTTCAGTATCTAAAGTGAATTTTTGGATGTGTTCATTTCAAAAGAAGTGAAAAAATGTTTAATGTATTTTAGTTTTAATTCAAGGACCTTCGATATTCAAGACAACAATTTATATAGTTTATAAAAGACAATATCATTCATGTATATAATATGGTACATGACAAAAGTTTTCAGTTCAAAAGTATGTTCTACATTACACGAACAATGTTGCAACTACAAGACCTCAGGGCGTCTTTGTGTTTTCTTTAGTTTTCTAACTAATCAGAGTTGATTTCAGACCAAGTTCATTTACAACAAAGGTAGTGACTTTTGATTTTAACAAATAAAATCAAAAGTCACTAGTGATAAATAACTATGTCTTCGTATGAACGAATCGTCATCGTACTAAGAAACAGAATTTTGTAATGTATGCAAATTATTTTGACCAGGAGCACAATTCTACTGACAAATTCTCAATTTATCGCAAACGAATCGAAGCTTGATCGTTGCCGTTTATCAGTTATTCCTAATAATTATTTCTTTAATTATTGGCCTAAAAGTTAACTATTAAGTTTGGTTTGAATTGTATCAGAACCAAACTTAATAACGGTAACGGTATGTTAATATCATTTGGTTCGGATCTGATACGAATTGGTAAGAACGCGTTAATCGTGAATTAACCGATGATCGTGGGTTCAAACCCGGGCAAGCACCGCTGAATTTCATGTGCTTAATTTGTGATTATAATTCATCTCGTGCTTGACGGTGAAGGAAAACATCGTGAGGAAACCTGCATGTGTCAAATTTCATTGAAATTCTGTCACATGTGTATTTCACCAACCAGCATTGGAGCAGCGTGGTGGAATAAGCTCCAAAATCTTCTCCTCTCAAAGAGGAGAAGAGGCCTTAGCCCAGCAGTGGGACATTCACAGGCTGATACGAATAAATATAGAATAGTCGAAGTTGGATTGGAATTGAATCAGGAACGTATCGCAATAGTTAGATCGTAGAATAGTAGAATTCGCTTAAAGTTTAGTTCTGCAACAATTTAACGAACATTTAACAAGAAACAGCAACAATTATTTATTATTTAGCTAAACGTAACAGCGTAATTTGCATACTCTCATCTCAACCCTTAGTTAAGTATGTAAGGTCCTCCAGAACGATTTCGGCCACGGCTGCCAATCTCAATAGAGATTAGCCCACTGGGCAGGAGATGTTATAGTGCACAAGTGCGCAAACAAAATTGCACTCACTTTTCCTTAGCTCTATTGGACGACAATCCGACACGATCGGAAAGAGTTCTGGCGCAGGATCAACGGCTTAACGTGCTTTTCGAGGCACGGGAGTGTACACACTTCCAACTTCCAGACTCTGGGCTGCTACTGAGAATTTTCTGACAGAAAACTCCAATAACTATTTACTGGCCCAAACCGGGAATTGAACCCAGGACCACCGATCACCGGTCTGCGGCCTTATATCTAGCCACTAGACCAACGAGGCAGTATTAACCCTTGATTACTGTCATAAATATATTACATTATAATAAAATAAAAATAAACATTATAAAATAACAAACAGCCAAATGGATAAAAATATCCATTTCAATATAAACACAAACGCAAATATCTCCTAAACTGTAGGAGCTGATAACTTTATTGTAAGGGTTCTACAAATAAAATTAGAATTTGCTTTTAACAAGAGACCGGGGCAAAACAAACAACGATACCGTCTGTCGTAAAATGGCACAAAGTTTTCGCTGGTTAATTCACCACTCTACTGTTTAAATTCGTTGCTAGTTTTGTAGGTTATATACATATGAAAAATTTAAATATAACTATTAAGGAAATACGTTTTTTTATTGCCTTGAATTAATATCATGATATTTTTATTTGTTTATACATTGCATGAAGTTATAGAAGCTTTTGAAAAATGTTAGTGAAATTTGAACCAAGTATTTGATATTAGTGAACGGAAATAGTAATTAAGTATTCAGGACGTGTTCTGCGAATACACAATTCGATTGGAACATATAAATGCCAGTAAATGTCTTACTGCTCCAAATGCCTAATGTTTGACATTTGAGGAGAAGTTCCACCGTTGGAGCTTGTTCCACCACGCTCTTGCAATACGGATTGGCGCACTTGATCTATTTAGATATGAATACACTATATAGATCCACCATCTTTTTGTTTCCTTTCCTTGATTAAAACGGACTCCATGCAGCTAATTAAGTATTGTAAATATTTTTATAAAAATAATTTCATATGTCCTTACAAAGTAATCACATTTATGTTACAAAAATGTACAGGGTATCTGATAAAAAACGAAGCTCTAAAAAAAAAGTTTACAAACTAGTCTGAAAATATATAGCATTTAAAAATAGTATTTGCTTCCAATGTTTATATCATTGGTTATTGCTACCACAAACTGGGTAAAAAAATCAACGTTTTTTATACTGGTCCTATGCGTTAGATGTGTGCCGGATTTTAGCAAATTTGTTCCGAGAAAAAAAGACAAGATGGCCCAGTGGTGAGAACGCGTGAATCTTAACCGATGATCGTGAGTTTGAACCCGGGCCAGCACCACTGAATTTCATGTGCTTAATTTGTGATTATAATTCATCTCGTGTTTGACGGTGAACGAAAACGTGAGGAAATCTGCATCTGTCAAATTTCACTGAAGTTCTGTCACATGTGTATTCCACCAACTCGCATTGGAACAGCGTGATGGAATCAGCTCCAAACCGTCTCCTCAAAAGAAGAGAAGAGGCCTTAGCTCAGCAGTGGGACAGTCACAGGCTGTTACTGTTAGAGGATCTGCTCCAAAAACAAATTAATCAAGCGTAGTCGAATAAGCTCCAAGCGATCCCTCAAAGAGAGAGGAAGCCCAAAATGGAATCCTAACAAGTTGTTATTATAGTTTTACGTTGTTGTGTAGTTAATGACAATTTCAGGAATAAAAAGTTGTCATTTTTATTAAACTTTGTACCACATCGTCAAACTTGTGGCCCAACGGTTGAACCTGTTTGCGCTGACCGTTTCGTAAAAGTGGCGTTTTCTTTACATTCGGCCAACCTTTTGTTTGAAACGTTGTAGCACCAAAAATATACACGAATAATTGAAATGTGAAACTGGAATACGTTATGTTTTTATTCACGGCTTATAGTGGGTTTATTTTTGTAACATTTTATATTATTTACTAATAAATATTGCATGCAAAATATTAATAAGTAAGGATTATGAATCTGTATAATATTATATAAATTATAAAATAAGTTCAGTGTATTCGTAGATGCATACAAGATACATAATTATTTTTTTAACGATAGTACTGAGTTGCTTGCTCTTATTGTCCGGTGATAGTTAACAGCAAAAGTAACCTTATAAAATATCAATATAAATACTTGTTAAAGCTTATTTAAATAAAGTATATTTTGATTTGATTTAACATAAGCTAATTAATATATTTCATGATTACATTAGTTGATACTTGTAGGTAGTTAAATATCTCAGCAAAACCAATGGTTTTGTTGATGATACCTCTACTTGCAATGAATAGAATTAATAGCCACAAACAACTAAGAAGCTTGTCAAGACTACCATAATACCCCAAAAGGCGAGAATTAATCTAGCCCATTAATGGTTGCCCGTATAGTATTGGCCGATTGAGGTATTGAAATCTTAGCCTGTATATTGGTACAAGGTACAGTTAGAGGCACTACAAGTTACGTTTGTTGACAATGTTTTGCCTACAAAAACTGTAGGCAAAACATTGTCAACAAATGTAACAGATATTCCTGACATAGAGATAAAAAATATTTTTACAGGACTGAATAACATTTCTAACATTTGCTAATATATTAGGAACTAAGATAATCTCTCTTATGCCTATAGTTAGGCTGGCTCAATTTAACCGGGACAAAACGATCAAAAATTGATGCTATATGGAAAAACTAATGAGTGCATGGTACATTCCCACACGAGCTTGCTTGAAAACTCACTTCTACCATGTAACTCTCAAAAATATTCGTCAAATAACTTATAATTCTTAGCTCGTAAACGCTATTTGCACACCGAAATTAGTCTGGATAGAGCCTTTCAGAAACTTTTAGTTTGGTAACAATGTTCTTTGACAGGGTTTTAGTCAGATTATAAAATACGCTATTAAAGTAATAGTTTAGATCGAATTCCGAACTTTGCACCTCAATTTCAACAGTTGTTGGAAACATTCGGTCCTTTTCCTAATGTATTTAAGATAGCAGTTTATATTCGGATTTAGGGTCAGGTTCGACTACAGTGTTTATGAGACTTTTTGTTTAGTTTTATTTACTTTCACGACAGAGATTATTAAAGAAGAAAAGGTTTTTTTGTGTTTGTTAATCAACAATTTTGTAACTGCTGCATTGATCAATTGTGCGGTTGTTACTGTGATGGTGTGCGATAGCACAGACTCAAACGACACTTCGGTTTAAAGACCTTAATTTCTCACAAAAATACAAACATTAACAAATGAGAAATTACAAATACAATAATATAAAAAGTTTGCAAATGTCTCGGATACAGTAAAAATAATAGTTAGAAACTTAAAACAGATGAATGTAGTCAAAAAAAAAAAAAAAAAAACCTAAAAAAAAGTAACAACTCAACGCATAGCGGTGAAAACACATTACCCAACAGTTATTTTGTACATGTATCGTAGGCTGTTATTAAATATAGAAATAGTTTCACTATTTATCATTAAATTAACTAAAATAAAGATTAAATGGAATGACGCATTTAATCTTTACTAATATATAAAGCTGAAGAGTTTGTTTGTTTGATCCGGTTCATCTCAGGAACTACTAGTTCGAATTAAAAAAAATATTTTTGTGTTGTATAGTCCTTTTATCGAGGAAGGTTCTAGGCTGATTTTTATTGATTATACGTGGGTGAAACCGCTGGACACAGCTAGTAATGGATATTATAGTCAAGAGAAATCAGAGGCGAGATGCCCGTGGTTACTTTTTAATCTTACCTACATTCGACAGCCCTGTAGCTTTTAATCAGTCTCATCTCGGGTTCTGCAGCCTCATACCTAACCACTAGACCGACTTAACAACAACAAATTGAAATACATATCTTCCGACTCGCTATCGCCTCTCATGGCATACACGTATACAGCTTAACAGTTAGCTTTTAGTTCGGATTTAGTATTATAATGAAATTATGCGGTGACTTAGTTTCGTGGTAACGTTGGATTACGAAATATGGCCGGGATTCGAGTTATTGTTTTGCGTTTATTAGCTGACCGCAAATTCGGTAAATATATTTAGTTATATTTATGTATTTATGATTTCGGCTTTTTCATTAGTTTGCAAATCGAGTTCGGCTTATTCAATTATTTGCGTTAATTGTTAATTAGTTTTGTGAATTAATTCGTGTTGTATGTTTAATACGAAGGTATGTTTCCAATTCGTTTTACTATTCATCAGTCTTTATAATGTTAGTTTAAGCAGCACCTAGGCAAGCTGACAAGCCATAAGGCTTTAAGGGATGTCAAGAATAAAAATAAATATTAAGATTTTGTTGTTAATAAATAAATAAAAAATAAGTCAAAAAAATGCAGCAGAATACTTTATACTTTATATCAATTTACAAATTACATACCGTAGGAGAGTAAATTAAAACATAATAACCATCCTAAAAAAAAACGTGTGCCTCTTGGGACGCAGAAGTACGGGATACAGAAGTGATAACCAAAACTAATTTATTTATTATTAATTATAATATATTTAATATAATTTAAATTTCGTAGTTACAATTGATTAATTTTAAGTAAATTGTTATAGGCGAGCCCGCTATCCGATCTCGATCAGCACGTCTCACAGTTTTAGTACCACCAGAACCACCGAAGATCTTAAAAGGGCCTACTATAGAAGCTGTGGAGGAAGGCGAAGTTACCTTGGAGTGTGTGTCTGTTGGTGGAAAGCCTGCTGCTGAAGTAAGTACCTATATATATTTTTATTTATTTATTAAAATGAAGTGTTTGTCTGTAATGTCACTACAGGAATATGGAAGTCACATTTGTCACGTGAATATGAAAAAATTAAAGCTTCTTATTTTAAAATTTTATACTGTGACCTTTGTAACACACTGCATCTTTCTGATTGAGGTACCTACCTACTTATATTGCCTTAGTAGTTTCTTCTGTTATGCTAAAATAAGTCTCCTTATATATATATATATATATATATATATATATATATATAGTATACTATCCCTCAGTGTTACAAATGATTATAGTTTAATATAATTAATTAATGAGATGAATTTGATTCTTATTGTTATAGATCACGTGGGTTGATAGTGATGGAGGGGTCCTGAGTCAAGGGGTCACTTACGCTGTGGAGGTGATGAGCGATGGACGGAGGTTTATTGCACGGTAAGATATATCTATGAATATTTCTATATATTATCTTTATATGGATTCAACAAGCGGACAATACATTAGGAAGTATGTAGATGTGTACCTATATGATAAATAGTTAAGAGTATCACTTTATAGATATAGATTTTAATGTTTAATTGTATAATTTTTGTATTTGTGCATTGTTTTCTATTTTTGAAAGTAGTTAGTTTTTATTCGAATAAAAAATGAACTTTACCTACAAATTGATATAAATAATAGACTAAAGTAAAATTGTAACGTTTTAAACAGTTTTTTTTAATTTGTTTTTATTACGTAAGACATAAAAAATAAGTTTCTGCCTACTTCACTGTATACACGAGCTTAGTTAATTTTAATATTAATTAAGTTTTTTGAACACAGGCTGAATTAATAAAAAGATAATTATGTTAAAAACTACTTTAAAAGAGAAATACGCTAATTATATTAAAATGTTATTAAAATAATATTAACAAAATAAGTAAAGAAAACCACTTAAAATTTTTATGTTATTAAAAATTAGTTATATTTTATTTAATAGGTGGTGTTGTTTAAGTAAATAAATGAACTTATAAATAAAAATATTTTTTTAAATAATGTTTTTTTATCACTTTTTTATTGTTTGAAAAGATAAAAATGGGTTTATGTCAGCTTCATGCGTTCTTTTATAATTTAAACGACTTTAATTATTAAAAAAAAAACTCGAAAAGCGCTGCCATAGTGCGGACAACAGAATATTAATATAAAGTTAATTTTAATTTGCTATACAGATCTACACTCCGCCTTCGACCGAGACGACAACACCACGACCAGTCATACACGTGCCAAGCGCAAAATACAGCTGATCGAGCTTACAAGGCAGCTTCTATAAAGTTAAAGGTGAGATACAGAAGATTATATCCCCTTTTTATTAATAGATAATAGGACTAAATACACGTCAACAAAAGTAAAAAAAAGTACCATTGTAAACAAAACCATCGTGTAGATAAACTTAAAAACCTTCCAATCAAAAAGATCGATTGTTTTATTGATATATTTATCTATAACTTTTTAATTCAACATATTTAATAAAAGAGAATCAGACGCGATTATTATTGAAAGTAAATGCGATAAACAGTCAATCAAAATAATAAATTGTTAGAATTACAATAAAATAACATCAAAAGAATTTAGAAGCTGAATAAAAATTAATTTCAACTTAAAATCATAAGTTCAACTTATCATAAAAGTTTGATAAGTTTGCACTTTGAGTTCAGTAATCTATCAATCTATTAGTGTTTCAGCGAGTTCTAGATTCTGATGAGTTTAAAACGAACTAACTTAGAATTTTCAACTATTTTTTTAAAATCTCGATGTAAAAGAGTGTTCTCGTTTGAAGCCTCTATCTGTAGAAGTCAGACAGTTTTATTGAGTTTATGAGTTCTTAGGTTTGATAATTGATGATATTGTGTCCTAATGAAAGATAATTTATATTGTTTTTTTTTTGGTTTATTTAAAATAAACAGGCGGAATAATTAGTCAACGATAACTGTAGACATTGGCATTTGAAGAAAATATTAACCATACCTCACATTACCAATTACCAACCTTGGGAAATAAAATGTTATGTGCCTTGTAATACTTTTTTTTTTTTATTGTATAGGTTGGCGGACGAGCATATGGGCCACCTGATGGTAAGTGGTCACCAACACCCATAGACAATGGCGTTGTAAGAAATGTTAACCATCGCTTACATCGCCAATGCGTCGCCAACCTTGGGAACTAAGATGTTATGTCCCCTGTGCCTGTAATTACACTGGCTCACTCACCCTTCAAACCGGAACACAACAATACAAGGTACTGCTGTTTTGCGGTAGAATATCTGATGAGTGGGTGGTACCTAGACACACTAGGTGGTACACAGACGACCGTGCACAAAACACTACTCCCTAGTATCACTCGTAACTTAGCTTTGTTACGAATTCAAATGTTGCGTTAAAAAAAACAGTTAACAAAACTTACCTGTTTATAATTTTAAATAACTATTTAAATTAGGTATTATCATAATATTATAAGAAAAAACAAAGCCATTTTTGTAATAAAATAAATTTTAAATAATTATATTACAAGAAAAGAAAAATACATCGAAATATCAGGGGAAAACCTTAATACATTTTTTTTATGAAACCCACCAAGCAATTATCTTACGAATTCTCATTTGAAATTACGCGTCATCATATTTTTTAACGACGTCTTAAAGTCACGAGATCTCTAAAAACTGTAATGGTGACGTAAATATGAAATATACAAATAAAAAGGGAGATATTTACAGCGAAAATTGGATGTGTAATCCCGCCTACGGCTTTGGCTTATTGACGTCAGTCTTATCACAAATATTTTTGAAGTTGCCAACTTGTCCGCAACTTTTATATAAAATTGTATTTGTTTTATTTGTCGTAAATCCCCACTGAGAGTTTTTTTTTTCGTTGCGTTACGTAAAACAATTTTTTCTCTGAAAGCTCCGCTTTGAATTTTCTTCCATTAGTCATGCCTCCCGGCACTGTTTGTTAATATTTTATCTATATATTTTTCTTAAATAAAAAAAATTAAGCCAAATTCACACATACCTCTTGTATAGTCTATAATAAGTACTCGAATTATCATAAACGGATATCAAAGGTATGACCACTAAAACTGTTTGTTGTATACTTTGACCTCTACGCCAGAGTGCGGTTAGTCCAGTATTTATAAAAATGTACCCAGCAACTTAACCTCAAAACTGAAGCGTAAACTTAACCAATTCATAGATTGTCTAAGTAGTTCGACTACTAAAAACCATAGTGGAATAAATAGTTTACAAATAGAAAAAAATATATCTAGCAACTTCAATATGGACTCAAGTACATAGAACATCTTCTCAAAATATACATAACATAATACAATTTGATGCTTTCATTATAACATAAATAAAGACATTTAAGAATCATTAGTTGAAGTGAATAAAGAGATACATTATATTTTATTTCTTCAAATATTATTTGGTCCTCGTCCTAAGAGAATTACTCGTAAAATAATATATAAACTGAATATTAAAAGGACGATGATGCTACAATCTACCTTAGACGCCCCAAAGAGAAATCCCAAAATAATTTCTAAAATTGATATCTTGAAAACTTATCGTGAATTCACCAAGAATAGTTTAATTAAGACCAACCGTAGAATGTACAAAGAACAAAAGATCCTGCACAAACAACCTGCATCGATAGTGTCATAAAATCGAATTAGAATAAAACGTACATATTGCACACATAAATTACTCCTTAAGCCAAAGTCGCCAATAAACGGATAAAGGAAAAACCGTAACGAAATAAAGAAACAGACGCTAAAGGGAAGCCTTCACCACAATTTTTGTCTTACCAAGAATTTCCGAATAGCCGCGTGCCATCCAAGATAATTTGACCCATGAATCTAGAACGTCTCTCTGAATTATCACAACTTTAGTGCTGAGTAGAAAAATAGGGTGGATCATTGTATTCTGGCCGTAGTTTTATACTAGTAAAGTGAAAATAAGAAGGCTATGTAATTTTCTGACGACGCTCTGGAAGTGTCAGCAAAGACTGTATTACGTTGCAGAGAAGTTTTTTAATGCTCCATTATTTTTAGGTCTTTGCTATATATTGAGATTGGATTTTATATTATTTTTTACTACCTGATAGAAACTTCTAATCTTTTTCGCTATCAAGTTAAAGTAAATATTAGCTTTTAGAAAATATTCAATTACCGTAAAATTTATATTTCTAAATAATTTAGTCAGCGATAATTAAGGTGAACTTCTTCTCAAGAGCAAAGAAGGTTTTCGCCTTACTTATTAGAAAGCTAGGACGAAACAGTTTTAGTGTTTATATGTGTCTCAATAAAAAAACGTCGAAATAAGAGTAGAACAAGAAAAATGTTCGAATGTTTTCGTCAAATTATCATTTTGGTCGAATTACGACCCTAAAAGTATTCTAGTTCGTAGTAATATTTAAAAGGCTTTAGCAAAACATTTTTCAAAGAATAGGACATTATACTTTGAAGATGAATGACTTACAAAGAGCCGCTTTTTAGCATCGTTGCTTTGCATTGTAGATATAATTCTGCTTGTAAACTTGAAAATCAACGTTCCTATCATTCTGTTTACTAAAATGGAAGCGTAGCTTTGTAGAATGTTAAGTATGCGACGGGTTGTCAGTAAGGCGGGCTTAAATTAATCTTGAGGTTCATACGTCCTTTGAGAATGTAGTGTTTTGTTTTGTAAGTTGCAATTCTTAATTGAATGTTATTATATTATTAATCTGATAGGTTTTTTAGTATACTGGTATGTAACATACTGATAGTTTTATTTATAGTATAATACTGTAAATTCAGGTATTTTTAAGGCTGAAGTAGTTAAAATAATTTTATTATAAATATTAAATAGGTCTTATAATATAATAAATTGTATAATATAAAAATCCTATCATATGATAAGCCTATCAAAACAACAAACCAATCTATAAGGAATTATCTTATTAACCATACTCGGCTGGTTGACGGTAGAAAAAATCATGTGATCGACAACAATTTCAATTTTTCTGTGGTTAGTGTTATATAATAATATTCGGTACCAGGTTGGCACCAAGTCAGCTATGACATATTTGTTGTGCCACTTTACGAGTGTATGTAGATATTATTTCCTCTACAATCAGATTCTAAGTTACAAATTATAATTACAACTGAAACACTGGTCACATGAAATCTCATTTTTTTTTATTGCACAGGTAGGACGAGCTTATAGGCCACCTGATGGTAAGTGGTCACCAACACCCATAGACATTGACATTGTAAGAAATGTTAACCATAGCTTCGCCAATGCGCCACTAACCTTGGAAACTAAGATGTTATATCCCTTGTGTCTGTAATTACACTGGCTCACTCACCCTTCAAACCGGAACACAACAACACAATGTACTACTGTCTTGCGTAAGAACATCTGATGAGTGGATGGTACTTTATTAATCATTGCTGTCCAAATTAACCTTCCAATATATTTACACTTTCTCCAAGCCACAAAGCCGAGATGGCCCAGTGGTAAGAACGCGTGAATCATGAATGAACCGATGATCGTGGGTTCAAGCTATTTTATGTGCTTAGTTTGTGATTATAATTCATCTCGTGCTTGACGGTGAAGGGAAACATCGTGAGGAAACCTGCATGTGTCAAATTTCATTGAAATTCTGTCATATGTGTATTCCACCAACCCGCATTGGAGCAGCGTGGTGGAATAAGCTCCAAAACCTTCTCCTCACAAAGAGGAGAAGATGCCTTAGCCCAGCAGTGGGACATTCACAGGCTGTTACTTTACAAGCCACAAAGATATACCCGTTAAATAGTTATTCGTTTAGCCCTCACATTCTTAAACATCTTAGATTAGTCGAGCGATAAATGTAATTCTAGTATTATTACACGTAACAGAACATTTTCTTTAAATTAGTTCATTCGGTATTTAATCTAATATTGTCTTGTCTATGGCTTCGTCTAGACTTTAGATATCGGAGACTAATCCTTTAAATGCTTGCGCTATCAAGTTGTTACGACATATATATTTTTATTAATACAAGAATGTTGCTGATCAGTAAGGTCAATGTTCCTTATAGGTGTTAAATCAGTTGAACAGCTACTGGAAATATTCGGAATTAAGTCAGGTAAAATATGTACGTATTGTGATTATTTATGTACACCTGATGGTAAGTGGTCATCAACGACTATAGACATTGGCTTTGTAATAAATTAATGTTAACCATCGCTTACATCACCAATGCCCCACCAACCTTGGGAACTAAGATGTTACATCCATTACATGCAGTAATTCCAATTTGAATAGTGAGTGATGGCTGACTTTTGAACATAACGATATCAAGTATTGGTGTTTTATTTTCATAATTATGATAGCAGCGATGTTCGTAAAAGCGGCTCTTAAGAGAGACTAGCCATTTGCGTAAGAGATTATATGATATGAACCAGGATATTAATAATATATGCTTGAAATATAGGGGTAGGCTGCAGAGCTTTCCGAGGTTTTCATGTTAATATTGACGTATTGAAAATTTTGAAATATCTAGAATTTCCTGGGTAGTCACCGTCAGTAATCTCTTCAACAGATACCTCGTCACTGTAATCGGTATAATTTGTACGTTTATACAAAAATTATTACATCAATGCAAAGTTCAAAACACCCCCCAAAGTCATTCCCCCACTTTCATGATCCAAAGGAATATAAACTCGATAAGACCGGGAGGAGATCAAGTTCTGAAACAGTGTTACCTTCTATCCAAGGCATAGGAGTCGTAACAATTAACTTGACTCTGGTCTATTTATGAAGGTTGCTACAAAAATCCAAAAAAGTTTATGAGCACAACATGGGATTCGAACCTGAGACCTCGGCCTCGACCTAAATACTAACGAGACAATCATATATAGTATATACATTAAATTCTAATAGATTAAAATAATATTAACAATAATGTTAATAAAGCCATACTTAAAACTAATATAAAAAAGCATATTACGAGTTGTAATATAGTTATTCTAAATGAAACTTCAGTTTCGCAGTTCGGTCGGAACATAACAATCCAATTACAAGATATCCTACAGACTTTAAGCTCTTGAAAATTGTTTAAAAATTAAATAAGAGAATGTTCTTGCATTCTTTCTTTTCATTGTCTGGTGTGTCTTTTGATTATGTTTATTTTTTATATCATATTATAATTATAAAACTTTGTACAATAACAAATATTTTATGAAATAATTTTGTAGAAAAATATTGAATACCCAATAATTCTCAAGATAAACTATAATTTTAAATAAAGAATTGCGGTTATATATTCAATAAACCGTCCTATTATATTAATTGACAAATCAAAAGATTTTTTATTCAAGTAGGCAGAATGTCCCACTGTTGGCTAAGGCCTCCTTGTTGGGTTGGGTCTTTCGTGAGAAGCATAAAAGGGTTCAATTGAATCGTCATATCACAATATAAAATTAAATGTAAAGCTACCGATGGTTCAGAATGTTGAACCTCAAAACTACAAGGAACTTGTGTCCTGCTTTTAATCGATAATTTGAATAATAGTGATGGTATTTCGAAGATCAATAAATAAAAAAATAATAGTTTATATAACATTATTAAACGCAAATAGTTTTAAGAGTTAAAGAAACAAACAAACTTCATAAATATAAACATATCACTACATATTATGAAACAAATTCCCCCGCATTTCCTGTCTGTCTGTATGAAAGCGATAAATTAAAAACCTACTAAACGGATTTTCATACGGTTTTCACCAATGGATAAAGTGATTCAATAGGAAGGTTTACGTGTATAATTCATTAATGTTTTCTGTTAATTTGTTGAAATATGACGATAATTGTTGAAGAAGTCGGAAAAAAACGAGCCGATTGGGAGCTTTCGACGAAAACTGTAAAATCCCTTTGAATTATAACAAAATAATGTATGGTGAAATTGTTCCCCTTTCATAGATCTACAGAAAAGTACACAATAGCATATGTCTATCTTTTAAGAATAGCTAACTATACCCACTTTATTTTTTTCAAATGGTTACATAATAATGTGATAATTGGAAAGCTATAAAAACGGATATGACTTTGTCATCTTGGAATGAAAAATTGGCTTTAAAACTAATGAACGACACAAAACGACACGTACCGTTAGAAGAGACTTGGTGCGGTGCGTGGCTGTCCGTGGTCGTTGGTGCTTGAAAAATCCGCAGAATCACGCACCATGGGAAGCTACCTTTAGATGCCATGGTTGGTATTGATGGTTCAAGGAATGGTTTTAACTTCTGCTATGCCAGTGTATATAGTCTTAGGTACTCCTTTATTTCTATTTTTTTTTTATTTGTCTAGGTTAAATACGCGCCAAAAGTACGTATGGTCATCAAGTCCAGGGCAACAAATGGACGTATCCTGGAAGGAGATAAGTTAATCATAGGTCAGTAATTATAATACACTACTAAATATTTATTAAATTTAATGTGATTTATATTTCAAAAATCTATATTACGTCATTAATTTTCGAAATTCATTAATTATTATTATTATTTATTTTAAAATGTTATTTGGTTTTCTTTCTAATAGAGTAACATAGATAAATTTGGAACAATAACAATACCAAATAGGATACTAATATATCTTATATCAAAGTAAATTTTACTCTGTGCAAATTGATATCAGATATTTGAGTTCGTTTCAATGAAAACGATACTAAAAACATTTTAATATCCCAGGTTGCCAAGCGACGGCTAATCCGAACAGCCTCACTTATAAATGGTATGTGAACAGCGAACAAGTGCTTTCTGCAAAGGGCAATGAACTGGTAAGTTTAATGGAAATTATTTTAATTAACCAGTACTAGTGAAATCGTCAGGGTAGCACCCATTAATTATATATTTTACCGCCTAGCAGTTATATATTTGTCCTGTTGTGTTTCGGTTTGAAGTGTAAATTAGCCAGTGCATACAGGCTCCCAAGACATCTTAGTTCCCAAGTTTCCCTTTGGCGATGCAAGAGATGGTTTATATATTTGACAATACCAAAGGGCGTATGCGACTACTAACCATCAGGTGGCCAATTGCCAGTCTGGCAACCTACTACAGTCAAACAAATATAAAGCTGAATAATGGGAACGCGCTAAATTAAGCGTTTATCAGTTGCATTTGTTAACTATTTATCCCAAGTAATACTTGGAATAGAGAGTCCATTAAAAAGGTTATATGTCTATCACGCTACGACCAACAGGGGAGGAGGGGGTAGTCAGTAACGTTTAAGATGGTTAAATGGAGGAGCCAGTTGTATACAAAACTCCATAATAATTCATTAATGTTTAACGATGCGATGATTAAGGAGGAAGTTTTGGATAAGGAGCTAGTAGCGTAGACAAACGAATTGTACAACTAAACGCATTAGATAAAATTTAAATATTAATAATGTTTATACCCATACAGCTAAATATGGGCTGGAACAGTGATTCAACTAGCGAAAATCAATTCTTTGAAATGCTATGTTCCTTTGCGGTGTCAGTGCAAAGTCAGTGTAATAAAAGGCACTAGAGTAGAGACGTAACCTCTTTAATACCGATGTTGACGGTAATTTGACAGTGTAAGGACTTGTATACAGTTTCAGAGTTTGTAATAATAAAAAAAAGATAATAAAAGCAACATGCTAAAGTTATTGGCAAGCATATTAAAAATTGCCTTAATTTTGTACTTTACTATTTACTTGGTGGTAGAGCTTTGTGCAAGCTCGTCTGGATAGGTACCACCCACTCATCAGATATTCTGCCGCAAAACGCAGTACTTGGTATTATTGTGTTCTGGTTTGAAGGGTGAGTGAGCCGGTGTAATTACAGGCACAAGGGATATAACATCTTAGTTCCCAAGGTTGGTGGCGCATTGGTGATGTAAGTGATGGTCAATATCTCTTACAATGCCAATGTCTATGGGCGTTGGTGACCACTTACCATCAGGTGGCCCACATGCTCGTCCGCCTTCCTATGCAAAAATAAATAAAAAATTTCAAGTCCATTGTGCAATCGGATATACACATGTCTGATATACAACATTAAAATGTACATATTTGGTTATAGTAATTTAAGGGCAGGTATATAAAACCAATTCACTCTGCATACAGTTTTAAAAACACGCTCTGTTCTTATGGTTTCCATTTATTATATTAGCATTTATAAAATTTTAAAATATTTAAATTTTTCGGAATATGTTAAAATGAACTTGCGGTCTGGCTGTCTGCGTGTACGTCTAACGCTGTTTGCATTTTATAGTCTTCCTTAATAAAATTATTTTAAAATATTTTTACAACTTAAAAAGCTTTCGACGTTTTGACGATTACATTTAAAATTTTGTTACTTTATATAATAATAGCGTTTTGCCCGCGGTTTCACCTACGGGGATTAAGTGTAGCACATGTTACTCGCTGATAAAGTAGCTTTCCATGGGTGAAAGTATCTTAAAATAGGCTTAGTGGTTTAGACTTGAAAGCCTAACAAACAAAAACACATTCACTTTCTACCCGACCCGGCCTCGCACGAGTAGAATAAGGATCGAAATAAATCTACGTTTTACGTCGATATCGTAACGTAACGTAACGTAACGTAACGTAAGGAGAGCATTCAGTAAAATCAACACTTAAACGAATTCAAACAAAAACGACAATATTTTTTGCATTAAAAAAATAGCTTATACTCAAGTAACCCAGATAGCTCAGTAATATTCGTATACCGTTGCTGACATACTAACATACAGGAGAAATTTTGAACAAAGTGTTTTGTTTGTTGATGTCGTGTTTTCGACATATTTTAATATGAACAAAAGCAGCGTCGCAGATTTAGATTTCATTAAGTTCGGCTCAACATTTTATCACTTAGTTTTGTCTTTAGCTTTTAACGCAAACAATATCCTCGAAAATAGCACGATTAGGCTTGCTTTTGTGCACACTAAGCATATTATTACCTAGCACGTGAATAGAACGTCGTTAAGAAGCGTGCTTGTTCCCAACTGTACTCTTTTACCATACATAAAAAAACTCTCTTCTCGCTTATTTGCTTCATTAGTGAAGGTCGCGTTCAGGGTCTGGGTCACGTTCTTTATCAATTTTCTCCAGTCCGTCCTGTCCTCATCTTTTCTCAGGGCTGTGGTCACTTATAAAATGCATTGCTGTATTGCTAAGGACTTGCTTGGATTTTCTGGATCTTATTTTCATATTTCCGATTGCAGACGGTACGTGGACGTGGTGGTATGTTAGAATTTTTGTAGACATATAAACGCTTCCTTACATAAGGTCCTCCAGACCGATTTCGGCCACGGCGGCCAATCTCAAGAGAGATTAGCCAACTGCACAGGAGATATTATAGTGCACCAGTGTGTGCGCAAACACAGGTGCAATCTCTTTTCCTTAGCTCTCATAATCCGATGGGACGTTAATCCGACACGACCGGAAAGAGTTCAGGCGCAGGACCAACGGCTTAACGTGCTTTACGAGGCACGGGAGTGTACACACTTCCAACTTCGGGCTGCTACTGAGAATTTTCTGACAGAAATCCCAATAACTATTTATTGGTCCGACCTGGGAATTGAACCCAGGACCATCGAGTCTAAGGCCTTATATCAAGCCACTAGACCAACGAGGCAGTCATACATACTAAGTATTGATCCAAAATAATAACGGTCTTACTTATAAACACTGGATGATTAGTTATAGAATGACAAATCAATAATTACAGAAAGAGCGATCAATGTTTAAAGACGAGTCGGTTGGCGTGGTTGGTAAGATAGTTGGCTTTCACGCCACAGGTCGTGGATTCGATTCCCACCCAGGACAGACATTTGAGTGCATGAACATGTCTGCATGTTCTGATGTGTTGAGTCTGGGTGTAAGTAGTATATGTAAGTATATCAGTTGTCTGCATTCCATAGTACAAGCTCTGCTTTGTTTCGGATCAGATGACCTTGTGTGAATAATGTCCCAGAATATTGTGTTTTAACTAAACAGACAAAGAAGTTTATAAGTAAGGTATAAAATGTAAAGTATAAAATATTTATTGAAGTTATACCTCTAACGCGACTTCCAACAAGGTTGCGTTAAACATTTAACGCTACCATGGAGGGGATGTGAAAGCACTGTTGCGTTAAACGTTTAACGCTGGGGAGGGAGAATAGAAAGAATAATAATAATTGGTTGCCTGTAAAGTCGGTATACGGGCGAAAGTTTTACGTGACAACGACTTTGAGTGGTAAAATAATTTTAATGTGAATATTCATTCGTATAGTAGGAAGAAGGATGAAATAATAGTAACAATTTAAAACATTTATTTATACAAAGAATTATATTTAAAACATTAATTTATACAAAGAATCTCGCACTGAATTTCATATTAACAAAATTTTATTTTTACCTTTACACATACATACGTATTTATACTTAGAAGGGACGCGTGCCTTTCACTTTTTATGTCTGTCTCTCTCGCTCTTAGGCGGGCTAACCATGCCCGAGTGGAAGGGACGCGTGCCTCTCACTCGCTCTCATTGTGAGCGCATAACGTGAGCGGAGCGTAACGCAGTTTCTTGAAGTGTCACCCGGCAAACCAATTTATAAGACGTTGTCACGTCAATAATAATAATCATTTCTTAATGATGCTAAAGAAGTATAACTTCTCACGCGCGTACATAAGTACACTTTTTTTTTCATTTTATTTATCCGCATTAAATCTGTACAAAGAAATGAAAATCGTGTATCAGTTAAACGCCATTTAATTTTCTCTTATAAAGTTACTTACGCCATAAATAAGGAAGTTCGCGATAATTGAATTTCGTATGAGATCGGTGAGCGGGCTCTTGTTCGAGTCATTAAATTGTACGTTAAAATAGACCAAATTTCCGGATGGTATTTTTAAAAGGGCACTTTATGTTAAGATTTTTACTCGAAAGCTTTTTGTGTCATTGATATATTTTTCTTGAATAAATTCAATTATTCGGTTACGATGAGTGTAAAATTTTACTGACGTTTCTTTTTCGTCATTTTTAATTAATATTTTTGACTTCAATTATTTTTAAATTGAGATATTTAATGAAACGTTTTCTTTCACCGTTTTTTTTTTTTCGAGTGAACCTATTTCTTTTTTTAACCCGTGGTAGTTTAAATATACACACAATAAGTAAGTATAATACTTCTATGTTGGACTTATACTATTTTTAAAATGATTATTTAAAAAATATATTGAACTTTTTTTGAGTAATTTTAAAATAAATTTTTAGTGATGTTAATCGAGCCAGACGTTTATAAATATTGAAATAAATTTCCAATATTCTGTTTTTATACGGCTAGTAGATGGATGGCTTGAAATTGCTCCGACATTAAATCCATATACCCATTCTATATTTATGTACACAGTAATATAATACATTAAAAAAAGGCGATCTATTGGTTAGAATACGTCAATCAAAAGTGAAGGTTGTGTATTAAAACCAAGCTAAAGATCAACTAATTGTTAATATGCTGAATTTGTGTTGAGAATTCATCTCTTGCTCAACGATGAAGAAAATCGTGAGGAAACCATGTCTTGCAGTGTAGCAGCATTGGTGGAACACGTAACGAACTTCCTGAATAGGAGAGTATGCCTTATCCTAGCAGTAGGACATATCCAGGCTATTACTTAATAAATAATACTAATGAAAGATATGGCGGTTGATATAGCAGTTATTTTTTATTGTACCAGCTCGTAATTGTCATATTGTTGGGCAGAGGTTTTCCTCCTGAGAAGGGGAGAAAGTTTTGCAGTTTATTTCACCATGCTGCTCCAATACTGATGACTATACATGTGATGGAATTTTACCCGACGCGTAGTTATAGGTTTTACGATGTTTTTCTATACATCTCTCAGTGTGATTTATACACTTGTGGCAGAACTTCATCCGATCCATATTTATAAGTCTCCATTCATGATCCTTAATATCTCTCAGTAGACCTTTAGTTAGAATTAACAAATTCCAGCCGCTGGACAATCACGCAAAAATGACACGACTTCTGTCGCATCTCGTTATTTCGACATCAAATAACTAAGGTGACTAAATACAAAGTAACTCACTTATGACTTAAGGATAAAATAACAAAAGATCATTTTCTCGAGTACATTTACGAAAATAACTTGATTAAAGAAAAAAAAAATATTATCCTGAAAGACATTAAAATCAGAGAAGTATTTCTCAAATAAGGAGAATGAGGAGATAGTGCACTCGACAGTTGCAGAATTCCTCACGATGTGTTTCTTTTACTATTAGCACGAAATGAAATATAAACGCACATCATAACGTTCACACCCATTAATGGTTGCTTGGCTTTCAATCCGTTACATTAGGTAATGAATCACGTACAGCCATAATCGGGTTGCTTACTGATATAAAAACCGAAAATATTTTTATCTCCATTTAAAACAAGGTTTTTTATTTATCATTGCATTCAAAACTGTACGTTGAACTATCGTCGTTCTCAGCCCTAATAGACATAAATGGTATCTTAAACAAATTTGATTATTAAAAAAAGTTTGTTCTTTTCTAATCTAAGGTATATTTTGCGGAGTAATTAAAGCATTTAAATAAAGAAGGATACATTCTGAGCGTAATCTTTCCACAAAAATACAAGACCAATTTCTGCTCAAATGCGAAACATGAGCTTATTTGCCAAGAAAGACCAGTCTGAATTTACCATTTATTGCAGGTTATATCAAATGTGTCTCGGAAGTACAATGAGGCGACCGTTAAATGCGATGTTCAGAACGAAGTTGGCAACAGCGCTGAGTCTAAAACCCTAGAAGTTTCCTGTAAGTCATTCCAATTATATTTTCAACGTTCTATTTTGTAGATAAATGTAATAGAATTGTTTTTATTTCTTTCAATATTTAGAAAAACGTTTTGATGTCCATTCGAACTGGATAAATTCTTAGAATGGCTTTGTTTAGATTCTTATTCTTATTTTGAACAATGAAAGACTTTGAATATTTTCATTTTGATAATTTTCATTTCCAACAAACAGTAAAGGTTTTAATGATTTTTTTCTTAGTGCTAACTGTAAACGCTAGCGTAAGTAGAAAGGAAAGCTGTTCCTCTTATAAAGTAGTGGATTGTGTTTTCTATGACGTTACAAAACATTGATAGAGCCAAGCCAAGTTGAGATTCTACAATTGTAAACGCTATTGGAAAACTAAAAAATGTATGAGAATGACCACGTGACTTATCGTTGAAAGATGTCATTCTCATACATTTGTTTAGTTTTCTATTAACGTTAACGATTGTAGAATATCAACTTGGCAAGGGCCTCAGGCTTTTTAAATATGACTTTCCACAAACTAAGATCTATTGAGAAGATATTCATACTATTTTCACTCATTTGTTTTGATATAATTACTTTAAAACAATTTCTTTTTTATTGTTATTGCAAATTGAAATACTATTTATTTATATATTATTGTAATTATATAATACTTTTCTGCTATAATTATTGTTTTAACGAAATATAGTATTAAGAATTGATTCATATGAGATTTATAATAAATGATTTGGCAACAGTTTCTCGCGATACCCGCGGGATCGTATTAAACTTTGAGACGTCGCTTTTCAAAGCCATGTTCAAGTTTTCGACTCGAATTTCTTATTAAATATTCAGGTGCTCTGCGACAAAACTCATACTACCGCATATTATCAAATATTTTGATTGTAAGTTACTATACCCTTGTCTACACGCTCTGTCGAGCATATCATATAAGCGCTGTCATATTGAATAATCCAGCTACGGTTAATTAATGAAAAAAAAACACTATCATATTATGGTTTTTATGCGTAAAAGCAAACTTTATTTTATTGAGCACCCAGATGAACCAATATAATATAATTATTAAATAAAATATTTTTTTAATTTACAAAACTCCATACAATTAATATATTTTGTATGTGTTTGTAAAAGTGTGTATGTGTGTGTAAAACCGTAACATATTGTTAATTTTCAATGTATTTCCTTGTTAACAGTATTTGGGTACTACATGTTTCATTTGAGCCCTTGTTATGATAACCCTTTGCCCTAAGGGGTTAATGTTAAATTTGCTATTAAATGTGTTTTGAGGGACGAAGTAAGCATATCGTTTTTTTGTTGAATCTGTGGTAATACGCAACTTTGATCTGTTTTACATTTTAGCGTACGGACACCTCATTGCTTCTACTTTGAAAATTATATCTTTTTTATATAATTATGGGGTTTTTCAAATAAAAAAAAAATATTCATTTTTTCTTATCTACAAAATTGAATGATCCAAAAATATTTTACTATTTGCATAAATCCTTTATTAAGTCATGATATTGAAAGTAAAGTAATATCAAAAGTCGAAATCTTAGTAATAATTTTTACGAAATTTAAATATTTGATACAGATGGTCCAGCATTCAAATCCAAGCCTCAGAATGTTGAAGGTGACATAGGATCGACGGCAACATTGACTTGTTCAGTGGACGGACATCCTCAACCCAAGGTCCTGTGGTTGAGATATGATCGAGATAAAATTATCGTGAGTATTAACTTGATAACCAATTTCTATTTTAATTGATTAGGATTTGTCTTTTGGTAATGTCTATTAAATATACATAAAACTCACTGATAAGACATTTATTATACATAGAAAGACTAATATACATAGAACTCTGTGATAATTCCAAGAGATTGGATTGCAACATAAATTAATAATTTTTGCTCTTTTGCTGTGGTAGTGGTACCTTAAGTAATTTACGTTTATTTTTAGTGTCCCCTTTCAAGTCATCCCTTTTAGTTAATTTTTGTATGAAATACCTTCATTTTTGAAGAAAAAGGAATTGCAATTGTTATTTAGCAGTTCAGCAGCGAGCTCACCTGCGGGCTCACTTTTATTCAAATAGTTTTCTATTGTAATATAGATGGTAACAGATGAATATTATCAAAAAGCGTTGCTCCAGAACTGTCAATAGCAATTTAAATGTTTATATATCGTAAAGGATCAAATCATATTATGTTAGCTACACGCTACGACGCTGAATCCAATACGTGTTAGACTCCAATTAAATGACGATATTCGGCTCAGAGCACGCGAATGATGAGTCCATAAATAAAATTCTAACTTATATAGATTTCTATTATTTATATAAAATATTTAAATTGATTTTTTTCAATAGTAACAATAAAATTTATTTCTTATTATTCGTTGCCTTTTTTCTTTCCAAAATTGTTTGTTATGAAGACTACATTTACAGAAATATTATTAAGATAGATGACAAATTAATGTAGATAATTTATTAAAAATCATATAATATATTAATTTCATTTTATAGTCGTTGGCATTTTATATTGGCTGGCATATAAAACAATAGGTCTTGAGGTCACGAGCACGAGGTTAATAAACAATTACTAGAATTTTCTGCCATTCTCTGGAGCAGCCCAAAGATAGACTTTAGCCATCAGATTATGAGAGTTTACCTGCGCACACTATGTACGACTCACTTGACTAGTCTCCATTGAGTTTCATCACCGTCCAAATTGGTCAGGATGTCGTCTAAGAATGGTATTATTAAAGATATTATAGGAAAAAATATTTTACAGCGAGCTGGAAAATCATCGAACCTCACCGTCACGATAAATAAGCATTCAACAGGTCAATACTGGTGCAGAGCTAGTGTGGAGGGTTATCAAGACATCGAGGCACCAGCCATGGTCTATTTAAAAGGTATTGTTTTATTTTTTTATCTTAGCAGACAATTACATGTTCCACCTTCGCTTCTAAAGACTGACGTGAATTAGATATGAACTTCTTAGTACATACGCGGCTAACAATGATATATATTTATATTAGTTGGGACGTAATTCCACTGGTATTTTATGGCTTAGCATGTAGAACACAGCGAAACAAATTGTATGAGTCAGTGGAATGTAATCGGTCAGTGGTTGGATAACATTTCCACGTAAATAAATATGTTTAGTGCTGTACAAAGTCCATCAGGGCTAGAACTGGCGTGAGTTTGAACTGGTGTACTTAACCAGATAGCATAATATAACTGTTAAGTAAAAGTGAAGTAGCATAATGTCCTATTGCTCTGCTAAGGCCTCCGCTACCTTTGAAGGAAAGGGGTGGAGCTTGTGGAGATATTTGGCAGAATTTCAGTTAAATTAGACATATTCAGGTTTCCTCAAAATGTCTTCCTACATATACCACCAGGCATGAGATAAAAGCATAAATTAAGTAAATGAAAGTTAAGTTCTTGTCTGGATTTTAACCCGCAACCATTGGTTAAGATTCACGCCTCCTAACCACTGAGCGATATGAAAAATCTAAAACAACAGGTATCAACAATGAAGGGTACAATAAACTTGGTATCCGTTCGTCTCTTTAATTCCTAAAGTATACTAGAATTACGTATTAAAATTCCATTTTATTTCTACGATTTTTGGAGATATTAAAAGAATATACCTATTCAAATACTTAACGCGTAAATTAAGCACACTGAATATTTAAAATTAGTAACTAGTTCACTTAAACATTCTACAACCTCCCATTCTTTTGTATGTCATTATATTAATATATTTTACTGAAAGTCTTCTAGAATAACAAAAGAATCTGTAGGTCGTAACAAAACAAAGAAAGTTGAAAACTGTTCTAGGAATGACGTCATCGGGGCCAAAGCACAATTTTTGTTTGGAAACATTCGTGAATAATTTGTTATATATTTTAAATCCCTTCTAAAAGTCACGTGAGGTGCAATAGTCGTTAGTGAGACTGATAGATACGTACATAGGCTTACAGTGAAACTCATGGTAGAGGTTTTTTTACAATATTCAGTCATAAATCCCGTACTATATTGGTTTCAACTTGTATAGTTCTTCCATGTTAATATTTTTTAGGATTAATAACGATATCAGATTGATGGTAATGGAAAGTTCATATTTTATCAAATATCTGTTTTCATTTGTTCAAAGTTTATTCACGGATTTAAAAGTCTGTTAATTGTGATTTGTTTTCGTATAAATATTAACAGCCTTAGAATGTATCACTAATTATTTCATTTCTACTTGACTACTACTTGAGTACTACATGGAGAAGATTTGGAGCTTATTCCAAACTGCAATTTGGATTAGTGAGACACATGACGTGGTATATATTCATCCGACATCTTTTACCGCCGTTAAACAATATATGAGATGAACTATCTAAACACGAAATGAATTATGACATTGTTAATAATATATAACATATTGGAGGATATTATATAATAAAATCGACTTCTAGCCTATATGATGTATATATACGTCACTAAATCTACCGTAACAATAACGTAAAGACCTTATTTGAAATACTATCACTTTTATATTATGTAAAATATGCGAATTTAAATTATATAATAAAATCAAAAATATTACGTTTAAAATAGATTCAAATTAGACTTTAAAATGTTGTGGTTTCTGTTTGCTTAATTTCAATCCAGATAAGTGTTACATAATTTTCGCCACAACCTAAACATAAATATTCATATATGAATATGTTATAATTTCTCTGTGTATGTTTTGTATAAATTATTACTTTTAATTATAATAATAGTTAACATGAAGCGTCAATTTACGGGTCGTCTATGAGCAAATCTCAGGTTCGATCCTGCAGCCTTTGGCTATTGTCGTCCTTACAATTAGTAAATAATTAAAAACATTAATTTCTCGCATTCTTTTTTTAAAAAGCTTCATCTTTCAAATAACGATATATATCTAAAACGAATAAGTATATTTTTGTTTGGATAACATTGATTTTATTTTTTAGGTCCGCCAAAAATTATGTCCAATAAAACACAATACGGCGTTGAAGGTGGTAGTGTACATATTGAATGTGTATCGTTTTCCATACCGAAGCCTGATCTAGTTATTTGGACTTTCGCTGGGAATGAGATCAATTCGTTTCATAATCATGTAAGTATTAGGTATTAAAATAATTAAATTAAAAAAAAATACAGCCTGTTTTTTTTTTATTGTATAGGAAGAAGGACGAGCATATTATGGGTAACCTAATGGTAAGTGATAACCAACGACCATACCCATTGGCATTGGCAGATGGTTAACATCTCTTACGCGCCACCAACCTTGGGAACTAAGATATTACGTCCATTGTGCCTGTTCAAACCGGATCACAACAATACTGAATACAGCTGTTTTGCGGTAGAATATCTGATGAGTGGGTGGTACCCAGACGAGCTTGCACAAAGCTCTACCACCAAGTAAATCACTTCCAGGCTAATGCTCTCCCTTTTTGATATTTTTTTCGGCTTTTATAGGAATAACTAACCCTCTGTAATATACCTATAATTTGTTATAACAGTATACCAGATTTATGTAAATTAATATTTTCAATATATATTTTGAACAGGAATATGTATTCTTAGAAGAATCACTACCGGATGGGCTAACAAAATCTACATTGGTTATCAGGAAAAGTGAAGCGAAACATTTCGGTCCATACAATTGTACAGCATTAAATGCCTATGGAAGCGACAGTGCGGAAATTAACCTTATACCTGATAGTGAGTGTTTATTTTGCAATAAACTATTTTTTTTTATTTGAAATGCTGTTTTCGTTACATATGTATACAAGCTACTTCAAAAGTCGAATATTGTATTTATGAACAAAAATCTGTTTCACATTTTGAACGACATGGATCTTGTTCCATTAAATGGCTAGGGTTTTTTTTCATTAATAACATTCGTCGAAAATAAGTCACATGCAGCTTTCCTCCCAATGAGCAGAAGATGAAGACAAACTAACCAAAAGAAAATTCACGGTATTAATAATGTGTTCTAACCACGAGGCCATTATGGTTCTTATGGTATACAAAATAGTGTTAGTTTTGCATTGAATATTCTAGAAAATTTCTTCATAAAACTGAATGTTTAGATAATCTGACAAATAGAATAATACAGTTCAAGCGACTTCCAGTTCAAATGATTCTCTCAATTATAATAAAACTATTGTTACAGAATCATATCCACTTATAGTCATCGTCGGTGCTGGTTCTTCAATAACTATAGTTATTCTCATTATAATGCTCGTTATAATGCTGTGTCATCGAAAAACCAACAAATCAGACGTGAAGAAACCAGATATTACCGAAGTTGGTAAAACTTGTGATCAATTTAAAGATAGCGATCGGAATTCTAATATAAGTGACTTGAAATTGGAACTGAGACAAGTTGAAGGAAGCTGTGATATGGTAAGACATAATGATAGGATAATTAATTTAATATGAAGTGATAATAATGATAGTTTTTGTGTGTAATTTTATTTGAGTATTAGTATATACTTGTGGATACAAGAAGTACCTAGTTGTACTAGTGGAAGGTAACACTAGTAGTAACTTCGTAACATGCTGATATAGTTAAATAATTTGGTCAATGGAGCTCTTTTTTTATTTGTAAACAGCGCATGTAAAGTTTCTGAACAAAAAGAAGAATATAAAGAAGTTTTTAAACAAAAATTAAACTTATAGCTTGACAAAGGCAACCCTATTTATAAGGACAATAATTATTTTATTCTATATTAACAGTCTTTTCTTTTTAATTCTAATTTGAGGATAAGGATAAGGATTTGAGGTTGGACTTTTTGGTGGGTAAACCCATTTACGCGTTACATGTAGTGGAGTGGGGGGCAGTGAAACAAAAGTATGTTTTCTTATTCTTTCTGATATATTAAAGCGGTGTCGTATTATAGGATATTTCAAACAACGGTTCGGAAACGGAACTTCACTCAACGCTTCACTTGACAACTAATTTGGGACTCCCATTGGCTGGACCAGTTCCGCTACCAGAATCCGGCTACGACAATGAGCTGATGAAACAATACCAGAGATACAGCGGCGATTTTAATCAACCCTTACATAATATCCATTTTAAGGTAATTACATAAGTTAAAATTTTCGAAAAAAGTGAATTATTTTTTAATAAATTGTGTTAAATATCCCTAATACCAACTCGAAACACAAAACAAAACACGATTTAGTGTTATAAAATAATACGCGATGTTTACTATAATAGTAAGATGATAGTAATAAAGTTGAAGGAATACACGCATCAAAAAAGCGTATCATATAGAAGTTTTCCAATATTTTGACAATTGAGAAACTACCGATACCACATTTACACCACGAGACATTTTATTCACGATTGATAAATTATAATCTAACGATGTGTTCTAGAATATATTAGTACAATATGTATTAATTTTATTTAAAAATAACAAATTAAAGCGTTCTTAAAACTATACATTTGTTTCTAGACGTAACTATGACAAAAATTTTTTCACTAATTTCACAGTATTAGGACTAGAATTTTTCTATTTAGCATTAGTATTATCCCATTAACTCACTACGAACACTTTACGGACTATAAACAGGTTGTAACAAACCAATGATCCGTTCATGTTTTGGCTTCATGCCACTTCAAAATTACGATATTAAACAACGCAGTTGTGTTACGGAATTTAAATTCATCTGAGATATATCCTCGTCCAAGTACAAATGTAGGCCATCTACAATGATGTCATCTGTTACTATTGTGAACGCCAGCTATTTGTTCAAGTCAAAGCGCGATGCTTTACACTGGACAATGATTGAGGACTAAATTAGTTTTCGTATCAAAATCAAATCATTAAAGTAGGCTGTAGTATTTTTGAATCGATTTACAATAAATGGTAATACGTAATGACTAACGACTTTTAGTGATTTTAGTTAAGTAAAATAAATTATTTCTATTAGTGAGATATTTCTCGGATGACGAAGAAAATACAAAAAAAAATTGATATGAGATTGTAATGTTAGGTGAATAACCATTTGACTTAACATAAATTTAAGGTATTTTTATAAAGAGATTTTTTAAATACGAAACAGCTTGTGTAGTGTTGATTTTATTGAATAAATATATTATCCTGGATTTAACGCGAGAAAGTTCAATACAGTTAAAAAGCCTTTTAGCTATAAAAAATGATGTCCATCTCAAAGTATATTTTAAGTTTCGCTCTTAAGAATAAAATATTAAAATTCGACTCGAATAAAATTCGATGTAACAAATTATCTTTTTAACAAACTTAACTTTAACTTAAAACTTAGTCAAGTAAAGATACAACTTTGATTATAACTAAAGAGACTAGCTATCAGTTTTAATTAGTTATATCAGCCCTTGGTTACTTAAGAGAAGGAAATCTTCTCAAAACTGGTTCCTTATAAACTAGTTGGTGAAATAATTCAAGACGTGACTTGAATTTCAGAATACGAAGC
Organism: Nymphalis c-album; assembly: GCA_963151315.1. Classification (NCBI taxonomy): domain Eukaryota; kingdom Metazoa; phylum Arthropoda; class Insecta; order Lepidoptera; family Nymphalidae; genus Nymphalis; species Nymphalis c-album. The sequence goes on from OY720612.1 coordinate 3,501,542, forward strand.
GTAATTTGATACAGAATCCGATGAAACTGTGTCGACATTAAAATTTGCATATCATTAAGATAATTGTCGAGGCGTTATTAATTCTAAATTTAATAATGTTTGTCACATACATAAATATAATCTAACTAAATTGAAAATTTGTCCTGTGACGCTATCTGCTTATAGCATTTACATAACAACACGATGTAACAGGAATATAAATATTCCTGTAAATTATAACCAAAAAGTATTAAGTGAATATCAACTATTTAAATTATTTCAAATTTTTGATATGACAAATAAACTAACAGAGGAATTAAAAAGGGCTATCTTTACAGACCCACGATCAGAATGGTTACGTACCTTACGTGGACTATTCTAGAGACTACGCTCCGCCTCAGTCCAATGACTCCATGACAGGCTCATTATCCAGAAGTACTGATGCTTCTACATATCAGAGCCATTGTGGGTCCTTAAATCGTCAAGGCAGCTGTGGTCGGCTTGAAGGAATGATAGGACCAGATGGTGAGTCTTCAATTCAAATAAAAAATATGATGTATATTCTATTCCAATCGAAGAATTAATAAAGACAAATAAATATAAGAATTGATTTTATATTATAAACTACAAGCAGTTCTTCATTAATATATATTTTTTACACTACTCAACTAAACCTTTTAAATTAATTGTACTGTATTCCATTTTAATTTTATTTCCAAAGTTCGATAGAAACTTCGCCGACATTTGAAACGTAAATTTTTCACGATTAATGAATATTGCGTCAATTAAATGTCAAAGTTGTTAATTTGTCGTTATTACTTCTCTCTTCGGAATTGTAGTGTAGTAGAAAAATCGGTGGTTTAACTATCGATAATTGCCTAAAACTATTTAGGATATCGATAGTACTATCGAAAGTATTGTCTTGTGTCAGTACTGTCGATACTACCGATAGTATCGATAGCTCACCTTGAACAACCCTATTGATAACAGCAATACCATCGATAGTAATTCAAGCAATAGTATTGGTAGTAATAGTAATACAATATCTGATAAGATATCTGATCTATCGATAAACAATCTATTCTCCATCAATGGTGGACTATAGACTTACAACACTAGAATACGCTATAGGAACCTTTGACAGAATAGAAAGATGGTCCAAGTACGTCATAATCCTTTCTATAGTAATAATTGTTTTAGGTTTAAGTTTAAGTAATAACTGTTATTAGTTTTATTTATACGCTAGGCGCTGTCGAGCGTAAAGCTAAATTGACATTTGTGTTGTGTACACTTAAAAAAACACTTAAAAACATTGGCATACTCAGACTTTACCTGGAATATTATGAAGGTTAGCATGATAGGATGGCAAAGTGGCTAGAAGGTTCAATATCAATCTATGCAGAAAAACCATCGTGAGGAAAAATGCATGTTTGGTATAAAAGTGACTAACCCGTATTGAAGCCACTGGGATAATCTCCTACCTAAATAAGTATATATGAGGTCTTAGTCCGACAGTGCAACATTTCACTGTAACTTTTTCATGCCATGTTTTTTGGGCATTTTAATTGATTTATCTTTCTCAATGTATCGGCGAAAGGAATGACTTTCCTTTAAAATATGACCAAAACACGACTAAGAAAACAGTGATAGTTTAAAACAATATAAAAGAATTTGAGATATTATGGGTACTTGTCGCGTGCTTGTGTGTGTGTACACATACACTATTAGTTGATTGAAGTAATGTTTGTTTTTGTAAGTTTAATTAATGGATTTTTAACAGTAATACCGATGGCTAACCCTGGAGTTATAATGACAGGAATGGATGTGAGATACGCGGCGACTTACGGTAATCCGTACTTAAGAGGGAACGCTGGACCTTTACGTGAGTTTAAATTTTTTTTATTGAATTCAATTTGAAAATACTTTATTCAATATTGAAGTATTCCACTTTCGACCAGCTTTTTCGACGAATGGGCAACCTGATGGTAAAGGGTTGCCAATAGATATTGGCATTGAAAGAAATCTTAACCAACGCTTACATCGCCAATGCGCCATCAACTTTGGGAACTAAGATGTTATGTCCCTTATGTCTGCAATTACACTGGCTCACTTACCACCGGAACACAACAATACCAAGTATTGCATTTTGCAGTAGAATATAGGATGAATGGGTGGTACTCTATCCACCTACCCACTAGTAAAATAATTAAATTTTATATTGAAAAGTGTTAAAATAAGTCACTTGATGGTAAGCCATGGACCATTAGCGTTTTAAACATAGCCAATGTAAGTCAATCCATTTACAGCCATTTAGACTAGCTCACTGCATTAATGCAATGAACATTAATATATATTACAACGACCATTTTTTTACCACGCGAAGCCAAAACAGAAGGTAAGGTGAGGCTCGTAATCACTAAAAACAGTTTTCGAGATTTTCTGGAATTCCTGTCTTAGGATTAACTCCATAAAATACAAAATAATTTATCACGAGAAAACCCGCGAATCACAGTGTATTAAGTACATCTTTTGTTACAGCATACGTTCCTTCAGTCAACAGTGCAGCTAAAAATGCTCCTCCACCATATTATACATTAAGAAATACCAACCATCGTCCACCAAGTAAGTTTGTGCTATTTACAACAATAACAGTTTATACAACATTATTCTTTTCAGTTTTAAATTGTATCTGTAGTAATGGTATTGAAAAAAGTTTTATTATAATTAGCAAAGATTTTTTATATTTTGTAGATTTATTTTATTTATTATTATTACATGCCCCACCTACCTTATTCTAAGAGCAATTGCTTACACCGTCGATGGCATGTAAGAGATCGCTAAGTAGCAATAAGATCGCCAAAGTTGTATGATACTCATAATTAGGCTGTATCCAAGTTTTGTATTTTTTTAATCTTTGTGGCGTACAATAAATACTTTGATTGTTGTCTCTAGTGATCTAGATTTTTTTATTCTTCGGTTATTATTTTTTAAAGAAAATTTTAATACATTACAAAAATCGTCACCAGGTACATCAGTGACATCACCGTCTTCATCATCAACAAGACCTTTCACCAGTCCTCCCATTTCATCACCTACTAATAATACTGCTCAGCCCCAAGTAAGTGATTAATATATAAAAAAAATGTTTTTAATTATTTTTTAGTTGATGTCCAGCCGGACAAAGATTTAATTATAAATCAATTTAACTACATAAAATTTTGATATAAATTTGTTGGCGGATTTGAATTGGAATTGAAATTTATTACTTTCGTTAATTTTGGTGTAACTCTGATGAAAACGGCTACACGCCTTAATTACATCAGATAATTTACTAAAAAATTAACTCTCAATGCATGATAAATAATAATCTCATTCTTATAATCAAGGTGCCTAAGACCCCGCCACAAGCCGGGGCTCTGTATATCCTTCCACCGTCCAGCCAAGGGAACATGCATTCGTCACAAATATCTACCAAAGGTAACACAAATCTGCATTTCTATTACATATTCTATTTTTGAAACTAAATATCTACTAAAGGTAAACCGACTCTATATTTCTATTACATATTCGTATTCTATTTTTGAAACTTCAATGCCGCCGTCTAGGGATGCGGAAATCTCAAGTCTGATCTTGACCCCTTGGGCTATAGTCCTACTTCTGGCTCAAGCTTTACGCTTAGTTGGAGGGGAAAATAGGTATATCAAAGCTACCAGCAAAATAGATACTCGTTACTTATAAAATATGAGCCCTGAGTACCCTAGTGAGATTAAATAAGACAATATAGTTTCGATTTTTTAAAGGTGGCAGAGCTTTACTTGGTGGTAGAGCTTTGTGCAAGCTCGTCTGGGTAGGTACCACCCACTCATCAGATATGCGTTTTTCCAGCGAAAAATTAAGGCCATGTATAGTCATTTAAATATGTCTTGTATCAGTAATGATGACGTAAACTTACAGGTGCATAATATATACATAAATACACCTATATGTCCTGTTATACTAAAAATTTTATCTGTATATTAGTCAACGTTTGATACTTAATATATGTAATATATAAAATAGCGAGCTTGTCATAAAAATATACTTTATTCAATATTAAAGTATTACACTTACTTATTGATTGTCAAACTGGAAATTACTATGTTACTATTTATTCATCAATGTTACTTATCTAAATTGATTTAATATTTTTTCCCTCAGGTTCCGGAACTCACGTGTAACAACAGAACATTTTAGAATATGAAAATTATACGGTTTTAAACCTTATCGTAATAGAATGAAAAGCTTTATTCGAAACTAGTAAAATATAATGTTTTTATTTACATTTAGAAATATTTAATATATTTCGATGTACTTTCTTATGTGTCATTTATTTGTGAACGATCCTACAAAAGCCTAATCTTAAAGCTTTAAGTATGTATATCAAAGATTCGAATTTTAATTAAGTTATCATTTAAACTCGATTTAAGGGCGACTACAAAAGAACGACAGGACTGTCGTTGATAGCTATAAAAGTGGCCAAAAATTATTGAAAGTCAGTTAAACAGTAATATATCAATAATTTTATAATTGTGAACTTGATATATCAGCATTTTTTTATCTTGACTGTAAAATAAACTAGAATTTTAACGCCAAGCCAAGTATACATTGGTTAGTGAGCCAGTATAAGGTAATATAAGGAAGGAGTTTCATTTCTTATTGTGTATTGTCTATGGCCAGTTACGATCAGACGCCATTTTTATTATTTAAAAAAAAACAATGCCACCAATGGGATTCGTTATAAAATGTTTTTAGTGTCAGTTCTGAAATATTTAAAGTTTTAAAAACAAAGTTCCAATTCAATACAAAAATATCTTAAGATTGTTTTATCTTATCTGTATGTTGTAATTTTAGGATTAAATTATCGTGAATTTTATAAACAATTATTATACAGTTAATTGTGTATATTTGCAAAATACATATTACTGAACTGAAATCGTATAATAATATTATAAATTAAAAAAAAAACAATTTGACCGAAGAATTAATTATAATAATTTAATGGTTGTTTTTAATATTAGACTTACAATTGGTGGACAGTTTCTCAATGCTTGCACCTGGTCTCTCGCTTTCACAAGACCAGCTGATTAGCGAATACGCTATGCATTTATTTACCTTCTTATATTTTAAATAGTTTATGAATTTCACGAATAATATCAATTATTTACTAAGACTGATGGTTTGTAAAATATTACTAAATATAGTGATTTTTAATAGATTTCGATGGTTTTTTTTATGACTGCTCTATTTTTTAGAATAATTTTAGCTCTATGAAAAGATCTCATGTAAATAGTTCATGATACATTAAACATAATGTGGACGAAATAAAAAATGTTTAAAAGTTAGTTTCGTTTGTAATCGGCTTAAGGTCGATCGCGCTGTTAAGTTATATATTTCTATTTCAGTTTAATATTAATATATATATATACAGGGTTACTTGTAAAGTACCAGCAACCTCGCAGGACTAGATAGCTAACACTATAAGCAACAACTTTTGTTATAACTCAATACAAGAAAAAAAAAATATTTTACATGTTTTTGTTGTACTGTCGTGACATTTAAAGGTCTATATTTCTTTCATAAACGATAGGATAACGCGACGCTCGCGCGCGCTTAATCTTCGCGATGCGCGTAGATTTATAAACGTTCAAGCGGGAAATTAAATTAATACTTATATTTGTATGAAAATAAAATGTAACATATTATCAAATGTCGTAAAACAAACGTAACCCTGTACATATATATTATTATATATGTACAAATATGTGGATGTATATTAATATATGTCTGTTTTATTATTTGTGTGTATTAATATGTATGGCTGGAACTAATCTTTTATATAGATAAGCTCTTCTTTTTACAGCAATTTTTGACTATGTAAAACAGTATTCTAAGGACTTCAATAAATATACCTATTAAAATTTGGTGTATAACTTTTATACTTCAGTATGCAATTATATTGTGCTAATTGAAGATTGAAGATTTTTGTTATAGTAAAACATTTCGTTAAAGGGAAATTAATGAATTAAATTTTTGTTTTATATAAATTTATCTATTAAATAAAATTGTAATATTTCTTAAGCTGATCATACAATTAGGAAAATTGGTTATAAATTTTAAGACTCAATGAACTAAAAACAAAATTTTAAAATGTAGTATAGAGAATATAATGTAAATAAAAAATTGGATTAAATTAAGGCTTAAGCCACACTTGCGCGATGTATTGAAACTGGTATATTTACGATATCACATAACATATAACTTTGTGACATGATACATAACTCTACTAGCATTTTTTCGTGTAGCCTGTGTCGCGCATGTGTGACCCAACCTTAATGGTGTTTTGTAGATTAATCGTGTAATTGTATTGGTTTGACAAATGAGTATGTTGATATTTGACGATATTAAAATAAAAAGAGGTTTTTACTGAACTCGGTTTTTTATTTATTTCAATTCTAGTTTCGACTTTATTTAAATATGTTTAACACATAACTATGTCATCTTTTCATGATATTATAAGAGGTTTTGTAAATAACATAAACAAATGACTGTCTTTCTTTCGATTGGGAATAATAAATATATTAATTCATCGATATCTATAATGATTATTATTTGAGAACCCGGTAGGTGAGGTTGTTAAGATACTTGCCTTTCATCCCCACTCTTAAGGCAAGCTTTACGATTACTTAGTCTTGTATCAAGTAGGAATATTATTTCTAATTTCTTAAGTAATGGGGGTTAGGCAGATTATTCTTTTAAAAAATCTATGGCCACACTCCAACCTTTTATATGATTATATTGTGAATTAAATGATGAGTGAGTCAGTGTATTACAGGCACAAGGGACATAACATCTTAGTTCCCAAGATTGGTAACGCATTGGCGATGTAAGCGATGGTTAACATCGTTTACAATGCTAATATCTACGGACGTTGGTGACTACTTACCATCAGGTGGCCGATATGCTCGTTCGCCTTCCTATTCCATAAAAAAATGACAAAACTCACATTAGGCATATGTTACTTTATATTTTTATATATAGTATATAATATTATGTATAAGAAAAGTATGATATTATATTTTCTAACATCATTAGCAAATACACATTCAATTGATAGAATCAAAACATTTTCAAATATTGAATTTTTGCCGACTCCGAGTCTACTCCGAGTCTACTTATGAATAGGAAAGTGGGTCCTTAAGAGGGCGGTTATACCCCTTCCGACACGAAACTTATATGAATTTTCTCTTTTAGGGTGCCAAGAGGTAAAACCCTTATATTCCATTCTTTTGTATAGAGAGGTCTCGTTATTAAAATGTATGAGGTACAAAACATTGATTTTTTTTCTGTATTTTTTTTATTTATTAATATCAAATAGCTTTTGGCTTTTACGACGAAATTTACTTGATATTGTTGTTTGGTTGTAAATTGAATAGTCTTATTTTTTTTTCTTCATTATTACCGGTTAGAGCTTTCTGCAGTTTTGGGTAGGTGGCATAAATGAGTTGTTCTACCGTGAAGTTTGAGGGGTAAATAAGGTAATATTACATTTTTTATTTGAAATTAGTTCAAATCAAAATCTGACCACCTGATTGGATGGTCACCTCCGCTTATTACAATATTATATCTGGTAAATATAAGAACTAATATAATTAGCTATGTACATCGGCATTTAATTATAATGTCTGTGTCTTAATCGTGGATGGTAGGTTTAAACCCGGGTAAGTACCACTGTATTTTCACGTGGTGAATTTGTGCCTATAATTCATCTCGTGCATGACGGTGAAGGAAAACGTCATGAGAAAACCTGCATTTGTTTAATTTATTGAAATTCTGCCACGTGTCAATTCCATCAACCCGTATAGGAGTAACGTGGTGGAATAAGCTCTAAGCCTTCTCATCAAAAAGGAGAGAGAAGGACTTAGCCCGGCAGCAGCAATTCAGAGGCTAACTTATTCTATTGCAAAGGTCCGACAAAATCAATTACTTCAATATATAAATACATACACATAAACCCAAAGACAATCAATGAAATTAATAAGCATTCGAAAAATCTAAAGTAATACAGAATAATAATCATCCGATAGAAACACATTTATGTTATCATAACAAAAGCTGCGGCCAGACTTGGCTGAGATTGAACGTAAACAGCACAAGATTGCTTCCCTCACAATATCGTTATAAGGGTGAGTACATACTATTGCTGACGTTGGAAAAGTAAAGCGATATTCGAAGCTTATAAAATACTTGTAATTATTTTTCATATGTGAGAGAAATATTTAAAATAGTAATAATAAATAAGCATTTTGTTTGTGTAGTAAACGATTTATATTAGATTAGATTTATATTATTAGATAAATTATATCAAAGGCTCATAAGATAGCAAAATAAGTAATGTAAAAAAACTCATGATTTTTATCAACGAGTTTAATAAAATAAGTTGAATTTTTTAAATTTATTTTACTATGGCTTTCATTTTCGATGTTTAAATGAATCTTGATAAATAATTTAAAATAAGAACGCCGTGTCAACCCAGTGGGTAAAACCCCTGAATCCTGACATGATATCTGAATCTTTGTGAGTTCAAACTCTGCTAGGAAACACCACTGATTTTTTTTATTTATTTCGTGCTTGGTCATGAGGGAAAACACCGTGATGGAAACTTCATGAGTTAGATCAAAATCTTTCACACCTGTATATGGCCAATCCAGAGAAGAGAGGCGTGGTGGACTAAGCTCCTACCTTCTCTTTAAACGGAAAGTAAGCATTAGCCCAGCAGTTGCCCACCCTTACTTTTTTTTAATATAAGAGTATTTGAATGAAATTTAAAGTCAAAAAATTTAAGAAAGAGATTATGTTATTAACTAAGAAGTTCTCTTACAAGTAATTTATGATCACATTCAGAATCCATTTAGCTTATTATTATTAACCAGTTAGAATTAGATTTAATAAAGCATTATCAACCTAATTGTGTTAAAATTTAATATTAAACTTGTGAAAATCGTGTAGCAATGTCTTGAAATATAATTCCACGTAACATAGAAACTATTAATGTTCAGTATTTGTCGTAGTATCGCTCCTATTATTCTGGTCAGCATTCTGATCCTCACCCGTGGTGTCCACACATGCTCAGCTGTGATTGAACGCAAACATTGCGCGTGATTGCATTGGTTATGCTGTCTAATCGTAATGAAATATTGTTGTTTATTTTTTTATTTGTAACTGAAGACGATAAGCTAAAATAGTCCAGGGTTTGGACCACGTGATTCTCAATTGATGATTCTGGGTATCTCGTACTACCACCACTTTATTGGAGGAAGTTCTCCACCTTCCTCTCAAAAGACGCCTTTAGTACAGCAGTGGGATGTTTACTTTCATGTGTAGTTTTAGACACAAAATAAGATTAAGTCAAATATGAATTGTAATCCAAAAATTCTATTGATGATATTGGACGAGTTGGTTGGCGTTGTTGGTAGATACTTGCCTTTCGCGCCGCAGGTTGTGGGTTCGATTTCCACCCAAGATAGACATTTGTGACAGCATGTCTGTTTGTCCTGAGTCTGGGTGTAATTATCTATATAGTTTGTATTTACAAAAGAAAAGTAGTATGTTTTATGCAGTATATTAGTTGTCTGGTTTCCATACTACAAGCTCTGCTTAGTTTGCGATCAGATGGCCCTTTGTTAAAAAGTCCCAGGATATTTATTATGACTGCAATTAAAAACATGTAACCATTCTCTAAGCTGATAGAAAGAAACACTAAAGTCAAGACAACACGCGTATACCACAAGATAACATAAAGAAAAACTGTATATATTTTTTTATTTAAACATACAATTCTTTTTTTGTCATTCATGATTGAACACAAGAAAAAATACTTCATCTGAAATAAGGATTTCTTCATACGACCATACTATTAGATCCAATTTAACTTGACACACCCCTTAAAGGGATTCGACTTGAACAAAGATGAAACACAATTTTTTTTTCATTATTATCAAGAAAAATTAAGCGCCAGTAAATAATGTACGCTATGCCTTACTCTGCTGTTATTCTGCATTGCATAATCTTAACGTTTCGTTGTTAGACTTATTATCTTAAATGTAAATCTTATTAATTACAAAGAGATTTATCGTTAAAAAGTTTACATTATTATATTATAGTTAGTTAATTATTTCTTATTGTTTCGAGAAAGAAGAGATCTCTCTCTCTCAAGCATTCATCTCATCAAGCCATTTGACATTTGATATTTTTTATACACGAATATAAAACAAACCTCATAGTTTAATTCTTTGTTATTGAAGTAAATCTCCTTATTACGAACAAAATATAATAATACAAGAACTAAACTTGCATAAATAATAAATGTATATTATATAAAGGTGTGCTTCCAATACAAGATCACTACCAGCCTTGGAAATACTAAGACGAGAATAAATAAAGAAAAGTAAAAAATCGTTCACAAAAATACAGTCTCACATAAAGTAATATCACTAAACAAATAATTATTTATTACAATATACAAAAAAAAACCTACATAAAAGATACATATAATATTTATAAAAAACGAGATGGTTCAATAGTTACAACCACCGAATCTTACCTCCCCCCCCACCACCCGATCCCGACCTTATGACCCCGATCACAATGCATTTTAAATTGATTAATTATTTTATAAATCATTTTATGCTCTTTGGTGATGAAACTGACGTATATATAAATAGTTTATATCATTATATATATACCTTAACGGCCCCTAACCGTCTCAAATGAAGAGGCTTTAGCCCACCCGTGGAAAGTCAATAGGCTTTAACTTTTACTACTTTCGTTTCGTTTGCGTTCGCGTAATATACTATATTGAAACTGCCTCGTTGGTCTAGTGGCTTGATATAAGGCCGCAGACGCGGTGGTCCTGGGTTCATTTCCCAGGTCGGGCCAATATATAGTTATTGGGGTTTTCTGTCAGAAAATTCTCAGTAGCAGCTCGGAGTCTGGAAGTTGGAAGTGTGTACACTCCCGTGCCCCGGAAAGCACGTTAAGCCGTTGGTCCTGCGACTGAACTCTTTCCGGTCGTGTCGGATTGCCGTCCCATCGGATTATGAGAGCTAAGGAAAAGAGAGTGCACCTGTGTTTGCGCACACACTTGTGCACTATAATATCTCCTGCGCAGTTAGCTAATCTCTCTTAAGATTGGCCGCCGTGGCCGAAATCGGTCTGGAGGACCTTATATTGAAATAAATTATTTCAATAAAAGTATCCATGAATTTGTATGGATTTATGATGGTTTTAAACTCAAATGAAGAGGAATCCTCAGACCAACAGTGAGACATGAACAGGATAATAACATTTGTATGTAATTCAAGTATATAATATCATAGTATATAGTTATAAATGCTGATAATGTAATTGCATTGTATACTTGTGTTGAACGTCCTCAAACAGTGACCGTCGACGGATGTGCTAACAATGCGATTCGGAAACAACATGTTTGAGCGAGTCCGGTCAATGGATTGTCCAACATTTGCTTAACCGCAAACATTTGTACCAATTCAGACTTTACGGTTAAAGAAATAAAGACTTCGTTTAATATTTTAAATTTGTGGGTAGTTTACAATTAGTTCGTGTTTTGTTTTATATGTTTATTTAAAATAATGGATAAGCTAAATTTTAAATTTGTTAAATTAAATATGATTGTAATTTTGATGTGTATATACTATAGACTCCTTGATCCATCCAACAGCATTGTTAAAAAAATACATAAAGGTAAAGTAATTAATTCATTATTGGCGCGACTTGTGACTTGTAATGTGTTCAAATGGGTTATTAGGATTTAAAAAGCAATTGAGTGAGTAATTAACATCAATTTAGATGATTTGGTGTTCTATTTATGAATAGACCATTTCGAGGTTCTTATAAAATCAGTTTTCACTTCTGGATGCTAAATATATCAAATTCAATAATTATTTAGCAATCCATATTGTCGCAGTATGGTAAAATAGCTTTGAACTTTTTCCTCAAATTACGATAAATAGTAAAAATTAAGCGATTATTTTGTATGTTTATACAATGTTTAACGATGGATTAAAATGTAAAATTTATTTAAAAATTTTGCTACAGGACTATAACCCACCCTCGTGTATAACGCTCGAAGTGTTACGTCAATCAAGTGAAGCGCCAGTCACTGCAGCTTCGAAATTCTTGTTGTGATGTATCTGTGCACGCTAAATAACTTCAAGAGTCCGTGTCTAGTGTTGTTTGCAATGTAATTAAAATATCGATATGTCACTTCTCTAACGTTAATATTTTAATTAAATGATCAAATCATAGCATATATTTAGGTATTTGAATAGGTAATATATTCACTTGATGGTAGAGCTTTGTGCAAGCTCGTCTGGGTAGGTACCACACACTCATCCGATATTCTACCGCAAAACAGGAGTACGATTGTTGTGTTCCGGTTTAAAGGGTGAGTGATCAAGTGTAATTCCAGGCACAAGGGACATAACATTTTGGTTCCCAACGGTGGTGGCGCCTTGGTGATGTAAGTGATGTTTAACATCGCTTACAATGCCAATGTCTATGGGCGTTGGTGGCCACTTGCCATCAGGTGGCCCATACGCTCGTCCGCCTTCCTATGTAATAAAAAAAGGCCAATGAATGTTCAATTAATCTTAAAAGGGCCACTCATCTATTTTCAATTCTCGGAAATATTTATTGTACTTGAGTTGAAATATAATATTTACAATACCTATTATTGTATTGTGTATTTATCGAACTATTGCTATCTATTGAAAAGCAGCGACAACAGTTTTAATTAAGAACAACAAGATACTCTTGGTAATTGTTGAGAGTTAGTACATTTTTTTTTTGCAACGACTTAAAATTTATAGTAGTTAATTTCTTTCATTTGACTTTAATACTTTAAGCAAGTTTTTGTATATATGCATAAATCAATTAAGATAAATAATATTTTATTTATTCTGTGCCATATCTGAGCCATTTTTCTTCATAATTTAACATATAGAATACTATTACATCCTGGGAACTATAACGGGTCCCGGGGGACAGTTAAAAAACTATCCAAAGTCCAAGCAAATAAAGTCAGGGGTACTTTTCATTTAAAAATATATCCAAAGGAACGCGAATATCTAACTCAGTAACGATTTGAATTTACGACAAAATTTACGATTCGTCCATTCGATTTACGACCTAACTTCAGTAGTTGAATGCGATTTACAATCGACTAATGAAGTTAAATTTATCGAAGTTTTTACAGTCGAAAATTCGAGATTGTAAAGATTTGAGCAAACAAAGTATTTAATTGCTTCTATGAATCGATTAGGAAATAATTATTTTATATTGGCAATTAAATTAACAAGCGTGATATTAACTTGTTCTTGAATTAATGATTTTGTTGCGGCAATGCTTTTTAGTTAAATTCTCATTCGGGAAAAGTATTCAGGTTAGTCTGATGATGACCAAATTCGAAGGCAAATCTTATGTATGATAATCCAACTGCACATGAAATATTAATGTGCACAACTATGTGCAAAGATGGATTCTCTATTCCTTCACTCTCATAATTATGTAGAATGGTAAACCGATCCAACCGCAGGACCTTTACGTGCGCGGTACGTCCCCACTTGAGTCACTGGGTCAATAGGAAACGAGGCACGCTCTCGTTCAGGATGACGCAGGTACTTACCGGACACGGATTCTTCGGTAAGTACCTGCACGAGATTGCGCGGCGGGAGGAGTCTCCCTCCTGTCACGAGTGTGGTGCGCTATTTGATACGGCGCACCACATTCGAGAGAGTGTGCCGCGTGAGGGCCCCAGAGGCATTCCCTGGCGGCGGTTGTTGGCGGAGACCTCTCCTTGCCGAGCGTCATTAACGCGATGTTCGGAAGCGAGGGGTGCTGGTCGGAGATGGCCTCCTTCTGTGAAGGTGTGATGTCGCAGAAGGAGGCCGCGGAGCGGGAGCGGGAGGAGAAAGCCGCTGTAGAATTGCTCCGTCGTAGAAGACCGGGGGGAAGGAAGCGACGTTTTGCGCACCTTCTCCCCCCGAGACAATAGGCGCCGACGGGAATGAGGGAGGATCCCAGTACCCTGGGATTCCTCCCTAGTGAATGGAGACCCGCATAGGCGAGCCAGCCGTCGGAGCGTCACGGTAGCATGCGCAAGCGATCCCGTGGCGCTCCCCTTAAGACGGGAAGGGTACCGTGGTGGTTTTAGTCGGCAGGAGTCCGACATAACCCTCCATTCTACATCACATATGGAGAGTATCCATGACGGATTTCCCCACGAAAAAAAAAAGAACCTTTACGTGCTTTCTGAGGCACGAGAATGTAAACAAACTTCTGACTTTCAGACTCCTGCTACTGAGAGTCGCCTCGGGATCTGCGTGCCGTACATCTAGTTACTACACTAATGGCCGAATACTGAAACGTCTCTCAAATATGAAGTGGGACTTAATTATTTGGAACGCCATTAGTTTCAAATTTCACACACAAAATTTTGAAATTAATGACGTTCCAAATAATTAAGTCCCACTTCATTTTGAATGACATTTCAGTATTCGGCCGTGAGAAACCAATCGAGGCTGATTTTTTTTTTATTTCATAGGAAGGCGGATGTGCATATGGGCCACCTGATGGTAAGTGGTCATCAACGCCCAAAGAAAATGGCACTGTAAGAGATGTTAACCATCGCTTACATCGCCAATGAGCCACCAACCTTAGGAACTAAGATGTTATGTCCCTTGTGCCTGTAATTACACTGGCTCACTCACCCTTCTAACCGGAACACAACAGTACCAAGTACTGCTGTTTTGCGGTAGAATACCTGATGAGTAGAATGGAAAAATTTATAAAAGGCAGAATTTCATCTGTCTTACCCAGATTTTTCTTCATCGCGCATAAGATAGATTATAAGCACAAATTAACCACATGTTTCTCTATACCGAAAAAACAATTGTTCCGGAGGATGGTAAGAAAACTGTAAATACATATAAAACCGTCACAGGCTTACCAAAATTCCGTCACGCCTCCCATAAACAATACTAACAAAAGTTGATGGTAGTCCTTTATGCTAGAATATCTGGGTAGGTTCTACCGTTAAACAACAATACTTACTATTGTTATATTCCGGCTGGTAAGGTGAGTGACCACTTACCATCATGTAGCCCTTGAACAATTCCGTCTATAGCTTCAGCCATGTTACACTGAAAGGAACAGAACGAAAAATAAAGTGTTTTTGGTGAAATATTCAAACCAAAAATCGGTTATCATTTTCATAAAGACAAGAGTAAAAAAAATTTACGTTGTATTTGACATGATAGTTTTTCAATAAAAAAAAAAGAAGAATCTCAATTTATCGAGCACTTTTTCACTTCGCTTTTGATCGTCTGAAAAACATTGGAACGAAGCAACGCTCTAATAAACGCAAACAGAATTGATTACATTGTTCACACTAGCCGTCGGGGATCGTTGTATGCTGTAAAGAACCAGTCTATTGTTTTTTTGACTGCTAGACACGGATTGGTGCTTTTTTTTTCGTGAAATATCGTACATCATCGTCTATCCATTTAGATGGGTATGGATATTCTAAAAATAAACTAGTAGTTACTTTCAGTTTTTTTTGTTACCAGGTAGCTGGGTCGTCGTTCTGGAAATTTAATAAAACTGACAAATTTAATATGAACATAATAATAATATCCTGAGACATTATTCACACAAGGCTATCCTTAAATATCCTAGATCCTAAACTAAGCAGAGCTTGTACTATAGAAACCAGATAACTGATATACTTATATTGTAAATACTTATATAGATAATTACACCCACTCAGGATAAACAGACATGCTCACATTTGTGTCAATAGCGTTTCATGCAATCGTTATTTATCGGAACATCCTACTAAAATGTGAAAAATTCATACTTATATTTTAAATATCCCTTTTTTTTTATTGCATAGGAAGGCGGACGAGCATATGGGCCACCTGATGGTAAGTGGTCACCAACGCCCATAGACATTGGCGTTGTAAGAGCTGTTAGCCATCTCTTACATCGCCAATGCGCCACCAACCTTGGGGACTAAGATGTTATGTCCCTTGTGCCTGTAATTACACTGGCTCACTCACCCTTCAAACCGGAACACAGCAATAACAAGTACTGCTGTTTTGCGGTAGAATAAAACTTATTAAACCCCGATATATTCTGCATTCTGAACCGCTAGTTACTTTACATTATGATATTATACTGCCTCGTTGGTCTAGTGGCTTGATATAAGGCTGCAGACGCGGTGGTCCTGTCGGATTATGAGAGCTAAGGAAAAGAGAGGGCACCTGTGTTTGCGCACACACTTGTGCACTATAATATCTCCTGCGCAGTTGGCTAATCTCTCTTGAGATTGGCCGCCGTGGCCGAAAACGGTCTGGAGGACCTTATATTATATTATTAATTCAAGCCTAGATGGATAGATAAATAAAAATGACGATTTTAAAGTGTCCTTCCTTATATGCCTTATAAGCCTACTTATTAAGAATTACATGATTTTGTTATATTATTAAATGGATCTTTGTTGTATAAACTGGTCATAGTAGTATATTGGAACAAAAGAGAGCAATGCTACAACGTATATTAATTGTATTAAGCCAAGTCCGAATATAGGGAACGCATCTGAGCCCACTCTATTCGCTTTGCTGTTATTTAGTTTAAAAAAAAACTTTCTTGTTGTAAATACTCGATATACATTGTGATGCCACAGAGTGAATTGTTAATTCGAATTAATATTAAATCAAATTTACAATAAAGTCTGCGGTTTTGTCCCATACCATCTGGGTAGGTACCACCCATTTTCTACCGTCAAACCGGAATACAGATTACAGTATTGTTGTGATCCGGTTTGAAGGGTGAGAGCACGCGGAAGCAACATAACCTATTATTTTCAAAGTTGGTGGCACATTGGTGATGAAACGAATGTCTATGGGCGGTGGTGACCACTTACCATCAGTACCATAGCTTATTATATATAAAAAAAAAGAAATCAAAATCAAATACTTGATTCAAGTACAAGTCTTTAAGCCACTTTTAAGTTATCACTTTATAGTTAAAGTGAAGCTTGGAGGGAAAAGCGAAGTTTCAAGTGAAGCCGAAGTTGTGATCGGAATGTGGAATCATTAAGAAACGAATTATCCGTTCTTTTATTCTATTTTATTATATTTAGTATACAAATTATATATAATATATTTTCAGTAGTATATTGTTAATTGTGAAAAACGTTAATTGAGAATATTTACTCAATTTTTTTTCCTTCTTTATTAAGAGATAATAGAGATAGAAGGCATTCAATGCAGTCTGACATTCCAATTGTATGAAATATATGATTCACATCAAAACACTTCTAATCTTTTTTTAATAGTAAAACTAATTTATACTTTTTATATACTACAATTATTTATATAATTACACTACATACAATATGTACGCGTATTACGAGTACATACCATACAAAAGAATTTTCACCCAATGGTAAAATAGTATACTTTCGGACCGGATGGTTTTGATAAAATTCCCTTAAAACAATGTTGTCATTTCCACGTCATTTGCACTAATTGAATAAATATATCTGACCTTTTGACCAGCGAAGCGGTTAAATTGGATTTAATAAAATATGTAACATAAGAACGTATGAAATTTTTAAACTATACCCTCCTCTTCCCTCATATGTACGTTACATGTTTACGCGTAAATGTCCCTTCTGTTTATGTACGGAAGAATCAATTTAGCTTGGTATTAAATTATGTTTTTATCATACAAATGTTTCGAAAACTGGCCAGCGTTTATCTGACAGCCATATTGTTCCACCTGATCGTAAAAAATAATTGAATTGCGGGTGAGGGCGCCGTTATATTATCATACCTACGGTAATGTACGTATTTGGGATCGACAAAAGGCTGGGACTAGACACTTACCAAGTATATAATCCTTTGCAATTTGAACATATGCCTAAATTGGCTTCAGTCAGAACCGTGACCATTCCAATACATTTATTTTATTTCGCTTTTATATTTGTTCGTATATACTTTTATTGTTAAAATCTTTTATGTTAGAGGACAATTGAATTTTTGTTGTTATGGAAAAATTCAATCAATTTAAAGATAGGAGACGTTAAGTACGTCCGCAACCATGGGAGAGACCACGAAGCAGAATGTTGAGTAAAGCTACGTTCCTACGTGCGAATTGGAACTATTATAGGAAGATAAGCGATTTTGCATTTGCATTGTATTCAATATTTTGTTATTAAGACGAGACTAATGCATCGCGTGCATGCGACTTACAATTATTTCTGATTGAATATTTAGTCTTCACTTCATCGTAAGTCACATCAACATATGACTTGACTTGTCCCAAAGACAAAGGCATTGAAAAAGCATGAACTGGACTAGTCTTAATGGACTAAAAGCAATTGGTATTTGAGACAATATGATATGCCACACTCGAGACCGGAATAGCAACACAGAATAAGATTAGAAATAAAGAAATTTGACGATTGGATAATTCATGATTGATGTTTCCAGACGGACAATGTCCGTCTACTGGCATTAATATACCTTAATATCAAGTGGTGTGGTCAAGCTAAAGCATATTAAATTTAAAAAAATGTAAGCTCTTTCATCATCAAATTAAATTGATAAAGTTTTTGTATCCTTTACTACCGTTAAAATAATCAATACAGCAAGACAAAGAGAAGTAAATAAGTATGGATGTAGCTAAAGTTTCCAAGATATTTCTATTCTACCCCGAACTCTCTCGCTTGATCGCTCAATCAATACAAATTTATATAGCAACAAGTTCGACGGTTTCCTGAAATCTAAGAATCTTACAGAGAATTGTAATATTTTACTTGTGGTCCAAATAATTATTATTTATTTTTTATTCTATATTATTTGCTTCGGACTTTGACCTTTCAATTTTATTGGTTTATTCCGAGATGTATTACCAATTAAAGCTAGTTAGGTTAGGATTAATTTGTGTACTTTAGTATCGCCTGGCAAGACCGGAATTGAGGACAATAAAATTAATAATTTCATAGTCCATGAAAAAGTAACAGTAACAGCCTGTGAATGTTCCACTGGCTAAGACCTCTTCTCCTTTTTGACGAGATGGTTTGGAACTTATTCCACCACTCTGCTACAATGCGGGTTGATAGAATACACATATGTCAGAATTTCAGACAAATTTAGCACATGCAGGTTTCCCCCACCGTCAAGCGAGAGATGAATTATAAGCACATATTAAGCACATAAATCGGTTAAGATTCACGCATTCTAACCACTGGGCTATCTCGGTTTTCACGGTATGTAAATGAAAATTGAACATCATTTTTTTTTATTGCATAGGTTGGCGGACGAGCATATGGGCCACCTGATGGTAAGTGGTCACCAACGCCCATAGACAATGCCATTGTAAGAGATGTTTACCATCGCTCACATCACCAATGCGTCACCAAAGATGTTATGTCCCTTGTGCCTGTAATTACGCTGGCGCACTCACTCTTCAAACCGGAACTCAACAATAGTAAGTACTGCTGTTTTGTGGTAGAATATCTGATGAGTGGGTGGTACCTACCAAGACGAGCTTGCACACCAATTAACTTGAAACAAATTTATAAACAAATGCTGCGTAATATGTAATTTTCAATGCCATGATTTAGAATATAAAAACGCTTTTTTCCATAGATCGTACCAACCAATCAAGTCTAAGAAAAGCGTTAGAAAAGAAACACTTCGCACTAACATCTCCGTTTTCGTCGCTCAGGTCTGCAGCAGTCATTTCTGTTTATATATTTATTACTACTCCAATAAGCTGTATTTCTACGTAACTTGCAAGCGTCGTTGCTTCTGTATAGTGTTTCTTGTTATTCTCCTACATGTACCACAGGTTTGATTTTTTATGCAAATCCTTGTTGTTTTTTTTACATATTTCTCTAAATTCAAAGATAATTAATCTGCAATATTGGGTAATGTGTAAGATGTATCATTCTTTTTGAGGATATTTCAGGGTTTAATTGTAAGAATATTTTGTAATAGATATTATCGAGTGTTATGTTATGCCATAATTTTGTCTCTCTTTTTTTCTCGTCTAATTTAAGTCTTTTGTTTTTACACTTGTTTTTTGCCTGACTTGAAATTATTGTTGGTTAAGCGTTATTAATAAAACTGTTTGTTTCGAAAATAAATAAATAATTTTAAATAGCTTTAAGGATTTTTGTAACGAAGTTCTTTGTGAGTGAGATGGCAGTGGTCAATGTTTTCATTTATAACGAAATAACGTTCCTACTGTGCCTATCAAATGCTACAAAATGCGGTGCGTTGGGCGTTCGAATTTATTTTGAACTGTATTTTGGTGTAACAAAAATAAAGTAACACAATCAGTTAAAATCTACATTTAGAAACATGGTTTGCGTCGAAAAAATATCGCACAGAACTTTGAGTACGAAATTCTTTAGTACTATTTACATTGGGATCTCTTGATGTTTAATGTTAGCTTAAGACTTTGAAAAACATTTTTTGTTTTTATTTGTTCATTCAATATAATTTATAATTTATTGTGACTGCCTCGTTGGTCTAGTGGCTTGATATAAGGTCGCAGACGCGGTGGTCCTGGGTTCAATTCCCAGGTCAATATATAGTTATTGGGGTTTTCTGTCAGAAAATTCTCAGTGGCAGCCCGGAGTCTGGAAGTTGGAAGTGTGTACACTCCCGTGCCTCGGAAAGCACGTTAAGCCGTTGGTCCTGCGCCTGAACTCTTTCCGGTCGTGTCGGATTGCCGTCCCATCGGATTATGAGAGCTAAGGAAAAGAGAGTGCACCTGTGTTTGCGCACATACTTGTGCACTATAATGTCTCCTGCGCAGTTGGCTAATCTCTCTTAAGATTGGCCGCCGTGGCCGAAATCGGTCTGGAGGACCTTATAATTTATTAAATCTATGTACTCTTATGAAGGAAATATCACGTCTTATTATTTTAAATTGGAAACTTTGTTCGCTTGTGTAAATAACAAGATTCGTTTCTTCAAAGTAATATTAATAATGAGTATGCTGTGTATTTTTGATTATATACAGTAATATAATTCACAAAATTAATTATATTTGCAATTAAAATCAGTTTTAGCTCAAATTCTTCAAATAACAATATACTAGAAACTCAATCCTTTTATACCTTTCATATTTCATACTTTTTAATAAATGACATGCCTATTCTATTAACTTTGTTGGAGGATATCTGATGAGTGGCTGGTACCTACCCAGACGAGCTTGCACAAAGCTCCACCACCAAGTAAAGAAATTACGACTAACTTGATTCACAGTGAGTACAAACACGCAAAGGGCCGTTCCGTCAGGGCATGATATGACAAGTAAAGTTACTCTATCAAATTTCCTTTGCAGACATTTCAGAGCAATTAAACGTCCTAACATCTTGGCATATAAACATGTTTAGATAACATTTTATTATGCTATTATATATGTATGGATATATATCAGATATATATAACCAACATCATTGTTCCCAAAGTTGGTGGTGTTTGTGTATGTAAGCTATGGTTAATATCTCTTAGACTGCCAATGTCTATGGGTGTTGGTACCCAAAAGTTTAGGATTTAAATTTATGATTGGGGCTTCCCCGGACTTATTTCCAAGACTTGTGTATAGCCTTTATTATATAAAATGGACCGTGTATGATATATAATAATATCTAAGTGAAGTAACCAGTAAGCCTAAGATCTTATTCCACCACGCCGCTCCACATCGTGTTGGTTGATACGCAATACACATAATAAAATTTCATCATCTTTATCAACAAGATGAATGGATTGTGAATACAAATAAAACTTATCCGGAATTGAACCCACGATTAAGATTCTCGTGTTTTCACCACTCACCACTAAACCCGAAAGGGTTCCTTATATTTAAGATCTAAATCTTATTTTAAATTGAAGTAAATTAATAAAATAATTCATTTTGACAAAGAATAAAAAGAAACAACGCTATGTAATGTAGACATTGTGTTTTCTATTCTAAGTGGAACGAATCTGGTACAAGCTTACTGCCCTCCTTCGAAGGAAATTAATGTTTGTTTTGCGAAATTAAAAACGGCGCCGTATGCATACCAAGCACGGCTTAAGTTTGTATGAAAATGTTTCGTACATTATACGCTATTTTCACCTCTATTACATAACCAAAAGGGAATGGAATTCGTCGTATATTTAAATTGGTTGTAGGCAAATTATGTCGCTGCCAGTAAATACCGTATGTTTCCAGGTTTATAACTAGGCTATGGGCGGATATATCTGTTTACCATTTGAAATTGGATTTTTCATATAAAATCAGTAACTTTATTATCGATGCGGCTTCAAGATAAGATTAAGGATACATCCTAATCCATTTTTTCTCATTGCTTTTAGAAATTGAACTGTCATGTTTGTGTGCCTCACATTATTCTACTTTGATATTATAGAAGACGTTTGTTTTTGTACGTTTTCCAAGTATGTAGAGTCATTAGTTAATGATCGACTAGAATAGTACTCTACTCTCGGTTCTTTTTTTTTATTGCATGGGAAGGCGGACGAGCCACCTGATGGTAAGTGGTCACTAACGCCCATAGCTATTGGCATCGTAAGAGATGTTAACCATCGCTTACATCGCCAATGCGCCACCCACCTTGGGAACTAAGATCTAAAACAGCAGTACTTGCTATTGTTGTGTTCTGGTTTGAAGGGTGAGTAAGCCAGTGTAATTATAGGCACAAGGGTATGTCCCTTATGATGAGTGGGTGGTAGCCAGACGAACTTGCACAAAGCCCTACCACCAAGTATTACTCTCGGTTCTATTTACCTTTGTGTTACATGACATTCTGACACACTATGACACGTAGTTCATCTCGTGATCAGCGGTGAAGGTAAACATCGTGAGGAACTTGCATGTGTCACATACAAATATTTAGCATGTCTATTCACCAACCTGCATTGTAGCATTGGGAGGAATCAGCTCCAAACCTTTTCAAAATGCCTTAGCCCTACATTTGGACCCTTACACCGGCTTATAGGATAGGACCGCCTAGGTCGAGTGTTTGGGCCACCTGATGGTAAGTGGTCACGACCGCCCTTAGACATTCAACATGTTAACCATTCCTTACATCGCCAATGCGCTACCAAATTTGAGAACTAATATGTCCTTTGTGCCTGTAATTACTCTGGCTCACTCATCCTTCAAACCGGCACACAACAATACTTCATTCTTACTTACATTCTACAATCTTTTGCATGCCTATCCACCAACCTGCATTGAAACAGCGTGGTGGAATAAGCTCCAGACCTTCTCAAAAGGCTTACGCAGACTGTTACTTTTCTTCTTCATAGTTGAGATATTAAAGGAAAACCTACAATATTGACTTAAATCAATGCGTATGTTTAATACAAGTATATATATTACATATATATTTGACTGCCTCGTTGGTCTAGTGGCTTGATATAAGGCCGCAGACTCAATGGTCCTGGGTTCAATTCCCAGGTCGGGCCAATAAATAGTTATTGGGGTTTTCCGTCAGAAAATTCTCAGTAGCAGCCCGGAGTCTGGAAGTTGGAAGTGTGTACACTCCCGTGCCTCGGAAAGCACGTTAAGCCGTTGGTCTTGCGCCTGAACTCTTTCCGGTCGTTTCGGATTGCCTTCCCATCGGATTATGAGAGCTAAGGAAAAGAGAGTGCACCTGTGTTTGCGCACACACTTGTGCACTATAATATCTCCTGCGCAGTTGGCTAATCTCTCTTGAGATTGGCCGCCGTGGCCGAAATCGGTCTGGAGAACCTTATATATTACATATTCAACGTCTGAATATTTTAATATAATATTTAAGTAAGCGGCTGTTACTTTGGAATCGTAAAACAAAATAACAAAAGGGAGCGTCAAGTGAGACGTTATCATTTTATAAGGTCACAAGTCACAAAGTAGCAACGCCAATGGCGATATAAAGTAGCACTTCTGAACTTTTCAACTAAATTACGGAAACTGCTCCCGAAGGTAATTTATCGAGACGTTATGCTTAACATAAAAAGGCTTGTGAATTTAACAAATGAAGGGATCCCGTGGAAAAATTTTCTTGTGAAAATAATTTTTTTTTGACGATTTTCTCAACGCGCTCTCTGACTTAATCTGGCAAATTTTTCCGATATCCGCTTTAATTGGATCGTTCCGGAATCGAATTTTCCAAGTTTTTTTTTAGTTAAGTTTACGTTTTCTACGTTTAGGGTATTGTTATTATATATATAACAATTTTATATTTATTTTATAATAAAATGTATATTCTTAGTTTGTTTTAATTTTCACGAAAAACTTAATCCGATTGACATGAAACACATTATATTATGAATTTATCGGATTAGATATATATAGCAAAATATAATTATTTTATTATTTACACTAAATTTTATTTGATTGAAAAAAGAACTGACCTTTTTATCAGTTCATTAATTATTTTAAAAATAACGCGATTTTTTCAATTCCATTCAGATGAGCTTTATAATTACTACTGTATAATTGAAAATTAATAAATAATAATAAAAAATACATATCGATTTTGATTTTAATTTAAAATCTTTCTTATATTTTAAACGCAAAAGTGTGTGAGGATGGATCTTTGTTGATCTTTCACGTAAATACTACTAAACAGATCTGAATGAAATTTGAAACATAGATAGTTTATATGATCTCTCGTCTAACTAGTATTAGGTTACCTAAAACCTACTCCCTCTTCTCACACGCGGCTGGAAGCTATTATGTTTATAAGTTGTATATTTTTGGAGACAAAAGCTTATCATGTTAGCTTAGTTGAGAATGGTATTGACGATCTGGGTGCTTGAAAACAAACTAGCGTTCGCTTTTCAAGCGAAAAGCTTTCTATTTAAGCAAACAATCTCTACAAGATATAGTTTATTAAAGTTTGTAGATAAGATTTGTCGATAGTATTAAATATCTATGAAATCTTTAGTAAAAATTTTGTGAGTATAATAGTTGAGATCGTTAGTGGTTAAGCCATGTATTTAAAGATTACAGGTTCAAAACTGTCCCACTGCTGTGGTAAAACCTCCTCTCCATTTTGAAAAAGTGATTTGAATGACATTTAATTTTGCTAAATTTTATATCCAACTGTATTGGAGTGATTTGAGCAAGAGTTGAGGAGACTTTCGTCTAGCATTGAGACATTAACTGGCCGAATAAGTAGTACTTTATTGTGTTTGCTACTTTAAAAAATTAGTGCCTATACATACAGAATTAAGAGTCTATAGATAAGTAAGCGAAGTAATATGGACTCATCACAGGATCCCCGTAACTGTAACTCCGATTAACTTGGAATTTAGCACAGTTACTCCTTTCACGGCGTAGACGTGCTCATTAAGATTTTTGGAAATTTCAACTTCAAGAGGGGAAATGCTAGGGGTTTGTATGGATATTAACCGTACAAAGTCGGACGGACAGCTAGTGGCATGAGATATCATTCCTATTTACCTTTCTTATTTACCTATCATCTTTCTTATTTAGTAATGTTAAAATAGAGCAACAGCTGGTCTCATTCAGAAAATATTAACAAAGAAAAACTGTGAAAGACGAGGCGGGTTATTTGTCAATATTCTAATCGCTGATAGTGATCTCTGTAGATTAATCTCTTTCAAAATAAATGAATAACTTATTTCTAACTACGATCTGCCGATGTTTTTTGGCTAATAGATCTTCATATTATTATTAATAAAAGAATTTAATTCAAAATAATAACTCGGTTTTAATTAGTCATATTTATGTCATCAACTTGATAATGTCATCATATTAATTATGTATATCATTACACTTGACGTGATATATGTTTGGTGAGACTGTCACGACAAGAGCAGCGAGGTGGGACAGGCTCCTGACCTTTTGCTCAAACGGCGTTGGCCTAGCAGGGGATTAGTCATTTAAAAAAAGTTATACATTTGACATGTAATTTTTTTTTTTACGGAATTGGGAGGCGGGTCAATGTGCCACCTGATCGTAAGTACCATCCATATACATTGTCGACGGAAGAAATATTAAGCATTTCTTACATCGCCAATGCCCAAACTAAGAATAGCACCTATACCTATGAACATATAAAGATCAGAAATTATTGCAAACGTGTACAAATAAATTAATTTTATATAAACATTTATCGACTAAATACAATCTAATTGTGTGAATAATTTATTTTCATTAATAGTAACGCGAAACGAGATACAATTAAAATTTGATGCCAAATCGATTTATGTCATTAAATTGTATCGAATTATTATAATGTAATGATCATTTTTCGCGATAAAGTTTATTAAAAAATATATATTATGTGACTATTACCAGACTTTCGTGATATGAGATGACAAAATTAGAGGACATTGGAAAAATTTATAATTAATAATAATAATACAATATGCTGGGACGTTCTTCACACACGGCCATCTGGTCCCAAACTAAGCAGAGCTCGTACTATGGAAACCAGACAACTGATTTACTACATATTATACTACTTTTCTATGTAAATACATACTTACATAGATAATTACACTAAGACACAGTACAAACAGACATGTTCATAAGACAAATGTCTGTCCTGGGTGGGAATCGAACCCACAACTTGCGGCGTGAAAGGCAAGTGTCTTACCAACCACACAATAAAATATCTTACATATGTTATTATTACATTATTGGTAATTGCCAACATAGGCGTGCATTTAGAGCTCAACTGAGTAAGAACTTTCCCTATTAATGATAATATAGATAATCTTTTTTTAATAATTAATAAAACAAATTTTGTTAAGCCCACCAAAGATCTTATTAATCGATAGCGTAAGTACTATAGTTGTTTTGATTTTGTAATTTGTTATTTAATAATATACATTTTATTTTGTTACTTTTTCTTTTGTTTTAGTAGCTAAGATTTTATTTTTAAATTTTTATATAGGTCATTTTGTTTACATCTTTAAAGACATCACTTCATAAGAGTATATGTTTTAGTTGTTAATTTTAAGTGTACATATATATAGGTGGATATTAAAAATATCTCGTTAGAAATCTTCAACAGAATATTATTCAAAGCCAACAATTCCCTCTTGGTATTTGTTCCTGGTTTCCAAAATTTAGCGAACGTCCATGAGCTCGCATACTGGAAGGAATTATTGGAAATCGGTTAATGGTTGAATCAATGTTGATTGTGTATGTCATTTGAAGTAGGTATGTAGGTATGTTTTCTTTGAATTGAAAATATGTGCTTATGTGGACATCATATGATTACATCTTTATATATGTTTTACGATTTTCTTGAGATAATAAATAATATATTAACATTGTAAAAATCTAACTTCAAAAATTGGCTTAAATAATCTAACCCAATAAAACTCTAAATCTATATAAAAAAATAAACAAACAGACAATTGAGAATCTCCTTTTCAGTAAACAGTATGTTTTAGTAAGTGCTCAATGCTTCTGGTTAATGTATAGCATATACAGCACACACCACCGCTAGCAATAAGATGTATAACAATAAGATGCATATTGTATAACATATATGTTATACAATTTGATTCGAGACGTATTCATCTCTTTTAAAATTTATATGCATATACATAAATAGCATAAGGTTAGTAATAATATATTATACATACCAAAGATAACAAGACATCGCTTTGACTCGAATCGAATGCCTTTTCTCAGAGTTCAGTTGTTTTTTTTTGGCTCGTATGTACCTGACCATTGCCAAAACAGAAGTTGATATATAAAAAAAAAAATAACTATATAGAACAGTACAACCTATTCAGATTATTATACAACAACACTCTATACTTATGACATTTTTCGTCTCCACGTAAACTGTAAAAAAAAATACCTTATCGTTCTAGAAAATAAAGTTTCAAATCCCGTAGCAATAAAATAGATAAAAACAATTATTATATATTTAAGTTAATTTCAAACAGCTACTAAAATGGTTAAGAATCCATTTCAAGTGAAAAATCACCCATCATTATGTTATTCTGTTAAATAATAGCTTACGATTCTGAGGGGGAGTTATCTAAAGATTCCCTTTTAATGCGGCGAAAAATTGGCGAAGATTTATTTTATTAAGCAAGGGAAAACGACACGAATGAAACGCAACGTTCAATTATAGTAATTGGAGATTTGAATTGTATACTAACACTTATTCCTGGCTGAGTTATACCGATTATATAATTTCTGGGTTATAAATTAAGTGGGTCATGTTCTAACATTATTTCTGCGAGCTCCTGCACTCTTGATTATATTTGCTTCAATAGTCAATGAACACGGTACAGGTTTTTTGACTATTTTCTGTTTTTTTTTTCTTTTTAAAATAATTTTAGCTTCCAAACGTTCCCGTACTGTCTGTAAATGTGCTTTTGCCTGGCTTTAAGACATTTACAGACAATTTACTTGGTGGAAGAGCTTTGTGCAAGCTCGTCTGGCTAGGTACCACCCACTCATCAGATATTCTACCGCAAAACAGCAGTACTTGCTATTGTTGTGTTCCGGTTTGAAGGGTGAGTCTGCCAGTTTAATTACAGGCACAAGACACATCTTAATTCCTAAGGTTGGTGGCGCATTGACGATGTAAGAGATGGTTAACGTCTCTTACAACGCCAATGTCTATGGGCGTTGGTGACCACTTACCATCATGTGACCCATATGCTCGTCTGCCGTCCTATGTAATAAAAAAGCCTCCTCCTCTTTTGCAAAAGCTTGGAACTCATTCCGATTGATTGCGGGTAAGTGGATGAGGGAAAGCATTTTCCAGCTTGAATCTGGTGTTTGCCGGCTCGTACCATGAGGGATATATAGGTCACGATTTCATTCGTGTTATAATTTAATGAAGACATATTATTTGCCATGGTGATCAATGGTTACTGCCGGTCATAGATTCTGGTGCTGTAAGAACCATATCTAATTAAGCCGATTTTAGTCTTTGTCATTAGTTCAAGTATGGTGAATAAAATAATATAAAATTTGAGTTTTCTGGCTCACTACTACAAGGTAAGCGCACGATAAATGCTCAGTTAGATACCAACCAGACTGACTGCACTGTCGCAGAATGAGGTCGTGGCGCGGAAACTAAAGGACAGTGTCTCCGCTGACCTACTCGTGGCGTCTGCGTTATGCACACCTTCACAATCGTAAGTGTGTACTGGGTTACTTCTGGTTTTAAGCGATGTAGCCAATTCGTTTTTTTTTCATATCGTTGGTCATATATGTTGATGTTTATGAGTACTGCTCCGCACCTAAGGATTGAAGAATAAGTTTTTACCATGATTAACCTTCCTCAGAAATGCAAAGTCTCTCAAAAGTTCCTAATACAAGCAAATTAAACCATACAAATGTTTAACGCCCATCACATAAAATTATATAAAATATTACAAGTAAAATGTCTTCTAAATTAATTTATAATAATAACATTATTTAGATCGAATTTTCCGTAGATTCTTATTAAAAATTAAAAATGCTTGACATTTTTTCTGACTCATTTCCTTGTACATGGCAGTTAAGCAGGATTTTAAGTCTTAATAATGTTGGACGAAATATGAAAGGGACCAAATTTATCCGCTTTTTATATTAACATAGTTATACCTACAAACATAATGAATGAAATTAAATAATTACGATATATCAACATAAATCGTATGCAGTTCTCACCTCTGCCATTCCATCCCATTTTGGACGAGGATGAAGATCTGCTTTCTATCATGCAGAATGTTCCATAAATCCTTATGTGCCACTGCTCAATTGAGGATTGAAAATATGCAGGTTTTTGTGGATTTTTATCAGAACTCATGTAATGAGTTACGGAGAAGAATAAAACAAAATTAACAGTGAATTTGTCTTTGGAATCTGAATTTTTTCCCCATCGTATTAGCCTCGATAAAAAGTTACATAATTTGAAATTTCGTTTAGTATTTTTTCTTAGAAAGCGTATCAATGTACTGGGTGGGCGTGTTCGTTTATGAATTATGGCGTAAATCTCTTATAACCAAGCACTTTTAGTGCAGATTTTTTCATGGAAACCTCTTGGGTAGGTAAAGGGCTCTCCAGACGGCCAGGGCTCTTGTATAGAGGAGTTCATTGTTCTATAACATAATAGTCGACGCCATTTTGTGTCGCCTTTACGATGTTTTGTTACAGCGTAAAGTGACAGTTTTATGAAAAAAATTATTAGTTCCACGTCTTTTGTGCTTGTTTTCGTTTAATTTATTGCTGATAGAGGGCGCTATTGGGCGGTTATGTTTTTTTATATGTATATAATTACACAAAGTATTATGCAGCATCTTTTTGACGAATTTGATAGTACATAATATGTAAAAGTGATAGTAAATATGTATGTATTTTTTTTAAATTAAAAGTAGGCGGACGAGCAAATTGCCCTACTGGTCACCAACACCCATAGACAGTGGCCTTATACACTTCTTCAAAAAAAAAAACATCGCCAATGCGTCACTAACCTTGGGAACTAAGATGTTATATCCCTTGTGCCTGTAATTACACTGGCTCACTCACCCTTCAAACCGGAACACAACGATACCAAGTTCTGCGGTTTTGCGGTAGAATATATATGATGAGTGGGTAGTTCCTACCCAGACAAGCTCTACCACCGAGTAAAGTCTATCTATCAAATGTTTTAATCATTCAATATCGCTTAAACCTGAAACTTAACTTAACAAACATTAATATAAGAACAGTTTTGGACGTCATTCGGTTGCCTGTAGGTCAATTATGTAAGTACAAACTCGAAAGTTGCTGCAGAAAACGTTCTATAGTAGGGTATTCTAAATAGTTAAATATCAACTATGTATTAGAGTTTTCGAAGTAAATTTTATAGAGTGAATTTCAAATTATTATTTTGCTTGAAACTTATTTTCTAGTTAAATATGTGAATAATTTAATAAAATGTTCTTGATAATAATATTATTTACAATTTGACTTTTAAAAATATCTTATTGAGAGTAATTATAAAAGTAAATAAAAATTAACTTGCTAGAAAAGTTTTCTAAACTTTTCAGACTTCTGACTTCAATGTGTGTCATTGAATAAGCAACATATTCTTTCACATAAAAGTAAGACTTGAAAATAAGCTTTGGATCTGATCGACAACAAATCGATCAACGAGTCGTACGAGACTAATAATAATTCCAAAAAATATTTTATTTAATAATAAAAATCTGGACCAGTTAGACGACCAGTCTCAGAACAATGATTTCTGAATTATTTGAGCGATTTGAGCAATAGTTAAAAGGACAGAACAATATCTATTCTATCAATATCAGTTTTCCTTGTTTTACATTTCCTTAAATTATCAAATTAAATTAATCTTATCCAATACATATAATATGTATGAAAACTTTGCGTAATATTAAATGAATTATGACCCTATTTTAATGATGTAAACTTTGAAATTAAATTAAGAACATAATTTTAAAACTGCGTCTGGTTTTCATTTTACCATTTTAATGTCAAATGAGTGACCTTTGCATTCATAATTTCAGTTTCCTCTGACATTTAGTACCGTTCACATAAAACGCACATTGAAGATTTTTAGTATGCAAATTAATAGAATATAACTTTTGCTATCAACGTAATCATAAGAGTATCAGAGTAAATATTTCAAAAAAACATTAGTATATTATACACTTAAACCTTCCTGTTCAATCACTTTATCCATTGGTGAAAACCGTATGAAAAGCCGTTCAGTATTTTTAGTTTTTCTCACCGCGGCGGACCTTTTTTTATAATATGTAATTATGTATTGATAAGCAACATTTATAACAATTAATATGTAATGCAAGCGGTATACTTTGTCAAACACAAATTAGTTCGATATGATACTGGTTATTAACCGACTTCAAAAAAAGGAGGAGGTTATCAATTCGTCTGTATGTTTTTTTTTTTATTCTTCGAAACGTAATTTTTATTTATTACTAATAGTTTTTGTTCGGCGGTTGAATAATTTATCAATGGTTGATGATCACTCAGAGGAGCATTCTCAAAGTAAAACTTTTTACATTCATTTTATGCTGTGTTTACATACCTTCTACATACATCTGAAAAAGGTAGCATATAATATTTAAAAAAATATTTTATCTTACGATTACTAATACTTACGATGCAACAAATTTCACATTTTTTATAATTTCTAATTTTACCCTTACATACCGTTGGCTAATCTAGTTTATAAAATACTAATGTTCACCAGCGACTTTGCCTGCATGTTAGGTAAGAGGGACCGATCTTGGGCGAGATAACTTGTTAAAGTAATAATAATAAAATCTTTATTGAAATGGTTTTTGTACGTACATTCAAAGATACCCAAGCACCCTAAGCTAGGAAGGCATGATTATGTCTTTATATCTAACTTATCTTGCAGTAATAAATCTGCATTGTGCGACAAACTTACATCTGGTGCTGAAATTAATTCAGTAAGCGTCACAGTCGTATCAGCTACGGCTTCTATGAGTAGTTTTACAGCTTTACTATATAACCACTGAAAAGTGTTTGAGTTTTTGTAAAACGTACCTAACATTTTGTTTAAACTTTTATAATATGACGTTATTCAAGTGATTATAATATTATTTATCTAAGATTTAATTATTTCTATTTAATTCTTTATTTAATAACACAGAAAGTTCCACTGATGGACTAAGATATTATTATGGACTTAACGTATTGACGAGCCTGTTGACGTGGTAGGTAGATGTTATATACTTGCCTTTCACGCCGCAGGTCGTGGGTTCGATTCCCACCAAGGACATGCATTTGTGTGCATGAACATATCGATTTATCCTGACTGGTTGTAAATATCTATATAAGTATGTATTTACAAAAGAAAAGTAGTACATGTAGTATATCAGTTGTCTGGTTTCCATAGTACGAGGTCTGCTTAGTATGGGATCAGATCGGTTTTTTGTGAATAATTTCCTAGGATATTATATCGCCAATGCGCCACCAACTTTGGGAACTAAGATGTATATCCCGTGTGCCTGTTATTATACTGGATCACTCACCCTTCAACTGGAATACAATATTACAAAGTACCGCTGTTTTACTGCTGATATCTGATGAGTGGGTGGTACCTACCCAGACGAGCTAGCACAAAGCTCTACTTATTAACATTTATAGAGCGCGCCATAATCCAGTAAATTTTCTGATTTCACCTACGCGTCCTTTCCTACAGATTAGAGGATTTGATTTTTTTATAGACATTTATTGAATATTCTAACAAATAATATTAAAAGTATGACGTAGCTTACATACAATTACATATAATTATTAATTATGTTTTTATTCGAACTGGATCCATACAAAATTAAATAAAAGATTATCAATGTAGCTTCTGGTTACGTGTCATTCTAAAAACATTCTGTTTTGTTAATTTTATACTGCTGGCGATATGAAATTCGACTCCTTGGGCACATATCCCATACATCTGGGGCAAATATAGTAATAATGTACTTCTGACCGATTTCAGCCACGGCGGGGAATCTCAAGAGAGATTAGTCAACTGCGAAGGAGATATTATAGTGCACAAGTGTGTGCGCAAGCACAGGTGCACTTTTTTCGCTAGTTTTCATAATCTGATGGGA
This sequence comes from Nymphalis c-album, assembly GCA_963151315.1. Lineage (NCBI taxonomy): Eukaryota > Metazoa > Arthropoda > Insecta > Lepidoptera > Nymphalidae > Nymphalis > Nymphalis c-album. The sequence goes on from OY720612.1 coordinate 3,535,252, forward strand.
CGGCAATCCGACACGACTTTAAAGAGATCAGGCGTAGGACCAACAACTTAACGTGCTACGGAACGTGTACGGGAGTGTAAATTCTTCCAATTTCAAGACTCCGGGCTGCTACTGAGAATTTTCTGACAGAGAAATCTAATAACTATGAACCCAGGACCGCCTGGTCTGCGGATTAGTATCTAGCCACTAAACTAACCAGGCAATCTGCCAGGAAGGAAATATTATTCTATTCATAAATTGCTTAGTTTTTGTAAACATTTTAGAAGTACAAAGAGTCTTAATAAAATGACGAACCCATGTAACTTCCATCCTTTTCCTCGCAACCCGTTTTATTGAATTTCAAAGCAATCCAGAAATTTATACAAACCTTTTTTTTTAAGTCAAAGTGATTTTTCTTGTCGTGAATTCTGTATGAGAGTAAGTTAATATTTTGTTTTCGCCTTTAGGGACTCCTATGGAGTTTCGGCTTCAGGTCACGTGGATTTACGAAAGAACCACTAAGGAATTCTCTTTATAATGTTTTATATTTCCTTTGTTTTTCACTTGAATGAAATATTTAGATCTTGATTCAATCTACTTTCGCCTGTTTTTGTACTTCTCTTAGAATATTTTCGACACGTTACAGTTGTGTGAGTGTAAATCCATTATTGTGTTACATTTATATGTTTTTTTATTTGTTTTTAATTATACGAAGACATATAAATGGGCTGCCTAATGCTTAATAGTCTTAAATATTAATAGTGTAAGAAATGTTGATATATTCCTGTAATTACATTGGCTCACTCACCTTTCAAACGGAGCACAACAGTACAAGTTATTGAGGTTTTACGATGGAATAATTATTGATAACTGGTTATACGACAAACAGTGGCACCTACCCAGCTCGTCTAGGGTAGGTATCACCCACTCATCAGATATTCTACAGCAAAACAGCAGTACTTGGTATTGTTGTGTTCCGGTTCTAAGGGTGAGTGAGACAGTGTAAAGACAGGCACAACGAACATAGTATCTTAGTTCCCAAGTTTCATGGCGCATTGGCGATGTAAGCGATGGTTAACATCGCCCACAATGAGCTTGCTCAAAGCTCTACCACCCAGTGGTACCCAGTGGTTCTTATATGTGTACTCTATTATAATCAAAGGCTATGCGCCCTACACTACATCTATTTTTATTTTCACTTTGAACATTAATTAATGCGTCGTACACTATAAATGTATGCTTTTTGAAGGTTCATTATTAGCTGAACTACAAGTTAACTTTCCTTTTCATTTATTTAACTTGTCTATGATACATCTTAATTTAAAATTCAAACAATACCTTCTCCATTATTAACACATTTATTATTCCCGCTATTAGCCTTTTGACTCCAAAATAATACACAAGTAGGTCGATAAAGGGCCGTCATACGGCAGCCAACATGACTAAAATATTTAATAATATCGGCTACTAACTTAATATAACACTTCCGACTTTGATACACGGTATACTATTTATACAAAAGTTCTTGATCGATATCTCTTCTATTTTGTAGAATAAATTAATTGTTTGTAGTATTCATTCTCTACTATTTGCTAGAAGATTTAGAGTTTTTACGAATTAGTTAGAAAGTATTAAGTAATGTTTTTTTATGAAGATAAATTGAGCACATATAGATTTATTTTCTTTAATCTTCAGTAGTATGTAAAAGCGGCCTTCATCACTTACAGTGATCTCTTATAGGCAACCTCTAAAAAATGTTTTAGGATACATTAATCGGGAGTAGTAGGAAGCAACTTATAATTAAAATTTATTAAAAACTTACAAACTAAGTAAAAATATGTAACATACAAACCTATATAAAACATATTATACATACTTATATTAGAAATAAATAATCTAAGTGATCTAGCACCAGAGGCAACTAGACTAAATAATTATTATTTAGTAGGATTAAGTGCCTCGCTTCGGTGATGCTTTTGAGAGTTAAATGTCACTAAATAAACATAACATACAAACAGTAGAGCCGAGATGGACCAGTGGTAGGAACGCGTGACTCTTAATCGATGACCATGGGTTAAAACCCGGGTAAGCACCACTTAATTTCATGTGCTTAATTTGTGATTATAATTCATTTCGTGCTTAACGGTGAAGGAAAACATCATGAGAAAACCTGCGTCAAATTTTACTGAAATTCTGTCACATGTGTATTCCACCAACCCGCATTGGGGCAGCGAGGTGGAATAAGCTCCAAAACATTTCCAGGACATTCACAGGCTGTTACTGTTACTTTACTGCATACAGTTTTAATAAGATGTTATAATTGTTTATCATTTAGAACATTCGTTATCTATTCTAGAGGAATCATCGTTGTCTAGGAGTAGGCTCACATGCGTTGACTTATAAAACACATGAAAAGTCAATGATGCCATATAACTTGAATATGAACTTTGAGAGAGTTCGACAGAATTTGTAATGATTTAACAGCTAAGGGGTTATAGATCTTCATTCGACTGAACTCAAGGGCGTCTGAAGAGATACTTAATGCGTAGGATTTCAATTATAATAATGTTATTTATTCATAAAAATAACTACATTGGCTAACAAAATAAGAATTCAAATTCAAAATACTTTATTCAATATTGAAGTATGTATTACATTTTATTTATTGTCAAACTAGAAACTACCACCGGTTCGGAGAAGAAATACCCAGCCCTGAGAAGAACCGGCGAAAGAAACTCTGCATGATGATTTTTTTAACATTTATTTTAAGTATCATGTATTGTTTATAAAGAGAGACTGCCTCGTTGGTCTAGTGGCTAGATATAGGGCCAGACTCGGTGGTCCTGGGTTCAATTCCCAGGTGGGATAAAATCTCCAGCACAGTTGGCTAATCTCTCTTGAGATTGGCCGCCGTGGCCCAAATCGGTCTAAAGGACCTCCTCTCATTGTTTACAAAAAAATAAACAATAGAAATAGCCATGCGGCGATCGTCTCATTCCCAAGGTGTCCTATCATCAATAAATTCTTTAATTGAATAATAAACTTTAGCACACAAACGTTCCTTCACAATATTTTTAAATTAAGCAATTGAGGCATTTTGAACGCTTTCTTGAAATGAATAAAACGACTAATATATTTTATTCTTAATGGATGCGAAATTCAAATCAACTGTTTTTTTTATAGATGTCATAGGATAAATATATTTTTTTTATAAAAGTATGAATTTGAATTTCGCTTCCATAAATTAATGATGTATCATTATGCTGATAATGTCGCCAAAAATGGTATTTTGTTCCAAAATTTCGTTTTAAGTGATCAAAAATAATTGACCTGGCACCATTCTCGATTCGGTATTGTTCGGGATCGTCGAGGATGTTTTATAAGAAGACTTTTCTGGTTTATTATTATTATCGCTTTGAGAAATTAATGGGCATCGTGTAATGATTTGAATAGGGATTTTTCTTTTTAAAAAATATGATAAATTACGTGTCATTTTGATTAAGGAAGCTACGATTAAAAGGGGCTAAATTTTGTTTGTGTAAAAAAATTCCTATAAGAGAAATTGCTTTTAAATCCCTTTGTCAAAATAACTTTCGTTTTAATGTTTTTTCTCAAATATGTATAGTTTATCAGATTTGAAAGTTTTCAACGTGCTATCCTTTTAAATATAAATGAGGATACAAACGAAATTTGAACGTCTTTAATATTAATATTGCCCGTATTTTAGTAAATTACTTTCAATCTCTGTGATAATTAGAAGGCTTCGTAAATCAATCTTAATAGAAAATAGGCTACCAATAAAAACAAGTAGGATTATATTGCCGAGCAATGTTTTTATTTTGGCATTTATTCAATCCATGATTTGTAAGATCTCCAACTTTTTAAAATCAATATCATACAATTTTATTATTTATTTTGAATACTTTTAAAATAATTAAATATTTGAATTCATTTTGTACCAATTTTTTTACAAAGCATATTTATATTCACATAGAAATTTCAAAAAAAGAATCATTATATTTTTTTTTAAATAGGAAATATATATATACGATAACATATATTATGTAATTACAGACACAAAGGACATTACATCTTAGTTCCCATGGTTGGTGGCGCATTGGCGATGTAAGCGATGGTTAACATTTCTTACAATTCCATAGTCTATGGGCGTTGGTGACCACTTACCATCAGGTGGTCCATATGCTCGTCCGACAATATACACATAAAAAAAACATGTGTACAATTCACAAGTGGTAGAAATGAAACCTTCTAAAATTTTGGTACTATGCCTTGATAAACACGAGTGGAGGGAGTACGAAGCAGAGCACAAAGAGAACCACGATCATAAGAAACACTGTATAATGCTTCATATCTCATTTTCTCCCACGTTTATGAATTTATGTGTCTGTCTCATTTTACTATCGCTTTTTCGTTTCATCCACTTTCAAATCACAACGATGCTAAAGAAGTCTTCACTTCAAAACCTTTCTTTATTATATCAACCATTTATGTCATAAAACTGTTGGACATAAGCTTTTTTTTGGCCACCTGATGGTAAGTGGTCACCAACGCCCATAGATATTGGCACTGTAACAGATGTTAACCATCTCTTATATCGCCAATGCGCCACCATCCTTGGGAACTAAGATATTACGTCCCTTGTGCCTGTAAATACACTGGCTCACTCACCCTTCAAACCGGAACACAACAATAGCAAGTACTGCTGTTTTGCGGTAGATTATCTGATGAGTGGGTGGTACCTACCCAGACGAGCTTGCACAAAGCTCTACCACCAAGCTTTCAAATTTTCTTAAACAAGTTCAGATTATTTTTAATATAAATTTATATCGATCGAACAATTGTTCGTTCAATTGAAGTACTCTGTGTTTTCAACGGGACTTCATCAAAGTCCAATGCAAAAGGATTGCCGATTCATTAATTAAGAGGGCTTTCGAATATTTATTGTCGATGTAGATAATTCGTCTTCGGTCGTAAGAGGTCTCAATTGCTTTCGTTCAAGAAATTAATAGGATCTCCTCGATGTTGATTTGAATTTTCCATTACGCTGTTCTTAATTTGATTTTTAATCATTGTTTTACTGTCACTTGTGTTCAAATGTATATTGCGTGGTTTGATCGAGTTGAAAATCAATTAGATTTTAGTAATTTGTTAGTAATGTAATGGAACAGTCTGTGAATGTCCCACTGCTGAGCTAAGGCTTCTTCTCCTTTTTTAAAGAGAAGGTTTGGAAGTACACCACGCTGCTCCAATTCGGGTTGGTTGAACACACATGTGGCAGAATTTGAGTGAAATTTGACACATGCATGTCTTTCTTCACCGCTAAGTACTAGAAGAATTATAAACACAAATTAAGAGCTTGAAAATTTAGTGGTGCCTGCCCGGGTTTGAACCTACGGCCATCGGTTAAAATTCATTTGGTACTTTGGTAGTATTAGCTTCCTTTTTTGACAACATTACTAGTATTGATAATAAGCGGTCTGATTATCTTTTATGCTTATAATGTAGTCAATTGATCTAAATTAGAAATATTTTTGTGTTGAAATTTTGAAACAAATCTAATATTATTATAAAATTTAAATATATTTTATTTAAATAAGCCCTTAAAAGCACTTTTGAATCGTTTTACAAGATTAAATCAAATGGAATAAATATTCCACTTAAAATAATCAAAAGAAGCTAAATATTTACTCTGTTCCACGAATTCAATTACAAATATAATTATATTAATTAAACACAATTAATTAATTGAAACATTGAAATGAAAATTCAACTGAAAATCAACGAATTTTATAACTTATGTATAGTCTTGTATCGCATTATTTATTAATATGAAATTTGTAAATGATTCTTCAGAGTTCACGGGTTCTCATAGAGCTCTTTTCTCAAGAAATAATACTTTACTATTAAATACTTCATAAAAATATACAGCTTGTACTATTACATATTACATAATAAAATATTTTAAGAATAGCAATGCGTATGTTTTTAATCAATCAATCAATAAGCCTTTTTACCATGAACGTTTTGTTTAATGTAGTTGCAGTTATTGTTTTTTTTAATAAAAATCAAAATCAATACTATTATAAATACAAAAGTAACTCTGCCTGTCACGGCACTGTCTTTACACGGCTTATCCACTAAATCGATTGTGTGGAAATTTAGTATGGAGCAAGCTTAAATCCTACAGAATATAGTACTTTTCTATGTTATACCTACCTCCTTCTCCTATCACACAAACGAAAACTATAATATATAGTTATGTTCCTAAAAACTACCACAGATTCGTAATAAATTTAAAGTTGCTGTTATTGATTGACAGTAATAACCGATTTATTGGTAACGTATGTTTTTTTTATTGCATAGGTAGGCGGACGAGCCCTACCACCTTAGTGTAAGCTCGTTATTTAAGTTAATTAAAAATTGAAAGATTTGCTCTAGAATTTTTACTATTGTTAATTTGACGAGTAAGCAATGTCCAGTAATCTAAATTGTATTCCAAATTATACTAGAATCCGTCTAGTCATCCAATTCGAATCAGTTCGAATAAGTAATTAATTAACTTTGAGTTATTTTGAAAACACGTGCTTAAAAAATAAGTATATAATTATAAGAACAAAAACATACTAATATTTTATTTTCTTTTATTGTTACTATAATATACTTAAGTAGTACTAAGAAACCAAGATGACACGTGCCCGAGATTGTAGGCTTTTATAGTAAGACATTTCGAGATGAGTAAGTAAAATTTGCCTTAAGTAGACTTATAATAAAATATTTTATATAGTTATGACAAAAAGCTTTTAGCTTTTGTAATAATATAAGATTAAAATTTAAATAATAATACAACTAATAATTATATTAGTAATTTACCTAGTTGTATGGCATTGTGTAAGACCGTCTGGGTAGGTACCACCCACTAATTACATATTTTACCGCCAAACAGCAATACCTAGTATTCTTGAGTTTCTTTGTAGGGTTGACATCTTAGTTCGATGGCAATGATGATGTAAGCAATGGTTAATATTTCTTACACCACCGAAGTCTATTTGCGATGGTCACCACTTAACATCAAATCGAAAGGTACCATATACTCCAGGTCACCTGTAGTCTGACTTTTAACTCTACTAACCCTGGCATTTTTAGTAGAAAAATAGACTAATAATTATATTCATTTAAAAAATATATATTACCATAATTATAATCATAAAGTCTACAACAACAAACGTCAATATAAAAATGCCTTCTCACTTAATTGAAAAAAGACTATACTAATATCAAATCATTACCCATTTGGCAAAGTGTAGCATAGAGTTTAGTTACGCAAGCTCTTGCGAGGAAGTGGAGAAAGCAGTAGAATGCTCGATGACATCTATTACATTAGTGTTGAGGCCCGAAACAATGTCCAAATAGACGTGATCCAAACTTTTTTATATTATAGGAAGGCGGACGAGCATATGGACCCCCTGATGGTAAGTGGTCGCCAACGCCCAAAGAAATTGGCATTGTAGGAAATGTTAACCATCGCTTACATCGCCAATACGCCACCAATATTGGGAGATGTTATGTCTCTTACGTCTATAATTAAACTGGCTTACTCAGAACCAGAAAACAACAATATCAAGTTCTTCTTATTTGCGGTAGAATATCTGTTGAGGGGGTGCTACCTACCCAGACGAGCTTGCTTAAAGCAACTACCATTAAAGTAACACACAACACTAATATTATTATTTTTTAAGTAAGAGTGGGCAATCGAGCAGGAGGCTCAACTGATGGAAAGTGACTACCACCGCCCATGGACATCTGCAACATCCGAGGGTTTGCAGGTGCGTTGCCGGCCTTTGAGGAAAGAGTACGCTCTCTTCTTGAAGGTTTTTAATAATACTTTTTAACTTTGAAATTCACGAGGAATAGTCGGCTATATATTTTCCAATGCATGTAATGTTATTAATTAATATGGATATTACTCCTCGTTGCGTTTTGCACCCCTAGTGTCAGAATTATACATAAAGAGTAATCTCACGTGAAAGTGACATCCCTAAGGTTAGATTCTAAGCAATAAAACTTGACACCACAACGGATGGATTTAACGTGTTGCGCCCTTTGCAGAAACTCTAAATATTACTTTAGCCTATTTAATGTGCAATGGATCTTTAATTACTGGATGAGCCCGATTTTAAGCAGAACCTGTGTCCTTGAGCGTGGTTATATTTCATCGTATATAATGATGTTTGGATGAAATTGAAAATTCATAAAAACCCACCCTTGCATTAGTTAATATGCTGGACGCGCTGCAGAATGGGATATCCTCATAATAATGTAAGTAGTTCAATAAGTACGCCAACGCCCATATAACGCTGACTGAAAAGCTTTTAGTAAGCAATGGTCTTTTTTACCTATGTACACCTTGAAAATGCCATTCTACAATATTTAAAATAAACCGATTATCTTTTCAAATATTTTTATTGATCCATATGGAATACTCACAATAAGTAGAAATTCTTCTAGAAATAAAGAATAATTAAAGAGTCTATTCCGTAGTCATGTACATCTTTGATAAGTCAGACGGTCTACACGTAGCTTGTTTTATGTTAAGAGAAAAGTTAACTTCGAAAATACTGCGGTGTGCGCGAAATTAGGCTTTCTTGGGATCACTGTTGTTGGTTATATTGTGTAAACAATGCTACACTTATAATTAAATTACTACGAAGTTTAAAATATATTTATCTTAGCTAAAATTTTAGTGCAATATCACGTAAAGTTTAGTATACGCAGTTGAAATATAAGACTTAATATCTAATGAAAGAATATTTGTTTAAGTATTGATAAAAATAATTATAGTGGGGCTTATTAGGTGGTCTTAGAAGTTAAGGATTTCAATACTATGTTAACAAAACTAATATAACCTTCAAATTTAACATTGAACACAAAAACGGTAATAAACAAAGAATAACGGAAGCGAGAAATTGTGAAACAAACAAATCCAATAAAAACAAGTGGTACTATCAATGTACATGAAAGTATAGATTGTAATATTTGGTGTAAACAAATTCTAAATTTTTGAATAAAAATGGGATTTTTTTTTCATACATCTGTTAAGCCAGGATAATGCTTTTAGGGATTTGTCTATTCCTACACTTTATAAGGTTATGCACCGCTTGAGGCTTAATGCAAATTAATGCGTAGAGTGAGACATTCAGAATATGACAGGGCTGTCACTAAATCTTAATGTCGTCTTTGAAGAGAAATTACCCAAGATTAAGCGAGGTTTCATGAATTGTAAATGCATGAAAAGTAAGCAGCTTTGTTTTACGAGAAAAAATGTTATAATAAGTATATAATATATAATTAATATATAATCATATAAACCGATTAAGGACGCCTTCACACTCTACGCTGATTACTCGTGACAGTCTCACAGACGGCTTGGTGGTAGAGCGTTATGCAAGCTCGTCTTAGTAGGTACCACCCATTCAGATATTCTTCCGCAATACAGCAGTACTTGGTAATGTTGTGTTCGAGTTTGAGCCGGAGTAATTACAGGCACAAGAGACAACATCTTAGTTACCAAGGTGGTTGGCGCATTGGCGATGTCAGCTTTGGTTAACATCTCATACAATGTCAATGTCTATGGGCGTTGGTAACCACTACACCATCAGCTACCTGATTCATTAGAGAACATTAACCATATAATATGTGAAAAAAGTGTAAATACAAAAGTTGTAGATCTTTTAATTACCTACAACTTTGCCATTTTAACCTTTTCCACAGGACTTGTAGTTTTGCTGGAAATCGAGATAAACCGTTTTTTGCCCTTAAAGTGGGGGGGGGGCACTCCACTTCCCGAACTCATCTTATATTCTCTTCCTTTACCAGTGGGTTTCGTTCTACTTTTTCCACATTTAACCATTTTCTAAGCTATTGGCACTGGTCTATAAAGAAAGCCTTTGTCTAACAGTGCACCGTAAATGGGCTATTATGATACTTTTATATTGCAATTTATAAGTAATGATTTATTAAAAAATATATATTTTTTATTATAATAGGTAGGGAGACTTGCAAATTGGCCATCTGATGGTGTGTTGTCACAACCGCCTATAGACATTGGGCTATAATACTAACCACTCTTTACATCGCCCATGCGCCACCAAGCTTGAAAACTAAGATATGTCATTTTTTTACCCGTTATAGGCTTGCGTTTGACCGTAGTCTTGCCTGATTGTAAGCAACGACACGCTCTAAGATGTAGCTCGCTTGCCTAAAATAAACCTATTAACTCTTGATTTGAAGACACCCACGTTGTACCTATCGGGAAATACAGTCGCAGGCAAAGTAATCAACAATTTTGCAGGGAATGAAAAATGTGGATTCGAAGCGCTTTGTACGTAGGCGGGGAATTTTCACTGTGTAACTATGGCGCTTCGGTCGCGTTTGCCTGCGTTATATGTCTGTGCTAGGTCCTACGCAAAAATACTAAGTATTGCTAGAATATATTATGCGTGGGTGATCTACTCACTCATAGTGGTGGTTTGCACAAAGCTCTATCAAAACAAAATTAAATTAAGTTATTAATTGTTTTGAAATTGTCAACCCTATTTAATACGCATTATCCAGCAAGTTACGCCTCAGCGTATTCCACTATCCAATTAAGCCTAGACTAGACAAGACTATGGAAATCCCCTAACTCACATCACTTTTACTTGTTAGCGAGTGTAATTCAACGCAAACTTTAATTATTCAATTATAAATCTTATGTCTTTTGTATAAGAGTTAAAATTGTATGAATGTAGTTCATCTCTTGTGATCGATGATCATTCAATGTTGGAAAACCTTTATTGAAACTCTGTATGCTCATATTTTGAAGTGCGCTTTTAATGAGCGCTAGATTATTCAGTGATTCCCTCATCAATCTGGGATGTTTTTTTTTTTTACCTTGTATATTAAATATTTAACTTGTTGCTTGTATTATTATCTACATATTTAATGCTTTTAAGTAATTTCGGTAATTATTCCTTATTAATTTTAATATGAGTTTTAATGCGAAATATATATTAATACTATTTGTGTACATGATTGTAATATATAGCTATATACATACATATATGACTGCCTCACTAATTTATTGGTTAGATATAAAACCTGTAATCCTAAGTCTAGAAGGTGGAAGTGGAAGCCGTTGATCCTGGGACTGAACTCTTTCGTGATAGCCGTCCCATCGGAATATGAGGGTGCATCTGTTTCGAGTCAGTTATTCTGATTTGAGAACTTTTGACAGAAAAACTCAATAACTTATTAGTGACCAAAACTGAAATTTGAACACAGGATTTCGGGGCCTTTCAACCAGATATACGAAGCAGATTTTTATAATATTGAAACGATTATTCATTTAGCTATTTATTTATCATACAAAATCAAATGATCATTGATATATCTGTGTATGAAATTCAATAAATTTTCAACGACATCTTAAGCAATCTTCGTTTCAAACTACTCGATGAAGTAGTTTATTGAGGGAAAACTTATCGATAGTATTTGCTATTGGTAGTTTGTGTTTACAGTATTAAAGCTACAGATGTGATCAATACGTTTAATATTATTTTGAGTATTCGTAGGGCTTGAGGGTAACTTACGGGTAAACTCAGTATTTACTCAATCGCTTAAACAGCTTTGTATTACTCTGTCCCGGTACATATAAATATATGTAATGACCCAGCAACCTCGCAGGACTAGGTAGCTGACATCATAAGCAACAACTTTTTTAAATTTAACAACAACTTCATCTTTTTTCGACGTTAATACTTACTCGTATTTTAGCATGAAAATAAAATCTAACAAATTATCAAAAGTCGTAGAACACGCTGTATAATGTAACTTAGTTTTTTTTAAAGTAATGTTAAGTCAAATAAGTTAAGTCTTACAGCAATAAAGGCTTATTTTATTATTTATTTTTAATGTAACTTAGATTTAATGAGCAAGTTACTTCGGTTCCGTTCGAAGGTAAAATGACAGTGTTAAATATGATTTACTTCTTATATTCCCAATGGTAATTGTAGCTCTATTACCATTAACCATTATGTAGTCAACATTTGCTCAACGACCTTTTTTTTATAAAAAAAAGCATTCAGTTTGTTATTAAAGAAAACAGGTTCAAAGATTTCCAAACAACGGCTTAAAGTTTCAAACGATACTTCAAATTCTAATAGACAAACTTTGTATAACTTCAAGAGTTGATAGACGAGAAATTCCGATTTGCATCGTTCTACAAATATTCTTAGTTGTTTTAATAAACGAATATTCTTTGTTTTCGTATATAACAAATCTATCTAAAATACCTATAATTAGTAATACTCCTTGTATGATAAATATTTCATATTAATAGACATTTAGTTTATTGTTAATATGTTTTCCGAAATTTAATTGTCATTGTTATAATTTATAAATACGTATGACGTAACATTTTGATGTTAAGTGGTAACTGTCTTTTAATATTTTTTTTTGTAAAATGGTCTTTTAATTAGTGAGAATGAGTTGAAAAAGTGATATTCTCGGATATAATAAATGGCTGCCGAGCTGGATATTTGTATTTTTTTTTATTTATAAACACTATCGACCACGCGCCCACTGCATCTACTGTAATATAATAGGTTTTATTCGGTGATGTATTTTTTTTTTACATATTGAGTTTATAAATGTACGTCATTGCACCTACGAGGTTAAAGATCTATCAACTGAACTCGAGAATGTTTGAATAACACAATGTGTGTAGGATTTACACATATAATATTATTCACAGCTCCTGCGGTACCTAGAGGAGCATCAGCTGATTAGCGACCGCCAGTACGGCTTCCGTCGGGGTCGCTCAGCTGCTGATCTTCTGGACAAGCGAAAGCCTTCGATCGGATATGACATAAAGCGCTACTCTCCAAGCTTCCATCCTACGGGCTTTCCGAGAAATTGTGCAAGTGGATCACCAGTTTTTTGGCAGATCGGAGCATCGAGGTCGTTGTCGACGGTGCATGTTCTGACTTAAAATTCGTCAATTCTGGTGTTCCACAAGGCTGCGTTCTTTCACCTACTCTGTTTCTTCTGCATATCAATGATATGTTACAAATCAGTAACATTCACTGCTATGCGGATGACAGCTCTGTTGACGTCCTTTACACCGGCCGTGCTTATATTTCTCGGGAACACGTCGACGAGTGTCGGAACAAACTTGTGTCTGAAGTCGAGGCTGCAACAGCCAGTATCGGGATAATTGGCGTCGAGATTTCGAACACTGTTCAGTTCCGCGGAGTTGTTTGGATTAGTCCCGGCAGTTGAATTTCACCACCGGACATCGCGCCAGAACTCAAAATTCCATCCCCGTCACCTCGATGTCTGGAAATCCACACTAGTGCGTTTCTTAAGGCATTTCCTGCCTCGCACAATAACTTTGTGGAACCAGCTTTCGCCGGCGACTTTTCCGAACCGATATGACATAAAAATCTTCAAGAAGAGAGCGTACTCTTTCCTCCAAGGCCGCCAACGCACATTCAAGTCCTCGGATGTTGCAGGTGTCCATGGGCGGTGGTAGTCACTTTCCATCAGGTGGGCCTCCTGCTCCTTTGCCCCCTCTTACATAAAAAAAAATATTTTTGAAAATCTGTTCTCATTAATTGTATTTCAAAATATATGAAGAAATAATGAATATTTTCATTCTTTCTGAAATAACGACCAAATTATTTTGATAAATATGTATTAACTTATACTAGAAGATTCAGCGAAGCGTTTAGTATATAATATTATTATATAAATACCTGCGCTTCACGTTTTACACCCTTTATACAATATGCATATGAAAAGCATGCAATTTCATATTCTTACATGTATGTATATATGAAGCGACTTTTCGGAAAATTATAACAAGCAAAATAACAAAAGACAAACTATTGTGTAAGTGTTTACAACAACCTCTGGCGAAAAAAAGAGCCCCTGACAACTTTTTTTTTTATTGCATAGGAAGGCGGACGAGCAAATGGGCCACCTGATGGTAAGTGGTCACTAACGCACATAGACATTGGCATTGTAAAAGATGTTGACCATCACTTACATCACCAATGCGTCACCAACCTTGGGGACTGAGATGTTATGTCCTTTGTGCCTGGAATTACACTGGCTCATTCACCCTTCAAACCGGAACACAACAATAGCAAGTAATGCTGTTTTGCGGTAGAATATCTGATGAGTGGGTGGTATCTAACCCGACGAGCTTGCACCAAGCTCTATTATCAGTAGAGCTTTGTTAGTCAAATTTATTAAATTCATAGAATTATTTGGAGTTAAATGAGACACTACGAAAATCCAAGAATTAATAATCATGATTAAGTTTTTAATAATAAATGACAAAGTAAGTCCGTAATTCGTGAAGTTATTCCCTGAGATTTTGAACCAGGCACATAAATTATGTATTAACGTCAGGTCGCTTTATTCGATAATACTTAAAAAAATTTAGGTAGTGACACATTATTACGAACGTGATTTATGCTTGGATAAAAGTTATTGATTTTGAAAATTTCAATTGAAATATTAGTAAAGTAAAGTGAATGTCCCACTGCTGAGCTAAGGCCTCGTTTCCTTTTTTGGGGTGAAAGTTTTGGAGCTTATTCCACCACGCTTCTACAATGCGGGTTGGTGGAATACACGTGTAGGCTCCCCACGATGTTTTCCTTCACCGTCAAGCACGAGATGAAATATAAACACAAATTAAGCACTTGAACATTCAGTGGTGCCTGCCCAGGTTTGAACCCACGATCATCGGTTAAGATTTACGCGTTGTAGCCACTGGGCCATCTCTGCTCTATTAGTAAATAAAGTAAATTTCAATTATTAAAAAATAACAATTAGGTACAATTACTAAATTGAAATTTAGTTTATTTTTTTATTACGTTAGATTTGTAAACATGATATCAAATGAGTGCACCTGCTTTTGCACACTTGAGCACTATAATATCTCGTGCGCAATCACTATTTATAAGTTATATTGGCTTAGTGATAATCATTTTTATCTTCATTCAATTAAATTTAAGCATATTAAATATAAGCATGCTGAGAATACCCTGGACCGCCCGCACCAATGCATCGATCCTTTCACAGCTTCACGTCCAAACCCGCCTCTCCACGATCTGTCTCCAGCGTGTTTTATCTTACTTTGGCCACATAATGAGAAGGGGTGAGAACCTTGAAAAACTTATCGTTGTTGGAAACACGGAAGGAAAACGCGCCCCAGGACGGTCTCCAACCAGATGGAGCGATCAAGTGAGAGGCCTATCTTCAATAAAGTTTTGCTCGGTAGCCAGAGACGCGATGAACCGGCAACGGTGGAAGCAAATAATCCAAGCCAGGTGTACACCATCTTTCGTCGATGACCACGATCCTCAGCCATGAGAGACCGACCAGAGAGAGAGAGAGAGATATTATAGCATATAAGCAATTCAACTTAATTTAGTTAAACTATAATATTTTCAGTATCCTTTTATTCATTTAAAAATATATTAAAAATATATTTATCGGTAATATATGGCCATACCATGAATCGGCGATCCTTTGATTTATATAATCTAAAGAGGAAATATTTAAGGATATATTTATTTCATTATCCGATTTAGTATTGACATTATTTATAGTTATAATCATATTAGTAAAATATTGATATATTATATTACTGGCTTCAACCAAGCTTCATCCGCTTGTATGTTTGGGGGGATAAGGTCTTAGATAAGCATGGTACAATATATATTCCAAATCCATTCAGCCATTTTTTTTCATGATTGAGTCAAAATAACTCGGAAATAAAAAATTCACACTAATAAATCATTAGAAGAATGCTATATAATCCCTGGGATGCTTTCTTCATACTTCAATTCTTCTCAAAAACGAAAGGTTTTTGTCAGCAGACATTTACATGCCGCTTAAAATATTTTTAAACTGTATCAAAAGTAGATTCAACATTTCACAGTAGTGACACATTTGTGTCACGATTCAGTTTCACATTTTAAAGCACGTATCATACTTCCGACATAATAATACGATATATTTGCATAATCAAGAATATGTTGTGGTGAACCGGATACCCCTCGTTAGTGTTGTGTGAATCTTGGTATAACATAATCACATTAGTATCCGAACATGAGCACGGGGTCAGACGCCATTGTTTACTTAAGCCTTTGAACAATTAGACCATTGCAATTACTGAAAAGACGTATAGCTGGCAAAATGTTGGAATTGCTGATTTATATTATGGATGCATTCGAATAGAATTTTAACCAATTTAGTTTGGTTAAAATGTCGTCTTTAATGTATGAAGATGCCGTCAATTTATTATTCATCATTGTCATCATCATTGCCGTCAAATGCTGGACATAGGTCTCTCCAATGGAACACCACTGAGAGTCGACAATTACTTATAGAAGGTACGTACGTTATCAGTGAGTAGCATAGGCTTTTTTTAATGATGAAATTTGCAATATAGCGAATTGAAAACGAAGTATAATTTTTTTCCCCTATAAAAGTCATTATTGGTGTAAAAAAAGATAATTGTTAACCAGAATTATAAATTCATAAATTAAAAATGTTTATGAAAATATTAAAACGTAACCAAATTAAGGAGATACTTCAGCTGTATAATTTACTGGATCGTGAAAATTAATAACTGCGTTAACTACGATTTTTATGAGAGAACCCGAACGTAACTTGCAAACTTGCTTCGTTGGTAAAGTGTTAATTTATACTGTGTTACGACTTTTATATTATAATAGCTGCTTGTCTCAGTTTCACACAGGTATGGTGTTATTACAAGATTATTTTATATAAAATACCTAGGTGGCAAATGCCTTTAAACTCAAAACAATTGGTCACCCATCCTTATTGTGACAATTATTAACTATCCCTAACATCGCCAATGCGCCACCAACCGTGGGAACTAAGATGTTATGTTCCTCATACCCAGTGCACAGCACAGGGCCCGTAGCAATTTCTTTCAAGAGACCTTGATTTGATCTGACGAATGCATAGCTCTCTTAAATTAAAAAATAATAATTAAGAATAATTTGCCCCTACAGGGCTCCTTTTCGCGCGGGGTCCACTTATTGCTACCCTTTCCCTTACCTTTCGAACCGGAACTAAGCCTTACTATATACTACTTTTTTGCGGTAGAATATCCGAGAGAGCGGCACCTGACCAGCTAACACGTAGCCGTACGACAAAGCTTTGATATAACTTTGTTCATGGTCGAATTTGATGTCAACTTTAACACCGTAAAAAAACACGTTTCTGTCGTGATTGGAAATGACAATCAGTCATTTACATTAATGTCACGTGTTTATACAGTAAATATATAAACATAGGGTTTTCTTTTAAAAGTCTTATTTTACATTTTTGCTCGGTGCGATTCAATACACCCGACATTTAAAAATGTTTTGTGTAAGGTGTGTGTAACATATATAATATATGTAACATATATAATATGTACATTTTTTGCAGGTGCGTTGCTGGCCTTTAAATAAAATGAAACTTAAAAACTCAGCAGCTCTCTTATGATTCCGCAATCTTCAAAAAATAGCATTACATATATAACAACAAAACCTAATTCTATTACATAATATATTTAAAGATATATATATTATGTTGAATAATATCAAGTTCACTTAAAGCGGAAAACATAAAAGATAATTTAGTCAAGAGTTATGAGAATATGCAAATTCAATTAACAATAGTAGTCGCTTCCTGCAGGACAATATACTGGACAAGCCATTGTTTGTTTTGTTAGCTTTAGGTCGGCGCTACACGTTTGCGCACATTTTGTTGACATTGAAATTTCTTTTACGTGTTTATTCCGTTTCGGAAAAAGTTTTAAATGCATTACATGTTATTTTTTTAACTAACATATTTATTATCAATTCTAAAACAAAAATAAAAACAAAATACACTTTAAAATTTTATAGAAAAATACGTCGTCTATAAGATTGTCCTGTGGCGTTGTACCCCAAGACGCTGGCACTATTGCCTCTTTGCACCGCCAGACTCAGTCTTTGGACTAAATAAGCGCCAGCTAGGGTCACCAGAAGTGTGGTCAAGTTTCTTAGAGATACCTTTAATAAAAAAAATCCATCGCATGTTCATATTCATTTGACTTTGTTGAATTTATCGACTTCTCGCTGGAAATCGCCAATCAATCCAAATAATTTACAAATATGTTTTTTTTGTGTTAAAATAGTTCTCGTGATTTTTATTGACGTTTCAGTTTTACGACGATATCGTAAGATTAAAAAAAACTATATAGATTAGCGAATAGTTAATGATAGTTTGTAATTTTTTTTAATTCTATATAAAATTGCTCGCTATCTAGAAGATATTTCAACAATCTACACTAAATAGTAGTAGCTTAACGATTCATTAAAATATATAAAACAAGATCTTAAACTTACTTGAGTCAATTTGAGTGAAGTAAATTGTTATTTGATTTCATTGTAAAAGAAGCAAAGTGTGTCACAAATAAGTAATCGGCTTGCCAATAATATGAATAGATTTAATTTTGGACGTAGTATAATATAATAAAATGACATTTCAAAATTATATTGCGAATATGAACGTGTTTAATCTACAGCTAAAACAAACATTTCAGTTATTTCCATACTATAAAACAAACATTAAAATTGTGCAATGGTTCATTGCCCTAAAAATGTTGCCCTAAACATTAATTTATTCAAGGCATTCGTGTTTGTTTATTTCTAACTCAAAAGTAAAATAAAAGATATGTCCCACTTGCGGTAATGTCCTAACAAATATATGGCCATCGTGATCTTTGTAGGACTTCATCGAATATGTGGCGTCGGTGTAATGTTATATATTTATTTGAACTTTTAAAGCGGTTTCCTTTAAAAGTCAAGAAGTATCCGCATAAATCATGCTTTACTTTCTTATAAGTTTAAGCTTTAAAATGCAAATGTTATCAAAAGTAGATTAAAAGTTTTTGCGTGATGTGGAAACTCTTTAGTAAACTATGAAAAACTTAGCCTTATGTAAACATTTACTTAAAATGTCATACACGCGGTTAGGTCGGATAATTTTGTTATTTTGTAATTATGATTAACATTTAACTAGTGATATAATTATTTGGACAAAAATGAATTTATTCTTATCATTAACCAGTTGTAAAATCATTTTAAAATATCTATTTAATTATACATTTAAGCGTATTGATATCATTGATTAATAAAATTCTTCTATGATAAATATATAACTACAAAATTTAAAACTAATATTATCACTACATCTTCTATATAATTAAAACGATAGAGATCTGCAGTTGTGCGCGCATCATGAAAAAACTACTGGATAGATTTCAATGAAATTTTTAAATTTTATTTCTTAGACACTTGGCCCTTATCAAAAAAATAAATGATTGCGATATCTTCACTTAATAAAAAAATGGTTGTCTGTAAAGTCGGTTAATGGACGATAGTTTAACGTGACAACGTCATAAAAATTGATGAAAAGACTGCAATCGTGTAAAAGAGAGATAGTTGCAGCGCAAGCGTACAATCAGCGTAACGGGACAATGAGCGTAACGGGACAATTTTTCGTGCATGCAGCCAGCGTTCAACGATTTAACTTTTGACGTTGTCACGTCAAAAGTTATTAAAGTTTCAAGAAACAACGTTTTTTATATGCACTGCGTGTTCAGTAATGTATGTTTAAACAACGTATAATTTTGCTTGCGATCTTTTTGATGTTTTTTCCTTCGTACATAAGAAAACTTTGTTAATATATCAAGCAACGCGGCCGAAGTCGCAGGTATCAAGCTAGTATATTATATATATACAACATTTATAAGAAAAAAATACCACCCTTTGAAAGTCCTACTGCAATATCAATTTTCGTGTACATATAATAAATCATGATGATAGCGTCCTCATGGCCGATATTGGCCAAAAAAGCCAATATGCTCGTCTGCCAACCTATACAATAAAAAAAAAGTAATATAATGAATCTCACAATTATAAATATATTTAAATAATTTTATGACTTCTCTTCATTCGTAAATCAGTCAGATGTATTAATTTTCCAGGCAATGAGCTAAAAGATCGTGTTTATTTAACAAACAATACAAATATACTATTAACGTCAGATGAAAATAGTTTTAATTGTATGAACTTAAAGTTTGAAATGGTTTGTATGAAAATTCAATAAAACCTTAAAGTAAACAATTTCAATGCACAAGTATCAGTTTCATGGGAAGTTCATTTAAATCAATCATTACTATAATGAAAATTTTCATTAATTATGTTTAAAAAAAGTTGTAAGTATATGTCAGAGTACAATGCTTATATACACACACACACTCACACACACACCCACACACACAGGAGTAGCGTGGTGGCGTAACTCTAAGCCTTTTCTTCGAAAAGAAAACCATATGTATTTATGTTTTCTAAAACTAGGCTATAACGCTAATACAAAAACCAATCCAAAGTTCAAAATATCACAATACACGAACTATTATTTTAAATGACGATATCGCGGCACAAATAACGGATAGCAGTGAGAATAACTACGATGTCCAATAGCCATCGATTTTGGGAACAGTGTCTCGGCAGCTAGTGTTAACAACGATATTTACAGCGAGTCGCGATCACTTCAATAATTCACGGATTCCGCTGTTACCAGACTAAATTCGGTGCATTATTTCGTGACTGTACGATATTTTGTGATTAAAGGATGTTTAAATCATGTGTTCTTTTTTTAAATACATAAATATTGTAACAATCTTTACTTGTTGGAAGAGCTTTGTGCAAGCTCGTCTGGGTAGGTATCATCCACTCATCGGATATTCTACCGCAAAGCAGCAGTACTTGCTACTGTTGTGTACCGGTTTGAAGGGTGAGTGAGCCAGTGTCATTACAGGCACAAGGGACATAATATTTTAGTTCCCAAGGTTGGTGGCGTAATCAAGTTGGAAGTGTGTACAGTCCCGTGCCTCGAAAAGTGCCACGTAGAGCCGTTGGTCCTGCGCATAAACTCTTTCCAGTCGTGTCGGATTGCCGTACCATTGGATTATGAGAGCTAGGGAATAGTGAGAGCACCTGTGTTTGCGCACACACTTGTGCACTATAATGTCTCCTGCGCAGTTGCGTAATCTTTCTTGCGATTGTACCTCGTGGCCGAAAATCTGGAGGACTGGGTGGTGGATCTGGAGGACATTATTTTAAAATGATCGTTTACTGATCCGACAGCATAACGACTTATATTTTTGGCTTTCTTTATCAATAGTCTTGCTTCGAGACATATTTAGACCTTAGGTGGAAAAATATTATTTATTTACAAATAAAATAAAATTAATTCTAAAATTGATATAAAAATAAGAGTATACTTACATACATATATATATATGTATACTTCAGATACAACTTACACCAACATTAAATCATCACCTTAATTAAATTTATTATATATTTTAATATTAAGGGGGGGGGGGTTATATTTTAATATAAATACCGTAAGAAGCTTATGTACAACATTTTTAAGTAGTCGCCATTTTAAATAACTTATTAAATAATAAATTAAAGATAAGATGACGTGTGTTCAAAGAATATACCCCCAGAAAGCGTTTAAATTTTGATACACGTTTATTGAGAGCGTTATTCTGATACCACCCCTACGTGTGGACGCGTTCAATAATAGGAACACTTGGAATTATTTATTAGCCGCTGAAGCGAATATTACAACTGATTATATTATGGATAGTATATAGGAAGTATAATATACTTCTAATGATAGCTCTTAAAGTTATTTTCGTCTCTTTTTTACGTAATTGTATTTATAGCATTGATGAATGAGACAAAAAAAACACAGTAGGTTAACCAACAAAAATGTATATGTAAAACTAATTAAGAATAGCGTAGGGATAGCGTTTACTTGGTGGTAGGGCTTTGTGCAAGCTCGTCTGGGTAGGTACCACCCACTCATCAGATATTCTGCCGCAAAACAGCAGTACTTTGTATTGCTGTGTTCCGGTTTGAAGGGTGAGTGAGCCAGTGTAATTGCAGGCGCAGGGGACACGACATCTTGGTTCCCAGGGTTGGTGGCGCATTGGCGATGTAAGCGATGGTTAACATTTCTTACAATGTCATTGTCTATGGGCGTTGGTGACCACTTACCATCAGGTGGCCCATATGCTCGTCCGCCTTCCTATACAATAAAAATAAAAAAAAAAAAAAGATGTAGTGCAGACAATGGGAGTTCCAGCTGTGAGCTAAGTTTTGCTATGGCTAATGAATATTATAGAAAAAGACAACAAATTAAAAAAAGAAAAGTGGGGAGACAGAGATAGCAGTTTTTTTTTATATATACAAACACAGATTATCTCCTCTTTGATAAATACGTGTAAGACTTTTTGCAAAAAGGACTGAGGGGACGACCTACCAGCAGTTGCCACATTTCCAAACCACTTACCTAATTTATAAAATAACAAATACTGTTTATATCGTCCAGATCATAAGTAAATAATTAAGAGCTTGTGAATGTCCCACTGCTGGGCTAAGGCCACCTATCCTCTTTTGAGGAGAAGGCTTGGAGCTTATTCCATCACGCTGCTCCAATTCGAGTTGGTGGAATACACATATGGCAGAATTTCAGTGAAATTTGACACTTGCAGGTTTCCTCACAATGTTTTCCTTCACCGTCAAGCACGAGATGAATTACAATCACAAATTAAGCACACGAAATTCAGTGGTGCTTGTTAAGATTCACGATTCCTTACCACTCGGCCATCTTGTATTTTTTTTTAACATAATTTAAACTAAATCGAAGAATATATTAATAAATTGCACATTCTATTTAAAACTTTACTCTAACAATGATAACTGAATTAAAACAAATGAATAATCACCAGAATAGCGCTGCAGATAGAATTGGTCGATGTATCAAGTAAATCTGTTGTAAATTACATTCGTGGCCCGACAAATACGCCAACGTTACCAGTCCACAGGCGGGAGAAGTGAATTTATTCGTTCCTCTTAGTTAAAATATCTTTTAATGTTTGGTATTCACTATTTAGTAGTTATGCAGTAACATGGTTTCCGTTAAAAGGCTTGTTAAATAGTTGACATTAGGTTGGAATTTATATTTGTAGCTGTTTGTCGTCTAAAGTGTTAAAGTGGTTTTGTTACGAGCAATATATATATATACATATGTACATATTTGTTATATTAAAGGAAGGTTTATATTAAATTACAGCATGCCTAATTTTCAATGCACAACAAATTAAAATGAAGTTTAAACTATTATTTATATTATTAAATAAATTTATATAAATTAATTCAATTTAGTTTCGATAAAGATAATAAGAAATATACTTCGGAAATAATTGTAAATTTTAATATGAAAAAATAATAATTTGAGATTATAGGGAATAATATCAATACAATTTGAATTATACAATGATAATGACAATAAAACAATTATTGCTAACAAAATAAACTTAATAGAAGAACAATTTCATCCTACATAATTATTTTGGACTATACCACCACCATATAGGCAAAATTATTAATTTTATGTAGCTCATTTTCTAAAAATAAGTCCGTAGGTGGAATTAACATAAACATGTTTTCATTTAAAATAAGATACGCGAATGAAAATTTGTAAATAAACAAACATAAGATAGAAATATATTAACTAAATACGTCTCATGCTAAAGTAGGAATAGAGCTCACATTTATAACTTAAAGCGTGTAAGTTAAAAGAATGAGCTCAGTTAGCACTTTCATTTCATTCCTCAGTAAAAATACATCCAACAAAGTAGGTTTATATACTTAGGTCTGAAGTAAGTAGCCAGGCTACAAAGTCCAAAGACGTAGATTCAAATTCCAAGAATATGAGAATGATTAGGTTTAACAGCCAGGATTTAGAAGTGTACGCTCTCGTATCTTTGATAGCAACACTCTTATCTCTTAGCCTGACTAATCTCCGCCCCAGTAGGCCATCTCGTCAAATTACCCCATTGCCGAGATGGCCTAGTGGTTGAAATCTGAAATGAACGTTAACTGATAATCGTAGTTTCAAACCCGGAAAAATACTAATGAGTTATCTGGTGCTAATTTGTGATTTTAATTCAACTCTTGCTTTACGGTAAAGGGAAACATCGTGAGGAATATTGTATGTCTTTTTTAAACTAAGATTCTGCCATATTTGTAATGCACCAACTCGCATGGGAGTAGCGTGGTGGAATAAACTCCCAATCCTCCTCCTAAAACGGAGAGGTCTTAGCCCAGAGTGTGACATTCACAGGCTGTTTCACTGCTGTCACTTTACCCCATTGCTTTTGATAAATATAAACTATGTTTCTATGAACAAACTTGTTCGTTAAAATATTGATATCACGAATTCGAAATTATTAAACTTCTCCACTATCATTCCCCGTGTAAATCAACAAGCGTGCAAAATATTAAAATACAATTCTGATAAACAACAATCCTTCAAACGATCGTAGAATTTTGAAATATCTACAAGGGAAAATTGAATGTATTACAAAGTACCCCAAAGTTCAAATTCCTTTGCAACATTAAAGATAAACTAATTGATGCAATAATGAGGTAGAACATTTATACCGGAATTAAACTGAACTCAGCGACGTAGAATATTAAGATGTTAATCGCTTGTAATCGTTTTCAACAATGTAGTCTACTTTGAAATGCCGTAGTTGATTGGTTTGGGATAAACGATATCTCGATTATTATTTGGACATGGTTGTTCGGTGCCTTTTAACAAAATCGTATCATCATTCGCTTTCCTTTGTCACGTTTATTTTAAGCCAGGCTTCGTCTGTTCCAGTCATATTTCTAGAGTGCTTGGTTATCTTTTTTTAATGTATAAGTAGGCGGACAAGCGTATAGGCCACCTGATGGTAAGTGGTCACCAACGCCCATAGACAATGGCATTGTAAGAAACGGTAACCATCGCTTACATCACCAATGCGCCACCAACCTTGAGAATTAAAATGTCCATACTGCCTGTAATTAGAATGATTACTCACACTTCAAACCGGAACACAACAATACAAAATACTCCTGCTTTGTGGTAGAATAACTGAAGAGAGGGTGGTACCTACCCAGACGAGCTTGCACAAAGTTCCACCACTCTTATTGTATTGTCAGTTCTGTATTATAGTCTTCTTTTTTCTATAAGGCCTGCAATTGTATTATACTATAATTTTTCCCGACTACCTCGTTGGTCTAGTGGCGTATGATAACTTATAGGTTAATACCAAAACTGAAACCTATTTAAAGTTGTTTAGTTCTTTCTTCCTGCGCCTGAATTATCTTTTGTCGTGTCGGAATGTCATCCCATGGAGTTATGAGAGTGACATTATAGGAGTTGACAACTGTGTATGTGCACACATTTCAGCACTATAATACGAGCAACACATTTACCTAATATCCGTTTAGAATAATCAAAAAGGAGGTCGACATTATATTCAAATCAATATATGTAAATTTTTTACATAATAAACCTTAGAAAGGAAGAAAATTATAATATATTAACTAACGATCTATTCATATTACACGCCTTAGATATTTAAATAGCAAATAAAATATAAATAGCAAATCTTTTCTTCAAGTAAATTGCAACGTTCTAATCTTTAATGATACCGTTTCTCATTTAAAAGCTGAACCTAACAAACTAGGACCAAGAGTTTTAAATTCGAATTCAACTAAGAACTTTTAATATTCGAACTAAATTGAATATCTATATGGGAAGTCGATATTCTTTAATTACCATTAAAATATAATGTTCACATAAAGGCAGCATTGCTTAAATGTTTAAAGTATTCCCAGTTTCTATTAAGAACTTCAAATTGAATAAAAATAACGAGACGGCAGACATTCTAATGTGATATAGTGTTATTCCCTATCGTCACATCGCTGAGTAAGTAAGTAAGTTTGGTGTTGAAGTAGCGACGACATAATGTCACTTAGACTTACCAAGCGACTCTACCGAAACTAATCAGACAGCTAACTTGACACATTTTTATGAAAGGTATTTAACAATTAATGTTTAAACCAATACAAAAACCGAGATGGTTCAGTGGTAAGAACGCGTGAATCTTAACCGGTAATCGTGGGTTCAAGCCTGGACAAGCACCACTGAATTCCATGTGATTAATTTGTGTTTATAATTCATCTCGTGCTTGACGGTGAAGAAAACATTTTGAGGAAAGCTGCATGTCAAATTTCACTCAAATGTGACACCACACCGCACAATGGAAAACATGAAATATCGGTATATTTACGAGTACGAGTTCTACCGTGGCACCAGTGCTGTAGAAACAGCTCGAAGGATTAATGATGTGTACAGCGCTGGTCTCGGAAGCGCTCGTCGTAATGGCCGACCCAGCCAAATCCTGCCCTAACCGAAAATTGACTCATGAAAAAGTTACTTGTGAGTGTTAGGTGGACTAGCGCCGGTGCCGTTCACTACAGCTTTCTAAAATCTGGCCAAACGATTACGGCAGATATATATTGTCAGCAACTGCAAACCATGAAGGAAGAACTTGCTGCTAAACAACCGAGATTGGTTAATCGCTCTAGGCCACTGCTGATTCACGACAACGCAAGACCACACACTGCACAACAAACAACCACTAAGTTGGATGAGCTACAATTGGAATGTCTGCGACATCCAGCGTACTCCCTGGACCTTGCTCCAACAGATTACCATTTTTTCCGGAATTTGGACAACTTCTTACAAGGAAAAAAATTCAACTCCGATGCGGCAGTCCAAACCGCCTTCAAAGAGTTTATTGATTCTCGCCCCCTTGGTTTTTTTATTAAAGGGATCAATGAACTACCTATGAGATGGCAAAAGTGTATAGATAACTACGGCGCATACTTTGATTAATTAAATATATTTTACAAAAAAAAATGACTTTATATTCCTCCCATACAAAACGCCAAATTCATATGTAAGGATTTAATAACAATATCTGCTTCTTCTTCTTCTTGTGCCTCTCCACTACTGGAGGTTGGCCGTCAGCTCAGCGAATTTTTCGCGGTCTCGCGCCAAGCGAAATACTAAAATTAAATAATAATATAGTAAAATTGAAAATGAAGGTTTCTTTATGAAATAGGTAGGCCTGCATGGTAATTGGTCACCCGTAAAGATTGGCGATGTAAGCAATATTAACTATTCCTTTTATCGGCAAAGCGCCACGAATGTTATGAACTAAGATGTTATATCACTTGTGGCTGTACAACGACTCAAACACCCTTCAAACTGGAACATAATAAATACCTAGCCAGTTTTCAGTAAGGCATTTATTTTTATTTTCTTTTATTAATATAGATGTGTCCTATGTCCAGTAGCTGTGGACTACGATTACCAAAATGATTATGAATGTAGGTACATATGTTTGTATATGTAATATATCTAATCCTAGTGTTTCCATCCACGGTCGAACGACTGACTTCTCTCTGGTCAGGTTGATATTAATTACTATAATTATGATGTTGCCATGGTAACATACACTTATTAATTACTATGGTTGCCATGGTAATTGACGCTGTAACAATAATTAAATGCAAAACTACGACTTCTATTTATATATAATTAATAATATATCGGATAAACAGTACCTAAATAATTAATTATTTGAAACTGTTATGTGAAATTTGATGACCCAACTCGCGGAAGCTGCACATACCGTCGATCTAAATCATCACATCCGCTCTCGTTAGTGCTATTGATTATGTGATTAAATAACTAATTGTTTAGCTTAATTTTAACAAATTATTACAATTAATTTTCTTAACATGACTGTTGACTGTATTTTGCATTTAATTTTTTTTAATATCAAAATAATGAATACATTCGAAAAATATATTAGTTGATATTTTTTTATGAAAAATCAATAGGACCTGTTTTACTTATCCGATATGAAGTAGTCAAAATCTCTCAATGACACTGTAAGACACAATAATAATAATAATATCAACCATTCCTTCTACATAATATGTATAAAATAATAATACCCATATTAGATCAGCATGATGAACTAGCTCCAAGTCTTCTCAAAAGGAATGGTGTTTTGGCAGAAGTTTGGACCTTAAAAGAATAATGTACCAAATTGATTGTAACCTATGTATTAAAAAAAACCGAGATGGTCCAGTGGTTCAAACGCGTAGATCTTAACCAATGAACGTGGGTTCAAACCCGGGCAGACACCACTGAATTTTCATGTGCTTAATTTGAGTTTATAATTCATCTCGTACTTGATCGTGAAGGAAAACATCGTGAGGAAACCTGCATGTGTCGAATTTACCTCAAATTCTGCCATATGTGTATGCCGCCAACCCGCATTGGAGCAGCGTGGTGGAATAAGCTCTTAACCTTGTCCTCAAGAAAGGAGAAGAGGCCCTTTGCTCAGCAGTGAGATATTCACCTTTGAATTAAAACAACTTAAATATATGTAAGATTTTATTCCAAATTATAATGGAAAATACACGTAAAATACAACCACAATTTGGTTTACTAATGTGCATGTGAATTTGTTTCAATTTTTAAAATATGAACTGACAAAAGAGGTTTTATTTTCAATGATTTGCACAGATAATCTATGTGATTTGTATGAACGAACACAGTGAAGCATATCGCTTGCAAAAAGTGATTGCCAAATAAACATTCCGATATGGATTGACTAGTTTATTCCATTTGTTAGTCTATTGAATATTGTTTTTTTAGGGGAGTGATAGCATATAGCATTAATAAAATATACGATTATGTACAATATTCTTTAATACTAATATTGAAAGATGAACTGACTGATCTAAATAAATCAACTTAAACACGACTTATTATTATTTGGTGGTAGAGCTTTGTGCAAGCTCGTCTGTGTAGTTACCACCCACCAACCCATCAGATATTCTACCGCAAAACAGCAGTACTTGGCAAATGACATAAAATCTCAGTTCCCAAGGTTGGTTGCGCATTGGCGATGTAAGCGATGATTCTTACAATGCCATTGTCTATGGGCGTTGGTGACCACTTACCATCGGGTGGCCCATATGTTCGTCTGCCTGCTTATACTATAAAAAAGTAGTAAAGTAAAGTAACAGCCTGTGAACGTCCCACCAACGTCAAGCACGAGATGAATTATAATCATAAATTAAGCACATGAAATTCAGTGGTGCTTGCCCGGGTTTGAACCCACGATCATCGGTAAAGATTCACGCGTTCTTACCACGGGGCCATCTCGATAACTCTGTGCCATCATAATAACTTCATTTAAAATAACAACGGGACTATAGTTCAATTAAATATTGCAATACAATACGTTTTGAAATAGGAACAAAATAAATTCAGTAAAATATGCTTTTCTTACTTACTAAGGCATACTCTAAGCCCACAACTCACGGTATGTGTGATAGCTTTTCATATTTATTAGAACTAATAATCTTTTATGCAAACATAAAACCTTTTTATTAACTTACTAACTTTATATTCCCGTATTAAAAAAAATGCTACGACAAAACCGTATATAAAAAGTCAAGTTAAGAAAAACGATCGACCACTGCTAGAATGTTCTCGACACGCCTCCAATGGATACCAACTTTTTCAAACTTTTCTTATAACTTTCCTCGCTTGAGATACATGCTTATTTTCTAAAAAGATCTCTTTGTGTGTCTAGGAATGTTTGAAAAAAAGAAATACTATATATTGGCATACATCAACCACAAATGTTGTTTAAATTTTTAAACATTAAAAATTACAATTTGAAGGATTTATTAACAAAAAAATTGCAATCAAATTTAATTTTGGCGTAATGTCTAGATAGTAGATAGATAATGGAAAAAAAGACATGAATCACGCTGTATTCATTTATTTGAAATATATAATATCATTGTGTAACATAATAGAACAAAAATAATATTGAATGATACCAACTCATGAATCCAATCCAGGGACAAAAGATTTTACAAGATAAGTAATAATGAAATTTAATCTTTGTGATTTTTCCACTTCAAATTCTTGAGCCTTGAAGTAATAGTGCAAAAAATGTTTAATAGACTTAACATCCCATCTCATTACCGTTATTGTTGATAGAAGGACTGGCTCATTATTCGTTCAAAGGATCATAATTACTATCCAACGGTGAAAGTCTGCTAGCATTCTTATTACTTTTCAAATGCTGCAGTAACATTGCACAATTGCAATATTAAAATTGAAATTGCAATAAAAACGCGCAAATCAATTTATATACAAGATAAAATGAAGGCACAGACATCATGTCTGTAGGGATAAAATTGTTATAATAATAAAAAAGAACATCGTATTGTTAATAAAAAGAAAATGTAGATCATTATGTAAAGAAATTGCTGTTTTGCATAATATAAAACATTTTTTACCAATGATCATGACATTTTGACTGATTTCGGTCTCGGTAGCTAACTACTACTCTTGACATTTATCACAGTGCATAAGTGCACAGACACAGATTCACTTTCAATCCCTTACTCTTATAATCCGTTGGAACAGAAAATTCAATACGATCGGAAAGATTTCAGACGCAAGACCAACGTCTTTACGAATTAGCTTTATTGTTAAACCAAGAAGGTAGTAAGTAGCACATTAATGTTCCTTCATCTTACACCACATTATAATGTTATTTGAATGAAACATACGTGAAGAACTCATATTAAAATCATTTTGCCAAAACGTTTCCTTTATAAAATACTGTAATGGTTTTAAAATCCGAGATACATTTAAAACTAATTTTTTATAGCATTTTCTTTTCATAAAGGCTCTATTCATGTTCGCGAGGGAAAATTTTCTACTTGACGCTTTTATTCAATGGATGGTATTCTTTTTCGCAAATGGTTATTTAAACTTTTATTTTATTTAGGCTAAGTGCTGGAAGGAAAAAAATGTACAAAATTTTCCGCTGACACGAAACCAATAAACGGGTATTCGTAATTAAATATTAAAACGGATTTGATTGTTTAACAGTAACTACTGTAGAAATAACTAATAGATCCTGTGTCGAGATCCTGTGTCGAATAGTCGAAATGAGATGAGATGTAACAAATAATTGTTACATCTCATCTCATTTCGACTGCTTCGTTGGTCTAGTGGCTAGATATAAGGCCGCAGACTCGATGGTCCTGGGTTCAATTCCCAGGTCGGGCCAATAAAAAGTTATTGGGTTTTTCTATCAGAAAATTCTCAGTAGCAGCCCGGAGTCTGGAAGTTGGAAGTGTGTACACTCCCGTGTCTCGAAAAGCACGTTAAGCCGTTGGTCCTGCGCCTGATCTCCTTCCGGTCGTGTCGGATTGCCGTCCCATCGGATTATGAGAGCTAGGGAAAAGAGAGTGCACCTGTGTTTGCGCAAATACTTGTGCACTATAATATCTCCTGCGCAGTTGGCTAACCTCTCTTGAGATTGACAGCCGTGACCGAAAATCGGTCCGGAGGACATTACTATTACATCTCATTAGTTTATCACACTTTATTTCTATTTTCTTTGATGTGTTTTTTCTTTTATTTCGATTCAATTTTCAGACATTACTAAAATCTATATTTTTGAACCCCAATCATCACTTATATAACTATACACATATAGCATATGCTATAACATAGCTTTTAGGTCTTTTTGGGTTGGTGCCTTCCGAAAATCATTTATTTTTTCATAAAATCAAATATATAATTGTTGTGTTTTATTTATTTGAAATTTGTTTCTTTTCCGAATCAGTGGTAGTTTCTAGTTTGACAATCAATAAGTAATACTTCAATATTGAATAAAGTATTTTGAATTTGAATTTAATACGTGGAATTTTACTTGGCTTAGCATTTTTGCGATATCGCTTTTATTAGACATTGGTTGTTGTTTTTAAATAAACATATTTTGGCTTATAAGCAAATAAATAACTAGTATTATACAATAACTGAATACTATAACTTCTAAAAAGTATAATTTATTCAGACACGGCTTCTATTTGAATATTTCATCTCGTGCTTAGAGTGCCATCAGAAAATACAATGAACATTGCGAATTCTGTGTTATATTATTTGTGTAAGCTTAAAGCAATAAAACATTTTATTTGAGAATAATAAGAAAAACATGAAAGATATTATAGTTACAACCTTGTAGTTTTAGAACACAAAATCTTCTTTTTTTCTTTTCTAGCAATTGGCAAATGACAACTTCAAGATTGTTTTTTATCTTGGTGTTTTTATCAATCTCACGTGGGGGAGAGGGTGGTCTTGGGAAATATCACGTAATTTTTTTCCAAATGTTTCTCAAGTCATATTTTAATCATGCATAATAATATTTATCATAAATTCATCATATCAATTTAAACAATTCATTCATTTATGAAATATGAATAACCG
This sequence comes from Nymphalis c-album, assembly GCA_963151315.1. Classification (NCBI taxonomy): domain Eukaryota; kingdom Metazoa; phylum Arthropoda; class Insecta; order Lepidoptera; family Nymphalidae; genus Nymphalis; species Nymphalis c-album. The sequence goes on from OY720612.1 coordinate 3,567,670, forward strand.
TTAATAAATATTTATTAAATGATCGAATAAAAAAAAAACATGTATTAGCAGTTAATCAGGCTTATTAAATATTAAAAAATCCTTCTATAAGTGTGCAAACGCCACAAGCATAGTAGCCCTTCGCTTGTTTAGCCACTACTGGCTAGCCAAACACACGACTTCTATGCTACGTTATAAGATATCTTAAAAACTAGTTTTAACTAGTCTTAAATAAAAAAAAAATAAGGCAAATTGCTTTTTTAAATAAATCTAATGTAATGAAGCACAGATTAAAGTATTTACATGAAAAATATGCATTTTTAAAAATCTCACGTGAGATTGGGGGATGGGGGAGGGGGTCGAGCAAAATCTCACGACATCTCACCAAGGGGAGAGAGGGGGTCGAAAAATCGCCAAAATTGCCTCACGTAATTTATGGATGCCCCCTGACAAGGCATTCCTTATTTTCCTTTGAAATACAAGTACTACTACTAAAGTTATTTTTAGTAGTAAATACTTTTGGAGAGTGGAGAATTTATTAACCAGATACTTAAAATGGTGCAACTGAAAGATACTTCTGACATATATATCTTCTTCCACCTCCAACTCATGTATTTTCAAAAGCCTTCAGACCTTTTTATTCTAACCATAACAATCACTAAAACGATATTAATAAATACCTCAAAAAAAATCTTCATTTAATATAGTAAACAAAATATTGCTTTCAACGCAGCGATTGTTGTTCCAGTATGAAAGGCCTTTGAGGGCTATTTCCTTAGCCCAGACGAAAAGGTCAGCCTATTGTTAGGAAGGTTATTTGTCAAATGAACAAGGTCAAAGGTTTAAGGACTTTTATCTAATATAATGGATTAACGTAAATACGACAAAGCAGAATGTGACGTGCTTTGTGGCTGGAAAATAAAACTCACTGGATTTTAGAAATAATCAAAGTTGTTCAACTTTTAGGTCATTTTTTTTAAAACTTTGGATTAGGATTTGGAGCAGATTAATGTACTAATATATTACTTTTGACACAATTATGTACGTCATAAATTTATTACCTGAATAACTTAAAGCAAGGCTTCCACAATAGACTAGGGGGGTGCGCAGTACCCTGAGAATCCAGTACCCTAGTCAATGGAGGCCCACATAGGTGGGCCAGCCTTTAGAGCGTCAAGTCATGCTCAAGCGATCCCGTGGCGCTTCTCGTTAAGACGGAACGAGTAGAGCTAGTTTTTAGTGGTTATTCCAATGTTCCGGACGCACTCGGCCAAGGACACCAGCAATTGTTCAAGGCCGAGACCCGCATACCCCCTCGATGTTCCCGTGAGGGAAACGAGTAATGCGTTTTTCCAACGTTACACATTTTGGACTGTCAATACAGTGTGGTGTGTGTCAAGTATAGAGGTGGCAACTGTATTTGGAATTACTTTAAGCTGTCAATAAAAATTTCAAACAAATGTTGATAATCGAATATCTGTTTTGGGTAGGTGACTACATTATTTCAATTATATATGTAATAATGTCATTAAAAGTTTTTGATGAATTCCAAATAGTTGCAAATTAAGAACGTAATAATGCAACTGTACACCGTAACCAGTACTTCATCATGTTTGGATACAAAAATGTAGTAAGAACACTACACTAATATTACTTCGTAAAAATATATCGAAATGAAAGCTTTTTCAGAAGTTTATTACGTGTAACATGTCGGATGGAATTGGTTTAGATTCGATAACATAACTTGTTCCGAACGATCACGGAGTATGAGTAACATAATTTGTGTTAAGTACATAAGCGGAGCACATATGTTCCCTTCTAAAGTGAAGAAAAGAAATTTGACAAAACGTAGAGACTTGATTTTATTGAATCTACTGAATTCCAAATAATCTCGTATATCCTAACAACTTCTGAATAGAATATTGTAAATCTAATAAATTGAATACTTTAATAGATTAAGGTCTTCAGTATTGATCAAAGAGGTCCCAGTCAACTGCCTCGTTGGCTTGCTAGTTAGCTTATAAAAGAGAGTCCCAGGCATTGAACCTTTTAGAATATCTCTTAGACTAACAGTTTATTCATAATTTATATACATTTTTTTAAGGGTGTAATCAGAGTGAAATATAGACAAATCTATACTAATATATAAAGCTGAAGAGTTTGTTTGTTTGATCCGGCTAATCTCAGAAACTATGGTTCGAATTTAAAAATTATTTTTGTGTTGTATAGTCCTTTTATCGAGGAAGGTTCTAGGCTGATTTTTATTCATTATATTTTTATTAATTTTACATGGATGAAACCGCGGGACACAGCTAGTGTATAATAAATTATAAAGATTTTTTGTTTCTCATTTATAAAAAACCATTTGTAAAACCTGCTGATTAATAAATATTACTTAACCCTTGTCCTGCTAATCGTTTTTTATAAAAAAAAGTTATGTTGCTTAATTTAATAAATGTATGACGTAAAAATATTAAGGGTTAAATATTCTTAAGAATTCATAAATTATTGTTGTGATGATGCCAAGGGTCGGGTTGGGGTGCGAACGACCCATCTTACCATATTTTCAGTGTTAAAAGTGAGTTAATTAAGTTGTATATTAAGGGAATGATGGCAGCTATAAATATATTTTTTTTATTTTATTTTTTTTTTGTAAAAAATATTATGTTTTTAGATTTTATCATGACCTTAACCTTAACTAAATTAACTGGATGTAATTAAAATGTAAATATTATAATGAAGTACTTTATTGATTAACTGTTTGTTTATTATTGTTTAGGGAAATCATGTAATCTTTGTTCCAAGTATTTAATATCACTTAAAACTCGGTATGAATAACTTTAAAACCAGTTTTGGCGTTTATCGAACTGTAAAGCACTCTTATGATGATAAAAACTTTTATTCGCTTTTACAAGATTTTATTTCCTTTTATATAAAAAAGTAACAGCCTGCGAATGTCCCACTGCAGAGCTAAGGCCTAATTTTGTTAGAAGAAGGTTTGGATCTTATTCCACCACGCTGCTCTAATGCGGGTGGTGGAATATACATGTAGCAGAATTTGAGTGAAATTTGACGCATGCAGGTCTCCCGACGTTTTCCTTTGCCGTCAAGCACGAATTGAATTATAAACACAAATTAAGCACATGCAAAATTCAGTGGTGACTGCCCGGGTTTGAACCCACGATCATCGGTTAAGATTCACGCGTTCTAGCCAGTTGGACACCTCGGCTCTCGGTGGCTTTTATAAATAAGTTATATGTAATAAGTATAATAGTTATACTTGATGGTAGAACTCATTGCACGCCGGACTACTCATCATTTATTCTACCACTACACAGCACTTATTTCCGTTATGAACGGTGAGTATAGTGTAGCCGAGTTTACACTAAACTCACCATTCATCACTCACCATTGGTGGTAGTTTTGATGGTGTTGACCACTTACCATCGAGCTCCACATCTGCCTGTCTGCAAATCTATTATAAATTAAAAAAAATTGTGTCATGAAACATGATACTACAATTATTTATTTATATTGATTAAAATAGCGTCATATTTTCAAACGCCTAATAAGCGGCTTACTTATACAAATGTATTTTTTCTCTTTCACAAGTGTGGAATGTGAGTGACTCTTTCTTCAAGTCACAGAAATATCAAACTATGAATGAACTTACCAACTTTTTCTTGGTTGTTACTGAGTATTCCTGACCTGGAATTCGAACTCGGACCCTCATTAGTGCAGTCTTTTAAGCTAAAGCTAGCCACAGATATATTTTTACTGTAAGAGTAAACAATAAAAGCTTATATAATTACTTATTTATTATATAAGCTCTTAAGCTTTCACGTAAATATAATTTATATGAGGACGTGACGCTATTATGTAAATGAAATATAAACGTGAATTGTTTTAATTTAAAACGGATAATGAGAATATTTTGTATTAAGATTATTATTATTACATTATTATAACAATATTATATTATTATTACGTTTGGACTCTACCACTTACCATCGGGTGGAGTAGAGTCATTTGGACTCCCGGGCTATAAAAAAAAATGTGCATGTTTAAAAGTAACAGCCTGTATACATCCCATGGCTGGGTCCATTCTCCTTTTCGGTTTAAACCTACAATCCTCACATTTTTATATAAAATAGTTAGACATTTCTAATAGATATTGGCGCTGTTCGAATTTACCTGGTTCCCTGATTGGTGGAGCATTGACGATATGGTTATCGTCAATGCTCCACCAATCAGGCAACCTTAGATGTTATGACCCTGTAGTTGCACTGGATATGATTTGTGTTATAAACTCTGTCCAGCTGGACTTGTATAGCTAATTATATGAGCGTTGTTTCTTTGTGGCATATGAGCTCTACAATTTCTCTGCTTGAATTGATTCTTTGTTAAAATCATTGAATTTTTCTTTACTAATACTATTAACGTGAATTTGGTGGTTTTGTCTGTTTTTATGTAAGATGTAAATTGTTAGCGTTAAACATTTCTCTATGTTTTGTATGTTTTTTTTTATTTCTATAAAATTAAATGCTAAATATAGAAATATTTATTATTTGAACATTTTTATGCATTCTATTTATCATTATATTATCTATGTATTTATTTATTACAGTCATAAATATAGTCAACAAGATAGAGTTAAATAATAAATTATCGAAATGTACAAAGTTGGAAGCGCTATGTGCAACAGGCGGTCTTGTTTCAGCGACAGTAGCGATCTCAGGCATTACAAATAATCGTCGTAAAATATATATAAGCGATGCACTAAATGAATTATCTTTGACGCTACATTAAATATACTAATAAAATAATAATTATTTTAATAAATACATTCTAATTTTAAATAACATAATTACGACACAAAGTATACAAGAATACTGTCCCAAGACCGATTATGGCTACGGCGGCCAATCTAAAGAGAGATAAGCCAACTGCGCAGGAGATATTATAGTGCACATATGCGCAACCGATCCTTTAAAAAGAGTTCAGGCACGTACTTATGGCTTTACGTGGTTTCTGAGGCCCGAGGACCTATGTTTCTGAGGACCTATAAGTCTAGCCACGACGCAGACCAACGAGTAACTTTGCTTGTAATATCTGGATAATTTGAATGAATGGATTGTATAAAACTGACCGTATTCCGCGATGTATACGTTATTCTTCATACATGTACTGTTTGTGTGGCAAAAAAATAACTATTTTTATGTGAATAAGAATGAGAATAAGAATTAAAACCACTTTTTCACAACCCAACTGGCACCGCTATTGACAGTAATGTTACCTGCTCAAATCGAAATGACAGTATGATTACGACAAATGACGCACCGTTAGATTCTATAAGTCCCGAGTGTCATATGACGTCATAAATTTAAGATGGCGGAAAGTAACCGTTTTGTGAAATCGTTTGAAACGGATTACATGATAGGTTAAAGTATGTGAGAAATAAATGATATTGTATAATAAATCTATTTTTTCTTGTTGCTTAGAAATAACGTGCGTGATTTCAAAGGTGGATGCACATTTGACGGAAGAAGAACTGCGCATCGTCGGTCACAAAAAATATAACAGATAAATACATAATAAAATATACTTTAGGTAGGTATGTTTAATTATATACACCTTCCATGCATAGCCGAAGATGTTTTAGAACGTTGGGCGGACTAACTCCGCTTGCAAGTGGCGTCTCATCCTTTGCGATATTATTTTTTAACCATTTAGAATTTAAATGTCTCCCTTTTTTCTATGGTCTTATTGTAAAGCTTCCCCACTAGCTATTAATAAGATGGATATCATTACATATTGAATTATAAAATCAAAATAATTTATTCAACATTGAAATTACAGAAAAAGTATAACTGGTATAATTATGTTATCACTTGCTAACAGATAGACAGTCATAGTTAAAAGTCATAGTCATAAAATAGCGGATGGTACCTACCCAGACAAGCTTGCCCAAAGCCCTACCACCAAGTAAATTTAACCGTAAGATAACTTTATTAACAAATCGATGTTTGTTGTTTTTATAACGAACTTATAACTTTATTTTGTATTTGTCATATTGTTTTGTTTAACAAATCATTATTCGTTGTCTTAAAGTTAACAGAAGAAAGTTTATTGTGACCAGAGCCATATCACTAATGTAATATTGGTCCATAACGAACAATAGGGTTATAATTTCAATTTAATACGCTAACTGTTGCTTATATTAATGTACAAACAAGATATAAATGAAATATGTTTTCATTAATACAATTAAATTAATCAAAAGAAAACTAAAAGAAATAATAAATTTATTTAATAAAGGCATTGACTGCTAATCTTTACGCAAAGCAGATATTAACTATTTAATGTGCCAATTTAAAGATGATTTCTGACTTTAAAGCCCTCGCGAATTTGTCGTTTAAAATATAGATTATTTCCATTCAAGTTTAAAATTACAGTTTTTTTGAACTTATGAAGATGTATTGTTTATTTTTTTCTTATTTATTCATCTGAATAACTAATCTCATCTCTCAATCTAATTTTGGATATAAGTCTTCAACCCCAAAATTGTTTAGGCTGGCTCCACCAACACACCAATTATATTCCACCCCCATGCACTGATTCTCAACATAAAGGGTCATTGACCCGGTCTAAGTAAATTCTAGACAAAACAACTTTAGATCATATTGTTAGTCGAATTGATGACTTAAGAACCGGTATATACTTCTTTCGGAGTCATTGTCAATGGGCTTTGACCACTCACAATCAGCTGGCCAATATGCTCGTCTGCTTACCTAAAAATAATAATTAAAAAATATATATTGTATTTATATAATGTTCAATACCTACATTGCTATTATTATTATTCTTCTTTTTATTGCTATTTTAGTACGAAACATTAACTGAATCAATTTATGGCAAATTTAATCTTTGTTCATATCTTGGTGCTGAAATACTCGTAACATCCCTCATTGTTGTCACATATTATCTATGTTCTTAGGAAAAAAATGGGGTTCTTGAAATTCTTATCAGCTTAAGTGAATTCGTAAAATCTCAAAGCAGAAAATAAGCAAAGAGTCCCCTATCTGTATATTATCGTGGCCTTCTAAATCCACCCAATAAAATTAGTCCGTTCTGCTCTGAATATTGTAGTGTTGGAAAGGTTTTTTATCGATGAAGTGTTTAATATCTGATGTTTTTATGATATTTCACGATAATCTTAGAAAGATTCAGTAAAAATTATTTGGGTTTATATTTATTCACCTTCCAGCAAACATCTTAAAATGATATAATTTAGTATGTAACATGTCAAGGTGAGTAAAGTTAATTATTTGATAAATGTCACAGTCTGATTTCCTTCGAATAACCATCGAGTAACCATTGACTTACATAATATTTTTTATATTTTTTTTTATTATATTGTCTGACCAAAAAATAAACATATTGGCGATGAAAATATCTAGGCGAAATTTTGTCTAGCCCCACTAGCATACTTCCAATTTATTACATACAAATAATAACATGATTATTATTAAAAAATATATTGAAAATTTCATATCATGAACAAGAAACATTTACATTTTTTTCAGGTCTTCAAAATCGGCTTTACTACCACAACTAATAAATTAACATCGATAATAAAGTTTTAAATGTAAACATCACTAATCTTTATCGCCATGAGCCCAATCGCGTCTCTCGGCTGACGTATTGCTATTCATTCTTCTCTAAGTCAGACACCTATTTATTCAGTAAATCCTAAATCCACTCACTTACATTGGAATCGCGGTTAAGGTAATTTGAGTACCCTCAATGTTTCTTACGTTTGTTTGTACAATCATTAATCTCCCCAATCTGTCATTTAATGGGGATTTATGTAAATCAGTTCAATAAAACATTGTTTTCATTCCCCATAATTGCGTGAAATAATTTCATCAACCCGACCTTTTGCTCATTGAACGATAAATTCGTTATATACCTAGTGATATTTTTTGACAAATTAATTATTTACGAGCACTTCATGACATATGTATTTAAACACAATCATAAATGTTTTTCATCAAAATTAATACAGGAATATGATAAAATATAGGTAATTTATTTTATTTTTTACAAGATACGAGCAACTTAAAAAAACCCCAACAAATTTGGTAATATGTCACATACACTATAAACACTGTTAAATAAAGTAATATTTACATTCTTTTTTTATTGTATAAGTTGGCGAACGAGCATATGAGCCACCTGATAAGTAAGGTCATCGATCAGTGATCACCAACGCCCATAGACAATGGCATTGTAAGAGATGTTAACCATCGCTTACATCGCCAATTCAAATTCAAATTCAAATTCAAATTCTTTATTCAATATTGAAGTATTACACTTACTTATTGATTGTCAAACTAGAAACTACTACCGGTTCGGAAAAGAAACACCCAGCCCTGAGAAGAACCGGCGAAAGAAACTCAGCGGGTTGATGTTTTTGTTTTTTTTTTTTTTGTCTGTTTTTTGTCTTTTACAAAAAAAAAACAAAAGGAAATAGCCATGCGGCGATCGTCTCATTCCCAAGGTGTGCTATCATCCATAAATTCATTAATTGTATAATAACCTTTAGCACACAAGCGTTCCTTTACAATTTTTTTAAATTTAGTAACTGAAACATTTTGAACGCTTTCTGGGATCCTGTTGTATAAACGTACACATTGCCCCACAAAAGAGTTACTGACTCTATGAAGTCGAGTAACGGGAGTAATTAATTTGTGTTTGTTCCTTGTACCAATGTTATGAGTATCACATTTTTTCAGAAAATCATTAATGTGTTTCCGTACATACATAACATTACATAGTATGTATTGAGAAGCAACAGTTAATATTTTAATTTCTTTAAATTTCTGTCTTAGGGATTCTCTAGCTCCTAGGTTATAGATTGCGCGAATAGCCCTCTTCTGCAATACAAATATCGTATTGATAGCGGCCGCATTACCCCACAGCATAATGCCGTAAGACATGATACTGTGAAAATAACTAAAATATACGAGACGGGCCGTATCGATATCAGTAAAAAATCTTATTTTTTTAACTGCAAAAGCCGCTGAGCTTAGTCTATTCGCCAATCCGTCAATATGGGGGGCCCACTGCAACTTGGCATCAACAGTAATGCCAAGAAATACAGCGGACTCAACTGGATCCACAATGCGCCACCAACCTTGGCAACTAAAATATTATGTCCCTTGTGCCTGTAATTACACTTGTTCACTCACGCTTCAAACCGGAACATAACAATACAAAGTAGTGTTGTTTTGCGGTAGAATATCTCATGAGTGGGTGGTGTCTACCCAGACGAGCTTGTACAAAGCTCTACCACCGAGTGTCCGAGTTTTGAATGTGTTAATTTATTAATTTAGGTTTATTCTCTTCAATCAATTGTGTGATACAATAGGCGGACTTAATGCCATCTAGACATTCTCCGATACATAACTTTTGGGCTATTCACCGCGGCAAATGCATGTAGTATAATTTTTGTTTTTTTTTTATTAGCCTTTACTTCTTCAAAATGATTGTTTAAATACTATACACTATACAAAAATACAATTAAGCACCAAATTCTACTAAATACAAGAGTACTGTCTTGTTTATTTTATAAATAACTATTAAAGCCTTTAATAACTGGATAGAAAACCCTTCTTCAAAAACAAATAAATTCCTTAATAAAATATCACTTCCAATCACTTAAATTAATGCTTCAGTCATCAAACAAACGTACCAACGCTTTGTTGCTAAGCCAAACAGTCAGTTCTAAATCGGCACTGTAGGCGTCAATGGTTGGCCAGTGTCGGCTGATAGTCCAATAGTCTAACAAAAAATATGGCGACGATTTATTTGGTGTTTGGTACAAGATCAAAATTGAAGTGTCGTTAAAAGTGATATTGAAACACATCATATTGAGGTGTTTTTAATTAGTCACACAATCTCGGAAATAATATAACAATCAAAATACAAATAATTTTAAATCCCCATATTAGTTGCTTGAATGAAGACAAATAATTATAATTTATATTATATGCCTTGTTTTAATGAAATTGGATATTACTAACGGCGTTTTTTATCATCCTTCTATAATATCTTATTAAAAAAACCACAAAAATGTGTGTTAATTATCCATTTATGATTTGAATTATTATTTATTAATTTAATATTATTTATTTATATTACCACTTAACTACACTTTGTACTAACAATACTTTGCACCTCTCAGTAGTGCCTAAATAGCTTTCTCTAAAATATAAGAAGAATTCTGAAAACCGCCTCATCTTTTAACTCACTTTCTAAAACAAAAGAACCTTCCCGGGGTCCCTTCGATTCTGAAAGGTTAGAGCCCTTGTTCTATTTGATTACCTGTCACTTGTCTAGATTATGACCAATGTTTTACAAATATTGGCACCAACTTGAATGGATTGATGGAGGCTAACGAAAGGAAGAAAAACGTTTTGATGAATTGTTATACGATTTAAGATAATTTTAACTCAAAGATGAGATGAAAGACCAACAATGAATTTGAATTCTATCATAAATTTTCAAGTAAGTTTTTTGTTTTTTAATTTTGATAAAATTAAATTGGTTGTTAGTTGTAATTGCAGGTTGAATACAACAGGAGTCGTAGTGGAAAAACTGAAGCAAGAAACTGACGAAAATGTTTCGTCTCTGAGGCCCTAGCCAAGTTGACATTCTACAATTGTAAACGCTAATACAAAACTAATAATTGTATGAGAATGACCACGTGACTTACGTAAATCGTAAACCGATATACTGCTAGCATTATTGCCTCTATTCTAAGAGGTCGCGATGTTAACATATTTAAGACATTATTGTTGATAACAAATAATTGTTGCTGTAATAAAGCCGGCTAGAGTAGTTACATAAATCAGAATTTTATCGAATAAAATCATGTAGTTTTTACGTACATATTCAATTTCAATTACTATTCAGTATTAAACTCTTTGGAATAAATAAAAATTTAAGCAATTCAAACAGAAAGGAAGTGTTCAGGATGATGAGGTTGGAAACTTTCTCCATCTATCAACATAGCTTTGAATTCATATTTTATTAGGGATCAGCGGGCAGATGAATAAATTACCGAACACACGGAATTCTTGAGTAGGCAATGAGTAATATAAACGTTAACAAACGGAACGAGGAAATCATTTCGAAATTAGATATTCTTTATGTTATATTTTTCAAATATTTTGAATTGGTTCAATATATAATTGACGGTAATGATTAATTAATTGGAATTTACAGTTGAAAGAGTAACAGTAACAGCCTGTGATTGTCCCACTGCTGGGCTAAGGCCTCTTTTCCTCTTTTGAGGAGAAGCTTATTCCACCACGCTGCTCCAATGTAGATTGGTGGAATTTTGATAGAGTATTTATATTTAAAAAAAAAGTGGTCAGGTGTTAAAAACTTGCGTAAATGTATCTTTGTGATTTGGCAAGGACCGTACAATTTGTACGGTAGCCTTAAACTGTATCCATAATATGTATACTATACTGCATGTATTTACTCGAATTAATATAATACGATTTGTCGATTTGTGTCAAAATCAACGACTACGGGCTCGACGCAATTTTATCATCAATACAATCTTGTAATTTGTAATGAGATTTATCTTTTCTAGCTGTGGCCTGCGGTTTCACCTGCGTATAATTAATAAAATATCATAAATAAAAATTAGGCTAGAACCGTCCTCGATAAAATGACTATACAACACATAAATATTTTTTAAATTCGAAGCAGTAGTTCCTGAGATTAGCCGGATCAAACAAACAAACTCTTCATCTTTATATATTAGTATAGATGTCTATCTAACACTATACTTAAATTTAATAATATAAAAAATGGAATAGTAAGTTAAATTTTGGCAGGTTTATATAATATTATTAAAATACGTTCTGCATGTTATGTTGTTTTGTTTCGCCCTAAAAGCAAGTTTTACATCACGTACGGGGATCAAATGTTTTACGCGCACTGAGAGCTCTCGTGGTGAGTACCTGCACACGCCCAATTAGCAGGGATTAATGTTTAGAACGTTGAGTGAAGAAATATATTGATATTATGTCTTGGGAGGTTTTTCGAAAATCTCTCGACAGAAATTATTTCAATGGAGACGTGGAGATTTTTGTTTGGTATTCTAATAGGGTATTAGTTATCCTAATCAAAGTTCGAATTTCGCTGTCTCTTATGTGACCATTAGTTGCTCGGTATACATGATGATGTACCTTGACCGATTTCGGCCACGACGGCTAACATCAAAGAAAATTAGCACAATTGCGCAGAACATATTACTGTGCATAAGTATGTGTACACAAAGGTGTAATCTTTAATCACTGACTCATTTATATTATAAAATATTAAAAATGTTATTTCAAGTACAGTATTTATAAAATGATTATAAAACTTGCATAGCGTGCTTAGTTAAACAATGACAGGAAGAGAGAAGTGTTTAAGTAAACAGGCGTAATGCAATGGTTGAGCCCGTGTCCTTTACTCTGTTTTGTTATATTACATTATACTAAGTACAGTTTTATGATATTTATATTTATAGATCTGACTCGTTGTTCTAATTTATATATAACAATATTGCATAGATGATAAAAAAACGTATAGTAATTATTTGTTGAATTTAATTGTAATTATTCACATTACTTTGTAATTCTATAGGTGGAAATATTATATATATTTATATAGATATGATTGTTACGTCCTGGGTTCAAATCCCGAGACGGATTAAAAACAAGTTATCCGTCGAGATATTCTTTAAGTCCGCAGTCTGGAGTTGACACTATTTACACTCCCGTGTTTCCAAGAATTGTGTATAGAGTGTATCATATTTATTTTTCATGAAAATGTAAAAACCTTTTTTATATAAAGCGTGTGTTTACTCCCAAAGTAAAAACATTCAAAATTAAACTTTAAAAAACTGGTTCGCAATGTCAACAAAGGTACAATAAATACCTTCAACCCTTCCCTTCTCTAATTGGTCACGTGCCCAAAGATTTTTCAGGGGACAGATTTGTGCGTGTCACGAGGGCGTCGAAAATGTTTTTAAACTTTGAATAAAGTTCATCTGTAATTACTTTTGTTTTAGATTTAATTACGCACCAACTATGTTCCGGCACGTTCGAAAAGTTTTTACTATCAACAGATATTTTGAATTAAGGTTGTGATTACAGACAATCATCGAGGAATGGTGGAATAGGATTTGTTTAATTAAATTAATTATATATAGTTATAATTTGAGAGAACAGTTTCAAAAATAGCTACAGTGAGTCATGTATTGTTGTATTTACTTATTGTATTTATTTTTATATATGAACCGATGTACGTATTAGCGAAGCGAGTTCAGGGGGGCGGGATTTCCTGCACTGAGGAGAGCTCCACCGAGCCCGACCATCGCAGTAGTTTTAGCTGGTAAAATCTGACATGACCCGATTCCCCCCTCGTGTTCAAATTTTTCGGGTCTAGAGTGTTGATTTAAGAAAGCTTCTAACTTAGCAAGCAAAATACATGTAAAGTTCAGATTTAAAGCGGTAAAAAAAAAAAATTATTCGACAACATGCAGGATGTTGTCGAATAAATTAAATAAATATAATTCGCAGGAATACTCACATCCTTCAACTTCTGTACTGTATTCTGTTCAATCCGTCTTCTCCTTCATATCTAAAAGAACGTTTTCAATTTCTTAGTTCTTCACATAGCCATAATCTTCGTTCTGAAGAGAATTTGGTTTTAAAAATACCACCCCATACAACATCTTTTTATAGTGACTCATTTACAGTCCATTCAATTCGTCTTTGGAACTCTCTTCCACTAGAAGCAAGACGTGCACCAACAATTACTTCTTTTAAAAAAATGATAAAAGAGCACTATCTTGCTTCATGAAGAAATACTGCAATTAAATATTTTATTTATTATGTAAGTATCTATAGTATGTAAATGTATATATTTATAATGTGTATGTATGTTATATTATTATATAATTATATATTTATGGAATATTTATTTATGTATCGTATATATACATATATATATTGTATCTATTTTTTTATGTATCAAAATAATTTGTACACCCCTTCCATCCTATCTCTCTCCTCTACCAAAGGTTGCCTGGAAGAGATCGCTGTTTTAGCGATAAGGCCGCTTATTGTACATTTTTCTTTTCTTTGTTTTTGTTTTTTTTATGTTTTTATTATTTTTGTCTATATTGGTGTGCAATAAAGAGTATATAAATAAATAAATAAATAAAATAAATTGTTGTTGAATAAAAGTTCTGCCACACGTGGAATGCATGTGAAGCGTTCGAGAATAGGCTACAAAACTTCTCCTCAATATAAGAGACCTTAGTTCAGTAAATGTACAGGTTGTTTTAGATCAAACGTTCTGTTAGTTTTAGTGTAAATTTAAACAAAAACGATATATAAAATTCACATCTTTATAATATTAGTATGTATATATAATTACAGGCACATGGGACATAACATCTTAGTTCTCAAGGTTGGTGGCGCATTAGCGATGGAAGCGATGGTAACATCTCTTACAATTACAACGCCAATGTTTATGGGCATTAGTGACCACTTACCATCAGGTGGCCCACATGCTCGTCCACTTTCCTATGCAAAAAAAAAAAATAGTTTTTGTACAAGTATTCAAAGAGCCCTGCAAGTTTGTAAATTGAGCAGGCTTGAAATATTCTAAGAAAATGCTCTAGTGCTTATAATCGCTTCTAGTTTCCAATATAAGAATATTTAATTAGCTTTAGCACTTGAATGGTGTTCATGCATATTTTTTATCTTTAATAAAGAAGTCAAGCATCAGGTTGATTATTCTGGTTAATTAATTGATGTAAAATGTTTATATCTTAATACATAATTTTTGACGGGGCGAACGTCAGTGAAATTCCAATATTAATGAATTTGACTAAAATCTTCAACATTCACTGTCATATTTCAGCAAATTTAGCACTATGAAGAATTTTTGAAAATTACCCCCTAAGGTAGTGAAAGGTGATGAAAGTTCGTAAGAGGCTAAAATTTTTTATTTGATAAAACATACATTTTTTGTTATTTATATACTTTACTGTATAAAGAAAGAAGTAACAAAAGCCCTATTGTAGTTATCCGTACATCGGTGTTCGTTGGCAACACTTATAGACTTGAACTATACAATAAAGAAAAAGATTAAAAGTAACAATAAAAATGTTAGAATTCGTTTTTTTTTTCCTTCATAAAATAGGGATAAGTGGATTATCGCCGGCTTGGAACTACATCGTTTAGTACAGCATATACAGGTGTTTCATGCTTTTCATTAAATATTTTATATCAATTTATTGGTAATATATTCATATATATAAATTAATATTTAGAAAAATAAACAACGGATAAAGCAAAATGTAATATAAAACAAAACTAGATTTATTATATACTAATATAAATACAAATAAAAATAAAAAATAATTACTATACAAGTCGTGACCGCGTGAAATGATGGCAAGAATGTTAGTAGCATTTCTGCCACCATAAAAAAAAATATTAAGTTATTTACTTAACGTGTTTAATATTTCACTTTCGAACATAAGCCATCATGAAATGGCTTGATCTAATTGTTAAAAAAATACAAAATTTACATAATGATTAATCAACATGTTTAGTTGTTCGGGTAATTAGTTAAACAATGCTTTGTCTTCTTCTATCAAATGGTAAATCAATGATGAAAGAAAGAGAGAAATCCATTTAACTAAACACCTGATATACAATTCCTATATTATGTAAGCCTGTTAATCTCTTCTTATAAAAGGCTTCATTAAAGTATATTTGATTTTGATTTGATCAAAGAAGTCTTTTGTTGTTAAAATAAATATTCTTTTTTTGAAAATCTTGTATAACACAATTAAAATAAAAAGTATTTTATTATTTGTTCATTACAATTATTTCCAACAAACTAAAAAATATATTTTCTTGAAAATCAGGCATTACACGACTAAATTAAAAAGTATGACATTTGTTTGTAATACATAGTAGTATACGATTTTTTGATTGTGTCAAATACTGTATATGACTCATATCTATCAAACTCGATGGTTTCATTTCAGTCTAAGCCATACATTTCTGTAGGTATATATGTAAAACATAAATTACCTATTCTATTAAATAAACCTTAGGGCTTTGTTAGTTAGATCGCCCACGGGATCTGAATCTTCACTTTGAAATAAAACTCTTATCGTTAAACGACTCATTTATTGAAAAAGCTTATCACGTAACTCCTACGACGCTACCCACTGGGTAGAGCAGCAGTCAGTAGCCTTATAAATAAATCTTTAAGCCTATATTTAATTATGTTCAGTCTAAAGATCAATAGTTCGAAGGCCCAGGAATTTGCTTATGAATTAATTATAGGTTAAACATTACCCTTGCCATGGTTTCATTTACATATAATTTGGGATTTGTATGTATGTGTGACTCCCACAATCGCAGAGTGTAAGTATCGTGAAGGGAGGTGAGAGTTCTCCAATTCTCGCTACTTATAGCCCTAGTAATTTGAAGGATTTTGTTGTTTGGTTTAAGTTGAACGCTTATAACGTTTTTATTATTATTATTTTTCGTATCATATCAGTACCATATTTAAAATGTTTGTTTATTGTATGTTTTTTAAGCTTGATTAACTGGCATTTGAAGATTAATATACTAATTAATATACTTTGATAATTAATATACTATATAGCCTTCTTTCGGACAGGACAGTGTTACTTTAGTCATTCGTAAATCGTTCTTTTGTTCCACTTTTGCGTGTCCGTTTGCCAGGTGGCAAAGGCCTCCTCCAATCTTCTCCATTCTGCTCTTTCCATAGCCACTCTACCCCATGATTTACCCGCTACTTGTCTTATATCATCGTCCCATCTCCTTTGTGGTCTACCTCTCTTTCTCTTTCCATCTCTTGGGTACCATTGAGTGATTATTTTGCTCCATTTGTGCTTTCCCCTGATCATGTGACCTGCCCATTTCCATTTTTGTCTTCTTATCTTCAGAGTTATTAATATACTAATAACTTGTTATGTATATAAATAAAATGATAGAGGTCTGCAGTTGTGCGCGCATCACGGAAAAACTACTGGATAGATTTCAATGAAATTTTCTAAATTTTATATCTTAGACATTTGGCCCTTATCAAAAAAAAAAATTATTGCGATATCTTCATTTAATATAAAGTTATTAAAGTTTCAAGAAACAACGATTTGTATATGCACTGAGTGTTCAGTGATGTATATTTAAACAAAGTATATTTTTGCATGCGATCTTTTTGATGTTTTTTCCTTCGTACATTATAAAACTTTGTCCATATATCAAGCAATGCGGACGAAGTCGCGGGTATCAGCTAGTCCTAAATATGTTAATCTGGATAGATTATTCATAGTACTTAATTTATTCGTATTACATTGTGTTTGTGTAGATATTGTTTTGCTTTATTTCATATATTTTGAGTTATTACTTACTTTAAGTAAACACTTTTTGTGTCCCTATTTTGTCCGGTGTTTGTTCTAGTTTAAAGGTTTCCTGGAATCACTAATAAAACCATCCACGCGTATTTTATAGTTTACTTCTTCTTATTTTGCACTTCTTTTTTGTGTAATAAGTACTAAATAAAAAAAAGTAATTATCTTATCATCCACCTACCCTGACGGTATATATTACATATGCACGCGTTAGTAGAAGTATATAATTAAAGTGCGTAATTAAGTATGTGCACACATAGATAACAAGTATCATAATATTACAGTTTTTATTTGTATGTAGCTATAGAATAATTAAGCCGAGATGGCAGTGGCTACAAAAATTTAATCGAAATCGGAAATTGTGAATAGTATTTTTTTCATGTTCTTATAATTTGTTTTTTTTTTCTTTAATTCATCTCGTACTCGGAATGTTTTTTATTATTTTTATGAATATGCATTGAAGTAACGTTTTGAAATAAGAACAGTTACTAGCCGTTACTTACTTATACTTTACTAGATTCCGCCCGTGGCTTCAACTGCTTGTGGGGTGTCCTTTTCTGAACCTCTGAGCAAAATGCAAAATTTCATGATAATAGCTTCACTATTTAAGACACAAATCGAAATAATCGATACAACTTACTTTACCAATAATATTAGTAAGGCTTAAACAAAAATATACTCTGACATAACTCTTAATATATAACTCTTCATAATTCTTTTATAAATTGTACCACAATACATTCTGAAAAGCGTATATTTTATGTAGAGATTTTATTCGCAATTCAGACGGAGTCAGCTTTGATGACTGATTAGTTTGAGGTGAAAACGGGCGCCTTGAATTTATATTCTTCTTTTAATTAATTTTTTTTATGTTATTCGTTAAATTTTTTGACATAATTCAAAGCCATTTAGCTTTTTAATGAAGCTTATAAATAAAATGGTAAACGTCGCAAAAAATCGGCCAATTTAAATGATTCAAATCATAATCGGCTTAGTCACCAAATTTAAACGCATTTTATTTATTTATTCCTTATTGCACACACTACAAAACAACAAATAGAAAGAACAAGTTTTACATAATATAGTATGCAAAGGCGGCCTTATCATCTCTTCCAGCCAACCTCTATAATTTTAGAGCATTACTTATTATTTTTAAAGTTTCAAGTTCTATATAAAACATTTTACGAACTAAGTTTAGTTGATATTGATTTTTAATCGACACTAATATTTTTATAAGAGTTCATGAAAATATTGTTTACGAGATTTTCGTATTATCGTCGATACGTCAATCATTGCCTCTTGTGTCATCATTTTATCATTGTTTGTGTTTATTATATTTAATCAAATTATTTATTTTATGAACCGTGATGACACACTGGTTAGAAGACGTGAATCTTTTACTGATGTTGTTGTGTTATAAGCGGGATGAAATCTGCACATGGCGGATGAAAATCTGCCACGTGTATCTCTTCAAAAACTAGATTAGGCATTAGCCCAGCAGTGGGACATATTGTTGCTTTATTAAATCTATCTCAACCCAATGAAAGATTAATGAATAAAATGAAACTATTTTATACGTATGTGTTTTATCGCGTACATTACGAGTAATTACTTCGAAGCGTCGTATCGAATACTTTTCAGTGATCGTTGTCAATCCGTGATAACGATTACGAAAGTTATCGTGATGATGATTCGTTTCATTCAGTTTTTTTTTTTAATTTTCATTAATTGTGATATTCAAATGAGGTTGGCGTGGTTGGTAAGACTGCCTTACACGCCGCAGGTCGTGGGTTCGATTCCCACCCAGAACAGACGTTTGTGTGTATGAACATGTCTGTTTTTCCAGTCTGAGTGTAATTGTCTATATAAGTATGTATTTACAAAAAAGTAGTATATGTAGTATATCAGTTGCCTGGGTTCCATATTACAAGCTCTGCTTAGTTTGGGATCAGATGGCCGTGTGTGAATAATGTCCCAGGATATTTAAAATAAAATAAGACCTCGAACAATTTTTTGTTATAAATTTATAATTGTCTACAATTTTCATTTTAACTTTTATATTTATTTCATGTGAGATAAATATGTATTAAATGTAATATACTCGAAAAGAGTCAAAACTTTTTAAATTATTATATTTTGGTTCAGTAATTATCGAGAGAAACGTTTGCTAGGAGAAAGTTTTTACTTAATTTTATTTTCTTTGGATCTAAAAACATTTGATATACGTAGAACTTTTAAGTATTATATTAAATTAATTAATACACGTATATTTATAGTGAAATGAAGGTGAATTATATATAGACAAAACTTATTGAGATTAACCGCCGTGGCCGAAATCGGTCTGGAGGACCTCCTCACATTTATGTAGGCGAACGATCAGATGGAACACCTGATGGTAATTTAACATCACCTGATGTATCTTGTGACAGTTACACAGTGAGACACTCAGCCTTCTAGAAGGAACTCAACAATACTAGTACTACTTTGGTTGAATATTAGATGATTATGGGGGTCAAAGTTGCTCGCGTCCGTAGGTCTCACCAAAGTTAGGTTTCATCCCTCATCACCCTACACGTGGCCCCTGGGTGGTGCTAATTGAGCAACTTATTCTAGGTGGTAGGCTCCGGCCGTAGCTAGGATTACCACCCTGCGAACAAAGCCGCACCGCCAAATGACTTGTCGAGTGGCTAGATTTATCTTGTCACGCGGCACGTCGTGTTCCGGTACGATGCTCGCAGTAGCTCTTCGTGGGGAATTGTTATCCGACCTCCGACCGATGGGTACCTTCAAGTCTAGAGTGAATAGGCACCTTCTAGGCAAGCGCGTTCCACCTTAGGCTGTATCATCACTTCCCATCAGGTGTGATAACAGTCAAGCGCTTGCTTATATATATATAAAAAAAAGATTGGATGGTATTAGACCGGTCTTGCACGAAGCCATACAACTAAGTGATTAACATATTTTATGCGATATGCTAATATTTACCTCACTCTCAAAATCCGATTCGACAGTATAATCCGACACAACCGGTAAGAGTTCAGGCGCATGTTATCGCCATCGGATTTCCGGTCATGTTTCATCTCAATGGATGGCAGCACTGTGCAAAGTCAAGTTCGCAATGGTTGGCAGCACTGTGCAACGTGAAGTTCGCAGTAGTCAACTTCGGGGATATGCTAGCTGAAGCTAATCATTCGAGAAAGTGTTGTGGAACAGTGAAGTCATATTTGTGTTACCTTAGTTTGTACAATAAATAATAGTTACAAGTATAAATTGTGTGTATATTCTGTTAAGTATAATATCAGAAGTGTGTTAAGTGCCGACGCCCAGGATGCTTTGTAAACGGCAGAGAAATAGAAGACGATCGCGGAGATACTCTTCAACTTTTAGTACGGTATCATCTCCATCAAGTAAGTAAGAGGCACCGACACCATTCGCCAACTGTGAGTTAAAATATATTATTATCGTCTGTTATACCTGAGTTTGATCCCTTGTTAGATGATGTGAATATGTGGATTAATGTTATAGAAGCAAACGCGGTTAGTTTTGGGTGGTCAGATCAAATGATTAAGTATCAAGCCCTACAAAAATTACGTAATACAGCAAAAACCTGGTACGATTCCTTACAAAAAAACGAAACTAGGTGGACTGTTTGGAAATGGAATGGAATTGGAAATACCTTTCAAATTAAACGTAATGCTTATCTTTTCCTCAAACAACTTTTGGTAACCAAACCGGCTGATGGTCAATCACTATACGAATTTTATTTTCAACAAAAGAATAGAATTGATAAATTACATTTAGGGTTTAGTGAAAGTGATATAATATCAATAATCGTACAATAGGCGACAGTAATTTGTATATGGCGGCGGAAGCGGGTAGTTTTAAGTATTGTGACGATCTGGCTTCTTTCCTTCATAGTAAAGTTCAAATTAAATTCAAATTTTAAGCAGGCGTCATATAAAAATACTTCTTTTCTAAAACAAAGATCGCCTTACGTAACTGATGGCAAAACCGAAATAAATAGTCACCAAATCGATCCTTCTACAAGTAAAAATTCGAATAATACTTCTTATAATTTAATAACTTGTTATCGTTGCGGCCAGACAGGGCATAAACGTAATTTTTGCTCTGTTCAAGATAGTGTAAAATGTTCACATTGTAATAAAATTGGTCATTTGGATAAAGCTTGCAAAAGTAAATATAAAACAAAGACTGAAAACGAAACACAGGTTAAATTGTTAAATATACCCTCCGAAAAAAATAAATTTTATAAAACT
Organism: Nymphalis c-album; assembly: GCA_963151315.1. Lineage (NCBI taxonomy): Eukaryota > Metazoa > Arthropoda > Insecta > Lepidoptera > Nymphalidae > Nymphalis > Nymphalis c-album. The sequence goes on from OY720612.1 coordinate 3,589,462, forward strand.
ATTTTTGTTAACAATAAAAATTGTAAATCTTTTATGGATATGGTTAGCGATTGTTCTTTAATTACTTCAAATATAATTTAGTAAGCTTGACTTAAAAGTTATGAACTCAACAGCCCCATCAATTTAGTTGGTTTTACAAAGTCAACTACGTTTAAAGAGGCCGTGGACACGTTGGTTAAAATTGACGAAGTTCAATTAATGATAACTATGTACATTATAGAATCGCTTACGGGTTGTGATGTTTTGATCGGTCGAAATTTTACAGAAAATAAAGATATTATGTACAGTCGTATTGGTAATACTCTGAAATTTGATTACGTTAATTCATTGCATATTTTAAAAATTATTCAAGATACTTTATATAATTATAAGCCTTCTTACAAAAATATTCTAAATGATTTGTTTAAAAAAAAAAATATTCTAGTTGTTTTTCGGAAGATTTATCGACGTTAGGTACAACGTCATGTATAGAATTAGAAATAGAACTTACTACAACAAAACCTATTTATCAGCGTCCTTATCGAATTTCTAATCATGAAAAAGTAATTACGCGAGAAATAATTGAAGATTTATTAAAAAAATGGTATTATTCGAAATAGTAATTCCCCATATGCGAGTCCAGCATTATTAGTCGACAAACCATCAGGAGAAAAACGCTTATGTATAGATAATCGCCAGTTAAATAAAATAACCGTAAAAGAAAAGTAGCCAATGCCAATGATAGAAGATCTCATAGATAGATTACGCGACTGTAAATATTATACTTTGTTAGATTTGACAAGTGGATACTATCATATTACTATTAAAGAAAAAGATATATACAAAACAGCATTTATTACACCAGATGGGCACTGTGAATTTGTTAAAATGCCATTTGGGCTGTGCAATGGACCAGCAGTATTTCAACGGTTATATAATACTGTTTTAGGTGAATTACGTTTTGATAAAGTTATTTGTTACATGGATGATTTGATAACTGCTACTAAGAGCTTAGAAGAAAATATCATTTGTCTGGAAAACATTTTAAGTATACTTAGTACCCACGGTCTAACGCTTAATTTAAATAAATGGTCCTTTTTTTTTTTTCAAAATAATATTACTTTCTTTGTATATGATATTTCTGAAAATTATATTTGCCCTAGTACAAAGAAACTTAATGCTAATCAGAATTAACCTATTTCAAAAAAAAAAAAAATCATGAATTAAGACAATTTTTAGGATTAATAAAATTATTTTAGAAAATTCATTAGAAATTGTGCGTTATTAAGCAAGCCCCTTACTAATTTATAAAAAAAAGATGAAGTTTGGATATGGGACGCGAAACAGAATCAAGCTATTTTAGAATTTAAAAAAAAAAAAATTAATTAATAATGCAGTGCTTAATATATTTAACCCTAATTTACCTACAAATTTGTATACTGATGCCAGTCGTAACGGAATAGAATGTATTTTAATGCAATTAACTGATAATGGGGAGAGGCCCGTTCATTTTTATAATCGGCAAACTACAAGCGAAGAAAAATCATATCATTCATTCGAATAAGAATTATTAGCCCTTGTTGTTGGTCTACAAAAATTCAGACATTATTTGGGAATAGTATTTAAAATTACAACCGATTGCAATGCATTAACAAAGAAGGATTTTTCCACGAATTAGTCGGTGGGTCCTATTTTCACAAGAGTTTTCTTTTGAAATTAATCACAGAGCTGGTTCGCAAATGCAACACGTAGATGCACTTAGTAAAAATCCCGTCAAAAATGATAATGAACCAAATACAAAAAAAAATATGCACAATCATTACAGAAAGTGATTGGTTATTATCTGTACAGCTTAGACTCGGATATTAGTAGGATTCGCGATATTTTACAATCAGGAGAGGCCGAGTCAACCAAAGAAATATTTAACGATTACGAGTTATTAGGGAATAAAGTATATAGACGAACTGAATACGGTAGGCGATGGTTGGTACCAAAGCAGTGTATAATTATGGCAAATTATTAAATTAAATCATGACAATGTTGGTCATTTTTCCGTTGATGAAACTGTTGACAGATTAAGGTCTTCATACTGGTTTCCACATTTGAAAAAGACTGTTACAAAATATATAAAAAAACTGCCTTAACTGTATTTATTACAAAAACATTCATGGTAAAAAACCTGGCCAGCTATACCTAATTCCAAAGTATGCAAGGCCTTTTCACACCCTTCATCTTGATCACTTAGAGCCGTTTGTAAAAAGTACTCAAAATAAATCTTACTTTTTAGTAATTGTAGATTCTTTTACAAAATTTGTTTTTATATCTGCCGTTAAAAATACCAAAAGTAAATTAGTTATAAATGAATTGCACAAAACTTTTAAAATATTTGGTAATCCGAAAAGATTAGTATGTGATGCAGGTACCGCTTTTACTTCAAAATTGTTTATAAAATTTTGCGAAGAACGAGCTATTAGACGTCACGTTGTTGAGAGATAAAGTCGATACTAATATAAAAACAAGCGCACAGAAACAAAAAAATACATTCGATTCAAAACGTAAAGAAGCACCTAAGTATCAGGTTCGTGATCTTGTCGTTATTAAATCACCTAGCTGTTCAAATGATGGTCAAAGCACGAAGTTAATGGCACAATACAAAGGTCCATTTCGAATCACAGAAATACTGGGCCATGACCGATACAGTATTACTGACATGAGAGGTGCTGAAAGAAGTACAAAGCCTTATAACGGAGTAACATGTGTCGAAAATATGAAACCATGGATAAATCTACAAAATATGACTTATTAACCGGATGTTATCGGAGGTAAAACTTAAGTATTGTAAGTATCTTATAATTGTGTATTAATCATCATTGTTAATTGACTTTTAGAATTAGATTATTGTCTTTACTGTTTTCTAATGTATTTACTGTGAACCAAACAAGATGGTGCGGTAGAGCCCCAACTTGCAACAGATATCTGTAATGAACACTGTTGTAAGGGTAATATGGTGATATACGTTTAGAGTGGCCTCAGGCATCTCTATTCCAAACCATAGTGAACAAGCCAATCGATACTTAGTATGGTTGCTTATATACCAGGGGTCTCTAGCCGTTCCATCTGAATTTTAATGTAACATAAAAATATAAACACTGTATAAAATATAGTACAAAAATGTGGCAATTTATATCATTACACTAATATATTAATCAACTGTTTCAGCTATTTATTTTTGTTTACAAGCTTATACATATATGTATGATGTATCTGCTTGTGAACAAAATACGCGCGTTCGAGGACAAACGCGTGAGCAGGAGGGCCGGATGTTATCGCCATCGGATTTCCGGTCATGTTTCATCTCAATGGATGGCAGCACTGTGCAAAGTCAAGTTCGCAATGGTTGGCAGCACTGTGCAACGTGAAGTTCGCAGTAGTCAACTTCGGGGATATGCTAGCTGAAGCTAATCATTCGAGAAAGTGTTGTGGAACAGTGAAGTCATATTTGTGTTACCTTAGTTTGTACAATAAATAATAGTTACAAGTATAAATTGTGTGTATATTCTGTTAAGTATAATACGCAGTACCTTTTTTTTATTGTATAGGTAGGTGGACGAGCATATGGGCCACCTGATGGTAAGTGGTCACCAACGCCCATAGACATTGGCATTGTAAGAAATGGTAACCATCTCTTACATCGCCAATGCGCCACCAACCTTGGGAATTAAGATGTTATGTCCCCTGTGCCTCTAATTACACTTTCTTATTCCGCTAAGTCACCCTTTAAGCCGGAACACAACAATATCAAGTACTCTGTTTTACTGTAAAATATCTTATGAATGGATGAAACCTACCCATACAAGCTTAAACAGAGCCCTACCACCAGTTCTTATAATTCATCTCGTGTTTGACCGTGAAGGAAAACATCGTGAGGAAACCTGCCAAATTTCACTAAAATTCTGCCACTTGTATTTCACCTCCAATGTGGGTTTTTGGAGCAGCGTGGTGGAGTAAGCTCCAAACCTTCTCCTCAAAAACATGCACAGCCTGTTACTGTACTGTATACCTTATTTGCTGATGAGATATGATCTTTCAGTACTATACTTATTGCTTGTGTCAGCTGAACTGCGCTGCTATGTAATGGATATGGTAGGATTCTGACAAACAATTATCGTCTTTATTCGTTTGAACATAAGCTCAATATTAGCCTTCGTTGTTCCCGAGAGATATTAGTGAAGTGGATAGTCTATTTTTTAATTATTGTGAGAAGTCTAGTAGTGATTGCGAAAATATTTTCAAGGGTTGAGATAGTGGGTTTGTTTGCGCTTAAATTATAATATACGGTTTTTTTATTTTTTATTTTATCGTTAAAAATAAAGATTGTCAAAATAATGACATTTTGCGTTGCGTGCAAAACCTGAATGTCTCTATGAATAGCGAATCTATGCTCGGTCAGCTAGGTCTAAGTGCATAGATTAGTCTTAGTCAAAGGTTTTTTTTAGCATTTCAAAAATTTGGATGTAAAAGCTAAGACATTTGAAACCTCTTTAATATTATAATTAAGTCAGTTTTGTTTGTTTATTATTAAATACAAAACCTAATCATATTCAGATGCAACTTTTATTTACATTAAAACCTTAACTAAATACAAATAATTATTATACAAGTCGTGACCGCGTGGAATGGTGGCAAGAATGCTAGCAGCATTTCCCCTTTGAATCGCAATTCCGATTCTCTGGGCGAAAAATGAATCAGCCCTCCTGTCACCAGTGGAGGCAATAAGGCGGGGAGTAATATTTTGAATGAATTTTTTGGCACTATTGCTCTAAGGTCCAAGCGTTTCAACTGCAAACGGAACAAAAATATAATTTGGAATAAGAGACGAATATTTGTTTGTTTGTTTGAATTTTAGTTTATAGTTTCAGAATGGATAGGCTATCCATTCTATAATATAATAGTTGTGTATATAATAGTTGTGTATATAAGTGTTGTGTATGTATTATATAATAGTTTTTTTTTATTGTTACAATATGAAGTTCTGCATATATAACTTAACTAAAACTGTTTAAAAGTTTTTAAAAAGTACCTTATTTTATTTGACCCATTTTTAGAGCACGCTATAAAATAATGAAGAGCAGATGTAAAATGCAATAACGCGAGTGAACGAGAACGCACAGCTAGTTTATTATACAGCTTATTATTACATAGGTAGATAAACTTAAGATAAAATTTCAATAATCTTACAGTATTAGCATAAATAAACATTTATAGGCGATATCAGGCTCGGTTTAATTGTGTATCGATGTCTTATTATAATCAAATGTTTGGAAATGGTAGGTATGTTTAAAAAAGTATGAGTAATTACGATGAGCCAAGATGGTACAGCGGCTAGAACTTATGAATGTTAATAGAGTTTCACTGGGTTCAATTATGAGTAATACATTTGTATTTGGATTATTGTGAGGATAAGAATAGAAAGATCAGAAATGAGGGAAAACATCGTGAGGAAACTTGCCTGGTGGATGTAGTGAGCCATATGCGTATCCATCAACCTCTACTTGAGCTGTGTGGTAAACTCAATCGAATAATTTGTTAAATGGTTTTATATGTACTGAAAAGCCAATATCATTGCTAAGCCCAAATAATGTAGGTTTTCTTAAAAGGTCAAATCTTCATAAAGATACCTGGACTGTTAGGTTATGTGAGAATCTTACTTACCAAAACCATTATAATCTTAAAAATAAATATAATATAATAGATAATATAATATCCTGGGACATTATTCACATACGGCCATCTGATCCCAAACTAAGCAGAGCTTGTACTATGGAAATCAGACAACTGATATACTTACATACTACTTTTCTTTTGTAAATACATACTTATATAGATAATTACACCCACACAAATGTTTGTCCTGGGTGGGAATCGAACCCAAGACCTGCGGCGTGAAAGGCAAGTGTCTTACCAACCACGCCATCGGGTCGTCGATCGTCGAGGATTGAGATTCAGAACCCGTCTCGGGTACAGGCCAGTGATATATATTTTTTTTTTATAGCATAGGAAGGCGGACGAGCATATGGGCCAGCTGATGGTAAGTGGTCACCAATGCCCATAGACATTGGCATTGTAAGAGATGTTAACCATCGCTCACATCGCCAATACGCCACCAACCTTAGGAACTAAGATATTATGTCCCTGTGCCTGTAATTGAACTGGCTCACTCACCCTTCAAACCGGAACACAACAGTACCAAGTACTGCTGTTTTGCGGGTGAATATCTGATGAGTGGGTGGTACCTACCCAGACGAGCTTGCACGAAGCTCTACCACCAAGTAAAGTATTGAAGCAATACCCCCTATTTCTGAGGCTTATCTATAATTGCTTACAAATAAATTCGATGAGGAAATTTGGATGCACAAACCACTTAAACTTATAATAAAATTTAACACACAGTTACGAATGAGATCTAAGATGTTTCTGACCTTTCTAAATAATCCTCTATTCTAAGGATTAAGTAAATGTGTGCGTAGTGTGCATAAAATAGGTACGTGCCTGGATAACTAACACAAATGTAATATAGAGGCATAGAGCGGAGGAAATATTGGGACAGATGCCTTTATGACTAGCATTAGAGTATTATCATCTAATCTCGGTATATAAGGCTTGAATTATTAAATTTAATACTTGGTATGGTAACATTGAGCTAATGTTTGCGTACCTTTACCGGAAGATAATATAGGTTTTATTTATGTGTTTATGTTTATATAAATAATATATATCTTTTATATTATTCGTGACCATCTGTGGTGCATATGCACCTTAAGTTTTTTCTACTCTTTGTGTTATAATCTGTGTGTAGTTTTTATCTATTAATGTAAAATATCAGTGTGATCTTTTTCAATTTTGTGGTTAATATTTATTGTGTAAATTGTAGGTTTCTGATAAATTACATATATTTAATTGATTTTTAATTTATGTCCTAAATATATATGTAAATTTTTTGCTTATTGCCGTCCACTGCTGGACGAAAATTATTATTAATCTGATTATCTGAACTTAGGAGTTTCACTTGATGTTTAAATTGGATATAAGTCACATTATATTTATTTTATAATGAAAAACTTAAAATGTAATCATAATATTAATTAATGTATACAGGGTTATTTGTAATGACATGATAATGCTGATCATAATGTTTATAAACGTTCAAGCGGGAAATTCAATTAAAACATATTTTTGTATGAAAATAAAATCTAACAACTTATCAGAAGTCGTAGAACAAAAGTTGTTGCTTATGGTGTTAGCTATCTAGTCCTGCGAGGTTGCTGGGTCGTTACAAATAACCCTGTATAAATGTGAATTCAATGTGTAGTAAATACCCTGGATTAATAGAAGTGTTATAACAAAATGTTGGCTTATATTCTACCTTGGTGGTAGAGCTTTGTACAGGCTCGTCTGGGTAGGTACCACCCACTCATCAGATATTCTACCGCAAAGCAGCAGTACTTGGTACTGTTGTGTTCCGGTTAGAAGGGTGAGTGAGCCAGTGTAATTACAGGCACAAGGGATACAGGCATAACATCTTATTTCCCAAGGTTGGTAGCGCATTGACGATGTAAGAGATGGTTAACAACTCTTACAATGCCATTGTCTATGGGCGTTGGTGACCACTTACCATCAGGTGGCCCATATGCTCGTCCGCCTTCCTATGAAATAAAAAAAAATCACCATATAAATCATGTTTGCTTCATACCAAAATTGATCCAAATCAGTTTAGTGGCTTAGCCGTGAAAGCGTCACAAGCAAATAAACATTTATATCTTTCTCTTAAATTTTATAAAATTAATTTGATAAAAAATACATTTTTTTTACCAGAAGATGCAACAAATATAGTAGATATAAGTAATTTGTATTTTATACTAATGATGTTTGTCTGGCTTCATCTTCATCTGTTTCCCTTCCTGTTACGGAAGGAGGGTGCTCCACCAAAGGGAATTATGAATAATAACCTTAACCACATTTTAAGTGCAATGGACTTTTAAAAAATAAATAATCTAATATTATCTCGTAGTGTTGCGTTCTGGTTTCAAGGGTGAATGAGCCAGTAACTACAGGCATAAGAGACATAACAACATATTTTCCAACGTTGGTAGCATATTGGGGGTGTTGGCTATTGGGTTCATATTACATCATCTTACATCGCCAATGTCTATGGGCGATGATGACCACTTAATATCAGGTGGCTCATTAGCAATACCCTCCTCCAGACTGATTTTCGGTCACGACGGCCAATCTCAAGTGAGGTTAGCCAACTACGCAGGAGATATTATTGTGCACAAGTATGTGCACAAACAAAGGTGCACTGTCTATTCTCTAGCTCTCATAATCCGATGCGACGGCAATCCGACAGGACCGGAAAGAGTTCAATCGCAGGACCAACGGCTTAACGTGCTTTTCGAGGCACGGGAGTGTACACACTTCGAACTCCCAGACTCCGAGCTGCTACTGAGAATTTTCTGATAGGACAACCCAATAACTTTTTATTGGCCCAGACCTTGCAATTGAACCCGGCCACTAGACCAACGAGGCAGACCAGTAGCAATACCATAAAGTATTTGGAGCATATTACATCATGTTGTTCCAATGCATGTTTGTTGCACAAATGTAACGCACTTCTTCTTGATTACCATGCGATGAATTAGAAACATATTGTTAAGCAACCGATTTCCGAACCGATATGACATTAAAACCTTCAAGAAGAGAGCGTACTATTTCCTCAATGGCCGGCAACGCACCTGCAAGTCCTCGGATGTTGCAGATGTCCATGGGCGGTGGTGGTACTCTTAGATAAAAAAATCATGTGAAATTTAACCTGCGATCACAAGAAAAATATACTTATCCTGATCCAGAAGACCACCTTGTGTCATATTATATAATGAAGATTATTTATTTCTTAATAATATAGTAACATAGTAAATGTCCAATTTTATTATTGTTTGTCTAATGAAATTTTCCGCTGGAGTCAAGAACGTTTTTAGTTGATAACGAAACATCCAAATGACATTTTTTTTTATTCAATTATTTCATTTTCAGATAAGCGTAGCGTATACTGGAGCGAAACGGCCATTTAATTTTCATTTGCAGTTTTAGTCGTTTTCAAGTAAGCTTAAAAATCTATACCGTGGTATTAGTTCGTGTAGTTTATAAGTGGATTGAAAATTCTTTTCCATTTAAAATATCGTTAATTGGAATTTAGTTATACTATGTTAATTTTTCCTTTTGGAAGAACTTTTTCAAAAACATATGTACATATTATATTATTTCAACTCGAGCTAGTGTTCTCTATTTTACTCTACCGCGCTTTTCTAGTGTAGGTGATCCATACGTGAATACAACGCAAATCATAATAAGAGAGAAATTATAATGATAAATATAACTATACTCAATACAATCAACATAGCAGAAGTGAGATAATACAAAATAACTAATGATATTTAGATTCGCTTAAACGAAATGATTTTCTTCTAAATTTTTCAACATACGAATAGTTTTAGAAAAATACCTAAACATCATCAGATAATGCAATTCACATTGTTGACTTTCAGAAATTCTATTAGGAACATACGATTGAAGATGAATGGAGTTCAATGGGTATCTGCGATAAACCTGGGTCTGTTCGAGTAGCGAATATCATCGTATTCAAGTTTGTTTTCCACTAGAGTTCGCTGCTCACGAATTGGATTCTATTTCGATTGAAAACCATTAATCGATGTGTAATCTGCTTCGTGTTTTGAGTAAGCACGTTTTTCATTATGTTTTCTGACTACGTGTTCGTTGTTTGTATTAGTGCAGCTGAAGCTAGCTGCGTCATTGTCGTTAGTGAATAGACTACAAACCGAGGTTTGGTTCAATTTTGTAGTTGAATAAATGAAATAATTTCTTTGGCTTTCCAAGCTCGTCAGGGTACGAATCTATTCATCATATATTCTTACGCCAGAAAGGAATACTTCCAGTTCGATGAGTGAATGAATAAGAGTGAAAAGAGATGTGCCATCCCATTTCCGTCCCCATTCCCAAGGTTGGTGGAGCATTTGAGATATATATTTCTTACAGTAACAATTACTATGAACATCCTTACGATAGACTTGAAGTAACCTCCGACTAACTAGTCGGAGGTTTTTGTCTGATTTCTCCCTGATCCTGTATTGCCGTTATCAGAATTTCGGTGGTAGAGTTTTTGTTCAAGCTCGTCTGGGTAGGTACCACCCACTCATCAGATATTCTACGGCAAAATAACAGTACTTTGTATTGTTGTGTTCTGGTTTGAAGGGTGAGTAAGCGAGTGTAATTACGGGCACAAGGGAAACAATATATTAGTTCACAAAGGTTGGTAGCGCATTGGCGATGTAAGCGATGGTTAACTTTTCTTACAATGTCATTGTCTATGGGCGTTGATGACCACTTACCATCAGGTGGCCCATATGTGCGCTATATCGTGCGCCTACTTATACAATAAAAAAAAAGAATAATCATCAGAACGTTAGTTTTTCAACTATGTGGTCCAACATATTAGATCTTATGACTTGCATTGCAATGTCACTAACTATGATTTTCACTCCTGAGCCAATATCTATGAACGAAGATAATTATTAAATATTAGATTGATTGACGGGCGAATTCTGAAAAGAAGTCATTCAAAATGAAGTGGGACTTAATTATTTGGAACGTCATTAATTTCAAAATTTTGTATGCGAAATTTGAAATTAATGGCGTTCCAAATAATGACTCCATTCGACTTTTATCTTCATACTATCATTAAAAACTTACAGTTCTAGTATGTGTCAACGTTCAAGTTTACATAACATATAGTATAAACATTTTTTTATGACGTCATTTGTATTCGATTCAACAAACAAGTCGATAAGCCCTTTGCAGGTTTGTCGTTGCGAAAGAATTTCTATAATTTTTCATCAAGTTTAACACAACTTGAAATTAATCTCTAAGAACCGTACCGTCACAAAACTTTATAATTACGAAATACCAACGTATTTTTTTCTCAGTCTTTTGAGGTAAGTTGAGATATTTCTCTTTGACGATGCGTCATGGTATATTTTTTATTTCTTTAAAAAAATGTAGGATTTTTAAATTTATTTAAGACTAGATGTTCCACCGGTTTTACTCAATTTAATTGTTACTGTTTCACACCTAGTGTAGCCTGCTGTGTGTAGTTTTTAAACCTTTCTCAATAAAAAATAATTTGAAGGATTTCGGCCACGGCGGCAAATTTCATGGTTAGCCAAAAGTTCGGGACAATATTATAGTGCACAAGTGTGTGCGCAAAGACAGATGCGCTCCTTATTCCCTCACTCATAATCCGATGAGACGGCAAACCGACACGACCGTAAGGAGTTTAGGCGCAGAAACAACAACTTTCTTCCTTTCTAAAGCAAAAAACAATCATCCCTACATTGACTGTTACTAATACATTCTACAATAAACTGCTCCGGCCGAAACTTTACAGCAGCGTTTTATGATGGCGCAGTCTAGTCCAATTTAAATTATTTTGTACCATATCTCACGTTGACCATCTCTCTCTATAATAATGGTCATGAATTATCAAGTGCAAATAATACATTTTCATTACTTATTAATAACGAATAATAATAATTGTTCCAAGGAAAAGCTTTCCACTGGTCACGCTATAATTAATTGTGTCTGATTAGTTTAACAAAATCTCTCTCACATAATATGTATTGATTAGCGAATCTAGACAGCGCGATTCAGGGAGCTGAGATTTTTTATTAACGCCATCTATCGCTAGAAAATAGTAACACATGCACACAATAATAAATAAAATATAACACCTTTAATTCGATTTTAACCTAAAATAGTTGTATTAAAATCGATGCATTTAATTATACGATTATGCAAATTTATTGCATGCGTAATATAGATTCCGAATTGGCTGTCTAAACAGTTCTATGGGCTAGATAAATTACGATGGACACTAATTAATACGTACAAATAACCAATGCATACAATTTGACTGTTAAATAGTCTCAATTCGAAAACAGTTCAATTAACTAAATCGTAGTTCTAAATGGGCTACTGCATTTCAGTAATCCAACTAAACATTCGATATCAAAGCACGCAAGCAAAAAGATGATTATATGGTTATCATATATAATTTCTAATATTATACATGTTGGTGATTGGCTATTCATGTACATTAATGAATGATTCATTGGTCTCATGTAGTTATATAAAACGATATGCATGTATGTAAAATTGTGTTTGTATGCGTGTGTTATGAGTTTGTGTGTGTGTGGATATTAATTAATGAAATATTTGGATAATTCTTTATTTGAATTCATCGTCAGATTTTTTTTTCTTAAATCATACGTTCGCTTGGTACTTGAAATAGTCACAGCAAATTTAAAGAACTCTACCCTTGATCAGAATATCCTGAGTGAACCCATATATCTAAGTTTATATAAATCAAATCTTTTACAATTCAACACAATAAGTACCTAAAACCTAGCCTTGCTAAGCGAGGATTAAAATTTGATACTAAAAATAAATGTCAATACACCAGCCAATTTCTTGTGTTGCTCGCAATTTTATACCGTAAATTCACGACATCCCTTTGAAGAAGACTTCAGGAAGCGTATAGGAAATGGGAGGAGGAAGCTGTCTCACGCCCCGACGTAGCGTGGAAATGACGCGTTTTGCCATTTGTTTTTGTCGAGTTAACAAAGATTACAACGTCGTCGCTGTGAATTTTTTTTTACATATTAATGCTTATATTTTATTTTACTTAATATTTTGAGTTGAATATTATTATTGTTTTTGTAACTATATTAGTACTATATTGATACTATATTGACTGCCTTGTTGGTCTAGTGGCTTGATATACGGCCGCAGATTCGATGGTCCTGGGTTCAATTTCCAGGTCGGGCCAATAAATTGTTATTGGGTTTTTTCTGTCAAAAAATTCTCAGTAGCAGCCCGGAGTCTGGAAGTTGGAAGTGTGTACACTGCCGTGCCTCAAAAAGCACGTTAAGCCGTTGGTCCTGCGCCTGAACTCTTTCCGGTCGTTTCGGATGGCCGTCGGGTGATGAGAGCGCACACACTTGTGCACTATAATATCTCCTGCGCAGTTGGCTAATCTCTCTTGAGATTGGCCGCCGGCCGAAATCAGTCTTTATATATATGGAGGACTTTATTGTTGTACCATTTAAAGTATACACTCCTAATATATTTCATAATGTGAGGGAGATAAAGTAAATTACAACGACTTAATCTGGAAATGACGCATTTTGTGATTCTATTTCTCAAGATTGAACGAGATTTAAAACGGGGCCCTATTACTAAGACTCCGCTGTTCGTCACCAGCCTGTATCTCATGAATTGTGATAGTTAGATAGTTGATTATTTTACGGATGTTGTATTTATATTACCGCTATAACAATAAATACTAATAACAGAATAAAACAAATATTTAAGAGGGGCTCCAATACAACAAACTTGATGTTTTTGCTCGGTTTTGCTCGATATTGATAACGGCAACAGACGCCTGAAATATACACAGAATATTGAGTTATATTATTATAGATACGGAACCATTAAATATAAAAATAGCAATACTTTGTGTTGTTGTGTTCCGGTTTAAGGGGTGAGTGAGCCAGTGTAATTACAGGCACAAAGGACATAATATCTTAGTTCCCAAGGTTGGTGGCGAATTGGCGATGTAAGCGATGGTTAACATTTCTTACAATGCCTTTGTGTATGGGCATTGGAGACCACCATCAGGTGTCCCACATGCTCGTCCACCTACCAATAATATTAGGTACTAGCAGTGCCCGCGACTTCGTCCGCGTGGTATAATGACTTTCGGCAGCATTTTTTATTTTAGGCTAATTATTTTGCAAAAATCAGATACCACAACAGCCCGTTTTCTAAGGCATTTCCTGCCTCGTACAATCACTCTGTGGAACCAGCTTTCGCCGGCGACTTTTCCGAACCGATACGACATGAAAACCTTCAAGAATAGAGCGTACTCTTTCCTCAAAGGCCGGCAACGCACCTGCAAGTCCTCGGATGTTGCAGATGTCCATGGGCGGTGGTAGTCACTTTCCATCAGGTGAGCCTCCTGATCGTTTGCCTTAATTAAAATGAGCTATTTAAAGTAATTTACTGCAAATTTATTTAAGTACATTTTTATGCACGACTTTTTTAGTTTTTCCATCTTTTGCTAAATCATAGATTTTTCGGATGGTATGGCATACATAGGCATACATAGAATGCCACAAACAATTATCCATGGGAAAACAGTTTTTTTCTAAATAAACATCTGCAACCTTAAGCGGCTTGAGTTTATTTTTTGTAATTTTAAATGCTGCTTTCAGGGGAAACTGCACTCTTAAACCGAAATGGCATGACAGCCGTTCAGCATTTAAAAGATGTCTTCTTTGCGATTCTCCATCTTTACAGCAGTCAATGACGCATGACGCTCATATGACGCATCTAAAAGCCGAGTTTGCTCTAATTTTTTAGCAGCCCTTTGAGAGGCGTTACGTTTAGTATCTAATCGTTGCCGTGCTTGACTTTGCTCCAAGGTCTCAACAGCTCCCCGAGCTGAGTGGCGTTCGGCATCTAAAATCCGACGCCCTTCGTTTTGCCAATGAATTCAGACGTACATAGAAGCGCAGTCCTTAAGGATTTCGTATGCCGATTCCAAGTGGGGCCTGCCCCCAGCTTAGTTCTTAGTTTGTCGGCGCTGGCGTCATTTTCCGTCTCTCTTGCTGTCATAGTTAAAATACGCTGGGGGAACGTCCATGTCTCTTGCTCTCGTAGTTAAGATACGCTGGGGGAACATCCTTTGCAATGCGTAAGAGAGAGACAGCTGCCGCAGCGCGACTGCCACGCTACCAAGCGGCATTTTGAGTCGCAGAAAGTTTGTCTTCAGAGCGCCTATAAGAATTGTGCTTCAATGTACGTCTGAATTCATTGTTTTTGCCCTTGAGTCTCAGCAGCTCTTTGAGACGCAAGGCTCTCGGCATTTAAAACCAAACGGGCTTGGGCTTGAGTCTGGTCTTCAGACTCTTGGCTTCTAGCAATTTTCGCAAGGCGAGCTTTGGCAGAACTACTCGCTAAATTAGATTTGAATTTTTTAGGCATATGTATTACAATTAATACAACGTAATTAAACAAAAAAAAAATCTTCTACTAATTCGTACACGAATCAAAACATTACCCTCTTTATTTAAAAAAGTAGTGTTATTAAAATTAAATTAACATAACACCTATAAGTACCTAATTACACTTTGTTTTATTTTAGACGAAAACAAAAAAAAAAAAAAACATACCGACAAATTGATAACCTCCTCCTTTTTTTGAACTCGGTTAAAAAGCTTCCTATTACGAAAGTTTCTTTTTTTTTAGTTACACTATTTTATAAGCACATTAATTATTTAAGAACCTACATAAATTTGTAAGAAGTATAAACTTTTATTAACCCAAATAATCAAAACCTCTATAACGTTTTACACTTAATTTAACTTATGAATGTAAGCAAACAAAAACATTAAAATTACTTTAGGTTGTAAAATAAGTTTCAAGCTTCGAGCTTTAAAAATGAAGTAATTTCCATACAAACTTACATCCCCTATTTCAACCCCTTTCTTTCTTTCGCCTTAAAAAGTAGCTTATGTGCCTTTCTCAAATTTCATTGAAATTGGTTCAGTAGCTTAGGCGTAACACACAGCTACAATTACTTTCGCATTTATAATATAATTAGTATAGAGTATAGATTACCTACAGCGCGGGCGATAGCTAGTTTAATACATAGTACCGAAAAAAATGTTTTACATAATTAAATTAATTGTGACAGCTCAGTGATCGAAGTTCAATCATAAATCATTCAAATTTTAAGTTTGAACGTTATTGAGGTTCTTTTGCCAAAAACTAAATGTAACCAAAGACTACCAAAGCTACTGAGTTACTTATCCTATCTTTTTCAAACTAACAAATGATGTTGATGGTTAATAATAATAAAAAAAAATCCAAAAAATAACTATGTTTTATTGAAACAAATAATAAGGTGACTAAAAACAAATGTAAAGCATAAAGAAGTAAGAGCTTAAATAATATAGAAAAGTTAGATAACAGTTTTACTTAAAGTTTCATAAGTGCTCATTTGACGACTAACAGAGTGGATTAGTTTTAATATATTATAATTTTTTAGAGGAATATAAAATGATGTGATAACACTTATAGCATATTAATTATACCTACATAAATCAGTTAAGTTTTTAGTAATAATATCTACACAATCACTAAAATGAACAAAAATAAAATATACCTACATCACATAGCTAAAACATCACAATATAAAGTGAAATCAATAAGATGTAATAAGATATTATTTTTTACCCAATAAAATTAATTACTATGAAAACCAAATATTAACAAAATCTAAATATAAATTAAATAACATGGCTAAAATATTATAACTTTAAATAAGGTATTAAGAATTATTATTAATATAAAAGTGTGTAAGTTAATAAATTAACTATATATTCTTTTAAACCAAATAAAATTAAAAGGCAAGCAAGAATATAAGAATAAGACTACAGTTGCAAATTTATAGCAAACAAAGAACAAAGATGGAATATTAAGATAGTTTGAAATTACACATATATATATATATTTCATTTATTAACACAGTTTTATTAGCTTGACCTGTATGTACCTATCTATGTAATGGAATCTTTCAATGCAATTTTCACCCACTTCAAGACGTCCAATTAATTTGAAAATTTGCTTACAAATTAAAGACACTACAAAAAGGAAGTGGCCCATCCCTAGTCCATTTTCGTACAGCCGGGCCGAGGTCGTGCCGTGTGTTTTTTAGTTTTTTAAACTATAATTTTTGAATTTTCAGAAGCATTGATTTTTCTAATATGCAATATCAATATCTGAATAGACTTTATTTTTATTTTGGCAGCTATGGCATATCTGAAGGATGAATAACAACCTCAATATCATTCTTGAATGGAATAAATCTTTGGGTCATAATGTCCATCCCAGCGTATCTCAAGCCATAATTATTGCCAGCCAGAATCAATATTAATTGTTTGCCCATCAGAATTTACTGGAATATGCACTTTTCTGTACTGTGTGATGTTTCAAATGACTGTTGTAATAATCTTTGACGTATGTTTAAGCTGAGCTCAACCACTTTTTTACACATAAATATATCACTGATCAATGACTGTCAATTTATCGAAGTCACATTTTAAGCTGAGATTTTCTAGACTCGTGATAAACTCGTTTATATCTTCGTGTTCCCTTTTTTTTTCGCTGGAAAAACGCATTAA
Source organism: Nymphalis c-album (assembly GCA_963151315.1). Lineage (NCBI taxonomy): Eukaryota > Metazoa > Arthropoda > Insecta > Lepidoptera > Nymphalidae > Nymphalis > Nymphalis c-album. The sequence continues at coordinate 3,606,819 of OY720612.1, forward strand.
GCATTTCCCCCACATGAAGTGGAGGGGTATGTGGGGCTCACCGGCGCTGAAGGCGCCGAAATACCCACTAAAAAACCAGATGTATTCTCTCCGTCTGGTCGGGGGGCTCCACGGGATCGCTTGCGCATGCTACCGTGATCTTCGATGTTTTTTTACCAATCATTGTAATAAGATTGCAATTATTCTCTTTTCTCACTCTTATCTGTGCCAGAAGATAATAAATATAGTCCAAAATGCTGTAGCCACTTTTTTCATGTTAAATTGTTGTAAATTTCGTTGATTATAAACAACTTTGGTACGTTAAACGTTTGAATTTTTATCCGCTATTTTAAAAGTTTTGACAGACAGACAGAAGCCCATGAAACACGAATTGATGATAAAATAAAACCTATTTTATTAAGTTAATTACTATTACTTTTTTTAGGCTTTTTATGCAGAAACAACACACTAAACCAGTAAAACACGAAATTTGTAATGAAACTTTTTGATTTTGACAACTGTCACTAACAACGCGCGTACTTTTTGTACAGATCATTTATAGATTTTTAGTAACAAAGCTAAACTTTTAATAAATAAATATATCAAATAATAGGACAAATTATAGGATAAATCTTAAGCAAAAGAGTATATTGTACATGTAATCTTTTATCTCTTCTCAGTTTTGACCATAACCATTACCCATTTTAATAAATGTTCTACGTATATCTTTAAATTGACATAACTTTTTTATTTATGAACCGATTGAAATAAAACAAACACTAAATCCTAAGTGAAGTATGCCACAATACTTTAGTGAAAACCGCACTCAAATCCGTTAAGCCGTTTTCAAGATTAGCGTGCACAAACGCACAGACAAACAGACAAACAGATAAACAGACAAACAGACAAACAGACAAAAATTCTAAAAATCATTGTTTTGGGTTCTATTGTGTTTATAAAGACCCCCAAAAATAGTTTTACTCAAATATCTTTCATGTACAGACAACGAACAGTTACAGATTTATTATATGTATAGATATGTATAGATTATATAATAATAAAAAAACTCATAAACAATATTTTTTTTATTTTTTCTGTTTAAAGTATATTTATATATAGATGAAAAAATAATTATAAAATGGAAGCCAAGAAAACGTAGTTACAAATAATTTATTCATCTTTCAAATAAGAGCCCTCAGGACACAAGATGGCTCTTTCTTTTGATCATTTTAAAATTAACTACGAGATCATGTTCCAGTTTTCTTAAGATATTTTTTTCTAGAACCTTCGACAATTTAATTATATATAACTAACAACAGGAACATATATACGTTCTCATAGCTATGCAGGAAAGCTTAATATAAATTTATTATTCATGTAAGAACCTTCGTAGGGTTGTTAATTGGATTTTTTATGCAATTTTTTTTCGTTTTTTTTTTTAAGTTAAGTAACAAAGGAATCACTTATGAACTTCATTTATTATATGTTTTTATATTATTTTATTGACTGCCTGAGTGGGTATCGAGTGGTACCCGAGGTCCTGGGTAAAGCTCCAGATTTGTCCGTCGTTATTGTGTTTGTGCACACACTTGTGTACTATTATATTTCAGCTCAGTTGGCTAATTTCTCTTGAGATTGGCCGCCGTGACCGAAATCGGTCTAGAGGACATTATTATTTATGTATACACTTGGGATTCTGCATTTTTTTAATTTAAAATTTATAAAAATTAATAACAAATTGTGACAGCCCTGATATTTATTTCGTTCAGTACCTACAGGGTGTCCGATGCAGTAAGCCTTTGTAGCTCTCTCCTTTACGTCCCGTTTAGTAAAATATTCTCCGGATAAACTGGTAAAAAAAATTAAAGCAAAAATTAACAAGTAGAATTTCCCTTCTACTTTATGGTGGCAAAAGATATTTAATAATTTTGAATGGTTTGTTGTAAGGGGAAGGGGCAAGTAAAAAAGTTATGTACTTTTCGGTAACCCTGTATATATACTGTATGTATATATTTTCGCGGATACTCCTGTATATTATACGCTTTTGATTTAAATGTCATGACCATTAATTAAAAGAAAGATTTATAATAAAAGATTAGAATTATTTATCGAGCCTGAGGCCCTAGCCAAGTTGACATTCTACACTTGTAAACGCTAATAGAAAACTAAAAATTGTATGAGAATGACCACGTGACTTATCGTTGACAGATGTCATTCTCATATATTTGTTTAGTTTTCTATTAGCGTTTACGATTGCACGATGTCAACTTGGCAAGGATCTCTGTGTAGGTATATCATGACAAATTTTATACATAGTTCATATCATAGGTTTTTTTTTTAATTTCATAATGATACATTGATAAATAGGCTTCACGAATTCCACGGATTATGTCACTTTTAGAAATGGTTACCATATTTTAGACTGTTAATGCCTTGGTAAATAAGATGCTATCCATTATATTTGTATATATACTGGCACCTATACCCTTAAAATCGGAACACAACAATTCTATTTGTATGTCTGTTAGGCGGTGGATTATGAGTAGGTTGGCCCAGACGAGCTTGTACAACAAAGTCCTAACAACAAGTATAGTTCCCTTAACAAGTGACTTAACAAGTGACCATCAATAATGTTGCATTGATTTTATTGTCTTCCAATATAAAGAAAATATTCCGGATATGAATCCACAATATTTAATTTTGATTTACTTATTTTAAGTACTTCGACTCAAGAATGTATTAGAGATAAATAGTAGAAGATTATATATAAATGACGTTGAAAACATTAACGCATAATATAAATAATTCAAGTAATGAAGCGAATTTCGACAACCAGGAAATTGGATACATTTCCCTAATCAGTAGAGCTATTCCGTAAGAACAAACTGCTTTTCTGTGGAATCACCGCAAAACCCGATCGTGGAATGACAGAAAGTGATATGAACGTATTGAATGTAATCGTTTTACAAAAGTTTTTGACAACGTCTAATAAATCGATGAACGCTGACTGCAAGCACGAAAAATTGTCCCGTTACGCTCATTGTCCTGTTACGCTGATTGTACGCTTGCGCCGCATCTTTCTCTCTTTCACTCGATTGCAGTCATTTCATCAATGTTTTGTTATAACGTTGTCACGTTAAACTATCGTCCGTAAACCGACTTTACAGACAACCATTTTTTACATTTAATGGGTACTCAAATCAAAATACTCTACCTATATAATAAAAAATAAAATAATAAGAATATTCAGTTGAAGATTATTTAAAACAATTATAGCGTATATTGTATGTAAATCCATAGATCAAGGCATTCATGGTTTTTGTATTACCAAAATTTAATTGTTATTTACTTGTTCATATTGTTATATAAATTAATTAAAGGATGCAATTCTTTAGTACCTTTATTTTAACACAGCTGAATAAAATTTAAAGTCTTAATATTCCATCTGATTGGATGCGATGTTGCATACTAATTCGATGGCTTGTATAATTGTTATATTTTTTTTGTATATGTTAAGTTCTGTTATCTAGTTAGTGTAACAGCGATCTGATTCTCGATATTATAGCTATTCAACTCGCAATTGCCTTGTAACATCGTAATTAGCTTTTAGAGAGGCTTTCTTATGTCTGAAGTATACAATTGTTGTTTACTTATACAGTTTGATGTTTTGAAAAGATATCTCTTGAAATTCATGTTAAGATTTTATTAAGAATTATTTTAGGTTTTTTTCTGTTCAACTGTTTTCAATTTTATTTGTGTAATTAAATAATTATATTGTGACGCCATTGTCAAAGTGACGCAAAAATGATAGTTATCGTAATATAATAATTTAAAGATAATTAAGGAAAGCTAATATTTTCATTATAATATTAAATGAATAATTGTTGTATATTTATATTGTTTGTGTACTGTTATATATTTTTTATTTGGGATTTGACTAAACTCTTGTATTAGTTTTTTTTTGTATTTTCATCTAAACAAAACTCTTTCATATATTATTTTTTTTATTGTTAACTATTAGAGCCGCTAAAATACGGTTTCCCTAGGAGTAAATAAAAACATACTTTGTTTTATGAGTCGTTATCTAAGTAAAATATAATAACCTACGCAAACTCAGAGATAGTGAGCAGCGTAGAGGGGGAGGCAAAATGGCATGAGAGAGCTAAAATATTTTAAATTTGGATTTGGAAATAATTAAGTAATTATAAAACATTACTTAAATTTAAATAGTTATAATTAATTTTAATTTAAACTTAATTTCGACCCTCAGACCCTTATCAGTAAATGTCAACTATACGTTTCGAAACCTTTCCTTGATAATGACGCAACTGAAAGTGACACTCGTAACTTTGGATGAACGTAGCATTTATCTAAATTGTTGAACGTTTAGGATATTTTAATTATATTATGTTATATAACTACCTAATGTATATTAATAAAATAAATGTGGAAGTAACTCTGTAACACGGATAAACTATTGAAACCATTTTGATTAAATTTTGTATAAAGCAAGCTGAAAGCAAAGCAAAGGACGGACATAGTTTTCTTTTTTCATTTTTTTTTATAGAGTAGGTAGGCGGAGGAGCATAGGCACCTGATGGTGAGTAGTGACTAACAAGCATTAACATTCATATTGTAAGAAATGTTAACCATCAGTTACATCGCCAATGCGCCACTAACCTTGAGAACAAAGATGTTATGTCCCTTGTGTGTAATTACACTGACCCACTCACCCTTCAAACTGGAATACAACAATACCAAGTACTGCTGTTTTGTGGTAGAATAGCCGCAGCCTTAAATAAGCAAGCTTTACATTTTATATAATCTTGTAAAAAATATTGAAATAAAAGATTATTGTTATTAAAATACGTTTTTGCCTCTACTTGTCTGGATTGGTTTATTTATCACCCAGAGAACAGTAATTACAATTTATACAGTAATTATCTTTATCTGGATCTATGTATATTTGATTAAAGCCTTAATTACTTTCCGCAGGGATACAATAATAAAACTCCTTTATTTGTTCAAGTAGCTGATCAATTTACTTAATAACTGTAAGCTATTATCAAGGAGTTCTAGAGCTAGACAATGACATGTGTGCAGGCACAAGTTCACTCATGATGGGACTGCAATTTCAGAAGAAAGAGTTCAGACGTAATTAGAACGTAACATGCTCACGTACTTTTCCGAGGATACCTACATGTTTTGGATGAAAGTCTGCCACAAGTGTATATATCCCGTAATGGAGCGACGAGATGGAATAAACCTAAATATGCTTTTCCTCAAAAATAGAGCACAGTTCTTTTTTTGTTTAGGTAGGTGGACGAGCCATACTGGCCACCTGATGGTAAGTGGTCACCAACGCCCCTAGCCATTGGCATTGTAAGAAATCTTAACCACTGCTTACGTAATTACAGGCTCTATCGCTGTTCAAACTGGAACACAACAATACCAAGTACTACTATTTTGGGGTACAAAATCTGATGAGTGGGTGATACCTACCCAGACAAGCTTGCACAAGTTCGGATCATTTACTGTACGTTGTTAAAACATAAACATCGAAATCATATTAAAGGCGATATAAAAGAGTATATACAACAGTTTACCAACTAAAAGGTGCATAACGAACGTCAGTAAGCATTAAGTCAGTAAAGTCGGTCCACGTATTTCAAACACGTATTGGACGGCATCATTCGGTATGTCACGTAGGTCATTTCTCAAATACAAATTGCAAACCTTTTTATCGCTTGATTTTTGGGTTTACTGCCTACTATGTATATTTTTGGGTATTTTATGCAGATTTATAAACATGAGGTTGAATTCCTATCTATTTTAAAAATGGAACAAGTATGTCTTTTTTGACTTTCTTCGTGGATAGTTAAACTTTTTTAATTTTTTAAGGCAACATTTTTGGCGTATTACGTACGCAAAAAAAATCTTTTTAGCGCAAAGCCCATCAGAGCTAAATAATATGTTATTATTAAGGAAACCCCAGAATAAACATCGACATAAATCGCAATTAAATAAATATACACGTTTCTTGATATTGTTATAATATACAGCAAGAAGAAGAGAGCAATGGCATAATATGGCATAACGGCATAAGAGAGTGTCATGCAGTTAGATAGAGTTGGTTACCATTTTGATACGCTTAAAAGGACACTTTGAATGGCTCGATGTTAGATATAGTTAAAAAAAGTCACATAACATCGATTAATCTGAAAATATTGAGACCGAGACACCCAATAATATATATATAGGTCACCAACGCCCATAGACAATGGCATTATAAGAAATGTTAACCATCGCTTACATCGCCAATGCGCCACCAACCTTGGGAACTAAGATGTTATGTCCCTTGTGCCTGTAATTACACTGGCTCACTCACCCTTCAAACCGGAACACAGCAATAGTACTGTACTGATAGTACTGCTGTTTTGCGGCAGAATATAGAAAAATTCAAGCGTCATCAACGCTGCTACGATTCAAACGTATTTTGTAATTGCAAGTCAAATTAGCTTGAGCAGTGCGTTCATAATCAGTTGGGAATGATTGACCACCAGATACCAATTAACCTTTGATATTCCACGACGTAATCCAATCTCTATTTATTTTTTTCAGAAATTTTAGCATTTGTAAAATTAGGTATGTAAATAAATTGATATTTCTCCTCTAATTTTGTTGGTTAGTTACTGTATAAAACTATTTACTGGTCCACAAGTCTGAATTACATTTTTCCGGTGATTGGCAAATTAGAACGTAAACCATCGACAGGATATCCAATCTACTCGCCGTGATATCCTCACTAGTTTATTGAGGGAGTCACACTTGCGCTTACCAATTCTTATTTAATATTACTAGTTTTACTTATATTAAATTTAAAGAGCTGATTAAACAAAAATTCAATATTTACCCTGTAAAGTAACAGCCTGTGAATGTCCCACTGCTGGGCTAAGGCCGCTTCTCCTTCGCTTAATTCAGCGGTGATTTCCCGGGTTTGAACCCACGATCATCGGTTAAGATTCACGCGTTCTTACCACTGGGCCATCTCGGCTTTTTATCCTGTATATGTGTATTTTAATTCTATACTAATTAGTGTAAACAAAGTTGACTAATGCTACGTTTGTGTTCGTTAATATTACGTGTTGGTAGAAGATAACTGTTTGTACCCGAATTAAATAATTAGAAGTTAATTAAATACAATTATTTACCTAATTTATGAATACGGAATTAACAATTACCTTGTTTTATCTGTATGTTTGAGATGAATTATTTATTTTAGTAAATGTTTAGAGTTTTCTGGTATATTATGGAACTGGGTGAAGATAAATATTGCAGCTGCCCTTAATATCAAAACTTCGCAAAATACTTACGTTATCTGTTTTTTTTTATTTATTTATTTAATACTTTATTGCACACACAATGAAAGGACATACAAATAAAGAGAACAATTACAGCAAAGACAAGAAAATAAGAGCGTGCAAAGGCGGTCTTATTGCTAAAGCAATCTCTAACAGACAACCTTTGGTGAAAGGATTTGCAAAAGCAGAAACAGGATAGTGCAATTTTTTTTATATTGATTATTGGGTATAAATTTGTCTGTAGACATGGCTTTTTTAATAAATCTTATCCATCCTTAAATCTCCAATGCGCCACCAAGGTTGGCAACTAAGACTTTATGTCTCTCGTGCCTGTTGCTACACGGACTCACTCACCCTTTAAACGTGAACATAATAATACTGAGTACTGCTGTTTTGCGGTAGAAAATCAGATGAGTGGGTCAAAATAAATATTCTGCACGTTTATTCAATATTTTGTCCTCGAATTCACATGGAAACGGAAACGACGCGGGTGAAACCGGGTGCAAAACGCTAGTACTTATTATTTTATAACAATAATATTTACTCTGATCAATGTATTGAATATTATACGTAGTCGTTTACAGACAGGAAGTAATGGCGACACAGACGAAAGGGGCGCGCGGGGTACAGGAAGTGTAACATAATTGGAAAATCTCAAGATAGAAAACGTATTTATACATTGGATACGTAATACATCTCAGTATGTCAGCAAAGATTTATTCTAAATGACGATGAGCAGTATTGAGCCGAGTTGTCCCAGCGGCTAGAACATGGGAATCTAAACTTGAGGCGGCCGATTCAAACCGGAGGACAGCTTTTTTTTTTTATTTAAGAGGGGGGGGCAAACGAAAAACAGCTATGTTATCGTGTACTTTACTGTGACTTGAAAGCTCTACCAAGAGCTTTGTGCAAGCTCGCCTGGGTAGGTACATCCCACTCATCAGATATTCTAGCGCAAAACAGCAGTACTTGGTGTTGTTGTGTTCCGGTTTGAAGGGTGAGTGAGCCAGTGTAATTTCAGGCACAAGAGACATAACATCTTAGTTCCCAAGGTTGGTGGCACATTGGCGATACTTTTTTTTTAAAGAAATGTAAATGCAACTGTCTATGGGCGTTGGTAACAACTTACCATCAGGTGGACCATAGGCTCGTCCGCCTAGATATACTATATATAAAAAAAACTTATTTCGTTTTAAATAATTTTCTCATACTCAGCGTTGGACACACATGTGTACCATTGGAGCAGAGCGGTGGTAGCGCTCACATAATCTATAGCCTGACAACACTACTTAGTATGTTGTGTTCCGGTTGGAACGGAGAGATGACCAGATAACTACATGCACAAGGGACATACCATCTTTGTTCCCAAGGTTAGTGGTAGCTTTGGAGATGTAACTGATTAGTATTCCTCAAAGCTAAAATGTTTATGTTCAGGGGCCATCATATAGTCCATGTGACAAAAATCTAGACATAAATATAAATGCATTAAATATTACCCACAGGTAAAACTCGCAAGTGTAGCGTCACACTAAAGTCGGCTTTTTATTCACCTAAAACTTTCAGATCCGAGTGAGTTAAACTTTTTATCAGGATCGAGTTAGCGACGTCAAAGGTACTTTTAGCGGGAAATTGTGTTACCAGTGATGAAAATACACCCTGAGCATTAAGGATATACTCATCCCCTATTTAAAAATTCCCTTTGAATATTTAATAGACATTACATATATAACTATATAGTTTTTATTACTTCTCTTCGTGACACATATGATTATGATTTTAATCTTTGATTTGATACTTTTAAAAGTAGTTTATAATTTGTATTTCTTTTTTTAATTTCTTACAATCATTTTGTATCCTATAACTTTTTTATCTATCTGGTAAATACGTGGAACTAGCCAGTGCTTTTTTTATTCTATAGGTAGGCGGACGAGCATATGGGCGACCTGTAAGAACATGACACAGAATGGCGGTTAACCACCGCTTACATCGTCAATGCGCCACCAACCTTGGGAACTAAGATGTTATGTCCCTTGTGCCTGTAATAACACTGGCTCACTCACCCTTCAAACCGGAACGCAACAATACAAAGGACAGCTGTTTTGCGGTAGAATATCTGATGAGTGGATGGTAACTACCCAGACGAGCTTGTACAAAGTACCACCGAGTAATTTATTAATTCATCTTGTGTACCAAGGGCACTTTAGTACATTCGTGTGATAAATGACATAAATATATGTAAAGTCATTAAGTACGTAAGTGTTAATCATATATCTTAAATTAAATTAAATTATCTTTAATTATCCTTATTGTACCGTTGCCATATAATAAAATTAATATTACATATGTTTAGTAGTAATTTTTTCAATGGTAATTAATTATTTTTCTTCATTGAGGCTTCGTGGTCGTCTATGGTGCCACCTACTCATAAATTATTCTAACGCGAAAAATCAATACTCTATTGCTATGTTCCGGTTTGTAAAGTGAATAGAGCCGGTATAATTTTTTTTTTTTTTTTTAAATTAATTACTTACTGATTTTCTTTGCAGTTTTTCTAAAATCTACATGACACGGTAGCTGTGTAGCTAAATGAAATGTATATTTAATTTTATACCGACGATAATTTAAAAGTTCTTATTACAACTGAATAAGGATTATTTTTATATCTTTTTACGTGCTCGACGGCGAAGGATTGTGATAGAACCTACATGTGATGGATGAAAATCCACGTATCACCAACCCGTATCAAAGCAGCGTGGTGGAGTACGCTCCAAAGCTGCTTCTCAATAAAGAGCAGTGGTGGATTTACTTTAAGTAAAATTAGTGTATAGTATCTATTTCATAGAGAATAAGAATATACATCAAAGTTTACAGTTGAGCACATAATGACGAGATAATACTGTATTATAACTACTCTATAATCGTATACTTTAATATTTCTAATAAGGTCCTCCAGACCGATTTCGGTCACGACGGCCAATCTCAAGAGAGATTAGCCAACTGCGCAGGAGATATTATAGTGCACAAGTTTGTGCGCAAACACAGGTACACTCTCTTTTCCTTAGCTCTCTTAATCCGATGGGAAGGCAATCCGATACGACAGGAAAGAGTTCAGGCGCAGGACCAACGGCTTAATGTGCTTTCCGAGGCACGGGAGTGTACCACACTTAAAACTTCCAGACTCCGGGCTGCTACTGAGAATTTTCTGACAGAAAACCCCAATAACTATTTATTGGCCCGACCTGGGAATTGAACCCAGGACCACCATCAAGCCTCTAGACCAACGAGGCAGTCAATAATTTTGAATACAATAGTAGTAAAGACACACAGATTCATTATTAACTAATATTTTTTTAATAACTCTGCTATACAGACAATCCTCGACAAATATTATATATGTATATTTATTTGTAAAACAATACTAACACTTAATTGCTTAGATAAACCTAAATTTATTTTCCAAAGTTAGGTCAATACTTTCATTACGAAAACGCAATTTATTCATGATTTCATAAAGAATCTCACAGATTATTATTAATTATATCTCGACCAAAAAAAAAACCCGCTGAGTTTCTTTCGCCGGTTCTTCTCAGGTCTGAGGTGTTTATTTCCGAACCGGTGGTAGATTTATGACAATCAATAAGTAAGTGTAACGCTTGAATATTGAATAAAGATTTTAACTTTGACTTTGACAATGATCACTCAAGATCAATAATCAAAGTTTCTTTTTGATCTGTATTCATCCCACCATATAAAACAACTGTAGATGAGTATTATATACCTATAAAGTTCGATTTGGTGTGAATGTTCCATATTTAAATGTTATTGGTGTGAATAAATTCTTCATATCTGTTCTTTATTTAAATATTAGAATTCTTTTTTTTTTTCATTTTTTTGTATGTTTAATACGTGGTTCGTGACGTCAAATCTTAAAATATAGCAAACCGCCTTGAAGCCTCTTTCATACTGGTTCTCAAACGTTACTTACGAGAGAAGGGCCCTCACCGACAACACTTCATAACCTTTGTCTGAGTTATGCATTGTTCTGGACGGTGCGCCAATTTTTTTTAACAAAAGCTGTATAGAATACGTGTAGTGTTCCTCGTTTAGGAGAAAGCGGTCAGCGTGTTCAAAAATATAAGACGAGTCTTAGGAAATTGAAAAATGGTTTTCTTATTTTTTTATCGTTTTATATAAAGATAATAATTGACAAAGTTTCATTTTTGGTGACACCGTTTTTTTTAATGAATAGGTGGGCGGACAAGCTATTTCGCCACCTGATGGTAAGTGGTAAATGTTATGTCCCTTGTGCCTGTAATTACACTGGCTCATTCACCCTTCAAACCGGAACACGGTATGGTTACCAAGTACTGTTGTACCAAGTGCGGTAGAATATCTGATGTGTGGGTGGTATCTACTCAGATGAGCTTGCACATATCCCTACTACCAGTAAAAGTAAGTAATTAGTTGTAGAGTATGTAGCATGCCTACTCTCTTCTTAAAAACATACTAAAGATTATATTTCACCACAATGCTCCAATCCTGGTCAGAGTAATCACATGGAGAAGACTTTCTCCCGACACATGCAAGTCTTATTACGATGTTTTTCAACACGATACGAGAAGAATCACAAATTAAACATATCATGAATCTCAGCTTACACACATTTGAGTCCACGATCATTAAACCGTGGAACCGCTACGGCATCATCAACGATATAAATTGTATAAATATAATTACACAGAGTAATAGAACATTATGTTTTTATACGTACTTTAATTATAAACAAAGGAATGACAATAATTACGTACCATTTCGTACCACAAAGCGTTTTAAAATGGCTTCCTTGAATGTTAATTTGCAATAGCTTGAGGGCAAGTTATAAATGGGTTTAATACTAAACTCCTTAGGTGCTAATTTTGTATCCAACGTACAGTATCAACATTGAAAGTACGTTATCGTGATGTTCTTTTGAATATCTTAATTAATTTAAATTAGAACAAATTCAAATTTCGAATAATTAATGGACTCGGATACAACGAAAAGTTTCATTCAAATTCTTTGATTTAATTATTATTATTAAAGATGACGACCTATTTCATCTCGATTTTTCTTTTGTAATGTTACGGATATACTTACTAGCTCACCCGCGTATAATTAATGAAAATAAGCCTAGAACCTTCCTCGATAAATGTATTATACAACACAAACATAATTTTTAAATTCGAACCAGTAGTTTCTGAGATTAACCGGATAAAACAAACAAACTCTTCAGATTTATATATTAGTACTAGCTGTTCCCGCGGTTTCATCCGCGTATACCTTATAAAAATGACTTAGAACAGACTCATAAAATTTCAGTATATATAATTTTTATTTTTTATTTTAACCCTAGATCCTCTAGAACCCCATTGGATCTAGATTGCTTAACCAACACTTGGCCAGGAGAAAAACAACATTCCCTTTAATCTATTCCGATATACTTAAATGTCTTTCCCTGTGTTTTATTTTTGTGACTGCAAACGATATCTTCATAGGAAATTGTGTCTTTTTAAAACTAAAAAGTAAACTATGTATTTGTTGTGTTCAAATAACTTTTTTTGCTTGCTGGAAAAACTCATTTACCCGTATCCCCACATGAAGGGGGGAGGCTATGGGATTCAGCGCCAATATATCCATTAAAAAAGACCAGCGGTCTCCTCTCCATTTAGTCGGGGGTGCCACGGAATCGCTTGCGCATGCTACCGTGACGCCTCGACGGTCGGCCCACCCGTGCGGGCCTTAATTTTTAAGGGGTTCCCGGATACGGGGAACCCACCTAGCCTGACAGCTATTAAGGTGGGGGAAGAAGGTGCGCGAGCGAAGACGCCTCCTCGCCGGTCGAATCGAATCAGCGGAGGCACTTTCTTCCGCTTCCGCCGCTCCGCGGCCTCCTTCTACGATATGACACTCACGCAGAAGGACTATTTCTAACCATCAACTGTCGCTGTTGAGAATAGCGTTAATCACGCTCGACAGCGAGAGTTCTCCGCCGACTATCGCCTCCAGGGTATGTCTCTGAGGCCCCTACGCAGGACACTACGTCAGGGAGTGGTGCGCTGTATACAGTCTCGCACCACATTCGTGGCAGGAGGGTGATACCTCCCGCCTCGCTGTCTCGTACAGGTACTTACCGAAACAACCATGTCCGGTAAGCAACTGTGTCAGCCTATACGTAAATGTGCCACTACTCCTTGCTACCCAGCAACTCATGTGGGGGCAGATTACCTACACTGTCGCAAAGCTTGCTGATGTGGACCTCAGGGCTTTCTCAATCAGCGCTCTTTTGGCTAGAGCACTGACTCGTCCCACTACCGCGGATCTTGGACAGTCACCGCTCGCGAGGTGTAGCCGCCGTCCTCGACACCGTACGATTACCCCGTATCGCCCTCACCGCTATGGCCCGCTGTGGTCTCCGCAGAAGGGTCTTGTTCATAGCGTTAAGGAAAAATGCCGAGATGGTCCAGTGGCTACAACGCGTGAATTTTAACCGATGATAGTTGAATTTTCAAGTGCCTAATTTGTGTTTATAACTCAACTCGTGCTTGACGGTGAAGGAAAACATCGTGAGGAAACCTACATGTATCAAATTTCACTCAAAATTCTGCCACATGTGATTTCCACCACGCTGCTCCATTGCGAATAAGCTCCAAACCTTCTCAAAAAAGGAGAAAAGGCCTTAGCTCAGCAGTGGGACATTCACAGGCTGTTACTTTACTTTACTATACATTTGATGAGTAAAAAAAAGTGTCAGAATAAAAAGTGTCAAAATCAGTTTTAAACGATGAAAGCATATATTCAAACTTTCTACTTCTATAATATCGTTATATTACTGGTGGCAATAATAGGATCTACCTTGTATTGACACGATTTTTGTTAGTAATTATAATTATGTCTGTGTTTATAGATAACATTTCTAAAACACAACATTTAAATTTCATTTATATTTATATATGAATATTTACTATTTACTCATTTATTTTTGACGTGACAACGTCTAATAAATCGTTGAACGCTGGCTGCAAGCACGAAAAAGGATGACTCATTGTCCCGTTACGCTCATTGTCCCGTTATGGTGATTGTACGCTTGTGCCTCATCTATCTGCTACGACGTTGTCACGTTAAACTATCGTCCGTAAACCGACTTTACAGACAACCATTTTTTATAGACAATATTCAAAATAAAATCTGTTCGAATTCATACCATCAGCTATTTTTTCTTTACCTATTTATTACTTATTAACTACAGTGAAGCCGCGGATAATACCTTATTAAATATATAGTAACGAAAAACCTAAGTATACACTTTGTATTACATAAATTATTTTATTTATTTTCGTAATATGTACAGTTTTCTTAATAAGCTTCTTCTCTCACAAAAACATATTACAAACGAATACAGACACAGTTATACCAGGTATCTGTCAAATGCACCAACATAAGCTGAACCCTATATTATATGATTGATTATATTGATCTGAGTTCAACTTCCATTGGAATTATCTAAATCTCTGAAAGTGTTAATTTTTTAATGTTGTTTTGTTTCTATTAACTTTCTACCATCATTTTACAATGATTTACAGGTAGCTCAAGTTTCAACCAATTCAACTGAATAGTTATTTTAAAGCATTTTTCTCGAATAAATCTGATTATTAAAATTGAAATAACTTTTTTATTTATGAACCGATTGAAATAAAACCAACACTAAATATCTAATAAAGTTAACACAATATATCGGTGAAAACCACATTAAATTCTGTGCAGTAGTTTTTGCTCGATGCGGTTACGATGGTACAGACATACAGACAAAAATTCTTATATATGGCCTATCATTTGCGCCATCACATGTTCTTTGTGTGTACCAATTTTCATCAAGATTGGTCAAGCCGTTCTTGAGTTATAAGAAGACATACAGACAGACTGACAGACAGACAAAAATGAAAAAAATGGTATAATGAGAATCACTTCATCATAAAACGACTACTTATCACAAAATTAGGTGAGAAAAAAAAATTACAGACAGAGCCAATAGATTTATATAGTAGTATAGATAGATTTTTTATATAAGTATAGATTAATAGAAAACTTACACCTATCATATAATTGGATAAAGATAAAAATGAAGGTCAATTTCAAGCTTAGAGAAAACAAAATAAACTAGAACGTGAAATAGTTAAAGAGAACGATATAGTCACAGTTTGAAGAATTCGTAATAGATTTTTTACCGCGTTGAATTTAATATGAATTGGCCGAGCTAATAAAAAGTTGGTTTGGCTTTCAAGAACTTAAGAACCGGAGACTTCTCAGGTTTCGGAGTTAGGAAGTCAGGGTTGCTACACTATAGTGTCTTGACTATCGCATAATATCCATTAATCCTGGGCCTACTACCTCCCTGGTTGTATCGGATTGTTGTTTAATCTGAATATATTTAGTATGCGTGACTGCCTCGTTGGTCTAGTGGCTAGATATAAGGCCACAAACCCGGTGGTTCTGGGTTCAATTGCCCAGGTCGGGAATCACATCTTTGTTAATCGGAATATTAGATGGCTGAAAATCCCAAGATTATGAGTATTTTTTAGCTGATACACAACGTACAAAGTACAAAGAACTGCCGATAAAAAATAATTTAATTTTCTTCAATACATAAATATATTTCAGCTCGTGTTCTCACTACACAAATAGATGTCTGTTGTGGGCGCAGGATTATCACCATGGGAGACAAGACGCTCAGGCAACAGGTTGAGAAACTTACGATCTATATTATACGAGTTTATCAGCATTTCGCAACAAGCAAACTGTCTCAGTTTGTGAACGAAACCATTTAGAACATATAATATTGTTATTATTATTTATATTAGTCTTATATTATTTATATAATTAATTTACATATTTAGCGTTATATTTGACAAGCTGGTTGGCGTGATTGGTAGATGCCCTGCCTTTCGGGCTGCAGGTCGTGGGTTCGAATCCCACCCAGGACGGACATTTGTGTGCATGAACATGTTTGTTTGTCCTGAGTTTGGTTTTAATTATCTATATAAGTATGTATTTACAAAAGAAAAAGTAGTATATGTAGTATATCAGTTGTCTGGTCTCCATAGTACGAGCTCTGCTCAGCTTGGGATCAGATGGCCGTGTGTGAGAAATGTCCCACGATATTATTATATTATATTATTAATAATGGTTTCTTAAGGGTAGATTAGTTAGAATATTTCAGTTGTGGTAGGAATTTGTGCAAGCTCGTCTGGGTTGGTACCACCTACTCATCAGATACCGCAAAACAGCACAACTTGGTATACATCTTACAACCCTAGGTTGGAGGCGCATTGGCGATGTAAGCGATGGTTAACATTTCTTACAATACCAAAAGTCTAAGAGCGTTAGTTACCTACTTACCTTCAAGTGACCTATTTGCTCGTCCACCTAGGTAGTAATAGGTATACTAATAAAATGAAATTGAATATCAAACATAGAAATAAAAAACGAATTTACTTGGACATTTGGTTGACTTTGACATGAGGTTTTGGAACAGATAACAAGAAAACATACAAACATTCATATTTAATATAGATTATCCCTTTGATCTAATAATAAATCAAATTACCATTGAATGGATTACACGTAAGCCTCTACGTAAGTTCATGCGTGATTATGTTTCTGGAAATGAAATTCAAAGAGTTGTGTGAACGAATGAATGAAACGTACCGTCAGAGCTGAATGAATGAATCCTACATTCCGCGAAAGTTGAAATCTTTTGCCTGTTATACTAGTTGCTTTGCTTGCAGTGTAATTTTTTGCTTCTGACATGACTTCTACCGACCATATTACAGTTGGTAAATGAATTAAAAAAAAGAAAGTTGATTGTGGATATACATGGCAGAAATTTTTTTTTAAATATTTACTTCGTTATTTTTTTATTGTTTTTTAATATGTCTATATAGTAATTATACTTACTGAAAATTATTTGAAATTTGAATTTTGTATTATAGCTTATGTTAAAGACATAAATAGAGTATATGTATACTATATGTTTAAGGCATCTAGGTATAGTGGTTTTGAAGACTCAAAATCATGCAATAAAATCAATTCGATTTATAAAAATCTGGTTAGTTGAGCTATAAAAAAATATCTTTGAAGATGTTTTTCTTTATAAGTTTTCGAAAAAATATATCATATTGCGGTAGAAGTGTGTGAACAACGTATACGGAAGAAATAAAAGTACTCACGTTAACAGTCCAGTACACGTATATTAGACAAAGTTCATGAAACACAAGAAAGTTCAAAAGGTCAATAGAAGATAGACAGTCACACACAGAAATATAGCCCAAACTGGTGACCCCGAGCATGAACGTCAGCGCAGCCTTCGCAAACCTACGTCATCGTGACGTCATCATCACTTCCTCAAGCTTTCGAGCAGCGATTCATACAGCCAGCTTGCATCCACGGCTACTACGGGTATCCTGACCACCAGCATGAAGCGGACGCGCATTCCTGGTCATCACCCACAGCCTTCTCAGCGACCTTGGCATAGCACACTGCAGAGACGCACTTCTCTCCTGGTCGACGCAGCAGCCAGCCACTACGCAGCACTGCACCACTCCGACTCACTGGAGCATTTGCAGCATTACCCCGACTCACTGGGGCATCACCGCAGACAGTTCCGACTCACCGTGAACTATTCGGCATCTGGTTCCGACTCACTGGAACATTCCACTGGCCCGGCAAGCATCACAAGATATATGAACGACTCAACCTGCTATCGACCTCCGGTCTCGGAGGGGAGTGATGTAGCGACATCTATCTCGCCACATACGAACTATGAACAGACGTATCCTACATCGCGATATTAAAGTTATCAGAGCGATTGAACATAAATACAAGAACCCGACAACAATCGACGGGGGGGCGCAGTAGCCCACCAGACACAACACCCGTCTGGTCGGAGGATCCTCCCTTTTCAATGGTGGCCACCCCCAAAATATTATTGATACTACTAATATTAACAATGCTAAAACTCTGTGCAAAACCAGTCAACCATTCAACCATTATAATCTGAATGATCAAGTCTATTATAAAGTCCCAATTTATTATCAGTAGCATATAAAACCTGGTCGTACTGAATGTCTGCATATATTCATAGAAGTGCTACATTATGGAACCAAGTTACCCGTCAAAAAAATTATATTGAAAACGATATTATTTCCTGTTATCGGAAAGGTACCAGAGTAAGAGGTTATGTTAGAATATGATGTCCTCCTGAGTGATGGTCTCCTGTGGAAGCGTTCTGTCGCGGACGATTATGAGTATAATTCGACAAAGCACCATACTACTTAGATATGTAAAGTAGCAAGGTCCCATAGCTGGTCTAAGGCCTCCTATTTTGAGATGGCTTGATGGAATACATTATAAACATTTGTCAGAATGTTAATGACATTAGAAACATACAGGTTTCCTCACGATGTATTTCTCCGTCAAGCACGAGATGAATTATAAACACAAATTAAACACATGAAAAATCAATGCATGGCCGGGTTTGAACCCACGATCATCGGTTTAGATTCACGCGTCCAAACCATTGGGCCATCTCGGCTTATAGGTACTTTTTTGTTTCTTACATGATTGTTTTTTACATGAGAAAGGTCACATCGTTACTTATTATGAATATTCAACCAAGAGTCGATTCGCTTTTTAAATTTCGTCTTACTCATAAACGTTCACATAAACAGTAATAATAATAATAAATAAATAAAAATTCTTTATTTTCTTTAACAAGTTTGTACTTAAATATAAGGTTGTTGGAGTCTCCTTTTAAGCATATGAAAAGCCTGTGCCAGGAAACTCCGCTCTTCCATATCACGAATTAGGTACAAGTATACAAGATATTTGAGGTACAACAATAATAAAGAAACAATGTAAAAAAGTAAAATAAGAGAAGTAATTACCAAAAGGAAGCAAATGTGGGATTAAAAAGTATGTGTATGCATGCGAGCGCGTGCGCATTTGTGTGTGTGTGTGTGTGCGTGTGTGTGTGTGTGTGTGTGTGTGTGTGTGTGTGTGTTGTATGTGTATATTGGTGTGAGTAGGATATGAATTCTAGTTCCTATATTCTAAAAAGATTTCCGTTTCTTGAAAACTTAAAGATTTTATCCATTTTATTATTTTAATTTTACACTCTTTACAAGTTTTTGAATATATATCAACATATTTATTTATTTTATTATATAAATAAGCAGATCTATTATCATACTGAATACTAGCGAAGACTGTTTTAGTAGCAGGGATAGATATAACATTATATGCTATACGTTTATTGAGTAACGATATATCGTAGGTTAAAGACTTGTGTTTTTTTAGAACAGTATGCACAATATATAATTTCCGTACAGTTAACAAACCACTTTCTTCATAGAGTTTTTCAGTACTAAACCGTTGTTTTTTAAAGAACATTACTTTAATTAATGCTCTTTGAGCTCGTTTCCATGAAACGTGTTTTACGTGCACCTCCCCAAATAGGTAAGCAGTATGTTATTATGGATTGCACCAAAGCTATATAAATTTGATTTAAAAGATTGCTTGAGGAGTCATTTACAGTATTATTGGTTGCAATATGTCTCAGTGATTTAAACATCCACGTGAACTTCCTAATGCGTGCCGCAACATGTTCAATTTGCGGGTACCATGACAAGTTCTGGTCGACCATTATTCCCAAGTATTTTATTTGACTCACTTTATTTATTAATGGACAATTGCAGTTTTTATCTCTTACTTCATTACAATTATGAATTTTTATACGAAAATTTGTTTTGGGTTGTGAACTATTTGTTATACTGAAAGTGATAAAGTTAGTTTTATGAGTATTTAATGTTAGAAAATTGAGTTTTAGCCAAATTGCAACTTGAGCAATACCTTCTTCAGTGCTCTTTCTGACAGCATCCCACGAATGACCAGAGAAAACAATAGCAGTGTCATCTGCGTAAGAAATTATTTTTGCGTTTTTAATGGTCATAGTACATAGATCGTTCAGATAAATTAAAAAGAGAGTAGGGCCCAAAACACTTCCTTGCGGAACGCCGTAAGATACATGAGCCTTGCCACTACAGTTAAGTTGATCTAGTTTAGTCTTTTGAATTCTATTAGAAAGGTAGTCTTTAAATATTGCGTGGGGTGGTCCCCTTATTCCTATTTTTTCTAATTTATGTAGAAGGACAGGGATAGAGACTGTATCAAAAGCTTTTTTTATGTCGATAAAGACAGAAAGACATTTTTTTCCTTTATCGAGATTTTCTGAAACTAACGAAACTAAAGATGAAACAGCGTCTTGTGTCGAGACATTCTGCCGAAAACCAAATTGACAAGGAGAAATTATTTTAAAAGCCCGTAAGTAACTCAATAGCCTAACATTCAACATTTTTTCTATTACTTTTGACAATACTGGTAGAACTGAAATTGGCCTGTAATTGTTTATATCGTCTCTATCCCCGCCCTTGTACACGGGAGTAATTATAGACTTTTTTAATGAATTTGGGAATATTCCCATTTTGAAGCATAAATTGACCAGGTGAGTAATAACTGAGATAATTTAGTTTTTTACATATTTAAAATAACTTGAAGAAATGTTATCCCAACCAGGAGCACTATTTAATTTCAGATTTTTAATTATGGTATCTACTTCTTTATGGTCAGTATTCAATAAAACAAGAGATTGAGATTGACTAGGTAGACTCTGTAGGTAGTGATTCAAGTCATTATGAGTTACAGTTGGTTCAATTTCCCGGGCAAGATGTTTACCAATATTTGAGAAATGATTATTTGTATAGTTAGCAGATTCAAGTGGGGAAGGCTTTAGGTATTTAAGTGTTTTTTCTCTTTTTATCATTATTTATTTGACATACGAAAGAAGAAAACAGACAATATTTATCATATCACCCGCTTACCATTTATATGGAACGCCGTTATTACGAAAATATTTTACAAATAAATCACAAAATAGATTTTTTATATTAATTTCAGTACGTGTTAAAGCAATTTATTTACATTACACTTATATTTATAAGGTTTTGAATGTAGTTTTTATTACAGTTGTGTATCGTATAAATTCTCAGAGATAACAAGTGTTCCCTTGGAGGATATAAGATGAAACAACATACAATATTTTAAATTAAACTTTTTAACGGGAAACACATTGTTTATTAGCCTCGTACGTTTATATTACTTTGTAATAGCGTTGAAATAAATAATTTTATTTTAAAATGCATGCAACATTTATTTACAATTAAATTTATAATATCCTGGGACATCATTCACACAAGGCCAACATGTCCCAAACTACGCAGAGCTTGTGCTATGGAAATCAGATGACTGATATACTACATAAATATACTACTCTTCTTTTGTAAATACTGAGTGTAATTATCTATATAAGTATGTATTTTTTTATTGCATAGGAAGGCGGACGAGCATGTGGGCCACCTGATGGTAAGTGGTCACCAACGCCCATAGACATTGGCGTTGTAAGAGATGTTACCATCGCTTACATCGCCACCAACCTTGGTAACTAAGATGTTATGTAATTACACTGGCTCACTCACCCTTCATACCGGAACACAACAATAGCAAGTACTGCTGTTTTGCGGTTGAATATCTGATGAGTGGGTGGTACCTACCCAGACGAGCTCACACAAAGCCCAACCACCAAATTTTCTCTAATCATCACTTTAATGATTGAAACAATTCCTTCAAATAAGTCTACAAGTTGTTACAACTACAACAGGGTATTTGAAATTTAAATCGCTCCCTCAGCTGAATTGCCGGCTGAATCGTTCGCAATGATTTCCAAGATCAAAACCCTTTCGATCGACTAACAACTTTAATTCGAATCTCATTAGGTTCAAGATTGATTGGTCGCTCTATCTGACAGGCAATTGAGGAACAGTTCTGGCGACTTATTATTTTCAAGGCACGGTGTTATCTTAACATTTCTATTTTACGGTAACAATTTATATATTTTAAGAGGATAACAATTTATTGGAATGAATTGGTTTCTACTTATTCCAACGAATTTAGATACATGAACGTTTCAATTATGTATTGATGTCTGAATGAATGATGAATCATGTTATTTTTGGAGTCGATGTCAGCCAAGGAAACCCTTTAATATACCTAGCAATAATAATACGGGAATCCTTTAAAAACAAACAAAAACACACATTACAAATTGACTTTTATTCACTTCGTTAAGTTGCGCGTGCGACACATTAAGCACATCTCACCTATAGCTATGTATGTAGTTATAAATCCACCTTGGCTGGCTGAATTCTAACTACATTATTATCCACACAACACAATCGTATCTACATATTGATGAGTAGGAAATAGTAAGTTAATTATCAAATTATAGAAGAATACGCAATTATTTTTTTTACTTTTTAGTGCATATTAATATGTTTATCATTTGAAGTCGGTTTTTGTTTTGTTAAATTTTTTGTTTATTTAAACCTATATATAAGAAAAAGATGGCACGATGCATACGAATAACTACAATACGACTTAACTGATGGTCGTGGATTTTAGGTATATCTTTGACTTTTCATTTACTTCATTTGATTCATAAAATATCTCTCGTTACTGAAGAAAAACATGGAATCCTACATGTTTCGGATATTCAGACATGTATATCCACCAATCCGCATTGGTTGTATGAACTTTTTATCTTATCCTTTATTGGAGTGATGAATTTGAATCATATCAAACTATATAAACACAGTGAATACATAACTACTATTAGAATAATTACATATCCAAAATCAAACTTCTATAACATTTTCCAAAACCAAATCTTTGAATTGTCGACCCATTGAGATTTCACGTAAGCTTCAATATTACTCTCAGTTATCCTGAAATTTCATATGCGGATGGAGCTATGAGAACTTGGCCTGCACACTGGCGTGCGCTTACATTAATGCATTCTCTATTCCAATCAATCGTTTGTACCATCGTTGTACCGAATTATTTCAATTTCGATTGTGTTATCTGTTCATAATTAATTTAATTATTGATTGATAGCTTTATAATAACTTTATCAATAATAACATAGGTCAATAAATATCTTTTTCTTTTATATTGTACTTGATATTTACATGTGAAATTATTATCGATATTATATTTAATATCGATAAATCTATTATAATTATGGTATAAAAGTCATTATTTTAGAAAACGACTGCCTAAAGGAGGGAGTTGTGTTTTCAGTATTAATGTATATGACTTTCTTAATTCCACAATATCATAATATAACGTTTTACGGCAGAGCAATCGTGCTTATGATTTCTTTTTTATTTTCCCATTTTAATATGTCAAATTAACATCAATCGGGATGTTATATTTGTGATAAATTCTGTATGTTTGTTTGCCTTTATGTATGTATTACAGGCATCATAATCAGTGGCGTAACTGGGTGGACAAGGGCCTCGGTGCATAGAGCAAGAATTGGGCCGTCACCCGCTGTTTCCGCGTAACTTGAACTTTTTTTCTCCCTTTTATTTTTATGCTGCTCTGTTTACAAAACTTAGGTAAGAGGGCCCCCTGAGCTCCGGGGCCCTGGTGCACTGCACCGCTTGGCCCTACGATAGCTACGCCACTTATCATACTTAAAATTATAGGGTAACAATTTCAATTGCCTTCTCTGATTTCTAATTACAGGTTATAAACATTACTTTTGATAGAAGAAAAGATCTATCCACTAGGCCACCTCGAAGAACCTCGAAACTACTAATGAAAAAAAGGTGTACCTATGATATTGATGTCAACAAGTCGACACATTAAGAGGTGCTCTCATTAAGAGGTGAATCACGGGAACCCATTTAGGTATTTGAGGGTCACATTGGAGACCTAACTTCATGGCCATACGGTAGACCGAGTGGGTATCGCTGCCGTTTTGTGGGTATTCTGGCTGCTTCAGCGCTGGCGACCACCAGGTTCACTCCACTTATCAGGTTGAGCAAAGGTCTTCAAAAATGGAAGGCGCAAAATATAAATTCCTCTTATTTAGCAAAGCGAACTTGGTATGCTGTCTTCACAAAACGTCAAAATGTCATTTTATCAACGAGATTACGAAGTCGCTGACAAATAACTGTTTCATATAAAAAAGTAAAGAAATCAGCCCAAATTACAAATGTATGCTGGGTCACGTTCCTGTAATGCTTTTATATATATCTATATATATATTATCCACGTTAATCTATTCTAATATAGATACATATAAATGAAAGGTTCGAGTTTTTTTATTAACATCATATTTTTGTATCTCCAAGGACCCTGTCCCTTGTAATTTTTTTTGGCTATTAATTTTTTACATCATTTTAATGTGCCTGCATGTATTTTTTTATTTATTGCCGCACAACATCACAATCTGTACAATTTGAGGATAACAAATTGCAATATTTTAATAATATTAAATAAGCATTGTACTCTACGTAATATTTAAGGCCGCATACGCCAAGGTCTCGGATTCAAACCCCAGGTTGGACTGATAAAAAGTTATTGGCATTTTCTGTCGAAAACATTTTCAGTAGCAGCCCAGAGTCTAGAAGTTGGAAGTGCCTACACTCCCGTACTCTTTCCGGTCGTGTCGCATTGCTGTCCCATCGGATAATGAGACTGAGCAAATAGTAAGTGCACCTGTGTGTGTGTGTGCACACACTTGTGCACTTTAATATGTCCTGCGTAGTTGGGTAATCAAAGATTGTCCGCCGTGACCGAAATCGTTTAGAACATCAAAATATTTTACAAATTATAGAAGCAAAACATTAGCAACGAATCTAAAACGTATTTAAATGGTAAATCATTAATATTTAAACAATAAATAAACCACATAACACTCAATCGAAAACTACGAGTAATAAGCGAATTTCCTACCCCCATTCTGTCCCACACCGCAAACATAATTTCGCGTTTAATTCAAATTAACACTAAAATACCGGGGGTATATTTTATTATTATTATATAACCCTCAAATTGCGTCTCACTGCGCGAATACCGCCACTAATTGTTGAACAGTTAGTACGAAATTACTGTATTTATTGTAAATTGAATCTTACTCATTATTTTGTTTGAAATATTCAATAGCTTCTAAAATTTATAAACCATTAATTAGCACTGATAAGGTTAAATCTCTGTCATTAATTTGGTGATTGTAGTGTGAAAATTATACACGAAGATCCCTGTAAAGCTCTTGTTAAATAATATTGAAAATTAATTACAATAAAAAAACTAAGTTAATTTTAATCAAATGAAGTAAAACTTAAACAATTGAATGCCAAATTTAATTTCAATTCTTTAAATTAAGATTAATCTTAGTATAAATATGCACGTATGAAATTTAAAACGGTTAAACCTAATATTTATAGCTAAAATTTCAATCTTGTTTACAATTTAGAAATTTAATTTGTTGTTTTGATTATTGGACCAGCGTGGTGGAATAAGCTCTAAACCTCCTCCTCAAAAGAGGAGAAGAAGCCTTAGCCCAGAAGTGGGACATTCACAGGCTGTAACTGACTGAAAAATAGGTTGATTCTTTACATAAAAAATCGTTCCTTAAAAAAAAAACTTTAAATTTCTTTTATAACTACCGAAGCATAGAACGTCTTATCTAAAACGTAAATCGTGTACGAAGCTACGAAAGAATTAAAATTCGAACATTACCAGTGCTATACCGTTTTAATTGGTCTAGTATACGACTGTTTAAGAATTTGCATTACAAATATATTCGCTGATATCCCGCTTAAGCGAAAGAACCGATGGGAATCGTCTTTTCGAAATTATCCAAGGAAATCTTACAAGTGATAAAAACAAACGGTCTTACTAACCATTTCCAGTTATAACAAGTTCCGAAGTATCCTACGTTCGTACAATTTCACCTTTTACGCAAAGAGCCGGCGGCGAATATGATTTCAATCATTATAAAACAATGTTTCTAATATGATTGATAAAATATAAATATTAAATTATGATAATATATATACATATATATATATATATATATATATATATATATATATATATATATATATATATATATGTATCATATATTAGGCACAGTATGTACGCCATTTCGTTACTCACATGACCCATTTCTCTCACAGAAAACACTGTCATATGCATGAAAAATGAATCAGCCCTCTTTTCACTCCTACTAGTTGTTCTACAAGCAACTTATATGTATTGAATTTTTATGTTAAGTAAAGTAATTGTAATGAATAAATATCGAATAAAATGAATGACATAATTTCGTTACTAAAATAATACTATTTTTTGTTATTATAATAATATTTATAGCAAAGAAGTACATATATATGACGATAATAATAACAAAGGAGTAGAGGCATACGAGTCAGTCTTACCCCCAAAGTGCGCCAATAGTTGTTTCACAACAAAAAACGTTACATATAATTTTAATAATTTTAGCGACACCAAATAAATTAAGGCTTAAAAAATAATTACTAATCCAGTTACACATGAAATAAATAAACTATAATCTACATTATTATATTAAATATTCACTTAAACATTAAATCTCTTCGTCTAACTCCTTGAACAGCATCAAACTGGTAAGAACCGGTGTGAACTGCTCCATACCAGATGGCGCATAACAAATAGCAGTGCGGTCCCGAGATGATTTCGGGATTCGCATAAATCTTTAAATGTTAGGAAGTTCGCATTAGACGGGACCGAATTTTCGGGTTAACGTGAGCTCGGATTTGTTACATTGTCCACATATATGAGATCCGTAGCATGTGTAAACGTCACAGAGTATTTGAAAGTCTTACAAGTTATAGATACTTTTGTTCATAATTTTATTTTTATTGTATTGGACGAGCATGGCCCATCTGATGGTAAATGGTCACCAACGTCCATAGACATTGGCATTGTAAGAGATGTTAGCCATCGCTTACATCGCCAATGCACCACCAACCTTGGACACTAAGATATTATGCCCCTTGTGCCTGTAATTACACTGGCTCACTCACCCTTCAAACCGGAACACAACAATAGCAAGTACTACTGTTTTGCGGTAGAATATCTGATGAGTGGGTGGTACCTACCCAGACCGCTAAGTAAAAAGTATTCGAATATCTCTCTATCTATCTACTACCGTTTGCTTTGAAAGTGACTGGACTGAAAATTATACTGACTAAGTTGACACAACAAGCTTTATTACAAAAATATTCAACATATTATATTAAGTAATAAATGTTTCTCAGCAAACGTTTAAGTCGATTATCGTTGTCTGAATAAATAAAATAAATAAACAAAATTAACTTTTCTTTTGTAATCAAGTTCTAGACTATTATGATATAATATTTAAATAGAATAGGTTCTAGGAATTAAAAAATATGTGCTCACTCGCCAACATATTTAATACAGGCTTTTGAGAAATGGCTTTATTTTATAATAAATTAAAACAAAACAATAACATGAAATGTCATGATAAATATTAAAACAGTAAAAACGGCAACCAAGTGTCAAATTGTGAGACTGTTTCACTGAAGTATCTTTTACTTTTTAGTCTCGTCATTAAAGACATAAAAAGGGGTTTTCACTGCAAAAGGTCAAGGAGAGTTAGAAGAAAGAGTTGAGAAATGAGTAAAAAACGGAAATATATACATATAAGTATATGTTGTATGTTAAAGAAAAATTGCAAGGATATGAAATGTTCTGTGTCTAGGTACAATTATTCCAAGATGGCGGTGCAGCCGCGCTAGGTCACAAACTCGGCATATTAATTAGAATGTATAGAATAGAATAGATTTGCTTTATGGCACCAAAAAGAGAAACAAAAAAATACAGTAAAAGAAAATATAATAATTATATTCAATACCAGCTGATACTCGCGGCTTCGTCCGCGTTGCTTGATATTTTAACAAAGTTTTCTTATGTACGAAGGAAAAAAACATCAAAAAGACCACAAGCAAACATATACTTAGCTTAAACATACGTCACTAAAAACGCAGTGCATAATATACAATTCGTTGTTTCATGAAACTTTAATAACTTTTTATTAAATGAAGATATCGCAATGATTTTCTATGGATAAATTTCATTGAAATCTATCCAGTAGTTTTTCCGTGATGCGCGCACAACTGCTGACCTCTATCATTTTATCAACATCGATGAATATGCACAAGAGGGTATTATCACTATGAGGGCGATCTCTTCCAGACAAGCTTTGGGTGAAGTAAAAGTAAGTAAAGTAACAGCCTGTGAATGTCCCACTGCTGAGCTAAGGCCTCTTCTCCTTTTTTTTTGAGAAGAAGGTTTGGAGCTTACTCCACCTCCACCACGCTGCTCCAATGCGGATTGGTGGAATTCACATGTGGCAGAATTTTGAGTGAAATTTGATACATGCCGGTATCCTCGCGATGTTTTCCTTCACCGTCAAGCACGAGAGGAATTATAAACACAAATTAAGCACTTGAAAATTCAGTGGTGCCTGCCCGGGTTTGAACCCACGGTAATCGGTTAAGATTCACGCGTTGTAGCCACTGGGCCATCTCGGCTGGGTGAAGTACGTGAGATTAATAAAGCGGTAAGGGGGAGTAAGATCTAATAATAATTAAATAAAATATTGTTTTTATTTATTACAAAAAGATAGTTATAATAATAAATAATAAAGTGCGATTATAAATACAACCACATCGAACAGATATTCATAAAGTTAAATAATACAGCTTGAGTCGTATTTAAAACGTTCTGATAGATTGAGGTCGTCTTAAGTGAAACGGTAATTAATTAGAACACCAAACTCTACTAACATACTGAATTACAACACGCCTTTTGTAAGGTAGAACCAACTCAGCGACAAACAGAATTGTCTATTGGAAGATAGTCCAAATTAAAACCAATGTGTAATTATTTTTTTATGTTACTGTAACAGTTGAAGAAAAACCCGATAATTGTAATACCTACTTCATCAAACAGAAGTTCACAATGGTCCATGCCACCCCACGAATTTTCACCATCACGCTCTGAATTACTTGAAAGCCTAACACAGGCGTTCTCTGTGAAGCAGCGACCGTTAAATTAACCCTTTATCGCTCCCGTCAGTGCGACCCCGTCGCAATTACAGAATGACCACCGCTCTAATAAATGCGAGAGGTTAACATACAGAATGTAACGTTTAATTTGAAATTTGCTTAATTGCAGCGTATTAAAGCGCTGTTTTTTCATCGTTCCGTCTTTTACGTATAATTAATTTGAGTTAAAGTTGATATTTTCAATAGGTTTCTGTTTTTTTTTTTTTTTATTGCATAGGAAGGCGGACGAGCATATGGGCCACCTGATGGTAAGTGGTCACCAACGCCCATAGACATTGGCGTTGTAAGAGCTGTTAACCATCTCTTACATCGCCAATGCGCCACCAACCTTGGGAACTAAGATGTTATGTCCCTTGTGCCTGTAATTACACTGGCTCACTCACCCTTCAAACCGGAACACAGCAATAACAAGTATTGCTGTTTTGCGGTAGAATATCTGATGAGTGGGTGGTACCTACCCAGACGAGCTTGCACAAAGCTCTACCACCAAGTACTGGGTAAATCCAGTCTATGTTTTAATTAATTAAAAATTCCGTGACCTTCTATTATATATACTTCTAAAAGACGCCTCTCGTTTGGCAGAAATAAATTTTCGCTTCAAGTAAAAATGTAATTTACCCATTGGTCTAGTCGCTGGTATACACAGCTGTGGATCACGAGGTTCAGAATTCAAATAATAAGAATAAAATGTATCGTTTATTCACTACGATATTTCTATATAACAATCCCGTTTTATATTTTAGTGAATAAATAAAAGCGGTCTGATTCTATGTAATAAAAATTCTAGTAATAATTTTATTCAAATATAGCAAGAGAGAAATTTCAGTGGATAAAATACCTACATACATTTTATTCAAAAAATTATCTGTGGTTCTGGTTATTCTGGTTGTTACAGAGTAGAATAGGGACCCTTGCGTTTCCCAAAGCCTATTGGGGAAATCTTTATTAAGCACGTCTATTAATCGAATACTTCAACCACCATGTATGTAAGCGGGTTGCCAACACACCAGCAAGCAAATAAAGGTTTGCGTCAAGCCGACCGCGATAGTCTATCAAATTCTTTTTCATGCAGTTCTCATACTGCCCCAATTAATTTGGGATTACTATTAGTACGATAAGATACAATAGTGATAAAATTTTTGGTTAATTTATTCAGAAGATATTCCGAGAAATCTGCTATGAGTCACAACTTTATAATAGTTCATCCACAAATCAATTTTGATCGGCAGAAAGTAATTATTCCCTGTCGTTTAGAAATCTTTTTCTAAGCTTCTGCTCTCATATATTTTATGCCTTTCAATTCTTCCTGATGGCAAAGAAATCGTCCAACAGACAACAGTTCCAATTAAAAACAATTGAACGCTGGAACGATTGAAAAGAAACTCATAACGCAATATAAAATTGCACCGGTATGATGACACCAATTTTCCATACCACAAAAGGGATAGAAGCTTGCATTGTTGGGAGTACAATTGTGAGAGTTACTCGCATATAAGTAGTGTTACGGCAGACTTCATAATTGAAACGACTTCCTGGATGGGACAAAAGATGTAGTTGACTTTTTGTTGGAAATTTCGATGTTGTGTTCTTCTGTTGTTATGTATTTCACGGTTAATTTTATTCGAATCATTTCCGACTTTGGATGAAACATTACTGACGCGCACTACGCCTATGATCACGCACACATCCAATTATAATAAGCATATGAAAATATAGTGATATTGCCCCCACATTTCAATTAAGATTCACATTTTCTGACCGCTGGACCATCGCGGCTCAATATTTTAAGTAAAAATTTATAGACAATTTTACTTTTCTTTAAGAAAGAATAAAAGCAATGGAAGGTTTAAGGAAAGTATTGGTATTCCTACTTACTGCACCAAAGCTTGGGCTAGGAGTGGTGACAGCGGACAGACGGATAAGCAAAAGGATCGGAGTCGAATCGCTAGGCAACCCGTACACCATTGAATACTGCGATTGTGTTTTTGATTATTGTTATTAAAATATTTTCACCCGGTGTCAGCTAAAGCAAAACAAAGCAAATCTATTTATGTATGAACGCTTCTTTAGAGCAGTCTGTTAAAAAAGAGCAAATTTACATATTCGCACCAAAGCCTCATTTCGTTACCAACTGTCCTAGGTATAAAAACTTAAAATTTTATAACAGCAACGCGCTCGGGACTACCAAGTAATAAAAACACTGCAGAGTTTTATCCGGGTGAAATTGGCGGTAAATTTCAATGAGATGCCGTAATTATTACATGATTATAAAATAAAAATTTGTCATGTCTGTTTGCAAATTTGTCACCATGTATTAAATATGTTCTTTTATGGTTGTGTTTTGCGTCATTAGCTAAATCATGGCTTGAGTAATTGCTACGCTAATGTCTTTAAAAAATATAAATCGTTGGATTTAATTCTAGTCTTTCTTTACTATTACTAGGTAGTGGGCTTTGTGTAAGGTCATTTTGGTAGGTACCAATCACTTATTTAATTTTCGACTACAATACAAACAGCATTACTTAGTATGCCGTGGTCCAGTTTGAAGGGTGAATGAGCCAGTGTAACTACAGGCACAAGGGACATATCTTATAATGATCATAACTTATCCCACACTAATTATTTCTTATAATTCTTCTATTTAGCATATTTAAGCAGTATCGAGCATATTTGTTTCTTTTGTTCTCATATTCGAATTCTGGAACTTCGATTGATATCTAAGTGAGTTATTTCAACTCTTAGTCAATATGTTGTACAGCTCGAATCCAAAACAAATGAAGTATGGATGCTGCATATTTAAAAGTATTGGTAAACATGATAACCTATTTATTAACAAGCAAAGTCGGAAAGAAAAACATACATACGTCATCAACATACAAAATAATGTTCCATATAATGCGATATTCGTTATCGAATTAAAATTTTAACGACGAAATTGCTTTATAATTTGCAAAGTTAATTTTCAATTATAATTGTGTTAAGTTTTATACTTAATGCAGTGTTTTTTTTTATTTCCACTGTGGTTAAAAGGGAAACGATTTCGGAATTTGAATTATATTCATTTAAGGAATTATTTTTCAAATCGAGATTATTTTATTTATTTTATTTACCCTATTTGTGAATGTGTCTGGAAATCATGCAATAGAATTTAAAATCAGTTCCATTCAAGTAATTAAGCTTACACCTGTTTTGGTAGTAAGTTCTGTGTGTGACAATGTGGTAGTCACTTTCCATCAGGTGAGCCTCCTGCTCGTTTGCCCACTCTTTATATAAAAAAAAAAAACAAATAAAAATAGGTGGACGAGCAAATGTGTCTGATAGTCAGTGACCATTGGCGCCGTAAGTAATATTTACCCTGGTTTACATCACTTGGCAAAAAATATGTTATGAGCCTTATGCACATAATATATAGTGGCATGCTTTGGACGCACTTGGAACCAAATTTGAACAAATATAAAATTCAAGATTTTTTCTTCTACTTTCAAGTAGTGCTTGAAAGATGGATGTAATATAAGCCCTAATTAAATATATGCAAGTCCTCATTTGTAGTTAGTCGGATTAGGTTAGGTTAGTTATCTAGGTGTTTTATCCACAAGGTTCATACGATCATCCCTCATTAGAAGACATACGGCCGAATACTGAAACGTCATTCAAATATGATTGGGACTTAATAATTTCAAAATTTCGCATACTAAATTTTGAAATTAATGACGTTCCAAATAATTAAGTCCCACTTCATTTTGAATGACGTTTCAGTATTCGGCCGTAAATGTACAATAAAGTAATTAAATATTTATTGTTTCTAAGTAATGTTTCTAAGATCTCTAATACTACGTCATTGTATAATTAATAGCAACAGTGTACCGAGTGTAATGAAAATTTCCAAGCAAAGTCGTGTACAGCAGCCAGTTATTCATAATTAAATCTGTCAAAACCGGCCGGAGCTGCAATAATTAAGCCGTCGAGCAAGGATAAGACCAGTAACATTAATTGTTTCGATGCCTTAAAGTTCAAACAATCACGAACGGTAATTATAATTCGAAGATTATAACATAATGATTATATAATAATATGGATTATTTTGTGATGTAAAACATCTCTTTGGGCGTTTTGGGGTTAAATCTCGTACACCGACACGTCATCCGTCAAACGACATGACCGTTTCTTTGTCGTCATGTCTCTCTGCCTCTACTACATCATGCCTGGTTGACGTGTTATTTTTTATAAAAATACTGTTTGAAATTATTTTATTCCTTATTTTTTTATTGGTTTCACTTAATTGACGCCCGTTGGTGAAATTGCCAGTGACCCTTCTCCCGGTGTTTCGGAATCGATTTCCGCCCAATTTCTGGTATTATATATTTAAAATTGTGAAGTCCGCAAAGAGTTCAGGTGCAGGACCAACGGCTTTACGTTCTTTCCGAGGCACGAAAGTGTGTACACTTCCAACTTCCAGACCCCGGACTGTTAGTGAGAATTTTTGACAGAAAATGTCAATAACTTTTTATTGGCCCGGCCTGAGATTTGAACCCAGGATCTCCGGTTCGGCGGCCTTACATGCTACCACTAGACCAACGAGACAGTTAGTTCAAATATATATAGTATTGTTGTTAGATCAAGTTATATAAGACAGTTGCTCTGATTCCATTAAATGGATATTTCAGGAATTGTTTACGACCATCAAGAAATACAAATGACGTATTCAATTATACAATTCATCTGTAATATCCTGGTGAAATTGAATAGAATAATTTCTATAGCATCAAGTCTGGGCTCCGCATAACAAGTTCTATTTATTCCAAGTTGGCAACAGATATTTGAATTTCGAATTCTGTGTTTATACGCCACTACTGTTAATATATTTAAGTAAAATAATAAATATATAATAGTCTAATAAGCAAAAGAACAACTTAAAAGGCAATTAGTTGATGTCCATGACATCAACAAAGAAATTATATCAATCAAAGATTTTAAGGGAAGGTGTCATGAAACAAAAATATAATAAAAATTGATAGTTTTACGTTTTTGAGTTCTTTACCTACAGGTGTATGTAGGCTTTCTATATACACGTATACATTCTGTGTTGAAAGTATACACAGAATGTATACTTTCAATTACAAAAATATAGGATCCAAATATGATACATTATGTAATAGTATAGTAATATTAATAAGTGACATGTCTATTATATTTATAAGACTATAATCTTTCGTCGTAGGAAGTTTGCACTAAACGATGGCTCAAAATAAAAATTACGTCACAACACAGATACTAGAAACATAATATTGTACACGCTGCTTCGGGTGAGGGGGTAGTAGGTAGACTGTGCCAATTTTATGATATGTTGAGTATTTTTCAAGACGTGAAGGCGGAACAAACACTTTCACATTTATAATATTACTTTTGATAGCTTTTACGTAACTTATTTTGTGTGGTGGTAATAACAGCTTTATATTTTATCAACTCCAGGATTATTTTTTTTTAAAGAAGCGTGTGACCTTCTCAAGGGTTCAAGATGTTTTCTCATTACATTAAAAATATTAAGCGGCTTTATAATGAAAATTTGTAGACTTACAAAAATCGCGACTGTTTAGTTTTTCTCTCTTTCTGTTTTTACTGATTTGACGTTTGAAAGAAGAAGACGATTAAAAGTAAGTTCTGTTACGTTTAATTATATTCTTCTGTAGCTTTTTAGCTAGAATGTCACACAATTTCCATCGCTCCTTCGTTGTTTAGGCCTCATTTTTGTCGAGTGGTTTCATGAACATATATACCACGAAATCAGTACCTAGCCAAATAATTAATTCTGGCTGTATAGAATAGACAACTGCCCTTTGTCTCTTAAGAAAAAAAATATACAAACATTAATATCGTTCTAAGTATCATTAACAAATAATGGTAAATTTATCAAGTAAATAATACTAATCGATCTTATTTCATCGAAATTAACTTCTAATCCGTACCAATTAGTTAAAGAGATAATTCTGCTGACAGCCTTATAAAATACGAACATAATGGTGACAAAATAAACTATTACCTACGAACCGGACGTTTAAAAACTTATTACTGAATTATACATTACGTTTTTTTAATCCACTTCAATATCCTATAACAAAAGATTTCAAGCAATGGATATCGAATTGAAAGTAGAACTAAAATATCTTCAAGAAATGCTAATTTCGTTGTAGCAAAAATGTTAGGTTGACACGCAAGAATGTTTACACCTCAAACAAAACCGAACCTTAAATGTAAACTATAAGGTTCAAATTACTTTGGATTCATTGTATGCCGGGTGTCATTGTAAATCGTGGCCTATCTACGTAGCGACATCTAGTTGTTATAATGACAAATGACTGTAATAGTCGTAAGGACGCGTGAAAGCACTGATTCTCCGCTGCGAATAGGGAGTAGTCTTCATTTTTATCGCCTTGTATCTAACAGTTGTTCGTGGTTTTTGCTTTGTTTTGTTTTTGGTGACAAAAATGATAGCAAGTTACACAAATACGCTAACTCAAATAGAAAATTATTTCTTTAATAACATCGCTCATGATATTATGTTAGAAGAGCTAGAATAAAGGAAATAATGACTTATATATCGACGGAATAACAGTTTAAAAAAAAAGGAATTGGCCTAACAAAAAAATATGTCTGATGTAATATTATGCAGGCATACAGCTAAATAGCGATCTCGTGGCGCCCCCGACCAGACGGAGAGGATACCGCTGGTTTTTTAGTGGGTATTCCGGCGCCTTCAGTGCCGGTGAACCCCACATACGCCACTCTCTTCATGTCCCCCCACATAACCGTGTAAAAAAAGGCATACAGCTAAATAGCCCATTTTATGATTAGCAATCTAAATCTAAATCTTTTAAACAAATAAATTAAAATTTTGGAATAATAAACACGACACCCCCACCACATACTATATTTTTATTTATTTATTTATCTATTGATAATTATAAAATACACTCGCACGTTCTATTAAAATCTAATCTATTTTTTTTGTATAGGAAGGCGGACGAGCGTATGGTAAGTGGTCCTGATGGTAAGTGGTCACCAACGCCCATAGACAATGGCATTGTAAGAAATGTTTACCATCGCTTACATCGCCAATGCGCCACTAACCTTGGGAACTAAGATGTTATGTCCCTTGTGCCTGTAATTACACTGGCTCACTTACCCTTCAAACCGGAACACAGCAATACAAAGTACTGCTGTGTTGCGGCAGAATATCTGATGTGGGTAGTACATACCCAGACGAGCTTGCACAAGGCTCTACCATCAAGATAGAGATAAGCCAACTGCGCTGGATATATTATAGTGCACAAGTGTGTGTGCAAACACAGGTGCACTCTCTATTCCTTAGCTCCCATAATCGGAAGGGACGGCAATCCGACTCGATCGGAAAGAGTTTAGGCGCAGGACCAACGGCTTAACGTGCTTTCCGAGGTGCGAGAGTGTACATACTTCCAACTTCCTCTGGGCTGCTAAGAATTTTCTGACAGAAAACTCAGGCTTAAAGTAGTAAGTAAGCCTGAGTTTTTCTGATAGTAGCTATCTACTAGACCGACGAGGCATCAGTATCGGAGATAGAATAACTATAAAAAAAATATTTTGAGTATAATCTGGATGTACATAACATCTCAACGAATAATATTATAAATGCGAAAGTGAGTTTGTTTGTTTGTTACGTTTTCCTGCTTAAATCATTAAACAGATTTAATAATTCTTTCACCAATAAAAAGCTACATTATCAGTGACTTATATATGCCACATTTTGTCCCCGTAATCCCACGGGAATGGGAACTACGCGGGTGAAACCAAGGGGAAAACGCTATTATTATTATATGTCTAAATATTTTAGTGGACGAGCAAACATGCGATTCACTATTATATGGTCATTGTCTTCCATAAAACGTATTATATAATAGAAGAAGCGAAGCTGTGAATACAATCCATTCCTTAAAATCCATTACATTTCCAAAATATAGGTATTTTCAAATATGTCATTTCGTTTTCCCCATGCGTTTGTTGAGTTTTTATCCAATCCATTAGAAAGAACTCCGACTATCCAGTAGAATTTTGAAATCCATTTTCATATTACATTCTTACATCTAGTCTTCATATCCTTTTTAATGGATAGGCTTTGTTTTTTTTTTATGAGATGCAGGATAGTTCTTTAAAAAATATTCGGACCCTGGTTATTTGTGTTTTTAAAGGCACTATTATAGCTGCTCTCGGCTATACTGCTCCTGGCTTGAAGAGTTCTAGGGGGGAGCGAGAGTGATCTTCAAGCTGCAGTCCTCCCTAGTAAAGGCAGCTGGAGGCCAACCTGGCTGCCTATCTCATCAGGGATACACATCGCCTTCATCTCATGCGTCCACGGCACGGGAGCATGTCCTATATTTTAAGCCCCGGTAGAGACGGTTTTTCGTCTTATATAGTTTTTTTCGTAATGATGTTTCAGATATTGCCCACGTGTATGTAGTAGGAAAGTAGACCCAAAAGTGGACCAACTGATAGTAAGTGGTGACGATGATAGATCAAGCCTAGACATTGGCGATGAAGTGAATATTAGCCACTATATACCTCTCCAATGCCCCACCAAACTTCGGAACGAAGTGATGACCCTTGTGCATGCAATACCCTCCTATTTTTCAGATATGATGAGTGTTTCTTATATAGATGGGATATTATAAAGCCACCACATCCCTCATGAAATCACATAAGACAATATACATTATCTTATCTATTAAAGTAATGATGTCATCCTGATGGCTAACTTATGCAGTCACTAACTGCGCTAACGATCGCATATCAATTGTGAGGGTCTCGTTCTTTGCGAGACTTCCTAGTGTAGTTGTTCAATTAAAATCAATCTTGATGGGTTTTTCTTTACTATTAATATAAACCCAGATGGTGTTCAAAGGTCATATAATATATAAAAACTATTATTTTTATTTACATTAAAACCTTAACTAAATACAAATAACATTTAAAAATAATTATTATACAAGTCGTGACCGCGTGGAATGGTGGCAAGAATGCTAGCAGCATTTCCCCTTTGAATCGCAATTCCGATTCTCTGGGCGAAAAATGAACCAGCCCTCCTGTCACCAGTGGAGGCAATAAGGCGGGGAGTAATATTTTGGATGAATTTAATAATTCACATAATTAAATCTACATATCAGCTTACCATTATTTAAGTTCTTGTTTTCGTTTCAGTATATAAAGTAACAGCCTGTGAATGTCCCACTGCTGGGCTAAGGCCTCTTCTCCTCTTTGTGAGGAGAAGGTTTTGGAGCTTATTCCACCACGCTGCTCCAATGCGGGTTGGTGGAATACACATGTGACAGAATTTCAATGAAATTTGACACATGCAGGTTTCCTCACGATATTTTCCTTCACCGTCAAGCACGAGATGAATTATAATCACAAACTAAGCACATGAAATTCAGCGGTGCTTGCCCGGGTTTGAACCCACGATCATCGGTTAATTCACGATTCACGCGTTCTTACCACTGGTAAATAAAAGTATATAAAAGCTCGTCATATTAAAGGTTCAGTTTTTTTTTACAACATTAAATTAAAAAAAATATAGAAGTACATCTTTCTCCATTAAAATTGTCGATATTACAACAATACGTCATGTTATTATACTATTTAAAAGAAATCACGCTATAGTTACGTCTGAAATGGAAGCTTGAAAGCTTTTATGTTTAAAATAAAGTCCATAAAACAAATTGGCCAAAAACATGAATATTTCAGCATTAAATAGTAAACTACAAAAGCTTTGTTGAAAATTAAATTTCTTGCGCCTAAAGTAATTCTGACGCAAAGTCACCAAGAAAATGGGGGTGTTTTGAATTATAAAGTTGTCTAACTAATACTCGGTGTGCTAGCGTGTGATATATTATGAAAAGAAAAATTTAGCAGCAGTTTTATATAAAATATATTTAAATTAAAATGATAGATATTAATGTTATTTAATTTTTTTGATTAAATTAACCAAAAAAGCTGTAACAGGGAAGAGAAGTTTTAGAAAATTGTACTAAACTATCCGCCCGATTAACTTGAAATTTGTCACAGTTACTCCTTCACAGACGTAGGCTCACTAAGGGCGGATTTTACGCAAATCTTAACCAAAATATATTTTATTTACTTACGACTTAGCTACTAGAATCTGTAATTGATCTATTTATAACAAGCTACAAGTTCATAAAAAGTTATCATAGTTCTTCAATAAAAATACCTAATACTAGGTTTCATTTCAACTTTGTCTATTTAGTGGAAATTCTGAAACGTTATCTAGGAGTATTTATTATATATATATCTTAAAGAAATATGGTACCTTTTGAAGGAAACAAAGCAACCACTTCCAAGAATGCAAAATCTAATAATACCATCCATGCAAACACTTCGTACTTAGCGTTGGCTTTCTTACCTTTTTAATATGCTAATGGCGACCGTTCTTTGAAGTGACAGACACATGGCCACACTTCTTAAGGCTCTTAATACAAAGCTTTAGAGACCAAAATACAACAGCAATATATGAATCTATTCGTAGTATGCGTAGAAGTACTGTACAGACAGCAATGTAAACATTAACATGTTTTTTGGGAAAAAATATTAAATTATTAAATATTTTAGTTACGGTGATAATATTTTCAAAAACATTTTGGTGTTAATATTTTCAAAAACGGAACTTTTTAGCCGCTTTATTATATCTTTATTATTTGTAATTTTTATTATTAAACAATATTATATACCATATAATTATGTATGGTTTTTTCAATTTGTTATGAGTTTTAGAAGACAAGGCCTAGGACAGGTGTTATGTTTATCCCAAACACCGAAACGACTCCAAAATTACATAAAAATAAATTCGCTAGAAACAGAAAACATACATAAATAAAGTAAAAAAAACATTCATACGATAATAAATATAACACAAAATTGATGAATGATGAAATATAATAAAAAATTTTAAATGTTTAACATTTTTCTGCTATCTCTACCGCTACGTGAGCTAATTTAGCTGAGAGCAAAATTTATAGGGTTGCGGTTATCACTACTCTTTATGTTATTTGCAAGAAAGAAACGGGTGTGTTGTATCAATTTGAATACTGTATTGTTGTTGAAATGTTTTGTGTCAGTTTTTTGGTGATATCTTACTTAGTATTCTAACATGATTACTATACATTTAAGAAATAAATAAGAAAATTTTAACATCGATTAGACGGTTTTAAGAATCATAAAAATAATCATTTGATTTAAGAAACGATTCGATTTTATTACTATTATTATATAACAGAATTATATACAAGGCGTAATTCGGGCCAGCATTGGCTTGCTACTAACTGTTCAGGACGGTAGGCCCCTTAACAGATAGTAATGTAATGTAATTGACGTCATATTATACTGGTATTTTTATTTGAAACGTTAATTATACTATCTGTAAGTAAAACAAATTATTTTTTTAATATTGTAACCGAGTTTAATCTTGAAGTATTTTTTTTAAATATTTATCTAGTAAATCATAATATTATTGGTGTGAAACTTATACTGGTGCGTTTTGGGGGTAAAACGCACCAGTGTATGTATTTACAAAAGAAAAAGTAGTATATGTAGTATATCAGTTGTCTGGCTTCCATACTACGAGCTCTGCTTAGTTTGGGATCAGATGACCGTGTGTGAAAAATGTCCCACGATATTATTATAAACTGACTCGCACGTCACGTATGTCGTCACGGCAAACGGCGTGACACTTTTTCAAGCCGTTATGCCTCTTTCTACTATAAATTGTCTTTGGTTCGTTCGCGTAACACATGCATATCGTACATGCTGCAAAAAATATATTCATCATAGCAACGAAACTCTATACTTTAATTTATTTTATTCCATATTTATTTATTCGTTCTTTTTAATAATATTTTTTTCAATAACAATTAATATCAATACTTCACATTTTCTGGACATCCCACGACATTTATTCGGATTTCAATTTATTTCAGTAACGACAATTTTAAAATTTCGAATTAATATTTGAAACGAGAATAAACATGTACGAGTAATGTCCCACACATTGGAAGTTTCGTATCAAAAAATGTAACATAAAATAATTTCATATCGAACGTATTGTATCGCTTCATATTTGTTGTTCTGTTCAGTTCCACAAATATGCAATATATGTCGATTTCTCGAAGCGATGGAATTGGAATTTTATAGTTACACGTCTGGAGCGCGCGTGGTCGGCTAAGATTTTCAAATATTGAAGTAACACGCTGCTATCATGATAATAGGTAAAATATATGGACTCTTCTTGTCTGATATTCGGAATTAAATTTAAATATTTGAGATATTATAGACATTGCTTAGCGAATTGTTAAACTATGCTCTGTCTTTGTCTTTCGAACTTCAAATCAATAATGATAGAAAGAGCAAAATCTGTATTATATTGTAAGCGGGTAAGGCATCGATTTTTTTTGACAGCATATAATGATGTTTACCTATAACTCTAATTGATGCTTGGCATGTTTGCTTATGTCTTCTACCCACCGTATCTATTAAGATTTATTGGCTTCTTTTTATTTAATATGTTGGTTGGATATTGGCATTTGTCATATAAATTAATATTTAGTCGTGTCAATATTATTCGGAATGAGTATCACAAGTCTGACTGAAAATTAT
This sequence comes from Nymphalis c-album, assembly GCA_963151315.1. Lineage (NCBI taxonomy): Eukaryota > Metazoa > Arthropoda > Insecta > Lepidoptera > Nymphalidae > Nymphalis > Nymphalis c-album. The sequence continues at coordinate 3,648,976 of OY720612.1, forward strand.
TGGATTTAACATTTGAATATGAATTATTAAAAAAGTAACATATAATAAATTTAAAGATATGATGAGTTCAAGCTTGTGTTTTTAGAAATTTGCTTTAGCGATTTTTAAGTCATATCCTGCCCCTCACAACCACTCTCTGGAACCAGATTTCGTCGGCGACTTTTTCGAACCGATATGACAAAGCAACCTTCAAGAAAAGAACGTACTGATTTCTTAAATTCCGGCAACGCACCTGCAATCCCTTCGGATGTTGCGAATGTCCATGGGCAGTGGTCACTTTACGTCATGTGAGCCTCCTGCTAGTTTGCCCCCTCTTTATATAAAAAATAGAGTTGACAAAATGCATAAAAAAGGGAGATTAACTTAAATCTTAGCTCGAGCGTCAAAGTATGATCGGAAGTCGGAAAGGCGTAAGATTGATTCTACAGAAAAAACAATAGCAGAATATACATTTAACTGTACGTGACCTTCGAGTAAAGCATACATAATTTTAAAAGGCAAATTAGAGAAATGAAACATTGCCAAAGTACAAAGACCGTGAAGAATAAATTACAAAAGTTTCCCACGAATTCGTAAACATCAAAAAGTTTAGAGTCGCAGGGAGCAAATTGCGTCAGTTCGGCTAGACCACGCTAAAGGAATGCTAATTGTTTTAATTAATGTTTTATGGATGTTGCAATTAATGTCTTTGAATACATTTAAACTGTGATATATATTACATTAACTTACAGTAAGCTTAACTAACACGGTAGTGTATGACTACAGTTTTCAAGGTACAGTGGTTTTTTGTATCAAGTTCTTCTCAGTAACAGTCCCAGTTAGGAAGATAGTTATTTTTTATGACATATAGGTTTGCACCTCTATTCTAGAAAGTCTAATCAAGAAATGGTCGTCAGTGTTGCTTGAAATAATTAATTGCTGATTCACTCCAACTTTCAAGGCGTCAGCGTTGTGATTTCTCAAACATTCCGTTGACCTGTATTCGCGTCCTATTTCAATTTTTTTTCGCTTTAAATTAGAATTTGTAGCACTTGATCATATGGTAAGGATTTTCGCGTAATGTGGGTGTGATGTCCTACACGGCTTTTCATGAGTACATGAAGTTTTATACTCCGAAATTCAACTGGAAGAACACCGTCAAACATTTTGTTTGGGAGTAATTCAATGGTCAAAATTTAAACAAAAATCGAAACTGTTATGGACTGTGAAAACTAATATGAAATTAACTTGATCTCTATAGGCTCATTATAGCCGTAATAAGTAAACGGAGATGCAAATGAGCAACTTGATTGTAAATAGTCAGTACCACCCATAGACATCTTCACTGTCTGAAACATTAACCATCCGTTGAGAACTACATGTACATACCATTCTGTGAATTAAGATGTTGTCTCTTGTGTCTGTATACTGGCTCACTCATTCTTCAAACCACAAAACATCATCCTTAAGTAATGCTGTTTTATTGGTAGAATATCACTGATTAGTACATGGTACCTACCCAAACGTGCTTGCACAAAGCTCCATCACATAATATCAGTTTCTTCACGATTTGGAGGCAGTACTAAATGCACTCTTCTTCGAAGTTTTAAACTCTTGCACCTTGAAAAGCAAGTACGCATTTACGGTTCTATGTTATTGTCATTCCATTGGAAATTGCAAGTGAGGTAAGAATGAATACAACTTTGTGTTTGTATTAAATCAATCATATAGTTAATGATAGAATATTATTTGAGATTTTCGAAACAAAAAATACAGAACAAAAATTATATTTATTAAAACAAAAAATATTTCAAATAGATCTGATGTTAAATAAATTTAAACAAGGATAATATTTGTACGAATATAAAATCGGATTACGCCTTCAGGGGGTATTGTTTGAAACGATGTTACAGTAAGGGATTGATGTGGATAATAAAACAAGAATTAATTCCATTGGGACCACTTAATGGGTTTTATTGCTGTCAATTATTTAATGTAAAATCTCTGTCTGATGTAAAATTGCTATGCTTCAGTTAAAGGAATAACAGAAACATTTTTTTCGGTAATTTTTAAAATATTGATTTGGCTCCCAAAATGTTCTAGAATCCTTTAGAGTCTTATATGACTAATATTATTTCATAGGCAACATTTTCTTTGCATGATGAAAACATGTTCAGTTCCTTGAATGTAGCAGTCTCTGTTTGTGATGGCCCTTTTCTAGTAGTAATCGTCTTTTATTGCATATTTGGAGCAGTCACTTGCAGATGACAAGGACGATAACGTCATCACAAGTATATATATTTATAATAGTAAATAATTTTATATGTGACTCCATTATTCATGAGTATCCTTTAGTAAAGACATGATAGTTTAATGTCTAAACAAACAAACACAGTTTCACATTTAACTTATTTAGTCACTATCAATCTGGTGTGGCCAAAGCTTTGTGATGATACGCTGTCACTCTTGTGACCTCTTTAAATCCTTAGATAGATTATAAGATAAAATATATATACAATAAGTGATTACTAACAATTTCCTTAATTGTTACGAATAAAACAAATTTAAATTCAATAACATTTAAAAATAAGTTCCGTATAATTTATTTAAATATCATAATATATGATAAATGAATCATGCAGATGTTTTCTAAGCATAAATAATATGTATTATAATAATATATTCTTAGCTATTGGTTAGTGCCCACTCGATAAGCTAAACTAAAGCACCATCGGTAGGCTGTAACAGCATTTGGTAAATTACACTTCAAATCAGAATAAAGAAATACAAGTAATTGATTTTTGTTGTTGCGTAATATTAATGATGATAATGAGACGGACTTATCTTAAGAGTGAGACAAATAGAAGTATTATAAGTGTGTGCGTAAACAAAATATGTGCTTGGTGGTAGATCTTTAAGCAAGCTCGTCTGAGTAGGTATCACCCACTCATCAGATATTCTACCGCAAAACACTTATACTTGGTATTGTTGTGTTCCGGTTTGAAGGGTGAGTGAGCCAGTGTAATTACAGGCACAGGGAACATAACATCTTAGTTCCCAAGGTTGGTGGCGCATTGGCGATGTAAGCGATGATTAATATCTCATACAATGCCAATGTCTATGGGCATTGGTGACCACTTACGATCAGGTGGCCCATATGCTCGTCCGCCTTGCTATGAAATAAAAAAAATAAAATAAAGAAAAATGGTAGATTTATGACAATCAATAATAAAGGGTAACACTTCAACATTTAATAAAGATATTTTAATTTGAATTTTGAATTTGAATATGTGATGCTTAATTCTTTAAAAAACTGTAGTATATATTGAAAGAAACTCAGCGGGTTTTTTCAGCTCATTTTTATAATTACAGATTTACACAATAACAAATACAATAATAATATTCTTCTTTATTTGAAACAGTCATCATTCAGACCATCGTTTCATTCCCGAGGTGTGCAATCATATAAAAAGTCATTTATTGTATAATATCCTTTAGTACACAAGCGTTTCTTAACAATCTTTTTAATTTTCACAATTGAATACTTTTGAACGCTTTCTGGGATCCTGATGTAAAGGCGTATACATTGTCCCATAAAAGATTTACTAACCCTGTGTAATCTAGTAACAGTGGTTGTAAGTTTATACTTGTTTATATTATGGAAAATAATACCAATTAAGCAAAAAGCTTGTATTAGAAGTGAATACACAGTAGCATAACGACTCAAGCACGTAATCTATTGCGGCATTGTCAGTTCTAAATGTGCATTAGTAATAATCATTTTATTATCAACGGAACTCTAATACATCTTCGAAAACAATAGCTTCTATCGTAAACAAAAATATGCTGTGTAGTGCATTAAATTATTCAATAAGTCTTATTAGGTAACTCGACGCTTCGCAAGTCACTGGCGCCATGGCTAAATATGGCAATTGTATTTGTTTGATTATTATGGATAAGACATAGTAAATATACTTATGTCATTGCGCAATTAAAGAGGGAGATATTTTCTTGGAAATTGGTACTATCAGCAGTATATTTATTTCTTTAATTAATTTCTGTATCTTTATAGACTTGTACCATATTACGAGATTTATTTTCTGTATTGTTTTACTCCGTTAAGTGCGAATTGAACTTATATAATATTATATATATGATATACATAAAATATTATTATATTCTAAAACTAAAATAAAAAGAATCTACACATTAAAATTTTAAAGAAAGAGCACGCCGTCTAAAATATTGTCCTGTGGCGTTGTACCTAAGACGCTGGCACTGTTGCCTCTCTGCACCGCAGGACTCAGCATTTAGGCTATTGGTATAATCGCCAGCTCTTGGGTCACCAGAAGTGTGGACCATTATTTTTTTATTTATTTAAGAATATAATAATAAATATTATTATTAAAAAAAATCTAAAACATATCGCACTGTATTTCATTATAGCATGGTATTTCTTAAGAGTTATTATTATTTTTTATATAGGCAAATCCCCTCTATGATAGTCGCACTATAAACATTACCTGCGAACCTTGTAGAATCTGCGTAGGAGTCGAAATTTAGGTCACCCAAAGATCTATAGACCCAACATTACGCAACTATGTCATCATTGTAAAACACTTTAAAACCACATAAACAAAAACATAAAAATGAAAGTTGTCTAGGGAGTATGTAATTAGCATATATATATGTTAGATACAATTGAAGTTTTAATATAACAAAAATCAATAAATAACTCTGTTAATGATATAATATTTAATGCCGTAAACGCTTTGTTAGACTTTTTGTTTATTTTACTAGTGCTTTACTCACGTCGTAATTAAGAATTTTAACTACAACAATTAATGATTTTCATACAAACTTTCATCCTCTTTATCTCTACCCAAAATTTTCATGATGTCTACTAGTTTGGGCTGTGCATTGATATGTCAGTCAGTAAGTTGTTCATATGTATATAAATAAAAGAAAAACTTATAATATATAAAATATAAAAGAATACATGAGGCACTACTAAATGTACTATTTGATTACTTATGATTTTACTTGTTAATATTTTTTCAAACTGAAGTCGATATGTCGCACACATAAACAAATTAATAAGCACACATGCAAAAAAAATTACAATATTTTGTTAGAAAAACCGACTAACATCTGTTCCAGAAAGAAAACATCACTAAATCACGAGGGGGTTCAGAGTGAGAACTCATTATACGATATAATTAATTGGAGTCTCGTCGAAAAGTTCACGATTGCCCGTTTGGAGAAATTCGGTGTCTACGATATAAAGTTTCGTAACTGGATGTGGTGTGAACTTCATATTAACATTTGGAAGAAATATATGATCCAAGTTTATTGGATACGTATTCACCAACGTAATTTATTTATTTATTTATTTATTTGACAACACCAAAAAGTAGCACAATAAGAATACACGAAAAAACAAGTCATTATAAATAATTGGGTGATTGCCTACTTTTTTATAGGTGTTCTAATATTACATCAAAATCGAAATATACGTCAACATTGTAATAACGATAATTATAAAAAGTTAATTAATAATGATAAAGTGAAACATTATAAAAATTAATAAAATAATGAGACAATCGGATAAAAATTAAATATAGTTTTTGTCGATTCAATACAATACAAAATTATAAGCTAAATATGTGATTGAGAATTCGAATACATTGTAAGAATTTGAAAAATGTCATAATGGAAATATATAATTGGAATTAATCATTATAATATGCGTGTTAACAGTTCAAAAGTAAGATCTTAAAACTAGGATAACTTTTAGAAATTTATATATTATTGTACGCTATGGATTTTTATTTATATAAACTATAGTTTTTTTCTTAAAATTACGTATATTGTCATTAAAAATGTCAATGTCAGGATTAACCGTTGAATTATTTTTGTCCTTATTTTTATAATTTAAAGAGTTTGCAAATTTACATATACTGTTGTAATAAATAATAATATCCTGGGACATTATTCACACAAGGTCATCTGATCCCAAACTTAGCAGAGCTCGTACTATGGAAATCAGACAACTGATACACTACATATACTACTTTTCTTTTGCAAATACATACTTTTATAGATAATTACACCCAGACACATGACAAACACATATATTCATGCACACAAATGTCTGTCCTGGGTGGGAATTGAACCCACGACTTGTGGCGTGAAAGGCAATCTTACCAATCATGCTAATCGGCTCGACAAAATTAGCTTACATTAAGTTTTATTTTATATTATAAACTACAAGCAGATCTTCATGACACATGACAAACGGACATGTTCATGCACAGAAATGTATGCCTGAGTAGGAATCGAAACCACGCCACAATCGCACCAACAGGCTTGTCAAATGAGGAATGAACAAATTACACTACAACTAGGTGTGTATTGTAATTTCATCGTCCACTGCTGGACATAGGCCTCTCCAATGGCACGTCACTGAGGTCGATCTTCAGCTTGCACGGATCTTTTACTTGGTGGTAGGGCTTTGTGCGAGTCCGTCTGGGTAGATACCACCCACTCATCAGATATTCTGCCGCAAAACAGGAATACTTCGTATTATTGTTCCGGTTTAAAAGGTGAGTGAGCCAGTGTAGTTACAGGCACAAGGGACATAACATCTTATTTCCCAATGTTGGTGGCGCATTGGGCATGTAAGCTATGGTTAACATTTCTTACAATGCCTTTGTCTATGGGCGTTGGTGACTACTTACCATCAGGTGGCCCATATGCTCGTCCGCCTTCCTATACAATAAAAAAAAACTCAATATTCATCCGCTGCCAGCCACTTTGCGTATATCGTCACTCCACCTAGCAGGATACCTACAAATAAATAAAGCACATAAAAATTCAATAAGTGTTTTCCCGGGCTTGAACCCACAATCTTCAATTAGGAGTCAATTTAACTATTGGCCTGAGTTCGTTTCTACCTAATTATTTGCTTTTCTACAAATCCTAATACAGTGTAAACAAGGCCTTAGAGCGGATAGCTTGGACTATTAAAATGCAAACGACGCAAAAACTAAGCTGAGTCTAAACACACAATCGACCCAGCTACTTGTGATCTCAGAACAATTCAAGGTTAAACCTAACTGCGTAAGAGAATCGGGAGCACTATTGTTTTACGAAGTTTAACGTGAAGCTAGATATGATAGATTGGAGAAGGTGATTTCAAAATTAAATTAAATTCAATTCATATACACACAAGGTTTGGAATAGCTTAAAATAATAATTAGTAATAAGGCACTTTGTATTGTATTTTTTTAATTGTAATATTTACTTTGTAATAACTTAATGGGAAGGAACTGACTTCTGACGCACGAGTGAAACCAGTTCGGGAGTCAGAACTATTTTTTTTAAAGAAAATATGTATGTAATGGATAACAATAAAGTATTATTATTATTATTATTTAATAATACAGTTCTAATCAGGCGAACAAAAGGCATGCGATGTGTGGGATACTTTCCATTATTTAAAAAAATATAATGGTACCCCAATATTTAATGGAGGGTTTAGTGCAACCTGGGTCAAGTACTACGAAACAGCAATACTTAGTACTTTTATATTCCGGTATAAAAGTTGAGTAAGTCAGTGTAACTACATACATATAGGGGACATAATATGTTAGTACTAAGTTGGTGGTGCATTGGCAATATAAAGTATGGTTAATATTTCTTACAGTACCCTTTGCTCGTCTGCCTATATATTACACTAGCTGAGCTCCGCGGTTTCACCCGCGTATAATTAATAAAAATCAGCTTAGAACCTTCCTCGATAAAAGGGACTATACAACAACAACAACAACAACAACAAAAAATTAAATTCGAACCAGTAGTTTCTGAGATTAGCCGGATCAGCCAAACAAAAGCTTTATGTATTAGTATAGATTGTAAAGAAATGTACGCAATTTACCGCATCCAGTATTCGATGACTACCTTTACGGGAAATTCTTTTCGAAATAGGACGAGCTTTACGCTCTGCTTACAACCGTGAGAACATCAAAATATGCACAGCATTACAATGATATCACAATGGATAGTTTATCATACATGACTGTTACTTGGTTTTATTACCAACAAATTAAAAAAAAATGAGAGTGTTCCAGTGAATAATTTGTATATTTTTTTTGTTTGTTCTTTCCGCCTTTGAACTTGAACTTTATTATAATAATTTGGGATTATTTTTTTATATGGAAAATAATAATAAAAATCATAAGTATTGATTGATCTTGTATATTATCAACATATAAGCTGAAATGGTCTGCTTAATTAAATTAAATAAGCATTATATGAATCTATATTTTATTAATTCATCTAAATAATATGTATTAATATATTTATTTACTTTTAATATATTTAAGGGTTCACCTTCGCAAACGTCGCTACTATCAATTGATCAGCTAGAAATATTCGTTTGGCAAATATTTACTTTAAAAAAAATAAGTGTCATCAAGATATATTAATAAACTAAATAATGTCACTCTTCCTTACAAAAAACAGCTTAAAATTGCAGAAGATAATATTCTTGCAAGCACAATAAAAAATTACTTTTTTTCTGTTTTGCAAACACTACTCCTTCACGTTAAGCTTAAGTCTATTAAAAAATAAATATTAAAAATTGATTCGTTTTCATTTATTAGTCCACGCAAACATCCAGTACCTTACGATGGGCGCAAACATAAGACAAAAATTTGAAGTTTAAAATTTTCACAGTATAACGTTATTCATGATATTATAGTTGTAGTTACAATCTCCACTAGAGTTGATTTGATTCCTGTACAACATCACAGTTCGGGTTGGTAGATAGACACGTGATAATATTATGTCATGTGACTGCCTCGTTGGTCTAGTGGCTAGATATAAGGCTGCAGACCCGGTGGTCCTGGGTTCAATTCCCAGGTCGGGCCAATAAATAGTTATTGAGTTTTTCTGTCAGAAAATTCTCAGTAGCAGTCTGGAGCCTGGAAGTTGGAAGTGTGTGTACACTGGTTGTATGTGTGTTGGAAGTGTGTGAACTCTTTCCGGTCGGGTCGGATTGCCGAACTTTCAATAATTGCCGAACTAATAATTTAAAATTCGAACTAATAGTTCCTGAGATTAGAACTTCAGCTTTATATATTAGTGAAGCTTATAGTAGGTTAAAGCAAAAATCCATACTCGCTTCTATATAGGTACCAATAAGTGTCTCAATATAATTGAATAATAAACAAAATGTTAAACAATATTTAAACAATATTTCTTAATGCGACTGTCTTGTCTTATGTCTACAATTGATGTAAATAAAACGTTGTTTTGCTATTACTCTGATTACGTACAGTTAGAAGCGTTCGCGTGCGCTCGCAACATTATCACAACGGTTCGCTACGGTGTAATTGAGGACACCCGGTGTGTACGTTTTTTATTTGAATGATAAAAATTATAATTGCCATAATTGAGAACTATACGTTTTATAATTACATTTTTTTTTTAATTCAGATTTCAGTTTCGTAACGAGTAATTGATAGTTTTACTTTATTTTAATCGGTTACTTGATTGTACATAGTTTATTATCTTCAATAAATGATATTGTATTAACTTTATATATAAGCAAGTAACCGAATTCAAAAAGTTCCATTTCTAGTTTAATAGTATACTTAAAAAAAAGTTTAGGTTGTCTGTAAAGTCGGTTTACGGACGATAGTTTCACGTGACAACGTCATAACAGATGCGGCGCAAGCGTACAATCAGCGTAACGGGACAATGAGCGTAACGAGACAATGAGTCATCCTTTTTCGTGCATGCAGCCAGCGTTCGTCGATTTATAAGACGTTGTCACGTCTAAATTACGGATACAATACTTGTATATAAAGAAAGCATTCAATTTTAGCAGTGCTAATATGAATGAAATCACTTCATTACTCACCCATGAAATGTTAACAACCGACTTATGCTATATGTTTATGGTTATAGTACTTGTGAAGATTCGTGGTACTTCGTGGTACTTGTGGTAGGGATTTATACAAGCACGTCTGGGTAGTACCATCCACATATCAGACATTCAACCACAAAACTTTAAATTTTAAACATTGGTATTATTGAGTTCCGGTTTAAAAGTTGAGTGATCAGTGTAATTACAGACTCAAGGGATATAATCTATTAGTTTCCAAGGTTGATGGCACATTGGCGATGTAAGAGATGGACTTCTTACCTTGCCAATGTCTATGGGCGTTCGTGATCACTTACCAACAGGTAGCCCATATGCTCGTTCGTCTACCTATCTCAATTTGGTCAGAAATCCCTTGCAGAGATCAATTATAGCAATCATTTGTACCAGAAACAATGAGTATTTTATTAATTAAATATAATTATGACCAATTATTAATTTTAAATACCAATCAACTCCTCCACAGAGACCACAATGTTTTAATTACGTCAACAAAAATAAAACAATTAATTTGTTGGACGTATAAACAGACAATTATAACTCTCTTTATATTATATCTGAAAACGTTTAGGTTAGAACATGAAATTATATTATGATGTTATACGAAACGAATATTACAAAATATTAAAAGATGATAATCGTCTTAAGACTACTTGAATAAATCAATATGTGATACAGATCAATGTCGCATATCAATTTCTGACATTTCACCAGCGTTTTCTACGGTGAGATTCGAGTTTGTTTTTTTATAATAGCCCTAATGATCTTTTATTTAACATTCGTCATTCTTTTGTTGAGAATCTCACAATATGGACTTTAAGATATCCGCCTATAGTTCGATTCGATTTTTTAATATAATAGACTAGGGTAGAAGCCTTTAAAAATAATAAAAAGTGAAAAAAAATAATAGTAGGATGAAATCCATTAGAAAAGGAGGGGAATATTATAAAAATGAAAGGAAAAATAATTTACGGGCGATCTGAGGTCGGGAAGGGGGTAAGGGGGGGGGGGTTTTTAAGGGTAAAAAACGGTTTTTCTCGATTTCCGGCAAAACTAAAAGTACTATCGAGAAAAGTCAAATGGCAAAGTTGTAGGTAAGAAAAAGATCTAAAACTCTTGTATTTATACTTTTTTCACATAACCTCAAAATTTATGTGAAAAATTCAAGAAACCAAGTTTTTGGTTTTGTATTTTTATCTTTTACAAAAATTATTTTTTTTAACGAAATTTGGAGAAAACTTACCTTTTTATGTCTCAAATACGCTGTAATTTATTTGATTAAAAATATTTATTTTTTCACCTTATTTTGAATTAATATCGAAAAAACACCCTAATTTTCAATCGAAAATTCACTCGTCAAAATATCAGCTTTTTTCAAAAAGTTGGTATGTTTTTTGTTCGTTGAAACCTCTACTTTCCGATGGTGAAAAAAAATATATATGTGTTACCGTAGTAAATCTTCTCAGAAAATGCAAAAAATCGAAAATAACTCGAATTCCAATTTTTTGCAACAAACAGCAACAGATTGGGGCTGGAAGCAATATCAACGTGGAATTATGCCCAAATCTACACAAAAGAAATTAATTCCGGAAATATTGCTCAAAACTATTTTCTGCAGCTGTGAAACTGCATGTAATAGCTTAAAATGTGGTTGCCGAAAACATGCACAAATTTATGTTCAAATTGTCATGGTTCTGAAAATTGCTCCAATATTGAAGAAGAAACCTACGAGGAAATTAATGATTCAGAAGAAATTGTGGATGAAGAACCAACGCATTCTGGAAATAATGTTGGAGAGGAAGAAGGTGGTAGTCATGTTTTGAGCAATATTTCCGGAATTAATTTCTTTTGTGTAGATTTGGGAATAATTCCACGTTGATATTGCTTCCAGCCCCAATCTGTTGCTGTTTGTTGCAAAAAATTGGAATTCGAGTTATTTTCGATTTTTTGCATTTTCTGAGAAGATTTACTATGGTAACATATATATTTTTTTTCACCATCGGAAAGTAGAGGTTTCAACGAACAAAAAACATACCAACTTTTTGAAAAAAACTGATATTTTGACGGGTGAATTTTCGATTGAAAATTAGGGTGTTTTTTCGATATTAATTCAAAATAAGGTGAAAAAATAAATATTTTTAATCAAATAAATTACAGCGTATTTGAGACATAAAAAGGTAAGTTTTTACCAAATTTCGTTAAAAAAAAATAATTTTTGTAAAAGATAAAAATAAAAAACCAAAAACTTGGTTTTTTGAATTTTTCACATAAATTTTGAGGTTATGTGAAAAAAGTATAAATACAAGAGTTTTAGATCTTTTTCTTACCTACAACTTTGCCATTTGACTTTTTTCGATAGTACTTTTAGTTTTGCCGGAAATCGAGAAAAACCGTTTTTTACTCTTAAAACCCCCCCCCCTTACCCTCTTCCCGACCTCAGATCGCCCGTAAATTATTTTTCCTTTCATTTTTATAATATTCCCCTCCTCTTCTAATGGATTTTATCCTACTATTATTTTTTTTGGTTTTAAAAATTATCTACCCTAGTCTATAATCTTTATGACAATTTTAAAAGCCGAGATGGCCCAGTGGTAAGAACGTGTGAATCTTAACCGATGATCGTAGGTTCAAACTCGGGCAAGCACCACTGAATTTCATGTCCTTAATTTGTTGATTATAATTCATCTCGTGCTTGGTGGTGAAGGAAAACATCGTGAGGAAACGTGCATGTGTCAAATTTCACTGAAATAATGTCACATGTGTATTCCACCAACCCGCATTGGAGCAGCGTGGTGGAATAAGCTCCAAACCTTCTCCTCAAAACAGGAGAAGAGACCTTAGCCCAGCAGTGGGACATTAACAGGCTGTTACTGTTATGACAATGACGACAACGCCAATTGGTCAAGTTTATGGGTGTCAAGAAAATACATTTGTTGGAATAAATAAAATTAATAATATTAAGTTAGCACGTACAATATACTTTATACAAATTGAATTGCTTACCAGCTCATATATAGATATAATTTATATTTATAGTAAGTTGTTTATGGTCATGATAAAAATATTAAGTAATAATAGTAACCAGTCGGCCGAAGGCTAACTAATAATTTCTATATTAACATATGTATAAGAACATCCAACAGGATAAAATCACTTACAAATAATATGAGGCGTAAAAATGTAATTATTTCTGGCTATTCTATTATTATTTACTATCAAATAATAATTATTATTTTATGTATAGAGATTATTCTCATTCTTTGATCTGTTCTATATTTAAAACGTGGAAAGATACCGGTTTTAGCCGGTTTTTCTGTTCACAATGATGTTTGAAATCAAATGAGGAGGAAGAATAGAACGCATTGTTAGTGTTTTGTTTTTTTATGAAAAATAAAGACAAAGAAAAATTATATCCAAATTAAAAAGCTAATGACATGTGGTATTGTTTATGTAGACAATATAATGATATTGTCTGTTGAAGTATGTACTGCCAACTCCGTAATCTATATGATAATTTCTATGTTATTACACAATGTCTTAATACTTTAGTTTGTAAGTTAGTATATAATTTATAATTGTTAAGTGGTAGAATAGCTCCCCTTGGGCTACCATCGTTTTAACTAGAAATAAAAATAGGAATATTATATAGATATTCCTTTAAAATAAGCTGGTCGTTCTAAAGAAGGTTGGTAATATAGTTGGATAACAAGATTAGACGTTCAAATCTCTATTAATAAGCAAAAAACAAAAAATTCTACTTTGAAATTAAATACTGAAATTTCTTGACTGAGATTCCTTATTCATTTCATCCATTTTCGACGAAGAAAAGCAACACAAGATTATTTGGTGGTAGAGCTTTGTGCAAGCTCGTCTGGGTACCACCACTGGTACCACCCACTCATCAGAAATTCTGCCGCAAAACAGCAGTACTTTGTATTGCTGTGTTCCGGTTTGAAGGGTGAGTGAGCCAGTGTAATTACAGGCACAAGGGACATAACATCTTAGTTCCCAAGGTTGATGGTTAGCATTTCTTACAACGCCATTGTCTATGGGTGGTGACCACTTACCATCAGATGGCCCATAAATGCTCGTTCGCCTTCCGATACAAAAAAACAAGATGACATTATAATGTGAGATATATTATACTAATCTATTAGTCTATCCCCATGGGATGGCAAACTGACACAACCGGAGATATTTAATACACAGGATCAACTACGTTCTTTCCGAGATACCTCATAGGTATATAATAGTCACCACTGCCAATTCTGGACTGCTGTTGAGATTCTTTGGCAGAAAAACCAAATAAACTTCTGCTACCCAACCCGGGGTTTTAATCCAAGACTTTGAGAACCAGTCTCATGAGCTACTAGATCATGGCAGAAGACTAGCAACGCAGTTACAGTCAGAATTTTTATATCACAATACACCAAATATATTATATTGGCTTACAATAAATAGTTACAAATGAAAACACAATTTAATTGCGAAACCTCACTATAGCAATAAAAAAACCTAGTTAATTTAGCACCGACCGTAAAACTAAGATGGCAATAAAGAACCGAATAGAGAATTATATGATCACCGAGAAATTACATTTTCTACTAAATTCGCTATTCGACGAAATTTGAACTTTTTCCCACCATACATAATTACAGCCTGTAACTAACCCACTCGTGGGTTTGGACCTTGTCTTCTTGTGAAGGTTGCCTATCTTACCGCGAATAAGTGGATGTACATATGGTAGATTTTTATACGACATGTGCTCCTCATAAACTTTTTGTCATGAAAATTTTGGGTGCTTGTATGGATTCAAACCCACAATCTTCTCTTAAGATTCTCATGACCACTATGCCATCACGGCTCTTTCTATTATCAAAATCATATTATAAAGCCGAATGTATTTATGGTTTGAATAACTCTTATTGCATCGGAGTATCTGTTTATTGATATGATGATTTTGGGTTATATAAATACGTCCAGGAAGGGTTCTAGACGAAGGGAGGAACGGGAGTGTACATACCTCCATTTTCCAATCTACAGACTGCCTCTGAGAATTTTCGACAGAAAAACCAAATAACTTTTATTGATCCGACCTGGGGCATTATATTTTGCCACTAGACCAACGAGGCAGACTATGATTGCTATAAAACTTTATAACTCAGTGCAATCAAGTTAAAGATTATTCTTTGAAGCATGGGATTAAAGTTCATTGACTTCGGTATGCTGGAGCCAGACGGATAATAATCAAACTAGATTAATGCAAAATGCTGAGTGGTCAATCTTTACGTTAATAGTTACCCATCTTGACATTACACTGGATAAGTTCACGTATATAAGGTACCACCCACTCATCAGATATTCTATCGCAGAACAGCAGTTGTGTTCCGGTTTAAAGGACAAGTGAGCCAGTGTACTGTGTAGTTTGGTGGTTACATTTAAAAAAAAAAACTTCACTAATGGTAATGTCAACTTTTTTTATACGTTAACTGATTTTATCTTTGTTTGATCATTAGAGTAGAGAGATGAACACTTTATTATAATAGGAAGTTATAACCACGAAGTGGATAAAAGCAGGTTTACAAAAATTTAAAACAACGATGTCTTATCAATATATCGATACGTGTATCTATTGGAACAGAATGTTTTTGCTACCGGAGGGCGTATCCGATTTTTTTCCGTTGACAGCATAATATCATGCTAAGAGTAATGGTGTGGACACACGCGAGGGATACTTGTGTATACTCGTTTAATTTGTATTAAAAGAAATGGTAGTTAGCTAGACCACTGGTTTTTAATATCAGGCTCAAGGGACATAATATGGAAGGATTTATATTTCTTAGTGAACATTTCTATGGGTGATGATGACCATAAGGTCGTCCATTTGCCATTATAGAATAAACAAAACACAATAAGTAGTTTACGAGTTCATGTGCGTGTATGTGTGTTTGTCTGTAAGAAGGTTGGTGTTAATTTTTTTTTGGAATTGATTGAAATTTCCCAACGTTTATATTGAAGTGTGCACACGCCTTTAGAAACCCGTATCATAAAATGATGATAAGATGTCAATAGTATTTATAGGTTACGTTTTAAGGCTTTATTGATGTTGAAATCGTGACAGCGATATGAATCTGTATTTAAACAATTTCCATTGTCATTATCAAATAACTACTGTTTTCGTTGTTTTGAATTGAACTTTATCACCATAGGAATAGAGTTGATAATATACTCGTGTATTATATTGTGCTATTATGAAATTTAATGGCAGTGGATAAGTGTCGTTTGCAGTTAAGTATGTATGTATGTATCACTAGTGACCTGTCTGGGCTTGGCTAGGGAGCCGTTCACAAAAATTACTTCAGGTATAACGCAGATACGTGCTTTTAATTTGCGCTTTTAAAGAGTAAGTTACGTAACTAGATTAAAATACGTCTTAACACATTCTGGGAAAGTAAACGTCTTTAGGCGTTATAATAACTTCATTGTGTCTATTCGAAATTCAAAAATATGTCTTCAGTATAGAAATACATTTGTTGTCAAAAAAATCAACCACCGATTCGCAAGGTCACACGCCAGACCTGAAAAGGACCGGCTGAAGAAACTCAGCGGGTTTTTTTCGAACAATTGTTATTAATATTTCTGTTTGAAATGGCCTGGAGATTATCGCTTCAATCCCAAAATGTGTCATCCAAGACATTATGAGTTATTTAATATCACTTAATCACTTTCCTTAATGACATTTTACGATTGAATATTTTTGAATTTCTTTTGAGATCCTTTTCCTTTTCCTTTCCTTTTTGAGATTCCTTTGATTTTACCTGTTTGTAGACTGGTTATGTTCCTGGTTCAAATAGTACGTCAAAATTTCTAGAATAATCTTTAATATTTTAATGAACATTCATCACAATTACAAATACATACACTCAGAAGCAACAGTCAATATTTATTTAAATTTATTTCCTAATGATACTTTGTTAACTCATAATTATATTTATTACTTAATTTTCCGTTCAGAAAAACGGAACCGAAATTCAAGGGGAAAATGGTGCCAGGCCAGCATTCCTGCTACCATTCCACTCGGTCATGATTTGAGCAGTGACTTTTATTTCTTTTATTTATATCCTCAATGTAAATTCTTATGTTAATAAGAGACTGAAATGGGTTAAAGGGAGTGGCTGACGTGGACATTTTTGTTGTATTTTTACGTTGAAATTTTTATATATAAATAAAAATTTTAACAAAACAAAAACCGACTTCATATGAAAAACAAATTAATATGCACTAAAAAGTAAAAAAATAATTGCGTATTCTTCTATAATTTGATAATTAACTTACTATTTTCTACTCATCAATATGTTGTGTAGTTGATAATGTATTTACAATTACTGTTATTTTTGGAGTCGATGTCAGCCAAGGTGGGCTTATAACTACATACATAGTTAGTTATAGGTGAGATGTGCTTGTGTCGCACGCGCAACTTAACGAGGCGAATAAAAGTCAATTTGTAATGTGTATGTTTTTGTTTATTTTTAATAGATTGCCGTATTATTATTGCTAGGTATATTATAGTGTTTCCTTAGCTGACATCGACTCCAAAAATAACAATAATTGTAAATACATTATCAACTACACAACATATTGATGAGTAGAAAATAGTAAGTTAATTATCAAATTATAGAAGAATACGCAATTATTTTTTTTACTTTTTAGTGCATATTAATTTGTTTTTCATATGAAGTCGGTTTTTGTTTTGTTAAAATTTTTATTTATTTTTCGATTTTTAGTGAATCTGAAGTACACTCACTAATTTCGTAGAATATAGGTAGACCTACTAAACGTGCAGCTCATATGAGGCAGCGCCGTTTATATTATTATTTAAATAATATATTAATCTATAACAGTGAAACGTAAATAAAAATGCATTTTGGTACTTAATTAATAAATATTAATTAATATGGTTAAATGTATGAACATAAATTAACATGTTTTGATTAAATAGATTTAGTTGGTGGGGTGTTGGGCAGCCATAACATAATCAAATAATTATTTCTAGTAATAATTAAATAAACTGTATATTTAAAGATGTTGTGTTATACCATTCTTCACCATAAAATATGACGGAATGTCTGTATATTAAAAAAAAGGGGAAGTATCTATATTATCCTAACTAATATTATAAATGCGAAAGTAAGTTTGTCTGGACGCTTTCACGCCTAAACCACTAAGCCGATTTAAAAAATTCTTTCACCAATGGAAAGCAACATTATCAGGGAGTAACATAGGCTACATTTTGTCCCCATATTCCCACGGGAACGGGAACTACGTGGGTGAAATCGCAGGAAAAACACTAGTAATCAATATATAAATATACATAAATATAACATGTATATAAGAGTACTTATACGATTCTATATATATAAAATTTTCAAAATTGGTCTCAACTTTTAGGAGATGTTTTAAATATGTTTCAATTACAAACATATACATATATACAATGCTTACATGCATAACTCATATTATAAAGAGGAAAGATTTGATTTTTGTTTGATTTTTTATTACGATTTAAATCAAAAACTACTCGACCGATTTTAAAAATTCTTTCACCCTTAGAAAGCTACGTCTTTACCGAGTAATATAGGCTTTATTATATTTTCAAAAACTTATAGATCCCTACTTAAAATGGTGCAATGTAACCCAACGTATTAAACTGTTGCCTATAAAAGTTATTATTTCGCGTGCGCTGCGAAAACTATTGACGGTATATAAAGAAGTGTTTTTTACAATAGTACTATAATTACTTGATCATAACGATGTTATGGTAGGTGAATGATAAATCTAGATAGCCTATAAAAGATTCGGCCGTGTATCGTTAATTTGCTACTAAGAATTGAAGATTTCCGTTACTTTGTCATGGATCCTATAATCAGAATCTAACCAAACTATCATCAAACAACCCTTGAAGTATACTCTTTCCAATAAAAAAAAATCATCGAAATCGGTTGAATAGATATCGAGTTATTCGTCCATTTGTCGCGCACATACCTCATGCAAATTTACGACTTATATGGTTTTCTCATGGATTCCACTGTCAAACCTGGACCAAAAAAAAATGGGACCCCATGGGAAGCAACTCCTTTCAAATAAAAAAAAATCATCAAAATCGATTCACCCAGTCAAAAGATATGAGGTAACAAACACAAAAAAAAAAAAAAAAACATACAGACGAATTGATAACCTCCTCCTTTTTTTGAAGTCGGTTAAAAAGAAATATATTTGTTATTAATACCAACTTTAATATCGGTGTTGAGTATTGTGTAGTGGTAAGAACGTGTGAATCTTAACCGATGATCGTGGGTTCAAACCTGGGCAAGCACCTCTGAATTTCATGCTTAATTTGTGATTATAATTTATCTCGTACTTGGTGAAGGAAAACATCGTGAGGAAACCTGCATGTCTTATTCATTGAAATTCTGTCATAATATGTTTATTCCACTAATCCGGATTGAAGTAGCAGGTTGGAATAAGCTCCAAACCTTCTCCTCAAAAAAAAATGAGAAGAAGCCTTAGCCCAACAGTGAGACAGTCATAGGCTGCTACTGCACGGTACTGTAATACCAACTTTTGTTAGAACTATCAGAATATAGTAAATACTTAGTGTCTTGACAGTTCATTTCGATAGAATCTAGATTCGTGGTTGTTTTAAGCCTACCTACCTAACTAACGTGGTGAAACAATAAAGTGTTATTAAGATGGATAACATACCTAACACACGTAATACATTCGCATTGAATCTCTTAAATAAATTTCAATGGCGCAGTGTTACAGGCCGTCTATTTATGTTAAATCGCAGTTGTGATCCTGACCTCTTGAGCTATGGTCGTCCACGCTTCGTCACGGTATCATACGCAAGCCAATCCCGTGGCGCGTACCGTGTTAACGAGGACGTTAAGACGGGAAGAGTACCGCTGGTTTTTTAGTGGGTATTAATGTATACCCTTCTACCTACCCCCCACTGTCGGTGGGGGAAACGCGTAATGCGTATTTCCAGCGTAAAAAAGTGGTCTTCCACATTGACACAAGCTACACGATTAGAAGTATTAATATGAATAATAGTAGTTCCATTTTTGTCTTAAAGATTTCTTTATTAACTAGACGAATTAATCTTTATTCTATCTATATAATATTTTTTTTATATTATACGATACTATCAATTGTAAAATAAACAAATGGGTAAAATTAATTTAAAGTAAAGTGTGGGACATTCTTCTCGACACGTGACTGTAAAAGGTCAAACAAACATGCCAACCATTGTCTTATTTGAGCTTTCTTTTCTTTATTGATGCTAAATTGACAACCACGACGTTCTACTAAATACCAGATACAACCAACCAAAATCACAGACACTGACACTTCTAAAAAGTTTTTAAGTAATTTCAATCGGTAATAGAAACTGCCATGCTAATCTGAAAGAATTAAAAAATTTTGCCAGTCCGCTTTACTAAAATAATAAAACTAGTATAGTAAGTGGTCCCTAACGCCTCTATCCATCCTCCATCGACAATATTTTACCAGCCTTGGGAACTCAGATGTTATGTTCCTGTTTTACCATCGCAATCACACTTCGTACCGGAACACAACACTATTAAATATTGTTCTTTAATATGTCATGACATACATACATCACTAACTTCTACTATATCACCAAGTGAAGGTGAATACGGATGGAACAGCTGATTGGCAAACGCAGTGGAGCACTCTCTTTATTCAAATGGACCAATTAAAGAAGGTGGATGAATCAGAATATCCAGCAGAGAATGATGATTTGCTAAAGTGGTACCTACCCAAACTTGTGTACACAAAGCCCTATCATCAAGTTATTTAAGTACTATATTTATAGCTAACATGTAATCCTATATACCTTCCAAATGAGGTCACGAACCGCATTTAATAAAAAAAAATCTAAGCGGCACTTGTTAAAGGTTACCAAGCGATGGGTTCAAGTTCCTTATAAAGTGTCGATATCCAAAAGTCGAATCAAAACTTCCCGAAACTTCGCCAGAAAACTGACCGCGGGGTTCTTTGAAAAAAAAAAGTAATTTGTCAAACTCATCCACCGGCCTGTCTATTACCGGGCGGTAACCAATCGTGGTTGAGAATACGAATGTTTTGATGCGGTATATTATTTTCGAGATATTACTCATGTAAATTTACTAGTTTTCGTCCGTTTCGCTCACTTATTTGCGTTAGGTGGCCTTCCTTAGGATACAAGCAATAATAATATTTAAGTGATTTTTTTTAGGTAAACTGTATTATTGTTAATAAAATTTGCATGAAAATCATTATTCTTCTCTGAATTATTCATATATTTTCGTGGGAGGCACTATTTAATATATTCCATCAGCAGTTTATTCGCAAGGCTGGATAATTAATTTGGCTATTTAATATAATATTATTATTTTTTCTTAAAAATTATATTTTTGACGTCATAACGTCTTATAAATCGATGAACGCCATCTGCGCGCATGAAAAAGCATGACTCATTGTAACGTTCCGCATGAGCCGAGCAGGAAAACGAGAGCGCAGAACAAGCGATAGAGATGCACGATCGGCCTAAGCGTTCGGCTTGTAACGCATCTATCTTCATCCACTTCATCGGCCGATGCGTCCGTCCGTGTTTTCTTATGATGTTATCACGTTAAATTATCGTCGGTAAACTGACTTTATAGATAATCAAGTATTTTTTTTATTGACGTGACAACGTCTAATAAAACGATGAACGCTGGCTGCATGTACGAAAAAGGATGACTCATTGTCCCGTTACGCTGATTGTACGCTTGCGCCGCATCTATCTCTCTTTCGCTCGATTGGCCTATGCGTCATTTCATCAATGTTTTGTTATGACGTTGTCACGTTAAACTATCGTCCGCAAACCGACTTTACAGACAACCATTTTAGTATTTTTAATTAATTGAATTTAAGCTATGCTAATATATCATTAACTAGCATGACTGTTTATTGATATTTGATTAATTATCATAGGTATAATAACCCAGGGAGGTGAATGAACTTTGCTTGAAAAATACGTAATTTCAGTATAAACAGACAAGCATAAAAAGCAAGACCTTGTCTAAATACAAAAATCGAGTCAAATCGTTATCGCTGTTTTCGAAATACATGTAATAAATTTACATACAATGAATTTATTAAATACATGTTATATTGTAAAAATGTGTGAAATATTTCTACAAACATAAGAGAGTTCAAACGTTCAAGAAGAGAGTGTACTCTTTCCTCCAAGGCCGGCAACGCACCTGCAAGTCCTCGGATGTTGCAGGTGTCCATGGGCGGTGGTAGTCACTTTCCATCAGGTGAGCCTCCTGCTTATTTGCCCCCTCTTACATAAAAAAAGAGTCTTGTGTTAAATATATATTGTTTAGTATTTCGTTATATCCTAATCAAACATACGTAAATCGTTTTTTTTTCAATTCGCTTTTATTACCATATAGAACAACAAACATTCAATCAACGTCAATATATAACAATATAATATCAAATAGAATAACAACATATTATTATAATATATAACCAATATATAACAATATAATTTACCATATCCATATTTCCTAGATCCTGAAGCGATGGTATCACTTCATAGTTCGTTAACGCGTATTACCCTCTCAGCTTGATCGATATAGTGTATCGGAACAGGTTACGGGCTGCTAAGGGACGGACCGGTTCTAGAATCGAACGGGACTTGTTAATTGAAAGTGAGTAATTAGATTTTCGTAATTTATGACAAGTTCTTTAAACGTTTTTGATGATTTTCTTTTTATAGAATAAGGCGGACGAACTTCTGGGCCAACTGATTTTAAGTGGATGGTTAACATTTCTTATATTGGTATTGTTGTAAAAGTTAACCATCGGTTACGTCAATGCACCACCAACCTTGGGAACTAAGATGTACCAATAACAACAATACCAAGTACTGCTGTTTTGCAGCAGAATATAATAGTCTTCTTAGTGTTTAATTTTTTCTTAAAATTATTCTATTTTAAGGGCTTTCTCGTCATCGTCGACAAGTGAATTTTATGGTAATGTTGTGGGTTCAAACTGAGACTGTACCAATTTATTTTTCACGTCCTTTATTTGTATTAGTATAAAACGTTTTAAATATAAAATAAACTATCACACACACACACACACACACACAAATACATAAAGTAATAAATAAAAAAGTAATTAAATAAATTTCAAGCTTATACTAATCTAAAGAGCGTTGACGAGTTATTCTTCAATTCGTGGTACCGTAATCAGCTTAGGAAAACGTAAAACACTACAATTTAGATTGAAACGTGATATTTACATAAAAAGAAAAACGATGATGCTGATGCCATATGAAAGATTTCGAATGGCGAATTTCAACAGAGATTAATCTCAAGAAATTTATGCACGAGTGTGCGTGCAAATACAGATGCACTATCTAGTCCCTCATTCTCATAATCTGATAGGACGACAATCCGACGCGAGCTGAAAGAGTTCAGGCGCATGGCCAAAGGCTTGACGTACTTTATGAAGTATGGGAGTGTACACACTCCTAACTGCTACTTAGAATGTTCATTATTATAAAACAGAACAGCCCAATAACTATTATTCAGTGGTAAGAGCTTTGTGCAAGCTCGCAAGCTGTGTAGGTCCTACCCACTCATCAGATATTCTACCGCAAAACAGCAGTACTTGGTACTGTTGTGTTCCGGTTTGAAAGGTGAGTGAGCCAGTGTAATTACAGGCACAAGGGACATAACATCTTAGTTCCCAAGGTTGGTGGCGCATTGGCGATGTAAGCGATGGTTAACATCTCTTACAATGCCAATGTCTATGGGCGTTGGTGAACACTTACCATCAGGTGGCCCATATGATCGTCCGCCTTCCTATGTAATAAAAAAAAAGTACTTTATGAAGTACGGGAGTGTAAACACTCCTAACTGCTACTTAGAATATTCGACAGACAAACCCAATAACTTTCTCTGTGGCCTTATATTGTCCACCAGACCAAACGAGGCTGTCAAAAAAAAACTAAGTTTATCGTTATATGACATCATATAGGAATGTTGTAACAATTTTCTACTTAACTTATCTTGTTTAAGCTTCATCTAAGTAACTTAATGTAAGTATTTAATAAAACATCGTAATTATATAGACGTGTTTAAGATCTGTCTGATAAGTCTGTGATAGATCCTGTTTGGGTATAGAATGTTTTTATTATTATAGCTCAGTAGAAACATGTGTCTGAACTGAAAGTGCTGAGTACAAATTCATACATCTTAATTTACTTAGTAGTAGAGCTTAGTGCAAGAGTGTCTTGGTAGGTACCACGCACTCATTAGATATTCTACCGCAAAACAACAGTACTTTGTATTGATGTGTTCCGGTTTGAAGGGTGAGCGAGCCAGTGTAATTACAGGCACAAGGGACATAACATCTTAATTCCCAAGGTTGGTGGCGCATTGGCGATTTAAATGAAAAGTTGTGACTTATTACAGCAGCTGATGAAAAGTTCTTCAACTTTTGCTTTAAACGAGAGGTGACGAAAAGCAGTGATTTTTTTAGTCCAGTATTATTTGATTAATTTAAAAAGTATACATAATCGAGTCATGTTACAGCACACATTGCAAATAGCACACACAGTAACAGTTAAAAATTATATTGGTGTTTAATAACAGCTGCTGTATTTATTTATGGATAGTTTGTTTATTTTTTATTTTATTTTAAAAAAGACAATACTTTCTTCTAAACTGTGTTCTTGTAGAATAACTGTATAAGAAGGCTTTTAGAAGTATATAATCATTAAGAATTTATATTTATAATCCTTAGTCATCATCATTTTATGTATTGGTTATTTTCATTATAAATAAAAAATGTGTTACCTAGGAGAGTTGATTCACGTTTGATCTGAGATTCGTAATTTTGATACAAGGTAAATACTTGAGATCGATTGACGTAGTCGGGAGTAGGTTTTTGTTTTGATACATATTATAATATGCATTGATTTAATTAATTTTTCGTATATGAACTATACGACATTTTTTCCGGAACTAATTATATATATTTTTTTAAAGTACAGGTAGGCAGACAAGCATATGACGCCCATAGACAGTGGCAATCTACATTTCTTAAATAAGGAAAAAAAAAACATCGTTACTCCGCCATAAAGCTTGGGAACTAAGATGTTATGCACCTTGTGCCTGTCACTCACACTTAAAACCAGATCACAACAATACCAAGTACTGTTGTTTAGCGGTAGAGTATCTGATGAGTGGGTGGTACCTACCACAAAGCTCTACCACCAAGTGACCGACCAATATATTCAAACTCAAGATATATACAAAATAATATCAAGCTTAGTATGCTTTGAAGAACAGTACCTGCGATCGTCGTATTCGTTCAAAGGCACCCAAAGACCTCTGATATTTATCAATAAATATTTTATTTCCATGCTCAGTTCAGACTACAAAAGTTTAAAATTCTATATCGTATTTTAACTTAAAGGAAAATTTTAAAGGTAAAAGAAGGTTACTAAAGGTTTTAGTAGTAAATTTTAAATGTAAAAATACCTTTTCATTTTATAGGTTACTTTGTAATGCTCTATCTATAGATATAAATAAAATTGGAGTGTCTGTTTTTAATATTGAAATAACCGATTTTTACTACATGCAAAATATATATACGGTAGGTACATACACCAAAATAACATTTTTTACAATTTTTGTCTGTCTGTTTGTTCCGGCTAATCTCTGAAATGGTTGGACCTATTTTGACGGGACTTTTATTGGCAAGTAGCTGATGTAATAAGGAGTAACCCTAGGCTACTTTTATTTTAGAAAAAATGATAGTTAAAATAAAAATGCAAAAACCAAAAAAACTAAATATACTAATTAAATTTTTTGTTACATTCCACGCGGACACGGAGTCGCGGGTACAGCTAGTGTTTAATAAAACCGATATAAACTATAAATACTTATTTATTTATTTATTAAGTCTCTATTGCACACCACCTTAAAAAAACATTTTATAAAAGAACAGTAATTCTAAACATTCAGACTACATAAAATAAACTTTCATAAGAAGAACTAAAGGTCATCTGAACCTACCGCCGAACAATAATCCGATTGTAACACTGAAATGTACTGTACCAGAAACCAGAGGAATCAAATTATCATCTGAATCTGCAACATCAGAACCACGTTCGCTAGAAATTGTGGAAAGACCGAAAAGAGAGACCATGTTTGGGTGATGATTGATCTATCCATGAGGCAATGTGGCTTCTCATTGTGATAGAAAGTGATATTGTGTAGTGATATCTATACCAAAGTATAAATTTCTAAACGAAAGAGAAGAGAGAGAAAAGTTTTTTTTGTTGTTGTATAGTTAGGCGGACGAGCATATGGGCCACCTGATGGTAAGTGGTCACCAACACCCATAGACAATGGCGTTGTAAGAAATGTTAACCATCGCTTACATCCAACCTTGGGAACTAAGATGTTATGCCCCTGTGCCTGTAATTACACTGGCTCACTCACCCTCCAAACCGGAACACAACAATACAAGGTACTGCTGTTTTGCGGTAGAATATCTTATGAGTGGGTGGTACTTACCCAGACGAGCCTGCACAAAGCTCTACCACCAAGTTAAAAAAATGTCTTCTAATAAAGCAAATGGACAACTTGAAGTACGAACAATTGTTTCTCTATAACTTAAAATAATCACCAGCTACTGGAATTAAATAAAAACGATAAAAAAAGGTAATTGTAAGTGACGCAAAAGTCATAACTTAGTATTTTAATACTGTGAAACACAGCTTGTTTAAATAAAACTCTATTTAAACGAAAGATTTATTATACAAACTTAAATATACATTGCAATAAACCAAAGTCGGCAAAAGCAGTTATCATATAAGATATATAATATACACTACGCACCGTAATTAAAACTGACTTTTTGAGACGCCGGGGGCTGTATAATATACAAAACTTGGGTTAATTGTCCAGTGGATACATTGCGAATATATTTCTATAGAATGCTATATGTTCGTTTGCTTCCATATATGTAAGGTTCTCCAGACCGATTTCGGCCACGGCGGCCAATCTCAAGAGAGATTAGCCAACTGCGCAGGAGATATTATAGTGCACAAGTGTGTGCGCAAACACAGGTGCACTCTCTTTTCCTTAGCTCTCACAATCCGATGGGACGGCAATCCGACACGACCGGAAAGAGTTCAGGTGCAGGACCAACGATTTAACGTGCTTTCCGAGGCACGGGAGTGTACACACTTCCAACTTCCAGACTCCGGGCTGCTACTGAGAATTTTTCTGAAAAACCCAATAACTATTTATTGGCCCGACCTGGGAATTGAACCCAGGACCACCGAATCTGCGGCCTTATATCAAGCCGCTAGATCAACGAGGCCGTCCATATATGTATATACATCTTAGCAACATTATCCTACGTCCTCGACGACTAATCATAAAATGTTTTTTTTTTAACGCTGAAGAAACATATTACGCGTTTTTTACGTTGCAACATGGTAAAAATGGGTAGTATAAAGGAGTCGCCGATTTCAAGGCTCTGAGTACGCCCTGAACATCAGAGTACCTACTAAAAAACCAGCAGGACCCTTTCCGTCTTAACGAGGAGCGCCACGGGATCGCATGCTACCGTGAGTGAGATGAGTGCCTCGCGTGTCCCGTTCTAGATTGATAGCAAAATCAATTTCTTGAAATCAAATTGTAATAAAAAGTTATTTCATGCTATACAAAGCTATTAACAACTGGAGAACAAATCTTATGTTTGTATTGTTTTTGTCAGAAAACTCCTATTATAGGCACGTTTGGGCGTGCCGTAAATCAAGAACTTTGTAATTAAGCTAGTTTAAACACCCGGTGTCGTTCGCAATACTGTTTATACCTCAGATTGAAATTCAGTTCAATATTTCTACAGATATATTATGGTATATATACTACATACTATAAATAATTTATTGTGAAAGTTGTTTTTTTGTTGCCAGAACTTGATTTAAAGGGAATACTCCCATGAAAGGAAAAAGGCAAGGAAAAATACATTAAGTTATTTTATGAAGTTATATAATGTATGTAAATATGTATTGTACATAATATTAATACAAGTTTTCTCGTCCATCTGTCTCATCGTTGCTATTGTTTGTTGTGGCAATGGGCTTGAAAATTTCACTTGAAATTAAATATTTCAGTCATATCAAACAATATAATAATTTATTTTGACAAAACACTAATTGAGCATATGAAAGAGTGAGTGACCCAGTGGAATTACAGGCTAAAAATACATTATATATTAGTTTCCAAAGTTGTAGCTCATTGACGATGTAAGAAATATTCCTTATATCGCCAGTATCTAAGGGCGGTGGAGAACAATTATCATCAGGTAGCCCATTTGCTCGTCCTACCTTTAACATTTGAAATCCATAAAAATACTTAGTTTATCAAGCAAATATAGCATTTAAGCATTCACCAATAAACACCATAATTTAATCATATCATAACAATGACGTATACAAACAAACAAACAAACAAACGAACAAACAGCTAACTAGTTAATAGTTGCTTAGCGACTAGACAGTTAGACAACCATCCCATCGTAATTTCCCTATATCCATAAATTCCAGTTTATAAGAGACAGTGGGAAAAGATAAAGGGTGTTCAACCCTTGTTACTCAATTTAATACGTCCTTCGAGGGGATACTTAAATATCATAGAGGGTTTTCTCGTAGGCTATGTTTTGACGTGTAATATAATATTTAGGGGATATATGTACAAGCTGTTAAAAACTTAAACATTTAGAACTTAGACGTTTTATTTTATTTCCAATAATGTACAAATATGAGTGAATTTTCATGTGCTTAATTTTCGTTTATAACTCGTGTTTGTCTGTGAAGGAAAATTATCGTGAGGAAACCTGCATGTCATTAATTTGATTGAAAGCGAGCAACGTGTGTATTTCACAAACAGCGAGCATCGTGTTGGAATAAGCTCCAAACCCTATCCTCAAAAAGGAGAGGAAGCCTAAGCCCAGCTGTAGGACATTCACAGACTGTTACTTATGCAAACATCAACATAATGCATCTTTCAGTCAACTCCAAGTTGTACTGAGATTATTATATGAAGTAAAACAAAATTGTATAAGTGACAAAAACTCATATTTGTTAGAACAAGATGATTTTTGTTTATTTTGAACTGTTGTTGTGTGTGATTATTACACTGAACACGTAGTGCATATACAAATTGTTATTTCTTGAAACTTTAATAACTTTTTATTAAATGAAGATATCGCAATAACTTTTTTTTTTATAAGGGCCAAGTTTCTAAGAAAATTTAGAAAAATTCATTGTAATCTATCCAGTAGTTTTTTCGTAATGCGCGCACAACTACAGATCTCCATCATTTTATTTATATAGATTATTAATGTACTTTTTTATGATATTCTTTATCATTAAGAATATTACGTTAGAGGTTAAAAAGAGTAAAAAAAAGAACAATTATAACAGCGGATGGAATTATTGTATGATAAATACAGTTCACACACGAACAGTCATCTAATCAAATTAAGATTGTGTTCACATTAACTGGAATTTAGCGATTATTTCGTTATTACTTTCACCAATACTTTATTATTATCTGTAAAAATTAATGTATTGTGTAATTAAATAAACACAACATACCTTGAAATAATATATTAATTCTTAATTATTTATATAATTAATATTTGAGAACTGAATAATATTATTTTTCTTTCTTTATTACGGAAAACAAGCAGCATCATAATACATTTTTAAATTCATTTTACACGTAGATAATAAACCAGCCAGTAAATTTTCCATAATTATACATAAAAGGGAATTTGAAATGTTTCTTATAAACAAACATTAAACAAAAGACGATGTATCAATCATAATGTAACTAATTTAAAACCAAGTGAAAATTTCTTGATATTAAACAAGAATCAAAAACAATCTAACCTCTTCAATCCATGACATCTGGAAACTTCACTCAATTTATTAATCCAATTGAATGTAAATTTAATCATTAAACAATCGCTCCCGCTTCAGCCTATACACGAGTATGACCTTAACCAATCATTCAAGAGCTCAAAACACATTAGCCCACTAATATAACGTTTAACAAGAGCACATACCGTAATTATCTACAAATGATCACCAATACTCTCTAATCAATACGTTATGTAAGAATAACCAAATTACTTTAATATTTATCTATGTTATCTATCTTTAAATTAATCTTAAGGGATTTTGTATCGGGTGTGATTGTAAAGGCACGGTCGCTAGGGATCGCTCTGATTACTAAATGCTCTGTTTGGTAATAAATGTGATAATTGGAATCTTATGAAATGATAGTCGAGGAATACTATGCTTTTCAAGTTAGTAGATAAAATTAATCGGTAGGGCTTTGTGCGAGCCCAACCCAGTCTTCAGATATTATACTACCAAACAGCAGTACTTTGTACTTTTGTTTTCCGATTTGAAGGTTGAGTGAGCCAGTGTTATTACAGGCACAAGGGAGATAACATCTTAGTTCCCATGGTTGGTGGAGCATATAATAAATAAAAATAAGCCTAGAACCTTCTTCGATAAAAGGACTATACAACACAAAAATAATTTCTAAACTCGAACCAGTAGTTCCTGAGATTAGTCGGATCAAACAAACAAACTCTTCAGCTTTATATATTAGAATAGATATGTAATACTATTATGTTTCATTTTCTTAATAAGATCAATATACAATAACATTGAAGCCAATTACTAAATACTTAAATGACTTCATCAACAATTTCACAAGTTAATTAACAAATGTAAAATAAAATTTCTTATAACTTAAAGCAGATCTTTTTAATAGTTGAAATATGAATCCTGTAGATGCAACAGGTTCCATTAGTACGGGCCCTTATTACGTATCTGTTTGCTATCACCAATATCATAGCAATTGTTGGTGATATTTTTGGAGGCGAAATAATTTCATACAAAATAAAACAATGACAAATATTATAAATGCGAATGTGAGAGTCTTTGTTTGTTTGTTATTCTTTCACGCCTAAACTACTAAGCCGATTTTAAAAAATCTTTCACTACTGGAAAGCTGTATTATCAGCGAGTAGCCTAGGCTACATTTTATCCCCCTATTCCCACGGGAAGGGGTGCAGTGAAACCGCGGAAAAAACTATTACTAATATATAACAGACGAGCCGGTTTGCGTGGTTGGTAAGACACTAGCCTTTCACGCCGCAGGTCGTCGATTCCCACCCAGGACAGACATTTGTGTACATGAACATGTCTGTTTGTCCTGAGTCTGGGTGTAATTATCTATTATAGGTATGTATTTACAAAGAAAAGTAGTATTTATGTAAGTATATCAGTTGCTTATTTTCCATAGTACAAGCTCTGCTTAGTTTGGGATCAGATGGCCGTGTGTGAATAATGTCCCTGGATATATTACATAAAACCAACTCTATTCTGTTTAATATAAAACAAATTATAAATTTAATTTATAATATAGACGGACAGACAAATGAGTTACTTGATATTGAATGATCACCACTGGCAATATAAATATTAGCATTCAATAGCAATTACAATAATAATGTGGAAGGTGGAAACTTCGCTGGATAATGTGATATTTAAATTGTATTATGTAATTAGATTATATTTTATATCTGTTTGTTTCCCAAATATTAAATAAATAAATAAATAAATACATAATATTTTTACAATGGCGTCACGTAGTAGGGTCGTGTGACAGATCTCGCTGCCATTTTAATTTCATGCCATTCTTACTTCCACGTGACAGAAATGTCTCGACAAATATAATTTACTTTAGACTGTTTTTATTTTAATAAATCTTATATATTTTGATAGGTATAAGGTAATTGCTTTAATGGATTTTTATACGTAATGATTGGGTATTCTATTGAAGTAATATATAACAGTCCGTGAATGTTGCTGGGCTAAGGCCTCTTTTTGAGGAGAAGGTTTGGTGCTTATTCCACCACGCTGCTCCAATGCGGGTTGGTGGAATACACATGTGACAGAATTTCAGTGAGATTTGACACATGCAGGTTTCCTCACGATGTTTTCCTTCACCGTTAAGCACGAGATGAATTATAATTACAAATTAAGCACATGAAAATCAGCGGTGCTTGCCCGGGTTTGAACCCACGATCATCGGTTAAGATTCACGTGGTCTCACAACTAGGCCATCTCGGCTTTGAAGTAATTATGTCTACATATGTTAAATTTGTTTAGTTAAATTCCCACTGCTGGGCAAAAGCTTAAACGAGCAAGAAATGAATTAGAACTATTTTCTAAGCACTGGACCGTATTAGCTCTATAATTATGACATAAACATAAATGTATATACTAATATTCCAGTTTCATATGTTAAGTTTTATTTTTACACGATATGTGCTTATTATAATATAATATGTATATAACCGTCTTAAATATTTATTTAAGAAGGAGCTGCTATTCCCAGTGTATTCTAACGTCAATATTCTTGAAACAAACAATCATAAAAGTCTCCATACAGTTGTCATAAAACGGGTATTAAAGGCGCCTTTAAGACAACTTACAATGATACTTATATCTATACTAGTACCCACTTGTTAGGTAAGGGAAGATGGTGGAGGAGTTTTATAAAAAAAGTAGCCTTGTCCTTTCTAGATGTACAACGTTGCTTTATAGAAAATGTCATCAAAATCGGTTTAGTGTTCTGGCCGTGAAAACTTAAATAATATATTATTTTGTAAATTTTGTTTTGTAACTTATTTATTTTTATTATGTTGGTGATAGTTTTTATAAGAATTAAAACGCCGATATGACTCAGTGGTAAGAAAGCGTTGATTTTAACCGATGATCGTGAGTTCAAACCAGGGCAAGCACCACTGAATTTCATATGCTTAATTTATGATTCATAATTCATCTCGTGCTTGACGGTGAAGGCATACGTGTATTCCATTCCATTTTGAGCGGTGTGGTGGAATAAGCTCCAAAAAAAAAACAAACATTATGCGTATTGCTGATTCAAATACGAATAAGAACTAAGGAAACATGTTTCGGACAGAATTTTGCCATGTCCGCTAACCCACATTGTAGCATCGTGGTTAGAAACTTTAGCCCTTATTACATACCTTTATAGTAACAGCCTGTGAATGTCCCCCTAATGAGCTAAGGCCTCTTCTCGTTTTTTTTTTGGGGAGAAGGTTTTGTATCTCATTTCATTTATAGATTGTCACTTTTTTTAAATGATTTCGCTTAACTTCTTTTTATTAATACTTTAATTATATTCTAATTAGTCTAAAGCACATTTTTGTATTGGACATAACGGATCGAGTGTAAAAAAAAAGTAAACATCAGTTGCGAGAGCTCGGAAACCTTTCAAGTCGTGCCGCTTTTTATGCAATGCCAGCCATAATAGCATGGTATGGAAGCGGAGTTTTTAAATAATTGGTAAACACATAGTATATTTATATATTCTCCTTTTGATCGTGTCTACAAATACTGTGATTGTGCACTCAGTGTATCTATTCTATTATTTCTTATTAGTTCATTATCTGTTAGTTTAATATACTTCATAATTATCATCAGCCTTTGTCAGTTCGCCAGTGGACATGACACTTTTAACATTTTATTGGGCCAACCTTGGGGTCAAACCCAGGCCCTCGGAGTCTGCTTCTATCAAGCCACTAAACTAACGAGGCAGACAATTGAAATAAATATTTTTTATAAATCTATAATTCGATACAGAGGAAATAAAATATTCCAAAACTAAGTCGTCTCCATAAAATCTTACCGTTCACCAGAACGGAAGCTCGTACTGATTTCGAAATATAACCAATAATCAAGTCAAACTCACATAAACATCACAATACAACCTCGATTCACCTTCAGATCATGTCTGGAGGTACCACCCAATGACGTCACGGTTATAATGTATACAAGCGACATGTATACGACATATACATATCAAAGGGATTTGCGATTTGACAACGATATATTTATTTAAGGAAAACTTGTTGGAGCGTGAAAGTCATATCTTATGGTTCACTATAATACAACAAGATGATTTAAGAGTTAGAACACCTCAACCTTCTACGAAAATTCTGAATTCAAACCTGGTGCTCAGGTTTAGGCATACCAGAGGTCAGGTTAATACCAACGCAAGTGGGAACCAAATTCACGGCCGATAGAAATGAACGGCAAAATAAAATGCTCTACCTACATGCGACATGCTATGTCCTGAGGCCCTTGCCAAGTTGACATTCTACAATTGTAAACGCTAATAGAAAACTAAAAATAAGATGAGATGTATGAGTATAACCACGTGACTTATCGTTGAGAGATGTCAGTCTCATACATTTGTTTAGTTTTCTATTAGCGTTTACGATTGTAGAATGTCAACTTGGTAAGGGCCTCTGTGCCTGTAATTATTTTGACTCACTCACCCGATAAACACAACATTAGAATACTAAGTATTGCCGTTTAGCGGTAGGATATCTGATGATTGAGTGGTATCTATCCAAACATTCTTGCGCAAAGTCCACCAAATAACGATGAAAATTGCTTTCGTTTTTTTTTTTTTTTAATTATAATATTAATAATAAAAAAAAACTATCAAGTCACTATTGAAGTTAATAATATACAACTTCTCATAAAGCTTAAAAGTACTCCGTAAATTTGGCAACATATCGAGATACATCTAAACGGAAATTAAAAATAATGAAAATACGGACAGATTATTAGCGGCCATTTTATGAATTCAGATCGTGCACAAAATGGCCGCTGTTCGCGATACGAGTATTGCTGTCCTTAATGCGACAATAAATGTCAAATTGCAATCGTTGCTTGTAAAAATAACGGTCTATACTTCTACGGAATACGTGTTCCGAACGAGTAATTAGGGAATTTTATTCTACTTCGCTATTTTTTTTACCTACATAAATATAGATTTCGGTCCCCCCATCCCCTACTGCGGTTCGATTTATAGTGTTTTCATTGGCCGTGGGGCGAAAACATTTGGGAGTAATATTTACGCGTTTATTGGGATTGTTACAGTTATACAGACGTGTAGTTACGAACAAACTATCGCATGTTACGTTAATGATTGCAAATTCTGAAATCAAAATTGACTTTTTTTATGTAACTAATTACACATACTTTTTTATGACCAAGGGATGACTCGTTTTTGATCACATAAATTTATAATACAAATATTTGTGACAATAATAAATAAATATTATTATTATTGTAGTTAATTATTTCCAAATTTCAAAAACTTGAAAGACAATATAAAAGTACAATAATAATTAGTGGCTGTATATTGTAATATCTTTGCCTGTTTTAGAAACAATAAAATTATTCAAATAAAAAAATCATAATATAAGTATGAAAATATAAATCCAATAATAATAATTATATTCTATATATCATTTATAAACTATTAAATAAACCAAATTACGATCCGAGAATGTTATTTAAAGAGGCCTCAAGAGGAAAACATAAATATTTCAAGCACTTATGGTCCAACTTGTAAGTATTATTAAAAATAATTGCTGGTATTGAATGAGATTTATGACCGAGATTATGATATTTAAAAAAAACGGATGCTGTGTCGGATCTTTATCCAATACAAAGAAAGAGATTTGTCGCAACGGACGATAAATAAATTTTGTATACAATTTTATAATAAAAAAAACGCTATTACATTGTTAAGAAAATACAATTAAAATAAATTAAAATTTATTAACAAAAAAAAAATTTAAAAATGCTTTTTAAGAGCATTTTAATAAAATAAAGTAAATAATATATAAGTACAAATTTAAATTAATAACATGTTTATCTATCTCCTAATGAAAAAGTGTAGAAAGACAGACGTTTGACTAAAGTGTCCCAATTATATAAGTGCATGTATACTAATGCAAAAGATTTTGAATAAAAATATTAACACATTTTTTTATTGTATATGTAGGCGGACGAGAATATGGGCTACCAGATGGTAAGTGGTCACCAATGCCCAATGACAATGGCATTGTAAGAAATGTTAACCATCGCTTACATCGCCATTGTGCCACCAACCTTGGGAACTAAGAGGTTATGTCCCTTGTGCCTGTAATTACACTGGCTCAAACCCCTTCAAACCGGAACACAACAATACAAAGTACTGCTGTTTGCGGTAGAACATCTGATCATTGGGTGGTACCTACACAGACGAGCTTGCACAAAGCCCTACCACCGAGTAAACACATAACTATCGTTTACAAAAATAGGACAAACCTAGAAACAGATAACTAAGGCCTAAGCGGATGAATAATATAGTCTCGTACGACCAAGAACCAAACTACGGAATAAAAGTATAAGGTCCTCCAGACCGATTTCGGCCACGGCGGCCAATCTCAAGAGAGATTAGCCAACTGCGCAGGAGATATTATAGTGCACAAGTGTGTGCGCGAATACAGGTGCACTCTCTTTTCCTTAGCTCTCATAATCCGATGGGACAGCAATCCGACACGACCGGAAAGAGTTCAGGCGCAGGACCAACGGCTTAACGTGCTTTCCGAGGCACGGGAGTGTACACACTTCCAACTTCCAGACTCCGGGCTGCTACTGAGAATTTTCTGACAGAAAACCCCAATAACTATTCATTGGCCCGACCTAGGAATTGAACCCAGAACCACCGAGTCTGCGGCCTTATATCAAGCCACTAGACCAACGAGGCAATCAATAAAAGTATATCATACGAAGGAGCACGACTACACAATAAATAAAACTAATATAGTTATGCATATTCAATCTTTAACCTCATTCAAAAAAACATCAAAGCAACATATCTTAAAAAAGTTTTTAAAGGCCCAAAAGTATTTGCATTTTTTTATGACATATGTAAATATAAAAATTGTATATTTAATAGTATATAATAGTGAGCTAGTAAATGCAGTGCAAAAAACCAGCGACTCATTATTTTAATGGGTTTGATTAAAAGTATGTAAGGAGAAATAATTTGCTTTTATTATAATTTTATTTCCTAAAAAAGTTATTTGAAGTATAAAAGGTTTTTATGTTCAGTGATTAGCGTTGCACAGTAAAATATTGCTGTGCAACCTGTATTAAGAAGAATCAGTTCTCAACAAGAATAAAGTTCTTGTGGTGGATTTATTTTCAAATCCAAACAAGAGCTATTTGTATAATTCACTTAGAGATAACACATTTGAAGATCTTTAAAACCTTCTGATTCCACCACTTATATGTACTTTAAATATCGAACTTATACTATCGTTGAGTATAATGTCTTCGAAGAGTTTTCAGAAATATATATGTTTCGCTCTAACATAAGCATGAGGAGCTGTAATTTGTATCTCCACTTCAAAGCATAACAACGACATACGACCACTGTTCTCGAAACCGGAGCCTCCTCAGGTACAGCCTCTGAGCGTTAAGCTTAAAGTAACTCTACGTTAAGCCGCCTGTTACATGATCGTTTTGTTAATATAAATTGTTATTAATTAAAAGTAAATACTTATCAATTAAATTTAAGTATCTTATTTCACTGAATAAACATCCTAGCTCAAAGATAAATGGGTAGTTTTGATTTGGACCCACTCCTCAACAACAAGTAATACTCGATTTTACCATTACTTAGAACTTATTTAGTAGAACAATTAGCTACAATAAAAAAAGGGATTCGAATCCAGATCTCGTTTTCCATCCAATCATCAGTTATTTCAGCAAAACATATTATGTTAGGTATAAGATGTAACTACAGGTATAAGTGTCATAACATCTTAGCTCCCAAGTTTGGTGGCAGTTTGACGATGTATAGGTTGATTTATATTCTTTCAATACAATTTCTCACAGTGAAATCAGTGACATTTATGGGCAGTGATAACAACTTACTATCAGAGATCAATTTTTCCAGTATACCTTGAAATCCTAATCCTACTAAAACTGACACCTAAAACAGTTTAACTTGAAAGCATAGATAATAATGGCAAGAATTTTGTTATCCGAGATTTAAATTATCAAGTAATATATTCGTTACGTATTTCTCGCAAATCTCATACATCGCAATCGTCTTTCCCACACGTTCGAGCATTTATCGGATAAATGGTTTCATTAACTGAAATACGAATAACATCCGTCTTTTGTTTCAGATTAAATACCGTAGAAGTTGTATCAGCGTCCTTGCGCCACGGATCACTCAGCACAGATTAAAAGTAATTACAATTTTATTTACTTTACTAAGTTGTGATATCACTTAATTATATTGTTTGGGCTTGCTATATATATGCTATATTGTATGTATGTATGTAAATACTTTGTTTTTCTTTTTTATGTAAGTTTTTTTTTTGTATTTGTGAACTAAATGGCGATCAACCACTTGGTTGTAGAGTTTTTAGAAGCTCTTCGTACGTATCACATCACATACACTGCCAGACAGCAAAGCAATGCTTAGTTTTGTTGTGCTCTGGTTTGAAGAGTGAGTGAACTAATTTATAAGGTAAGAATGAGAATAAGATGTTACGTCAACTACAAGGGACAT
Organism: Nymphalis c-album; assembly: GCA_963151315.1. Classification (NCBI taxonomy): domain Eukaryota; kingdom Metazoa; phylum Arthropoda; class Insecta; order Lepidoptera; family Nymphalidae; genus Nymphalis; species Nymphalis c-album. The sequence goes on from OY720612.1 coordinate 3,687,535, forward strand.
AACATTTTAGTTCCCAAGTGGCCTTAGAAATGTAAGGAACAATAATATTTCTGACAGTGCCAATATCTATGCACTGATTGGTGTCTATTAGGTGGCCCATTTGCATGTGTGGCCATGCGAGGCTTAAGGACCGTACCACCAATAATAAATAGCCATAATATCTCTTTGGTTCAAATTTAGTACGACATAAAACTTCTAACATGCGTGTACGATGTCGAACGAGTGGCTCATTATTTATAAGATTTTAATGTACGATTGTAACTTATTCAATTTATCTTCACGCTATAATGCGCAATTTAGTAAAGTTATTTTTTAATGTAATCTTATATAATTAGATCATATATTTCATGATGTCATTTCTAAAATCTTTTTACTCTATGTCCAACGGATCCGCTACTTTCTTAGAATATTTTCTAATCAACGTTGTCGTCTATCGTGTATTTTTTTCCTTTTATGCCATACTCTGTATTTGTCCAATATCTCATATTACAGATTTTTGTAATAATCTTTACTTAACTATAGTTAACTATTCATTGTGTAAAATACAGTTCCTTTTTAAGCAAAGGTGTGAATAATCTGTCATTATGACATTGACATTTAATCTTCATACTTATTGAAGATTTACTCTTAGAATAATGAATGGTTCGCCGAGCCATTCAGTGAGCTATGTAGGCTGCACGATAACGCACTTTTGCGTTGTCACAGGGTGGCGAGACAGTCAAATTTCTGTATTGTCACCGGTCTATAATGAGTGTCCAAATTTTCAAATGAATTAGACGTCTTGAAATGGTTGATAATTGCGTGAAATGACACTTGGTGGTAGAGCTTTGTGCAAGCTCGTCTGGGTAGGTACCACCCACTCATCAGATATTCTGCCGCAAAACAGCAGTACTTTGTATTGCTGTGTTCCGGTTTGAAGGGTGAGTGAGCCAGTGTAATTACAGGCACAAGGGACATAACATCTTAGTTCCCAAGGTTGGTGGCGCATTGGCGATGTAAGCGATGGTTAACATTTCTTACAATGCCATTGTCTATGGGTGTTGGTGACCACTTACCATCAGGTGGCCCATATGCTCGTCCGCCTTCCTATACAATAAAAAAAAAAAAACGTTACATCGATACATACAGGTCAAGCTAATAAAAGCGTGTTAAAAACAAATCTACGAGTATCATGATAATATTGTAAAATAATAGACAAAAACTAGTATTTTGATGACGCAAGCTTTCAGTAAAATGTTTGTAGTGTTTTTTTTCTAACCCTCGTGATAACTAGGGTATTAACTAAAAGCAGCTAAGCTCAGCTCATTCCTTTTTACACACACGCCTTAAGCTCTCTTATGTAATTAATTTCTTCGTGTAATTCTTTATGAAATATGTCTGTTAATAGTTAAAAAACTGATTTTTATATTATTATGTTAAATTTAAAATATAAACTTCTTATACTACTTATATTGTATACTTATGTATACCTTACTACTTATATAAATTTGTTTCATTTGGTTTTTTTTGTCTGTCTTGCTGGTTGGCTAATTAAGGCCGCAAATTTTGATACTTGGTTCAAACCCCAAATCTATAATTAGTATTGAGGTTTTCTGTCAAATATTCTCAGTAGCAGCCCGAAGTCTAGAAGTTGTTTGTACACCATGCCTCGTAAAGCACTTAAAGCCGTTGGTGATATGCCTGAACCCGTTTCTTTCTCGAGGATATTCGGATATGTTTTTGCTCTTCCCATTTATTTCAGCAGCTCAACCAATTAATTCAAACCACCAAATAACCAATATTACAATATGCACATTTATAATTTATTCATACATTAAAATAAACTTGAATGAAACTTATAGACGTTTCATTGTCCTTTCAATCAGGATCACTTTCAGTTGGACACGATTGTGGTTGCAAGTGTGTTTGGCAATTAGTCTTCGACTCTGATTGCTTTGATGTCGCTTGATCATCAGACACAATGTCTCCAAACGAGAACACAATTTGGATATATTTTATTCCCGAAAATGCACACAAACTTACCAAAAATATGTTGCATAGCTGGACAAAATAATCCAGTTATTTAATAACAAATTTGAAAAGAGAATATTCTAAAAAATAATATTGGATGCAAAAGCTATCTTATCATTAATATAAATCTCGTACAGACAGCCTGGAGTGTATTGAGATGAAGCTTAAATTAAAAATGGTATTAGTATTCATTGATGATATAAGCAACAAAATTAAGAAGTACATATTTTGCTTTTTGAGCTTCGAATTCATATGTCACTTTGATAAAAGCATATTGGTCGAGTGTGACATTTATTTTATTTCCATTTTTGTTATGGCATTTCCATGAAAATGGTATGCGTTTTGTTTGTCGCTTTTCAAACGCAATCAAAGTAAAACCAATATACGCTCACACAGACATCTTTAGTTATTTGGTTTCAAATTATTTACATATATATATATGCTTGTTAACTAGCTTACTCATCCTTGTAACCGTTACACAGCAATACAAAGTTTGGCAATAGAATCAGTGTCTCTGGTAACTAAAGCTTGCATTAGAGCACACAAAGTAACAGCCTGTGAATGTCCCACTGCTGGGCTAAGGCCTCTTCTCCTCTTTGTGAGGAGAAGGTTTTGGAGCTTATTCCACCACGCTGCTCGAATGCGGGTTGGAAGAATACACATGTGACAGAATTTCAATAAAATTTGACACATGCAGGTTTCCTCACGATGTTTTCCTTCACCGTAAAGCACGAGATAAATTATAATCACAAATTAAGCACATGAAATTCAGCGGTGCTTGCCCGGACTTGAACCCACGATCATCGGTTAAGATTCACGCGTTCTTACCACTGGGCCATCTCGGCTCGCACACAACTGTTACCGTTTCCAAATATTATTTCTAAAGGACCCAAGTAATATAATATTCGTCGCTGACATTAAAAACTAACAGTCTTCACCACTCCGAGTCTAAATTACATTAATATAAACCACAAGAATTTCAGTATTATTCCAATACGAGTAATTCGATATTGTTGAAACGAGTCGATATGTATTGAATTGGAAAGTATATCGACATTCCGTTTTATCGTTGTAATATAACGTAAGCGCCACACTTGCGGTCTCTGTTAGTGATGGTCGATGTAACATATCGATTTTTTTATTATGTAATGAATGTTTAGTTTATATTTTGCATTTCATTTATGTTGTGTATGATTTTTTTCTTATCGAATGAATTAATTAAGATTTTAACAATTACCAGGTGGTAGGGTTATTTTTTTATTTTATTTATTTATAATTTATTGTCCACCACGAACAAAAATAATTACAAAACATTGAAACAGGCTAAATAATAGGCATACAATTTTGGCAGCCTTATCGCCACATAGCGATCTTTTCCAGGCAACCAGTGCAAGGTTAGGGTTGTAATATATACAAATCCGCCTGGTTACGTACACGCAATTATCAAATATTCTACCGCTAAACAGCAATACTTAGTATTTTTGTGTTGAAGAGTGAGTGAGCCAGTATAACATCTTATTACCAAAGGTTGGTGGCTCATTAAAGATGTAAGGAACGGTGAATATTTCTTACAGCGCCAATGTTTATGGGCGGTGCCGATGGTGGCCACCTACCATGTTGGCTATTTGCTGGTATTGGCCCTATTTCATATACAAACTACAAAATAAAAAAGGATTTTATCAAAATCGTTAGAACCTTTTCACATTTGTTAATCAATTGTTAATAACGCTATCACATGTGCACTTTCCATCGGCCTTGGGACCATAGGCTTTAGGTGCACTTTGACTCACAGGAGTGTAACGCCACCATGTTCGCTAAATCTCTTATGTATATACAAATCAATATTAAAAATTAAAGAATGCTGGCAGCATTTCTCCGTTTAATCATAATGTCGATTCTCCGAGCGTAATAATAGCCCTCCTATCACCAGTAGAGGTCATCCAAGTTGTAGTGTTCATCTACAAATGAATCAATTTTAAATTTCAGGGAGGCTTTTCCGCCATGGTTCTCTTAATGATATTATTAAAAGGGCTCTTGCCACCATTGACGTTCCTGCTCTTATTGAGCCTCATGGAATTAGTCGTGATGATGGCAAGAGACCTGATGGACTGACATTGGTTCCCTGGGAACGGGGACGGGCCCTTGTGTGGGACGCAACATGTGTCGACACACTGGCCCCGTCTCATATTAGGGAAACAATGTTAAAAGCCGGAGCTGCCGCGGAAAAAGCTGAAACGAACAAACGTAACAAATATTCGTCTCTTATTCCAAATTATATTTTTGTTCCGTTTGCACTTGAAACGCTTGGACCTTGGAGTAATAGTGCCAAAAAATTCATCCAAAATATTACTCCCCGCCTTATTGCCTCCATTGGTGACAGGAGGGCTGGTTCATTTTTCGCCCAGAGAATCGGAATTGCGATTCAAAGGGGAAATGCTGCTAGCATTCTTGCCACCATTCCACGCGGTCACGTCTTGTATAATAATTATTTTTAAATGTTATTTGTATTTAGTTAAGGTTTTAATGTAAAAAAAAAAATGAATCAATGATATAATTTTCAATTACCGAAGCACACCATGACAGTTGACAATCAACATATTATTCGAAATTCAAATCTCTCATTAAATGACGTAACTATTAACATTTCTTTGAATGTTATAATTAATTCTAAATTTGAAATTTAATTACCTGATTATTAATATCCTTCACCCCAAAGAAACATCGAACAAAGGGCCCGTAAATCATAAACTCGATTCAAATCATATATCATCGACCATTCAAAGCAACATATTGTCTTCTCTACTGAATAATGGGTAGTGAGACTCGAAACCAATGCTTTTGATAAACGTACGATATTATGATACGATTATCGTATCCCGTTTATACGATTAAAAATCGAATCGATTTATACTTAATCTTTATTTAGTAAAAAGTAATTATAATAATTATAAAATCATTTATTTCGACCAAGCAAGGGTATAAAACAATAAATAATAAAAAGGAAAATTACAATAATAAAATTTTACAGATTTTACATTAGATTAAATTAATTCGAATTAAATTAAATATATTTGAATATATTTGCATAAAGTGTCAATAGTTAAATGGCTTACATTTTAAATAGTCCGAATATGACTTGTTGGGATATTGTCTATATACATATAGAGGATGTATAGGGGGTCAATTGGAATATTAATAACTCCACCAAAATGGGGAATTGCTAAAATTTTTTCAAAAGTATATAACAGATTTAAATATGTACACGAAAAGTTAATCCCATTAAAAAGATCATTGTTTTTTTTAAATGGCCCAAATGTTTAATACAATAGAAATTGTCAAAGTTGTAAGAACATGAGACATAGGTAATCTTATAAAACATGGTTTCCGAGTTCTCGAATTCAATGAATCCTTCCTGGAACTCTTGCGGCAAGGCATTCGTTTTTGTAATAAGATAACTTTGCATATTGTATTATTCGTTATAGTGGTAAGAAAACTATAATTCGAGTGGATAAGGGTAATTGATGATCTGACCTATTATATTGCACAAGTGTGTGCGCGCAACCGCAGGTGCATATTATACTCCCTCGCTCTTATAATCAGATGGTATGGCAAATCTGACACTATCGGAAAGTGTTCAGGGACAGGACCAACGGCTTTACGTGCTTTTCGATGTAAATAATTTTAACTTCAAGAGAAAATCCCAGTAACTTCCGGTCCGACCTGGTTTTAAGCCCAGGAACTCGATATCTTTGTTCTTATATCTAAGCAACGATGAATTAGACTCAGTACGTGATACTCTTGTAGCCGTTTAATTATTTCCAACCAGTACTTATGAATTTAAAACAGTTGACTGTGAATATTTATTTGATATGAAAAGTAACTACTGAGTTTGATTGAATTAACAATCCAAGTCGGTGGACGTTTTACATTCAATTGAATCGTGTAATATGATGATTGAAAATAGGAATAGAACAGCAAATAGTCAAATTTTATTTAATAGGGTTCCTTCAAGAGAGGCGTGAAGAGGTATCTTGCGGGTCCGGCAAGGCGGGGGCGGCTAGTGCAGATCATTCCCGACTGCACTAGCCGTCTTTGCGTTTGGACTCTACTACCACTTATCTTCAGGTGGAGAAGAGTAATTTGCCCTACCGGGCTATAAAAAAAAAAACAATTATATGCAATAGATAATCGTTATAAATTCCTTATTATGATCTTCAAATAATTGTTAGTCGATGTCCAGCCGAGATAGTCCGACTTATTAATTTTTTTATTCGAATATCCCAGGATTTGAAAAAGTTAATCTTTTGACTGAAAACTCATTTTATTTCCACTGAATGTTTAGGTACAGTATTCACATATAGAATGTTTGTTTGAGCGAATCTATATTTTAGTAGAATTGTCATGACCTACTTTTACCCCTATTTTCTACTTTAAAATAACAAAGCAGACGTATAAACGAGGCACCTGACCTGCGCAGTAATCACTTGTTCTCATGGCACTGGTTAGTCAAATGAACCATATCATGGTAAATGGTAACTGGTCAACATGAGGAATGTTCGTATAAGACGTATTGTATAGCATTTTTTTTACTTAATGGTTGGGTTTTGTTCAAGTCTGAGTAATAACCACTCATCAGGAGTCATGTTTTGATAGATATATGACAGAATATCTCCAAATGAGAATAAAAACCATTGTAAACACAAATTAAGCCAATGAAAACTCATATACTTGCCAGGATTTGAACTGGCATTTGTCGATATATATTTATATTAATATTTATATAATATTTATATTTTGTCGATAAATAAATAAATAAATAAATAAATAAATAAATATTCATGTAGTTGGGCCATCACAGCTCACCTGGATTATGTATTAGGTATATAACGGATGTATATTAAATCCCGTGATTATATGAATGTCTGAAGGAAGTCGTATATGTGTTCTGAGTATCAAACGTATCAATATAATGGATATATACAGTACATCAAAGCAGTAGAGAAATGATTAAAATTTCAAAGTGTAACCTGATAGGTTAATATTAAAATGATAACTACATATAACATTAATTTTGTATTCTGAAACAACCAAGAAATGCAATATAAAATTGTATATGGCCCAGTGGTAAGAACGTGTGAATCCTAGCCGATGATCGTGGATTCAAACCCGGGTTAGCACCACTGAATTTCATGTGTTTAATTTGTGATTGTTATTCATCTCGTGCTTAACGGCGAAGGAAAACATTTAATTTCACTGAAATTATGCCACATGTGTCTTCCACCAATCCGCATTGAAGCAGCTTGGTGGAATAAGTTTCAAACTTGCTCCTCAAAAAATGAGAAGATGCCTTAGCCCAGCAGTGGGACATTCACAGGCTGTTACTGTATAATCCATTTATTATTTTATCGCCAGACAGCAACATGTAGATCATTGTTTCAGTTCAGGATATAACCTCTTGGCTGTAGTTTCTAGTTCTATAGTTGACGGTGCAATGATGGTACATGATATTAATGTTACTTAGTTTCGTCTAAGTGAACACAATGCTAAATATTGCTGTTTGGCTTAAAATTATGCGATACGTGGGTGGTACCTACACAGAAGGGCAAAAAACCTTACCACAAATCCGGAGCGGTTGCAAACAGTAAACGTTATCTTTTAAAATGACAACTCAATAACCTACTTGAATAACATATATTTTGATTTTCATTTTGGAATAGATCTACTCTGACGATTGCCAATGAATTAATCAGTAAGGCAATATGCAAAGCTATATACCAGAAATCATGCCTTGATTGAACCGTGTCGACTGTAATTCGTAGTTGAATTGATACTGAGTGTGTGATTTAGTATGCACATGACCTATATGTTAAACTTATATTCAACCGTGACTTCGTCTGGTATTCGTCATGTTTAATTTATGATATAACTAGCTATAGCTTAGTGCATAAAACGTGCATCTTCAAATAATAGGGTTACGTCTTCAAATTCAGCTGTGACATATATCTTGGATGGTAAATTTATTTGATAGATGTGTCCTCTTATGAACTCTACTGACTCGTTATGGTTAGCGCATAAAGCGTTAGACTTCAAGATATTGGGCTCAAGCCCCTTAATAAGCTACAAATAAATTATGAAGTTTTCAGTCAAAAACAGTTTTCGGTACCAGGTTGAAGTTCAGAAGTTAGAAGTGCCTAAAGATATTGAATTATCATCAGTCATAAGAAAGGGTTATAGCGTTTTGTTTTGAATAAAGGTGTTGATTTTAAAATAAACTGACCATAGGTTGAAAGCCATTGGAATAAATTTCATCTCAGGTCCAAATCTTTTTTCATTAATTAGACAAGTATCATTTAAACCAACCCTACTGGTTGACGCAATGAGATGGGGTCTTATAGCTTTTATATCGGGACATTTTTGCACTATAATTGAAATAACATTTCAAATGGATGTAAAATATTTATGGCGAAAAAAACTATTTGAATGTAATGATTACTCGCTTTTAGCGTAACGGGTTTACTCAGACTGACATAGGAAATTACATTCAGCGAATTTCCGTCGACAAAATCCGTATACGGACATTCTATTACAGATTCACTTGTTCAAATACATCAATTACAAAGAGAACTCCTGCAAACGAATATAACCTCTATTGCATATTGTTAAATATGAAATTTGAATCAAATATTTAGATAATATGGAATGTAGGGAGGCTGTCTGGCTATTATTGTTGGATCGCGTATCTATTTCCGATTGAATGTATTGCCAGTTCAATAAACCGTTTAAAAGTTGCGACGGATTTTGAATTTAAAAGACATATTTGCAATGGTAACATTGATTAAAACTAAAACTATTTATTCTACGTTAACAATGTATTTCCCGTTTAACGCATAAAGAGATTTCCTTTCTCTTATTCATGACTATTGAAAATCGTATTGGATACATTTGTATAATGCATGATAACATACATTAGGATCATATTATAATACAAGAATATGGAGGAGGGAAAACACTAGCATCTGGTGAACCCACGCCACGACGGAACTGATGCCTATCAAAAAGCTAAGTTATAAAGCTGTAGATCTCGAGATCTCTATTCTATTCTAGGTCAGGCCATTAACATTTTATTTGCGTTTTTTGGACAAAAGTTTCTCAGTGGAAAGGACATCAGATACTCATCCCATTTTGTATTGTGCCTGAAATCTCTCCAGTTGTGTCTGATCGCCGTACCATCGATGAATGGATGGATGGATGGTCGTATGACAGGAATAAATCAGCGAAACAAAAGCATGGGCAGTTCGGAAATGAATCTCAAAACTCAAATTAATTTGATTACAAATGTTATCATAAAAGGTCTATTTATATAATTAATACACTTCTGATAAAGTCGATATACAAAAGAGCTATTACTGTGCGAGGCATTCGGAGCCAATTTTTTTCGATTCCATAAATTGATGGCACAATAAAAAAGAACGTTTAAAACTGGGCCAACGTGCATGAAAAACAAAAATGCGTATATACATTGGTCAAGTTGAATATACAGGAAAAACTTGTTCGAATTGATTTTGAATTTAATTTTTAAAAACAAAATTGCAGCTCTGATATAAGTCCAGATTAAAGAAAAGTAAATGACATTTCGGCCACGGCGACCAATTACACGAGAGATTAGGCAACTTGGCATTGTGTGCGCAAACACAGGAGCACTATCTATATCTACCTCTCATAATGCGATGGAACGGCAGTCCGACATGACCGGAAAGAGTTCAGGTGCAGGAACAACGGCCTTTTTAACTTATTCGACTTTCTTACGTGTTTAAGGATATACACTAATTTTCTCAATTTTTTTCTACATTCTTCAAAATATTTATTAATTCTTCATTGATTGAATTTGTAAATTTCGATATCCAATGAAACACATTGAACTGAAAAACAGTTCGCCACGCATTCCGGCGACTTAAAAAATCAACGCGTTAATCGTGTTTTGAGATTATAAGCATTTAATAAACATCTAAAATGCAATGTTTGAAAATAAAAAAAACATGTGTGCAATTCACACGTGGTAGAAGTGAAACCTTCAAAAATGTTGGCTTCAAGATAATGAGACGGTACGAAGCAGAGAACAAAGACAACCACGATCATAAGAAACACTATATAATGCTTCCTATCTCATTTTCTCCCACGTTAAATCTTATGAATTTATATTTGTCTCTTTTTACTGTCGCTTTTTCGTTTCATCAACTTTCAAATCATAACGATGCTAAAGAAGTTTTCACTTCAAAAACATCCAATGAGTCCCTACACATAGTTTTTTTTATGGCATAGCTAGGCGGAAGAGCATTTGGGCCACCTGATGGTAAGTGGTCACCAACGCCCATAGACATTGGCATTGTAAGAGATGTTAACCATCGCTTATATCGCCAATGCGCCACCAACCTTGGGAACTAAGATGTTATGTCCATTGTGCCTGTAATTAATTACACTGGCTCACTCACCCTTCAAACCGGAACACAGCAGTAGAATATCTGATGAGTGGGTGGTACCTACCCAGACGATCTTGCACAAAGCTCTACCACCAAGTGAAGTAAGTTCTTAAGGACTTGTTATTATATAATAACTGAATATGTTACGAGCTCAGCGGTAGTGTAGCGATTCATATCGTAAATGTGTTGTTTCAAACTTACATTTGGCGTGAGATTCGCGCGCCATTATTGACAGCTGTCTAAAATATTGCCAGCATAGGAAACTCGAATTAGAACAACAAACATAATTGCTTGTTGTAAAACAGTCCGAATTTGAAAACGTGTATGTGCACTTTTATAGAATTATTAATATATTTTTACGTATGATTTTTCAGGAGTAATTACACATTTATAATATATGTATAACTTAAGATTAGATTTTTTACCTTTTAAATAGAATACCTCATTCAATAAAAATGAGATAATACTTATATTATATAGTTTGGTATTGGATTGCATGTATTAAACTATTATGAAAAAAATTGTTAAAAAGTTACATGATAAAAATAAAATAATGGCAACAAGACATTAAAAAAATAATATAAAATAGTATGTATATTTCTGTCTCATTCTTTGCTGGCTTCATCCTACACATTTTTGTATTTGTGTCTCTTACCTGTCGTTTTTTTCCGTTGCATCCAGTTTGAAATCACAACGATTCTAAAGAAGTTTCACTTCAAAAAGTTAAAACAAAACAATAGGATTATTCCGATCAGTTAATATTGTACCATATTTGAAAATTTTTGTCTAAGGTATTTTTATGCTAAAACATACCGTTTTGCTGAAAACCAAGAAAAACTCTTTTTTTTTTATCTTTGTCCTTGAACATTTTTTCTTTCCATACAGGGATTACATAAGAAGGGAGACTTTCAAATTTTATTTATAATTATATTTTTAACGATTTCACCAATTTTCAGCTTGTAAATTTATGTAGCTTCGGATGTCTAAATCGACCGGACTAATATGTTCCTTATTTGAAAATTGAAAATAAAACTAACAAACATACTAGCTAGAAGATTTAATAAAGGAGAGTGTACGTGCGTCTATCTGCCATAACTCGTGTCACGAACGAATTTCCTCTGTGTCAATATTTCAGACCCGGCTGGCATGTTTTTATGATCCCTTCCTTTTATGGTCCTCTGTATGTACTTTGGGGTCTATACAAGATTGCGACGACGTTTTCTTATTCAATTATATTTGTTGTTCTTTCAAAATTCATACCTTTAACGTTTAACTGACTTGTTCTCAAATTAAAAAAAAAATTAAAATGTTGTTATTTAGATACACTAACTAAGTTTGTATATGTATTTATGATTATCCGTGTATAATTAGTATAGTTTTAAAAAAAAAACTTTTTGTTTCTCATTCGTTTTTATGTGTATTCTATTCATTTTTTAAGGAAACAATCAATTTTATTATGAGAATGTATATCCATGAGTAGTATTTTTATTAAGTGCCTACTTAGAGATTTATTTACTGTTTTACTAAAAAGACAATACATTGTTTTTTTTTTATTTAAATTAATTTATAGGTATAAAAAAACAGGCCATCAAAATATCTGAATATTATATAATATTTAATAAAGAATAATTAATATATACATTCAATCAAATGTAATTAAAATATACGTTTTTCAATTAACTCTTACGGGCACTATAATCGGCGTTATACAAGAATAATTTAAAATGATGGTAATCATTTAAGAATGCAGATACTACAAATAAGAACCGGCAATAAACTCAGTAGTTACTCTTTTCTCGACGATTAAATTACATAGGTAATTAATTCGCCACGGAAATTAATCCTTAGATCCGAAACTATTAATAGAAATTTCTATTCTATTACATTAAAACCTTAAATAAATACAAATAAAAATTAAAAATAATTACTGTACAAGTGACCGAGTGGAATGGTGGAAAGAATGCTAGCAGCATAGCAGCTTGCATATTATTTTGCAATTATGTCATACATATTAACACTATGTAATAATTTATTATTTATATATATATATATATATATATATATATATTCGGATTTGTTACTGATTGGTATGTAGTATATCTTGCTGTGTAGAATTCATGTAGTTATATATATTATGTCGAAAAATCACTAAGTTACTAAGTTAGATGAGCCACAATTGGAATCTCTGCGACATCCACCGTACTTCCCGAACCTTTCTCCAACAGATTACCATTTTTTCCAGAATTTGGACAACTTCTTACAAGAAAAAAAAATCAAATCCGATGCGGCAGTCCAAACCGCCTTCAAAGAGTTTAATGATTCTCGCCCACATGGTTTTTTAGTAAAGGGATCAATGAACTACCTATGAGATGGCAAAAGTGCATAGATAACAACGGTGCATACTTTGATTAATTAAATATATTTTACAAAAAAAAAATTGTCTTTACATTCCTCCCGTACAAAACGCCAATTTCATATGTAAGGACCTAATATAAGACCATAACCCAGCAAGCCCTTTCATTTGATACCCATATTGGGTACTACTTATTTTTAATGCAGAGCGAAATCTTGGGTGTTCCACCATGTTGGATTTAGAATGACGTCACACAGCTAACCATGCATGCGTCCAAACTAAACGTTTATACAAAATTTCAGCTCAATCAGTTGATGATATCTGTTCCAAAAATGAGATTCCTAACAAACATACATTAAATATTTTTTTATAAAATAAAATTAAGACAAATCAGAAGTATTAATTAATAATAAAAGTAATATAACGAAACGCAATACACATGTATAGAAAACAATGGAACCACATAATAAAAAGATATCCTAGTAGTTCCCAATAATAAATCAGAACGGATCGCTTTCAATTTTAATTAAAAACACGCTGATTCTTACAATATAATTATTAAAATTGCAATGAAAAAGTACAGCAATTAATTTTCGAGTAATTTAAAATTTTACTATGATAAAATTTTTGATAATAGCATTTCAGTAGGTAAGCATGAATCATGCGACTTCGCTTGAAAGGTAGTGTTATAGTAGTTCGATCCTGTTAAACCATTTTCTGTGTCTGCCTTTTACTGTCTCGCTGGTCTTCATGCCAGATCCCGAGGCTTTAAACCCCAGGTCGGGCCAGAAAAAAATTATTGCGTAGAATATTGTTCTCGAACATCGAAAAGCACATAAAACCGTTGCTCTGCGTCTGAACTCTTTCCAGTCTTGATTATTTGATATATATTTTTTGCATGTAAATAATGTCATTAATAATGCTTTAAATATTCAAAATACATTTTTACTTTATATACATAATAACTACAAACCCAAGTGAATCCAACTAACGAAATACCACCCAGAAGCTATACATAAAACAAAAGAACCGATAACATACACAAACCAACTTGAAAGGCAATAAAAAGCGTACTTACTTCGCTTGATCGCTTTATCCTTATAATTAAGAAACCGACTCGCTCCATACATGCAACTACTTACAACAATAAAATAATAATTATTATTATTTCTTTATTGTAAATATAAAAAACTATAACGCATGCAAAGAATGTAGTTATCTCTTTCATGCAACCTTTATTCAAAACTAGGGTATAATAACCAACAAGTAATTATCTAATTTTCAATCCTCTTTATTTCCATACCTTAAATGTGATTTATCGTTATTAAAAAAACAATAATTAATATGTGTCTAAATTCAAATATTCGAATCAATTCTATATTCAAATCATGAATCGAATTCTTTTGTTAATATCATTAATCTTGTCATTAATTAGATTGATCAAAGTCACAAAAAGTTCGTCTTATTCAGGCAGTACATACTTAAGTCAGAATTGAATAATTGTTGGTTGTAACAACAAAATGTTATCGAAAACCAGACATATTTTCGAAATATTGTGACAAATTACTTTGTCAACGACAATTTGTGTCAAAACATACAAGGCAAGCAAACCATTTATAATAATGTTTACATACATATTACACACAGATAAACATTTCAAAAGTTACACATAAAAAAGGACATTGATATATTTTGTCCTAAAATATTGTACTGTATTGTATAAAATCAATTTTGTGCAATTTATTATTATCAATCAATTCAAAGTCTTATGTCTGCACAGTCGACGATTCGCCTGAATCAAATTAAATTTTCGAAAACAAAGGAACAACAATCACAACATCCTTTATAAAATTATTAACGGCATTTTAATATCAATTTAAATTAAATTCACTTTATGTAAAACGCTTCCTTATTGTTCGACGTAATTAGCATTGAATTTATGTTTATGAGTTTTAGACATGCCTCACATACATGCGATACTTAACACACTTAACTTAAAACGCACACAGACAAATCGATTTACAGTCGTACCTTACTGACTGTAGTTTTTTTTATAACAAAGGCAGGCGGACGAGATTATGGGCCACCTGATGGTACGTGGTCATCAACGCCCATAGAAAATGGCATTGTAAGAGATGTTAACCATCACTTACATCGCCAATGCGCCACCAACCTTGGGAACTACGATGTTATGTCCTTGTGCCTGTAATTACACTGGCTCACTCACCCTTCAAACCGGAACACAACAATACCAAGTACTGCTGTTTTGCGGTAGAATATCTGATGGGTGTGCGGTACCTAGCCACTAGACCGATGAGACAGTCCTATAATTACAATTTATATATTTATAAATACAATTTAAACACATGATAACTCAATGAATAAGATTCTCGTCTACCCCCTTGGTAACTTGAGCTCATAGCGTAATTACATATGTCGTCGTAATTGGTTAATCAAATGTATACACTATGCCGATGTAATTAAGCAACAAAATTGTCAGATGTTATTAGCTCGATTGCAAATTTGCTTGATTGTTGGGATATTAAGAGAAAAGTATACGTTCACATTCGAAGTAAGGCCTTAAGGCAAGTAAATATAGATATTAACTAAAGCTGAATCTAAAGATCAATCAATGGTTCCGTATAATAAAAAACTGATGATTAAATTACGTTAAGTTTGCATTTTTTAATAGTACAACAATATATTATCCTTTTGCCGTAATAAAAAATATTTATTGTATGTTTGTCCTCTAAATTTTCGTAAGCCATTAAGCCGTTTGTGATGAAACTTTGATGAGTTGTTTTGCTTTTGCCCGCGAAGGTGCCTGGTTAAAAAGTTTTTTTCGTATGTTTATCTTGCAATATCAACAATAATAACAACAAAAATACCTTTCTATCTGACAAATGACTTGTTCTTTAAAAATACATAAATATATTATATATTTCCTTTCGGCCTATTGTTCACAATAGTAGTTATATAAAATATATTAAATTTTGCGTTAAAGTTTTCCTTAACATTTTCGATCATGGCAGCCATCCTCAAACGAGACTAACATGTACTCACGCGGGACATATTACAGTGCACAACTATTTGTGCAAACATGTGCTCTCTCAGAATCCAATGGGATGAAAATCTAAAACAACCAGATTGCAAATACTGACATGGGAGTGTAAACACTGTCAAATTTCATACTCCAGGCTGCTACTGAAAATCTCTCGACGGAAATCCAATAAAATTTTAATGACTCAACCAAGGGTTTGAAACCAGGTCCTAGGGTTTTGTGGACGAGGTACCTACTAATGTTCGTTGGCTACGGAACCCTGTTTATGTTGTGACATCAATTTCTTTATAATTTCACCAAGATGACAGCATTGATGGGTTTTTAAATGATTTTCTCACAATGTGTTTTTGTTCAAACATTCTTTCTAAGAAAATTGTAAAGGACATACCGAGACGTACGTATAAATTTACGATAAAAATTATTAAAGTTATTGCAATATAAATAAGCAATGGTATTTATTTATTGAAATAGTTACACCGACATCTAAAACACTAAACACTTAAAATTAATAACTAAAACATACTACGAAGTGATAGGTCTTAACGGTGTAAAAACAAAATTGCAGTGAAAAAAAAAAAACAATCTAACCGATATAACAATTAAAAATAAAATCTTAGCGACTAAAAAAACCTTTAAAAATGTATAACTAAAATAATGTCAATTCCGTCATCCAGTCGTCTGTACTGTCTGTAGATCCCATAGCGCACAAGTGATGCTTGCAATCATACTATCAAATCCAACGATTAGCAATCCAACACAATCATATACATTTCAAGACTGACGCCTTCACAAATACCTTACTATTACTTGGTGGTAGGGCTTTGTACAATCTAGTCTGGGTAGGTACCACCCACTCATCAGATATTCTATTGTAAAACAGCAGTACTTGCTATTGTTGTGTTCCGGTTTGAAGGGTGAGTGAGCCAGTGTAATTACAGGCAAGAGACATAAGATCTTAATTCCCAAGGTTGGTGGCGCATTGGCGATGTAAGCGATGGTTAACATCTCTTACAATGCCAATGTATATGGGCGTTGGTGACCACTTACCATCAGGTGGCCCATATGCTCGTCCGCCTTCGTATGCAATAAAAAAAAACCTTCTGAGACACTACAATATAAATACTGTTAACTTCAAAACTCTTAAATCCTTCTAAGATATTTTGCAAAAAAATCCAATATATTTTCATCAGATCAGAACCATGAATACATTGTACAAATGACATTATAATGAACGGTGCTATAACATTGTACGAGAGTCCGTTACTTGATAGCTATTAACGGCGAAATCAGAGGTGCTTCCGTTTCATAACTAGTATAACATGATAACGGTGCTTAGGCAGAAAGGCTATCAATATGGAATCATGCCTATACACGATAAAATTAAACATACATTCTTAATGCAAAAACAAGTATTTGACAACATTTCAAAATGAGTGACAATAAAGTAAAAGTTAGTTTGCGAGACTCCGAAGTTCGGCGACTCCACTCTGCCTACGTATATGTGTGCGTGTGCAGTGGCCGAGCCTCGACCGTTGCGACAGTAGCGCTCAAAATGTAAAATTCAGCGCGGCGAGACACCAGAGCCGGGCCTTAAGCATGACTTACAAAAATTGACTGATATCCCGATAAGAACACGAAATGATCATGAATATAAAAATCATTAAGAAAAAACTCGATGTATATTTTGCAAATATAAAATAATTCATGGAACATCTGAATATGCTATACCTACTAAATGATGTTGTTCTAAGCCGGTCATCGCGATAATCCACTTATCTTATCTTAATTATTGTATGAAAAAAAATACATAAACAACTGATTGTTACATTATTTGTTTGCTATGTACCTACTTTTCGTTTGTTTTATTTTATCTTTAATTATTGTATAGTTTTAAGTAAATTAGTGTTGCCAACGAACACCGATGTACGGATAAATCCAATAGGGTTTTTGTCACATCGTTCTTAATACAGTTATAGAATAAATAAATGTATATTTAATTAAATACGGCCAATGAATATTTGTCATGAATACATGCGTTTTGAACGTTAACAAGAGCTTTCATTTTAACATAACATGTAACATGTGTTTTTATTTTTAATGTTCATATGTGGCTTATATAATAGAAGAAGCACACTCGGTGGTAGAGCTTTGTGCAAGCTCGTCTGGGTACCACCCAGTTATCAGATATTTTACCGCAAAATAGCAGTACTTTTGTATTATTGTGTTCCGGTTTTAAGAGTGAGTGAGCCAGTGTAATTACTGGCAAAAGGGACAAACATCTTGGTTCCCAAGGTTGGTGGCGTTTTGGCGATGGAAGCGATGGTTGACATTTATTACAACACCAAGAGCGCGCCCGCCAGGGCGTAGGTAGGCTTACCGTCAGGTGGCCGATATGCTCGTCCGCCTTGGAAACTAAGATGTTATGTCCCTTGTGTCTATAATTAATTTAGTTAGATTAATTGTAATTAGAAATTATAGCATTGAAATTTAAGTGCCTTGTTAACTGCCTAGTTTTTAAGGTTGTAGATAAAGAGCTATTTGTTTTTTTTTAGTCAAGATTTTCTCAGTATATTTTTACCTTTGTCGATAATATATACGTTTGTGTTGTATGTATTTAATGAAATTTATCCTTTGTCAATAATATTAATCAACTCACACGAACGCAGACAAAGTTTCTTGTGTCCTCAATGAATATTAACCAGAAAATACGCCATTAACGTATTTTGTCGTCATCATCTCTCGCCTCGGGAATTACTCGGTCGTTAAAATTTGACTGTACTCTCGTAAAAACTTCGAATTGTATATTTTCATTATTTTTATCAAGCGTTGATTAAAAAATTCCCTTGACATGAAAATACCTAAGTCTAATTTAAGGTCGACCGATTTAATGGAGACGGATTATGGGAAATCTTGAATGCGAGAGTGAAACAGAATTTTGTTTTATATTTTATGGTTAAATTTAAAATGTAGATACTTTCGAAGTTTCACAATAGAATTAGTTATTTATGATATATAAATATATAATATGTAAAATGATTTTAATTTCCTCCTGACCAATTTCGGCTACGGCGGCAAATCTTACGTGATTACCAGCGCAGGAGCAACGGCTTTACGTGCTTTGCGAGCCACGGGAGTATACACACTTCGAACTCCCGAACTCCAGGCTGCTAATAACCACAACGATAAACCCAATTACCTTTATTTGGCCTGACTTGAGGTTCGAGCCCAGAACCTCGGGATCCGCGACCTCATATCTCGACTAGACGAACAAGGCAGTCAACAGATAATAAATAAGTAACATGAATTGAATTCTAACTTTCCATGACAGCAGTGATATTATAAAAAAACTTACTTGAGTGTGAAATGTTGACAACCGACTTATGGTGATATACTATTTTGATACGTGTATCCTTGAAATTTATATGTATTATGATCAATATTGCATATCACTTGCAAACATTTGACGGCCGTTTTCCGATGAGCTTCGAGTTTTTCTAACAGAATAGAACTATCGTAAGAGACGTAAACCGTTCCTAATTTAAAAATAAAATAATGGACATAAATAGATACAAAATACTAAATAACAGTTAACTTTAGAAAATGGGATTTACCCATTCCACCTTCAAACTTATCAGGCTTGATATCGTTAAAGATAAAAAAGAAAAAAAGTCACAGATAACAGTACATTTGTTTACGTTTATTTGTCCCCTTTTGTATAATACGAGCTTCATTTGCATCAGGACAATGTATCTCAAGTTGAAATCCCTTCTAAGTGAAGGGTAAAATCTTAAAGGCCGCGCCTAGCCTTTTATATAGGCATTCCGATGTACTTGTGGTACACTTTAGGACAGAATAATGTATATCGTAAGTTAGTAATCGATACTTGTCATAGTGTTAGGTATCTCTTGTTAATATCACGACTATAATTCATTAACCCATAGTTATGATTAATATTGTGGTCGGAAATAAATATATACATATAAAAATAACATAAAATAAAACAATTGAAAAGCTACACCAAACGCAGTACACGTTGCGTTTGGTGTAGCTTTTCAATTGTTTTATTGTGCGTTTGCGTCTTGTTTCAATAAGATACAAGTGTAATTACTATTTGAGAAATAAACCAAATTCTCGAATATCCACCATTTAAAGAAATACATTTATTTATAATATATATTTAGTATTACATCTACTAGAACAATTTTACACACATTTAGAAGATTGTATATCATTTCCAATATCTGTGAAAGAGTTCGTTAAAAAATATATTATTGCTGTTTTAATCATTATAATTAAACTAATTTTATATGAATGATTGATCAAATTTAGACACAGAATAAAATATCAGCATAATAGTATATAGTTTACATGATGGTAGGACTTCGTATAAGCCCAAGTCTGAGTAGATACCCACTCATTAGATATGATACGCCAACAGCAATACATAGTATTGTTGGGTTCCGATTAGAAGGGTGAGCTAGTGTAACTAGACATAAGAGATATAGCATGTTAGTTCCGAAGGTTGATGAATGATGGTGTTTTGTGGTGTAACAGTTAACATATCTTACAGGGCCAATAACTTTGGGTGGTGACCACATATCATCAGGTGGTCGATTTTTGAAATTATAAGCTTGTTATACATATATTACATTACAAATACTAAATTACATATTTAGTTTACATTGTAACGAATTAAAGATTGATGATAAAATTCGTTTCAGTTCATCCATCGTTATGTTTTCAACACATTGATGTCTTACGACCATACAAACGTTGCTTAGAAACTGTTTAGTCAAACAACGATTTCGCTCTTTCTGTCATTATTGAGTTAAAATTCGAAAGAAAAAGACACAGCATTGTTTGATTCATTCATCGTTAAACAATATCAATAATCAATACCGTATATAAACAAAAGAAACGTATTTGAACACTCTACATAATCTTGTTTATTTTTCACGCGTCATTTTTTGAAAGACAAATTTCAGCAAAGCATATATTTCATTTTGTGTTCAAGTGATTATAACGAAATTTTTACTGTAAAATTAAATAAAAAAAATCAAAATGTGAGTCTATACGGGATAGTCTTTTTAAATAGACAAGAATTTAAGTAGGATTTTATGTGCTTCTATTTTAAAATTATATACGGCGGCCAGGTATTTGGGCGATCAGATAATAAAAATTCACTACCCAAAGACTTGGTTCACTTGGTGGTAGAGCTTTGTGCAAGCTCGTCTGGGTAGGTACCACCCACTCATCAGATATTCTACCGCAAAACAGCAGTACTTGTTATTGCTGTGTTCCGGTTTGAAGGGTGAGTGAGCCAGTGTAATTACAGGCACAAGGGACATAACATCTTAGTTCCCAAGGTTGGTGGCGCATTGGCGATGTAAGAGATGGTTAGCAGCTCTTACAACGCCAATGTCTATGGGCGTTGGTCACCACTTACCATCAGGTGGCCCATATGCTCGTCCGCCTTCCTATGCAATAAAAAAAAAAAGACAATGCACCACTAACCATGGCAACTGAAATATTATGATTACTGTGAACTTACACAGCAGGCGAAGTCGCGAGTAGACTAGTAAGATATAAAAAAAAATTAAAAAATGTTTATACTTTTATTTTATCGGAATTGTACTCAATACCAGCTGTGACGATAATATCTGTGCTGTACTGGATATTCAGAAAGATTTTGCATAGAGATATGTTTCGAGTTCTAGCAATTTTGATCTTGAGTTTTAATCATATCGTATCCTAAACTTTATCTATCTTATCGTAACTAATACTATAAATACGATAAAGAGTTTGTTTGTTACATATTAACTACTTAACCGATCGTTAGGGAAAATTCCATTTTTTATAGAAATATATACCTACCTAAGGTAGCAAATGGGCATTATATTAACCATCGCCAATGCGCCACTAAGATATTTTGTCCCTTGTGCCTGTACAAGTACTGTTGTTTTGCGGTAAAATATCTTTTGAGTGGGTGCTACCTACCCAGACAAGCTTGCACAAAGTCTTATCACCATGTTAGGGGTATAAATCAACATCGGAAACCCAGCTCGTGAGAAAAAAATAATAGAATATATATTTATGAATCAAAGCAACAAAAGAATGTGTACATATTAAATGTCAGAAATAATTTTCATCTCGGCTTAAATCTCTATAAAAATATAAAACAAACCATTTTTATCTGGCAACGGCATCTAACCGGCTTTAAATCGTGTGAAAGAGACAGGAATATAAGCGTGTCGGGGGACGAAGATGGAAATACAATTATCCACTTTGTATAACAAGGATAGATAAAGTCGCGTGGTTGCAAAAAATTATTGAAGATACAAAAGACAAGTTTAGATCGCAATGTGTAATATGCGTTTTTATCTGATCTCTGATCTTGGCTTGTAAGACAAATGGCTTGATAAAGAATTATTTAATTAACTACTTACCCGATTAAGAGAACCGAAGGTCCATCTTGAGTGGCGTCCCTCACATCCGCCATTTTAAGTTTTTACTGATGTCATATAATTTTCTAGGATATACTAGGGAATCTATTAGATTATTTAATATTCCATTTTATCTTAAACCATATTAAAAAAAAACAATAGAATTCGGAAGTTACTTTTCAAGTTACAATATTAGTATAGATGACAGTTAAGACAAAAGTCAATTAACTTTATTGGTTAAAGAGTTCAGTGTGTGTTGTTTCCTTGGAAGCTCATTAGTTATTCTGTTGGCAGACAACGATGCTTCATATTGCTATGCTCAAGTGTGAAGGATGAGTGGAAAACTAACAATAACGAGGAAGATGGCATTTGCGATTCAATGGTCGACTATGACGATTCGAATCATTTTATCCAGCAGCTGGAAGAATGTCTTTCTGCTAGGAAAAGTAATATTCTTTTATGACTTTGGAAGATTAGAAGGACATTAAGAGGAAAATAAACAATCACTCTAGGTACCCTAGGGTACCTAGGGTTGGCTATGCTAGTTTTCTTTATAGTATAGGTAAGCGGGCGGACATATATGCCACCTGATGGTAAGTAGTCACCATCGCCCATAGACAGTGACATTGTAAATTTCTTAAAAAATACATTGTCTATGCGCCACCAACCTTGTTCGGTTCGGTTGTTTGTTCGGTTATTATTAATAAATATTATCGTCAATAATAGCATTGTTAAACTCAATAAACTTCTTAACAAGCTTAGAGGCCTTTAAATAATCTAGCACTGGAATGTACATTCTCATTAGAGCTTTGTGCAAGCTCGTCTGGGTAGGTACCACCCACTCATCAGATATTCTACCGCAAAACAGCAGTACTTTTTATTGCTGTGTTCCGGTTTGAAGGGTGAGTGAGCCAGTGTAATTGCAGGCACAAGGGACATAACACCTTAGTTCCCAAGGTTGGTGGCGCATTGGCGATGTAAGAGATGGTTAACAGCTCTTACAACGCCAATGTCTATGGGCGTTGGTGACCACTTACCATCAGGTGGCCCATATGCTCGTCCGCCTTCCTATGCAATAAAAAAAAAAAAAAAAAATCCACAGTGGAGTCACTGGACCGAAGGATATAGGTCCAAAACTACCAATAGATGTTAGGGGGACAATTAACATCTTCGCTCCCTAACCCAATATCTCCTACCCGAGATGCACCATGTTGACGTTGCTGACCGACAGTAACCAAATAAACCTTTAAAACTAAAAAGTGTCTTGTCAAATTACTACCTCTCTACTTTTCTAATAAAACATTAAAAAGGAAGCCATGGAATATTTTTAATAGTAAAGCTTTAGTTCTGACTCACGGTCAAGCTGAACGTACCGTAAAAGTTATACTAATTTCTTATAACCATAGAAAGAGCCGCAAGAGTTCCTTTGAATACGTTGCTATGGCAAAACAACTTCGATACAATCAATTTTAAAACAAGGTGAAATCCTTTTCAAGAAGCAAATTTTATTGAACCCCAAAAGAAACAACTTGGAAACTTTGAAATTTTACTTTCATCAGTCTGAAATTTGTCTAAAACCATAAACCGTTACTGTGCTATCAATTGGAAGAATTCAAATATCCATACAGTTGCTGTAAAAAACAAAACGATACCATAAAAGGGAAAAAAAATAAAAGGGTCGGAAATTGAAATATTTTTGTATTCATAACATCAAAGTTATAAGGCCATAAACATGACTGTAAACCTCTCCAAAAAATAATTAATGCCAACGCTAGAAATATTTTTCGCTTTTAATATTCATTTAGAGGTACTCGGGTTACGGTTGTACGGAACCACCAGCTACGTTATGGTTGTAAGGGCGTGATTAACTGTATTTCAACACCTAACCTTAATTATTTAGTTTCTGACTCTACGTTTGATATTTGACCTATTGGAACTTGTAATTCAATCATATTTTACTCGGTGGTAGAGCTTTGTGCAAGCTCGTCTGGGTAGCTACCACCCGTTCATCATATATTCTACCGCAAAACAGCAGTATTTGTATTCCTGTGTTCCGGTTTGCAGGGTAAGAGAGCCAGTGTAATTACAGGCACACGGGACATAATATCTTAGTTCCCAAGGTTGGTGGCGAAGTGGCGATGTTGTCTTTTTAAATAAATCAATAAACCACTATATGTGGGCGTTGGTGACCTTATACCATTAGGTGGCCCATATGCTCGTCCACTAACCGATATAAAAAAAATCACAAATCTAATTTGAACAAACACTTAGTTATTAACGCTATTATATGTATTGAGATAAACCAACAGATTGCGTTCAGAGTAATTATTATTGCCGCTAATAGATGGCGCTGATTAAAGACTTCGTATTGACTGCATCGCGCTGGTAAGATTTTCATATAACTAAAATAGTTAGTATTACTTTAACCTTTAACCCTTTTACCCTTTAAATCTATCTTCCCACTTTATAGTAAGTTATTTTATACACAATATATATAAAAATAACATCCTGAGCACACAGCTACACCCACGCTCAATTTGGATATATGTCGTAGTAGGTATGGTCGTAGCGTAAACTTATGTATATAATCTAATTCTGTCATTACATAAGCTATTTAAAACGAAAATATATTTTCAAATCAAATGTCTTTGAGATTAGCGCGCATAATCACACACATATTATATATATTTATAGAAAATTTAATTAAAAAGTCATTCCTGGGTCCAAAGCTTTTAAGTAGATAATCTTCGTAAATATATTATTTGATATTTCTATTTGCTTTACCTTATTACTGTTAATAAATTTAATTACTAATTATTTTTTTAAATATAAATGATACATTACATCTCAGATCAAATCAACAATCGTAAAGGATTGATAAGGAGCAATGTTTGTCCATCACATACTCAGAAATTATATATATAAGTAATAAAATTATTTTTTCTAAATAGCCAAGATACCTCACATTTATAAATTTTCAATCATATTTTAGTTCCAAGAGAAATATCATCTACCTTATTAACTATAAGCATAGCTGTCTTACACTCCTCAGCCTCTAAACGCAAAAAACTTTTCAGTCCTACGTCTTAACTGGTATAAGAAAAGTACATGATAACTATTGAAAGTAATCCAGTCACCAAAACATTATACGTATTCCTATTTGCTCCCATTAAATCTAAAACTTAGGGGAACTCCACAGGATCCGATCTGTTCCACTTCCGTTCCACCTTCGAATTTCGAACTATTCAATAAGCGTCTCTTATGTAACATATTTCGTTCAATCATGTTCAAAGTGTTGAAGATCATACATGCATGTAAAATACATTACGAACTCTACATACATACATACATACATACATACATACATACATATTAGGTAGATGTTCCTCTTAAACAAATATATCACATTAAACATTAACAATAATAATATAAATAAATAAATAAGCCTTTATTCAGACACACTATTGCTACATTTTACATATTCTTAAAACTATTATCACTCTGGTGAGTAGACATCGATAACTTAGTCTGTTAGCCACATTTGGCAAAGGCCTCCTCCATTCCGTTCCAATCTAATTTATTTAATGCGGTCCTGGTCCATGTATTCCCTGCTGCTGCCCTTATTTCATCTTCCCACCTTCGAAACTGCCTTCCACGTTTCCTTTTTGCGTTTCTGGGATACCAGAAAATCAAAGTTTTGCTCCATTTTTCAGTACCTCTTATTATGTGACCTGTCCATTTCCATTTGAATTTCCGAATTCTGGTTATTACGTCGTCTACTTTCGTGCGCTTTCTTATGGTTCGGTTTTGTATTCTATCGCTTCTTCTGACATGCAGCATGCTCCTCTCCATTGCTGCTTGGCATGTCTTTATCTTTGCTTTTTGCGCTTTGGTGGGTGCCCAAGTTTGACAACCATAAGTGAGTACTGGTAGCACACAGGTATTATATAACTTCTTCTTAAAAAACATCTTAGTTTCTTTATTTTTCATAACTTCTTTTAGTCTCCAATAACTTTTCCATGCGTTTCCTATTCTTATGTCTATTTCTTTCGACATTAAATTAGCTGTTGAGATGAGTTGGCCTAAGTAAGTGTACTCCTTAACATATTCGATGGGTTTGCCATTTAGTACAATAGGGTCTTCGGTCGCGTTTGTCATTACTTTAGTTTTCAAGGTATTCATAGTTAGGCCAACTTTGCGGCTTTCTGTATCCAGGTCCTGTAGCATATTTTGGAGATGGGCACTTGTTGCAGCGAAGATTATGATATCGTCAGCGAATCGTAGATGGTTAAGGTTTTCTCCATTTATGTTTAAACCATAGTGATCCCATTTTAATTTGCGGAAGACATTTTCCAGAACGGCAGTAAATAATTTGGGTGATAGGGGGTCTCCTTGACGTACGCCTCTGTTAATTTTTATTTCTTTACCCTGTTTTTCTAATTTTATTTTTGCTGTACTATTTGTGTATATATTTTTCAAAATTCTTATATATTTGTGTTCGACTCCTTGGGTTTTTAGGCTTAACCAAATACTTTCATGTTCAATTGAATCGAAGGCCTTGTTGTAATCTATGAAGCAACAGTAGAATGGTACATTATATTCTTTATTCTTTTCAAAGACTTGCCTTACAACGTGTATGTGATCTAGTGTTGAGAACCCCGCCCTAAATCCGGCTTGTTCTCTAGGTTGATTCTCGTCTAGAGTTCTAGTTATTCGGCGGAGAACCACTTTTGCGAATACTTTGTAAATATTGGATATAAGGCTGATAGGTCTGTAGTTGTTTATTTCACTCTTGTCACCCTTTTTATGGAGAAGTATTATGGTGGAATCTGCCCACTGTGTTGGTATTGTTTCGGTTTGTAGTATATCGTTGTAAAGAAGGCTTAGTAAAGGCACAACGGTATTTTTGCAATTGATTAGGAGTTCATTACTGATGTTGTCGGGTCCTATATATAAACATTAACAATAAAATTCGTTTAAATTAAGAACGTTCTCTCGTAACCGATAATCTAGAACATGATAATAAATTGACATAATTTATACAATAAAGCGCTCACAAAAGCCTACTTAAATATTCTACAATTATAATTTCAAGCACTTTATGCTTCATAACAATCGTGTGATCATAATAATTAATAAAAAAAATAATCAAATCAAAACTCAAAACTACTTTTTTTTTCTATAGTTTACTTTTATACCGACATTGTGATGAAAAACGTAAACGAACAAAATGTGCTACCAAAATCCACATACATATTGCATATCGATGAAAAATCTCCAAAGAATTCCATACATGTTTAATATGAAAAACTTTTTCTATATAAATTCCGCATTCCTTCAGAAACGCACCTGAAAAACTGTACGATAAAAATGCTCGAACGAACACACAGACCAAAAAATAATAAAAGAATCCAAACTCTAAAATAGCGGAGAGCTAATAAGTTAATAAAACAAATTTTTATTCTGTGGCTAATTTATAGGAAAAAATTCTAATAACACACTCGCATTGATAGTACGGGCCTCTACCTTGTTTTCGATGCTCTGCAGTGGAGTGTGAAAGAGACGCACATACCGAGCTTTCAAATGAGTAAAAGAGAGGGAAACATTATTGCACCGGTGGTAAGGAGTGAAAGAGATCAATAATGAGAGGCCCGAGGAGTTGAAAAGGGATTTCAGATTAAGGTCGTTGTCGAGTCATAGATTAAAATTTTGTAAATGGAAGAACAATAAAGTAATTTTATTTTGATAGTGTTTTAATAAAAACATAATATTAGCAAATAAGTTGAAACAATTTAGGGTTTTTTTCGTTTCATTTCTGTATGTGTATTTATGTTTAAAAATAATGTATTATAATAGTTTTTAATTATATTAAAATAATTTTACATTTGTAAAATTGGTTATTTTCCATAATTTTTCTAATTATATACTTTTCTGTAATTAAAACCGAATAAAACCTATTTCAAATTTAACAATAATTATTTTTTATTAACACAAAAATAATATTCCAACAAATTCGAAATTAACATCTTTATAAAATTAATGACAAATTGTCTTGGTTTTTATAATTGTCACAATAACTAATATTTAGTAATTCAGTGTATGAATAACGATACGAAATTAATTATCAAAGTAGGCTTAATGGAGCAGTTCTATGCTTATATTTTAGTCTGTGTCTATTCAGCCTGGCCGGGGCTAGCGGAGCCTACTATACACCCTCAGTCACCGGCCGGGCGCCATCCGTAACAGTGCGTTAGTAACATAACGCAGTAATTATTACGCGGCATCTTAAAATTTGAATTACGAACGAACGTGCTGTCAATTTTTAATCTGGTGATTGTGACATATGAATACTTTTTTGTGACTAAATAAAAAGTGTAAAATAAAAAAAAAATTGGGACTTATTTTTTTTTTGTTTTCCGTCATTGTGTTTTCTTTGTATAAATCGAATGTGCGTTCTGTTTATGGATTTTTTTAACGTGCTGTGTTGAGGGAGGTGAGCTATTTCATTCATTTTTAATGACGTAATTTCATTATGAAACTTTTAATTTAGTCATTTGTCTGGTGGTTTTTTTTAATCTCTGAAATATTATTCCATCCTTTTTTCGATTCGAGAACTTTTTTTCGCAAAATATTTAAAAAAAGAACGTTAAATTGTTTTAAAACGTGTAAATATTAAATTTATTAATTATAGGTTAGTTGCCTCATTGCTCATATAAACTGGTTTTATAAAATTAATATGTAACACATTTAAATAAGTTTAAAAACTAACGGAACAAGAGGAACTCGTTACTAAGACCATGATTAATATTCATTAGCATTAAATTCTTGTTTAGCAATTTAATATCTTTTCGAAGCCACATTTGATGAGATTTGGGAATAAAAAACATAATCTTCTAATACAAAGATATTTTGCTATGGCAATAAATTAAAGTATTATACGATTATTTAGTAACAATTCGAATTGATGACAATAGTTATATAGTTATCGATAACACATTCGAAACTGTTTATATTGATTTGTCGATAACATATTTTTTGTTATCGACAAATTTAGATAAAGGAACATACAATCAAAAATCCGATTCTAATAAATAATGATTAGTATTATAGTACTTACGTGTTGCCAAGTAACTGTCAATATCACGCCATTGATTGTAGGGTAAAAATCCTTGTATTATTACACATTTTGATTACGTTAAATAAGGAACAATATGCTGTCACTTTTTTCTAAGTTCATATTTGGAATGGACTATGATCGTAATTTATGAAGCCTAATAACATAATATTTAAGCTTTGATTTAGAATTTAACACTAATATGATTAACAACATTAATTTATTAAATGATTTATTTCGTTTTCGGAAATTTTTATTCGGATTATTTTTTTAATAAAACGTAATAGTAAAACTTGTTTTGTTTTTTTTTTTGATAAATTATCTTAGTTTTAAGAAATTATAAAGTTAGTGACAAGAAAATTATGCTAATGATTGAGTAGACTGATAGTTTAACAAAAAAAAATATTAACTTATCATAGATTAATAGTCTATTAATCCAGCATCTAGAACATTACTAGTGTTCCTATTTGCTCCCATTAAAATAGAAAACTTAGGGGTACTCCGCAGGGTACTAGGTACCAACACAGGTTCTATATACAAAGACAAAATTAAACATAAACATGTATGTATAACAAAACATAGACATTTTATATTTTGTCTTTCTATGTGCGTAAAATGAAAACAACTAAATGCATGCAAATTACAAAAGCTTTATTTCCTATTCCCCTTCGTATCCCATTATAATATATTGTAAACCGATTAGCAGTGAAACGCTATTTTGATGATTATAAACGTTGCTGCGAGTGATTAGTTAAACAGTGTTGTGTCTTCTTCTTTTGTATGTCATATTAATAATGACAGAAAGAGAAAAAACAGTGTTTAACTGTACAGCTGTTAGGTGTTTATAACTTATAATTAAGGCCGATAATTATTATAGTCAATTATATTCGCACGGGTAATACAAGTGTCTACATAGAAACTGTATCGTAATATATTTAACTATATTATTTAAGCGGTACACATAAGTTAAAGATATCAGTCGGCTCGATTTATTTTGAACATCTTTAAAAATCATATTTCAGGTAGTTTACGCATAATCTTAATTCTTACGAGCAGGTTGGCGTGGTTGGTAGATACTTGCCTTTCGCGCCTCAGGTCGTGGGTTCGAGGGCAGACATTTGTGTGCATGGGCATGTCTGTTTTGTCTTGAGTCTGGGTGTAATTATCTATATAAGTATGTATTACCAAAAGAAAAGTAGAATATGTAGTATATCAGTTGTCTGATTTCCATAGAACGAGCTCTGCTTAGTTTGGGATCACATGGTATTGTGTGAATAATGTCCCAGGATATTATTATTATTAATGATTTATACGCTTAAATCTTCCTCATGAATCATTTCGTTCATTGGTGAAAACCGTATTAAAATCCGTTCAGTAAGTTTTGTGTTTATTGCATCCGAACAGACTAGACGCAGCGGGGGTCTTTTTTTTATAACATTATCTTGCACTTTCTAGCTTTTCAGGTATCACTTTCTAGTTTTTCACTATCGCGTTCTGTGTTGAATTATGAATTTAAAGATATCACATATTTCGCTGTTAGAGTTAAATTATTATAATAATACTTTTTAATATAAGTATCATTTGCGGGTCAATGACCTCTTATTTTAGTAACAGTACGTAAAATGTCGTCGTAGATAATACTATTGGTTACTGTCTAACAATATTAATAAAATATTTAATGTTTTTAATCCGATATATAATAGTTAATGAGGAAACTGTTTAATTATTCTTATATACAAGTATGTGCATTTCAGTTGCACTCGATTCAAATATAGATCATTAACATAACAAGCATGGTTTTTACATTCGTGTAATATAATATCATTAAATCTTTTATATTTCTGTTGTTAGCATTTCCTTTAAAATATATATACCTACTTGGATTTTTTACACTTGAAATTGCGATAAACAAGGAACAAAATTTTCCCAATGGATAAACCACGTAAACATAAACAAAAAATTTCGGGTCAGTGTGAAGGAAATTCATAATATCTCAATACACACACACACACACCCACCCATTTATATATATATATATATATACACCCACACACACAGTGGGAAATAATACCCAGAGTTTACCTTGACAACTCAAATGTAAAAAATATAGTAGGCATATAGTTATAAATATTGGTATTAAAAAAAAGTAAAGAAGAAATTCGTAAGACCCGTATCGGACACCGTATAATTTAAGGTTCCGTTTTTTTTTTAAACTCCTAAGACGAAGATATAACTTCAATCGGTATTATAGGGCTTTAGAATCTGTTTTTTATATACTTTTTCTAAAAAAAACCCGCTTGGCCAGACCTTGGAGCTTTTTTGTTAAATTTACGGTAACACTTTAAAGAATATTGTTATCATGCTTTAGGAGTTTATCATTTTTAATAATAATTACGATGAAACAAAATGTATGTCTATCAGCATTGGCATTACTTAAAAAAAAAAAAAATTATAAAAGTCGTTCAAATTTGGAATAATTAATAATAATCTTGTCAACAATTATTCATGTCAAAATGGTTTAATGAACATACGCCATGATCATGTGTCTAATTAAGAATAATTAATTAACAGATAATAAACTGAAGAGTTATTTATTGAAGTTTAAATAATATTTTATTTGAAATATGACAAAAACATAAAAACATACTATTTTATTCACATATAAATTTAATGTTACAGACAGTATATATCCCACTGCTGCTGGGCTAAAGTATCGTGTCGTCTTGAGTCTTAGAGAGTATTCCACAACGCTGAATTTTGCAGTTTGATGGAGATACATAATATGTGGATTTCCCGATACATGCAGATTTCCTCACGATTAGATTTACCAAGCACGATATGAATTATATATTTAAAAGTACATTAACCTTCAATGAACACGCTTACTTCGGTAAAATGTCTCACATTTTAATCACTGGATTATCACGACTTCAATATGTAAGTACAACTAAGTCTACTGGTTTTGCATGTTTCAACGCAAGCGAAACGACATTCCTGAGCTGATTTTATGTGAAAAAAAACTCATAAAATATAATTAGATTCAGATCTCTTAGCAGTTGGATAGCCAACACCCACTTACTATTGCCAACGGTCAAAAAACATTAGCTTGTATTGGTGTGATCCAGTATAAAAAATAATGAGCCAAAATAAACGCTTATAGCCTTTTCCAATCACGCGTAGATGAAAAAAAAATAAACAACTTGGTCTAATACTAAATAATCTATGGTATTTACTTACTTTACTTTACTTATAATATTGATATGGAATTGTTTGTAGTGGATAATATAGCATAGCATAGCTATATTATTACTTGGTGGTAGAGCTTTGTTCAAGCTCGTCTAGGTAGGTACCACCTACTCATGACTTACTATTGTTGCTTGCTATTGTTGTGTTCCAGTTTGAAGGGTGAGTGACCCAGTGTAATTCCAGGCACAAGGGACATAACATCTTAGTTCCCAAATTTGGTGGCGCATTGTTGATGTAAGTGATGGTTAACATCTCTTACAATGTCAATGTCTATGAGCGTATGGAATATGTGATTGCATTCGCAATGTGATTACAATTAAATTAAACAATGTGGGTCATTTATACATTTCTGTCAATCATAAAAAGATATACTCCAAAATGTTCGTATCAAATATTATAAAAAAAATCCACGTAAAACATTTTATGTAAAGGAAAAACTGTTCCGAATTATATAGTGTAGTTCTTACGTGACGCCATTATTGGGCTATTGTTTTATTATATGATTTCGGGAACGAAAAACACGACTCTTGTAACATATTGTGCGTACGTGTCCTCTGATTTTTTACATTTACTATGAAGAGTTTTTTTTTTATTTCGTCTCATTTCTCATAATAATGTTAGGTCACATCATTGTTTCCTTGACATAATGTTAGACGTATCAAGTATACATTGCATACTCTGTGACATATATGGCCCAGTGGTGAAAACATGTGAATTTTAATTGATGATAATCAGCTTAAATTCGGGAACTTAAATGTGTTGTCACTTAATATGTTTTTAATAATACATTACGTGTTCAGTAGTGACGAAATATAACGTGACATATCTGCCACATCTGTCACATGCCTGTTATAATTTAGTGAGTTTTAATTTATATGTGTATATTTAAGTATTTTGTAAGGCGAATGTGAGATATTACTTGATACAATTTTTTTTAGTATTTTTAATCTACCTCATAAAATAAGTTATGCTACTCAAACTTTTAAATCGACTTGTCAAAGTTTGTTTAGGGATTACAGTGTAATGTGACATTCATATTAAAAACATATTACCTTTTTAATAAGAACGTAATCGTTTTCTATATTACGTTGAAGAAGATCTCATCTCAAATAATTGAGTGAGGTATCAAATTATTTACAAAATGAAGCACTTCTAGTATGTTATTAGAGCTATAATTTGTATACTCTCAGCACCACATATGTAGGATTATTTAAATTACATTTTAAAATGTAATAATATGGATCGAATATTATGTTTAATAAAAGGTTTAATTTTCGTTACAATAGAAGTTTATTATTATAAAATTTTATTGGTTAATAAGGCGTGTCACAGATGAAAGACCGGTAATAGAGATACTGAACTATTTTTAAATAAAATATTGTGACCTTGAGATTATTCAATGATATTATGTGTGTGGATGTGTGTTTGTATGTGTGTGTGTGTGTGTGTGTGTGAGTGACAAACATTTATCATTGTCATGTTATCAAATAAATTATTTTTATATTCCTTTATTATTTATTGATTCCTATTAAAATTAATCACTGCATGATATATAGTAATAGACAATAGTTTTGTGTGTGTTTTTAAGTTAATGGTAGCGATATGGTTTTAACAGTTAAAGTGCTTGCGTGCGTAAATTTTCAAGGTCGAATTACTAAAAGCGTTTCTGAAACGGTACTAAACTTCCATTTGAGCACGTTTTGAAGTTTCTATTTTAGTTCTGTCATGTGTACTGTTTCGTTTCCTTTTTGTTATCTGTAGCTATTTCATCAAAAGTTGGTTGGTGGTTCAGATTGGATGGTGGTTGGATGTACCAACATCGCCAATACAAATAGTATTATTGAAGTTGGTACATCATTGAATTTGTAAATCTAGATAATGTTTCCTTTTAAACCGACTTCAAAAAAGGAGGAGGTTATCAATTCGCCTGTATGTTTTTTTTTTATATAATAGTTGTTAGAGGTTATTGTTGATCATTGACATTGGCAATGAAAAAAATTAATGTCTTACATCGCCAATGCACCAACCTTCAATCTAAGATCTTATATCCCTTGTGTGTGTAGACTTTAGTTATACTAGTATTATAAATATATAATACTAGCTGATACCCGCGACTTCGTCCGCGTTGCTTGATATATTAACAAAGTTTTTTTATGTACGAAGGAAAAAACATCAAAAAGATCGCAAGCAAAAATATACTTTGTTTAAACATACATCACTGAACACGCAGTGCATATACAAATCGTTGTTTCTTGAAACTTTAATAACTTTTTCTTAAATGAAGATATTGCAATCATTTTTTTTTTGATAAGGGCCGTGTCTAAGAAATAAAATTTAGAAAATTTCATTGAAATCTATCCAGTAGTTTTTCCGTGATGCGCGCACAACTGGTGACCTTATCATTTTATTTATATAGATTATGTGTACATAATATAATAATAATTAATAACCTATTTAAATGTTATTCTTAAAAGGAGGTCAATGTGAAACGGGCCTTATCAAAACTTTTTATACGTAACTCGATCCCTGCCCTTGGGCGAACAAAATAAACAACGGTAGCCAACCTAACCACACCTGTTGGTCAATTATACCCAGTCAGGGTTCCCTAAACTCGTTTCAATTTTTTAATACACAACAGTACTAGTTGTTGCACTCGATTTTTTTTCACGTAGAAACTCATTTCGAATATTTCGATTATTTTTTTGATTGAGAGTAATTTCATTTTTCGTTGTTGATTTTAGATTTTTTTCACTTTTAAATTCATTATCTTTTATATAATGTTTTGATAATATATATATCAAATTTTAACAAACTGAAAATTAGGCAGTGTAATTCACTTTTAAGTTATTTTATAAAACGAAGAAAAAAACAAAAGTATAAAGTTAATTAAAAACTGATAATTTTTTTTTCATTTATTTAAACGCAAGTCTTAGTAATACTTATCAATAATGTATTTAACATAACTAAACATACCATTTTGAGCTTATGTTAATTTTTTTAGTTTATGTTGTGACATAATTTCATTAAAAACAATTGTCTAATTTGTTCAGTCATAATGACTTCATAACATAAGATCACTAAAAATGAAAACTTAACTTAACTATCACTCACTTTCGATAAATAAGTCGATTCAGCGAGATGAAAACGAATCGAGAACGCTTAGTAATCCAGCATCAAAGATAACCTTTTTTTTCTTGACTTCAGATCACTGTGCGCTCGTTATTTTTATTGTAGGAAAGTTCTCAACTTACAATCGTGGTTTCATTCACAGGGCGTCGTGTCTCGTGATGACTGAACAGTTTTGTCAACATATTATCTATATTAGAACTGTTATATATAACTGTATGAAGCATTGGATTTCTTAGAATGTACAGTTTTTTTAGAACATAGGGAGGCGGATGAGCCTATGGGCTACCTGATGGTAAGTGGTTATAGAAATTTTGGTGATCGTTACAATACAATAAGTATACTAAATAGCCAAGATTGCCTTTGATTGCGATTGGTGCTTATCCCACCACGCTGCAATGCAGATTGGTGGATACAACATGTGACAGAATTTCAGTGAAATTAAATACATGCAGGTTTCCTCACATTTTTTTCCTTCATCGTCAACCACGAGATGAATTATAAACACATATTAAGCACATGAAAATTCAGCGTTGCTCGCCCAGGTTAGAACCCACGATCATCGGCTATTAATTACGCGTTTCAATCACTGAGCTTCTCAGATTTTCTCTGGGCCATGATTTTTAGTTATTTTATAAAAAAATATCTAATCATTTTTTTATTAATATGAGTTAGATAGTTATTATAACAAAAATATTACTACTGTGGGTAGTAGTATATTCTCCTATATACCTAGACATAGATAAAAAGGTAAGGATCATGATTGAACTTTACCCTTTTCATCTATTCAGCTTTAAAATTCAATAAGGCTTTCACTAATTACAGGATTTTAATCACGGTTTCAATTACCGTTTCTTTTACTGATGACGAACAAAGTCTTTCCTGTCGATGTTGGTTTTAACTATTTTCATCCGGTCCAGGTATATAATTTAAGTAGAAATTCTTTCCCGAAAATTATAGATATAATTTTTTTTTTACATATTATTTTCCTAATGAGAAAAAAAGTCTTATGAAGTTTTTTTTTTTTATTGCATTGGAAGGCGGACGAGCATATGGGCCACCTGATGGTAAGTGGTCACCAACGCCCATAGACATTGGCGTTGTAAAAGCTGTTAACCATCTCTTACATCGCCAATGCGCCACCAACCTTGGGAACTAAGATGTTATGTCCCTTGTGCCTGTAATTACACTGGCTCACTCACCCTTCAAACCGGAACACAGCAATAACAAGTACTGCTGTTTTGCGGTAGAATATCTGATGAGTGGGTGGTACCTACCCAGACGAGCTTGCACAAAGCTCTACCACCAAGTAACCCACGTTCATCAGTTCATCTACCAACCCACGTTTGAAAAGCGTGATGGATCCTCCGATTTTCTGCTCAAAAAGATTTTTTGCTTTGTCATTTTGAGATCCATTTTAGTATTACATATATATTGACGGCTTGATATAAGGCCGCAGACTCCTGGTGGTCCTTGGTTCAATTCCCAGGTCGGACCAATAAATAGTTATTCGGGTTTTCTGTCAGATGATTCTCAGTAGCAGCCCGGAGTCTGAAAGTTGGAAGTGGGTACACTCCCGTGCCTCGGAAAGCACGTTAAGCCGTTATTCCTGCGCCTGTACACTTTCCGGTCGTGTCGGATTGCCGTCCCATCGGATTATGAGAGCTAAGGAAAAGAGAGTGCACCTGTGTTTGCGCTTTGGCTAATCTCTCTTGAGATTGGCCGCCGTGGCCGAAATTGGTCTGGAGGACCTTACATATATATTCATATATTTATATGTATATTATGTAATATAATA
Source organism: Nymphalis c-album (assembly GCA_963151315.1). Classification (NCBI taxonomy): domain Eukaryota; kingdom Metazoa; phylum Arthropoda; class Insecta; order Lepidoptera; family Nymphalidae; genus Nymphalis; species Nymphalis c-album. The sequence goes on from OY720612.1 coordinate 3,725,163, forward strand.
TATATTCTGAAGTATTCTAATAATTATTATTGTTTGGGTATTATTAAAGCTCTTACTTAATTTGTTCACAATTTTCACCGTTATATGTGTCATTATATCTGTTCTGGTTTTATCAAGTAAAATTTTCCATTTTCTTCATTACTGCTGATATACGCCACTAGTTCAAATAAGAACGTCGACATTGCTATGTCCTCATGAGATTCAAGTTGCTTAGAATGTCTCGTACGTTTCTTTGGATTTATTAATGGTATAAAATTCTTATATTGGATAAAACTTGTATTGCTTCCTGCTTGGTGTCTGTGTTCTGAAGCTCATTCCATTGCTTTATTGAAATGCTTAAGAATATCAAGATTCTGTGATTGTTACAATAAGATTGGTTTTTAATAATATTTTATGTTTGAGAATTAACAAATTATGTTTACTGCCCTTTCATTAATATTTACGTATTAATCTATACTAATATTAAAAATTCGAGATGGTCAAGTGGTAAGAATGCGTGAATCTTAACCGATGATCGTGGGTTCAAACCTGAGCAAGCACCTCTGAATTTCGTGTGCTTAATTTGTGATTATAATTCATCTCGTGCGTAACGGTGAAGGAAAACATCGTGAGGAAGACTGCATGTGTCAAATTTCACTGAAATTCTATCACATGTGTATTCCACCAACTCGCATTAGAGCAGCGTGTTGGAATAAGCTCCAAACCTTCTCCTCAAAAAGAGGAGAAGAGGCCCAGCAGTGGGACATTCACAGGCTCTTACTGTATATTATAAATGCGAAATTAACTCTGATTGTCTGTTATACTTTCACGACTAAGGCTGGTGGTAAGCAACTGATGTTGATGAAACTTGGTATGAAGCAAGCTTGAATCTCAAGGAAAGTATTGGAGGTCCAACTATCCTCTTAAGACGTGGGTGAAGCCGACAGCGACAACTATCTAGCTAGCTATTATATATGGAAAACTGATGATTTTCATTCTACGCTTTTTACGCCATGTACCTAATACCTTACAAATACTCCCCTCCACTCTTTGCTGTTTCAATTGGCTTACTGTTTGTGTATCTAAAAATTGTTTCATCAAAGAATAACGTTAAAAACGTGAGAACTAATAGAACTCTAAAAATATTAATATATCGATTTAGTACACGGAAGTAATAATTATCGAATAAGGAACTAAAGTCAATGCTGCTAACATTTTCTTATTTACTATTGTTTTCATTGAAGCAAACTTGCAGAACGCGCATTCCTTATCACGGTATAAATTGCTTCTTTAAATGCAACCTGTACTTATCAGAGCCATTACTCAGGTTAGCAGAGCATGCGATTTTAAGCCTTATTCACTGCTGAAAGTAATAAATTATAGGATTAAGTCGGTTACATTTTTTATTCTTCATTTATGCAGACTCACAAATTCAGATATTATTTCTTATTATTCTTAGCTCTTATATCTTTGGTGAAGATTAAAAAAGTACCGAGAGTCATTAATGAAATCAATTGACGTCCATTGGTTAAAACAGGGCAGTAGTTTGCCTATTTTAGTAGTGCGTGTGCAGGTAAAAGAAGATTCTCAGAATTTCATGTACATTTATGCGTGTAACACAAACCTTCAAATTCAGGGTTACAATAAAGAAAATACAACCTCTTCATTTATGGTACTCTAGGAAAATTAATGTCAAAAGAAATTATACGAACAATTGAACTCATTTACATTAAATTAAGAAAAGAGAAGCTCATCAACTTTTGAACTATTTTAGAAGAACCACACTCAAAAAAAAAACCATTCAAACAAACATTTTCACACTGCTTAAAACATTAAAGATGTGAGAATATTCTTTATAATATCTTCGAAAAAAAAAATTGAGGGTTTGTTTTTAATTACTGCAAAATATAAAATAAGGTGTTAACGAAAGCAAGATGATGCACAAAAATTATTTTATCAGTATTTAGGCGATATGAACCCTGAATATCTCGTCGTCGTAAAAGGAATGCCAGATTGTCCAAAATATTATAAACGTATGTGGAGTTTAGAGTTGAGTGACCCTTGATACATAAAATAAGCCAATTGATATTCATTGCTATGAATTTGTATCTGACCATATTTTATTGGTTTTCAAGACAATTTCTATCCTAATTTTACCAGCTTGGTCTGTTCTCAAACCCTCTTAGGAGTTGCTGAATGAACTGAAGTCTTTAGATTCGTTAATCTCGCGACTTAAAAGTTCCATGGTCCAGGCAACCATACTTAAAGACTTGGACTTAAAGTTCATCCTAAAAGTTCTTCCGCTATTGTGCCTCTATATATATTTTGGACAGAATCGAAGGACGGAAATGGTACGAGATTTAATAAAAACATCAACAGCACCAACAACTCTGCATAATTCTTCTTCTTCTTATATATACTTGAAAATATAATAACAAATTCTTACAATATGTTCTAAACTATGTAAAATAAAATTAGCATAAAGAAAAAAGTTATGGATAGTTTTGTATTCATATGTTAAATATAACTATGTATCGTAAGTTTAAGTTAGAAAATTTTATTCGAAGAACTTCCAGTTGATATGAAAACATGTGCCCGTTTTTAAAATAAACTTCTCGTAAAAGTTTTAAAGTATTGCCAATGCTCTTAAAACATGATGTATAGAAATTTTTACTAAGGAATAAGTTTGTACTATTTAATGTATAAGTTTTGTTATGTTTAACTGCTTTCAATGTTGGCAAGTCTGCTTTCCTTGAATATGACCAATATATTTTTTGAATACTATGAGTCGTCATATAAGTATCTAGTAGTATATGGTCTTTTTATGCAAACAATACTTGGTGGTAGAGCTTTGTGCAAGCTCGTCTGGGTAGGTACCACCCACTCATCAGATATTCTGCCGCAAAACAGCAGTACTTTGTATTGCTGTATTCCGGTTTGAAGGTTGAATGAGCCAGTGTAATTACAGGCACAAAGGACATAAAATCTTAGTTCCCAAGGTTGGTGGCGCATTGGCGATGTAAGCGATGGTTAACGTTTCTTGCAATGCCATTGTCTATGGGCGTTGGTGACCACTTTCTATCAGGTGGCCCATATGCTCGTCCGTCTTCCTATACAATAAAAAAATAATTTTTTTTTAATCTAACTTGAGTACTTCTGTTGAGAACAGATTATTATCGTCTATAATCATTAATATTAAGTTTAGTATAACGATTTCATTCGTTTGCAAGAACGGTAATGAAATATAGGTCAATTCGATTCATTTATTTATACGCTTTCAATTATGCCTGACCTACTGATTACGGATTACTATATCAATAACTTAGTGATTCAAATTTGACTACACATGTTTCAATTAATGTACGAGAATTATCATCGGTAGCAATTGCTCTTTATCTAACGTAATGATTACCTATTTGAACATTACCAATCAAATCTACCACATTAGATTGATAATGGAATTTAAACATTTTAGAAATATCATAAAATATAGCATCGATTTTATGTCGAAATATAGTTCATTGTAAAATTAAGGTAATCCGATGTTTTTTTTCCAAACCGCTAAAAAAAGTTTATAAAAAAGTGTATAAAAAGCTTGTCACTTTCGCATGACATTTCATACCACTGTTTTTAATTACTTTGCATTTTCAGTAAATTTTAAGATAATTACTTAATTAAATTAATTAAAAACTTAAGTACAACACACTATGGAGTTCAAAATTTTGTATCTATTACAATACTCCCAAAAACCAATTTAACAGATTTATTATTTTTTCCAACTAAAATAATAAAGCTTTACAAATATTCAACAACAGTTCGTAAAATAGATTTACGTTTTAAAAAAAAAACGTTTATTTCAAACCGCTTTATTTAGGAAGATTTGTAAGAAAAACCTCTATACCGAAACTCGGTCAGCTTATTTGTAAGCATCTAGTTCGCCCACGCCTATCTGAATACCTTTGAAGTACGGAGGCGTATACATTTTGTAACATTCTCCGTTTAGTGTTTAAAAGCTTTATTTCTGGATTTGCAAATGTGAATTTTAATGGGAATGCAATTTGTTATTTACCGGATGTTTTAAATGCACAACCTTTGTCTCATCAAACTACTGACACATATAAATATTCAATTAAATATAACGTCTCATTAAATCTAAAAATTCATTTAATTTAAACCTCTACGGAGGCACATAGGTCAGTTGCTTGTAATTTTTCAATATACTTCACATTGTAACAGTTAAGCATAAAGTAAAATGAAAAGTAACAGTTTGCAAATATCCGACGAAAGGCTAATCCTTCTTCTACTTTTAAAAAGTTATTGCAGTTTAATCTTCCACGCTGCGTTAAGGTATATTATTGTAAGATTATTACTTGATTTAACACACCGAAATAATGAGACAAAACTATTTATTGGCTGGTCAATAAATAGTTTATTTGGTTGGCGTGGTTTGTAGATACTTTCGCGCCGCAGGTCGTGGGTGCGATTCCCACCCAGGACTGACATTTGTGTGAATGAACATGTCTGTTTGACCTGAGTCTGGGTGTTATTATCTATATGAGTGTGTATTTACAAAAGAAAAGTACCTAGTATATGTCAGTATATCAGTTGTCTGGTTTCCATAGTACGAGCTCTGCTTAGTTTTGGCTCAGATGGCCTTTTGAGAATAATTTCCCATGATATTATTATTATTATTTATTGGGATCTAATAGCCCAGTTGAGTTTATACGTCGATTTTATCAAATATCACAGATTCAAGCTTGTATGACAAATTAATATCGTTGATATAAAAAAGAGAACATACATATCTATACTAATATATAAAGCTGAATAATTTGTTTGTTTGATCCGGATAATCTCAGAAAATACTGGTTCGAATCTAAAAAATATTTTTGTGTTGTGTAGTTCTTTTATCGAGAAGGTTCTAGGCTGATTTTTATTCATTATCCGTAGGGTTCTGCTAGTATAATATATAAAGTGAGGAACTCCAAAACTATTGGCGGCGAGCGGCATTTTGTTCCAAACTATTTAATACGAAGCTTTCGCTAGTAGGTTATGACAAAAAATACTAACAGTACATTCTCCGTATAAAGAATTCTGTTATGAAAATACTACCAAAATAAACCTAAGTAGGTACTTATAACAAGCAATAACGTTAAAGCCACAACAATAAAAGTAATTGAAACGGCACTCTCGCGGTAACTCCTAAATAGGCATTTAATTGTGCTTCTCAAATTGTAGTTTTGGTCATAAGTAGGTAATAAATGAAAGTAACAATAACGTAGTGAAAGCTTCTAGTAATTTCTCACGTAAATAAATCATTTATTTTTCCAATGTTATCGTTAAACGTATATTACTGTAATATTTTACTTTAATATTCTAGGATAGAAGTATTAAAATTTATGTTTCCTTAAAATTACTTCTGAAGTTATATTGGTTAGACTTATAATAAGATAAAACAAATCTATTAATTCATACTATCTGATCTGTGCGGTTTCATTCGCGTTTTATTAAGTTGAGATATTGACTCGACATGTCACATCGAAAAACATATCATATACATACAGGTTCAGTAACAGTAGCAGCCTGTGAATGTCCCACAGCTGGGCTTCTTCTCTTTTGATGAGAAGGTTTTGGAGCTTATTCCACCACGCTGCTACAATGTGGGTTTGTGGAAAACACATGTGACAGTGTTTCAGTGAAATTTGACTCATGCAAGTTTCCTCACGATGTTTTCCTTCACCGTCAAGCACGAGATGAATTATAATCACAAATTAAGCACATGAAATTCAGCGGTGCTTGCCCGGGTTTGAACCCATCATCGTTTAAGATTCACGTGTTCTTACCACTGGGCCATCTCGACAGGTTCACTAAAAGGTATTTTGTTACGCATACCAAAAAAACTGTTCATCACATCAGTACATTCTTACCCGGATTGAACCCTTTACAAATAAGATAAGTTTTATTCACGGAACCATATTAGATACAAGCTTCTTGTATTATCCTCGTTATATCTAAAGATAACGTTCATATTTCAATGGACTCCATAAGTTGAATAAACGCTTCCGGTAACGGAACTACTATAATATCAAACAATAGAGGAAAACTTAAATAAATAGAAATATTATTAAGACGTATTCAATTTAAACAGAACTAATTATCCCGAAAACCCAAATTACCCAGTGATTTATTATATAGTGCTTTGATATAATCAAAATATAGCGAGCTATTTGTAGAGCTTAACGCCTACGTAATTTTTACGAGCAAACACTAGATGCCACACGAAACTGCTCCAATAGAACGTTTCTATAATATATTTTCAAGTACTATGATATTTTTTTATGTGACAGGTATGTCGTATGGTAAATGGGCCACATGATAAGTAGTCACCATCAGCCATACTTAGCACTTTTAGAAATATTAACCATCTCTTACAAGGTTAATGTACCACCAACCTCGGCAACTTTTTTCAGACGAATTTTATTGCTGTATATATCCATTCAAGAGAAACTTTAGTAATGATAGAAAACTCAAATTAACCATACTTACTCAATAAAATTAGTATTAACCGGATTTGAAACTTCAAATAGTCTTCAACTCAAACCTAACTCAAACTCCCATATAAACTATTATGATTTACTTAAAGCTTATCATTTCTTTTGATGACTTCGTCTTGAATGTGATTGCAAATGGGGATTGTTATTAGTCTAATAAAATGCGTGTATAGATCTATTGCTTGTTGTAACACCTGAATTGATCGATCAATCAAATCGTAATTGTCATGTGACTCGTGGACTTCCATTTGTACCATTGTTCAAAGCATTAAGCTGATTAAAAAATTTACTCACAATAACGATGGTGTTATTACGACAGTTGACATAAACATTTTTGTTGATAGCTCCGTTATCAGGTCAATCAACTTTCGTTTTGTAAGAGATTGTATATGAGTGCATTAAGTAATTACTCTATTAGAAAAGAAAAAGAATCAAAGTCTCATTATAATAAATTCTAGAAAATAAGCAAATAGCAAATATATAAACTTAAATGTAAGTAGGCTACTTTATGGAATGTCAACTTTGCTAAAAGCCTGTCAATTGTACGATTATTGCTTGAAACTTAGTGTGGGTTCACTTGACTGACCTGTTTAACTTTCACACAACATAAAGAAGTTTGTGTTGGACCCATTAGTATTACTGAAACTGACCAAGATTCTCCGTGTGATATTTTAATAATATTGGCTTAAACAGTTACATATAATTACCATTATGTGGCAGAAATGATATAAACTTTGTTTGACAGCTTTTTGGTCTACTCGCTACTTCTTAGATATTATGTGTTCAAATCCCGGGTCAGGACATTTAAAAGTGTTTTGGTTTTGCGAGAAGCTATCAGTGAAAAGGATTGGTTTCATTTCCTTGTGAGCACCTAAGATTAATTCTGGCCCCGAATTCCTTCAGGACTTCTTCTTTCATAGTATCTTCAACGGTAAAAAATTTAATCTCCTTCAAAAGTATTTACGCTCCACATATTTACGAAGAGCCAAAATAAAAAACCACTGCACACATATTTTTATTTTTTTATCTCAATAGATAGTTTGAAGGGAAAATTCGACATTTATTGCCAGTATAAAAGAGTTATGGTTTTACCTCCCATTCTGGTATAAAACGTAGAAAAAATATATATATACACATATATATAAAACATAATTTACGATCGAAACAGTTTTTGCGGTGCGAGAAATCAATTTTATCGTTTTAACCAAAACGTTAGCTTCTTCTTCTTCTTCAAGTGCCTCTCCGACTAGCGAAGGTTGGCAGTCAGCTTCGCACACTCTTTCTTGTTCTTCGCGAGGTGGAAAAGTTCGGCGGCACTCGCGATTCCCGTCCATTCTCGGATGTTGCATAACCAAGACTTTTTCCTGCGCCCAACAGCTCTCCTCCCAGCAACCTTTCCCATCAAAATGAGTTGCAGAAGTTGATACCTTTCATGCCTAAGCACGTGTCCGAGGTATGCAATTTTCTCTTTTTGATAGTCTCCAAAAGTTGCCGCTTCTGGTTGACGCGCCGCAGAACCTCTAAGTTCGAGATCTTCTGAGTCCAGCTAATGGCCAACATACGTCTATAAGCCCACATCTCGAAAGCTTCTATTCTCTTCTTGAGGTCTTCTTTGATTGTCCACGCCTCGCACCCGTAAAGAAGTATGGGCCAGACGTAGCAATGTAGTAGTCGGATGCGCAGAGGGATTTTAAGTCTGCGACTGCAGAGTACTTTTTTGAACGCGCAGAAGGCACTTCGAGCTATTTCTATGCGAGTCTTTACCTCCTGATCACAGCTCCAGGTGTCATTAAGCCATGTCCCTAGGTATTTGTATTTGCGCACCCTCTCAATTTGTTGGCCCGCTACAAAGATAGCAATGTCATCGAAGCTGTGTTTAGATATAACCATGATCTTCGTTTTCAATGTGTTCATCCGCAGACCAGCGTCTTCACTGCACTTATTAACACGGGTTATAATCGATTGTAATTCTTCAGGAGATGATGCTATCAGGACTGTATCGTCAGCGTATCTGATGTTGTTAATATACCGGCCATTTATTTTGACTCCGCAGTCAAGATCTTCAATTGCTTCTGCTATTATTACTTCCGAGTACAAATTGAATAGCGTGGGTGATAATATACAGCCCTGTCGAACTCCTCTCTTGATTTCGATCTCGTCAGTTTCCTCATTGTCAACTCGTACAGTAGCCTTTTGGTTCCAATACAGATTCTGGATAATACGTACATCTTTGTCATCTAAGCCGATATCTTGTAATAACGCAACTAGACGGTCGTGCAGTACTCTGTCAAAGGCTTTTTCGTAATCGATGAAACAAAGGAAAACGTCTTGTTGCATGTCTCTGCATTTTTGTACGAGAACCTGCATTGCAAAAAGAGCCTCTCTCGTGCCCACTCCTGTTCGAAAGCCGAATTGGCTGTCTGCGAGTTGTTCGTCACATTTAGCTCTTATTCGCTCGTGGATGACAGTTAGAAATAGTTTCAATACTTGGCTCATAAGGCTAATCGTTCGAAACTCTTCGCACCTTCTTGCGTTGGTCTTCTTAGGAAGCGTGACAAAAATTGAGGTTAGCCAGTCTTTGGGTAAATGGCCCGAGTCGTACACCAAGTTAAAAAAATTAACCAGGAAGTCAATATTTTCCTCTTCAATTAGTTTAAGTACCTCTATGTGAACATTATCCGGCCCGGCCGATTTTCCTGTTTTAGCTTTTCTAAGAGCGCTTGCGACTTCATTTTTCAGTATAGGATATCCCTCCTTTGAGTCAGGATTTAACGCTATACTTCGAAAATCGTCGGCAAACATTGATGAAATGTATTGTTCCCATAGGTGTTTTTTTCTTGATATATCTAATATGGGAATGTTATTTTCGTCCATAAGTTGGTGAGTGGTATTTTTGTGCCCTACCATAGATTTTATTTCCTTATGCAGGTTGAATGCATCATGCTTAGCATAAAGAGCCTCCACAAAATCACACTTGTACTGATACCAAGCCTCTCGCGCATAACGAACTTCACGCCGAATTTTCTTATCGATCTCAGTATATTTGCTTTCGTCAGAATTCTTGTAGATTCTCCTTTCTTCCATAAGATTATATATTTTTTCTGTCATCCAACTCTGCTTAGGAATCCAGGGTCTTTTCAGGTGTGTCTTATTGATATGTAATATTTTGTTCTTAATTGAACACCACTCTTCTTCAACCGTACGCATTATTCCAGGTTTCTTATCTGCTGCCCACTTATTAACTCCTTTCGCCACTTCATTTTTGATGCTAAGCTCTTTTAGCTTACTCACATCCGTTGCATGATACTGTGTTCTCCTCCTTAGTTGTTTGAGTCTACATGCCACAGTCGCGACAACTGGATTATGGTCAGATCTTATATCAGCCCCAGGATAGGTCTTAGCAGATTTGATGCAATTACGAAAGCGATTATTGATCATGATGTAATCTATCTGATTTCTTACAATTTGCTGAGGGGTATGTTTAGGTGACGTCCATGTATATAACCTCCTTGGCGGTAGTTGAAAATAAGTGTTTATGATAGCAAAATTATGTTCTTGGCAGAATTGTACAAGGGTATCACCTCTGTCATTCCTTGCCCCAAGTCCGAACTTCCCGGCTACTTTTGGGACTTCTCCTTTCCCCACTTTAGCATTAACGTAAAACGTTAGCTAATAAACTTAAATGGCATGTCATAATAATTTTACGAGAGCGCTTCATTTAAGTTTTATGTAGCCATGTTTACTATTAAGCGGAGTAAACTTTTATATGGCTGGAACGCCAACAATATTAAAATTTAACTAATTTATATCTAACGTGATTATATTTAAGTAGTTGATTGCGACTATCCAGGCAATATAATTGTGAAGTTCAACTCGATTTGGAATATTCTAGTCCAATTGTATCTATTTTTTTATTGTATAGGTAGGCGGACGAGCATATGAGCCATCTGATGGTAAGTGGTCACCAACGCCCATAGATGTTGGCTCACACGAACCTCTACCTTCGAGTAAGTACCATGTAAGCCTAGTATGTATTGCGTGCTTATTTATAAATCTACTTGGCGATTCAGTGCAAAAAACGTTTTTTAGTCTTTAAAGCTACATGTGATATAACCCGCTCATATTTTTACGTTCCCAGCATAAACATGACTTAAATCCCTAACTATTGCGCTTTCATTAGGAATTCAGGCCGTGTGACATGAGTTTCGCTCATGCCTACATCTGCACCCGCGCATATACCTAATGCTTTTATTGTGTAGGTCTAACGTTAAGGCGGGCTGACTTTGTAATGCCCTCGAAATACTCAAACGATTTATCTTATGACTTTTGACAGATATTATGTTAATTGTAATTTAGATGCTATACTACTAAAGGCCTTATTTTTTCCCAATTATATTATTGTATGGAAAATTTTGCTTAGAACTGGTGTATTTTCCTTATGACCTTTTTAATGACTTAATTAATTTTTCCGTCTTTTTCTCAACCGGTATTTTTTTTTTTCGTTGCTTTTGACTAGCTTTAGTGTTTACATTGAAACATGTAAATTTTTATATGTTCTTCTCACTGGAGATTATGGTCAAATTTTTAACTTCATGCATCTGCAGATATTTGCGCAATTATGTAATATTGGAATGTTCTCCTTTGCAAGAATCCACTTATCTGATATAATAGAAAGTATTTCAGACAGAAGCACTATTCAATATTTAGTGGATGCTTCTTAAAAGTTGGGTCATGACTCTGTAACCCGCTAACTTACCGTATGTTCTACTGCCAAGTGATAATCGTTAGGTATTATTGCGATTTAAGATGTATAAATACGTGGTACTTTAGGTACTATACTTGATAGCACTAACTTCATAAAGAGAACAGAAATAGGAATAAAAATTATGTCAAAAATATCAAGATCGTTAACCTAGAAAACAATCCCAAACATCTTCCAAGTCTTCAGACATTTATCCACGTGAATGAGGAAACAGCACTGTAGGTCTTTGAGTATAAAACTAATAAAATACTTTAGTGAAACAGATTGTCATAAAATAAATGTCACTTTCAAAGTTTTGAAGAACTAATACAATTTTTATGCCTTAATCAAACTTGGATTAGATTTATTTGTTTTGATATTTCTCATTCATTTCACGTCATAAAAACTTCTAATGCATCTTAAAAATATAAAACTTGACAGATTGACGAGCCTGGAGGCGTATTGACAAAATACTTATATTGTCTTTGTATGCAACATTCATAAGAAGAACAACCGATCGATAGCCAAGTCAGTTCCAATTTAAAAAAAGAAAAATCGACTACGGTTATAACCATTTATGTTTTGAAGAACGACAAAGACAGAGGAAAGCTTGTGACGTTTATATGAGCATTCTAGAAAGAGACAACAAATAGTGAACGATTTTTCGCCTCACTTCTATTTTTTCCTCCCCGTCTTCGCTTAACAGCTGGTAAGGAAGCGTTCAATACACAATGTCTATAATAAATATTTCGATGAAGCTATTAATAGGTACCAATTGTTTACTCGAGTAATTAAATCAAAATTCGTTTTAATGCAATAATAAGGTTAGATTGCTTATTTATTTGTTTATTAAATTTTGAATTAATATATGCAATAACAAGTATTCTCTAAAAATAAATAATACATGTATAACTTTTAGTTTAAAAATACAAAAAGAATTTAGGCAATAAAACGATGAAAACTTAAAAAAGACTTGGCGCGTGTCTTTTGAATAAAAAAAAACTTCAAATGTAACGATAGAATAAAAAACTGATCTATTCTTTGGGACAGCTCACATAAAATGTTCGCATTTAAGATTTTTTTTTATAATGTTATTTGGTGTGGACAACCTGATGGTAAGTGGCCACCACCGCACATAGACATTGGTCAGTAACAAATATTAACCATTTAAGTCATCGCCATTGCATCATCACCCAGTGTGGTTGTTTCACGGGCTCTATAACAATAATATTGACTTTAGTAACTTAGGTTTTTGTTTGAGATTCATTATTCTTCTTATTATATTTAAAATTTCCCAGTATATCGACATAAGCCATCGTAATATATATTGCACTATACATAAGTCTTTATATAATATTTTTGTAAAAAACCGTAAAATTCATCACAATCAAGAATATCATTCTTGAATAATAAAATATTTAATAAATTAATAAGTTACTGCGAGTTATAAATCCATGCTAATGTAAAATGCATGTCGTACATAATTTGTTAGCTTTTTGCTATACAGGATGTTAAATAAAATACCCAAAAAATATATTTTGTTTAAAACTCATTTCGATTTTTATGTAATCAAAATGTAAATGTGTCTATATAAATGTTGTTTTAAAATATTATTCAGGAGATTAAATATTTCAGAAAAAAGCTTTCTGTTTTTTATGGAATATAAATACGAGTAAATTTATTTTATATGGATATGTGCACTGTGATACAATACCATTTAGCGTGGGTTTTAATAAGACTATGTTACGAAATGATACAATACGATACGACACTCTTTATACTACACCATTGAAATTAATAAATAAAAATTTTAACAAAACAAAAACCGACTTCATAAAAAAACAAATTAATATGCACTAAAAAGTAAAAAAATAATTGCGTATTCTTCTATAATTTGATAATTAACTTACTATTTTCTACTCATCAATATGTAGGTACGAATGTGTTGTGTGGTTGATAATTTATTTACAATTATTGTTATTTTTGGAGTCGATGGTAAGCTTATAACTACATACATAGCTGTAGGTGAGATGTGCTTGTGTCGCACGCGCAACTTAACGAAGCGAATAAAAGTCAATTTGTAATGTGTATGTTTTTAAAAGATTCCCGTATTATTATTGCTAGGTATATTATAGTGTTTCCTTAGCTGACATCGACTCCAAAAATAACAATAATTGTAAATAAATTATCAACCACACAACACATTCGTACCTACATATTGATGAGTAGAAAATAGTAAGTTAATTATCAAATTATAGAAGAATACGCAATTATTTTTTTACTTTTTAGTGCATATTAATTTGTTTTTTTATGAAGTCGGTTTTTGTTTTGTTAAAATTTTTATTTATTTTTCGATTTTTAGTGAATCTGAAGTACACTCACTAATTTGTAGAATATGGGTAGACCTACTAAACGTGCAGCTCATATGAGACAGCGCCATTTATATTATTATTTAAATATATTAATCTAAAACAGTGAAACATAAAGAAAAATGCATTTAGGTACTTAATTAATAAATATTAGTTAATATGGTTAAATGTATGAATATAAATTAACATGTTTTGATTAAATAGATTTAGTTGGTGGGGTAATTTAGTTGGGCAGCCATAACATAACCAAATAGTTATTTCTAGTAATAATTAAATAAACTGTATGTTTATAGATGTTGTGTTATACCATTCTTCACCATAAAATATGACGGAATGTCTGTATATTAAAAAAGGGGAAGTATCTATATTATCCTAACTAATATTATAAATGCGAAAGTAAGCTTGTTTGTAACGCTTTCACGCCTAAACCACTAAGCCGATTTAAAAAATTCTTTCACCAATGGAAAGCTACATTATCAGGGAGTAATATAGGCTACATTTTGTCCCCATATTCCCACGGGAACAGGAACTACGCGGGTGAAACCACGGGAAAAACACTAGTAATCAATATATAAATATAACGTGTATATAAGAGTACTTATACGATTCTATATATATATATATGTATAATTTTCAAAATTGGTCTCAACTTTTAGGAGATGTTCAAATATGTTTCAATTACAAACATATACATATATACTAATTCTTACATGCATAACTCATATTATAAAGAGGAAAGATTTGAGTTTTGTTTGATTTTTTATTACGATTTAAATCAGAAACTACTCAACCGATTTTATAAATTCTTTCACCCTTAAAAAGCTACGTCTTCACCGAGTAATATAGGCTTTATTATATTTTCAAAAACTTATAGATCCCTACTTAAAATGGAGCAATGTAACCCAACGTATCAAACTGTTGCCTATAAAAGTTATTATTTCGCGTGCGCTGCGAAAACTATTGACGGTATATAAAGAAGTGTTTTATACAATAGTACTAGAATTGCTTGATCATAACGATGTTATGGTAGGTGAATGATAAATCTAGATAGCCTATAAAAGATTCGGCCGTGTATCGTTAATTTGCTACTAAGAATTGAAGATTTCCGTTACTTTGTCATGGATCCTATAATCAGAATCTAACCAAACTATCATCAAACAACCCTTGAAGTATACTCTTTCTAATAAAAAAAAATCATCGAAATCCGTTGAATAGATATCGAGTTATTCGTCCATTTGTCGCGCACATACCTCATGCAAATTTACGACTTATATGGTTTTCTCATGGATTCCATTGTCAAACCTGGACTAAAAAAAAATGGGACCCCATGGGAAGCAACCCCTTTCAAATAAAAAAAAAATCATCAAAATCGATTCACCCAGTCGAAAGTTATGAGGTAACAAACACAAAAAAAAAAAAAAAAAAAACATACAGACGAATTGATAACCTCCTCCTTTTTTTGAAGTCGGTTAAAAAGAAAATACCTTATCGCTCAAACACCGGTCACTTCCAGGCAAGATTAAGGAGAGAAAATAATTAAAGAAAAACTATATTAGATCTTATCAGACAAGAAATAGTTTCTTACGCTTTATATGTTGTGCCTGTTATTGGGCTCAATCACCCTTCATCATCATGATGATGAATCATCCTCCTGACTGATGTGTAGATGGTGTTTACTAAGACTAAGGTGATATGACTGTAACACAGTCTTCGAAAGCACTACTAAAAATATCGTAACAGAGAAAGTCATCAACATTTCATTGAACCCAGGACTTTACGGCTTGCAGTCATACAAAGCCACTTAGCTGAAAAGGCCTTTAAAGTTATAATTAAAGTACATTTAAAAGTTTCTATAATAAATCAATGATAACAAAATATGCATGTGGCAAAAACGCTACCTATACGTTTTAATATAAAAATGTAATTCGCTAAAAAACCAATTGAAGAGAGTGCTATACAGGGTGGCATAAACTACTCTCTTTTTTAAAGTTCAATATGCCTGGAGTACCGTTGACAATGTTTATATAGAAATATTTTATATCACAATTAATATGTTGTAAGCAGAGATGGCCCAGTGGCTACCATGCGTGAATCTTAACCGATGATCGTGGGTTCAAACCCGGGCAGGCACCACTGAATTTTCAAGTGCTTAATTAGTGTTTAATCTCGTCCTTGGCGGTGAATGAAAACATCGTGAGGAAACCTGCATGTGTCAAATTTCACTCAAATTCTGCCACATGTGTATTCCACCAACCCGCATAGGAGCAGCGTGGTGGAATAAGTTCCAAAATCTTCTCCCCAAAAAAAGGAGAAGAGGCCTTAGCTCAGCAGTGGGACATTCACAGGCTGTTACTTAAATTTTTACTTTTATGTTGTAGAACATCTGTAATTAATCTTTTCGATATTAAAAATGTTATAATATATATTTAAGCAACAATAAATGTAATGCTAAAGTTTCATTAATTGTATTTATGTATTTGTAAGTAAGTTTATGTATCATACATCCAATTATAGTGCAACTTGGTTTCTCACAAACAAACATCATTGGTTTGATTAGGTTAAACTCCACACCAAACCTCATCGCTAAATAGTATGACTCTGTATATGTGTATTTCGCTTTGGATAGTGAGTGAACCAGGGTAACTGTATACTCAAGGGAGATGCCATCGTTGATAGACGTTATTGATAGTTAAAGAAAGTACTTACTGTCTGATGGACGCTTATTCAACTACCTTCCTTGAATACTTTAACAAAACAATAATATAAATCCTTATTTTTTTTGACGTGACAACGTCTAATAAATCGATGAACGCTGGCTGCATGCACGAAAAAATGTCCCGTTACGCTCATTGTCCCGTTACGCTGATTGTACGCTTGCGCCGCATCTACCTCGCTTTCACTCGATTGCAGTCATTTAATCAATGTTTTGTTATGACGTTGTCACGTTAAACTGACGTCCGTAAACCGTCTTTACAGACAACCATTTTGAATATGAATTTTAATATGCGAAAGTTTCGATACATCTTCACAATGAGTCAACCGTGTTAGCTTCATTATGTAAACGAAAAGAAAGATACGTGACAGAATTAAAAGTTTTTTAAATTAATATTCCAACGCGTAATGCAGAAAATAAATGCTTTATTCAAAGTTTAAATTCAGTTCTCCTACATTACAAATGAAGGATTTATAAAAAAAAACATTAGACAAGATTTTTTTTCATTCACGTAAAGTTTAACGCACCCTAAGCAAAACTGGTAACAAGTGATGGGTTAAAATGTCGCAAAACAGTACATAATTTACTACACAAACTCACGTACAACCAATAAACCACTTTAATACACAGAGCTAAGGTTGAAAATGCTGTTAACGATTAAAATTTTACGACCTTTTTCATCTTTGCAATTTGGTAGACAGCCACGCGAACGCAAACCGTTCGAATAAAATTGAACTTTATGATGTTGGAAAAAAGAAGAGATTCTCTTCGAAGGAAATAGCGTATATGCCTTTATTTATTGCTTGTATGGAGCGTACTTGCGTACTTACTTGGACTGTAACAGGTTTGCAACGTCCACCTTTTCCCAGATGTTTCGACTTTTTGTCCGATGTGACTTGGAAACGGAATAAGAAAAGATTTTCTTTAGTTTCAAGCATACCATGAAATTGCTAAGTACAAGTTGCTTTTGAAATTAATTAATACGAATACTCGTTTTAATATTTTAACTACAGTTACATCATTAAGCGATGAGAAAAATAAATTAGGTTAATTAGTTTGACACCTGTCAGATTCAAGCGTAAATGGCGCTGTAATTGGTGCAGCTGGAGTCAATATAAAAATATGATAATCACATAGTGTCTCAAATCCTTTTGACCACGTGTCTTTACATAAGTATTAGTGAAATCGGCAAGGTGTACAGCGATGGTACTAGTGAAGAAAGCTTTCCGTTAAAAACCGGGGCAGTAACGACTTTCTTTAGGATTAGTGTCATAGATGTCCAGCATTAAATCTCTTATGTGTAAGACCAAGGTTGGTAGAGCATTGGCGATGTGTGCAATGATTAACATCTTTGGCGTTGGTGACCACTTACTATCAGGCCCATATGCTCGTCCGCCTTACTATGCAATAAAAAAAAAATATTCACTGATAATGTGTCTGAGTAGATCTTGGGTTATGAGAGTGAGGGAACAGAAAGTGCACTTGTATTTGCGCACATGCTTGTGCACTATAGCGACATGCACAGATTCCATAACCGAAATCTGTCTGTAGACTCCATATCATATTGTCATAATATATAATAAGCTGTTGCACAAACTCTACCCATATAAACATAGATGAAAATGATTTTCTAAAAGGTCATTGACCGAGCAATTAAAGTTATTTACAGATAAGTTAAACAAAAACAAACAAAATATACAATAACCTTCTCGTTACAAACTGCAGTAACGGTATAATTAGTACCAGCCACGATTAACGCTAAGCATGCGACGATATACACTATACAGCCTTAACTATCAAAACAGTACTAAAATTTCCTTACAAGGCTCGCTATTATAAAACTTTTCTAGCCGTTCAGGTCATAAAATTCAACTACAATCAACTTCATGAACCGAAACAAATAACTAGATAACACAGACGAAACATTAAGTTTAAAACGTTCAAATGACACTAATGTGCAATTCGCACGAATTGTGCCGCGTTAATGTCGCCGCGATGCGTCTTCGGTGTCGCGTGTGTACCGCTTTAGCGACGGAAATATGTTTCAACCGAGAATTATGGCGGGAAATTCAAGATTGTGTAATGGTTATTGTGTGTTATTTTTACTCTCTCATCAGATGTTCTTGTATAATTGTGAATACAAAGGGATAACTTAAAATGCTGTGATGGAGGCTGAGAGAGATTAATCCTTTAACTTTGAAAATATCTTATAAAATATCTATTGTTTTTTTTTTGAAGTTATACTTCTTTAGGCGCGTTATGAAAAAATGATGAGAGTGAAATTTTAAGATGCGCGCGCATCTGTGACACAAAATTAACACTATGAAGTTGTCTGCTTAACCGCAAAGCTACCAACAAAATAGAAATTGAACCTCGATATTAGTCGCGCATGTTGGTACGCTCGTCACCTCTGATCACTGTTTTCATATTTATAATATTTATCAACATGTTTCTAGTTTATACATTCACAACACGTGTTTTAGTTTCATACAAGTGCGAATTATATATGTGCTAATAAATTATATTCAGTAGTGATTTAAATTGAATATTTTGATTGATATTACTTACTATTTGTGAAAAAAATTGTGCTTATATACTTTTTATTTAAATAAAATATTTTTTATCAATTTTAATATTTATCGTTAATCACTACTGCATTTTAGTTATTTTTTTTCCATACGCCAAAGAAGTATAACTTCTAACGCGTGTACATAAGTACACACACTCTTTTTTTTTATTATTAGTATAGATAGGCGGTCGAGCTTATGGGTCACCTAATGGTAAGTGGTCACCAACGCCCATATACATTGTACATTTCTTTAAAAAATACATCGCCAATGCGCCACCAACCTTGGGAACTGAGATGTTATGTCCTGTGTGCCTGTAATTACTTTGGCTTACTCACCCGTCAAACCGGAACACAATGATACCTGATGAGTGGGTGGTACCTACCCAGACGAACTTGCACAAAGCTCTACCGCTAAGTATTTTTTTCTATTTGCCTCAGTGATATTTAACTTAAATTTAGAATCAACAATATTCGATTAAGATTAACGTATTTTGACCACTTAAACGCCATAATTGATAATATTTATGACGAAACACATTCTTATGAATATTGTATATCCGCTCCAGTAGGTCTTACAAATAAACCAGCTTAGCGAGATGTCATTGATATGTGTAGTCAGGTTTCCTACTAGATGTATGAGCCAATCAGATAGATTTCTCGTTTTCGTCATAGAACATAAAATATTAGAAGTGATATATAACTTATCAATTATATTAATCACTAGCTGTGTCCCGCCGTTTCACCCGCGAATAATTAATAAAAATAGAACCTAGAACCCTCCTCGGTAAAAGGACTATCCATAAATATTTTTTAAATTCGAACTAGGAGTTAGCCGGATCAAACAAAAAACTCTTCAGCTTTATTTATTAGTATATATACTGTATTAAAAAAATATATATATACTAAAATATATTCATTCCAATATGCATTTTACCGTGATGTTATTATTTGCCGTGACGGTCCAGTGGTAAGAACTAATGAATCTTAACCGATGATCGTGGGCTCAAACCCGGGCAAGCCCTGAATTTTAAGTGCTTAATTTGTGATTATAATTTATCACGTGCTTGACGGTAAAGGAAAACATTGTGAGAAAACCTACACGTGTCAAATTTCACTTCGGATCGAACTTGCGTCTCTTGTCATCGCAAAATAATCCTTAAACCATTGCAATATTGACGATTTAAAATAGATATAATATGTACTTACTTATTTTTTTAATATAAATAAATAAATTGTTTTTTTTAATATGTCACGTCTATCCATCTTGTTAGTCTTTGTACACAGTGGCAGGATATAAAAGGACAGGATACATACCTATAAAGATAGGTCCGCGACGACCATTAAATAGTAAATACCACGAAGCATCCTTTAAAAAGGCATGTTTTATTTAAAATACAGCCTTAGGTCATTGACCGATGGTTATCTTGACATAATTTTCTTTTTATGTTTATGTAAATTTAAAATAACCAAATAAACGATATCTATGTTCATTTGGATATTTGTTGTGTTTTGTTTCTCTGATTGGAGTATACATATCGCGAGTTTCATCAAAATAAATCTAGTTGTTTTCGCGAGAGTTCATAAGCCTATTGATAAAAATATTCGATATCTATATAAATAAAATGATAGAGGTCAGCAGTTGTGCGCGCATCACGGAAAAACTACTGGATAGATTTCATAAAATTTTTAAATTTTATCTATTAGACACTTGGCCCTTATCAAACAAAAAAATATTGCGATATCTTCATTTAATAAAAAGTTATCAAAGTTTCAACAAACAACGATTTGTATATGCACTGCGTGTTCAGTGATGTATGTTTAAACAAATTATATTTTTGCTTGCGATCTTTTTGATGTTTTTTCCTTCGTACATAAGAAAACTTTGTTAATATATCAAGCAACGCGGACGAAGTCGGCGTTATCAGCTAGCTTAAAATAATAACTACAATCTTTTTATGCTTATTTTTTGTTTTCAAACGTTATTCAAACAGTTTATTTCTATAACGAGATAATAGTCCGTGTAGCAATCAGTACACAAGCGTGGCTAAAACAAAAGAATCAATACTAAAAGATTCAGAAAGGTAGCGTCAGCAGCGAAATTGTTTTCAGTTTATTATTGATTTACGCAATTGATTTATTTCGTTTTACGTTTACTTATATACATTTATATGTTTTCTTTGATTCTCGATTTAAATTTTACATTATATAAAAATAAAAGTTTGCTGCTCTACAAAACGATAGCCTAATTAGTTGTTGTTATCCTATGATATATCTAAATACATATCTAGTTATTTTAAAATGGCCGTGCAAAGAAAATATTTCAAACTATATTACGAGTACATAAATAATGAACGTTTTATAACTAATTTTTAGATCAATTATAATTGTAGTGTAGTAAGCCACTTTAAAGTGTAATAATGAATCGAAATTATTAAATAATTAATATTAAAGCTTTTTATTATAAAATCTGCATTACCTATAATTAAAAACGTAAAATTTTACTGTAGTACAAGAATAAAAAAATAATTTCACATTAAAAAAAAACTTTTTTATGCTGACCGTCTTATCGGAAAACAAAAATAGTGGCACGACAGGTGCAACGGACACACAACCGGCTTTGACTTGTCGGGAAGTTATCCAACCAGGTTGTATAGAATTATACATATTATACACTTATACAGTGAAGTAAAACCTATTGGAGACGGATATGGGGGTATATCGTTATTATTATTTATTTTGAATGAACTGCCATTGTCACTTCATTCACTTGGATTGTGAATTGAAACAGGCTTCAAATTTCGAAAGAATAAGGTTCTATGTTTACCGCCCGCATTAGTGGTAGTGGTACCCCTTATCACTTAATCTGTTTATATTATTTTAGAGGGTCTGGTTAAAAATTTAACCAATGTCATGTATTTGGGATACGAGCTTGCTTCATACCATATCAAATTCGATTTAGTGGTTTAGACGTAAAGGCGTAACGAAAATACAGACAGATAACGTTAATTAGATTAATTATATTACAATAGTATGTATGAACTATCTGCTGCTACGGTATCTTTCGCGATAAAAGGGTCGTATGACGCAAAAAAACGTTTTATCAAATTAGACTTAAGGGTACCTGAATTTACCGCCCTTAATCAAACGAACTATTTAGCTTTATCCATTGGAATAGATATTGACACAATTGAGTGCTTGTACGAAAAATATCGTGAGAAAACCTGAATGTGTATTTCACTGAAATTTTGCCACATGTGTATTCCTCTAACGGTTTAACCCGTATTAGAGCTGCATGGTGGAATAAGCTCCAAACCTTCTCTTTAAAAAAAGGAGAGGAGGACTTGGCCAGCAGTGGGACATTCACAGGCTTTTACTAACTGATAAAGTAACTTTAGTTGTCATGATGATACACATTGTTTATATGTGGAGTAAAGAGTTTTATCAATGTATTTTGGTTTCTGGGTAAGTAGAACAGCAAACATCCATCAATGCCATCAGCACTTAGAGACATAAGAACGGATAGCCGGATACTAACCCATGAAAACGTTCTCAAAGGGGGAGTTTACCAGGTAAATCGACTGGCTTGAGGAAATCTGTTGGAAAACTGTCTCTACTAACTTTTTAATCCCAAAAGTATGACGCCTGGTTATAATTATGTTGACATATTAAACCTACATTGAATTAAATTAAATATCAAATACATCAATGGCATGAAGAGATAGAACAATAATTTAAAAAATAAGGGAAAATATTGCTTGGATTCTTTTCATCGTTCCATGTGTTCATCATTTGTGGTGTACATACTTATTTAAATCGTCAATGTATACATTCATAATTCTTATCCTATTATTATAAACGAGAGAGTTTGGGAAGATGGACAGATATTAGTAATTATTTCACGCAAACACTATTGAATGGATTTTAATTAAATTTGGAGTTAGATTATACTCCGATGTAATAAATAAAAAAATGAATGTATTATTATTCTTGCACAATATATACAAAGCATTATATCACCAGAACTATCAAATGCTGTTTGATTTCCTCGAGAACAAAAAACTTATTGTAAACACATTTCCAAGTGACTAGTCGAGACAGCATAGAAATTATGTATCTTTGTCTCTTTCACACATCAAGTTAATAGACACAGATCCCGAGAGAATTGCATCTTGATGGAAAACCTGCGGAACGCCTACATTTACAAATCCGACGTGTTATAAATAAAACGCTACCATAATGAGGTTTCTTATACATACATATATAAAAAGA
Organism: Nymphalis c-album; assembly: GCA_963151315.1. Lineage (NCBI taxonomy): Eukaryota > Metazoa > Arthropoda > Insecta > Lepidoptera > Nymphalidae > Nymphalis > Nymphalis c-album. The sequence goes on from OY720612.1 coordinate 3,748,354, forward strand.
GTACATATAGGGTATATATAACAGATTTAATCTTGATAATGACTACAATTCTGGTATGTTATGGGATAACTGAAATATCACGTCAATGGGGCTTAATTCTTACATTGTTTTAGTTGTGGCACCAGGGCACAGAATATAATGCCAATGTTATGTAGGATATGGCAGGCTAGAAGGATAATATAAATTAATTCGTACATTATGACTGACAAATGAGCCACCTGATGGTAAGCTATCACCACCGCCCATATTATTGTCATCATTGGCGTAGCGTCATAATATTGTGGGGTTAGAAAATGTTCCGAGCATTTTACAAAACAATTTTGCATTGAATAGTAAAAAGACTAAACTTCGTAATTTATAAATTGAATAAACGATGACGATTTCACAATATGGACTTGAAAACGTAATACTTTTTGTATTCAGGAGGTAATTAACCTCATTTCCATTATGAAGTTTTCTCAAAGAGAAAATATCTGTAATTTCAGAGACACACAAAGACGTCGTGACCTTGTTCTATTATAAATATTTATTCTCAGTATAAAATGACAAAACAGAAAAAACATTTAAAACCGTTGTAAGAAAATGGTTAGTTATTAAAGAATTATTTACATTAAATTCTTGAATAAATACAAATAAAATTAAAAATTGTTACTATACAAATCGCGATTGCGTGAAATGGTGGCAAGAATGCTAGCAGCATTTCCCCTTTGAATCGAAATTCTGATTCTCTGGACGAAAAATGAACCAGGCCCCCACCACTCGATGCACTAAGTGTCACCAGTAGAGGCAATGACGTAATAGGTACCTGTTTAATTTATTTGTTTGTTTCTAATCAAACTCAAACTACCAACAAAATTATATGTATTTTTATTTTATATATTAAAAAGCATTAGGTTACTAAGTTACACATAATTCCACTTACAGGTAATCATAGCATGATAATTATTTTTTAAATTCAAAATATTTTTATAAATTAATCGATTATTTACAAATTACTATAAAAACAAATAGAACTTTTTTCCTTCGTACGACTGATTAATAATGAAATCTTATTTTCTCTGTACTTCCTCACTCTGAAAAGTGGGTGAGCCAGAGATTTATTTCCGTCGAGTAATTCTCGACCTCAAAGTACATACATCAAAAGCTTATAAGTATTTCACTTTAAAAAGGAGTTTTATCCTGCTAAGCTGAAGGTATCATATACAACCAAGCAGCGGTGTACTATTGCAGAATTGAACCCAAGCCATACAATTTTCCTGAAGAGATAATAAATACAAATTAAGAAAGTACATAAAAATAGACAATAATTTACTTCGCTTTCCTTTGTTTTCTATAATTTATGAATTTACACATTCAAAGCAACGCATTGCAAATGATTATACAACCAAACCATATCAGATCATCCGTAAAAATGTTCCAAATTTGAAATTTGCAATTTAAATTAGGAACCGTTTGATGAAGAAAAAAAACAAAATCAATAAAAAAAATCTTTCTCACAGCGTGAAAGGAAATCGCGTAGCCGCATCCCCAGTCTGGCGCCGTTGGTATTGAAAACGAGTTTTAAAATACCGGTTAATTGTAAGATTCTAATCGTAAACTAGGAAGTTCTGTATATTATTATAAAGATGCGAGGGAGTAATTAGATCTCTGAAGCATATAATTTAGAAAACCTGTTAAATAATGCAAGTCTAAAGCAAAAAAAATGTATCTCATTTTGGTTTATTCAATTTTAGTACTTAATATATCTCTACATAAAATCCACTTTCTAGTAATTCTACTATCAACTAACGCTTTTTTATTAGTTTGTCTTGGTAGATAATATGATCCAATATATGAAAATTTATTAACACAAAAACTCAATATTGGCCCAACTTGGTATTCGATCTAAGAGCTTCAATATTTGGTAGCCCTCAGAAAAGTACTGCTGCCCCCAGAAAAGGACTACGATGCCCGTCCGCAGCCCCTTCAGTGCTGTGCTCCGCTCGTGACTTGGAGAAGCCCTCATGAGGGGGTAAAGATGATTTCGCCCCTACACATTCCTCGTTAGTGCGCACGATAGCATGAGACCAGCCCGGCTGTCGTCCTTCCCAGAGCCATTTGAAATAACCGTGATAACCCATATACATTTGCAACAAATAGAATATAATCTTATTAGCTTTTTTTATATATTGTTTTGAGCATTTGGGCCACCTGATAGTAATTGGTCACCAACGCCCATAGACAATGGCATTGTAAGAAATGTTAACCATCGCTTACATCGTCAATGCACCACCAACCTTGGGAACCAAGATGTTATGTCCCTTGTGCCTGTAATGACACTGGCTCACTCACCCTTCAAACCGGAACACAGCAATAAGAAAGCTGTTGTTTTCAGAATATCTGATGAGTGGGTGGTACCTACCCAGATGAGCTTGCACACAACTCTACCACCAAGTAAAAGCTAAAACTCTTTTCACTAAAATGTCCACTGAGTTCTGTATACACAAAGAACGTTGTATATTTTACCCATCCATGTGTGTGTATAAACATTGTATGTGTGTAATTGAGCCGTTTGTGACGTAACTCTCTTGTTTGTATTAGTTGAGTCTGTATTAGCATATTGATTGAAACGGTGGTCCACAGCACGATATCAAAACATATCAATCGAATTGACATGTGTTTGTAGGTGATAGTTTATCGTTAATATGTCCACAGAATTAAGAAATTAATAGAAGTGGCATGAACATTTTTTTATACTATTATTTATTTATCACAGTTAATTAACTGCTGATGAGGAATGATGATTCTTCTCAAAATAAATAACCCTCATTTCAGTACATATTAAAATAAATATGATTATTTATGAACTGCATTTAATGTGGATAAAAAAATAAGTTTATAGCTTTTTCTAAAAGTAAAAAGTAGCAATATGCAAATCTGCAAGCAAATCTGTCCCACTGCTTGACTGATTTAAAAGATGAAGGTCTGCTTTTGGAGAAGTTTACTTTATCACTACTCATGGAGGCTGGATTATAAGCAAAAATCAAGCATATGAAAAATCAATGGTATTCAACCTGCGATCTTCGGTTCAGATTCAAGCCTCAACGCCTGGGACATCTCAGCTCTTTAATATTTGTCAATGATTAATAACTAAGTTAACTTAAAGATCTTGCACAAAACATACCAGCAGTTATTACAAGTGTGTATCATCTACGTCACGGAACAATATGATCTCATCTTAAATCATCTCATATTTGTTATCTAACAAATACACAAGTAAATATATCATAAACATTTACTATTTATACTTCAATATGGTAACACACAGACGAACTATCAACAAAAGCATTACCTGTCTTGTTTGCGTCATAACTGAGTGAACATTGTTTATTGTTGTAAATAGAATCGTATCAACACAAACACGACAAACAATACTGTCGTAACAATGGTTCCGTCATTTCACGCTCGATTGAATACAGACTTACACACTTTTAGAGCTGACGTTAGTACATAATGTCAATACATAAGACATAGCCCAGTGGTTCAAACATGTTTATTTTAAACTATGATTTCGGATTCAAACCTAAGCTTGCACCTAAGCAGTTTTCAGGATATTGCATATATATTTGTACGTATATAATTTTGTTTGAAAGTTTGGCCTCATATCTTGAGTACTAATAATTATATAGACTCTAATTTCATTACGACGTAATGAGTTTTAATTTTTTACATAAAAACATATAAAAAGTCTAATATCGTCTGATTTTAATTATTTGTTTTCTTTAATTATTATTATAAACTAGTGTTTTTCCCGCGGTTTCACCCGCGTAGTTCCCGTTCCCGTGGGAATATGGGGACAAAATGTAGCCTATGTTACTCCATGATATAGGCTTTCCATTGGTGAAAGAATTTTTTAAATCGGCTTAGTGGTTTAGGCATGAAAGCGTCAAAAACTAACTTACATTCGCATTTATAATATTAGTTAGGATTATATCAGATTTGGGGGGCGTATATTTTAATTATATTTTTTGAAGTAACACTTTTTTTAAATACCTTTTTGTTTTGACAACATTTTTTGTCTGAGTAAAAACGTACCCTTTTTAACCAACACCTGAATACTTTAATGTTTTCAATATATAGTAATAAATGCGTAAGTAACTTTGTCGGTCTGTTACGCTTTCAAAGCTATAAACCAATCGTGAACCCCAAGAACTGATTACTACTTTTTAACCGACTTCAAAAAAAGGAGGAGGTTATCAATTCGTCTGTATGTTTTTTTCATAACTACATCCTCTTACCCTAAAACGGACGAAGGGGGATTATTGGTACTACCAAATAAACATTGACCAGGACGTGTCTACATCAAAACACGGTCGATAGACCTTTCATAATCAAATTTAATCTTCTTGATCACAATCACTCTCACCGATGGGATGAGCAAACGGTCGAAGGGAACGAATCTAAATAAATTAATTATCCCTTGTAAATCTTATTAGTAAAACAATACGGTCCAGAAAAGATGGTTAGGTTAGAACAACATTATTTGATAAGATAATCATTGTAGGGAGAATTTCATATCCGGAATATTAGTTTTATATGAGGTCATTTATATCTCTTTTATAATTATAAGGAAATAAATTCATAGTTAAAATTAAACCAGGATTATAATTTATCTACAATCACAAATTCGAATATATTTTTTGAGTTCTTATCCATCAGTCCTTGTTTATTGAATGTCTTATCTTTTTTTTTCATTGTATACGAAGCAAGGCGGACGAGCAATTGGGCCACCTGATGGTCCAACCATGGACCATCAGGTGGCCCAATGGCCAATGCCATGTTAACAATAAGAAATGTTAACCATCGATTCTTATATAAAATAAAATATACTATTAATAAAACATACGATTTTTATATAAAATAAAATACCAATATCTAAGTATATTATGTTTTGTAAATAAGAGCTATGAAAGCGTAACCGTCAGTGCATCCGTTCCCAGAATGACGAAGGGAAAAACGAAAAAAAAAAACAACCCGAGACACGTACACCGCAACCGACAACCTGTCGATTCGTCGCTGACTTTTCTATTTTATTTTTTTTCCGTTACCGTCCGAGTTTTGTAGATTCTTTACAAATTGTACTTTGAAGTAATTCCGCAATTTTTTGCTATAGTTAAGTCAAATGAAAGAGTAGAAAATACTGTGTTTCATAGTGATTTAAATTGGTATATTCCAAACCAAATTCACTAGACTGAACGTCAGTTGATGTCAACGTAAGATTAGTTATTGTAACTGTGTTAATGTGTTTGTGAGATCGACACATGAGCTCACAGATCTACACATCAATTATTGTGATTACCTCGACAGTCACACTATTTTATTTTTAATTTTGTGTTAATACAAAGGTAAATAACCATTCAGCTTAAAAAATATAATGACGATTAAACGAGGAAATGCCGCTACAATTGTTACGTTTTGAAAAGTAATTGTTTTTTAAAATGTTGATAAAAGTGTTTTTATTAAAGAAATATGCTTCAAAGGTTCGTGTTTGAAGGCCATAATTTATTTTAACTTGGGGGTGAAACAATAAAACTTGGTGCGTTTCCACTAAGTACATTAATTTTAAGGCTTGGATACATCCACGATCGGAGCGAAAACGGCGTACTATTAAACCTACGTCTACACCTTCGCTGAAGTAGATGTTTATAATTTGTATTTATTTCATTGCACACTTATAATATTTTTCTGAATATTTACCACACACAAAATGGTGTTACAAAAAAAATACATATCTCTATAAGAGATTTCTTCCAGTCATCAGAATGAGTAATATAAGTATATAATTATACAAATGTAGATGGAAAATAACAAATGACTATATACTTAACATTCAGTAATTTTAAGTATAAAACTATAAACTATATATATATTTTAAAAATAGAACACCTAATCATCAAGAATACAAATAACATAATAGAATACATTCGACTCGAGTCGCGCCACATAATTGATTACTTTACCTTCTGTTTACCAACACAATGGCGATGTATACAAACATATATATTGCCACCGAGCCAGCCAAACTTATTATAATGATGATAAAAACTTCACAATATGCCGTCTGACCCTTTGATCGTTAAAGATAAGTATTGTCTCTAAACTTTTACGACTGGACCATATTTTTTCAGTATACCGTTTGCTATTTTTGTAATCATAATCATTTGTGTCGATCCTTGGGACAAATGTTGGGCCAATGTTTTATTAGGTCAAATGTTTGTTACAATTATATTAATGTTTGATTTGTTTTGACTTAAAGGACATAATTTAGTCCAACAAAACTTCGTGGAGTTGATTCGTTGATTGCAAGATATATTTTAATTATCTGATTATCATAATGTTCTTCTAAACGATTTCGGCCACGGCAGCCAATCTCAAGTGAGATTAGACGGCAAGTCCGACACGACCAGACCAAAGTTTAAGCTCAGTACAAACTGTCTGATGTACTTTACGAGGTACGATAATGTAGACATATCCGACTGTAGTACTGCTGACAAAAACAGGTAGTCATATGGACTGCAGGGACGGTATGGATAGAAGTGAAAATTCAATTGTTCAATATAATATATTATTTGTCCAATTTCTACATCTATTGGCACATTAAGTACTAATTCAATCTCTTTTTATTAGATAGAATTTTATTCATCAGACCTCGAGTTTGATTGATCCCATTGATCAAGCCACTACCTACGTCTAATATTTAATAACATAAATAATATCGTATTCAATTGATGGTTTGAATCTACAATCACCGATTAAGATTCACTTATTCTAACTACTGCACCATCAGGGCTCCTATTATTAACCGAAGATCAGTACATCGTGACGTAATAGCTTGTCAACTAATTAATTGGTAGCTTGTTAATATCCATTAACACAATCTGATGACAACTTCATTCCAACGTAGTTAAACTCTGGTACAACACTACTATCTTATCTTTTATCTATTAAAACTTCTCCCGTAAACAAGAGATAAAATTTATTACATGTAAATATTGTGAACACAAATATAAATTAATTATCACAAATGGTCAAACGCAGGATATATTGCAAATACATAACTGTTAAGATATCTTTGTCAGAACAAATTCGATTCTCACCGCAGATAATATGTCAGAGAGTGATATGCGATATTGACTGCTACAATTATAAGATTTACAGCACACACGAATCAAAATAGCGTATCTCCGTAAGGCGGCTTACGACATTTTTATGAATGAGATACGAATAGAACTCATAATAGCAATGTTATACCTATTTCATGCATGAGGTATTCAAGTAAATTTGTTAAGGAAAATAATAATGATGACGTCATAATATAATAGTATAATATAATAGAACAGATGTGTGTGTGCAAACACAAGCGCAACTCCCTCATAATGAGATGGAATGCCAAAACCGATATTCAGGCGCGCGAGAGTGACACACTGGCATTATCTAGACTCCGGGCTGCTACTGAAAATTTCTCTCCAGAATAACCCAATAATGTTTTAACCCGACCCGGGGTTCGAATTTAAGACTTCGGGATACGATTTATTTGGCCGACAGGTTGGGTAAAAAAATTAACTATCCTGTTTTATATAAATTATAATGAAGTTGAGTTTTATAGTTGTTGTTCCGCTCCTTTGAATGTGCGTGAAGTTTTACAATCAATAATCTTCCACAATAAACAGGCTTCTAATGACTCAGTGGCTAGAACGCGTTAAATTGAATAATATGGGTTCAAATACTACAGAGCTTTCAAGTAAATTTTGTCACAAATGTGCAGCTCATATTGGAGCAATGTAAGATTACTTGTAATAACAGGCACAAGGGAAAAAACAACTTAGTTCGCAAAGTTGGTGGCGCATTGGCGATGTAAGCGATGGTTAACATCTCTTACGATGCCAATGGCTATGAGCGTCGTCACTTACTATCAGGTGGCCCACATGCGCGTCCGCCTACCAATCGTATAAAAAATAATAATTATGTATTGTTCCTGAGATTAACGCGCTCAAACATACAAACTGATCCATGGTGGTAGGGCTCTGTGCAAGCTAGTCTGGGTAGGTACCACCCACTCATCAGATATTCTACCGCAAAACAGCAATACTTGCTATTGTTGTTCCGGTTTGAAGGGCGAGTGAGCCAGTGTAATTACAGGCACAAGGGATATAAGATCTTAGTTCCCAAGGTTGGTGGCGCATTGGCGATGTAAGCGATGTGTAATATATCTTACAATGCCAATGTCTATGGGCGTTGGTGACCACTTACCATCAGGTGGCCCATTTGCTCGTCTGCCTTCCAATGCAATAAAAAAAAACTTTATAATATATACATAGGTATATAAAATAAAATAAAATAAAAATAATTTTTTTAACATAAATTATTACATAGTCACAAACCATCCAGTGGCCCCGCACTAGGCAAGCCTGTCTTGCGGGTACCAACTACCAGTTATACTTTCTCACGTTTATATAGTGGCTCGGCGTTATAAAATCCCATAGAGAGTTAAATAATAATAAAGTTTCTTTATACAAAAAATACAGTGGTAATATAATAATGTAAAATAACTAAAGAACAAAAAATAAATAAATAAAGAAAATATAAACGGTGTAAAATATATACTGATGATACTTTGTTTAAATAAGAAATATTTAATTAACTTCAAATCTCATCGTATATTTAATTAATTAGACAAATATTAGGTTTACCCAAACCAGAGTCAATAATATTCGTATTCGTAACCCGTCCAGCCGTTTGTCTTACTTATTGGGATACGGGATCAACCATTCGGATAAATATTTAATTGTATTACGTTCAATTGTACCCAGCGTTTTAGGGTTTCGATAAAAAACGTCGAAATGTCAAACCATGCCATTTGGGATGATAATAAAAATAGTAAAGTACTGCTCGTAGTTTTTACATAGCCGTAATGGTCCATAGGAAAGAACACTTGAATTTGAAACGAAGGTCGCGGGTTCTAATTTTAACAACAATTTTATTTGTCTGTAAAACATAATTATTGCTCGATCCGACTTTGTATCTGGGACTTAATCTACAGACGATCAGTTTAGTCATAAGATTAAGAAGGTGTTCACAAAGTTGGAAGCGCATTGTCGATGTAAGAAGCGGTAAATATTTCTTACGGCGTCAATGTATAATAGTGGTAGCAACCACTTAAAACATCGTCTATTTGCCTGTCTTTAACTTAAAGCTTACACTTAGGTAAAGTAGGTAGGTTAACCTTAACTTAGATCATTCCAATTTCAAAATTTAAGAAATTAAATCTATACAATATCTCAGAAGAACAAATTTCATCAGCTTCCAATGAAGCCGCATTGGAAGCTATTCTATATTTAAATACTCGCATCCCATTGGCTGACCGGAAACAGTGCATTCAACATGTTTTAAAGACGCTAATGTCTTTCTAAGAGATAAGATCAGGTTTTAGAGACTTTTAGTTTGAAAAACGTGTTAGATCAAAAACTACCGCTGTTTTAAATGGAGGAAACTGTAACGATACTATGCATGTAGGCATTTTAATTAAGGAAATACTCAACTAACGTAACTTTGTTAGTAGAGATTTATATATATATTGTAGTTTAGTTTCCGTTAAACTAAGAAACTGATAGTTCTGACGTATAAACTGTTAATAAAGATATGTAAGGTGAATTATAGTTTTTGATATAGGATTTAGAAGCTGATTGACATAATGTTGAATAACTATTGAGTTTGTTGCCTTATTGGTTATTCTCCGTTGTCAAACCGGTGCGTGTTATAAATGCTGTAAGTCCGCCTGTCTGACACGCTTTCATGGCTAAGCCACTGAATCGATTTTGATGATTTACTCGGTGGTAGGGCTTTGTGCAAGCTCATCTGGGTAGATGCCACCCAGTCATCAGATATTCTACCGGAAAACAGCAGTACTTTGTATTGTTGTGTTTCGGTATGAAGGGTAAGTTAGCTAGTGTAATTACAGGCACAAAGGACTTGATAACTTAGTTCCCAAGGTTGGTGGCGCATTGGCGATGTCAGCGATGGTTAACTTTAACAGTGCCATTGTCTACGGGCGTTGGTGAACATTTACTATCAGGTGGACCATATGCTCGTCTGCCTACCTATACTAAAAAAAAGGATTTTTTTATGAAGCAAGCTTGAAACCAAATATGCGGAAACGAGATAAAGATCATTAAATAACATAAAAGTACTTGTGCCTACTTAAATGAAGTATATATTTTGAATATACAGGGTTATTTGTAACGACCCCGCAACCTCGCAGGACTAGATAGCTAACATCATAAGCAACAACGTTTGCTGGGTCATTAAAATTAACCCTGTATTTGCAATTTTGCTGATAGCAGATATTATTTTATTAAGCTTATATTTATTTTGACACACTTACACCAACACAAATATGTGCGTTTTAGTTGAAGGATAATTATTTCATTTGTTTTTTTTTTCAATTATACCAACATTCAAACTAAAAGTTAATTCAAAAAAGGAATATTCTTCGAAACCAATTATCCATTTCTAAATTTAGGTACATAAGCGACGAAAATTAAAAATAGGCCCGCCATTAAGCGTCGGATGTGCCATCGTTCTGACTCAGACAGTTTACAAGGGTGGGTTAAAAATACCCACAATAGACTAAAATGCAGCGTTCACTCAGTCGCGTGCTAGGGTTCGGTCGGAAGGCCGTGATATTGGAGTGTAGTTTTTGATACGTGCACGGACAGGGTTAATTTTTTTTGTGTTTTTTTTTCAATCGGATCAAAATTGGTAAGGCTTATGTTATACTGCTTTGTTAGTTTATATACTTCCCTTTTTATTTACTTATATAATTCTTCTGTAGATGTGTATATAACTGATTTTCTACTAAACGGCTAGACCGATTTCGATGAAATTGGTTTTATGTGGTTGAATCAGTACTGTTCGTTGCGATGGAGTCCAATCTTTTAAAATATATATTGTATGTTTCACACAAACGATATTAGGTCAGCTAGTTAGATTTAAATTCAGCATATTTGAAATTGGAATTCGGGAAAAAAACTAGTAAGGAGTTTTTATGTAATATTATTAACGTTTTCGGCGTCTTAGATCTCAATAAAATTCCATAAACCTTAATCATTAAACGATTTTATTACTCTAATTAGTAAATATTCTTAGAAACAGATCATGTACGAAAATAGATACAACATTAAAATATACATCAATAAAATAGATAAGACATTTGGATCAATGATTGAGAAATAATTAGTTAGTTAAATGTGTGAGCGGTACAAAAATATGAGGTTCCGTAATAAAAAAAGCTACACTTTAAATTATCTAAATTTTATTAATCTATGGTTCAGTCTCATTCCTTATAGCAGTATTTATATTTACAAATCGCTATATTTAAAATGGTACCTATGTATGATAGTACAAGAGAAACGAATTTCATCACTTTGGTTTTTTAGTTGTGTTCCGTATTGGTAGCACATGGCTAGACCAACATTGGTGACCAATTATCATCAGGTTATTGAAAAAACTGTTAGTCATTTTTTATGACATAATTAAACAAAGTTTTAGTCATTGCTGTTATTATTAGATCAATTATACATGTTATGTTAATTGACCTTATGTGACCATACTCTCAATGTGATAGCTAATTTAATAATAATATAGTATATTCAAGGGTCTTTTTCACAATAATACGGATCCCTAACACAAATTGATGGGACACGACTTAATATAGTTTATCTAAAAAACGAGTTCAGTTTTTTTATAATGATGGTACAATTTTGATTGGGTTTTCATGGTCATATAGCAAATTTATATTTCGATGAGTTTTATTAAAATGAATTGGGTAATACATTTAAAATTAATTTATAATTACAATACACTTAATAAACATATAAATTGATGGTGATATTTTTCTGATTGACTTAGATCATGGCGGCCATATTCAACTTTGTGCAACTTTGTGCAACTCATCAGCAATCGCTAAACAGCAATTTATACTTAGTATTTAATAATAATAATAATATAATAATGTCTTGGGACATTATTCACACACGGCCATCTGATCCCAAACTAAGCAGAGCTTGTACTATGGAAACCAGACAACTGATATACTACATATACTACTTTTTCTTTTGTAAATACATACTTATATAGATAATTACACCCAGACTCAGGACAAACAGACATATTCAAGCCCACAAATGTCTGTCCTGGGTGGGAATCGAACCCACGACCTGCGGCGTGAAAAGCAAGTGTCTTACCAACCACGCCAACGGGCTCGTCATTAGTATTATTGAGTTGGTTTGTAGTGTGAGTGTGCCAATGTACAGGCTTACATCTTCAATGCTTAGTTTGGTATCGCATTGACCAATGTGTATCGGCGCTATTGTCCACATACCATCAAATTTGCATTTATAATACATGAACTAATTAAACGTAGCATAATATCTAAAACTAATGATATGCAATATTCGTATAAAAGTCATATTTATTTAATAAGACACAATATTAAAATACGTGAACGAATAGTTAAAACTAATAACTGAACTATTATACAAGACGTCTCTCTCTCTCTCTCTCTCTCTCTTCTTTATCTCTTGTTGCATTTTCGAGTTATTTTTTTAATCGAAACCGTTTTCATACGACATATAATACGAGCATTTACATAATATATTATATGATTAAATTTGATGACGAGTTGTTTAACGCGTGAATCTTAACGAACGATAGCGGGTTCAAACGCGTTATGTTACGTTACGTTACGTTGTGACGTTAAAACTTTTTATTTTAATAGCATAGTTACCACCTGATGGTAAGTGATCACTGACACCCATAGACATTCGCGTTGTAAGAGATGTTAACCATCGCTTACATCGCCAATGCGCCACCAACCTTGGGAAATAAGATGTTATGTCCCTTGTGCCTGTAATTTAAACTTATAGAAACGGTTTTGTGAGCTCTTTTCACGTGAATCAAATATACGAGAATACGATTTATTAAACATGAACCGGGCTATAGAATATTTATTTGTGAATACGAACCGTCTTAACAAAATTTAAAATTGGAACACTTTAACGAGGTCTATAAATGTAAATAGCTAATTAAAATATTAATTAGAACGATTAAAAATGCTAAACAAACATTTACACTTTAAATGCATGCGATAAATATATTTGTTCTAGTTTTATAAACTATCCCGGAAGTGGTTAAGAACAAGTAGCTCGTTTACATATATTACTTATGGCACTCACTGCTTGATTGGACTGTTTATTCAGTAGACCAGTTTAATGATACCGTTTTCTCTAAACAGATACATTGTGATTGTCGAAAGACTGAATGCGGTGCTTATTAATTTTACCTCGCGGGGGCAGCGACCTGAGAGGTAACATGTATGTATATAAGACAGCGTTATGTCGATTTGAATCTTAAAGCGCTGAAATACATGGTAATAAATTCAAATCAAAATTGTAAGGATTAAAAAAATGATTTGGTTACATTTAAAGAGCCTGGATGGCTCAGTATATATATACGTAGATTTTAAATAGTGTTTGCGAGTTTTCATTAACCTCATGCTCGATGATGGCGTAAAACATCGTGAGGAAACCTGCACGTGTCAGGTGGAACACATGATATGTACCCACAGCTGTTGGGAGAAATTCCAAATCTTGTGATTGGAGGTCCAGCAGTGAGATATTACGAAATCTTGTTTAACATAATAACTAAAAAATTATATTCAAAGATTTAAAAATAAATCTTCCAAACAAAATACGATCTAAGTTACAACCACAAAACTTAACGATAAAGATTGTTATCAGTATAAAAGGAAACGTGTTAACATGCGACATTGAATTTAATATTATCATAATAACCGGATACAAGCGTCAATACAAATAAAATCACACGATCGATCAGCGATATCGAACATCGACTTTTTTAAAGCCTTGAAGTCTATACATTGTTTTATTGTAAAGGTGCATATGCAAGTCTATCTACCTTTACTATAAAACAGGTAAGTGGCATACTCATGAACATTGGCATTGTAAGAAATGTCAACTATCTTTCACATCGCCAATGCAACACCAATTTTGAAAACCAAGATGTGTTTGTGACTTTAATGACACCGGATTACTTACCCTTCCAACCGGAACACAACAATACCAAGTACTGGTGTTTTGCGGTAAAATATCTGATAAATAAATAAAGGAAAAAGGATTCGTAGAATGTTCGAATCAGTTGTCAAATTTTATATTTAAAAATCATTAATAAAACACTTACCAAGGAGGTAAACTGTTTTGCATTAAAGAAATATAGATAATAATAAATTACCTGGGACATTATTCACACACGGCTATCTGATCCCAAACTAAGCAGAGCTAGTACTATGGAAACCAGACAACTGATATACTTACATGTTATACTACTTTTTTATGTAAATACATACTTATGTAGATATATTGTTATAAACTATATATTTAAATTGAGTATGTTTGATTTTAATTTTGATAAACTTTACGTATTTAGGTACTTCATAATATTGCTTCATAAAATGAGTCGATGCGCTTCAAATATTCATATTCCTAGCTCTGTCGGTTACGGTTCACCAATACCACAGGCAATATGTTTTTTTTTTTTTTTATAGATAGAAGATAAATTGACCAAAGTTTAAATTCCATCCGTATTCAAATGAGTTTCGCTTAAAATATCGTAAAGCTGTACACATTCCGTACCCACCACCGTCCTGGGCAAACAATCGGGGAAACTTAAAAAGACAGCAATACAGTAAACTTTGAAATTATTCGAGACCCAGCAAAGTTTCGCAAAACTTATTTATTTGATTAACTCGATGTCTTAAGACTATCTTCCATTTCATTGAGTGCGATGTTTTCTTTATATTTTATTTATATTACAGCATTATTAACATTAAAGTCATATATAAAAAAAATCGCCACGGGATGCGTCGCCACGCCAACAATCAGTTTAACCCGAGGCTATAGATGTTTCACATCAACATTAGAAAAAGCTATATTATCCTTTGGGCGAAAAATAAACCCATTTTTGTCACCAGTAGAGGCAATAAGACGAGGTGTTTTATTTTAATGAAAATTTGCGCACTCTTACTCGAAGGTCCAAGGGTTTTAACTGCAAACTGCAAAGCCGAGATGGCCCGGTGGCTACAACGCGTTAATCTTAACCGATGATCGTGGGTTCAAACCCGGGCAGGCACCACTCTTTTTTTAAGTGCTTAATTTGTGTTTATAATAAATTATAATTCATCTCGTGCTTGACGGTGAAGGAAAACATCGTGAGAAAACCTGGCGTCAAATTTCATTCAAAATTCTGCCACATGTGAATTCCACCAATCCGCATTGGAGCAGCGTGGTGGAATAAGCTCCAAACACCTTCTCCTCAAAAAAAGAGAAGAGATTTAAATTTTACCACTGATTCGGAATATTGATTCTAACTAGTAGAATATCAGTAGCCACTCGTTATTGACAACTAAGTTAATTACAACTATTTGTAAGAGTAGACGAAAAATCGATTAAGATTTTTGTGTACATTTTATTCATACAAATAAATATATACTACCAATGTAATAAAGCGATTAAATATATACAAAATAAGCACTCAGATACATACAAAACCAGGGGTCGAATTTTACGAAATCGTTATATTATCGCAAACCCTCTCGTGGAAGGCGGGACGTATTGCACTACGGTATTCTCTTTACGTTTTCTAGCGAGAATAACTTTAGAACTATCTGAGAAATTCTTGATTTAGAGATTGCAAATGAATCTAGGGAGGCTAATAGAGTTCCACGAGCGTGATGACTTAGATATTATTTTTTTATTGCATAGGAAGGCGGACGAGCATATGGGCCACCTGGTGGTAAGTGGTCACCAACGCCCATAGACATTGGCGTTGTAAGAGCTGTTAACCATCTCTTACATCGCCAATGCGCCACCAACCTTGGGAACTAAGATGTTATGTCCCTTGTGCCTGTAATAACACTGGCTCACTCACCCTTCAAACCGGAACACAGCAATAACAAGTACTGCTGTTTTGCGGTAGAATATCTGATGAGTGGGTGGTACCTACCCAGACGAGCTTACACAAAGCTCTACCACCAAGTAATAAAATCGAAATAAATCGGATTTACAGAGGAAAACAACTTTTTAATAAATATCATAATAATAATAAGATGATTAATATTTTAATTACCTTTAGGTACCATTCACTCATTATGTATCCTTAATAGAAGAAAACATGAATGTGGGGTAGACTAGCAAAGTTGCACAAAGTTCTATTATGTAACATAATATATTAAACATAGAGTACCTATACAAAAAACAATCAAAGATTCTATTTTAAGAATAAATAGTAAAACTATTTTTCTTTTGTTTCAGATCAGCGGAGGGGTAAATCAGGAATAGACATGGCGCCTAAACGTGGCGTTAAAAATAACTCGCATCCTCTCATCACATAGGGGAAGTTGAACTTCCTTTCAAAATGTAAAAATAATTTCCGGACATCCCTATGTACAACTAATATTATACGAAAATGGTTACGGACATAAGTAGGTTACGTTTAACTAGTAGATGTGTGCAGCCCTTGTTCCTTTTGCTACGGACTTGTGTGTGTGTGCTAGTGTTGCTATCATGTGTATGTGTGTGTGAAGGTTACGTTGAGCAGAAGTTTGCGATGGAGCCACAGGATCAGGTGAGTCATATCAAATTTAAATACAGTAACTGTGAGTTTCCTGCTGGGCGCCTCTCTTCATCTCCTTTGAGGAGAAGGTTTGGGACTTATTCCACCATGCTGCTACAATGCGCTTTGGTGGAATACATATGTGACAGAATATCAGTGAATACTAACACAAATAGCTTTCCTCATAATGTTTTCCTTCATCGTCAAGCACGAGATGAATTCTAATTACAAAATGACATGAAATTTCGGGCTTGCTCGGGCTTAGCTTATATCACCGCGCTACATCAATCAGGGTTGGTGCATACAAAGACAGAATTACATCTTACTGCAGGCTTCCTCATAATCTTTTCTAATGGTGAAAACCATCGTTAACAATTAAAATTTTATTTTTAAGGCATTTGAAACATAACACGAATGAGAAAAAAAATTGGTTGATCGAGCTTCATATACAAATATTTATTATCCCTTAACGAAAAAAGGGTAGTCCAATTATATATCTCTATCCGATTTTCCCATCCCATAGATACCAACCAAGGGTCGACAAAAAAAAACATCCACGAGTAAATATTTGTATCGGGCCAGCAAGGAAAACACCATCCTATTATATTATCTCGCTTTGTAGGAATATAAGGAAAATTGCAAAATATATGATTTTCCATCATATTATATCATAGATATTCTATCGCAAAACAGCAGTACTTGGTATCGTTGTGTTCCGGTTTGAAGGGTGTGTGAGCCAGTGTAATTACAGACACAAACACGTCTTGGTTTTCAAGATTGGTGGCGCTTTGGCGATTTGTCATTTATTACAATGCCAATGTCTATGGGCGTTGGTGACTTATCATCAGATGGCCCATATGCTCGTCGACCTAGCTATACAATACAATACAAAAATGTATAGACTTCATTTATATGAGAATGACATCTCTCAACGATAAGTCACGTGGTCATTCTCATACATTTGTTTAGTTTTCTATAGCGTTTACGATTGTAGAATGTCAACTTGGCTAGGGCCTCAAGGCTTTAAGAAAGTAGACGTTCGATATCGGTGATCGATCGTGTGATTTTATTTGTATTGACGCTTTTATCCGGTTATTATGATGAATGGATAATATAACTATTCGTACTACATATTAAATTATTTTCAAGTAATTGTGAAATAAAATTTCGTTTAAAATGTTCACATTATCAATGAAGAAAGAATAAAAAAAAACTGTACACGTGAATTAATTAAAAGAGTGCAAAGAGACGATGTTATTGCTGGAAAATTATTTTCTTAACACAACTTGAGGCATAAGGAACAACGTTGTTTTATAACTAAAGAAAATTAAATCGCAGGAGAAAAAAAAAACGTGATTAGAAATTTTGGCGCGCTTTGGGGGAAAAACCGACTCGTTTGTAGTAACGCTTAACACCATGACACTCTTATACACCCCCACATAACTGGTGCTCTTTATTTCCTTATATAGGTTATTGTGCGTGGTGCGTATACTTTATACTGTTGTCAGGACAAGTTCGGCTAAAAGCAAAACAAAATACAGAAAAAGTTACATATATCTCAATTTTCAATTAGACATTTAAATTCTGATCTTCTTCTTTTTCTTCTTCCCATCACTTTGTTTTAATTTATTGTCACAATTACCAAAACAAAATTAAGAGTTTTACTTGGTTGAGCTTTGTGCAGGCTCGTCTGGGTAGGTACCACCAGATATTCTACCGCAAAACAGCAGTACTCGGTACTGTTGTGTACCGGTTTGAAGGGTGAGTGAGCCAGTGCAATTACAGACACAAGGGACATAACATCTTAGTTCCCAAGGTTGGTGGTGCATTGGCGATGTAAGCGATGGTTAACATCTCTTACAATGCCATTAGCTATAGGCGTTGGTGTCCACTTACCATCAGGTGGCCCATATGCTCCGCCTTCCTATGAAATAAATAAAATATATATAGTCGCAAACATTTATAAGGATTACGCGTGTATATTAAACACGTTTGATAAGACGTAAATTTTCATACATATTTCAAAACATTTCAACTTACCCGTCTATTAAGGCAGTTACGTCAGCAACTTCCCTTAGCATAACAAACTTCACAAGCGTTACTTACAAGTTTTATTCACGTAGTTCGTGTTAGAAACGCCAGCAAATGCATATGAAGCTATTATAAAGAATGTATTCTTAATTTAATTTTCTCTTAAAGTTTTGTAAATATGTATTAAATTTAAAAAAAGTTTTTTTTTTATTTAGTCGGTTTGCAAATTAAGGTATGAATATGGATATTTCTATTTAGGTGAACCATGTATTGGCGCGCTTTGTTGGTAACTCGACTTGACCGGCTCGAATGACGGCAGTAGGAACACCTCTCCTACCCATCATATACCAACATATACATAGTCACCGCCAGACCCTTTTTTTTTTTTTTTTTTTTTTTTTTTTTTTTTTTTTTTCACGCAGTGGAAACCTTCGGAAAGGTACCCGTCTCCCTTGGGGGGGGGGATCCAGGTTATGTGGGATTACCGCCAGACCCTACTTCATTGTGTCTGAGTGGCGCGTTTACTATATATTATTAAAAACAGAAGAAACGAATGCCCATAATAATTTATTGGGTTTCTTTATTTAAAAAAAAAAAAACAATAATCATAAATTTCAATGTATCATCAGTAGGTCGTAGTAACCGCTATTGTTTTGTTATGAGCACGATATTTATGCAAATTAAGAAACGATATAGAATTTTAAAGTCCACTATGGGTAAAAGCTAATTGATTTCAATGAACAATATAACAGTTCTGTACAAGTTATATTTTAATTTCATTAAAAGCACATTATATCTTTAAGCTGCATCTAAAGAATTGACAAAAGTAGAATCCACAAAAGAATAATTATAATCAATGATCCTGTCTCGAAAACAATGTACCAACATAAGTTCTCAACTGATTTCCAAATTAGATATGACGTCAGTACTCAGTAATATAAAAATGTCAAATAATTCCATTAATGAAACGTTATATTTACACTATGATTTTTAGATAACTCGTTCAGATAACGCCGGATGCGACTGGAGGAGTTAATTTTTCCTAGTCAAGATGCTTTTAAGATAACATATTATTAATTTATGTTAAGAACATCATATTGATGAGATAGAGTTCCTACCAATGAGAGCTATTTTTTAATATTAAGTTATAACATACAAATAAAACAACTGTAAGCGCTTAATTGTGTAAAGTTTATCATATATTTTTTTGGAATCGTGTATTAGAACTGTCTTTTGGCTAGTGGTCTAGTAGATTAATTGGATCTGGTTTCGAACCCCGAGCTATAAAAACATGCCATCCAAAGATGTAATTCTGCTGAATGATTGAGTCTAGGATGTATGTTTTCATATTGTCTGTAATTTTATTACGTGTTATAGAAATGGCAATGGCCACATGTCTTTTTCAAAAAATCAAAGTTCGTGAACTATTAATAAAACCCCGTTCAATGTTTTTCATCGCTGTGTGGTATTTATAACTGAATTTTGTATATTAATTTAAAACGGTTTTAAGGTTAGGTAATTGTCATTGTAAGTTGAAGTTCTTCAAGGAAAGTTAAGACTTTGTCAAAGTGTAAACGAACAAGGAAGAGCAAACAATATATCAGAAACACATGGGTGTTAATAAATATACTGATAATACAATGGGAGACAATACAACCCAACAGTTGTACTACGTGATTTTAAATCGGAAATTGTGGATTCAAAACTGGTTAAGCTTCATTGGGGTTCATTTACGTATTCGAGCTTATAAGTCATTTCAAGCTCTGTATGCAAAGCGTGAAGATACCTACATGTGCTCTTCTCAAAAAAAGAGGACTTTCGGCCGAATAGTGAAACGTCACTTAAATATGAAATGCAACTACTTACTAACTTAATTATTTGAGACGCCGTTAAATTCAAAGTCGCATACTAATTTAGGAGCTTCTCAATGTTAAGTAGTATTAACGTTTCAGTATTCGGCCGTTTGCCTTTCTGTTGTTTTAGTCGTTATTTTATGCTTACATAATTCTATACTTTAAAAACGACCGAAGTAACCCAGTGGTTAAATCGCGAGACACTTAACCGATGATATTCCGTTCAAACCTGGGCAAGCGCTACTGAATTTTCATGTGCTTAATTTTTGTTTATAATTCATCTCGTGCTTAACGGTTCTTTTTTTATTATATAGGTAGGCGGACGAGCATATGGGCCACCTGATGGTAAGTTTTGCGGTAGAATATCTGATGAGTGGGTGGTACCTACCCAGACGAGCTTGCACAAAGCTCTAACACCAAGTGAAGCAATATAAAGAAACCTGCATGTTTCTAACTTTTTAAAATTCTGTAACATGTGTATTCCACTAACTCGTATTGGAGCAGCATGATGGAATAAGCTCCCAAACTCTTCAAAAAGAGGAGGCCTTGCTGTGGAACATTCACAGGCTTTTATTGTAACGTTATTAAATTATTTGTTTCATAATAACAATAACCGATGTTCTTTTTACAGACTGCAGTTGTGGGGTCAAGAGTGACATTACCGTGTAGGGTGGAGAATAAGGCAGGTCAATTACAGTGGACGAAAGACGATTTCGGTCTTGGACTGCATAGAGAACTTAGTGGATACGACCGATATAAAATGATCGGGAGCGATGAAGAGGGTATGTTATATTTGATTAATGAATCCTTTTTATTAAACTTCTAATTTCAAATGTTTTTTTGTTTTTTTGGTTCAAAACTCATGGCGAATAATAACTTATTGGGAGTCTGATAGATGGAAGTATGGACACACTCGTGCCTCAATAAGCACGTTAAGTCGTTTGTCCTGCGCCTGAACTCTTTCCGGTCGTGTCAGATTGACAATCCATTTGATTATGAGTGCGAATGAATAGTGTACTTGTATTTGCACAGATTATTGTGCACTATAATATGGCCTACGCTGTAAATTATAATTGTCCATTTTAACTATATGTATGTACATAATACGGACATTGTACAGTGCAAAATAAATTCAATTTCATTCCTGTAGCAATTTACATAAGGTTTATAATTGACTAATTTAGTCATTTTTTTAAATTAACCAAGAAAATACAATGTTAAATGGTCACATTATGTATGGCTAAAGAGACACGAAAGCTTACAGTACCTCTTGAATTGTTTTGTAGATGTTAACTGTGAAATTGCGTCATGTTAACGTCACAACCAAGCTTAGTTTTCTCCGTGCTTAAGATAACGCGAACGGATTCTAAAGGATTTATCTTAAGTTAAATATGCCTCACGGAAAACATATAATTATGAAATCTGTGAACTTTACAAAGACAGTGTGATGCGACATAGCTTTAAAATATTTACATACTTTTATACAATATATAGCAACAAAGTTTTAATATGTGCTAATTATATTGGGGGTTGCGAAACATGACAGTATAAGATATATAGTGCACAAATATGTGCGCACATGTGCACTCTCTGGATGGAACGGAAGTCCGAAACGACCGGAAAGAGTTCAGACGCAAGACCACTTTAAGGCTTTACGTGCTTTCCGAGGAACGAGAGTGTACACGCTTCCAATGTCCAGACTCCGAGCTACCACAGAGAATTCTCGACAGAAAATCTCAATAACTTTTTATTTGCCCGACATGGGGCTTGAACGCAAGGACCTCGGGGTGTGAAGCCTTACATGTACTTATAGCGGTTGTTGAGCGATTGTTTTGCTCAACAATGCTCTGTCTTCTTCTGTTAAATGTCAAATTAATAATGAAAGAAAGAGAGAAAACGCTTTTTAACTAAACAGCCGATAAGCAATAATATAAGGTTGAATAATTTTATAATAAAGAAGTTATAACGAAATTTCTTTACAGGTGATTATTCATTGGACATCAGAGATGTTACACTAGAAGATGACGCAAAATATCAGTGTCAAGTCAGTTCGGGCTTAAGAGGTAAGAAAGTTAATTAAAAATATAATTAAATAGTTATATTTTAAAAACTAAAATGCCTTGGCTAAATAAATGAAAATTATGATATTATGTTGATGAAATATGAAATGTTTGAAAGAAACTAATTAATTTTTTTAACAACAATTTTTTATAGTAAGTATAATTATTTGTATTAAAACGGCCATGATGCGATCGTTTCATTTCAAGCTCTATATTATCTATAAAATCGTTAGTCTAATAACAACTGTTTATCACAAACGATCTTAATCATTTTTTTTATCATTATATAATTTAAAATAATCACAAAAAAAATTACATAATATCCTACTAACAATCAGCTTTGGCGGTCTTATCGCTACAGAGATCTTTTCTATATAATTGAACGTGTTTGTACCCTTCTTGGGATCCTATAGTATATCACTGTATTTTAGTGGTGATAGAGCTATGTGCAAGCTCGTTTGGGTAGGTACCACCCACTTGTACAGCAAAACGGCAGTGCTTAGTATTGTTGTTCCTGTTTGAAGGGTAAGTGAGCCAATGTAATTCCAGGCACAAGGGACATAACATCTTAGTTCCCAAGGTGGCTCATTGGCGATGTAAGCGATGGTTAATATCTCTTACATTGCCAATGTCTATGAGCATTGGTGACCATTTACCATCACGTGGCCCATATGCTGGTCCGCCTACCTATGCTATAAAAAAAAAACAGATTAAAAAATTATCTTAACTATATAAATATATAATAAAATATTTATTTATATAGTTGAATAAGATAATGATTGCTATAATAGGAATGAAATTAACGATCATTACCGTTTCTCATGACGTGTTACAGACAAAAGAAACTCTTGATTTCTAAGAAGTGATTCCAAAATCGAAATTACATAAATGCGTTCACAAAACAGTCTCACGATACAAGTTGTAATTTGAGAAGTAACACAATAATTATTAGTATACGGACTTGTTCAAACAATCCCTTGTTAGCGTTATTGGTAGCTGTGGAAAAAAATAACATATAATTTTCGCTTCAAGTCACAAGCGTTTCGTGGTACATGATTTAGTTTTTTAAGATAGATTATGACAATTCTATAGTAATTATGAATTGTGAAAATTTTGTGATGTTTATATTAACAGAAAAAAGTAAGTGGTCACCAAAGTCCATAGACATTAGAGCTGTAATCATATTGACTGTTCCATACGTCTCCAATAAGTACTTTATTTTACTTGGTGGTAGAGCTTTGTGCAAGCTCGTCTGGGTAGGTACCACCCACTCATCAGATATTCTGCCGCGAAACAGCAATAACTGTATTGCTGTGTTCCGGTTTGAAGGGTGAGTGAGCCAGTGTAATTACAGGCACAAGACACATAACATATTAGTTCCCAAGGTTGGTGGCGCATTGGCATTGTCTATGGGTGTTGGTGACCACTTACCATCAGGTGGCCCATATGCTCGTCCGCCTTCCTATACAATGAAAAAAAAAGTAACCAACCCAGGGAACTAAGATCCAAACATGTCCAAACAATAAGATATAAAAACGTAAAAATCTATATACTTCAATCGGTATTTAAGCCTAAATTTCAATACATATTTATGAGTCAAAACAACATCTATCTTTATAAATATAGATAAAAATATAACTATTATTTAATAAACTGAACTCTTTTAAATTGAACCATATCCAATATCTTCTTTGCAATAGCAACTATTGTTTTTTTCTTTTTCGCCCAGTATCGAGATATTGTGTTTATTTTTAATAAATTGAAAATCTCGCCTCGTTTCTTTGCGTATCTCGATAGAAACTCGTTATTAACTGACAACCCTTCAGTTATTTTATATACTAGCTGTGCCCCGCGGCTTCACCCGCGTATAATTAATTAATTATTTTAAATTATTTTATTACTATAATAACTCACACGCACGCACACACACAGAAATACGCATTTAACGATTGGAAATTAATTTTCATAAGATACCGTAGGGTTTACCGATCTTATATATGGCCTAACATTTGCGCCATCACATCTTCTTTGTGTGTACCAAATTTTCATCGAGACTGGTCAAGCCGTTCTTGAGTTATAAGATGACATACAGACAGACAGACAAAAATGAAAAAAATAGTATAATATATTGTGAATCACTGCATCATAAAACGATTTTTTATTACAAAATTAGGTGGGAGAAAATGTACAGACAGAACCAATAGATTTATTTAGTAGTATATAGATCGTACGTTATTTTATTAGCTATAAAATAAATTGTGAAATTAATTTACATGGATCGAGTTATTGGTGTAGTAGACGTACTATTTTGTTCTGAGCCTTGACGTGCTTTTATGTATGTTAGTATAATATGATATTGATTATGTGACGAACATACGCTAGAAAAATTGAACGAAATATTTCTGACTACAGAATTAAATTAATTGGTTTAGTCTATCGTGTATGTTTATTTATGTATTGTGTGTTTTGTATTTATAAGTGTTTGTTCAAAATTACCATCAAATAATTGCTTAGTTTAAAACAGTTTAGTCATTTTAAAATCGACGAGCTTTTACGAGCTTATATGAGGTAGGGTTATGTAAGCCGTCTAGTTAGCAACTACTCGTTCATCGTATATTCTATTGTAGCAATTTGTTGTATTGTTGTTTTCCGGTTTGAAGGGTGATTGAGCCAGGGTAACTACAGGAACTAAGTGCATTCACTTGGTTACCAAAGTTGGTTAGGAATAGTTATTTCTAACAGCGCGAATTTCTATAGGCCGTGATGAACACTTACCAGGTGGCTTATTTACCCTTTCAGTTATTTTATGTAAGAAAAACCTTATCATAAGACATCAACGTTCGTAGACAGCACCACAAGAAGTATTATATACCTACCTAAATAATTCTACATGGTTCTCGCTAATCTATTTCAAAATAATATTTATAATATTAAATTAATTTAATCTCCACTAATAAATGAGAATCATAATAATCATTATATAAACTAATTTATCATTAATTTATTCTCGTAGAATTAATTTCAAAGGATTTCGCTGTTCATGGAATGATATTTGTGAAAGAGAACAATTAACAAATATTATTTTGTCGTTTAATTAATTTCTCTTTATTATTTTGTTTTAATAATATAATTAATAAAATATATTGTTCATTTGAAATGTCTCTGTAAGTTAATATTATTTTATTGTTAGTAAAAGTTAAATTGATATTGATTTTGGATAGAATGTGGATTTCATATACATCATAAGTCCCCATATATACGAATGTCAGTTTGTTATTATATCGCCAAAAAGCTGTGTAATAATTAATATAAAGTAAATTAATTCTTCTTTACTTATTCTTAATAATTGCAACCTAATCGGATACCGCAGAGATTAAAGCTGGTCAAGAACTGCGGTGCTTTTGTGCTCTAAATTTGAATGAATAATTTCAACTCGTGCTAGACGGTGAGAAAGCCTGTGTACCACATATGTATCCATAACTTACACTGGAATAGCTGGCCATTAAACACTCGTAGAATTAACGAGAAATCAGACTATACAAAATTTTTCAAATAAAAAATAACATTATATTTCAAATTTCGAACTTTGCCAAATTTATTAAAGGTTAGACGATCTTGACTTAAAGTAACAGCCTGTGAATATCCCACTGCTGGGCTAAGGCCTCTTCTCCTCTTTATGAGGAGAAGGTTTTGGAGCTTATTCCACCACGCTGTTCCAATGCGGGTTGGTGGAATACACATGTGACGGAATTTCAATGAAATTTGACACATGCAGGTTTCCTCACGATGTTTTCCTGCACCGTCAAGCACGAGATGAATTATAATCACAAATTAAGCACATGAAATTAAGTGGTGCTTGCCCGGATTTGAACCCACGATCATCGGTTAAGATTCACGCGTTCTTACCACTGGGCCATCTCGGCTTTTCTTGATCTTGATTGAAGATCTTGACTTAAGATGTCCCTAATATTACCATAAATTTGAACAAGACTCCAGGATTTTGTATCAAGCCATATGTATTGTATTTGGATTTATGTTGTAACAATTATGCGAATTCATAATAAGCCTTTCTATTGACTGTTGGGGTCTCGATTCATTTAGCATTAAGTGGCTCTATTTAGCCAGTTTTAGAAATTAATTTACATAAGCTTTTGTAAGACTTTTGATAAATTCTGTTGGTATATTCTTATCTCCAAGTGCCTCTCATGGGCCCTTCGGCTTTTGTTTGAAGATTTAAGTTAAACTCTGTATTTAAGTAATCGCTGCTCTTATTTCCTTTGAGGTATTAATTAAATTTTATCCTGATTCAAGTAATGGAGCGCTTTTTAATAAGAACATTCCTGATTTAGTTATTCATGGAAAGTGCCTTGCCTATATTCGTTATCTCACCGTATCTTCAATAATGTTAGCATAATGTTAGTCTTTTGCAATTAACTGCCAATTACAGAACATAAATGGCATTTTTAGTATAATTAGGGATAGATTTGAGGTTTGATACTGTTAGTACTACTTAGTTTGATACTGCTAGTAGTAGTAGTTAACTGTTAGTACTAATAACAATTCCTGACCATGACAGCTCACTCATCCATTAAATCAAATCAAATTTGAATGACAAAAAAAATACATGAAAAGACAAACAAAAAATGACATGAAAAAAAATTGGTTGCCTGTAAAGTCGGTATACGGGCGAAAGTTTTACGTGACAACGACTTTGAGTGGTAAAATAATTTTAATGTGAATATTCATTCGTATAGTAGGAAGAAGGATGAAATAATAGTAACAATTTAAAACATTTATTTATACAAAGAATTATATTTAAAACATTAATTTATACAAAGAATCTCGCACTGAATTTCATATTAACAAAATTTTATTTTTACCTTTACACATACATACGTATTTATTGTATGTCTGTCTCTCTCGCTCTTAGGCGGGCTAACCATGCCCGAGTGGAAGGGACGCGTGCCTCTCACTCGCTCTCATTGTGAGCGCATAACGTGAGCGGAGCGTAACGCAGTTTCTTGAAGTGTCACCCGGCAAACCAATTTATAAGACGTTGTCACGTCAAAAAAAAACAAAAAATGACATGAAAAACTATCAGTACTAATTCCTTACATCCTCAATATGCTACCGACCATGTCAGCTCACTCATCCCTAAAATCAAATCACAGCTCTACAAATAATTATTGCAGGATGAAGGTAATCGTGGTACTTAATGGTTATTTAACGTAACACGTGTGGTACTAAGTTATCGACATGTACCTTTCTAGTTTTTAATTGTCTTTCAGACATATACCCAATTTATTACACATTGTTGATTTTAGTAGTAGTGTTGTTCAATTTCTTTGTTGTATTATTGGCTCACTCGCTTTCCACAAAATAAAACGAATCATTATAAAAAGAGGAGGTTAATCCGGTGAGTGTGTAGTATCAAACAGGCCTCTAGGTTCGTACAAAACTTTACGATCATCCGGTAGTGTGTTGTAATATTAACATTTTATGTTTGTCGTGAGAAACTTTGAAATCACTTAATTATTGTGCGTATCTCTCTTCTTGAGATTGAACAGAAAATTTACGTTAATAGTTTTTTTATTATTATGTTTGTACATTAAAGTTTAATTATAGGAAATATTGACTGAAAACTAAAAATACTTTATTTAATTTAAGGTTTGAAAATTTTATGTACACTCCAGAAATCAGATTATGATAGACAAAAAAAAACTAATTAATAAAATGCCATAAGTGTCATAACTAAATATAATAATTTTATAAGTCCAATAAACGGATCGATTTCACCCCGTCGAAATTAATAAAGTTTTATCATATGAGCTCCCGCAAGAAGTTAGTTCTTGTTAAATATAATCCAGAAAATTCAACTGGTATCAAAACTCAATCAGAACTTAATGACAGGACTTCAGCCTAACCGACTTACGAGTTAATTGGAAACTTCCTTGACATAAGCTTCGCAAGTTCTCAAACAGTCTGACTGAACTTCAGTTTGAAATTGAAAAATTCTATTGTTTTATATTTTCTTTATGAAATCTTATCTAAATGATAACTAATAAATATATTTATTTATTTATCTTCTGCTATATATATTTAATTTAGCTATTGGCAGGCCACCTAATAGCAATGCGGCATTATTGTTGTGTTTTAGTTGGAAGAGTCGCAACAAGCCACAACTTGGATATTGCCGATAACCTAATAAAATATTAAAAAAATCTTAGGTATTAGGTATTTTAAAACAAAGTTCATTCATTCATTCTATTTTGTTTTTAGTTTTTTTAATTACTTTTTTTTCTATTAGCTTTTCTAATTTAATTCTAACTTTGTTTTTTTAGTTCTTTTTAAATTTGTTAAGTCCTTAATTTTACTATTTAGGATGTTACTTAGTTACATAAGATGCTGGTGTTTCCTGTAACTGAGGGAGCACATAAGCTTGTAACTCGCACAATTTATTTGAAGCTTGTCATGTGTATTCCTTGGTGGAGATCCTAGTGAGCTAAATGAGCCAGTGTAACTACAGTCCCATGAAACGGAACATCTTAGTTCCAAAGGTCGGCGGCGTACTGACATTGTAAGGAATAGACTGATAATTTTTTTTTTTTTTATTTCATAGGAAGGCGGGCGAGCATTTGGCCACCTGATGGTAAGTGGTCACCAACGCCCATAGACAATGGCATTGTAAGAGTTGTTAACCATCTCTTACATCGCCAATGCGCCACCAACCTTGGGAACTAAGATGTTATGTCCCATGTGCCTGTAATTACACTGGCTCACTCACCCTTCAAACCGGAACACAACAGTACCAAGGACTGCTGTTTTGCGGTAGAATATCTGATGAGTGGGTGGTACCTACCCAGACGAGCCTGCACAAAGCTCTACCACCAAGTAGTAGTAATATTTCTGACGTCACCAATATCTATGGGCGGTAGTGACACTTAAACATTATTGGCTCACCATTGACCACCATTGGCCCGGAATTCTACCTATATTTAATTTTAAAAAAAAATTATTATTGCATGTCCAGGGCTATTAAGTAACTGAATTCTTAAAAAAGGAGTACTGGATGGAATTTTTTAGTGTGCTTTTTCTAGAAGCATGTACCAATGAGTTCTTGAAGCAAAACGCTAACGAAAACTGTAGTAAAAATAAGTGCTCAACCAAAAGCACTCCGCAAATCTTAAAGTGAATCAAATAATGTTACTCTCAATTAAATCTAAATAGTTGGAACAATTAAATAAACTCTAGGAAAAAGTGCCAATGTCGAGGATCAAGTTTAGTGAGACGACTTCAAGACAAATATACGATAAAGATTTACATAAAAATAATGAAAATGGAGCAATGTTTTTTTTTATCAAGCACAATGAACAACTGGCTTGCGGCTAAATTGTACAACTTTGCACTATTTAACTTTGGAACTTAGTTGGTAACAAAGTTTGCTCTATAGAAAACTATCTGGAGAGAACTCGGATTGTATTGTCTTTTCACCTTACACGCGAATGGGTATACATTTTGCAGTATTTAGTGAAAATTTGCGGTAAAAACTTTTAATATTATTATAAAGTTTTATCCGTGAAGTTAGTTTGTCGTCATATTTAAAATAACTTCTTAAGCATCTGGATGATTGCATTCAGCGTCTTATTTATTAAATTCGAACGAGTGGAAGCTTCTTTATGTATCATACTAGCTGCCCGTCCCGACTTCGTACGGGTAAAATAAAAAAATATCCCGTGCATTTTTTAATCAATAAGATATAAACATTCACCAATCGATTTATTCGTCCATACAGTACAGTTTATATATGTTCAGTACAGGGTATATAATAATTCTATTTCCTACTAATATAATAAACACGAAATTTTGTATGGATGTATGGACATTTGTTACCCTTTCACGTAAAAGTACTGAATGGATTTTAATGAAACTTTACAATAATATAGCTAATACATCAAAATAACAAATAGGCTATAATTTATAAAGCTATTAATAATTATTAATTTATAAATTGACCAAAATATAACAATAAGAAGTTTAAAGAAGATAACTTTTGTCTCTTACACTATATCATTTGGACAAATGTTTTAAAAGTTACGACGATGACAAAGTGAGTGCGCGACACTATGCCGCAGTACACTGTGGGAGAAGAATTCGGTCATCGGCTCATCGCTGGGTGTGCGACTCGCATGCAGGAATACGTCATCGATGGTTGTCCGTTTTGCGGTTTTTCAAGTCCCTAGCGATTGCTTAAAGACGCACTTTACCTGTATGTAATTTATTAATAGGTAGGTTTTTATAGTGCCAGGTTGCATACCTTCGGGTTGTAGCGGAATGGGCCGGCACGCCCAGCCGGAATTACCACTCTCTCACTTAAAATCGGCGTAAAGTAATAGCTACGCTACCATAATTTTGAGTGCAAATAACAAAATGCTAAACACACAATGTCTTACGGCTACCCTATGACAACCAAAAGTTCTAAGACCTGTCGTTTTCAATGACCGGCTTGGTTGATTTTAGTGAGAACTCTTATCACATGTACACTTATTATAGTGCATGCTCAAACAATGTCCATTCCCTGCATCGCTAATGCGCCATCAACCGTAGGAACGAAGATGACGTTATGCCCTATGTGCCTGTAGTTTGATAGAATAAAAAAAATTGTACGCTTGCTCTTTTATGGTTTTAATTATACTCAACGGATAGGCGAGTAGATAGGCGGC
The DNA here is from genome assembly GCA_963151315.1 of Nymphalis c-album. Taxonomy (NCBI): domain Eukaryota; kingdom Metazoa; phylum Arthropoda; class Insecta; order Lepidoptera; family Nymphalidae; genus Nymphalis; species Nymphalis c-album. Next base: position 3,779,743 of record OY720612.1, read on the forward strand.
GGGCTATTTAATATTTTTATAAATTAAATTTTACTAAAAGCCATTGAAGTAACTATAAATATATTAAGTCAAACTACAGGAATTCATAATAAGTCCACTGATGATTATTTAAAGAATAATCATCAACTTCAAAATAAAAAAAAAACCGTTACTAAAGTTTTTCTTAACAGAAATGCATTTCATACATATTAATTTCAAATCACAGATTTTCAAATTTCAAGCAAACATTTATCCTTTACTTATATTTATGCGGGCAACAGCTAGCGTACGGGCGACAGCGGGACGCGGGGCGCGCAAGCGGTTGCATCACGCGTTTGTATGATGGGTGTTGGACCGCCTGAATTTATTTAGTGCGCGATAATTTTAATATTACGATTACTCCTAAGATATTGATTTAAATTGGGTGGTGTAAAGGGCAATTATAATATACATTAAATGCTTAAAGTAAATAACGTATTTATTTTAATAAGGATTAATATCATATCCGTTTTTATAGCTTTCCAATTTTACCATTTTTATGTAAACATTTTTTAAACATTAAAATGGGTATAGTTAGCTATCCTTAAAAGATAGACATATGCCATCGCGGACTTTTTTGTAGATCTATGAAAGGGGAACAATTTCACCATACATTATTTTGTTATAACTCAAAGGGATTGTACAGCGTTTTCGATGAAAGCTCCCAATCGGCTCGTTTTTTTTCCGACTTCTTCAACAATTATCGCTATATTTCAACAAATTTACAGAAAACATTAATGCATTATACACGTAAACCTTCCTCTTGAATCACTTTATCCATTGGTGATAACCGTATGAAAATCCGTTTAGTACTTTTTTAGTTTAGCGCGTTTATACAGAAAGACATGAAACGCGGGAGACTTTGTTTTATAATATTTAAGGAAGCGGTTGCATCACGCGTTTGTATGATGGGTGTTGGACCGCCTGAATTTATTTAGTGCGCGATAATTTTAAAATTACGATTACTCCTAAGATATTGATTTAAATTGGGTGGTGTAAAGGGCAATTATAATATACATTAAATGCTCAAAGTAAATAACGTATTTATTTTAATAAGGATTAATATCATATCCGTTTTTATAGCTTTCCAATTTTACCATTTTTATGTAAACATTTTTTAAACATTAAAATGGGTATAGTTAGCTATCCTTAAAAGATAGACATATGCCATCGCGGACTTTTTTGTAGATCTATGAAAGGGGAACAATTTCACCATACATTGTTTTGTTATAACTCAAAGGGATTGTACAGCGTTTTCGATGAAAGTTCCCAATATGCTCGTTTTTTTCCGACTTCTTCAACAAATTTCGCTATATTTCAACAAATTTACAGAAAATATTAATGAATTATACACGTAAACCATCCACTTGAATCACTTTATCTATTAGTGAAACCCGTATGAAAATCCCTTCAGTAGTTTTTTAGTTTAGCGCGTACATACAGACAGACATGAAACGCGGGGGACTTTGTTTTATAATATTTAAGGATAATCTCTTATTATCATATTATGTCGTATTATTTTTTTATATGTTATAATTATTTTGGTCACACAGTTGACATGAAATTGAAAGTAGCTAATCTTGTTTAGCCTACACTATGTTATAGTATTGTAACTTTTTTTGGTAGTTCGATATTAAATAAATAAATTAAATTAATGTATTATGATATTTTTGTGGATACGATATTTTCATCAAGTTTACTTTAAATATTGAACCGTAAACTTAAAAAACGATTTTGGTAAATTATTTTTAAGTTGAGTTCAGTATAAATCGAAGAAGGTCTCAAATGATTTCAACATCATTAGTATTCGACATTATTAAGTTATTATTAAATCAAATACTTAGGAAAATTCAAGTTTAGGGAAGTTTATGTAATCGTTTTTTTTATATCATAATTGTTTCAAAGTGTTTTCTCATTGTGAAGACTTCTTTGTCTTTGTCCCACTAATCCCTGAACTTGATATCTCACAAGCACAGTACTTGTTTCAGAAGTTAGCTGCGCGTTACCTACGCTCGGTTTCACATTACAGACGTGATGAAACTTTCCGAGTGACAAAACTTTTGTATTGTTGAGTGTTGAACTCTTAAAATACCAATATTTCTAAATTGTATCTATGATTTTCTATTCTTGAAAATTTTGATAAAATTATATATAATATTCCTTGGACTGATCCTTCTATCAATTTTTTTTATATATTTCGCAATGTTTAAGCCCCAGATCGAGCTATTACAAGGCTATTCAGTTTTTCAGTCAATCCGGAGTTTGGAAATTGTCAGGTTTCATATTCCTGTGCCTCGTCGTATTCGTTTGTAATTATGAGATGGCCCCTATTCTTGTCTATGGACAAAGCATTATAAAATCTTCCGCGTTCGCTAATCTCCGTTGAGTTTGACAAAAAAATGTCTCAATATTGTATACTTTTTTTTTAATATTGATATACGTACGTACGTATACCTATTTGCCTAATGGTAATGGATCAACGCTGCCACTAGATATTGGCACTGTAAGAAATTATTCGACGACGGAGATGCTACGTCTTTTGTGCCTGTAGTCCACTGGCTTAAATTTTCACCCTTAAAGGGTGAATAAGCCAGTGAACTACAACAACAATGCTAAGTATTGCTGCTTTGTATTTCCTGCGTTCCTGCGAGTGGTACAATGATATTCACAATTACGTTGCCGAAAAGTTTATACAGAGAATTAATAACAAATATTCTTATATAAATATGTAAAATTCCAATTATTGATTTTCGCAATCGATTCTCATAGAAAGAAAAAAAAATCATTAAAGTAGATTCTCAATCTGTGACGAAATTAGGAACATCACAATTGACTGAACGTCTTGTAAGAAATCAGCAAATACTAAAAATAAAAAAAACAGTCACAATCCAAGTTGGTCACGGTTTATAAGTCACGTCATGTTAAGTGGTTACCGCGATTGGGATATCATGAGACATATAATTAAACATACATTTATTGCTGATAATGATACCCAAGTATTCAATAATTTCATAATTACAAACCGGACTAAACTCAAGCCAAATAATTGGTACAAGTGAAAAATAATTATACGATCTCTACTAGACCCATATTAAACTTATAAACATTTTGTACTTCACCTCAAACTCCACAGCTGCAAAAGGCACTAGTTATTTTAAGAGTTGAATATTTTTAGCCTAAGTGTTTAAGCAAAGCCCGCATTAGGGCCTGAAAAATATTTTAGTACGGCGAGTAAGGTAGTGTAATAATAAACTAAGTGAGAATTTTTAACGTCCAACTAAAATATTTTCGTATTTTCACAACTCACAACTTTTCTTACATATGCCAAACTTAACTAACTATGTTAACGTAACTTCATAACTATGTTATTTTTTTTTGATTTAGTAAATTTATAGTTTTATATGTTAGTTGTAACCTGAAAATGTGTTCCTCGTTCCTATATTATGCTGTTCAAAAAAATATTAAAAAACAAAATTTCGGACGCAAACAAAAATCGTTCTAAGACAACGTATTTGAGTCTACAATAAATCATTATCAATTTGTAAAGTAATACATTGTACAGTACATTCCCACAAAAACAGTCACCCAAACAGTAACTCTCGATAAACACTAAGTTACTATGTCAAAATAAGCTTAACAAGTGCATATATCACTTTTGAATGGTGTTTTTGTAATAAAAGTGATATAGTATTAAATCATTTTCTCGTCTTTATATAAATGACTAGTTCAAAGAATAATCTCATAACATATTAAATTGAAAAAAAAATGATTTAATACTTAAATTAGTTGTTTGTCATCTGGTCTTACCAAGACCAGAAAATCTAATTGTTATAAAATATATATGTATATCTGAAATAATTTCACATTATTTCATCAATATGATGTATCATAATTTTTCCTATGTTTATTGTCAAACGCCAAGCAAAAAACCATCGCAGAATAAATATATTTGATAAAATATTGGAATACAGAATTCTCCATAAACTGTAAATAAAGACAGAATTTTTATTTACATTCCAAAAATATAAATAAAAACAGATTGCAGGAACATTTTATTTTACTAAATTCAGTTATATATTTTGAAAAACTATTTCCGGACGTGAAGTGCTAAAAACAACACGTTCAAAAACTAAACTGGAATGTATCAATTCTGAACAACTATATACCAAGTGTACACTCACTGAAATACATATATTAAAACCCTTGTACAGGTGAACCTGCTATTAGGTCACGCTACGCCCGTCTGACTGTACTTGTGCCGCCTGAACCGCCGAAAATATTGCAAGGGAAAGTGTTCTCTCTAACAGTGGACAGAATGATCTATTTGGAATGCGAATCTGTCGGAGGGAAACCACCCGCTGAGGTGAGTAATTGTCAACAAATAAAATTTTATCATAGCAAATTGATCTTTATTACTATCATGATAAGCTTAGTAACAATTTATACTCAATTTCAAATAATGTAATAAAGTATATTGTGGTGTGCGTTTTTGCAGTGGTAATAGAAGTAACGTGAAAGGCTAACGGCCGACACTGAAACGTCATTCAAATATGAAAAGTAACTTAATTATTTGAGACGCCGTCAATATAAAATTTAGTATGGGAAATTTTAAATTAACGGCGTCTCAAATTAACTTAATATTTGAATGACGTTTCAGTATTCGGCCGTAAAAGTTCTAAATTTAAATTAAATTAAATTAATCTTTGCATAAACTACATAATTAACATAATTACAAAGAATAATAAATTAATGGAAAAACGTGAAAACGTTTGCGGTTTTTCATTATTTAATAACGTATCGGACATTCTGTACTTTAAAACCCGTAGTCGAAAATAATAACTGTGTTAATCTCGATTTGCAACTAAAAAATGTAAATGAACATTTCATTTTTAGTAACCTAAAATATAAATTAAATTAACAAGTTTTTGCTTGTTATGTTTTATAGAGAGAGATTCATAAAATACTTTAGTAATAGTGTTTTGAATATCGTTACGAAAAATCTTTATTTAAAAGTCGTGTGTTTACAACTAATTAATGTCGGCTAAATTTTAGCATCGTCGAGTAAATGACTCGCAAACATTTTTGTTGCTCAAATTAGTGAGACTTTGAATACAAATGGACGAACTTTTACCCTTTTCTAAATTTACTTCAAACTTATTAATTGCTTTACTTTTTATACTAACTATTACATTTTCAATTTGTCTTATCTTAAATATATTTGAAATAATTACACGACTTCCTGTCATAATTATGTCACCAATACTAAGTATGGTGTATTAGATCATGATGTTTCACACTTGTAATTGACATATTGTGTTCGTAACCACAATTTGAGAGAAACACTAAAATATTTACTAAATTTAAATTTTATGAAAATTGCTTTTTTTCTATTCTTAGTTAACCTTTCGAGTATTACGGCAATTAAAATATATTAACTTGTTAGTGATTCTCTCAAACTGAAATGAATCTTAGTTATTGAGCCTTTTTGATTTAGCATAGCGTGTTACGATGGGACCGACATATAGGCATATATAGTCCCCTTAAATATGCCTAGATTACAAATAATTCTATGTATTTTAATTTCATCATAATCGTCCTTATAATATACCATTATTAGTTTTATCAAGTCTATTACTTTCAAATTTTTTGGCAGTGTTCAATTCGTATAAAAATTAAATTTAGTTATGAAGTTAACAAATTGTAAAACTGATGTTGATGTCAAATTTGTTTATACAATTTAATAAGTTCAACGCATCATTTCTGTTCAAATTTAGTGAATAGGTATTGTCCCAACGGAACAGGATACAATTAGGAGTTAAATTGAAAATGATGTCGCGACAAAACGGGAGTATTCCAGCGAGAATATGCTTTTAAAGTTTGAAATATTTACAGCATGCAAACCGTCCAGTGGTTGTGGTTCTCTTTATTTTATTCAGTTGTTTAATAAAGGACTCGTTCCATGTGAGCATTTTAACGTTGGAATAAACTTGTATAGGTGCAGTTTGGTATTAATTATAAAGAACTCTTTGTTCATCACCATGATACGGTGACGTTATAATTACATACATATTCTGTAATGAATATTAATACAATTATTGTTATTGATATAGCTATCCATAATTCGTGCTGTTTAGTAATTTAATTTTTGTTTTGATACTTTATATCACTGGTTTTTTTTTTTAATTATGAAAGTGAACTAATATTAATGAAAGTGTTGAAGCTTTCAAGCTTGAATAATAGGTTAGTCGGTCACGGTCGTATTTACTCTTTACAACAAGAACGCGATTAATACATCCGACATATTTTCAAAAATTTCGGATAAAATTGTTCATTCTAAAAAGTGATTTATTGAAAGCCAACCAAAAATAGTATAATCTATAGAAATATACGAAAAGATAAATACAGTTCAGTACATTTTTCGCCAATGTTTGTCTTTTCCTTTGTTTGGTAAGAAATGAAAATAAGAGTAGAAAATTATTTTTCGAATGATTATGATCGAGTTTCGACCAATTATTAGTGAATGTGGTTTTCGTAAAACCTTGCCAAATAATCTGGTGATCTGAGGCCCTGGCCAAGTTGACATTCTACAATCGTAAACGCTATAGAAAACTAAACGAATGTATGAGAATGACATCTCTCAACGATAAGTCACGTGGTCATTCTCATATATTTGTTTAGTTTTCTATAGCGTTTACAATTGTAGAATGTCAACTTGGCTATGGCCTCTGTATAGAATTCAATAGTATTTAAATTTATTAGATACCCTCTTAGGTGAACTTTCTACAATATCATTAATTCTGTTCAAATTTAGATCACGTGGGTGGACAGCAACGCCGGTGTTTTGACGCAGGGTGTGACGTATACAGTGGAGCCTATGAGTGATGGACAGAGATTTACAGCGAGGTGGGTAATTTTCTCGTCAACATCGTATCCTATAAATAACAAAGAATCTTATGGATCAATCTTTGATGCTTTCAATGCGTTTTAGTTTTTTCTTGAATGTAAACATAGTTTTATGCGTTTTACGTACTAGTATATTTGCGAAGTTGTTTATTCCTGATATACAAATTAAGTAACCAACATACTCAACGCTAAGTAATTTTGAAATTATAGGAATCTTTCTTTGTGATCACTTAAAACTTCTATATTCTGTATTCTATCATAAATAATACACAAACTTTTTGAATTATCATTGTGCAATTAAATTAATTAATTAATTAATCTTGTATGGCATAATAGGCTTTTTTATTAGTGATTTTTCGTGAGATGTAAACATCGAGGTAATTTGTCCACCAGGTCAGTGATAAGATTGCCTCCAAAACATGAACACAACAATCAAACGTTTACATGTCAAGCTCAAAATACAGCCGACAGAGCCTATCGAGCTGCAAGCATAAGAATTGAGGTAAGTGAAAAATTATAATACATAGCTTACTTGGTGGTAGGCATTTGGGCAAGAACGTCTGAGTAGGACCACCACATAACCACCCAGATATTTTGTTGTGCTTTAGGTGAATGAGGCAATGTAACTACAGGTAAAATGGATGTAAAATCCATTTTATAGAGTGCAGAACATTGATGGTTAAACCAATATGACACACTTACAGTTCCAATATAACTGAGCGATGGTGATGACTTAGTATCAGCGGAGTTTAGAAGCTAAGAACAAAACTCGTAAGACCGCAAACAGAATCACAGCAATATTCAAAGTTCAGAAATAAAATAGGAAGTTTAAAAACAAAAAAATAACTGATACGGTTGAATAATTGATGAATGTGTGGTACCACCCTAAACTGGTTCGCACAAAATAAATTCCCACGAGTCCATAATACGAATATGTCAAAAAAATAACTTTCTCCTAATAATAAAAGTAAATACTAAAATTTTCGAATACTTGGAAACATATTAACATGAACAAATGAACAAGATATCAAAATTGAGTATGACGTTTTTAGACCTATAAAAAATAATTTACTTTTTCAATATCTTTAAATTACAGACTACTGTTTTTACCAAGTAAATATTTTCATAAATCAATTGATTACAAGCAATTGAGTCGGCTTTGTTTATTATAGAGTTATCAAAGTTAGACAATTTGTCTAATCTGTAAATAAATTAGTACCTACATTTAATAATTTTATTATTGTTGTCTGAAAACATTTGGAAAAATGAATTAATAGAAATTGTTAGGAAAATGTTTTCTAATAATACATAATTCTGGGAAATATTTAAACTAGTATGGTTATTATGAGGTCTATGGTTTAAGTCAACAAAAACAAATCGATCATATCTGTAATTTAAAGAGTAACTAATCCCCTGGTTTAACAAGAATATTTCATTTATGTAATACATATGCGTCGCTTTTTCAATTTAATTATGTATAGAGATTAATATTAGCGAATTTATTGAACCGGAACAAATCAAATAATTAAAAAAACATCACATCGCAATTGAGATATGTACGTTATTTCATATATTTTGCTTCTCATAATCTACATGAAGTCAGATGATAGAATTTATTAGAAATGGCATAATATAAGGCACGATACAGCTAGACAGTTTATGAAATGTCATACATTTACTTGGTGGTAGAACTTTGTGCAAGCTCGTCTGGTTAGGTACCACCCACTCATCAGATATTCTACCGCAAAACAGCAGTACTTAGTACTGTTTTGTTCTGGTTTGAAAGGTGAGTGAGCCAGTGAGCGCAATTCTCAAGGTTAGTGGCGCATTGGCGATGTAAGCGATGGTTAACACTTCTTACATTGCCATTGTCCATGGGCGTTGGTGACCACTTACAATCAGGTGGCTTAAATGCTCGTCCGCCTACCTATACAATAAAAAAAAAATTGTTTATGATTTCCTTGTAACATTTCTATTATAAGTGAAAGTGTGTCTATACTTATATTATAAATTTATACAACTTTATCTATCGATTTTAATGAAAGATATAAAGTGAGCTTGAATCCCAGGAAGAACGTAGGCTTTTAAACTTAGCACCTTAACACAATGGCGAAGCCGCGTCAACAGCTATTATATTATAAAGTATTTGTTATCATAAACTCCAATACGAGATGGCGAGCTACTAGTCCCGGTTTTGTACGGACAGAATAATTAGTCATCAAAAAAGGATACAGGCATCAACATAACTGTAAATCGGTATTTACAGTTCCCGAATGGCTTCCGGTTAAATAACACGATTATATATTTTTTTTTAATGTGTAAAATAGCAAAACCAATATTCATGGTGTAGTGAGAACATTTCCTTTAGCATTAATATATTTTTATAATTCATTAATTAATGCATAAATATAAGACAAATGCTCTTTTAATGTCTAGTAGAATTTTCATGGAATAAACAGATTTCACAATTAGATATTTTTTTTAATAATTTCATATGCCATTTCTAACTTTTCATACTCTGTGTATGATAGAAAAGCGCGAATAGAAAGAGATGAGTATAAAAATCGATGTTTACGGCGTTGTACTGCATATTTTGCACTGACAGTATTATGGAATTGGATATTCCGGCAGCTGAATTCAAAATTAGGATTTATTTCCATATAAAGCGAATAATAGGAAATTATTATTATTGTACTTTGTCTCGTTTATATATTATTATTTATTAAAATTATTATGACATGAATAACAAGCCAGTATTGTATGAAATAAATAAATAAATATCCTGGGACATTATTCACACACGGCCATCTGATCCCAAACTAAGCAGAGCTTGTACCATGGAAACCAGACAACTGATATACTACATAAACTACTTTTTTTTGTAAATACATACTTATATAGATAATTACACCCAGACTCAGGACAAACAGACTGTCTTGGTGGGAATCGAACCCACGACCTGCGGCGTGTAAGGCAAGCGTCTAACCAAACACGCCAACCGGCTCGTCAATTCATAATCATAAATATATCAGTCATAACCGTCCGTAACCGAACATTGGTCTTTGCTAATTGGCGCCACTTCAAACGGTCTTGTGCTCTTACCAGTTATTACCTACTGCCATCATCAGGCAGTCAGTCCACCTAACTTGGAGCTTTGTTCCTGTGTTTTTTTTGCTGAAATATAAACACCATCCAATAACTTCTCTTCCTTATTGATTAACAGTTTCTGAATATTGAAAAAAAAAGATTGATGTTTCTAGAAGACTTTTCAAATTAGAAAGGAAAAGACAAATCATATTTATATATGTATAACAATTGAATTTGTACTTATACTGTGAGGTGATAGTATTCCTATTTCGACATAACCTTTGATTTCTATTAAACATATTGTTTTGAAATAAAAATCCAACAATTTTTAAATTAAGTTTTTGAAACTGACGAACAAAGCAGTCCATCACCCATAGACAATGGCAGAGTCAGAAATTTAAACCTCCTTTTATAACGTCATTTCGCTGCCGATCAGAAAAATTAAGAAGCTGTATCCTTTGTCTCTAGGCTCTTTTAACAGCAATATTTCTTCTGGGTTTTTGTAGGTAGTTAGATGGAGTCAAGCGATATATTATCCGTAACTAAAATCTTCACAATATCCCAAAATAATATAAGGGTTATATTTCAATGGAAAAGCTTATTTGGGTATGTGGTGTTCTTCGGATATTCAAATAAGTGACATTAAGTTTTGATATGAATTAAATTGAAAGCGATCGTATGGCAATATATTGACTATATCAAGTTTTACAAGTTACTTGGTGGTAGAGCTTTGTGCAAGCTCGTCTGGGTAGGTACCACCCACTCATCAGATATTCTGCCGCAAAACAGCAGTACTTTGTATTGCTGTGTTCCGGTTTGAAGGGTGAGTGAGCCAGTGTAATTACAGGCACAAGGGACATAACATCTTAGTTCCCAAGGTTGGTGGCGCATTGGCGATGTAAGCGATGGTTAACATTTCTTACAATGCCATTGTCTATGGGCGTTGGTGACCACTTACCATCAGGTGGCCCATATGCTCGTCCGCCTTCCTATACAATAAAAAAAAAAAAAAAAAAAGTAAGGGAACACCACCAATCTGCTGCTTCGGATACACCCAATGAAGGTACCGAAATTGCATCACAGATATCCATCGTTGCATAACTTGAAGTATATATACGATTTTTGATTGAAATACAACTGCTAAAGTCCACTTATTGTCTTCTCAGAAAAAAGTGATTAGTAGGTAATGACTTAATCGAGGGAGATCACAAAACCTTCAACTATGTTCATGATTATTTAGCAATTCATTAGAACATACATTTTAAAAATCTTCAATAAAAATTCACCAGTTCTAACCACAGGTCGATCTCTCCTCATTCAGAAGCTTTAAATTAAAAAAAGAAAACCTTTTACAGATATAACGGATAAAGGTGAAAATGCTGAATCACGGTTATCGATCGCTCGCACTGTACCAAAACCTTACCTACCTCATTACTGTCACGTTACGAGCGCCGCCTTATGACATCGTTAGCGAATTGTGTGACTGCAAATTGTACCATTTTACATTTCACTTGGCAAGGGCGTGTATTGATTGTTCGTCTGCACAATTATTGTCACTATTCGAAAACGCTTCAGTAAACATTTGGTTCTGTGGTTGATCACGATATGGCTATCTCACTCAATATAAGTCCAACGGCTACAAAATGTTCTCGATCGAATATTCATTTTTAATTGAGCCTCAATGGCCCAGTAGTTAGGATACGGTAATGTAAACCAAACATTACGGCTTCAAATTCGGCTAAACACCATTAAATTAATAAACTAAATAGTGACTAAAGCGGCATGTATATCCGCGCCATTAGAGTTACCTAAATATTATAGATTTATGGCCGTTCCAAGTTAGTGCCCTACATAAATAAATATTTCCTAAAACCTGTAGGTATTTCAGTATTCCACTAATTGGCATGATGTGAACACACGTACTAACATAATGTATTGTTTTCTACCTCCTTACGTATTCCTTGCTCGTATTTTTCTTTCCGAAGCCTTTTTTGTTGAATGCGTAGGGAATTTAGGTATTCCGTTTGTATACAAAAAGGGTGAGACTGTGTTCCTACATTATTTATATAGTTACGAATGGGAAAGTTGAACTCTGATGGCTTATTTATATAGGGACAGATCGATATGGATAAATCTGTGTTCGTAGCTGGTCCAGTGAAGCTATAACGTGAGTACAAAATCGAAACTCAGCGCAGAAAAAGAACGTCGAATGTCAAAAAGTGATTTGCGATATTGGTTATAAATTTATAATGATTGTAACATTTAAAGGATGCATTCGTTAAAATAGTTGGTTCACATACGTCTTTTTTAACAATTCGCGAATGAAGTAAAATATTAGTTTTTACAAACTAGCACTACTGATTAGTAACTAGGGACATACTTTATATTTAAATGATGTACAGCTTTCTGCATCCGATAATCGACCATATACTTGACGTAATTAGGTCTATTTCGGTTTAAACGATGTCATTAAAATTGTTACTCGTTACATAACTTTCAAATATATTACAAGTAATATCATTTCTATATAAAATAATAAAAGTAATCAATACTATATGACTAAGTTATTACTTAAGTAAGAACTCTATAGAAAAATAAGTTCAAGTTCAACTTGAAATGTCAATTAATCATTATACGATGACGTGTCGACACTTTAAGGACGTTGGTATTATTTTATGTCTTAATAGTAACTCAATCAAATAAATATATAATTTATTAGTTTCTGTAGCTTTTCCCACATTTTAAGAGGGGGGGGGGGGAGGCTTCTTTTAAGTAACTATTTCTTTACCCGTATAAGAAGATTGTATGAAGATTGCATGAGTAGTTAAAACCTAGTGTGACATCCAGATTATAATATTAGGTTTTTTTATTGCATAGGAAAGCGGACGAGCATATGGGTCACCTGATGGTAAGTAATCACCAACGCCCATAGACATCGCCAATGCGTTACCAACCTTGGGAACTAAAAAAGTCCCTTGTGCCTGTAATTACACTGGCTAACTCACCCTTCAAACCGGAACACAACAATAGCAAGTACTGGTGTTTTGCGGTAGAATATCTGATGAGTATGTGGTACCTACCCAGACTAGTTATGAAGTTACGTTAAGATACTTCTGGTTCAGATTGTAGATGAAACAGTAGTTACTCTTTATCAGCAATGAAATTAAATAGTTGTGTTAATTAAATACAAATAAATAGAATTCTTAGTTGATCTAAATATATCAAATAATATTCCACGGCAGCTCTGTTCCAGGTAGTCACGACGAAATGGGGTAATTAGGTTGAAAGGTCAGTTGACAGAAGGGGTTGCTTCACTACATTTACGTTTCTTAAGCTCCACTTCGAATTTTTCTTGCAAATGTACCCTTATATTTTTATTCTGTAGATAATAGTTTCATTTTTTAATTTCTCAAGGTCATACAAAATGTTTAATATTTTGTTGAACACTTCCGATGCGTACGACTTCAAGTTTGAATTATAATGCAATGTTTATACTTGTAACATTTGAAGGAATCGTTTCTGATTCAATAGTTTCACTTCTGTCACGTCGTCTGATCGTGTCGGTTTTGACATTCCATTGAATGAGAGTAAGGTAATATACTCGTATAGTGCTTTTTTTTTACTCGGTGGTAGAACTTTGTGCAAGATCGTCTGGGTGGTACAGGTAACACCCTCTCATCAGATATTCTACCACAAAACAGCAGTACTTAATATTGTTGTATTTCGGTTTGAAGGGTGAGTGAGCCAGTGTAATCACAGGCACAAGTACTTAACATCTTGGCTCCGAAGGTTGGTGACGCATTAGCGATGTAAGCAATCAGTACCATTTCACAAAAAAGCTTTGTTTGCACACACATTAGTGCACTATAATATGTCTTGAGTAACTAGTTAAAGGAGGAATCTGTCAGGAGGAAATCATTTCTAACCTTTGAAACGTTTTTGACGTCACTTAAATCCAGTAAACTTGTTGCGCGTTTTGACGTGAAAACGTCTAATAAATCGATGAACGTTGGCTGCATGCACGAAAAATTGCCCCATTACGCCCATTGTCCCGTTACGCTCATTGTCCCGTTACGCTGATTGTACGCTTGCGCCGCATCTATCTCTCTTTCACTCGATTGCAGTCATTTCATCGATGTTTTGTTATGACGTTGTCACGTTAAACTATCATCCGTAAACCGACTTTATTTTATTCATTTATGTAATTTTTTTTTTCGATTTCAATTTTGGTATATGACATAGTAAATATTGTTAGAACTATATTAAAAATGTTCTTTTCATCTAAGAACATAAAGATATAATGTAGGTAATATTGTTTTTATTACTCCCCATCTAATTTTAGAATCATTTTATACCTTGCGACCTTTTAATAGAGTCGCTATTTGAATGGCCAAAACATATACATAAGTACCGAACTTCATAAAAATGAAATATGTTACGATCAATGTGTGTACCATGTATAAAAAAATATTGTCCTTCACGGTTGTTTAAAAGACATAACCGTAGCCAGTCACGAATTAACATAACATGGATGGCATTTTAAATCTTCATAATGTAGACAATAAACTTTTATTTAGGTATTTTAGTGGAATTTTAGGTTATAAAAATGAATGATGACCCTTTGATCGATTTCGGAAGCCATTCTCAAGAGAAACTAGCAATTTGCGTATATATTAGAGTGCAACAGTGTGTGCACAAACACAAGTGCACTCAGAATTATAATCCGATGGAGTGACAAATCTGACACAAACGGAAAGATTCCAAGATCTTTCGTGGTTTTCGAGGCATTGGATTGTAGATAATGACAACTTCCAATCAGCCCGGACTACTACAGCTGATCAGGGGTCCAAACCCAATTGGTAACTATTTACTATATAATATGCTAATTGCTAGACATTTTAAATTTAAGGTCCTCCAGACCGATTTCGGTCACGGCGGCCACTCTCAAGAGAGATTAGCCAACTGCGCAGTAGATATTAAAGTGCACAAGTGTGTGCGCTAACACAAGTGCACTCTCTATTCCCTAGCACTCATAATCCGATAGGACGGCAATCCGACATAACCGGAAAGAGTTCGGGCGCAGGACCAATGGCTTAACGTGCTTTCCGGGCCACAGGAGTGTACAGACTTCGAACTTCCAAACTCCGGGCTGCTACTGAGAATTTTCTGACAGAAAAACCCAATAACTATTTATTGGGCCGACCTGGGAGTTGAACCCAGGGCCATCGGATCTGCGACTTTATATCTAGCCACTAGACTAACGAGGCAGTCAACTAGACTGCTAGACTAATGAGGCAGTTAAGGAATATAGAATATAAAACATACCAAACGTTTGTTAATAGAATGTTAAGCTCCTTAATCCCTCGACACAATCCCAACACGAGAAAGAAAAAAATACTTTTTTTTAAATGAAATCGTGTGACCATCGTTGATCGCCAGGAAACACGCATAAGTTGGCTAGTGTTCTGCCACTTGTGTATTCTATCGTTTATTGTGGTTAAATTTTTTTTCGTAAAGACAACAACCATTTTTCCATCAGAAGTTCCATCAGAATTTTTATTCGTAGGCATAAAATAATTTATACATGGAGGCAAGATATAAGCCTGGGGCTGTGAATCCAAATAATGATGGCTTCTAAGATTTAAATTCGATAGGATTTTCGTCCGCCACTATCAAACAGGAGCTTGCTCTTTTCAGAATTTATGATTTTTGTTACTCTTCAAATTATAAGCTCAAAATGTAAATAGTTTGTATTAAATACTGTAAAATCAGACGAATAGATTAAAGACGATATAGTCTTAAGCATAATGTAATATCTGCTAGGCAAACTGATTTGTTTTATGACATTTGTGACTTGCGACTAAAAAAAAAACGAAAAGTTTTCAATAACGCTAGGGTACAGTTTGTACTAAAACCGGCTCTGTAAAGAAAATATTGATGAATATAACCATAATTTAATTTATGAAATGTCATTTTCATAACTGAATGAGTGACACCCACGTGCTTGTAATTTTTATAAACCATTAGTGTAACAACAATGAAACTGAAATGATGGTATTTTTTAAATACTATTCAAAATATAACTTTGTATCTACTATGTATCATAGATTACAATGAATGTTATTAAATATTCCCCACTCGTGTAGGTAATCGTTTAATATGAAATATTTATAAACTTGTTTTCGATTCTTCTCGCTACAATCGATAATAATATTCTATTTATAAACAACTGAGTATTCACATCAAAAACATCTTTCAACAATTATGCGATAATCCCACGACCGAATCGCTTACGATTTTCGCATAATTCATATCTATACTAATATATACAGCTGAAGAGTTTGTTTGTTTGGGCCGGCTATATCTCAAGAACTACTTTTTTCCTTTGGTTCCAATTTTTTTTTTTTTTGTGTTGTATAGTTCTTTTATCGAGGAAGGTTCTAGGCTGATTTTTATTAATTACATTTTTATTAATTTTATACGCGGGTGAAACCGCGGAGCACAGCTTGTTTTTTAATACAAGCCTAGACAAAACGAACACTCTCAAAATATTATGGTAAAGATATAATAGTACACTTCAAAGTGTACCTATTCCATCGACATCAAAGTTGTTTTAGAGAAAAGGGTGGGTTGTTTATCATGTATTTTCCTTGGCCGTAAAATAGGAACCCCTTTTATGGGTTACCCAATTACTTTTTATGGTCAGATGTCGGTGATATGCTTGTGATATGATGACTTTTAGTAGCCAGAACCTTTTTTTTATAATAGCCGATAACTTTCTCGGTTTCGATGTTTAAATTGAATCTTATGTTTCTTGTAAATTGAGTGTTAATGAATTACGTACAGCTATTAGTGTTAATATTTTGTGTAAAATAGTTCAATTCTTATTTGATGCTGGTTTGGTGTTGATAGAATATAACCTCCTCCTTTTTTTGAAGTCGGTTAAAAATAAAAAGAGTTTAAAATTATTTTTTCCGTTACTTAATTGGGAACTTATGCATATGACAGGCTTATGAAATAAGATGTTATGTCCCTTGTGCCTGTAATTACACTGGCTCACTCACCCTTCAAACCGGAACACAACAATACCAAGTACTGATGTTTTGTATTTAATGAGTGGGTGGTACCTATCCTGACGAGCTTGCAAAGACTATTTATTTAAATGATTTAAATGATTCGCAACTCAAAGACATATACAAGATAACTTACCTTATGGCAGAGCTTTGTCAGTCTTAGATATTAGCACTATGTATTGCCGTGTTCGAGTTTGAAGGGTGATGTAGCATTATTACAGGCAAAAGGGATATGTTACACGGATTGGATCAATGGTTGGCGCATTGGCATTGAAAGCCTGGATTATATTAGTTCCAGTGTTCTATTGATGACTAATTTGACCAACCAAAATCACTTGGACCAATCCATTTGCTCGTCTACCATCGTAATTATAAGAATAAGAAACAAATATACAGAGCAAACATACTTATATACAGAAACATTACATACTTACAGTTGACATAATTTTACGGTAAATTCTTAAAAAAATACAAGCATTTATATAAGAAAACAACGAAACATAATCTATATGTTAACTAAATACTTAAATGTATTATATATCTAAATCGGAAATAAGGAAAATAGAGTGCACCTGCGTTTGCGCACACACTTGTGCACTATAATAACTCCTGCGCAGATGGCTAATCTCTCTTGAGATTCGCCGCCGTGGCCGAAATCGGTCTGGAGGACCCTTTTATCTAAATCAATAAATGCTCTCTTATCTAGTTATGATGTCTGCAATCTCTATGTGCCCTTAAGGTTTACCATTCAGCTTTTACATTGGATTAGAACCCAAAGATTTTCAATGGTAGAGACCATTGTTATAACAAAGTGATTAAATATAAAAAGATTGCATAGCTTTTCCCACATTTGGTTAGGCACCGTAATTAGGCACAGGTCTACTTATACTCCATAATTTTAAAATATATAAATTATATATTATAAAATATTCACCCAGTGAAGATCCATATTAATAATAATAGGAACGTGTTCTTGAAGGGAAGGATGGTGTTATAAGTGAGTTTAATTTAAGATTTAATTAAAATTGCCTCAAAATTTCTTCCAAAATATAAAACAAGTTTTATACATTTAAACATTTTTAGTGATTAAAGTTCGTTAAGTCTCGTAACGGTTTAAAAATTATGGCAATGTTGCCTTTGAAAAAAAAAAGGTGGATTTTTTCTTATTTATTTTCAATTGTATTTACACTTCATTTACACGATGTTCAGTTATTTTCTTAAAAAGTTACGCATTAATATTTTCATATAAAAGTGATGTTAAAAAAATAACACTTAATAATGATGTCACGCATTTTTTTCCAACCATCTTTTTTCCTTTTAAAAGCGAAAACATCAATTAGTTTATTGTAGGATAAAGCGGACAAACTATCAATCCTCACCACTTCGAAAGTTTCATTCCCCTAAAATATTCACATAACCTTTTTTCGCTGCCTACAAATTCATTCGATGTTCAATAAAAAATACTAGAACAGTTCCACAATAAACAAAATTCATTACGTATGAAACAAAACAAAGGAAATAACATTTTTTTTTTTGCTATAAATTAAATGCGAACAGAGCCGTGCTATAAACTGTCCGAATAATATATCTTGGACAGTATTTTTAATAGCTGGCAATGCAGACTAATCTATTGAAGTTGATATTTCGTTTTTCAGTTTAAACTGGCGATAAATATCTCTGCTATACTAACGTTTTTTTTTATCGTATCGGATAAAGTGATTTAAAGCGCTATCTTCGTAAGCAATTCAGAATTTAGTCTCAAATAAAGCACTTTATTATGTTTTTCTTGTATCCAATATTTATCCGGAAGTTATGTTGATATAATTCAATGTATATTTATAATAATTAAAGCTAAAATTGGTATTATACGATCATTTGGTTTCACTCAACATAAATGGTTTAAAAATGAGTAACCTGCAACTGTCCCACAGCTAAACAAAACCCTCCTCTCCTCGTTCGAAATTTATGGAAGAATTTCATCATTGAATGAATTATTATAAACGCAAATTTATTCGAAATTTAAATAATTTGTAAATGTGTAATTTTTTTTAATTATAATATAACATACACTTCATTAAATCTTGTCAGTCAGGATTTTTTTGTAGTAATTTTTTTGTTTTTTTTATTTCATAGGAAGGCGGACGAGGATTTGGGCCAAATGATGGTAAGTGGTCACCAACGCCCATAGACAATGGCATTGTCAGAAATGTTAACCATCGCTTACATCGCCAATTCGCCACCAACCTTGGGAACTGTTGAACTAAGATGTTATGTCCCTTGTGCATGTAATTACACTGGCTCATTCACCGTTCAAACTAGAACACAACAGTAACAAGTACTGCTGTATTGCCGTAGAATACCTACCTACCCAGGTGGTACCTACCCAGACGAGCCTGCACAAAGCTCTACCACCAAGTAAACATAGGAAACCTTTAGATTTTAATAAAAAAATAAGTAAGTTAAGTTAAACATTAGTTAGCTATCTTATCAAAGACTAACTTAACATGAAAGAACAATGGCAGGTCTCCATACTAAAAAATGTCTGGGAGCAAATCACAGCATCCCGTTATGAAAAAATTGTCAAAGATTCGGCGGTAGTTCCAGAGTCTATAAATAGGTCCATTTTTATTTGGGAAAGCCGGAAAAAAAAGATAATCGCGTTTAATTTTTTGAAGGTTATGAACAAATTATTTCAAATAGCCCATTATAGTAAATACTTATACTTCATGCACATAAAATCAAATGGAAACGGATAGATAACATAGAGAAAGAAAAAACGTCAATTGTCAAATTAAAGTACCAAAATAGAGCTGACAGTGTGCTAACATGGTCGGATCCGACTATGTTTAATATCGATACAATATCGTAATGATTCTAAGCTATTTTAATCAATTATGAATTTGATAATTTTGATTATGAATTATTCGGGTAACTTCGCTTTAATGATGTCAACATTTGACCACTATTTTCATTAAAAATAAATTGCCACCATTCCACGGGGTCATGAGTTGTATAGTAATTTTTTTTTGTATATGTTTAAGGTTTTAATGTAAATAAAGTATATTATATTTTTTATTAAAGATAAAAAACAGCACATTTCAATCAAAACGTAAGTAACCAGTCCATATCGATTTTTCGTTTAATTGAATCGATGCAGTGACTACTTATACCAATACTTGTACTCTACATCCCTATTTGTTGGGATGACATTTTATTGGCAATTCAATCAATTCATACATCAGTTGTTACAAGTTGATATACTTTTAATAAAAATAAATAACGTCGGCTCTAACAAAAATGAGGATATATTTAAAAAATCTTAAAAAAATAAGTTATTTTTTTGCTATAAGTGAAATCTAAGGACGTTCAAAAACTTCCAGACATAGATCTGCCATTGCTCTTTATAGCTTAGTTTTGTTCACTGCGATCTTAAAATTTATTAATGAAAGTAACAAATCGTTAAATTAAGTAACATGTAATAAAACTGCGTGCGTGTAAACCAAAAAATAATATTAGATCGAAGAATAAAAAAAAACTAATCTAAACTACAATAAATTAAACAGCTAATAAAAAAGAAGATTATACAGACGATCTTAGCTTTATTAACATAGGTTTATGTATATTTTAATCTTGTAAAAGATAAATTTAAAAATGGATTCATTGTTTGCAGGTAAAATATCCACCCAGAGTGAAGATTCATATTAATAATGGGAAGCGTGTTCTTGAAGGGAAGGATGCTGTTATAAGTGAGTTTAAGATTTAATTAAAATTGGCACAAAAATTCTACCAAATTATAGAACAAGTTTCATATTCTTTATCATTAACTATAAGCATTACTATCCTGTGACATTATTTACACAAGGCCATCTAATCTCAAACTAAACATAGCTTGGCCAATGGAAACCAGACAGCTGATATACTACATATACTACTTTTCTTTTGTAAATATATACTTATATAGATAATTACGCCCAGACTCAGGACAAACAGACATGTTCATGCACACAAATGTCAATCCTGGGTGGGAATCGAACCCACGACCTGCGGCGTGAAAGTGTCCTACCAACCACGCCAACCGGCTCGTCAAATTATTCATTAATTATAATGTCAATAATCAAATAAATATATTAGATATGTAAATATTATATTAACTTATTGATATTTGAATTTATATAAATAATTAGATTGCACCACATATTTAAGGGTGCTTGGAACTTTTTGGGTTCGTGATCTCAAGCTCTAGAATAATAATGGCTTGGGTTAGTAATTATATCTGACCGGTCATAGTGCAAAAGGTCAAGAAGGCAATGCTACCCCCAAAACTAATTTTGAATCTTATAAATTCAACCCAACAACTATTTCAATACAATCAACGAAATAATTGTCTATTGTCCTTGCATAAGAAATCGTATTTATGATAGTAGTGAAAGCCAATCACTGTAAGGAATTCCAATTAATTTAGAGAATATTAAGATTGACCAATTTTATCAAACACGCGCCAACTTGTATTGGAGATTAGTTGTTTTATTTATTGTTGTGACGTTCCTGTATCTATAGATGGTAAAGTATGTTAATTTTGCAGATTGCGTAGCAGAAGGGAATCCAAATAATCTCACCTACAGATGGTTCCTGAACGATTTAATTGTTGGAAACACTTCTGAATTGGTAAATTTTATGATTTATTTTTACTACTTAGATCTCTTTATTGCTTGATCAAATTTATGTCTTCTTTATCTGTTACAGCTAATGGATTACGAATTTTTATTTGAATATTTTTGTATTCAAGTTTTGAATAACCTTTAGGATTAAATAACCGTTTTATATTTGTTCGTGAAAATGTTTTAACTCGCATATCTCATAGAAGGAAAATGATATCGAGTTCAAACTCAAATACACAAAAGTTTATGTAACTGATTTATATTTTTTGCATTATATTCATAAAGCAATTGTTTTTAGATTATTCAAAATGTAACAAGAGCACACAATGGCGCTGTTTTAAAATGCTTGGTATCCAATGATGTGGGAAAAAATGAAGATAGCGGCATCTTTCATGTCACTTGTAAGTATATCGTAAAGTATAATGTAAAAAAAGGCTTAAGTTCCAATTATTAAGCAACTGCTTACATACAAGTAGAGTAATAATAATAATAATATAATAATATTCTGGGACATTATTCACACACGGCCATCTGATCCCAAACTAAGCAGAGCTTGTACTAAGGAAACCAGACAACTGATATACTTACATATACTACTTTTTCTTTTGTAAATACATACTTATATAGATAATTACACCCAGACTCAGGACAAACAGACATGTTCATGCACACAAATGTGAATATCCCACTGTTGGGCTAAGGCCTCCTCTACCTTTCTGAAAAGATTTGAAGCTTTTTCTACCAAGCTTATTCAATGCGGGTTGGAATACACATTTGGCCGATTTTTTGTGAAATTAGACAAAAGCAGATTTCCTCACGATGCTTTCCTTTACCGTCAATCGTCGTCGTATATGTAGCTACACCGACTCACTCATCCTTTAAAGTAATAAAAAAAATCTCTTTAGAAGAATAATAGAGAACGTGTAAAAGCTATTTCAATACAGTCGAACATGGATGTTTTAGATGTTTTCCACAATTTCGTTCAACACACAGCTTTCCTGACAACATTCTCCATCACTGTCAAACACGAGATGTATTGTCAATACGAGATAATCACGTCAAAACTATGATGCCTATTTAACTATGATAATCTACTTTTTCTATATACACCCAAGACTTCAAACATTTTTAATAATATTGCTACTTTCTTAGATCCACCATCGTTTCGCAATCGTCCTAAAGACGTTGAAGCAGAAATTGGTAAATCGGTGACGTTGAGCTGCGATGTTGACGGGTATCCCGCACCAGAGATTATATGGCTTCATTATGAAGAAGATACTAATATTGTAAGTACTATGTTAATTAACCATAGATAATGATTAATTATGCTTCTACTTAGGTACCTAAGTCGTAGGTTTTTATTTGATTTATCAATCTCGTCATATTTCTGGAGGAGTGATTTTCCAATAAGTATAGAATTATTTCCTTGAAGTCACATTCTTGATACTAATTGTATCAAGTCTTCTTTGATAAAAATAAGTTAAATTGTTTAAATATATAACTATTTGTTTCATTAGAGATTGGTGTTTCTTTGTATGTTTTTTGTGTAGTAAAAACCTTTTACTAAACTCTTCAATTATTAGTCTATATTTTACACTTGAAACAAAATGGATTATTTATTAATTAATGCAAAGCCTGTAATAATTAATTTCTTTTCTGAAAATTATTTTCCTTTTTTTTTTGTTTAATTAAGATATTTAACCACATAAATATAGGTTATTTTGTTTGACTGGATGTTCAAAAATAGCGCCTGATGATTCAAACCATGTTAAGAAAAGTGTCATTTCACGCGGTCACGATTTGTCCAGTAGCTATTCCTATTTTTTATTTTAATAAACTTAAGTCTTTATTGTAAATAATTTTGATTGAAAGTAAAAACATTTGTAATAAGTTTTAAACGGTAACAAACACCCAATATAATTTAACCGTGACATTTTTTTTATCTTTCTACATCATCTACAAATACCGAATAATTTTTTTTTTATGTTTTGCTCCTTTAAAAGCGTAGATTGTAAAAACTTTACCATAATTCGAAACTAAATATCGAAAATGACAGGGTGCCTAAAACAAAACATGAGTCACGTCTATGTACGTGATCACAAACATTCTCGCTTTTGTTTTTATCAAGATTTTCGGCCACGCCATAGCCATTCTGAACCGCATTAAAAGTACATTTTTTTTCCGACAATGTAACGTTGTTTATTTTGTTCAATCAGTTGCCACTATAAGTTATGTGAAATAAAATATGCGCTTGCAAATATAGGCGTGATTTTAAAAATAATATTATGTTTCAAGTAATTAAATATTTAAGTGATAGTCCATTTATATATAGAAAACGGCTTTCTTATGCAAGAAAGGGTTGAAGCTTATTCCACCACTCCAGTTTAATGTGGGTTGGTGGTAGGTTTCATTCGACGCATGCAAGGTTCCTCACGATATTCCCTTTATTTGTATACTTATATGTGACATAGCACACTTTAGTTTTTTGGGTTAAAACCCGCAATATACGTTGAAGATTCATATTTTCTAGTCATTTCAGCTCAATAATAATTGAAAAAAGTGTTTTTTAAAAAACTTTGATTTGTAAATTTCTTTAAAATTATAATATGGCAAATTAATTACTCGTCGCGTCAAGTACATACAACATATTACTTTTGAGTTTTTAAGTCTTTCGGAACACTAATATTATCTTTCAAAGCTTGACTAACACTCCTATTTTCCTTCCAACTATGCAATTACCTTGTCTAAGGGTCTCAGAATTGGACCTACTTTGACGTTGCAAGGCGACCCATATACCGTTAGCCTATTCAGGCTACCCAAGGTATACAAATTTTAGTAACAATCTATTCATAATTCTTTGTTCTTTTTATCTACAAAATATTTATTTCTGAAACGATGTTATGTGACTTCGGCTATTTTATAAATAGAATGTCATATGTGTTAAATTTTTACAAAACAGTTCCAATTAGCTGCCAACTACATAAACATAACGCATTATCGGTCTTACTTATAAATAATCAATGCTGTCTTTTTCTTTCAAATGTCAAATCAGTAATGAAAGAAAGTGACAACTGCTAAGCAACTTTTATAAGTGTATATTTATTTACTTTTATAAACAAATGCCTTTCTAAATTAACACTATTGTTTTAGCGCGTTGGTAAAACGGCTAATTTGACATTAACCGTCGACACGCATACTGTTGGACGATACTCTTGTAAAGCAAGCGTCGATGGATATCCAGATATCGAAGATGAAGCATCAATATTTATTAAAGGTAATACGAAATTCTATTCAAACTTTTTATTTGTAAAAAAAAAAAGAAATTTTGTTCTATTTTCAAATTACAATGATATTAACGTATATTTAGAGAATACATTACAATGATGTTCGAATTTGAAGTATATTATAAAAGAAACTCCTTTGGTTAATTTAATGGCTTGATTTTTATACAAATATATCACTGCAGTGAAATGAAATGGAATCTAGGACGAAATTGGTCATTAATTAAACACATTTCAACCTCAACAAAGCTTTTCCTTGAAAAATACGCGAGCAAGTTGATACGTTTTCTTTTATGAAATATAACAAAAATACAAACCTTGACTTATTTTTTAATAAGTATCGAACTATGTCGGAATATATAATTCATTACTGAGAAATCTAACAATTGTTCTAATATACTTAAATTGCTCGATAATATTCCAAGTATTACGACATTATAATATTAATTCGCGGTAGTAAGAATTTTTATTGTATTTTTAACACGAGCGAATTACAAAAAGTCATAAGACTATAATATTATAAAATGGTTACAAATTAATGACTTTTATGAAGTTATAATTTTTCATTTATTTCAACTGTTTAGAAATTTTATATGTTACATTTACCTAGACTAGTTTCTGGCGTTTAAAGATTATTTTGTCCTTAAGGTTATTTATCATTTATGAATAGACTACCCTATATTACCGATATTACAGTGCACAAGTGTGTGTGCAAACACAATTGAACTCTTTACTCCCACACTCTCATAATCTAATGGAAAATTCGACACAACCAGAAATATTTCACAGGACCGAAAACTTTACGTGCTTTTCTAGTCAAACAATAAACCAGGGCTTGAATCCGATCACAGGATCTTCGATCTTATTATCTAGCCATTAACAAAGTCTAGGTCCTTGTCCTTGACAGCCCTAATATGTAAAATTGTTATCATAACGATATTGGACTTTAAATTTCAATTGGAAAATTATCATAATTGATAATTATGCTGGTTTTCTCATAAAATTACTTAGATGTTAATCGCTAAGTGTAAAAACTAGTTAAACCTCATTGGTTTCGATTACGGTCATAAATAGACCCTAAGCAATATCCGGAAGTTGTTGAGATAAAGTTACTTTATTGATCCGACGATACTTGCTTAGCTCAAAAACGAAACCACGCCGTTTAAAGGCTGCTTGTTAATGGGTCCAATTAACTGCATCGTTCGTGGCTCTTTCAGGTCAGGCTAATAAATGTTATTGAGATTTTCTGTGAAGTTCCCCGTATCAGCTTGGAGTTTCAAAATTGGTAGTATTGACTCACCTGAGTTCTGGAAATAACATTCTAGTAATACCATTAAGTCTGCACCTGAATTCTGTCTGATCGTGTCGGATTGCTATTTCACTTATATGTTCATAAACATGCTCAAATATGCTCTTAAATACTTTAGATGTTGTTTCAAATCTAAAAATAATCTTAAACTTTTGGCAGAGCAAATTGTTTCGATAAATAATGTATGAGAATAAATTAATGTTAAGATTTAACTATAATCACTTGGTGGTAGGGCTTTCTGCTGGATCAGTAGCATCGACTCAACACATATTTTTCTGCCAAACAGCAATACTTAGTATTGTTGTGTTCCGGTTTTATGGGTGAGTGAGCCAGTTACTACAGGGGACATTGATGATGGGATGGTTGGTATTTCTAACAGTGCCTAGGTCTATGTAAATACGATTTACCACATACCATCAATGTTCCATTTGTCAGTCTGTCTTATATCAAAAATTAAAATAAAAGTTTGTGGAAATATTTCCTCTTCTACATTCACTTAAAATTATCATCATTCCATAATCTCTTCAATTTGATTACTGTTTTTAATAAACAAAAATTATTAAACCGTTTGAAATTGCTCAAAATAACATATTACTATCAATAAGAAATTAAAACAGAAAAAGATCGAATCAAATCGATACAAAAATGTAAATTGATGTTACTAAACTTGACGTCCAAACTGATTTATTATTCAAAGTTTTAAATATAAAAATTTGAAAGAAATTAACGTATTCGTGTGAACGTAACGATGATTTTATTCATTAAGTTTCGGTAGTCGATATTCATAATTAAATTATACGTTAATATGATTGTAAATGAAGATGAAATTATTAAAATATACGATCATGTTTGTAATATATTAAATGTTTCCCAGCATATTTTCGAATATGTATGATTTTTACATACATTTATTTAATTGTAATTCAATGGGTATTTTAAAATTGATGAATAAAATATTTGGACATATGAATGAAGAATAACAATTTAATGATAGAGTATAATGTTACGTGGTGTTGTTGTAGGTCCACCGAAAATAATTTCAAATCACACACAATTTGGATCCCAAGGCGACACTGTTAATATTGAATGCGCTGCTTTTGCTGTTCCAAGAATAGACAGTATTGTCTGGACATTCGAAGGAAAGGAAATCGATTCTATACATGATCAAGTAAGCAACGAAACTAAATACAGTAACTCGAAATCTGTACTAATTATATTTTTTTTTAGATAAAGATGTTATAAATAAAATTTGTTGTTATCAAAATATCTACTAACGTGTGGTATTTGAATCAGGACTACGCCTTCCTAGAGGAATTACAGCCGGGTGGGATCGTTAACTCCACACTAACCATCCGTGAGAGCCAAACCAAACATTTCGGAGTTTACAAATGCAACGTGTCGAATGATTACGGAAGTGATACCATCGAGATTGTATTGAAGTCCAACAGTGAGTATGGAAGTTCTATCACTAGAATTATAAAGTTTTGTCTCACTAAATTTCACATTCCAATAGTCTGATGTGAGTGATGTAAATATTTAAATTGCGATGGTAACCAAGGCTCATAATCTATCCATAATATTTAACTAACTGATACTAAGAATATACTGGAATTAATATATTCATCATTGGTGTATTTAAAGATTTAGCCAATTCGATACAAATAGAATGGACTGAGCAAGTCTCGAAAATTAATCAGTCTCTAGTAACAGACGAAGTACTTACAAATATTGATACTGACAAAGACACAGTCCTTCGAAACAGGAACCCGTTACGTGAACCAATCAGTTCTCGACAGAGACAAGTAGTGGCAATATTGTTTTGTCTCTCTCACACTTTTCTGTGTTTATTTCACACAGCTGGATCAGAATTACTAAATCCATTCTCTATGTTTGTGGCAAATTGAAATTCACAGCCTCCCAACGTTACCTGTCATAGTTGTCAAATGTCAATTACATTCTGCAATAACAATCAATCATTTTACTAGACTGAGGCTTAACTACGTTAGTGTAGGAGGTGATACACTAATCCACTAAAACATTTTCCATTTAATCTATTTTTTATTTTATGATATTGTAGAAAACAATTCTTAATATGTATATAATTACATGAACGTATGCGTCCTGTGGTGAATTTGTATTATTACATTCTCATATTGTAAGAAAAATTGAGATAAAATAAGTTATATAATAACGTATGTATGTATATTCATATCTTATTTAAATGTAAAACATTATTTAACTCAAAATGTACGATACATTTTTCTTTGAGCGGAACTTTTTCAATCCGGCCGCAAAGATTTAAGTTGAATGTTTGAAATCAGAACGCATTTCAGTTTTAAAATCTAAACTTCATGCCACGTCTGTGTATTACCCTCGGGGAAACCCGAGACATCGTCTTATTTTTCCATTGTATAACTTTTATAACGCCAAGTTAAAAATCTTCCGTTCTATGATTTCTAAAAGGGATTTAGCGACTATTCTAATCGTACGACTTATTATGCTTGTCACGGTTATTTATTTTGCGAAATATTCAGTATTCAT
Source organism: Nymphalis c-album (assembly GCA_963151315.1). Taxonomy (NCBI): domain Eukaryota; kingdom Metazoa; phylum Arthropoda; class Insecta; order Lepidoptera; family Nymphalidae; genus Nymphalis; species Nymphalis c-album. The sequence goes on from OY720612.1 coordinate 3,808,613, forward strand.
ACCCTTGAAACACACAAATTCAACTCTTCAAACGAGCGTAGGTAGTCATAAAAACTGAATTCATCTTCGATAATAGTTCGCAAGCATGAAAGGGCATCAATATAATTCTGTAGACATTGACGAAGCCCCATTACGGGTCCAACGACCACACATTATCGTAAATGTATCGTCGTTTTAACTTTACGCCCGACACATAAAAGATGCCATCTGTCACTATCAGCTTTGAAAATATTTTAGGTTACCGCTTTTTTTTTTGGAAAAACTTCCTTTGTTTGGTTAAATTTTACATATAATATTATGTTATGGGAGGGTATTTTCTTTTATATTCTATTTATATCTCAATATTAGTTAGGTATTGCGTTCATTTATATTTTGATAATAATTTTTAAGTGGTTAGAAGCCATTGTATTCATTAGCCGTGGCCTTATTTTTTCCGAAAAATATAATTGCGGGCTTGAATAATCGGTTTCATTTTTAAATGTAAGTAGCTTCTTAGATCCAATCGTTGCTAGCTCACAGTTGTCTGTATCACTGTCAATGTTTGTTTTAAATTTGTTAAAATGAATTTCAATGGAAGGACTACTTTTCGTCAAATTGCCTTGCTCGACCTAAAAAAATACTGTCTATTCTGTCATTGGCTTAAAAATACTTTTATTTTTAGAAAGTTTCCCGTTACTGGTGATTCTATTTGGAGTGACGTCAGGGACGATAATGGTCGCCGTAGTTATAATGTTGGTGATTCTATGTCAAAGGAAACAGAGAAAAAGTAAACAAGTCCAAGTAACAGAGAAGCCAGACGTAACGGTAACAGCTGAAGAACTTTTCAAAGAAAACGATAGAAATTCAAACATAAGCGATCTGAAACTCGAACTGAGACAGGCGAATGGCACTTCTGAAATTGTAAGTACTGATTTTATTGAAGCATTCGACGATAAAGTTACAGAGGAAATAGCTATAAATGTGACGCTATGACGTCACAGAGAATATTATGTTATTTCGTAAGGCATTCATAAAATACCAATTATGATGCATGTGCTAAAATTATTTTCTAAATATTTGAATGTATACGATTATAAATTAGCATTTCTATTGGTCAATTATGTATGTTTTACATAAACACGCAATTATCCAATAGATACATCTTAATTTTATACAGCTCTTTATTTGCTTACTAAGATTGGAAATTGTAAAATTGAATTAGCAACATGATGAAACATATATTTTTTGCTTTAAGAGAATTAGAATATTTTTAAAAGTCATTAGGTACAAATATTCGTGTTTACCATGTCGGTATATGATTAAACTGTTTAAATCTTGACAAACCTGTTGTTATCTTATAAAATTTAACAAAGATAAGTCTAAAAGTAATATTAGTCTGAAATAACTTTGCATTTATACATAATTTGTACATTATATATGTCGATATCACATCAAAGGTTTAAACTGATTCGTCATAGATTAAGCCGATATGGCCGAGTGTTAAGAACGCGTAAATCTTAACCGATGGTCGTGGGTTCAAACCCGGGCAAGCATCACCGAATGTCATGTGCTTAATTTGTGATTATATCATCTCTTGCTTGACGGTGAAGGAAAACATCGTGAGGACACTTGCATGTGTCTAATTTCACTGAAATTTTGCTTCACCAACCCGCATTATAGCAGCGTGGTAGAATAAAAAAAAGTATATAAAAAAATACTTAAAGTCACACATCTAATAAATCGATTCTTTTACAGGATTATTCTAATACTGGATCAGATAGTACATTATGTTCAAACGCCAAATTAGGGAGCGGCATTCCTTTAGCCGGCTCAGTACCGCTGTCCTCAATAAATCAAACCAACACCTATCAACCATATAGATACAGTAACGATTACACGGATCCCGCCTATTCGGACTGCTATAAGGTATTTTAATCGTAGGATTTTGTTTGAAATTGTAATTTTTATGATTTATGAAGGCATTAAAGATTATTAGTATTAATTTGATAATGAATTATCATCTTAATTTATCATGACACTTTTACTGAAAATTTTATTGATTTTGGAAAAACAAACATTTGGAAACGACCATAATTTTTGACGACGAGATGTTTTTGGTAAACAATTATTTCATAATTATTTTGCTGAATTAAATGAAATGGAAACATCAATTTATTACCAAGTTTTTTATAACTTTTTAATTTAGATATACATATTAATCGACTAAATAATAAAACCCTCAACTCCTCCAATCTCGTGATTTATACGCGAATTTCCTTATCCAGAGCCTGTGCTTCTTCATTGTCATATTTAGTTCAAATCAGTCCAGTGGATAAGAATACGGAGACAGCTACTTCCCCATTTACTCGTATAATGCAAAAAATATAATTTTTGAAAAATAAAATTTTTGACGTGACGTCTAATAAATTGATGAACGCTGGCTGCATGCACGAAAAAGGATGACTCATTGTCCCGTTACGCTGATTGTACGCTTGCGCCGTATCTCTCTCTTTCCCTCGATTGGCCTATGAGTGCAAATAAAAGTAAATTTATCAATTAAATTGTAGATTTCATTTCACTCCTTTGTATCCATACAGAAAAATGATAATTCAATAAAAATGATTCAATTTTATTCATAAAAGTATTTGTTTTCTCCTTGAATCTACGTCTTATATCATATTTAAATTTGTCCAGGTAAATGGATTCGGCAATGGATATCAAACGTACGTCCACTACGGTCATGATTATACTCCTGGCTCATTAAGAGTACAATCGCCTACGATGGGAAGTGACAAACTCACACCTAACAGGTATTTAATTTTCAATATTAACAAATTTAAATTATCTCCTAGAAAAATATCAAGATATTATGATAACGTAGACTGAGTGAGTTTCTGACATATATATTTAGGCCTCTGATTTGGCTACTCTACTTCCAATTAATATTTTATAGTGACAATTTTTAAAATATTTTTTTCTCGTATTTGGATAAATATTATAACTTAAAGATAGCTAATTATACCAACTAATATGCCCGGTATTAAAGTAACCTTCGTTAAATGTAGGATAAAGAACTAAATGAGATAAGTGAACGAAATTATAACATAATGACAATTAAAATTTATATTTTAAACGTCCATTGTTTTAGCAAAATAACTATGGTGGTAAAGTTTAATGTAATTTATCTTCCATAGGTCTATAAATGGCAGTCTGCCCAGAAGCGTAGATACGCCTTCCTCGGTACAATACAACGCAAGTAATGGCTCCCAAAGCAATTCTTTGCAGCGTGCAACGAAACGACAGGATAGCAGTGGCGCTTTGAATAATTTACCGAATGACGGTTAGACCTTTTGTGGACAAATTTATTTCTACCCTCTTATCACAATCTTTTGGTCTTTGTTCGTTTACAATGACCTTTATCATGAATTGTATAAAACTTGTGAATATGATTTTGAAATAGTGTTTTATTCCGTTTAAATATAATTCGATTATAATATTTCTATGCTTAGAGTATAGTATAACAGTAATCAATAATTTCTCTTGTCTATATATATATAATATGTTATTTAACAAATAAATAGTTAATTCATTTTTTCTATTAAGCAATATTAGTTATATTTTTGTGTTGAAACTCAGTGTGAAAATATTTTATGATTCGTCATAGGTGCCCGTGTTCCAAATGGTGGTATTATTCAAGGAGTGGATGTAAGATACGCGGCAACATACGGCAATCCACATTTGAGAAGTGGACTTACTGTAAATACAGCAAAACCAGCCTCCACTCCAGCGCCACCGCCTTATTCATCAGTTAGAAGTTCTGTTATTATACCATCAGGTACTTCATTAAACACTAATTTAACTTCATTGACTAGAATAAAGGCATGTTACAATTTTTTAAATATTTATCAAACCATTGAAATCCCTTCATGATTGCTCTAAATATAATCCCTTTAAAGAAAACCATTGTAAGATATAAGAAATCTGCATTTGTATATAAATTTTTTGAATGTTCATAAGATTTTTTTCTTGAATTAAGTCTTGATTCATCAATAACTGAACTACCTTTTGTATTCTACATTGCACTGTTATCGAATATTATTAAGCATGTGTATTATTTGACTAGTGTTTGTTAAATTTATACTTTTTCCTGCTAGGTACATCATCACATTCAATAACATCGCCAACAAGTCTTGCATCACCTCAATGTGCCACAAGTCCTATTACTAATTCTACTCTGTCGACAGATAGTGCACAACCTGCGGTAAGTTATGTAACAATCACTTCAATATACATACCAATTATATACTGTTGTGTAAATACTCTAGATTCCATAGTTCCCTGATATTTCATGATGCACTTCCATATTTGAATTTTTCAAAGTAATCTTCTTCTACAAAATGCTGTACGTCATAATTTGGTCATGTGATACCTAAGACAGATTACATGGACCTAGATTAGTTCATGTATCCTGTAATGTCATCGGCCTGACTGATTAGTTCAAAGCCTATGGTAATCTCTTAATCGCCCAATCTCCATGTCTCTGATGTTACATGTGCTCTGGACTAATTAGATAGTATTTAACATGGAAATGATACTTGTTTTGTCAAAAGAACGAAATTGTCTGGTGTTTTTTTTATTTCAATAAGAAATGAGATCGGTTACTATTTGCGTACTTGATTTGATTTTGACTGGCTTAAAAAAAACATCATTTCTTGGTAGCACAGTATTGGACTTATTTTAAAAATAAATTATACTGTTCATAAATGAATGTTTCTAATACTACTGAAGATATCATATAAAAAAAAATTAACAATAAATTCTAATAATAAAATGTAAAGGATAAGAAATATCGTGTGTATCCAGTATTCAGAAGCATTCTGTGTGGTGAAAATATTCTCTTTAACTGGAAGTGAGACAAATACGAATATAATTTATGTATATTAACTCTTATCACTTATTCTACCCTCAAACACTATTCAGTATTCTTGTGTTCTGGTTTGAAAGATGAGAGGGCAGAGTAATTACAAGAACAAGGGACATACTTACTTCCCAAGGTTGGTAGTGCAATGATTGGCGGTGTAAAGGATAGTTAATATATAATAATATATAGATAGTTTCTTATAACGTCAATATATAATGGATAGTACCTTCTCGCTCATCAGGTGACCTATTTATAAACAAAAAGGTTTTTTGTCGAATCACCTCTCTTCAATACATACAAACTCTATTGAAATAAGCTGTACTAGTATTTATAGCCTGATTGTATTTTGTATATGTGTTAGGTCGGAGTGACCTCGTCTGCCACTCCTCAGTCGCCGAGCTCGCACTACATACTCGCTCCAACGAATCGATCCTTAAGTAACGCAACCGTTACTAAGAAAGGTAATTTTATGATAATTATAATAAGACTATACGTATTTGATTATAGTGTAAACTGGTTTTGTCTTATTCAAACCAGACAGAATTAGGATGTAGTTTTTATGATTACGTAGATTTGGAATAATTTGATGGTTTTTTTTTTAATTAACATAGAACGAAGGCATTATGTTCAATATTTATATAGAGACAAATATTATTTTAGCTACTCAAAAGTAAATAGAACATCATTATATTATAAATTATGGAGTTTTAATCCAGATGTCGATAACCACGCCTTCGCTTAGTAGTTTTACAAATGTATAGAATCTACCTGTTACGGTTTTATTATTCTGTAGATTACGAGGTCCCGGGTTCAATTCCCGATTCTGGCCACTAAAAAGTTATTGTGTTTCTCTTTCGAGAAATCTGTATCAGAATGATGTTCGAATGATGGCTGTCTGATATTCCCGTACCTCGGAATGCATGTCAAGCCTTTCGCTCTGCGCCTGAATTCTCTCCAGCCGTGACGAAATACCGTCACATTGTATCATTATGATAGTGAATATTGCATCTCTTGCCTAGTAGACTATTCTCAGTTCAAAATGGCCAAAACATAATCATAGATATTAGATTTAAATGATTATAATAATTATTATTGATAAATTGAATTATAAATTTTGACGAGTCGGTTGGTATGGTTGGTAGATATGTACTTGCCTTTGGCATCGCAGGTCGTGGGTTCGATTCCCACTTAAGACAGTCATTTGTGGGTATGAACATGTCTGTTTGTCCTGAGCCGGTGTGTAATTATCTATATAATAATGTATTTACAAAAGAAAAGTAGTATGTTTAGTATATAAGTCTGGTTTCAATATTACCAGCTCTGCTTTGTGTGAATAATGTCCCAGGATATTATTATTATTAAATAGTTTGTTAATTTTTTTTTTCTTACAGGTAATGGACATCAACAACCTTTAGCGACACACGTATAAACGTTCCTAAAACTAATAAAATAGTGTTGATTAAATTTTAATCGATTTCGATACAGTGTTACTAAGTGATTAGTGTTATTAAGTGTTTTTTCATAAGTGTATCGTTTTTTTTTTAAAGTGAACTTTTAGACGTCACGAACTGTTAAGTATGGACTTGAACTTAATTTAATTTACCTTTTTGGATATTAATAAAATTTTATATCTCTATAATACTTTATTTTAAGTACCTATATTAATATTGGTTTAGATAAAGTTATATCCATTTAGATTTTTTTCATATGTTATTATTTACTATTAATTTTTTTTATTGTTGACTATAATGATCATGGAATGTATTTTAAAAAGGTCTGCGTTTATAACAAAGAAGGTATTTTGCTTTTAATAGTCCTAAATAATTAATATTATTATTTCATCGATTTTATATTTAATTTAGTTAAATCTATTATTATGTAAATTATTGTCAATTTTTCAATCATCCCATTGAGACTGGTCTTTGCTATGTGTAAAAATTATTTAAGTTAGACAATATTAAATTTATCCTATATTTCACTTGAGAAAGTGCGCATATGACATTGATTATAAGCCTGATGGGTAATTTTTATTATATCTTATTATTAACAACGTCATTATTCAGTCTAGATTATCTCAAAATATACCTTTAAATACTTTGACATAGATTTTTTTATTTAGTAAAATAAATTAACTATACACGAGAACAAAGAAAAATTTAAATTTTATTATTATAGAACAATTAACTTGTAATTTATATTTTAAGTGTAATTAATCATTATGGAATTTTACTTTACAAACTAAGCTTACCGGTATTAAAGTGAAAGAATAATTTATCATTTATTTTATTTACACAATAAAAGTAAACGCGATATAAAACTGTAACACGTTTTGTCTTTATCGCGCTGATTATAAAAAATATATGTGTGACAGTGACAGAATACAGTATAGAATAAAATACGTGTTTATTAATAAAACAATTCTTTATCGAAAATAAATATATAGGTAATAATTTTCTTTCACTTATCATCTATTAGTTAAATTTTTTGTAGTTAAATAAATCATAGAATCTTATAGAACAAGCTTTAATTCAAGTAAATAATAGTTTGTGCCATTACCTTACATATCAATATTTTACCGTCGGATAAGCTCCAAACCTTCTCCTCAAAAAGGGGAGAAGAGGCCTTAGCCCAGCAGTGGTACAACACAGGCCGTTACTACATTTTATTTTTAATATTTAAAATACATCAAAAATGTGTTACTAGTCCCATAAAATCTATAAATGTGCACATCTTTGCACGACAACGCTAATCACGTACATGAGAAATGAATTTCAACTTGTGCGTAACTGTGGGCTCATTCATTGTAAAGTGAAGTGACGTGCGTGCGTTAGTGATGTCGTCAAAAACGACCATGTTCACGCGGCCACGTCGATCATGAACATTGACGGATAGGAGAAACGCGATTAACGTAGGCAAAGCTGTGGGTTCTTACATAAATACATAGCAAAAGGTTAGCTCTTGTGTAAATTGACGGTAAGGTCATGGCTCTAGAATCAAATATAGTAACATAACTCATATTATATAACAAGATAATATAGCATAAACTAATAATATTTTATTTTATAAAAAAAAATATAAAATTTATTTATTTTATTTTTTATTATATTATTTTATAAATTCAAATTATTATCGTAAATTTTATTATAAAATTAGCAAACATATCATTATAACGTTCTGTTCTTCCGTTTTTATTTTAATTTAAAAATCTATTTTTAAATTAGATAAATTATAATACCATAACTTGTCACTGATGCTCAATAATTATTCTATAGATAAAATATTATTTTCTTTACACTTTCGATCTAAGACTGATTAGACTTACAACCAGGGTTTGGGTCCCGGGACGTCTCGTGTCTCGAAGTCCCGGGAATTTTCGTAATTTTAGCTGTCTCGAGTCCCGGGACTTTCGGGTCGAGACTCGAGACGAGACAAGATTGTTTAAATTGTTATAGTATCATTTTTATTTTCAAATAATTAAGGAGCCTAGCGTAGTCTAATAAAGCCTTAAGCACAATTGAACCGACATCTGTTGAAAACAAGAGTGTTCTCCTTGTCCGGTGTCTATACTACAATAATATAATAGTTAAAAAAACTAAAAAAACACGCTAAGATTATCCAGCGAAACGTCGAAAAAAAAAAACTGTTATCAAATTATTGCATTGTCATCGGTCCTTGATACGTATGCAAAGTTTCAAATTAATCAGACTTCTGGAAATTGGTGAAAATTAAGTTCAAAGATTCCGTTACATACAACCCAAGCTAATAAAAGCGTGTTAAAAATCAGAAGCAAACTCGGACAAAGCTGTGGACACTGATTATTTTAGAGGCCTATTTTATTTTATTTTATTATTATTTATAGGTAGATCGACGAGTATATGGGCCACCTGAAGGTAAGTGGTCACCAACGCTCATAGATAATGGCATTGTAAGAAATGTTAACATCGCCAATGCGCTACCAACCTTGGGAACTAAGATGCTATGTCCCCTGTGTCTGTAATTACACTGGCTCACTCACCCTTCAAACCGGAACGCAACAATACAAAGTACTGCTGTTTTGTGGTAGAATATTTGATGATTATTATTATATATATTAATACTTTAGGTAGGTGAACGTACCCAGACGAGCTTGTACAAAAGTCTATCACCAAGTAAAATCATCACTGAAGTCTGTTTAATGTGTTAGGTGATTATTATTTAAAATACTGATTTATTAGTCTGTTTTATTATTTATATTTAGATTATTTAACTATGAATCAAATTTGTGATTATGAGAATTACCCTTGGATTAACAATGTTGTGAATTTGTGTTTGTGACTAACTAGCTGATACCCGCGACTCCGTCTGCGTTGCTTGATACATTAACAAAGTTTTCTTATATACGAAGGAAAAAAAACATCAAAAATATCGCAAGCAAAAATATAGTTTGTTTAAACATACATCACTGAACACGCAGTGCATATACAAATCTTTGTTTCTTGAAACTTTAATAACTTTCTATTAAATTAAGATATCGCAATCATTTTTTTTGATAAGGGCCAAGTGTCTAAGAAATAAAATTTAGAAAATTTCATTGAAATCTATCCAGTAGTTTTTTCCGTGATGCGCGCACTACTGCAGACCTCTATCATTTTATTTATATAGATTAACTAAAATTAGGTACGGTTCTAGATAAAATTAAATTTGTGAAGAATTAGTATGATTTTTAACTATGTTCGTTTTATAACTATAAGATTTAACTGCTTAAAAGTGAATCTATGTGTGATTAAAAGAACTAAACAAAGCAATTATTAAGATTGAAATAAACGTTAAAGTTATTAAGAATTAATTTTCTGCTTAATAAATGTTGATTTTACAAAAAATGCATTTTGTGAATATGTCAGAAATTAACTCATTAAAATTCTACAAAAAAGACTTATTCCTCTTAAAAAAAACAGAAAAAATCTTAAGTCTCGAAGTCCCGGGAATTCCCGGGACTTGGCTTGTAGGCTGTCTCGTGTCCCGGGACTTTGAAATTGTCGGGAATTCCCAAACCCTACTTACAACGTATCTTATATTAATGAGTTCGGATTGAGTTCAAAATTTAATTATTATGTTCTATATATAAATTCATCAAATTGTTATCTTGTTTATAATTTTATATTTTTTATGCGTTGTATCGAAAAACTAAGCACTCTATGATGTATAACAAAGTTATATAACACAAATATTAATAAAAAATATGACGTAATTATATACGTCCATTTGAATTAAAACTATTTAAATACAATATCTATTATGTATTAGCTTGTTTTTTTAATGGGAGAAAGCACCATGCAACAATCTTTATACATTATATATCATTTCCACACACTTTTTATATATATTTGACATGAATATTTAAAGTTAACATTGTTAACTGTTTATGAATTTCTTTACTATATAATTTTACTATATCTGTATTATACATACAAGCATATTACAGATATATAGCTTTATTGTCTGTATAATGTATATACAGTGATAAATGCATATATGTTATGGTGCTTAGTATTCGTAAACATACACAAAACAAAGTTATATATCAGATAAAAATATGTGTTATATAAAACCTTAAATATTTATAACATTTGGCTCACAGCAATAACGATTAGTTTGGCTTTTCAATATTCAAGATCATACCAAAAAATACACATATAAATAAACAAAATAATCACTTATAAAAAATGTTAAAATTCTGATAAACCAAACGGGTTAATTATTTTTTTATAATTTTTATTTATTCTGCACATAAAACTTGCAAATTATGCAAATATTCGTAATTATACAATTTTATTGTGTGTATAATACTTACACGTTGTATAAACTATATATAAATGTATAAAACTTACCTTTCTAAGATGTTGACTACTGTTATCGTGTCTTTCTTATTATTCTTTGTTATTAAAGTTGTAAATGAAACGAATTCAATTTTCGAATGGCCTAGATTTAGACATTAAAATATTTTATATGCATTTGTGAAACTATGCTTGAAATCATCTTATCCGTCTTTATCTATTAAATAAAACTCGATAATTTTGTGATTTCTTATATCCTATTATTAATGTTGTGGTTATTTACCCATTTTAATTATGTCAATTTAACTTTTATTTTTTGTATAATTCAGATCGTAAAAATATTTAGAGAATAATAGTGCAATTATATAGAATATCAGACATACCAAATATAAAAAAAAATATTTGTCAATTATTCATAAATTTTAGAAATCACAAAATTAAGTTTTTCTATAGCTAAGATATTTGTAAATAGACGAATTTGCTTATACACTTGCTACTAACTTGATTAGAAAATGTTAAAACGTTAGTGTGTATAGTATACTTAGCAACAACAGAACAGGTATATTACTTTTAAAACATCCTACACATATTATGTAAACTACACTAAATTCTATAGGAATGACATGTTTTGTAAAATTGGTGTTATATAAACAAACACTAATCTAGTTCTATAATGTATAGAAATGTCAATTATAGATATTTACAAAGTGTATATATGTGCATGTTGATATTTAGTTTGTGTATAATTTAACATAACATTATACAAATGCTGTAATTGACATTTTTATGCGATGTATAATTATTTTTTCTGTGATACATAGAGTAAAGTGTGTGATTACTTTTGTAAATAATCAGCTGTATAATGAATCTTTAATAAGTATGGTATGAAATATACTGTAAAGCTTTCAATTTGAAACCTACTTTAGTTGTTAGGGTTATGGTTTTTGTGGAGTGAGATAGTAGATAGAGAAGAGAAAAAGAGTGTTATAAATGAATGAAAAACAAAAAATGTATGTTAGTTAAATTGTACAAATTACTTTTCTAAATAAAACGAAACTTTGGCCTATGTATTTTCTGTATTTTATTTATCTTAACAATAACTTTGCCAGATGGTAAAACTTGGCGCAAGAAATTATTCCGCCTAGCAGCAATATTTTGTATTGTTGTGTTTCGGTTTGAAGGGTGTTAGCCAGTATGACTACAGTCACAAGGGATATACAGAACATCTTCGTTTCCGGTAATGTAAGGGATGTTAAATATTTGTAACAATACCAATTGGTGTTGTGAACATTGTAGTCCACTAGCCACACTATATCGAAGAGGCTGCGGGATCGTGTTGACGTAACGCATCCACGGCCTCTCCCGTGCTGTGCCCCGCTCGTGGCTCGACACTCTCCTCAGGCAAAGGTTATGTTGCCCCCCCCCCCCACACTCCTCGCTAGTGTGGACAGCAGCGCGAAGCCATTCCGGCTACCGCCCTCCTCAGGGCCGTCTGGTATACGGGCACGTGAGGTCCCCACTTCACGCATTCACGGTCCATAAACTTGTCTAGTTTCTCTTGAGAATGGCGGTAATAATCGAAATCTTTAGGAAAGAAGTCATTAATTAAATAAATCCAAAAGTTTTTTTTACAACTAACACATAATATTTTCAAATATGGTTGCACTTGTGTACACTGCAAATACAAATACTTCAAATATTGGTTATTTCTAGTTATTTTCAACGTTTTTATCATGCCAACCCAGTTCTAGAGTTTTATTGGATTTTATAATAGAGCGAGTAGTTCGTCTGTATTCACATTTTTCTATTATGTTGCTTGCATACTTTATATGGATTAATATTAACTTCAGATTATAATTATAGTATTTATTTGTATTCCTGTACGCGTTTTCTGTATCGTTTCTCCTTTGGCTTTAGTAATATATTTTTTTCGGAGTCATGTATGCCTTTGGATTTTTTTTTTTAATCCATTAAAAAATATATATTTTTTACACAAATAAAAATAGCGCTCTATAATAAGCGTATCCATTTTTTTTTCAAATGCAAAATCTCGTTACATTTAAATTTAAGCCCTACCGACATTAAAAATAAGGTTGTGTTTCGTTTGATCTGAATTCAAATCATTTTTCCTAGGAAACTTTTTAACATCATTATTAACTAATATCACCTCCCCCTCTTCATGGGGCGAAATCGTGGGCGGAAAGTAGTTGAAAAAATCAATATAATTCTACAACCTATTTATCTATATAATGTAAATGAAACTATATCAATATAACACAACGGTATTTGTCCCTGATGCTTCGATCAAAGAGACTACGGTGTGGGTTGGTTTTGATAGTGGCGTAATGAGTGACGTCATGGGCTCTGCCCTTGGAACATGTTTTGTTTATAACAATTGTATAATATAAAATGATATATTGTTTATTTAATTGGAATACTTGCAGATTAATAGTCAATTGTGGTGATTGGTATGATTGCTGGTAAGGCAAAATATATACAAATACTTATATTAGTAATGTAATTATCCTAAAAACAACAGTATTCAAAACAAAAAAATTACAAGCTTTAGTAGTCAAAACGCACAAAAACAGTCGCTATTTTAATGTGAAAAAAATGCAAAATAAATGATAAGTTTTATACGTTTCTTTAAGTACGTCCAATTATACTATGTCAGTAAAGTAAAGTAACAGCCTATGAATGTCCCACTGCTGAGCTGCCTCTTCTCCTTTTTTTTGAGGAGAAGGTTTGGAGCTTATTGCACCATACTACTCCAATGCGTGTTGGTGGAATACACTTGACAGAATTTGAGTGAAATTTGACACATGCAGGTTTCCTCACGATGTTTTCCTTTATCGTCAAGCACGAGATGAATTATAAACGCAAATTAAGCACATGAAAATTCAGTGGTACCTGCCCGGTTTGAACCCACGATCATCGGTTAAGATTCACGCGTGCTAGCCACTGGGCCATCTCGGTTCAATTTTAGTCAAACTATGCTATTTGCAATTACGAGCAGTTTTGGTAAGCACTTCGAAAAAATCATAAGTAACTTAAAAATTGGAATAGGACTACTAAAAATATATTGTGCTGCTTTTTCCTAAAAATCTTGACCCTCGGACATGTGAAACCGTTGCCCATGAAATTTTTCTTATGAAAGCCATCTCTTATAATATCTTCTCTCCAATCTTTCGCAGTTTTACCTTCTTAGATGAAATCAATCAGGAAGTCATCATCTTTTTAATGCGTATAAATAAAAACATTTCGAACATCATCAAAAAATAAACACAGTTTTCTATTAGCGGCATAGACTATAAAGGACGACACTAACAAAAATCACAGATATTTTCAACAATAACTATGAAATTTCATGCATTCAGGCTATTTATAGTGAATCACGACGCTTAAAGCTTTCTACGGAACCTGTTTTCATTTCGGAAAACAGTCCACTTACATTGAATAGGATTTTCAAATACGATTTCTACAATTTTACAATAAGCTGATTTCATTCTTACAATAATGGAAAACTGAATGCAACTTCGTAACAGTTTTTCTTTATGTTATGTTACTATAAGGATTTCAACGCAAACGGTATGGAAAAAAGCCTTTGTTGTTTCATTTGAACGGAAATATTTCTATTCCTTTTCAATTCATGTATCCCGTATAGACTTTTAGTAAAAGGAAAAAAAAATGTTAAAGTTAAAATACATTCGGCATCACCTATAAAGGGGTGATTAGTTAAACGATGCTGCATCTTCTTCTATCGTATGTAAAGCCAGTGATGGCAGAAAGAGAGAAAAATAACATATTGTAATTAGTTAGTATACCTAGTCGAAAAGCTAAAATATCAATCCGGGCAAGTGTAAATCGAACTCGCGCACTAAAGGTTCCGTACCACCGTTGTAATTGGATGTGTAGATATCTTTTTCTTTTTATGATAGCGACCATAGTTAAATGTTACAGGTATGAATATTTCAACGGGCTATCTATCGCGTTACTAATCGTGTGATAGACAGACGGTAATACTCTTTGATAGCTAAATAAAAATATGTATATAACAAAAAATAGTAACAATATTAAACCACAGTGATTTTAAAAATAAAAATAAACAATAAAATTACTTTAAAATAAACCGTCAAAAAATTGTAGATTTCCAGCTTATATTATTAATAAGCCTATTATTATTCTCCAAAAACTAAAAATTACAATAAGTTCATATAGTTAAATAAACCACTATAATATTATCTACGAATTACTTCGTGTTATAACAATTTAAACACTGCGTTGAATCTGATAGGAAATTAACAATTACATATTGACATTAAAAAATAATGATATTTACCGAGATTTGAAAACGTGTCCCTCATACAAAAACACATCTAACTACTAAACTATTGGCTTCCAATGTAATTCAATAATTAAAAATTTTTTTTATTTCATAGGAAGGCGGAGCATATGGTCCACCTGATGGTAAGTGGTCACGCCCATAGACATTGGCATTGTAAGAGTTGTTAACCATCTCTTACATAGGCAATGCGCCACCAACCTTGGGAACTAAGATGTCCCTTGTGCCTGTAATTACACTGGCAAAGTACTGCTGTTTTGCGGTAGAATATCTGATGAGTGGGTGGTACCAACCCAGACGAGCCTACACAAAGTTCTACCACCAACTAAACATAAAACGTTAAACGTAATCCAACTTACTAATTACGAATTAACATCGTGCTATTTATTAAGCCTTTGGATTTTTCGAAGGCCATTGTTCGTGAAAGCCATAGTGTTTTATATACTTCGTCCGGGAGTTTTGCATAATGTTAGGGCCGAGGAAACTGGTCCACCTTTGTTGCTACACGGATTACCTTGCGACATGAATTTATACGGGCTGTGGTTGGCTTTTTGGGGGCTTTGAAGAATTTTCGACGATCCCTTTAACATTTCCGACGCGCTGTTGATTTTCGACGTGAGTTTTTTTAGGCGGTTCGTTCAAATGGCTCTTCGTGTTTATTTATCGATGTGTTCCCTTCACTTCTATTTTTTTCTTTATATATGAGGTAAAAACTTTAATTACATAATTAGGTTATGTTAAGGTTGGTAACGAAAGTAATAGAAAATTATATGACCATGTCAAAGTCAAAGTAATTATTCAATTTAAAAGTTTTACATTCTTGTTTATTAATTATCATCAATATAACCACCTCATAACTAATAGAAACCGGCGTAGGGAATATAACAATAATAAGTTCCGAACCGGATTAACTTTTAATCAATTTCTTATCAGAATTTATACTGCAAATTTTATTAATATTTTTTGTTTCAATTGTTAAAACAACACAATCTATAGAAATAAAATTTGGGAAAAAAAGTAACACTTTTTTTGAATTTATAATAATAAATTTTGAGAGACGTCGTGACGTCCCTTCTCGTCAGGGAGATAGCGCTATGCGTGGGAGTCAAGACATAATGAATTGAATCAGCCGCTCAAATAAGTCGCTAATCCCAAATGCCATCTCTGTGTCGTTTGCGACACAATTTGAGCCTTAAAACATTACGCAATTAAAAATAAAGCGTATGCAATACTTGACAGAAATTTGACTTGATTAGGAAATTATATCATAAATTGTACAATAAATAAAACACTATTTATAGAAACTTTGAATACAAATATGATCTTTAAATTACACTAATCATATATTTATTTAAGTTCTATTTATCTATCTATCTTTATCGAAAGATAATATGTTAAGAGCGGAGGTAAGTCGAATGCCGAGAATATGTGCTAGTTTAAGTTATACTTATCTTACCTCTTCTTTTATAATTTTTTTAAGTAATGTCAAGTCAAATAAGTTAAATCTAACTACAATAAAGACTTATTTTATTTTTTATTTTTATTTATCTATTTTTATCTACACTGGCTGTAGCTTTATTTTTCTTTCAAAGTTTTCCAGTTGCATTTAAAAGGAGAAATATTACGTACCGGCATTCCATTCCACGTGCTAACTTTAAACTGAATAATCCCCGGTTCCTATATATAACGAACCGTTATTGTACAAATGTTACCGATTTTTGCGTTTCTGGTAACGTGACCTTAAGGCGTCCCTAGTCGTCACATGTGTGCGCACGTGACTTCGAAATTTGCGAAATGGTTTTTTGCGAAATTCTGCCTTTCATATATGTTGCACTTTTATTTATTTTTTTATATTTATACATGTGCAATAACATGTATGAATGCCCGACTGCTGGGCTACGGCCTCTTCTAATTTTTTAAGGAGAAGATTTGGGGCTTACTCCACCACGCTGCTCCAATGCGGGTGGAATACACATGTGGCCGAATTGCTGTGAAATTAGACATGCAGGTTTTCTCACGATGTTTTTCCATTCATCGACTAAAAATTAAGCAAATGCAATTCAATGGTGCTTGCTCAGGTTTGAACCTACGATCATCGGTTAAGATTCACGCGTTCTTACCACTGGGCCATCTCGGTATACATGTGTGATGTGATTAAATTAAGAAAATAGTAGTGTAAAAAGCGACTATAGTACAATTTTTTAATTATGTTTATACAATTATTATATAACGAAATCGAGATAGTGCATAAGCATTTTTTTATTTATATAAAAAGTAATTGATATAAAAAATATAAATTGAATGAAGCATTAGAAATAATAACTTCAGGTAATATTATACCTGAAAGTTTTATAGGGTTTCCTCAGACCGTTTCGATGTCAAGTCAAATGAAAACTTTTATTTCGTTAAAGCCTTGATCTTCACTGTTTCCAGTTTTATTTCTAGAGAACGAATACTTTTAAATATAAAATCATGATTATATATAATGTCGTTATATGGTCTCAACTTATATATTACTAATCCCTCGATCCTTGAACTTGGGGACTTCTTTAAATTTATTTTAATAAAAGTCTAAATAGAATTAATAAAAAAAAACAACGGGTTGTACTCCGGGAGTGCCGGCAGAAGTGAAAACTTGAATATTAACGTTGTGCATTTTTGATATTTTGGAATGGTTAGGGAAAAATTTTGCACGAATTGCTTTAATTTTATCAGTATTAAAGTACCATCATTTATGTAATATTCATTTATTGCGCTATCGTACACAAACATGACAATTTATATTACATTAAAAATTTAACACTTCAGAATCCGTCTTACGAATTTTCAATCAGGGTCACGTGACTTGACGCGAGTTTAACATTTTTTACCCATCACAAAAAAGAGCACAATGCTGCTAAAGAAGTTTTCACTTCAAAAAAGAAATATTTAAGTTATAGTCCTCGTCCAAAATTACATATTTAACTACCTTTTTTTTTCAAATAAATTTATTTTACATACTTTAAAAAATAAAACAATCATAAACTAGTAACAATATTACTTCCTTATTCGAGCTCAAAGAATAAGGCTATCTTCTTAAGTCAGAATAACCGACATATGTTTAACATTTCATTTCGCCCACTGAAATACCTAAAGATATGTTGTCAAAACTCTCACGTACTATCTTTACGAGAGCCGCGTTTGAACATAAAAAGAAGTTTACACGATGCCGACATACGAAGCACCAAATTACACGATTCAACCAACAATTACAAGTAGGGGAATAAAGACTTAGTTTATTAGGTTTTAAAGACGAATGTTCTGTGTAACTTTTCGCTGATAAAGACAAAAACCCAATTCTGTATGCCTGATGATTCCTTTTTTTTCTTTTGTTGTAATATTTTCGCGGCACCCACGATGATAAGAATTGTGAAATATGTTTTTTTTTTTCGTTCTTCGAAATTATGCACTTTGTTTTCTTGGTATATAAATAAAGTGACGGTAATAGAATTATTTATGTATTACACTGATTAAATAAGTAGACAATGACAATAAAAAGGCCCTAGCCAAGTTGACATTCTACAGTCGTAAACGCTAATAGAAAACTAAACAAATGTATGAGAATGACATCTGTCAACGATAGGTAAGTCACGTGGTCATTCTCATACTATTTTTAGTTTTCTATTAGCGTTTACAATTGTTGAATTTCAACTTGGCTAGGACCTCAGTTCAGTACCGATTTCTCCTCTCTTGTATTTTTATGTGTGTTTTATTATTTTATTGACGTGCTTTTTTAATTTTTTATATATTTAAAAAAATCTTTACTTACAAAATTATTGAGGCGTAAACAGCAGCTTGGTATGAACTTGTAAAGGGACTTTTGATACTGCATATTCGAGCGAGCTATAACCTATCAATAAAATTAATTTCTTATCTGGATGCTGAGCTAACGTTAACTCATGATGTTTTCTTTGACGGCCAAGCGCGTGAACTATAAACACAAATTCACCACATGAATATTTAGTGGTGCTTGTTTTGAAATTGCAACTTTCATTTCAAAATTTCAGTGCTCGCTACCACGGTACTTTCGATGCTCATAAATAAAAAAACATTCAGTATGTATTTTAATAATATAATCAGGTTCATCCCAATGTCCTTAAAATTACACGCAGACCACAGTAGGGCTTCACACTTAGGTACTCGTTTGGAAGGTACTCATTTGGTAGATATTTTTGTATATTGATATTTTTAATTTGAAGGCTGACTGACTAGGTCACTGTGATACGAAGGATGTAGTTAGACTTAGTTTTTAGGATAGGTGGGGTTTTAATGTTACCAGTAAAAGTCAAATTTAATTACAGCTACTTATTATTCGAAATATTAAAAATAATAAATGTTTTTAATTCATTATTTATACGTTTCATTAATATATTATTATGTGAATCAAATTGAACCATATCATATTTAATCATGGAACCTTAAAAAGTTATGCCCTATTTTTTTTTAATTCTAAATAAATAATCAAAATGAGGCTTTTTTATTACCGTTAAAAAGTCTATTTCAATTTAACGAGTTTCGTTTTATTGATATTATCTGAAGCTGAATAGGAACAGTACACTGGAAGCTTTTGTTTGATATCAGCTTAAATACCAGCCTTGTTTAGCTGGAAAATGTTTTGTTGCATTTTTTTGTATTTCTTTGTTCGATTGTTTTTTAATAATAATAAAAACAATAGCTATTTTCAATACCGCTGTTGATAAACACGATGTTATAAAACATTTTTTCCTGAACTAAACGCTATTCCAACTTTCCATCAACTTCTCATCCGAAAACAGAAATGCCAAAGTTGCTCTCATCATTTCCAATGATAGGCTTTAATAAGACATTCGCTATCTTGTTCTAGCATACAGATCACGAAAGAGACAGAAATGTTTTCATCAGAGAAAAGATTCGCATTGACTGATTCGAACAAGACCCTCTAATTAACAGTATGACGAACGGCGCCGATATAATAAAAGGTGAAAGGATAATAGAACGTCTTTATGTGCAAGATAAGCCAAAAAAGTCTGAATAAAACTCAGGAGACAAAAACTCTTAATGAAGAAGGGACAAAGTAGTTTAAATTCGTTACGTCTCCGGGATGCCATCTGCTAAATGCACTTCATTAAAACGTGCTAACCGTAGCACAGCTTGGTGACGACTGACTCGAACCGAATTCGAAATTCTAATTGCAGCGTTCTTTTTCAAATTTCGAACGAGTCGGGGCGCGAAAAGATTCCAGTTTTTAGTTCAAAAACTGATTAAAATTAGCTTTAGCTCAGTTTAATTTTTAAGGTTGTTTTTAAATAAGGATTTATTTGGTCAAACTTTTTTAAAATATTTATAGATGAAAATTTAAGCAAGAGCAACCTTTGAATGTAACATTATCATTCAGAAAATACAAAACATATTCAAATAAAACTCAAGCCATCCACAATCTCCACACGATTTCGCTAAGTAAAAGCCAACTGACTTGGAAATCAGAATATCTTTACGGTAAAAGACCTTTTGGTAACTTTACGTTTGTCTTGTCAAAGAAAATATTTGATTTCACTCCGCATTTTATGTTAATGCTTAGTTTGTCTAACATACTTTGATACTCGCTTGTATTATAAAAGTTTTATTTGCAGATGTTAAGTTAAAGTAGCAGCCTGTGAATGTCCCACTGCTGGGCAGATATATATGAGCACTAATAGAGACGATCTTGAAGTTTATTCCACTACGGTCTAATTCGGGTTGGTGGCTACAAAAATATCAGGATATTTTTTGTTGTTTGTACAGCCTTCAAATATACATTATGGAGTAAATACTAGAATTAGCTATACTTTATTACATATAAATATTTATTTGTTTATACATATGACTAGCTGTGCCCCACAGTTTCACCAGCGTATAATAGGGTTTTTGAAAAAAAAATGTTTTTGTGATAAATGAAAAGATCGTATATAAGTTTTATAACAAAACTATTTTTAGTTTTTTTTATCCGCTATAATTAAAAAGTCATATCAATTTAAAAATATTTGTTTGAATCCAGTACCGAAAACACGCCTACAGTTCCCGAGCAAACCCAAGCGCGTGTGACGTCACAATGTTAATTTCTACTCATTGTAGCACGCAGCTGATACAGTGTTTTGACGTTTAACCGATAATATCTCGTTAATATCGTCAATATATCGATAAATTCTTTTAACATTGTGACGTCACAAACATAGCGACCCATCGTGGCGCGTTCTTAGTCACGTGGTTATTTTTAAAATTTTATCAACTTTTAATTGTTTATAATTAGTTGAAAAAAAATTTAAAAGTTTTTCGCATAAATTATAAATATAATTTATTTTAAAGTTTTCAAATAAATAAAATAATCCATAATTTTTTTTTTCAAACACCAATTAATAAAAATATAATGAATAAAAATAATTCTAGAGCCTTCCTCGATAAAAGGACTATACAACACAAAAATATTTTTTTAATTCGAACCAGTAGTTCCTCAGATTAGCCAGATCAAACAAACAAACTCTTCAGCTTTATATATTAGTAAAGATTTTTCAATATAAACTATTGTTTTTTCATGTGATGTGGTGTCCACTGTTGGTTGTCCTGAATAAATAAATATATGCAAAGTTAGTATTTAGTATAAAAACAATTCTACTAAGTCGATTTTGAATTATTTTGAATTATTAGATATGATACTTCTTAAATTATTGTTTCGTTTGACTGACACAAATACAAAATTTGGTATTTTATTTTGCTCTTTATATTCATACTATAAATACATTTGACTGCCTCGTTGATCTAGTGGCTAGGATTAAGGTTGCTAACTCGGAGGTTCTATTCCCAGGTCGGGCCAATAAAATGTTATTTAGATTTTCTGTCGAAAATTCCCAGTAGCAGCCCAGAGTCTGGAAGCTGGAAGTGTGAATACCGTGCCTCGGAAAGCACGTTAAGCCGTTGGTCCTGCTCCTAAACTCTTTCCGGTCGTGTCGGATTGCCGTCCCATCGGGTTATGAGAGTTAGGAAATAGAGAGTGCACCTGTGTTTGCGCACACACTTTTGCACTATAATATCTCCTGCACAGTTGGCTGATCTCTCTTGAGATTGGCCTTCGTGGCCGAAATCGGTCAGGAGGACCATTATTATTATAATATATGAAAATTTCATCTACATAAATACGTACTAACACTTATACATATATGAAAACTTACAATAGAGAATGAGATCCCAAAACTCACACACATAAACATGACTCGTGTACATTACATTTGTGTAAAATTGTTTTCATAGACAGTCAGTATGAACATTTCGTATTTTTTTGGTCGTAGGAGATGTTTCTAGCTAATATAAACCATCATTCTCTTTTTCTGTAAGTAATAAGTCAACCGTATTATCTGCGTACTGTAAAGGTGTGTTCACACTGAATGATATAATAATAAACCCTTACCTATATTTTTTTTACTTGTTGTTCAAGTGGATAGATCAAAGGTCGCAGATCCCGAGGTCCTGCACGAATTCCAGGTCAGCCCATTAAAAATCTCAGTATCAGCCTGGAGCCTGGAAGTTAGAATTGTGTACACTCTCCCGCCTCGGGAAGCCTGTAAAGCTGTTGGTCTTGCATCTGAACTCTTTCCAGTCGTGTCGGATTACAGTTCCATCGGTTTATGAGAGTAAAGAATAAAGACTCAATTTCAAAATCAAATGAAATTCAATCTTGAAATGTTACTGTCATTGCGTCTAAAAAGTTTCACTTCGAAATAGAAAACTTTTTGGATCAATTTTTTTTTTGTAGCTCTCAGATTGTGTCCACGGTATAAACGCGTCTCTACAATCAACGCAACGCCTACTTTATTATGCAAATGGATAAAAGCGAATTTGCCCCGACGTAACGGAACGTAAATTCAATTTTCCACCTTTTATTGGCCCGACCTTCAGAAATGAGCGAAATATTTAAGATCTAAATCGAGTGAAAAAATACTTTGATATCACGGACGTAACAATGTTCATTTAATTTAACTTTCTACAACATATATATAAGGCAATTAATATTTTAAATCCTGAATGTTCGATTGTGATTGTAGCAACAAACACAAACACACACACGCATGCAGGCTCATTAAATCGGTTAATTATTAAATAAAGCAGTCTTAAATTTGTTATTTTTTTTACATGTAAATGGAATGGTATATACATCTAATGGTATGTGGTTACCATCACCTGTAGACATAATCGATGTAGAAATTATTATCCATACAGCAGAAGGCCCTGTCATCAAGTAAAAAGTATTTAAGGGACATTTTTTATTTTTTTCATAATTTATTATTAGACACAAAGATATTAAGAGAAAAAAAAATCTACTAAGGCTCTGACGAAGTAGTCTAATTATAGCTACGTACATGTCTATACTAATTTTGTCGTTGGTCGATGCTGCACTGTGACCTACTTCAAAGGTTTTAAAAACCAAATTATTCCATTCAAACTCCTCATTTCCTCTTAGTAAATTTTATAGCACAATCGATTTTTAATATAACATTTTTTTTTTGGGATAGAAAGGCGGACGAGTATATGGGCAACCTGATGGTAAGTGGTCACCAACGCCCATAGACAACCGGAAAACAAAAATATCAAGTACTGATGTTTTGCGGTAGAATATCTGATGAGTGAGTTGTCATAAGGTACTATACAGCTATGCATATGATTTATTTTAATAAACTCACTTCTATTATCTGATCTTCGACTTACTTTGATGTTTAAGGAAAATATGTTTTCTCTATTTTCCTTTATACTTACAAATCTTCACAGACGAGTTGTACGTGCCTTTTATTTAATATGTAAAATTAAAAAAAAACTGGGAATGTCAAAATATTATGTAAATAGAGCCATAGCTGAGTGATCCCAAGTAAAGCACTCCAACTTGGCTCGTTATACGGTCTACATGTGTGGACTTCAAGGGTGACACTTTTAAACGACTCGACCCAAAGATGCGAGTTTGCCAACATCTTAACGTCTAATTGGACTACAAACTTGTACAACTTAAACTTTTATTTATTTCAACTTTAGTTGGAAATAATATGGATCGACGGTTTTTTTCGAGTATCATAGGTTTTTGAGTGATTAATTTGGATATACATTTAAATGTTTTGGTAATGAAAATTTGCGTACTCATATTGGAATAGTTAAACTTCGACGACGAACCGGTTGGCGTGGTTGGTACCTGCCTTTCGCGCCGCAGGTCGTGGATTCGATTCCCACCCAGGACAGTCATTTTTGGGTGCATGAACATATCTCTTTGTCCTGAGTCTGGATGTAATTATCTTTATACGTATGTATTTACAAAAGAAAAGTAGTTTGGGATTAGATGGCCATGAGTGAATAATGTCCCGGGATTTTAATATTATTATTATCATTATACTCATATTTATTTTTGTAAAATCCGTGACCGCTCAATAAAATTTCAAATTCACATGATCAAATTCGTACGAAATATTTACAATTGTCCTTATACTGATTGACTATCTGTAAAAGCAGTATAACATCTACAAGAATAGTGACGTAAGACATTAAATTCACAAAAATGTATTTTCAACCCCCAAATCACTATGGAAGAACGCAATGCTTTACATATTTCTGAACCTATTAAATTGCAGATTTTTTATTATTACAAAAGATATTATCTATCCTGTGACATTTATTAAGGAATAGCTTGTTAATATCTCACTGCTAACCTAAGAACTTTATAATTTTTGGGGAAATGATTAGGAGCTTATTGCATCACGGCACTCACATGCTAGTAGATGGATACAAATGTGGTATGTCAAAACCATATTCACCATAAAAATGTTTTGTCAATCAAACTGAAGAAACATGGAAAATTTAAAATAAATTTGGTTCCAATTCAGCTTCCAAGATTTGACCCAATCAATACAAACAATGCAAGTTAAAAGCTTATAAAAACACCTACACAACCCAACGTAACGAAATGATATTGTGGTAAAAAATAAAATTATCCTTATAGAAATATTCTCCACAAAAGACAACTAAATAAGTAACACACGAGATCGTATATTTCGTTCATCGCGTGATACTTACGAGTCTTTGATGTGTTAATATGACTCTGAAACAATAATAGACGATATTTCTACGTTTATTTATTTGTCGGAACTGGGCCTCGGTGGTCTATTTTCGTTTGGGGGTAGGAATACAAGCTTTGTACTGAACAATGGACAAAAGGCTGTGCTATGCAGCATAATGATCTTACACTGGTATGAAATGGAAAAATAGATAAACGTGGACTGTTCGTATTTTTCCAAGTCTTATATATTTTATCGTTGTTTTGTTTTGCTTTTGTTTCAATTTATAAATGATTTATTTAATATTAGTTAATGTCTTTTAGTATTTCCTTGTTAGTCATTGTTAGATACAACTAGTGAGCCTATATTTATTTCAGCACACTGTTACAGAATCTACGTTGGATGTTTGACGTTAGAATAATAAGTAAATATTTGTTTTAATAATACAATAAAGTAAATAATATAATAAAATAATAGATGAAAATTACTAAAAAGAATTCGCTGATAAAAAGTAGAATGGTTATTGAAATCGGAGCAAACACTAATTAGTTTTGAAGTGTGGAATTGAAAATTTTGATGAAAATCAAAAAAATTCAGAGGATTTTATGGATTCGAATATTTTGCACCGTTGTTCCATCCAATTGCTTTTACATATCAGAAATTTCTATCAACACGACTTGGGTCTTTGACACATTTATCTTTACCGAAACCGGCTTCATGGCTCCACAAATAGACTCAATGATTGTTCTCTTCTTATATTTGTCATTATTTCATTAAAAATTAACGTATATTTGTTAATTTTTAAAGTACTGACGGCGAATATACCTAATAAACATGCAAGAAGTTGCAAGCGCTGCTCATTTAAAATAAACAAAGAAGTACGAGTTTTAAGTTCGTCAGTTTCAGTAACATTGAGCCAGTTTCTTAACCAAAAATGCGACATCGTCACCTCACTATAACCGCGAAGCGCAGCTTCTTACTATGATATTATATACTATATAATGATAATTATATTATATACTAAAACCTCCAAAACGCGTTGCGTCCTATGATATAAGTTTTATTTGTTTTTTTTTCAGTTAGCCATAATAAAAGACATTAGGATAGATAGATACTAGCAACTTGTCACGACTTCGGACAGGTAGCACTATTTAAATAGTTATATAATAACATATTTATTAACGAAATACACATACCATCAGAAACTGGACAGTTTTGAAGATTATCAGGATAATATATAGAGACACTAGTTTCTTATAGTAAAATACATAAAAGTACCTTAGGTAAAAGTATATATCATTATGTTTGTACAAAAATATGTAAAAGTAATATTAAATAAAAGCCTCTATCGATTCAGAGCATCGATTCTATCATTAAGTCTCATTATATAAGAAGTTAAAACCTATATAAATAGATAATTATTTTTAACATGCGAGCCATGCGATCAGTTTTATATCATAATCGGAGTCGTGATCATTATCGGAATCGCCATCCGTTTCATTATCTGATTTGGCGGTATACGTTTTAATCCAGCAATTTAGTTGTGATAACTGATGAATAAATGTGCTAATCGTAAGGTACATTATAATTGTTTGTTACATACAGTTATAACTGTTTTATGTGAAACTAGCTGTGCCCCGCGCCTTTATCCGCTTAAAAATATAATAAATTATTTTATTACTATAATAACACACACTCACACACACACACACACACACACACAGAGAGAGAGAGAGAGAGAGAGAGAGAGAGAGAGAGAGATACGGCTACTGAAGTAAGTAAAGTAAAAAAAAATGCGTAATTAACGATTTCAAATTAATGTTCATAAGATCCATTATGAGAGTGTAGCTTGTATCCTAATACCTCTTTTCTAATATATATTATAATAATAAGAAAAATATATTTATTATATCAATGCAAATTTTAAAAATTCTGACTTCAATAATTACACAAAAAAAACGGTTTCGAGAATAGTTTTATAATAGTATTTTATATGCTAAATATAAATTGTAAGAAAAACGCAGAATAGTTTGTAGTTAAATTGAATAAAAATAGATTATATTTGACTTAATAAAGTATTATTTTGTTAACGTCTATAATACCGTTTAGGGTCTTTATTATTACACATACTCGTAATGTACATGTGTCGAAATTGGACATTGGACACATGGAGGTTATCAATATTTTCCTGTACCGCCAAACAGACGTAACGCAATGCACATATTATGTAAATTAAGCACATGAAAAGGAAAAGGTTGTCAGGCATTAAGTCCGCGGTTTGTCCCAACTACTCTGTGGTCAATAAAGTTTTTAAATAAATAAATAAAACAATGCAACAGACAGCTATAAGATCCAAGAACCTTTAGTTTGATCTTCAGACAAGCGACCTGTGGTTATCGAAGATATTTTCACGGTTTTATTTGGGGATTTGTATTCAATATAGTTATGGATGAAACCATACGATTTTGAAAGGATAATATGAATATTGTTCCACAAAAGTTATTTGAGAAAGGTCTACAGGTCTGGAAGGATAAATATATTATTTTCAGTACTGTGAATATTTTTATGAACGATATTATTTTGAGGTTATTTATTTTGTATAAATCCGATAAAGTTTTAGTTTATTTCAAAACACAGTTTCGCTAATATATAGCAATATACAAAGTGTGTATTTTAAACTTAAGTAAATAAGTAATTCTTAAGAATTATAAGCACAAATTAAGCACATAAATATTTCAGTGAAGCTTAGGCTCAATCTATGTGTTAACTATGAACTTATAAATTTAAATTCCTCTATTGTTTTTTACTAGAAGAGAGATACTTTAATTTTGTTGTGTGTGTGTGTGTGTGTGTGTGTGTGTGTGCGCGTCCGTGTTCACGTGCGTGTGCGTACAATTTATGTGTTAAAACTAACTGTTTATTATAATTTAAAATAAATAGATTTTATCGAAAAGTATTTTTTAATATTTAAATTTTAACTAGTTTCCAGTCTCGCAAAACTTTCTTTAAGTACCTTATTTGTAACTTAATGTTATAATATTAATTATTGTAGCGATAAGACCTAATTCCGTATTTTTTTATATTATTTCCTTGCCAGATTATGCTGGTCTGTTCTTTATATGATGTGTAAAATAATTTAAATTTCGAATGACTAAAGTTTTTTTTTTTTAATTCTCAAGAGTACAACCATGTACAAACCTAATGATGTGAATAACTAGTTTCCAGAGTCTCGCAAAACTTTCTTTAAGTACCTGATTTGTAACTTAATGTTATGATATGAATTATTGTAGCGATAAGACCTAATTCCGTATTTTTTTATATTATTTTCTTGCCAGAATATGCTGGTCTGTTCTTTATGTGATGTGTAAAATAATTTAAATTTCGAATGACTAATTTCTTTTTTTAATTCTCAAGAGTACAATCATGTACAAACCTAATGATGTGAAAGTCTAAACATCAAAAGTGTCCCCTTAGACAGTTGTCGTACTTGTTTTATAACATGTTTATAACTTAGAAATGAAATAAAAATAATAATATTTTTTATGCGCGTCTATTTAAGGGACGAATATATATATTATGAAGTATCCCTTGAGAATCTCATACAAAATAACCTTAATGTTGACTTAGGATATAAGGTATGCATACACTGTGACGGACATGAGACATAATGACATATTATGTTATAATTCGGATGTCAAAATTGTAACAACAACTTTATGATTGTATATAATATGTATGTATATATCGAAGAATCATTAGCCTCATGGTTACTTATTGTGAGTAACAGCAGGGATCCGGGAGACTGTTAAATTATAGACTTTACTTCAACAAACAAATGTAATATTCAAACTTTTTATAAATGACACTACTGCGCAAGCTGGTCTGGGTACCACCCACTTATTAGATATTCTACCGCAATAACAGCAGTAATGGGTTATGGTTGTATTCCGGTTTGAAGGGTGAGTGAGCCAGTGTAATTACAGGCACAAGTAACTTCATAGTTCCCAAGATTTGTGGCGCATAGGCGATGTAAGTGATGGTTAACATTCAAAAAATGCCAATTTCTATGGGTATTGGTGACTACTTACCATCAGGTGGCCCATATACTCGTCTGCCTACTTATACTTTAAAATTCCTGTTCCTGGTCCTTTGAAGGCGATTGGAACGCCCATTAAGGAAGGCTCTGTACACGTCACTATGACGTTTGTGTGCTGTTTACGGCCAGTACTCATGAGCTGGATGCGCCATATATATGACAACGTTCTCCTGACTGATATTGGACAGGGATTCTCAAAGATGACTATGCCTAGCGTTGGACATATTACAGTGCTCAAGTGCGCGCAAACAGGTGAACTCTCTATTCCCTCACTCTCATAATTCGATGGGACGGCAAATCTGACACTCATCTGGTACTCAAATGAGGTACCGACCATATAATGAAGAAAACGATGTAAAACGATGTATACGATGTTTAATAATATTAACCTAAACTATGCCTTGTTCCCGATCAATAAAGTGCGGCTTAGATTGTATTACGATCTTACGCCTGAAAGAAAGACATAGGAAATGTACAATAACGGTTGTTCCATATCCAACCTTATTTACTTAGCAATAAGTTATGATTGGACCATACTAATTTGAAATAACCTCACAAACGTCATTGTGTTCTTACTTTTTGGGCCGTTTTGTCAGCGCTTACCGGTAGTCTAGTACTTTATTGATCGATTCTATCTCATTATTTTTCTTCACATATAGATAAACATATATTATATATAAAGATAACAATAACAGTAAAGGGGGAAAATGTGATCAATTACAGCTGCTGTCAATAACATGTCGTTGTGTTACAAAACAAAACACAATCGTGATCAATCGGAACGAAACTTTATGATAATCGTTTAAATTTCGGATTTTTTCATTTTACGGAATTATTTTCTGACGGAAATAAAAGGGATAGAGCAAAGACTGAAGGAAGACAGCCGGATAATAGAGCGTTACCCGAATCTGATGGGGCGTTAGGCGGAATCAATTATACGGCGAAGTGAGGTGATGCGTCTGGGCTATAACTGCTCGTAAATTACACTGTGTTACACTCTTTAGGACTTTTGGAGATTATTTATGTATGTTTTTAATGGTGGTAAGGCTTTATGCAAGATCTTCTAGGTAGGTTGAACCCACTCATCAGATATTCCTCAGAGTAATTCCACTGATCATCAGTATTTACCACTAAACAGAAATAATACTATTTCTGTTTAACGGCAGAATATCCGATGACTGGATATTTATCACTATTTTCGTAAATTGGTGAGTCAATATCATTTATTTGAGACGTAATAACATATTTGATATTATAATCAGTTTATATGATATTATAATATTTAACAGTAAAAATGCCACTACAGGTATATCCGTTTTGATTAATATATTATATAAGTTTGATTAAAATGGAATGACTTTTGCTCGCTCCAAATCCGGCGCAAAAGTACGCGAATACCGGGATACGTATTATAGAAGGTTTCGCGGCTTCGCGTCGTTCCCCGTGCGGTGTGCTTAGTCCCTCAACAAAGGGAGTGAAGGGAACGATACGAGTGTAGACGGCGATACGCGTAGAGACCACGCGCGAATTGCGGTTAATATTGGCAGCCGCGATGCACATGCATGCATGTCATTAATTGGGTGAAAGGGTGAGTGTAGAGCCGGCTTTATATTATTTATGTACTAATGTGAACATGAAATACGCGTGTACCTACAATATAACAATGGCAGAATATGTAAAAATAAATAGTTCTTAAATATACATATTCCTTGTGATTTGGTAATAGTTAGCAAATAGGCCTAACATATTATAATAAAAATGTCCTCCGAGCCGATTTCAGTCACGGCGGCCAATCTCAAGAGAGATTAGACAACTGCGCAGGAGATATTATAGTGCACAATTAGGGTGAGCGCAAAAACAGTTGGTGGCTGGTGCACTCTCTATAATTCCCTAGATCTCATAATCTGATGGGACGGCAATCCAACACGACCGGGAAGAAATCAGTCGCAGGACCAACGTCTTTACGTGCTTTCCGAGGCACGGGAGTGTATACACTTAAAACTTCCAGACTCCGGGCTGTTACTGAAATTTTTTCTGACAGAAAAACCCTAATAATTTTATATTAGCCACTAGACCAACTAGGCAGTCAATCTTTAAACTTTATTCATAATACAAAACCATTCCACTTAACCATTTATATACACTTTAATTCGACGTCAAAATTTCTCAAAACAACATCGCTAACGACGATTACGAAGACGCCATTTTTTTTTGAAAATGATGTCAAATAAATTCAAGTTGTTTATTTATTAGTGCCAATCCTGCCATTGGAAATAGCTTATAAGCATATTTTTACATTTGTCAAAAACCTTTGAACCTCTATTTACTACTTTTTTGTAAACCTCTAATGCAGTGATTCCCAACGTGGGGCCCACGCCCCACATGGGGGCAATTTGATAGTTAAAGGGGGCAATTTAAAAAAGACTCGACACGACTTTAACCCTTTCGCTTTGGATTATTTAAATGCAATGCTAGATATCGGTGACAAAGTGTTCTGATAACAAATTCATAGTAAATTCTTCCTAACAGTGATCATTTATATTTCTTAAGGGAACAAAACAATTTTTAAAGATTAAAAATTATGTATGGGGGGCATAAAAATTTTAGAAATCATGAGGTGGGGCATGGCCTTAAAAAGGTTGGGAAACACTGCTCTAATGTATCTGATGTTTGTTTTCCAAAATAAATAAATAAATATATTTAAACAAATTCCAATTCAACTCACATCAAAGGTGAATAACATTAAATGTAGTTAATTCAGATAAACATAAATCTATGTAGTGTAAAAGCATTTGTATCCAGTGGAGCTGATGTTTTCATTTACGTGCCGTCTTCTAATGACACTATCTTAATTCAATTGTAGGTTCGTTTGATGGAACTACTCTGTTGCGGTGTGAATGAGATGGAAAGTGTAAGATTTTAGTTTATACTGAGCTTACAGCTGCGTTCAATATGAAATACTTTAATAGATCAATCGTTTTTTTAGGCAATTACACAAGTTGGTACATTTTTTTTATTGTATAGGTAGGTGGACGAGCGTATAGGTTACTTGATGGTAAGTGGTCACCAATGCCCATAGACATTGGCATTGTAAGAAATGTAAACTATCACTTAAATTGCCAATGCGCCACCAACCTTGGGGACTAAGATGTTATGTCCTTTGTGCCCGTACTGGTGTTTTCCGGTAGAATGTATGATGAGTGGGTGGTAAATTAAAAGAGTTTTATTAAAACGTATAATAAAATCTTAAACATTAAAAATATTGATGTATAAACATTTGAGCTCATGTACCGATCGCACACATTAAGTATGTAAGGTAAGGTCCTCCAGACCGATTTCGGCCACGGCGGCCAATCTCAAGAGAGATTAGCCAACTGCGCAGGAGATATTATAGTGCACAAGTGTGTGCGCAGACACAGGTGCACTCTCTTTTCCTTAGCTCTCATAATTCGATGGGACGGCAATCCGACACGACCGGAAAGAGTTCAGGCGCAGGACCAACGGCTTAACGTGCTTTCCGAGACACGGGAGTGTACACACTTCCAACTTCCAGACTCCGGGCTGCTACTGAGAATTATCTGACAGAAATCCCCAATAACTATTTATTGGCCCGACCTGGGAATTGAACCCAGGACCACCGAGTCTGCGGCCTCATATCAAGCCACTAGACCAACGACGCAGTCGCACACATTAACGCACTTACAATAACAAATCTTACGCTGACGTTATCTGACGCTCGAAATCTTACACGTCTCACACTCGAAGTCTCAATTAGCACTTACCGTGTACTGAGCACGAAGATGTTTAAATCAATTATGATCTTGATGAAGAGCCGGTTGACGAGCCGGTTGAGGTGGTTGGTAAGACACTTGCCTTACACGCCGCAGGTCGTGGGTTCGATTCCCACCCAGGACGGACATTTGTGTGCATGAACATGTTTGTTTATCCTGAGTCTGGGTGTAATTATCTATATAAGTATGTATTTACAAAAAAAAAGTAGTGTATGTAGTATATCAGTTGTCTGGTTTCCATAGTACAAGCTCTGCTTAGTTTGGGATCAGATGGCCGTGTGTGAATAATGTCCCAGGATATTTATTATTTATTATTATTATGAAGGATATATACTATGAAAATATAAACATTAATGTAAATGAAATTTATAATCAAGGACTCTGGAGTCTGAAAAACTTATCGACTCGTTGCAAATGGAACACAACTGTATCAACACGACAGACACACAAACATCAATTACCGATAGATGTTAAAAGTAAAAGTTTATAAAATAAGCTACGTTGCAATAAATATCTACACAATATTATGTTTTTAACG
The DNA here is from genome assembly GCA_963151315.1 of Nymphalis c-album. Classification (NCBI taxonomy): domain Eukaryota; kingdom Metazoa; phylum Arthropoda; class Insecta; order Lepidoptera; family Nymphalidae; genus Nymphalis; species Nymphalis c-album. The sequence continues at coordinate 3,842,172 of OY720612.1, forward strand.
GTAAATTTGTTTAAACATAAGATAATTTAAAATTGTTCCCGAAACTTTCTTGCGGCCGCACATTATTTTGAAAGCCACATACCAACCGCGTCGAAAATGTAATGAACGTAATTACAACGGTAGCTGTTGAGGTTTTTTTTGTTATAAATATTATGATATCATTCAAATTGTAGATGTAATACAATTAGTTATTACCTTGTCAGAAGTATATTATAATATAACTGTAAAAAATATCATAATCAGTGTTCCAATGCAGGTGTAGCTAAACCTGGCACGTCTTGATAGATTACTTATTTTCTTCAACAAAACATACTGTGATTTATTTTGAAGAAATTTGAACGTTGATTTGGTGAGTTGGTGACATTTAACTTTGCTTTTATATATTTACAGAGCTACTTATCAACGTTGATTAGTGGGAGATTAGTTAAACAATGCTGGGTCTTCTTCGTTCTTATGTCAAATCAATAATGACAGAAAGAGATAAATCTATGATGAGGTTCAAACGGTAAATGAAACAAAGTAAGAGCTTTATGTTCAGTAATAGCCTGTGAATTTCCCACTGCTGGTCTAAGGCCTCTTTTCCTCATACTAAGGAGAAGAGGCCCAACCAACCCGCATTTGAGCAGCGTGGTGGAATAAGCTCCAAAACCTACTCAAAACGAGGAAATGAGGCCATAGCCCAGCAGTGGGCTATTGTATACATTTATGTGACTGGTTTTAAAAAATGTTTCGTAAATAAATGTTACTTAAATTGTATACATTTCGTGATTGTTCGTTTTATGTTGATCATAGTTATATGGCCATTCTGTAACGTGAGTTGAATTTCAGATATGGGAGAAATAACATTTTAAGACTCGCTTTTGGCAGCGTTTTGACAATGTCAAAGGCATGCCAAATAACCCTATTGGATCTAGGACTAAAATTGTAGGTGGAAAGTCAGGAAAAATAAGTATTTCAAAAGATAAAAATCTATTTCATTTGAGCGAAAACATTCTACTGATTTTCTTGACGGTTTTTCTCCTTAGAATCTTCAGGACAGGCGGTAAACTCAGTTACATCCTGTAACGTGACGATTCAAAAGTACTTCAATGAGTCAATTTATTCACATGTATCTTTTCTTTTCTTTTATAAATATACAAAGATTACTTACTTATCTTTTTATCCTTATTATCAAAAACATATATTATAACAGATTTTATTAAATGGTTCGGTACAACTAATTCTTATGAATTAAATGAAAATGTCTTGATTAAAATAAAAAAGATTGAGGTTTTAATTTTCGTAAGATATTTTCATCTTCTATGTACCATGTTCTTATAACCGTAATAATAATACGCCTCCAGACCAAATTCGTTCACGGCGGCTAATCTTAAGGGAGATGCGCAGGAGATATTATAGTGCACAACGTGCGTACACACGCAAACACAGGTAGACTCTCTAACTCTTATAACGCGATGGGACAGCAATCCGAAAAGACCGGAAAGACTTCAGGTGCAGGGCCAAAGGCTTTACGTGCTTTCCGAGACATGGGATTATACAAACTTCCAACATACAGAATCCGATCTGCTACTGAAAATTTTCAACAGAAAATTTCAATAACATTTTATTGGCCCGACCTGGGAATCGCACCCAGGACCGCCGTGCCTTCGGACTTACATTTAGCTACTAGACCAACGAGGCAGCAATACAACCGTATTATTAATGCATCAAGATGAAAGTTGTTATAAAATATGCATAGTTCAAATTGCTACAAGTTTAAATCCGTGTGTTTTTTTCACAAAGCCCTTCCACCAGGATTTTTTTCGCGTCGTGTTATAGATCATAAATGCACATAGAAGTTCACTGTAACCTAATTTTTTCTATGTTTTAATATCTTATGTTGAAAAAAACATCTGTCGCCAATCTGTCGGCTCTTTTGAGGACTGAAGACTCTACAACAAGAGTGTAGTGGTTTAAGTTTTTAAGTTCCACTAATTTATAGTAAGCCTTGCCGACTGTGATAACCACGGACATCTAAAAAGTACTTAATTCGCTGAACTTTCCAACAAATTACTCGATTTGTTAAAAGTCAGTCTATTTATTTCACTTACACGTCGAAGACACAGGAAATACCCTGGAATTACATGGCTACCCTTCGACGACTGTATAAATCAGTCAGACTAAACGAACTGGCTCGAAGCCAGGGCTTGCCAACTTTTAACATCAGTTAATCTAACACAGGGGACCGTTGGCGGCAATTCAAGTTTTTTTTTTAATTTTGGCACTGGCACAAAATAAAAACCAAGCACCTTAATTGCTTTGACCCGAATTGGCGCTTCCTTTGCATCGGTGCTGCGCTAATTAAAAAATAAATAAAATCGGAGGCGACAGGATTCGAATTTTAAATGCATCGGGCTTAAGAGTTTTAGGATGTAGGAAAAAAGTTTGGCTTGTTTTTTGAGCGACGTCGTAAAATCAATTTTCTAAGCCAGTGACTTGACTAAGTTAAGTAGAACGGGCCAAGCTAATAGAATGTCGGATTGCAGTTAGGAGAAATTAAATTTTACACAAATTAGATAAAATTGTAAACATAAAACAATTAAGTAATGAACTAAAACTGAATATAAGGGACGTAACTGCTTGAAATAAATATTTCAAGCAGTAGTATTTGGTAAATGCCCCAATGGGCATTTACCAAATTTACACGTCTTAAAGCCAGTAATAAGAAAAACTCGCACAAAGCAGATAATACTGGGACAACAATATTTTTAAAATTTAATTTATAGTTTTTTCTTTAAAGCCTTTATTTTATTCTTTTTGAAGAATCCTATCCTTACTTTCACATAGATAACTAAATGAAAATTGACCATCACAAATATAACAATCAAACCTAAGAAGAACCATGGAAAAAAAAGCCAAATAAAAAAAATAAAAAAAAGATTGCACTTTCCTGGGATTTTGCTCCACGAAAGAGCTTTTGATTCTATACAGAAGTTTTTATTTTTTATTGCATAGGTAGGTGGACGTGCGTAAGGGCCACCTGCTGGTAAGTGGTTACCAACGCCCATAGACATTGGCGTTGTAAGAGATGTTAACCATCACTTACATCACCAATGCGCCGCCAACCTTAGATGGCCCTTGTGCCTGTAATTACACTGGCTCACTCACCCTTCAAACCGGAACACAACAATACCAAGTACTGCTTGTTTTGCGGTAGAATATCTGATGAGTGGGTGGTACCTAGCCAGACGAGCTTGCACAAAGCTCTAGCACCGAGTAAATGTTTTATGATGTTTTTCTAGACCATTCTAACATATATAAATGTGATTCAACAAATGGCAATTTTGTATACTTACACGTTTAATGATGCTTCCTTCAAACAGCTGCAATAGAGACTATAAAACGAAAACAAAGCAAAACAAAAAATACAACAACAATGCAACAAAGCTTGAAACATTAGGCGTGTCTCGCACCTTCGTGAGTATTTCATTCTTTGTTCACCTTTTCAGCGTTTACTTTGAAAAAGATTGTAATGAATTTGGTCAATATTCAATCTTAAAAAAATAACATGTTATATATTCTTTATATACTTTTATATATGCGTTAATTAGAAGGTTTGGATAATTTTAATAAAATACATTTTTATATTACATATTATAATCTCCATTTTTATTGCATGAGGTATTCTCCTTTATAAGTAATGCATCTAGTTTTAAGTTATAAGTTGTTTTTGTTACTATTATTGTATTGATGTAATTACTCCTGAAGGATCTTAATAAATAAATAAATAAGTAATGCTATTTTATAAATATTTTATGTGCAATTATTGTGCATATATATCACATATGTGTATAAGAATTTTTTCTTACAAGGTTTTTCTATTCCTGGTATTTTTTATATTTCTATTTTCGGCATACTCTAGCCAAAAATCTTTTGCGCGCCAGTAGTAAATGCACCATTCTTGATAGCTACGCGACCACCGCGTATTATTATGACCATAAAAGATAAGATCTGCCATGGAATATTTCTATCATAAAAATAAATAACATTTTAAACTTTCAACGAATGTTTTTATTAAGAAATGTTACCACAGTTTTGTCGCTACCATCAATTATTAAGAGTTATAAGTGGTGATTCTTTCACAATTGCACGTTTCCTTGGATACCCTATGATTTCTCCTGGGGTTAAGAGGAACGTACTAAATTCTTAATAACGTTGTTTTGTTTGGCTTCACTGGTTTTGCTTAACGAAAAAGACGTAAAAGTTTAAAGGTAAAAATGGTACCGTGATTGCTTCAGAATGTTTAATAGAAAAATCTGATATGATTATCAATTTTTTAAATTCATGTTCTATTTTTAAATGTGTAATTTTAACTGCTGCTTTGGTCTAGTGGATAAATAGAAGGCCTCATATTCCGAGGTCCTGAATTCAATCCATAGGTCGGGCCAAAGGAAACTTATTGGGTTTTCCCTTTCGAAGATACACATTAGCAACTCGCATTTTGGTGGGAGTTCGAAGTGAGTACACTCTCGTGCCTCAGAAAGCACGTAAAGCCGTTATTTTGCGCCTGAAACCTTTCCGATCGTTTGGATTGCCGACCCATCGGATTATGAGGGCTAGTGAATAGAGAGTGCATCTGTTTTTGCGCACACACTTGTGTACTATAATATGTCCTGCGCAGGTGGCTAATCTTTCTTGAGATTTTCCACCGTGACCGAAATTGGTCAGGAGGACTATTACATTACAAACTGCACTTACAATTTTGTGATATAGATTCAGGTTTATATTTTCCTATACACAAGCACAAGAATAACACAAATTAAGACATGAATATTTTGTGTTGCTTGTCCCAAATTGCACGCACAATCTTTGTTCAAGATTCACCTGTTCTGAACACAAATCAACTCTGTGGAACCAGCTTTCGCCGGCGACTTTTCCGAACCGATATGACTTAAAAACCTTTAAACCGGCAACGCACCTGCAAGTCCTCGGATGTTGCAGGTGTCCATGGGCGGTGGTAGTCACTTTCCATCAGGTGAGCCCCCTGCTCGTTTGCCCCCTCTTACATAAAAAAAATGAAATCTCAGATCCATATTGTAATATAAATAATGACTAAATTTTTATTTACCTGACATTTTTTGTAAATGCTCCGATTGGGCTTATTTAATTTTCTCTAAAGATATTAAATCGTAAAATTGATTAAAAGGTAAACCGTCGGTGGTCTTCTAATCAAATAGATCCTCAATCATAACTTGTCACTTGCCTGCCTCCGCCATTCCGACTACAACTGGCGGTCCTGAAATGAATTATTTAAACCAGAAACCTAGTGAAGCTTTATGTAACTATAATTATATTTTAATATAAAATATTAATTTTTTTGGACGAGCCGGTTGACGTGATTGGTAAGATATTTGCCTTTCACGCTGCAGGTCGTGGGTTCGATTCCCACCCAGGATAATAAATTGTATGCATGAACATATTTGTTTGTCCTGAGTCTGGGTGTAATTATCTATTTAATTACGTATTTACAAAAGAAAAGTATATGTGTAGTTTATCAGTTGTCTGGATTCCTTAGTACCTTAGTAGCTCTGCTTATTTTGTGATTGAGATGGCCGTGTGTAAATTATTATTACTAGTATTATTATTATTATTAGTATGTAATGTATATCATTATAATCTAAATAAAATATATTCCGTGTTCGGAAAAAATAACTCAATATTGAGAAGATGCTTCGACAGACAGTTGTGCTTTTTTCATAATTAATGTTTAAAATAATATTAAAATTGTATTGTGTTGTACGATGTGACTCTTGCCCGTTGCTTCTTACAAGTATCCTAAGGGTCGTCTCTCGCAATCGAAGGTCGGAATATGGCATTTGACCTTGAAAATGAATAAAAACGTGCAAATCGTACTTTCTGATATTTTTTTACACTTATCCTTAAGCATTATCTTGAATTTGAATGTTTCAAGGACAAGTTACATTCATTGACTAGCTGTGTCATTTATTTCAAGGTTGTGGAGTATCATTTTCTATTACACTCTTACATTTCCAACTTTCGATTGCGAGAGACGACCCTTAATGCAGAGTTGTCTGGAAGAGATTACTACTTGAGTGATAAGACCGCTCCTGCACGCATCTGTTTACACCCTATAATTGTGTTTATTTAGCATGCCTATTCCTAAGCTTTTTTCTTTTTTATTTGTATCTGAATTTTGTTCCTTTGTGAGTGTATAATACAGTTATTTATTATTATTATTTTAAAAAAATTAAAGATTATTAGGAAACTTATGTTTGGTCTGAGAATCGATACGAAATTAATACCCCCACACCGCTAAGCTAGTTGAAAAATTCTTACATAACAATTAAAACACGACAAAAAACAATAGTTTTACACAAATGAACAAGCTATTTGCATTATACATGCAGAAAGATCTCAAAGGGAAATGTTCTTATAAGAACAAACTGCAATATTCTAATAAGGAGTTTTGTACAGCATTTTCACAAAGAAATATCTTAACTATTTTAATATAAATGCAAAGTTGGCTATGATCTTTGTATTCGTTTATCTACGTTAGTATTTATTATATATATAGTATTAAATGATATTGTAGTTTTAATGTTGATCGACTTTCACTGGCTTTGGTTTCGCAGACAAGGTTTTGCTAGTCTGATTGCACCCACTTGTTAGATATTCTACCTTCTTGGTGGTATAGATTTGTGCATGCTCGTCTGGGTAGGTACCACCCACTCATCAGATATTCTACAGCAAAACAGCAGTACTTGGTATTGTTGTGTTCCGGTTTGGAGGGTGAGTGAGCCAGTGTAATTACAGGCACATGGGACATAACATCTTAGTTCCCAAGGTAGGTGGTGCAGTGGCGATGTTGTTTTTTTTTAAGAAATTTAGAAACCACTGTCTATGGGCGTTGGTGACCACTTGCCATCAGGTGGTCCATATGCTCGTCCACTTACCTATACTAAAAAAAAAACTACCGAAAAACAACAGTAATGGGTGTTGTTGTGTTCCGTTTTGAAGGGTGAGTGAGTTAGTGGGGAGGGACAAGGGACGTAACATCTTAGTTCCCAAGTTTGGTGGATGTAAGTGATGGTTAACATCTCTTACAATGCCAATGTCTATGGGTGTTGGTGACCACTTACCATAGGTTAACTATTTTATAAAAAAAAATAACTACGAAATCGATAATCATGATCATCATGATACATCATGAGACATGATTACTGGTTAACTGACACCTGCCAATCCTCACACACAGGCGCGGGTAACTAGTATGCAATATATCAGGGTATGTCAGTAAAGCATATGCAGTTCATGGTGCCGTTAGGAATTGAAGATGTTAAAATGATTAAAATGTCTATAATATTATGCAACACGATGTCTACTTTGCATACATCTCTCAAAGTATTTCTAGGAAATTCTAGAAATTTCTCGAAAATTCCCGAATTAAATTCCATCGAGGTCAACAGCTAACGTTAATTATTCCTACAACCTTCCTCATTATCATAGAAGTGTATCATCGCAGTCTATTACAATTTGCAAGGTGCATAGTAAAATTCAAATTCAAATGTTAGTACCCGCATCGCGAAACCCATGTGGGCAGTTAACGGGTTGACTTGCTATTCTACGTTAACCTTGTATGGTTCAAGTCAAGGGTTTATCGAATTTATTCATGAAAACTTAAATATAATTGATAACAAAATAGGTAGACAAATGGGCTACCTCATGGTATGTAGTCATGCTCCACATAAGATTGGACGCTGTATACAATAATAACGAACCCTTAAATCGCCAGTGCGTCACAAGCCTTAGAACGTCGACAAAGTCGTAGGCCACCCAGGACCAGTCCAGTCTGGGTGTAGTTCTTAATTATAAATCAATGTAATGTGTGTGTTTGTGTATGTGTGTGTGTTTAATGCATGTATTTACAAAAGAAAAGTAGTATATGTACATGTGCCTTGTGTGAATAATGTCAGAATATTATTACTTCCTTTAGATTGTTGCTTATAACTTCCCCCATACTCTACATTCTGAAGATCGCGCACTGCACATAAACAGACGTACTATATTGAACTCTACGAGCAAACACGAGACATCTAGGTGCAATAATAATGTTACTGACACTAAGAAATTTTCCTCTCCTTGCATATTATCCTTATATATAAAAATTTGCGTTAACCATAACACTATTGTTACATTTGTTATGTACACAGCTTTAATATAGGTTATGCATGGCCCAGTGGTAAGAACGAGTGACTCTTAACCGATGATCGTGGGTTCAAACCCGGGCAAGCGCCATTCCCCAGCCCGCATTGGAGCAGCGTGTTGGAATAAGCTCCAAAAACCTTCTCCCCCAAAGAGGACAGGAGGTGAGACATTCACAGGCTGTTACTGTTGCTGTATAGGTTTGTACAAATTAATGAATTTTAAAATGATTGAATATCTGAATTAATTTTATTTAAAAAAGGCTATATAAAGCTCTATTCATATTATATATTTAGCACGAAAACCTCGAATGGGTCTGTTCATAAATAGAACACCAAATCATATAAATTGAGATAAATTACTCACTCAATTACTCTTTAAAACCAAATAACACATTTGAACACATCATAAATAACAAGTCGCACCAATAATGAATTAATCACTACCTTTATGTGCACTAACAAGATGGCGGCGGTTTTAAATTAGCGCGCTTCTTTTTTTTAACAATGCTGTTATATGGACCAAGGAGTCTATTAGCTATATATTTATTCAGGAGCTTGTTTTATGGAATTCTTAATTTCAACATTATCTACTCAATGCCAAATATGATATAACTAATCACGGATTACTCACAGAACATCGCATTGACGCTGAGCTTAACGATAATCAAACAACCGCATATGACATTGCATTGAAATTATTTCAGCATTTCAAATATTTTCAGTTTTAAATTTTTATAATGTTGGCGCGTTTTGGGGGGAAAACCGTCTCGTAAGTCGTGACGGCAAACGGAATGACGTGTCTTATGACGTCATACCCTCCGAAGTTGCTACCCTCCAGTGCTGCGTGTCATGTATTCTATGTTCTTCATTGCTATATATTTATGATATAGCGAAACTGTCTTTTTATGTATTTTAGTCCATAATTATTACTTTCTGGTTTTAATTTAATTATAATTATTTTTAATACTCCTTATAACGTGTATACAAAATTTCATGATAATCGGTTTAGTTGTTCAGACGTGATAGCGAAACAAACAAACTCACACGTTTATAATATTGGTAAGGATAACCATAAATATCCAAGATTCACATCAGTCAGTCAACCCGTGACGGTCACGAGTGTTTTTTTTTATTTCATGAGAAGGCGGACTATCGTATCGACCCACCTGCTGGTAAGTGGTCACCAACGCCCATAGACATTGGCATTGTAAGAAATGTTAGCTATCACTTACATCACCAATGCGCCACCAACCTTGGAAACTAAGATGTTATGTCCCATGTGCCTGTCATTACACTGGCTCACTCACCCTTCAAACCGGAATATCTGATGAATGGGTGGTACCTACCCAGACGAGCCTGCAAGAAGCTCTACCACCAAGTAAACGTGTTTTTAACCGACTTCAAAAAAAGGAGGAGGTTATCAATTCGTCTGTATGTTTTTTTTGTGTTATTACCTCATAACTTTCAACTGGGTGAATCGATTTTGGTGATTTTTTTTATTGAAAAATGAAATAAAAAAAATCCTTGGCTCACATTGCTCCATCTTAGGAGGGGATCTATAATTATTTTGAAAATATAATATAGCCTATGTTACTCGGTAAAGACGTAGCTTTCTAATGGTGAAAGAATTTTTAAAATTGGTCGAGTAGTTTTTGACTTCAATCGTAATAAAACACAATCGTACCTATATATATTGATGAGTAGAAAAAAGTAAGTTGATTATCAAATTATAGAAGAATACGCAATTATTTTTTTTACTTTTTAGTGCATACTAATTTGTTTGTCTTTTGAAGTTCGTTTTTGTTTTGTTAATTTTTTTGTTTATTTATTAATGATTTTATCAAATTATTTTTCTAATATTTATATTAAAAAATATATATATATCCAAGCAAACTCGGTTACGTCACTTCATAATACAGACAAGATGTTCCTTAGCAAGTTGTGAATATGAAGTGAAATTGCAATTATAACTTTGGATTTATATTGCAATCTTGTGTTGTATATTTGTAAATGTTTATGGTGTGAAGTTAAAGGATATATTATTATATTAAACTTTAATCATACATAGACATAAAATTTCAGACAGATATTTCGATAGTGAGATAGTATTATTTTTAATTTTTATTATTATATATTGTGTAGGTAGGTGGACGAGCATACTGATGGTAAGTGGTCACCAACGCCCTTAGATGGCATTGTAAGAAATGTTAACCATCGTTTACATAGCCAATGCGCCATCAACCTTAGCAACTAAGATGTTATGTCCCTTGTGCCTGTAATTACACTGGCTCACTCACCCTTCAAATCGGAAACAACAATACCAAGTAGTGCTGTTTTGCGGTAGAATATCTGATGAGTGGGTGGTACCTACCCAGATGAGCTTGCACAAAGCTCTACCACTAAGTAAAACAGATAGTTTAGGTAATCATTAAAAAATGCTGTTTCCTTTTATCCAATGTCAAATCAATGATGTTAGAAAGAGAAGAATGTTTAACTAAACACTCGCTAAACAAAGTTCATGTGTAAGACAGTTTGTCAAGTGAGCCAAGATGGCAGTTTGTTGAAACGTGTCTTAATTTGAAGATTATGGGTTCAAACCTGTATGCGTACAAACACAATATAAGCACTTGTAGACTCGGTTTGAGTTACAAGTTGTGTTTATAATTCATCTCTTGTTCAGAGGATATGGAAAATATCACAAGGTTATTATGCATAAAGGTGTTTAGAGGTTTCCCTACAAAGCCTAAGCCTAGCTTTGGGATAAATGATAATAACTACAAGGGTCTTTTAACTTTAACTTTTTATGCTTTAGTCTGGAAATGAAATCTTAGTGTTGAATGTATGGATTTGAGGTCAGTCACTTCAATAACGCTTTTTTTGGTATTTCTTTGGCAACTATAGAACTATAGAACACTTGAAAACGGCCATTGCGGCCATTTTCAAGTGACCACTTGGCTAACCACACGGAACAGATTGTAGTGCAGAAGTGTGTGCAATAACCGATGTACTTTCTACAACCACATTTTGATAATCTGATGGGATAACATGTCTGATAAGAACGGAAACAGATCAAGCACATGATCAATCAAAATCAAAATTTAAAAGAGTCCAAACTAAGGGCTTTTAATATCTCGACTTTTTAAATGCATGACCCAGGTATTGTTTTCAGGGACCTGGGTGCTGTGACCTTATAATCCATCCTATATATTATCCAATCAGTTAGACCATAACCATAAGTTTTGGAGCTATGACACCACAGAGAAAGAGGAATGTGTCAAACTTTTTAACAGCCTGTACTTATGTCAGCTTATTATTGATTCAATTTGAATTTCCTAATAACCTTTAACCAACTGGGTATTCAATCATAAACAATTACAATTTTTACTTTATTAGATAAGGAATAGAGTTGACAATGAAATAACAATAAACTAGTATTTCAAAGTTCTCAAGGACAGCTTTCGAACTCTGTTATTGGTCGAAACGCGCAGGTGTGTTCCACATAATAAATCTACACGATACAGGCTGTTCGAAAAAAAAATATATTTTTTTACCAGCTATGTGTTCCGATTACGTGAATTATTAGGTTACGGTTGTATACCTAGGAATTTGGGGTATACAATGATTTACGTTAAACCTACAAATGTTACTAAAATTATTTCGGTAAATCATATTTATTTTCTAAGAAAAACTTATTGTGTGACAATTTCTCGAATTATTTTTTATTTCAAACTATTCCTTGCGTACAATTTTGGTTGGTCTTAAAGTTTACTGATGTTGAAGATATTAAAAAATATTCTTTAGACATTTTTCTTTAATAGTTTAAAATATTTTCTTATGTTGTCTTAAGTTTGAGAACAAAAACATAAGTTTGAAAACAAATTTACGTTTTTCTCATTTCTTTTTAATTTTTCATTTAATTTATTTTCATTAATGTGGGCTTTAAAAATATGTTTATATCTTATCAAGGTTTATTATTAATTTGACAAAATGTTAACAATATCAAATAATAATTAAAGATAGGATGATATGATGAATATCTTTAAATTCAGTAAGTAACATAAGTTTCGAAATTGCTATAAATTACTATAGCTTCAGTTATTTATGTGCTGTATTATTCATCTTAACTCAAAATGGTAGGCTAGCCTATCGTTATATTACACAGGCTTAGAAATCCCCCCTATTTGAACCGTTGATGATTAGCTGGTGATCATCAACCAATCATCATTAGCCAATGTTTTTAATTTTTTTCTCTAAAGACATATGCGTCTATGCTTTAGGCTACATTATCAATGATAAATAATACTAAAAAAAAATATTTGCACTTTTGCTACGAAATTAATATACGGAAAATTTGTATTTCTGTTCATAGTAGATTAATGTGATTAAAAAAGTAAGTAAGTGTTATGACATTTAAAACATTGAAATTTGAATCTTAGATCCTTGTATTAGTAGCACATTGACAGTAAAATAAATAATAAGTGTAATTTCTAACAGTTCTTAAGTCTATGGTCTTTGATGGCCAGTTGGCCAATTACTAGTCAGAGAATTTCTGTAAAACTAGCTACTACAATTTTATCTCACTTTGATGAGATATAAGAAAAAAAATCCTAGGAAAAATCACTTATACTATCTTCAGAAGTATATTAAAATTTAATAACAAGTCAAAGAGCTAGATGTAAAATAATTTTAATAATCAAGTCGTTTGACGATCCTTAATTTGTTTGCGAAAGATAATTGCAAGTAGACGAAGCAAGATTTTCTTACTTAGCTCGGGATGAAGAGGCTTATTCATAACAGCTAGACGTTGAGCAAGGTAAGATTTTCGAGATAAATTTAATAATTTCATATAAAATATTATAAACTTAAACATTTTCAGGTGTTTCAGAACTGTTTAACCATCTGCTATATTAAAAATATGTGTGAAATTCAGTTCATTAGGTTTAAATTAGAAATTTTTAATATTGAATTTGTACATTGTATTTAATGCAATTGGTAGATTTGATCTTTCTCAAGCTACTCACTACCCAATAGTTGCTTGTTCTTGTTACATTTTATATCATTAGGTATTCATGATTTATATTATATATTGATAAATATGTTTAATTTTTAAAGGGTACATATATATTGTGTTATCCTAATAATGGAGACTGATAACGGAAACATTTGATAAATTTAAATATAACACTTCTTGGAACACCTGTATAACAAAATCATTAGAAAGTACAGTAGTATCTAACGATACGTGTGGCATGCGTATACAAATGTTATCAAAATATAAAATCATGCACAGTAGTGACTTTTATAAGCATTAATGCTTTTTTAATCAAGTCTTTCCGTGAGTTCCAAGTTCTTGTCTTAACTACTGAAACAGTCATCATGAAATATTGCACACACAAACACACATTAACACACACACACACACACCTGATGTTAATGGTACAGAAAAAGACAAAACGCAGTCTAACTATCTCTCCACTCAAACGAGCTCGAAGTTCGGAAATGGGTTATCAATAGAAAGAAAATAACAAAAAGAAGAGTTATCGATAGTATGTCAGTTAGAGGTTCCATCGTCCCAGTTCTTGTCAGCGAACACAATTGCTTAGAGCAAAGGCTGTTAATACATCTGTGTTTAAAAAAAAAAACGAATGAGTTTCGTTTCACCAATATACCAATTAGAATCCAAAAATTGTATTTAGGTTTGATCAAACATTTTGAACACATAGGTGTACAATTTACAAACAAATTAAGTCACCGGCTTAGCAGGCTCAAACAAATTTGATTTGATATTATCAGAGCATATTTTAACGCTTTTTTTTAGATTTTTTTATTATATAGGTAGGTGGACGAGCAAATGGGCCTCCTGATGGTAAGAAATGATAATCATCGCTTACATTGCCATTGCGCCACCAACCTTGGGAACTAAGATGTTATGTCCCTTGTGTCTGTACACTGCCTCACTTACCCTTCAAACCGTCAAAGTCAAGTCAAAACAATACCAAGTACAGCTGTTTTGCGGTAGAATATCTGATGGGTGGGTGGTACCCAGACGAGCTTGTACAAGCCCTACCACCAGTAAAAGTCAAAACAATCGATACACAAACGAATGATGATGATAATGATGTCCATCAGACCTATTACAGCCACGGCTGCCAACTACACAGGACATATTGTAGGGCACAACTGTTTTCGCTAACACACATGCACTTTACTATCTAACTATCATAATAAAAAATACATCCCGCCTTACACGTAAAAACTAGTTATAAAAGATCTCCAAGCAGCCAATTCGAGGTGTCAAAATACAAATTAAATATTCTCGCATCACAACTTGTACCGACGATTTATTCATCCAGAGGCTAATTATTTACTAAGCCGTAAACGATAATAGTCGGTGCATTAAATAGGAACCCGTAACGATGAAGCGGTTAAATGATAAACCGGTAGATAAACCAAGATTTACCACACTCGTTTCAATTCTCGGCGCCATTAAATATTATAATTCAAAATGTAGTGACTGATTTAATTAAAAGAAAGATCGATTCGTGAGAGTACTTAAAACCGGTTCATTTGAATGTTCCAGTTTTCTATTATAGGTATAGAATACACGGATGCAATGGTAATTATATAGTCTATAATATAATGTTGAGTTACAAATGTGTGCTACACTTTAGTTTGGTTTTGTGTGAAAAAAGAAAAGCCTTTTTACAAATAATTGTTACAGAGCTGATATTTATTTGTTGTTCATTCCCAGCGTATTGGTTATATGACATATATGTTATAAAACTAGGTGTCACCTACGTATACTTTAATTAATAAAAAAATAATGAATAAAAATCAACCTTGAACCTTCCTCGATAAAAGGACTATACAACACAAAAATAATTTTTAAATTCGAACCAGTAGTTAAGATTAGCCGGATCAAACAAACAAACTCTTCAGCTTTATATATTAGTATAGATTAAATAATTCTCATCTTCACTACATATTATTTTAATAATAAAACATTTTTTTACTCAACATTTTCTTTTGAATTTCTTTCAATTCCTATCTATTTGTTAATCTTCCCAGTGTCACGTGACTGTTTCTTCTACCTGTAACAAACAAACATACATTTTATATCATATACATATAAATATACAACATTTTATATATTATATGTATTATTCTTTAAAATATCCAGCGTAAAAGATAACAGTTCATTAGACGGAAATTGTCTTGACAGAGACTAATCAGCCCTGATGCGTAAGACCGACACAGCATACTACTGTAACAACAATGTCGTTACTTGAAAACGGAAAAAAATTACGAGGTATAATTTCTCTCTCTTATGTCTTAGCCGATATAGCCCAGGGGTTAGAACGCGTAGCGCGATGCTTGGAAGCGAGGGGTGCTGGTCAGAGATGGCCTCCTTCTGTGAAAGTGTGATGTCGCAGAAGGAGGCCGCGGAGCGGGAGCGGGAGGAGAAAGCCGCTGCCGACTCGCTCCGTCGTAGAAGACCGGGGAGAAGGAAGCGACGTTTTGCGCACCTTCTCCCCCCGCCACAATAGGTGCCGCCCGGAATAGGGGGGATCCCAGTACCCTGGGATTCCTCCCTAGTGAATGGAGGCCTGAGTGAGACGCATAGGCGGGCCGGCCGTCGGAGCGTCACGGTAGCATGCGCAAGCGATCCCGTGGCGCTCCCATTAAGACGGGAAGGGTACCGTGGTGGTTATAGTCGGTAGGAGTCCGACATAACCCTCCATTAAGGGGTTAGAACGCGTGAAACTTATCCGATGATCGTGCGTTCAAACTCGGGTAAGCATCACTGAATTTTATGTGAAATGTGATTATAATTCATCTCGTGCTTGACGGTGAAGGAACATCGTGAAGAAACCGGCATGTGTCAAATTTCATTGAAATTCTGTCATATTATGTGTATTCCACCTTCCACATGTAGGTTACATTGGAGCAGCCTGGTGGAATAAGCTCCAAACCTCCTCAAAAGGAGAAGAAGAGGCCTTAGCCCAGCAGTGGGACATTCACAGGCTATTATTAGTCTTATTAAAAAAAAATGTACGAATAGTTTTGTAATTATAAAATAAATATGAAGTCGAACTCTTCATTTAATTCTTTATCAATGCACATGCAATAATTGTTAACTGTTTATTTAAAAACTGATTCCTCCTTTTCTATCATTATTGATTTGAAATTCGAAAGAAAAAGACAGCATTACTTAACTCTTCAGCCGCTTAACAACGTTTCTAATTAAGGCCGCAATTTATTCAAGCTAATAAAACTACCCACACACTAAGTAGATAGGCTTACAAGCAAATAAACACATTGCATAATATATAACATAGATCTCCTTAAGCGTAGAGTAAACTGTTGCCTAGCAGTGATACTCAGTAATTTATATATGATTTAGTTGAAATTATTTTTGAGAAATCAAATCAAGTTAAAATGTACTTTATTCAACCACCACTCGAAAAATGTACTTGGTGGTAGAGGTGTGCAAGCTCGTCTGCGTAGGTACCGCCCACTCGTCAATATTCTACCGCAAATCAGTAGTAATTGGTATTGTTGTGTTCCGGTCTGAAAGGTGAGTAAGCCAGTGTAATTACAGATACAAGGGGCATAACATGTTAGTTCCCAAGAATGATGGCGCATTGGTGATTTCAGCGATGGCTAGCATTTCTTACACTGCCATTGTGTCTTACTCACTATCAAAAGGAACCGGCAAGAAACTCTTTTGAACTTTTTGAACGAAAAATATAGATATCCCATATGAACATTTATATAATCCGGTACAGTATATTTTGCGTTGTTTTATTAAAAAAAAACAACATTAATTTTAAATTTAGATTCACCATTTACCTTGATGACATTCACGAAGCGATAAGCTAAAATATTTCAAAGAGACAGTTTAAAAATAACTTCAGCAGTTTATACACGCGTTCTATATAAAGGCGTGGTCACCCTACTGCAATGTGTGGCGTCCGTATGTTTACACCTACGGGAGCTATCAAATGGAATGCATTGACGATTTATTGATGCTAATCTCGGAAGAAATTTGTTTGGATGCACTTAAGGGTCATCAACATAATTAAATTAAACTTGTTTCACGTTAACTCCTTAAAATACAGTTCGGAGTCAAAACTCATTTGATGTTTACGCTTCTTTTAGAATTATTTATTAGTTATAGTTTCGTTTATTATGTCTTAAATAATATAAGATATAAGTTACACATAACATTTAACAGTAAATAATAATAAAAATAATATTCTGGGACATTATTCAACAAGGCCATCTGATCCCAAACTAAGCAGAACTATACTACATATACTACTTTTTGTAAATACATACCTATATAGATAATTACAGCCAGACTCAGAACGAACAGATATGTTCATGCACACAAATGTCTGTCCTGGATGAGAATCGAACCCACGACCCGCGGTGCCACGTACCAACCACGCCAACTGGTTGTCATGTGAAAATGTTAAGTCTGTTTTTTTATATACTAATTTGTTGCATTTTATATATAGAGATTAGTATCCGCCGACGGATTCTCTATCGTTCGAAGCTTAGACAAATTATTTACGACCATTTAGTTTTAAAATGTATTATAAAATATTACAACCAATATCGCACCTTAATAATTGACAGTAAATAATATAAAGGAATAATTACTACAATGCATATATTTACAATGGGATATTGCACGAATAATTCGAGCGCTTATTAAGTTATGTATTCCTAGTACCTAAGTTGCGTCGTTAATTCTGTAGCTATCCCATGAGAATAACGCGAACGCTGGGGTTTTAGTGGGTGAGAATACCACATAACCCGATTCCCTGGGCCTTAATTATATTTAGATTTCCATGCATGAAAAAAAAGCTAACTCTTGAGTATAAGTTAGGTTAGTTAGTAAGTAAGGAAGCGTATTTTAACGGCTCTTTATAAAATACAATAATTAAATATTATATTTAAATAATAATTAATTTAAATTAAATAAATATAATGTAGCGTATGTTATGTAAAAATAGTGTTAGTGACAATGTACTCAAGATAATAATTGATGTGTAAATAACAAATCTTACGCTGACGCCATCTGACGCTCGAAATCTTATGCTTACTCGTTTAACGCTCGAATATACAATCATACACACCATTAGTAGACTATATTAAATCGAATACATGTACATAGTCCTTCATGAGTACTGCCAGTACCACTACGTTTAATGCTTAAACAGTTGACTACATGGTATGTACTGTTCGTACATACCTAGCACAATTCAATAGAAATAAAAATAATAATAATATGAATAATTGAGTTTTTACCCCTATTTTTACAACCCCCATACCTTTTACCCCCTTGAGGTACAAACGATTTAAAATGCGGTACAATCCGGTACAAACCTAGTACAATCGAATGGAAATAAAAAAAAATAATAATATGAATAATTGAATTTCTGCCCATATTTTCACAACCCCCATATCTTTTACCCCCTTGAGGTACAAACGATTTGAAGAGCGGTACAATCCGGTACAAACCTAGTACAAACGTATGGTAGTGCTAATAATTAATTATTTTATACTTAGTTGCTAACTTCACATAGGTCATAGAATGTATAATATATTTATTGAATAAATAGACACCATTCCGTCACTCGTATTTTCACTACCTTACATGTCGAACCCTCCAAGAAATTGAAAATCTACATTGAATGGTACATCATAATTTTGCGTCAAATATTTAAATAGAGGTACTTGTAAAACGCTAGACTATATTCGCGCCAGAAAAAATAACCCAGGTAATAAATTGTTACACCTGTAGATATAAATCAGGAAAGTTGGTAATATCATTTATTGTTACTGCCTATCAGGAAACTTTGCGCTTGTATCGTATTGTTAGAAAAATTGCCTCCCTGAACACGAAGTATTTGTCATGTATTTTAGGTATTACACCTTCAGATTGTGTCTCAAGTTTTGGGTAAAGAAATGATATTATTTATAAGCTGGGCGTGTCATATGTCATATGATACAATATTTATTTCTTAAGGGCAATAGATAATAAGTATTAACCTCAGTCATAAAACAAAGATCATTCTTTTAACAGTTATATATTTTAGTTGGTGGTAGAACTTTGTACAATGTCTAGGTAGGTACCACTCATCAGATATTCTACCGCAAAACAGCAGTACTTGGTGCTGTTGTATATCGCTTTGAAGGGTGATTAGGCCAGTGTAATTAGAGGCACAAGGGACACAATCCTAGTTTTCAAGGATGGTGGCAAATTGGCGATGTAAGCGATGGTTAACATTTCTTACACTGTAAATGTCTAATGGCGTTGGTGGCCACTTACCATGAGTAACATTTCTTACACTGCCAACGTATAAGGGTATTGGTGACCACATACAATTAGGTGGCCCATATGCTCGTCCGCCAACCTATGCTACTAAAAAATAGTATATTATAGTGCGCAACATTAAATTACTGCAACACTCAGTTCTAGTTAGCTTCTATAAACATTCTTTATATAAAATATTTATTTAATATAAAGAATGTTTACTGTAAAGATTGTAAGCTCAGTTACTGGCAACTTGTTTTTAATAAAATATAAAGAAAAGAAAAAAGATTAACAAGCATTCAAGATAAAGAGCAATGGGCAGGCGATATAACAGTACATTCTATATTTAAAACAGTAAGAAGCGTTAAGGCTTAGCAATTAGTTTAGAAGAAATATTTGAATTGCTTATAATATTAATTTAATTTTTTTTATATTTTACTGAATGGTAAAACAAAATGGTATGGTTTACAAAAACAAAACTTCAGTTAAATCTTAACTGGGAGCCAATTCTAGTTATTGGAACGAAGTTCTTTTACGCGGCTTACAGAACAGTTAAATGACAGTAACCCAAGTCCATGTCACATAACGCAATAGCGTTATGCCTACTTCTAAAATGCTACAAAATGCGATGCGTTGGGCGTTCAAACTCAGTACTGCGCGACCACTTCTGGAGGAAGGACCAATACCAAATTTTTGAGCGCCAAGCCACGCCAAACTATATAGCTTGAACTGTAAAGTGCGCCTACCATTTTATTATTAATTAAGTTAAATATATGCAAACTCAATTTAAAAAAAAAATAGTTATAAATACGTATTTCCTAACGTTCTTAAAATAATAAATCTATTTACGTTTAGATTCGATTGCGATGAAGTGCCAATTTGTCAGTTGACCGAGTAACTCATTAGTAAAAATGGAAAACATCACGAAAACAATTTCAAAATATTTGTAATGTTACAAGCAACGAATAAACATTCGAAAAAAAAACAATGATTTTTTGAAATTGGAAGCAGCAGTATTCTGTAAGAACTCACTTCGTATCGTAATCGCAAAATATTGGAAGCATGACAGCGATGAGTTATATTGATGCGACACTTTAAACGATATAATTATTATAGTCAATATCGAATAACACTTTCTGATATCAGATTATCGTATTCTGTGGTGAGTTTCGAGTGAGTTAAATGATACCTGGAATCAACTAGCTAGTTGGATTGGTCGTAGAACAAGCTGATATGAGATGATACTTAAAAGTGGCACAAATTGAAAACGATACTCTATAAAAATTTGGAATATCTCTTCAAGTTCTTAAGCTCTATCAGCAGTTTATTGTTATTGTGTACATTAATTTTGCTTCATTAATATTTTATTATTATTTAAATTGTTACTTTATATTATTGGTTATTATCTAATTAGGCAACTCATCCTTGTTTCTTTTTAATATAAAAAACTAAATCATTTCAAAATTTTACATAAAAGCTTGCCTAATTTGTGTTTATAATTCATTTCGTGCTTGAAAGACAACATCGTGAGGAAACCTGCATGTGTCTAATTTCACTGAAATTTTGTCACATGTGTTTTCCGCCAACCCGCATTGGAGCAGCGCGGTGGAATAGGCTCCAACCCTTATTTTTAAAAACAAAGGAGACGAAACCTTATCCCAGCAGTGGCTAACGGGTTGTTACAGTTACATAAAAACACGCTAAATTTCTTCAGGTCTGGTAACTATATTGTCCAAACCGGTGGTTGATTTCTTTGACTTCTTCTTCTTTATCTAAGGTTCTTATGCAAATCCATATTAACGTTAAAGGCTGAATAATCACCGACTTATCGTTGATATCCCAAGAAAATCCTACAATGCGACCCTCTCCGTTTTTTTAATTACCCAAACGTAAACAAAATTCAAAATAAAGTCTTCACTCTAAATGAACTTAAAATGAAAACAAAAAACGAATCAAAAGCAAAACGATCGTGAAAATATAATGAATGAAACATGTCTTCTCATTCATCCATCACCATGACACGTTAACACGATAATAAACCATAATACAAACAGCATAGAGTTCGATTTACATATTTCAAATAAATTTCGGCCTCAAAAGACTCATTCCGCTAAAAGTCCTCTGGGCACTATAATAAAAACGCGTCGAAATTTTTTTAAAAAGAAGAAAGAATTTTATCCTGTCCCTACCCGCCTAATTACATCCGCCGTGTCGCCTGCGAAGTCATTTTGTGTTATTTAACAGGGAGTTTTGTTCTGTGTGTACGTAGTAGGAAAACGGATATAAATCTAAGACCTTTTTCTTACAATTTCCATTTGATAGATAGAAAGGTAAATATAAATAGATATAAAAACTTTAAAACATTTTAGGTAAGTAGAGTTTCGAGTGAAGACACATGTAAAGTTTATTTATATTATTATACAAGTAATAATAGAAATAAATTACATAATATCGATAAACATATAGCAAGTGAGATACTATTGAGATACCACCTTTTTACCGCAGCTTTTACGTCGGCAGTTTCAAAATAATTAGAACGTTTATTCATTTTTAGTTCCTGCCTCACACTATCACTTTGTGGGCCAATATAAAAACCTTCAAGAAGAGAGCGTACTCATTCCTAAATGGCTGGCAACGCGAGCCCTCGGATGTTGTAGATGTCCATGGGCGGTGGTAGTCACTTTCCATCAGGTAAGTCTCCTGCTAATTTGCCCCCTCTTACATAAAAAAAGTTTAAATAGCACTGTAGTTGTCTCTTATTATCGTAATATTTTGTTATTCATTTTGTGTACGCCGATATCAATCAAAAAATAAATTTAAAAATAATATACTTCATATAAAAAAATATCTTCATTTATATAAAATAAAAATAAAAGAAAAAAATAATATTATAGAAGACTTTTATCTCCAAGCGTCATTCATATCTGTACAATGACAAAGGGATGATTTCAGCTTGTTTTAAGCGTGTTAAACCGTAAAGATCTGCACGTGCTTTTAATTACTTTGCATTACTGACTTTTACGTATGTTTAAAGTTAACACTTGTTGAAGATATTAAAAAATTTTGATAAATATTTTTTAAAGTATTTTTTTAGATACACATGACCAATCAGGGGCATAAATGCCCCCTGCTGGGCTTCAATCTTATTGTGGGAAAAGTTTGCAGCTTATATTTCCACGCCATTCTGTTGTTCGATATAAATGTGTAAAATTTCATTCGTCACAATATTTTCCTTCACTGCCGACCGCGATATGAATTATAAATACAAATCAATCACCTGAAAATTCAGCATTGCTTGATCGGGTTTAAGTTTGCATTTACTCTACTGAAATTTAGAAGGATATTAGTTTTTTTTAAGTTTTACCGTGTTCTGTACGCTAGGTTCTCTCAACTGTATACTTAGTGTAAATTTAATAATTAATTTGCTGAAGAAACGTATTTACGCGTACGCATAAGATGTATGTGGGCCATATTCACCGCACTAAAAAAACCAGCGGTACTTATTCTCTCTTATCGAAGAACGTCACGGAAGATCTGTGAAGAACATCCTTAACCTCTTTATTAGCTTTAAATTAAAATCTAAACTTACACACACTTCATATAGCATTCGTCATATTTTACTCTCCCTTTCACACACATAATTCCCTTCCTTTCCTGTTTTGTTCCAGCCTCAGCATTAATATAAGGCAAACAACCTTCCTTCATAAATAAATTATTAGTTACACGACATACCTAACATGTAAATATTACTTTCTAAATGTTTGTTATGTAAAAAATCTGAAAGTCAACTTAATTTTACCTAAAGTTGCTAGCTGAGAGAAATGTCAAAACTCCTTTCTTAAATAATTTCACATTTTTAAAATAGTCTATTTATGGTAATATATAGAGAATATATTATAAAAATAAATAATGTAACACATATAAATATTGAACGGACGCTTGCAATGAATATATTTGCAATAAACCATATCCAATATCGCTTTTATAACACTGATTAATGAATCCCTCTGATTTACTACCAACCTTCAAACACTGCAGTTTATCTATTTTGTATCTATAATAAAATACTTGACCAATAATTACAACCAGCGGAAGGATTAACTTTCCAACTGAATAGATAAATAATACGCATTCAATAGACATTAAAATACAAACAGTAATATTTTGTATTGATGTACAAAAGAGAAGGTTGATTAGAAATATTGTTATACATGAACTCTTTACAGTGGTTATTACTATAGAATATTATAACGTTATATTAGTTCCTTTATTGTTATAATTAGTATTATCTCAAATTATAGCTACTTTGGAGATAAAATTTTACGATTTATGGTAAATAAATAAATATGACAATTGATATTATTTTTTTGTTAAGATCTGTTAAACTCAATATGTTTTCAAATGACTCATCCTCCTCTGTCATCATCATCATCAGCCAATCGCTTTTTACTAATATTCTATCGCTTAACAGCAATAATATGCAACCTGGTTTGAAGAATTTGCTATATAAGGATTTTTTTATTGTATAGGTAGACGGATGAGCAAATGGGCTACCTGATGGTAAGTGGTCACCAACGCCCATAGACATTGGCTTTGTAAAATATGTTAACCATCGCTTAAATCGCCAATGCGTCACCAAACTTGGGAACTTAATGACTTAAGAACCTTCAAGAAGAGAGCGTACTCCTTCTTAAAAGGCCGGCAACGCATCTGCATGTCCTCGGATGTTGCAGATGTCCATGGGCGATGGTAGTCACTTTCCATCAGGTGAGCCTCCTGCTCGTTTGCCACCTCTAACATAAAAAAAAGAACTAAGTTGTTATTTCCCTTGTGCCTGTAATTACACTGACTCACCTACCCTTCAAACCGGAACACAACGATACCAAGTAATGCTGTTTTGCGGTAGAATATCTGATGAGATGACCAACCCATACGAGCTTGCACAAAGTTCTACCACCAAGTACCAAGGAATGGTTAATAGGTATATTTTACATCGACAATGTGCATGACCACTTACCATCATGAGCATTAAGTAAAGTTCTACACCTTCCAAATTGAGATGTTGATCTGGAAAGGAGAAATTGTGGCATTAAATCGACTTTGCCTACTATTAAAACTATGACGAAAGTTTCCAAATATAGTTGATAAATTATTAACGATTTAAAGTGCAAATTAAATTGTAAATGAATTTATTAGTAGTACTTTCATTACATATTATAAATTAATGCAGTCATGTTAATCGGTTTGAAATCAATCGAATTCCGTACTGAACATCGGTAAAATGGATTTATTGACAATGAAATAAATTTAATATCAACACGTTATTTACATACAATA
The DNA here is from genome assembly GCA_963151315.1 of Nymphalis c-album. Taxonomy (NCBI): domain Eukaryota; kingdom Metazoa; phylum Arthropoda; class Insecta; order Lepidoptera; family Nymphalidae; genus Nymphalis; species Nymphalis c-album. The sequence continues at coordinate 3,867,042 of OY720612.1, forward strand.
ATAACTATTATTATTGATACTTAACATTTGTATGACATCAGGTAATTATTATTTCGTTTTAATGAACTTCCTTGGTAGGGAAATAATGAATAAATGTTATCAAATAATCCAATTTGTCATATTGTAATATAATATGCAATCATGAACTAAGTAATGGTCCTCCTGACCGATTTCGGCCACGGCCAATCTCAAGAGAGATCAGCCAACTGCGCAGGAGATATTATATTGCACAAGTGTATGCGGAAACACTGGTGCACTCTCTATTCCCTAACTCTCATAACCCGATGGGACGGCAATCCGACACGATCGGAAAGAGTTTAGGCGCAGGACCAACGGCTTTCCGAGGCACGGGAGTGAACTAAGTAACATATAAACAAAGCGATAAAAGAAACCTATGAAATCCTTACTAATATTATAAATGTCAATGTGACTTTGTTTGTTTGTTACACTTTCACGCCTGAACAACTAAATCGATTTTAAAAATTCTTTCACCGATTGAAAGCTACATTATCAGCGAGTAACACAGGCTATATTTTATCCCAGTATATCCAATGGAACGGAAACTACGCTGGTGAAACCGCGAAAAAAAGCTAGTAAAGAAAATGAAACCGACTGCAGAAATTGAATGGTAACAATAAAAAGCCTGTTTCGATTACATAGCACGCCGAATTGACTTTTTTAGGATAGGTAGGCAGACGAGCATATGGGCCACCTGATGGTAAGTGGTCACAGCCGCCCTTAGACATTGGCAGAAATATTAACCATCTCTTACATTGCCAATGCGCCACTTTGATTTACATGCAGAATAAATAATCTTATAATTATATTTAATTAACTAGTAACTGTTGATTTTATTGGCGATTCTTCTGCCGGTAGCTTTTCATTAAATTCAAATTACAATCCTACACAGCAAACGCTCAATGTACACCGATCTATGTGCGCGCATTTCTCTCTAATTGTGACATTTGCTGTGACATGGATGTTTGATTCAATATTGTCGAAGTAGCGCAGTGTGAGCACGTTGTGTTGGTCCAAATGTTGGACAATCTTTTTAAAGCAAGTTTGTTTTTTTTTAATACAGTTTTCCAATATAACACAAATCAATGAGTTTCAAGTGAAGCAAGGGCCGATAGTCGTAAAATGTTAGTGGAAGAACTGCCAAAGTTTTAAACTCTATTGTTTTACGCGGCATACGAAAGTAGAGCAAGTTGTCATGGTTTTTTTTCCGACATCTTTAGCATTTATTGTAATTTTCTAGCCAATATTCACAAAACCCCAATGAATTGTTGACGGTATATCCGATTGAGAGTTTTTGAGTTTTACTTTAATAGACAGACATACGTAAAAGTCAAATAATCCTCTCTGTCAATATTTGAACGCTGCAATAAAAAAAATACACACATAACAAAAACAGTCCAGTTGCTTTTTTACAGTAGAAGTCTCAATAAAGTGTACACTAGACTTTTTTTTATTCGATGAAAATTTTAATAATCCTTAATAGCATTGTCTGATAAAAAGAAAAGTAAAGATTATTTTCCATAATGAAACGGGAATTTCCTTCATTATTTTAGTAATTTGAATTTTCCCCTAATACGGAGAAGTTGCTGACTTTACTTGGTGATATCGTTGAAAACATACGTTGGTAAAAAACTTCGAACAAAATCATTACGTAATTTTTTTATCTAAAGGCTTATTGTGAATCCTCAATCAAGTTTTGATGACGTCACATTCATTATAACATAATATCAGATGCATCACTTGCCTTACTTGCCGATTTAAACTAACATACTAAAAAAGGATCATCAAGGATGCTATCACTTCAATTAAATAAATTATTATTGTTAGGTTCTTTTCTATCACTTATGAGTCAGATGTTATTTCATTGTTTTAGGTAGACAGACTGGCAAGTGTCCGCCTGATGGTAAGTTTTGACCACCGTTTTTTTAGATTAACCTTAATCACGCCTCACTTCGCCAAAGCGGCATTAATATTGTTATATGGCGGTAAAATTACTGTAAATAAATATATAATGTTGATTAATATTATGAATATAATATGACTGTTAAAAATAAGTAGTTAGTTTTTATCGAGTCAGACTTGACAGACTTGTCCACCCATAAAACTGTTTTTTATATTTTTGTTCGTTGCATTAAATATTATTATTTTTATTTATTAGTATTCAGTTGTATTTGATTTTTTGTCTCTCTAATAGTTCATTTGGCAAATTGACTTTATGTAGATTTTAGTCTGAAAAACGTATTATTGTAAATCGTTAATGTTCTGGCACTACAAGCTTGTTTGACATATTTCTTATTTAACGATAATGCTCCACTAAGTTGTCATCCATATATCCTCGATAGTAACAGAACGATCCCTGAGAGAGACTTTATCAACCAGCCCCCGACATGCAGTGGGATATAACAGAATTGCATGCGTATTTCGAAATTACACCCCAAATACCCTCGCAATATTTTAGCAAATGACTATTTTCGGGACAGGGTGGAAATGGGGACGGAACTTTGGGGCAAGTCACGTATTTATACGAGCTGTGAAATACGCATATTTTTTTAGCGTTGATTAAAACGCAAACATAGAAAACATCGGGCAGCGTGTTTTTATTGTAAAGTCATAATCATGCAAATTAATGAGGGTTTTATGAAGAAAGGAAATATACCACCTGGTGGACTATAACTTGAACTGAATAATTTAATACTAGCTGCACGTCAAGTACGAGATGAATTTTAGACAGAATTAAGCACCTTTAGTTGTATTTTAGCAACGTTGGTTTTTAAGCCACGCGTACATTTTTTCCCATACAAAACAAGATTCAATGTGTAATAAACATTTCATTAAAGTAAGTTCACGTTTTATTTTTTTCAATAAATGCGTCATTGGATTGCGCAACTATCTACTACCACTAAACTGATAAATAATAATAATAATAATAAACTGGGACAATATTCACACATGGCCACCTGATCCCAAGCTAAGCAGAGCTCGTACTATGGAAACCAGACAACTGATATACATACTTACATATAAAGATAATTACACCCAGACTCAGGACAAACAGACATGTTCATGCACACAAATGTTTGTCCTGGGTGGGAATCGAATCCACGACCTGCGGCGTGTAAGGCGAGTGTCTTACCAACCATGGCAACCGGCTCGCCAAAATGACGTAGATTGTTTCAAACAATGAATAACGTTTTCGTGTATGTAACTTAAAAGTTTGTGATCATTCGAGACGTGCTGGCACTTTGTATAGAACTTTATAATATGATAAACGAAACGACGACACACTTATACAATATAGTTTTCAAGCAATACGGCGTCTTATTCAACCCTAGGGAGCTATAATATTGACCGAGATAGAAATAACTGATACAATATGTCTTCCTTTATGCCATGAACACAAAAATCATAAAAAGAGGGTTGAATGTACAGAAGTATCGTTAAAGATTATTTGGAAGCTTAATACAGCACCATAATAACATGTTGTAAGTAAATTAAATACGACGATTTGACCTATGGTTGCGGACTTATTTCCAGATAAGGAAAATAAATTTTGAATTGCACTTATTAATATATTATCATTTACACCTATTAATATATTATGATCATGCAAAATGATACAGCATTTTGAATAAGTACCTTATTTAAATAGTCACAAAAGTCCCAAAAAATCACAAGAAAATCAACTAATCTCGAATGCATTAAACGAATAAAGATAATAGACAGTTGAGTGAAATATCTTTCGTCGAGTCTATTTAAAAGGACAACATCAAAATAATACAAAATTAAGTCCCAATAAATATCAGAACGAAACGTACAAATCAATAGATAGTGATCGCGTCATTTGTCGCCGCTAATAATACTTCGGAGCATTGACATTGACAAATGAAGATGGCGAACGTCACTAAGTCTATAAGGCAATATTTTCTTTAGAAAACGATATAGGAATTGATAGAATAAACTATAATACACTGATGAATTATAATCATGATACTATTTTGAAGAAAATCTCGGAAACGTCTGAATTCGTTCGACATTTTGAATATAGAACCAAATTTAGTTGATGATATTTTGACATTCCTAATTCAAATTTTAAGTGAACACAGAAGATAAAAATAGGTTTGTCTGATAAGCTGTTCCATAATGTAAGTGATGAATGACGATTTTAGTTTAATATTTCGCTGTGTATATTAGTGTGCGTGAATATTGCATTTTATCGACAAATTAATTATGTCTGTGGGTACAATTCGTTCTCATACACATTCACTTACACATTAACGTCACTATGGAATACTATACACGCATCTGAACATGTATGTGTGCGTTACGAGCAATGGCTACCATTTGTCAGTAATAATACTTCAAGGGGTTGACGTTAACAAATGAAGAGTCCGTATGTCAACTTACTTTTCTTTATCAAACGATTCTTCGTGCAATATTTTTATCATAAACATATACTACGTTGTACGTCAGTAGATAGTAATCTTAACTGAAAGTGCCGTTACATATGCCGGGGATAGAAAAACGTTACATGAATCTAAGCAGTTCATAATCTTACACTACATGTCTGGAAACAATTTTAGAAACGTAATATGATTGTGTCCAAAATATCTTATATTATGTCCACCAATCTGCAATGTATTTTCGATGGATTAGATTGGAGCTATTCCCGAATAGAAGTCACACCTCCGACAATACTATCGGTACTAAAGTTCTTGGTGAATTTATATGCTGAAATTTTAACAAAAGATTTTTTTTGCAGTATCTTTAAGCAGACAACGCGCTGACACATATAAAAGAAGCAGGACAAAGAAAATATAATATGTCCATCAATTAGCAATAAAGTAGCGTGGATGGTTGGGGTCATTATCCTTATTCCAAACAAGAGAAATTAGAGAAAAACATAAGGAAGAAGGCAGAATCATTAAAGAATTTTGTTAATTCTGAAATCATTGTGTAATAAATAAGTAAGCTGTAATTTGCAGTATTATTCTGTAACATTAATTGGTATCTCAATCGCGAAATGTTTTTTTTTACGGAGAAACGATCACTTTCTAAAAATTTACAGTCCTTAAATAGTAATACAATCTATAGTCTATACAGTAAATAGTAAGTATCGGGTTTTTACGGCCCAAATACTAAATAGAAAGTTTTACCTTTTGTTTATTACGCCATAATTGTGAAATAACTCCGCTCGTCTCCCGTATTAATCAGTAATATCACTCAAATATTTGAAATTGTAATAATAAATTGATAAATGCGATTCATCAGTACCGTTCTATAAAATTATAGAATTTTTCTTTCGATTCATGCATTCATGTTAGGATGAGGTCTCCCCTCGACTAATTTTGGTGATTATTTCACTTCACTGCTCCAATGCAGACAGAAAAAGACTGGCAGTATTTTATCCGACATTTTCTATAACTTTTCCTTCATCTCCAAGCACGAGATGAAATCTTAAATACAAGTACTCATGAATACTCTGTATTGCTAGCTGTAGCTTCAACCCAGCCATTGACCTAACTCAGTTCTTCAAGTAACGGGATATGTACTAGCTACTTAGCTTTTTTAATCAATTAAAGCCACTTGTAAAAAAATAATCATTAAGGCAGACGAAATAATTGTATACACGCTGTATAAGTGTCCCCCTGCACCACGTATTCGTTGTCAATCATAGCGTCGAGGCTATACCTTCGTGCTACGCAGGCGTACTTAATTGGCGATAGAATATTTGAACTGAGTTAGCCAATTAACTAAGAGGTCTGCACGATACCCTTCCACCTGGTAAAAAATTCAAAATTAACTAAACTTTGACTAAGCATTTGTACCTCCATTTAAATTAGTAAAAAAAATAATTTAAATGTTAGAATAGATTAATTATTTAGACACTACATACGTGAATCAGAAGAAACATTTTGAACATAAAAATTTAAACTTATTAAAGTACATTTTTGTATAAACTAAGTAATTAAAAACTACCATAATATCGACTTCAATTAAGGTTGAAAACCAGACAAAAATTGAGTAGTCCTTTTCTCAAATGAAATACATATCAATAGTAAATACAATAAAATGTACATGACCTTTATGAAAATAAACAACAAAATAACACACTTTTTATCACCTATTCACTTTATTCTGTTGTTGTGTTTTATTCTGCCGTCTAACGTTTTGAAGCTCTGTGGTATAGAATTATAATAAGGAAAATTGTGTCATTATTATGTTTCAGTATAATCCGATAACTTTTTGTACGTAATCCTGGGTTTGCTTTCTATGTTATTTATTGTCAATATATACAATGTTAACACCATAGTAGGTATTTGGTTTTGCTTGTAAAAAAGTTCAGTTCAGATTATGAAATGATTATGAAATTGTGTCTAACTATTAATTGTATGAATTTAGTGTAAAATTATAATTATCTGATTGATTTAATCGGTACTGCAAATCATTTAGTTCTGTAATATAAGAATAATATTCTTGTACACACAACTTTTTTTTTTGTTTTGTATGCAAAGATAATTATTCCTTTTTATTCTGTTAAAGTATAAAGTTAAATTTTTTTATGGCGTATACTGATTTCTTTGTTCTTTCTTTCTGACGTCGATCGCAAAATATTATGTCAATGCCACATGATATAACAGAGACGATACACAGGAAATGAATCGTATTGAAAATTTAAAAATTTGCATTGGTTTTTTTTTATTAGGATAAATTTTACTTCATAATATGAATACATTATGTATGTGTATATATATATCATATTATCGAAAACTGATACATTTCCAGAAAAAAGAATATCATCAATATAGATAAGATTACCATTACTTGTAATGAAAACACACACACATCTTAAAACGTAAGATATAAAAGCGTTGCTAGGAAAGTCTACTCTATATTCTTATCGCACACAAAGAAGTTTCAATTCAAAACCAAAAATAAACAACACTATTGTTTCCGCTTATACTAAAATCTTGGACCAAGTTCGGAGCGTTTGTTAATCTTTTAATGGAATTAACCCACGGTCGACGACGTCACCAACAAAGTATCAAAGACTTGGATTAGAAGTTTTACTGGAATAGACAGGAGACAAGGTTTTCGGATAAGATTAAGCAAACAACGTAGATTATTATATTTCTCTCGCTATATACTACGAGCTGATTTGCAATATTATTTAATATTATATTATATGATTTTATATACTTTTTACAAAATAGGCTTTTTTTACAAATATGAGATAATACTCTTTTCTTTTCTTCTTTCATCAAAAACCATTTCTTGCTTTCAAGAAATAAATGGGGTGCTCAATCTTCACTAGTTTGAGTTTTCATGCTCTGGAAATTTCGTGTCAGTCTTGTGGCTGATCTCTTCCGCTTAGTTTATATACATTCAGAATATACATCTTCCACATACACCGATACACAGTTTCCAATCAACCCGAATTTAAGGATCAGAGAATAGAGAGTGCATCCTTGAACACAACGATGACACCTTTTTTGCATTAAAATACATCGCCTACATAATGTAGTATTTTTTAAATATAAATTAGTCCAATTAATAAATAGATAAAACATATGAATATTTTATGAAGATCGCTTGAATGATGATCGAATGAATGATATGGTTTGAATATGGAAATCTGTGTCCCTGGTCCATAGACACCCTACAACATTTTTATTTGACTAACTATAATATTTTGCAACGCACCTGCAAGTGATGATGATGATGAAGCATCAGGTGAGCCACCTGCTCGTTTGCCCCCTCTTACATGTAACCTTTACACTCATTCTTTAATCATCATCAATCGTCATCACTTTATTTATCAGATTTGAAATAGCGTAAGTGACACTTCCGTCTTTATTACGATCCTTGATATGTACTTAACTGTTTCTTTGTAGGTATATCATTATTTGGTTATAGTTATTTAAATAGGACGGAATTGGGATTTTAGGAGAATTCAGGAAGAAAATGGAACAACGAGAAACAACTAAATAATAAGATAACGCTAATGGATTCTTGGGCTATATATTAGGAAAATTTAACTTGGCGCAATATTCAAAGTGGTTAAGGCTGAGTGTATATATAGATTCTGAACTAAACTGTTAAGTTTTTTTATTATTGTATAGGTAGGCGGACGAGCATTTCGGCCACCTGATGGTAAGTGGTCTCACCAACGCCCATAGACAATGGCATTGTAAGAAATGTAAAGCATCGCTTACATCGCCAATGCGCCATCAACCTTGGGAACTGAGTTCTTATGTCTCATGTGCCTGTAATTGCACTGGCTCACTCACCCTTCAAACCGGAACACAACAAATATTGCTGCAAATATTGCTGTTTTGCTGTAGAATATTTGATGAGTGGGTGGAACCTAACCAGACGAGCTTGCACAAAGCTCAACCACCAAGTTTACGAAGAAAACCAGAGATGGCCGAGATTTAAGATTGTTGAGACAAATCCAGACAAGTACTACTGGTAATCATGTGCTTCACTTGTGTTGCTGTCTGGTGGGATGAGAATGGGTATTTTTTCATAAAATATGTAGGCGGACTGGAAAATGGGCTGATAAGTATAATACAATAATAATAATATTATCTTTTATTTATAGAATAATTAATTTTGGCTTAAAGTATATAATATAAAAAAATAAAACTATCTACTGTTCAAACGACTGTGTTGAATGGTAGAATGAATACTCTAGAATATATATTTTTTAAAACAAAACTACTATCAAATAAAATTCGAGCCTTATCCATTTTTACACCCATCGGAGTGGAAATATAATTAAATTACATAAAAAACAACTGAATTGAGACTTTTTTTGTAGGATAGGTAGGCGGACGAACGTATGGGCCACCTGATGGTAAATGGTCATCAACGCCCATAGATAGTGGCATCGTACTTTTCTTTAAAAAAAACATAGACAATACGCCACCAACCTTGGGAACTAAGATATTATGTCCCTACCATGTGCATGTAATCATACTGGCTCACTCACCCTTCAAACCGGACACAACAATACCAAGTACTGCTGTTTTGCGTTAGAATATAAGATGAGTGGGTAGTACCTACACAGACGAGCTTTAACAATGCTCTACCACCGATTAAAAAAGTAAATGTAAAATCTCCTACTCTTAAAGTCGGTTAAAAATGAAGGCAACAAGATAATGTGACATTTTTTATATATTTGTTTCCTGTTTCTCCAATAATCATATATAATAAAAAATCTAATTGTTTCAACAATAAATAGAACAAAATACATAGTTTGTAATTATAAAAGATATTTTTGAACAAAATTAACATCATTGCAAGCGTGCAGCTCAGAGAACTAGTTGTCAAATAACTCCCCCCAACAACGGCTGGTAAATCACATTAGGAAAGTCCACATGAGCCATGTGTTGAAATCCCAGTTCGGGAACGAACTTCTTATCGTAAATTTGTGTTACAAAGATGGTTACTTTGAGAATACGCTGCAGTACGTTAACTTGAATTATGTATTTTTTTATTTCTAAAACGTATTTTACTTTATCATTGATTAAACTGAAATATCGTTCTAAAACTCAAATAGTTTTGAAAATGGAACGTCTATTTAGAAATTCAATTTTCATATTTAAGAACAATGATTTAGAAAAGTTATTGTTATGGAATTTTTCCGTATCATAAATATTAAAATAACAAACCAATTTTGAATACCATTGATTGTAAATGTGAGAGTTTTGGACTTAAATACTTGAGTAAGCTTTTATAAATTGTTTTTTGTTTTTCTTTACCTACGTGTTTAGGAGGAGTTGGTGTTAGTTATATTATATTAACTGTCCTTCCTAGAAATTCAAGCGTGCTTCATACCGAATTTCACCAACATTGGATCTGTGATTTAGTTGTAAAAGTGTAACATACAGAGTTACTTTTGCATTTATAATAATATTACTAGCGTTTTGTCCGCGGTTTCACCCGCTTAGTTTCCGTTCCCGTTGGAATACGGGGATAAAATGTAGCCTAAGTTACACCCTGACAATTGTCAATGGTGAAAGAATTTTTAAAATCGATTTTGTGGTGAATGAATGGTGAATAACTGAATAGGCGTGAAAGCGTAACAAACAAACCAACTCACTTTCGCATTTGAAGTTACGATAGTATACATGAGTATAGACAAAACACCGGCTATACTATAGATTGTTCTTACTCTAGCTCGTGTAGGAGACGAGTATTATGGGCTATATTGCTGGAAATGTTACCGAGATATTTTCTAGCCATATTCAACAGCGAAATATTGCTATTATGACTAGACTGTATTTGAAAATACTGCAACCGCATATTGCAGGAAAATGTTGCTTAATACACCTTTACATATAGTAATACTGAAACCATGTAAAATAATAATGTTAGCTAACAAAAGAGGTTTGGAGTATATTCCACCACGCTAATAGAACAGAATGTGGGTAAGAAACAGATGAACCAGAATTTAATCTATCACAAGTATGATTAATAATAATGATACATAGCGTAAATGTAAGTAAGGTAAGTATGGTCCTTCATACCGATTTCGGCCACGGCGGCCAATCTCAAGAGAGATTAGCCAACTGCGCAGGAGATATTATAGTGCACTCGCTGTGCAAACAAAGGTGCACTCTCTTTTTCTTAGCTCTCATAATCCGATGGAACGGCAATCCGACACGACCGGAAAGAGTTCAGGCGCAGGACCAACGGCTTTCCGAGGCAAGGGAGTCTACCACACTTCCAAATTTCAGACTCCGGGCTGATACTCAGAATTTTCTGACAGAAAAGACAATAACTATTTATTGGCCCGACCTGGGAATTGAACCAAGGACCACCGCGTCTGCGGCCTTATATCAGGCCACTAGACCAACGAGGTAGTCAGCGTAAAAGTATAAAGTAGCTATTTAGTAACGTCTTGTAGGCCGTTTTACTCTGTTTTTTCAACATAATTAATAGAGAAAACAATTAATTATGGAGCAAAAATAATTAAAATTGTTTATTAAAAATAATATCTGCATTTATTTTGGTATGACATGAATAATTCCATTCTATAACAAAATATAAGAATTCAACCGTCGCCGTCTATATATATAATATTAATCGTTATATATAAATTTACAATATACATAAAGAAAGGCTTACGAAGTGATTCTTTAAAATGGTTTATAACAAATATTCTGTAGCAAGAAGCCTAGAAGCTATTAAAGTAAGCCTATTAGAACACTGGCAAGCGGTGCGGTTATATCTTCCTAGACACTATGGGATAGAACGTAATAATTTATATTTTATATATTACATAATATCTTTATTAATATTTTACCTTTTATTTTTACGTAATAAGAAAACATAGTATTGTATTTAGTCCCTGTAATGTATACGCACACACACTTACTTATATTTTGTATATGAGTGATTATGAGTAAGAATGATGAGTTTATATGAGTATATATTTACGTATTACATAGGGTGTTTTATGTTATGTTTTTCTATTTTTTACAATTCTATTTTACGTATAAATTAAGCGTAAACGAATATATATAAGATTATATTTCATTGCAATATATTTGTTTGCTTCGTTGATCTAGTTGCTATAAGGTTTATAAGGTGCCTCGTACTGCTGTATGCACTAGCGAGGAGTGCGCGGGGGCGACATTACCTTCGCCTCCTGAGGTGACCTCCCCCGAGTCACGAGCGGAGTACAGCACGGGGTCCGCGGATGCTATATATCAACACGAACCTACAGCCTCTCCGATCCGTGCCGAGGACGGCTATCGCAGCGGTTTTAGGGGGTAAGAATCCCACATAACCCGGTTACCCTCCCCAAGGGAGCCGGTAACTTTCTTAAGGTTTTCACGGTGTAAAAAAATAGGTTGTGAGTAATGTTTTAATAAAAAGATTTTGTCAATAGAAGACCGAAGTTTTTATTTTAATTTGATTTCAGTCGGCGTACTGGTAACTGGTCAGCTAGGTCCATAGACATTGACAGTACCTGTTGTTACACTGGCTGAAGCACCCTAAACTGGAACCAAGTTATACTGTTTGCGGTAGAATCAGTAATACCCTCGGAAAACAAGAAAAGCGGTTGTCCTGGTCTTTGTCAAATTGCAATCCTATCGGATATACTTCTGCATTATAATATCTCCTCTAAAAAAGGAGGAGGTTATCAATTCGTCTGTATGTTTTTTTTTTTTACCTCATAACTTTGATGTTTGTTTTTAAAGGAGTCCCGTATTATTATTGCTAGATATATTAAAGTGTTTCCTTGGCTGACATCGACTCCAAAAATAACAATAAATGTAACTACATTATCAACCACACAACACAATCGTACCTACATATTAATGAGTAGAAAATAATAAGTTAATTATGAAATAATAGAAGAATACGCAATTATTTTTTTTACTTTTTAATTTTGTTTTTACCTTGAAGTTGGTTTTTGTTTTGTTAAAATTTTTATTTATTTTTGTTACTTTTTCATCTTGCATACAAAAGTTTTATCCAACTATTAGATATTTAAAAAGTAAGAAGTTATTTGTTATTATTTTTTATTTTCTTCGTAAAAAAATCAGATTAAAAATAGCATTAATATTCTTTAGGATAAAGTTTTCATTTGTAATGAATTATGTTTTAAACAAAAACCGCTTTTGATAGCCCGAGCGACTTTCTAGATCAACTCTCCAAGGCTTTGCGATGAATTAATTTTCTCGAAAGGTCAGGAAGGGTTACAAATACCCCTTAATTAGGGTATGAATTGAAAATGTTCAAAGTTTTTTTTCGTAAAGTTATTTGTCGTTATAAGACTTTTAGAAATGTTTTTTGTTAAATAAACTTATTGATAATTCTTATCTCAGTCATAATATATAAGACTTAAAATTTTATTTATCAGAATGTAGACATTTCTTTTTACGTCTTCATTTTTTTTGTATAGGTAGGCATAAGTAAGTTTGTTGGTCGGCTCTGTTATGTCAATATACTTATCTTGCGTTACTCAATAACTGAACATACCACTTAAATTAAAACCAATATTCAAAAAACTACAATTTGAAACCAAAATTAAATATTTGCTCTAATGACATTCATCCGTTAATAACATAATATAACAAAATAATTTGAATAACCTACCATAAATGGTTGTCCGTAAAGTCGGTTTACGGACGATAATTTTACGTGACAACCTCATAAGAATACATTGATGAATACTCGGACGCATCGGCCTATAGAGTGGGAGAGAGATAGATGCGCCACAAGCCGAACGCTTAGGCCGATCGGGCCTCTCTATCGCTTGTTCCGCTCTTTCGCTTGCACACCAGCCTCAGGCGGAACGTGACAATGAGTCATGCATTTTCGTGCGTGCAGCCGGCGTCCATCGATTTATAAGACGTTAGTACGTCAAAATATTAAACTCATTATAGGCCTATCTTCCAAATTTCATTTTTCATTAATTTTATTTTAAAGTTCCTTTTGATCTATGTGCTGTATAAACAGATCAAATCATTATTTCTGTTATAAAAATATCATGTAAGTCACGTAACAAATTTTAAAAAGATGTTATAATAAAACTACGAATAAAACTGCAAAAAAATAAATTGTACAATTTAATAAAAAAAATTGATCGAAATTAAACTTTACACAAAGGTTTTAAGGTGCAATTTGAATTGTTATACAAAATCATTGTCCACTTCAGATAACAAAGGTTGAATTTGCATAGAAATAAACAAGGGATGATTTCAGACGATTTATGAACGTTTGGTATGTAAAAGACACAGAGTATTACAACACAGTTTGACTGGACGTTTTTAATTTTACCGCGACCAAGTTGATTACATCAATATTTTGAATGTATTTTTTTAAATTTATTTTCTCATAATGAATAATTATATTGAAAAAAAGTGTTTCAAAGGAAAGTATTTCTATAAAAAGATTCTTAAAACAATCAATGGAAGCAAATATAAGTCCAAACATTGGAGTATTAGAACAGTGTGCTGGGATAAGCCTCAAGTGCTCCTCAAGCGGTGGTAGTGATAGCCTGTAAATATGACATATTAATTTTTACAGGAAGAGTTCTGAAGATAGCTTTAACAAACTCAACATATACACAATCGTATTCTTATAAAAAACGTTCGTACACTTTGTTTACTTGAACTTTATTACGGCAATCAATAATAATTAAATACACAATTGAAAAATCTAACATTATAAACATAGTTGATAATATTAAGATCATTGAAAATAACCAACAAAGTTTAATATTGAATTGAACCAGTCAAACTGATATTTTTTATCTGTGTAACCGCTTTGTTTTGATCACACTAACTAATGACTGTAGATGGCTGATAGTATCGGTTGTCGTGCGTGAATTTTGCAACTATAATTTGAGGATACATAGGATTTATTGGTCAGTCATCGGATAGCAACGTTAACGGATAATATAATGTCGATATCAGATTTATTATGAATAGAATTTACAAAATCCGTCGTAGCTATGATTTATGACAAAATATATGGCCAAAAATATGTTTTTATTTGAGTCAGGTTATAGATAGCCATGATCCACTGCTACGGTTAAGGCTTCCTCACGTTTTTAAGGAGATAATTTGCAGCTTATTCCACAATGCTACTCCAATGACTGGTAATAGATACACTATCACCTTAAAGAAGAACCCTAAACACATTCATAAAGATCAGTAGAGCTATCCTTAAAGAACAAACTTGATACTCACGAAATGTTCGACATTGACCATATCATTGATGACAGTTCAAGAATATATGCATTTAAATTGTATATCACATTAAGTCGATTTTAAACATGTCACGGATGAGAAGTGAAGTGAGTTCTTAAAGAATACCACTGCAGCTGCTATAATTAAAAAGGCCGAGATGGCTTAGTGGTAAGGACGCGTTAATTTTAACGATATTTATGGGTTAAAACCCGGCCAAGCGCCACTGAATTTCATGCGCTTAATTTGTGATTATAATTGATCTCGTGCTTGATGGTGAAGGAAAACATCGTGAGGAAACCTGTAAGTGTCAAATTGCTCTGAAATGAAGAGAAGAGGCCTTAGCCCTTAGCCCAGCAGTGGGACATTCACAGGTTGTTACTGTTATAATTATATAAGTACGAGGAAATACTAGTTAGTACTTTTTATCAACTTTCCATATACATATGATATTGAAAGTACCAGGGTATCAAGAATTCGAGGAGATCTCTGTGACTGTAATTTTGCCCACGTGACCTGTAATTCGGCGTACGAAAATGTTATCAAGCTTTCTCGACCTTGTTGCTACTATGATACTTCTTAAATTATTATTAATGTATTTTTTTTTCATTCTGCATTTTACTTGATACATCTTACATTTGGACTTAAAGTTACATTTTAGGAATCAGACAAATTACAAATGCCAATACAATATTTATACCATAGATTAATATAATTTCTAGTATATGATTATGTATATTTATTTATAAATACTGTCCACATTATATACTATATTCTTATTAATAACGTAGGAGAAAATAATGATTCTATTGATTCTATTAATTGCAATTATTATAGACACTAAAAAGTCGTCTAAATGTATGTACCTCTGATTGCATAGACATTGGCATTGTAAGAGATGTTAACCATCGCTTACATTGCCAATGCGCCACCAACCTTGGGAACTAAGATGTTATGTCCCTTGTGCCTGTAGTTACACTGGCTCACTCACCCTTCAAACCGGAACACAACAGTACCAAGTACTGATATTTTGCGGTAGAATATCTGAAAAATGTGTAATGTGTATGATTTTATTAGTCTTGGTTTTATTTGATTTGAAAACAGTAACGAACTAAAATTGCCTCTTAGTATTATTGGTTACAATCATGATTTATTATCTACTAAGAAAAATAATAGAACAGGAGAGATAGTGAAGAGTGTACATCACCAAAAACAATTAAAATACCATCAAACTTATTTTTATTGAATTCCCACTGTAAATAATGAACATTGAAATGAAAAAAATCAACAATGAAATCAATTAAAAAGAAACGAGTCAGTTGATTGCCATTGCATTGCAAATCGACAACGTTGGCGTGTCCTGGTTAAAAAGTTCACTAGTAAATTAAGAAAATTAAAAGTTTTTTTAATATATGAAATTGGACACACAATTGGGCCAACTAAATGATTGGTGATGTAAGAAATTTTAACCACTCCTTACATCGCCAATGCGCCACCAACCCAAGATGTTATGTCCATTAGAACCTGTAGTTACATTGGTTGACTCACCATTTAAAGTGGAACTCAACAATACTTATTACTATTTGGCGGTAAAATCTGATAAATGGTAATTTAACCAGATTGGCTTGCATAACTTTGCTCCTTTTATTCCACAAATACAGAAAGACTTATATTTTAGTTCTCTAGACTTAAGTCTCGTAAACAAACTTGTTTTTTAGTATTGCATAGGAAGGCGGACGAGCGAGCCACCTGATGGTAAGTGGTCACCAATGCCCATAGACATTGGCATTGTAAGAAATGTTAACCATCCCTTACATCACCAATGCGCCACCAACTTTGGAAACTTAAATGTTATATCCCTTGTGCCTGGAATTACCCTTCAAACCGGAACACAACAATAGCAAGTACTGCTGTTTTGCGGTAGAATATCTGATGAGTGGGTGGTACCTAGCCAGACGAGGTTGCACTAAGCTCTACCACCAAGTGCTTACTTAACGATATGGACAAAATAAAAAAGGAACTTTGGCGAAAACGGATTGGTGGAAGCATTTTCCTTGACTCTGAATTTTATTGACTCTAACCATATCCTTCACTGGTGATGTACGAATTACGATATAATATGGTGTCTTAATATTGATTTCTGCAGTTAACACAATCAAGAGTATAATAAAGTAAGGTCCTCCAGACCGATTTCGGCCACGGCGGCCAATCTCAAGAGAGATTAGCCAACTACGCAGGAGATATTATAGTGCACAAGTGTGTGCGCAGACACAGGTGCACTCTATTTTCCTTAGCTCTCATAATCCGATGGGACGGCAATCCGACACGACCGGAAAGAGTTCAGGCGCAGGACCAACGGCTTAACGTGCTTTCCGAGGCACGGGAGTGTACACACCTCCAACTTCCAGACTCCGGGCTGCTACTGAGAATTTTCTGACGGAAAACCCCAATAACTATTTATTGGCCCGACCTGGGAATTGAACCCAGGACCATCGAGTCAGCGGCCTTATATCAAGCCACTAGACCAACGAGGCAGTCATATAATAAAGTAAATAAATAAGGAAGTCTCATAGTATGAACGTTCTTCTAAAATGTATTCAAGTCTCGTAAAGCAGGCGTAAGCAAAAATACGTTCAACGGGAATGTGATCTAACATTGCATCTTGACTCTGAGATTTTATTAGCTGTTTCTTTTATTTACCAAACTTCATATTCCTAAAATAGTGCCTGGATTAGATATTAAATATTGTAAGGACCTATAGTAAAAAATAGTAGATTTGCTATAGAACAAATAAAGTTACAGTTCCCAAGTTTAAGGTCAACAGGTTCAAGTCTAGTTTATAAGACTCCCTGAGGGCAGTTTAGTCAAAATTCAGGATGCATCTAAAATATATTGGTTAGCTGATTCCTTCAGATCGACCCGAAGTTTGGAATTTGGCAAAGTTACACCCCCGTACCGTAGAGAGCACGTGAAGCAGTAAAAGTTGCCTTCTCACCGTTCAGAAAATCCATCAAGAGAACATTCTCTAATTTTTTAAAACAAGAACTCCACTGTTAATACAATAGACTTTTCTTTTTGTTATTACAAAACTCTTTCACTTAAATTCTTATTATAACCAATGAATTAGATGTCTCAATAACAAATTAAATTCAACGTGAAAAACGCACAAGAGGCGAACGTAGAACAAGTACCTCCTTGCCATTTCAGAGCCGTAACGTAACCCTTATTGATGAAACATACGGCATTAGATTGCACCTTTAAACGTTCGATAAAAAAAACAACTCCATTTTTTATTTTAATACAAAAATATATTTATTTTCTATTGTTCAATTAAATAAAATATATTATGTATATACGGACTTTTAAGGACATATTCCTATTTAATTATATAAAGTAAAATTGACATGGACTACACTGTCACTATTCACAGGATTGACTTCGACAGGCAAACTAGACCACAGCAATAGTAATAACTATTGTTTCCTATTGAAGTAATTGCAGTGGATGTTACTTTAATAAAATCATTTATTATTTCCTCACTTACTATAAAGTGAATATATTTATACATTTGTTGTTTTATCATATTTTTTTGCATACATCTTATACATAAAAGGTCATACGTGCCTTTGCCTTAGCTACGTGCATTCCCGCTAAGACATGGGCAGAAGCAAATAAAGTAATAAAAACACAATGATTTTATACTGTCGGTTGTTTAGGATTTTGTATACCCAAACGGTAAGTCTGGGTATACAAAATAATCTTGGTAATAAAATTGTTAATTAAATTGAAACTATTGTATTCCAAACGTAACCCTGTATCGTAATTTATACAAATAGTTCCGGAAAAATATATTAGTTATACTCGTTCTTATGAAACTGCCTTTGCAACTTTTTATTCTTATATATCTAGGTTTTTCCTATGTGTAATAAATATTAGCATCATATTTATAAGACAGGTTGTGAAAAAAATTACAAATATTCAAAAAATATTTTAGATAAACGCCGCGGTTAAAACGTATAAACGGTCTAGTATGTTTTCTACTAATACAAGCTCTCAGACGACATTCCCGCGTTTCCTCAGCGCAGATTGACACTGTTCCAAACAATCGGAGCCCGCTTTAATCTCGGCAATAAATTTCCTTTATCTCCCAAGACGTTGAACAAAAAAAAGGAATTCTTTCGGAAAAGCTTGTTTTGCGATTAAGCCAGTTACCTTAACGTTATGGAAAAAAACGTTACGACGAAAATTAGGTTTTATTTTATTATAATTTTATTACAAATAAATTTGTTATTTGTTTCTGTTGCCATTTTGAAGATTAGACTCTTTCATGTTATTTATAAATATAATATATCCTAACTATCTAATAATGTACTGTTAAAAATATAATACGCAACTATAGACTTTCAATTTGGAGTTAAATAGTTCTTTTTTTTTGAAATTTTTAAAATTGAATTCAATAAAGTATTTTGCATAAAAATTGATTTTAAACTTTCTTAATCTTCATTAACGTTTATTTTTGCCTATCAAGACAAATATGATGTATTTTTTTGGAACAGAACAAAAGCGAACGATTTTTTAAAATTTTGGCATAAAGCTGTGACCACTTATGCTAGAACATCCATTTTAAATTATACTTGAATTTATCATTTTGTATCGGTCATATATATATCATAATTGTAAAAGAGTGTTGTTTCATAGACCCAAATAATAAATAGCCGCGAAAATATTTCAGACAGATTGACAACTGGAGATCGCTAGCTATGTCCATCTTTCTCTAACATTATAACGTTCATACCACGAAGGCAGTACGCCACGAAAGTCCTTCCGGTTGCATTATGCAAAAACATTTCCGCAGCCCCTCTAAATCCATGTCGAGGAGAGCCATTGCCACGTTTTTTCTGGGTGAAAAATACAAGTAACATGCGAACCGTATCGAGTAAAAAATGCAATACAAATTGAAAACGGGGTAATACATAATAAATAGTATTCGTATATACATAATTATATAGAAAATGAAAATTGAACTAACAGCCTGTTATATTATGGTGAAAATTTGTAGTTTATTCAATCACGCTGCTCCCATTAGGGTTAGTAGATACACTTGTGAGTTGTGACAGCATATATTCTACTGCCAAGTACGAGATGAATTATATACACATGTTATGCACGTGAAAATGCTAAGGCCTGGCATTATACTTCAGGCGCAGGAACAATTGCTTAACGTGCTTTTTGAGGCATGGGCGTGTACAGGTACACACTTTCAACTTCCAAACTCCAAGCTGCTACTGGAACTTTTTGACAGAAAAACCCAATAGCCTGACACCACCTGGGGTTTGAATCCCGATTTTTAGACCCTTGAGATATATCCAATATACACACATACAAGGGTTTCTTCCAACTATTACTTCAAACTGTTTTCAGTACGAGGAAAAGCAATCGAACTTTAAAGTGACAGACCTGATTTACGTTAAAGGTAAAATCTTGATTTAAGTTGAAGTTAATAAATCTATTGGGTTGAATTTTCTAGACTTTCTTAAGCGCTATTTCTAGAAACATTTCATTTAGTCTATCGGCTTAGTCTTTTATTTTTTAATTAAAATTTCTCCATCGACATTGTGTGGTCTTGGGTTATATTTGGTTTCTTAATTTGTAAAAAATGTTTATACCGATTTTAAAATTACAAAAACCTGACTTTACTTAAACAAGTAGTTCAGTGGATAATAAGTTAAACAATGCTGTCTTCTTCTTTCAAATGTCAAATTAATAATCTTAGAAAGAGAAAAATCATTGTTTAACTAAACAGTCAAAAATAGACTAATATGCGGTGGATCCTACATGGCACCGTGCTGTAGTCCGACGCCACGCCGTCTCCTGGTAGTGGCGCCGTGCCGTTACACGTTGACCAGTGTAACCGTAGGCATTTGTTCACGTCCTTACACTATAAATATAAATATGAGCAGAGATGGCCCAGTGGCTACAACTCGTGAATCCTAATCGATGATCGTAGGTTCAAACCCGGGCAGGCACCACTGAATTTTCAAGTGCTTAGTTTGTGTTTATATAATATAAAAGTGAGTTTGCTTATTCATTTACTACGCTTTCACATTTTAACTATTCAACTGGTTACCTCGCCAACGCGAATCCCGGATGTGGATGATCATACACCTTCCCTGCTAGACCTTCTGCTGACCTCTCATCCGGACGGGTACCATGTTTCCGTCGAGCCTCCTCTTGGCTCGTCGGACCATTGTCTTGTCCGGAGTACAGTGCCGATCTTACGCCCCTCACGGCCTCGGTTCGTGGGATGTCGGCGAGTGTGGCACTACAGGTTAGCGGACTGGGATGGGATGCGGTCCTTCTTTGCATCCTACCCATGGGGGCGGATTTGTTTCTCGCCGGATGATCCAGATGTCGTTGCTGACTCGGTCGCCGATGTGGTGTTTCAGGGTATGGAACTTTTCATTCCGTACTCTGCAGTACCCATCGGAGGCAGATCCCGGCCCTGGTTTGGTGGCTTCTGCAAAACGGCGTCACGCCGAAAAGTAGAATGCTATCAAGCCTGGGCTGAAGCGACGGCATCGCGTGATGTAAATACCAGCGCATTTAAAAAGGAATATAACTCTGCCTCCAGGTCTTTCAAAAGAGTTATTGCCAAGGCAAAGTCGGAGCACATAGGCAGAATTGGCGAGAGATTGGTGCGTCTTCCTTCGGGAACACGCGCATTTTGGTCTCTCGCTAAGGCTGTCTTAGGGAATTTCTGTAAGCCCTCCCTTCCATCTCTGCATAGGAGCGATGACACGTTGGCTCATACCGCGAAGGAGAAAGCTGATCTTTTGAGCACTCACTTCGCGTCCAACTCGACTCTGGATGACCAGGGAAAGATACCACCGACAATCTTACGGTGTGATACCACGATGCCGGAAATTAAATTCCGACAAAGTGCGGTTCGTAAAGCACTTTTTTCCTTGGACATCCATAAGTCGAGTGGGCCCGATGGCATTCCTCCGATTGTGCTGCGTACTTGTGCTCCCGAGCTGGCACCGGTCTTAACGCGCCTTTTCCGCCACTCCTACACATTAGGCGTAGTCCCGAATTCTTGGAAGACTGCTTTGGTGCACCCGATCCCTAAAAAAGGCAATCGCTCTGATCCAACAAACTATAGACCTATTGCTGTCACCTCCTTGTTCTCCAAGATAATGGAATCCCTTATTAACTGCCAGCTCCTGCGGTACCTAGAGGAGCACCAGCTGATCAGCGACCGCCAGTACGGCTTCCGTCGAGGTCGCTCAGCTGGTGATCTTCTAGTTTACCTGACTCACAGATGGGCTGCAGCGGTTGAGTCCAAGGGGGAGGCAGTAGCAGTCAGCCTGGACATGGCGAAAGCCTTCGATCGGGTATGGCATAAAGCGCTTCTCTCGAAGCTTCCTTCCTACGGGCTTCCCGAGAAATTATGCACGTGGATCACCAGCTTTTTGGCAGATCGGAGCATCAAGGTCGTTGTCGACGGTGCATGCTCTGACTTAAAATTCGTCAATTCTGGTGTTCCACAAGGCTGCGTTCTTTCACCTACTCTGTTTCTTCTGCATGTCAATGATATGTTACAAATCAGTAACATTCACTGCTATGCGGATGACAGCACTGTAGACGTTCTTTACACCGGCCGTAGCAATATTTCTCGGGAACACGTCGACGAGTGTCGGAACAAACTTGTGTCTGAAGTCGAGACCTTGTTAACCAAAGTCTCGGACTGGGGCCGACTAAACTTAGTCCAATTCAACCCCAATAAGACACAAGTTTGCGCGTTAACCGCTAAAAAATCTCCTTTTGTCATATCCCCTCATTTTGAGAATACTCCCCTCGCTGCCACAGCCAGTATTGGGATACTTGGCGTCGAGATTTCGAACATTGTTCAGTTCCGCGGTCAATTGGAAGCTAAAGCTAAATTGGCTTCTAAAAAGCTTGGAGTGCTCAACAAGGCGAGACAGTACTTCACGTCGGCCCATCGCCTACAACTTTACAAGGCGCAAATTCGGCCCCACATGGAGTACTGCTCTCACCTCTGGGCGGGAGCTCCGCAATACCAGCTTCTTCCTTTTGACCGTATTCAACGTAGAGCAGTTCGAATTGTCGACGATCAGGCTATTACCGACCGGCTTGATCCTTTGGATTTGCGTAGAGATGTAGGGTCTCTCTGCATCCTCTACCGCATTTATCACGGGGAGTGTTCTGAGGAGTTGTTTGGCTTAGTCCCGGCCGCTGAGTTTCACCACCGGACATCGCGCCAGAACTCAAAGTTCCATCCTCACCACCTCGATGTCTGGAAGTCCACAACAGCCCGTTTTCTAAGGCATTTCCTGCCTCGTACAATCACTCTGTGGAACCAGCTTTCGCCGGCGACTTTTCCGAACCGATATGACTTAAGAACCTTCAAGAAGAGAGCGTACTCCTTCCTAAAAGGCCGGCAACGCATCTGCATGTCCTCGGATGTTGCAGATGTCCATGGGCGGTGGTAGTCACTTTCCATCAGGTGAGCCTCCTGCTCGTTTGCCCCCTCTAACATAAAAAAAAAAAAAAAAAAAAAAATTCATCTCGTGCTTGACGGTGAAGGAAAACATCGTGAGGAAACCTGCATGTGTCAAATTTCACTCAAATTCTGTACACGTGTATTCCACCAACCCGCATTGGAGCAGCGTGGTGGAATAAGCTCCAAAACCTTCTTCCCAAAAAGGAGAAGAGGCCTTAGCTCAGCAGTGGGACATTCACAGGCTGTTACTTTTTACACTATTAATATAAAAGTGAGTTTGCTTATTCATTTACTACGCTTTCACATTTTAACTATTCAATCTTCGATCAATAATGTACTAGATTAGCGGTAAGCGCTTCAAAAACGGCCCGAAAAGTAAGAACACGATGACGTTTGTGAGGTTATTTCAAATTAGTATGGTCCACTCATAATTTATTGCTAAGGAAACAAGGTTGAATATGGAACAACCGTTATGGTACATTTCCTATGTCTTTTTGTCATTCATGATGTAAGATCGTAGGTGAATGTCAATAATCTAAACCGCACTTTATTACTCGGGAACAAGGCATAGTTTGGGTTGAAATTATTAAACCTTTACATAGTTTTATCATTTTATGGTCGGTGCCACATTTGAGTATTGTTTTTGTTCGTGACGCCTCATCTAGTAGTATTGTTGATCGAAGTATTCAATTGATTACTATGAAATTTTACATTAAAGTTATTAGGAGGTACAGACAACGACATAGGTTACTTAACAACAACAACCATGACTTTTTTAGATGATTGTACACCTTGGGAAACGATGGCCTCCAGGCTATTTCAAATAAATAAAAATATTATTATGTTATTGTAAAAATCAACTTTAATTGTAAAGAATGAGCTAAAAAGAAAAATAAATCCCGCTCAGTTTCTCTCGCCAGTTAGATTTATGACAATCAATAAGCAAGATAACACTTCTGAATTGAATATATTTTTTTTAATTTGAATTTAAACAGCTGTTTTGTACCCATGCGAAGTCAAGATAGTGAAGCTATTTATTAATAAAAAAAAACAATGGTTTTTAATTACAGGCGCGTTCAAGTTAGCCTTTCTACGCATTTTTCCCTAAAATCTATTTCTGTAAAACAAAAACAATAGGAATTTTAACGACAAAGCCGCTAATTGAATGTATTTTTATGGAAAAATAGATTTCACGCGTTCCAAATGATTTCCATTTAAATTGAAAATTTGTTTTTCGTTTTCATGAGAAATGGCCGGCATTTTTTTTTTTAATTTCAATATATTTTTTAATAGCGTTCAGTGTTTGGGCTTCAAAAGTAATGCGCTAACGTTTTATAGATTAAAAATAATCGTGTAAGCTTTTGTTCATTGCTCAATGAAATTAATATTTTATTTTCTATATACAAAATAATAGCCGATTATGTTCAATGCGTAAAACTTCTCATATGTTTATTTTTAATGCTTGAATTTGGAAAAATATTTATATAGATATCTGCCTTTACTCGATTCTACTCATACATTTATTTTAAATATAATTAATCTCTTCAATCTTCTGTAAAAACAAATTAATAGATAATAATTAATAAAATTAAATGTCTTATATTACATTTACAATATTACTCATTAATATTACAAGAAAATACAATAAATAAAATAAGTAATATATTTAAACCGGACTAATTAAAAATGTTTTCGTTCTTTTTATAAAATAATTATATTAAAAGCGTACTGGATACGTAAACAATAGATAGACTTCATACTTTTGTTGTATAATACGTTAACTGGAGAGTCCTATTTAATTTGTAAGGGTAATGCTATTCCAACATTTTAAGCGCTATTAATTTGTTCATTTAAAATTTATAGGACAATAAAAATTTTAACAAAACAAAAACCGACTTCATAGGAAAAACAAATTAATATGCACTAAAAAGTAAAAAAATAATTGCTTATTCTTCTATAATTTGATAATAAACTTACTTATTTCTACTCATCAATTTGTAGGTACGAATGTGTTGTGTGGTTGATAATTTATTTACAATTATTGTTACTTTTGGAGTCGATGTCAGCCAAGGTGGGTTTATAACTACATACATAGTTAGTTATAGGTGAGATGTGCTTGTGTTGCACGCGCAACTTTACGAGGCGAATAAAAGTCAATTTGTTATGTGTATTTCCGTATTATTACTGCTAGGTATATTATAGTGTTTCCTTAGCTGACATCGACTCCAAAAATAACAATAATTGTAAATAAATTATCAACCACACAACACATTCGTACCAACATATTGATGAGTAGAAAATAGTAAGTTAATTATCAAATTATAGAAGAATACGCAATTATTTTTTTACTTTTTAGTGCATATTAATTTGTTTTACCTATGAAGTCGGTTTTTGTTTTGTTAAAATTTTTATTTATTTTTCGATTTTTAGTGAATCTGAAGTACACTCACTAATTTGTAGAATATGGGGTCTACCCATAGGTCTACTAAACGTGCAGCTCATATGAGACAGCGCCATTTATATTATTATTTAAATATATTAATCTAAAACAGTGAACCATAAAGAAAAATGCATTTTGGTACTTAATTAATAAATATTAGTTAATATGGTTAAATGTATGAATATAAATTAACATGTTTTGATTAAATAGATTTAGTTGGTGGGGTAATTTAGTTGGGCAGCCATAACATAACCAAATAGTTATTTCTAGTAATAATTAAATAAACTGTATGTTTATAGATGTTGTGTTATACCATTCTTCACCATCAAATATGACGGAATGTCTGTATATTAAAAAAAGGGGAAGTATCTATATTATCCTAACTAATATTATAAATGCGAAAGTAAGTTTGTTTTTGACGCTTTCACGCCTAAACCAATAAGCCAATTTAAAAAATTCTTTCACCAATGGAAAGCTACATTATCAGGGAGTAATATAGGCTACATTTTGTCCCTATATTCCCACGGGAACGGGAACTACGCGGGTGGAACCGCGGGAAAAACACTAGTAATCAATATATAAATATACATAAATATAACATGTATATGAGAGTACTTATACGATTCTATATATATATATGTATAATTTTCAAAATTGGTCTCAACTTTTAGGAGATGTTCAAATATGTATTACAAACATATACATATATACTTATGCTTACATGCATAACTCATATTATAAAGAGGAAAAAATTGATTTTTTATTACGATTTAAATCAAAAACTACTCGACCGATTTTAAAAATTCTTTCACCCTTAGAAAGCTACGTCTTTACCGAGTAACATAGGCTTTATTATATTTTCAAAATCTTATAGATCCCTACTTAAAATGGAGCAATGTAACCCAACGTATCAAACTGTTGCCTATAAAAGTTATTATTTCGCGTGCGCTGCGAAAACTATTGACGGTATATAAAGAAGTGTTTTATACAATAGTACTACAATTACTTGATCATAACGATGTTATGGTAGGTGAATGAAAAATCTAGATAGCCTATAACAGATTCGGCCGTGTATCGTTAATTTGCTACTAAGAATTGAAGATTTCCGTTACTTTGTCACGGATCTTATTATCAGAATCTAACCAAACTATCATCAAACAAGCCTTGAAGTACACTCTTTCTAATAAAAAAAAAATCATCGAAATCCGTAAAATAAATATCGAGTTATTCGTCCATTTGTCGCACACATACCTCATGCAAATTTACGATTTATATGGTTTTCTCATGGATTCCACTGTCAAAACTGGACCAAAAAAAAATGGGACCCCATGGGAAGCAACCCCTTTCAAATAAAAAAAAAATCATCAAAATCGATTCACCCAGTCGAAAGTTATGAGGTAACAAACACAAAAAAAAAAAAAAAACATACAGACGAATTGATAACCTCCTCCTTTTTTTGAAGTCGGTTAAAAACTAATGGTACCTAGTACCTACCATTACCCTGGAATATTCCCAATATCTAATTTACATTCTTTATTCTTCTCCATTTTCAAAAATAGATCAACACTTCAACTTGATATATTTTTAACCGACTTCAAAAAAAGGAGGAGGTTATCAATTCGTCTGTATGTTTTTTTTTTTTTTTTGGTGTTGTTACCTCATAACTTTCGACTGGGTGAATCGATTTTGATGATTTTTTTTTATTTGAAAGGGGTTGCTCCGAAATTGGTCCCATTTTTTTTTTAGTCCAGTTTTGACACTGGCATCCATGACAAAACCGTATAAGTCGTAAATTTGCATAAATATGTGCGCGACAAATGGACGAATAACTCGATATCTATTCAACCGATTTCGACGATTTTTTTTGGAAAGAGTGTACTTCAAGGGTTGTTTGATGACAGTTTGGTTAAATTCTGATTATAGGATCCATGACAAAGTAACGGAAATCTTCAATTCTTAGTAGCAAATTAACGATACACGGCCGAATCTTTTATAGGCTATCTAGATTTTTCATTCACCTACCATAACATCGTTATGATCAATTAATTGTAGTACTATTGTATAAAACACTTCTTTATATACCGTCAATAGTTTTCGCAGCGCTCGCGAAATAATAACTTTTATAGGCAACAGTTTGATACGTTGGGTTACATTGCTCCATTTTAAGTAGGGATCTATAAGATTTTAAAAATATAATATAGCCTATGTTACTCGGTAAAGACGTAGCTTTCTAAGGGTGAAAGAATTTTTAAAATCGGTCGAGTAGTTTTTGATATAAATCGTAATAAAAAATCAAACAAAAATCAAATCCAATCAATCATCTTTATAATATGAGTTATGCATGTAAGCATTAGTATATATGTTTGTAATTGAAACATATTTGAACATCTCCTAAAAGTTGAGACCAATTTTCAAAATTATATATATATATAATCGTATAAGTACTCTTATATACATGTTATATTTATGTATATTTATATATTGATTACTAGTGTTTTTCCCGCGGTTTCACCCGCGTAGTTCCTGTTCCCGTGGGAATATAGGGACAAAATGTAGCCTATGTTACACCCTGATAATGTAGCTTTCCATTGGTGAAAGAATTTTTTAAATCGGCTTAGTGGTTCAGGCGTGAAAGCCTCACAAACAAACTTACTTTGGCATTTATAATATAAGTTAGGATAATATAGATACTTCCCCTTTTTTATTAATATACAGACATTCCGTCATATTTTATAGTGAAGAATGGTATAACACAACATCTTTAAACATACAGTTTATTTAATTATTACTAGAAATAATTATTTGATTATGTTATGGCTGCCCAACATCCCACCAACTAAATCTATTTAATCAAAACATGTTAATTTATATTCATACATTTAACCATATTAACTAATAGTACCTGGATGACCGAGCTTTGCTCGGTATTTTTTTATTGGTAAATTGTGTTTTTTCGAAATTATACAACGCCATCTACTGGAGTAGCTTTAGTGTTGTTGTGTCGTTGCTCTCAATTAAAAAAATACTCGCCAATAGATGTCAGGAAGAGTTATTGATTATTATCGATAAAGTTGATTATTGAAAATACGAAGAAAATGACATTTTCTAAAAATGAAACCTAGCTAGATCGATTTATCGCAACCGAAACCGCCAGCATACTAAATTTCATGAAAATCTTTGGAGCCGTTTCCGAGATTCAGATTATATATATATATATATATATATATATATTCAAGAATTGCTCATTTAAAGATATAAGATTTATTAAGTAAGTACCAAAATGCATTTTTCTTTACGTTTTACTGTTTTATTTAAATAATAATAATATAAACGGCGCTGTCTCATATGAGCTGCACGTTTAGTAGGTCTACCCATATTCTACAAATTAGTGAGTGTACTTCAGATTCACTAAAAATCGAAAAATAAATAAAAATTTGCCAAGGTGGGATTATAACTACATACATAGTTAGTTATAGGTGAGATGTGCTTGTGTCGCACGCGCAACATTACGAGGCGAATAAAAGTCAATTTGTAATGTGTATGTTTTTGTTTGTTTTTAAAAGATTCCCGTATTATTATTGCTAAGTATATTATAGTGTTTCCTTAGCTGACATCGACTCCAAAAATAACAATAATTGTAAATAAATTATCAACCACACAACACATTCGTACCTACATATTGATGAGTAGAAAATAGTAAGTTAATTATCAAATTAAAGAAGAATACGCAATTATTTTTTTACTTTTTAGTGCATATTAATTTGTTTTTCCTATGAAGTCGGTTTTTGTTTTGTTAAAATTTTTATTTATTTTAGATTATTTAGTCACAGAGTGAGGACACCAGAAATCGATTCATCCAGTCAAAAGTTACCCAGACGTGCTTACACAAAGCCCTAATGCCTATTTAGTAAATCTAAGACGAAATGCACTAATAGGATCAACCTATATGATCAAAGCAACACGTTAACTGACAATGTTGGCATTTATTATAATCAAGCGTCAATTAAGCAAACGATAAGACAGTTTAAAGGTCAGACCACTTATCTGCTTCAATGCGGAGTGGTGAATACACCGAATACGGCTTGAATTACAACAACCACCTGACCGATTTCGGTCACGGCGGCCAATCTTCAGAGAGATTAGCCAACTGCGCAGGAGATATTAGTGCATAAAACGTGTGTGCATAAACACAGGTGCACTCTCTATTCCCTAACTCTCATAACCCGATGGGATGGCATTCTGACACGACCGGAAAGAGTTCAGGCACTGGACCAACGGCTTTACGTGCTTTCCCAGGCATGGCAGTGTACACACTTCCAACTTCCAGACTCCGGGCTGGTACTGACAATTTTCGACAGAAAAGCAAACAACATTTATTTAACATTTTATTGACACGACCTGGGATTTGAACCCAGGACCACCTTGTCTGCGGCCTTACATGTAGCCACTACACCAACAAGGCAAAAATACATTAAACATTTATGAACACACCTGCTTGCCCAGATTTGAAATCGAAATCTTTAATATTTATTCACAAGCCCTAACCACTGATCTAGCTCGACTTATAAAAATAATACAATTTATAATGAAATTTAATCATTCTGTACAGAGAATAATCTATAAGATAATCGGCTTAAATCGACTTAATAACAGCGATCATCACGATTTAAATTAATAAAGCCCTTAAACTATACAACGTTATAAATATTAATTAATATTCTTTAATTTTATTGCAAAATATTGTTTTGGCTAAGTAGTAGTAGTAACAGCCTGTGAATATCCCACTGCTGAGCTAAGGCCTCTTCTCCTTTCTTGAGGATAAGGTTAAGGGCTTATTTCACCACGCTGCTCCAACGCGGATTGGGGGAATGCACATGTGGTAGAATTTGGGTGAAATTTGACACATGCAGGTTTCCTCACGATGTTTTCCTTCGCCGTCAAGCACAAGATGAATCATAAACTCAAATTAAGCACTTGAAAATTCAGAGGTGCCTGCCCGGGTTTGAACCCACGTTCATCGGTTAAGATTCACGCGTTCGAGCCACTGGGCCATCTCGGCTTGGCTAAGTAGACAAACATGTATTTGAAGACCTGGATTTGAAAATATATACGCCAATCTTAATTATGATATCACCATCAACTATTTCAGATACGGGTTCAGATATGATAATTCTTAAATAAAATTGACTGATTCAGCCTTCCAAATAAAATAAAGCAATTCAACTCGGTGCAATGAGCATAGAACACCTGACTTGGAAATTGGTTTTTACAAGTGGTATGGAATATTGAATATTCCTTAAATGCGTCACCAACTTTTGAAACTAAGATGTTATGTTCCTCGTAGCTGTAGTTACACTTTCTCATTCGATTTCTAAAACACAACAATACTAAGTATTGCAATGTGTATTTACTCGGTGGTAGGGCTTTGTGCAAGCTTGTCTGTGTAGGTACCACTCACTCATCAGATATTCTACCGCAAAACAGTAGTACTTGGTATTGTTGTGTTGCGGTTTGAATGGTGAGTGAGTCAGTGTAATTACAGGGACAAGGGACATAAGATCCCAAGGTTGGTGGCGTATTAGTGATGTAACTGATGGTTAACTCTCTGACAATGCCAATGTCTATGGGCGATGGAGACCACTTACCTTCAGGTGGCCCATACGCTCGTCCGCCTTCCTATGCAATAAAAAAAAAATGTATTTAGTTGGTAGTACCATTACAGTGCAAATGATCATGATCATAAATAAAAGTCGTAATGTTTATTTATTTATTTAATTATCAACGACCATCAGCAGTCACTACACTTACAAGTGCAATAATAAAACACATTCTTATCATATATTTCGCGACTCTTTAAGACGGCCACAACATGCATTTTCTAGGTTCAATAAACATAATATTATAAGGAGATCCGTTTATTTTTTCAAACCTCTATATATCAAGCTGTCAAATGGGTTGTCATGTCGACTCTCTTTTGCTGGAGGCAGCGCGATAGACGGTTAGGTGCATCACTTTTATTTTGTTAATTAATAATTTTCATAAACCAGATGTTAATAAAAGTCTTTCGTGATTCATTCTTATAATTTTGTAATAAATTATTTAAAAGTTAATTTGTTTTTGTTTATATCAGAAGTGGGATAGGCCCTCACTTCACCTTTTGTTAATTTCTGGTTATTATTTTTGACATTTTAAATCGTGTACATTTGGTTTTTCAAAATTTTTGCGTTATCGAATTTTGTAGTGAGTGATTTTAATAATGGGTAAAAAGAAGCGTTCTCACAGTCGTTCTAGGGAACAAAACGTGTCGAAACGTCGTCGCCGCCGATCCCGTAGTGATTCTACATCGCGATCTCGAAGTAAATCTCGCGATTCGGAAATTCGTGAATCGTTACAGACAATTATCACGCGGTTGAATGCGTTAGAGGATAGGTCTACGGTGGCGGCTTCGTCAAATTCTCATATTGAAATAGGCGGTACGGCTAATGATTCTACTAAAGAAATAGTTGAGGCAATTCATTCTTTAAAAACTAATTCTACTCGTGATTATTACGTGTCTAATTTTGATCCTAATGTGCATAATGTTGATTCTTGGTTTGATGAAGTAGATCGTGCTCAAAGTATTAATCGATGGAGTGATATTGAATGTTTGTCACGCATAGGTCATTGTCTTAAAGGTGACGCGAAAACATGGTTAGATGATTGGGTTACCACGGATCGCTCGTGGAGTAATTTTAAGAAAGATTTTAAGTCTTTATGCGTTAAAAACATTGACGTAGCTAGTATTTTGTACAATGTTATGAGTACTAACTCTGATGCCTACCTCACGTTTGCTGAATATGCTCGTCGATCTTTACTTCGCTTGCGTATGGTTAAGGGCTTGAGTGATGAACTCATAAGCGCAATTGTCATACGTGGTATTAATGACCCACATATTAAAGCATCGGCTACTAATGAAAAATTAATGCCTTGCGATTTAGTTAATTATTTATCTACCTTCATTAAATCAACTAATGTTAAAAATGAAATCGCAGTATCCCATAGTTCCACAATGCGTCGGCCGATAATAAAACCATATGTCGATAAACGTGTGGTACCCGCAACATCATTTAAATGTTATTCGTGCGGTCGAACAGGACATAAGCAAACGGCCTGTCCTATTAATCAAAAACAGTCTTCCAGTAACAATACGACTAATGCTGATGTAAAACATAACCCTAAAATAACATGTGCGTATTGTAAGAAAGTAGGACACCATATAAGTATTTGTTTTGCTAAGCAGCGTTCTGATCAACGAAAAAATAACGTCAATTTTTGTTCGTTACCTAAATTAAATGGTTCTAAAGACGTTATAGTCGGAGTAATTCAAGGGATACCAATTGACATTCTTATAGATAGCGGTGCATTAGACGTGTCTTTAATTTCATCTTCTGTCGTTAATTATTTTGCTTGTCCTATGAAACCAATTTATCGAGAGTTAAAGGGTGTCGGACATACTATCACACGAGTGTTTTCTTATGTTACCCTCTTAATCGAATTTGAAGAAATCACACTTGAAGTCGATTTATTAATTGTACCTAGTGAAAGTATGAACGCGCCTATTATAATTGGTACAGACGTACTCAATCGTGAAGGTGTGACGTACATACGAACGAAATATTACCAACGTTTAATTTGTAGTTCTGTCTCCGCAAAAGTCTCGGTTGTAGAGGCGAATGAACATCCTATCACGACATCATTGATGGGTAGTGATCTAGATAAACTTAATGAGATTTTAAAGGAATTTTCAAAATTCATGATTACTGGTATTGCTACTTCAACTGTGACTACGGATAGCATGCACATTCGCTTAAAGAGTGATGCACCTATTTATTATAGACCGTATAAATTATCAATTAATGAAAAATTAAAAGTTCGTGAAATAATTCAAGATCTATTATCGAAAGGCATTATTCGTGAATCTGAATCAGCGTATGCGAGTCCTATACTTTTAATAAAGAAAAAGACGGTACAGAACGCATGTGCGTCGATTTTCGCGCGTTAAATAGGGTGACGATTAAAGATAGGTATCCTCTGCCGTTAATTGAGGATCATATAGATCGATTAGGCAAGAGTCGATACTTTACTACTCTAGATATGGCGTCTGGGTTTCACCAGATTCGCCTAAGTAGCGAATCGGTTCCTTTAACAGGTTTCGTAACCCCAGAAGGGCATTACGAATATCTAAAAATGCCCTTCGGACTTGCTAATGCGCCGGTCGTTTTTCAGCGCATTATAAGTAATACGCTCCGTTCTTTTATAAATGCGGGTAATGTCATGGTCTATATAGATGATGTTTTGTTAGTAAGTAATACGATAGAGGAAGGGTTACAACTTTTAAAAGATATTTTGCTTACTTTAACAAATTCCGGGTTTTCATTAAATATAAAAAAATGTTCATTTTTGAATACGGAGATTGAATATTTAGGTCGAATTATTACAAACGGTGTAGTACGTCCCTCTAAATCTAAGATAACTGCATTAATTAATTCCCCTGTGCCTGAAAACGTCCGGCAGGTTAGACAGTTTTTAGGGTTAGCCGGATATTTTCGAAAATACATCGAAAACTATGCTCTTAAAACCTTATGTATAGCGCGTCTCACAAAGAAAAATGTCGAATTTAAATGGGGCGATGAGCAGGAACATGTACGTCAGGATCTCATTAGGTGCTTAACAAGTGAACCGGTACTTGCTATTTTTGACCCAGACCTTACTACTGAAGTTCATACAGACGCTAGCAGTCTTGGGTATGGCGCTGTCTTATTGCAGATTCGTAAGGATGGTAGTAAGTGTGTCGTTGCGTATTATAGTCAGGTCACTCATGGGGCTGAGGTGCGATATCATTCCTATGAATTAGAGACTTTGGCAGTGGTTAAAGCTTTACGTCATTTTCGCCATTACCTCATAGGCATTGAATTTAAGGTGATCACCGATTGTAACGCCTTAAAAGCCACTCAAAATAAAAAGGATTTGTTACCTCGAGTGGCTAGGTGGTGGGTTTACCTTCAGGATTTTTCATTTACAATCGTGTATCGTAAGGGTGTTTTAATGCCTCATGCCGATTACCTGAGCCGTAATCCTATCCGTGTCGTGAACAATATTGATAAGCCGCGTAATTGGGCACAAATCGCACAATTGGGGGATGAAGAAGTGCAAAAGTTAATTAGTCAATTAGATGAGGGACAATTAGATACTAGTCGTTACCATAAAAAGAATGATATTCTTTATTACAAATACACGCCAGTAGGAAATGTACCGCGTTTATTATGTTACATACCTAAAGGTTATCGATTAAGTCTTTTGAGGATTTTCCACGATGAAAATTGTCATGTGGGGGTAGATAAAACGGTTGGATTGATTTTAAATCACTTTTGGTTTCCTGGACTAGTCGCATTTGTAAAAAAATACATAAGTCATTGTTTAACTTGTATAGCTAATAAAAGAGTACCGCGAGCACCATTACAGCCTATAACATCATGGCCGAAACCTGATACTGTTTTTCATACGCTTCATGTAGATGTTTTGGGACCTTTACCTGGATCTAATGGCTATAAGCATGTCATGATAATTATTGACGCGTTTTCAAAATTTTGTCTCTTATACGCTTTACAAAAACAAGATCTTGATGAACTGAAGCGCGTATTTAAAAATGTTATGTCCCTCTTTGGTGCCCCGCAGCTCATTGTTACTGATAGGGGTCGAATGTTTGAGTCCACCGAGTTTGTAAAGTGGATGAATGATTCTGGGTGTAGTATCCATCATATAACGCCAGAAATGCATCATTCGAATGGCCAGGTGGAAAGATATGCGCGTACTGTACTGAATATGTTGCGTATAGAGGCT
The DNA here is from genome assembly GCA_963151315.1 of Nymphalis c-album. Taxonomy (NCBI): domain Eukaryota; kingdom Metazoa; phylum Arthropoda; class Insecta; order Lepidoptera; family Nymphalidae; genus Nymphalis; species Nymphalis c-album. The sequence goes on from OY720612.1 coordinate 3,902,611, forward strand.
AATCATAAGAAAAGCAACTGGTCTGACGAGTTATGGCGTCTACAACTAGTACTCAATATTACCAAACAAAAGACGACTCAAGCATCTCCTTTAAATCTTGTGGTCGGAATTGAAGGAGCTACTCCTGTAATACGAGCTTTGGTTCGTGATGTAGCTGATGATTGTTCTCAAAGTAATCGCCAATCCTTGCGGGAGTTAGCCAGGCAAAGGACAGCCGAGCTCTTAAAGAATAATCAAAACCATCAGAATGAACGTGTCAATAAAGGACGCAAACCTCCCCAAGAATTTCATGTTAACGATTTAGTTTTTGTCATCAAGTACGCACAATCGAAGGGGAAATTGGATTCCGGAATGCGTGGCCCTTATAAAGTGACAAAGGTTTTGGAGAATGGGCGCTATGAGTTACAACTTGTTGCTGGAGCCTATGGAAAACTGACTTATGCTGCAGCTCAGTTTATGGTGCCTTGGAAAGGGGAGTGGACTCCTGATGAATGCGCCGCCTTCTTTGCTAGTGAGTATTCCTTTGAATGACGTATACTAGACCTTGATGTTTTATGTCTAGTCTTGTGATTATACTAGACCTTGCTGTGTTATGTCTAGTCTTACGAATTTTATACTAGACCTTGCTGTGTTATGTCTAGTCTTACGAATTTTATACTAGACCTTGATGTTTTATGTCTAGTCTTGTGATTATACTAGACCTTGATGTTTTATGTCTAGTCTTGTGATTATACTAGACCTTGATATTTTATGTCTAGTCTTGTGATTATACTAGACCTTGATGTTTTATGTCTAGTCTTGTGATTATACTAGACCTTGCTGTGTTATGTCTAGTCTTACGAATTTATACTAGACCTTGATGTTTTATGTCTAGTCTTGTGATTATACTAGACCTTGATGTTTTATGTCTAGTCTTGTGATTATACTAGACCTTGATGTTTTATGTCTAGTCTTGTGATTATACTAGACCTTGCTGTGTTATGTCTAGTCTTACGAATTTATACTAGACCTTGATGTTTTATGTCTAGTCTTGTGATTATACTAGACCTTGATGTTTTATGTCTAGTCTTGTGATTATACTAGACCTTGCTGTTTATGTCTAGTCTTGCGTGACTAGACCTTGATTGTAATCTAGTTTCGGCAAAAGAATTAATGTTTGCTTTCCAGGTGTAGACCAATCTGAAGAGTCGACGACCTCTTCCAGTGTTGATGACCAGATCAAAGTCACCGGCACATATGATTCCATTGAGGAAGAACGATCATCTCAGCCTGCCGAGGGCGCCAGGGCGTCAGGAGAGGCCGTATAAGGAGATCCGTTTATTTTTTCAAACCTCTATATATCAAGCTGTCAAATGGGTTGTCATGTCGACTCTCTTTTGCTGGAGGCAGCGCGATAGACGGTTAGGTGCATCACTTTTATTTTGTTAATTAATAATTTTCATAAACCAGATGTTAATAAAAGTCTTTCGTGATTCATTCTTATAATTTTGTAATAAATTATTTAAAAGTTAATTTGTTTTTGTTTATAATATATTAAATATTTTTATATCACTTAAAACAGAATAAAACATATATTCAGGACTCAAGTTTTATTATTACATCAATATAATATATAACCTACTAGACATAGTCCTACTAGACATTTTGTTCATTCATATTGCTAGTATCTACACAGAAAAAATATATATATTACCACCAAAAATCCACAGATTAAAAATGAAATGATTTCCGATTACATTGACACTATAATAGCCAACGGTTAAGATCGACTTTAGTTACAATTAGAAAACTAATTTAATGAAGAATTATAAGCTCAAATTAAACATGAAAACTCAGTGGTAGGTACTTGCCAAAGTTTGAACTTGGAAGGAATCATTGATAAAAATTCTCATCTTACATACTTATACATCCACACATATTTTTTACAATGGGAAAAAATAAAAAAAAATAACTGTAAATAGTATTCACCAAATATATGTTACAAAATGCTAACCCGTACATCCTCATATTCTTTCATTTCCTAATAAAAATGCGAAAGGTAATATGCTCGCGGCTTCCGACAGCAGCCGATATTACAATAATATTTGTCACTTTATACGTTTGTATATTTTGCGCATTTCGTATCGCGGTTTCTATACAAAATATAACACTAGGCTTAAAAGAAACTTAAGGCTTTTTGCTGTTTGCAAAAATTTTAAATGTCTATGTTGTCAAGCGAGGTTATTTTACTAACATACTAGACACAAAGGCGATTGATCGGAACGGTAAAGTTTGCGAAAATGCGGATGAAAAACGCAAACGAGATACTGTTTGGTTACGACTTAATTTTTTATTTTTTGTTGTCGTTTTATCGCAATATTTATTGACCGATTTATTTTGTATCTGTTTCGTTAAAAATATATATATTATACGTTAAAAATATTTATATATATATATATATATAAATTCCTACTCCCTAAAACTTACTTGAAATTAGACACTTATAATTATAGTCTATGGATAAAGGTAATGGATTGAAATCAAAAGGGAAAGTTTTCCAAAACTTATCGCTTATGAAATGTGTTTATTTAAGCTTAGTTGTATCTACATAATATATCAAACTTTGCTGTTATAATATCTTAACTGTTAGATTTTTTTTATACTTGTACAGTAGCAGCCTTTGAATGTCCCACTACTGGGCTAAGGCCTGATTTCCTCTTTTTGAAGAGAAGGTTTTGAAGCCACGCTGTTCCAATGCAGGTTGGTGGAATACACATGTGACAGATTTCAGTAAAATTTGACACATGCAGGTTTCCTCACGATGTTTTCCTTCACCGTAAAGCATGAGATGAATTATAAATCACAAATTAAGCACATGAAATTTATTGGCCTGGGTTTGAACTCCTTAAAGATTCCCCTTTGAATCGCAATTCTGATCCATTAGAAAAACGATTATCATCATATCATTATTGATAGTGAAATTATATTGTGAGGTAATATTTTGTTTTATGCTAACAAATAAAGGTGGCAAGTCATAGATTCAGATACGCTTTTATCATAGCATAGCATGCTCAGTAGATCCAGAACTACCACATACATTTTTCTCCTACACATTTTCTCAGATAACTTATTTTTCTATGAAAAATGCAATGTTTATATAAGAATGAATTTCTAGTAAAATTAGTTTTACAAAATGTCTAGAAATAATGTTTTTATTAAATGCAACAAAGAAATAATTCTTAGAATTTTAAACGAACTCATTTACCAAGAATCGAAGAAGCAGATCTGAAAATAGATACTTGTAAGGAGCGAAATAAATCAATTTCTCTACACGCTACGACTTTGGCAGAAGACTGACAATTTATAGATTACAGAAATTTATTGAAAATTAAACCTTATTAACATAAATTAAGGTTTAAATTAAAATGATACGCTAGATACAAATTTTTCAAAGGCTGTAACACTGATACTCTACAAAGCCCTTGTGATGAGGTACAAAATTGTTCGTGGTTTGTAATGGTTGCCGATAGAAAATATTATAAAGGCATAGTTTTACCCTTGGTCGCTTTTAAATCCAAACGACTCGCGAATGTTTATTATGTACTAGGCCTTATCCTTGATATCTTTCAGGGCTTTACTACAGCTGTCTACAACAATAATATATACATAACAAATTTAATCAAAATTGAAACAATTGCTTGGCCCTTATAAATTGTTTTATATTTTTACACACAGTGATACTTTAAACAGTGAACCTTGTGAATTTTGTATTTAAGTCAAATCATTTAGATTATTAGGCTAATCATCGATTAGCATTATTTATAAATCGCTCAATATGATTAACAATGAGAAAGAGTCAAACGAAGCTCTTATAATAGATATATTTAATGACAAATTGAATCTCTATCGTAAAAAATTATCAATGTTTTTTCAATAATAATGTATAAATTGTTGTTTTAAATCTATGTTTTAACCTGTTTATTAATTGTACCTTACTATTGTTTGCATTTAATTGTATTCTAAATGTTAATGTAGGTATTCAAATAATAATATTTTATTTATTTTATTCAATTTATATGTTAACACATTTTATAATAACTGAATTCTTAATATCTTTTACTATTTGTTATTAACATTTTAATATTGGAACTTATTATGTTTTGTTAACTTGTAATACTGATATATCTTGCAACACCTATAGTTAAGGAGACACTCGATTTATATAACCATTTTGTTTTATGACTATATTGGGTTTATTAGTGTACTTCTTGTTGGTGTTGATATTACAATAAATAAATAAATAAATTATACAAGGGCTCCTAATTTTAAGCCTTACTAAATGTTTTATACATTTAAGTATACATAGGAAAATATGTACCTAAAAAAATTCAAACAACGTACTATAAAAATAAAGATGAGTTTTGATTTTCAGCGTTTCGAAGCAAGGACACGCAGAAATCTAAAGATAGTACTAAGACTGTAAGAGAATATATTTTCAAGGAATTTCTTAAAAGCATACTTGAATATTCTTATATACAAACTATAAAATTTATTATGTCTTTGTATTTTTATAAAATCGTTACAATCAGCTGATGGAGACCTTAGTATTGGATCGAATTGGAAGATTCTGGATGTTTACATTAAATTGATGAAATACAAATCAAATAATTTGATTTGATATGGTGAATGCTGTTCAACTTAAAAAAATAAATATTATATGGAAATTACATTATTATTTCAAGGGTTGTGTCTGGTCAAAACATAACGTCGGAACATCACGGTAGCATGTGATCTGGTACAGCTGCTTTTGTAGTGGGTATTCCGATGACCGGGGCGCACTCGGTGCCCTGGACATACAGCACCACATACCCCCCACTGTTCCCGTGGGGGAAAAGCTTAAAGCGTTTTTCCACGTTAAAAAAATGGTCAAAACATAACACGGTAGCATGCGCAAGCGATCCCTTGGCGCTCCTCGGTAAGAGGAGAAGGGTACCACTGTTTTATGTGATGGCAACATTTGTCTGTCGTGGTCATGACAGAAATCATCTAACATACAATTACTGTATACTTTAATAATAAGAGGTCTGTGATATGAAAATTTTGAAACATATAATACATCTAGAATTCTAGCACGCGCTTCACATAGGTGGCAGACGGGAGAATGGGGCTAATGATAGTAAGTGGTCACTAAGAACCATAGATATTGGCGTTGAAAGAAGTATTAACCGTGGTGTATATCGCCAACAATAACTTTGGGAACTTATAAGTTTCTTGTGCCAATAATACTACGTATTGCTGTTTGGCAGTACATGTGATACCTACCCCAATGGGCTTGCACAAAGCCACCAAGTTCTGGAAAAAAGGAAACTCTCGGAAAAAATAAAATATTAGTGTTATCATATTTTTATAAGAAACATGAAACTCACAAACTACATTTATAAAATATTATTGTACGAAAAAGAAATAGCATTCTGCGGTGTCGTTTATTTTTATCTCAATAAATTATTTTAAAGATCCAGTGGTCCGAGCAAAGCCGGTATTATAGCTTAAAGCACCACCTGTAGAATATACTGGAATCTTTCATGATTAGTCCAGGAGTCGATTGTAAAATTGAGTATTTTTGAATTAAGGAAAAATATCTATAAAATAAATCTTATAAGCCTCTAAAATCTATAGTACAGAATTATATTCCTACGTTGGTCCTGTAAATGTTATTTGGCTCATTCTGTCTAGAAGTTTTTAATACCAACCAAAGTTAATTTGCTTATATTACGTGTTATAATTGTGATTACTTATATAAATTATACAATACCTAATACTAGTCATGTATCAAAATCAAAAATACTGTTACATTAATCAATCAGTTTTATTTAATAAAAATATTTTATAATTTAATTATAATCATGAAGAAATATAAAAATATATTCTAAGTTATGATCGTGACGAAAAACCACTCGACTCATTGTTTTTAAATAGGATGAAAGGGTTTACGACTGCCTCCTGGCCTATTCACCTGGATTATAGCCGGACAACCTCTAACAAATTCACCCGGCTGAATTCACCGTATAAAGCGAAACGCAAGAGTTCCGAGCGCGGGATTTAGAATGTTATGTTGGTTTGTTCTTTTAGAATAGCTATAATGGTTTTGTTTGGGTTCAACCACAATGCCGTGTTAAGCTTCTTCTTCTTTTAAACTTTGGCAATCGCTAACACAAACAGTTCTTAATGTATCTATTAAAAAGATAACTATATAGATATAATTTTTTTTTTTATTGTATAGGAAGGCGGACGAGCATATGGGCCACCTGATGGTAAGTGGTCACCAACGCCCATAGACAATGGCATTGTAAGAAATGTTGACCATCGCTTACATCGCCATTGCGCCACCAACCTTGGGAACTAAGATGTTATGTCCCTTGTGCCTGTAATTACACTGGCTCACTCACCCATCAAACCGAAACACAGCAATACAAAGTACTGCTGTTTTGCGGCAGAATATCTGATGAATGGGTGGTACTTACCCCGACGAGCTTGCACAAAGCTCTACCACCAAGTAAAATATTACAAACCCTTTTAAAATTAACTAAATTGCAGTAATCAATGAGTCGGAGGACTTCTGTGAGAACTCACTTCACAACTTATCTCACTTACGGTGATTCGCTATTTTCACACCTATATCCTTGAAATGTTATAATTGTTATATTGAATGTTGCATATCACTGCGGTGAAATTTAACTGTGGTCTAAAGTAGGCTGTTATAAGCACTTTTGAATAGTCATTGTATAGAATTATGTTAAATGTAAGCAGTAATTGATGTAAGTTAAAATGTAAGTAATTTATGTTTAATGTAATAGATTACCACTGGCTTGGAATGTAGAATCTAGAGAGGAGAACCTGCAAAGTTATGGCAATATATTACATACATATTTATTTATTTATTTCACATTACAACTATCATTACAGGATACACCTAATACAATAGTGTAGTTATCTGATTAATTTTAAGAGCTTAATATTATTATATCTACTTATCTACTATAACAAATTATAAACAATGCTATCCTTATGAAATCACTCAAAGTACAGGAGAAAATATCTGTTTCTTTAGCTACCCGATTAAGAGTGTGTATCGCACGTGTTAGTGGGGCCTCGTTTAAAAGGTTGGTCCGCCCACACGGCTTAAGTAGCAATGTCGGCTTCCTGCGACGCCACACATACAATAATGTCCAATTACTAATAATTAATAATAATACAATTATGTACAATGTCCTCGTAAGCTTATAAGCCTGTACAAACTGAATATAAGTATTTTTTTTTTTCAAGTTTATATATCTTTTTGGAACGAAGTTCTTTTACGCGGTTTACAGTAGTGTGAAATGGCAGTGGCCCAAGGTCACGTCAGAAACGAAATAGCGTTCATACATCGTGATTACAAAATGCTACACAATGCGATGCGTTCGAATTAAGGAGGTCGATAAAGGAGGCTGGGGTGCTTATTGGTGTGACACAAATACAGTAATATAATTAATTGAAATCTATAATTTTTAAACCACGGTTTAAGTCGCTAAAATATCGCACAGAACTCCATTCCTGACGGGCGCCCCGAGTAGCACATTTTTTTTTTAAATATACCTTATTTATAAATGTTTTTTTTTTCAAACGATTTAAATTATTAATTGGCAAAATTGGCTAAAAGAAATCTTTCTCAGGATTGATTTACTAACTTTGTGGATTTGGAAACTTTTCGTTATAAGCTTATCCTTCTCGTGTTTAGATAGATTATCACTGATTATATAAAAATGATCAATGTTGTTTATAAAGAGTACCTTTATTGTAAGCTTAACTTTTTTGTAGATAACAAATTGAGACGAGATTTATAGTCAGATTAAATCTTGTTGTTGATGGTTAATTGGCCAAAACCACCTAAGCTAAACACTCCAAAGAGCTATGAGCTCATTGGCAATACAACAATTATAGGTGATAAAATAATAATAATAAGGTCCTCCAGACCGATTTCGGCCAAGGCGGCCAATCTTAAGAGAGATTAGCCAACTGCACAGGAGATATTATAGTGCACAAGTGTCTGCGCAAACACAGGTGCACTCTCTTTTCCTTAGCTCTCATAATCCGATGGGACGGCAATCCGACACGACCGAAAAGAGTTCAGGCGCAGGACCAACGGCTTAACGTGCTTTCCGAGGCACGGGAGTGTACACACTTCCAACTTCCAGACTCCGGGCTGCTACTGAGAATTTTCTGACAGAAAACCCCAATAACTATTTAGTGGCACGACCTGGGAATTGAACCCAGGATCACCGCGTCTGCCGCCTTATATCAAGCCACTAGACCAACGAGGCAGTCTGTCAGGTGATAAAATATCAAGTTCGAATTGACTATACGTTTGTATTGAGAAAAACTTACTGTTTTTCTTTGAGTTCCTTGTTTGCCTCACAGGGTAGCTTGCTCATATTACCATGACATTATAAATCGATTTCACAATTAAATTGTTACTTCGATAATCTACTAAAAATAAAATTTGTTGTATAAGTATTTAGTTATAATAAGTATTTGTTTTAAATAATTATAATTATCAACAAATGATAGCTTAGTTCATTAGAAATAGAACACTTTGTGAAGTTCTTCCTGAGGCTGTAGCCAAGTTGACATTCAATAATTGTAAACGTTAATAGAAAACTAAAAATTGTATGAGAATGACCACGTGACATATCGTTGAGAGATGTCATTCTCATACATTTGTTTAGTTTTCTATTAGCGTTTACGATTGTAGAATGTCAATTTGGCAAGGGCCTTTGTTTTTTAATTTAAAAATGTTTCGAATTGCGAAATCAGGCTATACAGTAAGTATTTTCACTGCTCATTTTCCGCAGACTAACGGCCGAATACTGAAACGTCATTCAAAATGAAGTGGGACTTAATTATTTGGAATGTCATTAATTTCAAAATTAAGTATGCGGAATTTGAAATTAATGGCGTTCCAAATAATTAAGTCCCACTTCATATTTGAAAGACGTTTCAGTATTCGGCCATAAGCTCTTATCTTATCGAAAATCATAATTTCCACGACTAATATAGCAAATTGCTAAAAGATAACAAAAAGCACTAATCACAAATCACTCAATGGCAACGTAATCCGAAAAACACAATTCCATCAACAACAGAGTGCTATCTAATCCACCGAATCAACAATCCATTCGATTGCGACTATAACCAGCGATGGGTATTGGAAAATACGACAAACATCAAAATTGTCGCATTCGTAAAGGAGCGATCGCAATTTACATAATAGCTACTTCATTAGGGTTTTTTTGCGTAAAACGAACGAGAGGAAATTTCAAGAATAAGGATTGTTAGAGCCGAGGTGGCCCAGTGGTAAGAACACGTGAATCTTAACCGATAATCATGGGTTCAAACCCGGGCAAGCACCGCTGAATTTCATGTGCTTAATTTGTGATTACAATTCATCTCGTGCTTGACGGTGAAGGAAAACATCGTGAGGAAACCTGCATGTGTCAAATTTCATTGAAATTCTGTCACATGTGTATTCCACCAAGCCGCATTGGAGCAGTGTGGTGGAATAAGCTCCAAAACCTTCTCCTCACAAAGAGGAGCAGAGGCCTTAGCCCAGCAGTGGGACATTCACAGGTTGTTACTTTAAGGATTGTTATCTTATTGTATTCAAGTTTGATTATTATAAATCAAAGAACTTATTTAGCTTTGATAGTTATAAGCCAATAGAGCAGGATTCAATATTTTTGATAAGAACACTTGATTTTTCTGCACGTGCATACTGACTTTAACCATCTTTTACATCCCCAATGTGCCACCAACCTTGGGAACTAAGATGTTATGTCTCTTGGGCTGTAATTACAATGGCTCACTCACCCTTCAAACCGGAACACGACAATAACAAGTACTGCTGTTTTGCAGTAGATTATCTGATGAGTGGATGGTAACTACCTAGACGAGCTTCCACAAAGTCCTACCATGTATTAATGAAAGTATATAAGTTTATTATATATATATTTATCGTTGATAGGCCAGCGTTTGACCGCTATTTTGCCTGATGGTAACCAATGACGCGGCCTAATAATATAATTTTTTCCAATAATAATTTTTTATGAAATTTTATGTTTTTCTAATAATATTATAGTTAATTGATTATTTATGATAAATAATTATTTTATTTGTAAAATACTTTTTGAGTATTAAGTACAATTAAAGTAAACTCCTCAAGATTATAAACAAACATAAATTTATTAACTTCTAAACTATATTATTACGAAAATAATGATTTGATGCGCTGCGTTAAACGTGACTAAAACAGGTATTTTTTACGAGATAAAGTGAATAAAGACACTCTTACACATTAAGGAGCTTGGAAAATCTCAATAACAAAAACTGATTTACTATGTCTAAAACAACGCATAAAAAGTCTAACATTGCCTTATATTTAAAATGCAATAAATAAGAATTTTATTAAAATAGGTGACAAAATATAATTTACAAAACGTAAAATCTGATAATGTCGCCAGTAATAGCTCCACATTCGCAATTCAGAGTCTTGAAATGGAAAATGTAACATAACGTCAGTTTTAGAATATTTAGAGAGCACTAAATCATTTTCTTGGACGTTACGCAGGATCAGCAATTGAATTCTGAAACTGTAGACATTTCGCTCGTGATTCTGTGAAAATTGAACTCATTACAACAACTTACTTATGTCAATATGAGTTTGAATAGTCTTTTTTTTTATTGTATAGGTATGTGGACGAGCATGTGGGCCATCTAATGGTAAGTCACCAACGCCCATAGACAATGGCAATGTAAGAAATGTTAACCATCGCTTACATCGCCAATGCGCCACCAACCTTGGGAACTAAGATGTTTTGTCCCCTGTACCTGTAATTACACTGGCTCACTCACCCTTCACACCGGAACACAAAAATAGCAAGTACTGCTGTTTTGCGGTAGAATATCTGATAAGTGGGTGGTACCTACTCAGACGAGGATGCACAAAGCTCTACCACCAAGTGGCTAGATTATTCGTGGAACTTTTTTGTGGAGATACAATTTGATTCGTTAGTCTGCATGCATAGATTGCCTCGCAGGTCTAGTGGCTACGTGTCAGGCCACAGACCCGGAGGTCTTGGGTTCAAATCCTAGGTCGGGCCTGTCGGGCCAGGTCTTCCACTGAATCAAGCTTTGCATATAATTTTATAATATGTATTACACATTGTTGCATTCAGTTCGTAAGGCTCTTTATAAGTAATAAGGTTGTTTAACCTGAAAAAGTGTGTACACTCCCGTGCCTCGGAAAGCAGGTAAACAGTGGTGCCGGTCGTGTCGGTTTGCCGTCCCATTGGGTTATGAACTAGAAAATAGAGAGTGCACCTGTGTTTGCGCACATACTTGTGCACTGTAATATCTCCTGTGCAGTTAGCTAATCTCTCTTGAGATTGGCCGCCGTGGCCAATCGGTCTGGTGGATTATTATTATTAGTGTTATACAGGATTAGATTGGTCGTAGTTGCGATTACTTACGCAAAAAAACCTCTATTTTTAAAGGAAGTACAAACAGTAAAAAGTATGAGAATAATGCACTGTGCTAGAAATCCATTTTACCAAAAGATATACAGAAATATAGACACTATTGAAATTGTAAATAATTTCTCTTTTGAACCTTTAAGCGCAAATAAGTAAAGGTTCTAAAATATTTTGACTGTTGTGTCTCTAATTACGCTGACTCACATCCTTCATACCAGAAGAATCGTATCCAAAGTACTTTATACATATTAAGAGGTAACAAAACTAATTAGAGCTTGTATGAGCTTAAATCATTCCGGAGTCTTACTCATTTCACATATATTTCTGAGAAATTCTGAGATATTTTCTTTGATTAATTATACTATTATGGATTCTACACATACATAAATACACAACATATTCATATAATGAATTCGTTTGTGTAATGATTATATTCACATGACTTCTTCATCGATTCTTATCGGAGAACCCAACTTCACAGGATATATTATAGTGCTCAACATTACGCAAACAGTTATGTACTTCTATCCAGACACGACTGAGGAAAGTTGAGGAGCAGGACCAACTTACTTGCTCTCCGAGGCACGAGTTGTTAACACTACAGGCTGTAGCTGAAAACTTTCTAAAACAGTTTTACTAGGCTGACAATGAACCCAGGTCCTCGAGGTTTTTAAAATAGTTAGCTTAGAAATATGAGAAAGATATTGATATGAGAAAACATATTTCAAATTTCTTACAAACTTATCACAGTTATTAATTCAAATCCTAAATGGCCTGAGGCCCTTGCCAAGTTAACATTCTACAATCGTAAACGCTAATAGAAAACTAAAAAATGTATGAGAATGACCACGTGACTTATCGTTGAGAGATGTCATTCTCATACATTTAAAATGCAATAATGCAATAGAATAACTTGGCTAGGGCCTCTGGTAGCCACAGACGATAGCCCTCACTGATTTGATGTCAACGACAGTTGAATTGTGATCGATTGACCACTAACGATTGAATTTATTCTATTCATCAACAACAATTTAGTCTCAGGTATGGCCGTTTGATAGGATTGAATAGAAGAGATAGTTATAGAGAGCATACAGTTTATTTATTTTTTTGAACACGAAAACAAGCGTAAGAAATAAAATAATTTAACATAGAACGCATACTAGTATATGAGAAGACGCTGTAAGCGTCATTTAATGTTCTTATATGTATGATATATTGATCGCTTTCAAACTCTGATGAAGCTGAAGAAGTACGTGTAGTCACGGAGAGATCTTGTTTAAGAAAAAGCATAAGATTTTTTCAATATTTTAAAAAAGTAAACATCTAGTGACTTATGGTGGCGCATTAGCGACGTAAGCAATGGTTAACATCTCTTACAATGACAATGTCTATGAGCGTTGGTGACCACTTACCATCGGGCGGCCCATACGCTCGTTCACCTTCCTATGCTATAAAAAAAAATATATGTATTTTTCCGCCATCATTTGGAAAATGTCATAAAATATTTCAACGTTATTTTGAAATTCAATTACGAAATAGAAAATATGAATGAATGTCGGCTTTAGAATATTTAGAATACACTAAATCAGTTAGTTAGACATTTCGCGAGATCAGCAATTGAATTTCAAACTCCCGACATCGTTCGTGATTTCAGCAAAATTGGACTCATTACTGCATCTGCTTGTGTCAGTATTTCATTTGTGATTAGAATTTTGCTTTCCAACTATATAGTACTGAAACTAAGCACGTCTGAAGATTTGTTCGAGTTTATCGCTTGTGTTAAATTAATTTAATGTCAATTTTCATAATAGATTTGTATCGCTTATATTGTGATATGCTTAATATTTAATAGATGATCCAGTAAAGAATGGTTCATATTTCTCACGACGACACTGTCTTTGGCGGTCGTTACTACTTACCATCATGTGGTCCATATGACCGTCCATCTACTTATTAAAATAAAAACCTACATTAATGCTGTTGAATATTTTATTAAACATACAAAAATATCCAATAATAATTTTACATCCAAGCAATCCTGTTAAAATTTTACGTTATTTGTAAAAAACAAACACTAAACATTCTAAAAACTAAAGCAATCCAATTTCAAAATTAAACCAATTACGATATTGTTCCAATTTGTTATTTGAAAATCTATATTATTGTATTCAGAATAACAAAAAAACTTGACTTAGACCTGTTTGCGTCGCGTCACGTATTTTTTAACCAACGATATTCTATTCGATTCTTTTTAAATGTTGATTATTAACTTCTAAGTTGTAAACGCAAAGACTCTTAGCGGTCGTTCGATAAACAATACTGAGACAAATAACGGATTTTTATACCTTTCCCTGCTCGTCTACTGGATAGTTTCTAAGGTAACATAACCAGGGTCCCGAATTCAAATAAAGTGTCTCCTGTTTTTCGGAAAACTCTTCGTACATGTCAGATTGTAGTCAGAAAATTGAGGATAATATCTCCTGAGGTGACTCAAATTGAAAGTGATCTTCAAATTTGTTTGGCTATCCTCCTCCCAACACACACCCACACAAAGTATTCTAAAAACAAATTCTACATCTACCCTCTAAAACTAAACATTCAAAAAATTTGGCTCAAAAAGGATTAAGGCAGGAAAATTAAAAAAAAAAATGTTTCGAATATCGAACTACCTTTCGTTATTTTGAAACCGCTCTTTCCTATATATTACACTACAACGCCTCTTGAGACGTAACGTTTGTCAATGTCACAATATCTCTGTTATGATTTGAACAATTCCCAAATAGAGAGTTATCTCGCACATTCTCCGAGTGTCATTTGAGACGATACGTGTCACTGATTATTATGGTACATATTCCATTACAATAAGGTTTACTTTCCCGTAACTTATGTAATCTGTGCGTTATTTTGTTTATAAGAATAGTTGGCGCGTCTTGGGGGTTAAACTGCCTCGTATGGAGTGACGTCATACGGTATAACACTCTTATGCCACTCCACTTCATTGTGTTTGCGTGGCGCGGATATTATATACTTCGTTATTGCATATTGTTATAATATATAAGAAAAATATACTTTATCAACGATACTATATATATATTTTTTGTTTAATAATAAATTATGTCAATGAACATAATTAAAAAAAAACATAACGCAGTTATAAAAGTGATTTGAACGTATTCTATTTTATTAAGTATAAACTTTTGCAGATGGACAGTACTTAATGAAATTTTAATAAGTTGTTTATTTTTTTTCCCTATTAGACATTACTTTAAATTAAATATACAACGTTAATTTGATACATTTTTTATATACTAGATTACCATCGCCCATAGACATTGGCATTGTAAGAAATGTTAACTTGGAAGCTAAAGTGTTATGTCCTTTGTGCCTGTACATACACTGGCTCAATCACCATTCAAACCGGAACACAACAATACCAAGTACTGCTGTTATGAGGTAATATAATATGTAATACATGATCAGTGGGTGGTACCTACCCAGACGAGCTTGGACAAAGCCATAACACCAGAAAATAAAATTGATATCGTATTAAAATAATTATTATTTTTAGGCATATCAAACATTCAACTGCTTAATTTATCACAAGTAATGGCATCGTTCTATTTATATCCTGGGATATCCATGGTCAAATCGATCGGAAACCACTTAACCCCATATATCAATTTGATGGGAAAATGCTCAAAAATAAATTGAATCTCATCATCCATATATCTCTCGTCCTAATGCAGGGGACACACTTACGGATGTTGCGTCAGACTGTCGCGTCTTTTTCGCAATATAATTTTGGTAGCTTGATAGAGATAATTTTTATAACTATAACTAACTAATATTTAGATAACATTGCTGCATGGTTAATACATAACAAACCTCGGGTCGGTCCAATAAAAAGTTATTGGTTTTTTTTTCTACTAAAACGAAAATAAGAAAAAATTAAGCCTTAATTTATCACAATTATCTCTCAACATTAATGAAATATGAAAATGAATGAAATCAAATAAAAATTAGCCTTAATTAAATTCTGAAGCAGCATTATATCATTATTTTCAATAACGTCAATTTACCCCCAATACCGATTAATATGACTTCTGTGTTCATATTGGTACTTCTAAAAACTTAGTAGACTTAGTAAGTAAACTTAGTTACTCTTTTACAAACTATAATTTTTACATAATATAAACTCTATAAAAATTAACCAGTACTGCTTATAATTACAAAACGATAATGTTTTGTATCAAAAAAAGATTTAGAAATATAGTGTCGTAATAATTACTCGTACGTATGTTTACATTCTAACACGTCCTGTTAAACAAACTGGGGCCATATATATTATGGTCTTACGAAGGTTTGGCATAGGCTTGGACCATCGAATGCATGGGTTTTTAATGACTATCAAATAAATCTATTTGTTTTCGAACGATTAATATTTATGGACTTCTATATTCAAAATTTATAAAATCTATCGAAACTTTTCTTTAAGGATTTTATTTTTTATTTTTGTTGTTTTTTTTTCGTGTTAACAAAGTCAACGAATGCGATATTAAGAGATTAATTTGTAAAAAAATCCAAGGCGATTGCTTTTAAAAAATAATTTAAATAGCTTGTATGCCTCTAAGCCTATTCTATTCAATTTTTTCTCTGAATATAATGATACTTGTAGGCCGGAATTTCTTACGGGTGAAATAAGAATCTTATTTATATCTTTTTTGACGTGACAACGTCTAATAAATCGATGAATGCTGGCTGCATGCACAAAAAATTGTCCCGTTACGCTGATTGTACGCTTGCGCCGCATCTATCTCTCTTTCACTCGATTGCAGTCATTTCATCAATGTTTTGTTATGAAGTTGTCACGTTAAACTATTGTTCGTAAACCGACTTTACAGACAACCATTTTTATTAATATATATCATGGAACCCCATCGTAGCGCCTCCTACCAAGTCCAATCCATCATACACAAAACACCGTTGCAAATACAAAAAAATAACATCAAAATCGGTCCAATCTTTTCAAAAAAGGTTCAGTGACATACACAGGACAGATTATATATTTTGTATAAAATTTTGAATTATAGCTGGTAATGGTTATCCAACAATGAGTCTTAGTTAAGAAAATAATACATTATATATAAAAATAGCTTTTTTTCTATTCAAAATGACTAAATAAATCAAAAAACCATCACAGTATACTTACGTTATCATTTTTTAATGAAAAATGTTATTACTTAATAAGATTATCTTATGATGATTATTTTACTTGGTGGTAGGACTTTGTGCAAGCTCGTTTGGGTAGGTACCACCCACTCATCAGATATTCTACCGCAAAACAGCAGTACTTGCTATTATTGTGAAGGTTATTGGTTTGAAGGGTGAGTGAGCCAGAGTAATTACAGGCACAAGGGACATAAGATCTTAGTTCCCAAGGATGGTGGCGCATTGGCGATGTAAACGATGGTTAATATCTCTTACAATGCCAATGTCTATGGGCGTTGGTGACCACTTACCATCAGGTGGCCCATATGCTCGTCCGCCTTCGAATGCAATAAAAAAAATAAAAAAATGTTGAATGCAGTAACAGTACCTACAGGGACAGCCTGTGAATGTCCCACTGTTGGGCTAATCCCTATTCTCCTCTGTTGAGGAGAAGGATTATTCCACCATGCTGCTCCAATGCGGG
Organism: Nymphalis c-album; assembly: GCA_963151315.1. Taxonomy (NCBI): domain Eukaryota; kingdom Metazoa; phylum Arthropoda; class Insecta; order Lepidoptera; family Nymphalidae; genus Nymphalis; species Nymphalis c-album. The sequence goes on from OY720612.1 coordinate 3,919,846, forward strand.
TTCCACCAGGAATACACATGTGATCGAATTTCAGTAAAAGACACATGCAGGTTTCCTCACGATGTTTTCCTTCACCGTAAGCATGAGATGAATTATATTTACAAATTAAGCACATTCAATTCAGTGGTGCTTGCCCGGGTTTGAACCCACGATCATCGGTTAAGATTCACGCGTTCTTACCACTGGGCCATCTCGGTTCTATGTTGAATACTTTATTATTTTTGCTTTGAATAATGTATTGTTAAAACGTCTTCTTATTTTAATAATAGCTATATTTTCTTAGGATATAGTTAATTTCAGAGCGAAAATATTGTAAAAACAAATTTAAATTAACAAATTTTTATAAGTTATCCTCTAACAACAAGCCTTTAACAAACCTTAACTATTAATGGTAGGGCTTTATTCAAAACCAAGTGTTTTCTTACCAACCAACTCATCCATAATTTGACCACGGTCTATTCATACTTAAAATTATTTATAGCAAGTATTGTAATATGGTACATAGTATGGAATATAAAACGATGTAGTTTATCAGGAGCAAATGTCTATGGACGATGTTGAACGTCCATGTTGTCAGTCCGTCAAATGGTCGGAGGTCATGGACCCCTGTCTCCACTGACGAGACGTGCTTCCACTAGTGAAATCTAAATTTTCAGCCATTTTTATTAAAAAGTGCGGCTATCTAAGCAGCAGTAAATCATTGCGGTGCACTGTACACGGTACGACGCCGCGCCGTCTCCCGTCAGAGGCTTCGTGCCGTTACACGGCAGCTAGCGCCGCACCATAGACATGGGTCCACGCCCTAATAGCTCATCTGCCTTGCGGCTTCTTTTTTATGTTATGCCATTTTTTATTTATTTGTAAAAGTAAACTTGTAATACACATAAATACAACAAACATCGACTTTATAAAACACACTAATAAAAAAAAAACATAATAAAATGTGTCTAAAGTTCACTTGGTGGTAGAGCTTTGTGCTCGTCTCGTCTGGGTAGGTACCACCCACTCATCAGATATTCTAGCGCAAAACAACAGCACTTCGTACTGTTGTGTTCCAGTTTGAAGGGTGAGTGAGCCAATGTAATTACAGGCACAAGGGACATAACATCTTAGTTCCCAAGGTAGGTGGTGCATTGGTGATATAAGCGATGGTTAACATATCTTACAATACCAATGGCTATGGGCGTTGGAGACTACTTACCATCAGGTGGCCCATATGCTGGTCCGCCTACCCATTATAAAAAAAAATCACACATTAGTATCAAGTAAAAATAATTTAAACCAACAAAATAATCCAAGTCATCATATGATTTTATCAGAAACGTTTAATATGTAACAAAAATCGAAATCGAATTAACGATATTAAATCGAGGTGGTAACGATACTAAATCGAATTAAGATTCATCGTCGGATCGATAACAACAAATGTTTTTTTACTTATCGAGTCGATCTTTAGCGATTGTAACTTTATATTTATCGGTTCGGTAATATATTGGAACTGAAATTGAAACTCTTTGCTTTAGAAGCTTATATAACGCTTCTGATTCAACCGTTAATAGGTTCAAAGCCAGATGGCGCATTGGTGATGCAAGAGATGGTTAACATCTCTTACAATGCCAATGCCAATGTTAGTGATCACTTACCATCAGGTGACGCACGTTCTCGTCCGCCTTCCTATGAAAAAAAAACAAGTGGTGGGAATTAAGACGAAAAAATGATGGTTATATTTCTTTAAAGAAATTATCATTTTGTGCGTAGTGGCAGTACCACGTGAATCCGTTTGTCTTGTGTTTGAAGCTTGGCTTTTTTAAGTTTGTTGTAGTCTCATAGACATATTCCGTTATTTGGTTTATCCTTCCATCACATGGTGGTGGAATGTGCATGTTTTTATTTCCAAATGGATCGTTTTTTTTTTGGTTTGCCTTGGATTTATTGGATTGGATCTTTAAACCTGGGTGGTATATCAATCTTTCCATGGTGGGATCATGTTTATTATTAATCGCTATTATAACTTTATAGTCCCGAATTACCTTGATAGCTACCATTTGTGTCCACCACACCAATGTCCCGCCGCCATAATACGAAGTTCTACTTGTGACGCGTTATTGAAATCACTGTATGGGATACGCAGTCCTTGGTTATATCAGATCAGATAAACATTCTAGTGGATTATGAGAGAGAATAAGGAATGAAAATATACTAGCACATATTCGCTAATACATCTTTAATGATAAGGTTTGGAGCTTTTTCCACCACTCTGCTCCAATGCTGGTTGGTGGAATTCACATGTGGCAGAATTTCAGCGAAATTAGGCTCATGCAGGTTTCCTCACAATGTTTTTCGTCACCGTCAAGAACGACATGAATTATAAACACGAAATAAGCACATTAACATTAAGTGATGCTTGCCCGGCTTTGAAACCAGGATCATCGCTTAAGATTCACGCGTTCTAGGTCATCTCGGTCGTTTAAAAAAAGGTTGATTCAAGAACTCGAATAGACTCATGTAATTATATCGTTGTTTTAATTAAAAATAATTGCAGCTCACATTAACCCTCTCTCATATTTTCCTACTTCTCTATCTAGTACAATCTATTTGTCACACAGTATTAACCCTTATCATAATAAATAACATGTTAATTGTAGTGAATTGTTGATAATTGTAGGTATTTATCGCTAACGTATCGTATCGTATCCATCGGCTGTCGGTTTTTGATCGCGTTCAAAGGTTTCTTGGTATGCGTGCCTCGCGTAGTTTAAGCGCGTGTTTGGTTGTATGTATATGTAGAGCATAATTTGCTTTGATGTTCATTCCTCGCTTAGTATAGAATTAACCTTGGTTTCTTTTTTTCTAACAAAATTGATTGCGATACGCCGGAACTGTAAATATTTTACTTCATTGGTGTCATTTTCTTTATTTAATTAATTTAATTGAAGGTCGCGTAATGTGCTGTCGAGGGAGATACTGGAGCAGATTTAAGGAGTCCCGAAAGCCATGGTTACCATGGAGTGTTTAAACAGCTTGACCTAGACTGGTCCTTTTCAAATTCAAATTCAAAATACTTTATACAATATTTAAGTATTATTTTGTCTTATTGATTTTAGAAACTATAAATTACCACCTGTTCGGAAAATAAACAACCAACCCTGAAAAAACCGACGAAAGAAACTCAGCCGGTTGAAAAATCCTTGAAGTATTTCCTTAAATACGTGACAAGTCGCTGTGGCTCAAAATTACCTATATCCTTAGTTCGAATTACTATTTAGATAGTTTTTAAGGCTGATTCCATTCAATTTGCAATATACACGTACATATGCCCTGAAGGTGTTAAAAAATGGTTGTCTGAAAAGTCGGTTTACGGACGATAGCTTAACGTGACAACGTCATAACAAAACATTGATGAAATGAATGCAATCGAGTGAAAGAGAGATAAATGCGGCGCAAGCGTACAATCAGCGTAACGGGACAATGAGCGTAACGAGACAATTTTTCGTGCATGCAGCCAGCGTTCATCGATTTATTAGACGTTGTCACGTCAAAAATGAAAATTGTTTCGTTCCAAAAATTACAGCAGATATGTACATATAATCAAAAACATATTGAATCATTCATAATATAGGATTGATAGTCGAATAAAAACTGAAATATATCAATGATCCTTACAAATTTTGTGAAATCTTCTAAACTGTTATTCGATTTTCTTTCTTAAATGGATGATTTTTTTTTATATATGGCCGTAAATATTCCATGGTTGGACAAAGGGATCGCATTTTACGGTAAATGATTAGATATCAATAAACCAAGCTGTTGTACTAGCCCACCTTAGTTCTTTTCTCAATGTTAATTGTCTTCGATCAACAACACTACTAGAAAACGCGTCACGAATAAAAACAATACTCAAATGTGGCACCGACTATAAAATGAATGTAAAGGTTTGATAATTTCAACAACTACAACAACTATGCCTTGTTCCCTAGCAATAAAGTGCAGTTTAGATTGTATTGACATTTACTTACGATCTTACGCCACGAATGACAGAAAGACATAGGAAATGTACAATAACGGTTGTTCCATATTCAACCTTATTTCCTTATCAATAACTTTATGTTTAGACCATACTAGTTTGAAATAACCTCACAAACGTCGTTGTGTTCTTAGTTTTCGGGGCGTTTTTGAAGGGCTTACCGCTAATCTAATATATTATTGATCGAAGTTGATTTTAGTGCTTATTTTTTTTTCTTTTTTCTTAGGAAGGTGGACGAGCATATGGGCCACCTGATGGTAATGAAAGAACTAGCTTATACTCAGAAATAAAACGGGACTTCAATGAAATTAATATATTATTTGCTATCATAAAATCCTTATATATCATTTGGCGCGCGATGCTCGTAAGATATTTTATAAGTGAATTCGTTTCCCGCCAAAAAGGGAACCTGTCGTTGTTCTTGCTTACAGATAAAAAATGTAGAATATTGTTGTTTATTATGAAAAATGACACACACTTCAGTAATATTTAATAACAATACGTATTATGTTCAATATCATATCAAAATATTATTGACTCTTACAGTAAGTAGTCACCAACGCCTATAGACAATGGCATTGTAAGAGATGTTAAACATTGCTTACATCGCCAATGCGCCACCAACCTTGGGAACTAAGAAGTTATGTCCCTTGTTCCTGTTATTACACTCGCTCACTCACCCTTCAAACCGGAACACAAAAATAGCAAGTATTGCTGCTTTGCGGTAGAATATCTGATGAGTGGGTGGTCCCTACCCAGACGAGCCTTTTAAAAACGTCAAACTCACAGGTTATATTATGTCTAAAAACAGACAACACGGTTTTGTTATATACACTGTGCGAATTCGAATAAACGTTGTTATTGCAATATTATAAATGCGTCCATTTGTTTGTTTGTTTACTAGGTATGTTATACCTAGTATCGGTAAATTTGAATATCGTTGGATATAAACTAAACAAATTATTATCATAATAAAATACGTGGACGTTTTGCTTTGTAACGTTTTGTCAGTAAGAATAATGTATAAATTGCAAACATTATATTGTTACCTATGTCAGATAATTTTTTAGAGGCAAGAGTAGATGTTTTTATGTCTAATAACAGTTGGTGATATTGAGGTTAATATTGGTAAAAAGAGAAGATACCAAGTTCTTTTGCAGGTTATTCTCTAGTTATGCCAAGCTGGAGGAGTTGTTTAGTCGTATCAAAACTATTTTAATTACATTGTAAAGTTCACTAATTTTTATTTAATTCCATCTTTTATTTCGAAATATTTAAATCTGCAACTTGTCAAATTAACTTCGATTGTCGTTTCATTGCTGTTTATTTGAAGATATCATAACAGCTTTTAAAATAAAAAGTGTAAAAAATGTCTCACATTTTTAAATGCTAAATTTAGTCCCCATTCAAAGCGGCTGAGCTGAAATATTCTCACCAACACTCAACTACCATTTTCCAGACTTCGCGAGGCTAAATCTACGTTTAAACCTTTTCTGCCAACTTGACCCACTTCTAAGTAAAGGTCTAAGTTATAAGAAAATGAGGCAATAATAATTAAGACAAACTAAGGTAACTATGATTTTCTACATATGTAAGATAATCTAAGCTATGATTTTATATACATGCTGTAGAAGGCCGTGAAGGCAAAGTGGTTAGACGTGACCTTAACTAAAAGCACCGAGTTATAAACTGGGTAATCATGACTGAATATTCATGTGCTTAATTTTTTTAAGCACGGGTGTCCACTTACCTGTGTTATATGTTCAAACCTTCTTTTCATAGGGGGAGTGGAGGCCTTAGTTTAGCTATTGGTCTTTAATTTAAAAAAAAACTGTATCTACCTAGAAAACAATTTAAAAATTCGTCCCCCCATCTCATGTTGTTTTATCAAACATTTCTGTGTTTCTTAGGGTACTCCCAAACAGCAGCAGTTTAACACTATTAAACTTTGTGCAGCTCGATAACATTTTATTTAAGTGAACTTCCCACTGCTGGGCTAAGGCCTCTTCTCCTCTTTGTGAGGAGAAGGTTTTGGAGCTTATTCCACCACGCTGCTCCAATGCGGGTTGGTGGAATACACATGTGACAGAATTTCAATGAAATTTGACACATGCAGGTTTCCTCACGATGTTTTCCTTCACCGTCAAGCACGAGATGAATTATAATCACAAATTAAGCACATGAAATTCAGCGGTGCTTGCCCGGGTTTGAACCCACGATCATCGGTTAGTTCACGATTCACGCGTTCTTACCACTGGGCCATCTCGGCTTTAGTTTAGCTTAATAGGTTTAAATTAGAAACAGCAATATTTAGTAATATCGCTCCCCGCCTATGCCTTAAGTCTTTTAAGTGGCCACTTCCAAAAGTTTTCTAACGGTGAGATCTATTATATAGTTTTAAGTTCTTATCGTAGTTTCTATTTATTGATAGGTATCGTTACAAATAAATAAAATAAACTAAAACTATATTATACCTATTTATTTTAATTCTTAATTTTTTTTTTAATATTTGTATGAGTATTAGTAGGTAAGTATTGTAATGAGTAATATTTTCATTGGTAATCATTAGTACCAAATTAATCAATGGTAATTGATTTTTCTCTTGTTATGGAGAAAGATATGAAGGTGTGAGAAAAGGAACGTTTAGGTTTCCTTTCTTCTTGAAGAGAAGTTTGGCCCTTATTTTTTTTTGTTTTTTATTTATTGCATTGGAAGACGGACGAGCGTGTGGGCCCCTGATGGTAAGTGGTCACCAACGCCCATAGACATTGGCGTTGTAAGAGATGTTACCATCGCTTACATCGCCAATGCGCCACCAACCTTGGGAACTAAGATGTTATGTCCCTTGTGCCTGTAATTACACTGGCTCACTCAATCTTCATACTGGAACACAACAATAGCAAGTACTGCTGTTTTGCGGTAGAATATCTGATGAGTGGGTGGTACCTACCCAGACGAGCTCGCACAAAGCCCTACCACCAAGTAAATTACCTTATGACACTACACTGCTCAAATGTCACAAGCAGATGTATTGTATTGACGCGTAAGGAGATTAATCCACCACACCGCTTCAATGCGAGTAGAATTACATCCAACAAAATGGCAGTATTCCTTTAATTAGCACGTCGAGGTACGAGTATATAATGAGCTTAAATGAAAATCACAAGAACGCTACGTCCTACACTACGAACGGGTAAATACCACCCACTCATCAGATATTCTACCGCTAACTAACAATACATAGTATTGTTGCGTTCCGGCTTGAAGGGCGAGTAAGCCAGTGAAAGCCTTACTTTTTTTATTTATTTATTATCCAAACACATAGAATAACAGTTAAGCAAAATAATATCATTATAAAAACCACAGAGGTTTGACAATAATGCCCATTTGTGCTTATTTTAGAGCTTATAACTATGTATATTATAACAAAAAAAACAGTTATATATTACTTGAGTATTAAAAATGAAAAAAAAATGTAATAATAATTAAACATATTATTAGCTAACCGTTGAACAAGTCCTACTTAACGGTTGCAATAGTAATAGCATTAAGGTCGACATTAAGACAAAATGAATGAACAAATAAAATAAAATAAAATGTCCAATCGAAATGATAAATAGAAACTATGCAAGTACTTCACTTACCATGAGGTGGCCCATTTGACCGTGCATAAAAAATTACTTACGCGTATTTCCTTGCCCGGGTATGAACCTGTAATCTACGGTTAAAACATGATCTATCAAATATCTACCAGCTCCTAGCATCACATATTTATTAAAAAATAATTTCATTACAATATATTTTCAATACATCAAATAATATTTAATATACTATGAAATATCAAACACGACTGTAAACACAAATAGGATTTAAGTCGGATTCTGTGCGAAGATAACTCTGACAAGCGGCCGAGCTTCAAAGGATTGGGATTCACTCTTGAGAGATTGCATTTCTCGTTCAATGTATATTGTATTTAATGTTTTTATATAACGCAATATGGTAGATAACATTTGATATATCTTAGCAATTCAATTTAACTGTCGCTTTGAAATATACTATGTATGTCTAAAACAACAAAAAACTTACATTAAAAGAAGCAGAGGTCGCAAAAGGTTTTTTAGTATATAAAATTATCATAATAGCTGAGCTGCGTATTTTAATCGATTTAAATAAAAACTATTGAATGAACAAGCCTGAATTTAATGTTCCTGTATCTATCTATCTATCTACATATTAATATATATATATATAAGGTAATAATAATAATAATAAGGTCCTCCAGACCGATTTCGGCCACGGCGGCCAATCTCCAGAGAGACTAGCCAACTGCACAGGAGATATTATAGTGCACAAGTGTGCGCGCAAACGCAGGTGCACTCTCTTTTCCTTAGCTCTCATAGTCCAATGGGACGGCAATCCGACACGACCGGAAAGAGTTCAGGCGCAGGACCAACGGCTTAACGTGCTTTCCGAGGCACGGGAGTGTACACACTACCAACTTCCAGACTAATTAACAGCATATATAATATTAACTGCTATAAATATTATATATGCTGTATAATAACTGAATGACAGATCAACGTATAGACCAAACTACTTCATGAAATGTACATTCGATTCCTTTTACACAATAGACAAACAATATACTATTAGTAACCTTTTTTTTTAAATATGACACACTCATACTTCAACAGGAACACAACAATACTATGTACTGTTGTTAGGTAGATTATGTGAATAGGTGGTACCTAACCGGGTTTTTACGTAGCCCTGCCTCTAGTAAAATGTGCTAGTAGTCCTTAAGGCTTATTATTGTTTTCGCTAGAGAGCTAGCCAGTATATTATTATACTAGACGTAAAATATGTAATTGTCTTTAAGCGAGTTAGTTACATATATATATTTTCCAGCATCATAAATCAGCTTAATTCGAATCACTTCGATATTTTATGTTATGTATTTAAATTAATAATTAAATTTAAATAACGTATATTTTGTTTTGATTTACAACTTTCCATGTAAAATGCAAGTTGTGATGCTTAGAAGCAATTAATCATTTCAAACTAGCGAGTTACATTTGAAATTCAGTATGATATAAACTTTATTGCATTTAAATAAAGCACATTTTTCATTGGCAAACTTTTAATTTTATTATGCGATCAAATTGCAGTATGCGTTTAAACGAAGCAAGAAATTCATACCTTGGATTAAAAACTGTTTTAATTAAATTATTGTAAGCGTTAATGCATTTTCCTTCCCGTCGTAAGCGTCGCCGGGTCTAGTTGGGTTCTCTGTATGCCAGGAACCCAACTAACCACTAACAACCAACCGTCGGGACTTCGCGGTAGTATGCACAAGCGATCCCGTGCCGCTCCATCGAAGAGACGATGCAGGTACGCTGGTTTTTTAGTGGGTATTCCGGCGCCTTCAGCAGCGGCGAGCCTCACATACTCCTCCTATGTAGGAGAATCGCGTAAATGCATTTTGCTTCCATGGAACACAGGATACTGATGTCCTCACTCTGTGACTAAATAATCTATAGAAATAAATCAAGTTGAAGTGTTTATCTGTTTTTGAAAATGGAGAAGAATAAAGAATGTAAATTAGATATTGGGAATATTCCAGGGTAATGGTAGGTACTAGGTACCATTAGTTTTTTTTATTATTATTTAAATATGTAGTCAAACAAGCGCTTTAAGAATTATTTCACCTTTTTTAGACATGTAAGAAGGTTATCTTTACAAAGGTAGTAGTATTATTTAAAGCAGAGCGTGTGTCTATCTGTACTGTCTCGTCGCGAGGTAGTTTGAGGATATAAGAATAGTAGCTGGTGGGTATAGGAAAATAAAAGCTAAAGATCGTATTCTATCGTATCTTTATTCTTGGTGGTAGAGCTTTGTGCAAGCTCGTCTGATATGCTACCGAATAATAGCAGTACTTGGTATTGTTGTGTTCTGGTTTGAAGGATCGGTGAGCCAGTGTAATTACAGGGACAATGGACATAACATCTTAATTCCCAAGGTTGATGGCGCATTGGCGATGAAAGCGATGGTTAACATTTCTTACATTGCCAATGTCTTGGTGACTACTTACCATCAGGTGGCCCATATACTCGTCTACCTTCCTATGCAATAAAAAAAAAGAATATTTTCATCCGATACATGTAGGTTTCAACACAATTTTTAGAAACAATCACGAAATATACCATTTATTGAACGAGGTGACGTAATAAAACAAATGAAAAAGCAGTGGCGCTTGTCCGGGTTTGAACCCAAACCCCTCGTTTAAGATTCACGTGTCAACCCGTGTATCATCTCAATCAAACCAATTAAAATCGGTTCCATTTTTAAAAAATCTATTAATCTTTTAAGAATATATTTAAAATAAGAACAATATCACGATATAAACGAATCATATCTCCGATATCCTTAGAGACGAATATTTCGTGACTCGATAGCACGACACGGAATCTCAAGGTTTTGAAACACTGACAATATTGAGAGCACCCTTGGGTTTAGGCCGCGTCATGGCACTCCCATTGCGTCAACCGTAATCAAATTTTCTTTAAAATATGAGTAGAAACACAAATGAGATTAAAATTTTGTTTTAGCAAAAAAAAAACCAATAACACCTTTTTCATAATTTTCATTATTTAGCCTCCTTTTTAACCGACTTCAAAAAAAGGAGGAGGTTATCAATTCGTCTGTATGTTTTTTTTTTTTTTTTTTATTTATCTAAATTGTTTTGTGCCTATTTTATCTGTGCAAAATATAGCTTCTTGCTGGTAATAATTATTCTTCTATATTCTTCAGTCTCCTTGAATAAATAATATTACATGACATTTGCACATTACTTCAATTTGATATATCATCGATTTGAGTAAGTAGGCAGAAGGTAGCTGACGATGGTAACACGGACGTAGTGTCTCTTGAGTCTGTTATTATTTGCTTATAAACCAGTCCAATCCCATATTAATAATGAACGTTTTGTGAAAACAACGATACAAAGACAACTGTAACAGAAATAAAAAATGACCTGTTATTTATAGTAAGGTTGAATGCGTTTGCCTTACAGCGAGTACATCAATAGGGCTGTTACATAAGGTATTGACATGTGACGACAAATGTAGTTACATTTGTCAGCTACGACTTTTACAAGTTACTACAATGGGGTGAGTTCTCAGATGTACGGAACATTTGTTGTATCCCGTTCCGTTGATGTTATCGTGATATGTATTTGATACTAAAACAATTTTTCATATTTGGAACGGATTAAATTTAAAAATAGAATAACATTGTTGTTTTCGTTCAAATGAAATTGAGTCTTGAGGCCCTAGCCAAGTTGACATTCTACAATCGTAAACGCTATAGAAAACTAAACAAATATATGAGCAACACTGAACAAAGCGAAGGTCGTGTATTTCGTCACGTGTTTTATATTAAAGTATTTTTTTACGGATTTCCTCGGAAGCCCATGATAGATTTGAATGATTTACTACGTCAACGGTGGCAACATTACCATATTTTTTTTTACTTTTTTGCAAGTTACTCCAACATGGAGTTTGTTGTTTAAGTTTTTATTGATGTTTTTTCTTTACAAATAGGTCTTTTTCATTTAATTGAACCAGTGAATTCTACTAAATTTCGTATAGAAAGTCTATAATAACCAAAAGTATAAACGGGGTAAATTTTGGCATATTTACCTAGCCTACAGTTTGCATAGATTATAATCTATGCATTATCTGGCCCAGAGAGCGACGTAAATTATCAATTGCCCTGGCCCTATAAAAGTGACGTATTTATTTTTGAAGCTGTTATGTTAGCTGTTATATAAGCATTTTCAATACATAAGTAAAGTTGACCCAAGAAATTCAAAACTATCATAGAAACAAGTGAATGTCAGCAGGGTTGTCAATTTTTTTTTTTTTTTATTTCACTTTTTGGAGGCATCTCAATTCTGAAGGAAGGAGAAGGAGGAAGATTCTGTCACAAAGCTCTACCGCCGAGTAAAATAGTTTTCACTAGTATCATAGCTCTCTTTTAATAGATAATGTGGTCCTTAATGTGATATGAATATTACCAATGAGTTGAGTTTTAAAAAAAATTGATAAAATAACTAAAAACAAATATTTCTTTTAATAAAGTAAATAAGAATAGAAAATGTAATCTTTGACCGTGACACCGGCTGATTGATTGATTTTTGTCGTGTTGTATTATATAAAGGAATTATGTTGTACACGGGTGTATTTCACTACAATAACCGTTTTCATTTAAAAAAATAAAACTTAATTATAATATTATTAACAGCGAAGTTTATTAGATCATTGAGTTTGTCTATTGATATGAAGTGTTAATTGTTTTAAATTTGATGATCCAATGTATCCAGGAACAGCAGAACAGGCAATGTATTAAAAATAGTTTTTATTCACTCGTATTATGTAAGAATTCTCTGAAATTTAAAAAGAGAACAACTAAAAATTCCCTGTATATTTTGTGAAAGGTATATTTAAAATATTGTTTATGTATAAAAAGTTCTTGAGGCTGAAGCAAATAATGCTCACACTTCAGTTAATAGAAGGTTCTATTTGCAGGTTCGAAGTCAGAAAGTAATCGCTTTTCAAGAACAAAACAAAACGTTGACCAGTAAAAAGTTGAAAAGGTTTTTTTAACAATAACTTCTTAATATGAATATTAATTAACAATTTATCAATTTGTAATATTTATTATATTAATCGAATAGTTAGTAATCCCTGTGCACGCCGACGTGTTGGAAGCCCGTGTGTTTTAATATAATGCAAATGAGAGGTCAAAATGAAATTGTAATTTTAAATAATTATTTCCACAAGATGTCAACTGTAATTGTTTGTATTTTTATAAAATAAAAATGACACTTAAAGCTCATTTCACACAATCACATTAATTTGTGTTAGGAATATACACATATTGAATTGATAGTCATTTAAGGAGATAAATAAAACTTAAAGCTAGCACCAGATTGGTAAACGTAGATGGTCCCGAAAATAACCGACAAGAAACTCGGTGGTAGCTTTATTTCATCAATGAATGCTTGGCATCCTAAGCATGGTGAAGTCGTACTTAAGCAGTCACACATAAACAGTTGCACTCATATAAAGCTCAAGTATATTCATGTAGGTATACAATAATACTAGACATCAGCCAGAGGCCTTAAACTCGGTGGATCGCTAGGAGATTATGAGATATCATTAAGGTATTTGAGGATTTCATCAGCTTAGACAACGTCAGTAGTGGCGATGTTTCCTCATCAGCAAATGAAATGAAAGTACGTGAATATACAGTGGTTCTTATCTGACTTGAACCCACTAGCTTCGGTATACACCTATTCTAACCATTTAAGCTATAGAATTTAAACATAGTATAATTTTTCAATTTCCAATAAATAAAATTGTCTTTGATATACAAAACCAAGCGGAGATGGCCCAGTGGTAAGAATGCGTGAATCTTAACCGATGATCGTGGGTTCGAAACCACTGAATTTCATGTGTTTAATTTGTGATGATGAATTATTCGCCTCATGCTTGACGGTGAAGGTAATCATCGTGAGGGAAACCTGCCTGTGTCACATTTCGCTAAAATTCTGTCACATGTGTATTCCACCAACCCGCATTGGAGCAGCGTGGTGGAATAATCTTCAAATCTTCTCCTTAAAAGAGGAGAAGAGGCCATAGCCCAGGAGTGGCTCATTCACAGACTGTTACTACTATACAAAACACCGATTAAAAGTTTCCATTGAACAATTTGTCCATTAAATTAATTAATGGTCAAAAACCGAAAGAATGCTGTAACTGTCAGATAAGAGTTTTTACAGCGGGTCTCTAAAAACTTAGCCAAGTTAACGACTTGAGGGCGGTGCAGTTTTTTCTATATATTTTTTTTCTATTTTAACGTCGCGAACAACGATTCAGTTGGTGTCAAGGGATTAATTACCGGTTTTTGCTGTATCCCGAGCAGTTGTAGGATCAGTCAATTATCTTCATCCTTACTACTAAGGAAGTTTGAATGAAAATATTGGTTTTATAAAAATGAAATTGGATTATGATTTTAAAAGGTTAACGTATGAATGCTGTCAAGGTATTTGTGGAACAGGTCTGGTGCTGGTGGAATGTTTTCAGGGAATGATTAGTGGAACAGTTCTGCTAGTGGAATATTGTGATTTTAATTAATCTTACCGCATGCTTCCCATAATTTATTTCCATGCGTTAATTGTTGAAATCAAATGTCTTCTGAAAAAATATTTATCCAAATAGCTTGAAGATAAACCACCAGCCTGTAAAGATCCCACTGCTAGGCTAATTACAAATGCTTATTAAGCACTTGAAAGCTCAGTGGAGCTTGTCCGGTTTTGGGCTGAAAATAATTGATTAAAATTTTCGTCAAATCTTGACTTTAAGAAATCGCTTAATATTAAAACTTATATGTTATGTATTCTAATAAGGGTAAATAGTGTGTCACAAATAAAGTGAATTGAGTTTTTTTAAAATCTAAATCGTTTTTAACACTTACCGTTCCTGTGCCTGATCTTTCTCTGATGTCTGATTTTCTTCTATTAAGTTTTACATTTTTAGTGATTTCATTCAGAAGTAATCATATAACTACATCTCGTATGCCTTAAAAACTGCATCATGTTAATGACACAACACTAATTAAAATAGATTATGGTGCTACGGTACTCCAAACAAAAGAAACAATCATCCTATCGTTCCGATCGAATAGAACGAGATTGACATTTACTGGCGGTATAGCTTTGTGCAAGCTCGTCTGGGTAGGTACCACCCGCTCATCAGATATTCTACCGCAAAACAGCAGTACTTGATATTGTTGTGTTCCAATTTGAAGGAAGGGTGAGTAAGCCAGTGTAATTACAGGCCTTAGGGATATACCATCAAGGTTGGTGACACATTTGCGATGCAAGCGATGGTTAACATTTCTTACAGTTACAATACTATCTATTGGCGTAGGTGACCACTTACCATCAGAAGGCTCATAAGCTCGACCACCTAGCTGTTTAAATAAAAAAATCAATACAACACTTGTCAGTCAGTCATTCAGTCAGTCAGTATTATATGAAACGAATTAATAATAAATTCACGCAACACTATTGAAATCCATTAAAATTCAACGAAACGAGAAAACAAACTTATTTACCTTAAAGTAATTTAAACTTGAAACACTTCGTGATCGAAAACAAATAAGTTTAAGAATTTCCGCGTACTAATGAGTAAGTTTAAATTACTTTACAAATGAACTGTATCGGATTTCGCATAACACTTTCCCCCTGTCTCCGTTTTGAATCTGACTTTGGATTTAATGCTGTACTAATTAACTGGGCGATACGGCTTTGTGCGGATGTCTGGGACAACCATAATATACTATCGTTCTCGCGAACGCTATTCTGTTCAAAGTAACTTCGTATGTAGTACCTGAAATTAAATAAACTTGCTTACGTGTGTACTTTAAATATTACAAAAAAAAATTATAGCGGACGAGCATATGGACCACCTAATGGTAAGTGGTCACCAACGCCCATAGTCATTGGCATTTAAGAAATGTTAACCATCGCTTGCATCGCCAATGCGCCACCAACCTTGGGAACTAAGATGTTATGTCCCTAAATTTTACTCATTATAGTCAATGTCGCATATCACCTTCTGACAATCACGATCATGTTTATTTATATATAATACTAGCTGCCCGTCCCGACTTCGTACGGGTAAAATAAGGATTTTATTCCGTGCATTTTTTAAATCAATAACGTTTAAATGTTCACTTATCGATCTATTCGCCCGTACATTACCGTGTATATTCAGTATAGGGCATTGTAATAAAGAACTACTAAAGAAAATGTTAAGGAATCGATGATATCTTCTAAAGTCTTCTTTTTCCTGCCCTTATCCCACTACGTAGGGTCGGTGCAATATGTATTTTTCTTTCACTTCTTTCTGTCACTCGTCCTTACATCTTTCTTACACAATCTACCCACACTTTCTTCGGCTTCCCTTATATCCATCAACTTTCATACTGATCATCGTTCTAGTAATATGTTTTTCATCCTTTCTCATGCCCATACCACGCTAATCTATTACTCTTTAACTTTTCAGCTGTCGGTGTTACTTCCAAACTTTCTTTGATATACTCGTTTCTTATATTGTCTATTCTAGTTACAACGCACATCCCTCTTAATATTCGCAACTCTGACATGCATTCTTTTTACATCATCTTCTTTGGCTGCCCAACATTCAGAACCATACATCATGACAGGTATTTTAACGGTCTTATAAATCTTACCTTTGATCTTCAAGGTCATTCACAAATCGTCCACCTGTCGCCATTTCATCCACTCTGTCAATGTTACCATCGATTCTGGTTTCATGAACATATCTTCTAAAGTATTCATTCAAATAAGTGTAAGACAATTTTAATCTATATTAAGTGGCCAAGGCATTAATATTTATAATAACAATTATTAACATATTTATCTAAATGAGGATTATAAAAAAACACGAAAGCTATTTGAGATACTAAAAATATCGTACCACATGTTTATATTACTTATCTTTAACAAACAAATAGATCGGGAGGCTATATATCTATATAACTAAGGCTATTATAATTAGGTCACAGTTATTGCTTTTTTGTTCCAATTTGTAAAAACAGAATAGAAACGAACGATGATGATATTCTTATTATGACATGAATCCCTATGCAATTTAATAGTTTCGAATTTGAGCTTTCGTTTAGAAGGACTGGTACATAAAATCATGCATAAATTGAGCAAAAAGCTCAACATAGATATCGGGAGCGAACAGCAGGTACTACGCTTAGTCTAGTTTATCTACCAAAAACGTGTCTTAATATGTAATTTTTAATTGATTATATTTCTGTACTTTTTACACCCCCATGCGTCGGTCTTGCGTCTGAAGTTTTTCCGTTCGTGTCGGTTTACTGTCCCATTGGATTGAGAGTTAGGGAATAAAGAGTGCACCTGTGTTTGCGCACACACTTGTGCATTATAATATCCTGCGCAGTTGGCACACCTTTCTTAAGGTTTTCTGAAGATGTGGTCGTAATTGTTCCGGAGGGCATTATTATTATTTTTATTGTCATACTAAACAGCGTTGTCCTCCTTTATTCGACTTCATTCTTATTATTTTGTATATTTATATGGTTTTCAATGCAAAAAATGTTAAATTAGGACACAAACAAACATACAAAATGAATAATTTTACCTCTTTTTTAATTGAAAAATAATAATTTTATTTCAAAAGCATTATAATTATCAGATCATTAACAAAACGTGAACAAAATACTTGCTATAGTAAAAAACTGTGGTGCCGTCTGTTATTAACGCGCGCCAAAAAAGCGACATTTCTCTATTTTTTAAAACGTTTGAGTTGTACAAAATAAAATAAGAATAAGAAAAAGACACGATATCATTAAAATTGATAGATAACAAAACTGAAACATTTTAAACGAAATTTGTTTGGTGGCGCATTGGTGATATAAGCGTTAGTTTTATCCAGTAAAATAAACATTTCTTATAATGCCATTGTCTATGGGCATCGGTCACCACTTACCAGTAGGTGGTGGATGGTTGCTCGTCCGCCTAACTATACTAAACAAAATTACAAACAAACAAAAAAAAACAAATTTTACCTCTTTAAAATATGTATTAGTATAGTTAAAGAACGAAGCCGCGGGCAACAGCTAGTTTATCAATAAAGCATCATGAAATCGATTACTATGACAACTGTTAATGATGTTTCACATAATATATCTTATCATATATTATGTGAAAAATCTGTTTTGGATGAGAGTTGAACAAAATCAGCTTTCTTATCTGACCTCTACTCGCCGAAAAGAATATTCCTACCAAAATTCGAGTCTCTACGCTTTATGGTTCCACAGATATGGTGATGAGATATGGTGATGAGTCAATATATTGGTGGAAATCTCATATACAATTATATATATATATATATATATAGACTATCTATTTCTAATCAGAGGCTTGTATAATAAATTTCATGCTTCTAACATCAAAAATGACGGAGCCGCTATACAAACTTTCAACCCCGATTTTACCCTCTTGGGTAGATTTTCGCAAACGCTGAAATACATATTTATCTATTTCTCTCCAGAAGCTTGTATATAAAATTTCATGCTTCTTACATTAAAAATGACGGACCCGCTATACAAACTTTCTACCCCTATTTAACCCTCTGTGGGGTAGATTTTCGAATACCCATAAATACCTATTTATCTATTTCTCACCAGAAGCTTGTATATAAAATTTCATGCTTCTTGCATAAAAAATGACGGACCCGCTATACAAACTTTCAACCCCTATTTCACCCTGTTGGAGGGTAAATTTACAAAAATAATGTATTACATATTTATTTATTTCTAACCAAAAGCTTGTATATAAAATTTCATACTTCTTACATTAAAAATGACGACCTCCCCATATAAACTTTCAACCCCTATTTCACCCTCTTAGGTAGTGAATTTGGGAAAACTCTGATTTGTGTACTTATTTATTTCTAACCTGTAAATTGTGTATAAAATATCATTGCTCTAACTTTGAAAATGACGGATTTACATACTACGGTCCCATAACACCCTTGTTGTAACATCCCTTGTTTCGCCCCTTTAGGGGTGGAATTTCCAAAAATCCGTTCTTAGCTGACCTCTACTCGGCGAAAGGAATATTTCTACCAAATTTCAAGTCTTTACGCCTTTTGGTTCCAGAGATATCGTGATGAGTGAGTATATACGTGGAAATCTCCTTTATATATATAGATTTGGATATTAAAAATAATAAAACACTATTGGTAACGCGATTTTTGTTTGACTGATGTAATGACGTGGAAACTGATGCATTTTATTTCACGTGCCGAAACTAATACAAAAGAAAAGCGAGTTTCGGAACGCGACATTAAACTCCTCCAACTATGTATTCTGTGCTCCAACGCACACACGCACATTGTTTTGATAAATATGATCTTTGACGTTAGGAACACACCTACATTGCTTAGACAACAGTGAGTGCTTGTAATTTAATATGAACTTTATACCATAGCAATAAAGCTCAAATTGACTACGTTTTAGTTACAAATCATTTGTATGGGAAAAGGAAGGGCTATTTTTAGGGTTTTTCCAGCAATAATTCTAATTTTTCTCACCGTAAAAACCATCCTTGAACTTCAACGAACATTTTAAAAAAAGATTTGGCCAAATTGGTCCAGGCGTTGTTGAGTTATGCGCTTACCAACACATTTTGCGATTCATTTTTATATTATAGATAGAATGGACAAATGGACCAATGGTAAGTTGTAACACCGTCCATAGCAACCGCCACTAAGAAATATTAACCATATCTTGTATCGCCAATACGCCATGAACCAAACGGGCTCTTGGGCAGGCCCTACCACTGAGTAATATAATTTATGTGTTCCGATTTGAACGATGAGTGAGTCAATATGTGTAGTTAAAGATATCAAGATAAATATCATTTAACATCCTTTGTTAATAAGCGTTATTGTCGGTTATGTAAGAAAGAATATATTATGATTTAGATCATTATAGAAATTTGTATACAAAATACATAAGTCGAACAACAAATTCACAAAGAACTGTATTACATATAAAAAAACAAAAGAACAGGCAACCTTCTAAAGCACAAAGTAGAAGAAAACAAAATAGATATTTATCAAAAATCTGAATCAAAACATATATAATAATAAATTTCAATTAATTTTACTAAGTCTAAACGACATACAATAGAAATAAAAAAAACCCGTTTACATTCAGCTAAAACTGTCCACGCATTGTTTAAAACCTTTCAAGCCCACTGTCATACTGGAAACAAATCCGGGTTGTCGGTGGGAGATTTTTTCATTCGACACGTCATACCGCTTACAGGATTTATACACTAAATGTCACCAATCGTATGTGAAAAAGTCGTAAAGCATTGAGTTAGAACTTAGTCGTTATAAGAGAAGTATATAAAGATTTTGTCAAATGAATTGAACTGGAAATGGAAACTTATAGTTTATCTGCTGATGGAAATGATGG
Organism: Nymphalis c-album; assembly: GCA_963151315.1. Classification (NCBI taxonomy): domain Eukaryota; kingdom Metazoa; phylum Arthropoda; class Insecta; order Lepidoptera; family Nymphalidae; genus Nymphalis; species Nymphalis c-album. The sequence continues at coordinate 3,939,980 of OY720612.1, forward strand.
AATGAGATGTTTAATAGTAAATTTGAATTTCGAACGATATGTTTAATTATTTTTTTATAAACTATCTCCATATCTACTTGGTGGCAGGGCTTTGTGCAAGCTCGTCTGGGTAAGTACCACCCACTTATCAGATATTCTACCGCAAAACAGCAGTACTTGCTATTGTTGTGTTCCGGTTTGAAGGGTGAGTTAGCCAGTGTAATTACGGGCATAAGGGACATAACATATTAGTTCCCAAGGTTGGTGACGCATTGGTGATGTAAGCGATGGTTAACATATCTTACTATGCCAATGTCTATGGGCGTTGGTGCCCACTTACCATCAGGTGGCCCATATGCTTGTCCGCCTTCCTATACCATAAAAAAAGTATATATTTTATTGATGGAACAAATCAAATGGAATAAAGAAAATATTCTTTATACAAATATACTCTTATAAGAATTTTTGTGTTGTCATGTTACACAATTAGCTGTCATGGTTTTTCTCAAACGAAATAATCAGCCTAATACAATTATAAGTAATGTATGTAATACGAGCTGTACATTGTAGTATCTACATAAGATTATTTTATTGTAACAGGATCTATTAATATTTGTATATTATCAGCCTGTGAATATCCCACAGCTGGGCTATGGCCTCCTATCCATTTTGTTTAGGATAAGATTTTGGGGCTTATTCCACTACGCTGCTTCAACGCGTGTTAGTGGAATACACACGTGGCAGAATTTTAGTGAAATTAGACACATGACGGCTTCCTCACGAGGTTTACCTACAACACGAGATAAATTATAATCACATATTAAGATCATCGGTTGAGGTTCAAGAGTTCTTACCACTGGACCATCTCTGATTTGTTTTCTTCATTTCACGTAGCGTGATATTTTTGTCGTGTACGTCATAACAGCGCTGATGTGTCGAAAAGGACGTTAAATTATGAGGTGTTACAAATAAACCTTGTCATTTCTTCAATAAATCATTTCTTATTAGATTTTCTATCGTCGCTGACCCTTGTCAGACGTAGTCAATGTGTGACTTTTATCTTTTGTTCCAGATTATGTGGCAAATTGCTCTGTATTTGTACCTATCACTTATAATATTAAGAAACATTATTATTTCCTAAATTTTTATGATTTTTGTCTTGCTTTATTATTTTTATTCAAATACAAGACAAACATACAAAAAAAGCTCTTTTTTTTGGGCTAGGAACGCTCCCATGAGAATCCGCCAGATTTTCATCATAATTATCAATGGCTTTGAGTTAGGAACACATACATGCATACTAGTATTTTAAGTTTCACAGATAAAAAAATATTATTTAGAATAATTAAAATATTTATATATCATTTAGTTTTTCATTAGTTATAAACAAATGTTCAAGATGTCTTTCGCTTTTTCCCATATTTCATTTGGGTATGTTTTGATACAATTTTTCATATTTGGTTTTCATGTTTACTTACCGCAATGGCCAAAACTCGTTTATTTTTTATTGAATAGGTAGGCGGACTAGCAAATGGGCAACCTTATGGTTAGTGGTAACCAACTCTCATAGACATTGGCATTTTAAGAGATGTAAACCATCGCTTTCATCACCAATGCGCCACCAACCTTGGGAACTTAGATGTTATGTCCCTTGTGCTTGTAACTATACTGGCTCACTCAACCTTCAAGCTGGAATACAACAAAAGCAAAAGTGCTGTTTTGCGGTAGAATATCGGATGTTTTTTTTTATTGTATATTGTAGGTAGGTGGACGAGCATACGGGCCGCCTGATAGTAAGTGGTAACCAACGCCCATAGACAATGGCATTGTAAGAAATGTTAACCATCGCTTACATCGCCAATGCGCCACCAACTTTGGAAACCTGTAATTACACTGGCTCACTCACCCTTCAAACAGGAACACAACAATACAAAGTACTGCTGCTTTGCAGTAGAATATCCGATGAGTGGGTGGTATATAGATACCACCCTCTGGATAGCCAGACGATCTTGCAAAAATCTCTACCGCCAGTAAAGTTCTCAAGGTTCAAGAATTTGACTACATATGTATCATCCAACCCTCAAGAGGAAACTTAAACAACGAACAGTCACAAAGTCAGATGATGAACAATATGATCAATATAAAGACGTAATAAATAACAATCAATTGTAATTTGAATATCTGTTGAATCTACAATGAAAAACGAAAAGGTAAAAAAAAAAATATTTACTCTATTAAAATTTCGCATCACACAAACATTGCTCGTGTGTATTTGGATGCACAAATTTATGTACATTCATTACCGCGTATGGCAAGCGTGAAATTGGCAGTTGAAAATGTCGTGAACTCTGAAAAGTTGCTTTTTATTGTTTGGTACTAAAATTAAAACTGGGTACAATGTAAAAATAACAAGAGGTTTATGTGTCATGCAGTAGTCTGATCTTTTATGTGAAAACGTCGAATGTACGTTGAATTTGATAGCATTGTGAAGTGTATTTATCAAATATATATATATTTGCACTGATTAAGTTTGTTTGACGAGCCGGTTGGCGTGGGTTCGATTCCCTGCCAGGCCAGACATTTATGTGCATGAACATGTCTTTTTGTCCTAAGTCTGGCTGTAATTATTTATATAAGTATGCATTTACAAAAAAATGTAGTATATCAGTTGTCTGGTTTCCATAGTACAAGCTCTGCTTAGTTTGGGATCAGATGGCCGTGTGTGAATATGTCCCGGGATATTTATTTATTATGATTTATTTAAGTTCTGTATATACATATAAATAAGTAAGAAATTATATTGTAACTAAATGTAGAAAAACAATATTCCAAATTCAAATAATATGGTTTCGTTAAATAAATCTTCGATAGTGATTATTCTCGAATTTCGATCACTAGGTACTGCTTCATAAACATTGGAATTGTCTTGAGTCATCGTAAAGTATTTCTGTTTTGGCTTAAACCATACATCGTTATTGAGAGAGAGAGAGAGAGAGAGAGAGAGAGAAAGAGAGACAGAACATGACTGTATTTGTACATAATAAGATTATATCAAACTATTTCATATTATGTAGCTGATAAAATTAAAGATAAGCAAATCATTTATTTGGTGGACAACGGTTTCATCCTTAAAGGAGTAGAACATGCTGTTTAACTGACTCATGGCCGAATACTGAAACGTTATTTAAATATGAAGTGGGACTTAATTATTTGGAACGCCATTAATTTCTAATTTCGCATACTAAATTTTGAAATTAATGATGTTCCAAATAATTAAGTCCCACTTCATATTTGAATGACGTTTCAGTATTCGGCCGTAAGCAAACAAATAAGCATTTAAAAAAATCCTAAAGCTACATAATATACATTTATAATAGTTTATTTATTTGTATACGAATTGTTTTGCTGATGGTACTGATAAATATTGCTTCGTTTCGATAAAACATTGAGATCTTAAATATAAACATTGAATAGCAAAAGGCATTATATTCAAGAAAAGAAACAGCCTTATCTCTTATAGCAATCGCTTCAAGACGATCTTTGTAAAGGAAACTTAATCAACTATATTTAAACTAGGAAGTGAGACTTAAGATAAAATGGTTATATTTGAATAAATAACAAAGCGTTTCATTGTTTCATTTTACTTGGTGGCTTTGTACAAACTCGTCTCCGTAGATATCACCCACTCACCATATATTTTATAGCAAATCAACAGCACTTAATATTGTTGTGTTTCGATTTGAAGGATAAGTGAGCCAGTGTAACTACTGGCACGAGGGATGACACCTATAACACCTTAATGAAATGTCCCAAGGTTGGTGACGCATTAGCTATGTCTGGGATGGTTAATATTTCTTAAAATTTTCTCGCTATATTTCTGCTTTCCATTTCCTTTACAAGTCTATGCGTGCTGGCTCTCGATGTCACCGCCTAATTGTGACATCAATTCCATCGCGCACGAAGAAAGTTGGCAACTCTTTTCTTTGTCGCACCACAAAAAAAAATTAATCATTTACCAGCACACGAGTTTCCCTTTTCTTATGACCTTTAAACGAGGCGTGAAGAGGCATCTTGCTGGGCGGCAAGACGGGGACGGCTAGTGCAGATCATTATTCTCGATTGTACTTGCCGTCGCCGCATTTGGTCTCAACTACCACTTACCATACTTAAAAAAAAATTCAATTTCTTTGGGCAATGTTGACCCCGTACCATCAGATACTCCATTTATCATTTCCTTGGCTTATGTTTCGAATATGAAAACAAAAATCAATAAAGAAATTTAAGAGATAAACTGCAAGTAATGGTGATATAACCACTACATATACTCGTAGATACATGTGTATAAAATATTCACATATATGTGTAAGTCATTTTCGTTTATGCTTATATATGTATATAAATATTTTATTTTAAAGATATTTATAAATAGTACATATTTATATTTTTATTGCACCACTTGACCACCTCTTGCACAAGTTCTAACCCTAAAGTTGTCTAGAAGATGCATATTGCAATAAGTATTTCGATATTTCTTTTTTAAGTGTATGGTGAACAATGAAAAAGCATATAATATCTACCTATCACACGACTATAATTTATGCCTCACTGTTATCATGATGGGCACAACATAATTTCGGGTTTATATACTGCCATTCAGAAATATTTTAAACGACTGTTAAATGTAACTATTATATATTTCACATGCTACTATAATTGAAAGCACTTTGGAAAGTATTGTCATAAAAAAATAAACTGCCTTCCAACGCAGTCCTCATTAGTTCAGATAGCAGCTCGAGACCGCCCCAGTTGCCATAATTCTCAGAATTCAAGTTTGAATCAAAAGTCAGACCAGGAAATACGATATTATTTTTCAAGTATGTTACCTTGGGTTGAAAATTTGTTAGTGTGGGTATTTCGCCCGATATCTCCCGCTCGTGCCACATTGACTCCCCATCGATTATGAGAGTAAGGAAATATATAATGCAAAATGTGCACAAAATAATCACTTGTTTAAGTCTAGCACAAGCCCCATCGTTACCGACATTTGGACAGAATAATATGACTTATTTGCATACATTTTACTCACAGAGAAGATACTGACTAAATTATTCTGCTAGTAACTGCGACCACAAAAAGGCTTTTGTTTATGATGGTCGTGAAAAGGATGCTAAAACCACTACGTGTTCCAATTTATTTTATTGCATACCGTAATACAAACGATGACTTTATTCGACATTAAGAACCAATTTTGTTGATTAAATGTTTTTCAAATGTAATGAACTATTTTAGTCAGAAATAATTATACACATATTTTCTAATAATAAAAGACTATAGTTGTACAATGTACATACAACTTTACCACCCGTACTACCCAGACGAATTTGCACAAAACCTACTCATCAGATAATCCAGCCAGAAGTTCTGGCTTCAAATATTGGGATCAGGCTAATTAATTATTAAAGGCTATTGTTTTTTTTTTAATCGATATATTTTCAGCACAATTTCAGAGTCCAAGTTCATAGTATTTTCAATCCCATACTTTAGAAACCTAGTAAGGCCATCAGTCTTTTGCCTGAACTCCTTCCGGTGGTCGGATTTGAAGTCCCAGCTAATCGTAAGAGTGAGAGAATTCAAAGTGCACTTGCAATAGAGCACCCACTTGCTTACTATAATATGTACTGCGCAGTTTAATAATGTGAAGTAGCTCTCACTATTCAAAATGAAACACTTCAATACAGCTGTACAGCACATGGTTAGTGGATAGACCCTAATTAGAAGAACTCAGTTTTCATTACTTTAAAATCAGAACAAAAATTTAAAACCCAAATGTAACCCTAAACAGAAATTAATTATATCAACAAAATGTAAAAAAAACACCAAAATGGCTTGAAAAAAGCCCTTAATCGCAATATTGGGTTAAAACTCACGTGTAATAAGCCTAAGCCATCTGAGCCCTTAGCTGTTAGTTATTCTACTTTATTGTAAATACCTAGAGACTAATAAAACATACTAAAAATATAAAAAATATTTATAAACATTTAACAATTGAATATTACAAATGTATATATGAATACACGATATAATGTTCAAAGCAATTTCCACCTAGGCTCCCAAAGTTTAAACTTCCACCCCTATAATCACAGGGATGCGAAGTTACAAAGTGAAGTATACTCCACTAGATCTTGTCTAATCTCCAGGTGAGAAACTTTCACGACTGTGTTTCTGAAACAACGAAATTTTAGTGAAATACGGTTATTATATTATATATAATTATACAACGAGGTCGCTTTGAAACAGAACAATTTTTGATAAGGTTAAACTTCTTGGAACCAAATTTCTGGAAGCATTGTTTCTATTTGTGTCATACAATTACTGTATTTATTGACAAAGTATGATACGTTATAAGTAATTTAACTAGGCTAGACTAATTTAATTAAAGATTCAAGTAAATCAGCATGTAAAAGTTTGTCTTTTGTTCTATTGCTAGACTTAGTACTCCATCTGAGAATTTTTATCTGACACATGCAGGCTTTCTCGCGATATTACCTTCACCACAGAGCCAGTGAACACTAATTATATATCTACTAGAAATAGTAGATTTATTCTTTAGATTTGATTCTGTTTACTATTAGATCGATAGGTAATTCTTTCCCAGATTTGTCTTCAACCTTACCATCAGAATATTGACTTTGGAATGTTTCACCTTAGTATGTTTAGTTAGGCAAACTTAAGCTCTTTCGTTACCAACATGGTTACATAGCACCTATCTACTCGAACCTCTAATACAAATTATGACAATGTAGAAGACAAAGGCCGTGTTTATACGTGAACGATTAATTATTGTCAAATTATATCACCTAATAACGGAACAAAAGGTGTTAATTATGACAAGGAGCACAATAGCGCACCTAGACATGAGAAAGATTCAGGTTCAATTCTTATGCCGTGGACTACTATTGACCATACTCCTAACAAACTATTATATATCAAAATAGGAATATAAGTAACTCTTTAAAATGTGTATTGTTATTGATATTTTAAAGAAAGAAAAATTTCGCTGGTCGGATTTATTACTAATTTTGAGATCCCAATAGTCTAGGTAGCCCTTAGAACCCACCAGTTATTTTATTAGATCAATATTTTATTGCAGTTCAACTTAAGTTCTTTCAACTTAGTTCAAATATTTTCTGAAGTAGCATACATGTTATAATATGATTGCTATAAGTAAAGTCTCATTAAAACAGTTTATCACATGGCATCAAATCTATTTATTTTTAAAACGACTATTATTTTAAAAGTCATAAATATTAATTATAATGTTTTCTTTAATGAAAAATGTTCGGACCATATTCCACCATACTGCTTCAATGCGGATTGGTGGATACACGCAGCTGAAACCGTGGGCGGAAACTAGTAAAAACCATAATTTCTTATGGTATACTATTACTACTAAGACCAAGCCACGTACTAAAAATTTATAATAATTATTACATCTGACAAATGGCCGAATACTGAAACGTCTTTCATATATGAAGTGGGACTTAATTATTTGTAACGCCATTAATTTCAAATTTCGCATACTAAATTTTGAAATTAATGACGTTCCTAATAGTTAAGTCCCACTTCATTTTGAATGACGTTTCAGTATTCGGCCGTTAATCTTACAGATGATAAGTTATTCTTCTTCTTCCCCCATAATAATAGGAGAATGAAACAAAACATTAAATTATACTAACCACATCTCTCCTTATCACCACGGAAACTTCCTTTGTCGGATCACCTTGACCTTGTTCCTGGAACAAAGGTTTTAACAAGGATAACTTCTCATTCAAATATTTTATTTTTCTATTTATTTATTTTATAAGAATCCAACGTTATATATTAAGAAAAAACATTTGTAAAATTACATGTATAAAAATATTGTTACAAAATATTTAAACAGTTAAAGGCTAACTAAACATTTAAAAAATAAAAAAATAACGAGAAACAAAATAAGAAAAAATATCTTTATCTTAAAGAAAGCAAAAAAAAATGTACACAATAGGTATATTAGAATCAATAATATATTTTTGTTATGATATACACAGTTGTTAATTATATTGCAGCAACATCTAATTTTGTCATAAAAATGTGATTTGTGTAAAAACCTCATCGATGAAAAATTTCATATAAATTCCAACATAACGGTTATCGACCAAAATATACCGGAGTTTATTAACCTCAAACAAAAATTCCAATATCCATTTTTGGACGATAAATAAATATATTGATATTAACAAGATTCACTTTAATGTAAATCTACCATCGGAATCAATCTATTTTACAAATAATTATACAATAAACCTAACATAATAATATTATGGTTATTATTTATTAAAATGAATTCAAGGTAATCTATACTAATATATAAAGTTAAAGAGTTTGTTTGTTTGATCCGGCAAATCTCAGGAACTACTGGTTCGAATTTAAAAAATATTTTTGTGTTCTTTTATCGAGGGAGGTTCTAGGCTGAATTTTATTTATTATATTTTTACGCGGCTGAAACCGCGAGGCACAGCTAGTATAAAAAATAAAAGATGCGATGATCCCTACATGAGATTAGTCCTGTAATTAACTGCTTATAAATAATCCAATGTTGGTTAAACTATGAGCTATTCTCTTTTATCTTAAGGAAAATGACTTGATTAACCAGCCTCGGTTCATTGCGGATGAATGGACACAAGTTAAGGCGGTTGTACACGTGCCTGAAAAACGGAGCAGTAGCTTGCATACTACTAAGTAGCTGACAAACTGACCCATCAGAAAGTGATGATGAAAACCAAAGACGAAAATAGAAGCAACTAAAAAACAATTAAATTACGATAATTTTACATGATAACGTCATATGAAACATTGATGCATACTTGGATGCATCGGACGATGTGTCTCGAGTGGAAGAGAGATAGATGCGTCACAAGCCGAAAGCATAGGCCGATCGTGGCTCTCTATTTCTTGTTCCGTGCTCTCTTTTGCACGTTCGACTCAAGCGGAACTTGATAATAAGTCATGCTTTTTCGTGCGTGCGGCGTTCATCGATGTATAAGACGTTATCTCGTCAAAAAAACCGAAAACTGTACTTCACCCCTCTTCTCATATGGCAAATAAAACTTTTTTTTTATTGTAAAGGAAGGCGGACATGCATGTGGGCCACCTGATGGTAAGTGGTCACCAACGCTCATAGACATTGGCATTGTAAGAGATGTCACTCGGTCACATCGCCAATGCGCCACCAACCCTGGGAACTAAGATGTTACGTCCCTTGTGCCTGTAATTACACTTGCAAAGTTTTAAAATTTAATAAAAAAATTGTTATTATTGAAGTACAATTTTTTATCACCTTTAAAAATTTATAAAATCAAATAATTATTTCCCAATTTATTTGCTGACGGTGCACTTCTACAAACGCAACAACGTCTCTAAGTTGATTTATCTGTGACTGGCATGCAACTGTGCAAGCTCCAGGCATGTGTATTTCCACCTTTACAAAGTTACCTAAGGTAGGTTAAGTTTCCTTGAAGTCATTTATTGTAACCAAGGATATATAAATACTAGAGCACTGCTGTAAAAGTAAAGTGACTTCCTGTGAATGTCCCTCTGGCTTTATCCCAAAAAGGTTATCTTTTCTATAAGAAGGTTTAGAGTACAATCCGCTACTCCATTGTGAGTTGGTAAATACACATGGTGCAAATTTTGGGATATGAAATAAAAAAAATTATTGGTTCAAGCCCGGATTCGAACCTCACCTTTGTCACCTTTGGATAAGATTCGCGTATAACGGGTCGTATCGACTAGTTTACTGAGAACTACATATTCCGAATCATCCTTGTGTGATGTGATAGAATTCATTTTAATATTGATCTGATTGGTGCATTCATACTACACTACCTTTATTGTATAATAATTTTCTAGCTTTATGTTATAAATATAGGGCAGCTGTGCTTTGAGGTCTCGCTCGAGCAATTTAGATTATTATTAGTGTACGCCTGTTTGATACACGTTGCCATATTAATAGATATATAGTTGCACACTCCTTAAGACTGTAACGTCAAATTATATTGCATAAAACGTTTTATAAAAGAAAATATATATAAATTGCTAAATCACACTAATAAGTCTTGAGATTTGCGTGTTCTGTTATATAAATTCTCTAACTTTATAAATATAAAATTGTGTCATTCTTTATTTAAAAAAATACATTTCATCTTATTATTGTTATAACATATAGGCGATACACACGAAGTTTTTTTTAAATAACATAGTAGAGGTGGACGAGCATATGAGCCACCTGATGGGAAGTGCCTATACCCATGGCATTTTAAGAGATGTTAACCATCGCTTACATCGTCAATGCGCCGTCAACGTTGAGAACTAAGATGTTACATACTTTGTGCCTGTAATTACACTGGTTCACTCATCCTTCAAACCGAAAAACAATACAAAGTAATGCTGTTTTCCGGTAGAGTATCTAATAAGTGGGTGGTACCTATCCAGACGAGCTTGCACAAAGCTCTACCGCCGAGTGATAGAGCTTTGTGCAAGCTCGTCTGAATATTCCAGTTAGAGCGTCAATACTCTTTACACATACACATATATATATATATATTTATATATATATATATATTTATATATGTAAGAGTATGAATAAATGAGTGCCTGATTTTTGTAAACGTTATTTAATTTTCTTTAATTCTATTTATTGATGGAATAAATAACTGAAAATTCTGTATGACGAATGAATAATAATAATTATTATTTTTAATTATGAATATTATAATTTAATAAATAAAACAAACCTATTGACAAACGGTAGCTCTCGAGTCTGCGGTAAAAAACGTTTGCTTCCGCCGAATGTGAATTTCTTCTTTCTGTAATTAAAGATTTTCATTTTACTAAAACATATTCACGCTTTTTATATAATTTACATGAAAATATGAAAAATGACGTCATAATAATAATGCCTCCATGACCGGATACTAAGCTATTCCACATAATCCTGTGGAATACGACACGAATGAACCTCACCAGTCTCAGGAGTGCTATACGTGCTATCTGAGTCACGGGTATTTAACTGCTGACTTCGTAACCCAAAACTGCATGCTAGTGTTTTGGATAGAAAAACTTATATTACATTACATTAGCCTTACCCAGAATTCGAACCCAAGTACTCGGGATCTAAAGCCTCAAAATTATTCACTAAATCCAAAGATGAAGTCCGCCATTACAATTAATTATTTGAATTAATAATTTCACATATTAAATTTGAAATAAACGGCGACTCAAATAATTAAGTTGCACTTAATATTTGAAGGACGTTTCAGTATATAGCCGTTAGATAAGCATAATCAAATTAATTACACCCAAATTCTAATAAACGAGTAGATTAAAACAGTACTTCAATTAAAACAAAGTAAATATAAAAATAAAATGATAAAATACAAACTTTTGTGGATAATGTATAGTTACTCCCTTGGGGGTGATTTTTTGTTTACACGGCCCGTCGTTCCCGCACGGACAGCCTTTCACCGGCTTCAGCGAAGCCGGATAAAGCGGTATCGGAGCGAGTCTAAAGAATTAAAAATACAGCACTTATTAAATATTTAATTACTTATTTATTGGTATATACTTATTTATTTGTATTAAAACTGAAATATTAAGCTCTGTACTGAGCAGCTAACGGCCGAATACTGAAACGTCATTGAAATATGAAGTGAAACTTAATTATTAGAGACACCGACAGATTAAAATTTCGCATACTAAATTTGAAATTAATGGCGTTCCAAATAATTAAGTCCCACTTAATATTTGAATGAGGTTTCAGTATTCGGCCATAAGTAGCTCAATTTGTAACGAAAGCGATGACTTGAGATGATAAAAAACATTAATGATTATTAACTCGTCGATTTTGAATTAAATAAGCTTAGCATCTCTTATTACGCTTTAAACCAAAATAATGACAACCCTTTTAAAATAAACTAAGCCCACAGTTCAAAGATTTAATAGTAAAGTAGCAGCTTCTAAATGTATCTAAGTAAGACCTCCCCTCCATTTGGAAGGTACTTATAAGCAAAGTCGACGTACACTAACGTATCGTTATTCTTATGCTATTGCTTAATAAATCAATAAATATCCTTTATTATTTGTTACAGACCCGTAGAGCTATTGTGTAAGAACAAACGTAGAAGTCCAGCGTAGAACACTTTCGTTAAAGATCCGTTATTTATCAGGTTGTAGGGCTTTGTGCAGGCCCGTCTGGGTGGATAGGTAGCAATGCTTAACACTGTTGCGTTCCAGTTTGAAGGGTGTGAGCCAACTAAAGTGAACTAAAGTGAGTGTAACTAAAGACAAAAGGGACATAACACCTAAGTTCCCAATATTGGTGGCGCATTGGAGATTTAAAAAATGGTTATTATTTACATCGCCAATGTCTACGGGCGGTGGCCACCACCTACCATAAGATTACCCATTCGCTCGTCCTACCTATAACATAATAAATACATATAACACCAAAAATTAATACGCGACACTAACTATAATAAGTCAAAGGAAACACTTATCAAAATGACGCATCACTGCAAGAGTGAGCTACAAAATGAGTTCTTACAGAATAACAATACTGTAACGGGTGAGATTGACGTAACATCCGGTGCACCGTACGCTGGCACTTTCCTGCTATGTAATTAATAAAGAATACCAAGAACAATTTCATTAAAATAATATCATTTATTGATAAATGTATTCTATTTTCAAAATATAAATGCTTAATGTGGATATTGAAAGTACTAATCATTTATAATCCCGTTCAGAATTGAATGATGAGCAAAGTCAGATTTACTAATCTGATTAAATACTGAGCGATCAACAGCAATCGACCAATGACCATTCAGACTAAAGTCATTAATTATTTTTAATCCTATAAGAGTATATTATATTAATTAACACAAAATACTGTCACGTTTGATTGAAATTAATGAAACTTTAGAACATATATTGCAAATATTATGCATTCGATAATAATAAGAAACTTTTATCATTGTGAAATTATTCACTCTGTGGTAGAGCTTTGTGCAGGCTCATCTGGGTAGGTACCACCCTCTCATGAGATATTCTACCGCAAAACAGCAGTACTTGCTATTGTTGTGTTCCGATTTCAAAGGTGAGTGAGCCAGTGTAATTACTAGCACAAGGGCATAAATCTTAGTTCTCAAGGTTGGTGACGCATTGGCGATGTCACCGATGGTTAACATTTCTTACAATGCCATTGTCTATGGGCGTTGGTGACCACTTACCATCAGGTGGCCCTGAATCATATGCTCTTCCGACTTCCTATGCAATATATATTTTTTAATGATAATCACGTTTTGACAGCTTTATAAACATACTATATCATTCTTCTGTAGTTGTATATGTGTGTGTGTTGATGTATGTCACTGAAATATTTCTAAAAGGCTGGACTGGGTTCGATTGTTTTTTGTGTGTTTGCGTGGGTCTTTGAATGAATTAGTTTCGACTCGGTAGATGGCGCTGCGATCGGCTTACAACAATCAAAAAAATCTTAATATTCTCGTGCGCAGTCGGGACGGTCGGACTATATTATATATTTAGTACCAGTAAACAAAGTCAATGCAAGCAGCTATGCTATGATATATAGATATATTTAATTGTATGATAACATTAGTTTCCTTGTAGTTCTAGACTAACTTCAGACACAACACGCTGTATTTCTTATTAGCAATAACATTGTTATGGCTCGTGGGGTACAGCTGTTATTTTATAACACTTTTTCCAATTATGAGATTTACGAGTAATCAAGACAAGCTGACGCTACGGTATATTTACTGTCATATCTCGTTGCTTTATATTATAACTACCTTCCACCAGCTTCGACAGGGAGAGGGGGGTCAAGTTTAACCTTTGTCCTTTTCTGTAAGCCTCACAATATGAATGCGAAATTTCATGACAATCGGTTGAGTATGAATGGTGTTAAAGCGTAACAAACAAATAAGTAAACAAACTTAGAGTTGCATTTAAAAATATGTTAAGATGATTATGATTAAATATGTTAATATGTTTCTTTGAAACGCAATTTATATTTTACACTTTCAAAATGCGATGGGAGGAATTTTAAATACATCTAAGATCGCATGGCTTTAGATGGTAGTAATACTGTAACAGGCTGTAAATGTCCCACTGCTGGGCTAAGGCCTCCTCACCTCTTTTGAGGAGAAGTTTTTTGGAGCTTTTTCCACCACGCTGCTCCAATGCAGTTTGGTGGAATACGCATGTGACAGAATTTCAGTGAAATTAGACACATGCAGTTTTCCTCACTATGTTTTCCTTCACCGTTAAGCACGAGAATGAAATGAAATCAGCGGGGCTTGCAAGAGTTTGAAGCCACGACCATCGGTTACGAGTCACGCGTTCTTACCACTGGGCCATCTCGGCCCGGTAGTAATAACTTTACCCCAATTGCCAGACTATAATAAATGATTTATTTATATACATATATTTTGACTTTGATTGACTGCCTCGTTGGTCTAGTAGCTTGATATAAGGCCGCAGACTCGGTGGTCCTGGGTTCGATTCCCAGGTCGGGCCAATAATTCGTTATTGGGGTTTTCTTTCTGAAAATTCTCAGAAGCAGACCGGAGTCTGGAAGTTGGAAGTGTGAACAATCCCGTGCCTCGGAAAGTACGTTAAGCCGTTGGTCCTTCGCCTGAACTCTTCCGGTCGTGTCGGATTGCCGTCCCATCGGATTATGAGAGCTAAGGAAAAGAGAGTGCACCTGTGTTTGCGCACACACTTGTGCACTATAATATCTCCTGCGCAGTTGGCTAGTCTCTCGTGAGATTGGCCGCCGTGGCCGAAATCGGTGTGGAGGACCTTATACATATATGTAGTTGATGTCAACAATACGGGAGTGGTTTTGACAGCGAACCGGAAGCGTTGTGATAGATAACGCTTCGATGAAGTCTGGATGGGTCGGTGCGAGACGGCGACACTACACTTCAGTGCCAGCCGCCGTACAGGCAACACGTCTAGAGACTGTCGTACGAATCGTTGCTATAATTGTGTATAAAATGCTATTGTGTAGTAAATCGTTTGAGTGATTCCGGGGTTCCGGGGTTTGTTGTTTGTTACCCGTACGCCACATTATATAATCTCTGATGGTGGGGACAGGAGATTAAATTAATAAAGATCTACTTACTCCTTTTTCCTGAATATTTTCCATTTGGACTTATCTGTAGGGATTATGTAGCGCAGGTTTGATAAGCTGTAAACAAATATATTTTGTATCAACGATTTTAGCTAGAAATTAGCGTCACTTTAAAAATCATCAATAGTTCCTAGAAGTTTAGTTAATCCTTTTATCACTAGACGGCGCTATTTATATTTGAATCGCGCTAACGAAGTGTCATTGTGAGTTATTTACCCGGTCTTACATACAGGTTTTACAACGGAGCCCAATTTCAGTGGTAAGAGATTGGTACGATAGTGTCAAAACTTTTATTTCACGCCAACGCCGCTGTACGTCGTTGCTATCGATGGGTGCGGTGCGCAGTGAGCACTGCGCACGCCGGATGAGTGACACGCGAGTGCTTATTATAATAATAATAAACACATGTGAATAAAACAATACGAGCTTTGTACTGTATTCTCATCATCTTTTAATTTAATGGTTTTTATGAAATATAAAATAAATTCGAGTAATGTGCTGAATGTTGTAAAACGTATGATAGAAAAAAGAGACAGAATGCTATTCTGCCTTCGTCGCACAGCACACCCATCTATCGTCATGCCTCTGGCGGCCGTAAATTGAACAGAACAGCGCAACCGTTAAGCAGATGTACCCCTGCTACTGTTGTTGTAAGACCTGTGTATTTGTACGACTGTGATTATTTAGATAGCATTGAATCAAATGTTATGGTACCAATTTTTATAGACCTTGGTATTTGCTCAATAGTGCTCCTACATCTGCTGGGACAGACACAACACTACAGGGTATTACAGACACAAGTGACATCATTGCCAAGGTTGGTAGCGTATTGGCAATGTATAGAAATGTTTATATTTATCTCAGTGCCAATCTTTATGTGGCTACCACATACCATCAGGTGGAAAATTTGGCTGTCCGTCTATTTCATAAACAATATAGGTCGAATAAAATTATCTTTTCGAAGACGCTTAAAAATTAATTTTATATTTTGTAATTCAAGAATCCTTAACGCTTAGTAGCACTTGTAATTTAATATTAGTATTATATTAATTTATACTCATTTCATCCTATTTGAACTTACCTACGTACCATGCTCTTAGTAACTAAGCGGTGTTTAGTGCCTTTTGTTTCATAACTACAATGTATTACTAGACATGTATGCTTATAATAATAACTACGAATTGTATTAATATTAAGTATTTCTCCGTTCATGTTTATTACATAAGCTATATAATACAGAATACAGTAACAGCCTGTATTTCCCACTGCTGGGCTAAGGCCTCTTCTCCTCTTTTTGAGCTTAATCCTCCAATGCGGCTTATTGCAATACACATGTGACCCAGTGTACAGAATTTCAGTGAAATTCGACATGCAGGTTTCCTCACGATGTTTTCTTTCACCGTCAAGCACGATGAATTATAATCACAAATTAAGCACATAAAATTCAGGGGTGCTTGTCCGGGTTTGAACCCACGATCATCGGTTAAGATTCACGCGTTCTTACCACTGAGCCATCTCGGCTTAATAGATGGATCTTTGTTTAAATTATTAATTTATCATTTTTTCTTCAAGGTATATTATTTCAATTACTCATTTTATACCCAAGTCATGTACATATATTGTTTGTCGAATACGTATACCTAATGTTTGAACTCGCACTAACTTACTTGGCGTGTAAAATATAGCTTAATAAATAGTTATTATATAAACACACTGTGAAGAAACAATAAGAAAAAATGCTGTTTTAAATCATAACTTTTACACTTAGCTCCACATAAGTACAACTTAAAACACAGTCGTATCATACAGTCTGTATAAGATAAAAATTATAATTTTCTTCCAAAAATTTATGATTTTCATATAACCTGTCATCCCTTTTATCACAGTTTATTTTTAAATCCTTCCTAGTGCTAATCTACTGTGTAAAACCCGTATGCAAATTTCCACGGCTAGCCCTACTGTTTGAGAAGTATATGTCGGTCTTTTAGTCTTATAAAAAACGGTTCACCGTAACTTTATGATTACATATAGATATAAAAAAGATAGATAAATTAAAGATAGACAACTGAATAGATAACAAAACGTCGTAATGGCTAAATTATGATAATTACCTGGAATTACTCGTAGCTTCGTCGATTTTTCGACGTGCTATCATTTCCCTGCTGCTTGTCAAACCCATTTGCGTTCGATTAATTGCAATTTTAAAAAAAGTATGTAACCGTTTCAGCACAGGAACATTATGTGCGTTCGTATTTATATGGATTTATCCATTTAAAATTAATTTTTATTACATTTTTTTTTTCATAAACACATGCCCTAATGATTTGACATTTGACGTGACTATTAAAAAGTATGACGTTTGTAATTCTTTTTAATATTCTTGGATGTTTATTCTCAATTCGATGTGACGTTTAAAATTTTTAATAATCTGTATTTATTTCATTAATTGATTTCAATTAAATATTTAAAGAGTAATCGTGTTGTATTGCAAATAAAGATACGAATTAAGGTTGTACCTTTATTTTTTTTATTTCATAGGAAGGCGGACGAGCATATGGTCCACCTGATGGTAAGTGGTCACCAACGCCCATAAATAATGGCATTGTAAGAGATGTTTACCATCGCTTACATCGCCAATGAGCCATCAACTTTGGGAACTAAGATCTTATGTCCCTTGTGTCTGTACACTGGCTCTCCCTTCAAACCGGAACACAACAGTACCAAGTACTGCTGTTTTGCAGTAGAATATCTGTAGTAGATAATAATAATTATTTTTTTAATATAGCGAAGCTATTTAAAATAGCTTGCAGTATGTAAATGTAGAGTTTATTATTCTTTACTCCTTCTTCAAATAGAAAAGGATATACGCGCGTTCAGATACTAATGAGATTACTTTGACAAAAAAAACCGTGTACTTATGTACGCGCGTGAGAAGCTATACTTCTTGAGCATCATTAAGAATTTATTATTATTAGTCTTTCTATTCCCCCTCCCCAGCGTTAAACGTTTAACGCAACCTTGTTGGAAGTCGCATTAGAAGTATAACTTCAAAAAAACAGTAATATTTTATTAGCTTTATAAGCTGCTAGCCACTTGACTGTTTAAACAGTATTCTGCAACTCATTTTATTACTCACCCGTAAAAATTTGACAAGCGACCTATGTTGATATACAATTTTGATGCGTGTATACATGAAATGTTATAATTATTAAGTTCAATATTGTATATCACTTTCTGATATCACGGCCGTTTTCTGCGGTAAGTGTCGGGTTTGTTTTTAGAGAATAGCCATTCAGTTGCTAAACTACAAAATATAACTTATATGAAAAACTTTTAGAAAACAATTTTATGCTAAACAAAAGTAGGACGACCTAAACAAACATATTTAAGCAAAACTCTAAATGTAAACATTGGGTTTCCCTTAATTATTTTACTGGATTTTATTCTGGGTCACCTTATCAGCGTATTATTACCGTATTCTATTTGTAAGAAAGCCAGCTTAGTCAAAAATTTGTCAATATAAGGACTGGTTTTTACTTCTTACAACACGATTAGGTGATAGAAAATCACTTACCATCAGTAACAGCTTGTGCATTAGCCTAGCAGTGGGACATTCACAGAATGTTACTGTATATATATATATATATATATATATATATATATATATATATATATATTATGTATTAATACTTACAGGATGAATGATGAATAAATCAAACTAATAATAACTTATTACATTTTTATCCTATATAAAAATTAATTACATTTTAACACATTACATAAATAGCCAAGTTTGTTTCCTTTTAATAAAATTTTCATTAAAATAATTTAACTAAGCTTAGTGTAGATGTACTTACCCGTGAATATATTGTTGTCAAGTTTAGAGGCTTACATGTACTAACGAACTTAAGTGAAGAACTTATTTAGTTACCATGTTAGGAACTTCACTACGATGTAAGAATGATGTACAAACTGTATTTGTATAATATTTGAGTATAATTTTATTTGCCTTCTCGTTTCAAAATATGTTTGTACAAACTGTTTTTGTATATGCATTTTATTTTCAATTGACTTGGTAGTCTTTGCAAGCCTGTCTGGGTAGGTACCACTTAGTCGTCAAATATACTACCGCCTAACCGCAATACGTAGTATTTTAGTGTTCTGCAGTGATAGTCTGTATGAACTCTCCTCATTACCCACCCGTGAAATGGGGATATGGATATACTATTGTGATGGGTGTCGCATGTGACTTTCTGAAAGTAGGCGACCATTTTCTGAAGTCAGTTCCGTGTTTGTTCTTCAGAATACCCCTAGTGGCTTGAAGGTTGAGTGAGTCAGTGTAATTGCAGGCACAGGTTGAGGCTGCATTTGTCATAATGTGGTACCAACAATACTAAATATGACTACTTGCGGTGGATTATTGGCGGGCTCGCACCGAGCCATACCACTAAGTAAATAATAGCAAACACGCAATATTAATATAATATTATTCAAGATCAATGTCTACAGGTATCGGTGTCCACTTACCACAAAAGAAATATCGTCAAAATATAAAAACACAGCACGCCATTTAGCTAAAGTCGGTGAAACATTAACACCCATTATCGCCTGACTTCACTCGTCGTTGATAAAATTCAATAAGGGCGAGAATAATTCATTTTTCTTTGGAAAATATTCCTTATAAAAGTGACAGTACCGCAATTGACAATTTCACGAAGCCTGTGCGGGTGTGTCTTTATACGTTATTGTCACCTGCAAGAATGATTGATAGGCAACCTACATAAAAAAGGTTGGGGTTTAAGTTATAAGAAACTAGGAATTACTAGTGCCAACATTTTTATTGAAAATCGATTTGACTCAATGGTAAAATCTCAAATGTCACGATAATTATAATTTAAGATTGTGTGTTCAAATCTGAGAAAGCACCACTTAGGTTACATGGAAACTAAATGTGTCATAAAGAAAAATATTGTGAGCAATACTGCGCAGACAAAATAAATTCTGCCATCAGCTCACCTTGACATGTGATATAATAAACATTAAGCCTTCTCCTTAAAAATACTTTATACAGCGAAATAGTTTTTAAAAGAGTAATTTTATATAGGAAAATTCAACGCAACATTTTTGCGTCAATTTTGAATCACATTGTGAAACGACAATAAACAGGACCGACGAACCGACTCACGATACCTAATAACCACTTCACGGGTCGGAAACTTATTTTCTTACACCCTGTATAACGTTCAATATCAATGAAATTAAAATGGACCTTAAACCTACATAATGCTTCCTTTTTAACAAAAAAATTGCATTCATAACAGTACAAATAATACTTATTTCATTTAATATTGGTAAATTTTAGTTTGATATATAAATCGCTTGTCGCTTCCTAACTAGTCTTATTATTACCGGTACTCCTATTTTTCACGTTGACTTATAAGATATTCCTTAACATATTACAATATTATAATCAGTTTTATTAAAAATATTACATTCGTCAATTGTTTAAATAAATAACTAATAAAATAAATTTCTGAATCGCGCTAACGTTTGGTTCAATCCGATATAATATATAGGTCTCGAGTTTTCAAAAACAGTGATGATTTTTTGGAACGTTTTGTTTAGTTGAAATGACCGCGTAATGGTAACGAGTGTCAACTGGAACTACGGAAGTGGCTTTTTGGGTTGTGTGTGTGCTCACTGCACACTGTGCACATATTAAGACATAAGACCAGGAAAAACCACCAAGAAGGACAACTATAACGCAAAACATTTTTTTCGGGTCAGTTAAGAGGAAAAAATTGTTTCTTTAAATTCAATTTATTTGGTTAAAACATAACATACTTATTTAGTAATTAAATTATAGTTTCTTTATAGTATACAATGGTTACTATTTTCTAGCGATAGATGGCGTTAATAAAATATGTCAGTTTTCTGAATCGCGTCTAGATTCGCTAATCAATACATCATATAATGTAAAAGAGATTTTGTTATAATGAGCCTCCGTCGCAGTAGTCCTTGACATGGAGAAAGCCTTCGACCGCGTCTGGCACACCGGACTCTTATACAAGATGTCCACGTCTACTACTCCCCGTCGAGTAGGTACGACTGTGGCCAGCTTCCTGGAAGACAGACGCTTTCAAGTGGCGGTTGTATATCAAAAAACTGCTGTTTCGCCGTAGAATATCTATTGAGTGGGTGGTAAATACCCAGACGAGCGGCACAAAGCCCTACCACCAAGTAAAAATCTTTAAGTTTTCTTGTGCTTTAATTGAGTTTATAATTCATTTCGTATTGGAGCCCAGCGGTGGGACATAACATAATAATGTGGTTATGTTTGAGTGTGACCGATGGAAGAAAAAACGGTGAATTCTTCTACAATTCAATTTGTTTCTTTTACAAGCAGGTTCGAGAAAAACTTAAGTAATTGTGTCTGTGATTGGACACGAGGGTTGAGATTAAAAGTTTTGTACCACACTTTGTGTTTATTATTTTTATTTCCTTAGTTCATTGTCTGTTTTAATTTAAACGCTTTCATTAATTTAAAATTTATTAAACTTGACGATAAATTGGAACAAGTAATGTTTTTCATAGTCAGTAAATATAAGACTAATGGCCGAATACTGAAATGTCATTCAAATATTAAGTAGGACTTAATAATTTGGAACGCCATTAATTTCAAATTTAGTATGCGAAATTTTAAATTAACGGCGTCTCAAATAATTAAGTTCCACTTCATATTCGAATGACGTTTCAGTATTCGGCCGTAAATATATTATTTTCTTGTTTGTTTTAACATATCAAAACAGACAGAGACGAACTAATTATTACATATAAATATAATATGCCATTTTATCATAATGCTTACAATATATATGAATGTTATCATTTGAATGTAATTTTCATTATTATATTCACACGTTCTATAAGAACACTCTTGTGGTATTATCTGCACAATATGTTGTAAATATAGAGTATAGTACTCTAAGTATAACACGAGTAATGTGACCATCTTTAAAGGACTTTTGTAGGACAAATAAAAAAATGAAGTAAAAAGTAAATTATATAGAAACATTATGGAATGATTTAAGTTTGCCGAAAAGTAAGCTCATAGTCGATTTTATAAAAAAAATGCAAAAAGTATCTTTTCATGTTTGGAAATATTTTCTATAAAATAAAGTATAACTATATTCATAAATGCTAATAAAATTGAAAGACAAATATTCTTTACAGTTGTTTGCAGTTATTTAAAACATAACCACCCACCCACTCACTCATCAGATATTCTGCCGCAAAACAGCAGTCCTTTGTATTGCTGTGTTCTGGTTTGAAGGGTGAGTGAGCCAGTGTAATTACAGGCACAAGGGACATAACATCTTAGTTCCCAAGGTTGGTGGCGCATTGGCGATGTAAGCGATGGTTAACATTTCCTACAATGCCATTGTCTATGGGCGTTGGTGACCACTTACCATCAGGTGGCCCATATGCTCGTCCGTCTTCCTATACAATGAAAAAAAAAGTAATTTATTTATATTAAAAATTTTAACACCAAAACTTCCATACATGGAATAAATTTAAACCTATGCCATAAGTACATAATATCATATCTTATAGGATCCGTATTTGAGTCGCTAAATTGCTGCCGACGACCTTGAAGAAGTTAGAAAATTGTCGGTATTATTTACCAAGATCGGACGAGCCGGTTGGCGTGTTTGGTAGACCTTTCGCGCCGCTGGTCGTGGGTTCGATTCCCACCCAGGACAAACATTTGTGTGCACGAACATGTCTGTTTGTCCTGAGTCTGGGTGTAATTATCTATATAACTATGTATTTACAAAAAGAAAAGTAATATATGTAGTATATCAGTTCTCTGGTTTCCATATTACAAGCTCTGCTTAGTTTTAGTGATAGCTGTGTGTAAATAATGTCCCAGTATATTATTATTATTATTATTATAGATACGTAAAACATGTGAAGCAGAACTATATAATAAATAAATAGTACTCCCGTGTTTAGATTAACAAATAGTGAATCGTATAATATACTGCGTGAAACATCAATTAAATAATATATATCACGAATAACGCGAATATAAGACAGGTAATTATTAATATTTACAACATATAAATAATAATTAATCGTATTCATCAACTAATTAATATTGATGAGTAATTAAATTGAAGTTAATTTTTTTACGTAGAATGTCAACAAAATTACGTAACATAAATAACAGTAGTAATATATATCACAGAGGCGAAATATTATAACATTTTTATTTAAAAAAAAAAATGTACATGTTTTTAAAATCATACAGTGTGGTGTACCTAGCCGAGTGTGTTCTCAAAGCCCGCACCCGCAAAGTGCCCTCAAGTGATACTACTTTGTCTTTTGTCTACAACCCCTCTATGCGGCAAAGGAAATTTTTATTTTAAACGATCTCTGAATCTGATCTTTTCATTTCAAAACATTAGCTATTATATTTTGATTATATATTTGACTGATCTGTGACATGGTTGTGTTGTGTGGCAATTGTACGACCAACGTACAATTGGTTTGAAAATAGTTTTGGTGTAGAAAAATATTAGTTCAGTACAGATAATGATGATGATAATGATGAACAGATTACCGAAAAGAACTTGAAAGAAACAGAGATACTGTACTGTAGGTACTGGAGTGATTTCCACCAATAAAATTACATAAAGTTGTCTATATAATAGTGCTCATTAGATGAATCTGCTGTCTTCTGTTTTTAAAGTTAATTAGTGTGGATTATACAATTAAAGATTTTTTTGTCATATTTATATCTGTCAATCTCTTGACTCTAAGCTTGCTACTAACTTCTC
The DNA here is from genome assembly GCA_963151315.1 of Nymphalis c-album. Taxonomy (NCBI): domain Eukaryota; kingdom Metazoa; phylum Arthropoda; class Insecta; order Lepidoptera; family Nymphalidae; genus Nymphalis; species Nymphalis c-album. The sequence continues at coordinate 3,964,055 of OY720612.1, forward strand.
GGACAGAAAAAACCCAAAAACTTTTTACCCGACCTTGGGCTTGAACCAAGATTCTGAATTTTATGACTTTAAACCACTAGACCAATGAGGCTGTCAATAAAAACTCTCCAGATTTATTATTACATTAATTCTCAGCGAACATTACCGCTCTTACTTTTACTTGGTGGTAGAGCTTTGTGCAAGCTCGTCTGGGTAGGTACCACCCACTCATCAGATATTCTACCGCAAAGCAGCAATACTTGCTATTGTTGTGTTACGGTTTGAAGGGTGAGTGAGCCAGTGTAATTACAGGCACAAGGGACATAAGATCTTAGTTCCCAAGGTCGGTGGCGCATTGGCGATGTAAACGATGGTTATCATCTCTTACAATGCTAATGTCTATGGGCGTAGGTGACCACTTAAGATCAGGTGGTCCATATGCTAGTCCACCATCCTATGCAATAAAAAAAAAAGAAAAAAAAAGCTTTGATATTCTGTATGAATTCGCTTCATATAATTTTCCATGAAATTATAGAAACCGGCTAAATTAATTATATTAAATATCGCACAACACTTTATGATATTGCAAACTTTGTTCCAAACATAATTATCAAAGTGACTCCTAAAAACGACACCATAATAGCAGTTACATATAAAATTTTGATTATACATTGATAAACTGTTACACTAATAAATAATGCGATCAAAATAATTGGTCCACCTCCGCTTCCAAATTAGCCAATTAGGAGGATTTTAATCAAATTAAAACCGAACACTAAATAATAACCACTGAAATTGTAATTTGTTAATTACTCATTATATAATCTATGCGAATGTGCAACGAGATTCGTAAGCCGAAATGGCCTGGTGGATGAACAGATCTTAACCGAAGACTGCAGCTTCAAATTTATTATATATTGATTGACGAGTCAGTTGACGTAGTTAGTAGATACTTGCCTTTCACGCCGCAGCGCAGGTCGTGGTTACAAATCTCACCCAGGGGCCAGGACAGACAATTGTGTGCATGAACATGTCTGTTTTTCTTGACCCTGTATGTTATTACCTACATAAGTATGTATTTACAAAATAAAAATAGTATGTGTAGTATATCAGTGGGTTCTATAGTACGAGCTCTGCTTAGTTTGGGATCAGATAGCTTTATGTGAATAATGACTCAGGGTACTATTATTATTTAAAGTAAAAAAAAGTTATATAAGTTTCCTCACGATGATCAAGGTAAATTATAATCACAAATTAACCATATGAAAATTCAGTTGCACTTGCCCGGGTTTGAACTCAGAATCATCGGTTCAATTCTCGTCTTCTAACCAATGGGCCATCACAGCTCATTTTTCATTCAATATTTATAATTCAATTCGCATAGCAGTGACACAAAAAAATCTTTAGAAAAACTACAAAAGACGGAGAAAATTCTTTTACAAGTTCGTTTGCTACCGGTGATTACGTGTATTAATGATACTCGTAATTTGTCGTCGTATACAGGGTGTTTCTAGTACATTTTTGCTGGAAATCAATTGCCCTAACTATAAAGGTGAAAGTGAGCATTAGTGCAGTTATATTTAAGATTTTAACCGCACGTCCCTTACAAGCCCCTATCGGTGCATCTCATCTCTGTTAAAATAAAATTTATATAAAGTTTTGAAAATACAGCAGTGTCAAAAATTCGTGTTTTACCATCACCACTCACTTTCTTTTCTTTTTCTCATACACAGAGCAGTTATTTAAAATATTGATTTATTTATACTTGTGTAAATCCTCAATATAAATCTTATATATTTTAATTATATTGACTGCCTCGATGGTCTAGTGGCTTGATATAAGGCCGCAGACTCGGTGGTCCTGGGTTCAATTCCCAGGTCGGGCCAATTAATATTTATTGGGGTTTTCTGTCAGAAAATTCTCAGTAGCAGCCCGGAGTCTGGAAGTTGGAAGTGTGTACACTCCCGTGCCTCGGAAAGCACGTTAAGCCGTTAGTCCGGCGCCTGAACTCTTTCCGGTCGTGTCGTATTGCCGTCCCATCGGACTATGAGAGCTAAAGGAAGAGAGAGTGCATCTCTGTTTGCGCACACACTTGTGCACTATAATATCTCCTGCGCAGTTGGCTAACCTCTCTTGAGATTGGCCGCCGTGGCCGAAATCAGTCTGGAGGTCCTTATTTTAATTATTAGACCATCATCAGTTTTAATTTGTTTATGTTATCACCACATCATTCAGAAGAAGAAGAAGAAGAAGTTTTGTCTTCTTAATATTCTTCAACGATGATCAATGTCCAATTACAGATGATAGTGGTACATTCACTACGTTACACTCTATTGATTGAATATAAAATCTATTTAATAGATTAACGGATTGATAGACTGGAATACAATGAATCCAGAAGCTGTAGCACTGTGGCCGGAACAATACGAACATCTGTCAAAATACTGCAACGCGTTCGAAGTTATTAATCGACATGAAACCACAGAGAAGCGAGAACGATTATAAATTTATATACCATTACTTTATATCCATGTATAGTCTTATTTCATATGCGTCATATGATTGCTTTGTTTCAGGTGAAACTTTGGTATTTACTTAAATAAAAAATTCGTGTCTTTTTAAATTTCATTCCGAAAATTATGATTTTTCAACTATATAATGCGTTTACAGTAAGAAATTATGTTCGACCAAGAATAAATGAATAATAATGTTTTTATTCTCATATCGTCGGAAGCGATTATGAATAGGTTTGAAGTATTTTCATCTACCCACATAAAAATCTTTTAAATTGTAGTCTGACACAAAAGTCAACTATATTGGTGTGCTATTTAACATTTTAATTATTTTTTTAGATAGGCGTGCCAATAAACCTAAGCACTGTAAGAAGTATTAACCATTTTGACGTGACAACGTCTAATAAATCGATGAACGAACGAACAAGGTGCATGCACGAAAAAGGATGACTCATTGTCCCGTTACGCTCATTGTCCCGTTACGCTGATTGTACGCTTGCGCCGCACCTATCTGTTGTGACGTTGTCTCGTTAAACTATCATCCGTAAACCGACTTTACAGACAACCATTTTTTTTATATTGTCAAAGCGCCAACTTTGGGGACCAAGATGTTATGTATCTTGTGTCTGTAATGACACTGGATTAGTCCAGTTCAAACCGGATCACAACAATACTGATATATTGGATGGTACCGACATAGACTTGCACAAAGACCTTTCAACAATATATTCTATATTACTTCTTGTGTTTTATGGTACAGCGTTATAATTATTATAAAACTTTTGCCAAAGCATTTAAGCCTTGTTACCCTCAATCACAATCGTCAAAGTATACTCGCGAGATGCTATAAATAAAAACTCTTAATAAATATCAAATTCAACAGCATGAATATTTCCAAGTTAAGAAGATAAATTGCATACAATTTATATGGTAACATATCGACGCCATGGAAATTCTTACGAACTTGTTAGAAGGGTATAAATGACACTCTCAACTCTTGAAACTTTAGAGGCATCATTTATCATTGATTAAGTTCTTCGACCTACCTTCAATGGTTCTGTGTAGAAAGGTAGTATTGATTTTAATTGAGAAGACATTAATCACGTAAAATGTTTGGTAACCCAATTATCAAATATATTTTAACAATACTTTTTAATTTAAACTATGTTATATCAAGAAATTAAGAATACAACAAACTTTTTTCACCTCCAAAACGTGGAATTCTTTACCAGCTTATGTGTTGCGCTCCTCCTATGATCCGGATTCCTTCAAACGAGGCGTGAAAAGGCATCTTCCGGGCCGGCAAGGCGATACATTACCCGGGAACTATAAAAAAAACCTTATCGCTGAAACGTATATAACGTCCAACATCCATCCTCAACGGCGACTAGCCAACTGCGCAGGACACATTATAGAGCACAAGTATGTGTGCAAACAGGTGCACTCTCTATTCCCTCATTCTCATAAAGCGATGGAACGGCAATCCGGCACGACCAGACAAGATTTCAGGTGCAGGATCAAATGCTTTACGTGCTTTCCGAGGCACGGCACTGGTAATATTCGACCCGAATGACAAACTGCCCGACCTGGGGTTTGAATTCAGGACCTATATCTTATATCTAACCACTAGAACAACAACTGCCAAACTGATATATCCTACATAAAAATAAATAACGCCTTATAGATTAGAATTTTCATGTTGCCAAAGTATTATATTATGCTCAATTATATAATGAATATTAGTGTTTATGAAATGATTCACCTCAAAGTTATATGAAAAAAAACCAGGGTATTTTTTTATTGAAAATTGCTTTCGATCAAAATTAATTACAAAAAAATTGTAACATATGGAGTAGATCAATTTAAAGATAGTGTCGATTCATGTTTTGTTGAGCACAGGAAATTAAAATTCGCCAATACGCATCTCGTTCATTTCGTTGACTTCCTGAATATAACTGGATTTTTTTTTGTTTAATCATATAAGCTCACAAATATTTTTTTGTTACTCCATACCGTTTAGCAGTAATTATATTGTATTTGAAGTTATGTTGGTCGTGGTAGAGATTGATATATTAGTTAAAACCACGGTCTTATACACAGGTCTATCAACTACAGCAGTGGGGGTACTTCGACTTAATGATTGCTGTTCTGTTCAATTCACGGCCGCCAGAGGCATGACGATCGATAGATGGATGTGCCGAACACTTTTTTCAAATCCAAAAAAAACAGTTAAATAACAACAAATCCGCAAAACCCAACTAAACGATATAACAATGATTAAATAACACAATACTCGGGAGAGAAAAATATACGCCGCGTGTCATTCAACCACGTGCGATAGCAGCGACGCGCAGCGGCGTTGACGCGAAATAAAAGTTATATCACAATCGCACCAATCTCTCACCACTGAAATTGGGCTCCGTTGATAGATCTGTATAGAAGACCGTGGTTACAACAAACAAATAATTAATTAAATATATCAAGAATAATGACGTTGTATATATATATTTTTATTTGTGAGTGTACGTACGTTCATAACAAGTAAGCAATTATTGAGATTAGAAATACTATAGTATGTAGTAACCAGTAGTGTTCTTAAAAAAGTGACCATAAACTATTTATATTTAAGAGGAGACCTTTGCTCAGCAGTGTGCTAACGCAATAAATTAAATAATACAGTTTTTTGGGTTTGTTCGACAATTATATAAATTATCATTTTATAAATTTACTTTTACTTTTACTTTCTTTAAAAAACACAACTGAATAACTCGTAATTAAACGTAGCCTGAAGCGAAACAAAAAAATTATTATAACAATAATAGTATTTTATTATCAAACCAACCCTCCTGGCCCAGTTTTAAAAATGGCGGACATTAATTTCTGTCAAATTAATATGACAGGTGAAACTCGTTCAAGTTTATTAACGGTGCGTTCGAGGAAAATTTAAAAATAGAATTAGTTCTAAGTTAATTTGTTTTATGTTGTAAAATGTTATATTAGTAGCATCAACATTGTTGCGGTCGTGATTTTAAATTATAATCAAATATTTTTTAATTTAATGGTTGGTCATTTATTACATTGCGGTTATGTTGAATGTGCGATAGATTTAATGAAATTTACTATATTTTTCGTCGGTATCTGCGGTGTTGTACGTTGAAATTCGATAATATCCTAAATTGTTGATGAAAACACATATCATAATCTATGAAGTATTTACGTTCAAATAACTATTGCTTTTATACTAATATATCAAAACACTAATCAAAATAAAGTGCCTTAACGACAGACAACTGTGTCGTTCTATATGTGTGGGTAGCGCGTTTATTATTTACTTCGTCACTTTATATTCGTTTCTTATATACTATTACTAGCGCTTCAGCGTTTAAAAGTTCTTTTTGGGCCACCTGATGGTAAGTGGTCACGAAAGCCCATAGACATTGGCATTGTAAGAAATGTTAACCATCGCTCACATCGCCAATGCGCCACCAACCTTTGGAACTAAGATTTTATGTCCCTTGTGCCTGTATCCACACTGGATCACTAACCCTTCAAACCGTAATACAGCAATACCAAGTATTGATGTTTGCTGTAGAATATCTGATGAGTGGGTCGTACCTACCCAGACGAGCTTACAAAAAGCTCGACTACCGAGTGACTTTCTATCAGTGAGTGAAGTTTCAATAGTTCTAATTTTTTAAAGATCAATTATAATTTAATGTAAATTTGCCGTTCATCGTCAATTACGTTACAGAATGTTCAATACTCCATACAATTTGTTTTGCAATAAATTTTCGTTAGCAAACAAAAGATTCGTGTAAAATTCGTATCCGCTGACAGCTCCGATTTGATGTCATGACATAACTGACGCAGGTTTTGAAAGGTATTCAACATTTTGATTTAAGCTCGCATTGAATTAACATTACATTGTTTGAATTTTTAATACAAAAGAATTGAAATTTCATATTTTCGCTTCAATATTTTGAATATCGAAATAAAAAAAATTGCTTTGTTAAAAGTTCCAAGTGTATCGACTTTCTAAGCAGATTGAATATTAAAAAGTTTGTCTTCCGCATCGCTCACGTGGACCTTATGATTTTATATTGCTTCGTTATTTTGTAAGACGTCATTAATTAGCTCTTTATTTCATAAATAAGAGCTGTGATGGTCCAATGGTTCTGTTACACAGCCGACCCTGTTTGTCTTTTTAAAAAAACTACTTTTTACCACTAACTAATTTTATTAAAAAAAAGTCACAAATACCAATAGTGAACTTCCTAAACATTAATGGGTACTCTGATAAAGTACTGTTCGCGAAGACTTCCAGAATCTAACTGACTTTAATAATGAAATAAATAATTGTATTAATATTATAAAATGCTTGATAAGCACAACTATGCTAACCGTATAATAATGATGATTAAGGCCGCATGATAATGATGTTTAAGACTTTACTGCCTTGTAATAGGGGTTGTAACAGTTCGAACATATTAATTTTAACCGAAGGGGGGTTGGTTTCAAATCTGGGCATCCATATAAAAAAATATTTTTAGAATAGGACACCTTGAACACCATTGCCCATAGATATTGGCATTGCAACGTTAACCATCGCTGACATCTAACTGACCAATGCGCCATCAACCTTGGGGACTAAGATAAATATATCTCTTGTGCCTGTAATTACTTCTGTTTTGCGGTAGAATATCTGAAAGTGGTACCTACCCAGACGACCTTGCGAAAAACCCTACCACTGATTAAAATTATTTTCATAATTCAATTCCACCCACCAACACGTATTGGAACAGGGTGACGGAAGTTGCTTCATCCCTTATCGTTAAAAATGAAAGATGGCATTGGGTAGAGTAATCTCTACCCAATGCTGAGCTAATGTTGCAGAATATTATTGTCTTACTTACTTTTCTTTTCTATTTATCATGGAATTTATTTTCCAATCATGGAATGACAATAAAATTTAATTGACAATAAAATGACAATATCAACAAACATAAAAAAAACATACGACGCATTTTCAACATCATTGAGTCTTATTTATTAAGGTTTTTTTTAACATAAAATTATTTGTATTTTTTAATTATGTTAATTAACAAAGTTATCATAAATTGTATTTAGATTGAAAGGCTTCCGAAACAAAAAAGTTTTACTTTTGTCACGTGGTTCGAATGTCAGGTGTATTAAATATTTTTAATAATATTTCTCCTGGCATGGATTTATGATACAGTAGACGAATATATATATTTTTAATTTTTCTCTTCAAATGCAATGCAAACACGAGAGCATATGAGACTTTTCTATCAATTCTCAGAACGTCACATCTCCTTATCACATCACCTAACATCACGTCCTTATTCTACTGAAGTAATACGCATTGCGTATTTTCAATCCCGTCCCTCATGAGCTGAACTCTTTATATTATTTAACTATAGATTTCGAAAAGTTAAAAACGAAGCCGAGAATTTCCCAAGAACTCTTGTTCAAGTGAAGTCACACCGCTCTATTTCCACTGAATTCACCTCTAATCGCAGGTGAAGAAAATGTTCTGATAGAAACTGAATTATAAATGAGAGGAACGCGATACAATCTCCGCCATTTTGTTTCTCGATTGCCTTTTCAAGCAAATCGTAGGAGATGCAAGATAACTTTTGAAGGGTGAAGGATTTAGTGACAAATTTATGTACGTGTTATCCCTTAGGGTTTTATATGTTTAAACCACATTTGCCCTGCAGTAGGACATTTGACATATGTTACGACCATAGATTGTGTTCACGCTAGTACAAAATTTTCCATGATTTTTGGAACACGCGTTATCAGCAGTCTATACAAGCCCTAATTGGAGACAAAGCCGCAAAATTCAAGTACTGTATTATAAAAAACACACCATCGTCATCTCCCTTTGTGTCGTACAAAAGTCGAGGATAAGTGTCCATTTCTGGAACATTATCCCGAATCTGAAATAAAAGGGTCTCAGAATAGTACTTAAGTAGCGTCAGACCTTCGCAAAGAAATATTATACGTCAATAGCTGTATTATACTCGGCTACTTCAGTGTTATTTTAATGTTTATTTTTTTTATATTGTGTTATGGTGTTATAATAATAATATTGATCGTTTTGTGTGAACTTCTCTTTTTCTTTTCTATCAAATACAAAAATATTTGTCACCGGAACAATTTTAAAATTTAAAAGAATTGGTAAGGAGCGCTTGTGTACAAAAGGATATTATACAACCAATGACTTTTAGATGATAGAACACCTTGGCAATGAAATGATCGCTTCCAGTGTATTTCAAATAAATAAAATAGTATTCTGCTATTGTATAAATTGCCTGTATTGTAAAGATGAGATAAAAAACACCCAAACAAACAGGTATGGTTATTCCAGTGGTAGATTAATGACAATCAATAAGTAAGTGTAATGCTTGAATATTGAAAAGATAAAGATTTTTGACTTTGACTTTGAGAGTGATAGCGATAGGAGCGTTATATAAAATCAGTTTTTCATTAGGCATATTGAATTATTATTTATAAATAACAACACCAGTTCAATACACATTAATATTTTGATTTAATGAAATAATTACCTGATATTCTAGTATAATGGACGATAATAGCATTTATGAAATATTATTTTCATTTTTCGGGCGTCGCTTGTTGAGGCCAGAAGACGAGGTGGTAGATCTCCCATGAAATTTATTAAATATAATTCATATAAAACATTCTAAAATAGACAAAGATGATGAAGTGGTTGCTAATCTTATATGTATGAATTGATTTCTTATCAAGCCCAAATAATCTTTCATATATAATTTTAGTGTTATTAATAATAAATATGAAGGAAATCCATCAACCAGTAGAAAAGTGGCTTGGTAGAACAGGCTTCATAGCCTTCTCCATAACTTAAGAGGAACTGGTCTTTGCCCGGAGGGCGAGTAATTACAGACTGTTACTTTACTTTGTTACAGACGAAATACTTGATCCTTGAGTTGTATTTCTCGTCTTTTATTACATCGTTCTTGAGACATCAGAGTGAGTTCAAGTTTTGCTTTTAGAATTGGAATAATGAAGTATCAGAAATATGCTACTAGCATTAGTACCAACATTCAAAACATTCGTTATTTGCTTTAATATACATCCCAATCTTCTTACGTTTTGTGCAATTTCAATAACAATACTTGACAATCAATTAATTCAAGAAATCACATGATAACTCAAAATAGAAATAAAAATAGTCCATTAAATTCAAGTCCTAATTCTCCCAAAAACTGTTATTAAAAATTTGTAATGAATATTGTATCATTTAAATGTTTTTTCACATACAACACACATTACATAAGTTACATTAAAGTTGTGAACTCAAAACGCATGAAAGTAATGAAACTTAACTATCACATTCTCACTCACGTAAAAACCAATCTTCCTTCTCTTTTTATAAACCCAAGCTTCGTAACGTAACGTTGTTATACAATCATAGCGTTGATAATATCATAAGACATTATTCTGATGTCCAATGACTTTTTTTTTCTTTTTTTTTTATTGCATAGGAAGGCGAACGAGCGTATGGGCCACCTGATGGTAAGTGATCACCAACGCCCATAGACATTGGCATTGTAAGAGATGTTAACCATCACTTACATTACCAATGCGCCACCAACCTTGGGAACTAAGATGTTATGTCCCTTGTGCCTGGAATTACACTGGCTCACTCACCCTTCAAACCGGACCACAACAATAGCAAGTACTGCTGTTTTGCGGTAGAATATCCGGTGAGTGGGTGGTACCTACCCAGACGAGCGTGCACAAAGCTCTACCACTTGTTTATTAAACTCTTCTAAATTTACTTCACGTAATTTAAGCCATTAATAAATGCATAAAACCAAACTTTCTATAAATTGTACCATTGTCACTAGTTCCAGGATTACCGAAGCAACTTTTTGACACAACGCGAGCCAGCTCTAAAACTACTTTTGTTGAATTAGCGGCTTTTACCAACTTTAGTCAAATTTACTGCGAATAGCTCCTCTAATGGCCCTCAGATATTTCCACAATTTACCCTTGTTATGGAGGAATTATTTGTTAAACTAAATAACACATAATTACTGTTCATATTACAGATACGAAAGCTTAGATAATTGTTGCCCAATTATATTTAACCGGCTAAAAGGATTTGAATAAAATATGATTGTTCGATAATCTTTTGTCAGGATCGTTATATATATAATATTTTAATGAAAATATATTTTTAGATATTTATATTTATAATTTTAGCTTCGTATTCAATTAATTAGTTATATTATTATTATTATTATATTATACAAGTTATAGCTCTGTGAATAGCATCATAATCTTTACAGTCAATTGGTGGCACATGTTAATCCATTAGCTTTTTCTCTCAGCCAAATCTTGGCTGGACTCCAGCGTTCGAAATGTTCCAGAAAGTTGGAACTTTCGATCATATCTTACGCTTGGAACAGCACTTCTAACTTAATCCGTATTGGTAGGGCTGCCATCTATAAATTCATTGAACAAGGACAAGGTATGAGATTATAAAAATTGTTTGAGCTAGAAAGTTGAATATTGGCGAATATTTTACCTTACTAATAACCTGAATTCCTTTGCTATTTGTTAAGAGACGTGATTATTTTAACGCAGGCGTAACACTTATTTATTCTTACACTTATTTTAACTTTAATTTAAAATGTTCATTTGTCTAATTAAAACTGATCTCGTAAAAGAAAAATATATTGCTAAAATTTGTATGAATGTATGTCGAATGAAATATAATAGTATCTGCATTAAATAAAAGCATTACGCTATAAATTGATTCACGATATTACTATACAAATGTTATAAGTATGTACTGTTCTAAACCTATCTCCTAAATTACTAACATAGTAACACACAATATGATATCATTCTTTATAAGTTTACTCCATGTTTTAATGTAACAGTGGAAACTTTGTTGGCTTAAATACGAGACTTACTTTTTTTTTTATCAAACGTTTAAGTATAATATTATGCTTTTTTTATTGTATAGGTAGGCGGACGAGCATATGGGCCACCTGATGGTAAGTGGTCACCAACGCCCATAGACAATGGCATTGTAAGAAATGTTAACCATCGCTTACATCGCCAATGCGCCACCAACCTTGGGAACTAAGATGTTATGTCCCTTGTGCCTGTAATTACACTGGCTCACTCACCCTTCAAACTGGAACACAGCAATAGCAAGTACTACAGTTTTGCGGCAGAATATCTGATGAGTGGGTGGTACCTACCCAGACGAGCTTGCACAAAGCTCTACCACCAAGTAATGCTGTATGTTTCCCAAAAATAAATAAATAAATAGCATAAATCACTTTGTATCTAATCGTAATTTATAGAAAACTGTGTCCTTTCTTCAACATAATTTGGAACGCTTGATTTAAAAGCAAGACAAATCTAAGTTATACTAAAAGAATGGTTGTCCTAACGTTTGGTAATGTGTTATTGCGCTCTCAAGATTGGTCTGGTTTTGTTCATAGCGTTTTATTGCTTGTACGATATAAGTAGCTTTGTGTGTATGGATTTTAGAAATACTATATTAAATTTTACGTTTTTCGCAATCAATTACATATGAATTGTATTCACAATGCTAATAATTATAGTAAAGTAAATAAGTATATATAAGGTCCTCCAGACCGATTTCGGCCATGGCGGCCAATCTCAAGAGAGACTAGCCAACTGCGCAGGAGACATTATAGTGCACAAGTGTGTGCGCAAACACAGGTGCACTCTCTTTTCCTTAGCTCTCATAATCCGATGGGACGGAAATCCGACACGACCGGAAAGAGTTCAGGCGCAGGACCAACGGCTTAACGTGCTTTCCGAGACACGGGAGTGTTCACACTTCCAACTTCCAGACTCCGGGCTGCTACTGACAGTTTTCTGACAGAAAACCCCAATAACTATTTATTGGTCCGACCTGGGAATTGAACCCAGGACCACCGAGTCTGCGGTTTTATATCAAGTCACTAGACCAACGAGGCAGTCAAATAAGTATAGATAGATGGGCAAATGATAATGTCACTACATGCAATGATTCTCATTTCAGGGACATAATAATTATCTTAATGTAATAACGATTGAAGGCCTTCTTATTTAATTTTGTAATGTAAAAGAGAACAGACCCGAAAAGTGTTCAGAATACGTGATTTTGACCCCCAAGATTATCTGTTCGAATCAGAACAAGCACCACTGAATTGTCATGTGCTTAGTTTGTGTTTATAATTCATCTCGTGTTTGTCACCAACCTACATTGGAGTAGCGTGGTGGCATAGGCTATACACCTTCTCAAAGAGAGGAGACCTTAGCTCAGCAAAGGGATAGATAGTTTACTATTATTTTTATTGCATACGAAGGCGGACGAGCATATGTGCCACCTGATGGTAAGTGGTCACCAACGCCCATAGACATTGGCATTGTAAGAGATGTTACCATCGCTTACATTTCCAATGCGCCACCAATCTTGGGAACTAAGACGTTATGTCCCTCGTGCCTGTAATGACACTGGCTCACTCACCCTTCATACCAGAACACAACCATACCTGGTACCTACCCAGACGAGCTTGCACAAAGCCCTACCACCAAGTAAGAAGTAAATAGTACTAGCTTAGCTCATTATCAAACACATAATTTCTATAATGTTTTTTTTAGATTTTATAAGATAAATTAAAGCAATCACCTTTTTATAATTTATATTCAATCCAGAATTACCAAGAAGATACTTATAATAACGAATAAGGTTAAATAAAGAAAAATTTTAACGTAAAATATCGTTAAAAAATAAACGTCGTTAATATGAAAAACGCCTTAACACAGCTTGCTTAACATAATTTGTACAATCAGTGAGCAAAAAAATTAATAATAATGAAATAATATTTGCAATGATATAAAAATCTGTTTTTAAACGAATTCCCTTTGGTGAATTATGTATTGGTTACCGCAATTAATTTATCGTTCTTTTGTTTGTACTGACAATGGAAACGATTTTTGAAAAGGTCGAATGATTTATCGGTTTTTGTTCAGCATTTTGTTTTCTAGGAAGTTCGAATGTGTCACATACAGGTGGTCATATTTTTGGGACTCCATTATAATGGGTATTGATTTAGAGTTAATTGAGGGTTTAAAGGGACTTTTGTATTGTTATTTTTTTTCAGTCATATATACATACATATGATAAAATGAAATGTATGATATATTTTAACATAATTACTATATAAGTATAATATATAAGGATGTATGTCACTTAGCTCATATGATGTTATATCAGTTAATAGGAATGCTGATAGCATTTCAACCAGAGAAGCAAAATATCGAATTCGAACCTGAGACTTCAAAATATGTATGCAACCATATTTGTTGGTAGTTGGTAGTTGGTAGATGAACCACTTGACGGTAAGTGGTCAACATATATACACTGACACTGTGAGAACGGTAATAATTTAACCTATTATGTAATATTACGGAATAACTTATATGCAATACTAGTTCGAGCCCGCGGTCTCACTCTCTTTTTATCATATTTTAATCCGTACTTTTATTTTTATATATTTATGCACAGTTATTGATATACAATGTTTAATTATAATCATAATAAAACAAAAATTTGGATGTAGTCTTTGCGTGATGCTGGAACAAACAGATACAGATTATATAAAATTCATCACTAAGTTTTTAACATTATAGGCCTCTGTATCTCAGTATAAAGAGTATAATATATGCGCATACATTTGTTAGAGATGTGGCGCTACACCGATCAAACAGTAGCATTGGACTGTATGTATATTTTTACTAGTTTCCGGTCGCAGATTCCCCCGCGTGTTATGAGGAGGGACAGGTATTGGGAAAAAAGGAACTTTTCTTGCAGTTTAAACTTGTTTCACACCGAATTGCATCAAAATTAATTCAGTAGTGTAAATGTAAATATTTGTATGGATTGTATAATAAACAATTCATTTTAATATTACTTTTCGGTATAAAACAAGTACCTAAGAAAAAACAACGTGTTGCACTCCGGGAGTGCCAGCAGAAGTTAAAACTTGAATATTAACGTTGTACATTTTTGATATTTTGGAATGGTTAGGAAAAATTTTGCATTAAAAATTACATTAAAAATTTAACACTTCAGAATCCATCTTACGAATTTTCCATTAGGGTCACATGACCTGACGCGAGTTTAACATTTTTTACCCATCACAAAAAAATGCATACCGCCTCTAAAGAAGTTTTCACTTTAAAAAAAAGTGTGTTTGAGGGACTAATAATGTAATTTTTTTTAGTACTTTGCCTCGCCAATTAAACAAAGTTTATGATGGAAATTGCACAGGCAAACACAAAATGTGCGCATCAACTTCTGTGTGCCTAATGGTTTGTTAAGTATGAAGGCTCAAATAGATTATTTCTGAGCCCTTGGGCTATTGTTGTACTTCTAGCGGAACCTTAAGTTTAGCAAAGAAATATGATTATTATTCTTCGGTGTAACAAATATTAGTATTATTATTTTGAAAATAATATTAAACTATATTGAACAAAACCATGAGATATCCTTTTTACTTTTTGATGTATATTTTAATCCACACTTTTAAATAATTATAATTATTATTTCCACAAAGAATTAAATTAAAATTATACGAAAATTATAAAAAAATACGAAATAAAAAAGAAATATATATATTAATATATTATGCTATTATATAAGTTAAAATTGCTTTTTTTAGTTATCTTGTTCTTTGTTGCAGCTAATAGGATACAATTAATCGTTTTAATCTTGTTTATTGTGCTCTAAATGCCTTATTTATTGTTTCCAGATTGCAATCCAAATAAATAAGTATACATATCTTCTATTATTTCTCTATCTAAGCTGCGGATCACTCTTATTTCGTACGTCTCTTGATCTCTTATGTGGAATTCCAGTTTGAAGGCGAACTCGATTCACAATACTGTATAAATAAATTTAATTGTATTTTATTATCTTGCTCATGGTCCTTATTTAATACGTTATTGCACGATAAATAACAGATAACATATGAGGAACTGGAAACAATTGATCAATCAATAAATAGTGCAAGGACTTATATCGATCTCATAAGCAACCTTTGTTGATAGAATTTTCGTAAGAGAACAGGTATTTGCATTTAAATAATTATGAGAGAGGAGCTATTAGCTCCTGCATATAATTACAATATAGTAGTATATAACTAATATGTACACATGCGGCAGAGTTTTAGTAAAATTTGACACATGTAGGTTTCCTCGCAATGTTTACGTTCACAGTAAAGCACATGATGAATTATAAACACAAATTAAGCACACGAAATTTCAGTGGTGCTTGGTCGGGCTTGAACCCACGATCATCGGTTAAGATTCACGCGTTCTAGCCATTGGGCAATCTCGGCCCAGATATTTAAATTAAATATGAGTGCCTCACTCACTATTATATATCTCACTCACTCTGACTATTATATATCGTTCTATATGGAAATATTTTTAAAAATACTGTTATCCAATATTGTTGCAATTTTCGCATCGACTTGTGAATAGGCAATTTTCAACAATTTTCATATTACACAACAAAAATACTTTAAGCAAAATGAACTATATAACCAACTAGAATTGGGAATCCCGAGGTCCTAATTTCAAATCCCAGGTCAGGTAAACCATACCAAACATAGCCGTTTTAAGATTTTCTGTTAAGAAATTAAAACACTGCCTGTGTTAACATAATTTTCCGGACAAAAAATACATCTTTATATTAGATACTAGCTGATACCCGCGACTTCGTTCGCGTTGCTTGATATATTAACAAAGTTTTCTTATGTACGAAGGAAAAAACATCAAAAAGATCGCAAGTAAAAATATACTTTGTTTCAACATACATCACTGAACACGCAGTGCATAATATACAAATCGTTGTTTCTTGAAACTTTTTATTAAATGAAGATATCGCAGTAATTTTTTTTTGATAAGGGATTAAGTTTCCAACAAATAAAATTTAGAAATTTCATTGAAATCTATCCAGTAGTTTTTCCGTGATGCGCGCACAACTGCAGACCTCTATCATTTTATTTATAGAGATTATGCAAAACTTTTTTATTTAAAAGTTAAATTAATCGTTAAATTGTAATATTAAAAGAAGTCTTATTGTAAATAATAAATTCACCATTGTTAACGTACCTTTGAATAAAGATGGCATCCATGGTCATTTTAATCAATTATAAAAGTTCAAATAATATAATTTACATTACAGTAAATCAATATAAACTTAATTCAAACACAAGTTAAATTAAACATAATACTTGTATTGCATATTGTATTCCAACATGCATATAAACAAACAAAATTATACATGTAACATGCATACACTAATCCGTATAATTACAGTAAAACCTACTTGACAAATGTTGACGGAATACAGCTCCTTGCTAAGCATGAAGTGGAAATGTTTATTGGCCAAAATAAACATGACTTATACTCAGCCCGGGAACAATTGATAGCGTTTTATAATAATAATAATAATATTCTGGGACATTATTCACACACGGTCATCTGATCCCAAACTAAGCAGAGCTTGTGTTATAGAAACCAGACAACTGATATACTACATAATATACTACTTTTTATTTTGTAAATACATACTTATATAGATAATTACACCCAGACTCAGGACAAACAGACATGTTCATGCACACAAATGTTTGTCCTGGGTGGGAATCGAACCCACGACCTGCGGCGCGAAAGGCAGGGTATCTACCAACCACGCCAACCGACTCGTCATCATAATTTATAATATATTGTATTGCTTTTTATATAATATGTATTTATATTATAAGTTTTATAAAATGTTTATTGATATGGTTAAAATAAATCTATTATATTTATGAAAAGAGATGACACAGCGGTTGTGGGTTCAAATCCATTAAACACCATTGAATTTTTATCAAGTATGGTAAAATCTTAGTCATAAAACGGTGATCTGGTTAAAACTGGTTTATGTGGGATTGTTAATTACTAAGAAGGCAATATCAAATAAGCATTCCTACTCCGCTATCGCTCTGTATCCATTTTCCTCTCGTGGCTCAGCAGAGCTCTTCTCATATAAGCATATAATTAAACAAAAAGAAAACTGAATAATTGAGAATTTAAAGTATATATTTATGTATAATATATATACTTATATACGTATATACATATATAGACAAGAAACATACATTCCAAGCGGTTTGAATATTCCAATTATTTAAGAACAGATTTATGTTTATATGACGAAACTACAACAGATATTCATAAAACTTAAATCAGAAAATTCAACACGTTTTGGAGAAGGTTTTAGTATCTATACTAATACATATATAAGCTGAAGAGTTTGTTTGTTTGATCCGGCTAATCTCGGGAGCTACTGGGTCAAATTTAAAAAATATTTTTGTGTTGTATAGTCATTTTATCGAAGAAGGTTTTAGACTGATTTTTATTCATTTTATTTTAATTAATTATACGCGAATAAAACCGAGAGGCACTGCTAGTATAATATAACTGTGCTTCAGTGAAACCCGCTTAAATTTAAGACTATAACGAAAAAAAATGGTTGCCTGTAAAATCGGTTTACGGACGATAGTTTATTGTGACAATGAGCGTAACGGGACAATTTTTCGCACATGCAGCCAGCGTTCATCGATTTATAAGACGTTGCCACGTCAAAAAAAAAAACGTTTTTTGAAAATTTGTACTTGTTAAATAATAATCAAAACAACTTCCAAAATTGCCTCCCCTAACCGAACTACAAACTACTCACAAATAAAAGTAAACAACAAGCCATTGCCTTAATTTCGCCCCACCATTACCCCCTTTTATCTGGGACGTGGTACGAACAATAATTCGCGAAATGAAATTATTGCCTGGGTCGACGTATTAACATAATACAACACTCTCAATTTACGCTATTTTGATATAAATAATTCATATCGTTTGCTTTTGGATTCAGGTTGTATAACCATTTTGTTTTAGTACATAAGTTAATAAAACTATGATCGTACATTTTTAAACATAATTTCTTATTATATTTTTTTCAATTAGTCAACAATGATTACGACCATAGTTTATCTACGTGAGCCAGTGCTCACTCACCTTTCAAATAGGAACGCAACAATTTTAAGTATTGCTGCTTAGCAGTAGAATATCTGATGAGTGGGTGGTACCTACACAAGGGGCTTGTAAGACCCTACCTAGATTTTTTGTTATAGCCTAATTTTTCAATCAATCATTGTTTGTTATTCACAATCCATGGTGGTAGAGCTTTGTGCAGGCTCGTCTGGGTAGGTACCACCTACTCATCAGATATTCTACCGCAAAACAGCAATACTTGGTACTGTTGTGTTCCGGTTTGAAGGGTGAGTGAGCCAGTGTAATTACAGGCACAAGGGACATAACATCTTAGTTCCCAAGGTTGGTGGCGCATTGGCGATGTAAGAGATGGTTAACAACTCTTACAATGCCATTGCCTATGGGCGTTGGTGATCACTTACCATATGGTGGCCCATATGCTCGTCCGCCTTCCTATGAAATAAAAAAAATATATACACCATAATAGTCATAGTATCTTCATTCATCATGAAACATGAGATGAATTGTAGTATTTTGTCGTCAAGTTTTATAACTGTTTTATGTCTGTTAATAAAAAAAAGCCCTTAAATGCCTATTGGCGGTCCGCCGATTCTCCACTTGTAAAGATTTAGTGCTTTTTCCTTCACAATACTCGAATACGAATTGGTAATTACACATGTGGCTCAATTTTATTCGACACTTGAAAAATCAGAATTGCTTGATGTTTTCCACCAGATTAATTCGACTCTTTTCAGTCCGAATTCCTTAAATACTTAAAATATTTATGTCAACAACAGTTTTACATTTGATATACATCTACAAAAGCTGAAATAAACATCCTGTATACGAAGACAAATGAACGAGTATCATTATTACAAGTAGGAACACCTGTAGCAGACTGAGTAAAACTAGACACAACCGAGACAGTACTTGAAAATTCCATTTTCCACCCTTTGTTTCGCCCCCTTTAGCTCGACTGTCCAATTGTGTGATACGATGGCTCAAAATGTATACGACGCATGTGAATTTTATTCTTTGGTTTATTCTCATTAGCTTTTTAATAATTTGATAATTGTAACATGAATATATCACAATCAAAATTACTTACTACTTACTTTATTAAAACACATTCTTATAAGCAATTTTATAAAATGTTATTTGTTTTTAATAAATAATGCATTGAATAAGTTAGATTTCACTACGATTTGTAATTTCTCGATCCACGGTTCAAATTCCTGGTACCCTGGAACTGAAGTTATGAGCTAGTATTGCGACCCATAAGGCATTTCCTTGAGAAATATCTTTAAGCATTCCAGCAACAGCCTGTAAATGTCCCACTGTTGGGCTAAATCCTCTTCTCCTCTTTTGAGGAGAAAACTTGGAGCTTATTCCCCACGTTTTATTGCCTCACAGTGTTTTCCTTCACCGTCAAGTACGAGATGAATTATAATCACTTACGCACACAAATATCAGTGGTGCTTGCCCGGGTTTGAACCCACGACCATCGGTTAAGATTCATGCGTTCTTACCACTGGGCCATCTCATCTTTTAGCATTATTACTTTTACATACACTATGTGTAAATAAAAAACTTTAAATTTTCACGTTGTCTACTTTCTATGTTGTGCCAATAGGAAAGCAAGACCACGAGTGGTGCTTATATTCAGTTAGGTATACTATCTACAGTACTGGAGTGACTCTTCTCTAGTGACATGAATTAATTCCTAAGATATTTTAGTTACAAGATCGTGTTGTGCAAAGATAAGTATCGTCTTGGTAATATTTTAATAAATTTTGAAGATATTTACTCCACTTTACTCTTATATAATTTTGTTTGTCTCTTGTCGCTAGTGGGGTCAATAAAACGTTATAATTATGCTGAATTACGGTTTAATAATTTAATTGTAATTTTAATTTTCTGGAGAGCAACCATTGATTGGGTGGAATTAGTCTATTTTTACTGTTTTAATTCTTCCAATCTTTTTATTGGTGAAAAAAAAACAATAATTACGTTTTTTTTAGCATATACGGACGAGAATGCGGGCCACCTGATGGGAAGTGGTCACCAACAATCATAGACATTGGCATCGTAAGAGATGTTAGCCATCACTAACATCGCCAATGCACCTTTGAAACTAAGATGTTATGTCCCTTGTACCTGTAATTACACTGGCTCACTCACCCTTTAAACCAGAACACAACATTACCCAGTACTGCTGTTTTGTTTAGAATTTCTGATGAGAGGATGGTACCTACCCAGATGAGCTTGCAATATAATATATAGCTCTACCACCAAGTTTTTACGGCTCATATATATTTAAACTATGATGAATTCAATAATCATTGTTAAAGTCTAAAATTTAAAAAAATATATGTATATACACAAATAAAACCAGCCATCTAAGAGCTTCACATCAAAAAACGACTTACTCACTCTATATGTCGAGAACGTCAACTAAGCGTCTTTGGACATATAATGCGTTCACATATCCATGAGCTCGAGAAGCAGTTGATCGTAGGACGGATGCAGGGGAAGAGTCCCAGGGGCCGAATTCCAACAAGATGGTGTAAAGTCATTGTAACTGGCACAGGACAGAAGCAAGTGGAGACCGATTTCATATGGTCACGATCCTCATTAGTGAGGAAACAACGAAGAAGAAGACAAAAATTCAAACGTAAATTTATTTATTGTCAAAACCATCTGACATAAACTAGTTTTTAATTCAGTTCTCAGAGACGCCACTCACACTACAAACCGGTAAAGTTGAAAGATATGCTTGTTAAAGCAAATAAGCTAGAAAGACTATTTGCTCGTAGCAGCAACTGTGTTAACAAACAAGCATATGACTTAATGACAGAGCGTCAAAACCACGGTAACCGAGGAAGTGCGGGTTTGTATGCCGTCTTACAAATTTCAAAATGATTTTTAAACAAACGCGGGTGTTAACCGCAAATGATGTTGAATGCGATAAGATTATACAATTTAAGAAGACAACTCTTGGTTACATACAATGTTGGTTTATTTTTGCATATTTTTATTAAAAAATTAAATTTACTGTCTAATCCCATTGCTAGGCTAAGGCTCTTGAAACAAGGCTTGAATCGTTGTTTACCACGATATGCCATGGTTGAACGATTTTCATTCGACACGTGCAACTTTCCTCACGAGATTCAGTTTTTGTCTGGATTTGATCTTTTAATTTTCAGCTAAAATGTAAGTTCAAGTCACGGAGCCATATTAATGAATGCGGAACCGAGATGACCCAGTGGTTAGTATGTTTAAATCTAAACTGAAGGTCGTGTGTTCAATCGTGTACTTAATTGAAGTGAAACTTTTTTAGAATCGTTGTGATTTCAAACCGGATGCAACGGAAAAAACGACAGGTAAGAGACACAAATACAAAAATGTGTAGGATGAAGCCAGCAAAGAATGAGACAGAAATATACATACTATTTTATATTATCGGTCTCTCCTCTTTGTGCCATAAAATAAAATATAAAATATCTTTTAAAATTAATCAAAATACTTTCATTTTTAAACAATTAAACTTTGTAATTATCCTACCCTTGTTATATAATTATATTCATCTCATTCTTTTGTCGATTTACTGAAGTTTCACTTCTATCGTGTGTGAATCGCACACACACCTTTTTTTTTCATTTGTAATTGTGTATAGTGAAGAAACCTGCATGTCTAACATCGCTTTAATTTTGCAACAAATGTAACTAACCTGAATTGGAGCAGAGTGGTGGAATAAACATCAAACCTTCTCCTCATAGGCAGAGGCGGCCGTAGCCCAGCAATAGGACATCCACAGGCTGTTACAGAAAGTAATTCTTAACAATACGAATAGTATTATATTTATTGTTTGTTGTTTTCTTGTAAATATAATACTTAAATATTTATGTTTGGTTTTTGTCACGTTTTTTTTTTATAGATTGATAATTTAAATTTAATCAATAATATATGCCTGGAATACAAATGTTGTCCAAAATAGAGATTGTCTAAAAATTTCAAATTAAATGTTCTCCATGTCATTCGTGTGTTGGCTAAGACCACATAGGATTGGGCGTATTTAGGTATTCCGTCTTCACTCGACTGTACGCATTGGATTGAAAAACGTGAAAACGAAAATTTTTTCACCACTTTTTCTGATCTCAAAATGGAATGCACTTTTTCTTTCGGAATCTATGCGATGGGAGTGGATGTATAATCCATTCATAAACCTCTTTGAATTTTGAGATTGATATTTGTAATATTAGAAATGCGAATGTGAGTTTGTTCATTTGTTTGTCACGTCTTAGCTACTTAACAGATTATAATGAAATTTTGTATACATCGTCAGTAGTAAAGAAAAGGGAAAATGGTACCTGATACCAGCAAAAATGTAGACGTAGGTAGAAAAATGTTGATTGTTTTTTCTGGGTTCACGCAAAAATCCGATTAATAACTTGTATATTATATTATTTTATTATTAATTTGTATGGTATGTTTGTATGATGTCATTATTTTGAGATATCATTATGTCAGCGTAGTGGGAAATAAAATAGTTTATCCGGACACTGCCCAAACTATTACCCAAAATTTTTTATTAATACACAAAAACTTTTGTTATTAATTAATGGGAATAAGATACGTCGACATTATTTTTAATTTAATTGGTATTAATTGTTAATCCTTATCAAAATCAATGAAATATTTTTATATGCAAACTGAAGATAAATATTTACCTTTTACATTTTGTTTAATTCGAAGTTTTTAAAATATTTCGTTGTAAAACATCGACCAATACTTCTCAATAAACATCCTTATAATATTAAAAATATTTTATAACGTCAATTCAAAGGAAAATATGAAGTCTCGTTTTGCGAGTATAAAAGGATATTCGTGTAGTATATTATATATAATTGCGTATTCTTCTATAATTTGATAATTAACTTACTATTTTGTACTCATCAATATGTAGGTACGAATGTGTTGTGTGGTTGATAATGTATTTACAATTATTGTTATTTTTGGAGTTTTTGGAGTGTTACGAGGTAACAAACATGAAAAAAAAAAAAAAAAAAAACAAACAAACAAAAAAGAGTGTGTGTACTTATGTACACGCGTTAGAAGTTATACTTCTTTGGCGTATGGAAAAAAAAATAACTAAAATGCAGTAGTGATTAACGATAAATATTAAAATTGATTAAAAAGATTTTATTTAAATAAAAAGTATATAAGCACAATTTTTTTCACTAATATTCACAAATAGTAAGTAATATCAATCAAAATATTCAATTTAAATCACTACTGAATATAATTTATTAGCACATATATAATTCGCACTTGTATGAAACTAAAACACGTGTTGTGAATGTATAAACTAGAAACATGTTGATAAATATTATAAAATGAAAACAGTGATCAGAGGTGACGAGCGTACCAACATGCGCGACTAATATCGAGGTTCAATTTCTATTTTGTTGGTAGCTTTGCGGTTAAGCAGACAACTTCATAGTGTTAATTTTGTGTCACAGATGCGCGCGCATCTTAAAATTTCACTCTCATCATTTTTTCATAACGCGCCTAAAGAAGTATAACTTCAAAAAAAAAAAACATACGAATTGATAACCTCCTCCTTTTTTTGAAGTCGGTTAAAAAGTAAGTAATAAGCACCTATAAAGCAACAGCTATGAAGAAATGTTTGGTTTGAAACAAAGATCCCTAAAAACCTACACGAGGTCATACAAAATTGCGGGCTTCCGATAAGAATAATTTGCATAGAAATAAGCGTAAAATAATTTCGCCATATTTATAACGGAATCTTGTTCGTCGGTTTTAATAAAGCCCGTATAAAAGTTTTCATGTTTTATTTATAACGTTTACTTATGTCGCAGTTTATTTACGATATCATAAGAAAAATAACATTTCATTATGTAAAACCTAAAGTGGTTTTAGCAGACTGTATGTCCCACTGTTTTCTCAAGAAGTTTTTTCTTTCTCGAAACAAGAAAAGACTTGGTTGAAATCTACAATCTTCGATTAAGGTTTTTTCATATATGTGTTTTAGCCATTGAGACAACTCGGTTCTCCTTTTTTATATATTATATAATCGAGTTTATGAAATAACGCAAATACGTATCAATATATGGACTTTCTTTATCGAATCGATTGGGTGTTTATAAATAATAAGACTTACTACTTTAATCAGAGAGATGGTCCATTGAATAGAGTCGGGCTTGTAACACCGCATCAAGCCCAAATGGTATTCCGTACGGGCTTTGGTGTTAGCTTCCCAAGGGAGCTGAGGCAAGTGTTCGACGGCTGCCTGCGTACCGTCCCATTCCCCATGGTACGGAAGGAAGTGAATTTGAACCTCTTAAAGAAAGATTGCAGGGGTTACATTCCTTAAGGTATGGAAGCGGATTTGACCCGTTTGAAGAAATGAGGAATATCATAGTAATTAAAATATAGACTATTTCATGGGATAGTGAACTTGTTTGATCGAGGCCTCGGCTATATTGTTTCTGATATCGCCATGAAGATTTGGAGCCGGGATAGATTTCAAAGAAGTAAGATTTGCAGCCACGCATCCGGGAAGGATACGTTGTATGGAAACGGTCCTGCATTATTTCTGATCGGTGCTGAACAGCCATCGCTGGTGTTTTATTGGGTGAGGATCCTACATAAGCTAGTTCTCTCGGTGAGCAGAAAACTTTTTTGGAACCGTGAGTAAAAAAAGTAGGATAGAACTCAAATTTGAAATCCGAACAAGCATCACTGAATTTTTACATGCTTTTTGTGTTTTTCATTCATCTAAACGGAAAATATTATGAAGTTTTATATCTAACAATCCGCAGTAGACCACGATGGGACCAGTGGATTAAACTCCCAAATCTGATGGGAAAAGTATTTTATCACCTTATTTATTTATTTTAAAACTTTATTGCAGACTCATAAGAAAAGAAAACCAAATATAAGTAAAAAGAAAAAATAAATGCTTAAAAATAGTCATAAAAGTAATTAACAGCCTGTGTATCACTGTTGAGCTAAAGCCTCTTCTCCTTTTTTGGGGAGAAGGTTGTAGAGCTTATTCCACCACGCTGCTAAGAATAGTCATGCTATATAATTATGGACTGTAAAATGATAGCATGCAAGGCTAGGTCTTATCATTCTAGTGATCTCTTCCAAATAATTATCAGACATTACATTATATTTTAAAAATATATTCGTATATTATAATTCAAGTATCTAGTATTATAAACGTATTAATATTCACAAGCTAGCCATCTATTGCTTAGTATCATCAATAAACTATTTATATAATCCAATTTATACCCAAATCGGCAGCTTAGTTTAAACTTGAAGTTATAGGGCATTCATTAGTGCAGATTACGTTCAGACGGTGATACTAAATAATAAATATCGATTATATACCTTATATACAATGGAATACAGTCGATTATAAAGTGGTAGCGGATAGTAGCAATACTTAATCAAATGCCAACGAATGGTCCGTGTTGAAAGTAGGGTAACCAGGTAGTTTGGAGTTTATAATGTTATCATTTTTATTATTTGTATATTCAACCAAGCGTTAAAGCGTTTAAACGCCCGTGACGTCATCGTTGATGAAAATAGGTTTCTATTGACATATATCAAATTAACCATATATATAGACTGCATAGAGTCAGTAACTCTTTTGTGGGGCAATGTGTACGTTTCTACAACAGGATCACAGAAAGCATTCAAAATACTTCATTTGCTAAATTTAAAAACATTGTAAAGGATCGCTTGTGTGCTAAAGGTTATTATACAATTAATTAATTTATGGATGATAGCACACCTTGGGAATGAGACGATTGCCGCATGACTATTTCGTTTTTTTTTTTTTGTAAAAGGCAAAAAAGAAATCAACCCGCTGAGTTTCTTTCGCCGGTTCTTCTCATGGCTGGGTGTTTCTTTTCCGAACCGGTAGTAGTTTCCAGTTTGACAATCAATAAGTAAGTGTAATACTTCAATATTGAATAAAATAATTTGAATTATCTTGATACCATCCCACGCGGTTATGATTTGTACAGTAGCTATTTTTATAAAATAAAATATGTAACCTTTTTATTATGTCATATAATCAATTCCATCTACGATATGACATTAAAAATTAAAATAGAATGACATTTAAAAAATAAGATCACGTATAAATATTTTATAGGTAAACTAACTGTAAACTCTGCCTTTGCTTTAGCTTTTTGTGGCTTCATTCAACGATAGGTATGTTATTCATATATTTTTACAACATGTAAACGTTTCAAGAAAACCAAACTAAAAGGTCTTCGCACGAGTCGACTATAAGAAAAGATAAACAATTATTTATTTACAGTAACTAAATTTTATTCGAATTTCGAATTTTAAATAATTCTGTAAAAGTATCCGAACGTTAAAAAAACGCAAGTCCAATATACAATTAAAAAGTGGTCACCCCTATAATTATCATTAGTCAATGTAATACATTCGCGAACAAATAGAACGAAAATTGAATATCGAATGGTATGAGTTATAGCTTGTACCACTTGGCCCTTTTGGTGGGAAGCCAAGATTGGAAATGATTTTTCACACTCATACCAGAGTGGCTATATAGCTCTCGGGTTTTGTCGGCCTTTGTCGGCATTTGTCGGTCATACTTGATGACGTTTTAGTAGCTTTGAAGGCACGGGAGTAAATCGGTCAACCTAGATTTTAGGTTTCTGTGTATGCATTTCAGCTGCCGCTGTGACGCAATGGTTTTAAAATGTATACTTTTAAGGATTGATGAACTAGATTTTTAATACATTTTTTTATAAAATCTTCTTACTCATGGCAGTTTTTATTTATTTATTTAAGCAAAGTGAGATAATCTAAAACTGAATGCTTGTAAAAGTATTATTTAATTTACTTTTTAATAATGTTAATATACTGATATAAAAACTCGAGATAAATTTGATATGATTTGCATTCTATAATAATCATTTGAGCCATGGAGACGGTGACTTTCTTATCTTCACTCGTTGGGCAAATATTGTGTCATTAATATGATGTGTATAAATTATTAATAGTATTTAACGAAGAGCTATCATATACGTAACTGAAAGCATGAAACTAAACAAGAATAAAAAGAAAAATTACATGTAAAATTTTTGTCACTGCAGAAATTTTTAGTCTCTTGAAAAATCTAGGTAAAGTGCATGGAATTCGAATCAATATTACAAACGCTGAGCCAGCACAGACTCTCATAAGTTGAGTTAGATCTTCATATATGTTATTGGTATTTACTTAGTAAAATTGAATTTTATGGTTAGACTCAGTGACTGGTGATGTCTTGATGGTGTAAGTAGTTTATTTATAGCCTTGTCAGTATTTTATTGGCCGACAAGGAACAGCACTTCGAATTGGTGAACACCTTCATTCATTAGGTGTTTCTCCTGCTGTTGATAATTATAATTATAAAATTGAAATAATTATAAAATTGAAACAATTATAAAATTGAAATAATTATAAAATTGAAATGTTATAAATATAAGGTCGATGACGCATGCCACTTTCTGAAATTTTACCACCGTTTTCTTCGGTGAACGAGTTTGTTCTTGAAGAATAGCTCTACAGGTAGCCTATTTGGGCGTTGATCTTTGTCCAAAAAATTATAATCATATAGTTGATGTAAGCTATGTTACGCACATTAACCCTTAATGGGCATTACCAATGTGTAACTATAAACAAATTAAAATAAAATGTTACGACTGTCTTAAGTCTGTCTCAAGTCTGCACATACGTTTTTAAAATATCTCAAATAGAAATTGCTACCGCTAGATAGCTGCGTGAAAAAATAACGGAAAAGCAACATTTCCCTACGAGAGATTGACAAATATTGTTTTTACGTTTTCGGAGTGTCGGTAGAGACGTGCTGAATAATTGGTTATACAATAAGCGATTTTTATTGGACGAGGCTGGATGACGTCAGATCTGTGAGCTTAGGTTATTGGTGGAACTGCATCACGTCATTATTTTTTAAGTTAATTTCGGTTAAAAAAGTTAAATATTTTTAAAATTATTATGTATATCATATTACCCGGTGGTAAGGCTCTATACATTTACTTTCGATTAAAAAACCTTTACAAAATTATTTCGATAATTAAATATGTATTTCAAAATAAACCATCATAAAGCTAGTTAAAAAACATTAACTTCCACAAAGGAAAGTTCAAATCGGAACTCCATAGTTTTACTAAATCATTTGAATTGGCCTGCGACAAAAAGTTTTAGGAATTAATGTGACTTGTTAGTTAGTGAGATGTGTTTTAATGATCAACTTCTTACGATTCTCTTTTAATTAGTTTCAAAAGACATTTAAGTGAATAATTCGAGAGGTTTGAATTTTTTAATAGCTTTGTTAGCTGTAAGATAGATTCAAGTTAAATTTAATTAACTTAAATTTTGTGCAATATTTCTATAGAAACCTCTCCATGGGGTAAGATTTTGTGCAAGCCCGTTTGAGTAGCACATATTCTTCAAACGGTAATACTTAGTACTATTGTGTTCTCGTTGAAAGGGTGAGACCAATATTACTACAGGCATAAGACGTAACATCTTAGTTCCAGAGGCCAGTCGCTCATTGGTGATGTAAGGAACGGTCAATTTGTGACCCATCCATCAGCTCATCCGTCAGTCCACCTTAAGCAGGTGGATGGTATCTTAAATTCCTTCTATCCAAAATTTTGTTTGTAATAAACCAGTAATTCGTCCCTGCTAGTCCTGAAATAATTTTATAACTCTTAACTTAACCTTCACTATTTGCCACCATCATGGTGGTACTATTAAATATAAACCACTTTTTCTGTTAATGCATAAGCCAGGGATATTATATGTTACATCTTTTTCGTATTCTATACTTATACTAGACTCTACTAGACCACACACCAATTAATTTGGAATTAATTTATATATAGATCATTAACTATTGCAGTTAGAGTGTACAATGTGTAATTAGTGAGTATCTCTCAGACGAGCTTGTACGAAGTCCAACTCTGAACAATACTAGAGATTTTTAGTTATAATAACAATTTCAACAAACGTTTAAATTCCTTGCTGTTAGCAAGATTATCAAACTTTTTTTTATAGCATACGAAGGCTGACCTGCATATGGGCCAGCTGGTAAGTGGTCACCAACGCCCATAGACATTGGCATTGTATGACATGTTAGCCACTGCGCCAATGCGCCACCAACCTTGGGAACTAAGATGTTAGGTCCCTGTGTCTGTAATTACACTGGCCCACTCACCCTTAAAACTGGAACACAATCTGATGAGTGGGTGGTACCCAGACGAGCTTGCACAAAGCTCTACCACCTTTTTAAAATAATAAATGACCCTAATTTAATTCAACCCAATTCGTACCAAAGTCGTTTAATTATTAACAACGCAAGCCACAAACTAAATTCAACACAGCGCTGATAGATAAATAAAATTAATTTGACAAAAATCGGTAAAGTGCCTATCGGAAGGGAAAACTTCGTACTAACATGATAGAAAATAAAAAGAGACAGAAATAGTAGTTCTCATATTCTCAATTAATGAAAAATATAAATAATAAATAATAGACTTACGATTTTTTTATAGTATAGGTAGGCGGACGTGCATATGGGCTACCTGATGGTAAGTCACCAACATAGACAATGGCAGTGTAAGAAATCTTAACCATCGCTTACATCGTCAATACGCCACCATCCATGGAAACTACGGCGCTATTGCCCTTGTACCAGTAATTACACTCTCACTCTCACTTAGGTTTTTGTTATCTTACTATCTACTATCTATACAAAATCTATACAAATGTCTTAATAAAGTAATTTTATTTCAAAGATAACATTACATGTTTACCTTTCCAATCTTAAAGCCTAGACTCACATTCGTAAGCACTAACAAGAAATACAAATAAAAATATTCAACTTCATTATGCTCCTTTAACACAGTTTATTCTGTGTTGAACTTCACGTGTGTTGAAGCTGGTTTTCCAGTGCAAACTTATATCACATAGTGCGATTTTTTGCTATATTTATTCATTGTTATTTTACATAGTACTTGGTGATGATGATAATGCATCGCTGGTCTAGTGAATATATATGATACAGACTCCCCTGGTCGTGAGTTCAAATAATATTAATACCCTGAGACATTATTCACGCACGGCCATCTGATCCCAAACTAAGCAGAGCTTGTATTATGGAACCAGACAGACATGTTAATGCTCACAAAATTAAATATCTACCCTGGGTGGGAATAGAACCCACGACCTGCGGCGCGAAAGGCAAGTATCTACCAACCACGCCAACCGGGTCGTCAAATCTTACGTCGTAAGGTAATTATCGCTTATAGGGCGTTTTAATAATAATAAATATATATTTTGAACAAAAAAAGAAAACGGAGAAACAATACTGAATACAAAAATAAATGTAGTTGTGTTTATTTGTATATATCTGTATTTTTATATGTGTATGTATTTCAGCTTGTACGGTCACAAAAACACATAAGTGTATAAGTTTAAGTGTTAGAGAGAGAAAGAGTTATGTTTGTGTTCTCTCTTATCGCCCTACGAAAGCCGTGGATGTTTAGCGTATTACTATTTCTTAGATTCCAATACTTTTCAACAGCCTTCGGGAACTCGTTTTCTTTACCCCATTTACTCGCGCAAATATTCTTGTTCATCTCAAAAAGGAGGTTATTTTGACAAACGATCACAATATCAATATTCTATTAAGCTGTTATAAAAATTAAAGGTGCGTGTGCAAAGCAGTAAAAGTGACGGAAGTGACTTAATTAATTATTATTACTTATTTACTGCACAACTAGAAAAATCGCAATATACATTTATCTATCAGAGTGTATTAAAAAATATATAAAAAACAATTTAAAATATAACTTTCTATTACATCTTAGTAAAAAAAATATGAAAAAATAAGACTAAAATAATACTACGTAAAAAGACGCATCTACGGTACATGCGTTCTTTCAATTTAGCAATTTATAAAAACTTCTTTTCTTCTTAGCTATTTGTTATAATTATTTATTATTATACTAAAGTTTTAGCTACTTATTGCTTTTTAACTTGATAATTTAATATGATATATCATACCGTCTACACAATTATTATACACCTATGACCTGCCCACAGTGCTAGGTTCTGCTATTCAATAAAACATCACATAAGGATAAATAATATTTATATTAATCTTTGAGAAAAATAAATCACGAGCTTTTGTGAACATTACATAAAATAACATGTATCATATTTTCTATAAAAATATATATACTAATAAAAACTAAGAACACTAAGGTTCGTCAAAAATTAGAGATCAAACTTATTAATACTGGTTATATTTTGTATAATTATTAAAAAAAACACTATTTCAATCAAATTACAAACAAATTCAATTTAACATTAATTTTAATTAAATTATTATACGTAGGTAATTAATGAGTACATATATCGTACTTTAGTATGCATTGAACATTTTTTTTAATCACAGCAAGATTTACTTAGCAAAAATATTTAACTTAAAATGTAGGAAATAATCAGATTTCGATAACAAAGATTGGCTTAATTATTTTGTAGGCATATTTAAAAATAATAATTTTTCAGTCATCGTAAGCATGAGTGATATCAACACTATTATTATTAGTGGGTAGGTTATACCAAGCTAATCTTCTATTATCTGGCATTAAGGGTAAAAGCTTTTGTATGATTATTGCCTTGCGTTATTTAGTAATACCTATGTATTCTTTTTTCCGTTTTGGAGGGCGTATTTGATATTTTTAACTCGCAAGAAGTCTAATGTATACTCTGTGGCATCATTGAACGTGGTCGTATAATTAATATAGCGTTAAACTTGTCGTTGTTTACTTGGTAGTAGAGCTTTGTGCAAGCTCTTCTGGGTAGGTACCACCCACTCATCAAATATTCTACCGCAAAATAGCAGCACTTGATATTGTTGTGTTCCGGTTCGAAGGGTGAGTGAGCCAATGTAAATCCAGGCACAAGGGACATAACATCTTAGTTCCCAAGGTTGGTGGCGCATTGGTGATGTAAGTGATGCTTAAAATATCTTACAATTACAGTGTGTGGTCACCACTTACCATCAGGTGGCCCATACGCTCGTCTGAACTATGCAACTATGTAAGCTGTTGTGAAAATCGGCTTGGTTGAAACCGATAATTTCGTTTGCATGAAATTGAGATGGCTCTCCTACACTATTTGATGATGATCTGGCGAAGTTTCTCGATGGCAAGACCATTGAAATTATTTTTAAGGTGCGGTTATGTCTTATTCTATCACACTGAAAAAAAATAAGGACTATTTTATATACGGTTCGAAATATTCTATACTTCTGCACTTTGAATAAACATAAATAACACAAATTACAGAATTTACAAAATATAGTTATAATATTACTCTAGTGCTCTAGTAATACAATTAAGTGCATAATAATTTCATCACGTACTTTTTAGGATTTTTTTAGGAGAGAAGACGCTTCTGGCACTTGCGTTATACTGATTTTAGTAAAACTACGATGAATGACATATTTACTTCAATAATTATGATTCATATATCAGAACGAAGCAATGGAACAAACTAACAGAAACTATTTCTCCGTATGCTATGATGAATTTTTGTTACGTTTATTTTAAAAAGAACAATTATAAATAACTCCGACATATTTATTATCATATTATATTCTAAAACTAAAATAAAAAAAAATATAAAGGTACTTGAAATGATAATACTAAACTTTAGTCTACTAATTAAATTAAATATATAAATAAATATTACAATTAATATCCATTTTATATCCTATGAATACTTGAAATTAGTATACATTTAAGAATATGAAATAATACTAACCATTTTACGATGATTCTTTTACATGTATTCTTGTCGCATGCCTGGGCGCAACTGACAGTATTCTCTTCCAATCCCACTCCACCCCTCACATTGTGCAATACTCAGGAAAGAAGACGCTTCTGGCACTTGCGTTATACTGATTTTGGTAAAACTACGATGAAAAGACATATCGGATCACGGCAGTGTAATTGCGTCTTTATTACCTGTCAAAATGCAGGAGCGTCTTTTCATTGTATGATCGTTTTGAATGTAAAAAAAAACACATTTACATGTTTACGTCTTTTCAACTTAGTAACCATCAAAAGCGTCTTTTCTTCTTAGCACTTGATATTTTTTTTTGCAAATGCGTCTTATTTAAGCATAGCTAACTCTGTTTGTGTAACTCTTAGACCAATATAAAAAATACTGACAGATGCGACTTTTTTACTGACTCTAAATTAGGGAAAAACTCAATTTTGAAAAAAATGTTAGATGCGTCTTTTTTTCTTAGGACGGCAGACTAGGCTGTCTCGGCTATAATTATGTTACTTATAATTAAAAAAGAATCTATATTTATTGTTTTATTGTTGCTAGCTTTTTAGTTCTTATAAAATATAATTATATGAAAGAAACATATAATTTAAACCATTTAAGAAAACAGCAAACGAGCTTGCATAATATGTCTGTCTAGTTTTATTTCCTCTAGATTCTAGAAAATAAAACGGCTCTGTTACCAACCTAGGTTTTGTAATTAGGAATACAATTAAACTCAGTGTTCAACTTCGATTCAAGCTCACTACTTACCTACTTATCAGGCAACCGCAAATGACTTGATTGTGCTTAGCGACGTACAAGGAAAATTGAACTCTATCACCCATATATTAGAATTCATAATCGAATGTTTAAATATGTACATTGAGGTGGAAATACTTATAGCTCTTAACGGTTTAAACTTACGAGCCATAATGAAGGGTGGACGCAATTTTCTAAAGAAGGAACATTAGTCGCGAAAATTTAAATATTCTAAAAGATATTTTAAATTACTTTTTTGTTTCTCATTGTACTTTTTAAAAGTTTAACATTCAATAACTAAATCGTATTAAGATCGTGTGAGTGCTTAGTATAAATTTAGTAGCACTTGGTTCGCCGAAACTGAGACTTCGACCGTCAATTGAGTAAGCGTAAGATTGCGAGAGTCAGATGACGTCAGTGTAGGATTCCAAGCGTCATATGACGTCAGCTTAATATTTCACACATAAATTCTCGTGAATAACTTGATTTATTTTTGAGTCAAGTCGTGGGTTCGAATCCCTTCCAGGACAGACATTTCTGAACAGTATGTCTGTTTGTCCTGAGTCTGGGGGTATGAATCTACAAAAGAAAAGTAGTATATCGGTGGTCTGGTTTCCACAGTAAGAGCTCTGCTTAGTTTCGGATGAGATGGCCTAGTCCTAGTCTGAATAGACTTTATTCAGACGAGGATATTATTATTATTCGTTAGCGTTTACATTAACTGCGATTTGCACGAAATTTTAATTATTGTCACTGGATGGCCCTGTTTTCATTCAATAATGTAACCTCAATGCTATTGAATTGGTAAAAAAAACTCGCACAACACATACTTTATGTTATTTTTTTTTCTGTAAAGATATAGTTAGTTGACGAAGACGCTCCCTGCTAATACAGCTTAAGTCGCATACTTGCCTTGTAGCGATTGGAATAAAGGAAAAAAGTGCGTAATCGTGGGAGAATAAATTTAATTGAACCCCCAACATAAAAAGAGAGGTAAGTTGTACGTACATATATATTTAAAAATGGTTGTTTGTATAGTTTAACGTGACAACGTCATAACAAAACATTGATGAAATGACTGCAATCGAGTGAAAGATTGCGCTGCATCTATCTCATGCAGCGCAATGACAAGGACAATGATCTTAACAGGACAATGAGCGTAACGGGATAATTTTTTCGTGCATGCAGCCAGCATTCATCGATTTATTAGACGTTGTCACGTCAAAAACATCAATATTAGATTACTGATCAATATTAGATGTCATTATATATCCATTATATATAGTAGTAGTCTTTATATATAAGTATATAGCTCCCTTTTACGACAGGATCTAATTCTCGTGTCATCATATATATAATAAATCCCATGCCAAAACATAGCATGAGGTTGATATATGTAAGGGATAGAGTGTCCAAATAGGATTGAATACTAAACGTGATCTCCGATACATGAAGGGGATGAAGGCGTAGAGTGCGCTATGGAGGATGTGCATCGTAAAATTGAAACAAATTTATAACAGTAAACAATGAAAATGACATGAAAATCCTTTACCATAAGCGTCACAAGAATTACTTATAAATTGAAACATTTTTCAGTGTGAATGTAAAACTTTAGTCAAGATTTTCATAAGTTTTAATTTGTTACTGGCTTTAAATCAAGAGAATCCTGATTTTCTCTCGAAGGTTTTAGAGCATATTCCACCATCCCTCAAATGCTGTTGACTGAATGTATGTGTGGTAAAATGTCATGTGCAGGTTCCCTTTAGATATTTTTCCTTCACTATCAAACATTTTTTTTATAGGTAGGCGGACGAACATATCAGCCACCTGATGGTAAGTGGACACCAATGCCCGTAGACAATGGCATTGTAAGAAATGTTAACCATCGCTTACATCGCCAATGCACCACTAACCTTGGGAACTAAGATGGTATGTCCATTGTGTCTGTAATGTAAATTAATTATAAATTTTAAGCACATGATAACTCGTATAATGTGCGATGATAAGATTTACGTGGTTGAATGACTACGCCATCTCGGTTTTAGCATTAAATATTTCGTCACATGTCACATCACCCCGTATATCCTAATACAGTATGAATTATTTACATAACTCCCATTCTCAATATTCTGTTTTCAGTATTCAATTGTATTTTTTTGCTTCGTAACGCTAGTACAGGTTGTGCAAAAATATTCATGAGATCGTGTTTAATATTTATTTATTTTAACCCCATTTCGAATTTACGTGGGATTTGTTTTATAGTTTTCGGGGATTTCGTGGGAGAAATACGGATAAGTGTGTGCAAAGACTAAAATATACACGTGTGCTACGAATTTATACGGTGACTTTGAAATGGTCCACATTCTTGTGGCTTGGTCTAGTCTATACTACTATATAAATCTATTGGCTCTGTCTGTAATTTTCTTTTTCTCACCTAATTTTGTGATAAATAGTCGTTTTATGATGAAGTGATTCTCATTATACTATTTTTTTCATTTTTGTCTGTCTGTCTGTCTGTCTGTCTGTCTGTATGTCTTCTTATAACTCAAGAACGGCTTGACCAATCTTGATGAAAATTGGTACACACAAAGAAAATGTGATGGCGCAAATGATAGGCCATATATAATAATTTTTGTATGTCTGTCTGTACCATTGTAACCACATCGCGCAAAAACTACTGCACAGAATTTAATGTGGTTTTCACCGATGTATTGTGTTACCTTTATTAGATATTTAGTGTTTATTTTATTTCAATCGGTTTATAAATAAAAAAGTTATTTCAATTTTAATAATCAGATTTATTCGAGAAAAATGCTTTAAAATAACTATTCAGTTGAATTGGTTGAAACTTGAGCTACCTGTAAATCATTGTAAAATGATGGTAGAAAGTTAATAGAAACAAAACAACATTAAAAAATTAACACTTTCAGAGATTTAGATAATTCCAATGGAAGTTGAACTCAGATCAATATGATCAATCATATAATATAGGGTTCAGCTTATGTCGGTGATTTAACAGATACCTGGTATAACTGTGTCTGTATTCGTTTGTAATATGTTTTTGTGAGAGAAGAAGCTTATTAAGAAAACTGTACATATTACGAAAGTAAATATAATAATTTATGTAATACTTATGTTTTTCGGTGCTGTATATTTAATTAGGTAGTTAATAAGTTATAAATAGGTAAAGAAAAAATAGTTGATGGTATGAATTCGAACAGATTTTATTTTGAATATTGTCTATAAAAATGGTTGTCTGTAAAGTCGGTTTACGGACGATAGTTTAACGTGACAACGTCATAACAGATAGATGCGGCACAAGCGTACAATCAGCGTAACGGGACAATGAGTCATCCTTTTTCGTGCATGCAGCCAGCGTTCATCGATTTATTAGACGTTGTCACGTCAAAAATAAATAAGTAAATAGTAAATATTCATATATAAATATAAATGATATTTAAATGTTGTGTTTTAGAAATGTTATCTATAAACACAGACATAATTATAATAACTAACAAATATCGTGTCATTACAAGGTATTTTCTATTATTGCCACCAGTAATATAACGATATTATAGAAATAGAATTTTGAAGTTTGAATATATGCTTTCATCATGTTAACTGATTTCACTTTTGTTTACTCATCAAACGTATAGTAAAGTAAAGTAACAGCCTGTGAATGTCCCACTGCTGAGCTAAGGCCACTTCTCCTTTTTTGAGGAGAAGTTTTGGAGCTTATTCCACCACGCTGCTCTAATGCGGATTGGTGGAATTCACATGTGGCAGAATTTTGAGTGAGGTTTCCTCACGATGTTTTCCTTCACCGTCAAGCACGAGATGAGTTATAAACACAAATTGGGCACTTGAAAATTCAACTATAATCGGTTAAAATTCACGCGTTGTAGCCACTGGGCCATCTCGGCTTTTTTCCTTACCGCTATGAACAAGGCCCTTCTGCGGAGACCACAGCAGGCCATAGCGGTGAGGGCGATACGGGGTAATCGTACGGTGTCGAGGACGGCGGCTACATCTCGCGAACGGTGACTATCCAAGAACCGCGGTAGTGGGGCGAGTCAGTGCTCTAGCCAATATAGCGCTGATTGAGAAAGCCCTGAGGTCCACATCAGCAAGCTTTGCGACAGTGGAGGTGATCTGCCCCCACATGAGTTGCTGGGTAGCAAGGAGTAGTGGCACATTTACGTATAGGCTGACACATTTGCTTACCGGACATGGTTGTTTGGGTAAGTACCTGTACGAGCCAGCGAGGCGGGAGGTATCACTCTCCTGCCTCGAATGTGGTGCGAGACTGGATACAGCGCACCACTCCCTGGCTTAGTGTCCTGCGTAGGGGCCTCAGAGGCATACCCTAAAGGCGATAGTCGGCGGGGATCTCTCGCTGTCGAGCGTGATTAACGCTTTTCTCAACAGCGACAATTGATGGTTGGAAATAGTCCTTCTGCGTGAGTGTCATATCGTAGAAGGAGGCCGCGGAGCGGCGGAAGCAGAAGAAAGTGCCTCCGCTGATTTGATTCGACCGGGGAGAAGGCGTCTTCACTCGCGCACCTTCTTGCCCCGCCTTAATAGCTGTCAAGCTAGGTGGGTTCCCTGTATACAGGTACTTGGAAATAGTCCTTCTGCGTGGGTGTCATATCGTAGAAGGAGGCCGCGGAGCGATGGAAGCAAAAGAAAGTGCCTCCGCTGATTCGATTCGACCGGGGAGAAGGCGTCTTCGCTCGCGCACCTTCTTGCCCCGCCTTAATAGCTGTCAAGCTAGGTGGGTTCCCTGTATACAGGTACTTGGAAATAGTCCTTCTGCGTGGGTGTCATATCGTAGAAGGAGGCCGCGGAGCGATGGAAGCAAAAAAAAGTGCCTCCGCTGATTCGATTCGACCGGGGAGAAGGCGTCTTCGCTCTCGCACCTTCTTGCCTCGCCTTAATAGCTGTCACGCTAGGT
Source organism: Nymphalis c-album (assembly GCA_963151315.1). NCBI lineage: Eukaryota > Metazoa > Arthropoda > Insecta > Lepidoptera > Nymphalidae > Nymphalis > Nymphalis c-album. Next base: position 4,003,328 of record OY720612.1, read on the forward strand.
GGGTTCGCTGTATCCGGGAACTTGGAAATAGTCCTTCTGCGTGAGTGTCATATCGTAGAAGGAGGCCGCGGAGCGGCGGAAGCAAAAGAAAGTGCCTCCGCTGATTCGATTCGACCGGGGAGAAGGCGTCTTCGCTCGCGCACCTTCTTGCCCCGCCTTAATAGCTGTCAGGCTAGGTGGGTTCCCCGTATCCGAGAACTTGGAAATAGTCCTTCTGCGTGGGTGTCATATCGTAGAAGGAGGCCGCGGAGCGGCGGAAGCAGAAGAAAGGGCCTTCGCTGATTCGATTCGACCGGGGAGAAGGCGTTTTCGCTCGCGCACCTTCTTCGCGCGCCTTAATAGCTGTCAGGCTAGGTGGGTTTCCTGTATCCGGCAACCCCCTAAAATGAAGGCATGCACAAGCGATCCCGTGGCACCCCCGACTAAACGGAGAGGAGACCGCTGGTTTTTTAATGGGTATATTGGCGCTGAATCCCATAGCCTCCCCCCCTTCATGTGGGGATACGCGTAAACTAGTTCTTCCAGCAAGCAAAAAAGTTATTTGAACACAACAAATACATAGATTTACTTTTTACTTTTAAAAATACACAATTTTCTATGAAGATATCGTCACAAAAATAAAACACAGGGAAAGACATTTAAGTATATCGGAATAGATTAAAGGGAATGTTGTTTTTCTCCTGACCAAGTGTTTGTTAACTAATCTAGATCTGATCTAAGTAATTTTTATAAGATATACGCGGGTGAAACCGCGGGAACAGCTAGTTATCTTATAAATGTATAGTTGCAATAGAGAATTATTACGATTAAGTCAAATAAATACATGATGAGGAACTTTACACCCTGCTCCTCACATCGCCCTTAAAGGTAGTTGGGTGATGGTAAATGGAAACCAACACCAACATTGGCGCTGAAATGATAATCATTCCTTACATCGTCAATGCACCAACAATCTTGGCTACTAATCGTAAGATGGTTTGTCCCTAGTGCATGTAATACTGGGTCACTCACCCTTCATACCAAAACACAACAGTTATTGCTGTTTGAAGTGTTAACTACCCAGACGGTCTTGGACAAAGGCCCTTCCACCAAGTAGAATGTGTTGTGGCCTTGTGCCTTTAGTTACACTTACACTACTACATTACTTCACAAATTAAAACCGTAGCACACGACGCGGTACAGTTAGTAGTTTCAATATAGAAGGTAGCAGTCCTTCGAAATACGTCACTTTACAGATAAGCTCATACATATTAATATTTGATAGACGGTCCAATTAATCTTGTAAAAAATATATATCAGTAAATTATATAAATAAATAAGGTCCTCCAGACCGATTTCGGCCACAGCGGCCAATCTCAAGAGAGATTAGCCAACTACGCAAGAGATATTATAGTGCACAAGTGTGTGCGCAGACACAGGTGCACTCTCATTTCTTTAGCTCTCATAATCCGATGGGACGGCAATCCGACACGACCGGAAAGAGTTCAGGCGCAGGACCAACGGCTTAACGTGCTTTCCGAGGCACGGAAGTGTACACACTTCCAACTTCCAGACTCCGGGCTGCTACTGAGAATTTTCTGACGGAAAACCCCAATAACTATTTATTGGCTCGACCTGGGAATTGAACCCAGGACCATCGAGTCTGCGGCCTTATATCAAGCCACTAGCTGTTCCCGCGGTTTCACCCGCGTATATCTTATAAAAATTACTTAGATCAGATCTAGATTAGTTAACAAACACTTGGTCAGGAGAAAAACAACATTCCCTTTAATCTATTCCGATATACTTAAATGTCTTTCCCTGTGTTTTATTTTTGTGACGATATCTTCATAGAAAATTGTGTATTTTTAAAAGTAAAAAGTAAATCTATGTATTTGTTGTGTTCAAATAACTTTTTTGCTTGCTGGAAGAACTCGTTTACGCGTATCCCCACATGAAGGGGGGGAGGCTATGGGATTCAGCGCCAATATACCCATTAAAAAACCAGCGGTCTCCTCTCCGTTTAGTCGGGGGTGCCACGGGATCGCTTGTGCATGCCTTCATTTTAGGGGGTTGCCGGATACAGGAAACCCACCTAGCCTGACAGCTATTAAGGCGCGCGAAGAAGGTGCGCGAGCGAAAACGCCTTCTCCCCGGTCGAATCGAATCAGCGAAGGCCCTTTCTTCTGCTTCCGCCGCTCCGCGGCCTCCTTCTACGATATGACACCCACGCAGAAGGACTATTTCCAAGTTCTCGGATACGGGGAACCCACCTAGCCTGACAGCTATTAAGGCGGGGCAAGAAGGTGCGCGAGCGAAGACGCCTTCTCCCCGGTCGAATCGAATCAGCGGAGGCACTTTCTTTTGCTTCCGCCGCTCCGCGGCCTCCTTCTACGATATGACACTCACGCAGAAGGACTATTTCCAAGTTCCCGGATACAGCGAACCCACCTAGCGTGACAGCTATTAAGGCGAGGCAAGAAGGTGCGAGAGCGAAGACGCCTTCTCCCCGGTCGAATCGAATCAGCGGAGGCACTTTTTTTTGCTTCCATCGCTCCGCGGCCTCCTTCTACGATATGACACCCACGCAGAAGGACTATTTCCAAGTACCTGTATACAGGGAACCCACCTAGCTTGACAGCTATTAAGGCGGGGCAAGAAGGTGCGCGAGCGAAGACGCCTTCTCCCCGGTCGAATCGAATCAGCGGAGGCACTTTCTTTTGCTTCCATCGCTCCGCGGCCTCCTTCTACGATATGACACCCACGCAGAAGGACTATTTCCAAGTACCTGTATACAGGGAACCCACCTAGCTTGACAGCTATTAAGGCGGGGCAAGAAGGTGCGCGAGTGAAGACGCCTTCTCCCCGGTCGAATCAAATCAGCGGAGGCACTTTCTTCTGCTTCCGCCGCTCCGCGGCCTCCTTCTACGATATGACACTCACGCAGAAGGACTATTTCCAACCATCAATTGTCGCTGTTGAGAAAAGCGTTAATCACGCTCGACAGCGAGAGATCCCCGCCGACTATCGCCTTTAGGGTATGCCTCTGAGGCCCCTACGCAGGACACTAAGCCAGGGAGTGGTGCGCTGTATCCAGTCTCGCACCACATTCGAGGCAGGAGAGTGATACCTCCCGCCTCGCTGGCTCGTACAGGTACTTACCCAAACAACCATGTCCGGTAAGCAAATGTGTCAGCCTATACGTAAATGTGCCACTACTCCTTGCTACCCAGCAACTCATGTGGGGGCAGATCACCTCCACTGTCGCAAAGCTTGCTGATGTGGACCTCAGGGCTTTCTCAATCAGCGCTATATTGGCTAGAGCACTGACTCGCCCCACTACCGCGGTTCTTGGATAGTCACCGTTCGCGAGATGTAGCCGCCGTCCTCGACACCGTACGATTACCCCGTATCGCCCTCACCGCTATGGCCTGCTGTGGTCTCCGCAGAAGGGCCTTGTTCATAGCGGTAAGGAAAAAAGCCGAGATGGCCCAGTGGCTACAACGCGTGAATTTTAACCGATTATAGTTGAATTTTCAAGTGCCCAATTTGTGTTTATAACTCATCTCGTGCTTGACGGTGAAGGAAAACATCGTGAGGAAACCTCACTCAAAATTCTGCCACATGTGAATTCCACCAATCCGCATTAGAGCAGCGTGGTGGAATAAGCTCCAAAACTTCTCCTCAAAAAAGGAGAAGTGGCCTTAGCTCAGCAGTGGGACATTCACAGGCTGTTACTTTACTTTACTATACGTTTGATGAGTAAACAAAAGTGAAATCAGTTAACATGATGAAAGCATATATTCAAACTTCAAAATTCTATTTCTATAATATCGTTATATTACTGGTGGCAATAATAGAAAATACCTTGTAATGACACGATATTTGTTAGTTATTATAATTATGTCTGTGTTTATAGATAACATTTCTAAAACACAACATTTAAATATCATTTATATTTATATATGAATATTTACTATTTACTTATTTATTTTTGACGTGACAACGTCTAATAAATCGATGAACGCTGGCTGCATGCACGAAAAAGGATGACTCATTGTCCCGTTACGCTGATTGTACGCTTGTGCCGCATCTATCTGTTATGACGTTGTCACGTTAAACTATCGTCCGTAAACCGACTTTACAGACAACCATTTTTATAGACAATATTCAAAATAAAATCTGTTCGAATTCATACCATCAACTATTTTTTCTTTACCTATTTATAACTTATTAACTACCTAATTAAATATACAGCACCGAAAAACATAAGTATTACATAAATTATTATATTTCTTTCGTAATATGTACAGTTTTCTAAATAAGCTTCTTCTCTCACAAAAAAAAAACATTGGTTGCCTGTAAAGTCGGTATACGGGCGAAAGTTTTACGTGACAACGACTTTGAGTGGTAAAATAATTTTAATGTGAATATTCATTCGTATAGTAGGAAGAAGGATGAAATAATAGTAACAATTTAAAACATTTATTTATACAAAGAATTATATTTAAAACATTAATTTATACAAAGAATCTCGCACTGAATTTCATATTAACAAAATTTTATTTTTACCTTTACACATACATACGTATTTATATACAAATATACATACAATAACTTGCAATACATTTGCGTACAATGAAACAGCGTTTACTACAACTTAACTTGTTCCTATCTGAGTGATTTTGCCCGAGTGGAAGGGACGCGTGCCTCTCACTCGCTCTCATTGTGAGCGCATAACGTGAGCGGAGCGTAACGCAGTTTCTTGAAGTGTCACCCGGCAAACCAATTTATAAGACGTTGTCACGTCAAAACATATTACAAACGAATACAGACACAGTTATACCAGGTATCTGTTAAATCACCGACATAAGCTGAACCCTATATTATATGATTGATCATATTGATCTGAGTTCAACTTCCATTGGAATTATCTAAATCTCTGAAAGTGTTAATTTTTTAATGTTGTTTTGTTTCTATTAACTTTCTACCATCATTTTACAATGATTTACAGGTAGCTCAAGTTTCAACCAATTCAACTGAATAGTTATTTTAAAGCATTTTTCTCGAATAAATCTGATTATTAAAATTGAAATAACTTTTTTATTTATAAACCGATTGAAATAAAATAAACACTAAATATCTAATAAAGGTAACACAATACATCGGTGAAAACCACATTAAATTCTGTGCAGTAGTTTTTGCGCGATGTGGTTACAATGGTACAGACAGACATACAAAAATTATTATATATGGCCTATCATTTGCGCCATCACATTTTCTTTGTGTGTACCAATTTTCATCAAGATTGGTCAAGCCGTTCTTGAGTTATAAGAAGACATACAGACAGACAGACAGACAGACAGACAGACAAAAATGAAAAAAATAGTATAATGAGAATCACTTCATCATAAAACGACTATTTATCACAAAATTAGGTGAGAAAAAGAAAATTACAGACAGAGCCAATAGATTTATATAGTAGTATAGATATGAAAAACTATTAAATAAATTAAAAATAAATAAAACCTCAATAAAACGCAAATACGCTGATTTTGTGAGGTTTTTGTAAGCGTCTTAAGTCTAAAATCATTTTGTTTTTCTCTATAACTTATTCGTTTGGTTACTGGAATAGGTCAGTCTGGCTTGCCTTTAATTCGATTGCTGACGTAAATTAAATAAGTTCTGATAGCTAGTGTGAATACAAAAGAGAATTTCTATTGGAAAACATTACAAATACAATTTTTCGGGAAATATAGCGTTCTATTTTCAAAATAATTGATACTTGGATCTAATTAGTACTTCCCGCACGTTCTTAAGATTGTTATAATGTACTAACCTTTCAGTTCTCAAAACAAGACTGAAATTAATTCAAGTTTTGATATATAACTTATTGAATTTTTCTTTTTTTCTACTTTTCTTTTTGTGTTAATTTGTTATTTTTGCTGTCTGTGTTATATACTATTCATATTTACTAGTGTTCGAAATTCCAATATATTATTGATTGGATATTTGATGAACTCTTTCTAAAAACATTTTTTTATCACTAAAACACATGGATATCACCAAATAAAAACCAAAGTAAATTAGTGGAATGTTTTATTTGTTGAATGACCTTAAAGCAGATTAATTTGAAAGCTGAGGATTTAGTGTTAGTAAAAATGGAGCGTTATACGATACAACAACGTGCTTTTATTGAAAAATATTTAAAAAAATAATGAAAGTTTGGCGAACGCAGTACGAAAATGTTTAATAATATAGGGATAAGCGAGATTGGAGACGCGAAGCATACCGGTCTTCCAAAAACAAGCCTCAATATTTCAATTAATCTTTTCACAGTTGACGAGGTTCACACTATTTTGACAATATTTTGTATAATAAATTAAGTAATTTATTTAATTATATTTAAAATATTTTTTAAATAATGGAAACTCATTGTTGTACTATATAACGGTCCATTTTTACTAACACAAAACCTTCAGCTGTCAAATTATTCTATTTTCAGGATTGAAACCAAACTACTGCAAAAATGGCAGTAAATTCTAATCTTGCTTTAATTTTTGGACATTGTATATAATATTTATAATTATATTGTTTTTTATTATAAAAGAGGTAAGCTGATGGGCACTAGGCCACCTGATAATTAGTGTTCACCATTACTACATTCGGTGCTTTATAGAGTATTAACCATTTCTTACATCGTCGATGCGCCACCAAACTTGGGAACTAAGACGTTATGTCCCTTGCGCCTGTAGTCATTCACTCTTCAAACCGGAACTCTACAAAACAAAATATTACTAATATCTGATCAGATCTTTTTCTTTAAATATTATGAAAGAGATACGATTGTGTGGTAAAAATCAAAAATCTTTATTCAATATAGAAGCGTTACACTTACTTATTGACTGTCGAAAATCTACAACGCGTGAATTTTAACCGATTATAGTTGAATTTTCAAGTGCCCAATTTGTGTTTATAACTCATCTCGTGCTTGACGGTGAAGGAAAACATCGTGAGGAAACCTCACTCAAAATTCTGCCACATGTGAATTCCACCAATCCGCATTAGAGCAGCGTGGTGGAATAAGCTCCAAAACTTCTCCTCAAAAAAGGAGAAGTGGCCTTAGCTCAGCAGTGGGACATTCACAGGCTGTTACTTTACTTTACTATACGTTTGATGAGTAAACAAAAGTGAAATCAGTTAACATGATGAAAGCATATATTCAAACTTCAAAATTCTATTTCTATAATATCGTTATATTACTGGTGGCAATAATAGAAAATACCTTGTAATGACACGATATTTGTTAGTTATTATAATTATGTCTGTGTTTATAGATAACATTTCTAAAACACAACATTTAAATATCATTTATATTTATATATGAATATTTACTATTTACTTATTTATTTTTGACGTGACAACGTCTAATAAATCGATGAACGCTGGCTGCATGCACGAAAAAGGATGACTCATTGTCCCGTTACGCTGATTGTACGCTTGTGCCGCATCTATCTGTTATGACGTTGTCACGTTAAACTATCGTCCGTAAACCGACTTTACAGACAACCATTTTTATAGACAATATTCAAAATAAAATCTGTTCGAATTCATACCATCAACTATTTTTTCTTTACCTATTTATAACTTATTAACTACCTAATTAAATATACAGCACCGAAAAACATAAGTATTACATAAATTATTATATTTACTTTCGTAATATGTACAGTTTTCTTAATAAGCTTCTTCTCTCACAAAAACATATTACAAACGAATACAGACACAGTTATACCAGGTATCTGTTAAATCACCGACATAAGCTGAACCCTATATTATATGATTGATCATATTGATCTGAGTTCAACTTCCATTGGAATTATCTAAATCTCTGAAAGTGTTAATTTTTTAATGTTGTTTTGTTTCTATTAACTTTCTACCATCATTTTACAATGATTTACAGGTAGCTCAAGTTTCAACCAATTCAACTGAATAGTTATTTTAAAGCATTTTTCTCGAATAAATCTGATTATTAAAATTGAAATAACTTTTTTATTTATAAACCGATTGAAATAAAATAAACACTAAATATCTAATAAAGGTAACACAATACATCGGTGAAAACCACATTAAATTCTGTGCAGTAGTTTTTGCGCGATGTGGTTACAATGGTACAGACAGACATACAAAAATTATTATATATGGCCTATCATTTGCGCCATCACATTTTCTTTGTGTGTACCAATTTTCATCAAGATTAGTCAAGCCGTTCTTGAGTTATAAGAAGACATACAGACAGACAGACAGACAGACAGACAGACAAAAATGAAAAAAATAGTATAATGAGAATCACTTCATCATAAAACGACTATTTATCACAAAATTAGGTGAGAAAAAGAAAATTACAGACAGAGCCAATAGATTTATATAGTAGTATAGATATGAAAAACTATTAAATAAATTAAAAATAAATAAAACCTCAATAAAACGCAAATACGCTGATTTTGTGAGGTTTTTGTAAGCGTCTTAAGTCTAAAATCATTTTGTTTTTCTCTATAACTTATTCGTTTGGTTACTGGAATAGGTCAGTCTGGCTTGCCTTTAATTCGATTGCTGACGTAAATTAAATAAGTTCTGATAGCTAGTGTGAATACAAAAGAGAATTTCTATTGGAAAACATTACAAATACAATTTTTCGGGAAATATAGCGTTCTATTTTCAAAATAATTGATACTTGGATCTAATTAGTACTTCCCGCACGTTCTTAAGATTGTTATAATGTACTAACCTTTCAGTTCTCAAAACAAGACTGAAATTAATTCAAGTTTTGATATATAACTTATTGAATTTTTCTTTTTTTCTACTTTTCTTTTTGTGTTAATTTGTTATTTTTGCTGTCTGTGTTATATACTATTCATATTTACTAGTGTTCGAAATTCCAATATATTATTGATTGGATATTTGATGAACTCTTTCTAAAAACATTTTTTTTATCACTAAAACACATGGATATCACCAAATAAAAACCAAAGTAAATTAGTGGAATGTTTTATTTGTTGAATGACCTTAAAGCAGATTAATTTGAAAGCTGAGGATTTAGTGTTAGTAAAAATGGAGCGTTATACGATACAACAACGTGCTTTTATTGAAAAATATTTAAAAAAATAATGAAAGTTTGGCGAACGCAGTACGAAAATGTTTAATAATATAGGGATAAGCGAGATTGGAGACGCGAAGCATACCGGTCTTCCAAAAACAAGCCTCAATATTTCAATTAATCTTTTCACAGTTGACGAGGTTCACACTATTTTGACAATATTTTGTATAATAAATTAAGTAATTTATTTAATTATATTTAAAATATTTTTTAAATAATGGAAACTCATTGTTGTACTATATAACGGTCCATTTTTACTAACACAAAACCTTCAGCTGTCAAATTATTCTATTTTCAGAATTGAAATCAAACTACTGCAAAAATGGCAGTAAATTCTAATCTTGCTTTAATTTTTGGACATTGTATATAATATTTATAATTATATTGTTTTTTATTATAAAAGAGGTAAGCTGATGGGCACTAGGCCACCTGATAATTAGTGTTCACCATTACTACATTCGGTGCTTTATAGAGTATTAACCATTTCTTACATCGTCGATGCGCCACCAAACTTGGGAACTAAGACGTTATGTCCCTTGCGCCTGTAGTCATTCACTCTTCAAACCGGAACTCTACAAAACAAAATATTACTAATATCTGATCAGATCTTTTTCTTTAAATATTATGAAAGAGATACGATTGTGTGGTAAAAATCAAAAATCTTTATTCAATATAGAAGCGTTACACTTACTTATTGATTGTCGAAAATCTACCACCGGCTCCGAAAACCGGCGAAAGATACTCAGCGAGATTTTTTTAATTTTTTTTTCAATTATACATATGTATTATACAATAATAGCATTATATTTTGTTATTTGAAAAGGATTGGATTAATTCTAAAGGTACATGGTATATTGTCATGGCACATAGTTCATTAAATATAACAATGCATTAATAGCAGTTTAACATAAGAGAGATAGAATGAGAGTAAGACTGTGATGTAAGAAAGAGACAGAAGAAGTAGAGTTTAATTCTATTTTGAAATAATGTAAAGTGTTATTTAAACGGTAACACAGATATCGTAAAACATATTAATCTTTCTGACAGATGCTACTTTGAGTAGGGTCTGATAAAGCGACTAGGTGTCTCGGGATTTAAACAAATAGACTTGGGGTATTAAAATGTCACGACTGTATTATGTAATGTGAAATTACTGAAGTAATTGCGTATTGCTACACGTATTGTACAGACGCTGGCTAGCTCGCTGCTTCTACGCTGCTGCTGCACGCTTCTACGTTGCTTACAGTAGAGTGAAATGGCAGTGGCCTTAGTTCAGGTTGCGTAATGAAATATCGTTATGCCCTTCTCTGAAATGCAACAAAATACATTGCACTGGGCGTTCGAATTCAGTACTGCGAAATGCTTCTAGAAGTAGAACGTATGCCTCATTTTCAATAAAATCAAACGCCAATCCACGCCTATCGATAGTAGAAAAAATATCGCAAAGAAGTTCGTTTTTAACGGGAGTTCTCCAACCGCACAATTTTTTTCTTTATGTGCAGTAGGAGTCTGTTGTTCGGATATTGATCGTGTTACATTTAATTACAATATAATCCACTGATTCTGAATCATGTGTCCCTAATAGGATTGAGTTGAAATATTGAGGGTCTCTGTTGTCTGTCTGGTCTCTTTGCGTTCATCAATGTTATAATGTATTATATTTAAATCCGATGGAAACATTCCAATTTTCTGCCTACTGACTTGGGCTAGGCGTTGTATGACAAACAGTCAGTTTCTAGTATTACGGTCCCATTACTGGGCAAAGATTTAATCTCGTTTCTCTCCTTTTCGAAGCTTTTGCCTCATGTCCATTTTATTGTTCCACTACGCCGCCCCAATATAGTCTATAGTCTATATCTATCTATGTCTATATAGTATTGGATGATTCCTAAAGCAACTCATAAACACAGATTAAAAAAAAAAACTGTGTTTATGAGTCTATTGAAAGGACTAAAACATATGGAAATGACAGGCTTTTATGTTGAGCAATGGACCAATGCAAAATGATATAAGCAGCTGGTTAAAGTTTTTTTTTTTTTAAATAGTATAGTATTGGACGAGCATATGGACCACCTGATGGTAAGTGGTCACTAACGACCAAAGACAGTGGTTTGTACATTTTATTAAAAAAAACATCTCCACTGCGCCACCAAACTAAGAAACTAAGATTTTATGTCTATCGTGCGTGTAATTACACTGGCTCACTCACCTTTCAAACCGGAACACAACAATACCAAGTACTGCTTTTTTGCGGTAGAATATCTGATGAGTGGGTGATATCTACATACGAACTTGTACAAAGCTCTACCACCGAGCTACGTTTAAATAAATATTGTATTACATTTCGTTACAAATAAAATATATAACACAAATTCATAAAAGACAGGATCAAAATATATTAATAGTTTTTAAAAACACTTCAAATTGATCAAACTTAAAAGCCGTTATTACATTTATAATTATTTTCAATCAATTAAAATCAATATAATAATTATAAAAGGTTTTTCATCATTTTAAATAACGTGTAAGCTTTTAAAATCAGTTTAAGTTGGTTATAGGAAAATTTTAAACCATATCTAGGTAGGTAAACTGACAAGCACTATAAGAAATATTAACCACCCCTTACACAACCAATGCGCCTGCAGTTACACTGGCTCACTCACCGAAACACAACTATACTAAGTATTGTTTGGCGGTAAAATGTGAACAGTGGCTGGTACCTACCTAAACGGGCTTGGACAAAGCCCTACCACGAATAATAATAATAATAAAAAATAAAATTGGTTGCCTGTAAAGTCGGTATACGGGCGAAAGTTTTACGTGACAACGACTTTGAGTGGTAAAATAATTTTAATGTGAATATTCATTCGTATAGTAGGAAGAAGGATGAAATAATAGTAACAATTTAAAACATTTATTTATACAAAGAATTATATTTAAAACATTAATTTATACAAAGAATCTCGCACTGAATTTCATATTAACAAAATTTTATTTTTTATGTCTGTCTCTCTCGCTCTTAGGCGGGCTAACCATGCCCGAGTGGAAGGGACGCGTGCCTCTCACTCGCTCTCATTGTGAGCGCATAACGTGAGCGGAGCGTAACGCAGTTTCTTGAAGTGTCACCCGGCAAACCAATTTATAAGACGTTGTCACGTCAATAAACTAGTTATTTTACCTCTTAACGTATATCAATGTTGTACTGTAACACATAAAAAATTATTCCCTAAATCTATAGCACGTTACCTTAACGCCCCGTTTATTATTACAATCACTACCTTAACACCTTTATGGGTGGCAATAAAGGAAATCGAACCTACTTCCCCTCTTAATGGCCTTTATTTGGAGGGTACGAACATATTTTACCATGTTACGACTTTGTTTTATTATGTCGATATTACGAGTTTTGATTTAGTGTGAAACATGTTCTGGGATTATTATACTTAATGTCCGAAACTTTGAGAACGTGCAACACTTAGTAAGGGCATTATAACTGCCACATTGGTCTAGTGGCTAGAAGTAAGGCCACTCTTTCCTAGGTTCAAATCCCAGGTCATGCCATGAAAACAGTTGGGGTTTTCTGTCGAATTCTCAGTGACAGCCCCGAATTTGAAATTTGGCAATGTGTACATTCTCGTGCCTCAGAAAGCACGTAAAGATGAACTCTTCTGAACTCTTCTCGGTGGTGTCGGTTTGCCGTCAGACCGGATTATCAGAGATAGGGAATAAAGAGTGCAAATGTGTTTGCGTATATTGTGGACACATGTGCTCTATAATATGTCCTGCGCAGTTGGCTAATTTGGCCGAACTATATTTGGGGATCGAAAACGAAAGAAGAGCATTCCACTGTTCACATAATTATAATTTATTTAATAATTTTAAGATAATCACATCCAACACTATATACATTCAGAAGAGAATCTAGATATCGCAATTCAGTAATGTGACAGATTCAATCAAGGTGATTTTTTGTTCAGTTAAATTAATAATAAAGTCAAGCGCGAGTTGGAAAGGAACTATCCACTCATGGTTATCTCGTATCCTCTCCCCGCTGCGCGCGCTTCATATTAATTTAATAACATTACAAATAGAAAAATTACGAACAAAACAGTATAATTTAGTTAAACACTATGAACTTTGTGTCCCCTTCTCTGTCATTATTGATTTGACATTAATTAAAAATGATTGAAAACCTTGCCCATCACACTGAGGTATTATTAATACGTTAGTACATAATATTTCGTTGGCCCATCATTGGCATAAATAGAACTTCCTCTTACAAAGACAATATCAATTGTTTTTTTTTACATTCTAAATTCAAATGTTATAATTATAAAACAAGCATCACCAGTATCATTTATGACTACGTCGTTAATAGTGACGTACTAGATAACAGAATCCATTTGTATAACAGTATTAGTGATGTTCACAGCAAATTCGAATTTTGTCGAAAATCTGTTTTAAATAATTAATATTGTTGCGGGCACGATCAATAACGATTAAACTGTACGCCGCCTGGCGTTCATTATAAGCTCAGTTGAAATGTAAGGATGTTCCATGTTTATGAAAACCGAATACAACGGGTTCAAATCTGTGCAAGCATCGTTTAATTTTTGTTTATAATAAAATAATTTGTTTATAAAATCGGTAAAAAAATATACATATGAAGCTTATAAATGTTGTGTTGGTTGAAATTCCACCACATAAATATCCATCGATTAGTTGTAGACTTTACAAATAAAGCGTTTCTGAATCGTCAATATTTCAAGTCTATCGCCCTTTCAGAAGAAAGTTAGAAGGGTAGTTAAGTAGGAGGAGTTAAATATAATTTAGCTTACTTGATGGTAGATCACCAAGTAGGAATATAAATAAATGCAACGGATGTTCAGGCATATAAAACTTACAAATCAACATTTACTTAACCCTTATCGTGGCAAGATATTTTTTTTTAAGAAAAGCAAAAAATTGTTATATTGGTAATTTCTTTGGGTTAAAAAAACATCAAAAAAAATAAATAAATAAATCATTATATGGAAATTTTGGAAAAACAATATGTATACTATAATATACATTGCTACGATTACAGTGATTATCGCATTTTTGGGACTGTATATTATGATATACATTGCTAGGTTTTAGGAGAGTTTGAATTGAACTGATAGCTTTTAACATAGACCAAAAAAATAATATAAATGACATAATTTTAAATAAAAAATACACGTATTAGTGGAATTATTATATTAGAAAATAAATTAAAAAATATATATATTTCTTGAACAAAATCCTTTATAAAATATTCTTATTATTAAAACATGACCTATATTGCTTGTGATGGTACTCCAAAAATCAATTTCGGTCCTTTCGTAACAAAGATGGATCTTACACTTCGTGCTAATCGTACTTGCCTGGCCTGCTTTATTCTCTGATATTTAGTTATTTGTGGCCAATGGTCATATTTGTCGTACCGCACATCATCACATGGTCGTTCAGTTACTGGTTTCTTTATCTTTGCTTTATCAGGAATCACGTCTACATTGTTTACTTTAATACTACGACCCCGTCTCAACAGTAACAGTACGCCACTGTATATTTCATCTCTAAAATCCTTAAGCGATCCTGCTTTCTGGCGCTTTTGATCATCTTGTCTCCGACGTAAAATATTCATATACCATCTGTGCGATCTTATTCCAGCGCGATTAAATTGAAGGTCATCAGCATCATAATAACTCTCTGGTGGATTAGGAAATGAGTAAGAAAAGTTGTAAGAGGAACTTCAGTTGTTTCGGCATAAATATAATCTGTATTCCTTCCCAATTCATCATCAGAACTTTGTAGGAGATTTCGTAACTGGAATTTATCGAGCGTGCGTCAGAACTTTCTGCCGATCCAAACATTCCAAGCTTCGCACCGCTACTTGCCCATCACTTGAGTCACAGTCAGCATTCTTTTCAGGCACCAAGGATGCGCCTAGCTCATGACTGAACTCATAGTAGTCTAAAACCATAGCAAAAGAAACATGCAAAGAAAGCATCCCAATCATCATGTTAGTAAAGCCAAGCAATAGGGTATTATAGATAGATAAATAATTTATTATTTGTCTCCTTATACAGAAAATTATTCACGCAGTATTAATCATAATACAAAATAATTATAGCAATGATAGTATTTTTTATGAGAATCGAACCCTCGTATGTGTGTGTCAGCATTTGATTTCTACGGCCATCTCCTTGGTAGTACTTTTTAAATTGTAATAAAATTGGTTTAGTAGTTCAGACAGAAAAGAAAATTGCAAGTATCAGTAGTAGCAATTTATATTTTATCGTAAAGTCCAAAAAATATTAATCACGTGAAGTTAGCTATGTATATTATTCTATACACAACTAATGAAAGGTAAATTATTGTTACTGCGGCATTGTATAGTATAATATACGTTGTTAAAAAATACGTCAAAATCATGCTAATACCTATAGCCACAACCGCTTTTTTATAAAAATATGTGAGGACAAACATTAGGGCATATTTATTTTATGTATTTTTGTTATGTATATTTATTTATTTTATATTTATACGTATGGTATACTATACAAAATGAACATTAAAAACAATTTTCATTCCATTTGATATTTTATACCAAAGTAATATTATAAAGTTCAATTAAGCAAAAAAAAATAATTAAATGTCTCATTATCTAAATGTATTTAATCTATTTCAGAATTTCGTTTCCATATAAATTAATTTATTTATACATTCTTGTTACCACCATTACTGACCACTTACCATGAAAAAAAATATAATTATAAAAAAAAGATTATCATACATCACTTCAACGAGTACATAAAGTCTTCTCGAAACAAGACAGTAACCTCTTAGTGTGTCTTTGTTCCTGAAGGTATGGTGACACATTAGCTAACAATTAATTAATATTTCTTACAGTGCCAAAGTTGGCACCATATATTTTAAATTTAAAGAATATCGTGATTGTCTTTGATATAAACAAGTTTTCAAAAGTATTAAAACAAAAGGTAGAACAAAACTTGAATTAAGTATCAGATATAAAAAAAATATTTAAATTCAAACCAGAATTCCTAAATTAAAATCATATTTTTTTCTATCCACATAAATTATTTCCAACGTAAAGGTATTCCTTTAGAATGCCTAATAATTAACAAATAAAAAAAACGTCTTTTTATGTCACCTAAAGTATTTCTCTCCCTAGGATTTGTTGAAAGACAGACAAAAGAATCTTTTGTAAGTGCTTTTTATCCTATGTAGAATATTGTTCTTAGGAAAATAAAAATGTCATGAGCCAACTTACTAGTCCCCTTTGTCTCGGAAAGTTTTTACGAAACAATAACTTTTACTGTATCTTTAGGTTGCTTTAATAAGAACCTAGATGTCAAAAAAAAATCTTTTATATTAATAAGATTTCAGAATTTCTTTATTCATTACGAAGTGGCTTGAGAGACATTTATGTAATAATAACTCAATTATATATTCGAAAGTAATCAAAAGTTTTCTAGTTCTCTATTCGGTATCTTGACTATCTTTAGAATTATTTAATTAGTAAAAAATATATTTAAACTTGGATTTTGTATTTGGAACAAATTGGTGGCAGTTTTATACTGGCTCATTTGGGTAGGTAGCTCCACTCGTCAGCTATTCCACTGTCAAGCGGCAAATCTCAGAACAGCTGTGATTTAGAAGGAAGAATTAATGACTAAATGCACAATCGCAAAAGCCTTACCAGATTTCATAGAAACACATTGACGATGGAAAAATATGTAATAATTATAAAATATTGATATTGACGAGCCGGTTGGTGTGGTTGGTAAGATATTTGCCTTTCACGCCGCAGGTCGTGGGTTCGATTCCTACCCAGGACAGACATTTGTGTGCATGAACATGTCTGTTTGTCCTTGCCTGGGGTGTAATTATCAATATAAGTTTGTATTTACAAAAAAACGTAGTAGGTATATTATGTATATCAGTGGTCTGGTTTCCATAGAACAAGTTCTGCTTAGTTTCGGAACAGATGGCCGTGTGTGAATAATGTCCCAGGATAATATTATTTATTATTGTTATTATTAAATATTTGGATATATGGCTCTCTATTAGATATATGTATAATCAAAAACTGTATTACCATAAGCAACTGACTTAGTTGCTCATTGGCAACTTTGTTTGCGTGAATTCTTAGTTGAACTAAGAATTCACCAAACAAAGATGCCATACAATTAAAAAAAATACATAGCTAAAAAAGAACATTAAGTTAGTTATAGTTAGTATTGGTTATAGTTTTAATATTTCGATAAAAAAACGTTATCAGATTAGAGAGCTGTGCCATAATTGCAAATCTGCTGAGAGCCATGCAACCAAAGCTTGTGTACCAAGCGCACAAACCCATAAACATTGACTCGACGAAATTATTAGATGTTGTTATAGCGGAGATCTGAATCTTAATTATAAAATATTGATTCTGACTACACTAATAAGAGAAATAGTTAAGAAGTCATAAATATAAGACCACTTCTTTTGAGGTAATTGCGATAAACTATTCAATGTGTGACAGGAAGAGAACTATATGTCGGTAATAGATATCTATCTTTATCTCTTTCTAAATTATTTGTTATGCGTATTAAAAATAATTAATATAATTATACAATTGTGTTCTTTTTCTTTTAATAATACTATAAATGTTTTTAACTATTTACTAATTTATCTATTTACTCCGATTACTCGTGTGACAGCAAAGGCAATAATTGTATTCTTATTCTTTGAACTTGTGAGTTTATATTTCAAAATATTATGTAATGCAAGATTAATTATAAGTACCGTTTATCAATTTCCACCATAATGGACCCCAGAGAAAGAGAAATACTCATCAAGCCATCGGACATTTTTTATATTAAATCATAATCTTATTGACAGCGATCTTATTAAAAGATTTTATGAAAATGTTTACGTTTATTCTGTAGTAATGGCGAGTTTTTTGTATTTTTTATTTAAAGCAATTTAATTTCCCAATATTCACAAATATAAAACACCACAACCCATTGGTTTGAATTAAATTCGATACCTATGTAAACCGCCATACAGAAATTGGCCATGACCTTTATTATTTTACACAAATAAAAGTAATTTTCAGATAATAAAACGCCTAATAATTAATTGATAATGTAATTGAAGTTGGATTAATAATAAAGATATTACTTTGTTATTATTCTAAATCTGCTAAATGCGCCACATGTTTGACGTTGTAGGAAAATATCGTGAGGAAACCTGCATGTGTCAGATGAAATTCAGCAGGAGCTCCAAATCTTCTCTTAAAAAAAATACAGACGAATTGATAACCTCACTTTTTGAAGTCGGTTAAAAAGAAAGGAAGCTCTCATCTATGTGTAGGATATTTGCATTTACTAAATAAATAATATGATGTAATACAATTTTTTTAAAAGGGTTATTACACGAGGAAATTGAAAAGTCTACTCAATCCATTTCATAACACCAAAGTGCCTTACCATTCAATATCGGCTCATTAATTATTACGTTTCCGAGAGTGCCTTCAAAATAATCCGTCTTAACAACTAAATTATGAATCATGCTTGTCGGTATATTGAAACATTGTCTATGAATAAAAAATTTACGTATCAATTAAGCGTTACAATTACTTCGCATTTATTATCAAAATTTCTTATATCCTAACTAATATTTTAAATGCGAAAGTAAGTTTGTTTGTGACGCTTTCATGCCTAAACCACTAAGCCGATTTAAAAAATTCTTTCACCTATGGAAAGCTACATTATCAGCGAGTAACATAGGCTATATTTTGTCTCCGTATTCCCACGGGAACGGGAACTACGCGGGTGAAACCGCGGGGAAAACGCTAGTATTACATAAGTGGGTCAAACGAATTAGATGTCACGAATTTCTTGTCATATTATGATTCAAATGATGTAGCTAATAAGTAATCATTTATTATTTATTATTTAATAATCATTAAATTTTTGGTGGTAGAGCTTTGTGCTCGTGTTGGTAGGTACCATCCACTCATCAGATATTCTAACGCAAAATAGCACTTGGTATTGTTGTGTTCCAGTTTAAAGGGAGAGTGAGCCAGTGTGATTACAGGCACAAGGGACATAACATCTTAGTTCCCAAGGTTAGTGGCGCATTGACTCATTAATTGCAAGATAAACAGAACATTATTTTATAATGCGATGTTACACAGGGGGAACCGCATAAAATATGTAATAACTATTAAAATATTTATATTTATACACAAACTTAATGGTCTTTGTGGTGATAAATTGTCAACTCTGCATTTACTTCATAAATAATAAAAGAGTCTTTTACGAGTCATTTTGAATCATTAAGTTATACTATACAGAGTGAAAAGTCTACTGAAAAAAAAGTGTCAGTCGCATGGCATAGCGACAATCGAAATTCATGGTTAATAAAAACAATTAAAATTGAAGACAATCGATGTCTTCTTTCTTCGAATATAAAACCATTAATGCCAGAAAGTAAGAAATTTTATTTATCTAAACAGTCACGAAGCAACGCTTGTCAGTAAGGTTAATAGTGAAATAAATAATTTTATTTCGTTATTATAATATTATTATAAGATATAGTATAGTTAAGCACACTCAAAGAAAGTGACGGCAGAGTGGGAGTGGGAGCATGAAGTGATAGTATAACGTCATGCCGTTCGCCATCACGGCATATGCACCTTCAGGGCGCACAAATTTTACCTGATAAAAAAAAAAACTCAATATAATCAATGTCCAAGTATTTTGATTGATGTAACAATATATATATATACATATTTTAAACGTTTATTTTATTCTACAAAGTTTATTAACATTAAAACCTTAAATAAATACACATAAATATTAAAAATAATCACTATATAAATCGTGACCGAATGGAATGGTGGGAATAATGCTAGCAGCATTCCCCCTTTGAATCGCAATTCCGATTCTCTGGGCGAAAAATGTACCAGCCCTCCTGTCACCAGTAGAGGCATTAAGACGGGTTGTAATATTTTGGATGAAATTTTTGGCACTATTACTCTAAAATAAATATTGAATTTATTCTTATTAAGTTATGTAATATATGCAGAACATGACAGTCTCTAAATGACCACGAAGTAAAAAAAAAAACATATTACGTAATCAACTCATTACTTTTTTTTTTTCGTTACCCTATCTTTTTAATCCGAAATACTCCGGACTGAATAAATTAATTTAAACTCCACGTTAATTGAGGCAACTCCTGTGATCCTGGGGTATCTCATTATTTATTCTTAAAATGACCTCTTTAGCCCGACAGCCTTCGGGTTAATTCGGGTTTTGCATCTATGAAAATTCGTGCTTCGAAAATTAAGTTGTTAACAGCTAAGTGACAACTCTTAATCAAAGGCTCTTTACGTTGATTCGGTACTCCCGAATTCTTTTGCCTTTTTTTTTAATTCCAATTTCCCAGGGTCTCATTAACCCTTTCAATTTTCAATGGTTGTTTAAAAAAAACAGTCGCACGGTCTAATGGAATCAAAGCTTTCAAAATGACATTATATATTTCAATACAACTTTGTTCATGTTGATGATACTTCTCCGTCAATTGCAAGATCTACAATAAATTGAAATCCGTAATGTTTTTTTCTAGAAGGCAGAGTTCTTAATCTAAAAAGAAGATGTGCACACTGTTAATATTTCTCACAGTACAGTCACTTGGTGGTAGGGCTTAGTGCAAGCTCGTCTGGGTACGTACCACCCACTCATCAGATATTCTATCGTAAAACAGCAGTACTTGGTACTATTGTATTATTTATCCACACACACACACACACACACACACACACACACACACACACACACAAAAACACACACACACATATAAACATGCGTACGAATATAATGTAAATGTTTTATTTTTACTATTAATTACTCTAATTTTCTTTTCTTTTTATATACATTTTTAAAAGCATTCTAATCTTGTGTGCAATTAATTGTTGAA
Organism: Nymphalis c-album; assembly: GCA_963151315.1. Lineage (NCBI taxonomy): Eukaryota > Metazoa > Arthropoda > Insecta > Lepidoptera > Nymphalidae > Nymphalis > Nymphalis c-album. The sequence goes on from OY720612.1 coordinate 4,024,479, forward strand.
GAATCGCTGACCCTGATAGTACAATTTATATAGTTTCGGGGTCAGAGGTCCACCATCAGTGTTTGTTATAAATTAGAAGTAATAAATAAATTATTATTATTATTTTAATTTGTATCTATTTTTTTATCTCCCTTTTTACAGGGGTAACTTTAACTATCACGCGGGCCATGACCAAGCGTGATAGGTTAGTTAAATGTTAAATTGACAGTGGTGATGTGAGGAACTTTCGAGTAAGACGTGTGGTGTTTAGTATGACGGCTTTCTGTAAAAGTGCGAGAGTGGACTTGGACATTTGGAGAATATTGAGATTGGTCATGAGTGTTTTGGGGATAACGCCTGTACTAGAAAGAATGATTGGTATAATTTTAACTGTGTTTATTGACCATTGTTTTTTAATTTCAGTAGCTAATTCTATGTATTTGATTACTTTTTCGTTGTGTGTACTAAGTAGGTTATGTGTGTTACATACTGCAATATCGATTATAAAAACAATTTTGTTGTTTTTGTCTATTACTGTTATGTCTGGTCTATTATAATGAATGGTCTTATCGGTGATAATCGTTCTATCCCAGTAAATTTTATAGTTATTATTTTCTAGGACTTTACAGGGTTGGTATTTATAGTAGGCTACTTTATTTGTTATGAATTTATATTGATGGGCTAAGTTTTGGTGTACTATTGCTGCTACTTGGTCATGCCTGTGCTTATAATCAGTTTGGACGATTGACTTGCAAGCACCTGTTATGTGTTGAATCGTTTCTGAACTACTGAGGCAATGTCTACATAAATCAGTCGGTAAATTAGGTGTATGAATAATATGTTTCTGAAAATTACGCGTATTTATTACTTGGTCTTGTATGGCGATCATAAAAGCCTCTGTCTCGGGAAATAGCTCACCACGCCGCAGCCACTCGTTCGACGCAACCATGTCGACATGTGTTTGGCTCAGGTCGGCTCGATGTCTTCCGTGCATTGACTTTTGTGACCACATACTAATTTTTTGTTCTTTACTAATTATTTGTTCGCTTGATTGTTGATTTCTATTATGAAGATTAAGTGGAGTAAATTTTTTATCAATTTCAGTTACATATTTATGAATTGGGGTATTTTCTGCTTTATCGTAAAAGAACTTTTTCAGCTTAGTAACGAGACTATTGTGCAAATTATAAATATCAATTAAACCTCTTCCTCCTTCACTGCGCGGTAGTGTGAGTCTCTGTATACAACTTTTGGGGTGATGTTTCCTGTGTGTGGTCATATGTGTATTTATTATTCGCTGTAGTTTTTGCAAATCAGTTTTAGACCAATTTATAATTCCAAAGGAATATGTGAGTAATGGTATTGCATATGTATTGATGGCTTTTGTGCTATTGCGTGAATTTAAATGTGTTTTTAATATTTGATTTAGCCTCATTTTAAATTTCTGTATCAATTCTTTTTTAGTTTGTTTGTGTTTTATTTGCTTAGACTGGTGAAACCCTAAATATTTGTAAGTGCTCATTTCATCCATTGCTTCATTTCCTCTCCTGTTTCTAACGTATATGTATTTGTTACTGTTGTGCCCCTATTTATTGAATGCATTTTACATTTATCAACCCCAAAGTGCATTTGTATGTCTGTAGAAAAAGATTGTGTGACGTCTGTTAATTTTACTAGTTCAGCTTTAGTGTTTCCATATATCTTTATATCATCCATGTACATCAAGTGGGAAATAACACAGTGTGTGTCATTATGTTTTAGCTTGAAACCAGCGTTGGTATTATTAAGTAAATCGGAAAGGGGGTTGAGTGCCATACAAAACCATAAGGGACTAAGTGCATCTCCTTGGAATATTCCTCTTTGTATTTTAATCGGATCAGTAGTAATTGATGTGTTATTCTGATAAACTTTAAGTGTGGTATCCCATTGAGACATTATACAACTAAAAAAATTTACAAGTACTGGGTCGATTTTATAAAGTTGAAGTACATATAGAAGCCAACTGTGAGGTACAGAATCAAATGCCTTCTTATAGTCGACATACATTGTGTAGATGTTACGTTTACTGCTCAGTGCTTGTTTCATTACTATTGTGTCTATTACCAACTGTTCTTTGCATCCTTGACTATTTTTCCTACAACCTTTTTGTTGTTCTGCTAAAATGTTATATGCTTCTAAGTGCTGGTAAATGATATCTCTAATACATCCTGTAATTATTTTATATATAGTTTGTAAACATGTGATTGGTCTATAATTTGCAGGATTTTTTAGATCTGAATTTTTAGGGAGCATGTAGGTAATTCCAGATGTTAAAAATTTTGGTATGGTTTCTGGTGATTTGATGAATTGGCATATGTATTTATGAATATATGGATGGATGCAGGTGAGTTTCTTAAGCCAAAAATTGTGTATGTTATCAGTACCAGGAGCTTTCCAATTATGTGTGCGTTTGATAATCTGAGTGAACATTTCTATTGGTATGTCTTTAAAATTCATTTTTTCTATATGCGAACTGTCTCCGATGGTCTGAAGCCAGTTAGCATTTGCATTATGTTGGACTGGGTTTGACCAAATATCCGCCCAAAATTCATGAAGTTTTTGTGGCGTAGTGTATTCTGTGTTTTGAGTTAAAGTGTTCTGATTATGTGTTCCTAAGTTTCTATAAAATGTTCTTTCATTGTTTATGAATGTTAAGTTTTGTTGTTTTCTATTTGTGCATGTTAAGTATCGCTTAAGTCTTTTAGAAACGGCAACCAATTTTTGTTTTCAGTGTGTCAAGAAAATGTTCTAATTCACTATTAGGTTCCTCGTATTGACTATGTGTTTTATACTTTATTTTAATATCATCTACAGTTTTAATTACTCGCTGACTTCTATTACCTGCAATATATTGCGTTAATCTTCCGATTTCTAATCTATACTTTTCAATTCTTCTCTGCCATGAAGGTTTTTTAAGGTATTTATTTTGAACTGTATCATTGTTTACTCTAAAAACTGTACCATTACAGACAGCTGCTGCATAAGCTGCTGAGTAAATTAGTGCATGTAAATATATAAAATCTAAGTTATCATTTAAATGTTTCGGGAGGATTTCATTATTCAATGATTGTGTAATATTAGCAAATTTACGGCTACTTTTTTGTTTTGGAATATATGGTCTTTCTTCTGCCTTCATATCTTTAAACCTATTTATTGCGTTATTAAACTCTATTTCGATATAGCTGGATGTTATTTTACTATTTTCTAACAAAGTACTATCGTTTTCGTTTTCAGTCAAAGAGATACCGGTACATGAAATCGTTTCGGGATGGTTGTAATTTGAGTCAATTAAAGCTATATTTGATTCAATGGGTATGTTGTGTTCAGATTGATTTATAGCATTTTGTAGTTTTTTGTTTATTTCCATTCTAATTTCTTCTATCTTATCTTTATTTACCAAATTATTGAAAAAAATTACTCTTCGCTGATCTGCAATTCTTTGTTCTGAAAGATGGGAAAGGTGTGGATGTTTGTCTACAACGAGCTCAAATAACTTTTTTCGATAGGCTGTTTTATTTGTTTCTAGGTTTGTTGATTCAAAATAACATCGGATTATATCTTCATTAATTACATTAGACCATTTCATTCGTTTTTTACTGTTTGAGTTTATTTGTGGAGCTAGATGTTCGGGCTGTGAAGGTTCTCTGATTGGATTTACAATTTCTCCCTCTGTCTGTATTTTATCTACTACTTCATTTCTAATCTCATCTAAAACTTTCTGTGGAAGTAATTTACGCCTGAGAATAGCACGTCTTTGATCACCTACACGCTGTCGCGACACTTGCATATTGGGGAATTTCTGAATGAACTGTTCGTGCAATAGTTGTAGATAATTATTCATTTGTGTTGTTTCGCATCTAGTAATTAGTAAATATGTGTGCCATATAAAGCGGTTCATATCTTGAGTCCATTTGTTTCGCACACGAGAAGTACCAACACTGGGTGCAGCATTCATAGCACATGCCTCCTGCGCAACAGCTGTTGGTATTGAAATATAGGATGAAGGTCGTGATGGTGGTGAAGAACTGGGTGACTCAAAAAAATTTGCAGTTGAAGAAGGTGATGGGAAGTTTGAAAAAAGTGAATTATTTGAAAGTGAAGAAGATGAAGGTGAGGGTGATTGATCGGCTGTAACATATTCTTCGAGGGGAACCCGCCTGTTCAGTCCCCCATCGCCAACGGATCGCATGCTGTGACATCCAGCGTCGGCTCCAGATGTGCCCCGGCGACCCCCGGGCAGCGTCCGTAAACTATATCTTTTATTACTGCGTTCCATGTTAATCTCCAATTACAAGATTGGGTCGGGCTTGGGATCGTTAGTTTGGGTAGGTATGAATGCCAAGATGTATGTGGCTATGTGAAAATGTTTATTGGTCAAGATGTTAGGACCACAAGAATCAGTACAAACTACCCGTAAGCCCCCCCACCACGGCAAGGTGATCCCCGGGGGGGTTATTATTATTATTATTATTATTGTGTTCCGGCTTGAAGGGTGAGTGAGCCAGTGTAATTACAGGCACAAAGGACATAACATCTTCGTTCCCAAGGTTGGTGGCGTATTGGCGATGTAAGCTATGGTTAACATCTCTTACGATGCCAGTGTCTCTGGGCGTTGGTGACCACTTACCATCAGGTGGCCAATACGCGCGTCCGCCTTCCTATACAATAAAAAAAGTCTGAGGAGAATTTATGACTACTTATTATCAGGTAGTCCATTTGCCAGTCCGACTACCCATTCTAAATAAAAAGTAGGCGACTGGGGCTAACGGTGCAGGGTTAATTAGAGCCGGTTGGTGTGGTTGGTAGATTGCTTTTCGCGCCGCAGGTCGTGGGTTCAATTCCCACCCAGGAAAGTTATTTGTGTGCATGAATAAGTCTGTTCTGTCCTGAGTCTGGGCTGTATATATTATATGTAGTGCATAAGTTGTCTGCTTTCCATAGTACAAACTCTGCTTAGTTAGGGATCAGATGGCCGTGTGTGAATATTATTGTTTTTAATATATTTACCAAAACCGTTTTGTAGTGGCAGTACTATATTACACAAAACTTGGATCGTTATTACATTAAGGTACATTAATATTAAGGTAAGGGTCGATAAATAACGTGTTAAGCAGGTAATAGATTTCAAATTGTTCAAACGTTATTAACAGATTCCCTAGGGTGAATGTTTTTGGGATATAGCGTCAAGTTCGCGTGCTAAGAGTCGATTACGTATCAGCTTAACGTGGCCCAAGATAAGATTAGGGTTCTGTGAAATTTCGCAAGTTTAACGCAATAATGTGTTCAATTAAAGGCCTTTTTGATATAACCCTTTGGACCCTGAATTTAATGCTAAGTTACATTCAAACATATATAATAAAGTGGAGTTGGTTTCGGTTTTGTCGTGTGGGCTTTTGGATGTTTGGTCATTTAGACTATTGGACTTTTAGACCGTTTAGACTGTGAGATTATTGGAATTCTGGAATGGTTAGCTAATTGGATATTTGGGCATTTTGGAAATTAGGATGTTTAGATATTTGGACCGTTTAGACTATGTTTACACCGAACTAAGGTAAATAAAACCAAGGAACAGCTTTCCACTAGTCACACTATAATTAATTGTGTCTGATCAAATTAACAAAATCTCTTTGACATTTGACATTTATTATTTTCTCTTTGATATGTATGGATTCAAATCTAGACAACGTGATTCAGAAAACTGACATATTTTGTTAACGCCATATATCGCTAGAAAATAGTAACGCACAATTATACAGACTATATGTGGTTGGAATTTTGGGACTATCCAATGAATCTTTGGACTACTAGGCATTTGGATATCTGGGTAAATCGATTTTGACCTTAAAATCGAGGCTTGATGCATAAGTTTTTATTTTTACTATTTTTTTTTGTCTAACGTTAATGCAGATTGAAAATAATATTCGAAAAAAAAACATATCTCGCTTTTAATGTCATTCCTGCCATCGACTTTGAACAGACTTGTAATTAGTACATAAAAGAAAACAATCGTTTTTTTATCAGTGTCAATATCTAATATGTAGTATGTTTTTTTTTATAGTATAGGTAGGCGGACGAGCGTATGGGTCACCTAACCTAACGCCCATAGACAGTGGCATCGTGTATTTCTTAAAAAAAAAACCGCCAATGCGTCACCAACCTTGAGAACTAAGATATTATGTCCCTTGTGCTTGTTATTACACTTACTCACATATGGCTCACTCACCCTTCAAACCGAATCACAACAATACCAAGTAATGCTGTTTTGCGGTAGAATATCTGATGAGTGTGTGGTACCTACCCAAACGAGCTTACACAAAACTCTACCACCAAGTGTAAGTGTAAGGTAATATTAAACCTTTAAAAAAAAAGTTTGAATGCACGATTCAATTGATTATTTAAATTAATATTATTAGTGGATAAAATAACACATTTAAAACGTAGTAACTATCATGGTGTACATAGACAGACAAAAATATCTATTTTCTAAATAATTAAAAAAAAACTCAATAAAAATAAAAACTATTAATGTAAATACAGCCCCACATTTATCTTAAACAATAAGAGGACAAATCCCAAAATGTTTGCAAACATGGTGCAAACTGGTTCATAGTAGCCGTATCATAACTTACAACAATAGAATTTACATCTCAAGATGAATTGCAACAATCATTGCGCGCCGCATTGTCGTTATTGTTGTAACTTGATTTAGTAACTATTAAATTATATCGACTATTGTATTCGGTAGATAATGCTTGAAATATTATGTAGCATGTTTATTTGATATGTAAAACTGAATTAATATGAAATATTTCAACTGTTTCGTATTTTATAGGTTATCTGGAATTGAGCATTGTGCAATATTGCTAAGAGCAGAGCAGACTTGAGCAGAGATTATTTCACGTGAACAAGAATATAGTTCAGTGAATAAATACTTATAAAAGATTAAGGTTAATTACGCACTTTTTTTACACTTTGACATGGTCCTATCACAGATTTAGTAAACGTAAAAGTACAACTATAGATTATTCAGCCGTTGTTTCTTAAACGGTTTATCATAGAAACGATCTAAGAGAATATTAATTCAACATCATTTTATTATATTATTATTTTTGAAGCGGCGAAACCAGTATCCTCATTCCGTATCCGACAGAGCGTTGTCACCATAAATCGGAAACAAGAATTCAATGTGTGAAAACACTTTATTTGGCACAAAAGTAGACATTTTCAGAACTAAGAAGAAATTATATTGTTTACACTAAAGTGAACTAGTGTAGACTGAAATTCAAGGTTAGATACACTACTGCTTCGAATGTGTGCTACCATTCGAAATTCCACGAACGGGGTACTGCTACTGCCATCTTTGAAGAAACAGTGAGAACTTATTCATGTAGCTATTAAATTGGATACTATATCAGATAATAATATAGAAAAGCAAAAACAGCAATAGGCTTAATTTTTTATTTTATAATTATATATGTATGTAATTGGTAACAACACCTTATACACAATACATTATACAACAACAGAATCATCAAATATTCATCACAATCAGCGAAGCCGTCGAGAAAAATACACAGAAAAAAAAGAACTGATAAAATCCTTATTTCTCAAATCGGTTAAAAAATTGTATCGATTTTATTACTTTAATAAATAAACATAAATAAGTCACTTTGTTTCTATTAATTAAGGATTAAGCAATTTCTTCATTGTATGACATTTTTTTTTTGTAACTCAATTCCATGATCTAAGGAAATTCAAAGGAAAAGGGTTCAAAAAGAATTTAAACTCACGTAAACGCGTTAAGCTTACTTTCAAATTCAACATCAAACGTTTTGAAAAAATAAGGTTTTTAAAAGGATGGCCTTAGAGAAAATCTATTTAATATAAAAAAGTATATAGATAAAGTAAATGATAAGAGATAAAAGAAATAAGATTGTACATTCGAAATCTACAAAAGCAACATTTATGTGTGTCAAGATACTCACGAGAATTGATGTTTAAATAATAAATTTTACGCTGTCATCACCTGACGCTCGAATATTACGTTAATGTCATCTGACGCTCGAATATTATGCTAATGTCATCTGACGCTCGAATCTTGCGCTTATGTCATATGACGCTCGAATCTTGCGCCTATGTCATCTGACGCTCGAATCTTGCGCTTATGTCATCTGACGCTCGAATCTTGCGCTTATGTCATCTGACGCTCGAATATTATGCTAATGTCATCTGACGCTCGAATCTTGCGCTTATGTCATCTGACGCTCGAATCTTGCGCCTATGTCATCTGACGCTCGAATCTTGCGCTTATGTCATCTGACGCTCGAATCTTGCGCTTATGTCATCTGACGCTCGAATATTATGCTAATGTCATCTGACGCTCGAATCTTACGTAATATAATCATAATATCCTAGGACATTATTCACACACGGCCATCTGATCTAAGCAGAGCTCGTACTATGAAAAGCAGACTGATATACTACTTACTTTTGTAAATACATACTCGTAGATAATTACAAACAGACGTAGTACAAATAGACATGTTCATGCACACAAATGTCTGTCCTGGGTGGAAATCGAACCCACTACCTGCGGCTGCGGCGCGAAGGGCAAGTATTTACCAACCAAGCCAACCGACTCGTCCATTTGAATGTGACGTTCGTGACAGTAAAATCGTAACAGACAGACAAAACTACTTTGGCTTTTATAATAAACATGCAATTATATAATATGAAATATGTTCCTTAACAAGTAACCAATTCAACCATATTAAAAATTAAATAACAATTACAAGCTAATAAATGATAGTTACCCAACTCATACATTGTAATTATATTATTTAACAGTTTAGTGTAAAATTTGCCCCAATAAGATTAGGTCGGTGTGTAATCTCTTTTATCTGAAGCTTTATCTTAGCTCAGTATAAACAGTTGCAGATTCAGAAGCTTCAGGAAATTAAAAAGTACGTTTCCAGCGTTTCCGATGTATGTTTAAAAAACTTCCTTCTGTAACCGCTGGATTCGAGAATAGTGTAGCTTTGCTCTTCCCAAATATAAAATATAATTAAAATTTTATCTGTGAACGATTTAGTTTATCAACTCATAATTAATGGTAGTATCTAGGAAGGTAGATACTCTTATGTGGATGAGTCTGTTGTAAAGTGGTCGCTTTATTAGATAAATAATAATTGTCACTGCAAAGAATATTTAAAAAAGTCGATATGGTCCAGTGGTAAGAACGCGTGAATCTTAACCGATGATGGGCTTTAAGCCCGGCCAAGCATCAGCGAATTTCATGAGCTTAATCTGTGATTATAATTCATCTCGTGCTTGTCGGTGAAGGAAAACATCGCGAGGAAACCTGCATGTGTCAAATTTCACAAAAATTATGTCACGTGTATTCCACCAACCCGCATTGGAGCAGCGTAGTGGAAAAACCTTCTTCTCAAAAGAGGAGCTATGACCAAATGACCAAAAATTCAAATAGACTGAACAAAACAAAGTTTTGTTTTAATAATGTTTTTTTTTCAGCCTTTTGCCATCCACTACTGGACGAAAGCCTCCCCCATAGAACGTCAACCATCCCGATCCTGGGCAGCCAGCATCCATCCCGTACCTGCCACCTTTTTGAAATCGTCGGTCCACCTCACCAGAAGGCATCCTACACTACGTTTGCCTAAGCGTTCTCCACACAATTTTTTTTTTTTAAATTATTTAAAAAATAATAATAAAGTAAAGAAATAAAAACAAATGAAGAACAGAGGGTAATTCGTTAATCTTCTAATATATTCGATAATCGTTTTAAATTATTTTTGATATATGAATGCTTTGTTTTTGGAGGACATCGCACCCTTAAAGTATTAACCAGGAAATATAACATTTCATTTATATTCGAACGTATTTCTTTTTTAAAAATCGAACACAAAGATTATTTTCGATATTTTTTTATCACTCGCCAATCCTATAAACTCGTTTAACGGAAGAATCCTCGACGGTATATCTGTTGAAATTTCGAACAATTATAAAAATTGGTTCAATACATTCTTTATACGGACGTTATTTTTCGAAAATCGTACGACAAACGGATAAACAGCTGAAAAATGGCTACGTCAGTCCGGCAGTGAGATATTAGCAGCTATCCTGCGATGCAGTGAACGTATACCCATTCTCGTCCTGGTTTTATTCGAATTCACTATAAAATTTATTGCAAATTGTAAATTGCAGTGGTAATCCATAACCATAAAGACCCTTTATGTTAAATTCACTGATAGTCTATGTCTATACAATTCTTATATAATATATAAGAGTTTGTTTGTTAAATAAATACAATTATTATTATTTCGGCCGTAAAATATATGTTTTTTGGAATTACGCAATAAACCAGTAACAGAGAATGGGTGTTTTATTCGAATTAATAAATATAAATAAATTAGATATAGTCCTAATCAAGTCTTATAACTACCATTATTATTATTATTACATTCCATTTTCAAACTAAATAAAAGGAACTTTTTTTTAATTTATTTTATTTACATTAAAACCTTAACTAAATACAAATAAAAATTAAAAATAATTATTATACAACTGACCGCGTGGAATGGTGGCAAGAATGCTAGCAGCATTTCCCCTTTGAATCGCAATTCCGATTCTCTGGGCGAAAAATGAACCAGCCCTCCTGTCACCAGTGGAGGCAATAGGGCGGGGAGTAATATTTTGGATGAATTTTTTGGCACTATTACTCCAAGGAAAAAAAAGGAACTTAATTTCATTAGTGTGCTATATATCCTATTATGATTATTTCACTAATCCACAAGTATAATGATTTATACTTATGGAATATGGTTGATAGTTTTAGTATATGAAATAATGGATTTCACCTGTGGCTTTGCCCGCGTCCTACGGGGTAAGCATGTGATAAACATGCTTTTTTTAAATTGATATTGTACTTAGAACAAAACTAATGCAGGAATATTGATTTTTAATTATATTATGAAATGTTAAAATTAATATGTCTTTATAACCGTGCAATATAAAGCCTCCGAACTAATTGAAAACATTGAAAAATCAAATCAATATTACTCAATTCGAAATCGTTAATTTGAAAATCGAACACAACAAAATAATAACCACGAAAATGGCATCAAACAAAAAAAACACCCTTGTTACACGAAAAATAACAGCCAATTAGATACGGCCATAACTTTTTCTAACTTCTTACATTGTAATAAATAGTTTTCCCTTGTAATCCAACAACTTTAATGTTACAGGAAATTAGCTCTGTTTAATGTATCGTAGAGGGTAAATTTGGCTTATTCCGTCGGTAATAAATACTTTAATAGTTTAGCGTCTGTAGTAAAATCTAAGTGAGGCTAATTAATTCAATGGATATGTTGTTTAACGAGCAAATAGTGCCTTCTTGGAACTGTTTTTGGTAGAAAACCAGCTCATAATATATTTGACATTTTTTTCCTAGTTTATTATAAGGATAATATTGGTTTTTGTGAATTCATATATAAAAAAAATCCATCGATTAAGAAGTTAAAAGTAACAGCCTGTGAATGTCCCACTGCTGAGCTAAGGTCTCTTCTCCTTTTTTGGGGAGAAGGTTTTGGAGCTTATTCCACCACGCTGCTCCAATTGGTGGAATACACATGTGGCAGAATTTTGAGTGAAATTTGCCACATGCAGGTTTCCACACAATGTTTTCCTTCACCGTCAAGCACGAGATGAATTATAAACACAAATTAAGCACTTAAACATTCAGTGGTGGCTGCCCGGGTTTGAACCCACGATCATCGTTTAAGATTCACGCGTTGTAGCTTCTGAGCCATCTCTGCTTTTAAGAAGTTTTAGCTCAATATAATAATTTATGAAAAAGATTTCGTGCTGATTTCTTTGAGAAAAATAACTACATACTTATTTTCTTGATATGAGTCAGCGGTATCTTTTAACTATGTTTATAAATCCTGAATTCGCCCGGATAGAATAATGGTCTACATTGGTCTACAAATGTAATAATAATAACTTTGTTTTGACTTCGTGATATCTCATTCAAAATAAAACAAATACTATTGACTACGTAAGCAATGATATCTGTGACATAGAAGATTTAGTGTAAATAAACAACGGTCTCGTGGGTCTAGTGGCTAGATTTTAGGTCGTAGATCCTAAGATTACTGGGTTCAAACCCAAGTTTGGGCCGATAAAATGTTATTCAGAGTTTCTCTTGAAAAATTATCAGTTGCAGCCCGGAGTCTGAAAATTACGAGCAAGTAAGAGCACGTTATTCCGTTAGTCCTGCGCCATCATTTTCAATCGTGTCGGATTGCCATACCATTGGAATATGACACCGAGGTAATAGTGAGTGCACTTGTGTTTGTGTACACAGTTGTGCACTATATCCTTGGAAGGTAGCTCCTTTAAGAATTACCGCCATGTCTGAAATCTTAAAAAGAAAATTATCATTGTTAAATATACAAAAATATATTTTTTTAAATATATTGCACCAAATATAAAATCTGTAGAAGTTGTACTTATCCGTTGGGTGGTAATAAATCTAGAATCTAATAAATATCTTGGCAGAATAAATGGATTGGCGAGTAGACTCAGCTCAGCATCATTTTCTGTTAAAAAAAGATTATTTACTGATATTGCTGCACGCCTGGTATTTGCAGTTCCTTACATTCATAGTTAATGTACTATCGCATTCTACTTCAAAGTAATTAAGCCATATATGAGACTTGGACTTAAAGATTAAGGAATATATTCACATACAAAGCAATACCTTTTTAAAAAATGGCTGTACCTACTTGTAATTGTCTAAAACAAACTGCGGATGTGATTTGAATTCAACTTGGGATAATAAGAGTACATACATACTTCTAATGTTAATAATAATGTAGCTTTACTTGGTGGTCGGGTTTTGTGGAAGCTCGTCTGAGTGGGTACCACCCGCTCATCAGATATTCTACCGCAAAACAGCAGTACTACCTATTGTTGCGTTCCGGTTTGAAGGATGAAAAAATGTTTGAAAAAAAGCTTATAATCCCCTAATGGTGAAGGAATAAACATTGGATAAATATATGGCTGATTTTCATGATGTTTTTCTTCAACGTGAAGCACGAGGTGTATAAACTGATATTAATGCATAAATACCTAATGTTTATAAATAAATATGCACATAAGAGTGATGATTCACCGGAATTGAATCCACAATCATTTCTTAAAATTCGGATGCCTGAACCACTGGACCATTTCGGCTATTACATAGCGTAAGAAATTGCCACTCAAGACACTAAAATTTTAACAAATGTCTATACATTTACCAACAACTTACACAATTGCAAAAAATATAAGAAAAAAAACATCTGAACTACGACTAGCACTTTATATGGTAATGTATAAATATCTCATATAAGTATCCATATATAACAAGCGCTATCATGACCCAAGCGCCAATCGCTCATAGTCATATATATGAAAACAAAATCAAAAGCACAACCTTATATCCTTATACATAGTATATAATATAAAATTCAAATTTAGCACGTCTTACTCAAATAACCCGTGCTAAGAATGAGGAACTCATTTTAATATGCAAATGCGGAGAAATTCAAAGGTGTATAGGGATGATGGCTTACAAATTGAATTCTGAACGAACGGAGTCGGGTTAATGTATCAGTGTAGCAGCTATTTTAGAGAGTGTAAACTTCGATTACCGCGGTAATGGATTCTGTGAGCAGCTTTTCCTAGGCACTATGAAGATACAGAATACTCGTATTTATAACGAGCCGTGATAGTCCAGTAGTTTGATGACGTGGATCTTCAATTCTTTACCGATGATTCTGAGTTCGAGTCCAGGCAAGGACTGCTGAATGTTGAAGTGCTTAATTTGTGTTTTAATTCATCTCGTGCTCAGCGGTGAAGGATAACGTCGTGCATAATCTAACCCGCAACGGGGCAGCTTGGTGGAGTAAGCTCCAAAATGTTCTCAAAAATACTGGGTGAAAAAAAAGGTTTTGTGGCATTATGTTGTTATGAATTTTTTGTGGATTCGAAGAGAAAATTTCAAGGTCGAATTTGAGAGCGAAGTCTGATTGAAACGTTTGATTGAAAAAGGTTTCGCTTTTAGATTTTAGTACGAAATAATGTCTTAGTAATTATAAATTCACTAAAGATTTTTTATTTAAAAATGAGTTGTTTATAAGAAAAAAAATTGTCATTGGAAATATCGCCGATATTTTGAGGGTTTTAATCGAAAAATGCTTTTAATAGTCATTGAATCCCAAAAAATTGTCAAGAGAAAATATCACGGTACATTTTTAAAAGCAAATCACTGTTGGAATCAAAACGTAGCGTTTTAATAATACTGACTCTTTCGACTGCGGACATATACAAAAGCGGAGGAAAAACAGTTAGATAAAAAAATTTGATACTGAATTTTTTCGCCAACTAACTCAATTGGTTCCAGCGAAATTCTCAAATAGTAAATTTAAAGCCTGTGAATATCCCCGCCTAGACTTAGGCCTCCTCTCCATTTTGAGGCTTGATGTCTAGCAGAAATATAATTATATTGACAAATACAGGTGTCCTCCTGTTCTCTTTCACCACCAAAATCGAGATGAATTATAAACAAAAATGAAGCACATGATTCATCTAGTTCGGATTGCAAATAATTATCTTATAGAATTGATTTTATCTACTATTGAAGAAGATTATCTGTTTTTTATTTGTCATTTTTATACTTTTATTTAGAGATGTCTTTGTCTTAGCTTTTGCCCAAACTGAACAACGTTTTTTTGTTTGTCCATTTCATCTGAATATAATACATATTTGCAAGCTACGCGTTATTAGCAGCTTTTTAAAGATGTTTATTTGTTCATAACTAGGTATTAATTGTTATTTCAACTTCCATTAATGTCTGTCAAATTGGTGTCAGGAAGACATTCCTTACTTCCCACTACTCAGATAATTAAGTCCTTCTACTTTATTTTCTTTGTGTCTCATAGTTTTTACACCAAACTTTAAATATATCTGAATTTCTTGAAATCTAATTGAATTGAATACAAACATATTAAGAATTATAATTAGTTGAAATATTTTAATTAAATGGCTCATTAACAGAACTTGGAGTCTTAAAGCAGATATGGTGCACCCAGTTTTCTAGTTACGTCCAAACAAAATACATACAAACTGATTGAAAATATTACTTTGTTTCGTAAATTGCACAACTACGAAACTAGCTTCTGCACTGAATGACTCAATGTTACTACGAATATAACAGTTATTTATATATATAATCGCTACCGCTTGGTACGTGAGCTGTTTCAGTTTAACAAAGCTGAGTAGAATGTCTACCATTAAGCGGTAATTATGAGTAATGACTGAGCCCAGTTTACGAGGTGGACAGTGATAAAAAAAGGACAAAAGATTGAGCCCATTAGTAATTCTGACGCGAGAAACAAGGACACGAATCAACTTTTGTATAAATAAAAGTGCAAAATTAAAATGTACATAGACTACATTAACCATGCTGTTTTGTCCGCGTGAAACGTTAGTGCTGCTGCCTCGTGGTCGTAGCTTGTAGTACACAAGCTTTCTATATCATTAGGCTTACATAAAAACGGTTATTTCAAATCGAAAATGTAGATCTTGAGCTTAGTGCGATTAGACTTAATCAAATAAAGACTGAGTTTTATATTATATATTATTAATAGTATATTATGCAGAAGAATTGTTCATAAAGATTAGATACGAAAATATTATATGAATTATTCTTCTTAAATATATAATAATTAATGGAAATAAATATAGCTAATCACTAAATAATGTTTCTTTAGAAATTTTTATTTTATTATAAAAAATTGCAAATTTTAATTACTTAACGAAATTTTTAGCTCAAGACGTATTTAATATAAAATCACAACAAGAATTGCAAGCTAAATCTTAAAGCTCTTGCAAATTTTCATCGCATAGTATAACAGAGCTATCACATTTAAATGTATTTACGTAATATTTTATAACGAAGTCAGTTTTTTTTTCGTTTATTTTGTAACCACAATTTTAGCAGGTTATTAAGGTTTCTTCAGCTGACTTGGTCTTAGTTTCAGCTTTAAAAGAGTTTTTTATTTAATTTTCACCTGTTAATAAATCATTGAACGGACAAGCCCTCCGGTCAGAGGCTGGGAATTAAATTATTCTGTTTCTTTGCCCATCTGCGCACTTTTCCAGAAAAACGTAATTGAGAGAGGCGAATTTTTGATTTTATTCGAAATAATTATATGGAGTTGTTACAACGCAATCTTACGTGTAATTCTAATTAAAAACTATTAATTAATTTTATTAAAAAAAGTAAATGATATGCTAGTCAAAGATAAAGGATATTAGGTTCTACAGTAAATGCATCAATTGAAAACGATATTACTCATAATATATTTAGTTAAATAAATCATTTATATTATACATTTCTGAATAGGAACAAAAAAAAAGATGAATATTATTGAAATTTATAGCAACATTTTAAATAATAATAACAAAAGGTGCATTCATTTGCTATTCAATTAAATTATTTATGAGAAACCTAAATAAATGTAAGTGTTAAAATAAACAGCCTAAATGAACCGTAGAATATGTATCGAGTTGAGCGACTTGAAATAATATGCTTAAAGGTAAATTCATCTCAATATAATTCCCTAAAATTGCGTGCGACCTAATTTGAAGGCCAGAGCGAGACAGCATATCGGCTTCAGACCTTTGTTTAAAAAAACTGAATTTTCTTCAATTTTAAAGTGTAACAAAGTTTTATTTCTTTTTGACTGATAAAAGGAATGGTAATTTTTTTATACGAATTAAATTTTTATGTTTCCAACTTTTTTTTATCTTCTATTTAAAAATTCCTTTATATTAGCTGAGATATATTTTAGCTTTATAAGAGGCTCATCAAGTCGGTTGTTTGTTTTTGTGTAAGCTTCTCATTAGTTTTTTCGATGTCGCAAATCACTAACTGAAAACTCACATTAATTGTGCGATGCGATAGCTTTCAAGTTAATTCAGGAACTGTATTTTTAATAACGCATTTCTCTCGCGTGGAGTGATAATGTGTTTTTTCAGAGCTGATCGCACCGCAATAATAACTACTTTCGCTTCTGGGCGTTGGTAATGCTTGGTAGTGAGCGGTATCCACCTACAACTAGTACCATTGAATGCATCTGGTCCTCATGCAGTACACTAAGTCAGCTATATCACCCTCCACCAGCTCCAGAGTTATGTCCAATTCATTTCTACTTTTGCTTCGGACCTTAAGAATATTAGGATTTTAGATTTGTAGACACTAGGCTGGTCTTTGAGTAGACTATTTTAGATATGACGTAGATGGTGTTTGGTAAAGAACCAGTTATTTTAAAGAAGTAAAAATAAACTTTTGCTTCGTTAAAACTTTACGAATATTTTTTCATCTTCGTCTATGGTTATTTTTTCATTCGTTTATTCATTAGTTCGTTTTAAATGCTAATTCAGGCCGATTGGTCTATCCGATGTAAGGCCACATGTTTTCGAAATATCCGCCATGGTCGTAATTATTGCAATACTTTGGTTCTGTATACGATTTTAATAAAAAAAAAAATAGGACACCTATGGATCCGTGTAATTATTGTTCGCATGTGTGGTTCTTCTTTAAATTCGGAATTAGTCAATATTACAAGTATTGTTATTTGTTTAAAAATTAAAAGTACTTTTTTTATATTTTTTATTTTAATTTTTGTGTAAGAATTATTGTTATTTTGAAAGTTATTGATTTGACTAAACGTGATTCATTTTATGGGTGTATATCTATAATTAAAGCAGGGCCGGATAAACCACGTAGCAAGCGTAGCAATTGCTACGGGCCCCACGCGAAAAAGGGGACCCGCAGGGTATGTTATGAGTAAAAAAAAATATGAATGTAGTCCCGGTAGCATGCGCAAGCGATACCGCATATACCCGTAAAACGCGTGAACGTAAACGCGTTTTTCCAGCGAGGAAAAAACAAAAGAGCTACCAAAGAAATAGCTACGGGCCCCGTGCTTGCTAAATCCGACACTGAATTAAAGCAACAATAAGCACAATACACATTTTATAAATTACTTTTAATACCATTTTTCAGCCTATAAATTAGCTACTAATGTCAAATATAAAAGAAAAATAATAATAATATTATGTAAATTCTATGCTATTTCAATAGTTCCACGTTGTATTAACCGATTAAAACACTGCCGATTCTGAGAACAGGGTTCGAGCACAACACCTTCAACGCAACGCACTGAAACTGAGAGCTTATTTCATTTCATTTTCAAAGTGTTAGTTGGCGCACATTACAGTATATAATCCTCCCCTACTAAGGATTACGTAGAAATTAAGCCGCAAATTCAGCGAAATATGCCCGCTTGAACTGGGTTTTATTTGGTGGTACGGCCTTGTGCAAGCTCGTCTGGGTAGGTATCACCCACTCATCAGATATTCTACCGCAAAAAAGCAGTGAGTCAACTTAGTTCTCAAAGTTGGTGGCGCATTGGCGATGTAAGCGATGGTTAATATCTCTTCCAATGCCAATGCCTATAGGCGTTAGTGACCACTTACCATCAGGTGGCCCATATACCTATGCTTTAAAAAAAACTTTCTTCTTCTTCGGTTAAGATGACGTATTCTACCTATTGAGCTATATTGGCTCTTTATATGGCTGGTATATATAAGTCCAACATACACACATTACGGTACCCTAAAAGCAAATAAAAAATAAACTCGCAGCGGATGGATTTGTAAAAAATGTTGAAACGGTTGAATATCCCGGTTTCAAGTAACGATCTTTCAGGAACGTGTGTGTTTAATCACGCTGGCGATTTTTTTAGGATTAAATATATATACATAAATATGCCCTGATTTTTCTTTTTTAATTCGAGTACCAAGCAATTTGGCGCTTACGAATTAATATTTTACATGAGGAATGTGTTCATTGATTCACTGATTTTGTTTATTTAAAATAGTCCATGTTATTTATTTATTTAGAAAATTAATTAACCACTTTTCCTTATTAAAATAGTTTGGCTTCTAATCTTATATAGGAAAATTGTTCTTGGACGAATAGCAACAACGTAATATCCGCCGGCGACTTTTCCGAATCGATATGATAGAAATTTTCAAGAAAACCGCGTATCCGTTTCTTAAAGGCCAGCATCTGCAAGCCCTCGGATGCTGGAGATGTCCATGGGCGACGGTAGTCACTTTCCATCAGGTGAGCCTCTAGCTCGTTTGCCCCCTCTTACATAAAAGAAAACGATATTTCTTTTGTTGTTTAAAAAAACGTCGTTATCACTCTGAGGATCCTAACAAATGTAATGCAAAGAGTTTTCAATGGCTTTGACGATTTTTACATATCCATCTGTTGGGCTAAGCTCGCTGTTTGAGGAGAGTTAGGATCTAAATCCACAATGCTGCTCCAATTAAAATTGGTCGATTCACACGTGGAATTTTTTCGCCACCGAGAACGGATGAATTATAAACACAAATTAAGTTGTGATTGCCTGGGTTGGGGCCCATAAATATCCAGTCAAGATTCACGTCTCGAGACAGCACGGCCAGCAATGTTGTTTCTTACTGAGACTCAAGTATCCTGTCGGTGTGGTGCTGTCGATACCAGCTACCTTAATTATCCCGGCTATATGCTTGAAGTATCCTTCAAAGCGAAAGCCGGAGTATGCTTGTCCGTCAGGACGGATGTTTGGTGTCACCGTCTGCGCTGCTTGGAGGACCCTTCCTTCTCCATGTTAGTATTACGTGTGGACCTGGTTCAAGGTACAAAGAATAAGGTGCGGCGTTTTTTCACGCCACAACAACTGCTCTTGTTGTATAAAACACAGGTACGGTCCTGCGTTGAATATTGCTCGCACCTCTGGGATGGCTCCGCTAAGTACTTACTGCAAGCCTTAGCAATATTAGGTCCTTAAATTGTAACATTACAATGGACTATATATTCTTAATGTATACCAGTTTATATAAAATGTTAAATATTACATAAAAAGCATGACTTGTGTAATAATATCGTCTTATGTATTATCCTTTACATAATATAATTAGATATTCAGAAAATTCGTTTGGTCGCGTGTAATTGTGAAATTTTCGTTTAAAACCCATAGCAACGCTTTTCGATTTTCATGATATCCCTATTACGGAATCCCATTAAAAATTCATAGACATTCGTTATATAAGGGGGAAATCAAGAGGGGTTTCCGGTTCTAACGTAATTATACAACTTTGAGATGGCTCAGTGTTTGGAACTGTGAATTGTTAGCTGCTAATTTTAATTGAAGATAGTGGGTTCAAATTAGGCACGACTGAATTTTCATCGAAGATAAATATTGTGAAGAAATCTGCTTGTGCTGATTAAAGTTTGCCACTTGTGTAACTACCGACACGGATTGGAGAATGGTGGAATGAACTCCAATTTTTCTGATTATCCTTTTAATCAGAAAGGAAGAAAGAGAAGGAATTGTCTATTAGAGGAATATATACAATTATATTATATTTATGTAATAGGGATTTGATTTATCAAACAAGAATTTGAAATTAAATGAATGAAAAAATAATATACAGATACTTCCAAAATTCTTGATTGGTTGAGCAGTCAAGCCAGAACAAACATATACGCACGTACTATGTACTTGAAATTGTCAGCAAAACTTCGGTCTTGTCTGAAATTTAAGCCCCGCTAACAAGAGCGTCTCTTTGATGTGAAAATTTTGTTTTCATCTCTTGTTACGAAAATATATCTTTACGTTGGAGGTACGATACTCGTCATGTTCTCAATGGTATAAGATAAAACTTTATACATATATATATATATATATATATATATATATATATATATATATATAATTTTACATAAAAAACCCCTTAACTAAATACAAATAAAAATTAAAAATAATTACTATACAAGTCGTGACCGCGTGGAATAGTGTATATTATTTTCTTATATTTATACATAGAAATATGAAATATATGAAAATTGAAAATGTTAACCATTCTGACTATAGTTATAAATCATATTTTATAATCTTTTCTGAATCGGGTCTGTCAAAAAACCGAAATCACGAAAAGCCAGACTCGGTGTCTAAGCTCTCTACGGCCTAGTTGAATTGTCATTCCTTTTGTTTATGAGAGTGGGTGGTACTACCCACGCGTCTCCAAATAAGCCCTAACGTCAAGTAAAATATTTTTCTTATTTATTTTAACGTCAAGTAAATAGTACTGTAATTGTTAAATAATATTATTATTAATTTAATCGGCTTAAATTATACTTTTTCCACGATAAGAACTACGTTCCTCGGAACGACCATTCGTGTATTTTATTTTAAAGAAGTAAATTAATTATATTAATTTGACAGCTTGCAAAAAATTCAATATATCAATTTATTTACTGAGTATTTGAGAGATTTCAATTCGACCAACCTATTCTCCCTTCGTCCCAAAGGAACCAATTCGACCAAAGGTAGGAGAGGAGGAGATTGGTCGAAGGGTTTTGGGGGTGGGTTGAATTTGATGTTTTTAGCAGCATCTAATAGTAAGGTAAATAGTTAAAATAATGTGTTTGTTTAACTTTCATCTAGGTTACACCATATTCAGCTGGAGTGTTCCCTTTAAATTAAAGAGTTCACTTTTGAGTGTGCACTTCCAGATACAAAATCAATACTACAAACTATTCTTTAATATTAGAAAAAAGTAGATATAACAAAAACCTTCGTAGATTTATACGTAATATACGATACAACATTTACAATGATCATTCAAAAGTTATTGAAGTCTATTAAGGACACACAGACACACAAATATCCCTTTTTATATCCAAGATTATAATCTCAAGCAGCAAGCACGAAGATTATTACGTGGCAACCATATAATTGATCTATTTATATATTATTTACGTCAAAGAAACCTTTCATATTTGAAAATTTGATAAGGTTTCCTATAAAATGTACGATTTAACCTTTAATAAAGACGTCATGGGATTATTGAATCATTTATAAAAGTACGTAACATCGCTCACGTAACAAAACTCAATATTTTTAGAATAAATAAAATTTTTAACAACACAAAAACCGACTTCATAAAAAAACAAATTAATATGCACTAAAAAGTAAAAAAATAATTGCGTATTCTTCTATAATTTGATAATTAACTTACTATTTTCTACTCATCAATATGTAGGTACGAATGTGTTGATAATTTATTTACAAATATTGTTACTTTTGGAGTCGATGTCAGCCAAGGTGGGCTTATAACTACATACATAGTTGTAGGTGAGATGTGCTTGTGTCGCACGCGCAACTTAACGAAGCGAATAAAAGTCAATTTGTAATGTGTATGTTTTTAAAAGATTCCCGTATTATTATTGCTAGGTATATTATAGTGTTTCCTTAGCTGACATCGACTCCAAAAATAACAATAATTGTAAATAAATTATCAACCACACAACACATTCGTACCTACATATTGATGAGTAGAAAATAGTAAGTTAATTATCAAATTATAGAAGAATACGCAATTATTTTTTTACTTTTTAGTGCATATTAATTTGTTTTTTTATGAAGTCGGTTTTTGTTTTGTTAAAATTTTTATTTATTTTTCGATTTTTAGTGAATCTGAAGTACACTCACTAATTTGGTAGAATATGGGTAGACCTACTAAACGTGCAGCTCATATGAGACAGCGCCGTTTATATTATTATTTAAATATATTAATCTAAAACAGTGAAACGTAAAGAAAAATGCATTTTGGTACTTAATTAATAAATATTAGTTAATATGGTTAAATGTATGAATATAAATTAACATGTTTTGATTAAATAGATTTAGTTGGTGGGGTGTTGGGCAGCCATAACATAATCAAATAGTTATTTCTAGTAATAATTAAATAATCTGTATGTTTATAGATTTTGTGTTATACCATTCTTCACCATAAAATATGACGGAATGTCTGTATATTAAAAAAAGGGGAAGTATCTATATTATCCTAACTAATATTATAAATGCGAAAGTAAATTTGCTTGTGACGCTTTCACGCCTAAACCACTAAGCCGATTTAAAAAATTCTTTCACCAATGGAAAGCTACATTATCAGGGAGTAATATAGGCTACATTTTGTCCCCATATTCCCACGGGAACAGGAACTACGCGGGTGAAACCGCGGGAAAAACACTAGTAATCAATATATAAGTATACATAAATATAACATGTTTATAAGAGTACTTATACGATTCTATATATATATATGTATAATTTTCAAAATTGGTCTCAACTTTTAGGATATGTTCAAATATGTTTCAATTACAAACATATACATATATACTAATGCTTACATGCATAACTCATATTATAAAGAGGAAAGATTTGATTTTTGTTTGATTTTTTATTACGATTTAAATCAAAAACTACTCGACCGATTTTAAAAATTCTTTCACCCTTAGAAAGCTACGTCTTTACCGAGTAATATAGGCTTTATTATATTTTCAAAAACTTATAGATCCCTACTTAAAATGAAGCAATGTAACCCAACGTATCAAACTGTTGCCTATAAAAGTTATTATTTCGCGTGCGCTGCTAAAACTATTGACGGTTTATAAAGAAGTGTTTTTTACAATAGTACTATAATTACTTGATCATAACGATGTTATGGTAGGTGAATGATAAATCTAGATAGCCTATAAAAGATTCGGCCGTGTATCGTTAATTTGCTACTAAGAATTGAAGATTTCCGTTACTTTGTCATGGATCCTATAATCAGAATCTGACCAAACTATCATCAAACAACCCTTGAAGTATACTCTTTCTAATAAAAAAAAATCATCGAAATCGGTTGGCGTGATATTGAGTTATTCGTCCATTTGTCGCGCACATACCTCATGCAAATTTACGACTTATATGGTTTTCTCATGGATTCCATTGTCAAACCTGGACCAAAAAAACATGGGACCCCATGGGAAGCAACCCCTTTCAAATAAAAAATCATCAAAATCGATTCACCCAGTCGAAAGTTATGAGGTAACAAACACAAAAAAAAAAAAAAAAACATACAGACGAATTGATAACCTCCTCCTTTTTTTGAAGTCGGTTAAAAACAGCGTCAATTGGTTGAATTACAATAAAGTTTTGTTTGTAACCATATAATTTACTGTGGTAAGGTCTTACAAATCCGTCTTGGTGGTACCAACTTATTACATACTTTTAACCGACTTCAAAAAAAGGAGGAGGTTATCAATTCGTCTGTATGCTTTTTTTTTTTTTTTTGACGTTGTTACCTCATATCTTTCGACTGGATGAATCGATTTCGATGATTTTTTTTTTATTTGAAAGGTGGTGCTTTCCCATTGGTCCCATGTTTTTTTGGTCCAGTTTTGACAATGGAATCCATGGGAAAACCATATAAGTCGTAAATTTGCATGAGGTATGTGTGCGACAAATGGACGAATAACTCGATATCTATTCAACGGATTTCGATGATTTTTTTTTTATTGGAAAGAGTGTACTTCAAGGCTTGTTTGATGACAGTTTGGTTACATTCTGATTATAGAATCCATGACAAAGTAACGGAAATCTTCAATTCTTAGTAGCAAACTAACGATACACGGCCGAATCTTTTATGGGCTATCTAGATTTTTCATTCACCTACAATAACATCGTTATGATCAAGTAATTGTAGTACTATTGTATAAAACACTTCTTTATATACCGTCAATAGTTTTCGCAGCGCACGCGAAATAATAACTTTTATAGGCAACAGTTTGATACGTTGGGTTACATTGCTCCATTTTAAGTAGGGATCTATAAGATTTTAAAAATATAATATAGCCTACGTTACTCGGTAAAGACGTAGCTTTCTAAGGGTGAAAGAATTTTTAAAATCGGTCAAGTAGTTTTTGATTTAAATCGTAATAAAAAATCAAACAAAAATCAAATCCAATCAATCCTCTTTATAATATAAGTTATGCATTAGTATATATGTATATGTTTGTAATTGAAACATATTTGAACATCTCCTAAAAGTTGAGACCAATTTTGAAAATTATATATATATATATATATATATAGAATCGTATATGTACTCTTATATACAGGTTATATTTATGTATATTTATATATTGATTACTAGTGTTTTTCCCGCGGTTTCACCCACGTAGTTCCCGTTCCCGTGGGAATATGGGGACTAAATGTAGCCTATGTTACTCCCTGATAATGTTGCTTTCCATTGGTGAAAGAATTTTTTAAATCGGCTTAGTGGTTTAGGCGTGAAAGCGTCACAAACACCCTTACTTTCGCATTTATAATATTAGTTAGGATAATATAGATACATCCCCTTTTTTTAATATACAGACATTCCGTCATATTTTTTAGGTGAAGAATGGTATAACACAACATCTATAAACATACAGTTTATTTAATTATTACTAGAAATAATTATTTGATTATGTTATGGCTGCCCAACACCCCACCAACTAAATCTATTTAATCAAAACATGTTAATTTATATTCATACATTTAACCATATTAACTAATACTATTTATTAATTAAGTACCAAAATGCATTTTTCTTTACGTTTCACTGTTTTAGATTAATATATTTAAATAATAATATAAACGGCGCTGTCTCATATGAGCTGCACGTTTAGTAGGTCTACGCATATTCTACCAAATTAGTGAGTGTACTTCAGATTCACTAAAAATCGAAAAATAAATAAAAATTTTAACAAAACAAAAACCGACTTCATATGAAAAACAAATTAATATGCACTAAAAAGTAAAAAAATAATTGCGTATTCTTCTATAATTTGATAATTAACTTACTATTTTCTACTCATCAATATGTAGGTACGAATGTGTTGAGTGGTTGATAATGTATTTACAATTATTGTTATTTTTGGAGTCGATGTCAGCTAACACTATCCTACGCGCATTGGCGGACAGTTTCGACTCGCTGATGGTGAAGCGATGGGTTCAACTTCATGTTGTGAAGGATTTGTAAACCTCTATCACCAGAAGTGAAAACGGAATTGTCCTCCAAAATTCAATATTTATAAATTTATTATTTAATTAGTCCCAATTATTTTTCATTGTTATTTGTTATTATTATTTATGATACTAACATAATTATTAAGAATACTTTATGGACACCTGTCTGATTTAAATAAATAAATAAATAAATAAATAAATAAGGAAACACTATAATATACCTAGCAATAATAATACGGGATTTTTTTAAAAACAAACAAAACACATTACAAATCGACTTTTATTCGCCTCGTAAAGTTGCGCGTGCGACACAAGCACATCTCACCTATAACTAACTATGTATGTAGTTATAACACCCCACCTTGGCTGACATCGACTCCAAAAGTAACAATAATTGTAAATACATTATCAACCACTCAACACATTCGTACCTACATATTGATGAGTAGAAAATAGTAAGTTAATTATCAAATTATAGAAGAATACGCAATTATTTTTTTACTTTTTAGTGCATATTAATTTGTTTTTCATATGAAGTCGGTTTTTGTTTTGTTAAAATTTTTATTTATAATACTAAGTATTGTTGTGCTTCGGCGTGTATGGTGAGTGAGTCAGGATAATTACAGACACAAGATCATTACACCATCCTCAGGGTTGTGTTAACGGTATAAATAATGCTTAATATTCCTATGAATGGCGGCCACTAGAATATGGTTCATGTTAATATTGTACACATAAGTTGACACTGAAAATTTAGGGAGATTACGATTCTTACGGTGCCACGATTTAAAGGCGGATTCTTATAGATCTCAACGAAAGAAAACGAAATGAAAGAATAAAATTTTTCGATATCTCGCTTAGTTTACGAGAATATTTGATGAAAAATGTAGTACATATCAGCTTACAGTTGCAAAAATTGTCGAAAATGGATTTTGATTTCAGAGTTAAGTATTTCGTATCGAAGTTAAAACATAAAACCGACCCTAATGTCACTTCACACGCATCCAGAGCACGTAGCGTGAATTCCTTACAAAAACACAGAAAAAAATCTGAAAGTACCATTAATCATGAACATATTCCAATACATTTACTATTTCAGTTTACTTCCATATTTCCTCAGTCCAAGGAAACATTTCCTACATCTTTCGAAATATCCTAATGGCGTTACGAGAACGATGAATAATCGGAGTTATTAGCCGATAAGCGAAAGCGAAATAAATCAATACAGTATTGAGTCACTCGTCGGCTTTCTAATTGAAATGTTTCGGGCGTTAGTTTCATAAATCACGATACGCCACGCGGATATAGATATATGGAAGAGACAGTGACAATTACACCTAGTTTACAATTATTTTTTTTCAATGACATTTCTAAATCGCCTTTTAATAATAATATGTTTCTATAAATATATTTCATATTATATAATATTGTTAACCCAAAAAGTATTTTAAATTTACTTATTAAATTTTACAATATTAAAAAAAATTACAATTTCTTTCGCTACCTACATATTATGTCTCCAGTAATACATAACATCTAATGTGGTTTATTAAATAAAAAATAATATTGAGATATGGTAATAACATTGTACTTCATATTTTTAACGTAGTATAAAAAATAATTTCGTCAGACGTAGTCTATTTTATTAGATAAACGTACTACAGCAACAGCAACAGAGGCCCTTGCCAAGCTGACATTCTACAATAATAAACGCTGATAGAAAACTAAACAAATTTATGAGAATGACATCTCTCAACGAAAAGTCACGTGGGTCATTCTCATACATTTGCTTAGTTTTCTATTACCGTTTACCATTATAGAATGTCAACTTGGCTAAGGCCTCAGTACTGTTAAGTTGAAGTCTAACTTATTTCAACTTAGCTACCATTCTATCTTGTCATTTTATGTTGTGGACTAAGAAGCTTCGTTTCAATAATATATTTAATTAAATTTTCAGTTACATTTGTTTCTTCGTTCCCTAAAAAAACACATTCAACGTATTACAATGTTAGTTTTATAAAAATACAATAATATAAATCCATATAAGATATAACTATTTGTCATATCCAGGGTTTGTATATCAACGTTCCGTTTCGCGAAGTCTCAGTATGAAAGGTGAAAAATGTAGCACTTGCCGGCGATTTTTCACGTCCAACTCTCTGCAGTAGAACTAATACTTGTTTGTCCCCTTTGTGTGGATTATGAACGATTGATGCATTGTATGTTTTCACTTGCGCTTTGTGGAAGCGGCTTTATGTTTATTCTAGATTTTTATATTATCTCTGCGCTGTATAACTTCACTTGTGTGAGTTTAAGTTTTATTGTGACTTGTTTATTCTTTGTTGTTGTGTGCGTTGCTTATGAAAATTCTGTTGTAAAGTTCACGTTACTTTGTATTTGTTTAGTTATGTGTACAGGTTGTTTATGTGTATTGAACGAGTAGACATAGTATATACACATGTTGGTGTATCAGCGTTTAAAATAAATGCTTCATATAATAATCTTGTCTTGTTCGTATAAGTCTTCGATTTGGGGATTTGACTAAATACATTTTACCTTATTATTGCCATTTTTACCATTACCTTTAAAAGTTTCTTGTAGACAATTACTCAATAGCCCAAATTGTAAAATTTCAAAGGACCATTTTTACCCGTACCCAAAAGGTAAGACGGGATCTCTATAATTACTAAGATTACTGGCCGTCCGTCCGTCAATCCGTCACCAGGCTGTATCGCATGAACCGTTATAGTTAGACAGTTGAAATTTTCACAGATGATTTATTTCTGATGCCGCTATAACAACAAATACTAAAAAACAGAATAAATTAAATATTTAAGTGGTATACAACAAACGTGATTTTTTGCCGTTTTATCGATTATGGTACGGAACCCTTCGTGCGGTACGGAACCCGATACTACCCTTAAAATACGATTGAGAAATTCGAGAAAGTGACATGCGACATTGACGATAAAAATTATAACATTTTTAGAAAAATACATGACAGAACGAGCTTTGTTTGATTCCTATTTAATACCTATTTCGGACAAGTATATACTTTTACTTTATAAGCTTAAAAAACAAACGTAAAACTTTATTAAAATTTCAGTCAAATCATTAGAGCCGTTGCTACAAACAAAAAAACAATATTTACAAAAAATGCTCCTTTAAAGTAATAATAATAAGATACGAATTAAAATCCTATCAGCGTCCGTTGGGTTACAATATTTTACAAATGAAATACGCCGTCAGTTCCACGGTATAGCAAGGGATTAGTTTGATTGTAATATATTTTAACCTGAAACACTGTAATACCGTTTTTTTTTCTTTTTTATATCATAGGAAGGCGGACGAGCATATAGGCCATCTGACGGTAAGTGGTCACCAACGCCCATAGACAATGGCGTTGTAAGAGTTGTTAACCGTCTCTTACATCACCAATGCGCCACCAACCTTGGGAACTAAGACGTTATGTCCCATGTGCCTGTAATTACACTGCGTCACTCACCCTTCAAAGCGGAACACAACAGTACCAAGTACTGCTGTTTTGCGGTAGAATATCTGATGAGTGGGTGGCACCTACCCAGACGAGCCTACCCAAAGCTGTACCACCAAGTAAACTATTATATTATATTTAAACTGTGTTTATTATTCGACTGAAAAACTATATACAAAGCAATACCCTTGAAGGTGTATTTGATAATATGGAATCACCAAAATGCGATATTAAAAATTACGATCAATCGAAACTAAAAAACAATCAATTAACAATAAATATTTCTTTAAACCTAAACCTAAAGTAATGTTAAAGAATCTAGCTTAGTTTAAAAATACTTGAAATGTAATTGAAATACTTTTAATTATCAAAGCTATCAAAACATGGATAAATAATGATAGCCGGCTATTAAGCTAAGCAATTATAGGTTATAATTATTTAATATCAAAACTGTCTAGACAAGAAATTCTTGGTAGACCGCAACAAAAGAAAACTAAATTGTTTCAATCTAGCGACTAATTAAAATCTAACGATTAAAGTTTATCACGATAACGAGTTTTATAAATTAAATAACACGTGCTTAACTTAATTTTAATACGTAATTATGTTTTTTCTATAAAACATGTATTGGCGCCTTTTGGGGGTAAGAACGATTTGTACGCCGTGACGACAAACGATATTACAATTTCCCATGACGTCATCCCTCCACACCGCCTCTATTCTCTTGAGTGCGTAAACGAGCAAACGAACGAGGCGAGTAAACAATATTCTTCATTGCTATGTAATATCATTATAATAATAAGAAAAATTAATATTTTATTAACGTTTAAAGTCATCGTCCTTGTAAATCGTTGGTTAGATGATTTCTCTCTTTCTGTCATTATTAGTTTGACAGTCGTAAGAAGAAGACATAGTAACACCTGTGAATGTCCCACTGCTGGGCTAAGGCCTCTTCTCCTCTTTGTGAGGAGAAGGTTTTGGAGCTTATTCAACCACGCTGCTCCAATGCGGGTTGGTGGAATACACATGTGACAGAATTTCAATGAAACTTGACACATGCAGGTTTCCTCACGATGTTTTCCTTCACCGTCAAGCACGAGATGAATTATATCACAAATTAAGCACATGAAATTCTGCGGTGCTTGCCCGGGTTTGAACCCACGATCATCGGTTGAGATTCACGCGTTCTTACCACTGGGCCATCTCGGCTAAGAAGAAGACATAGCATTGTTTAAATAATCACTTCTAAACAAGGTTTGTTTTTATTTATTTTACTTCATATTGGTTTCAAATTATTGTATGAAACATTAATTAATATTTGTTGGCATTTCGTGACACGTTTTTTCAGTCGACATTGCATTCTGTATAGTTTTGCTTAATGTCAGTAATACATTATGTGCAGTGTGTGTATGTGTGCGTGTGTTGTGTGTATGTGTGTGTGTAGAAAACTTACGTGAAGCAATATGTACAAGACATACCATAATTAATGTTGAAATTTGCGTGGTGGAATAACTTCTAATATTTCTCCAGAACAAAATAGAATGTCGTCGAACAGTGTGAAGGTTCATTTACTAAATAAGTTATATAAACATATATTTTCATATAACACTATTAGGTTACATAACAGAGCTAAGCTTAGGACGTAGGTTATTATATTAATCTCGGTAACGATGGCTGTTGGACGGGGTCCAGGTTCAAATCCTCAAATTAAGATTACCTGCCGACAAGTTATGTATAGGCTGCTCTGTTTCAAAGGAAATTATATATTATTTTCACGCAAATAAGAGCAATAATGGCCTGTCAGTTACTTTTAAAAGTATACCTACCATTAGCCATGTCTTAAAACTTTGAGTGGTATGTGACTAGCGGAAACTATAGGAACATTTGATTTTTTTAATTAGAATAGATAGGCGAACTGTACACTGTTTTTTGATATATCTTTCAAAGTATACAAATATATAAATAAATATAAGCGTAGTGTTTCGCAAAACATTTTCATAAATGTTCATTATAAATGAAATAAAAATGTCCAAAGTAATTGGTCGGTGTAAACCTTTTTTAGTTCAGCTTTATCATTTTATTAAATAAATAAAATAACATTTTCATCAGCCTGTATAGGTTAATAGCCTCTCGTGTTACAATTTATCTTAAGTTATATATACCTACAATAAATCCAACAATCTCTTATTATTATTATTTACATAATCATGAAAAAGACGATATAAATAAAACTGAAAAAACTACTAACAAAGCTGACAATTTTGAAAAGTTGTTTTTTTTTCGCATAGTACCTACAGTTTCCCAAGGTCATATATATATATATACTTACTTATATTAAAACCTTAAATATATCCAAATAAGAATTCGAAATAATTACTATACAAGTCGTGACCGCGTGAAATGGTGGCAAGAATGCTAGCAACAATTCACCTTTGAATCGCAATTCCGATTCTCTGGGCGAAAAATGAACCAGCCCTCCTGTCACCAGTGGAGGCAATAAGGCGGGGAGTAATATTTCGGATGAATTTTTTGGCACTATTACTCCAAGGTCCAAGCGTTTCAACTGCAAACGGAACAAAAATATAATTTGGAATAAGAGACGAATATTTGTTACGTTTGTTCGTTTCACCTTTTTCCGCGGCAGCTCCGACTTTTAACATTGTTTCCCTGACATGTTGCGTCCCACACAAGGGGACGGCCCTTTCCCAGGGAACCAATGTCAATCCATCAGGTCTCTTGCCATCATCACGACTAATTCCATGAGGCTCAATAAGAGCAGGAACGTCAATGGTGGCAAGAGCCCTTTTAATAGTATCATTAAGAGAGCCGTGGCGGAGAAGCCTCACTGGACGCCTTGAACAAGAAAGACCGTGTAAGCCAAAAGAGTCTACCGCTTTTCCACACCACACCTGTGCTCATTGCACAACTGTGTTCCCAGCCGGAGACCTATTGTTATGCAAAAACAGTCATTCTCTATAAGCGTCCCAAGATTTTTAGAGGGTACCGCATGTAAGTGACCTGACTCTTTAGTTGATAAAGCTAGAAGTCTGAATTATATTCTTAAGATAAGAAGTCAAAAGTTCGAGCGCACCTTTTCTGATTACGTATTGATTTACATTAAATGTTACATTAAATGTAAAAATGTGATAATTTTTTTAATTTTTTAAGATAACTTACATTACTTATAAAAATGTTTCTTTTTAATAATTAAATTGATTTGATTTGAGTAACACAAATATAATTATATAAATTGCTATTTATTAGTCACATCGACATATTTGATGATCGTCTTGCATACAATTTTAATTGAGTTTCGAAATTGTAGTAAAAAATTAAATTTTCATAAATAATGAATTTACTTTCGGATAAAATACATAATATAAATAATTTACAAGGAAATGGAGTCCGTGCGTCACTCCAATTAACATACCGACAGGGACTGTTTCATGCAACAACGCTGTTATGAAGTTATTAAAAAATATTTGAATCTGAATATTACGCGACACTTGGGGTGGATTTTTGTTTTTTTAAAAAATCCGTAAAGCATTAAATTATTGCATTTTTTATAGTTAAAAGTAACTAATAAGTTTCTTTTAGTGAAATGTTGTTTTGGTGGTAAATTTGTCGCAAAGTGGTAAGTTATTTACAGTTAACTTAGTGAGTGTTAAGTTTTTAAGCAACGACCTGTATATGTCCCACTGTCGGGCTCAAGTCTCCTCTCATTTTGATGACAAAGTATGGACTAACAATTAAGTCAGTTATAAAGATTGAAAACAAGCGAGTCTTAAGCTATTAGCAGTAAAAAATGAAGTGAGTGGTGAGTTATTAACAGAGAAAAACGAGTGGTCAGTGTTTAATAGTGTAAATAATTATATGACTTGTTATTATTGAAGGTATTTCTATTTTATTTAAATAAACTTCATGAACGAACCCTGTTTCAATAGTTTAATTTATTTTTACTTTACGTTTTAAATAAAGACATTAATTTGATCAAATTCCCTAAAGTCGATTAACAGATAATTAATATAATATATATAATAAATAATATATTATAATATTAAAACTAATATTTATGAAAAAACTAATAAGAAATTAGAGAGAAAAGCTACATTGATCCAACTCATAGTATTAATTTCGTTAATAGAAATTCTTAAATAGATTAACTTAGAAAATCATTTAAGTAGTGGATTTTAAAGTCGCAAATTCGAATTCTAGAAAACACTACAGTGACATTACATATTGGCAGGTGTTTGCTATAACCTAACTACCCTTAGTAACATCAGTAAGTATGTACTTCGTTAGGGCTCAAGTTTGCTTCATAGACAATTTAATCAAAATCGGTTACTTTCACAGTTATAATATTAGTATAAATTATTGTTATTATATTACGACGTAAAACTTTTAAATGAAATGCGGTAATGTGACCACCTGATGGTAAGTGGCCACCAACCTTGGGAACTAAGATGTTATGTCCCTTGTGCCTGGAATTCTTTGTTATATCTATATAAATAAAATGATAGATGTCTCTAATTGTGCGCGCATCACGAAAATACTACTGGATAGATTTAAATGAAATTTTCTAAATTTTATTTCTTAGACACATGGCCCTTATCAAAAAAAGAAATGATTGCGATATATTCATTTAATAAAAAGTTATTAAAGTTTCAAGAAACAACGATTCGTATATGCACTGCATGTTCAGTGATGTATGTTTAAACAAAGTATATTTTTGCTTGCGATCTTTTTGATGTTTTTTTCCTTCGTACATAAGATAACTTTGTTAATATATCAAGCAACGCGGACGAAGTCGCGGGTATCAGCTAGTATTACATAAATAATAACAACAAACATTATAATGATGAATTATACATTTAGGAGAAATAGTTTATACTCACTAATCGTTCTAACCGCCAAGCAGAAAAACACAATTTTTGTGTTCCGGTTTTAGTTTTGAGTGAGTTAGTGTATCAGGCACAAACATACATACTCATACACAATATAATATATATATAAGGAATGGTTAATATTTCCTACAGTATCAATATCTATAGATGGTGGTTACCACATTTCATCAGGTGGTTAGCTCACTTTTTTTATGGGATAGGTGGGCGGACGAGCATATGAGCCACCTGATGGCAAGTAGTCACCAACGCCCAGAGACATTGGCATTGTAAGAAAAGTCTACCATCGCTTACATCGCCGATCCGCCACCAACGTTGGGAACTAAGATGTTATGTCCCTGGTACCTGTAATTACACTGGCTCCCACACCCTCGCTTACCTTGAAATAAATAAAAAAATATACTAAGCTTTATAATACGATAAATTTGAACTTAATTTCAGAAGAAATTATTTTGATGGCATTATCATTAAAATATATTAGATAAGAAATGAAAAAAAAAAACAAAAACTATCTATTTCTTAAAAGAATATCATAAAAGAATTCTATCACTAATATTTTTGGTTCCTTACAACACAACCCTCTCACAATTAACTACGGTGTGACAAATTAATATGTCCATTGTTGTGTTCTAGGGCGTGGCCTCCCATAACACCGTATACACTATTGCGTCAAATAATGACCAACACATAGATTGCGTGGTCACCCTTATTATGTTAGCTAAACAAGCCATATCCGTGACATCGTTCGCACCTCGACTCATACATATGTATCTACATAGCTAGATCTATGTATATTTTAATTACTATTTTATATACTATTTATTTTAAAGTTTTATAATATGCTTGTACTTTCCAGCTGCCATCGCCGAGATGGGTCTAGTGATAAACACGCGTGAATCTTAACCGATGAGCGTAGGTAGGCAAGCACCACTGAAAAGTGCTTAATTAGTAATTATAATTCATCTCGTGCTCGACGATGAAGGAAAACATCTTGAGGAAACCTGCGTATGGCAAATTTCATTGAAATACTGTCACATGTGGATTCCACCAACTCTGATTGGAGCAGCGTGATAATATAAGCTCCAAACCTTCTCCTCGCAAAGAGAGAAAGAGGCCTTAGCCCAGCAGAGGGACATTCACAGGCTATTACTATATTGTACTGTACTTTCCAGTTTAATTTTATCAGCCGAATTTTCAACGCATCTCTCAAACTATGAAACTTTTAAAGTATAATAAAAATGATAAGAGTATATATTCTACAAAAAAATAAAATTAAGGTAATTTGAAATGCCAATCTTAATTTACTTATTTTTTTATAAGGAAGACAACGTTATGTACCAATCAATACATATATAAATAAATACTTTTCTTAATGAGTATATGAAAATAGTGTCAAAAGTCATATTAAAAGTTAAACTATTTTTAGCACAGTACAGAACTATCGTATTTTAAACATATTTATACGTTTTGTTTAATTTTCCACTAGCTGAGCCACAACCGCCTGAGCTCATATTAAATATTTATACGAAATTGGTATCAGTGCTGAACAATGTCCCTTCTTCTCTTGATAAGGTAAGTATTTTATCCCACCGTGATACTCAAAAGTGTTTACCATTTTCTGTAAAAAAAAAAACATGTTATTTGTTGAAAATTTTATTTCCTTCCTTATTTTTGGACATCATTTAACCTATTCTAAGTTAAATATAAAAACAGACAAAAGCTATTCTAGGTAGTAGTTATGTTCCCGATTGAACAGCGAGCGAGACCATTACAGGAACAAGTGACACACATTTTTAGTTGTTATTTAAAGTTCATATTTCTTACAGCACCAATGTCTATTGGAGATGGTTACCAATTTTATATCATGAGGGTCATTGAACCACACTAATATGTAGCCCAAAAGCTGAGTCTAGCGGTGCATAGAGGCAATAGTGCCAGTGTCTTGGGTACAATGCCGCAGGACAATCTTTATGACGGTGTGTCTTTTTTTAATTTTTAGTTCGTTTTTTATATTAGTTTTAGAATATAATAATAAATATAATATAATCAATTGAGTCTCAATAAAAGATCTCAATGTATAGGATGCTATTACAATTTATTATCTATATAGAAGATGTGAATATTGTATCAATTGATAGTAAAATAGCCCTATAATGCCCCACCGCTGGGAACTGGTGGTTTCTATTAGCAAGTTCGTGCGTCACACCTTAATGGAAGGAATACTTGAGGTTAATCGAAGTGGCGACAGCGTTGTATATAATAAAATGTACATAATGTATATGTACAACAAAATGTACATGTACCTACAACAATATAATAAAATGTATTACAATTTACGGTCATAA
Source organism: Nymphalis c-album (assembly GCA_963151315.1). Classification (NCBI taxonomy): domain Eukaryota; kingdom Metazoa; phylum Arthropoda; class Insecta; order Lepidoptera; family Nymphalidae; genus Nymphalis; species Nymphalis c-album. Next base: position 4,061,266 of record OY720612.1, read on the forward strand.
TGATACGATGTCCCAAGTTCAATTTTGACCCCTTAGGGTACTGTCAAAATTCCTAAGACAGGCTTTAATGTTAAATTGAAAGAAAAACTAATAGTTAAGAATATTAGTTATTTCCTTCCAACTATTATTTAAAAAAATACTTACTTATTATTATTATATATGTAATAGCGTAGTCGCTCCGAATACACTCGCTGGTAGAGCTTTGCAAGCTCGTCTGGGTAGGTACCACCCATTTATCAGATATTCTACCGCAAAACAACAGTACATGGTGTTGTTGTGTTCCGGTTTGAAGGGTGAGTGAGCCAGTGCAATTACAGGCACAAGGGACATAACATCTTACTTCTCAAGGTTGGTGGCGCATTGGCGATGTAAGCGATTGTTCACATTTCTTAGAATGCCATTGTCTATGGTTGGTGACCACTTACCTCAGAGAGCCAATTTACTGATCCACCTACCTATACAATAAAAAAACCATAACAATAATAATAAAATGTGGAATAAGCTCAAATCCAGTACATTCTCCTCAAATAACCTCTTATCTTTAGTTTATCTAGGTCCTATTTAATAAATAGTTATAATAAGTTTTATACAATCAATGCCTGGCTTAAAAGAGAGTGTAAGGCTAAAAAAAAACAGATTTCACCCGCGCCTCTATTGCACGTCACGGAGCGCGATGTGATTTCCAAATATCTAGGCTTTTATTCATTCTATCTTTTATTATTTACAACAATCGGCAATATTATTTTTTTTTGTTTTGTTTTGCTGTTTTTTTACAAACTGTTCTGAAGAATATGGTATAGTTATTTTAACTAGAATATGATAATTAATACAAAGTTCTATTCTTATCCGTAATCCTCTCGTCTCAACAGCACCGCAGCGAATGATTTAAAAAAAAAACAAATAAGTTTATTATGGGTGACATGTGATAGATGTGGTTTATCGCAGTAAGAAAATGTAGTAAGCGCCAATTTTTTTTATCGTTATAAGAAGAATAAAACGAAAGGGTCTTACAAGCAATTCGTAAAGACACCCCACCCCAATTTTGTTTGAAAAATTATACCAAAATTAGTATAAATCAAATGCACTAGCTGAAGGACAATTCATGATTTTTTCTATAGAGAAAATTAAGTTCTTTCATGTTTTCTATCAAACAAAACCCTATTAAATATAATCTAGTTTACATATAATAATATATTTTTATATTATATTTATATAAACTGAATATACCTAAACAAAATCAAATAAAAGATCAGCACTTAATATGCCTTTGTAGTTTGGGCGAATATCATTTCAAAGTTTCTGTATATTTATCTTTGTCTTTTGGGTATTGAGTATCAGAAACCAAGCACTTATGTTCTAATCCTGTAACTACATATGTATAATATTTGTTTTACTATATTTAACATAGTTGTAAATCCTTACTTGTTACTTTATTGTATGAATTGAGACGGGTTCAAAACAACCTCGTAGGTCTGATAGCTAGCTTGTATAAATATATTAAGTTATTAGTTTTTTTTTCAAGATGGTTTTAATGAAGAAGAAAAAGCATTGAATTATATATTCCTTATTATTACATGTCATTGTATCTCTTTGTGGTAGAGCTTTAAGCAAACTGTGGTCTTCGACGCTTTCCCATTGCCACTCCGCAGTTTTCTACTGGACCATAACGTTCTCACAGAAGGAGGCTACGGACCAGGATCTACGCCTGTGTCCCGGTTTGTGCCACAGATTTTTTTCTGTTAACGCTGCAAAAACTCATTACGCGTTTCCCCCACGGGAACAGTGGGGGGGGGGGGCTATGCTACCAAGACTTTCCGCCACAGAATAACACACCTAACCCAACTTAATTAATTAATTAACAAAATCCTATACAAAAGTGTCGGTCGAATTTTCAAAACCACTTTAGCATTAATAACGGTGTATCGTACTTACTTTTACACCGACGTAACGTTTACGACACGTCAATATTTTTCTACACTTTATGACACACTGCGTATACGTTTGATGTCCCACAAAACTCGCTCACAGAACAAGGGTGTTCGGAGATGGCATCGTGGATTAGTTGATATAAAAAATTAACAATAAAAAAAATATATTATCTTTTTTTTATCATTTATTTTAAAGTTAGTTTTCTTTTCAAGGTATATTATCTTTGATCGATATATACTTTTAACATATGTTTTACTTAAATACATTCTTGATATAGGAGTAATATGTCTGGGTCTGCTAGCAATTTTAAAGATTTTGCAGGACGATTTCGAACATTAATTTAGTTTTGTGCTATATTCAACAGAATCTCTTAGTTTTCGCATGTGTAGTCGATATAATTTTATGTATTTTTATGCATACATAATTGGTGTTTTAAAGCGGAAGTCTATAACAAACACTTAAAAGTACACATGATTCTAAAATGATTTCGTATTTAATTTAGAAAGAACATTAAAACTTGCATTTGCAGAATAATAACGATTACTTTATGATAATTAATAAATATATTTATATTCAAATAATGTATTATTTATATAGGCTATCAATTTGTGTATATATTTTATGAGTTGCATAGATATTCAAAACTATTCTTTGTTCTTAGGATATTTGTAGGTTGGTAAAATAATACCGAATGACTGTCATAAAAGGGCCTTCTCATACAAATATTTGTTGATGGCTCGGCCATCTTGTGTTATTAAGTATATAAATATTTTTTTCAACTGAAATATTTCTTCATTTTATTTATTAGGAAAATTTGTTGGAAATATTCTTTACCATATTATGAGTAGAAGTCAAAGAATCTAAAATATGAGTTCTCATTTATATATAAATGTGCTACATATCCTAAGTTACATAGAGTTATTCTGCAAGAACAAAATTGAAACTCACCATAATGTAAGGTCTTAACATTTCAGATGTGATACGCGATATTGACTTTAATTACTATAGTATTTAAAGGCTACAAAAATGACTTCTTAAAAAGTTTTTAATCGTTTTATAAATAATTCTACGTAAAATCATCTCTTTAGAAATGCAATATTAAACAATAAATATCGTTCATTTTCTCGCTAAAATATAACAGAGACGTGATAATATTAATAGAGAATGGATTTATATTTTGTATTAATATTATGTTACGGATTGCTTGTCTCATTTATCAAATAATATTTTTGATAAATTGATAAATTATTATATCATAGATAAAGTTCAATATTGTGATAGTCATTGTAAAGTTAATTGTGCTAATCCTAATCATAGTTAAGACCAAGTGATTATTGTAATGATGATGATTTTTTTTTATTTCATAGGAATGCAGACGAGCATATGGGCCACCTGATGATAAGTGGTCACCAACGCCCATAGACAACGGCATTGTAAGAGATATTAACCATCGCTTACATCGCAAACGTCAAAACACAGGTTTGAAGGCTGAATGAGCCAGTGTAATTACAGGCACAAGGGACATAACATCTTAGTTCCTAAGGTTGGTGGCGCATTGGCGATTTAAGGGATGGTTCACATTTCTTACTCTGCCATAACTTTCTTACAATCCCATTGTCTATGATGACCACTTACCATCAGGTGGCTCATGTGGTCGTCCACCTTCCTATACAATAAATAAAACTCTGAAGGACATAATATAATGTTTAGACACAAATGAATCTATTCCCACACTCTTAAAAGTGATGTGAGGATGCAAATGTTAAGAATTCACGGGCAGGCAGCTTAACGTGTTATACTGCCAACTTCAGAACTCCAGGCTGCTATTGAGAATTTCGTAACAGCAGAATGTAATAACTTTTATTTGCCTTTCACACGATTTGAATCAAAGAACTTGCGGAGCTTTAAAAGCTTCTAGACTAACAAGGTAGAGAACACATTGCAAAACGATTTAACATACAAAAGCTTAGGATACAAAAAAAATCGAGTAACATTATAAACGCGAAGGTTTATCAGGATGGATGAATTTTGTTACTCTTTCACGCGAAAACTAAGAATAATAATAGTCCTCCTGACCGATATTGAACCCAAGACCACCGTGTCTGCGGCCTTACATTCAGCCACTAGACTAACGAGGCACGCGAACAATACTGCAGGCCTAGACAAGTGGCAGATATTCTGCCGCAAAACAGCAGTACTGTGTATTGCTGTGTTCCGGTTTGAAGGGAGAGTGAGCCAGTGTAATTACAGGCACAAGGGACATTACATCTTAGTTCCCAAGGTTGGTGGCGCATTGGCGATGTAAGCGATGGTTAACATTTCCGCCTCGTCCGCCTTCCTATACAATAAAAAAAAAACAGTAACCTGACTGATTATAAACCTGACTATTATCCAATAACATATAATCCAGTAATTATATTATAAATAACGAATTTCATTCGCATTTCATTATTCGTTATTCATTAATTTATAAATAAAAAGCGTTTGATTTGTAAAGTTGCATTCCATCAGCTTGTTTCATTCTAACCTCAAGCTTTTCACAGTTTTAAAAATGGCAGCCATGACCACAGGACTCTATTGCGGTTATCTGTTCGTACTCAGCAATGTTGATTGACTGGTTTCCAATTGTCTATTAAAAAAATTCAAACTAATATATCTTATGTCTATGGTGTTAAAGTTCAATTTCGCTTAACAATGCCAATTCAAATTAGTCCTCTTATTATGTTGATAAATGCGGGTTGTATTAGCTCTTATTGTTTAGACATTTAGGGTCAAATTCGGTTGGTGTGAGTTTATATAACTTAGAGTTAATAGCAGAATAAATTTCAATAGTACATAATGATTACTTATCTATATGTTGTCGCTATAAATACATACACATACATGTTTTCAAAACGTCGTAATCCATATCAATTCACAGATTTGATCCTGATTTACTTTTGTAGATTTTGCTTCTCTTTTTTATAATGCAGAGGAAAAGGTAAGCGGTTTTCGTGTGTGTGTGTGTGTGTGTTCAGAATTATATCGTGTGATTCTGACTTAAAAATCTTAGGGCCGTTCATTTTTTAAATAACTGTATAAACCTGTAGTTATCGTGTGGTACTCCACGCGCATTCGAGATAACTAGCCTACCTGGTTTTAGCAGTGCTGACGTGCGAGCCGGCCTACGCAGTAGCTGTACTACAGTAACCCGCACTGTGTTGACAGTTGCATTTACTGGCACTTACGAGTTTGATAGTACCTCACATCCGCGTTTATTAATTCACTATCACTAAATTCACTTGCCTGCTCATCTTCTCCATTGCTAACGAAATAGTAGATCGGTCAGTCGCGATAGAATCCCAGGCCTTCTCGTATTTCGCGACACTACTTTTTTCATGTAAATAACTAAGGCAAGACATACGAACACAGCAATAGTCAACTATGTTCTCAACAGTTCAGACTATGTAAACCAGGCTTAACGAGAAAGAAGAGAATCTTCTTAATTTTTACTCCCTGAACTGTTCAGAACTGTTCACAAAGGCGTAGAAAATCTTCTCGATAACAGTTTCCTCGCGGTAGACAAAGAAAGAGTGATCACAATTCCCCAGCACCAGATCAAGGGCTATTTTTCCACGTTTATCGCCATTAAATAAAATCCCTGTACTTTGATTATTTTTTATTGTATAGAACATATTTCGTAATTGATCCCATTCAAATATAAATAAAGCCGCAATAAAAAATTATATGAAAATTAATTTTCATTTCCATAATTTGTTTTTCTATAAACAAATACAATCTAAATTTTCCTGATAAATAAATGAAAAGAGAATATTTTAATGCATATTTTCTGTATAACCTACAACATACACAATTACACAGATAAAATAAACTACAAGTAACAATTTCATATCAATCTGCGATATAGGTTTCTGATTAATTTTTTTTCATTAAATCATTTCAAATAAATCAAAACTAGATATAAAAATTGTCATTTCAACAATCATTAGGGCATTACAGACGCGACATTTATATTGTAATCGCAAAAACAATATTATAACCTGATGTCTTAATCATTATGCTGTCTCTGAGCTTTGAATGATGTATTTTTATTTAAACCCAGATATAAGAAATAGTGACAATCATTGTATAGGTTTATCTCGCACAACAATAAAACGCTTTTGTTTCTTTTTTTATTACTTGTTTTTAAAAATTTCTACATTTGGCAAGGGGTATAAAAACAGGAGTCTTTATGCACCATTGATAGTTTTGGTGTGGTGGCTAACCGCTCTTACTTTTGTATCCAGTAAAAGCAGAGCGAGAGAAAGTTTGCGACAAAATACTTTAGAATTTATTTAGTGTCATGGACGTACCGATTACTGATATTGGTGTTAGGATAACATTTTGTATATTTTGAAACCGAAGTAGAATTAGTTGGTGGTAGGGATTTGTGTAAGCTCGTCTGTGTAGTTACCTCCCACTCATCAGATATTCTACCGCAAAACAGCAATACTTGCTATTGTTGTGTTCCGATTTGAAGGGTGAGTTAGCCAGAGCAATTATAGACACAAGGGACATAACATTTTAGTTATGTCTCTTGTGATTGGTGGTTATCATCTCTTACAATGCCATTGTCTATGGGCGTTGGTGACCACTTACCATCATGTGGCCCATATGCTCGTCCACCTTTGCTATAAAAGAAAACACAGTCATAGATAACACCAAGTTTCTAACTTCACAATGTCAATTATAATCAATACAGAATGTATATCCTGGAAAAAAATATTCGGTGTAAATCTAACAGGTCATTATTACACTTTATTATTAATAATTTTGAACATCGTGTTAAAAAAAACATTGATAAATAAAGATAACTATTAAATAGAAGAATATAGATCACTAAAAGCGTGGAGTTAGTTTTCATTGATCTTCCTGCAGAATAGGTAATAAGGGTTTTTTTTAGATTACCGCCGCCCACTGCTTGACGAAAGCTTCCCCCATAGAACGCCAAGCAGCCCGCATCCATCCCGTACCTGCTAATTTCAAATCGTCGATCCAACTTGCTGCAGAGCGTTTAATTAAAAACTTACACCTAACACGTGTTAGCTTCATCGGTCATCAATGCGTCTGGAGACATGACCAGCCCACTTCCACTTCGACGTGCTAATTCTACGCGCGATGTCGGTGACTTTAGTTCTCTGGCGAATGTCCTCATTTCGGATTCTATCTGCCAGAGAAACCCCAAGCATCGAATAAGGGTTATTGAATTTAAAAAAAATGTAATTATACTGATGCAAATATTAAATACTGATCGTTTTTTCAATTAACTATACATTCTAAAGTGACGGTAACCTTACATTAAAAATATTTGTAATATGAAGATTCAAAAGTGCTTTTCTTAAATTTTGTTTTATTTTAACGTTCTAGTAACATATAAAGCAGAATTGGTAATCTTTTATTTGATTTTGTATGGGTACCAGTTTAAAGGTAAAAGTAATAATTGCGTAAAATTATATTATAGTAAAATCAGAACATAAAAAGTACGAAATCTCCTCTATAGTTTAACATTTCATTAAACCATAATCGTTTTTGGGTTTTCAGGCAAAAAGGTACGATAGTTAAAATGTTTTAAAACAAAATTAGACAATTAAGGAAGAACATAACTTTATGTTACTTTAAAAATTATTATATAACAATAGACTTCAAGTAATGGAACAATATAATATAAACGATTCAGAGAAGATCTCGATTATGTACTCATCATATGCATTAGTTCTCCAATTATTTATATCTGGCCTAATATCTAGGGTATAAGGTCCTGCAGATTGGAGTCATTCGCGTTCAGCGACACCCTCTTACTGTTTATGATATCCTGGTATATGAGACACTAGCTGCTTAACCAAGATTGGAGTCATTGACGAGCCGGTTGGCATGGTTGGTTGCCACTTGCCTTTCGCGCCGCAGTTCATGGGTTCGATTCCCACCCAGGACAGACATTTGTGTGCAAGAACATGTCTGTTTGTCCTGAGTCTGGGTGTAATTATCTATATAATGTAATATATGTAGTATATCAGTTGACTGCCTCGCTGGTCTAGTGGCTAGATATAAGGTCATAGACCCGGTGGTCCTGGGTTCAATTCCCAGGTCGGTCGGTTTTTCTGTCAGAAAATTCTCAGTAGCAGCCCGGAAGTGTGTACACTCCCGTGCCTCGGTAAGCACGTTAAGCCGTTGGTCCTGGTTATGAGAGCTAGGGAAAAGAGAGTGCACTTGTGTTTGCGCACACACTTGTGCACTATAATGTCTCCTGCGCAGTTGGCTAATCTCTCTTGGGAATGGCTTCAATATTATATCAGTTGTCTGATTTCCATAGTACGAGCTCTTCTTATTTTGGGATCAGATGGCCGCGTGTGAATAATGTCCCAGGTAATAATTATAATACATAATTATTAAATTGTTATTATATTCGCGTTCTGTGAGACCAACTCACTTTTTATGATTTCCTGGTACATGAGGCACTCGATTTCAATCATCATAATTAAACAGACTATCAATTTTTATTTTATTTATCAAAGACGTTTTCGAGTGGTTTGTATTACGTTGATATTGATAAAGACCCCCAAATAATAGTTCTCCTCATATACAGACAGTAATCAGTTACATTTTTATTATTTATTAAATTAAATATTAGTTTGTTCCGTTCTAGAGATTGATAATTAAAATAAAGAAATCAATGTAGAGACATTTAATTTATTATTTTTCATGTTTCATTTCATGCGGGATTTTTCAATAAAACACATAATGATTATTTTCTTACATATTTATTTTGAGAACAATAAAAAATGGCAAATTATATTCGCATGCAAACGAAAACACTATCATGCAAATATTTCTATACATTTAATACAAAATGGCGATTCGTACAGATTATTAATCTTTCGTAGTAAAGAAAAAAAAACTCAAAATTATATCTAAATTAAAAAAATCTTGAAGAAAATAAAAGGCATTTTTAAAGACGTTTTAATTCACTATTTAAATTATCACAGGTTTTTCTATAAAAGTGACCATTTACTAATTAATAATTATCTATCTAAAATTTTATATCTTTTTTCTAAAAAATCTTATACAATTTCGACAATACGTGTATTTATAGAAATTTTAAATTCATTTTTATTTCAGTCATCGAATTTACATATTGAAAATGGTCTTATACGTTTTATACAGTGTTACCAGTAATAAAAAAAAACTAAATTAAACAAGCTTCTTTCTCTCTAAGTAGAGCTATTTTGTTTGAACAAAATCAAACCTCACCACAGATAACGATCATGAAATGTCAGAAACGATGTGACATTGACAATTACAGTTCAAGATATAATATTGAAATCTAAACAGCAGACCAATAAAACAATATTTAACTGTTCTTGTTTTATTTTCTCACAACATACAATTTTATTTTGTGAGTTACATCGCCTTCTATATTCAGTTCACGAATACCTTCTAAACTCCCGCCTCTGGCCAGATTGATCTTTCGTATTGCCGCGAAAATCCGGCTCTCCGATTGGCTGACGACATCGCGTGATGTCTCTATCGTGCGCCAATCAAGGAGCGACCCGCCAAAGTCAATGTCAAAATGAAATAATTTAAAATAAAACAAACCTATCACAAGTTAATAATTATATTCCACGATCGATTCGAAGTTCTTACAAAATAGCACTACATGTCCGAGTATTTTCTTTACAAAACAATGGTAGACTTTTAAAATCAATAAGCAAGTGTCGCCTAAACTTTAAGATAAAAATTACTGTACTATTTGAGAGTATTATATATTTGGCTGTACAATTATGTTAATATTTTGTACAAATTTATTACTAGCATAACATATAGAAGTGCTGTGTTTAAACTAACAATTGGCTAGTAACATAATGACATTCGGTCTGGACATTATATATTTAAATTATTTCACTAGCGTCTTATATATAAACTATTGCAACATTTTTGAGCAATACTATAAAATATAAAATAATATTTTGTTTTACAAAAAAGTTTTTATTGTATTTGAAAAAAAAACGGTGGTAAATGATTCATGCATAAGCATAACATCAATTTATTAATACGAACTCGACAAAAACTATTACAAAAAAAAAAAAACTATCGCTCGCTTATAACAGCCCTTAATAAACTTTTTTTACATCTAACCTAGTATTCTATTTACATCTCAGTCGTAATATTTATTTAGGAACATTATATATTACAATTGTTTCGTCTAACAGGGTTGTAGAAATGAGTCCATTTTTATACAAGTCTTATTATATACTTTTTGTATATATTATACATGCGTCGCTAGCGTTGTCGGTGTGCTACCTGTGAAAGAGATTTTTATTAATGTATTAATCATTTATAAATTTTATTTTATATTTATAGCTGAAGGATGACACATCTCCTTCATGTAGTAAAAGAGTTTTATAAATATACAATAACCATAATATAACAAGGAGGAACTATAATCTGTCATACAGATTTTCCTAGTGTTCCTTTCCGATAACTACATATGGTAGGTATTACAAAGGAATCTTAGGTATAAAAATATGTAATACCATACCATAACCATATTATCTCATATGTATTTGTAATACATTTGACTTATAGTCGAGCGAAGTTCACAGATATACAATGAATTTAGCTCGACTATAAAAAATAATAATTGGGAGAAATTCAGAGACACATATTTAATTATACTTATAAACAAAACCTTATCTAAATACAAAAAATGAGCCTAATGGTTCAAGCCGTTTTGAGCGATACACGAAATATTTATATTTAAAAGAAATGTAAGACAAAAAATCATCATGGCGGCTAGAAGTAATTTTTGTTCGACGAATGAAATTATTTGTTGACATTAATTATATGACATTCGAATTTTAACATTTTGTAATTGTGTACAGTGAGATTATTTTCATAATTAAATGAATTCTTACATGTCAAATACTAGTTTGTTACAGTTTAAACCACAGATAAATTTTTGAAATTGACATATTAAAAAATTAACAAATACAAAGTCAATATATTTGACGAGCCGGTTGGCGTGGTTGGTAAGAGACTTGCCTTACACGCCGCAGGCCGTGGGTTCAATTCCCACCCAGGAGAGACATTTGTGTGCATGGACATGTCTGTTTGTCCTGAGTCTGGGTGTAATTATCTATTTAAGAATGTATTTAAAAAAAAACAGTAGTATATGTAAGTACATAGTACTAGCTCTGCTATATAGGATATTATATTATTATTAGTATTTACTTACTTTTGGATTGTCTATGATACGATTTTATGATCTTAGCCTCTTATATCAATTAAAAACATTAAATCTATTAAACATAACAACAGTCGTATTACGAAGTAATACAAACATGCACATACATATTACCAAAAACCAAACTACTTAGTATATTATTTTATAAAACTATTAAATGTGCAGTGTTAAATAAAACTTACAGTTATTTTTAAGTATTACCAAAGTTGTTATCCTATAAGGTAAGTTTGAAGCTGCGGAAAGGTAAAATTATAATTGTTTACAACAAAAAATATTATAAAAGCGTATAAAAAATAAATTATTATATGTAAAATGCATGTAAATTTACGCGTCAGGTAATTTAAATGAAATAAAATTGACCTTACCTATGTCGCTTAAAGTTAATTAAAAAAGATGCGGCAGTCGTAATAGATGTTTTCAAAATTTACATAATAAATAAATAAATAACATAAAAATATTCTAATCAAATACATTGGTTTCTTATTTTCATGCAATTTGTAAACTTACCTAATAACACATGCAACAGAACCGTAAAAACACATAACCCCAAGCCGTGCTATCTATAAAGGGTAATTTACCTAAGCAGTCGGTGCTAACCTGGGAGATGAACCGAGTTTCGCACTGCGGAATATGGCGGCGGAGCGGGCGTAGAAGCTGGCTTCGCTGTATGTACTTGATTTGTATAACCTGAGGTAAGTTATGTAAATATGGATTAACTTACCCAAGCAATTTAACGATGAGCAGCTCTGTTGGTATTTACAATCTAGACTTAGAAGTGTGTTTGATCTATGTACATGTTCTAAGTAATATTTATAGAAATCCTATGTTAAAATTATATGAATCTTATAAAATTTATCAAATACTTTTTCGAAATTGTTCTATTTTTTTCTTGTAATACATAGTTTCTTATTTTTTAATATCTACAAGATAATTAGTATAATAAAAAGTTTATTTTATATCACTTCGAAAAATTAAGTAACTTGAGATATTTTGCAAGTGCTGTATTGTAAATAGTTACTTAGAAAAACTATAGTTATTTGATAAAAAAAAACAATTAAAGAGCAGTTAAATTAATGAACTCTGGTAAAACTAAGTTAAAAAATAAGACATAACAAATAAGATATAAAAGACGGGTGTATGAGATTTGTTTTTAAGTAAAACTTACCCATTGTACCGTTTCTAAGGTACGGATTTCCATATGTAGCTGCGTATCTCAAGTCAACGCCGCTTTGGTTTTTACCCCCAGACTGGGTGTATACAGGCACTTGTGGGGCTAATGACAAATTTGAAAAAAATATTTATTTAAATGCAAAGTTTCAATATTTCATTCAACATGTTTCAATCTTGAAATTTAAAACTTAAAAGCTGTTTTTTTTATTAGATTATTATTGTACATATTCTATAGTAAAATAAACCGTATTTATATTAAAACGGTTTCGTAATAATAATACCAATTTCACATGAAAAATATTATCTAATAACATGGGTTTTAAAAAAATTTAATTAACTAAATATACCTTCGCCGCCAACAGGTAAGCCTAAATTATTAATAGCGTCAGTTTCGTCCGGTTTCGTTCGTTGCAACGAATTGTTCTGCGATCCATTGCCAGCTGACAACGGAAGCGTTGACGACGTATCTATACTACGCGTCAATGAACCTTGAAGGGACCTATTGAAAGAATAACATATTACAGCAAAGTATGTTATCATTAATTAAAATTATAAAATTGATCATTGCAGTTATTTTAAAAATGTGTACTTGTAATAAAAAATAGACTTCTAATTTATTTCATAAATGAAATACTGTTTATTTAAATTATATTATGCTAAAAAATTATGTAAACGATTATTGAATTAGTCGTTTTGAATTAATAACATCTTTCAATATTTCTTTACCTGCTAGTTGGTACTTCAAGTGTCGGAGATTGAACCCTCAAGTGTGGGGGAGGCACGTACCCTTGTGGGTAGTCGTATACGTAAGCGGCTGGGTTCTAGAGAAAAGTAAGAGGATAAATAACGGTAATATATCTTTCATAAAAATAAAAAAAATATTGAGAGCCCTTAACTTTAAGCTTTTGTTAGTTAATATTGTATTACGATAAATTATGTTATATATTTTAACATTTCAGATTTGCAACTTTGACATCCTATTGACGTGATATCATTGGTCGAGATCTCGTATAAAGAACAATAACAATCAATATGAATGGTGAATAAAAAAGGTAAGTGAAACTCACCCAAGTAAAAGAAACTTACCTTAAAATAAGAATCCGCATATGTAGGATCTGAATAATCGTTGCTATATCTAAATTGGAGCATCGGATCGTCGTGGCGTATATTTGGTAACGGGACCGGTCCCGCGAGAGGAAGACCCGCAGGGTTCTTTGTATCCGAACGATCGGAACTTGTATACTCCTGGTAATTAATAATTGAGACATTAACTTTACGATAAGACAGTTTTTTTTTTTTTTTTTTTTTTTTATTTATTATCTTTCACAATCACATAAGAAAAATTATAATTTATCACTCATAAAAAACATACAAAAAAAAAACCACTGTGGTTTGTCTTGCATGCTATTAATGCCAGCATCGATGTTTGCTTCTACTATAAATTAAACACTATAATATAAATTTATTGACAGGCTATAACAATAATAAGATTTATAGGCTAATTATGTGAAAACGTAACTACGCGGGTACATTTTAATATTGTATTTCATTAATCTCCTTCATAAAGTATGTTTTTAACTTTTGTTTTATGTTTTTATAATTAATAGATTTTTTTAAGTACGAGGGTAGGTTATTTATTAACCGCGGCACTAAATACCGATTGGTTCTCTTTCCGTAGCTGTTTTTAGCTTTTACCGTGCGTAACTGTTTTTTTGTTATCGCACGCGTACGTATAGGATGTTCTACTTTGATAGTAAATTCCGGATTAAAGTATTCTTCTTTTAATAAGCTTAATTTAAATAATTGGTGAATTGGCAATTTTTTACAATGTTGGAAAAGGTTTATATCATTTTTTTTGTACGTATTTTTAATATTATTTGACACAATAGTTTTTAGGATTTTTAATTGAAGTTTATATAATTTATTCAAATAAGTATGAAATGTTCGACCGTAGCTACTCAGGCCATATTGTATATATGATTCCGCAAAAGAGTTGTACAACATAAGTCTTACTTTGTACGGAATTCGAGATTTTATAATATTTATAATTGCTAAAAATTGTCGCAGTTTATTGCAAACATATTCAATGTGCTGACTCCAGTTCAACTTATTGTCTACAACTAGACCAAGATACATGTGCGTATTGACAGTCTCTATAGAAGGGCATTTACATCCTCTCGTAAGAGTATCGTGTAGACAGCTGTGTTCGTGAGCAGTTACATTTGGAATAGGCTGCTGGGGTATGTGAGTTGACTTAATATGAATTAATTTTGTTTTATCGGGATTCAGTACCAATCCGGCATCATGACACCATTTAGAAAGGGCATTGAAATCTTGCTGAAGTAAGTGATGTATATTTTTAATATCTTTTCCTGCCATCAAAAGACACGTATCATCGGCAAATTGGTAGCATGAGCAATTTATTATACAATTACTCATGTCGTTGACATACGTTAAGAAAAATAGAGGCCCTAGGACAGATCCCTGGGCTGTTCCTTCTCTAGCCTCTACAGTATCACTAAAGGTATCATCTATTTTGACCACGTAAGTCCGATTAGTAAGGTAGTTAATGCACCATGTCAACAGGGGCCCTCGTATACCACACGCATCTAGTTTCTTTATCAGATGGTTGTGATTAAGAGTGTCGAATGCGCGAGAAAAGTCGATAAAAAGGGCTAGCACCTGTTTTTTATTATTTAAATGTCCATAAATTTCGTCTGTAAACTTTGATAGAAGTTTAGTTGTACTCTTACCTCCCTGAAAGCCATATTGATTTACATTTAGAATTTCATTATCTTTATAATATTTATATATTTTACTACTTATGAATTTTTCAACAACTTTATCTAAACAAGAAAGCAAGGTGATTGGACGGTAATTATTTACGTCATTACGTGAACCTTTTTTGAAAATCGGTCTGACACATCCTTTTTTAAGATCATCTGGGTAAATTCCTGTCATAACACTAGTATTGATAAGGTTTGCGATAGCTATAGATATATCATTACATGATTTTATATGCGATAATTTAAAGTTGTCAATACCGGGAGACTTGTTAGAATTTAGTTCTTTTATAATTTTACCGATTTCCTCACCGGTCGCTTTGTAAAGTTTCATACTTACGTTATAGGGCCTAATATAACTTTTATCATCTAAAATTTTAATATTACATTTTGGAATAATTTTTTGTACAGCTTTATTAAAACCAAGTGCAAAATTGTCGGCTAATACTTTTTTTGACTGACCTTCAAATGCCTTAAGAATGATCTGATCAATAGATAATGACATTCGTCCTAATATTTCATTAATGATTTGGTAGATTTTCCTATAGTTGTTAAAATTGTTTTTAATTTTATTTAAGTAATAATTATTTCTTTTGTATTCTATTGTTTTATTTATTTTGTTACGAGTTTTATTATATTCAATTCTGAGCTTTGCATTATATGGATCGTTCTTCCATAAGTGAAACAATTGATCACGTTTATCGCACATTCGTATAATATTATCGTTCATCCAGGGGACACGAAATTTTTTATTTTTTATAAATTTATGACTCTTATAATACGATGTGCTGCATGCATTATGGTAAGAATCATAAATAAACTTTAAAATTTTGTCGGGTGATTTAATCGTATTAGTTTGCGACCACTGGATTTTATTAAGTGTATCATTAAGTTTTTTAAAATCAATATAATTTTTTGGAACCACCTGTATACTACTTTGTTTACTTAAAGAATCTCCGCCCATGCAAGTTAATATAATAGCCTTGTGATCAGCCAGTACAATGTCAACTGCAGCAGAGTACGGATTGCATATTGTGGAGAAACGGGCAAAAATATGATCTATGCAAGATTTTGTGATTATGTTTAGTTTTTTTTCTATTCTTGTGTATTCCGTTATTCCACACATCAATCCGCACTCACTCAGTGTCTCGAGATACGAATTTTTGTATGAACAAGTTTTCTTAAGGTCGATATTAACGTCCCCTAATAATATTATATTACTAGTGTTTTTAAAACTATGAATGTACCTGCGTAGTTCGCTAATAAATACATTTCTGTTTGTAGATGGTGGTCTATATATTGAGCAAATAATAACATTTTGCCCGCTTCCTATACTTAGACTACCCGTCAAATTTTCAAAAGTAAATGTATTAATATCAAGTTCTGTGAATTTTAAACAATTCTTTGTGTACATAATAACGCCACCACCCTTCTTGTTTAGACGCAATTTAAAGTACATGTTATATCCCGGGATTCGATACAGTTGAACAATGTTATTTGTTACATTCGGTTCGGTAATTACAATGACATCCAGTGGAAAAGGACAGTTATGTATAACTTGTAAAAGTTTTGTAAAGTTTTTAATTAAAGACCTTATATTAATATGAAGACATGAAAATCTTAAATTATTATTAACGGGCAATTGCCGAAAAAATGTATTTAAAGAATTACAATCAGTTATTTCTTTAATTGTTAATTCGTCCATTATATAAAAAATTAACAATTAACTATTTATAAAAAGAGAATTAAAAATATTTACCCCTATTACAAACTAGGTTAGTTCGGGCTTCTCCAGTCGTTTGATATCTTGTAGTGTTTTAATATAAAAGATTTTGCTGTTGTCCGTTTTTCTAACACATATCTTCCCATCCTTGTGCCATATATATTGATACGAAGCGCGTAGTTGCATTTTGGTGTTATATAATAGGGTTTTCATAGACTTAGTAAGGGCTTCTCTAATATATACCGGTTTTTCAGCAATTTCTTTAGGAACATCTGGTAAGATAGTTCCCATCGTAAGAATACCTTTTTCTTTGCCAGCTTTTAACCATTGTTTTTGGGCGGTTTGCGATTTCATTTCAATCAAAATAGAGCTCGGTTTATTTTTATTGCCTGGGATACGTCTTGAGAACTGAATATCATTCTCATTAACTTTTAATGTTGAAGCCACAGCGGTTATCATGTTATTTACACTCAGTAGATCATTTTCCGGTAAGTTAGCTATTTCTAATGACGATGATAAATTTTTTTGTTCCATATTTTGTAATTCTTGTTCTACAACACATAGCCTGAGCTCTAAATTTTTATTTTTATTTTGTAGGTCATTATTTTTACCTTCAAGATTTTTTATTTTACTATTTTGCATATTTATTGATTCCTCCATCGTAGTAATTTGATCGCTCAAAAACTGCAGTGATGTTTCGAGGTTACCTAGCTCTTCACGAATAGTTTTTTTGACTTCTCGAGAGATATCTTGAATAATTTTGCGTGTATCTAATGATTGATGAATGTTTAAATAGTCGCTTTCACATTCTTCGTCTACATCTTCCTCAGGAATGATAAAGGATGATCGACGGGACACATTTTGCAAACAATTTTCACAGCTCCATTCGATATTATTTGAATTTCGCAAGGTATTAAGTTGTTTATTTGATAGCTTAGCACAAATTTGATCAGCGTGTATAATTTTATTACAACGACTACACTCGATTCCAGGGGCTTTTTTTGTTATATTCTTTTTACAAGTCGTACACTTTTTTATCACCATTGTGGAGGGTAGAATACGCACGATCGTATGTAACGACCGCTCGATGCTCCCTCGACTCATGAGTTACGAAGCTATGTATTTGTATCATATAATAGAATATATATTTAAAAAGTATATAAAAGTAATTTTGAAAAACAAATGCATAGAGAAAAATGGTAAATTTAGAATTATAAATAAAATATCACAATGAAATTCAAAAACACTGTAAAATGTTGTTAAGTTAAGTTAAGTGTAAAGCTACCACCACCACATAATGTCGATTGAACTGTCAAAAAACTGAATAGTTACTCATTACAATCAATTTAAATTACATAAACAATTAAAATGATTATTTATCATGCATGAAAATCAACTAGCATTAATTACAAGCTTTTTTATTATCTATATCGTCAAATATTCATCGATGTTTTGTGATATCAATTTCAAATTTATTAATATATCATGTGTTTATATACATAATACTTCATATTCATTTGTGTGAAAATGATGAAATTTAATTCAAACACGTGTCATTCGTCGTAACACTAATTAGACAGAAACTTTAATCAATGTTCTCTAAACTGCTTGACAAGATAACAGTATTAATTTTGTTGTTTAATTCAATATTCCATTGTAACGTATTTGGTGGCTCATTAAAACGTATAAATTTAATGCAGTATAATATGTCAATTTGTAAATAATGTTTTAATTAATTATACCTGAATATTTACTTACTACTTAATGAATATTTAATGAATATAAGCTTCTATATGGATTTAATTTATATATATATTAAGAAAATAGCTATCCGTTCCAGCTTCGCATGGGTAGAATAAGGTAGATCCTTATAAAACGTTTATATCGTAATAAATAAGATAATATCGTACTGAAAACCGTATGAAAAATTATATGGTTGTATTTTTTATAGCCCGGGGGGGCAAATGACTCTACTTCATCTGATGGTAAGTGGTAGTAGAGTCCAAACTTTTGAGATTATAAAGTTCACAGACAGACGCGGCGGGGGCACTTTCAATTCATTGTTGTTGGTGTACTAATTAAAGTGTGTTACGTTATTTTTCTACAAGTTCACATTACATTTCCCCAAAAATATAGTATTCCTAATATATTTACAACTCAGATTAAATTACTAATACACAATAAACTTAATATTATGCCATTCATTTGTGTCGATTATATTATACAATGTTTATTAAAATAATTTCTTAAATTAAAATAATTTAATTTTCAGAAAATTTAATATAAAACCTCAACAGGTAGGTTGAATTTAGCAATAAGACCCTTGAAACTCCTTATTTATCGTGATAAAAAAGTACGTAATATTATGTCGATCCAGGCTATAACCATAAAATACCACCATCCTGAGGTTCATAAAAAGACCATATAATAGTCCACTTACTTACACTTAAAGCATACTTATCGACAAACACGAAATAAAAAAGAAGTATATTTTAAAGCGAAAAAAAATAATAATTTAAACTTACCAAATCATAACTTTCGTCGGTTTGTGGTAACTGTAACTTCAAGTCACTTATGTTCGAACTTCTATCACTTTCTTTGTACATATCACCGGAAGTGACTGTCACATCCGGTTTTTCGTTTATCTTCTGTTTATTTCTTCTTCTCCTGTGACATACTACGACGAGTATCACGAATGATGAGAATATTATAATGCCAGACGTCACGCCTATTAGAATTATGAAGAGTGGTAACGTTTCTGAAAATAATCCGGATTTTAGTTACGACTTATGACAAAAGCTTTTAATTAATAAAGTAATTATTTTTACTACTACATTATATTATAATTAATTACTTCTACTACATTAACAAATAAATCCAAGTTGCAACTCAGTTGAAAACCTCGGCCATAATAAAGAAGTATATGATCGCTATTACAACAAAACATGTTTTAATCGTTTTGTATTTTTTGTTTACCGTAAAATAATAAAGTAGTTAAGTAACCTAACAAAAATAATAATACAATATGTAACAACAAACAACAACAATATGTAATAGGAAACTTTTATAGTTATTATGTTTATGTTTTAAATACATTTTGATGGTAATAAGTATGTAACCTATTTGAAAGGTAAGTGTTACTTACTTAACGGTTTCAGTGTAATAGCAACATTAGCATTTCCATACTCATTAGTAATACTACAATTGTATACACCGTAGTGTTTTGATTGACTATCTCGGATCACGAGACTCGACTTCACGATACCATTTGGTAATGTTTCTTCTAACGTCGCATAATCCTGAAAATATATATTCTTACAAATCATATATCATATGACCATGGCTTATATCAGAAGATTATGTATGCTAAATTTTATTTATTATCGGTAATAGGTCGGTAGACAAACACCCGCTCATATGTAATAAAAATTATTAGCTATCGCCAATACGCCACTATTGAAGTATGTATGTAGTTAATAAAAATAATTTGCATTGAACCCATTAAGAACACAGAAAGAACATTACTCATTGCATAAAAATCACACTAGATATTTATCTCAAAAAATTGACAAATTTAATTCTAAATTATATACATAATCGAAGGTTATATTTAGTTTTTATTTCATATATCATATACTTCAGAAATTCACGCATCAATTAAATAAATATAAATTTAATATTTCTATTTAAATTAGCGACACCTCTAGAACAGATTGCATCTTATTAAACGTTTTCCACGCTGCAGTTACCCGGACGCATACACTAATTGGCAAAGCGCCCTTAGAGAGGTTCAAGTTTCACTGCGTCCCAATCATTGGTATGGTTTTCAAAATTGAACACTTCAAAACTTGTTCATGAAATATTAAACGAAATATATTTATTTATAAAGAAAATATTTAAATAAGCAAAAAATTTAAATACACTGTCCGTCATTTTTTTTATGTGTTGGTACGACTTTAATTCATGAGATCAGAAGCGAATGATCGTCTTTCAGATTCTTCGCTGGTTCGTACACCATTATACGGAATTTTCTTAACATTAAAACCATAAAATAAAACTTACCGGATCCTGTATAACGCTAATCTCTTTCCCTTCAAAGTACCACCTGATGTCATCAGGTCTTGGTACTGAGAGGGCTTCACATTCAACCGTCACCTTATCGCCTTCAGAACCTACTTGAGTTCTGTTTGAAATAATCTTGGGTACACCTGGGTGAACAGAATGAACAAAAATATTAAACTGCTACATTGCAAGTATACACTATATTTACTATTATTTTTAGGTTATTAAATTAATGCAGTTTAGGTGGAGATAAAAAAATACGCGAATTTATGCTGATTGATGGGGCTAAATGTATGTTGATTTATATGATCCATTTATAATGGACACTAAGGAAAAACATGGCAATGAAATCTGCCTAATCATAATTATTAATACAACTATAACCATTCATACCAATGTTAATACACCAATTTTTAACAAAACAGAGTGAACTCTTAATCCTACTTCTTTAAAAAGTAAGTCCTTCAAGTAATTTATGAACTGTATTTTTATCTACAAAAAAAAAACATTTTTTAACCGACTTAAAAAAAAGGAGGAGGTTATCAATTCGTCTGTACGTTTTTTTTTTTTTTTGTTTTTTTTGACGTTGTTACCTCATAACTTTAGACTGGATGAATCGATTTCGATGATTTTTTTTTTTATTTGAAAGGGTTTGCTTTCCCATTGGTCCCATTTTTTTTTGGTCCAGTTTGGACAGTGGAATCCATGAGAAAACCATATAAGTCGTAAATTTGCATGAGGTATGTGCGCGACAAATGGACGAATAACTCGATATCTATTCAACGGATTTCGATGATTTTTTTTTTATTGGAAAGAGTGTACTTGAAGAGAGTAGCCTTAAAGGCTTGTTTGATGACAGTTTGGTTAGATTCTGATTATAGGATCCATGACAAAGTAACGGAAATCTTCAATTCTTAGTAGCAAACTAACGATACACGGCCGAATCTTTTATAGGCTATCTAGATTTTTCATTCACCTACCATAATATCGTTATGATTGATTCGTTATGATTATACAATAGTACTTCAAATACTTGAATTGAAGTACTTTTGTATAAAACACTTTTTTATATACCGTCAATAGTTTTCGCAGCGCACGCGAAATAATAACTTTTATAGGCAACAGTTTGATACGTTGGGTTACATTGGTCCATTTTAAGTAGGGATCTATAAGATTTTGAAAATAGAATGTCAGCTAAGGAAACACTATAATATACCTAGCAATACGGTAATCTTTTAAAAACAAACAAAAACATACACGTTACAAATTGACTTTTATTCGCCTCGTAAAGTTGCGCGTGCGACACAAGCACATCTCACCTATAACTAACTATGTATGTAGTTATAAACCTACCTTGGCTGACATCGACTCCAAAAGTAACAATAATTGTAAATACATTATCAACCACTCAACACATTCGTACCTACATATTGATGAGTAGAAAATAGTAAGTTAATTATCAAATTATAGAAGAATACGCAATTATTTTTTTACTTTTTAGTGCATATTAATTTGTTTTTCCTATGAAGTCGGTTTTTGTTTTGTTAAAATTTTTATTTATTTCCTAATATATATACAATTATTTGTGTTCGACGCCTCAGCTAAGTTGAAATAAAAAGTAAGTCTTATTATGAATATTGATACATACCTTTAATAAATATGGTAGCTTCACTTTCAATTTCAGGATATCCACTAACAGTAGCTTTACATATATATCGGCCGGCTGTACGCTCGTCCACATACACTTTGAGGTTCGGTGCCTTCCCTTTGACCTGCTGGAAGTATTGAACGTTCAGGTAAAAATGTCACACAGGTATTTTTACCTATTATTTGTGAGGCTCAGTCTCGCTTGGAAAACGTTTCGTACAATTACGCTTCCTGTGGAAATCGACGAATAGAATTTTCATTCGGGTTTTCTTTTAAACTACGATGAAAGTAGTTAGCTAAATTTTAGACTCATTTGTAGTTCAGTTTTAGCTTGTAATTTATAAAACACTTTAAATAGATTAAAAAAAAAGATTATAGCAATTATTAATTGTAATATAAATTTACGATTACCTGTATCTCAAACTTACCTTTAAATCAATATTGAATAGAACCGATAAAAATATATAAATATTAATTACCATATTTACCGATCAGTATCTAAATTATTCAAGTATTTTATTATCTCACCATCATGGTAGTCACTTACCCCTATTCTTCCCGGTTCGTGGAATAGCCAACGTATTTCAGGCTGCGGTTGTCCGTCGACGTCACAACTCAAAGTAACACTCGCGCCGACCGCTGCCTCCACGTTTTGTGGATGAGTTCGGAATGATGGCGGATCTAGTGAATTATTGGTGTTGCTTTATATACTGTGACTTGTGAGTAATTTCTATCTTTATTATATAACTATTTTAATTATCTATAATGAATTTAGATAAATGACTTTTATTATAATAATAAATATACCGAAGAGAAAACATAACAATATTCGCTTTACACATAATTTTGTTTTATAAATATAGTTTCATAATTAATTTGAGGGAACCTAAATATTTCAGATGAAAATCTGCCACGTGTGTATTCCATCAAACAACAATGGAGCAGCATGGTGGAGCTTCAAACTTTCTCCTCAAAAGGAGAGAAGTAGTGAGAAAAGAGTGTTTATTTAACTAAATGTATCAACGCGGTCTTTTAGTAAGAAAAATAGGTAATTCGCAATTACAAGTTTTGTCTTCCTGTATTTCACGTCATTGGAATTATTATCTTAACTGTAAACAATGTATTACATAAAAATAAATTCATAAATTCAAATAGAAACAAAATAATAAACTATATTCAACTAACTTTCTGACAACACAGACGATAAGGACAAAAGGTAAGTTTTAAGGTAACTTCGTGAAACGAGAGTTTCGTCGTTTCTTTCTATTCAATATATTCAACGTTTTGAAAACTTCGTAAATTTATTAGGCACTAAAACTTACAAGTTACATTCAGAGCAAGAGTGGATTCGCTCTTCCCAGCGGTATTGCTAACTTCGCACTTCACTATTGCCTTATTGTGTTTACGGGTGACATTGAATATAATCTGAAACAAAACCAGTATTAAACAATACTTATAATACAAGCTCGAATAAATTTTAACTAATGTTTTACGCTTCAGTAGTTTTTGACACGTAATAAATTTTGTTTAAATAGTTGTGACGTCACTATGGAACTAATATGGCTGATGATACACGTGATCATCGAAACGAGTCAAACTTTTTTGAAGTGAAAACTTATTTAGCGGCGTTGTGCACTTTTTTGTGATGGGTAAAAAATGTTAAACTCGCGTCAGGTCACGTGACCCTGGTTGAAAATTCGTAAGACGGATTCTGTAGTGTTAAATTTTTAATGTAATATAAATTGTCATGTTTGTGTACGACAGCGCAATAAATGAATATTTTATTTTATCACATAAATGATAGTATTTTTGTACTGATAATTAAAGCAACTCGTGCAAAATTCTTCCCTAACCATTCCAAAATATCAAAAATGCACAATGTTCATATTCAAGTTTTTACTTTTGCCAGCATTCCCGGAGTGCAACCCATTGTTTTTTTTATATACGTGCAGTTATCAATCTATATAATAATCTATACTAAAAAAAAAACAAAAGAAAAATATCTAAGGCAAGATGGTTAAGAGATTATACGCGAATCTTAACCGCGGATTGCGTGCTAAAATTCAACAAACAACATAACATTTTCATAATGACAATTTGTGTTCTCATTATATTGTACTTAATTCGTCACGTGCTCGGCGGCGAAGGATAAATTCGTGAGAAAACCTGCATATGGCGGAATCTACCACATGTGTATTATATAATAAGCTTCAAGTCGTCTTCTCGAGATGAGAGTTCTTAGCGCAAAATTAAGATATTTTCAGGCTTCTACGTAAAGTCTAGGTTTAATTAATAATAATGTCCTACAGACCGATTTCGGTCAAAGCGTACAATCTCAAGAGACATTAGCCAACTGTGCAGGAGATATTATAGTGCACAATTATGTGCGCAAACACAGGTGCACTCTCTATTCCCTAGCTCTCATCATCCGATGGGACGGTAATCAGAAACGAGCGGAAAGAGTTCAGGCGCATGACCAACGACTTTACGTGCTTTCCGAGGCACGGGAGTGTACAAACTCTCAACTTACAGATTCCGGGCTGCTACTGAGAATTTTCTGACAGAAAAACACAATAACTATTTATTGGCCCGACCTGGGAATTGAACTCAGGACCACGACCAACCTGGCAGTTATTACGTTTAATTATTACTAGCATATTATTATGTATTTAATGTATTTAAACTAATATTACTTTATCAATAAGCTAACAGATGTATAAATATTTATTTAAATCGAAGTATATAAGATTAGTATAAAAAAAGCCGACAT
Organism: Nymphalis c-album; assembly: GCA_963151315.1. NCBI lineage: Eukaryota > Metazoa > Arthropoda > Insecta > Lepidoptera > Nymphalidae > Nymphalis > Nymphalis c-album. The sequence goes on from OY720612.1 coordinate 4,086,630, forward strand.
GGCCCAGTTGTAAGAACGCGTGAATTTTAACGGATGATCGTGGGTTCAAACCCGGGCAGGCACCACTGAATTTTCATGTGCTTAATTTGTGAACATCGGAACATCGTGAGAAAACCTGCATGTAACAACCTGTCAAATTTCACTGAAATTCTGTCACATATGAATTCCACCAACCCGCATTGGAGCAGCGTGGTGGAATAAGCTCTAAACCTTCTCCTCGAAAGAGAAGAAGAGGCCTCAGCCCAGCAGAGGGAAATTCACAGGCTGTTACTTTATATAAAACTAGCTGATACCCGCGACTTCGTCCGCGTTGCTTGATATATTAACAAAGTTTTCTTATGTACGAAGGAAAAACATCAAAAAGATCGCAAGCAAAAATATACTTTGTTTAAACATACATCACTGAACACGCAGTGCATATACAAATCGTTGTTTCTTGAAACTTCAATAACTTTTTATTAAATGAAGATATCGCAATAATTATATTTTTTGATAAGGGCCAAGTGTCTATCCAGTAGTTTTTCCGTGATGCGCGCACAACTGCAGACAGACCTCTATCATTTTATTTATATAGATAGGTACATATTAAACAAAACAACTACTCTCACTAATAATATAGAGTAAATAAATATCATGTTAAACTTTAATATTTCTTTCATAACGCCACAGCTATAAACCGTCCATACATACGGTATAATACAAACACAACTCTCATCGTATGCGACTCTCATTCAAACAGACAACCCTCGCCTATATTTCGTATTAATGTTGACGCTTTGCAACTGTTCTATTTCTTTAACGTCTGTTACACAGTAACTACGAAACTTGTTTTTATATCGCGTAAAATATATAATGTGAATCATTATATAACATAAGATGTTTATATTGGATGAGAAACATAAAGATAAATTGTATTTGTTGTTTTTTATTTTAATTTTTAATTGTAACTATTGTTTATTGTAACGAAGTTCTTTTACGCGGCTTACAGCCGAGTGAAATGGCAGTGGCCCAAGGTCACGTGAGTAACGAAATAGCGTTCATACTACCAAATGCTACATTTCGATGCGTTAGAATTTATGAGGTTGATATAAAGGTTGAGATGTGCTGTTAGGTGTGACAAAAATACAGTAATATAATCAATTTAATTCTACGTTTTAAAATACGATTGCAATCGAAAGAATATTGCACCGAACATCGTTCCCTAACGGGAGTTCCCCCAACCTCACTTTTTTTTTGACAGAACCTTCGCTGAAAAGCAAAGAACATCTCACTGAAGTTTAAATGCAATTGGTTGATTATTAACGTATAGAGGACGAACAGACAAACATAATATAAAAATATATTTTTTATTTATTAAGATGCAATATGAAATATACACAGCTATTACCGTTGGTAATCTTGACAATGACCTTGCCTCTATTATATTTGCAAGAGATCGTTCTATTCATTTGCCGTATATTTTATTAATATTTAATAATATCAAACAGTGGTGTATAAGCCTTATAACGCACGCTACAGTACCCCAGTTAAATATGAAACGACTCAATGATGACATACGTCTTAGAACTACTATTACTAGTTATGTATCTTGTGAACTTGGTTACTGCTGTATATAATGTACTTAGCCTATACATATAAATACTTTTCTTTACAAGGTAGTTGTGGTCTGAGCAAGCCTGGGTAGGAACTACATACTTATAACATATGCTACCGCTAAACAGCAATACTTAGTATTGTTATGATCTAGTTTGAAGAAGTAAATCAATGTAATGACAAGCACAAATGACTTATATGTTTATACAGCTATTAATTATAAATATGGATATATAGCGTTATATATATTTATATATCATCCATGACCATCACCATGTTATGTATATTTATATATAGGCAAGCTTTTTTATAGTATAGGTAAGTTGACGAGCATATGGGCCACCTAATGGTTAGTGGTCACCAACGCCCATAGACAGTGGTTTGTACATTTCTTAAAAATAAACAACATTGCCACTGCGCCACCAACCTTGGGAAATCAGATGTTATGTCCCTTGTGCTTGTAATTAGACTGGCACACTCACCCTTCAAACCGGAACACAACTGTACCGAGTACGAGTGGGTGGTACCTACCCAGACGAGCTTGCACAAAGTTCTACAACCGAGTAATCCTTGTAATATTTAACCCTTAATACTTTTCAATCTCTCTTCTAATATAATATTAACCAATCAAGAGCTATTAAAACGACACGTTACAATTACAAACATCGCCCCAGTTGATACATGAATTATAATTTTGCTCTTTTCGAGAACACAGGGGCCGAGTTCCGACAAAATTATTAACGCGTTTAATTATCCGACACGGTACAATAAACGTAGAGTTAGCAATTATTATCATGAGTTTCATCTCGCCTCATGCATATACTATATACTCCGTAGCTTGCACTTATAAATTTTAAAAGCATTTAAGAAATAATTAAATTGGCTTTTTAAAAGTGTTCTTTTTTCAAATAGCAGTGTTCGAAATTAAGTATCACATTACATACCTACAATTAAAGTTTAATAATGTTTTTAATTTAAAAAATTATATCTAACATGAAAAGTAAGTAAGAATAGCTAATGACTATTGTTATGTGTTCTTATTTCAAAAACTATTTTTCGAATCAGAAGTACATAATATTTTTAAGTTGGTACCGGCTGACACCTTCAAATATTTTTGTATATTAAAGTTTAAAAAAAAGGATCGAACTAATTTTACTTTTGCACCTTTTATAATACGCATATATACAGGGCTATTTGTAACGACCCAGCAACCTCGCAGGATTAGATAGCTAGCACCATAAGCAACAACTTTTGTTCTATGACTTTTGATAATTTGTTAGATTTTATTTACATACAAAAATAAGTATTAATTTAATCTCCCGCTTGAACGCTTATAAATCTACGCACATCGCAAATATTGACACGTCGCGTCGTTCATTCGCTTATGCATGAAATATAGACCTACAAATGTCACGACAGTACGACAAAAACTTGTAAAATCATTTTTATTTCACTCATGCTATTGAGTTATGTCCGAAGTCGTAGAACAAAAGTTGTTGCTTATGATGTCAGCTATCTAGTTCTGCGAGGTTGTCATGACAAATAACCCTGTATAAAATAAAAACGCACTTATGAAATATTATAGTTCTCATTTAACGAGTAATACGTTAAATATTTTAAATCAAATATCACAGAAGTTATCAATAATTAATTCTTAGAGACTAATTAGACTAAGTTTATAACATTTCTAGCGAACTTACCAATTCTTCTTCGTAGTCACCAACAATTGGATTATTGTTCAAATACCACCGGTACATTTGTGCGGGAGGATTTGCATCGACCGAGCATAGAACCCGCGCTTCACTGCCTTCCGGTATTCTATTATTTACAGCACCGGACACAATAGACACATTTATCTTCGGAGCATATTTAACCTAAAAAAAAAAAATATCAAACACTTGGCCTAATTTAAATTAAGCTCTGAAACATCTTCATTAACATAATTGAACGCTAATTAAATTGAAAAGTATAAAAAAGAATTTATTAATAATTTTATAAAAATATAAAGCAAACAAAATTAACTAATGATAGCTCGGAGCAGGAACGATGATTACATTAGCATTATAGCTATGAAAATTGTTTGTAGACATCGAACTAGATTAACTTAACTAACTAATGCAGACTTTATTTAATGATAATTAAATAACTATGAATACAAAAAAATAATTTAAAACTGGACACTTCAAATGAAAACTTAACAATGTAAATATTTTTTAATAAGATAGGACCAATTTGGTTCTATACTAAAACCAAAGCAATCATCAATATTCACACTAGCAAGTTGGCCACCTGATCGTAAGAGGTCGCCGCCGGCCATAGACATTGGCTGTAAGAAATATTAGCCAACCCTTCATCGATATCGACTCCAACCTTTGGAACTAATATGTTATGTCCCACATATCTGTAGTTACACTGGCTTCACATTTTAAACTTTACCGCTTAATGCGTGGATATCACGTATGGATATACAATTATACATACATATATAGACTACCTAAGAGCATTTCCTCTTTATTTAATCAGGTTATACAAACTGGAATACAAGAATACAAAGTGCTGTTGTTTTGCGGTAGAATATCTGATGAGTGGGTGGTACCAACCCAGATGATTTTGCACAAAACTCTACCAGTTTATTGTTGTAGATTGTTTTTAAATTAGATGCTTTAAAAACAACTGAAATACTCATATCGAGTATATGAGTATATGACAGATAATTAAAAAAACGACATATTATATTTATAGTAGTATAAACCGAGATTTCCCAGTGGTACGAACGCATGAATCTTAACCGGTATAATATAATGGAAGAGTACTGACTTTCTTGGCGGTTCTTCTCGATAATTCTCAAAAAAATTATATATGTTGAAAATTGAATTTTATATTTTAGTGGATGTACTTTTTTTAAATTATTTCATTTTATCAACTAACCCAGATTAGTTGAAAGAAATTAAATATTATAGATTAATGAATATTGATACGGTAATGGAAATCACTGCCACGGAACCGCTTCAAACCAGTTTAAAGTGAAACTAGTTAAACCGATTTTAAAAGCTTTTATTTAGCTTTGTATGTGTGAGTTAAACCTTGTAGCTAATTTGTAATCTCATTTTAAATCAGCTTCACTGATTGATCTAAATTTATGCACACATATTTGGTGCACCAATTTACTATAAATATTACGTATATTTACGTAACAGCCTGTGAATGTCCCACTGCTGGGCTAAGGCCTCTTCTCCTCTTTGTGAGGAGAAGGTTTTGGAGCTTATTCCACCACCCTGCTCCAATATGGGTTGGTGGAATACACAGATAAAATAAAGATGCAGGTTTCCTAACGATGTTTTCGTTCACCGTCAAACACGAGTTGAATAAACACAAATTAAGCACATGAAAATTCATTGGTGTGCTCGGGTTTGAACGCACGTTCATCAATTCAAATTAACGCGTTTTTACCACTAGACCATCTCGGATTCTGAATATAATTAATAATAATAACCAAAGGTATACCTCGATATGCACTGTTGCCATCCTATATGCCCTGTCGGCTGTGTTCTGCGCTTGACACGTTATTGTCTGGTTGTGGTGTAGCTTGTTAGGTATCAGCCGCAAAACTGATCTGTAATAATGTATCTATGTAATTAATGATATTACCAAAATCGTTGTATATATTATCGGTTTCAGAACGAACCTCGACTCGCTATTGATGCTTTTGATTGACTTTTTATTTCCTATACATTCAACTATAATTGTAATTGAGTACATAGATGAATATATATTTTGTTTATTCTTATGATTATTACTTCTTAGAAAAAATATGCAAAGTAAACATATATAATGTCAAAGCTAATTTGTATCGGGTCATTTAAAAAAAAAATGATCGCCATATACATAAATGATCGAGTTAAAGCAAGAAACTATTTATTATACAGTGTCATACACATACAATATACATGTTTATATATTTACGCTATAATCCTACGTTAATACACGTTAATATTGAAAATAAAAACAAATAAGTAATTATAAGATAAAAGAGCATAATCTAATTAAAAGATAAACGGATTATGAAAGTACAATTGAGCCTTATATATTTTTTTATCGTATCGGTAGTTACGAGCAAATAGGCTGATAGTAAGTGGTCACTACGGTGCATGGATGTTGGCTTTGTAAGAAATATTAACCATCGCTTACATCGCCAATGCGCCACCAATCTTGAGAACTAAGATGTTATGTCCCCTGTGCTTATAGACTGGCTCACTCACCCTTCAAACCGGAACACAACAATACTAAACACTGCTGTTTTCCGGCAGAATATCTGATGAGTGAGTCTTACTTACACAGACGAGTTTGCACAAAGCCCTACCACAAAGTGTCTCTAAAAATTATAATCGTGCACAGTTGGTCGTTGGTTGAGAACGTTCACATAGAGAAACGTATAAAAGTAAGAAAACATACCTAGTTCTATATCTTTGTTCATCTGGTAACATTTCGACTCTGCTTTCAACATTATTCTTGATAACATTCTGACTTCCATCCACCCAAGTTATCTGAAAAGAAGATTTAAATTAATGATGTTTCTAGAACTATTAATGGACTCAACCATACTAATTCTTATTTCAATGATGGTAATGTCCTTCTGAACGATTTTGCCTACAGCGGTCAATCTCAAGGGATACTGCGCAAGACATAGTATATTATATATTCCACAAGTGTGTGCGCAAATACAGGTGCACTCTCTATTCCTTCAGTCTCTGACATGACCGAATTGAATTCAGCCGCATGACAAACGGCTTTACGTGCCTTTCGAGGCACGGGAATTAAATACACTCTAACAAGACTTTTTGGAGTATAATTGAATATCTTACGTCTAATATTTCGATTACTTTTTAAGCAAGATTATATTGTATCATCTATACTTACATTATAAAAAGGAAAGATTTGATTTTTTTTTATTATATAGGGAGGCGGACGAGCATATGGGCCACCTGATGGTAAGTGGTCACCAACGCCCATTGACAATGGCATTGTAAGATTTGTTAACCATCGCTTACATCGCCAATGCGCCACCAACCTTGGGAACTAAGATGTTATGTCCCTTGTGCCTGTAATTACACTGGCTCACTCACCCTTCAAACCGGAACACAGCAATACAAAGTACTGCTGTTTTGCGGCAGAATATCTGATGAGTGGGTGGTACCTACCCAGACGAGCTTGCACAAAGCTCTACCACCAAGAAAATTTATTTCTTGTTTATTTGTTAAGATTTTTTGTTTATTTGTTTTTTTACGATTTAATCAAAAAACTACTTGACCGATTTTAAAAATTCCTTCATAAATTTGATAAAAAATCTAGTTATTATTTCTTAATTTTCATGCAGAACTATACTTTATATTATACTAAAGGTAAGTTAAGCTAAAGGTAATTAATCCATCCATAGTTCCTATAGAAGAGAAACCACTAAGTATCTTCCGCGTGCCATTTTCTTACTGTTCTCAGTAAAATCGGCATTCCGAACAGTTGATTGCTTTACAGTTCATTCATTAAATAGCGTTTAAAATAATACACGAATAAATTTTTTGACGCGTTATTTGAATCCAATACTTGAGATTTGATTCCTTATACTTGCCACGAGACAACAGAGGCTTTTACTAATTATATATTTACTATGCTATAGAATAACCAAACAAAGGTTAATATATATGGATTGATTGAAGTGTAAATGAAAATTATACATATACATACATTAATTTTAATATAAACATAAATATAATCTTGTATAGAATGTAGAGTCGTATCTTTGATCTGAATAAAATAAAGTATAATGCGATCAATTTAAAAAACATATCAAAGAGCCGTGTTATTATGAAACGGGTGATTCATTTAACAATCAGCTTAACGATTGAGCTCATTGAAATGATTAATAAATCAAATATTTGCAAATCGGTTCGCGATAACAATGGTGAAAACTGAAGTATGAATTTTAGTAACAGTCCATATACCACCGCTTATATATACCACCACCACCGCTTGAAGCTTATTCCGTCATGCTATCGTGAGATATAGATGTCGCAGATTTACACATTTGAATAAACACACTTTGTGGTAGAGCTTTGTACAAGCTCGTCTGGGTAGGTACCACCCACTCATCAGTTTGTATTGTTGTGTTTCGGTTTGAAGAGAAAGTGAGCCAGTGTAATTACATGCACAAGGGACATCTTAGTTCCCAAGGTTGGTGGCGCATTGGCGATGTAGGCGATGGTTAACATTTCTTACAATGCCATTGTCTATGGGCGTTGGTGACCACTTACCATCAGGTGGTCCATATGCTCGTCTGTCTTCCTTTGCCATATAAAGGCAGATTATTACACATCCGAATAATGTAGGTTAAATTATAAACAAAAATTAAGCATGACAATTTAGTTGCTTGGGTTTGAACCTGCAATCATCGATTGGATTCACGTTATCTAACCACTACACCATGTCGGTTCTCGGTTGTTAGTTGAAAATTTTCACCACTCAAAACGATCACTTAATTTAATTATTAAAGCCAACACAATTATTAATATGATCAAAAAGTTTGACTTAACAACTGTTTCAATAGACATATAAAATTTAATTTATACATATAAATTTTGATAATATGTTATCATTATATGAAGTACGCCGAAATCATATATGTATGTAAGTAGAAACGGCGCAGTGGTTTGTACTGTTAACTGATGATTGCCGGTTCATTCCGGATAAGGAACACTTAATTTACATGAGCTTGTGTTAAAATTCATCTCTTTCTTGATGGTGAAGGAAGATGTGTGGGTTGGATGAAAATCTGCCTCATATTTATGTGTCTACCAATCCGCATGAAGTATGGTGGATGATTCAAATCTTTTTATATATCATTTTCATTTTGTAATTTGTTTGTTTTGAATATTACCCACATAGATTTCAGTTTTAGTAAATACACAAAGAGACAGTAATTTGAAAATCACAGACAGACACATCATTTTCATTTATTTGTATTGATTACTGTATACAATTTTATATAGATGAGTCTATCTATAAAATAAATATTTTAAACCAATCTAACGATCCAGAAACATTCAATACATGTATTTATATCGATTCATATATAACTCAAGACATCCCACTCAAAACTAATCTATCAAGATTATATTGCATTAAATTCTTTAAAATCTAAAAAACATGAATTATGTAAAACGTCAAGTTTATTTTGTTTTCTTATCTATTTAAATCTTTAGACACATTATTTTGAAGCGCTAACATTTTAATCGACTTTTGGCGCCACACAAACCTAATTTTCTTGTTTTATCTCGTTGTAATCTATTAAAAACATTTTGTATACCTTCATCTAATTTATGGAACGTACGTTATATGTAGCTACATATTTTTATATTTATATGAATTGATATTAAATGCCTCGTTATAAAAAGATATGAGCTTTTCTGTCAGTTTTCAGTAGCAGCCCGCAGTCTGGAAAGATATACTCTTTTCGGTGTTGGGTTACCGTCCAATCTGATTATGAAAACTAGGGAATAGGGAGTGCACCTGTGTTTTGCGCACACACTTATGCACTATAATATGTCCTGCGTAGTTGGCTAATCTCTTTTGAGATTGGTCGCCGTGGCCGAAATCAGTTTGGAGGACTTTTATTATATTTATATTTTCATACATAATAAAAAAAATTATAGAATATTTTATTACTGATGAAAAGCAGTAACTATTCAGTCTCTCACCGGTACTTCACCGTTGAAACTACACGCTAAACCTTTAATAACATAACATTAAATTTAATCTTGTAAAGTTATATATGAACTTTTAAGCCTGAATAAATATTTTCATTTTGACATTTTTGTCAAAACTATTCAAAAAAGGAACACAAAGTCTTCACTTACTTCTGACGCTGGCTTTCCACCTTCTGATACGCACTCAATATCAACAGGTTGCTCTTCAATCGCATCAATAAACGCCCCTTGTAATATACGAGGTGGCTCTGGTGCGACTAGAACTGTAACCTTCGCGTATCTCGATCGTATAGCCGGTTCACCTAATTAAAAACAAAATTTTAATCATAAATTCTAATAAAGAATCAATCTTTAATATTGAGATCATAATCAATGTTATTAATAATAACGGTTTTATATTAATTGATCAAATTATAATTTTATTGACAACTATATGTGACCCGAAGCTTCATTAACGTTTTTGTATCAAGCAATTAAAACAAGTTAAGACTTACAATATAATATTAATGAAGCCAAAACAACGGTTTCTCTATCCGGGATAACACAATTAACAAAATATTATTGAATACAGTTTTGACAAGTTTGTATAAAACGCCGCTAAACGAATATAATGTATGTAAATTTTAAGTCATTGTAACTAAATTATTTATTTAGATCAATCATTTTTTCTCGTTTTAATAAGATTACCCTGTACAAACAGAGAGACAAAATTAAAAATGACGATTGTTTTTGGCTTGGCCAATCGCCAAATGTTAACTTACAAAGGGCAGTTATTTTGAGGTCACAGACGGATACTTCAATTATATTTTTATGTATACAGTCGATTTAAATGTAATACGAACTCACCATTGAGACCGGAGCTAACTTGACATTGGTAAACGCCATCATCTTCGAGGGTGACGTCTTTTATATCTAATGAGTAATCGCCTGCAACAAAAACTCTTATCAAAATCAATTATAAACACTAAATAAACCAATTAAATTGTACAAAATTTACAACCTTACTTAAAAACTTTATTTTATGTGTGTAGTTAAACAATGCTGCATCTTCTTTCGCATGTAAACCAATAATGACAGAAAGAGATAAAGTAGTGTTTAACTAAACAAACATTTATAAAGCATGATTTCTCTCTTTCTGGCATTATAGATTTATTATTTGAAAGAACAAGACACAGTATTGTTTAATAGCTCGCTACACGACGTTCATATAATTAAGGTCGTCAAATTCTATACCCTATCTTATTGCTTTTAGTTGGGAGGGGAAACCGATGAACTTTGTTTAGGTAATTTGATGTAACGTTAAAATATTGCTCGTATTATTGCAAACGATTTTGATGTGTAAAGTAATTATTAAAGTAAAAAAGAGGAATTGAAATTTAATAATTATTAATAATATAATTTATTTCATTATTTCAATTTGGTTTTTAATGCGTGTTTTGACACACGTGAAACAAAATGTCATCCGACACATGCACAAGATCACGATATTTCCATTCAACAATATATATATATATATATATATATATTACTGTTATAATCTTATTACTGTTTACTTTAAAATACTATCTTATTTTTTGTATTATTTCCTAAGTCGATAATAATATATAAAAACATACTCGTGAAAAATAAAATCTCCAACTTATTTCGAAGTTGGTTAAATATAAAGATGAAAGAAAGCTTTTTTAATCAAATGAAGCTAAACAAAATCACTAAGAACTTATATAATTACTTTATCGAAGGAACATGATCCTTTTGAATGGATCCTTCCTTTTATTGCGATATAAAGACACCCAATCACCTAATTAGATATACCTTTTCAATTATATTAACAAAAGATATGGTTTAAAAATATATATTCGGCTTTTATATGTAATTATAAAGACCTTTGAAATAGATGAAATATATTCTATTTTAATTTTTAATTAGCGAATAATTTATTATAATCTGAATCATAAGTTCTTTGCGTATACACGAGAATGCGTAGGAAAACGCGATTTAGAGCTTATATAGGTAGCAAAAATAAACGCGTATGCGCGCGCAAAAACGTGCCTTTCCTTGCCGCATTCATTCGACTTCCACTATTCGCGTTGATATTTTCAAAAGCAAATCGTTCTTTTTATTTATTTAATTATTTATAGTGATACATACTCTGCAATTACAAAATATGTGCTCCCTTAACGTGCAATAATAATTAGTAAGTAAGTAATATGTACAGAATATATAATCGTGAGATTCAATATCATTATTGTCTTTTTAGGTATTTTTTTATATATATACTAAATAAATCAACTTAAATTCAATTTGGAAGATAATATACTAGAATACGCTATGAATCACTGATAGAAGCTAATTTCGACACAGACTGTCTGACCTCAGCTACCGTATAAGAGCGAGCAGTAATATTAAGGTCAAACGAATAGTATATTTATCATAACGTGTTTATGGTGATCAGAGCAGTCTAATAAAATAAAGAATTTAATACGAAGCGAAATATATAAATATTTAACCATCTCTTACATCAATACGCCACCAACCTTGGGAACTATGGTGTTATCTCCCTTGTGCCTGTAATTACACTGGCTCACTCACCCTTCAAACCGGAACACAACAGGACCAAGTACTACTGTTTTGCGGAAGAATATCTGATGAGTGGGTGGTACCTACCCAGACGAACTTGCACAAAGCTCTACCACCAAGTTACTTAGTAATTTATGGAGTCTGATACTTTTAAATAGACCTTAATGCTACCTGCTTAATCATCCGTTATTCTAGAAAATACAATTACTTTGTAGTATTGTGTTGCAGTTTGAATTATTAGTAAACCAGTGTAATTACAGATAAGTGACATAATATATCAGATCTCGTAGTTGCCATCATTGTTAAAAGTTGTCTATATTAATGTGAGAAAGTCTATGGAAAAAAGGTGTCTAGTGTCTGCACTTTAACGCGCGTAGAAATGAAGTACGATTTATACTGACAATATAAATAACATAAACATATTTCATCACGTATGTTTTTAATATTCGCACGCAAAGGAACAAATGCGATCTGCCAACGAATCGCTAATGCAAACTTTTCACGATTTACAAATTGTTTTATATTTTAGGGCAGTGCTTCTCTGTAAGAATTCACTTTATATCTCAACCGAGGAATGTTTAAAACCGACGGCGATATGCTATTTTGATGCTTATATCATTTAAATGTTCATAAATATTACAGTCAATTTCGCATATCACTTCATGACATTTAAAGATTATTCTCTGCAGTGAGTTTTGAGTTTGCTCTTGCAGAAGAACTATATAGTTCAAAAATTGATTTGATTCTAGCTGTGCTCCGTGGTCTTCATATGTACGATTATGTTTGATACACTCAACCGAGTTAGATGAAATAAGTGTAAAACAGTACCTTGGAATATAAATGAAAGACAGATCTTTCAACCGATCAAAAGTTTGATCATTGAACATAGAGCCAGATTTATCCAGATCAACCCAGTTTTTATATAAAAAAACTGCACTAAACTATTCAATTTCTTCAAACTTATAATCCAATCTTACAACAGCGCTCTTTTTGCGCCGTCTTTAAAATGTTTATGTTTTTATGTAATTTTTTTAATGTTAAAAATTAATAATATTAAAAGATTTGAGGAGAAATCCTTCTATATTCGAATTGTCAATTGTCACTTAATTTTTTTTAACTTAATAAAAGTTTTCTACAGTCCCGAATTTTACTATATTGCCAGTATCCAAGTAATTTCCGTGGCATTACTTACATAATGGGAGGGAATGCATGGGATGTACTTACCTACTTACACTAATTGACTGAGATTTGTTACTTAGAACGAAATAGGAGTATTATAATAGTAACCAACGGCTTTACGTGCTTTCCGAGGCACGGGAGTATACACAATTCCAACTTCCAGACTCCGGGCTGAAAATTTTCTGACAAAAAAACCCAGTAACCTCTACCTGCCACGACCTGGGAATTGAACCCAAGAGCTCCTGATCTGCGGCCTTTATTTTGAGGTAGTCAAAAAGTATATATAATAGTAAGCAGATAAATAGTATGTTTCATATAATAATGTTATTTATTATAAGCTTTATTTATTAAATGACAAATAGAACGAAATAAAGACGCAAGTCATTCACACCCATTACGCATTTAAATAAAAAGTAATGACTGTATTTTTTGTGAGTTATATACAGTGGAATCAACATTCCAACTTGTGGTTTTACACGTAATAAGTAAGCCATTACTGTATATAATATATTGTATTAATTTAAATAATAAAAGTCGAGATGGTTCAGCGGTTAAAACCCCCGAATGTTATCCAACATTTTCGGGTTCAAACGCTTTTTTTATAGAATACGTAGGCGAACAAGCATATGGACCACCTGATTTTAAATGTTCACCAACACATTACAATTTCAATGTCATGGACATGTCATAGATTGGCATTGTGAGAAATGTTAAATATCCCTTATATCACCAATACGCCACCAACCTTGGGAACTAAGATGTTTTGTCCCTTGTGCCTGTAATTACACTGGCTCACTCATCCTTCAAACCAGAACACAATAATACCAAGTACTGCTGTTTTGCGGTAGAAAATCTGATGAGTGGGAACCTGTGTGGTACCTACTCAGACGAACTTGCGCAAAGCTCTATCAATAGTAGCACGTAAACATATGCTTGGAAGCATAACTGAATGCTTAAGTCTTTAATGAAAGTTGTGTTTATAATTTCGTTTCATTCTTCACAGTAAAGGTAGACATCGTAAGGAAACCTGCATGTATTGGATGAAAATCTGCCACATGTGTATTGTACACATTGGAACCCAGCGTGGTCAACTAAGCTTTTGGTGGTGAAACAACTTTTAATTCATCTCATGATAAGGTAAATATTGTGACGAAATGCATGTGTCGGATGAAAATCGACCTCGTTTTGGTCCATCAACCGAATTTGTGGAGCAAAATCTAATAAGCTTTCTTAACAGGAGCGGTATTTTCTAAGTAATCTAACTGAGATACGAATGTTACTATGACATGAATGAATTAAATGAATTTACACTCGAAATTTGAGAACATACAAGTAACATTTGGTATTCATTCTCTTGTGTTTTTTTTTAACACAAATGTCATGAATTATGTGTCCTAGTTTTTCAATTTTAAGCAACGGTAGCTGTAAATTCATAAAATACAAAGAATTGTAAAAGCTCGTAATAGAAATGATGTAGTAGTTAGAAAAAGCGATGTAAAGCGCTGACCATGGCTTTAAACCCACGCACCACTAAATTTCCATGTGCTTAATTTGTGTTTATAATCTGATTTAATATATGTATCGATCGATTGAAACAGCGTGGGTGGAATAAACTCCAAAACTTTTGCCCTAATGCAGCGAGCTTTATCCCAGCCGCTGGGATAAAAGTGGTATATCCCAAAGATTCACAATTACTTTTCAAGCAATAGAAATCCTTACCTTTCTAACTATGGTTTAGTTAAATCGTTTATCTGCCAAAAATAATTTAACCTTGAGTAGACATTTGAAATACTGAATGCGTCAAACAATCATTACAGTTTCACAAGCCAAATTCAAAGAGCAATGACCCATTGCGTATATTCTAATAATATATCTCTGTTCATATGAACGTAATCAAAATATGAAATTCTACAAGATGCATTATGAAACTTATTCTCATAGTAATAAGGTTCGAAATTTAAATAACTAGATCGCTGTTTATATTACATTTTATAGAATAGCTGTATTAAAATAAATATTAGCATAGAAAAATAATCGTTATTAATGTCATACAGTACAGTACAGTACTATAACAGCTTGTCAATGTCCCACTGCTGGGCTAAGACCTCTTCTCCTCTTTTTGAGGAGAAGGTCTGGAGCTTATTCCACCACGCTGCTCCAACCCGGGTTGATGGAATACACATGTATACAGAATTTCAGTGAAATTTGACACATGCAGGTTTCCTCACGATGTTTTCCTTCACAGTTAAGCATGAGATGAATTACAATCTTTATATTAAATTTACTTGGTGGTAGGGCTTTGTGCAAGCTCGTCTGGGTAAGTACCACCCACTCATCATATATTCTACCGCAAAACAACAGTACTCGCTATTGTTGTGTTCCGGTTTGAAGGGTGAGTGAGCTAATGTAATTACAGGCACAAGAGACATAACATCTTAGTTCCCAGTTGGTGGCGCATTGGTAATGGTAACATCTCTTACAATGCCATTGTCTATGGGCGTTGGTGACCACTTACCATCAGGTGGCCCATATGCTCGTTCGCCTACCTATGCAATAATAAAAATTTGGTCATATAGTGTTGATATTTTTGTAATAACTCTCAGAATCGACGCATCACGTGTTGCCATTGAACAGTTAAAAAGGGGGAGATTTGAATGAATAGAATAGGCAAAGAAATATAGATAGATATATAGAAAGGTTGTCTAGACAAATACAATGAGAAAAAACAAACCTTTTCTAAAGAACTCAATACTCTAGGACAAGATGCAGGGAGTAAAGACATTTGTTTTATATTACAAAGAAAACTTTTTTTAACATTATTATACTAAAATATAGAATATTCAAAATCACATTAAATATATATCACGATTAATACAAGAAAAAATAGAAATATATATACATATATACAAATAGAAATATATATTAGATTACTGATATAATTACTTAAGAATGTAAGACAATTTTTTTGAATGTCAATTTTTTTTCTTTTCTTTCGTAATTAGAACGCAATTTCATACGTAGGTCTCAGATCTTAACCTTTTTTTAAATTAAATGAGGTTGATATATTTGTGTGAATTTATCTCTGTCTGTCATCATTGATTTGACATATGCAAGAAGAAGACTTTGTTTAATAAATCACTCGTTTATTAGTCAAGCCGTTTATCGACAAATTAATTAAAAACAAAAGGACGTAAAAAAAAGAATAATTAAATAAAAATGTAGACGTTTTTACTTGGAACGATATATTCGAAACATCGTATCGAAATATTTAGGTAAATAGCATTTGGGAATGCGTATTTTATTTTCATCCTCTATTACGGTTTCATTCTGTTTTTATCTTTCACCACCTTGATAAACATGGCGTAATGAAGGCTATGGATGTAAAAAACAGTTTGCGAGACGTGTACGAGGGGGAACATTACGTAACATGAAAGATCTTGTGTATATAGCGTATGAAGAAACGCTAGGAAATTCAGTGCAAGCGCTATTAAAGCTACGCGAACTATTAATTTTTTTTTGTCAATTAAATATAACATTTAAATACTAGGAAATAAGACTTATTTAAGGTTGTAATGATTGAGTGTTTTAGGCTTTTTTATTTGTATGTTTTGTTACGTTATATTTTACGTGTAACGTAACTCGTGGTTGACTCGTGTGCCGTGACGGTGAACGATATGGTACCTTCTTATACCATTATGTCTCTCCGCCTCCACTCTCTACTCTCTAATGTGTGCCTATATACCAGTTTATAGGTACTTCATTCTATCTCCATGTAAATGTTTTGCACACGTAGAAATATATAACAATTTTATGCAAGAACATGTTTGTTTTCGTGTATGTTTTTCTTGTTGAGTTTTTTTTTTTGTAATTTTAATTACTTTTTAAAACTTTATTTATGTGTTAATTACTTGTTCTTATTAGGTTCACTCCATGTTTTAAACTAACAGTGGAAACGAGGGGGCAAACGAGCAGGAGGCTCACCTGATGGAAAGTGACTACCACCGCCCATGGACACCTGTAACATCCGAGGACTTGCAGGTGCGTTGCCGGCCTTGGAGGAAAGAGTACGCTCTCTTCTTGAAGGTTTTTATGTCATATCGGTTCGGAAAAGTCGCCGGCGAAAGCTGGTTCCACAGAGTGATTGTGCGAGGCAGGAAATGCCTTAAGAAACGCACTGTTGTGGATTTCCAGACATCGAGGTGATGGGGATGGAATTTGGAGTTCTGGCGCGATGTCCGGTGGTGAAATTCAGCTGCCGGGACTAATCCAAACAACTCCTCAGAACACTCCCCGTGATATATGCGATAGAGTATGCAGAGTGACCCAACATCTCTACTTGTGGCTTATGTGAGACATATTCTGGTATCAAATGCTTGTTCATTTGGAATTCTTTTTCAAAATATGTATGAATAAAAACGTAAAACTAACACTAATATTTTTTTTTTATTTTATTTAAAACGAATAGCGAATGATTGTTCATTGTATCCATTGTACTTTTTTTAATTTCACGGCTACGAAGACAATTTACGCCTCAAACATTGCACACCGAAAGAAATCGATTGAAGTTATTTTAATTTTTTTCCTCAATTGAATAAGATTTTTATTATTTTGTCAGGTAAGTATTTTGTCGATATCTTCTATTAAAATACTCAAAAACTTATTCATGTAAGTAAAAACTTAGATTGTATTTATAAGAAAAACATTGCTATCGACGAAGCGAGATTTGTAACCGACAGTCATTTTATTTTTATACATATAGACATTATACATATTGAAACATATTTTAAAAGGTAAGTACTACTAGTAATCATATTGTATAGTTTGTATCAAAATCGTTTGTCCAAACTGCATTGCGTTTTAGTTAGAAAAAAGTCTTTCCTTGTTGTTTTAGCTTACTTAAATAATTTAGTATTTAAGTAAGTTTATCAAAATTGATTCAATGGTTTAGCCGTGAAAGTGCAACAAACAGACAGAGAGAGTTACTTGTGCATTAATTAATATAATTAGCATAGTAGAATTTAGTAGTATATATTTTGTAGATATCTTTAATAATTTTAATTATAATTTCATTTATGTTAAAGGAGACAACCGTACTAGGCTCCTTGCAAAACATCAAAAATCTGTAGATAGTATTGTGGGTAACATTATTGTTATTTTTTTTCAACAAATCAACACATTGTCATCAAAAAGTATAGTGTAATTGTTTACTATCATTAAAATAAATAATTAAAAACAAATAAAGACCGATTTATCCGAACAATGCAGTCTAAGTCAATAGTATTGAACCAATTGTCTTCATACTTGGTGGTAGGGCTTTGTACAAGCTCATCTGGGTAGGTATCACCCACTCATCAGATATTCTACCGCAAAACAGCAATGATTGCTAGATAATGCATAGGAAATGCATTAAAAATATATATATATATTATGAGTATAATATTACAGGTTGGAATTCTTACCTTCCTCGTCGCTCCCGATCATGGAGTATCGTTCGTAACCACTGAGGTTCCGATGTGTACCAAGACCGAAATCGTCTTTCGTCCACTGTAGGCTGCCGACTTTGTGTTCGACACGACAAGGTAACGTCACACGGGAGCCCACGACTGCACTCTGTGAAAAAATAACAATATTCAATCATTTTAATACTGTATAAGCGGTAAGTGCTTACTTGAGTATAGGGCTTTGTATTAGGTACACTCTTGGTACCACCCATCTTATTAACATAACATTACAAGACCAACTTCAAGCGAAGAATGGTAATTAAAAAGAAATTATTTTTTTCTAATGTTTGGATCCGGAGCTCAATGACAGAGCCTCAGAGGGTGGAGCGTTAACGAATAAATACGTTGTATTTTACGTTGATAATACAATTGTAGCGACACCTATCTCGCCACATACGAACTACGAACTGACGTATCCTACATCGCGATATTAAAGTTATCAGAGCAATTGTACATATATACAAGAACCCGACAACAACAGTTGGGGGCAGTAGCCCACCAGACACAACACCCGTAATAGTTATTTAAGTGTATAATTAAAGCTTCAACCAAAACTTTCAAAATCTTCAAGAAGAGA
Organism: Nymphalis c-album; assembly: GCA_963151315.1. Taxonomy (NCBI): domain Eukaryota; kingdom Metazoa; phylum Arthropoda; class Insecta; order Lepidoptera; family Nymphalidae; genus Nymphalis; species Nymphalis c-album. The sequence goes on from OY720612.1 coordinate 4,105,814, forward strand.
GCGTACTCTTTCCTCAAAGGTCGGCCACGCATCTGCAAGTCCTCGTATGTTGCAGATGTCCATGGGCGGTGGTAGTCACTTTCCGTTCGGTGAGCTTCCTGCTCCTTTGCCCCCTCTTACATACATAAAAAAACCCCAGTAGTCTAATTCATATACATATAAGTATATTGTAAATATACATTGCTAGTAGTTCGCCCGCGACTTCGTCACATTTTAGGTAGGGGTTTTTTAGTAATAAAATATAGCCTATGCTAGCTAGCTTTCGAATGGTAAAATATTTTTTAAAATTGTTACAGTGATTCTAGAGTTAAATCGTAACAAACAAACGAACAAAAAATCTAATCTTTCCTCTTTATAATATTAGTATAGTTGCTTTCCAACACATTTAATATCAGCCATCGAGTGTTTTTTTTATTCAATTAAGATAATACTGTTAAAGGTATCTTCCGAATTAGGCTTGTAATCAATAATAGCCAATTACTTGAAAATAGATTGAAATCCTATATTTATAAACAATTATCACGCCCTTAGTAATCGAGAAATGAACACCGGCCTTTCATTATACCCTAAGAGTAAGTTAAATTTATTTTAAAGACCTTTTAATCTTACTACTAATTGAACGGTAAGTTTTTCTAATATTATTATTATATAAATTCCGGTTTCGATAATCGATAATTTCATTAATCGAGAAATGCTCGACGTGTTGTAAGAAAGGCATTCAATAGTTGTAAGATTTTTTGACGTGACAACGACGTGACGTGTTTATTAGACATAAATCGATGAACGCCGGCTGCATACACGAAAAAGGATGACTCATTGTCCCGCTACGCTCATTGTCCCGTTACGCTGATTGTACGCTTGCGCCGTATCTGTCTCTCTTTCACTCGATTGACCTATGCGTCATTTCATCAATGTTTAGTTATGACGTTTTCACGTTAAACTATCATTCGTAAACCTACTTTACAGACAACCATGATTTTTTTTTACAAATAATTAAGTGAACTGGCATATGGACCACGTGATGGTGAGTTGTCAACCACGTAAAGACATTGTCACCGTTAATAAATATGAAACATGCCTGACATCGCCAATGTGCTATCAACTTTAGGAACTAAGATGTTATGTCTCTTGTGCATAAAGTTTAACTGACTAGCTCACTCTTACAACTGAAGAACAAGAATATAAAACATCTTATTTGGCGTTCAAATAAAGTCACCAAGTAAAGAAAGATTGAATAATTAAATAGTTATTAATATACGAGGTTATTATAAATACACATTACCGGTGAACAAATAGCTATGTTAATGAAAATAATTAATTAATTCAAATTAAAACATTTCCATCGACTCTTATAATTTACAGACAGAAAGCGGTTTTATGTATAACTAGGTTTTTTTTGTTTAGGGGGTGATGTTGGAGGGAGGGGTGATGTTTAAAAAAAGCAACCGTCCTTCCTCGGGTTTCAAAATCGGTTACTTTCTCATTTATAATATTAGTACAGATTTATTTATTTATTGCAGTGCAGTGGTTAGTTATTTAGACAGCCTCGTTGTTCTAGAAAGATGTAAGGCCGCAGACCCGGAGTACCTGGGTTCAAATCCGAGGTCGGGCAATAAAAAGTTATTGGGGGTTTCTGTCTAAAATTCTCAGCAGTCCAAAGTCTTCCTCTGGATTGGAAAGCTCGTAAAGCCCTTGGCGCAAATCTAATTAAGTGATTGTAACCGAATAAGGAAGATTTGAAGGGATACTCCACCACTTTGCACCAGTGGTGAATAATTATGTGGAAAAATTTCATATATATTCACCTCAAGAGAAAAGAGAGAGGTCTGTGCCAATCAGTTGGAAATGTACAGGATCTCTCTTTTGTATTACATACGAATATAAGCCTTATAACAATACACATAAGTCTTCTTATATGCTAATTCTTACAAAAACATCAATTATGTATTTCGATTAATATTTAAAATGAGATAATAAAATCACAATATAGAATGAAAGTTAATAAATTAGTTATATTCAAAACGTTTATATATTTATAGACGTAATAATGTGATGATTTCTTCTATTTAAATTTTTAATTCAAGGATATAAATTTTAAAAGAATTTCGTGGTATTAATCGCGTCATAGAACATAATGTCTTATAAATGCAAAATATTATAAATAACGACTTGTTGATATTATTATGTTTTCAAATAATATATTTCTTTTTATTGCATAGGTAGGCGAACGAGCATATGGGCCACCTGATGGTAAGTGGTAGAGCTTTGTTTAAGCTCGTCTGGGTAGGTACCATCCATTCATCAGATATTCTACCGCAAAACAGCAGTATGGTATTGTTGTGTCCCGGTTTGAAGGGTGAGTGAGCCAGTATAATTACAGGCACGAGGGACATAACATCTTAGTTCCCAAAGTTGGTGGCGTATTGGCGATGTAAGCGATGGTTAACATTTCTTACAATGCCAATGTCTATGACCGTTGGTATTGGTAACCATTTACCAATATCCATACATCAGGTGACCCATATGCTCGTCCGCCTTCCTATGTTATAAAAAAAGTTCCTAGTTTTCATTTCACAATAATAATTTGTTTTCGATTATATTCAAGCGTCCCTATTACCTGACCTATGGCCAGATATGGGTCAATAATTAATTACTTAACATTGCCTTGTGAATCTGGAATGAAAATTTAAAAAATTGTTTCAGTCTTATGACTTGGACTATACAATAAATTTCTATGTTTACAAAGTAAAACACGAGGTCGCTTTATTGTAGTAATAGTGGAATAATGTATTCCATCTAGATCTGTGTAATATATTCATATTTTAATTATCACGATTTAATATATGATAATTTATGATAAAACTTTCGTATATATATAAGAATATTTCGAATTCTTTCAAATGAAATTTCATTAGCTATTTTTATTCAGATTTATGTCAGTTATAATATGGTTTATTATTATTGCGAGCCAATGGCCTAGTGGTTTGGAAGCGGGTTCAATTCCAGTCCGTAATTAATTTTCATGAGGTTAATTAGTGTTTTCAATTCTTCTCCTCGATGTAAAACATTGTGAGGGATGCATGTATCGAATTTCAATGAAAATCTGTAATAAATGTATCCACCAATCGGCATGGTGGAATACGCTCGAAGGCTTATAGTTCAGCTATAGCACATTCAGAGGCTTTTACTTTATCTTGTGATATTGCGTAACGAGTTGAAATATTGAAGATTTGAAAACAGTTAAACGCTTTTATGCGTTGTATTCTTTAAATATTGTAACTAATTTTATAGTCTAGGACGAATTTGGGCAGTCACGTCTTTGCTCTACGTCGAGTTTCGAGATTTTTTTTTTTTTTATTTAATAGGAAGGCGGACGAGCATATGGGCCACCTGATGGTAAGTGGTCACCAACGCCCATAGACAATGGCATTGTAAGAAATGTTAACCATCGCTTACATCGCCAATGCGCCACCAACTTGGGAACTAAGATGTTATGTCCCTTGTGAATGTAATTACACTGGCTCACTCACCCTTCAAACCGGAACACAGCAATACAAAATACTGCTGTTTTGCGGCAGAATATCTGATGAGTGGGTGGTACCTACCCAGACGAGCTTGCACAAAGCTCTACCACCAAGTAAAATGATTCTTACATGATCACTTAACAGATTACATTTGATAGATGTTATCTTAAAAGCTTTAAATGTCTGAATTTATAATTTAATACAATATTTATAAAACACGAATAAAATTTAAATTAAGTTTTATAATTTTCGATTATGTATTCATTCTTAGTTATGTTTGAATCTAGATATTAGAAATTTAATTTGTAAAACGGATTCACTGTGTTTTGGCTCGTTTCTCTCTAATATTATTTATTTTTCGTACTAAATTTGTAAAAAACATGGACAACAGAATTATGTGTCTATAAATTATTAGACGGACTGGTAAAATATGTGCCACAAATGGTAAGTGATTACCACCATAGACGCCAATGTACCATCGATATGTAGTTAGCCTGTAGTTACTCTGGCTCACTCACACTTCATACCGGAAGACAACAATACTAAGCTGTTCCTACGGTACCTAGACAGACTTGGACATATCTTGTCGGCGGCCATATTGTGAAAGCGTACCCTTTAAAAGAATTACGAACTCTACGTAGTCGGGTTACTTAGGTAACAAGCTTATGATTTACAGCAAAACACACACACATAAACACCTCATCCATCTTCACGATTTATTTTCAATTACACACAAAGAAACTTCAAAAATATTAAATAAGGTTAATGACCTTATAAATATATACCAAAATTGATAACGGTCGTTAAAACGCCGTAAAACTTAAGTTTCCAACGAGGAATTTTAATTTACTGTTATAATTAAATGTTTATTAACAAGTCAGTGAGAATATTGAATAATAGAAAATTAAAAAAAAAACGCGAATCGTTCGAATTTCGAAGTATTTTTTAATGTGTTAAAAGAATTATGTTTTTATGTAAATATTTTCTAATCTACAATCTATAAAATTGAATATATTATAAAAAAATTAAAGTGCGTTTGGACGTCATTTGTTTCTCGTGAAGAGCTAAAAATATTGTCTGTCTGTCAATATTTAAAGAATTAAAAAGAGAAAGAATATACAATACTGAGAACAAGATTAAGCTTTCTTTCAAGTTTTAAAGTGTTCTAAATTTAAACATGGATTGAGCGAATAATCCAATAAATTAGAAAGAGACATCGACTCTGAAAGAGAAACAGAATAAAGGCGAAGGAAAATTAATTTGAATTTATATATAAATTTTTTATATTTATATTTGTTTATAATTCATCTCGTGCCGGTCAATGTAAACATAGGAAAAGTCGTGAATATGTAGGAATTTTCGACGCATGCTTCACCAATCCGCTCTACATGAGCATGATGGGTATTAATTATCATTATGTAATTAATATAATTCTATATAAAATATGTTTTCAATTTATTCTAATCATAATTTATAACTCCTCGTGCAAACTAGTCTAGACTAGTACTTACCTAGGTAAGTACCACTAATTACGTTACCAGTATGGTTGTGTTCCACAACAACCATATCCTGGTTACATACAACAGGCACAAGAGACATATATTCGTTGCAAAGGTTGGTGGCGCATTGGTGATGTAAAAACATGGTGCATAGTTCTTATAGCACCAATTTCGATGGACAGCGGTGACCATACCACAAGATATCCTATTGGTATAGATATAGAATACGCACGAGCGAAGCTGCGGGCAGCAGTATACAATTATATGGCACATACGCCCGTCTACTTTTACGCAATGAGAAATATGCTCAACGCGCTTCTTTTAAAAATAATAATCTATTTACAAACAAGACGTTCTAACAATAGTAATATAATCCGTATGTGTATGTAGCCGTAACATTTTGTTATTGACATATGACCTTTTAAATATAAATGATATACAAAAATAAACTAACCTGATCCTGCGGCTCCATTGCAAATCTCTGCTCCTGGTAACCATGACAACCGACAAAAAAGGTCGCAGACAGCAGGATCCAAATGCACACATCCGGCCCGGCCCATCCCAGCTTCCTGCGCGTTATTCTATTTTCGAATTCCGAATCATCCCTGCGCCCGCGCAGCTTTAACGTTCGTTCAAATTCCGCCGCCATTTCGGCTCATATGTTCGTTGCATGGTCGACAACTTTATACATTTGCTTCGATTTCTCATCTAGCGTATGTAATCTGTAACGAAAGAAATAAATGTTTATTTGCATGATTAAAAGCTTTATGCTATATATTATGACGTAATGAATTACATATATAAGACGGAACAAACTAAGTTACTTCGATTAAGAGTTCACAGATTATGTATAATATGACGTATGACCTATGACGTTTTTTAGCTATATAAAGATAAATAATAAAAACAGTATTGAGTTTTTACAAATAAAAGAGCCGTTCCCACTGACGCGTTTATGTGCGCAAACTTTGTGCGAAGAAGTGCAAAACGAAAACTATATGTTTACACATAACGGGTTATATGCTAAGTCATTTATTGAAAGATACATAAATTGTTCTCCAACGAATACACAAGCAATTGGCACACACTATTGGATTGGACTTATGCGAGATACTGTTTTTTGCACCATTTGAGCCTAACTGTGCAAAACTGGTTTGAACGAGTAAGCGCGAAATAGCACTTGAGCGCGAGTTTTTTTTTAAGATTACTCACATTAATAATATATTAAATTAATATACAAAATATTAGTTACATATAATTGCCATTAAACAAATTGTCCCCACAGGTGGTACCACATTAGAAGTAATATTTCTAGTTTAGTTTTACCATTAAGTATAATTATGATAATTTTCGTTTATTTTTATATTTTTTATATAATTATTTCAAACGATTTAATGTCACATTAATTATAATTATTATCGCATTAGGCCGATCTTGCGCGTATAATACAAGTTTTTATGTAATTAATATGCTATATACAAACATAGTATTTTAATATGTTATAGTAATGTGTATGTCGTGTGACATATATTAATTATACAATCAATGACTTTTTAGATGATTGCATACCTTGGGAATGAAACGATCGCCTCCGGGTTGTTTCAAATAAATAAGAATATTATTATTGTATTGTTATTGTATAATATAATGTTATAAAAATAAGCTTAAAAAAATTATTCCTGCTGAGTTTCTTTCGCCGGTTCTTCTCAGGTCTGAGGTGTTTATTTCCGAACCGGTGGTAGACTTATGACAATCAATAAGAAAGTGTAACACTTCAACATTGAAAAAGATATTTGACTTTTGGATTTGAAAATACCTTTGAACTAAGAAGATCGACATAATAGATCTCATTTCAATGACCACCCGATGGTAAGTGGTCACCACCATCAATAGACACTGTAAGACTTATTAACCTTTCCTTACATCGATAAATTGTTTTTTTTTTGTTTGGATTATTGTTACATGTTTATAAGTTTTTTTTATTGTATAAGGAGGCGGACGAGCTTATGGGCCACTTGATGGTAAGTGGTAACCAACTCCCATAGACATTGGCATAGTAAGATATGTTAACCATCGCTTACATCGCCAATGCGCCGCCAACCTTGGGAACTAAGATGTTATGTCCCCTGTGCATGTAATTACACTGGCTCACTCACCCTTCAAACCGGAACACAACTATACCAAATACTGCTGTTTTGCGGTAAAATCTGATGAGTGGGTGGTACCTACCCAGACGAGCTTGCACAAAGCCCTACCACCAAGTAAAAGTTTAATGTATAAGTGTTAATATATATATTTAATTTGGATTATCTAAGTTCATTATCACCATACTTTAGATATCGGTTGGCCACAATAATGTGTCGCGCACATGCCTCAGCCATGTGGTTAAGTGCGCCGGAAGTATAGCGACTGGATGTGACAATAAAACAATAAAAGTAATTTCATTTCCTTTAGTTTATTACGTCGTTTTTATTTTTTTTCTTTTGATGTTATAGTAAGTATTATATTAAAGATGTTTTTGGATTTTTATATGGTAGATGTTTGATTGTGATGGTCGTGTAATGTGAAGTTAGAAAACTTTTCAAACGTTAAATTTCTACAAAAACTATTTTTTGACATACAGTTTTAAGGTAATTTGTATGCGGAGACGACGACGACAACAAAATCTAACATTAGCTAGCATGGAATTAAAAGTACTTGATTATAAGATTGAATAATAATATTTCTATAATAAACATAATAACAATGATCTGGAAATAAATGTATTTTAAATAATATTTAGTATTCGACTTGTCTACGTAAAAATATGTAATGTTTTCCTTTGATAAAATAACTACGCACAAGTCACATCTAGCGTCACTAACCTACCGATCCGTGTGAGACAAATATTATTTTAACGCCTACTTTTTATTTATTTATTTTTTTTATAATTGTGTACTTTAGTTAATTATCGCGGTCTGCGCACAAGATGGCGACGGTTTCCCATGAACTTATGGTTTTATATCGATTCTGTGAAATCAGGATGGGATGTTTGTTAGTGTTTTGTCATACCATAGTTTAATAGGAATATTGACTTTGAATAAAAACAAGTTGTGAAAATTTAAGAAACTTTTTTTGGTAACTTTTTTAAGCGTGACGAATATTTGTATGTTTATGCATGAAACGTTTCATCATAAAACGTAACGTATCTTCACTTATCTTAAAATCTCACACTCAAATAAGATACATAAACGGCCGAATACTGAAACGTCTTTCAAATATGAAGTGGGACTTAATTATTTGGAACGCCATTAAATTCAAATTTCGCATACTAAATTTTGAAATTAATGACGTTCCAAATAATTAAGTCCCACTTCATTTTGAATGACGTTTCAGTATTCGGCCGATAGTATACTTTCGAAATTCAAAAATGTTACTAATCTTAAGTGATACTATTTCATCATCACTCGCAAATTTATCGCACGACGCCCACATATTATTTTAGAATATGAATCTGTGTGGTCCTATCACAAAAAAAGGTATCGAGTAACTGCGACCCATTTGTAAGATACGATAAACATGTGACCCAGTAAAAAATATTTAGTGAGAAATTAACTTAAACGTGTTTTTGTTATAATCGAATGAAGAAATTTGTACAGACTTTTGTATAAGGCTTTCATCACAATTCAGAACATCATATTTACGGATTTTTGGCAAACATTTTAAATAGAGGCTTGGATTAAAAGAATGGATACACCCTCGGTACTACATTCATGACAAATTATTCAAAAATACTAAAAAGACATAAGATACTATATTGATAAAATAATAGGAAGAAACTTCTTCTCTACAAAATCCTTAATCTTGAAGTGAAGTAGAAGTTTTAGGAATAACATAGTAATTAAATGCTATGATAATAAATGGTAATTATAATGAAAGTATTTCTAGTTACCTTATTAAGATTATACGAAGGCTTTAATAGTAAAGTAAAGTAAAGTAACAGCCTGTGAATGTCCCACTGCTGAGCTAAGGCCTCTTCTCCTTTTTTGAGGAGAAGGTTTGGTGCTTATTCCACCACGCTGCTCCAATGCAGATTTGTGGAATTCACATGTGGCAGAATTTTGAGTGAAATTTGACGAGGTTTCATCACGATGTTTTCCTTCACCGTCAAGCACGAGATGAATTATAAACACAAATTAAGCACTTGAAAATTCAGTGGTGCCTGCCCGGGTTTGAACCCACGATCAGCGGTTAAGATTCACGCGTTGTAGCCACTGGGCCATCTCGGATTTTAAGGTTTTAATGTTGTCATGAAAAGATATGCATTTAATATTACACCGCATCTTCATGTCAAGAATATCAGGAAATCACTTGATTTTTTTTAAATTATTTCTAGTAAATTGATGTGTGACCACTTCAAGTAGTCACATGTGAGTTAGCAATTATCATTTCTCATGTTGCCAATTTTTTACCCACATTTTAACAAATATATATTATATAGTTAATATATATGTGTGTGTGTGTTGCGTGTGTTAATTATATAGTAAATAGGTATATTAGATACATATGTATATTGACATTGCAAAAGCTATATATTAATTGATCTTTTCAACTTAAAAGTCTTTCTCAGTCTCATTCAATACTCAATAGGTTTCTTCCGTGAATACGTTTAAATACTCTGAAGACATTAGGGTGTGACTTAGAGAATGGGCGCCGGTATTCGTGTTTCGTTTTAATTTTGTTTCCCATTCTCTTCTATATTTGTAAGATCGTTGAACTCAATGCTATCTTATATTTGAAACGGACCACATGCGTTCTTGAAATTTTTCTACATGATGTTCTATAATATTATTAATTTTCGGTCACGTGTCAATTGGTTTGATCATTCTTGTGAATATCTACCATGCCATCAGAAATTATTATATTCTTCCCAGCTCTCTGGTTTTTTTTTATGAGTATTTTTTTTATGTTAGAGGGGGCAAACGATCAGGAGGCTCACCTGATGGAAAGTGACTACCACCGCCCATGGACATCTGCAACATTCGAGGACATGCAGATGCGTTGCCGACCTTAATGTATTACTTCCACCAGGAGATACTATAGATAAAATATATTAAGTGTTTTCTTAAAAATAATTTCAAAGCGCAATCGTTTTGAATTCATATTCGATAAATAATCCTTTCAAAATATATTGATATTTTGTAAATTCAACCAAACTGACTTGAACATTTTTGTATCAGATGTATATATACATGGAATAGTCCATATATGTCCCATTAGTGGACATATGACTCCTCATTTCTTAAGGAGAATTTGAGCGGTTTTACACCACATTGACAACCACTCCATGCAGAATACCAATACACGAAGGTTCCTTATGATATTTTCTGACACCGCACAAACAAATAAAAGCCCGTATATCAGAAATCTATGTATTCAAAGTGACAAACGAATGACCGGATCGAACATCTATTGCTATGTATAATGTATTAAGTAACACGAAAATGGAATAAATTAAGAACGTTTATGAGTACGTACCTATACATGGTATAGTTTGTGTGTCGTGACGGTCGAAATCTTACACTTATTTAGATCTGGCTGAAATCTATTATATAAACAAACTCGAAACTCACTTCCAAAAAAGGTCGTAACAAATCAGAGTGTCATGCGACATTGACCATAATAAGTATAACATTTCATTAGTACACGCATCAAAATAGTATATCACTATAAGTCTGTTATCAAAATTTCACGGGTAATCAAGTGAGTTCTAAAAGAATAGCACTGCTGGTCTATTTTTACCAGGCAGTAGGAAGACCATTGGAGATTATTCAGTAAAGGTGTCGCAATGACGTAAGTCCAAGTTAATTTTAAGATTAACTTAGGCTTGTGAAATATCCAAAGTTAGATCTAGCATGGACTGGAGTTTTCAGGAGTAAAGAATTAAGTCAAATTTGAACTAAGAGTGTCGAGCTAATAATATAAATTCTAGGCTAAAATTTACAGACAATCCCAAGTTCACAATTTAAATATGTGATGAGAGTGGCCTTATGTCCCAAGAAGGACGCCAATCTTTCTTAAACGTTTGGTACAACGGTGCAGGAAATATTATAGTGGACTTGAGTTCACAAACAGAGATGTTCTCTTCTCTCACATAATTAAATGGAAAATCCGACACGACCAAGAATACTTCAAGCTCAGGACAAACGACTCTACCTGCTTTCCAAGGCACGGAGTATAAACACTTCCAACATCCATATTCCAGGCTGCTACTGATAAACTTTGACAGAAAAATCCTAATTTTTTTTATGGACCCGATCTCAGGATCGGCATCCTTATAGCTGGCCACGTGACCAACAAGGTATTTAATAAGTATACAGCTGTTATCCCAAGGCAAGTGAAATAAACTTAGATGTGAACAGTCCGACATATTTGTTTTAGGAAGTGTGTGTTTGTACGAGTGCGTTCGTTGTTGCTTAATTTTCTTAAACGGAAACAAATGTTATAAGAGCGAGAGGCGAGATATTTATTTGTAAATTCCAAAAGTTATGAGTCATGGCTTAGTGGTTTAAAGAAGTGAGCTCACTGTGGGTTCATACACACAAAATTGATTAGAGGGAAAGTTGAGTGATTACCAAAAACTATAATCATTAGAGACTCAAGAGCTGAGGCATGAGACCGTATGACTCGAGTAGCGAGTATCTTAATTTTAATCGATGTTTGCGGGTTCAAATCCAGGCAGGCATTATTAAAATCCCGCTTAATGTGCCACCGTAATAAAGCAAGAATTAAATTGATTATTACATTTATTTTGGACAATCATTCTAACTGTAAGTTATATAACCTACCTATATTATATATAATGTTATCATGTCAAAACAGTCATTACCACAATTTTAAGGCATGATTTAAACCACATGCAATAATGTGTACGGAAATTAATTGTACAGTTAGGTGTTTACCCATGGAACATTTTATAAATATTGTTAAGCAATTTCTTTTGCGTGCTCTGCTCTGCTCCTAAAATAAATAGTATAAGAGCACGCAAATGATTAACTCTAAACGCGTAATAGAAAACGCTTTCGCTCGAAATATATTATGTATATAATTATTATGTAATCGGATAGACTTATTATTGCTTTTAAGATTATGTTATTATATATGTCTTATATACAATGATTATATACTTTATTGTACATAGCACGCAGTACGGAAAAGTGCGTAGCTGTAATAAGAACAAAATATTTAGTCCAATGGGCGTATTTATGGCTAATTAGCCATATTTTTCAGGCCGCCCAATATAAATAAATTTGAATGTAGAATATCGGTATGCTAGATATATTCATAAATACATATAGGTATATAGAAATAAGTAATATATATATTAAAAAGTAAATTGGATTAAACTTAATTTATAATTTGTGTTAAAAAGCTTTCTTCTTATGTACAATATTGAAGATGTAATTTTAAAAACTTAAATGTAACATTATTTATATTAACATATATATAAAAAGCTTGAAGATATAAGAAAAATCAGAACAGGAATACAAACAAACATGTAGTGTGTGTTATTTTCGATTTTTGAGTCAGCGATGTTTTTAAATCCCACGTTTAATGGATCAAGAACTACCGCACAAGTTCTATGACGTGAGCAGTGAATCACAGATAAACATAAAATATTTGATAAAATGATAAAAAAAATATTCGACCCAATTCAAAAAACATAGTCTATTTAAAATAAAATTTAAAAAAAAAGTAGAGCGTTGTATTATTTCGAATTTCGAGACTCACCTTATTCTGTCACCACACGTTAAAAAATAACGCACAAAGATTTTTCCCAATGAATATTTCAGATAACAAAAGGATTTAGGCACGGGCCGGCGTCGCGACGATACTGACTCGACTGGACGTACACTCAGATAAATTCTGTATCATGTATTTTTAGAATACGCCCCCTGCACGTAAAGTTCATAAGAATTGAGGGTTATCCACGTGGTTAAGGGTACACGATTGATTATAAATAGTATTAGCGCCAATAGATATTTACCAAATATAGATTAAGATAACAACACATCCGGACGAGCAACTGAGTCACCGAGAAGTCATCACTGCCCAGAGAAATTAGCGGTGGAGAAATATTAACCATCCAATGCATCGCCAACACAGCCAACATTGGCACCAATGACACTGACTTACTAAAAAGTCAAACCGGAACACAACAATACTTAGTACTGCTATTTGGTGGTCGAAGATGTGATGATTGGGTGGTATCTACCCAGACAAACTTGCACGATCTTCCTATCACCCAGTATCAGATGTATCAGAAAAGAGCTATCTTATCTTTCGAGTGGATCATGGGAATCATCACCATTCGTATTAATTCTTGTAAATTATCTCATATCTGTTCATTAAGGAAAATATCGTAACAAAACCTGCAGCACAGCTGCTGCATTTGTCGCCAGAAATTCAACATGTGTATGAAATGGAACGTAACAAATATATTTGTTGAATACTCTACATTTATATATATTAACAAAAAATATATGACAATGTAAAATATATATTACAATGATGATACATGATGATTTAATAGAGATGACGTCACAGACAGTCCAGTCAAAATAAAAGTTGCAATCGTATATGTTTGGTGTGTTGTTTGAAACAAAAACATGTCGTATGCACATAAAACTATCAAACTCAAAACTGAAATTTAAACAAATATACTATCATTTATTTTATAAAAGTTCCCCCTGACCGATTTCGGCCACGGCGGCCAAACTGCCCGCCGCAAGTGTGTTTGCAATCACTGGTGCACTCTCTATTCCCTTACTCTCATAACCCGATGAGACGGCAATCCGACACGACCTTAAAGAGTTCAGGCGCAGGACCAACGGCTTTACGTGCTTTCCGAGGCACGGGAGTGTACCCACTTCCAACTTCCAGACTCCGTGCAGCTACTAAGAAATTTCGACAGAACATCTTAATAACATTTTATTGTCCCGACCTGGGATTTGAACCCAGGACCACCGTGTCTGCGGCCTTACATGTAGCCACTAGACCAACGAGGCAGTATTTATTTTATATATAAGATTTTGAACATATTAAATGATAACACACTAGATACAAAACACAAGTACTAAACACATTAAACGTCCAGAAAAATTTACGACACGAATTGTAAACGGGATACAGTAATTAATTTACATACACGCTCCATACACAATGACTCATAAATGAAAAATTTCAACCACTTATACACATGTTTTACGCAATATTATGCAATGTTATTTACAACACACTAACATCCTGTATATGTCCCCACTGTTGGGCTAAGGCCTCTTCTCCTTTTTTGGGGAGAAGGTTTGAAAAGCTTATTCCACCACTCTTCTCCAATGTGGGTTAGGGGAATACATATGTGACAGATTTCATTGATATTTGACACATGCAGGTTTCCTTACGATGTGTTTTTAAACCGTTAAGCACGAGATGAATTTGTAATCACAAATTAAGCACATGAAATTCAGAAAAGCTTGTCCGGGTTTTGAACTCACGATTATCGGTTAAGAATCCCGCGTTCTTACCACTACGCTCTCGGACATTAATAATAATCGCGAATAATATTTAAACAATTTATATTATTGTTAATTAAATATAGAAGTCAAAATTTAATATAATAACTATTGTACAAAATTATGACTAAATGGAATGAGAACAATGCTGGCTTTCTCTGTTGAATTTCAATTTAATTATTATGTTACATCAAAATATGCCTTATTGAAATAGCAATTGCTAAGCTTTGTGCAAGTCCTGGGTAACGCCCACTCATCGTTTCACCGCTAAACAGCATTATTTAGTATCGTTGTGTTCCGGTTTGAAGTAGCGAAGGCATTGCCAATGTTGGTGGCGCATTGGCGATGTTGGGATTGGTTATTTTAAAACGTAAGTGTAGTGTTGGAGTTTGGAGATAAAATATCGCCAATAGTCACTAATCCTGTCAATTTATATAAATTCAAGATGATACCCGCGACTTCGTCCGCGTTGCTTGATATATTAACAAAGTTTTCTTATGTACGAAGGAAAAAACATCAAAAAGATCGCAAGCAAAAATATACTTTGTTTAAACATACATCACTGAACATGCAGTGCATATACAAATAATTGTTTCTTGAAATTTTATTAACTTTTTATTAAATGAAGATATCGCAATCATTTTTTGTTTTCATAAGGGCCAAGTGTCTAAGAAATAATATTTAGAAAATTTCATTGAAATCTATCCAGTAGTTTCATTGAAATGCATCCGTGCACGCACAAATGCAGACCTCTATCATTTTATTTATATAGATAATAATTGATTATTTTCTCTTAGGCTGATAATCGCATAATTTCGTTATTGAGTCGAATGGTAATATTAAATATAAAATCAAAAAAACATACAGACGAATTGATAACCTCCTCCTTTTTTTGAAGTCGGTTAAAAATGACTCGTAGTCGTTCATACCATAGCGTCACGAAAATATATACAAGAGGACAATTCTACTACTTATTTGTCACTTTATCTCAATCGAATCGAAATCGTGATCGTTGCCGTTTATTCATTTTCCAATTTTTTTATTTAATTTACACATGACAGTCAACAATTTATATTGGATATGACGTCACCGTATACGTATATTTAATTATTTTTACGAATATTACGAATTTAATATCGGATCGTTTTTGAAAATACATAATAATCAAATTTGAATAAGAATTCAATAAATAAGTAGAATGTAGAGTCAGTATGTATGGCGACATACCATCAATAACCTCTAATTGTTACACACGATTTTTTAAGATAAAATTAGAGGGCAATTGAAGACCCAAACAAACCAAATCCACTCTTTGTTGTTCCCTGTGCTATATTACTCTAGCTCGCTCAATCGCATGTTATATGCAAATATATATTTATATAACTGTTAAGTGATATGATTAATATGAGCCATTATGATATACCGGTGTATCGATATGGGGGTTATTTTAAGCCTAAATATCACCGCGGTTCAATAGCTTACGAGTCTGTTCTTATAGAATAGTTTTACTAGTACATAGAGCTGTACTACAATTTATCTTATTAAAATAATACACGCAAAATAGTTAAATAAGTTTTCAACACTTTATAAGTGTGGTACAAATTTAATTATAATATGAAATTCAGTGGTGTTTGCACGGGTTTGAACCCACGATCATCGGTTGAGATTCACGTTCTTACCGATTAGCGTTATTACCGCTGTTACCGCTGGGCCATCTTATTACTATTTTATCATAATTGTAGATTTGTTTAATATTAGATTCAAGGTAAACTTCATCAAAATCGGTTTAGTGGTTTAGCCGTGAAAGCGTAACAGACAGACAGAGTTACTTTCGTATTTAAATATCAGTATATATAATTATGTAAAATCTTTACTTTTGATGTTAACATGTGAATGAAAGCTTTCATAATGTAACGACTAAAATTTAAACCTTTTGCTTACAAAGTCTTATAGAAATATGTATACAGTGCTAAATAAATTTTAATTTCTCATACACTAAAATGTAAGTATAGGCGCACATTAGATACTTTATAAAAACAAAACTGGCGCATTTACACGTTTCGCTCGCGTTACAATTCAGAATCGCTAAGTACCCAATTCCCATAGCGTGTGTGTTGATATGTTAGCTTGTCAGTAATTCTTTTTATGTGTTTAGTATAACAAATATAAATAAATACAATATGTCACCCGTTGACGCTCATTTTACAATTTATTATCTATATATCTCGTTTGTTCATAGTCCAAGTACTGTGTAATCTTCGTCCATTTCAAAACTATAACCATAATATTATTACATCATATAAGATCTACATATAACGGATAATATATTACTAATATTGTACTGCTGAGCTAAGGCAGTATGCCTTGTAAATTTCTTATGGAAAAGGCTTGGAGTTTAACCCACCACGCTACTCCAATGCCGATTGATGAAGATATACCTATCTAACTAGCTACTAGTGACTATCATAATAGTTGTTTCACTTGAGCGTTTAGTATTAATCAAACAAAATACTCGACAGATTATTTCAATGAAATAAACTTTGTAGCGTTTAAATCTACAATGTGCGGTTAGTTAAATACCAGCGTATTACTTCTGCCCTTACTTTTTGCATGCTTTCGTCTGTCGCTAAATTTGCCCGCACTGCTATCGCGTATTTCTTTTTTTTTATTTCGCGCTGAGGTTCTACTGAAAAGCTGACTTTATAAACTGACAATACGGCGCAAAATTAATTTCCTTGAATGTGTTTTATGGAAATTAAACTCTATATAGCAAAGGATAAGGTATAATTTTCATAATCACTTGCTTAATATATCTAAATAAAGTTCTTTATCCGTTTAGATGTAAGTACGTGATGCATTTAATTCTATGTCTGGTTTGATTTAGACTCTATATTCGTCACCGGTCTATTTGTTTTTAAGTCTGCTTTAGTTATTTTATTGAGCTTAACGTTTGTTAGACTGGTGGTCCAATACGGGAAATCTAGGCGTACTACTCACACTCATATTTGGGCTAATAAAACTATATCATAATATTTATAAGATATGTTAAAAATTAAGACATAATTTTTAACATAATTTTTTGTTTTTAATATTTTTTATCTATTGATTTATCTTTATCTACGTATTTCAAATACATATATATAAAGAAACGTATGCGGTCTTTTTGTAAAAAAAATGATGTCTGTTTGTCCTGAGTCTGGGTGTATTTATCTATATTAGTATGTATTTACCAAAGAAAACTAGTATATGTAGTAAATTAGTTGTTTGGTTTTATAGTACGAGCTCTCCTTAGTCAGATGGCTGTATGTGAATAATGTCCCAGGATATTATTATTATAAATTACTATACACTGACTTACTCACTTCAAATACCGAAATACTGTACAGTAGTAATATTGGCGTTTATTTTTTAGTTAGTTTCAAAATTGAACCATAACACGATAATAAGTTAGGATGGTAGGTAATAATCTAACCATTCACATCAAATTATTCTTGAATAAATGTGTTACTTGGTGGTAGAGCTTTGTGCAAGCTCGTCTGGGTAGGTACCACCCACTCATCAGATATTCTGCCGCAAAACAGCAGTACTTTGTATTGCTGTGTTCCGGTTTGAAGGGTGAGTGAGCCAGTGCAATTACGGGCACAAGGGACATAACATCTTGGTTCCCAAGGTTGGTGGCGCATTGGCGATGTAAGCGATCGTTTACATTCCTTGCAATGCCATTGTCTATGGGCGTTGGTGACCACTTGCCATCGGGTGGCCCATACGCTCGTCCGCCTTCCTATGCAATAAAAAAAAAACTGAGATTCGAGCCTGCAACCTTTTAACATAATATTACGACTGAGCCATTTAAAATATTTATAGCAAGCACTAATTATTTCAAAGATATGTATTTGAACAGCTGCCTTAGGCTTCGAGAGGGGACCAGAAATAGATGAGACGGTTTACAAGTAACAAGAATTAAGTGTGGAATATTTAAACACTAGTGTTTTACCCGCGGTTTCACCCATGTAGCTCCCGTTCCCAATAAAACAAGGACAAAATGTAGCCTATGTTTCTCGCTGATAATGTAGCTTTAAATTGGTGAAATCGGTTTAGTTGTTTAGGCGTGAAAGCGTAACAAACAAACTTACATTCGCATTTATAATATTAGTTAGGATAGTTAGGATGTATCAATTGTGTCTCGATAAATATTTTTTGTTTCACTTGAATTTAATTTAATTATTTTCTTTATTCAGACAAACCAACTTTACCAACCTTACCAACTTTATTTAGACAAATCTGTAACAAAGAATAAGCAAAGATCTCGACCAAGCATTACAATAATAGCTTATATTAAAATTCAATATACAGTTATTTTCCAGTTCAAACGAGATATTCCAAAACGAAAGGCTTTCGAAACAAGGAGATAAAAATCACAGTTAAGCATTCATTATCAGAAAACAACACGATGACAAATAATCTATTACAGTTTTAAAAAAATATTTATCACCATAAACTAATGATACGAAAATTATCAAGCGAATGTAAGCTTTATTATTAACATACAAAAGATTAATTTGACATGCTCAATGCATCCCAATTATGCACTATGAACAAACATTCGTTGACATTTTTGTATAATTTATATTATACGTAAATGTTATCACAATCTAATTTAGATTTATTGTAATATTAAGGTATAATTAACAATTATATTTTATAAGCATTGGGTTTTTTATACAGTTGATTAAAATTAATCAGTAGGTTCTTTAATGGGTCCAGATTAAATATTTGATTAATATTTACTGCGCATTAAGTTAGAGAAATATTTTTAACATTATATTTTTATTAAACCCAGGTGGCTCAATGGATGTTGAGGATATAAATTAAAGGTAACTGATTAAGATATGTATGCGTTTGAGCTGTTATGTAATTTTGTTAATTTAACAACGTCCGTTCAACGTCGAGCCAATAGAATGTTATTGAGTTTTTCTGGCGAAATATTGTCAGTAGCAGCCCGGAGTCTGGAAGTTGTATCGTGCCTCAGAAAGCACATCCGTTGGTCTTGTGACTAAATTTTCCGATTGTGGATTTGCCGTCCCATGGATTTATGAAGAATGGGAGATTAGAGAGTACACCTGTGTTTTCGCAAACACTTGTGCACTATAATATGTACTTTAATAACTAAATTCTAAACAAACATTAAGATTACAGATTACATTTAAGATTACAGATACAGATTAAGATTACATACATCAAGATTATTATTATTATTTTATTTTTACGTTTTGTATTCAAAGTTAATATTGGTTCAAATAAACGATTACACATAACTTCACTCTCACACGAACTCAAACACAAACATAAACTATGTTCATCATCGAAACATACAACACATTCCAAATCCATAACATACATACATACATACATACATACACAAACATACGTTATAACCGGAAATCAAAACCCGTACAATCGCATAGCTAATTGTAACCACAACACGAATTAGTAATCAATTAATTGTAAAAATTAACATATTTTGATGCAGGCTGTACATGGAATTTTTATCTTAAAAATAATCTTTTTTATCATAAAACAATAAAACTCGTATAACACGTCCCGCAGGAAACCGACTGGATTCCAATTGATGCGGCAAAAAATATACGAATTTAGAAACGTGATGATGTCCATTTTTGATTATGGAATCCTGACAGATTTCGGCCATGACAGTTATTTATTATTGCAAAAGGACGTAAACTCAAATAGACACTTTTTTCATTCTTATTATTCAATGGTATTGCAAATCAGATATAATATCAGTACAAGTACAAGACTCGTGTTGTCCGAGGCACGGGTTTGCAAACAATGCCAACTTCGATACGCTGGGTTACATGATATCTTGACCATGTAAATATTGGAATAAACTTTCATAGGTATATACAGTTTATTGTCAATTTGTAACAGCTTTATGTTTGTTTAACTTAGTTTTGTTAATGAAAGTTTATCGAAATATAAATTATATAAGTATATGGGTATTAGAAAAATATGTAACTTAATAACATCAAAGAATAAAAAAGACGAGATGGCCCAGTGGTAAGAACGTGTGAATCTTAACCGATGATCGTGGGTTCAAACTCGGGCAAGCACCACTAAATTTCATGTGCTTAATTTGTGATTATAATTCATCTCGTGAAGGTGAAGGAAAACATTGTGAAGAAACGTAATTACACTTTCTGAAATCTGCTACTTGTGTATTCCACCAACCCGCATTGGAGAAGCGTGGTGGAATAACCTCGAAACATTCTCCTCAAAAGAGAAATGATCAATACGAAAGATGCTATTGTTAGATATTTTTGTATAAATGCATCATTGTAATGTTAATGTACAGCTTAGGAACTCAATATTAAGGGCTAGCATAATTTGATATCATTAAATTAATCAGATTGTATGGGTTTAAGGGCCAGCGTAAGAACAATGTTTATAAACGCAACTCAATCTGTCATGCAGTATCAATGTCACATGTCAATTTGATTTTGACAGATTATTCTTTTTTCTGAATGATTTGCGACTTTGTTCTTGTTTCTCAGATTAATACTTTACTAATCTGTTAAATTGTTCGTGTTAATACCCTTTACCTTCACTAATAATAATTAAAAAAGTAATTTTTGATCTGATAAAGAGCTTGAATTCTATGTTCTATTTCCAAACCATTATTGTAAACTGAGACGGTATGGCGTGCAGTAACCCGATATTTATTTATTGAGCCTGACCCGGAAATTCTACACGGGACCTCATGTTCAGCAGCCATATAAACTATCAACTAAACCATTAATATTATGAATATAATAAGTATCACAAACAAAAATGTTGTTTAGAGAAAAGTTAAACAATGTTGCGTCTTCTTCTTTCATATTTCTTTCAAATTATTGGCTTATCGTTTGTGTAGCTGATATTTCAGTTGTTATTTATAAGGTCATAATATAATAAATACTATTACTCGTGGTAGAAGTTTGTGCAAATTTGTCTGGGTAGGTACAACCCACTCGTCAGATATTCTACCGCAAATCAGCAGTAGGTACTTGTTATTGAAGGGTGAGTGAGCCAGTGTAATTATAGGTATAATATTAGTTCCCAAGGTTGGTGGCGCATTGGCGATGTAAACGAAGGTCATTTCTTACAATGCCATATTCAATAAAAAAAAACTGATGTGAAAGTAGCACAGTTACTCGAACAGTTTAGCTGTTTAACTGAATATTAAGTCTCATTACATTGACGCGTCGAACTTAGCAGTTAACACTTCACATGAGAATTATAAATATCAAAAACATTTTAAGCGAGTCCAAACGTATTTTTATAATTAAATTTTGTCAGAAAGTTTTTAAGAAGTAGCAAAAATCTTTAAAATACGAAGCTGTTATTAACGTTTCGTGGAGTTAATCATTAAGTTTTCAAGTCATTCGCAGGTGAACCGACGACTTTGAACACGCAAAGAGTAAAATGTAACTCATATGTCAGGATATGAGTAAAAATTAACAGTATTTTCGATAATAATCATATAATTATACATAATTATTTCTACCTTGTGTTGTACTACTTAATTTAAAGGCTATATTTTTTTCTTTATTTTAAAACGGTAAAACATAATTGTAAAGCGTTTTGACATAATGTTCACAGTAAGTAGCCGAAATGGATCAAGTTAGCCACTGAAACTCGTTACTAATAACTTGAAGATTTCCGGCCCAAACTCAGACAATTATCATTGATTTTTCATGAAATAGATTGTGTTTTAAATTCGTCTTGTAATCTGCAGTGAACCTTTCTCATGTGTATCGGAGAAGTGTGGTGGAAGAAGCTCCAATCTATCTCCTAATAATTAAGTCTTCAGGCATCAGTGGGACATTCACAGGTTACTACTGTAGTTTACATTACATTTGAAAGAGCCTCATAAAAACCTTACATTATATTGTTTAAAGTAAAGTAAAGTAACAGCTTGTGAATATCCCACTGCTGGGCTCAGGCCTCCTCTCTTCTTTTTGAGGAGAGGTTTTGGAGCTTATTCCACCACGCTGCTCCAACGCGGGTTGGTGGAATACACATGTGACAGAATTTCAATGAAATTTGACACATACAGGTTTCCTCACGATGTTTTCCTTCACCGTCAAGCACGAGATGAATTATAATCACAAATTGAGGACATGCAATTCAGTGGTGCTTGCCCGGGTTTGATTCACGCGTTCTTACCACTGGGCCATCCTGGCTTTTTTTATATATTGTTTAAAATCATTATAATCACGTATATGTACGTCAAGAATCGAAATTCAAGAAACACAGATTTTAATGAACAATCTTTCTCGAATTTATTTAACAGGATCCAAAGGCCACTCAACGGTATCTATAGAAATTTGTTAGAATCCACTTCGAATATAATGAACAAAACCACTTCGAAGACACGCCGTCTTTGTGGATCGCACTTAAAATCTATAATTGAGAAAATAATATAAAACTTAAAAGCCATTGAAGTTTCCGAGATGCTTGATTGTGGAAAACGTCTTTAGTTGTGATGAGTGTTGTGTTATGAGATATTGCGTTCGTATTCATTAGGTTCCTTCATTCGTGATAATTTAATAAGAGTCGTTAAGAGTTTGTATTATTTCATCCATTCTTAAAAGTCCCCCGTCTATTGTTGGAGGTAGATCTGCCTTAATTGGCCATACTTCTAGCGTTTCTGATTTCTGAATCTATAAATTTCCTGCTAATATATATGGAATATATTACATTATCGACTGTCCCATTGTTCTAGTCCTAGTAGCTAAATGTAAGGCCGCCCTGGTTCAAATCACAAGTCGGGCCGGTAAAAAGTTATAGGGTTTTTAAGTCCAAAATTCTCAATAGCAAATTGACGACTGGAAATAAGAAGTGTGTACACTCCCTTGCCTCGGAAAATACGTAAACCTGTTTCCGGGCATGTCGGTTTGACGTCCCATCGGATAATGAGAGTTAGGGAATAGAGAGTGCACCTGTGTTTGCGCACACACTTGAGCACCAAAATATCTCCTGTGCAGTTTATCTTGAGATTAGCCGCTGTGGCCAAAATCGGTGTGGAGGACATTATTATTACTTTTTTTTATTCATCGACCGTAGTAACGTTGTCCTTTTTTCCAAAGATGATAATGATAAATATTGATTGATGATAAATGCTCCATTTACACTTATTAAGAAAAAAGTTTGGAACTTTTTCTAAAACGCTGCTTTTATGTAACCTCAATTAGAAACGATGGTAATAAATACAGATATAGTAATTTAATAAAAACAATGAAATCCATAACAACAAAACCTGATCACCGATGTTTACCCAACTTGGTGGCTGTACGCTCTGAGAATAATTATAAGGCTGATTATCGACTATTAGCAGTAATAAATAAGATGCTCTACCTTGCGGAGCCAACGCCGTAAACCTGTTGGCTTCGCTAATAATAAAGTGACAAGTCTGTACATCAAATAACAGTCTTTATTCAAGGTCATTGAACTTTTTATATGGACAATAGTCATAACTCTTTGCCCAAAATTTTAACAGGGAAACAAACTCCCATTCGTGTTCTGAATTTCTTTATCTTTATAAAACTTAATAAAGATATAATATAGATAATAACTTTATTGTGAAAGGAACTAAAGAAAGACAGCTAACCATTAAAATAGAAAAAGAAGCAGTTATAGACCGTAGAATTTGCATCAATATTTCATAGGTACTTGATCAGGTGGCCCATATGCTTGACTCACCCGACCCATATCCACTTACCTATACTATAAAAAAAATCTCTACTCATATGAGTGATTCCTTATATTATTTGCTTTCACAAAATATTTGTACACAAATTATTATTTACCGCGCAATGCTCGTGAGAATTCAAATAAAATCAATTTCCCGCCATGAAGAATATCTGTCAAAATTCGTGCCAGATTAAAAATAAAAATTATTGTTTAATTCCAAGAAACTCGAGTCAAGTGCGAGTCGAATTCGCGCACGAACGGTTCCGTAACATTATCTATAAAAACGCCAAAAAAATTATGTCTGTTGTATGGAAACCCTACTTAAATATTTATTTTATTCTGTTTTTAGTATTTGTTGTTATATCGACAACAGAAATATATCATCTGTGAAAATTTCAACTGTCTTACTATCACAGTTCATGAGATACAGCCTGGTTACACAACGACTAGTTGGACAGAACGGCGGACGAACGAAAAACAGTCTTAGTAATAAGGGCCCGTTTTACCCTTTGGCTACGGAACCCTAAAAATGACAGATATTTTCGATTACATCTATTATTATTAGACTAGGGTAGAAGCCTTTAAAAATAATAAAAAGTGAAAAAAAATAATAGTAGGATGAAATCCATTAGAAAAGGAGGGGAATATTATAAAAATGAAAGGAAAAATAATTTACGGGCGATCTGAGGTCGGGAAGGGGGTAAGGGGGGGGTTTTAAGGGTAAAAAACGGTTTTTCTCGATTTCCGGCAAAACTAAAAGTACTATCGAAAAAAGCCAAATGGCAAAGTTGTAGGTAAGAAAAAGATCTAAAACTCTTGTATTTATACTTTTTTCACATAACCTCAAAATTTATGTGAAAAATTCAAAAAACCAAGTTTTTGGTTTTTTATTTTTATCTTTTACAAAAATTATTTTTTTTTAACGAAATTTGGTGAAAACTTACCTTTTGATGTCTCAAATACGCTGTAATTTATTTGATTAAAAATATTTATTTTTTCACCTTATTTTGAATTAATATCGAAAAATCACCCTAATTTTCAATCGAAAATTCACCCGTCAAAATATCAGCTTTTTTCAAAAAGTTGGTATGTTTTTTGTTCGCTGAAACCTCTACTTTCCGTTGGTGAAAAAATATATATATGTTACCGTAGTAAATCTTCTCAGAAAATGCAAAAAATCGAAAATAACTCGAATTCCAATTTTTTGCAACAAACAGCAACAGATTGGGGCTGGAAGCAATATCAACGTGGAATTATGCCCAAATCTACACAAAAGAAATTAATTCCGGAAATATTGCTCAAAACTATTTTCTGCAGCTGTGAAACTGCATGTAATAGCTTAAAATGTGGTTGCCGAAAACATGCACAAATTTATTTTCAAATTGTCATGGTTCTGAAAATTGCTCCAATATTGAAGAAGAAACCTACGAGGAAATTAATGATTCAGAAGAAATTGTGGATGAAGAACCAACGCATTCTGGAAATAATGTTGGAGAGGAAGAAGGTGGTAGTCATGTTTTGAGCAATATTTCCGAAATTAATTTCTTTTGTGTAGATTTGGGCATAATTCCACGTTGATATTGCTTCCAGCCCCAATCTGTTGCTGTTTGTTGCAAAAAATTGGAATTCGAGTTATTTTCGATTTTTTGGATTTTCTGAGAAGATTTACTATGGTAACATATATATTTTTTTTCACCATCGGAAAGTAGAGGTTTCAACGAACAAAAAACATACCAACTTTTTGAAAAAAGCTGATATTTTGACGGGTGAATTTTCGATTGAAAATTAGGGTGTTTTTTCGATATTAATACAAAATAAGGTGAAAAAATAAATATTTTTAATCAAATAAATTACAGCGTATTTGAGACATCAAAAGGTAAGTTTTCACCAAATTTCGTTAAAAAAAAATAATTTTTGTAAAAGATAAAAATAAAAAACCAAAAACTTGGTTTTTTGAATTTTTCACATAAATTTTGAGGTTATGTGAAAAAAGTATAAATACAAGAGTTTTAGATCTTTTTCTTACCTACAACTTTGCCATTTGACTTTTTTCGATAGTACTTTTAGTTTTGCCGGAAATCGAGAAAAACCGTTTTTTACCCTTAAAACCCCCCCCTTACCCCCTTCCCGACCTCAGATCGCCCGTAAATTATTTTTCCTTTCATTTTTATAATATTCTCCTCCTTTTCTAATGGATTTTATCCTACTATTATTTTTTTTGGTTTTAAAAATTATCTACCCTAGTCTATATATATTACAGTTCGAGTTGAATTTTAATCAAAGGCTCATTTCATTTGCAATACAATTATGTGGGTGTAACAAGATTTAGAGATGACTTACTTAGGAATTTATGTCTGGATTTAGTGGATACGTCTGGAAGAGCAATTAACTTAGTATCCTTTTAGATTTCGAAGAATGTGCCATCTAAATCGGTATTCGAAACTGTAGACTGGAATTTCTTAGCCTTGTGTTGTTTTTTTAGTATTAAATGCAAGTGCAAGCTCGTCTAGGTAGGTACCATCCACTCATCAGATATTCTACCGCAAAATAGTAGTACTTGTTGTTGATGTCCGGTTTGAAGGGTGACTGAGCCAGTGTAATTACAGGCACAAGGGACATAACATCTTAGTTCCCAAGGTTGGTGGCGCAATGGCGAAGCGATGGTTAACATTTCTTACAATGCCATTGTCTATGGGCGTTGGTGACCACTTACCATTAGGTGGCCCATATGCTCGTCCACCATCCTATACAATAAAAAAAAAGGTGGCCCATATGCTCGTCCGCCTACCTATCTTTACTTCAGCTTTACTTCAGTGTAAAACAAACTCTTGATCTTTATATACTAATATATAAAGCTAAAGAGTTTGTTTGTTTGATCCGGCTAATCTGAGGAACTACTGGTTCGAATTGAAAAAAATATTTTTGTGTCAGATAGTCCTTTTATCGAGGAAGACTAGGCTTATTTTTTATTATATGTTTATTATTTAAACGCGGGTGACACCGCGGGGCCCAGCTAGTAATATAGTATATGTGAGTAATATATTACTTAATTTTAGATCATCTCATTGCAAACCAGTTATAATAATTATAATTATATCAAGGATGGTTTTTTTTATTGCAAATTATAAAATTCTAGAGTAGAATTTAAATCAAACTACGATCGAATTCTCATTTGATTATAAATTATAAATAACAAATTAGATTTATTATATCGTATCAAACTGTAATAGTTTCAAACTTGTAACTAATTGTAGAACAGGTTTAAGGAATCCGCTCATTTTTTTTATTAATGTTGAGTGCTATTCTGTTTAATAAGCTCGAAATTCATGAAGAGCACGTATGCCAAATATTGATAAGCAATATTGATCATAATAATTATTGCATTTTATGGATATACGTATCAAAATAGCGTATCAACGTAAAACGACTTTTAACATTTCGCGAGAGGTTTTGGCGATGTAAGTTAGTCACTTGATGAGAAAAATGACTTCCCATTATGTATGGATTTTTTAATTATTAATATATTTATTATATGGTTTGCTAGCGATTTTTACATACTTAAAATAACTAAAAATTATAATAATTAAAATTATAATAATAAAATCAAACACAACTTGCTGGAAATTAAATTCTGTAAATAGTAAATACCTTAATATAATACAATTTACAATTTAGACAAATAAAACACCTGTTAACATCCGAAAATAAAAAATATAAAATAATTATTACCCAAACTGAGATATTACCATCCTTTGGGGGTGAGTGGAACAGGGACACACGACTATTGATAAGGGAGGATCCTGCGTATTGTGACCACTCAACATTCAAATAGGAATACTAAGATTTGCTGTTTGGCGGTGGAATATGTTATGTTTAATTCCCACCAAGACGAGCCGTTACAAGACCAATCAAACCGCTACGGCACCAAGTATTTTATGATACATGGTGTTTGATCTTATATACTTATACATGTCTACATCAATTTATTTAACAATGTTTCACATATATTAATTACACCGAACATCCTTAATTAATATCGCTTACTCACACATAATTAATTAACGAAATAAATTAATAAAACATAAATATTCATGAAGTGTAGTAAATTTTTATATGACTTGTAGTAAAAATTTGCAAAGCAGCCAGACTTGTTAATATTGATAGACGTGTGAAAAAAGTGTTTATAGTAGCACTCTTCGCGCATGCGTAGTATGTTGTCTATATACAGGCTGTTCCAAAAACTACTGCATTACCAAACTGACCACTTAAATAGTTATTTTAAACCACTAAAGGCCGAATATTTTCGCATACTAAATTTTGAAATTAATGACGTTCCAAATAATTAAGTCTCACTTCATTTTGAATGACGTTTCAGTATTCGGCCATAGGAGTCTTATTTTCTATTCCTTACTTATACAATTGTAGGTATATGTCTACCTTCGTAAGTGTAGTATAATTTTTAAAATTTTAATACTGTTACTGATTATTTTATTTATATTTCCTCTTAGCCATACTGAATTATTTCTCCATAATATAAAAAAAAAACTAATTGCTCCATACTCTTTATTTGATCGGTTAACATTCACACACACACAAACATTCTACCTCGTACACACCCACACAAAAACCAGTATAATGCTACCAAAGAGAACAACCTCAGTATTACGAAAAATATTTTTGAAAAAAGAACATCAAATATTTTCAGCGAATGTCAAACATACATTTTTTTCAATAAATAAATAATTGGGGCAAACATTACAATTCTTTAAGAGTCGTCAAGACACGTTTCCCTCGATATTGCTCAAACATATTACGAAAACGTAAATTGTGTACGTGTGTAGCACTTTACACGTTATATGAGAATGAGGAAAGCAAATAGTACGTCGTGAGTGAAATATACGGGACGAAATTGCGTCAAGCAATCGCATTAATATTGTTAACTAGCTGTGTCCCGCGATTTCACTCGCTTATAATTAATATATAAATATTGAGCCTTCCTCGATAAAAGGATTTTACATCACAAAAATATTTTTTAAATTCGAACCAGTAGTTCCTGAGATTGGCAAGATAAATTTTATTTTTTTATTGCATATCCTCATAGGCCCATACGCTCGTCCGCTTGCGTATGGGCCACCTGATGGTAAGTGGTCACCAACGCCCATAGACATCGGCATTGTAAGAGTTGTTAACCATCACTTGCATCACCAATGCGCCATCAACTTTGGGAACTAAGATGTTATGTCCCTTGTGCCTGGAATCACACTGGCTCACTCACCTTTCAAATCGGAACACAACAATAGCAAGTACTACTGCTTGGTGGCAGAATATCTACCGGTGGAATAATAATAGAAATCGTTTAGGAGCTTGTGTGTAACTTTGGGTATCTATAGCGGTCAACTGAGATAGACTGAGTATCGATAACTAAACCTAAAGGCTTGTCTATAACAAAATATATAAATAAAATGCTTAGTAACATATACAAAGTTTTCTTAGCCTAATTAAGCAACTGTCATAAGTTTACCAGAGGAGTGAAAAAAAAAGATCCGTTCTGCAAATTCGCTTCGCGTATGTTAAATAATGTTTTTCTTCAAGCCCGACGGTACGTATCTATGCAAATTATATTACAAAGACCGCCGGCGCTCCATTTTGTTTTTACACCACAACAAGCCTGCGACTAAAAAGCAAGCTAGAAAAAAAAATTAAGCAATTCACTTTGATATTTCGTTCTGAAACGCCTCAAGGAAAATGTTTAAGTAAAATATCTTTGATGGGCTTTCGGGAGTTATATGTTTTCATCGTTAATAAGAAATTAAGGGTACGTTTTATTTCCATTTTTATTACGAACAAAAAGTTTTTGCTTTATAATGTTTTCGCTTCATTGATGGTTGAGTTTTAGACATCTTATCGATGTAAACAATGTACTAACGTTTTTTAATTACTTTTCCTTTCTTGAAGCTTGAAGTGAGTCAGTGTATCAACATCTCCATTGATTGGAATAAACAACCTAATATTTTTACATTAGCACTTTTTATTGGACGGATTAAAGTCACTTATCAGGCTTTGTGCAAACATGTCTGGATCTGTGCTACCAGCGGATTAGATATTCTACCGCTAAGCAGAAATTCTTACTATTCTTCCAGTTTAAATGGTGAGTGAGCCAATATAACTTCAGGCACTAAGGATATGACATCCTAGTTTCAAAGGTTGATGACGCATTGGCGATTTTTTTTAATGGCATAGGAAGACGGACGAGCATATGGGCCGACCTGATGGTAAGTGGTCACCAAACTCCACATCAGTGGGAACTAAGATCTTAAGTCCCTTGTGCCTGTATTTACACTGGCTCACTCACCCTTCAAACCGGAACATAACAATATCAAGTACTGCTGTTTCGCGGTAGATTATCTGATGAGTGGGTGGTACCTACCTAGACGAGCTTACACAAAGCTCTACCATCAAGTATCAAGCTCTACCACCAAGTACCTATAAAATAAAGTAACGTGTTTTGTCTCACAGCTTTCTTTATTATAAATAAAAAAGTAGATGACACGAAATGACCGTCTCTAACATTATTTATGTATAAAATATATCGATGGTGAGAATTGAATCCAATACCTTAACAGCTCAACCTGTCAATAACATCCAATCCACAATCAACGCCCGACTAAAGTGTACTCGTCATGTTTTATTGTAACACGCATACATACATACATGAACGCTTTGTTTATTTGTACGATTGAAAGGTTTGACCTGGAATTTATCCATTATTTTAATTCTTGGGGTGTTATGAACGAATGTAGTTTACTCTTAAGACTATCTTAGTCGAATATTGAATCGAAACTTTAAAGTATTGTTTTAATATAATTTTTTTTTAAATGACCCTCTCCCATAAAATTTGACACTGTTAGACGTAAAAGATATCTTCCGACGTTATGTTTCTCGTCCCAGTCACTACACTGGCTTACTTACTCTTAAAGTCAGATCAGAGAGTGTTAGTACTCAGATAAAAGCTGATGATCGACTGATAGATATATACCACCCACCATCAGAATATAAAAAAACAGTTCTGCTTGATTGAATCCAATAACTTTAATTAAAATCCAGGTATTCTGTTAAGTGAGTCATCGGGGCTCAGTATAAGTTGCGATTAAATTATTATTATTTATTAACTGTAAACAATTCTTCCGATTTTGATAAAACTTTAATGAGTAGTTTTTCACACGCCCGCAAAGGTATATCAGTAATCAGTGGGGCTATTATGGGGAACAGCCAGCAACAGCAATATAGATATCCTGGAGAGATTCCAGACCAAAGCTCTGAGAACAATGTTTTGCATCCCTCATTGTATAAGTAATAGATATATATACCTCGACCTCGGCCTGAAAACAGTTCGACAGGAAATAGCACAATACAGCCTGAAATATCAGGAGAAACCGACCGTCCATGTAAACAAACTGGCACAAGCTCTGAGTGGAGAAGGGACTGTTCAGCATACCCGGCTAAAAAGAAGTGACATACCGAGCCTTCATAAAAGATTTACCAACTAAATTGACATCAAGAGAGTCGTGTGAAAATAATTTTCACACAAGTATGGCTCTTGAGGAAAACATAGACTGAGAAATCAAACAAAGAAGTGGCTTATTGTAGGTAAACAGATTGCCATGAAGCAGAAACAACAAAAAAAAAAAAAATTATGTAAGAACAAACTCGAAACTCATAGCAGTAAAACAGTCATAAAATACTAGAAAGGGATATGCAACATTGAACACAATAATCATATAATTTCATGAATACACACATCAAAATTGTATACCAGTGAGTAATGAAGTGTGATTACAAAAGTATAGTTTGTCCTTTCATATAAAGGTTATTCTACCCATGCGAAAGCAGGACGGATAGCTTATAAATAAAATATATAATTAACAGATGACTCAACACTTCTAAATAGTTTAAATAGATTATCGTTGTAAATACCTAAACAAATTGGATTGGTTTCGAACAATTAATTCTTGCAAGGAATAAAATTACTCGTCTCAGCGGAAAAGAAACACTCATACGGCTTCGTACTTCTTTTGAACTAATAAGATTTTAATAAAAAGGCTTCAACATGGCTATCAGATAAATTAGTTCAGAGGATTTCTTTATGTTATGATAAAATATATACGTTGTTATGTATTTTTATTAACCGATTTCAAAAAGGAGTTTTTATATCGTTTATATAGTTTTATATGTTATTTGGTAGTTTATAAGATATTATTTTTCCGTAGAGCTTAATTTAATTCCAAGGAGGTCGCATCCTAATTTCACTGCTATTGGACATTAGTTAGTTTTTATTTTGCTTAAAATTATATCATAACTATATAAAAACATAGACATAATATATGTTTTTGATATTATATGAGTGATAAAGGTGATGAAAGTTGTATGAAACTCCTTAATTTTTTAAGACACATCTTTGGGTCATCTATTATGGGTAAGGCACTAGTTTCATAAATATGCGTAATTGTTTTTATCCTTTGTTGAATATTTGTGCTTTGGCTTAACCGACTCACTGATGACAATAATAATTCAGATCTAATATTTCCCCAAAGGGTAGAAAAGCTTATATTTACCAATATTATATAAAGCTGAACTACAAAACATTAAAATACGCTTGTAACGCAATTAGCTGGAGTCCGAATGAAAAAAAAAACATTTTGTTTTAGATAGCTCATTTATTGAGAAATATAGACTATATAATATGGGCGTTACGGCCCCACTAAACGCAGCAGTAACTTTTAACCACCTGTAACGGTAGACGTAAAAATATAGTACTTTTTATATACATTATATATTCATAGACTTGCCCCGCTTATATCCCATGACTAGCTGTGCACCGAGGTATCACCCGCGTATAAATTAAAAATATAATCAATGAAAATCAGCCTAGAACATCCCTCGATAAAAAGACTATACGACACAAAAATAATTTTTAAATTCGAACCAGTAGTTCCTGAGTTTAGCCGGATCAAACAGACAAACTCTTCAACTATATATACTAGTATTGACATCATCAAATCATAATGCACAAGTGTATGTGCATTGTGCAAACACATGTTTTCTCATATACGAAAAAACATATACTCTTACATATACAATTATATCATATATTAATATATCAGTTAAGTAAATAAAGAAAAACATATTTGTTAACGATATTCTTTCCTCAATTAGAGTATACCTATGTGAGCAGCTTTTATTTGCATGTTAAATAAGCATATTATTGTTGAAGCATTAATTAAATATCTCTTTACAAACTCTCATAATCCGATAGTTTGACAATATTGAAGTCAGATCAAGCACAGGATCAGGTTTTGAGCACTATCTACAACACAAGTCGAACACTGCCAACTTCGTAGCACTACGATGAGAATATCTTGACAGCTTACTATCCCCGATTCGAGAGTTGAAATCAACAGCTTTACAAATTAACTTATAAGATGACACGACATGTGATAGTAGTGATATATAGAAATGGATGTTTATTGAATGAATTATTAAAAACATTTGAGTGTTATTAATAAAATACATTTATTTTTATTATTGGAACAATGTTCAGAAGTACTTGGTACTGTTGTGTTCCGGTTTGAAGGGTGAGCGAGCCAGTTTAATAACAGGCACAAGGGACATAACATCTTAGTTCCTAAGGTTGGTGGCGCATTGGTGATGTAAGCGATGGTTAACATCTCTTGCTCTAATGCTCGTCCGCCTTCATATGAAAAAAAGGTTCTTTTGCTTACAGTAGAGTGAAATGGCGTAATTAAATAGCCTTTAAACTGTACCTACCAAATGCTACAACATGATATGCGTTAGGCGTTCGAATTAGATTGATATAAAAAAGTTGAGGTTATTTTTGATGTGACAAAAATACAGTCATATAATCAATTAAAATGTACATTTTAAAACACGGCTTGAGTCGAAAAAATATCGCAAAGAACTGTTTCTTAAGGGGGTCCCCCGACCGAATTTTTTTTTTGAAATTTTGTAATATAGATCAACTAAGTGTGGAATATACGCGCTGTGTACAAACAAAATAGTAACGAGCGGCATGTTGTTCGCCGTCACAATATCCTAAATCCCTATCCCCAAATCAAACTTATCCCCAAAGCGAATCGAAAAGTTTTTATTAAAATCAATAAAAATTATCTGTTTTGTAATCCAAACAAAAAGTCGATTTGTTAATTTAATATAAACAAATTAGAAAGACATTAAAATTCGCGAAGAATACCAGGAATTTTATTAAAATACTTTAACATAATTAAAAATGTTGACCGTGAAGCGAGCAAGACAACTGTTAAACAAGTAATCGATTTGTACGTCCGTGGGAAACAATACCGGATGAGGGCGGCGTCACACTGCGCGTGACAGAATTTATTTTGAAATAATACGCGAACGCACGCGTACCACTTATATTTGTCAAATCATATGAAAATATATATGTTTAAATACATAATTTCATATATAAACAAGAACGAGAAACAGCCATGGCGGCTAATCTCAAGGAAGGCTCGCCAACTGTGAGGACATAGTGCACAAATATGGGCACTCTCTATATCCTCACTCTCATAATCCGTTGGGACGGCAAAACCGCACCGGAAAGAATCAATAGATTTTATCGGCCTGTCCTCGAATGAATCCAGAACCTCTCGATCTGCTTATAGCCACTAGACTAGACCAATCAAGCAATTGCTTAAAAAACAACAGATCTAGCACATTTTGTCAGTTTTATATTCATTCTGAGACAAGTATAAAATATAAATAATATGTGCCTATAATAATACAATGTGTAGGACCTTGGAGTAATAGTGCCAAAAAATTCATCCAAAATAATACTCCCCGCCTTATTGCCTCCACTGGTGACAGGAGGGCTAGTTCATTTTTCGCCCAGAGAATCGGAATTGCGATTCAAAGGTGAAATGCTGCTAGCATTCTTGCCACCATTCCACGCGGTCACGACTTGTATAATAATTATTTTTAAATGTTATTTGTATTTAGTTAAGGTTTTAATGTAAATAAATAATTAATTAAAATTTATCAAAAAAAAATAAAATGTGTAGGTATGTTTCTAAAGTTCGTCGTGACTTTAGACGAATGTATTAAAATCGAATCAATGCGATTTCTGTCATAATTGACGTCATTTTTTTGTGACATATGTGCTAAGTAATGTTTGAACGAGCAAATGGGCCACCTGATAGTATGTGATCACCCATATACATTGGCATTGTAAGAAATGTTAACCATCGCTTACATCGCCAATGCGCCACCAAACTTGGGAACTAATATGTTATCTGAGTGGTCCCTTGTGCCTGTAATAACACTGACTCACTCACCTTTCAAACCAGAACCCAACAATACCAAGTACTGCTATTTTGTGGTACACAGACGAGCTAGCACAAAGCCTGACGTGACGTCAAAACAAGTTGTCATTTCTATAGATTAATAAGTCTTCTTTTAAAAATATTTAGCATGTTATTCTAAGCTTTTATTAATGTTTTTATTTATAATTTATACATGTTTTATTACTTGGATATCGATATTAGAATGTAACAGATATACGAGGGAATTAGAAATATATAAAGATCAATTCTATCTTTGATTATTATCACATTCAGGGTATATTAAGCTTTATTTTATAGCTTTAGAGACTTTAAGATAAAACATTATAATTTTTTTCTCGATCAACATAGCATATTTTTATCTGAGCTACAAAATCGTGATATAACATTTTTATATGACCGCATTCCTTCAAACATTCCTAGATTCAAACATATAGATGACACTGAAAACGAAGTTTTGAATTTGTTAACCGGTTGGCGTGGTCGGTAGATACGCTTTCACGCGTCAGGTCGTGGGTTTGATTCCCACCCAGGACAGATATTTGTGTGCATGAACATGTCTGTTTGCCCTGAAACTCGGTGTAATTATCTATATAAGTATGTTTTTACAAAAGAAAAGTAGTATATGTAGTATATCAGTTGTCTGGTTTCCATAGAACAAGCTCTGCTTAGTCTGGGATCAGATGGCCTTGTGTGAATAATGTCCCAGGATAATTATTTATTTATATTTATAGATAAGAAATATTCCTAAAATTGTCGTACGAAATATGATAAATACGTTAATTTAAAGATTAAAAATATTCGAAGGCAATTTATTAACATCAATTATAATACTAGTTGTGGCAACATTGATAACGAGGTTAATGAACTTGTTTAATGATACGAACTAGCTCTATATGCTTGCCTTTCTAAGTATTGAAAGTCTCTAGTATGTAAGTACAAATATTTTTACTGTTTTACTTTGGATGAAAGTAAATTTTGAAGGTCGTTGTTTGTAACGTTACTATGTGTAACGATTAATTAAACGTTTCTGACTTCAACGTTTCGTTTTACTTCTTCCATTTTGTATCGATTTTTAAAGAGATATCGCACATGTTTTGTATGAATGGTGTTATCTACTTCAAAGCAATATCATCTGACGCGTAAAGTAAATCTGTGGATGTCCCACTGGTAGGTTTTATTTTTTGAAAAATAGGTAGGCGGACAGGCTAATATAGAAATTACTGCAAAAACTGATGGTAAGTGGTCACCACCATCTGCATTGGCGCCAATGTGCCACCAAGATTGGGAGCTAAGGTGTTATATCCCTTATGCCTGTAGTTACACTGGCTCACTCACCATTCAAGGCGGAACACAACAATACCAAGTTTTGCTATTTGTAGAATATGGGATGAGTGGGTGGTATCTACCCAGACGGGACCCAGGTGGCCCATACGCTCGACCGTCTTCCTATGCAATTAAAAAAAATATATAGATAATTACACCCAGACTCAGGACGAACAGACACCTGGATGGCAAATCGAACCCACGACCTGCGGCTTCAAAGGCTCGTCAAAAGGTTGATATGTGAATAATTTTGTTGACTTGAGTAACTACATTTCGAGTGTAAATATGTCAGTTATAGTTCTTCCAAAACTCATATTAAGATTGATTGATCACAGTGTGGACATGCCCTAAGACTATGTAATCGTCGTTCAGCATGCGTCTGAACATGATAAGGCAATTACGTCTATTAGCGAGTGAGTCACGGGGAAGGTATTATGCAATAAACTATTTTTTTAGTGAGCATATGTCGAATAAAATAATAGTTTTTTTTTTATTTAATTAGAATGAACAGTACCCAATAGTTTGTTTGCCTGATATGAAACTTGGAACATTTATTTTTCTTGTTTAAAGACGTTGATTTAAGTAACTTTTTTAATTGATGTTAAAGCTTTTTTTATTTATGTAAAGCTGCACAACAAAAGTACATTTAAATTCAAGTTTTTATTACACATTTTAATTTATTTTCATTTTCGTACGTTATATTTCTATACGTCCATCTGCATGTTTATTTTAAATTCAATCGGTCAACCATGGTACACCTCAATGATCAAGTCTGCCTTTTACAATTGGCACTCTAATAAGTGTAAGTTATATTATTGTTAATCCGTCCCCTACCGTGGGATCTAATTTCATCATCAATTCTTAAAACAGGACTAAACCATCTTCATCATTCACCCAATCTCCATCCAGTCCTATGCATCCAATCAGATCCTGCTACCTTCTCTAGTTATGCTGCATTTGCCTATCCATTATGTTCATTATTGACTCTCTGTCCTTGCACAAAGACCAGCCAATTACCACTTTAATGCTAACGGCTATGTCGGTATCCCCATTTGCTTTAACCAAGACTTGTAAGAATGG
Source organism: Nymphalis c-album (assembly GCA_963151315.1). Taxonomy (NCBI): domain Eukaryota; kingdom Metazoa; phylum Arthropoda; class Insecta; order Lepidoptera; family Nymphalidae; genus Nymphalis; species Nymphalis c-album. Next base: position 4,143,916 of record OY720612.1, read on the forward strand.
GTATCATTATAGCCTAATTTGGGAATGAACTTGTGTTATCACAACTTTATCCAGCCTATATTCCGTTAAATAAAAATAAAATTAATTTATATATATTCAAAACAAAATTGTACATTAGTACCAGTGGTAAGATCGCGTGAATCTTAACCGATGATCGTGGGTTCAAACCCGGGCAAGCACCGCTGAATTTCATGTGCTTAATTCGTGATTATAATTCATTACGTGCTTGCCGATGAAGGAAAACATCGTGAGGATATGCACGTATCAAATTTCATTGAAATTCTGTCACATGTGTATTCCACCATCCCGCATTGGAGCAGCGTGGTGGAATAAGCTCCAAAAACCTTCTCTTCACAAAGAGGAGAAGAACCTTAGCCAAGCAGTGGGACTTGCATGGGCTGTTTTTTGACTTTTACTTTTTTACAAACATATTAAGAAAAATAATGTAATTATTATTAAAATATAAATTGAATACTTGTTTTAATGGGCTATTGGAACTAATATCAATAAAATAAAACACTTGAAATCGTGTTTGTTAACTCATCCACGGAACACTTCACGTCACGGCTTAAACGATTGTTTTAAATAGTTTCACGCAAGATTAGTAATTAAATACCTATTAGCGAAGCTCTGATAGTTAAGTTGATTATTTTTAACGGACGCTCGTGATACTGAGCGACCTAGTTTCCATCAATCAAAAGTTTTATATAATATAAATTATCGGTTTAAGTGTTTTAAAATAATGTTCTAACAAAAAAAAATTAAGTGCGCATGCAGTAAACATGATAGATATGTGTTCAACTAATTACTTTATAATATACTAGCTGATACCCGCGACTTCGTTCGCGTTGCTTGATATATTAACAAAGTTTTCTTATGTGGGAAGGAAAAAAACATAAAACATAATTATGTATTTTTAAACAAAGCATATTTTTGCTTGCGATCACTGAACACGCAGTGCATATATAAATCGTTGTTTCGTGAAACTTTAATAACTTTTTATTAAATGAAGATATTGCAATCATTTTTTCTTTTGATAAGGGCTAAGTGTCTAAGAAATACAAGTTAGAAAATTTCATTGAAATCTATCCAGTAGTTTTTCCGTGATGCGCGCACAACTGCAGAACTCTATCATTTTATTTATATAGATAGTAATAAATTCATAAATCAATAGTTTCAGGTCAGCCGTTAGGTACCTACCCTATGTCCTTTTTCATAAAAAATTATTGTACCCCAGAAAAAATCAAAATGATCGGTTTAGTAGTTAACATGGGAAAGCATCATACACAAACAAATAAACAAAATTGCAATTATGAAATTATTAGGGATACTTAATTAAAATTATATTTGTAATTCTTTTTTTTTGTATGAAAAAGTTTCACAAAACATCCACCAGGATCGCTGTTAAAAATGTTTAATGAATAGGATCACTTCTATCAAATTTTTAACTCTACATGTTGTCAAATAACGTTCATAAGGAAACGTTTAATTACAATTTATTAAAATGTTTCCATACGCTTGACTCAGACAATGACGCTTATTTGTTATTAACTTTACACTCAGTCTGTATGCAAAGCTGTGTTTGTTTGTACACGCATTAAATTAATAATTTTTTTTTTTTAATTTAAAAGTATAAAGACGTATAAAGGCAAAAATTTTCAATGTACAGCCTAAATAATAATTAATATTTAACAAAAAAATAACACAGTATTTATCATTTGGATATTTTTATACCTAACGGTCATACTTAAAAACGGTACTTAGCGGGTGTTAAACAATCCTTCGTCTTTTTTTTATTAATGTCATATCAGTAACAACGGAAAGAGATAAATCTGTGTTTAACAAAACAGATTCTAAGCAACGTTTATACAAAATTATTATATTAAAAAAAACTCATATAGAAATACTAAAAGGTTTCCTAAAAGGCCAGCAAATAAATTTGGCTTATAACATTCTAGCTAGCATACCACGCGGTCACGATTTGTGCGGCATTTGTTTTTGTTCCTAAATATTTAGATGAGTTTTTTGTGATATACAATATTACATATTATATATAACATTATATACTATTTATATTATATGAATAAAGGGCTTTATTATTCTTATTCTTACCATTTATATATTAAAAAAATAATAAATGTCATCTATTGCTACTACGAGTACATCGACACCGAACACCGTCCAAACTACATGTTTTTTTTTAATTTATTTTTTTGAATTAGGTAGTAAAACTTTGTGGTTTTGTTTTATAAAATATTTAGGTGAACTATCAATTGATACCTGAAAATAAGTGGTTACCACCTATTGGCGTTCTAAGAAATATTAATCAACCATTTTAGCGACAATGCGTCACTAATCTTGGGAACTAAGATTCACATCACTGGCTTCCACACCCTTCTTATATCTTATATGAATAATTCGATGGTACATCACCACGGGCTTACACAAATCCCTACCATTCAATAATGTGTACATAATTATAATTTATATTTAAAAAACATACAAAAGGTTAACACAACTGATGTCTCTCATATTGAAATTATAAGTATCGATAATCCGGGAAATAACGTATAAAATAAAGTAATAACAGCCTGTGCATGTCCCACTGCTGGGCTAAGGCCAATTCTCCTCTTTTTGAGGAGAAGGTTTGGAGCTTGTTCCACCACGCTGCTCCAATGCGGATTGGTGGAATACACATGTGACAGAATTTCAGTGAAATTTGACACATGCAGGTTTCCGCACGATGTTTTCCTTCACCGTTAAGCACGAGATGAATTATAATGACAAATTAAGCACATGAAATTCAGCGGTGCTTGCCCGGGTTTGAACCCACGATCATCGGTTAAGATTCACGCGGTCTTACCACTAGGCCATCTCGGCTTAATAACGTATAGTTGTAGCTTAACCAGCTTAAACTGGATTTGGAAAAATCCGGTTCGATCCTGATCCTTTTTGCATACACTACGCACACCTGATAAAAGTCTTACGCAAATGCGAGGAAAAATAGGATTGTTAGTAATCCCTTAAATAAAGGAATTCGAGTATTCGATTTTTAAATAAAACATAATATTATATGGATGCGACTAGCACAGGACCGGGAGAATTGGTGCGCTGGTGAGGAGGCCTATGTCCAGCAGTGGATTAATGTGGGCTGAAAATGCTGATGATGATGAATAAATAGTTTGTCTTAGAAATATATTTTTTTAAATATCACTATGAACCTTAAGCATAAGATAATAAAAATGGTTTTAGGATAAAGTCTTCTTCAAGCATTCCCATGTAAAAAAAAAATTGCCAATTGAGACTTAATTAACTTAATCTATAAGCGACGATAAAATATAGCTTACACAACTTCAAACATAAATAATTCTAAGTGAAAAAAATTGTCAAAAGATATTTGAGAACAGAAGAAGCCTTAAACAACCATCCATATACAATATATACATCATTATTACATATAAATAAATACAATTTAATCTTCTGTCTTTGATGTCTATATATTTGCCTTCTTTTATAGCAAGTAAAATATCAAACCAAGGAATCATTATTTTTTCGATATCTCTCTGTTTCATCTGACTCCAAATAAAAACCCGCCAATTTGTAAAGAGTATTCCTATATACCGTCTAGTTATTACATAAAATTCTAAAGCTTAGCAACTTAAAGCTTACGTAGATATTTATTTACCGCTATTTTAGGAATTTATTCGGTGTCAATATTCCTTAAAACAATTTTCTAGGATTTATTGAAATTCCCTCCGTAAAGAACTAAGCGTTTTTTTTATTTGCTTGTGAGCTTTTCAAATTTGTCATTATACCATGTTTTATATACATAGCATATAAAACCGCATGTTCCAGAGATATTTCGTTTAAAAATATCCAACTATATAAATATAAATAAAACAAGTTTAATATAGAATAAAAACTTGTATTTTGTCTATAAATGCTTCGACGAATCTTGAAATAAAACTTGATCGTATAATTTATACGTTGATTTAAGTCATTGCACTCAATTGAAAATAACAATAAAAAAAAGGTAAAAAGGATTTACCGTTTTTTAAATAAAAAATTCGAATTAACATATTCTAATCCTAATAAATGTATCCGGCACAAAATGTATGGTAAAAAAATTGTTTGTCATACCGAATTCGCTTTAATATCTTTCAAGCTGACTACGTCATTAATAACTACTTTTTAAAGAAAGAATTTAAAAAAATATATTGAGAAAAATTACTCATAATTTTTATTGACTAACACATTATTTTTTTTTATATTAAGTAACATGGGAGGTGTCGTGGGACATCCAATTCGATTAAAGTTCTTTTCTCTATATAAATATGTATAACACAACAGACAGTACGAAATTATCAGCGTTTAAGAGTAATGAAAATATTGGTAATAATTTCTTATACAAATAAATATACTAAACTCGTCTTATATTTATTTCGACTCGCTCTCAAAAAAAATATCGTTACAAAAATAATTCAAAAGTATTTTAACCTTTACGTCAAATCAAACATAACTATGACAAGACACAAATATTAATAAAATAAAAATTATAATCTGTTCCTATATAATATACCTTTGAAACAGATAGTAAATAATTAAAAAAAAACTATTAATCGGACTCCTTTGACAACAAGTAAAGCCAATGCAGAGAATTGCGTATTCAATATTTACAGAGTTACAGAGACTTCATAACCATTTAATTATGATATCTAGCCTCGCATCATTATTCAGAATTATCGAACGTCATATATGATGGTGAATTATGAACCACACTCGATTTATAGCCATAATCGATAACGTTAGAGGGAAAAGGATAGCAATAGACTATACAGCTAGAGAGAAAGAGAGAGCATACACAATTTTAATGATGATGTTATAATTATCAAATTCTATCATTGGACTATTGTCTATTCCATTACTATTATAAAACATTGTATGCATATGGTCTTAAAATTTTATGATTGGTGGAAACGCATTGAAATTATAAGTAATTGTGTGTTTGTGTGTGCAGTATCCTGATTGGTTGAAGACAATCTGCGTATGAATTCTAAAACTAAATAAGAATAAACTACCAATTAGAGTTATCCTGTGACAACAAACTCAGAACTCATAAAGTCATATTCTTTGTGCAAGTCTATCTGAGTTGGTCATCTCATTTCGTCAGATATTTACCGTGAATTTTAACCGATGATTATGGGTTCAAATCCAGACAAGCACCACTTAATTTTCATGTGCTTAATTTGTTTTTATAAAGCATCTCGTGTTTGGTGGTGAAGGAAGACATCGTCCTTATTTGACTAAAATTCTACCACGTATATACCATTCTACCATGTAATTAGTTTGTGTATTCCACCAACCCGCATTGGACCAGCGTAATGGAATAAGCTCCAAAATTTCAAAAAATGAGTAAGGGCCTTAGCCCAACAGTGGGCCATTCACAAGTTGTTACTAGAAAAAAATCACTGAATTGAATTTTGTCCACCTATTTATATATAGATATCAATTAAGCGAAATAAGGCAATCTTTTTATAAAAAAATATACAATATAGAACCTCATTGATGAATGAACGAGCTTTCAATACTTTAATAATACAGTACTATCAATTACCAGTTATAATGATCCTTATATAACAATTTTTGCGCGGATAATATAAAAACGCCGGAGGTCAAAATAAATTGGTCTAATTGTATGTATTTTTTTGCGTTTCCACAATGGATACCTACTTAGGATTCATGTAGGCGTTTTATAACCGTTAAATTTTCAATCAGTCATGGCATAATGGATTTATATAAAAATAACCGAATACATTTTTTAAACTAATCCTAACTAACATTATCAATGCGAATGTGAGTGTGCGTTTGTAACGCGTTAAAGCCAAAACCACTAAACCGATTTTAAAAATTCTTTCACCAATGGCAAGCTACATTATCAGTTATTAACATAGGCTATATTTTGATCCCGTATTCTTACGAGAAGAGGAACTATGGGAGTGAAACCGCGGCATAAAGCTAGTATAAAAACTAAGCTTAATAGCGTTAATGTTGACATAGAATGAATAGAGCCGGATCTGAGCGAGACTACACTAATTAGAGTCGATTTAATCCATAACATTAAAATTATTTATTTAAGCATCACATTTTCTATATTTCGTAAACTGGTTCATTATAAATAGATAATGGCACTATATACTAGCATATATAGCTTACTCATTATGACGTATCACATTGAGACTCACTTTACTATAGTATAAACGTTTAGTATATAAAAATATTTACTAACCTAACTAACCTTATACTGTATTACTGAGATATTTTGTGGTGGGACATATGGGTCGATCGATCGATATCCGATAATAAGCGGTCCATATGTGAATAATAAAAATATAATTAAAAAAATTATCGAATCAATTTTTCGAATACGAAGCTGACAGCAAGAAAGTGTTAATATCTGTCACATACTGTCACTTTACTACGTTACTCAGTAAAAAAAATCTCGGACAAAAAAAAATCGAGGGATCAAAAATAAACGAGAAGAATAAAAAAAAATATATCTTGATACAGAACACCTGCCCTAATTACGTAGGAAAACGTAACCTGTTACACAAAAAACCATGAATTTTATTCGCATTTAGCTAATGATAAATAATATTATATATAACTCTTAAATCGACACAATAAGGTTCAATTTTCTACAGCAATTCATTTAGTCAACCGCAAAGAGCTTTGTGCATTAGCAATTTTATATATTGTATTGATAAAGTACATGTGACGACTTTAATTTGAACGCAATAAGGTTGATATTTCAACGGTTTTCAATGAGATAACTGCAAAGTTTTGTGCCCATACTCATCTCGAGGTAAATCAACTTTTTGTTGCAACTACTTGTTAATATAGTTTTTTTATGGGTTTGTTTAAGGTTTGAGATAGCCTTGGAATTATGTGGTCTTATAAGGTTTCCAATCTTTTTTTTTTTTTATAAAGTATATAACAATACATAAGTGCTTAAAAGTTAATGTATTTTAAAGTCATGATATACGTGGGTATGTGCTGTTGTACATTTAATTTTATGTAATTGTATAATTATGTAATTTATATATTTTAACTATATTTATGATAGTATTTTATTAAAATTAAACTTAAAAAATAATTCTTAGAAGCTAGCGCCATCTTTTATTTTTTAATTGTAGGTAAAGTTATGTTTTTGTTTTTCTGTTTTTGCTTGACAGTTGACATATAATTATATCAAATATTATATTTAAAAAAAAAATGTTTATATATTATTATCTCTGGATAAATTTTAAATTTTTAATGTCATATCTTTATGTAATAAATTAATAATCGCATACCGATAAAAGTTTTGATGAATCGTATTTTTCAACTCATTTAATTTAAAGTCCCTTCAGAACCAATAATATAATATATCTATATATATATCGATGCTACGCGATAAACAAAAACAATAACAAACTAAAATTTTCGTAAATAGAACGCGTTCTTAAAAAAAAAACAAATACAACAAAAACCAAAAAGAATCATTAACAAAACACTTACCAAATAAATGTAATCCGAACACATCCGAGAAACAAAAATCCTTACACTAAACACGACACGTAAATTACACTGCACTAACGACACGACCTGCGTTGCTGCTCATTGATACCATACTGACGTCTCACTTGCTTCGACCCTCCGACGGACGCTGCAGCTATGATAAGCTCCTGGATCTGTGATGGCGCGAAAAGTTAGACGCTTATTAAAACAACATACAAGTACAATAGGTTAAGAGATATATGTAATTGATTAATTCATATTCGAACATGTTTCCGACGCATTGAATTTTTACACATTAATTTGTTGAGGCTGGTATTTGTTTAAAAAGTATTTTGTGTTGGATGGAAATGGGAAATAAATGAAATTTGGTCTCCATTGCCGATAGACAAAGCGTTAAAAATAAAAATACTTCAGTTGCCAAATTAAAAAAAATCGTAAAGGAACGCTTGTGTGTTAAAGGTTATTATACAATTAATGAATTTATGAATGATAGCACACCTTGGGAATGAGACGATCGCCGCATGGCTATTTATTTGTTTTTTTTTTTAAAAAAACATAAAAAAGACAAAAATAAAAAATACAACCCGCTGAGTTTCTTTCGCCGGTTCTTCTCAGGGCTGGGTGTTTCTTTTCCGAACCGGAAGTAGTTTCCAGTTTGACAATAAATAATTTTTGAGACACTGTGTTTGTTAAAGATAAGCTTCATCTCAGAGCCTGTTGAAATTGGCTAACTAACCATGGATGTGTGCAATGTATGGAAAGACCACTTGATTGTAAATATCTGCAAAATTTTCTTTAAAATATATCGCGAACCATGTTATCTAAGATCATGTGTAGTTCGCGTAAAATAATTCATAATGTTAGGTGAAATAGTTGATGAATGCCGGGGCTGCACAAAGCGACCACAAAAGTCAATTGAATTTTTGTAATCAATACTAATTCTATCAAGAACTACGTTTCTTTATATTTTGTACTAATATTTACTTACTCCTTGACTCGCGATTAAAAAAAATGTAATTATTAAGATATTATTAGAAAAACTTTTAAGTGCCTCGTTAGTCTTATAACTAACTTCTAACGCTCTAAATCAAGCAAGAGGTCCTCGCAGGCTGCTGTTGAAAATAATTACCTACACAACAACAACAGTTGCTGTTGACAACTTAAGGTAGTTAGAAAAATATATACATTAAAATTTATAAGTGACATTAAATTAAAATACAGTGTAAAAATAAAACAATGTTAACTTATTTAAAACTCAATTAAACAACATTTTTTTGTATCTACAATTAATATCATAATATAAAATAAATAAAAAAAAAGTTTTTTTTTTAAACATAACTACCTAATTGTTTATTGTAAAATTGTGATTGTTATAAAGTAAACGCTTATTTCTTACAATGCCATTGTCTGCCCATTCCGCCCTCCTATACAATAAAAAAAACATGAAGTATATTTTGCATAAAATTTTCTCATTTAATTGACATGTGTTAAAAATTTTACACCCCGTTTTATTGCCTCTACTGGTGACAGGAGGGCTGGTTCATTTTTCGCCCAGAGAATCGGAATTGCGATTCAAAGGGGAAATGCTGCTAGCATTCTTGCCACCATTCCACGCGGTCACGATTTATACAGTAACTATTTTTTATTTTTACTTGTTTACATTTGTTTTTTTTTTTTTAATAATGAAACAGCAATTTTTCTTATGCTCACGTAACTTTCTTCAAATAGATTGATCAAATTCAAAACAAATAACGTCGTGCGAAAATTTTTTATCAAGTCATCTGCAAATACGGACATAACTTATAAATTATTGTTATGGATATTTAGGTATATATGGGAATGCAATTCAAGCATTTCTCAGAGATATTAAAGGTATCGTTCCATAAAATATATATTTTTTTTTTTTTTATTGCATAGGAAGGCGGACGAGCATATGGGCCACCTGATTGTAAGTGGTCACCAACGCCCATAGACATTGGCGTTGTAAGAGCTGTTAATCATCTCTTACATCGCCAATGCGCCACCAACCTTGGGAACTAAGATGTTATGTCCCTTGTGCCTGTAATTACACTGGCTCACTCACCCTTCAAACCGGAACACAGCAATAACAAGTACTGCTGTTTTGCGGTAGAATATCTGATGAGTGGGTGGTACCTACCCAGACGAGCTTGCACAAAACTCTACCACCAAGTATAGCGCTATATAATGTACCATATTATACAAATATAACCTTATTTATATTGTAAGGTCGCCATTCTTTTGATTGATTTATTGATTTTACGTAATAAGTCTCAAGTAACCTCCTTACTAAAATAATTGTGAGATTTATTTTCTCGCACACCGGTTTTTGCCAATGTAATACATAATATTATATTAGCAAAATTATATAGAATTCTTGCGTTTTTGTTTGAAGGGTGAGTGAGCCAGTGTAACTACAAGTACAAGGGACATAACATCTTACTGCCCAAGGTTGGCGAAATATAAGAACCACGCAACAAGAGGTGGCCCAATTGCCAAAACAATAAAAAAAAACTTTATTATGGTATATCAAAAACAAGTATTCCCAGTAGCAGTTATTCAAAACAAACGTTATCAGATGAACTTTGTATACCATATATAGCTGTGTATATTATAGCTATAGGTCTTGTGTGGGTGACATCCTAACTGACGACATGTCTCGCAAACAGATCGGCCTTTGTCGGTCTCAATCGAAGTTTGGAACCTTTCCATTCATTTATTTTATTCATGAAGTACGAGGAAGTCGATGTGAACTGCTCGATAGGACATTTCGAGAGGCGAGTTTTATTTAAAAGTAGCGATCAAGTCTGACCGAGTTCGAGTCGATTTAAAAAAAAAACTGTAAATATATTTTTTTTATTTTTAAATTAAGAATTTAAATTTAAAATGGTTATGCTTACCGAATCAAAATACAACGACTCCCAATGGAGCTCCTTGTTGAATGTTGAATTAAAAAAATAGTTTTATCGTGAATTGCAAGAAACAAACAATGTTCCTAATAATACTTAAATTATAAATAATTAAAAACTGTGATTGTCATCTAATCGCTTCACGCTTGCATGCAAGCTCTGTAAGCACACGTGCAAGGCGCACACAAAACACGTGTGCCCTTTAAGGGTCAAGTGGAAATTATTACAAACTTCATCTTAGTTTTTCCAAAATTTTTTTTAACTAAATTTTAGTCATTTAACACAGTTGCGTTTTTATTTTAAGTAGCATCTTTAAATTGTAAAGGCTTTTAATTTTAATTATGCTTATTAACTGCTACTTAGTTGGATAAGATGGATGCTGTGGTTTCCTGCGTATACACTTATAACTCGTGTAATGATAACTAGTATTTTTCCTTTGACAGTTTAACATAGCTAAAGTAAGTTAGAAGAGTAAGTTTTATTCGGTGGTAGAGCTTTGTCCAAGCACGTCTGGGTAGGTACCACCCACTCATCAGATATTCTACCGCAAAACAGCATTACTTGGTATTGTTGTATTCCGGTTTGAGGGGTGAGTAAACCGGTGTAATTACAGGCACAAGGGACATAACATCTTAATTCCCATGGTTGGTGGCGCATTGGCGATGTTGTTTTTAAGAAATACACCTTGCCTCTGTCTATGGGAGTTGGTGAACACTTACCACCAGGTGGCCCATATGCTCGTCCACAACAAAAAGAACCTCTCAATGTCGTACTGGTGGGCTCGAGTGAGAGAGAGGAGACGCTTCTCCTATTGAGTAGAAGGTATTTGGAAATGAATCCATTGCGTTGCTCGAATGCGTTTTAGTGGATACACATAATATGGCAGAACACATGCAGGATTCCTCACGATGTTTTAATCGTCAAACATGAAATGAATTTCAAACACAAATCAAGCACATGAGAATTTAACGGTTCTTTCTTACTCAGATTTGAACCTAGGATCTTCTATTAAAATTCACGTATTCAAACCACTGCGCCTATCAAGGCTTCGGTGAAATTAGTTAAAATGAAATATTCTCTACTTATACACCCTTCGAACTGGTAATATTACGTTGGTACATTTATTGCGTCGCGAAATTTGCTTTAAGTCTGCTAGTAACGAATAAATCACACGATATATTATTTAAGACTTTATCGATTCGAACAGCGCCAGAAGCTCTCAGGAGGCAAATTTTTTTGTACATAAGCGTGTTTCAATAAAATATGTATCAACTATATACCTGAGTTCCATAAATCAAACTTTCTTTGGTAAAATTAGAATGAGCATCCCTTAAGTACTTTACGGGATTAGAGAAAACATTCATACAGACAGTTGAGGTCTCTACATAATTATATAATCTCATCTAAAATTATTCTTCCTCAATCTTTAGAAATAAATTATTTAACTATTTTAAAATGCATGATTAGTTTAAAATTTTTATTGATGTTTTTTATAATTTCAATTATGATTTCGCCAATTGATTGATTTTAAATTTTCTTTTATATTATTATTTTATCACTGACATTAATTTCTTATTTGACTGACATCTTCAAAAATGCAATGATTAGCTTTAAATTTTATTTTTTTATAACTTTAATTATCATTTCACCAATTGATTGTTTCTTAATGTTTTTTTTTCTTAAATATTATTATAACAATGACCTTAATTTTTTACTTAATTTGGACATTTTTGAAAAAATGCTGATAACTTTTTTTTTGTTACTTTTAATTTTGAATTAGATTTTGTAGTGTTATGAACACTTGTTACTGACATGCATATTAGATATTAATGTTTTATATGTGTGTTTTAAGTGTTTTTTTACAAATAAATAAATAAATTCTTAAAAACTATTTTTACTCTCGTTTTTTAATGATTTTGCAATCGACTGCCGTGGCTTCTTAAACAATTATAGAAGATACGTTTATCTCAAGGATGATGGCGGTTTTTTCTAGGTCTATTAGACCCGTCACAGTACTCAGATCTCGTCGAGCAACTTAACTAGTAGTTAGCGGAAGAAATAGTGTAATTTATTTAAAGACCACATAGACCTTTACGTATAATTTCAAAGCAATAAAATCTAATTGTCGTAAAATTGTAATTCTAAGTATGAAGTTAAAAAAGTATTCCCACGTGTAATAAAAGACAACGTTGACTTTAGTGGCTAATTAAGGCCGTAAATCCCGAGGTTTACCGGGTTTGATCCCCAGGTCGGGCAAATAAAAAGTTATTGTGATTTTTCTTTTAAAAATTCTTAATTCCAGCCCAGGGTCCTGCAACTGAACTCGTCGGTCGTTACGGATTGCCGTTCCATCGGCAATGAGAATGTGTGATTAGACTGTACCTGTGTTCGCGCAAACAGTTTTGCACTATGATGTGTTCTGCACAGCTGGTTAGTTAGTATAGTACAGTAAATGTACAATAACGGTTGTTCCATATTCAACTTTATTTCCTTAGGAATAAGCTATGATTGGACCATACTGATTTGAATTAACCTCACAAACGTCATTGTGTTCTTATTTTTCGTGCCGTTTTTGAAGCGCTTACCGCTAATCTAATACATTATTGATCGAAGCGTGTATTCTTATAATATTAAAATTATTCTATTACTTGGTGGTAGAGCTTTGTGCAGGCTCGTCTGGGTAGGTACCACTCATCAGATATTCTACCGCAAAACAGCAGTACTTGTTATTGCTGCGTTCCGGTTTGAAGGGTGAGTGAGCCAGTGTAATTACAGGCACAAGGGACATAACATCTTAGTTCCCAAGGTTGGTGGCGCATTGGCGATGCAAGAGATGGTTAACAGCTCTTACAACGCCAATGTCTATGGGCGTTGGTGACCACTTACCATCAGGTGGCCCATATGCTCGTCCGCCTACCTATGCAATAAAAAAAAAAAAATATTATGGTAAATATCACTTTCACTTTTTAACATTTTATGACCGTTTCTGCGGTGAATTTCGAGTTTGTTACGGAATAGTCCTAAAAGGTCTTGTGCTATATTTATTTTAAATTATAATAATACTAATATCCTGGGACATTATTCACACAAGGCCATCTGACCCCAAACTAAGCAGAGCTTGTATTATGGAAACCAAACACCTGATATACTACATAATACAAGACTTTTCTTTTGTAAATACATACTTATATAGATAACTCATAATAATAATAATTATAACGCACTAGAAGATTCTTAACCTTATTATTAATAATAAATAAAGTATATCACTTGATTTTAAACTAGAATCCCCTACAAACGTTTGATTTCGGCTACGGATCTTATAGACACAGCACCTGCGCAGGAGTTATTACAGTCGACAAGTGTGTGCGTCAACGCAACGGGTATCAGTTCTGTAGCTGTATAAGGCAGCGACTAGACTTACGTGTATTATCAGGTTTGTGATTATGTTTACAAATAAATTGGCAACGATGAAATAGTTCAGTACCTTTATCTCTTCTGTTTTTCAACAGATTTCTTGAAATTAAAAACTTCTTTAGCATCTTTGTGGCTTGAAAGTCGATGAAACGAAAAAGCGACAGTAAAAAGAGACAGATACATAAATAAATTCATAAGATTTAATGTGTGAGAAAATGAGAAAGGAAACATTATACAGTGTTTCTTATGATCGTGGTTCTCTTTGTGCTCTGCTTCGTACCCCCTCCACTCGTGTTTACCAAGGCATAGTGCCAATTTTTTTAATGTTTCACTTCTAACACGTGTGAATGTTTTTTTGAAGTGAAAAACTTCTTTAGGCGCGTTGCGTTGGTTTATCGTAGGGGATAGATTTGTGGCTTCGCGTGACCGATATCCTAATGTTAAAAGGATGAACTATGACTGCTTATTTTTTTTGGTTACTAACAAAAGAACTTGAATGTCAACAGTAGCAAAAATGAATATAAAAGTAGAAATAAAATGGTTCGAAAGATAAAATTAATATTCTGATATTCAATATATAGAAAAACAAATAGCATTGAACAAAGTTTTTCAAGCAAATATAAGCTATCAATCTATACTAATAATATAAAATAATAAGAAACTTTGAGCTGCTTTGATGGGATTCATAACCTTCCTCAAATACCAGAATCTCTCTCAGCTAACGGCGAGCGACGCCGCGAGCAAACAAAGTGAATAAAAATATTGGACGTATCTTAGTTCTCGTACAAATTATATACATGAAGATATAAAATAGCTGGCGTTTTTTTAACTTTAATACTATATGACAGGAGTTCTCAACCTTTGGTGAAAAATAATTTACTCACATTTTGTTTAAAAGAATATATTTTGTATATTTTCATATTACCTTTTTTCTGCAATCAATTAAAGGTAACTAAGATTTAAACTAACTAAGCTATAACAAAAGACTATGATATTGAGAAATCAATCCATCAATTCATTTATCACCACAAGTAGACAAACTCTAATACAAACAAACAAACACAACAACTATAAAACAATTAATAAATGATCCAAAGGCTCACAACCTCTGTTCCTCACCTATATTCACATCCTACTTTCTTTCATAATAACATAGCTTTAGCTTCTCAAGCAAATGCGTAAATAATGTTTGTATTACATGTTATCATAATATCAACAGTTCAAAATTGAACGCTATCCACACGCAATAAGGTTCAAATTCAATTGAAATATCAAATAATAGCAACATCACCCGTTACATGACACAAAGAACAGACATAATCTGATTAATTGAGTCGTTAGAACTAGATTTTTGTTATTTTTATGTGTTCTGATGAATGGAGACGGAAGAGGCATGGATAGACCGGAAGCTAGAGGACACATGTTAGTAAAATCGAATCAAATCTAAATTTAACCTTTATTTCATAGAAGCACTTTTTTATTGTAGGCGGACGAGCATATGGGCCACCTAATGGAAAGTGGTCACCAAAGCCCACAGACAATGGCATTGTAAGATATGTTAACCATCGCTTACATCGCCAATGCGCCACCAACCTTGGGTACTAAGATGCTATTCCCTTGTACCTGTAATTACACTGACTCACTCACCCTTGAAACCGGAACACAACAATACAAAGTACTGCCGTTTTGTGGTAGAATATCTCTACCACCGAGTAAGCATTTCACTTATATGTTAATTTTCAAATTAGAAAATACCGGTTGTGAAAACAAATACACCACGAGAGGAACCGGCGAATGAAACTCAGCAACATAGACCACATTGCCCTTGTAAATGCGTTCTTTCTACTATATACTTATATATAAATAATAATGTATTTGCCCTTATGTAAATTAATGAAATTGTGATTATAAAATCGAACAGTTAATCTGCGTATTTAAAGGTTTCGGCAAAAAAAAACATTCTTGGCATATTTGTTCTTCAATATAAATAATTTTGTACAACCTTACCAACCCTTAAGGACCTAAGGAATTTCAAGAATAATATTAGTGATAGAATAAATTATTTTCAAACTGAATTGAATTCTACAATCTTTAAAATATGTAGGTAGCTTTAACATTACAAATTAATGTAATGTAAATTAAAAAAGCCGTGCTGGCGCAGTTTTTAGGACATGTGAATCTTAAACGAAGCCCGTGAGTTCAAACCCGGGCAAGCACCTGTGTTTATAATTCATCTCGCAATCGATGGAAGACATCGTGAGAAAGCCTGCATGTGACTGTTGATTTTCATTAACACGAGTATCCACGTGTACATTACATTAATATTTCATCAGCATGGTGGAATAACCTACACCTTATTTAAAAAAAAGATGGGATTTGACCTGCAATGAGATAGGACAGGCTGTTACGTTACGTTTTTTTATTTTTGTTTATCAATGACGTCATAAGTCCAGACACTAAATAAGACCGTAAGATTTAGAAATTATTAAAATATTACTTTTTACAATATTTAAAAATTTTTTGTTAAATAATTTTTTTTTGTATGAAAATGATAACGGTAGATAATAACTTAAATAACAATCAACTTTTATCGACAGATAATAAATCTTAATGAGATGTCAATCATTTTTTATACGTTCGAAATTTAAAATTTTAAATCATAAAGAACACGTACACGACACTCGTTTCGCACATGACTTGAAACGGGAATGACGTTACGAATTAATGTTTTTTGACAGCTACTGTAATATGGCCGCTTATTTTTTTTTTATTAATAGGGCTGAGACCGACAACAAACTGTTGGAGTTAAAATACAAAGTATTGTAAGTGATCGCAAGCCTCAGGGAATTATGTACTAAATTAGTAATTAGTATTCTGTATTGCTATATTTTTATCTCATAATAAATCGTTTTGTTATAATATACGCATGTTTTTTCAAATTAACAAAAATATATCATTTTCATGGTGAATATATTTAGACTCTTGCTAGTCAGACTAAAAAATGAGGCACGTTTGAAATATTATACAACAATCCAGTACATATTCGTTATAAAAGCTGACATGAGTTTCTTTTAAATCTGAAGCTAATTCTTTAACAAAAGAAAACCAATACTAGTCATCTAAGAAACGCTTTGAGAGGATCAATCCTTTGTTATTCTCGTAATTTAAAAATATAATATATGTGACTAACGGCCGAACACTGAAACGTCATTCAAAATGAAGTGGGACTTAATTATTTGGAACGTCATTAATTTCAAAATTTAGTATGCGAAATTTGAAATTAATGGCGTTCCAAATAATTAAGTCCCACTTCATATTTGAAAGACGTTTCAGTATTCGGCCATATCAGGTTTAAAGTAATTTTTAGTAATTAATAAACTAAAGAATGGTTTGGTATTCTAGAGGGAAACTAAGTAGAAGTCGAAGTGCTTGGTAAAATCCAATAAAAACTTCTATTAAGTTATTCTCAGTATCCAGACAAGAATTCATTTGTCAGTGTGTGTGTGTGTGTGCGTGTGTAGGTGTTGCACCTGAGCCTAATCTCTCTCTGCTTCGATTTACCTTCGCAGTTGTCTTAGAAATACGAGGTTATTATATATTTGTATTGATCTTAAAAAATACTCGCTCGGATCTTAATCTCAATATTTGTTTTTTTTTTTATATAATATAGGTCATACGAGGAAATAGACCACTTGATGATAAGTGGTCACAATCGCTCATAGACAATGGTGCTGTATACAAGATAATGTCTCTTGGGTCTGCAGTTACACTGGCTCACTCACCCTTCAACCGGAACACCACAATACTAACCAACTATTGCTCTTTAGTCGTAGAATATATGATGAGTGGGTGGTACCTACCCGTATGGAAACCCTACCACCAAGTAAGTTAAGATTTATATCATTAAGATCGATATACTAAATGCAATACTTATTAAGGTCATTTAAATGTATTTAATAAATTATTTTCAAAACTATTATATAACACATGCAAACATAATTATATAAAATAATTAATACGGATTAGAAGATCATAAATCTGGGTCTTGATGCTACAGCATCGGTAAATCCACCACTGTCCAAAATCTAGACAAATGACGTCACACATACCTAGACAAATATTACTGCAAGCTACCAATCACAATTATTATTAAAAGTAAAAATAAAAACAAAACATTCGCTCCGTCGCTTGTTTACTTTACAGTTCAACTTTACTCCATATTAGGGTTATCATTGCATTGTTTACAACGTGTTAAAAACAACCCTTATTACAAGGCAATAACGACGAACTCCTTCAGAAACCTCTCAACTACGCTTTCTTATTATAACTGGATTATTAAATAAAACAAGCAAAGCAGGATTACTTATCGTCCGAACCACTCTAGCGCCACGCGACGCTATATCTCTCTTTTTAGCTAATATAATATATATATATTCGTCTCACTCGTTCGGCACGCTTATATATCTGTCTCTTTTCTTCTGGGTGAATGCTCGACACATCCGCTAAGAACTAGTTGGGAGCAGAAGTGACAGGTGCAAAACTCGGCTGACCGAGGTACATTCTTTGACCAGTTTTCTTTTTAAAGATGGCCGCCAGCGATACTGTTTGGGTGCCAGATGGCAACTTTGAATATGGAATTTCGTTGCGTTTTTTATATGATCGATTCTCTGAAGTCGAAGATTCGAAGTTTTTGCGCGTTCGATACTGGCCGGTAATGTTAAAATTATTGGCGGGATTTTTACTTTAAGTTAAAGTCAAAAAGTTTGAATTTAAAATTGGAATCGATAAATTCAAACAATTGTTAAAACGAATAAATTGTTCTCTACTTAACATATTTGTTTTTTACCGTTTTATTATTTTTTTAAAAACAGCGTATTCCTGAAACGAAGTGATTAATGTTTTAATAAATTAGAAAGTTTAACATGTCAATGTTGGACAAAGATCTCTTATTGTATTAAAGAATAGTCAAATCCCGAATTTGATCCCGATGCTTATTAATTTTTTATGATATTTAAACCATAACTTGAGCACTAGGCTTGATCCTATGTATTCAACTTAGTTCGAATTTAAAGCAAACTCAATCGTGTATTAATTATACTAATACACATTGATGGAATAGGCTTCAAGTTTATATCGTTTAGTTTTTAAAAAGAACGTCAGTGTGTGTATGAATATAAACAGACAATAATCACAGATTGAAGTCAATGAACTTCAAAATTGCAATTTGTTATGATTCTTTATTTTAATAATATCATCATCGTTTATCCAATATATATTGACACTGAAATAATAATCATCCCTTCAAGACTACGTTCACTCACCCTTCAAATTACAACCGGCCATAAGTACTTATTAGTATTGCTGGTTGGAAAGGATTGCACAATGTAAAAAATAGTTAGTAGTAAATCTTCATTATTTGAGTCAGTACAATACCTTCTCAAATTTATTTATTCTACCTTTTATCTGCTAAAATAATAGTAAAGTAACAACCTTTTAAAGTCCCACAGCTGGGCCAAGGGCTCCTCTCTGTTTTAGAAGGACGTTTGGAGCTTATTACACCAAGTTGCTCCAATTCGGATTACACATGTGAGAGATTCTAATCTGACACATAGGGATGTGCTGACAATGTTTGCCATCACCGCCGAGCACGCAACGAATTATAAACACAAATTAAGCACATGATAACATCGGTGCCGTACTCGATCCTGGCATCTTCGATAAGGATTTTCATATTCATATGACTGAGCAATCATGGCTCTGTAATAGTAACTACTTCATTCAATTATTATCAAAACTTACTTGTAAACTCATTGCTTATATGTTATTGGCATTAAATAAACAAAAAAAAGTCATAGCTGTGTGGGTTTAACACACACACACAACAACGTGTACTTATTGAAAAGTAATTAAATTAAATTCAGAAAACAGAAGCTATTATACAAGTCGGTATAAATGTACGAACATTACATAATAAACGTGTAATACGACGACCTTCATTAATTATGTCAATAATAATCTTTATAAATTTAATTTGATTAATTGAACGGATAATTAAATTGACTTTTATATTATTTGTAATCCATTAATGCGTTTTAATTAACAAAATAATTTATTAAAATAAGATTAATCCAACGTAAACAATGTATGTATTCTTCCCGATAGTACTAGCCGTCGTCGCGTTTGGACTCTACTACCACTTACCATCAGGTGGAGTAGGGTTATTTGCCCCACCGGGATATATAAAAAAATAATTATATTATCCTCAGAAGTACCGGCAAGAAAGTCAGTTGTTACGCTAGATTTTCTTGTCCGAGTTTAGCAGGCACAGTCTGTTTAACAAAAAAAACGAGGACAAAATGTAAAAAAGTCGTCCTTTTCAATACACCGTTTATTCTCTAATCTGCTTGATTAGAGAACAAACGGTGTTAAAATACACTGAGACAAAATACCGATTGACTCATGGAATATAGCTCATGAAGCAAACTAAAGCAAAACATATTTTAGAAAAAATAATAAACAAAATGAGACTGAATTAATATATTTATTAGATGACCTCTATGCAAACATGTTTTTCGTGTATGTTTGTTTTCGATGTTCCTAAATTTAAGTACGTACTTAGAGTACGTACGTAATCTCGACCTTAAATCTAAACGTCATATCAAATAAAACGTCATATAAATGTGTTAATAATTTTTACAGAACAATTTATTAATTTGGTCATATTTCACGAAATTTGAATTAATCAATCATTTTAATTTTTAATTGTTATTAATAATATTATTTTAGTTTCTACTGTCTCAACAATCTGCTATGTCATGATTTTTAATTTAATTATTTGTGAAGACTTGATTGGTTTGTGAATTTTTCAATGTGATAATATTTTGGTATTATTAACTATTTGTCTTCCTAATAATAAATAAAGTCTGTGTTGCTTAGTGTGGGGGTGTGTGGAACAGGGACATAATATCACCATTGAAAAGGGAGGACGGGTGTTGCATCTGGTGGGCTACTGCCCCGACGGTTGTTGTCGGGCTCTTGTATATACGTTCAATCGCTCGGATAACTTTATTATCATACGTCAGTTTTTAATTCGTATGTCACGAGATAGATGTTGTAGCTACATCATATCATATGATTTAAGATTCATATGATACTACTAATAAGGTTGCTGGCGCATTAGTGATGTGAGAAATGGTTAATACTAACAGCGCCACTGTCTTTAGAAGCTGGTGACTAACACCACCAGTTATTCCACTTAAAAATCCAACACATTTTCTAACGAGATAATTTGCGGATTTGTTTTTCAGTTACATACTTTCTATTATAACGGAACAAAAATCAATGTTTTAAATAAATCCATGTAGATACCACGGTACTACATACAAGGCGATTCAGAGGGCATCGAAACTTCACCGTAAATATGGCTAAGCCTCTCCATGGAGGGATTAAAACTGAAATTAGTTGAGCTCGTGACACACTGAAACCAGATTGCTTGTAAAATATATCTGTAAACTTCATGTTCGTGGAGAGGTGATAGTTGGATTAAAACTTAAATAGCATAGGTAACATTAAAATTGTAACATAAGCCCTTAATCAGCATTTCATAAGACTTATTATGGCAATAACTATTTATATATTTATTGTATTTTATTTTTGTTGGTCTCCTGATTGTAAGAGGTCACAAACGCCCATATAGACATTGGTATGTGGGAAAATAGCAACCAATGCACCAACTAACCAAGCTTGGGAAATTATGTCCCTTGTACCACTTGTACCAGTAGTTACACTGGCTCCCTAACTCTTTTTATAGGAACATAATAATTTGAAGTATTATTTGACGGTAGATTCTATTTTGATGAGGGGATAGTACCGACCCAGATAGGCTTGCACAAAGCCTTACCATCATATGAAATTAAGGAGAGTTCTTCTTGACTGAGTTACCTCGATTTAAACTACATTTGTTGGTGAACGGTTTAACTAATTCTCTGCATTTCTATTCAATTTGAAGGATAAAAACGTGAGGAAAACCTGCATGTAGCGATATCCTAAGACATTTATTTTCATAACCCCGAAGCAAGACGTGCCGGCTTATTCTCTAAATCTCTCAAATAAAAGAATATCCCGTTGTCCAACGGTGGGACTTCCATATACGATGTTAGCTTTTTATTTTTATATTAATACAATGTTAATAATCTTATATTTTAAAGTAAAAATATTTTGTTTAATCCTATTCGTGTACGCATCACATCTCATCACATCTACTTGGTGGTAGAGCTTTGTGCGAGCTCGTCTAGGTAGGTACCACCCACTCATCAGATATTCTACCGCAAATCAGCAGTACTTGCTATTGTTGTGTTCCGGTATGAAGGGTGAGTGAGCCAGTGTAATTACAGGCACAAGGGACATAACATCTTAGTTCCCAAGGTTTGTGGCGCATTGGCAATGTAAGCGATGGTAACATCTCTTACAACGCCAATGTCTATGGGCGTTGGTGACCACTTACCATCAGGTGGCCCACATGCTCGTCCGCTTTCCTATATTCACCTTCTTCAATCCGTCGGATTGTCGTTCCGTGTCTCTTAATTTTGGCAAGATTACAGTGGCTTATTTCTTCTATTTATAGATAAAGATATAGATAAGATATTGTAACCTCATAAAGGAGGCAATGCAAGGCCTACGAAAAATGAGTAATACTTTTTTATCGCATATATTCGATAGGAATAGACAGTATGTAGGTCTCGAGCCTAACATTCTGACCCATCGCGCACTATAGAAGGCTTACATCGGCTAAATACAATACCGGCTCACAAATATATGGAAATTATTCTCAACACGCAGCTCGCACTGATCCAAGATTATGAAGGATTAGGTTTGCTTGGATAATTCACAGAATCTATGAAATTAACCGTATATATTTTTTTTAAATTCATTGGCGAGCTTAGGGGGTAATAACAACTCGTATACCGTGACGTCAAACGGCTCAACGCTCTCTTGTGTGCGTGTGTGTGTGTGTGCGTGACGCATATACTTTATACTTTGATGCTATACATTATTATAATAACAAGAAAAAAATATATTTGTAAATGAAACATTGTTATTTATACACTAATTGTCGTTCCTATCGCATACTTTTGAATTAGACTGCTTCGTTGGGTAAGGTGGGTTAGCCACAGAGCCCAACGTCCTGGGTTCAAATCCGAGGTCTGGAAGTTAGCGTGGCTAGCGAAGTAGGGGACTTCGAAAACCTCGTAAAGCCTTCTTTTTAATACTATACGAATGAAATTTGCATATCATATTTATCAGCCAACAGACAAATATATAAAATAAAACTGATTAATTTATCACACAAAGCGAAATTCATTTGACATTTGTTTGATAACAAAATGAACAATTTCCAACCAACAGGTGTATATTTATAGTGAACAGGAATAGTTTATTAAGAAAATATACGTAGTGCTGCGCAATATTACAAATCATGACAACTACACACATGGGGCTCAAGGTACAGCTAGCAAAAAAAACATCCAAACTTAAATAAATTTTATATTCAACTTTACTAACAAGTTGCAAGTTCACTGGTTAGTATCACATTGGAGCAGCGTGGTGGAAGAAGATCCAAACCTTTTCCTCAAAAAAAAGGACAGGAGGCCTTAGCCCAGCAGTGGGATATTTACAGGTTGTAACTGTACTGGTTAGTATATGACACTGGTGAAATATTTTTCAGGCTTGGTAGCAACAATGGCAAAAAATGGACAGTCATGGAAACGTTTCTACCAGGAGGACTACATTTGAACAGAGAAACTCTCCGAATAACAGGGTTGAATCACATGTAAGTTTACGACAATATACACTTTGCTTATCGGCTGTTTGGTTAAACAGTAATTTCTCTCTTTCTCTCATTGTTGTTTTGACATTCTAAAGAAGAAGACGGCATTGTATAACTAATATATAAGATAACAGAATAATATTTGAAATTTGTCATAATTTTTGGTATATATATATTAAAAAATATACATAATTTTGCTTCTGACGGTATTTCTAAACGATGTGATATTGTGTCGTGAATTCCGATATTCCAGTTTACTTGTGTGTTTGTTTGATCGGAACTCTTTTGTTGGGACGAGCGTAACAATGTTTATTAAATTTATTTACTCGTTTATTTAGTGTAGTTTTATTTTTTTTTATATTTGTATATTGGATTATTTTTTGTGTCAACGGAAATAACTTCCATCCGAAATTCGTGTTGTTTTAATATAGGAAGTTTTTATATTTTAATTTTATAGAACATTCCAAAAATGCCAGTGTAATTAAATTTACTTTTATATATTTATTTACATATATTTTTTCATGTGTATTTATAGATAATAAAGTTGTTTGTATTTAAACCTTGAAAGCGATTTTGAACCTTATGTTAATGTATGCGATTCAAAGTTTAAATTCTTATTCGATGTACCTACATTATGTTTACTAATTAAAGTTTCAGATAAATGTCCCACTGCTGGGCTAAACTCCTTCCCATTTTAGGAGAAACTTTGGAGGTTTTTCCACCACGCTGCTCCAATGTTACGGGATACATATGTGTCAGCTTTCTCAACTAACGCATGCAGGTCGAAAGAAACTAAGTCAAAAGTCTAAAATCAAACCTACCTGCCACTGGGCCATTCTGGCTCTAACTACTACTAAACGCGCCACTCTTAGAACTAAGATATGTCCCTTGCAAAGACAAACGAAATCAAGTTTGGCTGTACAATATGTGATCGAGTGAAATCGCCCATCATTACTATCTGGATCATACATAATTATGGTCATGACAATAACATCAAAATAAATATATATATATATATTATACTATTCATGAATATTTAGTATACATATTTATTTATAAAGTTAAACACCTCTGCACCTCTTTACCGCTTTATTTTTCTTGTGTCCTTTACCCAAAGGTTGTCTGGAAGAGATCGCTCTTTTAGCGATAAGACCGCCTTTTGTACTTACATTAATACTTTTCTTATATAGTATTTATAATTGTATGTTACTGTGATCTTGTAGTTGTTGTACAATAAAGCATATTCTATTCTATTCTATCCTAAGAAACCTAATAATTAATATTTTAAATCGCAATGTATAAACTTGTAGTAAATAACATTAAATTGAAATCCAGCAAACGAATCCAGGGATAGAGATAGACAATATCTTAATCTCCGTCACACAAGTCCATATATATAATATTATACATACAATACATAACACTTAATAAACACACAATCATTTAAATTAATGATACCGTCAGATCATTATATTAAATGCATTGCAATATTCTTTATGTATCATTTTAACTGACATGGGATTAAAAGTTGGAGAAATAATCTAATATAATACAACTAGTAATTTAATTTATTTAAATGTTTGCACGCAAAAGCGATATATGTATGTTTTGAAGCCGAGATGGCCCAGTGGTAAGAGCGCATGAATCTTAACCGATGATCGTGGGTTCAAACCCAGGCAAGCACCACTGAATTTAATGTGCTTAATTTGTGATTATAATTCATCTCGTGCTCGACGGTGAAGGAAAACATCGTGAGGAAACCTACATGTGTCGAATTTCATTGAAATTCTGTCACATGTGTATTCCGTAGTGGAATAAGCTCCAAACCTTCTCCTCAAAAAGAGGCCTTAGCCCAGCAGTGGTAGATTCACAGGCTGTTACTTACTTACTTACTTATATGTATATTGTCAGACAACATACCGTTACATTTTTATATATACATATGTAAAAAGTTACGTAATTATGTTGGCAGCATTGTATGCATTTCCCACGACACGACACGAACACATGCACGAGTGTAATTTACCGTTAAGAGAAAAAAAAACATTTAAAAGCGTCAACTGTTGAACGAATATTGTCGATTAAATTGTATGCAATTAGTTTTTTAAGTGGGTGTGTTATATACTTACAAAATATTATAGGCATTATGCAAGATTATTTTAAACGTTATTTTTTTTTATTGTATAGGAAGGCGGACGAGCATATGGGCCACCTGATGGTAAGTGGTCACCAACACCCATAGACAATGGCATTGTAAGTAATGTTAACAATCGCTTACATCACCAATGCGCCACCAACATTGGGAACTAAGATGTTATGTCCCTTGTGCCTGTAATTACACTGGCTCACTTACCCTTCAAACCGGAACACAGCAATACAAAGTACTGCTGTTTTGCGGCAGAATATCTGATGAGCGGGTGGTACCCACCCAGACGAGCTTGCACAAAGCTCTACCACCAAGTGAATTTACCAAGTGAATATTTTACTGGAAAAGGTTGTAAAATAAAAAACCGACCAAGTGAGAGTTGGACTCGTGCACGAAGTGGTCGTGGAGCTCGTGGTTCCACACTATTATCTAGGTCTAGGATAATATAACTCAATATACTGTGAATATTTCGAGCGTCTGTTCCCGTTATCAAAATCGAGCAAAAACGAGCCAAAAATTACGTTTATTTTATTCTGTTTTTATATGATTTGTTAAAGAGGCAACAAAAATACATCATCTGTGAAAATTTCAACTGTCTAACTAACACGGTTCATGAGATACAGCCTGGTGACAGACGGACAGACGGACGGACGTACCCTTTGGGTAGGGAACCCTCATTATATCAAATATATATATATTGATAACACTAAAGCTTGTTAATAGCTGTTAAACAAATAAAAAAATAAACAGGCAAGAAAGTGAATTATTTCGTTTTTATTTATGTAATATAAATATTAATTTCGCTATGTAATTATTTAAATAAGATCTTCACTTTTTTATTTTAACAATTCAATAATTAATTACACCATTTCTTGATTCGACAATTATGCTTTTCTTCTCAGTTCTATTCATTCCGTAGTAGAATAGTGTTGTGCAACTGATCGATATACGGTTAATGCGAGCAAAGGTTAAAGCGTTACCATTGAATGCCGCTTTATAAATCTTTGAGATTAGTGATGTCCATATTATCGATTTAGATTATTTAAAAATTATATTAAAGATATAGATTACATATAGTATTAAAATAATGCTACATGTCATACAAACGTCCCGCATAAACATTGTTAGTTTACCTGAATATGTTGAATGACAATCTGTGACATGCTTCAACACCCATCTGCATTGAAACAGCCTAGTCGATAACGCTCCTAACTTTCTCCTTAAAAAAGAAAGGAAGTTGAGACATAGCCAAACAATAAGGTATTTATAGGCTGATACGTCATAGATCTCCGTGTACTTGTCAGGAGTAATTACCTGTGAAAATAAATGACGGGGCCGCCACCATGTTTTAAAAGCAGCACGTGCAACTGTCAACTACCCACCACTAAAAACCTATAAAAAGCAGCGCTCGATTAAGCGAGCATTCATTGTTTCGACATCAGTTGCCCGGTGCACATCTTGCATTTCAATTATAAAGTGTTGCTGTGTTGTCACAACTAGATATTAATACAGCCCAGTAACTTCTATACCGATTGTCATGAATACTGGCATGTATGTAGACAGGACAACCTATACCAGGATTTTGTAATAATACAAAATTGTTTAGATTTTCAAAATAGCGTAATTTTGATGTGAAACATCTATTACCGTAAGCCGTGACGGTAAACGGAATGACGCTCTTTTATGACGTCATCCCTCTCCATCGTCCCACTTGAAGCCCTTGCTTATACATAGCATGCATACCATGTACTTAGTTTTTTATTTAATAAAAAAATCTTCAGTCTTCAAATCTTTACAGTCATAATTACATCTAAGCACTATGCTTATGGTAATGCTAGAATGGCCATAAATCTAATCTAAACATTTGTAATTCAGATACTTCAATTGTGACTCATGTTATGTGATTGTATTGTCTTCTTATATATTCATCCATTTATCACACTTATTGCGTCTCTCTTATTCCATAGCCGGTAAACAATTTTGAATTTAGTACACAGTTCGATACATTTAAATTTTAACACCCAAGCACATCACTATGCAATAATTACGTTAACCGGCCGGCTTCAATCCGCGCACTCGATCCCACTAACCAGCGCTAATGTGTCCTGTGACCACACTTTATAGACTGCCATTAAGCATGTATGACCTTTTGCCATTATATAATATGCTTTAATTATAAAAATTGTTTGATGAATGTTCAGTTAAACAATGATTTGTCTCTTTCTGTCATTATTGATTTGACATTTGAAAAAAAAACAGCATTGTTTAACTAAACACGCTCTTATAAATAATATTTATAGGTAATTTTCATATGACGTAAATAAAAGGACTGTTTAAACAATTTTGAATAAATTGTATTCTAATGTTGGTATTTAATATTATAAAGGAAAATTACTATTCCAATTGTTATGAAAATTTAACTTAATGATAATTTCGATCGAAGAGAAATTTTTCTTTTCGAGACAAAACATAACCGATTATACAATTTTGACATGACAACGTCTAATAAATCGATGAACGCTGGCTGCATGCACGAAAAAGGATGACTCATTGTCCCGTCACGCTCATTGTCCCGTTACGCTGATTGTACGCTTGCGCCGCATCTATCTGTTATGACGTTGTCACGTTAAAATATCGTCCGTAAACCGACTTTACGGACAACCATTTTTTTTTTTAACAACTTTTGTGTAATAACTGCAAATTTTCACACCAAGTTTTGTCCACGGATAATAATAAATACTAATAAGTGAATGTATATATTTATTTGTTTTAGAAATATAGACGAACAAACGGATTACTCTACGTGAAGCAGTCACCCCCCGCGGCTACAGACATCGCCACTGCAAGTGTATAAAAGCCATTCTATTTTTTTTATTTCCATTGCTTTATATTTTATATTTCCATTGCTTAGTCATTGCTCTGCATATTATGTGCCAATGATTATACTGGCTCACTCAACCTTTATATAACCCGTATAAAAAGATTAGGAGCCATACATCACGCTGTTCCAATACGAATAAGGTGGATAATTATACATGTGCCAGATTTTCTTCAATTCAAATATCCTCACAATGTTTGTGTAGGTTAAATATATAACACAGATATATGTATTTGTTGTTAAGGATTTTTAACTATTCTCCGCCCCTTCCAAGCACTTTTCCGATCATAGCTCAGTGATGCTCTCTTCAATGCCGATAAGTTTGATCTTGTCGCCCAGCGTGTAAAGTTGGCAATATGAAATTCGTTTATTTTTAAAATACCTCATGGCTACTTCATCGCACGTCAAAGCATTGTACGCCGATCGCATGCCGAGTTCAACCCAACTTGTATGCAGAATACGCCTCAACTAATGTTCAAATGTTGGGAGCACCCTGTCTATACCAATGGCCATCGAAATAATTAAGTACTCTGTTACACAGTATGATAGATTTCTGTTTAAATTTTCAAACAATTCGAGGCTGGCTTGTACTCAAAGTTGGCCCTATGGCGTATACATATTACTACATTTTATGATTCAGGCATTTCCTTAAATTTCAAAATTCAAATATCTTTATTCAATGTTGAAGTGTTACACTTTCTTATTGATTGTCATAAATCTACCACCGGTTCGGAAATAACGCCGGTTCTTCTTAGGCCGGAGGTGACCTAAGAAGAACCGGCGAAAGAAACTCAGAGGGATTTTTTTTTTCAGCTCACTTTTTGCAATATTATATTTTTATAATATTATATAATAACAATACAATAATAATATTCTACTTTATTTGAAACAACCTGGAGGCGATCGTTTCATTCCCAAGGTGTGCAATCATCTAAAAAGTCATTGATTGTATGGGGTTTTCCAATAGGGACGCTTGAACTTTGACAGCTGATTGCGGCCATGTTGTTTGAGTGACAGCTGTCAAATGCAGTGTGTTATATTCATTCCGTCCTCCCAAACCACCATGGCAGGTTACAGTGTCGAGCAGCACGTGCAAATCATAAAATTGTTTTATGAAAATGGGTCTTCAGTTCGAGCAACGTTCCGCGCACTTCGCCCGTTTTACGGTCGCGATGATCGTCCTGCGAGTCGACTATCCGTCGATTGGTGGACAAATTCGAGTCAACCGGGTCAGTTAACAATCAGCCGGTTCCCGTGCGTCAACGTAACGCGAGATCTGCCGAGAATATCGCCGCTGTGCGCGACAGTGTCCTCGAAAACCCGCGGCAGTCAATTCCGCGTCGCGCACAGGAACTCGGCCTTTCGCAGACGACAACTTGGCGAATTTTGCGTTGTGACTTGAGCCTGCACCCGTACAGGATCCAGCTGATCCAAGAGCTCAAGGTTAATGACAAGGATAATGACATTTATAAATGTAGATACATATGTTATTAGGGATACTCTTTCAAAGTAATAAATATCCACTAAATTCTTCAAACATTAGAAAGCTGATATTAATAATAGAGATGTCTCAGACTCGAAGCTCGTAAATATATGTCAAGTTGGCATTAGCTTATAGGAAAATTCTTCTCCCCTTAACCGCACAGGAAATTATAAAGACATGACTCGATAGAAAATGTTGGCGTATGACAAGCAATATTCCGAGGAAGATAATATTATGGAACGGTCGTCTGGAGTCGCGACAATGTTTGGTTTAATTTAAAAATAATATTTCAAACGAAACCGTGACAATGTGATGATCATGTCACCTTCGTGTATTTTAGGCTTTGTATTCTTCAATGAGATTAATATTTTGCACTCACACCAAAAACTTCATATTTTACAAAACTGTCTGTAGTTACACTGGCTCACTCATCCTTCAAACCAGAACACGAAACTAGGAATTTATGTTTATCCAAATATGTGATAAGTGGAGTACCTACCCAGACTTGCACAAAGCCCTACCAAGTTCAATACACCACATTTCGAGTTACAACTTATTTCATCAGACAGTTCCTTTTCTAATTGACGAATACAAATAGGTCTAATAATAAATAGACTCGAAATATTTTCCTTCGCCGCAGATGAATTATAAGCATAACTTAAACACGTGAATTCTTTGTGTGTTTGCTCAGAATTAAACCAGCAATCTTCAGGTAAGATTCAAATGGGCTGCCACAGCTTTAAAAATTGTTTTTCTATAAATTTTGTACTTAATAAAAAACGAAATTTATTAAAAGAAAATATCAGTAAATATTAAAGCACTGTACTACTTCGATGTGAAAAATAAAAATCAAGAGAAAACTCGATACAATATACAAATCATTTCAATTTAAAACAGACAAGAGAAATCTGAGATATCTAACAGAAAATTTGCAATAACAAAAATAATATCCAGCGTAATGACATCTTATGCGCATCTCCAACACTTAAAAGGACTAGAGCTTACGAGATTATGAGGAAAATTATTATTTCAACATGAAAATGTTCATAGTCTTAAATGAGTGTTCTGTAGTGCTCTAACTTGTACTAAGTACCCAAGTAAAACTTGCGAGCTACATACGGTATTACGTTCTATAAAAAACGTGTTATATTTATCGGTTAATATCATCTATTTTATATTTTACAAGCATCTTACTTTAGGTAGACGTTTATTAGGCCAACATAAGTATATAATGTTGGCCTTCTGATAAAAGATTAAGATTTTTTTTATTGCTTTTTAAAAATCGTGTTACAAAATGTACAATTCTAGGGTAAGTTAACATTTCAAATACAAAATATCCTAATTGACGAAAAACATTAAATAAATACATCTTTAACTTAAATAACAAAATATTACTCCCCGCCTTATTGCCATTGAATTTTGACATTAACAAATTGATGAATATCATTATGATTTGATTATCTAACTGTTTATCTCGAGACGAAACCTTTTCTGTAGAAATATTTGAAATAAAAAAAATCAACGATATATTATTTTCCTATAACTTAATTGATTTACGCATCGCACGTTATTAATGCTATCTCTCGACAACCAGTTCCGTCATAACCAAATCTATACATAATATTTTGTAAGCTGTATACATAAGCCTATATTGTAAATCAAATTTATATATATTTTATGAACTTGACAGTGTAATCGAATCGAGTCAATAGAAATCCATTGTATAAGAAATCCATCGAAACACACTATCATCGACAAAACAACCGCCGCGTTTCGCTACGAAACGCTCGACCGTATATTTCATAGCGTAAATGTGAGCGTACAACGCTAACTTTATGGACGTTAACCTGTTAGGCGACGTCAAAGTTCGTACTAGAACAATGCATGTTGCAACCGACTGTGAAGAGAACAGTTCTGAGATTAACTAACTAGACTGAAAGTTGCCTTACTCTATTTGTTAAATAGTTTTTGCTGTTTATCAATCAGGCTAAGTACATGAGATCGCGAACAAGCTGAGTAAAGAGAAATAAAAACACTACATAAAAGTCTGGTCTGGGTAGATACCACCATTGTCTAATATTCTACCGTTTCGTAACAGTAAGTTAAGTGAGCCAGTGAAACTATAGGCACAAGGGAGATCTTAGTTCTCAAGCTTGGTGGCGCATTGGCGCACTAGCGAACTGCAGGACATATAGTGCTCGCTTAATATTATTATAATAGTAAGAAAAACTTATTTATTTTAGTAAATAAACGTTACATATTATTGATATCAGGTACTCCACAATATATTGCTTTTTCAATGTCGAAGTCACACAACTGCTGGGCGTCACGTGACTCGTACCTGGGCAGTATTTGATGTTAGCTATCTAGTACTGCAAGGTTGCTGGATCATTAAAAATAACCCTGTATAATGACAATACACGAAGTCTTTCCTTTTCTTATATATTCATTATGAGTGAGATAGAACGATTAAACTTTACAAAAAAAAAATATTGTTGATAATATTTTAACTGTCAAAATCAAGACGTCACAAAGTAAAGATGGCGATGTGAAAATTGAATTTAGCCCTCGATCATAAAAAATGCCTATGCTAAATTTATTTTGGACCATTAGCATATTAAAATAGCTCTCACCTTTGTACGGTCAGCAGAAAAATTACGGTAAGTAAACGCGTAAATATTTGACCTTCATTTTGCCAGAGCATTGACAAAAAATATCATTATACCGAAACATTTATAAACTATGATCGTGGGTTCAAACCTGGGCAAGCAACACTGAATTTTCATGTACTTAATTTGTATTAATAATTTATCTCATGTTTGATGGAAGCCTTCGTGAGGAAACCTACATATGACTAATTTCACTGAAATTCTGTCACATGTGTCCACAAACCCCATTAGAGCAGCGTGGTGGAATAAGCTCTAAGCCTTCTCTTCAAATAAAAAGGAGAGGAGTCCTTCAGCCCAGCAGTGGAACATTCCCCCCCCCCCGCGTGGGATCTCCACCTTGTCGTGGTGGGGGGGCTCAGTACCCGTAGTAAGGTCGGCCACGGGGAAGCTAAGAGGGATCCCAGACGTGGGGCGCTCCTCGTGGGCCTCAGGAGGAGGCTTGCGTTGGATCCTGTCCCTGTCCTCTGCGGCCGCTGGGTGTGTCGCTGTGGGGGACGGTTCTGTCTATCCCCTGCAGCCGGGAGCGGTCGCGGGAGGAGAGGCGTGTCGGTGTTGCGTTGCCGCGCGCCCTATCTCCCGCGACCAAATGGGGGCGCACCATTTGTGCGTTGCGGTGGGGCCGCAGAGGAAGAGGAGATGCGGTGTTGTCAGGTTGCCG
Source organism: Nymphalis c-album (assembly GCA_963151315.1). Classification (NCBI taxonomy): domain Eukaryota; kingdom Metazoa; phylum Arthropoda; class Insecta; order Lepidoptera; family Nymphalidae; genus Nymphalis; species Nymphalis c-album. The sequence goes on from OY720612.1 coordinate 4,177,477, forward strand.
TCCTCCCTGTCCTCTGCGGCCGACAGGGTGTTTTTTGGCGGCGGAGCCCAACACCTTCATCCGTCGCCAAGGAGCTTGTAGCCTTCGGGCTATCCGTCGGGGTGTCAGGGTAGAATGCTCACGCGACCCCTTGGCACCCCCATAAAGGCGGTGAAGTATACGCTGTGGCTTTAGTGGGTATTACGGCCTTGCACTTCAGCCGTCGAGTCCCACAGAAGCCCCCGCTTTTCATCTTGCGGGGGTATGCGTAAATGCATTTCCACAGCGAAAAAAAAAAAAAAAAAAAAGCAGTGGAACATTCACAGGCTGCTACTATACCGAAACATTTATACCAGTAACTTTTATTATAATATTTTATCCCTGTGAAAGATCAGTATTCCATGATCAGTTCCCTTACTCGTCTGCTTTGAAATCCTTGTATACGTAATAATAGCAAAAACATCCTGTATATACAGCCTGTAAATGCCTCACTTTTGTACTAAGGTCTCTTCTTTTGAGGTTTGTAGGTTAATCCACCACGCTACTCCATTACAAGTTGGTGGATACACAATACTATTCTAGGTGTCTTTAATATGATTCCATCACCGAAAAGCTTAAGATGAATTATACATACAAGTTAAGCACTTAAAAAATAGTATTCCTTACCCTATTTCTTTTAAATCTTCGTTTAAGATTCTCATAAACTCAACTCTTGGTCATCTTATAAATGATAACTACAAAATATTATTAAAAATATATATTTTAATTTTACATAGCCAACTTAATAAAAATTATAAATGAATATTACTGGTGGTAGAGCTTTGTGCGGGCTCGTCTGGGTAGGTACCACCCACTCATCAGGTGTTCTACCGCAAAACAGCAGTACTTGGTACTGTTGTGTTCCGGTTTGAAGGGTGAGTGAGCCAATGTAATTACAGGCACAAGGGACATAACATCTTAGTTCCCAAAAGCGATGCGAAAGCGATGGTTAACATCTCTTACAATGCTTATGGGCATTGGTGACCACTTACCATCAGGTGGCCCAAATGCTCGTCCGCCTTCATATTAAATAAGAAAAAAAAAATTGTTATGTTGTCCCTCCAAAAGCCCGCCCTTAAAATAAACGCTGATCTTATTTTAAAAAGTGCGTTTCGGTGTGACAAGAAAAATGGGGCCTTTTTTTCTGATGACTCAGTTCCACGTCAAAAAGACAGACAGATAAATGAGAATATTGACAAGTGTACTGCTTCTTTGTTACAGACATATTTAGACGGTAAATAATTTTTCGTACAATAAATTTATGCGACAAAAAAAATGTATTATACATACATACTACTACACTGGTGGTAGAGCTTTGTGGTTCAATTATTGGTATTGTTGTGTTCCGGTCACAAGCACAAAGGACATAACATCTTAGTTCCCAAGGTTGGAGGAGCATTGACAATGAATACAATGTCAATAGGCTTTAGTGACTACTTACCATCAGGTGGCCCATATGCTCGTCCGCCTACCTCATTCTATATATATATAAATAGTTAAAATAATATATAAATATATATATAATATATTTATAAATACTTTTTAGTGTTAGACCTTTTTTAAAAGTTGTCATGTACTTATTCGTCAATTGCACTAAAATTGGCTACGAAACATGAAGAATAAAATTATGTTTTATAAGTAAAACAAATTCTTATATATTTGTGTGTCAATATTAATAAAATGGCGTGCAAGCAACGATGTTCGCGTGTATGTTGGTTGAACGAGTGTGTTTTAAATGCTTAGTGAAAATAATTTAAGTATGTATAAGTAGCGAATAATTTTTTTTTTTACTTTGTTGGCTATACTATATTATTCAATAATTTCATTTTAAAACCTTGATGCATCTATAAAACAATATGATAGTCTTTATTGCTAAACAAATCAATAATTATATAATATCAATATTATTATAATAAAAAACCGGATCAGTCACTGAGCGTCCATATGTACAATCTCAAAATGGAGATTAAAAAACTATATAATTAATTAAAACAAAATGTATATGAAGTCAAATAGGTAGAAGTTTTGAGTTCAATAAATTAAAAAATATTTATATTTTTTTGTCCGTATTTGAACTTGGAATCATTGGTTAATAGCAACGTATTTAATTAACTGAAAAAGCCGAGCTGGCCCAGTGGTAAGAACGCGTGAATCGTGAATTAACCGATGATCGTGGGTTCAAACCCGGGCAAGCACCGCTGAATTTCATATGCTTAATTTGTGATTATAATTCATCTCGTACTTGTCGGTGAAGGAAAACATCGTGAGGAAACCTACATGTGTCAAATTTCATTGAAATTCTGTCACATGTGTATTCCACCAACCCGCATTGGAGCAGCGTGGTGGAATAAGCTGCAAAACCTTCTCCTCACAAAGAGGAGAAGAGGCCTTACCCCAGCAGTGAGACATTCACAGGCTGTTACTTATTTAATTAACTAAGTCTAGTTTAATAGTTAAAATTATATAACCTAATAACTCTACGTACCTAAATATGTTTAGTAGGTAAGTGTGATGGAGCATTAGTCGTAGAATGCCGTGCTTGAAATAGCTGCCGTGCGAATTTCAACGTGCGACCTCTCCACGATTTTAGCAGCTAAAGTTTAAATTGAGCTCGCTTTTAACATTTTTAGCGAAAATTATTTAGAGAAGGTTTAAATTTATATTAATTTACAAGCTCTACAACGATAAACTAATTTATATAACAGTACATATTTTCTCAAGTTGTTACATAAAATTTAATTATAATATTATATTGTATTAAATGAGATTTATATTTTTAATACCTAACTGAAAACTACTAAACCAATTTACATAGAACTTTAAGTGTAAAATATTAATAATAAGTGTAAAAATTTAAGCAGCGCTTCGCAGCCGCTTCAGCCGCTGTAAATTTAGATCATTTACGTGATAACTGTGAAATGTTGTTTTCGTATAATTTAGCATAAGATTTATGTTCCCCGCGACATCAATGTCAAATGTTACATGTATTTATTTTTAACGTGAAAACGTGTTACTATTTATAAACCTTTGTCCTTATCTAAGTCCCAGGGTCATGATTGTCTCAATCATGACGAGGTAGTAAACAACTGATAGAGTCATTAAACATAGGTTACTATTTATAAACCTTTGTCCTAAGTCCCAGGGTCATGTTTGTCTCAATCATGACGAGGTAGTAAACAACTGATAGAGACATTTTCAAATCTAGTTATTTCACCGCATACAGTTTGTATTGCTATGTTATGGATTTTACCACCAAACAATAATATTTTGTATTAAAATTATGAATGAACCAGTGGCTTGTAATAAACAGGTGAATAGGATATAATCCCACTGCTGGGTTAAGGCCTCTTCTCCTCTTTGTGAGGAGAAGGTTTTGAGCTTGTCATGCCTGCTCCCCTTTTATTTCATCATCTACCGAAAATCAATTTAAATAAAATACGGAGAATTTTCGACATACTCTAAATAAAAAATATGATTTTTTTAAGACGCCTCTTACAAGTTTAATTACTTTTGAGTTTTTTAACAATTACATATATTATGTTAAATATTCCCAAATCATAATCCTAATTATATATGTATAAAATACTTTAAATCTTCTTAATCGATATGACAGTCATATTATACATAAAACAGTTTTCGTGTCAACCTTCGCATTTCGCACCCCCAAAAGAGAGATCTGAAATTTAAACCTACGTTTCCTCAATTGGGAAATCCTTAAAATCTCTATAATGTTTACCATAAATTTAACTCAATAAGAGACTTTATTGTAATTGTAATAAAATATACATTAAAGTTAAACTTACCTGAATAGATATATTATATATGTCGGCACAGGGGACATACATTTTTATTATAAAAACACAGCAACACTTTATATAACACTTTATATGGTTTCATTGGTGGGGATTGACTGATGCACGTGTTGCTTTAGAGACCAGGTGGCGGTGACGTCATATACATACGTAGAATGAAAATGAAAATGAAAATGATGGAACTTGTGTGTTTACTATGCGGAATGGCTTTATGTGGGTAGGTACGACCCTCTTATCAGATATACCACCGCTAAACAGTCACAGCTAAACAGACATGAGTTAGATGAAATTGTATCAATTGACTTGAATGCGCTTCCCAGCTCCTTCTCATCCCAAAAGAGTCGCTGGAGATAAGGCTTTATGGACATCACGGCGTACGTGCAATCAAAAGAGATGGACTGGGTACCACTTTAGTGGTTTTTGACACACGGGTGAGACCCACATACAATTTTACGTGGAACAAACCCGTAAAACTCCTTCTCACACTTGGAAAGTTGTTCCAGTGAAAACAAAAACAATGTTTGGAGTGTGGTGGAGTCTATATCCAGCGGTTGAATCTTTAGCATGTCATTTATTACGGGCTGTTACTTTACTAAAACTATAATATGTATTTTAAAGTTTAATAATTTATTTTAATTATATTTTGAATCGTCTGGAAATAAAATAAATAATACACATAATTCTAGTTCGTTATTTGCTAAACACAAGCTAATTGAAGTGTGTAAATATTAATAAATAATTAATTAATTAAAAACCTCTTTAATAAATGTTTGCAAACCTTTCAACTTTTATTGAATCAAGTTTATTGAGAACTTATCTAAATAAAAATTGTAAAAAAAAACATTCCCTCATGAGTTTTTACAGTCAAATGAACATTTATTTTTGTTAGCGAGAATTTTTAAACGCTCAGCTATGAAAATATGCCATCGTCCTTTATATATTAAACGTATGGTCACCCTAATCGAGCAGATCGCTGTTTTGTTCAATTGCTCTTTGCGATTAAGCCGTCTCTTCAAATTACTTTATTACAGCGTTCATGGGATTTGGGATCTCTATTTAAATAATAAGAAAAACGTGAAAATAAAGTGTTTTCGTTTGATGTACAGGGGAGTAATTCTACTAATTCGAAACGGTTACGATACGTTGTCTATTCTTTTGGATTCGTTTCATTCTTTATCTATATGACAACACTTCAGAATTCTAAATTCCATTTTTACTAACTCCACGTGTGGAAATCCATAACTATTATTAAAGCAATACGACATAGGAATCCTCAAGAAAAGAGTCGACTTATTCCTTCAAGGACGGCAACTCACCTGGCAAGGTGTCCTTGGGCGGTGGTAGTCACTTTTCTCAGGTGATCAGGTGAGCCTCCTGCACTCCTTTTACAATAACAGCCTGTGAATGTCCCACTGCGAGGTTAAGGCCTCTTCTTCTCTTTTTGAGGGGAAGGATACTTAACTCCTCTTACATAGAATTTAAAAAAAGCCGTATTGTCAAAACAAAACTCAATTGTTATGTCAATAGTAGATAAATATCAGCGGCAACGATTCGCTACGATTCGATTTCGATAAAGTGACGATTTGTTAGTAGAATTAACCCCCGCCTATAATGATACCATTTCGATAATAACGATTACTGTTTGAATTTAAATAGAGCTATTTGGGTATTTAAAGGGTAATTGAATTTATTATTTGAGTTTATATAATGACTTCATTTAATTTTAACTTTTTTTTATTTACATATCAGCTGTTTAAAAATCATGTCCGATGTTGCTGTTTTTATAGTGTACCTATATATATATAGGTTTATAGTATACCTCTTTGTGAGGAGAAGGTTTTTGGAGCTAATTCCACCACGCTGCTCCAATGCGGTTTGGTGGAATACACATGTGACAGAATTTAAATGAAATTTAACACATGTAGGTTTCCTCACGATGTTTTCCTTCACCATTAAATACGAGATAAATTATAATCACAAATTAAGCACATGAAATTCAGCGGTGCTTGCCCGAGCTTAAACACACGATTATCGGTTAAGATTCACGCGTTCTTACCACAGCGCTAATTCGATTAAGATTCGCGTATCCTACTGAACCATTACGACTAGGATTATAATCTTACCTAAATTTTTAATTCACCTATAAAAATTCAAAATGTTTATTATGAATAATTTTATGACCTCAATAAAATTTAATAGAACAATGACAAGTTCAAAAATACAGCAACACGAAAATAGGATATTGCAAAGAATTACAAATAATTTAACAAAGAAAATTCTCCCTTAACACGTAATAATTAAGCGCTAAAATACTTTGATTGTTAATTTAATGAATTAAAGCATATATCTTGAGAGTTTCCGAGTTTCCTTAACGATACACGGAGCAATAATTAGCATCTGTAGGAGATAAGATTTATGAATCTTGGTCCCAGTGCTGTTCTGTTCATATTTGCATCTAAAATATTATTATATAAACAAAGATTATCTAAACCATTATATTATGTTACATTTAGCTAAGTATAATATAAATTATTACATAAATAAATTATTGATTGTTGATGTGCAGGTAAACGTTTCAGCCGCTTTTAGTGTTCTAGTGACAGATGACGGGTACAGATACAATACTATTATTACTCGATTATAATAATAATGGTCCTCCTGACCGATTTCGACCACGGCGGCCAATCTCAAGAGAGATTTAGAGCCAACTGCGCAGGAGATATTATAGTGCACAAGTGTGTGCGCAAACACAGGTGCACTCCCTTTTCCTTAGCTCTCATAATCCGACGGGACGGCGATCCGACACGACCGGCAAGAGTTCAGGCGCAGGACCAACGGCTTAACGTGCTTTCCGAGGCACGGAATTGTACACACTTCCAACTTCCAGACTCCAAGCTGCTACTGAGAATTTTTTGACAGAAAACCCCCAATAACTATTTATTGGCCCGACCTGGGAATTGAACCCAGGACCACCGAGTCTGCGACCTTATGTCAAGCCACTAGACCAACGAGGCAGTCGATTACAAAGCCAATAAAGGGGGTACTGCAATTATAATTCATGTGGTTGTGTTCAATTAAATCATTAGTATTTAGACGGCTATAAATTTTTTAATTGCTGAATGTACATGTTTTAAAAGTTTTGGACATATAAAATGTCTAAAGAATATAGCGATGATTAATTAAATTGAAATGAATTTATTAGTTTTTTTTTTATTTTTTTTTAAATAAATAGTAGCGTAGCTAAAACTTTAAAAAGAACAAATGAACAGAAGCAATTAGAAAAAGTTTTCTTTCAAAGAATTTTAACAATAACGTTCTCTGTTCGAAACGAAAATGTATTTGTAAAGGATCGGAGAATCCTGATAAAAGCAACTAACCACAGGAATTCTATACGTGTATAGCGAAAATTCACGATACGGCTGGTTGGGGTGGTACCACCCGTTCGCCCACATTTATAACTGAATGTTGTACCGTTAACCACAATGCAATACTGTCACGTTTAATGTCATGGCTTATGTGTTTTCGATTTTTTTTTTAATAACATTTTCTCATTAACTGTGTCGAAACGAAGCATAAAATGAAATGGACTGGTCTGTCTGTTTGGAAGTTCTCCATAAATATGTTATATGATTATTATTAACTATAGTTTTTAAGGGAAATATCAGTAAGGGAAGTATCTTTAAGCTCGTTTAAGGAAAACTCATTAGAACACATTCCATTAAACTGCACACAAAAAATTATATGAATGATGATTGAGGTCAGTAGGTTGCCATTTTAGAAGCCTAAGTCCATCAATAGACGAGACGATGATGATAATGAAGCGGCACCTATTTCTGGTTTTCTGGTTTCCCCAAGGTTTTTTATGCTTATGAAATTATCAATGGATTTGTACATGAGGATCTGGGAGTTAGTCAAACCTTTAAAAAAACATTCTTCAGCGATATTTGTGCAAAATTTCGACCAATTTTGTTTCAATTGGGAACCACGTGTTGAAATTTAATTTCACATGAGATCCAACCCTTATCAAGACATAGTTGATTTGATTCGGGTCCAGCAGCCGACCGTGAATGCTCTCCTTTAGCTTTCAGTTCGTGTGACATTCGAAAATCGTGTTTCAGTTTATTAGATAGTCTACCAAGAATATACGGAATTCAACGAGTTTTAGTTTTATAAAAATGTATGTTTCTGCACGGCTTCATCCTCGTGTTGAGAAGAGAATATTATGTACCCTATGTCCATCTCTGTACCCCTGACAACGTCTATGCAATATTTAATGGCGGCAGATTAGTAAATCAATCAGAAGTATCGATCAAAAGTATCATCATCATCATCATCCCTTTGTCTTCTTAGGCCTCTCCAATGGCACGCCACTGAGCACGATCTTCAGCTCTCAATCTCCACCCGTTGCCAGCCGCCTTGCGTATATCGTCACTCCACCTAGTCGGAGAACGTCCTACGCTACGCTTGCCAAGGCGTGGTGTCCATTCCTTGAAAGTGTAACAAACAAAAAAATGTCTTTCACATTTATAATAAGTTATTTTAAGTTCTAGTAATTATTACTATAAACAGTTTAGGCAATGACTGTTTTATAACACAAAATCCCATCGCTGAGTCTGTTTGACCAGGATAAACTTCCCGACGGATTTTCATTTGGCTTTTACCAATAGTTGGAGTGATTCATGAAGGTATAGATGTACTATTCATTAAGATATTGTGTGGATTGGTTGACATATAAAAATAATTAATTAAAGATGTCGGAAAAAATTGGGACCGACGGGGAATTTTATTGATATGCTCTGGGTAAGCCAATGGAGTTATATGTTTTACGGTACAAACGTTTTATGTAGACCTTCTTTCCGTGTCCAGGGATGAATAGTTATTTGTATCATAAGTCAATAGTTTTCACATGTATGGGAGAAAAAAAAGGAAGAAATAAATCTTTATTGCACACAACATAAACAGTGCAAGTAAATTGATTAAAGTAAGAGTGTACAAAGACAGTCTTATTGCTTTAAGCTTTAAGTAATCGGGATAGTGTAAATACTAGAAAATAGTACAACGTCCAGTTCGAGGGTTAGGAACAACTCTGAGATTCTTCATAGGATTTACATGTGATATTACAAAACGGATTTAAATTGCTTTAGAATTTTTGACGTGAGAACGTCTAATAAATCGATGAACGCTGGCTGCATACACGAAAAAGGATGACTCATTGTCCCGTTACGCTCATTGTTCCGTTACGTTTAATGTACGCTTGCGCCGCATCTATCTCTTTTTCACTCGATTGGCCTATGAGTGCAAATAAAAGTAAATTTATCAATTAAATTGTAGATTTCATTTCACTCCTTCTCTGTATCCATACAGAATAATGATAATTCAATAAAAAATATTCAATTTTATTCATAAAAGTATGCAGTCATTTCATCAATGTTTTGTTATGACGTTGTCACGTTAAACTGTCGTCCGTAAACCGACTTTACAGATACCATTTTTTTATCAAGAATTTCAATTACAAAATTATAATTTTTTTAATTATTTATTTATACAAGTTTTGTTTACAACTTTAATACCAGTCCTGAATTTCAAACTAACGTTCGCTGTGTTTAGGAAGTCAGTTCCTTCATAGATTTTAGTAACATCATTGCTCCTTCCACATTGGCGATGTAAGGTATGCTTACAATTTCTGATTGTGTCTATTAAGTGCTCCATTTGTCAGTCTACCTACCTATACGAAATAATAAAAAATAACCTATTATTTCATGTCATATTTTATTGTACCCTTTTGCCCTTTTCCGGAATTGACTATACGTTTTAAGTATGTAGGAAATAAAGACAAAAGTTTCTTTATTCTTTGTCAAATTTGACCCTTACTTAATGGAGTCAGCTTCGTGAAGCAAAATTGAATTTTCCACGGTCCTTTCACCCCTTTGAGTTTTCCATCAACATTTGTTTTTGGAACGATAAATTTTTACATACAATTTAAGAATTATTTGTAGTTTATATAAAGTAATATATAAGATTATCACTCATTACGTTGTAATTATGCTCTCTATTGGTGAAAACAAAATAATAATCTCTAATGGAGTTTCGAATTTAACGCGAACATACATGCAAACATAAACTTCTTTTTTTTTCTTTATAATGACCAATCACCACTTCCCATACATATTGACAAAAGTACGAACCTTCACTTATTTTTAATTTCTGTGATGAGTAAGATAATCTATTTAGCTTTACATTTTTTAATAATAATAATAATGGTCCTCCTGACCGATTTCAGCCACGGCGGCCAATCTCAAGAGAGATGAGCCAACTGCGCAGGACATATTATAGTGCACAAGTGTTTGCGCAAACACAGGTGCACTCTCTATTCCCTAACTCTCATAATCCGATGGGACGGCAATCCGACACGACCGGAAAGAGTTTAGGCGCAGGACCAACGGCTTTACGTGCTTTCCGAGGCACGGGAGTGTTCACACTTCCAACTTCCAGACTTCGGGCGGCTATTGAGAATTTTCGACAGAAAATCTAAATAACATTTTATTGGCCCGACCTGGGAACCCAGAACCCCCGAGTTAGCAGCCTTAATCCTAGCCACTAGACCAACGAGGCAGTCGATTTTTTAATATTGAGTATAGAAAGCCGTTGCTATTATATAAACCATCTGATACACCACCTTCTAGGGACATTGTAAAATTACACTGGCTTACTCCCAAATGAAACCAGAACCAAGCAACAAAACTAAATAAAATTATTTACTTTATACAAACAAATGTTCGGGCTTTGTGAAAGCTCGTCTGGCTAGATGTCAACAAATATTCTACCGCTAAACAGCAATACTTAGTATTGTTGCATTCCGGTTAAAAGGGTTTGTGAGTTAGTGTAACTACGACACAAGATACATTATTATATTAGTTCCCAAGGTTGGTGGTGCATTGGTAAAGTAAGCATTGGTAAATATTTCTTATATCGCCATTGTCTATGTGGTGAAAGAATAATAAAAAAAATTACGATCGTCTGGAACGAATTTCTGTGCGATATTTTTTTGTTTTAAAATGTATATTTGAATTGATTATATAACGGTATTTTTGTCACACAAAAAAGTACTTCAACCTCCTTAATACCTCCTAAATTAGAACAAAAATTCAAAAATCATTGAATAAAGATTTTTAGAATCATTTTGTAGCATTTGGTAGGCACATATGAACGCTATTTCGTTATATGACGTGACCTTGGGTCACTTCATTTCACTCTATTGTAAGCCGCGTAAAAGAACTTCGTTCTAAAAAGTATAAATATTGGTAACAAATATAATAATTATCATTAATTGATGAGATGTCACGATTCGACGAGTTAATTTCCTCTGGTAATTCCGTTTTGCTTGCTTGGTGAAATCGAATCTCCTATTCATGATATATTGGACTGTCACTCCGCTGTCTTCCCAATTAGCTAGCTATGAACCTTGGACGGTTCATAACATATTATTCTATGCATTGACAGACATATTATGTCACTTCATAAATTACACATGGTGTATTATATAACAAGCTGAGATGGCCCAGTGGCTACAACGCGTGAATCTTAACCGATGATCGTGGGTTCTAACCCAGGGCAGGCACCACTGAATTTTCAAGTGCTTAATTTGTGCTTATAATTCATCGCCTGCTTGACGGTGAAGGAAAACATCGTGAGGAAACCTGCATGTGTCAAATTTCACTCAAAATTCTGCGACATGTGATTTCACCAATCCGCATTGGAGCAGCATGGTGGAATAAGCTCCCAAACCTTCTCCTCAAAAAAATAGAAGAACAGGCCTTAGCTCAGCAGTGGGACATTCGCAGGCTGTTACTTTTATATTATATAACTACACAGTTATTATATAGTTTACTAGAAAATTAAATATTGTAAGTCGCCATGACCTACGTGTAATTTTTTTATAGAATAAAAAGACGTAAGACGGTATAAAGTAAGACGGACGAGCATATGGGCAACCTGATGGTGAGTTGTCACAACCATAGACATTGTAATTGTTAGAAATCGCCATCGCTTACATCGCCAATGCGCCACCAACCTTGGGAACTAAGATGTTATGACCCTTGTTCCTGTAATTACACTGGCTCACCACTCTTCAAACCAAAACACAACAATACCAACAGCAGTACTGCTGTTTTGTCATAAAATATCTAATGAATGGGTCATACCTACTCAGACGAGCTTGCAAAAAGCCCTGCCACCGAGTAAATATATGTACCTTCCACACATTCCACGGACGAGACGAATTAATATAAATAAAAGCACATGAAACTCGTGTTTGAAACGAGACTCTTCGGTTAAATTTAACCACAGAACCGATTCGGCTAAAGTGTACATCTTACATTACAAAATAGTACATCGTGAGTGTACTGAATTAAAGCTACAACAATAATATATCGTGCTCTCCCAGACAGAACAACTGTAACAAATACAAAATAAAGTGTTACCTACCGCTTAAGACATGAGAATAAAAACGATTGAAATTTGCTCGAAATTGTATTAAATTTTTGACGTGACAACATCTAATTTTTTTAAACTAGTTTCCCTACGAGGATATACATTCTGTACCACTGACAGCGTAAATCCATATTTTTTTTATAATATTAGTAACATGTAATGATTTATGTCAATAAATAAATGTATTGCAATTTCTACAGATATAACTAATATGACTTTTGATTAATATGACGTCAATGCAATATGCCATTCTAAATATATGATTTATTAAATCATTTCAATCAAAAACGAAATGTATTGACTTTTCATTCATCAGTCATCAGATATTCTACCGCAAAACAGCAGTGCTTGGTATTGTTGTGTTCCGGTTTGAAGGGTGAGTCAATCAGTGTAATTACAGGCACAAGAAAATAACATCTTGGTTCCTAAGGTTGGTGGTGCATTGGCGATGTAAGCGATGGTTAACATTTCTACAATGCCATTGTCTATACGCTCGTCCTCCTTCCTAAACAATTAAAAAAAACCCAAACGCATTAACCGCTAATAATCCGTAGTCGGTTAAAACCAACGTTAATATTGCAAGAGAATTTATTCTCTAGTCAGTATTGCTGAACGGCGTCAATAACTCCACAACTCGAGAAAAAGATAAACTAAATTTTAATCGACTACCATCTAATAGATTGGACGGAAATACTTCTAGACCGAAATGTGCAATGGAATAGCGTTGGATTCTACACTGATACAAATTTATTACAACAACTAAATTCACGGGATAATGTAATGAAAATGCATTAACTTAAAGACCAGAATCGTTTGAATATATTTGTTATCAATTACTTGCAATAGTATTCCCAACTGGTATCATTGTTTTCGAATATCATTCAGATATTAGAATTTTGCTTGAAGTTTTTTTTTTTTATTTATAATAATTATGTTTGTATTAATTAATTACACCAGAGATACTTACACCATCAACTTATCACTAAAAACTTAAAATTAACAATTTAAACAGGTACTCTTACGAGTTGATACGTCTTAAAAGGCGTAAACAACATTTATCATTGTAAAAAAAAACTACATAAAAATATAAAAATTCTATCTTAACTGTTATTACAATAGAACTAGTTAAATCGCAAAAGAAAATAACAAAATTATTATAATATGTTTGTTTTATTTCTTTTATTGAACAGACGAGATCTCACATCTGATAATATTGCAATCCTTCAATGAGACGCGACTGGAATGAGTTTAGGAGCAGCGACGGCTGTAAGTGCTTTCTGAGGCACATGTGTACTCCTACACACTTCCAGACTCTAAGCTACATCTTCGAGAGCAAAACCTAATAACTATTAATAGGTCTCATCTGGGCTTTGAACCTAAGACTTGGGGTATGTGGCTTTATAGACCCACGAGGCAGTCAGTTCGATGCAGAGTGAATAGAGCTAGCAGTGAACTGTATCAATCATTATCGTCATTAGCTAAATCGATTCGCTCTGTGAATACATCAAATGCTTCAACCACAGGTTATGTGTTGCTGTGCAACTTAAAATTAGTTGATATTTTAAAAAATCTAGTTTGTTCTAATATTAGCCACGTGACTGACTAAGTCACAGTATAAACATTGTCGCTGTAATAAATATAAATATAAACCTTCCATATCTCCTCCACGACATCAACCTTAGTAAGTAAGTTGTTATGTATTTTGTGCTTGTAATTACACTGGCTCAATCTTCCAAACGGAACACAACAATTTATACTAATTAGTGCTGTTTATCAGTAGAAAAAGTTATGAGTGGGTGGTACGTTTCCAGAATGGCCCACATGCCCGACCACTAAGCTTATATTAAATCTTTGTACTAAAAGGAATATAATTTCGTTTTTATGTTTACCAGTACCAACAATGTGCGCAAACTTTCGGCTCAATCGCTTTGGTTGAACTGTATTGTAGTTATGTATAAATCTTTTAATAATACCATTTTTAATATTCCAATATTAGAAGGAGATAGCAAGAAAATATACTACGATTTAAAAAGAAACAGTTCTTTAATCTATGTACTTGTATTTTTATACTGAACTAAGGCCTCTTCTCCTTTTTTGAGGAGAAGGTTTAGGGCTTATTCCACCACCATTTTTATAAATACGACCTTATTAAAAAAACAACTTATTATTTAGAAATAACAAACGAAAAAATACTTCTCAAAAATATAATTAAATAGATTAATATGATATATAACAGGGAAGTATAAATATTGTCCAAAACAGACACATTAACCGTAACATGTATAATAAGTCCTCCCTAATCAGTAACTAAGATAGATAATACACCAGTAAATAGATTCCGAGATTATACTATTGACTTCGCGATTATGTTCCTCGATTGAAAATAATTAGTCGAACTTCGTATGCAGACATAACATTTGGTTAAGTAATCATTATTAATGAGTTTAAGCTATGCTTAGTTGCGTTTGTACTTAACATAACATCTTAGTTTCGTATCTTGGCGGTAGAGCTTTGTCCAAGCCCGTCTGGGTAGGTACCCCCCCACTCATCAGATATTTTACCTCAAAACAGCATTGCTTTGTATTGTTGTGTTCCGGTTTGAAGGTTGAGTGAGCCAGTGTAATTACAGGCACAAGGCACATAACATTTTAGTTCCCAAGATTGGTGGCGCATTGGCGATGTAAGCGATTGGTTAAAAAATTCTTACAATGCCATTGTCTATGAGAGTTGGTGACCACTTACTATCTGGTGGCCCATATGCTCGTCCGCCAACCTATACATTAAAAAAACATTTCCGTTTCTAAGTTGGTTGGTGCCGCATTGGCGATGTAAGAAATGGTTAATATTTTTTTCATCGCCAATGTTGGAAGTTCAAGGAGTAGGAGAATCAATATTTAGAACAAAAAAGTATTTTTCTAACGACAAAAGCAAGCGCTAAAAGTCATATAAAATTAACTTACTTCTCAAATGTTACTAGGCGTTCATAACTTAGTAGGAGAGAATTCTTAAGGAATATAACCGTGATTGTACTGGCCAGGCTATTGTGCACTGGGGGACCATAGTCTTTTATGCGACCTGTACATGGCTACCAATAACTATAACACTAGGTTAGACTACATCACAGGACATATTAAATATATACAACCTCATTATTGTTTAATGTTCAATATTAAGCGTGCAACTTTAATATGTCGCTACTACACGACTATATACAAAAGTAGAGTTCTTTAGATACTAAAAATACTGTATTCATTTATAAATTATTATTATTACTATTCTATTTTGACGTGACAACGTCTTATAAATTGGTTTGCCGGGTGACACTTCAAGAAACTGCGTTACGCTCCGCTCACGTTATGCGCTCACAATGAGAGCGAGTGAGAGGCACGCGTCCCTTCCACTCGGGCATGGTTAGCCCGCCTAAGAGCGAGAGAGACAGACATAAAAAGTGAAATTCAGTGCGAGATTCTTTGTATAAATTAATGTTTTAAATATAATTCTTTGTATAAATAAATGTTTTAAATTGTTACTATTATTTCATCCTTCTTCCTACTATACGAATGAATATTCACATTAAAATTATTTTACCACTCAAAGTCGTTGTCACGTAAAACTTTCGCCCGTATACCGACTTTACAGGCAACCAATTTTTTTTTTTTTATTTTCTATGGAACATTCCACACGCGTATATTAATTAAAAACAATCGAGTGCGTCCCTTAAAAGCAATTCTTACTTTAATAGATATCATGTATGATTAAATGCAACTGACTTAATTTTTTAATTTCCACCTTTCGTATATATAATAAGCTATATAATATATAATATCCTAAGTTATATAAAGTTATCTGTAAATGTCGTCCTCCTAGAGTATCCTTTCCTCTTGGGGGGAAAGTTGTGACTAAACCCTTCCTACCTAAATTGAAATGCAATTAAACATTCTTATTTTTAAAAATTAAATACTGTATTGGCTCGTGATTTCGTCTAGTTAGCTAGGATCCTAATAATGTTGTTTTCGTAATAACCGTGTTTTAGAGCGTCAGAGACCATATGTTCAACAAACCATAGAGGAGTCAAATAAAACCATATTAATCTTTTAAATTCGTTTTTATTATAAATATTTTGTTTCAAAGTTCAGGGCCTGTTATACAAAGCCGCTCCAATGTAATATGGTGATTAAACACGTAGCAGATTTTTTATGCGACACATACAGGTTTTAGTAAGAAATTATCAGTTCGTTCGGAATTAAACCCACAGTTTTCAGTTAAGATGCATGTATTAAACAACGGGATATATATAGCATATTCATTTTCCTAAGTGACTGCAGTATGATATTGCACGTACTTCCGTGTAATGAAGCTACACGAATTCTACTTCGTGGTCACTCAAAATCCAGCGTATAACCAAAACGAATTTAAAATTGATAAACTTATTTCTATTCATTTTTGTTGAAACA
Organism: Nymphalis c-album; assembly: GCA_963151315.1. Classification (NCBI taxonomy): domain Eukaryota; kingdom Metazoa; phylum Arthropoda; class Insecta; order Lepidoptera; family Nymphalidae; genus Nymphalis; species Nymphalis c-album. The sequence continues at coordinate 4,194,251 of OY720612.1, forward strand.
TAAATGCGTGCTATTTTCTCGGCCTCGAGTGTAATGCTGGTGCTAGCTGTTTATTCCTGCTTATGGGCCATTTACTTAAGTATATTAGGCCTTCCTGGTAACGATCTGTTAGTCGCATGCTATTGTTCCAGAGATCACATTGACTTTCATTGTGTCAACGTTGTACTATTTTTAAATACTTGAGATAAAAGTTACTTAGCACTCGAGACTTTTTTTATTAAATTATCATAACAGAATACATTAATTAGTTGGTAGGGCTTTGTTCAAGCATGGTTCCCACCCACTCATCGAATATTCTATCACCAAACTGTATTACTGCATTGTTGTGTTTGAAGATCGAGTGAGTTACCCAGAGCCTCTTCTAGTCATACTGGGTCACTCAATTTTAAGGGACGTATGATCATACGATCGCATTTATAAACAATGTTTAGTGACTTATTAGTAAAATACTGCTGCGTCTTCTTCTTCCTAATACTAAAATAACAAATAAATTAAATTACACTATCCTAATGATTATTGCTAATGATGTGAATGGGTTTATGATGAGGCGGATGATCCAGAAGTCTTTGTAATACTCTGGTTTATGCGCCTCATGTATAAACAATTATACTCTAATTATACTTAATCTCTAAGAATATATTTTTATTGGAATTTTTTTATGTCATTATTTCTTGTATCGAAATTATGAGCCTCGATGCCTGAATAATTAAGATTTATTATTATTAAATTAGTTTTTTTATAAAATAAATTAATAGATACGACTAAATAAATCTATCTATCTTTATTCAAGTAGCAGATGGTAAGTGAATAAACCGAAGAACGCAATTTGTGGCACGTCACTATTATGCTGAATGCCTAGGTACTCTAGCCGTAGCTAGGCACGCGAAATGGGGTAGTGACAGCAAAAAAAAACTTTTCGAAAAATAATTTTTAAGTTAGCTTCATTTTGCACGCAAGCTGCTATTTCACGCTAGCTGTCAGTCTGAGGTTTTATTACGAAGTGTATTCTGTAAGTGGTTCGATGCAAGCGATTATTAATTTAACCCCTTAATTCCCACAGACCCTGTGGAAACGGAAGACTCGACGGGCGTCTACGTTGGCGTGACAAAAAAATGGGGGTTCATAATTCATAAACGGGTCCACGAATAATAGTTTTCTTTCGTTAGTGAGAACTAAAATGTGGCTTGACTTCACCTATCTAAATAAATAAATCTTTAAAAAGTTTTTTATACACATAAATAAATAGTAACTCAAGTTTTAACACTTTTCGTACATATTTGGTGGTAGATTTTTTTTTTTTTTATTACATAGGAAGGCGGACGAGCATGTGGGCCACCTGATGGAAAGTGGTCACCAACGCCCATAGACATTGGCGTTGTAAGAGATGTTACCATCGCTTACATCGCCAATGTGCCACCAACCTTGGGAACTAAGATGTTATGTCCCATGTGCCTGTAATTACACTGGCTCACTCACCCTTCATACCGGAACACAACAATAGCAAGTACTGCTGTTTTGCGGTAGAATATCTGATGAGTGGGTGGTACCTACCCAGTCGAGCTCGCACAAAACCCTACCACCAAGTATTATATAGATCTTTATACAATAATAATAATAATATAATAATATCCTGGCACATTATTCACACACGGCCATCTGATACCAAACTAAGCAGAGCTTGTACTATGGCAACCAGACAACTGATATACTTACATATTATACTACGATATAATATATTATTTTTAAACTATTTAATTATATATGTAGGCCGATAATATTTTAAAAGAAAAAAAAAGGTCAGCGACTGTTACTTGTAAAAAATTGGACGGAAGTAGCTGCAGTACCACCAGAATCAGCTAAATTTTAATAGTGGTCTTCGAAAACAAAAAGTCTGTGAACCTCTGATTTAACCAATCACGCTCCTCATTACTAAATTTGAGTGTTACCTCTAAATCAACGAAACTAAAATATTACAAATAAAACACTCCAAATAATTATATAATCTGTAATAAAATATCCTTTCATGCTCCTTCTAGATTGTCTTTGCGAGGTTCTAGTAACACTAATACGAACACAAACATCTGAATCAAGACAGTACCAGAATGACCTGTACAAATATTTGCCAACAAGAAGTAGTTGCAGAGAACACTGTTTAAAACACACACACGCTCAAACCTTCAGAATCCATAAACATATTAAGTAGGTACAGACTAATGACGTGCAGAGAAAACATGAAGAAGTATTAATAGAATCGGATGACATTTGTTAAGAAAAATTATAAAATAGACAAATATAAGTAATATGACACGTCTAAGCCGTCAAAAAGAGTATTTTTTTTTTCTCTCGCTTATACCCCATTGTTAATTTTTTTATTAACACGGGTCGGGCCAATAACAAATATTCGTTTCTTTTTTTCGCCTATACACTCAAATCATTTGTACTTAAGTTTTTAGGTCACATTTAATATTTCAAATATATTTTTTTTTCAATAGCACCCAAAGCTAGCAACATCCAATATATTGTCACACCTCTGCCTTTGATCTTCGTGTCGTATTGCCGAACCATCGAGACTATGAGAGAGACAGAATAGGGCATTGACCTCTGTTTGAAAAGTGTAAGTGGACCTCAGCATAGACATTGGATCTGTAAGAAATATAAAGCCTAACTATCGGTATCGGTATATGTGAGCAATACCTACCCAGACGAGCTTGTATTGTTTTTGACGAGCCGGATGGCGTGGTTGGTAATACTTGCCTTTCACGCCGCAGGTCGTGGGTTCGATTCCCACCCAGGGCAGACATTTGTGTGCAAGAACATTACTGTTTGTCCTGAGTCTGGGTGTAATTATCTATATAAGAATTTATTTACAAAATAAAAGTAGTATATGTAAGTATATCAGTTGTCTGGTTGCCATAGTACAAGCTCTGCTTAGTTTGGGATCAGATGGCCATATGTGAATAATGTCCCACGATATTATATTATTATTATTATTATTGTATAAAGATCTACTACCAAATGCTTCTATTCCTCAGGTCCTTTTCTATTCCTCATTTACATAAACGACCTGCCCTTTCTTGTAGGGAACAAACATGACATAGTATTGTTTGCTGATGATACCTCTTTAGTTTTTAAAATTAAAAGAAAACAAGTACAGTATGACGATGTAAACAATGCTATCTCTGATATAGTACATTGGTTTAGTGTCAATAATTTTTTGCTAAATAATAAAAAAACAAAGGTTGTGAAATTCAGCGCGCCGAACGTAAAAAATGTAAAGGCTGATGTACATATCAATGGGGAGTCGATGGATCCTGTTGAGTCTACTGTATTTCTTGGCATTACTGTTGATGCCAAGTTGCAGTGGGTCCCCCATATTGACGGATTGGCGAATAGACTAAGTTCGGCAGCTTTTGCGGTTAAGAAAATAAGATTATTCTGATGTTGATACGGCCCGCCTTGTATATTTTAGTTACTTTCACAGTATAATGTTTTTTCACAGTAAATTTTTTTTTTTTTTTATTATTTTATAGGAAGGCGGACGAGCATATGGGCCACCTGATGGTAAGTGGTCACCAACGCCCATAGACAATGGCATTGTAAGAAATGTTAACCATCGCTTACATCACCAATGCGCCACCAACCTTGGGAACTAAGATGTTATGTCCCTTGTGCCTGTAATTACACTGGCTTACTCACCCTTCAAACCGGAACACAGCAATACAAAGTACTGCTGTTTTGCGGCAGAATATCTGATGAGTGGGTGGTACCTACCCAGACGAGCTTGCACAAAGCTCTACCACCAAGTAAATGCGGCCGCTATCAATACGATATTTGTGCTGCAAAAGAGGGCTATTCGCGCGATCTATAACATGGGAGCTAAAGAATCCCTAAGACAGAAATTTACTATTGAAATTTACTATTAACTGTTGCTTCTCAATACATATTATGTAATGTTATGTATGTACGGAAAAACATTAATGATTTTGTGAGAAAATGTGATACTCATAACATTGGTACAAGGAACAAACACAAATTAATTACTCCCGTTACTCGACTGCATAGAGTCAGTAACTCTTTTGTGGGGCTATGTGTACGTTTCTACAACAGGATCCCAGAAAGCGTTCAAAATAATTCAGATGCTAAATTTAAAAAAATTGTAAAGGATCGCTTGTGTGCTAAAGGATATTATACAATTAATGAATTTATGGATGATAGCACACCTTGGGAATGAGACGATCGCCGCATGGCTATTTCTTTCGTTTTTTTTTGTAAAAAACATAAAAAAACAAAAAAGTTAAAAAAAAAAAAAAAAACCCGCTGTTTCTTTTGCCGGTTCTTCTCGGGGCTGGGTGTTTCTTTCCGAACCGGTAGTAGTTTCCAGTTTGACAATCAATAAGTAAGTGTAATACTTCAATATTGAATAAAGTATTTTGATTTGATTTGATTTGATTTGAAATATGTACGGAAATTAAAACGTGAATCACCATTTATTTATGTGTATTAAAAACTTTTTAAAGATTTTTTTTCTATCCGTACTCATATAACGCGAGCGAAATGAAAAACTGGCGCAGCCAATTGGTACATGGCAAAAATGTAATCATTTTGACTTGAATACGTAATATTTGAAAAATGTCGTACATATTTGTCTTGTTAAAATAATATTTTGTGAATACGATACTGAAACTTCTACTCTAATTAAACTTTTTATTAATGGTTATATTAACAAGCTACATTAGCCGCCTTTCGCTGTGGAAGTTGGTATTTTCTTAGTACCCTATGCCCTTTCTGTACTTACCTTACCTTACCCCTGTCGAAGAATATGCAAAAGTACATGATGTTAAGTAGTAGTACGGCTTTTATAGACTATGTATATGATTATTGAATAATATTAATAAAACACTAATTTGACTCATCCTTCATTACATATTAAAGAGTTTCCTGGCAAGCGGCGAGTATTCTTATTATTAAGTATTACAATTATAAAGTCATATATAAAGTGTTGCTGTGTTTTATAAGAAAAATGTCTGCCCCTGTGCCGACATATACATTATTACGTATACAAAATATCTGACATGCGTGGCTTTTTTTTTACAACACTGTCGTTTGGGTAAAGGAGTCTCCTAAATATTATTAGCAGACATTACATGAATTTTCAATGCACGTCTTAATGTATCTAAAGTACAGTTAAAAAACGACGTGTAAGCAAGTACAAATGCTTATGAGTAAACGGGGATTCCCCGAATGACAGATACAAATGACGATGCAAGATCCCAATGCCTATTACACCGCTCGTGTTTACTTTTTCCGGATTTCTTTATTTTTGCTATTATGTATTTCTATTCCGACTTCGGAGCTGATCTCGCCTATCCGAATCAATCTTATTTGCAGTCTCATTCATGTAATGCCGAGAGCCGAGATGGCCCAGTGGTAAGAACGCGTGAATCTTAACCGATGATCGTGGGTTCAAACCCGGGCAAGCACCGCTGAATTTCATGTGCTTAATTTGTGATTATAATTCATCTCGGGCTTGACGGTGAAGGAAAACATCGTGGGGAAACTTGCATGTGTCAAATTTCATTGAAATTCTGTCACATGTGTATTCCACATGTGCATTGGAGCAGCGTGGTGGAATACGCTCCAAAACCTTCTCCTCATAAAGAGGAAAAGAGGCCTTAGCCCAGCAGTGGGACATTGCAAAGCGGGAAAGCGTTGCAACAAAGTTATTTATTTCATAACAGGATCCCTCTATTATAGCAGAGTTGTTTTTGTTAAGGTTCTCAAACAATTGCTTACACCAATTTATATGAATAAGGTATATATTTTATATATTTTAACAGTGAAACTACTTAAAAGGGTACTTAGTTATTTTTTTTTATATTATTGTAAAACATATTAAGATTAATATGAGAAATTGTGTATAAAAAGTCGATAAGAGTAAAATTAAAAAAGATATAGAGTTGTAATCCTCTGGTTCAGCTCTCCGATCCAGTTACGTGCTTCCAGGGACAGGAACAGCGGAAACGAAAGATAAATTCGAGCAGCTGTCTCGTTTTTTTTTTAACAAATCTATTACCTGCAGTAAAGGGGTCTTCGTATGCAAAAGCTTACCTGCGCCTTGCAGGTAAACTTCACACTGACAAAAGGATGAATAAACCGGCCAATTACGAGTCGGCATCGCGCTCGTAGGGTTCCGTACTATATATAAAAACGACAAAAAACTCATACCTGTTGTATGGAAGACCGCCTTTACATAATTATTATATTTTGTTTTTAGTATTTGTTGTTACAGCGGTGACATAAATACATAATTTGTAAAAATTTCAACTATACAAATATCACGGTTCATGAGATACAGCCTGGTGACAGACGGACAGACGGACGTACAGCGGAGTCTTAGTTATTAGTCCTATTGGACCCCGTTTTATCCTTTGGGTACGCAACCCTAAAATGTAACAAACAATTCGTCCAATTGTAACAGCGATGCCAATGTCTATGTCCTTTGATGACCACTTACCATCAGATGGCCCATAAGCTACCACCTACTTATAATATTTAAAAAAATCAACGTATTATTATAAGATTATTAGATATATATTGATATAATTACTTAAGTACTTCAATCATCAATAATTACCTAAATTTATTTTAAGAACATTTAAGAAACAATTAACACGAAATTTAAGTACCGTGAATTTTTGAGGCTAATTCATAATCAATTTGCTTATCAAGCTTGGGTGGTTTTCACGGCATTGCTTCGCCGAGCGCAGATTATCCCATCACTTTTAAAAATAATTATTAAAAGCCTAATTTCTTACGGCCTTACTTAAAAGACTAATGGTTAAAACGCGTGGTAAATAAATCTTGACTGAGGATCATGGGTTCAAGCCCGGGTAAGCACCACTAAATTTATATGTGCTTAATTTGTGTTTATAATTCATATCGTGCTTCATGGTGAAGGAAAAAATCATCGTGAGGAAACCTACAGGTGTCAAATTTCACTGAAATTCTTCCACGTGTGTACTCCACCAACTCGCAACGGAGTAGGGTGGATTGAGCTCCATAAAGCCTCTTCAAAAAAAGGGGAGAGGCCTTAGCCCAGCTGTGGGACATTCACAGGCTGTTACCTTATTTTACTTATTACAGTTGCTTATCAGCCGTTTAAATAAACATTGATTCCTCTCTTTCTATCAATATTGATTTAACATTTGTTAGAAAGAGACACGTTATTGTTTAACCAATCATCCGCTAAGCTAAGTTTGTAAGTAAGGCTCTTATGGCCGAATACTGAAACGTCATTCAAATATTAAGTGGGACTTAATTATTTGGAACGCCATTAATTTCAAATTTAGTATGCGAAATTTTAAATTAACGGCGTCTCAAATAATTAAGTTCCACTTCATATTTGAATGACGTTTCAGTATTCGGCCGTTAATCTTTGAGCTAAAAGTATAAAAAAAAGTTTTATTTCATGATAATAATTGTAACGACATTTGTTAAGTCTGATATAGTAATGAACCCATAGTATCGTCGTACACCGCCTAGTATGAAATGAATTATAAGCTCAAATTAAGTACATGAATATACAGCGGTGCTTTCCCAAGTTCGAACCGATAATCTACGATAAAGATTCATGTCTTCTAACCACTAGGCCATCTCTGATTGTATTAGATAAGTGAAAAATAGTAAATACACTTTCGCCACCAACCACAAGCATATCCGAAACATAACAGAAAACCTAATATTAAGTATACTTGGTGGTAGGGCTTTGTGCGAGCTCGACTGGGTAGGTACCACCCACTCATCGGATATTCTACCGCAAAACAGCAGTGCTTGCTATTGTTGTGTTCTGGTATGAAGGGTGAGTGAGCCAGTGTAATTGCAGGCACATGGGACTTAACATTTTAGTTCCCAAGGTTGGTGGCGCATTGGCGATGTAAGCGATGGTAACAGCTCATACAACGCCACTTACCATCAGGTGGCCCACATGCACGTCCAACTTCCTATGCAATAAAAAACGTAGTGATATTTTAATTTACACGAACCGGTTTGAACCAGAATCTTTATTATGATCAAAGTACTTTTAGCCATTAAGCCATCTAGGTGTTACGGGTAGCATAATATGAAATAATCTCTATTATACTTTTTAACATTAAAACTACGCAGTAAATATCTATAACGGAACTAAAAGACCTACTAATTTTCAAAATGGCCGTCCAGTATACATAAATTAAAGCGTCCCTTTTAGTTTTAAAAGTATTTTGGTGTAATTTGCTTTTGCGTGAATTTCCCAACTGAGTTGCCCAGGAAATAAAGCTGTCTGCTGTTAGCGAGCGGTAATATAAATATATGAATGCTATGTTAATTAAAACGAAAAAATATATATTAAACATGCTCCATTAAGTTAATGTATAAGTGACGAGTTCTTAATATTTTTGAATGATTAATACATACATATGTGACTAACATTAATAAGGTTATTTTTTTTAACAAAAGTATATTTTTTTATTTGTCTCCATTTTTTTTTTAAATATACTTTACTAGTACTTCGCTAAATACATAATTATTTTAGAGATTAGATTTAGATAAATGCTTCCTCAGTTCTAATCTACTGTGGAAAAGCAAACTGTAAGAAAATTTTCATGGCGCTTAACCATGTATGGATGCATTGATATATCAGTCAGACAGTTATTCCTGTGGTTATTCTTTCATATCTATTGATTGTTCTTCTTGTTTATGGAGACAGCGAATCAGTAAACACAGTGTGTAGCTCCCAGCCTAGTGCACTGATGGTTTGAGAAGATTGCGAATATACATTTAATTTGGTGGTAGAGCTTTGTGCAAGCTCGTCTGGGTAGGTACCACCCACTCATCAGATATTCTACCGCAAAACAGCAGTACTTGTTATTGTTGTGTTCCGGTTTGAAGGGTGAGTGAGCCAGTGTAATTTTAGGCACAAGGGACATAACATCTTAGTTCCCAAGGTTGGTGGCGCATTGGCGATGTAAGCGATGGTTTGATTGTCTATGGGCGTTGGTGACCACTTACCATCAGGTGGCCCATATGCTCGCCAGACATCCTATACATTTAACCAACGTAATGACGTCACAAATGTTATCTCATCTCTATCAGTCAGACACCAGTCTAAAGGTTAGGTAGTTTAATCTACACTTTGTAAGTCAAACTTAACGGAACAAGTTTAACTATAACGTCGGATTGTATTGACCGAGGTCTTCCTCGCTGGATCTTACTAATTTTCGACTATTGGAAACCACAACTGTATTTGCACTTACATAGTATGACTTACGTTAAAACAAAGTAAGTGAAAAGCTTTTAAGTAGCGATTGCTTTGTTTTGTAATGTTTCCAAGTCATAGTTTCACTACTCATCAGTCTCAGATTTATAGGCCTAATAGGTATTGGTCTAGAGAGCTTAGAGGTGCTTAATTTGTGTTTATAATTCATCTCGTGCTTGACGGTGGAAATATCGTGAGGAAAACTTAATGTGTCTAATTACACTGAAATTCGGCCAGCAATGTGGGATAAGCTCCAAAACCTTATCCTCAAATAAGGAGAGGATTTTAGCCCATCAGTGGGACATATACAGGCTGTTACCTATTTAATTATAGCATGTACTACATGAAAAATGTTCTAAATAATATTTTAAATACTGACGATATTATTACAAATATAAATAAGTATATAAAATATATTCATACTACCCGAATTCGAGCTAACTTGATCCCATGACCTAAGTCGTAAAACCTAAACGATCTAGAATGGTCTAGGTATAGTAATGGAGGGTTGGCGAACGTCCAGGTTAATCCTGGGCTTATGTACATGGTATATAAGATAAGTAACACTATATATTGAACAATTTTTGCTTGTATTAAAGTCTAAACATATGAAAATATGGTTTAATATGTTAAATATATTAACTATGTACATATATAATAAAAGAGATAAAAGGTATTTTTACTACTATACTATATATATATATATATATAGTTAAGGTTTTAATGCAATGTAATTATACTAAGTATATAAAAAAAAAACTATATATAATACTATAGCTATGTACAATAAAAAAAAAACATAATAAATAAAAATCAGCCTAAAACTTTCCTGGATAAAAGGACTATACAACACAAAAATAGTTTTTAAATTCGAACCAGCAGTTCCTGAAATTAGCCCGATCAAACAAACAAACTCTTCAGCTTTATATATTACTTCAAACTTATTAAACAGAGATAGATATAAAATACTCGAATATACAATTGAATAAGCGTTCAAACTATTCAATAGAAAATATAAAAAATGCGTTAGCTACTGGTAAGTGGCTTCTGCCAAAAGACATTAGCAGTATACAAAAATCAAAGCCGGTAAATAAAAATGATGATAAAAAAGCTTATTCTGTTGCAATTGACAAAATTACTCAGTTAGCCTTAATAATATACAAATGCCAAAACCGCAATTACAACACTAGTTAAGGGATTACACAACTAATAAATTGCCTTTTCAATTTGGCTTTTGAATAAGCATTGAAAAAATAACTATCCGTTTCGAATGAAAAGACTATAACTAGTCAAGGGGATTATTAAAGTTAACTTGTATGGTGCACGGTATTAGCGTTTGGATATTACAGACATAAAATGAAAAAATCAAAATCAAAATACTTTATTCAATATTGAAGTATAACACTTACTTATTGATTGTCAAACTGGAAACTACTACCGGTTCGGAAAAGAAACACGCAGCCCTGAGAGGAACTAGCGAAAGAAACTCAGCGGGTTGTTTTTTTTTTAGCTTTTTTATGTTTTTTACAAAAAAACATATTTGATAATAGTCGCTCTAGCGACAGAGCCATATTTGAAAATAGCTGCTCATGGTTCCTTCCGAATTTGCTTCGTACTATTCAATAGCCTGTAACTCCCTCATTCATTGGGCTATCAAATACAAAAAGAATGTTTTCAACCCGATACGAGATTTTTATGGCAGTTTAGGAAAAAAACATCAAACGAATTTTTCGCTTTAAAAAAAATATGTAAATTAAATGTTATTTTTTTTTTCACCGCTTAAATTAATTAAGTCATCTTTTGTTTGGCCACATTATGCCAGCTGCTATATACACACTAAGACTTCTAATTGAACTCCGTACAATAGTTTCCCAAAAAAGAACGATACTTTTTTCCAATATTATTTAAATCGGTCTCAAAAATAAGTTCCGGTTATATATTAATTACTTTAAACAATAATGAGATGTTATGATATAAAAAACGTCAAAAACCTTCCTGTCATTGTTGAAAAGAAAACGCCACAAAATAAATAATTACAATTATCCAAGTACCTCTTATAATAATCGCCTCTTCTTATCACTTAAGAGTCCCCTAATTCTGACAAGCATGGATCATATTGAACGGATATCAATGGTTAATAATCCTATCTTGTACTGGCCAGCCAATTACTTTGTCTAATATTGTATCCGATATATCGCAATCATTGGAACTACTACATTATGTGTTATTGTGTATAGATTATTATATTGTATTACTGTTGTTATGCAATAAATTCCATCTTGATTGAAAGGTTGATGGTGTTTTCAATGATCGGCAAATTTATATGTATTGTTAAGTAGAGTTTGTTAGTCCTTGGTGTTAGTGCTTTGTGCAAGCTCGTCTGGGTAGGTACCACTCATCAGCTGATATTCTACCGCAAAAAAATTGCACTTTGTATTGTTGTGTTCTAGTTTGAAGGGTGTGTGAGTAATTACAGGTACAAGGGACATAACATTTTAGTTCCCAAGATTGGTGGCACATTGGGGATGTTATGATTATTATTGTCAATGTCGCATATCACATTCTGATCATTCACGACCGTTTTCTGCGGTGAATGTCTTCTTACAGAATAAACCTACCCGTAAAAAGGATCCAACTACAAAAAGACCTATTGGTCTTCTATTGAAGAGATAGAGAGAGAGGGCCAGTAAAAGAGATTTTCCATCAAGAAATTCTGAATAACTGCAGTTTAGGAATTGACCTTGTTTACACCACCATGCCTTGTGAAACTCGTAAAGCCTTTGGTACTGCGCGTTATCTCTCTTGTCCTGGCGGGTTATCGTCTCATCGAAACGAGAGTGTGAGTATATATCTGTATTTGCCCACAAGGTGACAACCTGTAGATAACCCACAGTATGGCTAAGACCTTCTCTCCTGTTAAGAAGAAAATTGAGAGTTCCAACACGCTGTGCCAATGCGGGTTGGTAAACATATGCCGGATTTCTCACTATGCTCTCCACTGTTGATATGAATTATAAATAATGTGCATGAAAAATCTCTACTGCTTGCACGGTTATGATGCTCATATCTTAGCTAAGAAGCTAGGTGTATAATAATATGATATATAAAATAATGTGTGTTAAAATTTTAAAACAGGTAACTCGTTAAAACCCTAATGGAAGTTCCAACTATCGACTTCGAGGCTTTGTTTGAATCTTGACGGCATATTGAATAAAATTTCGTCCATGCAGGTGGTTGAAGAATCGAGCTATTGTAATGGAACGCCTATCTAGGCGCGCGCTATTCCCCTGCCCTCAAATTGTGGTAAGTACTGTTGTCAGAAAAAAAATATTTCTTCATCTTTTCAATAAAATCTAAGCTTTTCTATGAGGAGTTTATTTAGTAATGCCTATCTGCAAGAAATACTAAGCCAATATACATAAAACTTATACAAAAACATGCAGCGCGTTCGGAGAAGGTTTTTAGTATATGATATAAGTACACTACTTGCAATGATATAAGTACTGTAACTGTTCGCAGTATTTTCCGATTTAGATTGAGACTAGTGACAAGTGTCAATTTTATTTTCTTTTATTGACGATTAATCAAATTTAATCTATTAATGGAATATAGAAGCATTAACAAGTACTTATTATATAAAGTTAAAACTATCCCCCCCCCCACCGAAAAGTTAGACAGAAAACCAATAGCTGGCAAGAACTAGCGATAGAACACACCTGGTTTAAAAAAAAAAAGTATATATATGTATATTTATGAGTGTGTGTGTGTGGCGATAGGAACATAAAGGACGTTGGAGAAATTATTATGTCACAGTGTTACGGTTAGACTGGTTCATTGACCTTTCGCCTACGCCTAGCAAATGAGCCAGTATAATTACAGGCAAAAGAAACTCTACATATCCTATAATTAATAAAAGTGGGACCTCTCATCTTTCTGTTTCAAAAACAAGGAAATGATTCTACCCCTTGAAACTTCGACACTGTAGTAAGATAAACACTTGCTGAATTTTAGTATAAAGTTTAGTGTAATTAGAAGGCAACCAGTAAGTCGACTCGTTTGAAATGCTGGAAAGTTTTTTATAGGCTATATAGGGTAAAATTTGTTTTTATTGAATAATAATAAACATTATAATAATATAACAGCATCAGGGGGAGCAATAATGTTCAAGGAGGAGGTAACCGTACGAAACAATAGCTAGTAGTAAATATTTTAAAATACAAGTCTATGATTCCCAAAAATTGCCGCCATTCTCATTTCACTGTGTTGTTTTGTTTATGGCAAGACAAAATAGTTAACAAGTACAATTTTTAATAGTATAAAACTTGGTCTTTTGGAATCTGTCATTCGCTTGTCTTAATAAAACAGATGAGACTGTGAAAAATTAACCTGAAATCCATTTGACGAATGAGATTCAAGAATTATTATAAAGAGAAGGCGAGGCATGGGGGAATATTTACTTACTTAATGTTTTTAACATACTTATATAATGTAGTATATAATATGAAAATTCATCAAAGCCCTAATAAATAACCAGTGCATCAGTAATTATGGTCTCTAAGGCCTGTTCCTTGTCTAAACTAACTTAAAAACATTTCAAAAGTAATATAAGTACGTAGCAATACATTTGATTGTTTTTTAGTGGTAGAGTTATTAATTATTATCAAAATTATACTCTCTATTCTCTCAATCTTCACTCTCACACTCTCATGACGATCGGAAAGAGTTCAGGTGCAGGCTAACGTGCTTATGTGGCTTTTCAAGAGATACATATATTTTGAACAATAATATTATGCTGACGCTACCGACAGTAATATGGAATAAAAAAGTAGTGCAGAAAGAAAAGTGGGAGCTTTCCTGTATTTTCTGCAAGAAGTTGCACGAGAGTTTAATCATGCGCTAGATAAGCGGCTAGGGCTGTCAATTTTTCTTTTATTACAAAAATATAATAACTAAGCGTATTCAAAAAATATTCTCAAATTAGTAACGTTTTTAAATTCGAATATATTTTTTTAAATAAAATAAATATTTGCATACATACTTATATCATGTCATAATTCATGATATACTAAATATTAATAAAGTTAAATCATGTATCTCTTTTATTCGGTAGCAGTTGGAATACATTCTCCCTGCCCTACGTGCCAGAAAAGAGTGCGGAAGGGGGCAAGATCACTTTTCACCCCCTGAGTTCAATTGAGCCACGAGCGAAATGCAGCATGGGAGGGCGAATATAAAACGATTCCGTGATCCTTGGATCGATGGATGGATTTTAGAGGATAAAAATACCACGTAATCCGGTTGACTCCCACTGGTCTGGTAGAAGGACAACTCTCAAAACATTTTTATTCATTTAATTTTGCGTATAACTTTTTATGTTTTCAGAAAAATCATAAGGGAGCCAATATACTTTGAACCACCACCATACCACTTTTTGATCAATGTAGACATTTAAGTTATAAAACTATAAGGAACTTTTTAAACATTATAGATAGTATAATATACAAAAATATTTATGTGACAACCCTATATTTTCGGCGGTTCGAGGCCTTTTGTCCCGTACCAATTCAATTTAGTGATAAGGGGTAGGGAAGGACTTTTATCGATAAACACAAGACAAATAAAGTAGCCATCGATTGAAATAAGAAGAGACAGTCGGCTTATGTTTGGCTCGGGACTAGTAAAGTACGTGATTGGAATATATTTACACGAATCTAACAAAATAATGTTCTGTTTGGATGCGGTAAACGAAATCATAAATCAAACATCTACTTATAAATCGTAAAGCACTCCATCGGTCCGGATTCTACCAGAGATCCGGAAGAAAACTCAGTAGAAACTCACATTTTTTTTTCTTTTTAATACAAATTTGTATAAATTACATACACTTAGTTCTTGCACGAGATCCAGCAATCATTAAATCCACGCATTTTTTGCAGGATTTTTTTATGTAAGAGGCTCACCTGATGAAAAGTAACTACCACCGCCCATTGAAATCTGCAACTGCCGGCTTTTGATGGACGAGTACGATCTCTTTTTGAAGATTTTTATGTCATATCGATTCGGAAAAGTTACCGGCGAGAGCTGGTACCACATAGTGATTGTGCGAGGAAGAAATGCCTGAAGAATCGCGTTGTTATTGATTTTGAGACATCGACGTGGTGAGGATGGATTTTGAGTTCTTTTGCGATGTCCGAAACAGAGTAATAGAATTCACGAAGGATGATGGATTAAAAATTGTAACTCAAATGTGAATATTCAACTTCGAATTAGAACAATATTTCTAAGTCTTTTTTGTCTTTATCAGGAATAAAATGTCTATCAAGTAAAATTTTAAAAATGTCTTAAAATCCATGTCTTGTCGTCAAATCGAGAGTAAACAGGTTCGTTCTAAGCAAGCGTGCTACACCTAGACCGTATTGTTGCTTCCCATCAGGGGAGATAGCGGTCAAACGCTTACCTATTAACGATAAATAAATTAACCTTTAGTTAAACATAAGTTGCAAAGTGAACCTCTGCTTAACAGGGAAAATGTGTTTGTGTGTGTGTGAGAAAGTCTCAATTTGGACACCTGTCTTATCAATGAGAAATCATCACACAAAAATATAATTAGTTTAATATACACCAAGATAATCAGGCAGGCTTATAAATGAACTTAATAGATTTCAAAAACACCTGCATCACATGTATTTGTCAATTTCTCTTAAAGAACCGGTTTGAACCAGACAGACAATCCGCTTAGGGCTGCCAGGCCCTAAAATATACAAGCCTAACACGTTATATAACACTTTCTTAAAGGCTTTGGTGGAGGGCTTTATAAGATTAATATATATATCTATATAAATAAAATGATAGAGGTCTGTAGTTGTGCGCGCATCACGGAAAATCTACTGGATAGATCGCAATGAAATTTTCTAAATTTTATTTCTTAGAATCTAACCTAACCTTATCAAAAAATAAAATTATTGCGATATCTTCATTTAATAAAACGTTATTAAAGTTTCAAAGAAACAACGATTTGTATATGCACTGCGTGTTCAGTGATGTATTTTTAAACAAAGTATATTTTTGCTTGCGATCTTTTTGATGTTTTTTCTTTCGTACAAAACAAACTTTGTAAATATATCAAGCAAGGCGGACGAAGTCGCGGGTATCAGCCAGTATTTTATAATATTAGTCAGCTTATTTCTAATGGAGCACCTGATGATCACATAGAAAATACTGCGCATAGAAAATATTACTGCCGTTTTAAAAAAAAATCCTTGCCATTGCCAATAAGTCACGAACTATAATAACTAAGAAGTTATGTCTCAAGTGAATCACACTGGCTCACTTACCCTTCAAACCGGAACACAATAATAGTAAGAATTGTTTTGCGTAGAAGTAGAATAGGTATTTTTATTACACTTACGGCCGAATACTGAAACGTCATTCAAATATGACGTGGCCCTTAATTATTTGAGACGCCGTTGATTTAAAAATTCGCATACTAAATTTGAAATTAATGGCGTTCCAAATAATGAAGTCCCACATAATATTTGAATTTCGTTTCAGTATTCGGCCGTTAGTGTAATATTAAATCGGTACAAAGGACCACAATTAAATCCAGACGGCAATAAGTATTCGGCAAAAATCAAACACATCTAGACTGGCAACCCTAAACCGAAGTCAATCATTAATACATCAATTACTTTTTAAGTTTTCGTTCTAATAATCGGTAATGTCACTTTTTATGTGTTTTTAATTACACATTTTTAAGTTGATCGATTTTTTTTTTAATATTCAAAGATATATCTGTAATTAATATTTGTATGTGTTCGTGTTTTTTGAATATAAATGCTTTTAGTTCGAAAAATATGCAAAAAAAACGCATTTATCTTTTATCTATTATTAGCTATCTTGTTCAGATACTAAAAGGTAATAAAGTCCTGGGTTTAAATCCCGTGTCAGCCAATAAATGTTGAGTTTCTCCGTTAAGAAACTTTTAGTAGTAGAACGATCAAAAGTTGGTAGTATTACATTCCTGTACCTCAGAAAGCACGTATAATTGTTGGTCCTGTTATCTCTTCTGTGGCCAGATGCCCCCTGCATCATACAGTGCACCAATTTTTTATATTATATATTAATATATCTAATGTAAAAACTAATAAAGTCATATTAATTTGTCAAAAATATTATGCTAATTAAAAACAATGGCAATTCAGACGGGTCCATCGGATTGGCAAAAGATTACACAACAAAAATTCACAATATGTTTTAGTAATGCTCTATGAGTAGTTGTATCGAGTACACTTATCGAATCGAGTGCACTTAGTGGTAGGGCTTTGTGCAAGCTCCTCTGGCTCGTAAGCTCGCAGGTACCACCCACTCATCAGATATTCTACCGCAAAACAGCAATACTTGCTATTGTTGTGTACCGGTTTGAAGGGTGAGTGAGCCAGTGTAATTACAGGCACAAGGGACATAAGATCTTAGTTACCAAGGTTGGTGGCGCATTGGCGATGTAACCGATGGTTAACATCTCTTACAATGCCAATGTCTATGGGCGTTGGTATGGACTTACCATCAGGTGGCCCATATGCTCGTCCGCCTTCCTATGCAATAAATAAATTAAAAAAAGAGTAACAAAGTAATTGTCTTCTTAATGACGTATCGTTTTATAGCTAAAGCTGTTCTTGGATCAGTCAGTCATGACGTTTGGCTGTAAAGGTTTAAGAACAAATTTAATACTTTTAAAAGTTGGTAACGCCCGGTTTTGATCTCGCTAATATAGATTAATATCTTCATTTTTTAACAAATGGGCTATTTCAATTCAATCTTTTCCAAATAACTATTACTTTATGCCCATAATAAAGGTCGTATAATCTCTTTACGCGATGAAATCTCTATAAAGAAGCTTTTATTTAGATTAAAAAAACACAATGTTCGTAAACAAAAATACAATATTAAGGGTGTTGTGAATAAAGTTATCTTTGTGAGACCTTTAGAGACCTTTGAGGCAAAGACTTTATTTGAATTTATTGAAATTGTTTTTTTTTTTTAACAAAATCCATGTCTACGAATTTATGAGTATTTCTATTATGGTCTTGTGTTTTTAATATCCTTTTTGATTACTTTTGCAAAAATATATTTAGATACATTTTTTTCATTTGTTGACATAAAGCACCACCTACACCAACTGCACCACAACAAATCTAATTGTGAGTTCAAACCATCTAGAAACTCATTTAAATAACCATACGAAATTTCATCCAAATCGGTCCAGCCGCTTAGGTAACAAACGCACGTAAAGATGATTATATATTAAGTATACATACTTATATGCTAGTATAGAATATCTTAGGTGGTGAACCACGTGACTTGGATGACCGACTTTTTGTTTTTCCTACTCTTTCCGTGCGTATACTAGGAATGTTAGCTATTAGTTGTTAGCTGTCAGTAGAATATATCGCTGATTGCCTCGTTTATTTATTAGCTAAATATAAGGCCGTTGCACCAAGGGTCCTAGGTTCAAAACTCTGTTTTTTTATAATTTACTCTGTTTTTATATTGTTTTTTTTCTGATTTATCAGTTTGTATATGGCTAAACTCGAAGACGAAATCTGTCACGAAGACATCGTCACCGAAATCTTAATGAAAATTATCAACGCGAAACGGACTTTGATTGTTAGTAACGCTTTTCCATCTAACGGCCGAATACTGAAACGTCATTCAAACATTAAGTGCAACTTAATTATTTGAGACCCCGTTAATTCAAAATTAAGCTACTCAACCGATTATTAAATTATATACATATTATCTAAAGTTCAGTAACTATTTTAATAATAAAATCCAAATAAAACCCGGATATATTAAAATCATTTGTGATGTATATCGTTATTAACCGTCGAAATAAAAGCCACCAACCGGCATCGGAAACCCAAACACAGGAATCCAATTATATCCGGTCGGATCACCATACACTATACATCAATGTATTTCCATTCAAACTGATTGATTGTTCAAATTTATCTCTTTAAATCTATTGAGAACCGATTGGCTAAAGCAGCCTATTGTTGAAAACTGGTCGCGTTTCGGGAAATTATTAACATATATTTTAATATAAAGCAGAGATGGCCCAGTGGCTACAAAGCATGAATCTTAACCGATGATCGTGAGCTCAAACCCGGGCAGGCACCACTGAATTTTCAAGTGCTTAATTTGTGTTTATAATTCATCTCCTGCTTGACGGTGAAGGAAAACATCGTGAGGAAACCTGCATGTGTCAAATTTCACTCAAATTCTGCCACATGTGTATTCCACCAACCCGCATTGGAGCAGCGTGGTGGAATAAGCTCCAAAACCTTCTCCCCAAAAAAAGAGAAGAGGCCTTAGCTCAGCAGTGGGACATTCACAGGCTCTTACTTTACTTTTTACTTTTAAAAAAAAAATCATCGTACTTCAATAGTAAGTCGTCTGCTCGTGTGCTAACTCTTCGAATCCCTCATTCTAGTGGCTAGATCCCTGCGCCTGGGCTCAAACTCCAGGTCGGGCCGATCACTTAGTGAGTTTTTTCTGTCGAAGATTCTTAGTCAACCCGGAAATTGGTTGGTTACACACCCGTTCCTCGGAAAGCACGTAAAGCCGTTGCTCCAGCGCCTGAACTCTTTCCGGTCATGTTGGCTTGCTGTCTCATAAGAATGAGAAAATAGAGATTGCACCGGTGTTTGCGCACTATAATATGTCCTGTGCAGTTAGCCAATATCTCTTGAGATTCGCTACCGTGACCGACAAGACGCGCTTGCCAGTTGACGAGTCTGGGTAGGTACCACCCACTCATCAGATATTCTACCGCAAAATAGCTTGGCTCACATTTCACATTTATGTTTATTGATGGGATTCATTATTACCCAACGAATGTACAATCATGGTATGATATGTTACGGAATACAAGGATCTGAAACGAAGTCTGCAAGGTCAAAGCAAGCACTACTGAGTTTATATACTTAATTTGTGTATATAATTAATATTTATTGACGTAAATATTGTAAAGAAATCTGTATGTCTGATATATTTTGTCCCTCTTATATCTATCGAACCAAACATTCTCCCCTTCGATTCCCCTATTTCCCCATTTGGAATAATAATCAACAAATGTTGTTAAACAAAAATATATAAATTAAAATAAATAGAATTAAAATAAGAAGAACAAATATGTTAATGATTTTTTACAGAATTATTTGTTAATTCGATTTTATTTTAAGAAATTTTAATTAATCTATAATTTTAATTGTTACGACTTATAGTAAATTTAATTTAACGACTTATAGTAAATTGTTTTAATCTATGATGTTTTATACTATTATAAAACATCATAGATTAAAACAATTTACTATAAGTCGTTACAAACACAACATCGCTCGTGTGCCATACGAGTACGTGCAGGTGCAAATAATAAGAAATACGATGGAACCTTGTAATACGTAGCTCGGTGAGCTTGTGGAACAATGTTTGTTTCCACTTTTAACTGCGGACCATATTTCTATACCTATCCACTGATGATCTTACATACTATGATACTAGATATATAATTATTGAGTTTAAAATAAACCTTTGTTTGAAATAACAAAGCTGATATAATCTAATATTTATATAAAGAAAATAAATATAAAATCGAAAGTATATAATGAAATAAACCGAAGCATCTGATTTTTTTAGTTCAATAGAAATTAAAAAAAAAATGTTATATAATAATTTGTATGTAATATCTTCTTGTATATAAGCTCTTATATTCTTGTTTTTATCCTATCAATGTTGATTGCGTTGTGTGTATTTTTATTTCTAGTTATAAATGTTTTAAGTGTAGTTGTTACTGTTGGTGGATTAATATTGTTTAATACATAAATAAATTGTATTTTCACCAATAGTAAACTACTGAGGTCTTCTTGTCAAAAAATATTCAATAAAAATTGAGTTCCACAACTTATAGTACTAGTATGCAGTACATTGGTAGGTTAGAAAAACCGCTTGTACAACGTTGCAGCAATAATTTAATACTACAACTAATTTACTTTATCTATTATATACAAAGAAAATTCATAAAGATACTTTAATCCACTTAAAACTAAGACGATCCTACTAAACTCGACGTTATACTAAAACTTTATCCCGCGATTATTAACGTAATCTTCACTTGAATTTGAAATTAGTTAAATTATAATTAAGGGTATTTTAAAACAATAAATTTAAATGATTTGCTAACGTTTATTTACTTTTATAATCTGAGGCCCTTGCCAAGTTGACATTCTACAATTGTAAACGCTAATAGAAAACTAAAAATTGTATGAGAATGACCACGTGACTTATCGTTGAAAGATGTCACTGTTATATGATGGCCACAGTTATATTCTGTGATCTGTGTACCATTAATCAAAAACCCATCGAATTTCAAATCAAACAAAGCGAACTTTCATCCCCGATTTCACCCACTTAGGTGATGAATCTTCAACATATGTCTAAATAGACTTTTCATACAGAAATTACATTTTCTCATACAAACTACGATACTGTATAATTCTACGTCTATTGTTAAGAATATTATCGTCTTAGTATGAACGTGTAGTAATAGGAACAGAGTCAGGCACTTGCTCTCGTAAATTTTGATGTACGCTGAAATGAAGAGCGTTGTACTATCAATACTTATGGGCATTGAGTTTTTCGTACGAATTAAATTTTTGAAGTACGATCTTGTTCGCGACTTTGTCGAAGATGAGTTTTTGCGTAAGGTTTTGTAATGTACGGTTATATTTGCTTAATATTTTTCTATGGAATCTTAACTAAAGATCGTAGATTTAATCCCAGGCAAGCATCACTAATTTTCATGTGTGCATTTGTGTTTATAATTCATCTTTTGCTCGGCGTTGATGGAAATATTCAGCCTTTTTTTAACACAGACAAACACACAGAAAGAAATAATGATTGTTTTATTTATGGAAATGAATGGAATCGATCTGGACTTTAACTTAGTACCTCGAAACTCAACAGCCTCATAAGCTAGCTACTAGACAAGCGCGACAATACTGTATAGAAAATTACAAAATGCAATGATGTGAAAATAGGATTTTTTTTATGTTAGAGGGGGCAAACGAGCAGGAGGCTCACCTGATGGAAAGTGACTACCACCGCCCATGGACATCGGCAACATCCGAGGACTTGCAGATCCATTGCCGGTCTTATTAGGATGTTATCATTTGAATATCAATTCACTTAATTTCAAATGTACTTTTAACAATCACAGTTAAAATGATTCTCATATGATATTTAAATGTCAATACATACACCGCGTATATTATAATAGAGACAATTGCTTCACAGAGGTTCGTATTTGTTAGCGGCAGATGGATCTAATCGCCGGATGCTGCGCCGAATCTTGAGTCGTTAGGTACATGATACGTAACTATTGAAACGGCTTTTATATTTTTATATTGAAACGGCTATTGTATTTGGAAAACATTTGTTCAGAATTTAAAAAGCAATCGATAATGAAAAAAAAACAACGTTTTGCACTCCGGGAGTGCCGACAGAAGTGAAAACTTGAATATTAACGTTGTGCATTTTTGATATTTTGGAATGGTTAGGGAAAAAATTTGCACGAATTGCTTTAATGATCAGTATAAAAGTACAATCATTTATGTGATAAAATATACGGACTTACACAAGGCTCTACCACGAAGTAGAAGAAATTAATTAAATTATAATGTATTTTATTTGACGTTTTATTCAACGTAAATCAGTCTGCCGCAAAACAGCAGTACTTTGTATTGCTGTGTTCCGGTTTGAAGGGTGAGTGAGCCAGTGTAATTACAGGCACAAGGGACATAACATCTTAGTTCCCAAGGTGGTGGCGCATTGGCGATGTAAGCGATGGTTAACATTTCTTACAACGCCATTGTCTATGGGCATTGGTGACCACTTACCATCAGGTGGACCATATGCTCGTCCGCCTTCCTATACAATAAAAAAAAAAAATATTAAACTCATTTTAATTACCTACATATAATTTTTACTATAAAATAATAGATTGGTAGTCATTAATAATAATGCCAAATTAATTACTAATAGAATACCATAGTTTTAACTCGTTTTTATATCGTCTAGTTAAAGAAGCGCCCTTAACTATTCAACTGATGTCTTCGTTTGAAGCAAATCAAGTTATTTCGTTTTTATGTCCATAAAGCGACGAGCTGGTTGGCGTGATTGGTAGATGCCCTGCCTTTCGCGCCGCAGGTTGTGGGTTCGATTCCCACCCAGGACAGACATTTGTGTGCATGGACATGTCTGTTTGTCCTGAGTCTGGGTGTAATTATCTATATAAGTATGAATTTACAAAAAAAAGAAAAAGTAGTATATGTAGTATATCAGTTGTCTGGTTTCCATAGTACGAGCTCTGCTCAGTTTGGGATCAGATGACCGTGTGTGAGAATTGTCCCGCGATATTATTATTATTATAAATCCTCATTAGCAGCCGGAGTTACCCTTAGATGTTGCAAAACGCAGGTAGAATCTTGAGTCCTACGCTTGATCGGATCCAGTCGTGTCGGATTGCCATCCCATCGGTCTATAAGAGCGAGAGAAGAGATAGTGTTTCGGTGGTTGTATATATAAACTTGTGATTTTTTTAATAAATCTAATTCGTAATTGGTTTATCTTTGAGAATGACCGACGTGGCCGAAATTGGATCAAGTGGACTTTAGTCCCAGAGTTGCAGGTATTATTAAATAATTGCTTACTGTCAGCAAAACAAATAATTCAAATATTATTTTTAATGTAGACTCTAGTAGTAGTAGAATTTCGATCTTAACTTCATGTCAATAAGCAAGTGTAACAATTCAACATTGAATAAAGATATTTGAAAATCCTATGTGTAGTTTCTTACGACGTTAGTTGCCTGGAAGAGATAGCTATGTAGAGATAAGACCACCAAAGTTGCTTTGTAATTAATTTATAAATCATAGTAGAGTGAAATAGCAATGGCCCAAGGTCACGTCATATAACGAAATAGCGTTCATACTGTACCAAATGTTACAAAATACGATGCGATGCGACCGCACAATTTTGTTCTTTGTTGGGTACAATAATTATCAGTACCTAACTATCAATTAATCCACATATCATTAGATTCTTCATAAGTTTTTTTTTTTAAATAAAATAAGAGATATTCAATCTTTGTTGTTGTTAATATAATTGTAGTCAATCCATACATCAAAAGAGGACACCATGTATAAGGTAACAAGTGAATCCTTGAATTATATACCCAAAAAGGTGAATTAACGTGCCTTTTATTATTATTTACTGAATTTTCATAATACTATAATTTCATTTCGTTAATTTCTGTTTATTTTGTGCGTAGTGGTGACGGCCATGTGACAGATGAGAGTATGTTTTTGATCGTTATTTTTCCGAACCGGTGGTAGTTTCTTGATTATCAAAAATTAAGGGTTTTTTTTTCATAGGAAGGTGGATGATCATATGGGCCACCTGATGTTAAATGATCACCAACGCCCATAGACAATGGCATTGTAAGAGATGTTTACCATCGCTTACATCGCCAATGCGCCACCAAGCTTGGGATCTAAGATGTTACGTCTCTTGAAGAGGGTAATTCTTAATGTTTCATAAAATATTTTTATTTTATTTTCACTTAATTTTTCACATGTATATCCTATGTCCTGCATGTAAGCAGTGTAGTAAGCTGGGGGGTGGATATCCCATACTGTAAACCTTTCTAAAGACCTGTAAGCCAACATTTATAGGTTATTTAATTAAAATCCAATCATCAACCTAATTCGTTTAAAAATTACAAAATGTTTATAAACTAAATTAAAAACGTTTCGTTTAAAATCAATAGTCCAAATCCATACATCAAAGGTATCCATGTATATCCCTAATTACAGGGCTCGGTTTAAAAACAGTAGGGCGATAAAAAACCGAGTCAAAAATGAAAGGTTCCGTGGAGGCCCGTCCGGTTGTTATGTTTGAATTATTCAACGAAATTTTAAGTTACAAAATGATAGGCGATGTATGAACGGTAAATATAATTGTAATTTACTATTGTAGCCTTAATATTATTGTTGAAAATGGCTCATTGGTGTAATAGAGATTCAGTTCAAGGGAAATAACTGGGGAGACAATATAAGGTCCTCCAGGCCGATTTCGGCCACGGCGGCCAACCTTAAGAGAGATTAGCCAACTGCGCAGGAGATATTATAGTGCACAAGTGTGTGCGCAAACACAGGTGCACTCTCTTTTCCTTAGCTCTCATAATCCGATGAGACGGCAATCCGACACGACCGGAAAGAGTTCAGGCGCAAGACCAACGGCTTAACGTGCTTTCCGAGGCACGGGAGTGTACACACTTCCAACTTCCAGACCCCGGACTGCTACTGAGAATTTTCTGACAGAAAACCCCAATAACTATATGGAGACAATATAGCTGGTTAATGAAGCAGTTAAGGTCGTAATTATCTATATGAATATAAAGCTGAAGAGTTTGTTTGTTTGATCCAGCTAATCACATGAACTACTGGTTCGAATTTAAAAATGTTTTTTGTGTTGTATAGTCCTTTTATAGAGGAAGGTTCTAGGCTGATTTTTATTCATTATGTTTTCGGTGAAACCTTGGGGCACAGCTAGTCTATTATATATTGTATGCTGATTGCTGATCGATCGATAATCCTATAATTAACATTTTGAAACAAAATAGTTATTATTATAATACATTTAATACATAAAAATAACGTAAAATAGAAATGATACACTAAGGACACGGGCACGTCTGTTGCGATATGATTAATAGAAAAAATAATATTGCAAAACATGTAACGTAGGTGTATTACACTTGGTAGGGCTTAGTGATAGGGCTTTGTGCAATCCTATCATCAGATATTCTATAATTAAACAGTTATATTCGGTATTGTTGTGTTCCGTGGTGAATAAGCCAGTGTAACTACGTCGATTTGACAAGCCGGTTGGCGTGGTTGGTAATACACTTGCCTTACACGCCGCAGGTCGTGGGTTCGATACCCACCAAGGACGGACATTTGTGTACATGCACATGTTTGTTTGTGTCTGGGTGTAATTATCTATTTAAGTATGTTTTTACAAAAAAAAAAAGTAATATATCAGTTGTCTGGTTTCCATAGTACAAGCTCTGCTTAGTTTGGGATCAGATGGCCGTATTTGAATAATGTCCAAGGATATTTAAAAGGGAGATAACCTCTTAGTTCTCTAGGTTGGTGGCGCTTTGGTGATGTGAAGAATGGTGGGTATTTCTAAGAGTGCCAATGTCTACGGGCGGTGATCACCACTTACAATCATGTGGTCCATTGCCACTCCGCTTATCAATTTTAAAAAAAAACCTCTACATTCAAATCCACGTTTATATTAAAATTAAGTTACGGAGTTTTTTGCCTTTAGAATTTGAAACATACAATCCAGTACTTAACCTCATAAAAATAGTATGAATCAAATCTATAATAATAATAATAATTTATTTATTACTTCTAATTTATAACATAAACACTGGTGGTGGACCTCTGACCCCGAAACTAATGTAAATTGTACTATCAGGGTCAGCGATTCTTCAACAATTAATTGCACACAAGATTAGAATGCTTTTAAAAATGTATATAAAAAGAACAGAAAATTAGAGTAATTAAAAGTAAAAATAAAACATTTACAATATATTCGTACGCATGTTTTTGTATGTATATGTATATATGTGTGTGTGTGTTTGTGTGTGTGTGTGTGTGTGTGTGTGTGTGTGTGTGTGAGTGTGTGTGTGTGTGTGTGTGATTTATAATTGTACTCAGCAAGCAAGTGGTTTCCTTTTTGACTTTAAACCTATTATGGGTATAAATAGGGGTCATCTTATGAATGCTATTGTAAAGCTTAGCGGAGAGGGCAGCAAATTGGTGTTTTGCGAAAGCTGTTTTACATTTAACAGTTGGACATAAGTAGCTATGAGCACGGCGTCTTGCAAGGACAGCTGTATTAATGGGTAGGGCAGTATGTTTTTTCAGAATAGTCCGAAGAATATAAAGTTGCCTTACATTTAAAACTTTGCATTCAGAAAATAGTTGGGTTGTGGATTAATTATACATTCTCAGGAAAGTTAAATGGAATATCGATGTATAATTATTTTCATTAATCGATAATTAATTCATGTGAACACGATGTAATTATAATTAATACAATTAATTTATTAAAATCGAATCTCTCACGCGAGTAATGAAGTATTCCGTTCAATTATGGCTTTTATTAATTATCGTTTGAGGGAAATACTTTTATTAATATTCAACCCAGGATACCTCTGGTTTCAAGGGAGCCGTTCTTGAGGTCATAGGTTCAAATCTCAAGTCGAACCAATAAGAAGATTCTTGAACTTTTTCTTGAGAAAATCTCATTAAAATCTTGGAGTCCAGAAATTGACAGTTGGTGAAATATCATATTTTCTACACAGTTGACTTGGTTCTCTTATGTCTTTTGCGTGAGGCTATACAGCCAATAATGTTAGAAGCAATATAGCACACGAGTGTACTTAAACACAGATACACTTTCTATTCCCTTATTTTGATAAGACCGGAGCAGCTGGATATCCGAAACCACCGGAAGAGCTTTAGAGCAAGACCATCTGGTCTGGTTGCGTTAAACGTCTATCAATTTCCAAGTTCCAGGCTTTGAATGAAAAACTCCTGATAAATAAACACGCTTGTAATTAAATGGCTCTGATTCAAGGCCTCAGTCTCCAGCCTTACAATAACCCACTAAATTAAAGAGGTAGACAGTACATCATTATTTAAGTATCTAAACAGCATAATAACCAACATAATTATGTATGCAAACAACAAAATTAACCTAATAATCAAAACTCACAAACCGCGGTGTTGGCAATCAATTTAACAAATAAATACATTCGAATAAACAAACCGAACTAACAGTCATAACTAAAATGAGCTCAAAATATTAAATCCTCTGTTATTGGCGAAACATTCGTCAATTAACCGAATTGCCTTCTAATGAGGGTTGCCGATTCAATTCATTACCAAATATCTAAACACTACCAATGCGATTTGAATTCCCACATGTGTAATTCTGATTTTAACCATAAAATATGTGTCTTTTAACGTTCGTTTGTCTAGTGGATAGATATAAGGCCGCAGAACTGGTGGTCCTGGGTTAAATTCCTAGGAAAATTCTCAGTAGCGGCCCGGAGTCTGGAAGTTGGAAGGTATATTTCCGGTCGTGTCAGATTGCCGTCCCATCGGATTACGAGAGCTAAGGAACAGAGAGTGCACCTGTCTTTGCTTACACACTTGTGCACTATAAGATCTCCTGTGCAGTTGGCTAATCTCTCTGGAGATTGGCCGCCGTGACCGAAATCGGTCAAGAGAACTTTATTATAATATACAAGTACTAGAACAAAAGCTGACAAAACTAACCCCAGAATAACTTGATATTAACGTGATCGAGTTGAGCACGATATAAAGGCAAGTACCATGCGATGTTGAATTATCTCAAAATAGTTTTTTTTTAATTATTTATATTAGGAAATGAAATTGGAAATTAAACCATCTGAAGTCACCACCGCAAAAGACATTGAAAATTGCTAATGCACCACAAATCTTGCGAACTAAGAAGTTAAACCAATACTAAATAAAGCTGATTAGCGGTAGTGGGTGGTGTCTACCAGACGCTTCAATTCCTACCACCGAGTGAATCTAAAACAACATCAACAAGAAAACAACAATGCTATCCTCTCAAGTAATTTGGTGGCCTTATTTTTGTAGTATCTAATAGATTTGATTCTTGCCAATAACAAAGTCAACAAAAACATTACACTCTGAGGACTTGTTGAACTAACTAAACAAAATTCCTCTCAAAGTGAATTACAGCTACCGTCATTTTAATGTTCTTCATGACACTTTAAATATCTTCTTGATTGCAATATATTCTGACCAATTTATAATTTAATTGCAGCATTAAAATACATAAGGTATTCATATCAAGACTATAATATATAAAGCTGATGAGTTTGTTTGTTTGATCCGGCTAATCTCAGGAATTGCCGGTTCGAATTTAAAAAAATATTTTTGCGTTGTATAGTCCTTTTATCATGATTCCATGATATTATTCCATACTCTAGGCTGATTTTTATTCATTATATTTTTATTAATCATATGCGGGTGAAACCGCGGGGCACAGCTAGTAAATTATATATTCTTATACGTCTATACTTAATACATACATAAAAAATAAGTAAGCACCTCTCTTGTCAAAGACCTGTTCTCGAGTAGCCGCCTAAGAGAATATTCCACCATACTCATCCAAAAAGATTGATAAGCATATAGACGATTTTCATTCCATATGTTTTCCTTCAATGCCGAGCACGAGATGAGTTATAAACACAAATTAAGCACATGAAATTCTGTGTTGCTTGTCTAGCTTTGACCCCTGATATTATAATTATAATAAAATATTTAAAATTGTATTATTTATATATTAAACATATTATCTGGCAACCCTAACGCATACTTAAAGTAATAATATTGGCCGCAAAACTAAAGCACCGTACCGCTATGACCGTCAGTAAGTCCGTTCACATTAATATAACATTATCATAATAATATACTATTTTAATTTACTAAGTATTACCCCAGTTTATGTTCACGTGGAAAACAGAGATAATAGCTTGATACGTAATGCTGCCATTTTAAATGATAGCTGTTGTGCGACCCTTTTAAGAGACCCTTTAACTATTCACCAATCATTATATATCCTCAAATGAAATACATGTTGTATACTTTACTCGGTGGTAGAGCTTTGTGCAAGCTCGTCTGGGTAGGTACCACCCACACATCAGATATTCTAGTGTAAAACAACAGTACCTTGTATTGTTGTCTTTCGGTTTGAAGGGCCAAGAGCCAATGTTATTACAGGCACAAGGGATGTCCCTTGTGCCTGTAATAACATCTTAGTTTCCAAGGATGGTGGCGCATTGGCGATGTAAGCGATCGTTAACACCTCTTGCAATGGCAATGTCTAAGAGCGTTGGTGACCACTTACCATCATACCCATACGCTCGTCCGCCTATGCGGTATTATTGATATAAATTCTTTATGGTGCCAAAACGTGGACTTTAAGAAAGTGAGATAAAGAAGATAGACGCTTTAGAAATGTGGTGTTGGAGATGAATGCTTCGCATAGACTGGACACAGTTCCGAACCAACGCCTCAATCCTCGAAGAACTGAATATAAAACAACGTCTTTCTTCCATCGTTCATGGTCGTATTTTTACTTTCTTTGGACATATTACACGTCGAGGGGATACGAGTCGCTTACTCATGGTACAGGCAAAATTGAGGGCACGAGGGCGCGGTAGAACACCAAGCGCTGGACCGACCAAGGCAAGCAATAGTACGAGAGGAATGGCAATGAATTGGGAAGCTTGCCACCACCCCTGTCGTGACCACCACGACCACTGTGCCAAGAGTATGACGACTGAGAAGAAGACATATTATATACTATATTTAAGTTTTCTTACAAGCACTTTCGCCATTATATAAGAGTAAATTTAATTGAAAACTATCACCAAATTGAAATGAATATTCATTTTATTAAGAGCAGACAAAAATTCCGTGGTTACTTATTTTATTAATTGATTACATAATATATTCAATTTATATTATAAATGCAACTTAATTATAAATTATGGTGACTACTAATGAGGTTCTGGATAACAACCTAAAAATGCTGACCTATGATTGAGATGACTGGATTGTGGTAAAACCAACACCCGTCCGAGGAAGTCAATGGCACACATTCTGAGTCGTGATGTTGTCATCTGGACTCTACGACGTCAAAAGTTTTTATTTCTAAAACAGATTGTGCATCAGGTCGGAGGCCATATGGGTTAGGCAATAGTCTTTTATCTAGGTAATAATCTTTGAGTACTAACAACTAAACGAATATTCTATCTACAAACTGTAATACTCTTGTTGTGTTTCAGTCTGAAGGGTGAGCCAGGAAGCCAATTCTGCTATATAAATAATGCTGTCTTCTTTTGTCTAATGTCAAGTCAATAATAACAGAAAGAGAGAAACAATTTAAACAGACATCCGATAAGCAACATTAATAAGTAAGCTTAGTTTCTAAAGTTAATGGCGCATTGACGATGTAAGAAATGTACAATGTTTATGTCAATTCCAATGTCTAATGACGGTGACAACTTACCACCAAGTGGACGGTACGTCGACAATCTATCGATGATCAAACACTTATTTGTTTGATTGGTCCATAGATATCTGAGATAAAACTAAGTAAGAAGAACCAAATCTAAACGAATAATATAATCATATGTTGAGCGACCTTTACTTATAAAGTCTAATCAAATTAAAAAGTACACTTAAATCAATTGTCTTTAAATAAAATTGTCCTCAATATCAGTACTCTGCTATACAATGTTATTTTACAACATAATATACATTTATATTATACATATATATATATTATTTTAACAGCTTCGAGCTTTCCTGCAAGCGAGTGCCATGACCGTATTTGGTGACACCCACGCAGATTCTTCAATTTAGATGCAGTTTAGACATAATGTGGATAAGACATTTGATAATTAATTATTATTTTATCAATACGGCATTTGTTTTGCAGACATATGGATCGTCCGTTCAAAAGTCCTAGCCAAGTTGAAATTATACAATTGTAAACGCTATTAGAAAACTAAAAAAATGTATGAGAATGACATCTCTCAATGATAAGTCACGTGGTCATTCTCATACATTTGTTTAGTTTCCTATAGCGTTTACAATTGTCGAATGTCCACTTGGCTAGGGACTCAGATCAGTTATCATTTTTGTGCATGTCATCCTCGATCCATATTTTCGTGATTTAATTTATTTACTCTAATGATATCCCCTGATACAGAGCTTGATTCCAATTCGTAGATCGTAATATTTATTACTTATTCATTTATTATCGTATCCACAGACATTGTTCATACTTTTATTTTTATTATAATTAGAAAATAATATATATTATAAATAGGATATATTATTTTTAGATGCTTTATTAATTGTACTTACATTTTTTTTTCATAGGAAGGCGGACGTGCATATGGGCCACCTGATGGTAAGTGGTCACCAACGCCCATAGACATTGGCATTGTAAGTGATGTTACCCAACATTTACATCACCAATGCGCCACCAACCTTGGGAACTAAGATGTTATGTCCCTTGTGCCTGGAATTACACTGGCTCACTCACCCTTCAAACCGGAACATAACAGTACCAAGTACTGCGGTTTTGCGGTTGAATATCTGATGAGTGGGTGGTACTTACCCAGACGAGTCTGCACAAAGCTCTACCATCATGTAAATACATATTTATAATATTATTATTGACATATCTGTATGTCCATATTAAGGCTGTCAATTCGGGTGGCACAGGCGCCAACGAGTCGCTTGACCAGTTTGCGAATATACCGTTAAGTTATGTATATATTTATATAAATAAATTATGTGTAAAGGTAAGTTTAGACTAGAGCATTTTCTAGAACATTCAATGAATACATTGGATATTCTAGAAAATACTTCCTTCGATTGCTCGCTACAAACAAAGTTGAAGACTGCCTCGTTGGTCTAGTGGCTTGATACAAGGCCGCAGACGCGATGGTCCTGGGTTCAATTTCCAGGTCGGGCCAATAAATAGTTTTTGGTGTTTTCTGTCAGAAAATTCTCAGGACAGCTCGGAGACTGGAAGTTGGAAGTGTGTACACTCCCGTGCCTCGGAAAGCACGTTAAGCCGTTGGTCCTGCGCCTGAACTCTTTCCGGTCTTGTCGGATTGCCGTCCCATCGGATTATGAGAGCTAAGGAAAAGACAGTGCACCTGTGTTTGCGCATACACTTGTGCACTATAATATCTCCTGCGCAGTTGGCTAATCTCTCTTAAGATTGGCCGCCGTGGCCGAAATCGGTCTGGAGGACCTAGACTTATTATTACAAACAAATTTCGACGTAATGCTGACGTCAAGCGACTGATTTCCCTGTAACATTATCTTTCTTGCGTTTACCCTTCATTGAAATATTGGACTTGAAATTCGCTGTACGTTTATCTTTATGAAAAATGATTTTTAAAATTCAATTGTACCAAAACTTTGAGCATTGCGCTTGAAGTACGATTGAAACGGTGATATATTCGAGTGGTTGATGTTATGTTAAAAGTATATACTCAAGTGTATACTCACTATAAGTGTTCTCTTATGTTTTAAGTGACAAATGGTTGTTGGTTTTTAAGTGTTACTTACCTTTCAAATTACGAGACTAGACGTAAATAATTCTACATATACATACATATAGCGACCGCTCAGATATTTATTAACGAGGAATAAAACATCTACAAACAACTACAAACATACAAACCGTATGATTTCTCTCTCTGTCTTTATTGATTTGACATTCGAAGGAAGAAGACAGCCTTGTTTAACTAAGCAACGTTTATAAATCTTTATTCTATATAGCTGTGCCCCGCTGTATCACCCACGTATAATTAATAAAAATAAAATAAATCAAAATAAACCTAGAGCCTTCCTCGATAAAAGGACTATCCAACAAAAAAAAAATCGAACCAGTAGTTACTGAGATTAGCCGGATCATACAAACAAACTCTCCAGCTTTATATATTTGTATAGATTACTGTTGCTTATTGATTGTCAGATAACCTACCAACGAGTTTAGAAAGAAATACCTCAGACACGAAGCACAAACATCGAAACATAACTGTTTTTTTTTTAATCTAAAAACAAATTGGACATACGTAAAAAAGACTTGTGACAGTGTCAGCGAATTTGATAAGCGAAGTTCACCCAGTTCAAAAGTGCTAATAAGAGACCTTAAAGTTGTATTTTGAATCTATATATTCGTAGTAGCGAAATGGTACCCACTGCAGTATCACACAAGCAGAGATTTAAATAAATAAAATATTTACACAGATAAAAAACAATGTCATCTGTGACACAATATAAATAAAAATTATAACAAAACAAAAACCGACTTCAAGGTATAAACCAAATTAATATGCACTAAAAAGTAAAAAAATAATTGCGTATTCTTCTATAATTTGATAATTAACTTACTATTTTCTACTCATTAATATGTAGGTACGATTGTGTTGTGTAGTTGATAATGTAGTTACAATTATTGTTATTTTTGGAGTCGATGTGGTGCCTGCCTTTTTTTTTTTTTTTTTTTTTTTTTTTTTTTTTTTTTTTTTTTTTTTTCGCTGGAAAAACGCATTACGCGTTTCCCCCACGTGAGGTGGGGGGGTATGTGGGGCTCGCCGGTGCTGAAGGCTCCGGAATACCCACTAAAAAACCAGCGTACCTGCATCGTCTCGGTGGAGCGGCACGGGATCGCTTGCGCATACTACCGCGACGCCCCGACGGTTGACCCGATTGCGCGGGCCTCCTTTCTTAGTTGGGTTCCTGGCACGCAGAGAACCCGACTAGCCCCGCCGACGCTTACGACGGGGGGAGAAGAAGATGCGCATAGCGCCGACGCCTCCTCCCCGGTCTCCTTCGGCGTAGCGGGTCAGCGGAGGCAGATGCCTCACGCTCACGCTCCGCGGCCTCTTTCTGTGACATGACACTCTCGCAGAAAGAGACCATCTCCATCCAGCATTTTACCGCCGAGCGTGATTACCGCCATGCTTGGCAGCGAGAGGTCTGCGCCGACTGTCGCCGCCAGGGAATGCCTCTGGGGCCCCCACGCAGTACACTCCGCCAGGGTGTGGTTCGCCGTGTCCAGTGGCGCACCACACTGGTGGCAAGAGGGTGATACCTCCCGCCTCGCTATCCCATGAAGATACTTACCGAAACAGCCATGTCCGGTAAGCACCTGCGTCAACCTAAACGTGAGTTTGCCGCTTCTTCTTGATACCCAGCGACTCAAGTGGGGGCGGATTGCCTCCACTGTCGCTAGGCCTGCTGATGGAGACCCCAGGTCCGCCTCCCATCTGTGAATCAAAGCTTGTTGAGCTAAATACCTGATTCGCCCCACCTCCGCTGATCCTGGACGGTCGCCATTCATCCTGGCTTCCACCCGGAATCGGTGCACTTCTGCAAGCACCTCGGCCTGGAGTTCCCAGGGCGGATCGCTCGCAAGAAGTGTCGCCGCCGTCCACGACACCGTCCGGTAACCTCTTACCACTCTCACTGCTATAACTCTCTGCGGTCTACGCAGAAGAGCCTTATTACGCGCAGTGAGAGCGTCCACCCATATGGGTGCCCCATATAGTGCCATAGAGCGCAGCACACCGGCATATAGGCGCCGGCATGGTGATTCAGGCCCTCCCACATTAGGTAGAAGACGGCCCAAGGCGGCAGCGGCGTTGATAAGCTTCGGGCTCAGTTGGACAAAGTGTTGCGCGAAGCTCCATCTTCCGTTCAGGATCAGACCCAGATATTTCATCTGGGCCTTAACCTTTATCACCGTCCCTTGGATGGTGATACATGCTCCACGAGGGGGGCCCCGACGTGGACCGTGAAATAAGAGGGCCTCGGTTTTAGAGATGGAGACCCTCAAGCCCAACATTTCTATACGGTCCATCGTGAGCGATGTACCGACTTCGGCCAGGAGGGCCGCCTCTTGAAAATTCCGCCCCGTCGCGGTGATGAGGGTGTCATCCGCGTAGCACAGCAACCCCATACCGGGAAGGACGGGTGCCCGCAGGAGCCAGTCAAAGCCTACGTTCCACAGGATTGGGCCGAGGACCGATCCCTGAGGAACGCCGCAGCTTACCCGACGCCGAACGATTCGTCCATCGCTCCCCTCCCAAAGAACCACCCGATCCTGGAGGTATGCCCCCAACAGCCTCCTTAGATAGGATGGCACCCCGTGATATAGGAGCGCCTCTCTTATTGTCTCGAAAGGAAGGCTGTTGAAGGCGTTCGCCACGTCTAGCGATACCGCCAGGACCACGTCCCCGCGGGCCACCGCTTCCATGGTCCGGGTCTTTAGGACACTCAGGGCGTCGATGGTTGATCGACCCGCCCTAAATCCGTACTGAGCCTCTGAAAGACCCGGTCCTATTTCCTCGAGATGCTGAACAAGACGGGCAGCGAGAATTTTCTCGAAGAGTTTGCCCGTCTCATTCAGCAGCACAATTGGCCTGTATGCTGAAGAAGATTCTAGTGGCCTCCCCAACTTCGGCAACAGGACCAGCTTACCCTCTTTCCATGGCTTTGGGAATTGCCCGCTAAAAATACATTTGTTAAACAGTTCCCGAAGCCTCCCCCCTAGGTGTTCCAGGGCGTCTCGCAGAACACGCCCTGACACCCCGTCCGGACCCGGGGCAGTAGTTCTTACCCTTAGTCGATCAAGGGCCATCTCCATCTCTCGCTCCGTGATTTGAGGTGGAGCCACAATTTCATCTTCAATCACAGAGTGAGGGGCCATTCGCGGAGGGACATGCTCGCCTGGAAGGGGAAAAAGCTCACCTACGAGGCGCAGAAGAAGCTCCGGTTCCATCGTTTCCGTCACGGGGGCGCTATGCGTGCGAAACTTTCCTCGCACACCACGGTACGGGCGCCCCCATGGATCCCTATTCAGGTCTGCCAGCAGCTCCTCCCTTGCTCGTTCCTTGGCTTGACATATCACCATTTGCAACTCTTTTTTCAGCTGACGATAAGCGGCCAGCAACTGTCCCTCCAAGTCCGTGTCGATGCCGTTACGCCTGCGACAGCGAACGTAGGCCCTCCGCGCCCGGTTGCACGTCGTCCGAAGCTTTGCAATTTCGGGCGACCACCAGTACACCTGACGTCGTGTTGCCCTGCGCCGGGCCCTCGGCATGGACGCGTCGCATACTTCCTTAAGGGCGCTGTGTATGCAGCTAGCCAGCTCTTCAACACTGGCAACCTCCCACCCTCTCGCGGAACCCCACCGCTGTACGATGGCAGCCTCCTTGACCAGCTCACGATCTAGCTGGCCAAGAGACCACCTCGGGAGTTTGGTCGGCACCCTCGGGGGTTCTACTGACCTGTGGGAGGCAGATATCTCGAATCGGATGTATCTGTGGTCCGATAGAGTCTCCACCTCCTCTTCCACCCTCCAATCCCTCACTCTGCGTGCAGCGGCAGGGGTGGCGAATGATAGGTCCACCACGGAACCTCCCTGATGCCTTACGCAGGTTTGAACCTGCCCCTTGTTGAGTAGGGACAGGCTGGAAAGTAGAGCCCACACCTGGACGGCTCTCCCTCGTGGATTCGTGGCCGGATTTCCCCAGGCACGTGACTTGGCGTTGAAGTCGCCGAGGACCATTACTGGTCTTGGTGACTGCCTGGTCACCGCAGCCCTGACAGAATCAAGGAAAATCTCGAACTCGGCCAGGCTGCGATTGGGGGAGAAGTACGTACCCACAACTGCGTACTCACCCCATCCCGCCACTACGTATCCCGAGCCCCTCTCAATAAGTGAGAGGGAGGGACTCGTTCCGCTCCGAGTGACGATCGCCACCTTGTCGTCCAGGTCACCTACCCAGTGCGGTAAGGGAGGGACGTAATAGGGCTCGCAGGCCACAGCCAGGTCGATCCCCCACTCCGCCATGGACTGCAGTAGCAGGTCCTGAGCCCCGGCGCAGTGGTTGATATTAGTCTGAAGGAAGCTGTATACTGACCTCATGTCGACATAGCAGCTTCTTCCTCGGCCTGGCGGCGCCCAGCGTTGGTGTTGGTCTCGGTGCCTAAGACCATCTTACCTTTTGTGTGGGGTGGGTTGCACTCCCTCGACCCCATCACGTGCCCGGAGGGCTTGCCAGCGTCAGCGCAAACTGCGCAGCGCACCTTTCCGGTACAACCCGCTGCTTTGTGGCCATCGACGCCACACCGATAGCAAAGGCTCCCTCGTTCGGCCTTGGATGGGCAGAGTACGTTTGTATGGCCAAGGCCCATACACTTGAAGCAACGCAAAGGGCGCTGCTCCAGTACGCATACTCTGGCCGAGCTCCACCCAACCAGGAGGCGACCGGCGTCGGAAAGCTTTCTCGCCGCAGCTATCGGACATGACACGAGGGCCATCCCCATGTATCCAGGTCCGCGTGACACCTCTCCACATTTAACCGCCTCAGTGGTGCAGTTCCCTTCTCGAGCGACCGCGGCGATAATTTTATCTTTTGTCACGGAGTCGTCTAGCCCCGTCAGTTTAATATCCACCCTTTTCGTAGGGCGGACGACGCTGGCCACTCCATCAAGCACCGTGCGAAGCTGGTCAGCCAGCTTTTCAGCCTGTTCAGACTGGGCCTTTGGCAGCTCCAACACTCTAGCACCTGTTGCTGAACGTCGAACTCTGAGTCCACCAGTGATTCCCAGGTCCTGAAGTTTGATGCCCTGCTCGGCGCGCTCCAGGACTTGGGCATAGGTGACGCCCTTCTGCTCCGCTTCTGGCTGCAGCGTTACCACCACTGCAGCTGTGCGAGGGGCAGCCAATTTTGGCTTGGCCGCTTGAGGTGTCTTAGACACCGTAGCCGCCACCGTGGCAGCTGGTCCAGCTGTAGAGGAAGCATTCTTCCTCTTCTTTCCCTTTTTTACCACAGTGGACCAGGACGTCTCCTGGACCATTTGTGGCTGGGTATCCTCTGGCATAGTCGCGGCTTTTGAAGGGCCAGCGGTCGGTGCCAGTGAAGCAGTCGTTGGTGCCCGCTTAGGTGCAGGTGCTGGTTTCGGCAATGGAGCTGGCCGGGCCGCCTGCGCGTATGTCGGTGCAGTCTGCTGCATCGAATCCTGCCTCTTATCCGCAGCTAGCGGAGGGCGCTGCACCTTTGCAGGCAGCAGGCGCTCTTCCAGTCCCGCCACGTGTGCGTTAAACATAACGCCGACTGACGACATTATGTCCGCCTTGAACGCCTCTAGTGCCTGCGCCTCTCGCGCAGAACTGTTAGGCGCCTCACTTGCCACTGCCGCCGCTGTCCGCATTTCAGCGAACTCTCGGCGGTGAGCTTTTATCTCAGCCTTCAGGCTGTCTACTTCCTTGCGCAGACGGCCATTATCTACACGGAGTTTTCGCGTCTCTTCCGCTTCCGTGCGAGACGCTAGGACATCAATTATTCCCTGAAGGGCAGCCACTGACTCCTTCAGTGTTTTAGAAGATCCCCCTTTCAAGTTGGAGGATTTTAGCATCACGTCCATAATGAGGGCTGCCTTGCGGCCAGCCTGAGCACGAAGATCCTCCGCGTTCATGCTGTTAGGATCCTCCCTGGTGTCCGATGCGGACTCTTCGTGGTCCGATACCACTTGCGAAGCATTCTTTCGGAATGCTCTGCTCCTCAGCGAACGCTCGAAAGCTTCCTCCCTTGCCTCGGTGATCTTCTCCTTGAGCTCGGCCTTTGCCCGAGCCAGACCACCACTACGTCCCTTCGACGCTATTTTCCCCCGGATGGAAGGCTTGCTTTTCGCAGCCATTTTTCTTTCCGTCTCCGTGTCGGAGTCGGAGTCATCAATGGCGGCACCGCCATAAGGCCTTTTGCGACCAATCAAGGCGTCGGCCGACAACTCAGTATCGACGTCCATCGCCGATAATAAACAATAAACCACGTGTTATTCCTAATAACACCCACTTTAACAAAGACAGGTCTATAAAGACCTAACCCGAAGCAATAAAACCACTCATTAGTGAAACAAAAGACCATGTACAAAGCACAGTGACCAGATGTTCCGCATTAGAGATAACAATGAGATAACATTCACTTAGCACGCCAGATGTCGTTTGAGTTCATCAAAACGAAC
Organism: Nymphalis c-album; assembly: GCA_963151315.1. NCBI lineage: Eukaryota > Metazoa > Arthropoda > Insecta > Lepidoptera > Nymphalidae > Nymphalis > Nymphalis c-album. The sequence goes on from OY720612.1 coordinate 4,234,361, forward strand.
AAGCTTGTCGCAGTAAACACAACCTCACTCGACGACGTCCAAACGTCAACTCCACGTCCAAACGTCAACTCCATGTGGTGCCTGCCTGGGTTTGAACCCATGATCATCGGTTAAGATTCACAACGTAATTTCGATATTAAGTAGAGTTTAACTAAGTGATTGTTTTAGGGACGTTTCAGTATTCGGCCGTTAGACTTACGAAATTATTATAATCAAAAATTAACTTGCAATCAATCTATATCAATACGATTGACCCAATTACAAAGTATTTGTGATCAAAAATCTTCATTTCCGCCATTTTATAGTTTATCCCAAGTTAAAACCAAACTTTCTTCATTTCGCTGGACTTTAGACGCTGTCGAATAGTTCGTAAAGGAGTTCTTACTTCAACAAGTTCGAAAAAAAAAAAACAAAAAAAACCGTCGAATGATCGGAAGGCATTTACAATTGCAAATTATTCTAGTTTACCGTTCAGTCTCGAGACCTTTTATTAAAAAACTTTTTTTTTCTCTCTCGATTTTTTATTATTATTAGTTATAACTTCAAGTAGTTTTCTTTTAAAACAATTGTATTGATACGTTTTATTTCCATGATCACATGAAAGTAGTTTGGTAACCTAATTATAATTATTATAATTTATTGGTGGTAGGGCTTTGTGCAAGCTCGTCTGGGTAGGTACCAACCACTTAGCAGATATTCTACCGCAAAACAGCAATACTTTGTACTGTTGTGTTCCGGTTTGTAGGGTGAGTGAGCCAGTGCAATTACAGACACAAGGGCCATAACATCTTAGGTCCTAGATTTAGATCCTAAGGTTGGTGGCGCATTGGCGATGTAAGCGATGGTTAACATTTCTTACAATGCCATTGTCTATGGGCGTTGGTGCCCACTTACCATCGGGTGGCCCATATGCTCGTCCTACACACAGTACACCTGTACACAGTACACCAGATGCCTCGGTTATTTTATTTCATAATAAATTAATGATGCTCTCATATTCTTCAAAGAAGAGAGGTAGCTTAGCTTAGCCTAGCAGTTTCACATTTAACTCACCGGTGCGACCGTAATGTGTGCTACGGTACTTTTTATAACTATCAACTAATAGTGCCAAAAAAATCATTCAAAATATTACTCCCCGCCTTATTGCCTCCACTGGTGACAGGAGGGCTGGTTCATTTTTCGCCCAGAGAATCGGAATTGCGATTCAAAGGGGAAATGCTAAATTATTTTTAATTTTTATTGGTATTTAGTTAAGGTTTTAATGTACTGAATCTTTGATTTGGTCTTGTTATACAAGCGCATTATATCATTTGAAATTTTTACATAATATTTAAAATCCGCAACTCAAGTCTACAAATTATTAAGCCATTTTAAAAGAATAGGATTAAAATCGCTTTAAAGCGGTTAAACCGCTAAACTATCCTTCAACCGCTTTGTCGTATCAGGAAGAAATTTCCATAATAGTGAAATTAACCAGACCACCATAGCTGGAAACCTCGCACGCCTATAACCATACCACCTTTAAATCCATAAGACGGCTCTAGTTAATTTAGACATCTTATAGATTTAACAACATTAATTTTACATATTGGTGAGTTTTAAAATGGCACTTATTACAATGCATTAAGGTCGATCATTGCATTTTCGAAGGTGAATTTTATGTTCAAGGGATACGGCGGTTTCATTCATTATAAGGCATGACGCAGGTCTGTGAAAAATGATGTCTTTCAACCTCACTCAAACTGTTCATAGATAACTGAATAAATATATGTGTCACGTGACATTATGATTATAATACGGCCGCTTTGTATTTTAACACTCTTGAATTGTTTTGTAAGGATTTTCGTGATTTTTAATTTGACATTATAATACCGTTAAATGTTTATTAAAAATGCAATTAATCTTGTTTGTCATTGTTATATTGTTTAATGTACTATTGTAACTTTTGTTGGTAGTTCGATAATAAATAAATAAATGTTTACTAATAATGACTACTTATTATTATATTCTAGCTAAAAACAAACTTACTCAATATATCTTGATTAATGACAGAAAATTAAGTAGAAAATTCGTATAAAACTATTCAGTCGATATCAATTTATTTGAAAATATATTGAGCATTTTATATACATGTATATAATTCGTCACTACCAAGCTATTACACTATATAAATATCATATATCTAACAAATTGAATTATGAGGCTACCTGGAGATAATTATTTGGTGTTATGTCTTTGTGCAAGCGCATCGGGGTTTTAATGGCAATGGTCTCTTTCTGCGAGAGTGTTATGTCGCAGAAGGAGGCCGCGAAGTGGCAGCATAAGGAAAGTGCCTATACTGATCCGATCGTCCAAAGAAGACCGGGAAGGAGGCGTCAGGTCTATGCGCACCTTCTCGCCTCGTCGTAAGCGACGTCGGGGATAGTTGGGTTCTTTGTACTCCAACTAAAGAAGGAGGTCCGCATAATCAGGCCAACCATCAAGGCGTCACGGTAGTAAGCACAAGCGATCCCATTTCGCTCCATCGAAGAGACGATGCAGGTATGCTGGTTTTTCAGTAGCTATTCTGACGCCTTCAGCACTGGTGAGCCCCACTGCCACTTAACCCACTGCATGAGAGATAAACGCGTAAATGTATTTTTTCACCAAAAAGTCCAAAAAGTTTCCCGTCTAGGTTGGTACTATCCACTTATCACATATTCAACCGGTAAATAGCAATACTTAGTATTGTTGTTTACCGGTTTAAAGGGTGAGTGAGCCAGTCTAACAGGCACGACGGACATAACATTTTAGTTCCCAAGGTTGGTGGCGCATTGGCGATGTAAGCGATGGTTACCATCTCTTACAATGCCAAAGTCTTTGATCTCTTGTGATCACTTAACTATGAAGATAAGATAGACCAAAGTCATGGACAACTGTGAAGAGACAAAAATAAACGATAGCGTTATTATTCAATAACTTCATTTATTTTTAATATAATTCTTGGAACTTCAACTTGATCCCTTTTAGACATTTTCTTAGGAAGGTTATTGTATATTAAAATGTCTTATCTTTTTCTTATTATATTTCTTTAGAATTCTTACAATCAATAGAAACTTTATTAGAATTAAAACTTATTGTTGCCCACTTATCATTTATTCTACCGCTCAACAGTCCCAGTAATTTTTGTGTCCCAAATTGAAGGGTGAGTGATCTGGTGTAATAACAGGAATGGTTAGTATATGATAATACCACTGTATATAGTGTATGTTAGATTGTGTGTTTTGGCGGCGGAGCCCAACATCTTCACCCGTCGCCAGGGAGGTTTGTGGCCTTCGGACTATCCGCCGGGGTGTCAGGGTAGAATGCTCACGCGAACCCTTGGCACCCCCCGAAAGGCGGTGAAGTATACGCTGTGGTTTTAGTGAATATCACGGCCTTGCACTCCAGCCGTCGAGTCCCACATACCCTCCCAATTTTCTCCGAGGTATGCGTAAATGCATTTCCACAGCGAAAAAAAAAAGAGGAGAATAGACCTTGCTCAGCAATTGTAGTACATATACCTTTTACACATTACTTATTAAAAAACATCATGTAAGCTAGTCGTTATATAAACATAATTAGTTGATTTAATATATACGGTGTTGGACTGGATTGTATATATAAAGCAAAAAAATTAATTTGACATGTAGTTACTTATCACATTTTCATTCGCCATTCACTTCACTCGTTCACTGAATTTCCAACGGACCTCGACAAGTTGCACATATATGGAATATGGATGCATTCGTTTTTAGATAACACCAAAATGTATAGAAATGTGAAGTCATCGAAGATTGAAGGAAGAAGTCACATTTGTTACATGTAGCTTTACTAGAAAATGTTAATAAAAATAATGTCGATGTGATTATGAAAAAAAATAAAGGATTTTTAACCATTTTAAATATTCAAAATTCTAACAGAACGTTGAGCCGGTTGGCGTGATTGGTAGATGCCCTGCTTTTCGCGCCGCAGGTCGTGGGTTCGATTCCCACCCAGGGCGGACATTTGTGTGCATGAACATGTCTGTTTGTCCTGAGTCTGGTTGTAATCAGTTGTCTGGTTTCCATAGTACGAGCTCTGCTCAGTTTGGAATCAGATGACCGTGTGTGAGAAATGTCCCACGATATATATTTATATATTTAATTAATTTTACACTACAAAATATTTATGCCTATTGATATTATAAATATAAAACATATATGTATATATTTAGATAGGTTATACGGACGGTAGACATGAAAAATTGTTGTTTTCGTTTTGGTAAGTTGCAGATATTAACATAGAAAGAGGCAGGTTTTTTGAAATCATAGACAGATGTGTACTTCATTCTGATATATTTGTATAGTTGTTATGAAAGCCGAGATGACCCAGGGGTCAAAATATTTGAAACGTAATCCAAGTTTTCGAATTCAAATATAGGAAAGTATCACTGAACTTTACTGTGTTTAATTTGTAGGTACTAGGCGTTAGAAAAACGATTAGTTTTTGCATATAGTAGAACCTAGGACAGTATAGCCCATACTGTCCTAGGTTCTCTAATTGACAAGCTTAAGACAAAGATGACCAATCCAAAGAATCCTTTAGATATTTTATTTAATTTAGCACAAATATAGTTTATACATTGCGATTTGTATCATTTGAATAATAATACAATAATTATATTAAATTCACTTATAAAGCGTTTAATTGAATCCGTGACGTATTAAATCTCAAATTTATGATTTTTTTCCGGGCGACGTTATAGACTCTTATGAAGGCGAGAAAATTTACAACATAGGTAATATACTTTCTATGAGCGTATAACATTTTTATACTTGTCGAAGCCACATAAAGTTTTCTATTAAAGTGTAAATTGAATCGTTATTTGAAATCACTTTAAAGTTATCTATTTTTATGAAAATTTGCTGAATCTTTTTACTTCATTACAGCACAGGCAAAATTGGTTAAATCAATCTAATACAGATGTTTTAAATATAGTATATACAGTGGCGTAGCTATCGTAGGGCCAGGTGGTTCCGTGCACTAGGGCCCCGGAGCTCAGGGGGGCCTCTAACTTAAGCTTTGGAAAGAGAGCATAAAAAAAGAGAAAAAAAGGTTTAGCCTCGAGCCTGCTCACAAGATTTTTTTTTATGTTTTTAAATGAACATCAACTATTACAAAACTCTGTACGTTTAAGCTAGGAAAGAGGGGGTGATGGCCTGATTTTTTCCAGAGCTACGCCACAGATTATGTAATACAATTCAATATATTATGTTTAAATAATAAATTGTATAACTGTCAAAAATGGTGAGATGATGAGATTAAAAATAGATTGTATTATTATTAAATACATTTGAAATTTAAGATCATTTTTAATAGTGGGAATAAGAAATCAAAGTTTGAGTGGCACTTAAGTTAATAATAATTAAAACAAAACGAAAATAACAGTTGACTTTTTTGATTTTACATGTTTATTAAAGTTTTCGTTTCACCTTTACCACAGTGTATATAGCTATGAACACTATTCGGTCGTGTCGGATTGCCGTCCGATCGGATTATGATAGCTAGAAAATTGAGAGTGCACATGTGCTTGCGCACACACTTGTGCTCTATAATATCTTCTACGCAGTTGGCTAATCTCTCTTGAGATTGGCCGCCGTGGCCCAAACCAGGGTGGAGGACATTATTATTATTTTATGTGTATCTATATTAACTAATGGGTTGTAAGTGGTCTGGTATCCCATCAACATGACAAAAGGAACACATAGACATAACGTTTGACACATTATTCCCCTTTTTTTCTTATTTTCAGCAGGATCGGCTCTCTCCCGTTCGCGCGGAGGAGGCGAACCTCCTTCTGGACCATGACACTCTCACAGAAGGAGGCTACGACTATCTACGCCGATTCCCTGCGAAGCATCGCCGACACAGTATTCCACTCATCCTACTAATATTATTGTTCTCAAAATGCATTCATAAATTTTAGATGTATAATATGACATGTCTTCAAATAAAGGTCGTGTAATCAAATAATTATATTATAAGCTATGGGAGGGACGGGTATTAGTTAAAATAATAGCTTATGTCCGTGGGATTCCAGCTTGGTTCATTCAAAGTTTTATCAAAATCGGTTCAAAGGTTTAGCCTTGAATTCAGACAGGGATACTTTTATATTTGTAATATTACCAGATTGAAAAAAGAAACGTTTATATATCCTACATACCCAAACATAACTTTATAAGATTCATGGGGTCACACAGTAATTTAGCTCGAACTTTGAAAACCAAGGCGTCTAGGCACTATGATAAGTGAGGCCCCACTTCAAAGCAGTTAGAGTAAAATTAAATTATTTTTGCCCCTAGGCCTTTGCTTTGTGGGGTTAGGAATAAATCTGGGGCTGACTGCAATACAAATTATATTGACCTTTGGTGATAGAATAAATGTTGACTGAGATATATACCAGGCGAGCATAACTACTAGCTCTACATTAACGATCAGCTTAAAATATAAATTTTACTAAAAAATATATTCAATTAATGGTATTCAAACTAATCATATTGAAATAAATAAAGATAGAAAAGCTCTAATCACGACAAAGAGATTCAGGCTCAATTATTCCCCTTAAAGACATTGATTTTTCATAAAGAATACAAAAAATCACTTAAAATGAGAAATTACAATTATATACATATGTACATAAATAGTAAAAACTTAAAACTATAAAAAACTAACAAAGCAACACGAAATTATTTTATAATTAATAATCTAAATATACGAAAATAATAGTAAAAGAATTGTGCGGCCGGGGGGGGGGGAGGGGTGTCCTCCGGATTTATTTTTTTCGACTCCAAGCCGTGTTTTAAAATGTAGATTTTAATTGATTGAAAGCACCTCAAACTCCTTTATATCGACCTCCTAAATTCGAACGCCCAACGCATCGCATTTTGTAGCTTTTGCTATTTCGTTACATGACGTGACCTTGGACACTTTACTATAAGCCGCGTAAAAAAACAGCGTTCCAAAAAACAAAACACTACAAAAAAATATTACAATGTCTACTTACTAGATATGTCCGAAATAGATATAAAATTCAGCTTTTACGTTAGAACTTACACGTTACATATTTGTCAATATTTGTGTATTAAAAAAAAATGCCAAACAAACATTGTATAATAACAATCTAATTTATCATTAAATGGAATTCCAGTGAATCAGTAATGAACGTGTTTATTGTTAATTCTTCTGTTTATGTTTACTATCGTCGGTTCTTGTAAATAATGTGTGGACAATTGCAACAAATAGACTTGGTACAGCAAGCGACATATCATATCCAAATTAAACCCTATTCTATTAACAATAGGGGTGTTTTTAAGATATCGAAGTTAGTTACTCATTGTACACCATTCTGGGTATTTAAATGATATATTATAATAAAGTCAGTCATTAGGAAATCTTCGAGTGATAAGTGCGCACTGTGAAATTGAGAGAAAGTTAATTTAATTTGGCAAATGACTGTGTTGGATTAAAACTGTAATTAACATACTTAAAAGTATAAAGTTGGTGAGAATAAAGGTTGGTAGTCTTTACGTTATTGCGTTATATGTTATTTATATATCATTATTTTAGAATTTAAAAACCGAATTTATATTTTATAATACAATCAGTTAGCATTTTTGATACAATAATCTTATTAATAATAATGGTAGAAAATTAAAATAAAACATGACAATTAGTAAAATATCAATGCTTAATCGAAGAATTAGAAATTATTGTACTGTTATTTCTAAAAACACCAGAATATTCCAGATTGTTCGAAAGTCGTTTTTTTTAATATTTATTTAAATGTGAATGATGAATTATGCGATAGAAACTATCACTTACTTATATACAAACATACAGGTCAAATAATATATTTTCATAAAACATAGTTGGCGGACAGGCAAACTGTCGACATGGTAGGTGTTCACCATCACACCAGGTCGGTGTATGCAATATTAACCGTTTCTTATATCGTCATTGCACCCACCAACCTTGGTAACTGCGATGTCTCATCTGCCTGTAGTCATAATATTTTCCATTCTAGTAAATGTTCTTAATTGTTATTTATTAACATTTAATCAAAAGTCGGTTAGTCATTGAATTGGTTAGTGAAGAGTTAAATCTGTTAATAACGATACCTTTCATTAGTATATTAAATATATGTTTATTTAATTACGTGTAAATTGAATTTATATTATATTTAAAAATAGAACATAGAACACTGTTCTAGAAACTCCGATAACAATAAATTGTAAAATAAGCAATACTTATCACATAATTCATTTGTTTCAGATGCAGAGTCTAATCGTATTATTTATTTGTTTAATCACAAAATATTCTCTATCCAGTCCAGTAATGACACGACAAGATCTTTATAAACAAGCACACAGAGATGTTTTCTGTGCGAATTTAATAAACTTCAACGACTTCTATTACTCAATGGATGAACCGAAGAACATAACTGGTATACCAGCTGATATGACCGTTCATTGGAAAACTGGTAATGTATTCTACACACTAATAAGCGACGAAATGAAAATGAACTTACAACTCTTACATCCCAGTGGCGATACGGAGACAATAAAAGTGGCCGGTTTAGGTCAATCAACGACCGTTGATAACCTCAACGATATAGTATATCTAGCTACTGATAATGGTATATATAAATACAAAGATGACGGCTCAATCGAACTATATACAGCTTTGGGGGAAGACGTTATGTACATAACAGTTTCGAACGATGGCAACACTATGTACATAGCCACGTGGCCTCAGAATCGTGTGCAGAAAATAACGAATGATGGACAAAAGCAAGAAACTTTTCCACCGATCCCGAACGGTCACGGATTAACGATAGATACTCGAAATAATATATTTTTCTCAGCGACTAAAACTTCATATATTTTAAAAGCGGATCAAAGTGTTCCCATTAAAATCAAAGGTTTGCCAAGTGAAAGAATGACAGGTGTATTCGTTAGTCGTTCAGATGAAATATTTGCTATGGATGAAAATAGTAACCTTTACAGTATTGATGCTGAAAACGCAAGCGCGAAACATTTGGGTACATTTAACGTATCCGGTGTTAATACGTTTGCTCTCGATTCAGCTGATAATGTACTGATCGGTGTGAAGAATGGAATTTTGAAGTTTTTAGCATATGAGAAAAATCCCTGCAGTGATTATGAGAAGTAAATGATTTTATTTCCTATTATTTGTACTAATATACTTAAGTAGCTTTAATTATTAAATGTAGTATATCTTGTTCTAACATTTATTTCCCTATTATTTACTTATATTTGCAAACTAATCAATGTTCTATTAAAACTAAAATGCTTGATTAACTTATGTATTCACGAAGATATGTTGTTTAGAAATCAATTTCTCTTAAAATATTATGTCTAAACATTTTAGTTCGTGTTTTATAAACGCCAGGAGGCGTTATCTTCTAATTTTTCTTAAAACAGCTGTCATCGAAATCATGTAGGCTTATACCTATGCCGAATGACTTGAAAATTCGTACTTCAAAAAAAGATGAGTATGACTTTTGGGCTTTAGTTTTTTATATACATAATAATAATGTTCATCATTCACCGAGATCTTTTGAAGACAGTTAGATGAATAACGATGATTTAAATTTTATTCTATTGAGGTCCTCAGATGGCCTCAAATTGTATTCTGTTAAACGTAGAACATCCCATTTTTAACATGGTTATTTTACTGTCAAATTATGCATTAATTTTCATAGATTTTTTTTCTTTACATAACAACCGAATTTCTAGAATTTCAACTGTTATCTATACTAATATTATAAAGAGGAAAACTTTGTTTGTTTGGTTGTAATGAATAGGCTCAAAAACTACTAGACCGATTTTAAAAATTCTTTCACCATTCGAAAGCTACATTATCCACGAGTAACATAGGCTATATTTTATTTTGAAAAAAAATAGGGTTCCGTAAGATATTTGGGTTTTACGGAAAAAATTAACCAGAAAAGTTTCTTATTTTGCGTACGCTGACTAAACTATAAAAGATAGAACCATAAAATGTTTTAATTAATTGTAGATCTTATAAATATCTACAAAAAAGTCCTTGACATACAATACCTATCTATGTCGAGTGAGGCACAACAACCATTTTTTTATTTAAAAATCTTGAATTTTTTTTGACTACACTTAAACGCGTTTATTTTACTCAAGCTATTAATCCTTATCAAAATAAATTATTTCATCACTAAGTACAGTTTATGTAGATAATATTTGGTTTTTGAATGATTACATTTGGACGTTTGGTTTTGAAGTTATGGCGAAATTAAAATATTACGGGAGGGGAGTTTAGATCTACGAGTACCCGCGCGACTCAGACGCGATGTCGGCTCCTTACGCAGCGGTCGTGCGCGAAGTCTAATAATTTTCATGCGATTTTTTTTAGATTTAATGTAACGAAATGTACGCAAAAGTTCTTCTCAGAGCTAAACAACAGTTCTTTTCAGGGCTAACCAACAGTTCTTTCCAGAGCTAGAATATTACACGCTGTTAACATTTTCTTAAACATTTGAAAATGCCTAAGAGAGCCAGGTCTCAAATTTCTAAACATAGTTCTCAAATTTCTTTATACAAAATTCATTTCGGAAAATAATATAATATTTGATAGTATTTTCGATTCACAATTTAAGCGATAATGGCGTACTTATAAAAGATAGATATAATATTGTGCTGTCGTGGATTTTTTTGGAGAACGATATAAGATATATATATTTACACCATACATTATTTTCGTGCACCTCTTACGGTTTTGCAGGGCATGCTAGAATGGCTTGCAAATAGAAGATTTTTTTTCGAATGTGTCACGTACACTTATTGTTATATTTTGGCCAATTTACTCGATAGCTTTATAAATTGTAGCTAATTTGTTATTTTGATGTATGAGCTATATTATTGTAAAGTTTCATTAAAATCCATTCAGTACTTTTACGTAAAAGGGTAACAAATGTCCATACATCCATACAAAATTTCGTGTTTATTATATTAGTAGGAAGTAGAATTATTATATGCCCTGTACTGAACACACGTACACTGTACTGTATGGGCGAATTAATCGATTGGTGAATGTTTATATCTTATTGATTAAAAAATGCACGGGATAAAATTCTTATTTTACCCGTACGAAGTCGGGACGTGCAGCTAGTTTATAGATATTTACAGAAAATCGTGTATTTTTTTCCTTTATTAAATACGATTGAATTTATGTATTACTTATAAAATAATGCATCTTACATTATCAGGAAGCGTTAAGAATAACGTTGACCCACTTTCCTTTAGGTCAAATTATTCGTCACAGAGTACATATTATAATAAAATTATTTTAATCATTTACTGTCTTCGGCTTAAAATAATATTTTTATTAGAGATTTTAAATACTTGGTCAAATGAATTTTAATCAGTTCGTATGTACTAATTGCAATGACGTTCAGTTTTTTACTCTATATACACTTAACCTGAAATAAATTTAAAAAAGCTAACTCCACTACTTGGTGTATTTTTACCACACTTCAATTAATTTACTAGTAAAACAGCTTAGGCCACCATGAATACTAATCGCTTCTAAATTGACCTAAACAAAAAACAAAAACCAATAAAACATATTTTATTTATATATAGCTTAATTGAATTGATGTATGTTCAATTGTTTTATATTAGCTTAAAAAGTGTTTGAAGTCAGTTTTATGGTTTACCAAAGTACCTATTAGAAAGATTTAATTGAACTTTTCTAGTCAATTACGAAGGCTATTAAAATATTACTAGAGCAAACAAAAGCGATACGACACGAGCAAAGCTATAATGTAATATAATATAATTATTTATTAGTAGAAGTTGGTACTTTAATTAAAAATAAATTTAAATCTATACTAATATATTATAAAGCTGAAGAATTTGTGTGTTTGATCCGGCTAAACTCAGGAACTACTGGTTCGAATTTAAAAAATATTTTGTGTTGGATAGTCATTTAATCGACTAAGGCTCTAGGCTGATTTTTATTGATTTAATATTTTTATGAATTATTCGCGGGTGAAACCGCGGAGCACAGCTAGTTATAATATAAAAGTTAAGCATGAAAAACGTTTATGTAACTTTATTATATCTTACCCATCGTTTAATCTTAAACATCAAAAACATTTCCAGAGCCTGTTAAAGTTTTATTTAACGAGTAGATGCGTGTCATTACATATCGTAAAACAAGAATAAACTAATAACATTTGACTATTTATGTAAGATAATAATCCGATGGGGCTATTAAGCTTGCGATGCCGATGGCATCTTGTTATTATCATTAACACGTAATAGGGGCATAAGTCCTTATTGGGCTAGAAACTGAGTTAATACACTGCGGCTTTACGATGGCTTAATCTATATAGCCTTAATTAACTAATACAATACGGAGAGACAAATAAATAACAGGCTTTAAAACAAAAAGATTATTAAGAAATCTGCTTTAAAACTAATGAAATTCCCACGTGTTACTCTCAGTAGCGGGTTTTAAGTCAAGTAAATTTATAAATAAGCGTAAATCATAACGAAATAATGTAAAAATAAATCAATAAAATATACCTTTTATATTTCATTGAGAAAAATGTAGTAATAAATGAAATAGGTAATAGATTTTTTCACTGACAATGTTGGCTACTACTCAGTACTTAGCCCCACGCAGGTAAATCGGTCGAAAACTAATCTATATTAATATTATAAATAAGAGTGACTGTCTTGTCTGTCTGGTACGCTTTCACAGCTAAACAACTGAACCGATTTTGATGAATTTTGATACCTACTACCAAACAAGCTTGAACCCCAAAGATAGATAAGTTACTTTTACCAACCACAAAACTTATATTTTAAGTATAAATATTGTATAATGTATTGGCTTCATTTTCTTTTTACGTAGATACCTATAAATTAACAAGTAAACGTTTTTAATATTTTTATAGGCTTAATAAAATTGGAAAACGACACAGTAGAAGGCGTAAGCATAGACGTACAACGACTACTACTGAAGAAAATGAAGAATACGATGAATAAAATGTTGAAATACTTTCAATTTAATGCAAGTTTAAAATAAAATCAGAGAAATAAAAAAAATGTTTTTCATTTGAAAACAGCGCCATCTAGTTATATTCATACGAGCTTTAATGTAAATTAGTACCTGCTTCAACGCCATCTTGTACGAAAATTATTAACTTGATAGTATTTTAGGTAGAAAAATTAGAACAAATTGCATGTTTTATAGATTAGAACTATGAATGCATATTTTGTTCATCTATTACTTAAACTAAAATAAAAACCATAATAATTAATATAATATATAAAATTAATGTGATATACAGTAAAAGAAATGTGGCATATAAAAATATTAAAGTTGTACAATTTTTATGGAAAATCTTTTTTTTTAATCTTTTATAATCGACATCTTAATTATCATTATATTTTTAGCGTCAGTTTTATCGATTATTGACTTATTTCAAGTGAATTGAATATTAAAATTTATAATCTATGATTTTATTTCTACTCATCAGACTAGCAACACTAAGATACCCTACAACGAATAAACAAGGCAACACAAGAGTACGTCGAACGAATCTCAAGCTCGAGGTCTGGAGATTCCTACAACTTGTCATTCAGTAAATTTGTCAAACAAAGTTGTCATACGCGTTGGGAATGTGTCAGTGAGCGATCGTTTGCCGCTTGGTGTATAATATTTGTATCGTAAATGTGGTGCGTTTGTGTGATCATGAAAAAACACGTAATTGATTACTTAATTATAAAGTGATAAGAGTGTTTTGAGTTTAGTGTCTCGTTAAAAAAGTTATTTTCATTTGTATGTCATCGGACTCTTCAATATGGCGGCTCCCCGTCACAAATCACAACAGAAAAATATTTCTTCGATATTTTCGAAGTTGCATGGTGCTTTCTCGGATGCAGTCTGTCCCACTAAGCTGGCGACGGACAAACGGACTCTCGATAAGACTTGGAAATTAATGGACAAAGTTGTTAAATTGTGTCAGCATCATAAAATGAACTTAAAAAATAGTCCGCCGTTTATTCTTGATATTTTGCCCGATACATATCAGAGGTTGCGTATAATATACTCGAAATATGAGGATAACATGCAGGAGTTGAATAATAATGAACATTTTAACATATTTATTATTAATTTGATAAGAAAGTGTAAGCAGGCTATAAAGTTGTTTAAAGACGGTAAAGAAAAAATGTTTGATGAGAATTCGCATTACAGACGTAATTTGACGAAGCTTAGCTTAGTGTTCAGTCATATGTTGAGCGAATTAAAGGCCATGTTTCCTAACGGAACGTTCGCGGGCGACCAGTTTCGTATAACGAAAAGTGATGCTGCCGAATTCTGGAGAACTAACTTCGGAAACAGGTAAGATTATATCAACGTATGTTCTCTTTCAATTTGTTGTCATTAAATACAGTATAATTTTTAAATTCTAGTGTTATATGTACTATTTATTTGCATGAAAGTTTTATAACTATGTTGGGTTACATTTATTTCATATTACACTTACTACCTAATTATAATATTACTACATGAAACCAACTTTGGCACTACTTATTTAGTATAAGTCTCTTTCCAATAATAATAATAAACTAAATAATTATTTGTTATTAAGAACACTGACAGACAATTTAGTCAATAAAATAAACACTGAAAATATAAAATATATGTATATATATATTATTTATTTAATTTACAAAAGGTAGGCAGTGTGCTCAATGGATTAACCATCCCTTGCATTGTCAATGGTACCACCAATTTTAACTAATATTTTATGTCCAATGTCCATGTAGTATCACTGGGTCAATCACTTCAGAATCCAGAAAATAAGAATATTTAATATTGTTCTTTGGAGATTTTTATTATATAATGGTAATACTTGGTGGTAGGGCTTTGTGCGAGCTTGTCTGCGTAGGTACCACCCACTCATCAGATATTCTACCACAAAACAGCAGTACTTGCTATTGTTGTGTTCCGGTATGAAGGGTGAGTGAGCCAGTGTAATTACAGGCACAAGGGACATAACATCTTAGTTCCCAAGGTTGGTGGCGCATTGGCGATGTAAGCGATGGTAATATCTCTTACAATGCCAATGTCTATGGGCATGGACCACTTACCATCAGGTGGCCCCTATCCTATGCAATGAAGAAAAAAACTTTGTACCGAAAACCTGCCCAAACGGACTTGCACTAAGACCTACTATTAAATAAAGAAAAAACTATTACATACTTAAAGTTAATCTTTGTTCTGAAACTTTATTGATTATTTTAGAAATAGTTATATAATTTCAAATATTCATAATAATTTATATGATTTTCTTAACAAATTTTACATCAACTAGTTTTTGCAATAACAAATATATCTATTCAATTATATTTAAGTAATCATCTTTTCTCATTTAAAAAAAGCCTTCTTTTACAATATTTTCTTTCAATTACAATTGATTTTATTATTTCCCACATTTTAACTTCCCAGAGTGAAATCTTTTTTTTTTTGTATTTACACAAACAGAGACATGGGAAAATGTTTGAATGCCAGGAAGTGATTGAACACAGGTTTATTGTCAAGTAACATGTAAAAAGCTATATAAAATACTTACTATAGGTATTCAGAGCATGGGAAACAATGATAGATATTCTATATCTACTTATATATGTATTACTTATTCCTATGTATGTATATAGCTTAATTTGTGATTATAATTCATCTCATGCTTGACGGTGAAGGAAAACAGTGAAACCTGTCAAATTTCATTGAAATTCTGTCACATGTGTATTCCACCAACCTGCATTGGAGCAGCATGGTGGAATAAGCTCCAAACCTTCTCCCCACAAGGAGGAGAAGAGGCCTTAGCCCAGCAGTGAGACAATTACGGGCTGTTACTTTACAGTACAAATGTCTATGGATCATGGTGGCCACTTAATTGCTTTGCAAGCGTATATGTGTGATAAATGGACTCTTTTACCTTAGTTTTAGTCTTTACACCTTTGTTAATATTATATGTCTGGATTGAATATGGAGACTCATGGCAAAATCGTGAACATGCTATCCGGGACAAGGGAGTGTAACATAGCTAAATTTTTATTTCTAATTAAAAGAATAATACATCCGACCTCTCGATAAATATTCAAGTGTTATGTACATTTAGTAGTAGTGCCTCGTTGGTCTAGTGATTAGATAGGCCACATATCCCGGTGGTCCTGGGTCGGGCCAATAAATAGTTATTGTGTTTTCTGTCAGAAAATTCTCAGTAGGAGCCCGGAGTCTGGAAATTGGAAGTGTGTACACTCCCGTGCCTCGGAAAGCAAGTTAAGCCGTTGGTCCTGCTACTGAACTCTTTTCGGTCGTGTCGGATTGCCCATCGGATTATGACAGCTAAGCAAAAGAGTGCACCTGTATTTTTCGCACACACTTGAGCACTATAATTCTCCTGCGCAGTTGGCTGATTTCTCTTGAGATTGGCCGCCGTGACCGAAATCGGTCTGGAGGACCTTATTATTATTACATTTAGTAGCACACATACATACACAAATTACGAATACGTAATCTGAATGTACCTATATCAAATTGTAAGATAAGATATTTTGATAAATGCTTTGATTGAAATTAATCAATTGTATGAGTTTAATTTAATAGATCTAAGAACCATCCAGCCCATTGTCTATGCCAATCGGTGATAGACCAACCTTAGATTTACGCATCCATGCGATTTGTTAGCTAGCTCTGTTGTATTATTCACTTCAATCAGTACTTGATAAATAAATAGGTAAATATTCGCTTATAAAATAACACCATTACACCCAACATTAAAACACTTATGGCCGAATACTGAAACGTCTTTCAAATATTAATTGGGACTTAATTATTTGGAACGCCATTAATTTCAAATTTCGCATACTAAATTTTGAAATTAATGACGTTCCAAATAATTAAGTCCCAATCATATTTGAATGACGTTTCAGTATTCGGCCGATAATATATCAACTTTAGTGTTAATTACTAAGTACCGTAACCAATTTTGCCGCCATTTTAAATGTTTATTACGAATCTATAATTATTACAATAGATTATTAAGAATCTCGATCAATATTATCGTGTTATTTAAATGTCGATGTTTTATTTGTATTTAATCCCGTGATTGGAATAGGCTATCACATGAATGGAAGCCGGATTAAGTATATGACTTGTTTGATATTTACGTCATTTATAAAGATACGTCCTATATCATATTCATTCATAACTATAATGCACGCAATCTTATCGTATTATCGTACTGAATGGATTGATTAGGACCTACTGTTTCCGTTGACAAGTATAATCGTCGATGCTTCAGCTTTATCAAATTCCGGTACATTTTAACTACCTATGTACCAAGAGTACACGTTATTATAGATTTGTCGTTTTTGTTATGGAAAATACATTAATAATTAGAAGTACCATATACCTAGTCTTGCCATAAGTTCTGTTACAAACATTGGACTTAAAGATTAGCTAAAATAAGTGCCTGCAGAAACCTGCCTTCCTATCAGGTGTTTATATCAGATATTAAGCTAAGGATTACCACTCAGTTCATATTTCTCACCCATTGTGTTAAGATGGAGCGGAGCTTAGGACAAAACCGTCATGCTGTCGTTGCTCTCCACAAGGCAGGTAAATCTAATTCTGAGATTTTCCAATCTCTCAAATCCTTGGGTATCACTCGTATGTTTGTGTGGCGCACAATAAATCGCTTCAAATCAACCCATTCTATCATGAACAGGCCACGATCAGGTCGTCCCCGCTCTGTGAGGACGAAAAACGCCATTAAAGCTGTTGAAAACCGAATTCGGAGAAATCCGCTCCGGAAGCAGAAAATCATGTCTAGGGAGATGGATATTTCTCCTAGATCAATGTCCCGCATAATCAAACAAGACCTTCAGATGAGTGCCTATCGGAGAAGGACTGGACAAAGGCTCACGGACTCTTTAAAAAAGATCAGGACTGAAAGAGCCAAGACTTTGCTGAGCCGGTACGCTAACGGAGGTCATCGCAACATCTTGTTCTCCGACGAAAAAATTTTCACAATTGAAGAAAAATTTAACCGTCAAAACGACAAGGTTTATGCTCATAGCTCTCTAGAAGCTCAAGAAAAAATTGGGAGAGTTGAACGAGGCCATCATCCCGCTTCAGTGATGGTGTGGTGGGGAGTCAGCTTTAATGGCACTACAAAACTCCATTTTTGTGAACAAGGAGTTAAAACTCGGGCCAAAAACTACCAGGAAGGCATCCTAGAGCAAGTAGTTAAACCCTTGAGTGATACTCTCTTTGCGGGAAAACATTGAGTCTTCCAGCAGGACTCTGCTCCTGCACACAAGGCTCGAACGACACAGCAGTGGCTGGAGGAGAACGTTCCTGAATTCGTCAAGGCTTCAGAATGGCCTTCGGGAAGCCCAGATCTGAACCCCTTGGACTACCAGCTGTGGTCTCATCTTGAGCTGATGGGTTGTCACAAAGGGCACACCAATTTGGAGAGCCTGAAATCTGCTCTGGTAAAAGCAGTAGACAATTTCCCTCAGAACGTGCTGCGTACTGGCATAGATGACTGGCCTCGGAGACTTAAGGCGTTTGTGGAGGCTAAAGGAGCTCATTTTGAATAATTCTATTTTTTTTATACTTATATAAGTTCATAATTTTATAAATAAATTACTTTTCCGTAGAAATGTAAGTACTTTATTTTCTAAAAACACTTTTCCTTGTAACAGAACTTATGGCAGGGCTAGATATACACAAGACATGAATATATAGATGATAAGAAGTGGTATCGTATTTAGGATATTATAATACGTATACTTGAATCGTATCTACTAATATTATAAATGTGGAAGTTTGTGAGTTTGTTACGCTTCCGAGCAAAAACGACTGCACGGTTTTGAGTGAACTTTTGAATTGAGATAGCTTAAATCTTGACTTAACATATAGGCTATCTATATCTAATCTTTGGATCTTGTCACACGCGGACGTACCACAACTATATACGTATGACACTTGAGGAAAGGAAGTGACCACCGAGTTTTTCAACGGTTTATCCCGGTATAATCCACATTCCACCAGTGGTGCTTCATTTTAAATATTTTCTATGATTACCTAAAAATAATTTACTAATTTCATGTTTTAATATGTATTGTTGTGTCTACAATTTACAATTTTGTAGCAATGACTTCGATAAACATAATATATATTTTTCTGTAACTTAATGTTACAAAAGTGCTTCTAACAAAGAATATTAAAGTAAGCCCCGCATTTGCACTTAGAACATGGACAGATATACAATGAAAATTTCATGTTTTTTATAACTTAGATGAAGGTAGGTGTTAGATTGATACAAAATAAATAAATATAAATAAATATCCTAAGACATTTTTCACACACGGTCATCTGATCCCAAAGTAAGCAGAGCTCGTACTATGGAAACCAGACAACTGATATACTACATATACTACTTTTTCTTTTGTAAATACATACTTATATAGATAATTACAACCAGATTCGTTCATGCACACAAATGTCTGTCCTGGGTGGGAATCGACCCACGACCTGCAGCGCGAGAGGCAGGGTATTTACCAATCACGCCAACCGGCTCGTCAAAAGAGTTTCTTCCTTAGCTCAGGAACGCATAGAGGACCAGCATATACACATTTATTGTTATTCATATAATAGATAGAACTAGAAGTAAGATTATTAAGAAAGTATAGACAAAGTAAGAAAGTATAGACTTAAATGAACACAACATAATCGTTTAAGATACACTTAGCTGTCAATGAATCATGTGATCCTTTAATTGGACGTAATAAAGGATGATAGGGGAAAACCAAAGCATTACAATTAGTTTGTTCGACGGAGCGATGCGATCGTAATACAAATTCGATAGATTGATGTACAGTTCCATAATTCACTCGAACGACTCCTCTAAAACGGTACACCGTTAAATCATTTTCAATTTGACGTCGTTTTTCATTTCCGTCTCACTTTAGGATTATAACGCGTGACGTTATCAAAGATAAACAAATAATAAATAAATATACTGGGGCATGTGTGAATAACACACGGCCATCTGATCCCAAACTAAGCAGAGCTTGTACTATGGAAACCAGACAACTGATATACTACATATGCTATTTTTTTTTATTTTTTTTTGTAAATGCTTACTTATATAGATAATTACACCTAGACTCAGGACAAACATACATGTTCATGCACACAAATGTCTGTCCTGGGTGGGAATCGAACCCACGACCTGCGGCGTGTAAGGCAAGTGTCTTACCAACCACGCCAACCGGCTCGTCAAGATGGAAGTTTTCTAGTTAGTTTGAATGAGGTTTTGTATGAATTTACGTTTTAAAGTAATTTATAGTACCTATTATAAGAAGGAATTATTTGTTTTGTTTGTCTGTCTGGATCGTCAATGTTAAGTTTATTCTTCTTAACATAAAATGCAGTAAGTTTTGTCATAATGATTGATTTAGATAGTAAATCGTTGGCTCGTGAATTTTTAGTTTCTCAAGCAAAAGTATATAGAAAAGAATGTATATTTAAGTATACAATAAAATCCAAGCAAATTTATTGTCCAAAAATTGACAGAGTATGTATGTGTCGTATTGGAGTAAAGAGTAGGCTTAAATATACATAGCTGAAACTAAGCGTAACCGAAAAAGTTTTGACGAAAAACGTATTAACTATATAAAAGTCGTTTACAAATTTCTGATTTTCGAAACTATAACTACATATTACATATACATAAACATAACAGGGATATATGTATAATGTATATATTTGTATAATGTACGTAATATTTTTAAGTAGGGATAATTGTAAATTTTGGGATAAATGTAAAACCCACAAAATCGTTCATAAACCGAATGCAATCCAACGATATTCAGTAACCTTTGTTCATATTCGAATATATAATAGAATAGTTATTTATGATACCATGAATTAAATTAGGAACAATAAAAAATAACTCAGTCGAGTAACCGAATGAAAAAATCTTGTTCTAGCAATACATCGAAGAAGATAAACACACTCCAAGAAAGCATGCTTGTTCCAATATCAACGTTCTATCTAGATTATTCTTCCAGAACGGGAAGCCAGTATAATATAAAAATATTAGTATTAAATAATTACCTACATATAAAAATCTTTAATATTATATTGGTACCATTTATATAAGTGCGTGTTCACGTATGAATCATGACGGATGCAAATTAAAACGAGCTCGTACACATGTTAGGTTCCTTCCTGTTATTGAATAGTATGACAGATGGACTTTATAAAGGGAGCGAGTTGAGCGTTTAGTTAAATGACAACCCGGTACATAAATCTGGATTACGCTGAGTTATTAATGTCTCTAAAAGTAATGTCGTGTTTGATCTCGTAGAAGTTACATTTGTTTCGATATTTGTAGAGAAATATACTCTCGTTTGCAGAAGCGGTTTCAACGATTCTCTTTCTTTTTTAAATCATTCGCATACAATCGGAATTTTATGTTATTGTATAAATAATGTGACTTTAAATTTCCGACGCAAAACGCTATCTTTGAGACAACATAGTTGAATATACAAATATTGTTGTTTTTTTGGCTGGTGAACGAAATTATTTGAATAAAGATTTTTTCTTTAAGATTCTACTTAATTTGTGCTATAATTAAAGCAATATAATCTAACAATATTCTTTCATTATAGCTTCTATAGAGATAGTCATGCGAACTTCTATCGAATATCTTTTGTAAATAATTTATTAAAAATAAATAACATAAGCTCAGTTTTATCTCGAATCTATCGTTGGAAAACTTTTACAGAATATTAATTCATTAATTAATATTCCCTCTAGTTGAAATCAAAAACCGTAAACTGCAATAAATTCTAATCAATGATTAAAAAAATATATCGGGTCAAATGCATTTAAAACATGTTTGAATTTTTTTTTTAAGGCGTTCATTCACTGTTTTCCACATAAGCAAACAATTTGTAAAATACTAAACATCTTAAAATTTAATTTTCTAGTTATTATTTGATTATCAATCAGAACTAAACTAAATTACCTAGATGAGATTTAAATTATTTACGTCAAAATGTCAATTTAATGTCAATAAAATAAAATACACCATGAACGCCGAGCGCACTAAGTAGCTTACACAAGGTTCATCAGTGACATCATTAGCCTTTGATGATAGCAATCTCGCGGAAATTGTTACCGTCAAAGGGTTCTCTTAAAAGCATGTCGACGAACTTTTTGGCAGACAGGGAATGTTAACGTTAAGCAAAGATTTCGAGCATTAAAAAATACAATACACCAAAACTTCTCTTGAGTTTGTAATTTCACAGAAATCTTCTAAAATGTTTGAATCTTTTGGATAGTCACCAAAATGTTGAAGTGAATTGGAGAAGTGTGAATTTCGTAAACGTGTTAAGAGAAAACATTCAACCAATAATCCTTTTCCGCCAATTCAGCGTATATTTGTAACGTTTTATTAACGTTACAATACGTTGGTATGACGTCAGTACATATGGGGTCGTTATGTCTGCCGGATGTTTTGAGCGGCGGATGGAGTTCCCGATAGTCGGGACAGTCGTTTTTAGACGACTTTGTTGTTTATTACGTCTGGTTGTTATCGAAAGATATATTATCTTCCCTGCTTAAAAATGATTTCTATTGAGATTTATAAAGTATAATAACAAAGTATTGATATGTTTTAAAATTTAATTTACTCATGTCAGTAATTTTTTTGCTGTTATCCGACAGTCGATGATATGTATTTTTTTGCTGCGTTAAAAATTGACGTATCCTTTACTTGGGCGTAATCAAGTTTTGTAATGATATAATAACGATATCTAATATATAATTTACATTTCAAACTTGGACTGGAATTGTAGGACAAAAAAAAACATTTAGAAATATTGTTAGTCGTTATTACGTTGGTCGTAAATTGATTTAATAACTGTATCCGTTTACAGAACGCTGCTGAAATAGTATTTCCTATAACTTGATAGGGTTTTAAGCGCATTTCTTGTAACGGAAGTGTATTTTATGCAATCGTAAATCTTATGTTCCTATTATTAGTTGAATAAGTAATATAAAATATGCAAATGTATAAATTCAGTAATCAGGCAGTAACAGCCTGTGAATGTCCCACTGTTGGGCTAAGGCCTCTTCTCCTCTTTTTGGGGAGAAGGTTTGGAGCTCCACTACGCTGCTCCAATGCGGATTCACAGAACTTCAGTGAAATTTGACACATGTAGGTGCTCACCCACGATCATCGGTTAAGATTCACGCGTTCTTACCACTGGGCCATCTCAGTATGTTTTACCAATAATGTAATGTAAAATACTTCGATTGTCTGAACATGCTTTCTTGATATCATATACAGATTTACAATAAAAATGATCACGACAGCTACCAGTCCCATTGAAAAAAATTTTTTGGGTGATATAGTCAATTTATTTCGAAAGTGTCCTGGTAGTATCAACATACTGGACCAGTGGTAGTTAAATCCTGTGAAATGACGATTTCAATAGGCTTGTTTAGTATCATTTGTTTTTGAGATTATAGATAACAATGTAACTTGAAAGTTATCAGTTGTTGTTGCCTCTCATTAGAATGTAAATATCACATATTATTAAGATTCTAAACTATATACGTGCGTCAGTATTAAATTCTACTTGTGATTGATATTGTTAACTTCCAAATCTATACAAATATATAAAGCTGAAGAGTTTGTTCGTTTGATCCGGCTAATCTCAGTAACTACAGGTTCGAATTTAAAAAATGTTTTTGTGTTACATAGGCCTTTTGTCGAGGAAGATACTAGGCTTTTATTCATTATATTTTGATTAATTATACGCGGGTGAAACCGCAAGGCACAGCTAGTATATAATGTAAAGTCACAAAACGATAGCAGGACGGAACTCTAACAATTTAACTCGGATGAAAGAGCGGATTACCTACTATGTATACTAGTGTCTAGTGTATTGCTTATATTATAAGTAAATGTGAAAGTAACTCTACCTGTCACGCTTTCATGACTAAACCGGTGATTTTGATGAAATTCGGTAGGAAGCCAGATCGAACGTCAAAGAAGGACACGGCTTGATTTATCATACCTATGACCTCCATGCTTCTCAGCATATGGGCGAAGTCGCGGGTGAAAACTAGTCTCATATAAATTTATCCAAGTTTTCCACATGTTTATTGAATCGTCGAGTTTACTGATTATTTTCCATTCATGTGCCATTATCATGCTGAATGTATACGATTCGATAAATCATTGCAATAATATTTTTACAAACGTAGTAAGTACTTACTCGTGATGTTTGTTTTATTTTATCTTTTATTGTATTAGGTTGGAAGACTGACAAGTCACCTGATGTTAAGTGAAATTAGTTTTCATTATCTCGATAATAGTTCTCGTGTTCGTCGACCGTGAAGAAAATGGCTGGAATAGAGTTCAAGCTTTCTCTACATGAAAGGAATCACTTGTAAAGCAGTGGAATATTTACTTTACTTTCTATAACTGTGTGTTTGTATGATTGTCGAGTGAGTTGTGAGAATGATAGGTAAAGACTCGATATAGTCGCATATAAACATTTGAAATCGGAAAGTATCTTGCATCGAATGCTCTACTGAGTTCTTCAATCTTCAGAATGAAAACCAGTTTGGCATAAAGTAAGTATTTTCTTTACGCTTCGTGATCGGTTAAATGTCACGTGCATCTGACATTTGAATCGAGCGAATCGAGAGATAAGGTAGCGGGTACGAGGAGGTATACTTGGATTTATAATCATTAGTGATTTTTTTGTCATCTGTATAAGGTCGAAGAGTTTGTCTAATTGAACGTTCTATTCTCAGGGACTACTTGTCCGATTTGAATAACTGTTGACATTAAGGAAGACAAAAGATCCTTAAATCTATATAATATTATAAGAGTGAAGTTTTGGATTGCGTTAATCTCAGGATCTACCAGTTCGGTATCCCTCAGAATCAAAAAGCCCATTTATTGGCAATAGCTGTAGACTATAGAACATCATGTTACGACGGGGGCGGAGCAGTAACGCAGCCGAAACCGTGCGGAATAGACAGTCTTAAATATGACTTATGATATATTTAGTGATATTTTCTAAATCTTGTATATAACCTTGTTCGATTTAAACAAGAACAAAGTAGAAATGTTAGTGTTTTTTTTTGCTTTATCGAAATCTCGTTAACGTTAATAATGATTGGCTTGGATTGGAGAATTTAAATTCAATTTCGCTGCCGTACAGATGTCGTTTTTGTCAAATTATTATTTCCTGTTTAAATATAACGACCTTACAGCTTTATTAAACATAACTAGCTTAATAATGGCTCGTGAATCTTAACCGAAGATGCGGGTTCGAATCCGGACAAGCGCCAGTGAATTTACATGTGCGTAATTTGTTTTTTTTTACAATTCCTCTAGCGCGGTAATGAAGGCAAACGTCGTGAAGAAAATTGCATGTGTTGTTTAAACATCTGCCACATGTGTATCCACCGACACACGTTCCAAAACCAGCCCAGCTGTGGGACAAGCTAACTTTTTTACTTTTAACTATACATGAACAGGTATATCTAAATTATCTATAAAAGCAATGGATTTTTCGTATTTAGTTTTTATAGTTTCAAACGATATTTTATCTGTAGAAGGTTTTCGCTGCATTCATACAGAATGTAATATAAGCGATGTTGAAATGTTCAGACGCGTTCCACGCTGACGATAAAAGGACACGGCAGGTACTTCACATAATCTCTAAGATCAATAAACTCTCAAGGTGAATACGTTGCACGAGTTGATATACCGAGAGGATTTTTCATACCATCAATATAAATTTTGACGGAATGATTCTCGTTTCCTGTCGTAACTTCATTATAGCCTTTATTAATATAACGAATTTTATTTGATTATATCGAAATTTTAAGTCGATTATTTTTTTGGGGTAATAAATTATCTGACTTAATTAACTGTTCTGTTATCTTTATAGATGTAAATAATATCAACGTTTTTGTTATTTATATTTCATTAATGAGACTAATATAAACTCAGGTTCTTTAATACAATGCATTTAAACGTTATCTCCTGAAAACCAATTTTATGTTTTGACTAAAATTGGATCCGAGGATGATTTATGTTTCCATTTGCAACTTAATCAATATATATAATTATATATAGTAATATTACAGTTGTAATTAATTGAAATGTTATTACAGTGAGCGTGAAGCGAAATAAAACTAATGTTTCATAAATTGAAACATATAGCTATTCTATTGATTTGTGTAGATTCTTGGAATTACAAGGAACATAACATCTTAGTTCCCAATTTTGGTGGCGCATTGGAGATGTTAGCGATGGTTTACACCTCTTTCAATGCCAATGTCTACGGGGGTTGGTGACCGCTTACGATCAGGTGGCCCATATGTTCGTGCGCCTACCTATGCTATAAAAAAAAACGAAAACATTATGAAAATCCAATGATACTCTTTCGGGTCAACGTTTAATACAATTGTATTTATTGGCGCAAATATATAAAGCAATTGTATATATTAAGTATATCATCTGAAATTATTTTTACGTATAGTATTCTTTAAAGAAATAATTTTCACTCCCAACGAATCTCCCAAGCCCAAGATTTCGCAAAGATTTTTATTTTGTTCGCCATTATTTTTTTATTATTTTACATATGAGGCACTTAGCAATAGCAGAGTTATTGTCAATAAAACTGTGTCCACTTAATGAATATTATCAGCAAATATATCGTTTATTTATTACCCAATATAAAGCAATTGCCTTAGCCCCGAACTTGACCTCTCGTACGTATCTTCATTGACTCCATTCTCGGTTCACGCCTATCGATCAAATATCAACTTTGTTGAATGTAGCTTATATTTCTTTTTCGCGTACAATATTACTGAATGGAAATTCCAGCCAATAAATATCTATTCCTTTGAAAACAGTTCTTGTATGTATAGCATTAAGGTTTATTTTCAGAGGAACGCAACAATACTTATCCAACCTTATTTAACGTTTCGTTTTCTTGAATGGATTTATTTTTGTTCCCTTTGTGGGTAATTTCACATGTTCAACTCTGGATATGTGCCAAGGGATTTTGGTTATTCAACAATGATACAATTTTATCGTATCTTTTTGTCTCCGATGTCTCCTTCTGCCAAGAATAGATAAATTGTACTTGGTCATATTTTATTGTTTTACATGTCAAGACTTGTGAAAGTATTGCATGTTAATTTCCCACTGTTGAGTGAAGGTCACTTCTCTTTAGGTTAAGTCTTGGAGCTTATTCCATCTCCGATACGGGTTTGAGTAAGGTAGAATTCAATTGAACTCATGCAGGTTTTCGTTCACCATCGACCACGAGATGAATAACAACACAAATCAAGCTTGCCTGGATTTGAATACTCTTAGAAAAATGCATTGAATTGGTTTCATATTTAAATACAAATAACGCAAGTAACTGAATTGTTTAAAAAATGTTTTATTATATAACCTAAATAAATTAAGAAGAATTAAGTACATCAGACAAATCAAATTGAAATAGGTATAATTATTATGGTCTGCGTTCCTTTTATTTTTAAAGACTTAATCCTACTTTTATCATTTTATGAAATTTTGTTTTGATTTTAATTAAAAACACATAAATAAATACTTATAAATAATCAGACACAGGAAGTGGTGAGTCTATCCTATGCCCTTGAAGCGACATTCGTGTTGTACGCACGCTGTTAATTTATGAATGGTACGCAGTTTCATAGATACGATGCGAATGGGGCGTGCCTTACGTATTTATAGCTCGTATTGGACGTCGTCCACGGCGTGAAAAATGTTTGTAGTCAATATAGAATTGGACTGATATAAATATTCTCGAACGACCTTTGCCTTGTGTAATTAGTTCTTACTTGTTGTACGATGTCTAGGGGCTGGATATTTATAAGTGGCGGTTTTTTTTTTCGGATAATATTGTCAATGAGATAATTTTGGTGGTAAGGTGGTGCTAATGGCTCAGTGGTAAGAACACAAGATTGGCCAAGCTCCGGCGAAGTAATCTGCATATTGTGTCGTATAAAAAACGTTCACATGTATAGTTTTACCAATCTGCAATGGAACAGCGTATACCAGCTCCTAACCTATTTTTTTAAAAAGAGATGATGCCTTAGACCAGAGGCACATTTACAGACTATTGCGTCATGGGTAGCCTAACGTATTGTGCTGAATTTCTATATATATATATGTATGTGGTAATTGAGTAAGTATCAATTCAGTCTCCAAGGACAATAACAAATTGGCAAAGCGACTCATGTTTAATATTTATCTTTTATAAAGCTTATATGCATGAGCCGAGGTGACCTCTTGATAGCACACGACCCGTCTGATCTAATTTCATAGGAATATTGTCAGCGGTAACCTCTTTTTTTTCAAATAGGATTTCATTATTACTTTTAGTATTTTTTAAATGTCCTACTGCCTGGAACACATCGCCCATTTGCGACGATAGTGTAATATCTCAAAAACCTCAATTTTACAGGAAACGATTTTTAAACTTTCAAACGATCCTATCTTTTTAAATATTGCACAGATGGCGTAACACTGTAAGAGGGTGTTTTAGATCAACTAATATTGAAACTATTCATGTAAAAGCACCGTTAGTTTTCTAACAAAATACCCGAAATTATTACGTTTAAAAAAAAAACAGAACACTTATCACATTGTTCCTGAAATATGCAAGTTTTACGGTGTGTTATAATTAAATAACACGTTGTAGATGATGAAAACAATTACTTGATGCCAAGTTATGTATATAATAAAACGTTGTTGTCGAAAATATTTATTTATTAATAAATCGGAACGAACAATTAAATTGTGGTATCTAGTAGGAGTAATATTAATTTTTACTTGACCATAATAGATTTATGATGATATCAACAACTAAGTAATTAATTATGTAGATTTAAAAAATATATACAATTAGTCACTTAAAGGAACCTTAATTACACTCTTGTTTTTTATCTTACAATATAAGTTTTATGAGAAAAATAACACAATTTAATGTTTGAATAAAACAAAGTCAACAAATTTGATGATGAAGATACCACCACAAAATCTTCAGATATTTAAAGATGCATGTGGCCATAAGTTGAGATAGCCCAGTGGTCAGCTCCAATCCGCCGGGCAAATACCTCTGATATTTCATGTGCTTAATTTGTTTATAATTCATCTCGGGTTTGACGGTGAAGGAAAACATAAACTCACTTACTTTCAACTTCCCTGAAATACAGCCACATGTGTATTCCAATGCAGGTTGCATTGGAATACACATGTGGCTGTATTTCAGGAGTGTATGCAATGCAGGTTGCATTGGAGCAGCGGGGTGAAATAAGCTCCAAAGCATCTTCTTAAAAAAGGAGAGGAGACCTTAGCGCAGCAGTGCGAAAGACACTAACCGTTACTGTTTCTATCATGAGATTGCTAATCTCACTTAAACCTCCATTAGCCTGTGATCGTAGATAGTCAAAGTCAATGAATTTCGAGTTATATTAGAAAACAAAAAAATCTCGTTTAAAGGCTTTAACTGCATGTTAATCATAGACGGCAAATACTCTACACCATCTTTGTTATCCTTCTTCTTCTTTATTCGGGACAAACGTTTTTCTTCGAGATGTTGTAAATCAAATTATTGTAGTTCTTTGTCTTCTATAAAACTATTTTCGTAACCTTTGCAAATAACGCAAAGAATTCCACATAATGTCTGTGTACAACTGAGATGGTTTTTTCACCATCGGTGTTATGTTTGATGAGCTCTTACTGTATTTTTCGGTGGATCATCTATGTGTATCCATGATTAGAGTAAAAATTAGCTTTAAGTAAATAGGAGTTCGTTTATTTATCAATGTTTCTATGGTCGATTGTTACTAGCTAGTGATTGTGTGACAAAAAAGTATTGCAAACCCTTATTTTCACGACGTAAAGTAATAAGGAATACATTGTTATTTTCTCTTTTTTAAGCTGGTATTCCACTCTCATCAACTCAACTCACATCATCAACATTAAGGTAAGCTGGTTTACCTGACATTAAGGTAATACTGGCTTCTTCCATAGACTGAATTATAAATAACCATTGCCTTTCAAAATTTCCAAAATTCCATTAATAATTTAGATGTTGCCGTTGGAGGTGAGTTACATGCTGGATGTGAGCTCGGCATTTCTTTGCAAGTTAGCTTAAGTTTTTGTTCACGTATATCTTTACTAATTTTAGGTGATCGGTAGGCCTTATTACTGTTTCTTATCTTCCCTGGCTTTATCTTTTCTTTTCTGTTTGGGCATTCTTTTCAATGATACCAGGATCGATTAAAAGTGAGGCGTTTTCTATAATAGCGTTTGAAGTATAATTTTGTGCGGTGGTGTGAGATTCATTTATTGTATTATTTAGTATAGTTTCATTTGAATTTGCAGGCTGATTATCAAGAATAATCAAGAATAATTTTGATTAGTTGTTTGAAAAATTACTTTAGAGGGCCTTGTCGTTGAAATGTCGGTTAGATCGTCTAAAGTAATTGTAAGCTTTGGATTTTGTACACCTTTGTAATCCGGGTCTTTCACTGCCATCGCTGTCTTTAAAAGCATTTTTTATAAACATCTCGCAATTTGTTCTGTATTCGAATTCAGTTATAACTTTCACTGAAATTTCTACCAACTACCTGTCGACAAAGGATTACTTAAAGAACTGCTGGACGAGCTACTTGATATTTGAACTTGTAGATTCGCTTGAGGTTTGAACTGTCTCTTGATTCTTTAAAATTGAAGGATAAACTGGAGAAGAATATATTTATACAGAATAATAGACATGTTCCTATATTTTCTCGATGAAGTGTCCTATCTTCTTGCTACATAATTATCTACACGAGCAGCAACTTCTGGTATATAGATGAAAATAATATCAGTTTACGAACCAAAAAATTATTTCTAATTTATTTAAATAAGCACATTATATAGAATCAACAGTCTAAACGCAAAATGGTCGGATTTTTGCTTTTTTTCTAACTGTAAAATTAGTTTTGACCTCGCCCCAACTGCAAATATAATACTAATAAAAAGTTATTGTTTAGCGCATATAAAGTTATAAGTCAAAATAAATTCATAACACAATTGAAAAGTATTCTGGAATAACAGCACATCAACAAATAACCCAAATCACATTTCGCTGGAGACCAAACGTTTCATCATCTTCAACGTTACTTTTCGAGTTATCACAGTGTAATTTATAATTTTTACAAGAAAAATGTGATATCAAGAACCAACCACATTATTTATTTTTTTTATTTTACAAGAACACTGTGATAAAATGATGCAATACATTGTCGAACAGAAAAAAACGGTAAAAATTATACTTGACTTTTCACCAAAAACGTATGTAACTTCGATGACCACGTTGTTCGGCCAAACCTCAAGCACTTAACACTAACACTAACAGGGGACAACTGAATTGTCACTTTTTTAAAGCTAAGTAGATCGCTGAATGAGATAGTGCTACACTGTGATAGTTGAGCCTCTTTCTCTCATAGCTCCGCCATTTTTAGCGTAAAAAATATCGCGTTTTTACAGATATATAGATCTCGATACGGCGATTCAGAATTTCTATAAAACATAAAATCGATTTTTTTGAGTTATCACACTATCGTCGCAAATGGACGACATGGATATTCATCGAAGATTACGACTTCAAACCAGAGAAACCAGCACAGAGTTTTCATGTGTTTATATTCATCCCCTTATCAGCTGTGACGGAATCATTATGAGTAAGCATGAATTTGTGAGATGAAATTCAGCGACATGTATGTCCCAACTCCCAACAACACTTGGGCAGCGTTGTGGAAAAGCTCCAAACCTCCTTACCAGTTAATACAAAGATAAGTCTTGTCATTCTATAAAGGCCGGCAAGGCACCTGCTAGCTCTCCGGTGTTGCAAGCGATGGTAGTCACTTTCCACCAGGTTTGCGTTATGCACGTTTGCGCCCTTCTTTTATAAAAAAAATCAAAATCAGCAGAATCATTAAATGATGATTCAGATTAAATCTTTGTTATTAAAACTCAATGATAATATTTACCATTGGTCGACATATAATATATGTATATAATGAAACATTAAAGATTGTCTTAAATCTTTGATTGTTTTTGTTTAAAATATCGAAAATACCGAACTCCTGTAATAACACAACGTATACAGAATACGATTTTGTTTATATTCATTAGTATGAGAAAATACACGTTCACACAAACTTAACAGCATGCACATGTTTCAATGGTCTCATGGTCAATATCACTGGATACATTGACTTTCGACCTTCAAAGCAAATGCCCTTGCAAGTCTTCAACCAGGACATCAAATTGTACTTACCCTATTTTTATTCTGACCTATTAATCTTCCGTATTAAAATGCAACAACGCAGAGCAATTGTTGCTTGATGGCCAAATATCTGGGATTTGGTCAAGTAACAAATCGATTGACTTCGTGTATAGAAAAATGAATGAATTCCTTATACAAAATTTATATTGTCTTACAGACCAATACCATATAAAATTTGGCAGGTGGTAGAGCTTTGTGCAAGCTCGTCTGGGTAGGTACCACCCACTCATCAGATATTCTGCCGCAAAACAGCAGTACTTGGTATTGTTGTTTTCGGGTTTGAAGTGTGAATGAGCCAGTGTAATTACAGGCACAAGACATCATATCTTAGTTCCCAAGGTTGGCGGCGCATTGGCGATGTAAGCGATGATTAACATAATCGCCAATGTCTGTGGGCGTTGGTGACCACTTACCATCAGGTGCCATCAAAAGCAATAATAAAAAAAATATATAAATTAAGGTGGCAACACCTTGGACCAGTACTAAATCCAATGCAAAAAGACTCATCAAAATGGGTCCATAAAGATTGAAGTTATACGTTAATAAAATTACATTGGTTTATAACCTCCTTATCTGACGATTAATATAATGTATAGAAATGATATAATTATTTGGTACTTCACGTGATCAAGACGATTTATCGACCTCCTTCGTGTCGTACCTATGTAAGGAGGTCAATAAATCGCTTCGACTCGAATCGAATGTATTTGTCTAAAGGCCGAATACTGAAACGTCACTTAAAGTTAAACAGTACTTAACATTGAGAAGCTCCTAAATTAGTATGCGAAATTTGAATTTAATGGCGTCTCAAATAATTAAGTTGCATTTAATATTTAAGTGACGATTCAGTATTCGGCCGTAAGTCCACTGATGCATAGATCTTTTTATGTCGAATATCGATATAGGTATATAATATAACTAAATTGTTCTTAATTTTGGGCACGTCAATTCGATGGTCTAAAATTATCCCACACACAACGCGACATGGAATATAGTGTTTAGTTTCAACCGCAAGAACAAATTGTGGCTCATGTTATCATTTTTCATAATAGTTGGACAGAAATGTAGCTTGATATTAACCACAACACGACGAACTTACATTATTATTGGTGACTTTGATAAGAATAATTGATATTGGTAATGGGATTTAAATGTCAAGCCCAACTTTTTACTTGGTTTACTTGGTGGTAGAGCTTTGTGCAAGCTCGTCTGGGTAGGTACCACCCACTCATCAGATATTCTACCGCAAAACAGCAGTACTTGTTATTGCTGTGTTCCGGTTTGAAGGGTGAGTGAGCCAGTGTAATTACAGGCACAAGGGACATAACATATTAGTTCCCAAGGTTGGTGGCGCATTGGCGATGTAAGAGATGGTTAACAGCTCTTACAACGCCAATGTCTATGGGCGTTGGTGACCACTTACCATCAGGTGGCCCATATGCTGGTCCGTTTTCCTATGCAATATAAAAAAAAAAATTTCATCATAATCGCTGAAACTGCTCTCTTCCAGGTACTGTTATTTAATAATATACCAAATCAATTTAAGTATATAAAGGCACTTTTGAAACGTCCTGTCAAAATATTAATTGTAAATCAACCGAGTTCGGATTGACGACTACCCAAAGGAACAGAAAAGAAATGATAATCTTAAATGCCGCCAATTTAGTTTCGCCCTTATACGGCCGAATACTGAAACGTTATTCAAATATTAAGTGCAACTTAATTATTTGAGACGCCGTTAGTTTAAAGTTTCGCATACTATATATTAAGTTAAAGGCATGTTAAATACCTAAGTTGCACTTAATATTTGAATGACGTTTCAGTATTCGGCCGATAGTATTGTCAATTGTTTCATATTTATTTATATGTTGGCGCATTTGAATACGAGAGTAGACGATCTGGCACGAATGGTAGCCTAGCAACGGTTATGTGACAGTCTCGTTTACTCTAACGCAACACTAAGCGCTAGTACAACAGATCTGACAGGACCGCCATAACCGACGGATGTCAAGAATAACGTGCTACGTGTTTGGTGGAGCGTTATCCAACTGGTTGTTCAAGTATTCTCCTCACCCGAATACCTACGTCTACTGAAGATCAAGCATGAAGTCAATAGATAAAGAATATACCATCGACATCCCTTTATCAGAAGTGGGATACGAAGGGCCATTACTAGGAGAAACAAAAACCATTCGAGAAAAACAAAACATTTCACAATTTATGGCATAATATGGAAGCATTGTAATCGGGAATCCTGAAGATTCGTAATTACCTCAAGCATCGAAAAATACGACAAGTCATCTATGAAGAACAAGAAACTAACTAATGACACCGAAAAGAAAAATAGTCAGTTCAATGAATAAAGCTTCCTATGGACATGCCACGATGTGATCTACAGAGTCATCGCAATTATTGTCACGGACATCGAGAAGACTTCGATACAACTTGCGGAGCCACCCAACTCTTTGCAGCCTACTCTCTGTTTCGTGTGTGACCGACAGGCTACGTGACGTCTACGTGTCCAGAGCGCTAAGGATTCAACGAGTGGCCGGGAGTCAACGAAGTCCTATGCTAACGAAGACCTGCTACCTATATCTTGATTACCTACTTCATCCGGTGAGCTCGTTTCTTACGTATTTGAGGTGATGTCTATGCCTGAGTATATTTTCATGATGCCAAATATTACTACGATGTGTGTGCGGACGCGAGGCGGTTCGGGCCATGTCACCGCACAAGGTGGTGAGCTTGGTCGTCAGAGCACCTCGGTCCGCGGGTGTGTGTGCAGCTGCGAGGCTGTCCGGGCCTTGTCGTCGCTAAAGGTGGTGAGCTTGGTCGTCAGGGCACCTCGGGCCACGAAAGTGTGTACGGACGCGAGGCGGTTCGGGCCTTGTCATCACACGAGGTGGTGAGCTTGGTCGTCAGGGCACCTCGGTCCGTGGGTGTGTGAGGGGCTACGAGGCGGTCCGGGCCTTGTCATCGCATGAGGTAGTGAGCTTGGTCGCCAGGGCACCTCGGTCCGCCAGAGTGTGTGCGGACGCGAGGCGGTTCGGGCCTTGTCATTGCATAAGGTGATGAGTTTGGTCGTCAGGGCACCTCGGGTCACGAAAGTGTGTGCGGACGCGAGGCGGTTCGGGCCTTGTCATCGCACGAGGTGGTGAGCTTGGTCGTCAGGGCACTTCGGTCCGCGGGAATATTTGCAAGATGGCAATTATTACTGCGATGTGCGTGCGAACGCGTTTGTTTTTGTGTATGTGTGTATGTACGTTCGAAACGGTACCCAAAATGTCAGGAAAGGCCGAGCGAAATAAGAATGATGATTTCAGCTGTTCTTTATTTTTCTAGATAATGCGAATATCAATGAAGAGAGAGACGCACGAGGACGTGCGAATGTCAGAATGGCCGTGTCGGCGCATTTGAATACGAGAGTAGACGATCTGGCACGAATGGTAGCCTAGCAACGGTTATGTGACAGTCTCGTTTACTCTAACGCAACACTAAGCGCTAGTACAACAGATCTGACAGGACCGCCATAACCGACGGATGTCAAGAATAACGTGCTACGTGTTTGGTGGAGCGTTATCCAACTGGTTGTTCAAGTATTCTCCTCACCCGAATACCTACGTCTACTGAAGATCAAGCATGAAGTCAATAGATAAAGAATATACCATCGACATCCCTTTATATACATTAAGTGTACGTAGATTATTACCCATAAAATAATTTTCTAACGGCCGAATACTGAAACGTCACTTAAATATTAAAGCGCATCTTAATTATTTAAGATGCCGCTAATTCAAAATTTCGCATACTCAAGCGTCAATTTTGAATAACGTTTTAATTTGAGAGCGACTCAAAACCACTGGCCTTTAAATATAAGGCAATTTAAGTAGTTTTACTACTCAGCAACTGTTTCTATTTTGTCTATGGAATACTTGCTATCAATTTAACCGACTTCAAAAAAAGGAGGAGGTTATCAATTCTTCTGGTTTTTTTTCTTGTGAATTGTTCCTGTCTTATTTTTTTTTAGTTTCCTTTGTCGATAGCATAATTTGGGTTTGTATTGATTACTTTATTACTATAACATTAATGTACCTAATTCAATGTTTTATTTCAACTTAATTAATTTTTTTCGTCATCCGATTATGTAGTATTACGTTATTAATGGATGACTTCCGTTTCTAATAAAGTTATCTATAATATCAAAACGTATATAATAGTATGTATTCATATATAATATACGTAAAACAAATTAGATTATAATTATCTTAATCAGTCAATCACCTCTACCGGTTTTAGATTAAGGCAGCTTACCTACTCTAGTCTTTTTGTAACATCTAAATATTCGCGGCAAATGTCACTAATGATGTTGATATTTTTATAGTTTTTGATTTTGAGGAGATTTTATAATTCAATATATATTTAATTTAGATCGTCTGTTCATACGTGACGAACGAATTTATTATGAAATGTCTTTAATGCTGTTTATGGTAATAAAGAATGTCTTTATTTAATACTAGCTGATACCCGCGACTTCGTCCGCGTTGCTTGATATATTAACAAAGTTGTCTTATGTACGAAGGAATAAACATCAAAAAGATCGCAAGCAAAAATATGTTTTTTTTTTTAAATATACATCACTGGACAGTACTGGACACGCACTGCATAATTATACAAATAGTTGTTTCTTGAAACTTTAATAACTTTTTATTAAATGAAGATATCGCAATCAAGACCGCAACCAAGTGTCTAAGAAATAAAATTTAGAAAATTACATTGAAATATATCCAGTAGTTTTTCCGTGATGCGCGCACAACTGCAGACCTCTATCATTTTATTTATATAGATAGAATTACATTTGGTTATGGATTGTCCAAAATCAACTACAAGTACTAATCCCACTTCAATTAATCCTAAGAATTAACGACGTCTAGTGAAATTGGGATTTTTTTTTCTGACAAATTTTATCAAACTTCTTCCGGAATATCAGTCTTTTGTCAGTTTTTATTATTATTATGATTGATTGAATCAAAACTAAGTTTATTTCGAACGAGATCTAGTGTAGAGTGTATATATATTTGTTTTTAATATTTATAGTAGTTGCTAAAACAAGGCCTACAAAGTTATCAGTTATTAACGCGATACCAATATCAGCAAAGTTATTTCACGACAATATCGCCGTATCAGATAAACCATTTCCGTTTTGATATATTGCGGAAATTCCCTATTTCTTTATTCATTCATTCTTTGATTCAATCGATTCTTTTGAAAATTAAACTCGCGTCGCGCACTCGAATATTAATGGACTACCCAAAAATGTTATTGGTTAGTAAAACGAAAATGATTTCGCATTTGTTCGAATTTGATATTGCCTTTAGGATCGTGTCGTCAACCGTGACGCAAAAAATTCACCTGCTCTATAAAAAATATTGGATTGTTAATATTTACAATTTTATTTAACAATCGAGTTGCTTTCGATGCAATTGCTCGTAATTGGATAACGCTATAAAGCCTTTGCTTACGCAAATGATATTTTTAACTTCAAATTAATCAAATAATAAGAAAAATACAATGAATAATTGCGTTATTATTTCTAACAGTGTCGCGATGTTTGTGACCGGTGATGACCACTTATAATCAGGTGGCCACCAATTGCGAGTCTGCCTACCTATTTTAAATAATAATAATTAAAAAGCACTACAAGGTCGTATACGATTCATCGTATATTATACTAGCTGTGCCCCGCGGTTTCAACGGCGTATAATTAATAAAAATATAATGAATTGAAATTTTATTTTATAATCCTATAATTGAAAGATAACCAGTCTAGAACCTTCCTCGATAAAAGGACTATACAACAAAAATATTTTTAAATTCGACCCAGTAGTTCCTGAGATTAGCCGGATCAAACAAACAAACTCTTCAGCTTTATATATTAGTATAGATGTGTCTGTTAAGAACCTATCAAGACCACAGATATAATATAAGCTTAATTTTGAAATTAATTTATATATTATATGTTCGATTAACTTATATATGTATAAGACTTCATAAGTTTGATATGCGGTTATTACACGACTAAGTAACGAGGCTTAACGAGAAACTTAGTAAACTAACCTTCGTACTTTGTAGGATTTACTTTTGATTGATTTAAATTAAATCTTAAGTCTAACTTATTCCACTTAGAAGCTAATGTTGATACTTTACTTTGTATATCAATGGCTTTATCTCTACTCACAAACTTTAGCGATAATTATATACAATTATATTGTCATATAATATACATACATACATATTATATACTGAATAATGTTACCCAATAATTAACATGTAAATAATCTCTAAATATATTAATTGGTTAAGGCATATTAAAAGAAATGTCAGGTTATAAGACAATACAAAGACCGATCAACAACGCTCCCGGTTCTCCATCTTCGGCATCCAGCCGAGTCCAGATGGTGAGCTGGCTGGAGTGAGCGCTACGCTTCATTTAACGATCGACGGACACCGCTCTACACTGCTGTAACGGTCATCGGTCCTCCGAAAACGTGACCAGACTACCAGACAGATTTCTAAATTTGAAATATATTAATTTATTTCATTAATCATAATAAAGAATTACAAATAATATCGAAGTAATTGAATCTTTTGAATGTGGCGCTCACATTGTAGGATTACTACGGCCGAATACTAAAGCGTCATTAAATATTAAGTGG
Source organism: Nymphalis c-album (assembly GCA_963151315.1). NCBI lineage: Eukaryota > Metazoa > Arthropoda > Insecta > Lepidoptera > Nymphalidae > Nymphalis > Nymphalis c-album. The sequence continues at coordinate 4,273,635 of OY720612.1, forward strand.
AGCTTAATTATTTGGAACGCCGTTAATTTCAAATTTAGTATGCAATTTTTTAAATTAACGGCGTCTCAAATAATTAAGTTCCACTTAATATTTGAATGACGTTTCAGTATTCGGCCGTTAGTTGAGTAGGCGTAAACGACGGCGTCCTTTTATTAAGTTAGAATTTCCCCTCGAATGAATGAACGTAATAAAATATTTGTTTTTAATGGCTTCTTTGTTGGATATTTTGTTTTTGTTTACATTACGTTGTTTTTATAGGTTGATACTTCAGATCTCCTTTTCTTAAGTAGGTTCTAGAATATTATATTATTATTTTGTTAGCTAGCATCAAACATTGGTGGTAGAGATTTGAGCGACCCCGTCTGGGGAAGCACCACTTATTCGTCACAAATTCTACCGACAGTATACAGTTTTATATACTTTTTATTGTTGTTTGCTGGTTGGAAGAGTGGGTGGGCTAGGTAAAAGGAAAATAACATTTTAGTTCCCAAGGTAGGTGGCGTATTGGCGATCTGAAGAATGGTTAATATTCTTACGGCTCCAAAGTATGTGAACAGTGGTGAACATATACAGGTGATACCATAATGTGAAAAAAACTTCTTAACCATCATTTTTGTCCTCTCAGAAACTCTTAAAAGTAAACACGATAATATAATCAATATTAAAGAAAAAAATGGACTTTAATTCTCAAACTATAACGAAATTGGTCACCCAATGAAACATTTACGAAATATTATTTACTAGATAAACCAGTAAATAGATCAATGTCGTGGATATATGAATGAAACGAGTGAATGGCCCGAAGCCAATTATAGAAGCCAATACGAATGTTTTGATCAGGCATCCTTGCATGATGTGCCAATAGGATACTAATTAAAGTTCACTGGGTTATTAAACTAACTAACCAGAGTTCGGTATAACCTTTGGAAACATGTTAGACGGATGTCTAAATGTCATGGACGAACAGTAAAAGTATCGGATTTGTTCTCACGATATTTTAACATGACTTTATTAGTTTGTTGTTTTTTTATTGCACAGGAAGGGGGACGAGAATATTGGTCAACCTGGTGGTAATTGGTCACGTGATAGACGTTGGCATTGTAAGAGATTGAACATCGCTTACAACGCCAGTGCGCAACCAACCTTGGGAACTAAGATGTTATGTCCCTTGTGTCTGTGATTACACTGGTTCACTCACCTTTCAAACCGGTACTCAACAATAGCAAGTACTGCTGTTTTGCGGTAGAATATCTGAGGAGTGGGTGGTACCTACCCAGACGAGCTTGCACAAAGCTCTACCACCAAGTTAGATTATAATATACATATATGGCTGTGTATCCTGGAGTTATGGATTGAAAGGGTTCAATGGTCTTGAAAGTTATTGAATATTTCGGTCATGAAATTGTTAGTAGCAGTACGCAGCCTTTATGATGCCAGTTCGTACGCCTGAACTGTTTTCGATTCGAATTTCGAGTTCCATTCGATTATGAGAGTTAGGAAATAGAGTGTACGTGTTAGTCTCTTGTGAATAGCCAAAATCCATATCGTTAATAGGAGATTAAAGGCCTCACTGAGATAATGACACTGATCTATTAGATGTAATTTTTAATGTATTGATAAATGTGTGTAATTTTTAACCGACTTCAAAAAGGAGAAGGTTATCAATTCGTCTGTATTTTTTTTTACGTTTGTTACCTCAAAACTTTCGACTGACATCGACTCCAAAAAAAAACAATAATTGTAACTACATTATCAACCACACAACACAATCGTCCCTACATATTGATGAGTAGAAAAAAGTAAGTTAATTATCAAATTATAGAAGAATACGCAATTATTTTTTTACTTTTTAGTGCATAGTAATTTGTTTTTCTTTTGAAGTCGGTTTTTATTTTGTGATAATGCTTATTTATACAGCGTTCACTTCGATGCGTTTACGTCTCATGAGTTAATTAATAATTTTTATCCTTATATATAAATACTGTAAATACTGTGCTCTGTACACCATATTTAGAATCTACCTACCATATTTAGAATCACGATTTACGTCTAGAAAAATTGTACAGTAGCTTTACTAGAACTTGTAATTATCCTTAAAAGTAAATCGTACTAATATATATTGTGAGTGATATGTATTTTAGTAAATATATTTTTTATAATTTTACCCTAAATTATGTATTTTTCTTAACAGCTTAATTCTTATATAGATTACTGCTATTAACGATTTAAACAGTAATAGCAACATATCATACTATTAACTTATTATATAGCAATTTTGATGATTCACAAAATCATCGAGTGTGTGATTATCTTTTTGTAAAATGCATATATCGTTAGCAGAATTGAACGTTTTAAAATTTAACACGTAAGCCGTGAATGTTTTTTATTTTTTAGTAGTTTTATTTATTAGTATGATAGCATGTCTCACGCAGCTTCAAGTCCGTCGATCGACTATTGTCTGACTTATCAACTCTTGAGTCACGGATGTGTAATACCTATTTATTCGTTATGGTTTGTTCGTTAAGGTCGCGTAGATTGGAGTCGTTCGAGATTTTCGGCATGATGGGTTACTGCATAATTTTAATGTTTACTAATTACCCGTTAAAATAAGGATCGTAGTTGTTGAATAAGGATCTTCATATAAATGAGGAGCCTTCGTACACAGATTAGCTTCGCGTTTTATCACGATCAGATGGCTTTGGATAACGTATTCTTGTCAGGTGGTATCGGTGTTATGTGCTATTATGTGCCTATTTGATTGTATTTATATGGTAATAACACATCCACTATATGTATATCCAACGACGACCCAGGGGGGCAGAGCGTTTAACGCTGCCAAACCCGTACGGAGAAGCTAATAAGAATAGTGTGATTTTGATTGATAACAGTGTTATCTATAAAATCGTTTGTCCTGACTGACTATCAACACATGGTATGGAATATAGGTTTATTGATAACGTTAAGTAATCGTTAATAAAGGCTTATTGGAAATTTCTAATCCTTATTTTATGGGTACGAAGTCGGAACGGTTTAGTTGAATATACAGGGTTATTTGTACCCAGCAACCTCGCAGGACTAGATAGCTAACACCATAAGCAACAACTTTTGTTCTACGACTTCGGACATGACTCAATACACGAAAAAAAAAAATGATTATAGGTACATGTTTTTGTCGTACTGTCGTGCCATTTGTAGGTCTATATTTCATTCAATGATGAAAAGACGAAGCGACGCGTCGATCTTTGAGATGCACGTAGATTTATAAACGTTCAAGCGGGAAATTAAATTAATACTTATTTTTGTATGAAAATAAAATTTAACTAATTATCAAAACCCGTACAATAAAAGTTGTTGCTTATGGTGTTAGCTATCTAGTCCGGCAAGGTTGCTGGGTCGTTACAAATAACCTGTATATATGGTAAATGGTTTAATTCGATAAAGAACTATTGTTACTTTCGGACTACGATACGACATGAACGTGAATGTAGTCTGCGAATGAGAAGTCGACGGGACGCGTTTCCCGCCGCAAAAGCAAAAAGACATAGACCGGTAATGGCTGCTCGGGCGTCATCTGCTAGCCGGCCATGTGGGTAGTGGCCACTGACAGTTTCCGTTTCGACCTATAGACTTACAGCTCGGTAACTATCTGAGGTTGTTTTTTTTTTTAATTTAAAGTGCAACGATTTGTGAAGTTTATCCACCTTTTGTCGGATCTCATGGAAATTATCTTAAATATTTTTTCTTTTACTATTTTTAATAGTTTAATATCTGTTGTACACTTTTTTTTCTATAGCATAGGTAAGCGGACTAGCTATTGTTGTGTTCCGGTTTGAATTGGGCGTGAGCCAGTGTAATTACAGGCACAATCTTAGTTCCCAAGGTTGGTGGCGCATTGGCGATGTAAGCGATGGTTAACATCTCTTACAATGCCAATGTCTAGGCGTTGGTGACCGCTGACCATCAGGTTGTCCATGTGCAAGTCCGCCTTCCTATGCTATTAAAAAAATAGAAGATAATGTTAAGATGATTTATCTTTCATAAATGAAATAGTACTCGTAGTTTAAACCTTTGATATGATTCGATTAATTTTAACTATATTAATGAAGGTTCCATTACGTTTCATTTAGGTTCAGGTAGGTGCCCTTTGAGAAGGATGTGAATAGTTAATAGCACTTGAGCAATTGAAAATACGGTAGTAGCTTGACCTTTCGTATAATTGAATTTATTTTCGTTCGGTAGTACTATATAATGTTATAAGTAAATGTCTTACTGCTGGGTAGGTACCACCCACTCATCAGATATTCTACCGAAAAACAGTAGTACTTGGTGTTGTGTTCCGGTTTTAAGGAGTGAGACAGTGTAATTAACGGCAAAAAGGAAATAACATATTAGTTCCCAAGGTTGCTATCGCATTGGCGATGGTTAACATCTCTTACAATGTCTATTGGCGTCGGTGACCACTTCCCAACAGGTGGCCCATATGCTCGTCCGCCTACCTATGCTATAAAAAAATTGTTGGATGTTGTCAGCAGTGCTGAATGTATACACGATTAACAGAATATCATTTACAAATTCAGTTTTCATCACGATATTATCATAATCGATTACAAAATGAATTATTTGATTACATTAAATATCAATTAATGAATGGATCGAAACCTGTGACCGTTAGTTAGTTTCATCCACAGAGCCATCGCGGCATTGCAAACTTATATCCAGGTACATATGTTACTAAAAAATGATGTACTTTTAATTTAATTTATGTGAATTTATTAAACGACCACGTATCTACATAGTAATTAAGGGTCGGTGTATTTTTATTCCCAGTTAAACGTAAAGTTTCTCGTTAAACATAACGATGTTACCGGTCTCTAATCAATCAAGTTCTCCCCACCGTGTCTGTTTAATGATTCATTTGTTTTGTTGAATTTTTTTTTTTCTTTTGCTCTACAGTTTAGTGTTTTAAGACGACACGGGCAATGGTCGTTGGTAAAGGCTCCCACGGGAGTTAAGACGGACTCGAGTTTTTTTTTTTTTGTAATAATTTGCACTTTTTCTCGTATTCGTATTAAGTTAATTGTATTCTTAACTTGTATAATAATTACGATAATTATAATGATAGTTTATTGATGTATAATTTTATTTTAAATTTAGAATGTGGTTGTTACGTATATCTAAGAACTGATCATGTATGATCACTTTTGGAATGGTAACCTTACAGTGATAAGCCGTTTTGATGCGTTCGTGGTTTATATGTAATTATTAGAGATTTTCCCGAGGCTTCGCTTGTTTCATAATTCATAATTACATAATACCAATCACCATAAAGCCGAGATGGCCCAGTGGTAGAACGCGTGAATCATAAATTTCATGTGCTTAATTTGTAATTATAATACATCTCGTGCTTGACGGTGAAGGAAAACATCGTGAGGAAACCTGCATGTATTAATTTGTCACTGTTCTGTCGCGTGTATTCCACCTACCCGTATTGGAGCAGCGTGGTGGAATAAGCTCCCAAATCCATCTCCAGCAAAGAGACGAGGCTAAACACAGCAGTGGAACATTCACGTGCTGTTACTTAATCACCATAAATCTTTATTCGAAAATGAAAGATTTTTAATACAAACCTTTATGTCCTATGTGTGCGTTCTTTTTTATTGTCTTTTATTATTTTTCATGTATGTAATTATATTAAAAACAGTGATACTGTGTATGCAGTAGTTCGTTTCAAGCTTATCATTTATTGTTTTATTTTATTTGTTTCAGGTAATAAAACGACTCCAATGGAATTTCATGAAAAATTTACTTGTGTATGTATGTGGTAATCGAATTGTTATTTATTTGCGTTTACGCAATAACATTTAAATTATACAATTTCGTTATTCAACGTGGGTAACGCTTATGGGCGTGTAACATTATTGCAAGAAGGTATTTATCGATTTCATTTAATGTACTGTGTGAATTGATCTTTATCAACCTCGTCGATCTAGCGGTGAGATAGGGCCGCAGGTTCCAAAGTTCTAGGTTCAAAGTCGGGTCGCGCAATTAGGAAGATATTTGGTTTTCTAACCATAAATTCTCCCTAAACAGAAGCATGATAAGATATTATAGAGAATACATCTCTATAACATTGTCCGCGCAGTCAGCTCTTTTCTGACAATGGCCTCGATAACCGAAGTCGCGAAGGTTTATTTTTCCATCCACCTACCTACATATATAATATTTAAAAAGGCTTTTTCGAATAGAAATTGCTGTACAAAAGATGAATGGTGATCATTGGCCCCGGATTGCTTTTGTCATCAGTCTGTTTCTCTATAGTTATTGGAATAGAGTAGTAAAACTAGCAATAGGCATGTTCTAAAGAATAAAGTAATTATAACAGCGAATTCGTAATTGAAAAAAAAATCGAATAAGTACAAACAAGTTCTTTTTTTTAAACCTAATTTTAACAATATACAGGGTTATTTTTAATGACCCAGCAACCTCGCAGTACTAGATAGCAAACACCCTAAGCAACAACTTTTGTTCTACGACTTTTGAAAATTTGTTGGATTTTATTTTCATACAAAAATAAGTATTAATTTAATTTCCCGCTTGAACGTTTATAAATCTACGCGCAACGCAAAGATCGACGCGTCGCTTCGTCCTTTCGTGTATGAATGAATTATAGACTAGTGATGTAACGAATGTTCGCATTCGCATTCGCGTTCGCGAATATTCGCATGTTTTTTGACATTCGCATTCGTATTCGCAAGGAACGATGCGAATGTTTGGCGAATGTATTTGACAAACTAAAAGGAAATTATATATGTAGTTATGGTTTGGATGCATATAAAATTATAATGCGACTGATAAGATTTATTATTTTTATTTACTCATAATATTTGAATAACAAATTATTATGGAACACTGAAGTAACAAAATTAAAAATACTGTCTCTCTTGTTCTTGTTAGTGTATTTAAAATATAAATAAAATCACAAATAAACCAAAAATATAATTTTTCTTTCTCCAAGCAGCTTGTGTTGGTGAGGTGTATAAAGAAGTCCAGTTCCACTAAAAACTTTCACTGGGCACACTTGTGGGTGGAGTTGCCAAATATTCTCTTGCTTCTCTTGAATACCATATTTATTGTTATTAACCTTCCATCATAGAAGAGGTCTTCTTCATTTTCAGCGTTTATCCAACTCATATTCATTAGTATTTTTTTTAATCAAAACTTCTATAGTATCGGGAATATTATTTTCTATTTCTCCTTAGCTTTCACTAGAATCCATAATCATTTTCATACTGTCTTAATGATACAGATTTTTCTGAAAGACTGACATTGGAGCCAAATCTTACCTTATCTCGATTAGTCATTTTAGGCCGCTTTTGGTTCGAACAAGAATAAAAGCTAAATTCGTCGTTATCAATTAAATTTAAAATATTTTTCACGACCTCGTCTTTGGTTTTTAATTTTTGAAAAACTTCCATTTGTACCTCGGATCAATAAAACTTGCTCTAGCAAATAGTATGTCTTTTCCATGTGTAAAATCTGTCACTAATTTCTTGTTTAAAAACAAAAAATAGCATTTTCAATGCATTCATCAGATGTATCAAATTCATCAATCACCTTTTGCAGTCAACATTCGCATTCGCATTCGCGAATATTGATGATGAATATTTGCATTCGCATTCGCGAATGTGAAAATTCTAACATTCGTTACATCACTATATATAGACCTACAAATGTCACGACAGTACGACAAAAATTTGTAAAAGCAATTTTTTTTAAATATATTGAGTGTCCAAAGTCGTAGAACAAAAGTTGTTGCTTATGGTGTTAGCTATCAAGTCCTGCGAGGTTGCTGGGTCATTTCAAATAACCCTGTATACGGGATATGTATATAATATGCAGGATATTATATACATATTGAAGTTAATATATATTTACATAATACGATGCTGAACTTTGAACGAACAAATCGAATCTCGTCTTAAGCGTTACACGGTCGTAAATTTCATATTCATTAACGCATGCGCAATTGATGTTTAAGATAATATTTATACAAATGAACAATACATTTAAGCAATGGCTGCACCGCGATGCGCGTAAACAATTTGTACGTGTTTGTAAACGATATTACCTAAGGTAATTGTTGCAAAACATATGCCGGTATCGAATTAAATTACAATGTACATATTATACTTGGTCGTCTGTGTGCAGCTATACGCTTATCGGATATGTATTTTAACGTCAAACAGCAATACATACTTGGTGATGTTTTGCTCCGGTTTGGAGGGTGAGCGATCCAGTGTAACTACTACAGGCTCAAGAGACATAACATCGTAGTTTCCAAGGTTGGTGACGCATTGATTCTTAATATTTCTTACAATGGAGGTATAAAAAAAACCCGGCTAAGTGCGAATCGAACTCGCCCACGAATGGTTCCGTACTATTATCGATAAAAACTGTAAAATATCACGTTAATTCTATGGGAAGTAGGGCACTTTAATATTTATTTTATTCTGTTTTTAGTATTTGTTGCTATAGTGGCAACAGAAATACGTGATCTGTAAAAATTTTATCTGTAACTTTCGCGGTTCGTGAGGTACGGTCTACGGACGACAGCGGACTCTTAGTAATAGGGTCCCGTTTTACCTTTTGGGTCCGGAACCCTAAAAAAAAGTTTTTACAACTGTAACTTAAAACTTGACACTAAACACTAAGCATTGTTGCTTGGCGATAAAATGCACTATGACCCACTCACCAGGTAACCAGACGGGCTTACAAAAAGCCCGACGAGTAAAATCATATAATTTCTTTGACATATTAGAAATTTAAATCTTTGATCATAACAAAGTCGTTTTAACGAACGAATTCGGAACAAAGGAATAGCAAGAAAATTCGTAGTTAACGAATATAATTAAAATCGTTGAGCCGAAATTGTGTTTTCATTTTGTCGTCACATCCATGTGGAAATCTTTTGATCTTTTCATCCATTTTGTCGAGAACAAAATGACAAAATTTTACGGGAGAAAAAAGTTACCAGTCACAGTAAGTAGTCTTTTAATATTGTTTGATATCCTAAAATAATGTATTAAATAATTTGAGATTTTATTGGCCCAGTGTTTTAATGATTGCATATAAACCGGATGTAACCGGTTCTCGATCCCTGGTAAGTAATGTGGTGAAAGAGAACAACACGAGGACACAATGTCTACCAATTAATGGAACAGTAATAAGCTCGAAATGGAGAAGTAGGTCTTAACCCAGCCATGGGCAATTTTAATGGCTTATTTATGTATTATGTAATAAAATAACTAAATTCAATGATTATGATTTATTTTTTTTGTCATTAAATGAAATTAAATGTAATATTAATTTTCAGTTTAAAAAATTACTTACAGAATAATTTTATTATTTTGGTCACATTTTATATAATTTTAATTAATCCATAATCTTGAATTCAATTGTTATTTTTTATAAATTGTATTTTTTTTTATTAATAATTTAGTTATTATTATCCTATCAATCAGCTATGTAATAATTTTGATCTAGTTAATTGTGAAGACTTGATTGTTTTTTTTTTTCTGCAATGTTATAATTTTTTGTGTGTATTTTAAAATTGTTTGTCTTCCTTAAAATAAATAAATAAATAAATGCCCTCTCTCACATAGCAAAACTACGAAACTAATGATAAAATTATCCAACAGTCTTTTTTATAGCATGTTGGCGGACGAGCATATGGGCCACCTGATGGTAAGTGGTCACCAACGCTCATCGACATTGGCATTGTAAAAGAAGTTAACCATCGCTTACATCGCCAATGCGCCACCAACCTTGGGAACTAAGATGTTATGTCCCTTGTGCCTGTAATTACACTGGCTCACTCACCCTTCAAACCGGAACACAACAATATGAAGTACTGCTGTTTTGCAGTAGAACTTCTGATGAGTGGGTGGTACCTACCCAGGCGAGCTTGCACAAAGCTCTACCACCGAGTAAGTAACATACTTCTTAAATCCTCCAAACTATATCGTTTGATTTATTATATTAAAAAACAAAGCATAGTTTTATAAAATAATCGCGAATTCAATTATTATATACTACCTATATAATAATATTGTTATTAAACTTCATGTACATAATATAATATCTAATTCAGTTTGTTTCAAAGTTCGCTTTGTTACTCTTCCCTTAAGTAAATTGTACGCATGTTTTATTATTATTATAGATATATAATAAGTATATATATAAATTACATTTCGAGAAGCTTAACGTACCGTAACAATATCCCGAATGTGTATAATTTTCCGTTAAACGTTCATCGCTTCTTTTGACGATAAATATTTATTCCTTTTCGAGTCGCTTGAGTTCGATAATTTGTTTTATGTTATTACAATTTCGATGAATATAAACGTTCAATTGCATAGGTATTAAATTTTATTAGACCTGTTCAAATATTAATCCTAACTAATATTATAAATGCGAATGTGATTCTGTTTGTTTGTTACGCTTTCACGCAAAAACTACTGAGCCGATTTTTAAAAGTTTTTCACCAATGGAAGAAACGTACCCCCGGACATAAACTAATCTATTCTAATATATAAAGCTGAAGAGTTTGTTTGTTTGATCCGGCTAATGTCAGGAACTACTGGTTCGAATTTAAAAATATTTTTGTGGGGGGTAGTCCTTCTATCGAGGAAGGCTCTAACCTTATTTTTATTTATATATTTTTATTAATTATACGCGGGTGAAACCGCGGTGCACAGCTAGTATATTATAAATATAGATATTTGGTGAATTTGCTTGATATTAATAGACTTCGACACCGTTTGACCGAAAAATGTTATGTATTTCGAAGAAAAGCATAAAAGTAATTGGTGTTTACCGCAAATGAGAAATTATAAAGAGATTTACGCGAAAATTCCCTTCGAAGATCTAATCTCACTCGATGATAATATAAGTTTCTATGAAATAAATTGCCTCGTGTCCCCGCAAAGGCGTAACCGCTGGCAAGTTCATGTTTAATTGCAGCTGTTTGTCGCAGAGGACACATTAAGGCCATTGTTTCCCATTAAATGGAAATTAAAAGAGATTAGTATTAATCAAGTGGTTTCTAGTCGATTTTATTCGAATTGTTTTGTCTCTCTACTGGTGTCTTAATACTTAATCGGGAGTCCCGACAAATTAAGAATTTCACCATATAGACAACATCTCGTGCTGATGATGATGATATTGTCCTCCTGACCAATCCAATGTCCGGAGACTTATCCAAAGATTATTTACCAACTGCACAGGACATGTAGTGCGTAAGTGTTAGCTCAATCACAGGTGCACTCTTTACGAAAATCTCTCTCTCACTCTCCGTGGCATTTATTATTCCCATCTGATGGTGGGGTCTGTCCTTCTGGTTTTTCACCTCCACCTCGCCCTATCGGACGTGTCCTCATCGGAGACATTGCAGGAACTTAGATCTTTTTTGACCACATCCGTCCATCTCGTCTTTGTTCGCCCCCTGGGTCTAGACCCCGTGATGTTTAGGTTGGCCACAACATTACCCACATAGTCAGGAGGTCTTCTTTACTAAAATATTATTCTTTATGTATTTGTTCTGACACATGAAAATATAATGTTGTTTTGTACATAGAATTTCATATTTATATATAAAAGACGTAGAAAAGCAAAATTTTGTCACGTACATAATAAAAATTTACTCTTTTACCTAAGCGAATCCATCTAAGCTTAGGTATCTATTTTCTAAAATATTTTTGTTCGAAGAATACGATTTGAAGTCGGTCAATGTGATTACTCGTTGATTTTTTTCAAGGTTGCGAATGGCTTCTGAATTGGAAATGAAATTCGTTCTGGTTACGTTTAAATTACAGGGCATGCCGCTCTGATTGCCCCCGATGCCGATGTGCTCTATAATGTTCACTACTGAAATTATCGAAGCATAAAAAGCGAGACATCAAAATGTCTCGTAATTTACTTTTTTCTTCAATTCTTCAAGATTAGCAAATTAATCAAATTTATCTAGACCTTTATTATTAATAAAATTTGGACTTAGATTTCCCGTGTTCATTATTCTAATGTTATTGGAACCTATTTATTTTACGCGGCTTTCAATAGAGTAATATGACAGTGGTTCAAGGTCATGTCACATAACGAAATTGCGTTATGCCTACCTCAAAAATGCTACAAAATACGATGCGTCGAGCGTTCAAATTCAGTACTGCGCTAGGGCTTCTTGATGTACGTCCTAAACCGCCTTTTTTGAGCGACAAAGAAAAGAGCGAAGTTTTTTTTTTTTTAATTGTTAATTGAATTAAACATATGAAATCGTTTCTTAATCTATAATTAGGTAGTTAGTGGCGCTTTGTGTGAGAAAAGAAGAGTAATATTATCAATTAAAATCTACATTTTAAAACAAGTTTTGAGTCGTTTGAAAACAATCGCAAAGAACTTCGTTTCTGACGGGGGTCCCCCGACCGTACAATTTTTCTAACATCGTGTTATTTAAAATTCCAAAAAGATTTAATTTTGTCTTTAAGCGATTTTTTTATCCCGAGAATAGGAAATATCATCTTCCATTCTAGATGTATTTATTATTAATTCTATAAAATACCGGCAGGATATCCTTTACTTTTTTAATATACCTAATATAAATTTTTACTATTCGTTAAAATTTTGACTTTATTTACGATTAAATAACATATACGAAGTCTATTCTGAAATAGATACACAAACAGAAAATTTATATGTATTTGTTATGTACTTCTCCGAATCACAATTATGTATATTGTTATCGTATAACAATAATGCGACAATGTACATAAAAATTAATGTAATAATTCGTTATTGAACACGCGATACGAGTTCTCGTATAACCTAACTGTTTTCATTGATACCGTTAATATATTTTAAAGCGAAATTTTTATCACAATGTTTTATGTCACTTTAAATTTTTATCGATTCTACTGTACCGTTAAATTTTCTTTAGAAATCGATGAATGGTTTTGTATGATATTAATAGTTTTTTTTTTGTATATTAACCGCACGTGGCTTTGCTTGAGAGTGAAAGATAGAAGCAGATGGTAGTACTATGTCCTTTTCTATACCTCTAATATCTTGTGTGTAAATTTCATGATGATTTCTTAAATAGGTAATTTAAAAGTGAAAATGTAACAAACTCAATTTCGCATTTATAATATTAATAAAGTTCGTTCGTAAACATACCTACATCTGGCTGATAATAATTGTAAAGATACAATCTATGAGAATAACCTAAAAATCATCACTCACTATGAAATGTAAGAAATTGATATGGCAAATTGACCATAATAATTATAACATTTAAAGTATCTTACACATTATAATAGCGTATCACGAGCTGTGTGATATACGATGTTCTTGAATAAAAGAACTGCACTGTAGTTTACGTACAGACATAACGGTCGTCATTACTCCCAAAGCCTACACGTACCATTTACGATACCAGTAAAAATTTAATATACCGATCATTTAAAATGTAATATAACATTATTGTCTCTCTTAGAAACTGCTTAATACATGATTAAAGAATTCGATATCAATTCTTAACACATTGAGGCTTGATTGAAACGGTTTAAATTACGATATTAATCCGAAAAGTAGTATGATTTGTAGTAGTGGGTTCAAACTCGGGCAAGCACCACTGTATTCCATGTGCTTAATTTGTGATTATAATTCATCTCGTGCTTGACGGTAAAGGAAAACGTGAGGAAACCGGCATGTGTCTTATTTCACTGAATTTCTGCCACATGTGTATTCCACCAACCCGTGTTGGAGCAGCGTGGTGGAATAAGTTCCAAACTGTCTTCTTAAAAAAAAGGAAGAGTAAGCCTTAGCCCAGCCGTGGGACATTCACAGGCTCTTACTGTATTTACATAATAAAATTGTAGTAATGATTTTTCTTAAGGAAATATACCGTAATAATTCACTGTATGACACGGCTTAAGCGTTTTCCTGTGTTCAATCTGCAGGGATTAATGGTTGAGTCATTCAATATTCGTTGTTATTAATAATATGATTCGAAGTAGTAAGTAAGTAGTTGAGTAGTATTTAATAAAAGTCGTACCAAAATTCCGATAGTTCTGTTAAAAATACTACTCGTTTGAATCTGAAACAAACATTGCATTATTAAGAATTATCTCTTTCAATTGTTTTTTTTTAATCGAATTTATTTTTTCCTCGATAATTCTCGATTGAGTTTCGATTAAACTATATAAAGATTTTTTTTAAGAACTATAAAAAGTAATAATTAACCATCTTTACATGTTTTAAAGATAAAAGTGTAAAAATGTTATCGATAAGCGTTGATTTTATACAAATATTCGAAACACCTGTTCGTTAAAACGTAATCTATTCGAACGTTGATAAAACCGGCACTTAGTTTTATGCAGCGGCCGATTCGAAGATCTAAGATGCGCTTGCGACTTAACGGTTTTATACAATTAATTGATCCGGCTCGTCTAACGGCATTCGTTACTAGGACTCGTAGTATGTTCACGTCTCATGTTTGTGTTTTTAATTATGATATTCGTAATGTTTTCACGTAGTCATGATTTTCGAGTCTTTTTTTTTTTTTTTTTATTCTATAGGAAGGCGGACGAGCATATGGGCCACCTGATGGTAAGTGGTCACCAACGCCCATTAACAATGGCATTGTAAGAAATGTTAACCATCGCTTACATCGACAATGCGCCACCAACCTTGGGAACTGAGATGTTATGTCCCTTGTGCCTGTAATTACACTGGCTCACTCACCCTTCAAACCGGAACACAGCAATACAAAGTACTGCTGTTTTGTGGTAGAATATCTGATGAGTGGGTGGTACCTACCCAGACGAGCTTGCACAAAGCTCTACCACCAAGTAATTGTCGTTTATAATTAAATGTCGTTTGTTTTCTATTATAATGTCATCACTTATGTTGTTAAGAGTACGTCTTCAGTTTTAGAATGAACTACTTAATTGCTGATAGTTAGAGCTCATAATTTTTCCATTATTTCCATGATTGAGAAGACTTTAAAGCTATTATTATGACGCTGGTTTTCAAGCTTTTTCAAAAATCAAGATTCTACCACACAAACCAGCTTGAAAACGCCAGCATATTACTGCGAACCTCGACGCGTCTATAAAGGAGAAAAGAGGACCTGTTCTGCTCCAATTGAGTTAGCCAGTGTGTCCAGTGTAGTAGGAGTTAAGGCTTGCAGGCTACTGGTTACTGCCAGTTCTTTTTGCTATTCCGATCTGATTTGCAGTAGAACTTCCTGAGCCCTAGCTTGATTTGATGTTTAATGGTAGCAATCCAGTAATTTATTTCATGCTGATATTATAGCTTTCTCCTCCACCTTACTACTCCCGAAACGGGGGCGTTCTGAGTCTCTTCGTATTCTTGTTATAAAAATTGCAAAACATTATTTGTCAATTTAATAGGAGACAAGTGAAAATTATTTGTTTTAGTTTTTTAGACAAATTATTTTTATTTAGTTTTGTGGTTGTGGCCCGTGTGAGGCGACCCTTATTTAATACGTTACATTTAAAAAACCAGTCTTCTATTATGTGAATAAAGTCTTTCAAAGATTTACTTTTTAATTTTCTTGAATCGAAAAATCTTAATTATCCTACATTAGTGAGCCAAATGGCGCTTTTCATGTTTTAAAGAGCCTTCTTTTAAAAAAGCAACGCAAAGATACATAATTTGTGCCTCTTTGTTTAAAACTGGGGCAGCGTAATTATTACGATAACAAGACTCGCAAACGATGCTCAATAACTTGTTGAAAAAATCAGATTAAGAACAAGTTTAAAGTTAAAATAAAATTATAAAGACAGTTTGTGTACTATTAGATAATAATTAATATCCTATAATATAATAATAATGATTATTATAATCATTGTAATTCTATCGTTTTTTTAAAAACTCATATTTTATGACATATTTATGTATCAAACAAAACAAATTAGTTTAATATGTGTTATAGGTTACTTTTTTTTTCCAAAATATCTATGTTTTGTCGTTTGTATTCACTAAATTATTAATTCTTGTGCCTATCTGTGAGTAATGTGTTCACATCGAACCAAATATTTTATATATTTATAATTCGTAATAGATTTGTGAATATATTGTTGGTGAACCTTATTCAATAAAATAAATACATACACAGACGCTCTTGCACATAACCCTATCACCAGGTAAATTTAACTACCTGCCCGTCCCGACTTCGTTTAGGCGAAATAAGTAAAAAATTCAGCCACCTACTAAAAACCTTTCAGTACTAATCATACAAAAAAAAAAACGAAATCGATCGAGTCGCTTAATTCAGTGACATACACACGTACAGAAGACAGATATATAAAGATAATAACTCTTCATTAATCGATTTAATTAATGATCGTGGGTTCAAACCCGGGCAAGCACCGCTGAATTTCATGTGCTTAGTTTGTGATTATAATTCATCTCGTGCTTGACGGTGAAGGAAAACATCGTGAGGAAACCTGCATGTGTCAAATTTCATTGAAACTCTGTCACATGTGTATTCCACCAACCCGCATTGGAGCAACGTGGTGGAATAAGCTCCAAAACCTTCTCCTCACAAAGAGGAGAAGAGGCCTTAGCCCAGCAGTGGGACGTTCACAGGTTGTTACTTTACTTTTTTTTTACTTTTTTTTAATCGATTTACAAAAATAAGACTAGCAAGAACTCATAGACATTAGTCTTTAAATTGAAACACACAAAAAATTGTTTACTAGAACAAACTCCTCCGTTTTATATTGTAAGAGTATATTATTGATTCGCCAAGTGAAGTATTCTGGAAGAGTTCACTCTTGCTCTCTGACATATTGAAAAGTTTCGAGTGATACCATTCACTCGTGGGTATTGGATGATGTAGGTCAAAAACCTCGCATTTCGAAAGTTGAATCCGTGTCATATGAGCTTCAACGTTTAAGGGCTCTTTTCAGTGTTTTAAAAAAAGAACCATCGTTATATGAAGACAAGAGTTTATATTTATCTGTTTTTTAACTTAAGAAAGTTAAAACTACGTGTTAATAAAAAGTTTTTTTAGTCAACCAACTAGACAGTATTCGCACGTATTATTTACCTTGTCATAATATCTGTTTTGGAACGAAGATCTTTTACGCGGCTTTCGGTAGAGGGAAAAGAATGCGCCCAAGGTCACGTCATATAACGAAATAGCGTTCATAGTGTGCCTACTAAAAGCTATACTATGCGATGCGTTGGACGTTCTAATTAAGGAGTTCGATATAAAGGAGGTTGAGGGGTTTTTTGGTGTGCAAAAATACAGTTGGTAATATAATCAATTAAAATATACGTTTTAAAACACGGTGTGAGTCGAAAAATTTCGCACACAACTTCGTCCCTGACGGAAGTTCCCCGACCGCAAGATTTTTATTGGTCTGTACATACATATACATAATATATCAGATAGATGTCACTAAAAGATGCTACAAAAATCAAGTGTTTAATATACTAACGGCCGAATACTGAAACGTCACTCAAAAGCACTACTTAACATTGAGAAGCTCCTAAATTAGTATGCGAAATTTGAATTTAACGGCGTCTCAAACAATTAAGTTGCATTTAATATAGTGTAGTAGATTTCCCTTGTTATCGCCTTATGTAATCGATGTATGTACGTAAGTTGAAATATTGTTCCATTTGCTTTGAAAATTAGTTACTGTTCCTTCCTAGTCGTATTTCATTCGCTAGTTTAATTAGTCAAGCTCAATCTGTTTAAGATCATAAGTGGGCGTATCAAAAGAAAAAAAATTAAATACCTTCGTTAAATAGACAAATCTATCTTAATTAGTATTCTTACTTTAGACATTTGCAATATTTCTACCTTTATAATTTGTTTGAAGTTTTCTAGGATCGACGGTATGGCTAATGGGGTTGGGGTACGTGAATCTTAGCTGATTCAAATCCGAGCAAGCAAGATCGAATTTTCTCTTCTCTTCTTTGTCTCGTGCTCAGCTACGATTAGATCTAATTCCAGCAGTGAGGTTGTATTTTGTTAACAAAATGTAGGATATATAATAACTTCATTATTATTTTGTTATCATGATTATGTATTTGAATGGGTAGGAAACTACAACCTTTCGATAGATTCTCTATTGATTTACATTTTTGTCGATTCAAAAGTGTCTCTAAAATATGTTTTGATTATAGAATATTTATAGAGTTTTTTATACACTTATAAAGTAAATGGACATAATACAGCATATTTGATTGAAGGTGTGCACGCCACAGGTGAATTACCGAAAAACATAAAAATAGCAATAGAACAAACATCCAAGAATATAATGATAGACGTTGAAAATTATATAAATGAGATTTTGTAAACATGTAAGAAATAGAAAAGCTAGAGCTACACATTCGTGGTTGTTTTTTTTCCTTTCAAACAATCAAATCTTCCCCGTCGTTTTGTCCGTCCGTGGTTATCAACATTTCAGTGGTGAGTTAAAAGAATTAGCACTGCTTGTGATATATTTTATCTTCGTAGAATTTAAAACTATGAATATCGCATCAAAAGAACTTTGCAATGTATTAAAATCTCATTGATTTACTTTATAAACATAAGTTACTTTGGTAATACAAATTGAGTCGATACAGTAACAGTACAGTAACAGGCTGTGAATGTCCCACTGCTGGGCTAAGGTCCTCTCTTTGAGGTGAAGGTTTTGAAACTTTTTACACCACGCTGCTCCAATGCGTGTTGGTGGAACACACATGTGACAAAGTTTCATTGAAATTTGACACATGCAAGTTTCCTCGCGATGTTTTACCTTCACCGTTAAGCAAGAGATGAATTATAATCGCGAATTAAGCACATGAAATTCAGTGGTGCTCGGGTTTGAACCCACGATCATCGGTTAAGATTCACGCGTTCTTACCACTGGGCCATCTCGGCTTTTAGATGCGTCGTCATGGAATAGTTTAATTCGAAAATACGGTTAATTAAAATGGTAAACTCGTCATTCTATTAAGGAGTCCTTATGCTTAGATTTTGACGTGCGGGTCGACCTCAATAACGACAGTGATTGTAATTAAACGCGAATTAATTAGAGAGTTGGTTTGTCTGTGATGTTTAATATTCTGATTTACAGACGCTCGTATGTTTATATTAAATTGATTTTTGTCGTTATTTAGTTGATTAACTGAAATATTTTTCAAGTTTTATTTCTATATCTTATTATGTCATTGTGTCAGTTGCCTTTTGCGCCGTAAGTCGTCGGTTCGATTCCCAATCAGGACAGACATTTGTGCGCGACAAACAGACATGTTCATACATGTCTGTTTGTCCTGAGTCTGAGTTAGGGCAAACGAGCAGGAGGCTCACCTGATGGAAAGTGACTACCACCGCCCATGGACATCTGCAGCATCCGATGACATTCAGATGCGTTGCCGGCCTTTTAGGAAAGAATTATCTATATAAGTATGTATTTACAAAAGAAAATCAGTATAATATGAAGTATATCAGTTGTCTGGTTTCTATAGTACGAGCTCTGCTTAGTTTGGGATCAGATGGCCGTGTGTGAATAATGTCCCAGGATATTAGTATTATTTAATTATGTGATATATATTCATCTGAATTCCGTAGTCGACGGTCAATTTGACGCTTGATCGCTGTGAGGACTATCGTTTTAATGACAATTATTCAGCTCACTAGCCCAAACTGTCGTATTTAAATTCTCGATGTTTTTGCTTGGGTTCTAAATGTGCTTTCTTAGATGTTCTTGTGAATATTACATAAGAGGTTCATAAATACTGTCTACCTCATTTTTAGGACTGAAAATTATCATCCTCTTTTTTCTTTTTTTTAATTTTCTCGATCTTCACAGGGCTCTATTGAGCTAGATAATATTTCTTTGAGCGAGTGCTAATCAAAAAGTAGGTCACGTTGCTACCTAGATAGGATTTTTAAACTTGAAAGTACGAAAGTCTCACGTGGCTGGATTGGTAGATGGAATATCGATATTTTTACCTTGACGTCGGTGAATCGAGTGAAATAATCTCTACGGGGCGCAAAGGGTATTATTTTTAAAGTTTTTGATTTATTTTCTAACTTTCTTATGGTAAAGACGACGTAAATCTCCGTCGAAACTTGTATTGACTTTTTTTTTTATTGTATAGGAATGCGGACGTGTATATGGGCCACCTGCTGGTAAGTGGCAATACAAAGTACTGCTGTTTTGCGGCAGAATATCTGATGAGTGGGTACCCAGACGAGCTCGCACAAAGCTCTACCACCGAGTAAAAACTGTGACTTATATTACACAGGTTTATCTCGCTCAGGAGTCAAGAGTTATACCGTATAGGTACCGTCTTACTTAATTCAGAACAATATATAATGCTTGTATGAGTTTCGTGTGCACTAGTTAAAATAGTTATAAGTTGGGAATACCTTAATTATCGTTATTGCAGTCTATAAATGACGATTCCAACATGTCACGTCTAGTCTGTTCGGCTCAATGTTTTTAGTTGAAAATAGTTAATTATTTTACAATGCTTCGACCCGAATGACTATCGCGCGAAGTGAGATAAAACAAAAACCGACCATGTGCGAGTCGGACTCGTGCAAAAGGATTCCGTACCATTTATAAAAACTGACAAAAAATTATGTCTATTGTATTTATATCTTAAATATTTATTTTATTCTGTTTTTAGTAATTTTTGTTTTAGCGGCAACAGAAATACATCATCTGTGAAAATTTCAACTGTCCAATTATTACGGTTCATTAGATACAGCCTGGTGACAGACGGACAGCGGAGTCTCAGTAATAGGGTCCTGTTTTATCCTTTGGGTGCGGAACCCTAAAAATATTCGTGAACGCGTACAAAGGTTGCGTTTACCTTCTTCGTATTAAATGACAATCAATGTATGAATCTTTGTCCTCTATGCGTTCTCGAACAATTCGTCTGATTGTGATAAAACTTTGGTGATATGTTTGCGTATGTACACCAACAAAGTCCCTGCTCCAATAAATAACGTTTTTGTGTATGTTTGTCCTTAAGTATAAATCTATCAATTCGTAGCTGGAACTGATAACTAGTAAATATATATACTTCACTAGTCTTCACTGTTATAATGAAGATAATATATATTTATGAATGAATTTTATGTTGGTGAAAATGTAATCGTTCAGTATCTAGCGTGACAACTAATTATACTAAATTCTTCATATTTTAAAACAATTTTAACATCAACTCTTAATTATAATTAAAATTTTTGCCTTTCAATCGACGACGTAAGAATTTTGATTAACGATTAATTATTATTATTAGATTGCATTTTATATTAATTTGTTCTGACGTAATACTTGACAGTATTCTACACGATAGAATTATGGCCGAATACTGAAACGTCTTTCAAATCTGAAGTGGGATTTAATTATTTGGAACGCCATTAAATTCAAATTTCGCATACTAAATTTTGAAATTAATGACGTTCCAAATAATGAAGTCCCAATCATATTTGAATGACGTTTCAGTATTCGGCCGTTACTATCGTAAAAAAATACTTTTATTTTTTTTTAATTTTTAAATAATACTTTTTTTATAGAATCAAACACAAGTCAGAATCACCTAAACATATGAAAATGAAAGTTTCAACTGTAACGGTTTTAACTCGAAAACGCTGCTCTAATGCGGGTTGATGGATCATGGTATACACATACGGCAGAAATTCAGTGAAATTAGACACGTCATGCAGGTTTCCTCGCGTTGTTTCCCTTCATAGTCAAGCAACGTCATTTAAAAATTGTATTATAATTTTTCTTCGGATTTGTTAGGATTTGTTCGGATTTGATAGGTAAGGGGAGATTAATATTCGAATTGTGATCTTGTTAACGAAGTTGCCAGTTGTTTTTTTTTCTGATTGTACTACTTATGTGGTGTCTAGTTGGAAACTGATTTCGTCTCTTTCTGACATCATTGATTTGACAATCTGAAAGAATAAGACGCAGCATTGCTTAACATATCAAGCAAATCATTTGGTCCTTAAAAGGTATTTTTATATATACCTATATATTTTTTTTCATATACGAATTCTATTTTTAGAGTTTCGGATTTCTCGGTAAATAGGTAATGAAGATAATTTTTTTTGTTATACATATTACTCACGCGTAGGAAATGCGTAGGACACATTTATTCGTTCAACATGCAACCTTGACAGCATATTCGTGGTAATAGCCCACGTCACTATTTTCTCGGTAATATATTAATTCATCGACGATAAAGAAGAAAGTGAAGAATTCGGTACCGTTTTTTTTTTTTATTTCACTTCTTTATTCCAAGATTTTGTTGGTATGGTATGTTTTGTTTTTGTTTTTAATTTCCTTATGTAAACTCATTAGAGAAATTGAAAATTACGATTGACGTTAGAAGTATGTCCGGTTTCCTATATTCGAGAAGCGATTCGTAGAATTGTTTTGGAGGCGTGATTCAAAAGTGTACTTTTTATTATTATAACTATTTTTTATTATAATAATTTATTTACGTATATTCTTTATATATTTAATGATAGAATAAGTGAAAAAAGACCCTACAGCAGAAATTGTTGAATAATTAATTTAATTAAAATGTTATCGTCATTATTATTTTAATAATTCAGGAGACTTGTAGATTTTTATCAAGAGTTATATTTTATTTATAACACCTGTTCGTTTCGCTAGGAATATATTAAAATATAGTCTTATAAAGAAACATCCTGTCCACTTACACTGCGTATTTCTACGTCAATTTTAATAACGATTTGTCGAAACCATTCTATTGTGAATAAAAGACAAAAATGTCAATTGCCATACGATACTGAACGAACGAAAATAGACATTTCAATTGCACGTATTTACGAATATTGGAAAACGTACTTACTATATACCCTATTCCAATGGGGATTGAAATAAATGTAAACACACCGTAGATTTACAAATTGCATGCGATTATCAAATCGTTCTGCATTATTATGCACTGTAAAGAGATCTTGATTAATTTACCCTTATTCATAATATAACATTATTTCAATTAACTAATTATAACCACATTAATTTAACTTTCAAAGTTCCGAATACAACTTCGCGGACATTAAAAACGCCATCTTTTCGCGTATCCATAGTGAATGTCATAGATTATTCAAGATATCGACCAATGACATCGCGTCGATTGATATTAGGGTTTGGGTCCCGGGACGTCTCGTGTCTCGAAGTCCCGGGAATTTTCGTAATTTTAGTTGTCTCGAGTCCCGGGACTTTCGGGTCGAGACTCGAGACGAGACACGATTGTCGAAATTGTAATGTAATCTTTTATATTTTCAAATAATTGAAGGAGCGCAGCGCCATCTAGTCGAAAACGAGTTGTATTCTCCTTGTCCGGTGGCATTATTACAAAATCGAAAACAGATTGTCGGATAAAGCTGTTGACTGATTTTTTTAAAAGCCCATTTTAAAAAGGTCCTCCAGGCCGATTTCGGCCACGGCGGCCAATCTCAAGAGAGATTAGTCAACTGCTCAGGAGATATTATAGTGCACAAGTGTGTGCGCAAACACAGGTGCACTCTCTTTTCCTTAGCTCTCATAATCCGATGGGACGGCAATCCAGCACGACCGAAAAGAGTTCAGCCGCAGGAGCAATGGCTTTACGTGCTTTCCGACGAACGGGAGTGTACCACACTTCCAATTTCCAGCCTCCGGGCTGCTACTGAGAATTTTCTGACAGAAAAACCCAATAACTATTTATTGGCCCGACCTGGGAATCGAACCCAGGACCTTTTATGTAGCTGTCTGCGTCCTTTTATCTAGCCACTAGACCACAGAGGCAGTCAAAATCCTATTTTATTACATCATCAAAGAAGTCTATTAAACGTGTTAGTTAATTGTTTAAAAGACTGACTGACTGACAAACTTGAACTATAAGATGTTGAATCTTAAAAGTGAATTTGTGTGTGATTAAAATAACTAAAAACAGCAATTATTAAGACTGAAATTAACGTTAAAGTTATTAAGAATTAATTTTCTGTTTAATAAATGTTGCTTTTTTATAAATACCCTTTTTTAATTAGTTTCACCAGAAATTAATTGAATAAAAATTTTACTAAAAAGACCCCCTCCTAAAAAAATACAAGAACAATTCTTAAGTCTCGAAGTCCCGGGAATTCCCGGGACTCTGAGTGTAGGCTGTCTCGTGTCCCGGGACTTTGAAAGTGTCGGGAATTCCCAAACCCTGATTGATATCGATGGCCAATGATATCGCATTAATTCGGTGTCAAATTTGTTTATTTGGGTTTATTCCTATTATGGTTGGAATAGGCTATATGTATAGGTATTTGTCTATATTGAACGGACTAAATGCTGAGTTATTGGCTCGTCTCCTTTTTTGAGTAGATGTTTTGGTGGGTACAATTGTGACAGTTGAATTATTACGAACACAGAAATCTTTGTCACGTTTGTATGAGTGTGAATTCAAAATCTTCAGTACATTTTCACGTGTTTCAGATACTACGCTATGTCGGTTCGATAAATAAAAATCTAAACGTATTTACTTTAATATTTATTATAATAATTTTATGGTCGTCATTCCTTTGTCGTCCACTGCTGGACATAGGCCTCTCTAACAGCACGCCATGGTATTAATTTTAATATTTACCTATATATCAATTAATAAAATATAAAGACATATTAAACATAAGCTAAATATTATTACCTAGATGTAATGAAATAGTTCCAGTGCTCGGCTTAGCAGCTTGTATAGCTTAGTATTAGCAATGTTCAGCTTTGTGATCAAAGTACGGGATGAGATTTAATATGGAGAGGAATTTCGGAAACATGCATCATGTCTGCACTAAATGTGACCTCCTTAATTCTCAGGGATTCCCCTGTTAATAAAACCGGTATGAACTGGTTTATTGAAACTCGAATGCGTTTTCAATTATTGTTTGATTAATTCAATTATCACAACAATAGTTTTAATTAGCTTTATACCTAATGAAATGAAATAAAATAAAATGTTTACATTACTATACAAGTCGTGATCGCGTGGAATGGTGGCAAGAATGCAAGCAGCATTTCCCCTTTGAATCGCAATTCCGATTATCTGGGCGAAAATGAACTAGTCCTCCTGTCACCAGTGGAGGCAATAAGGCGGGGAGTAATATTTTGGATGAATTTTTTGGCACTATTACTCCAAGGTCCAAGTGTTTCAACTGCAAACGGATGATGATATAACATGATGTAGTACAGGATACAGATAATGTCGCTATTTAAAGTTATTAAGGTCGTTGATCTATTAAATAAAAATATGTAAATTTATGTGAAAATAATACTTACAATACTAATACACCTGTTTTTTCAAAGGACGTATAAAAAGCGATACCGACGGTGTATTAATTATTCATATTCTAAGTAACATACCTTTAAATAATTAAAAATGTAGACACGTTTAATTTTAGGTACTACCAAGTTCCGATAACTAGTTAGCTAAAATTCGAAACGCCATCTTGATTTTATAATAAACTAGCTTTACGACGAGGTTTCACCCGCGTACAATTATTAAAAATTTAATGAAAAAAATAAGCCTAGAGCCTTCCTCGATAAAATGACTATACAACACAAAATAATTTTTAAATGCGAACCAGTATTTCCTGAGATTAGCCGGATCAAACAAACAAACTCTTCATCTTTATATATTAGAATAGATTTATTTTCTATTTAAATGGTATGTTACATAATAATCCTATGTTTACCTGCTCATTAAATTTACACTGATATGTGAATAATTCCTTGTTTAATAATCTTTTGTATACTATACTATAACTTACTGTGAAATAAATATCATTTGTTTAAAAAGTTAATATAGAAATGAGCTAAAAGCCAGTCGTCAAAAATGTCATCAGTATCAACTTCTTTTTTAAACATGTCGCGTTTTTGTATTGCAACATTGTAACGATGCAGGTCATCGACCCCCCCGATGACGTTTTAATAATTCGATTCGCCAAAAAAATAATTATAACAATGACATGACTTATAATAATAATTTAGCGAGATTAGTCATGGAATTGTCTTTACAGTGTGAATAAGATTGTCCTGTTCGCAGTTATTGTCTAACAATTAACAATATACGCAGTAGGTAAGTGCAATATACGACTACTGAATGTTTTGTATATGCGTATTTATATAGATATATAATGAAAACAAAAAAGCCGAGATGGCCCAGTGGTAAGAACGCGTGAATCGTGAATTAACCGATGATCGTGGGTTCCAACCCGGGCTAGCACCGCTGAATTTCATGTGCTTAATTTGTTTTTGTAATTCATCTCGTGCTTGACAGGAAAGGAAAACATCGTGAGGAAACCTGCATGTGTTAAATTTCATTGAAATTCTGTCACATGTGTATTCCACCAACCCGCATTGGAGCAGCGTGGTGGAATAAGCTCCAAAACCTTCTCCTCACAAAGAGGAGAAGTGGCCTTAGCCCAGCAGTGGGACATTCACAGGCTGTTACTTTACTTTTTTTACTTTTATAATGGATACAAGGTTGTTTTTATATGATTTACTTTTTTTCAAGTGAGTCATTATAAAGAGAAGAATACAGTTAATTGACTATTATCTTCGAGTGTTATGTGCGTATGTGCAATCTTTCTATATGTTATATCGAAGTGAAACGTTTTTGATGTGAACACGTTTTGCTTTAACATGTAAGCCTACTGAGTTATAAGTGATTTTTTAATTAAAAAGTACCTATATTAATACAACGATAATTAATTTGTTTCGTAAGGGTATCGTTACTTTTACTAGATAATTGGTATTTTAATTATGTGTACCATTGAAGCTTTCCATTTTCAAATTCTATATATGACATAAAAATCTTCAAGAAGAGAGCGTACTATTTCCTCAAAGGCCGGCAACGCCGACGGTGGTAGTCACATTCCATCAGGTGTGTCTTCTGCTCGTTTGCCCATATGTAGGAGACATATGTTTTAAATAATAATTAAATCAAAATTATTAAAAAAAAAAAACGAACTATATATACAAACGTAGTGATTGGTCAAAACTTAGCCGTCTAAGAATCTGACAAATAAAATTGCTCTAAAATGGAATGAAAAGCATCAATCCGTATGCAAGCGAGACACATATATACTTGTATGTAGTTCAGATATAAGTAGAATAATTATGGTTGCTTGGAATTCTATATACCTAAAGTTCCTCGCATCCCATTGTAGCACATATGTATTGTCTATATACTGTGATAGTGACTAGGTACATACATTGTTTCACCATAATTATATTATAATTTGTTTGGTGGTGACTTGTGCCATATATTCAGTCTCGCTGAGAAAATACGTTTGTTAAATAAATGTAATCGGTTTAGTTATATTGATTTCTTTATTGCATAGGTAGGCGGACGAGCATATGGACGAGCTGATGTAAACCAACGCCCATCGCTTACATGCGCCAATGCGCCACCAACCTTGGTAACTGAGATGTTATGTCCCATGTGCCTGCAATTACACTGTCTCACTCACCCTTCAAACCGGAACACAACAATACCAAGTACTGCTATATTGCGGTAGAATATCTGATGAGTGGGTTGTACCTACCTAGACGAGCTTGCACTAAGCTCTACCACCGAGTAAATGCATGTATGCAGCTAGAATGTACTTACTAAAAATACCTAAGTCCTACTTCGGAGGCTTAGATCTTTCCTTTTGAAAGAATGGCTTAGAGCGTATTCCAATACGCTTCGTAGAAATACGCGTGACGTTTTTCATATCGAAGGTGCGGGCAAGAAACTAGTAGCATATTATGTGATTAATATTTTTATGAATATATTATTATATATTTTTTTAATTGTATTAAAAGGCATTACTACATTTTAATAATGTAATAAAGTAATGAATTTTAACGATCTGCATATAATCATGATGCATGTTAGTTTGCCACAATTTCCATGGGTGTTAACTTAATCAAGTCATGAGGCTGCATCTTTCAAGTTACAGCGCTCGTGATGTTTTTAGCTTAATGAAGAAGTTGATTAGAATTTAGGTCATCCCTTTTGAATTACCATTTTACAACTTATCTTATATTTATCATATTTTTGTTTAAACCTCTGCTGCCTCGTTGGTCTAGTGGCTACATGAAAGGGCACAGACCCGGTGGTCTTGGGTTCAAATTCCAGGTCGGGCTAATGAAATATTATTGAGATTTAGAGAGCAGCCTGGAGTCTGAAATTTGGAGATGTATACACTCCCGTGTACGCATACAGGTCGTGTCTGGTTGCCATCCCACCGGGCTATGAGATTAAGGGAAACACTTGTGCTCTATAATATATCCTGCCCTATTAGCTAATCTCTATTGAGATTGGTCGCCGTGGCCGAATCCGTTCTGGAGAACTATTATTATTATATAACTAATATTATTTACTTTATTAACATCTATTATGTGTATATTGGATACATAATCATCATTAATATAATATCAAGCTCGGCACAGATCATTAAATCCGTTTCGAATATCATGAAGCTTCAGAATACGGATATTACTTCCATTAGCGTTAATGTATTCGTCTCAGAGAGTCGCCTTGCATCTTGAATGAAAACGATATTCTAAGTTCGCCGTGCCACTCTGACGGAGTTTTGTCTGACTGTTTGCTATTTTAAATAGATCGATTAATATTCAGTAACAGCCTGTGAATGTCCCACTGCTGGGCTAAGGCGTCTTCTCCGCTTTGTGAGGAGGTTTGGATCTAATTCCACCATGCTGCTCCAATGCGGGTTGGTAGAATACACATCTGACCGAATTTCAATAAAATTTAACACGTGCAGGTTTCTTTACGATGTTTTCCTTCACCGTCAAGCGCGAGATGAATTATAATCACAAATTAAGCACATGAAATTCAGTGGTGGTTGCCCGGGTTTGAACCCACGATCATCGGTTACGATTCACCCGTTCTTACCACTGGACCATCTCGGTTCATAGACATAACACCTAAAGTATACTATTATGAAATTTTAAGTAGGTAGTTCAGATAGGTAACATAATTATAATATATAACAGTTCGTCTGTATTTGGTCTCGCTAGATAAATACGTTTGGAAAAGTAAAGAAATTGTATACGTATGCATAATTATGAATACTCGAGCCATAAGAGGAATTGCAATATAATTAAGCTGCTCTATTGAACATTCAATATAGAGGATTCATATGTCGTTTAGTCTTTTCATGCTAACTATGAATATATGATTACGTTTCATTTCAATAAACATTAATATTTTCTATTGTTTATAATTAGATTAAATATAAAAATTATTTTTATATGTTGTTTACAAATATATTGCGATAAATTGACGATGTTTAGTATTTTCAGTAGTCGCGTTAATAGCTCAGCAGTGGAAGTACAGAGGCCCTAGCCAAGTTGACATTCTACAATTGTAAACGCTAATAGAAAACTAAACAAATGTATGAGAAGGACCACGTGACTTATCGCTGAGAGATGACATTCTCATACATTTGTTCAGTTTTTCTATTAGCGTTTACAATTGTAGAATGTCAACTCAGCTAGGGCCTCAGTACTTGTAGTACAGAATCTACAGATCTAAGAGAAATAACTCCACAGAAGTACAGAATCTTACTGCTGCTATATGATAATTTATGACAGAACTATCCGATTTGTTCAGGAAAGAACTAATTTTAACCAAGTTCCGTTTCACTCTAATATTCTTCTGACAGCTTCCAGAAGTCAATTCCGAATCAGCAGTTTGCCTGATTTTTACTTAAAAGTGAAAGTTAAAGAAATTATTCTTTAATTATAATATTTAAGATATAGCTTTTCTCATTAAAAATCATAGAGAAGAATTACTATATATTGTACTCTAGGGGTAATGGTTCTCAATTCCAAATTCAAATAACATTCATTCGTTCCATTTCCCAAAATAACTCAAGCCATAATAATGTGACAAATTCATCAGTTCGTCGATAGGTCAAGTGTAAAGCAATCAGATGTGTTTTCCCATCACGAGATTCGAGATAAAATCGTAAAGGCCCAAGTAAACAAATTTCGTGTCTCGTTCTGATATCATTCATTCATTTTATGGCGTCGTAAATCGAATGGATTCATCCAATTTCCTTCATTCAACATTAAAAGATACACTTCATCTACGTCCGATGCTGTGTCATTATTGTGATTGATAAATTTATATCGTTTTGATCGTTTCTGAAGTTTTATTTGTAAAGTCTTTATTAACTTCATGGCTTCTTATATATTCTAGCACATCCCTTCGATGCAATCCGTGTTGAATTTGTATTATAAGCAATCTATATAAATAAAATGATAGAGGTCTGCAATTGTGCGCGCATCACGGAAAAACTACTGAATAGATTTCAATGAAATTTTCTAAATTTTATTTATTAGACACTTGGCCCTTATCAAAAACAAAAATGATTGCGATATCTTCATTTAATAAAAAGTTATTAAAGTTTCAAGAAACAACGATTTGTATATTATGCACTGCATGCTCAGTGATGTATGTTTAAACAAAGTATATTTTTGCTTGCGATCTTTTTGATGTTTTTTCCTTCGTACATAAGAAAACTTTGTAAATATATCAAGCAACGCGGACGGACGAAGTCGCGAGTATCAGCTAGTAATAAATAATTCTAAAACCATACAATATAAAAAGAAGCATGTTTTGCTTCTTTTAAATGATAATCCGGGAGAATCACCTACTTATATATTATTTAAAAGAGGGTTATACAAATATCTACGTCAACTTTAATTGGTTAAACCGTTTCATCCACTCAACAAGATTACATAAATAAGATACATATTTTGTAGTTCAATATATCTTAGACAAACAAACAGACAAAAAGTTATGAAGTAACAAACACAAAAAAAAACATACAGACGAATTGATAACCTCCTCCTTTTTTGAAGTCGGTTAAAAATGAAATTAATCTTTGATTACGTTTTGACATATTTAGCATAAAAGTAAAAATACAATTACATAATAAAATCCCGCTGAGTTTCTTTCGCCGGTTCTTGTCAGGTCTGGTTATTTATTTTCCGAACCGGCGGTAGTTTCTAGTTTGACAATCAATAAGAAAGAGTGAGACTTCAATATCGAATAAAGTTTTTTTAATTTAAATTCGATAACTTGCAATTATCTGTATTAACTCAAAAATTACTAACTAAATCTTAGGGTCTATGTCTAATTAAATCACGAACCTTTTTTACATAAGAATGTATATATAGTTGGTAGATATGTAATAGATAACATTAGTGCAGTATGCGTTTTCCATTACAATTACCAAAGCATATCTTAGTTTACGAGACGTATAGGTACATAACATATTGAATAGTTCACAGTCGCATTCAAATGACTCATACGCCATTCAATGCGATTTGAAACTTGCCACCTTAAACGTATTTAGAAGCGTGATAGAAACTCATACAAAGCCCTCCCGTATATGTATGTGTACATGAGACAAAGCGTTGCGCAAAGCGAACAATAGGCGTGAGAATACTATTAAAGTTAAAACAATCATATAATATGAGACAGCGGTAGACAAAAGTTACTCGTATTGTTGATGTGCTAAACAATATTAATCAAAGCACAGACGATCGCTTGTAGAGAGTATTTCTAAAGAGACCACATGGCCTTGTGGTTAGAACTCGACGAATGAAGATTGATTTGAGTGATCAGACCCAGGCAAACACTTCTGATTTTTTTTATGTTTAATTTATTATAGGTAATGACTTGATTGACTAACATATAAATGCAAAGTCCAAACTAATGGGGCAACCATGAAAATCTGCAAAGGGTGATTTTTGCACAGTAGGTTAGCTAAGGAAGGTTTTTTGAAAATTAAGTCCTAAGGTAATGATATAGGGGATAAAATATTAATAATAGTATGAAAATACAATTCAGAATAAAAAGCTATGGAAATATGCATTCAACAATTTTGAATGATGACGCAAGCGAAGCCCCCCGGCTTCGCTTGCGTCATCATTCAATAAGTAAAGCGCTAATTTGTATAATATAATAGAGTATGAATGTATAATATAATAGAAATAAGATGATAAATAAAGATCATCTCGTGCTGGATTGTGCAATTTGTATAATTCGGATAAAAGTCAGTCGTAGGTATTTGTTTTTAATAATAATCATCGCATTGGAGCAGCGAGCCCTTAAAATAAAGATTCACTTCTTGACCAATATATCGCTGTTCTTTAACAATGTTTTTTTTATTATTTCATAGGAAGGCGGACGAGCATATGGGCAATGATGGTAAGTTGTCACTGACGCCCATAGATAATGACATTGTAAGAGATGTTTACCATCGCTTACATCGCCAATTCGCCACCAACCTTGGGAACTAAGATGTTATGTCCTCTGTGACTCTTATTGTACTGGCTCACTCACCCCTCAAACCGGAACACAACAGTACCAAGTACTACTGTTTTGCGGAAGACTATCTGATGAGTGGGTGGTACCCACCCAGACGAGCCTGCACAAAGCTCTACCACCAAGTAAAATAGTACAATGGTAGAGCTTACAAAATTAATTACGTTTAAATTAATTGAATAGCGAAGATTGGAAAATATTATTCCAATCACAGTAAAAGTTCGACCGTAAAGAGTACTAACAGTGTCTGCGCCGCCCGACCTGCGGCGTTACAGAATGTAAGTAGGTCACGTTTTAGAATTCAAGCCGAGCCTTTTGTGGATCTCATGTTATTTATCAGCGCTATTGTTGTACGAAAGTTTTGAGAATTTTATATTTTACTGTCATGTGTTACCTAAAATTAGTATTTAGATAATAATTGTCATACAAACGTAAGAAACAAGCAAGCGTCACTTAATTTCTGTGCGCTCGATTTGGGTCTACATCTCGTGTTTTGCGTTAAAGGAAAGCCTGCCTCATGGATTCTGATCTGGTGTTGAAACATGATAGAATATGATTCTTCTTTTATGTTATGGTGGACAGACAAATGGGTCACCTTCTGTTAAAGGATCACGAGCGCTCGTAGATAATGACGATGTAGAAATATTAAACATCATCGCGAATTTGCCACCAACCTTCGTAACTAAGTTGTTATATCCCTTGTGCCTGTAGGAGTTGATTCGAACTATCTTTAAAAGAAGAGGAAGCTGTAGCCCACTAATGGTATAGTTAAGGCAGTTAATCACTGCATGTTATAAAATGTGTCTATTTTTTTGTCTCTCTGTCTGTCTGTCTGAACGCGATAAACGAACGGGAGTTTTGGAAAATTACCGTACGGATTTTAGTACGGTTTTTACCATAGGCCGAAGCTCTTTATGAAGAAAGTTTAGATCTATGAGTCATTAAGATTATTAGAACACATTGGAAATGTAAGAAATCAAATATCAAAACGGTTTGACTATTAAACCTAATTGAATAAATTTTAAAAGATTAAATTAAATGTAAAACAAAATAGTTCGACATTTTGAAGAAAAACCAGCGAGAAACATCCATCCAACTTTATTCTTATGATGTACCGTACATGTGATTAAACTTCACTTATCCATCCTTCTAATGAAATCATATCAGTACAAATTTTTCTTATTTACGGCCTGCACAAAACTACCAATTGCAATGAATAAAAAAAAAAAACTTGAGAGATCAATTATACTGGTAAATATTTTCTGCTAAGGTTTTACGAGTAAGTTGAAGATACGCTCATTAGATTTATTACTTATTTTATATCCTTCGTTTTAAGTAGCCATATAAGTTTTATTTCCCTCTTTAATTACTTAAGCAATAAAGATGCATAATTACTCTTTTTTTTTATTTGCGTGGGCGTAATTCTAAAACCACTTAGGACATTCGAGGTATCTAGGTTCTATCATTAAGTAGATTCATTTTTCTTTACTTTTTTATGGCTTAAAACTTATTTAGGCCACACCATAATGATCTCGACGTAAATATTGAGCTACCTACCTACCTAATATTGAGTACTTGGTGGTAGAGCTTTGTGCAAGCTCGTCTGGGTAGGTACCACCAACTCATCAGATATTCTGCCGCAAAACAGCAGTAATTTGTATTGCTGTGTTCCGGTTTGAAGGGTGAGTGAGCCAGTGTAATTAAATGCACAAGGGACATAACATCTTAGTTCCCAAGGTTGGTGGCGCATTGGCAATATAAGCGATGGTTAACATTTCTTACAATGCCACTGTCTATGGGCGTTGGTGATCACTTACCATCAGGTGGCCCATATGCTCGTCCGCCTTCCTATAAAATAAATACCCTGGTTGTAATATAAGCATCTATCTATCACTTACGGTTTCCTTAATGGAATCAGTTCAGCGATCGGTTGGAAAAATATTGTCAAATCATTAAACAGTATGACAAATTTGAAATAAAGGAATAGTGGATGCGATTACCCAAAGTTAATTAGGAAAAGTTTAAAATAGTAACGATACAGAAACCTGGCAAGCGTAAGTGACCTTTTCACGTGCTTGATTTGTATTTATGATTAAAAATGTAATGAACAAAAGTCAGCCTAGAACCTTCCTCGATAAAAGGACAACACAAAAATATTTTTCAAATTCGAACCAGTAGTTCCTGAGTTGAGCCGGACCAAACAAACAAACTCTTTAGCTTTATATATTAGTATAGATAAGATCCCGTGCTCGACTGTAAAGGAAATCATCACAAGACAATCTGCATTTGTCGGATCTAATTCTGCCACATGTATCTTCAGGCGATGAGGGATTTACCCAATAGTCAGATTTGCCTATTGAATATTACTATTGTCTATTTATAACAATGTTCTTATAAATTTTTGTATTTCAGTCAGTGGCGTAGCTAGGTGGACAAGGGCCCCGGTGCATGGAAAATGAATTGGGCCCTCAACCCCTGTTTCCACGTAGCTTGAACTTTTTTTCTCTTTCTTTTATGGTCCTCTCTTTTCAAAGCATAGGTTAGAGGGCCCTCTTAGCTCCGGGGCCCTGGTGCACTGCACCGCCTGGCCCTACTATAGCTACGCCACTGATTTCAGTACCTACTAATATTTGATTTTGGGCGTAATATCTCACCAAATATCACTAATATTGTCAATATCTGCTATTTTCATACATTTTAATATAGAATTTATATGAACATCCAAATTTGCACTACGACTCGCGGTAACGGAGCGGTAACGCTTTTCCGCTAAAAAAGACTTACATAAAAAGTTCAGCATAATAAGCAGTAAAAACATATCAAATAGAACTCACGACGAAATTTAAATACTACATTTATTTTTCTAATTACCGCAAATGTCACGAGTACTTAAGCGAACGTCCACGACATTAGCGATGTGGGTTAATGATACACATTGTTTGCCCAGCACAGGGGAACAATTCTACTACTCGTATAACGATAACGATACGTCCCTCGATTCAATTACAATCCAACTTTGTTATTATTATATTTTTATTCGAATCGGAAACGAGCCGATGTGATGACAATTGTGCATTACATTATGCCGTTACATCAAAACCATTTCACTGGTGGTAGAGCTTTGTGCAAGCTCGTCTGAGTAGGTACCTTATACTTATCAGTTATTCTACTGCAAAACAGCAGTACTTGTTATTTTTGTGTTCCGGTTTGAAGGGGACATAAAATCTTAGTTTACAAGGTTGATGGCGCATTGACGATGTAAGCGATGATTAACATTTCTTACAATACCAATGTCTGAGCTTTAGCGACCACTTATCGTCAGATGGCTTGTTCAATAAAATGACAAAACAAAAATAATTGTTAGCTTTTATGCCAATTACATATCGACACCAGCAATTTATACTACGCTAACTCTAAAATGTGTACTTTACAGGAGAGGCGTTTAAAGAAAGAAACGTGATAACTTTTATATTAATTAAGATACTTATTTCAAATTTGGTACCGTTAATAGTTAATTTATTCATTATATTTTCTCATATTTATTTTTTCTTAATTATTTATATTTTTTGATTTAGCGCAAGTTAGCCGTTTATACACGTAATTCCTCAATAATATTTAACATACTACAAAAGTCTAACTAATGTTAGCGTAGTGTATTACGGCGGAGCATAGTGCTAAAAAAGTGTTATTTTTATTACATTGCAATAATAATTTTAAAATATATTATGCACTTATCATAACCTTAGGTTTATATATATACTTATAAGACATCATATTGTAAATATTTATTCTAAATATCAAGTTATTCAAGTTAGCTTTGTTTAAACGGTACATGCGTCACTGGCGGATATCGTATTAAAAGCCGTCAAATTATATATAGCGTACTATACATTGAACTGTGGCACAAGTTAGCGTATTCTTTAACTTTCCGTTGAGCTATAATAATTATTATTATGATACGACATGTCGATTGAAATAACATAGTTATGGTTTTTGTGCCGACCATCAGTAACGTCAGTAAAATCATTGCAGTATAAACAAAATCTTTACTTAAATTAAGGTGTTCAAAAACATTTTTTCCAAACTTTTTGTAGTATGATGGCATTGTCAGAATCTATGCGAAGCTAGTAATGCGAAGTGTGTGATCGATGACTATATTTGCTTTCGACGTTAGTGGCAGTCTTTTTACGTTTTTGTATCACATATTTGGCGATGATTTGCCATTGTTTAGCGTGATCTCCAGTACCCCAGCACATTGTGATTAGACAATTGACGCATTGACTGCTTTTGGTTTTCCTATTTTTTTTTGTATTGCATAGGAAGGCGTACGAGCGTATGAGCCACCTGATGGTAAGTAGACACCAACGGTTACATAGACATTGGCATTGTAAGAGATGTTAATCATCGCTTACATCGCCAATGCGCTGCTGGCGCATTGGCGATATAAGATGGGAACTAAGATGTTATGTCCTTTGTACTTGTAATTAGAGTTGCCCACTCACCATTTAAACCGGAACATAACAATAGCAAGTACTGTTGTTTTGCGGTAGAATATCTGATGAGAGGGTGGTACCTACCCAGACGAGTACCTATTGATGTCGTATACTCCAAACTTTTGTGACATAAACGTTCTCTTTCTAACTATCCACTCATCTTCACACTTAAGACGTTTGAGACCCACATCATTCCTTTTTTTCGACCTAGGTTTATTATTTTCTGGGGTAGATACTGCAGAATGGTATTACTGGACGTACTGTACTACTATTATTGAACGTTACAGGCGAGGAAATTGCACAACATGTTATTGCTAAGGGCGTTATCTATATGCGAATCAGGAAGATTTTCCTGGGCGGACGTACAAATTTCAGGTGTGAGAACACTCACAGTATCTTTGGAAGAAGTCGGCACCAAAGTATCATTTAATCTTTTTGGAG
The DNA here is from genome assembly GCA_963151315.1 of Nymphalis c-album. Classification (NCBI taxonomy): domain Eukaryota; kingdom Metazoa; phylum Arthropoda; class Insecta; order Lepidoptera; family Nymphalidae; genus Nymphalis; species Nymphalis c-album. The sequence goes on from OY720612.1 coordinate 4,311,008, forward strand.
ATTCTGAAAAATCACAACAGGGTGAAGGTACGGGAGTATTATTTATGCTGTCAGAAGGATCATTAGTAATCACCGAAAACACAGGTTTGATACATGATGGAGTTAATGTCAATGGAGAAGGTTTTTGGATATAAGTCAATACTTTTGGTGAATTCATATTAAACGGAGTATTAGGAGCCCCAAGTCGTTTATGTGTATTTCTTGTAATACTACATTATTTTCATAATTGACTATATCTCGGCTAGCAAAATTGGATATAGAAAACAAAGGGCTCCGTACCATTATCTATAAAAACGACAAAAAAATGTGTCTGTTGTATGGAAGTCCCCCTTAATATTTGTTTTATTTTAATTTAATTATTTATTTTTAAAGTGAATATATAACTAAATATTTTGTGAATATTTCAAGCGTCTACCTGCTGCCGTTATCAATATCGAGCAAAAACAAGCAAAAAGAGCACGCTTGCTGTATGGGAGCCCCCATAAATATTTATATTATTCTGTTTTTATGTATAAGTTGTTTTAGCAGCAACAGAAATACATAATCTGTGAAATTTCTTCTGTGAATTTCGACTGTCTAACTATCACGGTTTATGATATACAGACGGACTGGCGGACGGACGGGCAGACGAACAGACAGCGGAGTCTTAGTAATAGGGTCCCATTTTACCCTTTGGGTACGAAACCCTAATAAGCATGCTCTTAAATAGGCTCATTAAACATGACGTGATTATACAAAGCCACGAATTCAGGATTATCAATTTCGGCAGGTAATGCCGACGATTCTAAAAGAATAAGTATTGATATCATAATATGATATCAATATTTTTATTTTAAAAAACATGTACATTAAAAGGAATAGTCAAGAACAATCAATAAACTAATTAACATACATTTTTAGATAATTATTTACAACGTAAAATTCGCTAAGTAGTGTATTTTACAAACGAACAAGTATAATCGAACGCACTAAACTACGCTAACTAAGAGTTAGATTAATGTAAACGAACAAGCGGCGCGTCACCTCCCCGCGCACACTCCGCTAACTATAGTTGGCGTCATTTAAATCGAGTGATTTCAAAAAGTACCTTTAGTTAGCCTTGTATAAAATTTGTAACTTCGTTATTTTTGTATATTTCTTCACGATTTTTTTAATATGTATAAAAAACCATATTTTAAGCAACTTAGCATAAAAAAACGAATTTCCAAAAATTCAAGTTAGCGTAGTATAAATTGCTGGTGTCGATATTTTATATCCATAATTAAATTTAGGGATAGGAAAACGGATAAACGGCAACGATTTCGCTTAGATTCGATTGCGACAAAATCACAATTTGTTAGTAGAATTAGTCTCCCAGGTCTGTTTGCGTATTTGAGTAGCAGCTAATTCTTAAGCAAACGTCAAGGTGGTAATGAAGCGTTGATTTGTGTTCCACTTGACCCATGTACTTACCGTTAAGCGCTGTACTTAACGCTGTTACGGTCTATGGGTAAGTACGAGAAGACGATCGCGTTGTGATGATCTTAATGATTCGACGGTGTTCGTCAGTTGAAATTGTTTTTTTTTTTACTTTTTGGAAGATTTTTCTTGAAAGTAAAATTACAGTACTATGTCAGTTGCGAAAACAGTTAAATTATATTCTTATAATATGTTCTCTCGTCGAAGACTGATATAATGTATGTATATGGAAGAAATCAGAGTATATAACTTTGTAGATAACTCTATTAATATTTTGATGCGCGCATGTAAATGACACCTTTTGTGTATTTTTTTTTTATTTCTGCGCTTATTGCTGATTTTTTTCGGTTGAATATTCGTGACGAATCTGTAGTAGAAAAGACGGATTTAAATTTAATGTTTTTTGTATTTCATTGAAGATTTTCAAATAATATCGTAATATTATAGATTTTTTAATTTGCTGGTAAAGTTTGTATTAAAAGTGACGTAGTTATGCCCGAATGTTTTTATAGAAGTATTTTATTTTGTACAAATATATTATAAATATTGTACTAAGTATACTTATTGTATTTTTTTTTTATTTTTGATGAAAAATTTATATTTGTACGAAATAAAGTATTCGAATCAACATCTTCTGCTACTAATATTACATACTGTTGCATGTTTCAATTACTTTTCTTTGCTGGAACATAACATCAATTTACAACACATACAACGAAGGTAAACTTTTATAGAAATTATCTTTCAAAAAATGTATATATGTATATAGTTTGTACATGGCAACCCAATACAGTTATGTGTGCGTGTCGCCGTTGTCGTCGATAAGTGACCGCTTTGTTTCACATTCGAGTGCCCCTACTCTGTCAATTGCAGCGTCACCCTCGTACCAATCGATACCGAAATACTTAGACGTAAGTACTATCTCTATGTGAAGTGCCATTGAGGTATGTGAGATCCTCCGAATGAGGATCGACGCTAGCTCTGAAAATGTTTCATATTTTTGATAGCGATCTATAAGGGGGTAACTGAGACTTCGACCGTCAGTCAAGGAATTGGTGGTAGAGCTTTGTGCAAGCTCGTCTGGGTAGGTACCACCCACTTATCAGATATTCTACCGCAAAACAGCAGTACTTGCTATTGTTATGTTCCGGTTTGATGAGTGAGTGAGCTAGTGTAATTACAGGCACAAAGGACATAACATCTTAGTTCCCAAGGTCGGTGGCGCATTGGCGATGTAAGCGATGGTTTATATCTCTTACAATGCAAATGTCTATGGGCGTTGGTGACCACTTACCATCAGGTGGCCTATACGCTCGTAAAAAAGACATGATAACTCAAAAATGGTTCACTTTTGCATAATATATTATATGGGAGTTAAAATTATCCACCCCTATCTATTGTCTCCAAACGGGAACACGTCGAAGTACCAATAACCCTGTGTATGAATATCAATCTATTTACTTATTGATTAGTTAAAGGCTCTTATCGTATAATGGAGGTGTCGAAGCATACAGTAATAGGATTTATTCAATACTAGCTGTGCCCCGCGGCTTCATTCGCGTATTTAATTAATTAAAATATAATGAATTATTTTATTACTATAATAAAACACACACACATATAAGATACCGTAGGGTTTACCGATCTTATATATAGCCTAACATTTGCGCCTTGCGATCAGATGTTCTTGGTGTGTGTACCAATTTTCATCAGGATTGCTCAAGCTGTACTTGAGTTATAAGAAGACATACAGACAGACAGACAGACAAAGATGAAAAAAAAATAGTATAATGTGAATCACAATGCATCATTTATCACAAGTGAAAAATAAATGTACAGATACAATACAACAAATAGATTCATATACTTAGTAGTGCAGACAATGCTCTTGCGTAGTATATCCTCTGCGGTTTCCAATAAACCTATTTTCTATTATGCTATATGTACTAAACCATACCAACCTTTATTCTGTTCGTATCGTATACGTATGTATTTTAGCGGTTAGTGTTCAATGTCATCTAATTTTAACTTTGGTACGACGATATTTTGATTTTGATTTACGTATATTTTGTGTGACAATAGCGTTTTGCCCGCGGTTTCACCCAATGTTTGCGTATGTTACTCGCTGATAATGTAGATTTCCACCGGTTTAAACTTATTTCTTTATGGACCGATTTTGATGATGTTCGTGTTGGATAGCTAAGTTTGATATTAATCTGATATTGCCCAGTCTCAATTTAATTGGCATTGCTTGGAAAATGTTAATTAATTATTGCTAGCTTCTCGGCAATTAAATAGTAATGAAATGAAATAGTATTCTATCGGCCGAATTTTGAAACGTCATTCAAATATTAAGTGCAACTTAATAATTTGAGACGCCGTTAATTTTAAATTTTACATACTAAATTTAAAAATGTACGGCGTCTCAAATAATTAAGTTGCACTTAATATTTGAATGACGTTTCAGTATTCGGCCGTACAATATTTTTTTTTTAATAATTAAAATTAAATTGTTTCGTTGTAACATAGAAATAACTAGTAGGATATTTGAACGGATAGGGTCGATACACAATCAAACATTGCAACGTTATTCGCGAAGCCATTCGAGTCGTACGACTACGGCTTCGTTGTAGCAAGTGTTGAGATCGAATTAAATAAACATCCGATAGTATTAATGTAACAAAGGCATTCGACTAGATGAAAAATGATATACAGCGTGTAACAAAACTCCCGTCCGACCCGTGAAGTGGTTATTAGGTATCGTGAGTCGTTTCTATTTATTACATATTTTTTTAAAATACTTACCAAAAAGTTACCAATAAAAAAATATTAACGGTAAACACAGGACAACTGAGGTCATGACCTACCCGATAGGTAAGAACTAATGAGCACTGTCGCCAGCGCCTGTGTTGACATGTAATTATCGTTATTTAATTAAATTAAATTTTATTCGGAGTAATTTTTTTACTAGATTTTTCACTGTATAATACCAAAAAATTTAAATTGATGTTGTGATTAATATAGCTTTTTGCAAGTTACTATAGTATTGGTAGGCGGGCGGCGGACGCGACGTAAATTAGTGGTCACCACTTAAGTGTGGTAAGAAATATTAACCATTCTTTACATCGCTAACCTTGGGGTTTTTTACATACAAAAATAAATTATTTAAAAATAAATTGTTGCTTTTCTTAGCCGAAATGGCCAAGTGATAAGAACGGGTGAATCTTAACCGATGATCGTGGTTCAAACCCGGGCAAGCACCGCTGAATTTCATGTGCTTAATTTGTGATTATAATTCTTCATCTCGTGATTGACGGTGAAGAAAACATCGCGAGGAAACCCGCGTTTGTCAAATTTCACCGAAATCCTGTAACATGTGTAATCCACCAACCCGCATTGGAGCAGCGTGGTGGAATAAGCTCCACACCTTCTCCTCAAAAGAAAGGAGGCCCGACAGTGAGACATTCACAGGCTGTTACCGTACCTACTGCTGTTTTAATTTATGTGCATTTTTCGTATATCTAGTATAAATGCGTATACCAAAACGAAAATAAAAATTAACACGACAAACTTATAATAAAGTCCATATTATAAGTCAAATACTCATTCAATTCACAAGTATACTGTTGTTTAAAACATAATTTTTCAGATTCTTATGATTGGATGGATGTTGTATATGAATAGATACATTCGTATCCGAAGAAAATACATTTAACATCTAAACGAGTGGGCGTTACGCTTTTATTACGCGAACGATAAAGGATATGAGTCACGTTTCAATTTATCACAATTCAGGTGCACCATATCTATTGATAAACAAATATGAACGGCGGATATCTGTTTCCGCTTTGTTTATTTCAAGGGCGACATTATTTACAGATATCTCTATATCATATAACGATATAAATATATGATATTTTTCATTCATATATCACATTATCCTCAATGGTATCGTTTCATTCATGTACTGCTGTAAAGATTGTTATATTTATCTAAATTGCTTTAATAGATTGTGAGCGTTTATTTCGCTTCGGGTTTGCGGATTCGATTCCCGTTTACGTTTCGGGTGTATTATGTATTTATATATTTATTTGAAACTAGTTTTTGTCTACCCGTCTGGAGTTGACGGGGATTACGTATAGAAATGTCAAGTCAAACTCGCGTCTTACCTTTACATAACCTCCTCCTTTTTTTGAAGTCGGTTAAAAATCGGTTTAGTGGTGAAAGACTTTACTTGGTGGTAGAGCTTTGTGCAAGCTCGTCTGTGTAGTTACCGCCCACTCATCAGATATTCTACCGCAATACAGCAGTACTTGCTATTGTTGTGTTCCGGTTTGAATGGTGAGTCAGTCAGTGTAATTACAGGCACAATAAAAAAAAAGAAAGAGTTATTTTCGCATTTATAATATTATTGTAGATTATATATAATACGACTGCCCCGTTAGTCTAGTGGCTTGATATAAGGCCGCAGACGCGGTGGTCCTGGGTTCAATTCCCAGGTCGGGCAAATAAATAGTTATTGGGGTTTTCTGTCAGAAATTTCTCAGTAGCAGCCCGGAGTCTGGAAGTTGGAAGTGTGGTACACTCCCGTGCCTAGGAAAGCACGTTAAGCCGTTGGTCCTGCTCCTGAACTCTTTCCGGTCGTGTTGGATTGCCGTCCCATCGGATTATGAGAGCTAAGGAAGTGCAGAAGGAAGAGAGTGCACCTGTGTTTGCGCACACGCTTGTGCACTATAATATCTCCTGCGCAGTTGGCTAATCTCTCTTGAGATTGGCCGCCGTGGCCGAAATCGGTCTGGAGGACCTTTACATAATATTATATATATATGTAATAAGTATAATAATAAGCTGTTAAATATAGCAAATATAATAAGTTACCTTGCGTCAATTCCAAATTTCTTTCACAACCCAATCTGTTAGAATAATCCGGAATCTCAACGCAAAATGAAAGCATGATTATGAAATGTCAGAATATGACATGCGATATTGACTAAAACAATTATTGCCATAAAATGATACACGGATCATAATATCGTATCGCTGTTCGGCCGATCGGCTTTCAACATATCCATATAATTCTTTTGATATGACAATTCAAATTCGAACTTTGTCGAAGTGATATGATGAAAGTGTAGTCAGATTTCTGTTACGCTATTGTCGGCTTTATAACCAACTGCGCAGGACATATAATGTCCTGTGCGGAAACACAGATGCACTGTCTATACCTTTACTCTCATAATCCAATGGGGCGGTTAATCCGATACAATTGGAAATAGTCACAGGACCAACGGCTTTACGATGACCTTACCACAGTTTATACACAGGACCTCGGGATATGCTGCTTTAATCCTTATTACCACTTAACCTACGAGGTCGTCAAGCTGTTGAATAAAGTATATTTTGAATTAATATTTTATAAAAAAAGTCCTATACCTAAATCATTTAAATTGAGCAATTAAAAAATTTGTTATACAAAAAAAAAACCTTTGAATTACTCCGACTCGATTTAATTGTCAGTTATTCATGAAAACTCGTATTTAAATCGTGACGTAGCGTTTAAACGTTAATATCTCAACGTCAGACTGTGGTTCGTAATAAAAGACTCTCCGGGCGAACTTGTATGTATTTCGAATTGTTTTCATTCGCCATTCTCGAACTGCATTTCGGAATTTTGCCTCTGAATGTTCCCTATACGATAGCGTATACATATTCCCTATATGTAATAAGATAAATATATATATTATAACAAGCATTTTGGCCGCGTCTTCGTCCGCGAAAATTTAATAACTATTATTGAACGTAAATTAGTTTTTAGTAATAGACTAAACGTGAGACGTTATTTTATCAATATATAAAAATATGTTCTAGTTTTCGCTCGCATGTTGGGGAAAGGTTGACTGGTGTTTGGTATAAAAAGTAGCCTTGAGGTTCGAGCTTACTCTATACGAAAAATTATCTAAATTGATTCAGTGGTTTAGGTTTAAAAGCGTGACAAACAGACAGGCAGAGAGATTACTTTCGCATTATATACTTATGTATATACTGATGTAAATTTTGACACATTATTTAAAATCACTAATAAAATATTTTAGTATCACTATTGTGATACTTTTTTTTTCACGCAGTGGAAACCTTCAGAAATGTACCCGTCTCCCTTGGGGGGGACCGGGTTATGTGGAATTCTTATCCACTAAAACCACTGCGATGGCCGTCCTCGGCACGGATCGGAGAGGCTGCGGGATCGTGTTAATATACGCATCCGCGGCCCCTCCATTGCTTTACTTCTCTCGTGGCTCGGCGAAGCTCTCCTCAGGGGGCGAAGGCAATTTCTCCTTCTGGACCATGACGGTCTCACAGAAGGAGGCTATAGCCCTCCACGCCGATTCCCTGCGGAACATCGCCGACACGATTACTCGCAGGGACAGGTCTTGTCCGACTTCATGGACCAGGATCTCCCTCTTCGCACTCCGTCCGATCTTACACAGGTATTCTCCAAAACAATCGTGACCGGTCATTACCTGCGTAAGTCGGAAGGTGACTCGTCGGTTTCGTCTCATCCAGGCTTCGAAGGCTGGCAGGATCGCTCCGACTACGCGTTTTCGCGCGTACCCCTGTACCGCTTCGCAGAGACGGTCGCGCCACGTCGTAAGAGCCTTTCTATGTTCTGAAGTAACCCTTTATTTTTTCTTATTATTATTTTTACGCTGGAAAAAATCATGACGCGTTTCCCCCACGGGTAAAGTGGGGGGGGGGGGTATGTAGGACTCGCCGTATGTCCAGGGCACCGAGTGCACCCCGGAATACCCACTAAAAACCAGCGGAATACCCACTAAAAAACCAGCGGTACCATTCCCGTCTTAAGGTTAGCGCCACGGGATCGCTTGCGCATTCAACCGTGAACCGCAGTAACCTAACCAAACCTACCTGTGACAAATTTTAAGTAAATCGGGCGCATACTTTAGGAGATCTCGTGATGAGTGGTATTTCGCCTATATATATATATATATATATACATACACACCAATAGCAAGTAACTACCTACCCACTTTCGCATTACCATCGCTCGATAACAATATCGTTATAATCGAGTTCGTATGAGCACTTACGCATTTTGCGTGGGCGTGTTTCACGCCCTTCCCTTTTATACGTCTTAAATGAATTGTAACGAAGTACATTAAATGGTTGCTGCGACGGGAATCTTGTTATCTTATACCGTATCGCTTTCTTTAATATAGGTATTTTTATATTTTCGATACTTTGAGTATGTGAGCTAAAAAACTCGTCAAATGGAATTGAGTTTACTTGGTGGTAGAGTTTTGTGCAGGCTCGTCTGGGTAGGTACCACCCACTCATCAGATATTCTACCGCAAAACAGCAATATTTTGTATTGCTGTGTTCCGGTGTGAAGGGTGAGTGAGCCAGTGTAATTACAGGCTCAAGGGGCATAACATCTTAGTTCAATAAATTTAGTAACTTGTGAGGTTTTGGCTGTTTCTTCTGGGTAGTGTGTTGTGTACATTTATTTAAAGTTTTTTTTTAAATTTATTTATAAGAAAATTCAACAACAAAATACATGAGATGATGATAGAGATGAGAGACAAAAATTGGTATCTCAATTACAAGTGATAACACAAACAAAATGCAAAACAAAAATTCACATTACGAAAAGCAATAATTAAAAATATCAATTTTAAATTAATATCTTTGTAATTTACTCAAAAAGTGCATTCATGAGCCAACTAGAATAAATTAAATAATATGTAGAGATAAAAATTATATTTACAGTTGTTGTATTAATTAGTAAATAGTAGGTATATATTAATTGTTTCGAAGTTTATGATTATGTAGCAAATACGGTCTCGCTGAGGAAACAAACACGTCTATCATTTTAAGTCAACTTATCATAACAGTAAAGTGAACCCTAACTGCTTTAACAAGAGTAATATCTGACTCAAATTTTCAAATTGTAATTCCTTTAATCTATATAAATAAAATGATAGAGGTCTGCAGTTGTGCGCGCATCACGGAAAAAAACTACTGAAAAGATTTTAATGAAATTTTCTCAAATATTTATTTTTTAGACACTTGGCCCTTACCAAAAACAAAAATGATTGCGATCTCTTCATTTAATAAAAAGTTATTAAAGTTTCAAGGAACAACGATTTGTATATGCACTGCGTGTTCAGTGGTGTATGTTTAAACAAAGTATATTTTTGCTTGCGATTTTTTTGATGATTTTTCCTTCGTACATAAGAAAACTTTGTTAAATATATCAACCAACGCGGACGAAGTCGCGAGTATCAGCTAGTTACATATAAATTTGTATTTTCTGTTAAAGTAATGTAGAATTAATATAAGCTATTTAGTACAGACGAATGATTGGCTAATTATAATTGTTTTTGTTACAGTACATTGGTGCCGTGGAAGCACTTCCGTGAGGAGTTGAACAACGTGCATCCGATATCGTCGGGGCTGGAGACGATGGCGCTTAAAACGACAATAGATCTCACTTGCAACGATTTCATATCAAACTTCGAGTTCGATGTCTTTACGAGGTAAGTTTTTTTTATATAATTCTATCACTGATAATAAAGCTATACTTTACTCGGTGGTAGGGCTTAGTGCAAGCTAATCTGGGTAGGTACTACCCACTCATCAGATATTCTACCGCAAAACAGCAGTACACGCTCTTGTTGTGTTCCGGTTTGAAGGGTGAGTGAGCCAGTGTAATTACAGGCACAAGAGACATAAGATCTTAGTTCCCAAGGTTGGTGGCGCATTGGCGATGTAACCGATGGTTAACATCTCTATGGGCGTTGGTGACCACTTACCATCAGGTGGTCCATATGCTCGTCCGCCTTCCTATGCAATAAAAAAAACTATAGCTGTCATTGGTATATGGGCTATGTGATGATAAGTGTCCACAACATACCATAGATATTGCCAGTGTGAGAAATATTTAATATTCCTTATATAGTTAATGATAATATCCTGGGACATTATTCACACGAGGCCATTTGATCCCAAACTAAGCAGAGCTCTTACTATGGAAACTATATAATATACTACATATAGGTACCTACTACTTTTCTTTTCTAAATTAATGAGCTGGGTCTCAGAACAAAAGGGTCAAAAAATCAAAATGCGCCATTCACCCTTTTAACCGGAATACAACAATACCAAGCATTTCTTTTCGGCGGTAGAATATCTGAGTGTTGGGTACTAACCCAGGTGGGCTTGAACAAAGCCCTATCAACAGGTAAATTAAAATTTGGTTCATCTATAATGTTTAAAGTGAGTATTTACCTTGTCATTCAAATCCCTTTGTATTTTAGGTTACTTATTCTCTTGATTCTTTAAGTACCGATCATGTTCTCGTAATATTAAATATGAACGTAAAATGTGTTACAAAGGAAAGCTTATCACGATATATGAGATTTCTTCTTGCCACCTTTCAGTATGAGTAATATGTACATAGTGTACATGTATTACACATGTACATTATTGTACGTATTTTGTATTATAATGATATATAAAGGTGAAATAATTAATTATTATTTTATAGCTCATATATCAGCTTATATACTTTTTATAGCTTGATAAAGAAGTAATTCACATTTTTATAATAATAATTTGGATATACATTTTTATTTACAGTTTGTTTTTTTTTTAATTATTGGATAGGAAGGCGGACGAGCATATGGGCCACCTGATGGTAAGTGGTCACCAACGCCCATAGACAATGTAATTGTAAGAAATGTTAACCATCGCTTACATCGCCAATGCGCCACCAACCTTGGGAACTAAGATGTTTTGTCCCTTGTTCCTGTAATTACACTGGCTCACTCGCCCTTCAAACCGGAACACAGCAATATATAGTACTGCTGTTTTGCGGCAGAATATCTGATGAGTGGGTGGTACCTACCCAGACGAGCTTGCAAAAAGCCCTACCACCAAGTATATTGCTTACTAGCGTTTTGCCCGCGGTTTCCTCCGCGTAGTATCCGTTCCCGTGGGAGTACGGAGATAAAATGTAGCCTATATTACTTACTGATAAATGTAGCTTTCCATTGGTGAACATTTTTTTTTAAATCGGTGTAGTGGTTAAGGCTTGAAATCGTAACAAACAAATTCACAATATCATTTATAATATTGTAAATTTGTTTATAAGTGAACTGGTGATGGGGAAAAAACTCCGTTTATTCGGTATCGTCTCGCTTTAAAAAAATAAATCTTTCCTGTTACTTTTATAATATTCGTAGAGCAAATATTTTTACTGTCTGCTCGTATTGTTGTTCTCCCCGAGCCCCGGAGCAGGATAATCCACGGAGTCGTTTCGGTGTGCTCGCTGCCCATTCAAAACCTTTATCAAAACGACGCAGTCATTTAAAATTGTTCATAACAAAGGAATAAGTCTGAATACAACATTTTGAATATCTATTCTCTTATTATAAATTACGTAATGTTAGCGTTGTATTATGACGAGCCGGTTGGCGTGATTGGTAGATGCCCTGCCTTTCGCGCCGCAGGTCCTGGGTTCGATTCCCACCCAGGACGGACATTTGTGTGCATGAACATGTCTGTTTGTCCTGAGTCTGGTTGTAATTATCTATATAAGTATGTATTTACAAAAGAAAAATTAGTATATGTAGTATATCAGTTGTCTGGTTTCCATAGTACGAGCTCTGCTCAGTTTGGGATCAGATGACCGTGTGTGAGAAATGTCCCACGATATTATTATCCGGAAAGCGACTTTAAAAGAAAATGCTTTAAAATTATCAGATGTAAGATAGTAATAATTAAAAATCAATGATATCGAATATCGGTTCATGCTGCTACTTAGGATATATTTTTTAATTAGTTTCGAATACCGATAAAATTATCAACAGGAATAATGATGAAATCGTTTGAAGAAAAAAGAAACACATTGATAGGGACAGTAGTTTTATTTACTTGGTCTACGTGCAAGCGTAACGGACGAAAACTGAAACGTCATTCAGATGTTAAGTGCAACTTAATTATTTGAGACGCCGTTAATTTAAAATATAGTATGCGAAATTCTCTCGAGAGAAGAGTCGTTAGGTATAAATCGCTTGTCACTGTTTCTACCGCTAAACAGCTGGCAGCTTTACACGGTGGTAGGGTTTTGTTCAAGCTCGGCTGGGTAGGTAACACCCACTCATCAGATATTCTATCGCAAAACAGTAGTGCTTGGTATTGTTGTGTTCCGGTTTGAATTCTAAGTGAGCCAGTGTAATTACAGGCACAAGGGGCATAACATCTTAGTTCCCAAGGTTGATGGCGCATTGGATAGGATTTTTTTTTAAAGATTGAGCGTTGGTGGTCCCTTACCATCAGATGGCATATATGCTCGTCCGCTCACCTATACTATAAAAAAAGAATAAAAAACAGCTTTACTTAGTACTTTCTTGTATTCCGGAGTAAGTCTATCTATAGGTACCAAGGATCATGTATCACTTCAAAAATAAAAAATAAAAAATAATAGTTCTAAGATTCGGCGTGGCATTAACTATGTAAGAGGATTTTACTTACAGCGCCAATGTCTTTGGGCGGTGATCACCTCTTACCATCATCTGACCCATATACTTAAAAATAAAGTATTTCATCAGTTTAATGTTTCCGTGTCTATTCTATATTAATAGATCTGTGTTTTGTTTTACAGATTATTCCAGCCATGGAGCACGCTACTTCGCAATTGGCAATTATTAGCTGTCACTCATCCTGGCTATGTCGCATTTCTCACATATGACGAGGTGAAGGCGAGGCTTCAGAAATGTATACACAAGGCTGGAAGCTACGTTTTCAGGTTGGTTTTTGTAAATAATTTAAATTTAATGAAATTCCTTTGCAACAACATTATGGACGGTGCTGGTTATGTGATTAAATAAATTATTACAATTTTTATAAGTTTAGTTATTCAAAATAAATAATTTTGATCGTAGCTAAATCTATAGTTAGAACATTAAAAAAATAAGAGTAAATATCAAGACTTGTTAACTTTACTATAGCGTTGTACGTAACGATTTGTTTCTTCGTCTATTATAATAAATCAAAAGTAAACGTCGAGCGGGTTGCCATTGTAAAACGAGAAGTGATTACCCGGCATTACGTCACAGCTGTCAAATTTGGTTAGTGGATGGTGATAAGTCGAATCATGACGTCTGTTCTGAGGCCCTAGCCAAGTTGACATTCTACAATTGTAAACGCTAATAGAAAACTGAAAATTGTAACTGAGAATGACCACGTGACTTATCGTTGAGAGATACATACATACGTTATGTTTACATACATACATGCATTTGTTTAGATTTCTATTAGCGTTTACCATTGTAGAATGTCAACTTCGCAAGGGCCTCTGTTATTGTGCTTATTAGATAAATTCTTCTAATTTATTATCAATAAAAAGTACAATATCGTATGTGCCTTTGCCGTTATTAATTATATGTTTAAGTTTATTAATAATTATATGCTTTTATAAACGAAAAATAAGTCTTACGGCCGAATACTGGAACGTCACTCAAATATTAAGCGCAGCTTATTTATTTGAGACGCCGTTAATTTAAAATTTAGTATGCGATATTTGAAATTAACGGCGTCTCAAATAATTGAGTTGCACTTAATATTTGAATGACGTTTTAGAATTCCGTTAGATGACCAAATATCGATGAAAATGAATATTCCAAAATGTACTAAATTTATTAAAGTTACTTGGTGGTAGAGCTTTGTGCAGGCTCGTCTGGGTAGGTACCACCCACTCATCAGATATTCTACCGCAAAACAGCAATACTTGGTAGGTACTGTTGTGTTCCAGTTTGAAGGTTGAGTGAGCCAGTGTAATTACAGGCCCAAGGGACATACCATCTTAGTCCCCAAGGTTGGTGGCGCATTTGCGATGTAAGCAATGGTTAACATCTCTTACAATGCCATTGTCTATGGGCGTTGGTGACCACTTACCATCAGGTGGCCCATATGCTCGTCCGCCTTCCTATGAAATAAAAAAATAAAAAAATATAAATAAGTAAATCTTCATTAGGTCCATATCAAAAGCAAGTCAACCTGCTGGCTTGATCTGGTCTTTTCAGCCGACTTTCTATCTTATTAATATTAATTAATCAAAATTGATAAATAAAGTGCCACTTAAGTTGTCATATGTTTTAAAGAAGGTAAGGTTTTTGGAATATTTCAAAATGAATAAAGAATCAGACGAATAGTATGAACCTTAATATAAAACCTTTATTTTCGACATAATTTAAAATGAACCTTAATTGTATTTAACATAAAATTAAAAGTCGTATTTGTGTTTTTCTTTTTCAGATTATCTTGTACGCGTCTCGGTCAGTGGGCTATCGGCTACGTCACAGTCGACGGCGAAATATTACAAACGATACCGCAGAACAAGAGCTTAGTGCAGGCGCTATTGGATGGTTATCGAGAGGGATTGTGAGTTCGATTATTACTTTAAAAAAAATTATGACTTTTTTTCATTTATACAACAAATAAAGGGTCTTGACAGACAGACAGAAAGACGGACGGACGGACGGAAAACAAAGTGATCCTCCAAGGGTTCTGCTTTTACCTTTTGCGGTACGGAACCCTCAAAAGAAGATTCTATTGTTGATATACTTGCATAATGAAAACAAAATTAAAATATTCATTTTTTTTTAATAGCATTTGATTCCTATAATGTAATTATAAAATTTCAGTTTTATCACAAATCTTTGACAAATTTTACATAGTGTTTTTTTGTTTGTATTGTTTTCTGATACAGTAATATAATTTCCTGTTGGAATAATATTCTATAATTATAACATAAACATACAAATAGTACTGTAAATATATGTGTCATTGACTTGTCTATTAATTAAGTTACATTGGACATGTGACACAATTAAAACCTTTTTGTATCAGAAAGATTTTAAATCAAATGCTTTTATAATACAGAATTGATGCTTTGTATAATTCGAACTTGATTTTTTTCTATTTGCACCCATACAAATTGATATATCTACATAATTTTCTTTAAATAGGCTATGTTTGTCACCTGATCTTCTTTTTTTTTATTTATTTGTACCTTTGTTATCAGTATTATCATTAAAAAAAATTATAAATACTAGTTGGAAAAATATATAATATGCATATATTCATTTACATAATATGTTAGCCTCATTTTTTTAATACACGAATTATTTCTTTTCAGCTATCTATATCCAAACGGCCGTGATGTGAATCCAGATCTGAGCAGTGCTATCATATCGCCAGCCGAAGACCACATAACGGTAACACAGGAACAGTACGAGTTGTACTGCGAAATGGGTAAGTCTTAGTACTTGGGTATAGGCCACTTGATATTATAAGTGGTCACCAAAGCCCATAGACAATGGCATTGTACATTTCTTTGACAAAAAAAAATCGCCAAACAAATCGCCTGGGAACTAATATGTTATGTGATATGTCCCTTGTGCCTGTAATTACACTGGTTCACTCACCCTTCTAACCGGAACACAACAATACTAAGAACTGCTGTTTTGCGGTAGAATATTTGATGAGAGGGTAGTACCTACCCAGATGGGCTTGCAAAAAGCTCTACCACCGAGTAAATAAGTGGTTGATTTACTTTGGGTTGTGTTGCCTATGTAAAAGACAAGACTGGTTCATACAAAAGAAGAAGTGTTGATAGTTTTATAGTTACCCTTTTTAATCTCATACATTAGACAAAGATAGCAATATACTATTAACTGCATCATTGAATGTCTTATGAAAAAATATTGTGATCTAACAGTAAATTCTCAGTAGCATTAGCTCATATATTTTTATTTGTTTGTTATGTAGAATAAAAATATGCAAAGGCGGCCTAATCGCTTACAGTGATCTCTTCCAGGCAACCAATGTTAAGGATATCAGGCATAGTGTACACTTACAATTAATTAAGAATATAACTTTAAAAAAAGTGTCACATAAATAAATAAAAATTTTGAATGAAGTATATTTTTTTAATCTGTTTTTGTTTTAATTATTGCAGGTAGCACATTCCAATTGTGCAAGATCTGTGCTGAAAACGACAAAGATATTAGAATAGAACCGTGCGGACATTTATTGTGCACTCCTTGTCTTACTGCATGGCAGATAGTGAGTATTACTAGTTATTTACATGCTATCTTAAATGTCCCACTGCTGGGCAAAAGCTTTGTTTCGTTGGAGATGTGGTTAGAAGGTTTGGACAACTCTGGATTTATACCTAGGCCTACAATGCACTGACCCAGGGTCTCCACTCAGGTAAAAGTAATATAATAATACTTTTAGCTGAGTCGATCCCCTATGCCTTGGATCTTCAAAAATCTGGGCCTAGATTTGAAGGTTACTGTATCGAGCTGCTCAAATGTGGTATTCATGAAAGTTTGTAAAAGTGTAATTAAAATGGATATTATTTTTTATTGTATAGGTTGGCGGACGAGCACTTGGACCACTTGATGGTAAGTGGTTACCAACATCCATAGACAATGGCATTGTAGGAAATGTTAACCGTCGCTTACATTGCCAATGCGCCACCAACCTAGGGAACAAAGATGTTATGTCCCTTGTGTCCCTAATCCCTATATATCAAGTAGTTAAATGGAATAGTGTTGTATTACGAAGACATATTTATTAATCAAGAACAGTTTGTAGTGAATAATATACCAGAGCTATTTACAAATAAAATGAAACAAATCTAAGTTATTTTAATTTTACTTCTCCTACCATTGAAATAAACATAGTATTATACTGACCTTATCCTTGTACTTGAAGCTTATCGCATTGTATTGAAGTTTGTATTGCAGTGGTTTTGGTTTGGGTTGAAAGTTAATTTTTATTATAATTTTTTCAGGATTCCGAAGGTCAGGGCTGTCCGTTCTGTCGAGCTGAAATCAAAGGGACCGAGCAGGTCGTTGTCGACGCATTCGTTCCTCCGAGACCGCCTAACACGACGAATGAAGCCAAGTTAGTAAATATTCCTATTAATCAAAACGTATCAGGCGATGACTGGCTCGTTGGTGTGGTGGCTAGAATTAAGGCCGCTAACTCGGAGGTTCTGGGTTCAATTCACAGGTCGGGCCAATAAAATGTTATTTAGATTTTCTGTCGAAAATTCTCAGTAGCAGCCCGGAGTCTGGAAGTTGTAAGTGTGAACACTCCCGTGCCTCGGATAGCACGCTGAAGAGTTTGTTTGTTTGATCTTAATCTAATCTCAGGAACTAATGGTTCGATTTAAAAAAAAATGTCTTGTATGGACTATACAGATTTTATCGAGGAAATTTTTATTCATTATATTTTTTTAAATTATATGTGGTTGAAACAGCGGGCACAGCTGGTTATTAATATATATCAATGATTTTATTTCCAGAGCTGCGAACACGAAGACTGCCGTTAAACCTGTGTCGTCGAATTCGTCCGGCTCATCCGGGTCGTCCGGTTCATCCGGATGTAATGGTTCAAGTTAGTATAATATTCATAATTAAAATTAAAGTGTCTTACGGCCGAATACTGAAACGTCATTCAAATATGATTGGGACTTAATTATTTGGAACGTCATTAATTTCAAAATTTAATATGCGAAATTTTGACATTAATGAGTAATGACGTTCCAAATAATTAAGTCCTAATCATATTTGAATTACGTTTCAGTATTCGGCCGATATAGTATATTATTTATGAAATATGTTTTTATTTCTTTTTTTAAATGAAAGAAAGAAGAACAAAGTAGACACAGATTCATGAAAGCACACAGGTGATAAAATAAAATGAAGTGGTATATTATATGTTTCTATTAATATAATTAAATTTTTATAAGTATTCACTTAGAAATTCTACTATAATTGTGTAAATGTACTGCGTATAGGCCAGACCAGCTACGGAGCTCTTACTAGTCTCTTGGAGCTCTTTCAACGCTGAGCCTAAACTGAATTATAACAATAACAAGTAATGCTATTTTCTGATAGAATATCTGATGAGTAGATGGTACCTCGAGCTTGCACAAAGCCCTACCACCGAGTAAATTCCTCAATACAGATTTATTAATTACTAGCTGATACCCACGACTTCGTCCGCGTTGCTTGATATATTAACAAAGTTTTCTTATGTACGAAGGAAAAAACATCAAAAAGATCGCAAGCAAAAATATACTTTGTTTAAACATACATCACCGAACACGCAGTGCATATACAAATCGTTGTTTTTTGAAACTTTAATAACTTTTTTTAATAAGAAGATATCGCAATCATTTTTCTTTTTGATAAGGGCCAAGTGTCTAAGAAATAAAACTTAGACAATTTCATTGAAATCTATCTAGTAGTTTTTCCGTGATGCGCGCACAACTGCAGACCTCTATCATTTTATTTATATAGATTACTAGCTACACACGCCGGAACAAACAGACAGACAGACAAAAATTGTAAAAAAAAATATTTTGGTGTATTTACCGTATATATATTCAAATGCATGTAGTAAAAAGCGGTTATTTCAATATTACAAACTGACACTCCAATTTTATTTATATGTATAGATTATCATTAATCAAACACTTTTGCAGGTTCTGAAGTAACAATATCGAGCAGTTCGAACGGTTGGTCTTCGAGGAACGCGACGTTTAACGGACTGACGGACGATATTGACGACACCGAGGTAAATAACATTATATACTATTTGACAACATATATAAATAAAAATTTCGATATATGAATATTAATTATTAATAAATAGTTTTCGTAACAGTTGGTTTACATTATAGATAATTAATGAACATATTAAGAGCTATTCTAGACGGGTTTTAGTGTATACTATAGACGAGTTCTGGTCAGTAAGGATGAGTGAGCCAGTGTAATTACAGGGATATTAAACACACCATCTCCGGAGTTCAATGATCGCAAAACATAAATGATTTGACCCTACTTGTTTTTAAAATTTCATCTCTTGGTTTTAACGGCAAAGTTAAAGTGGATAAGTGGTTTAGTGAATGGTAGGTTAGGGTACCACCGACTCGTAACATGTCCTACCGCCATACCGCCATGGTTGTGTCACTCTTTAATTTGTGAATGAGACAGTGAAACAAAAGGCACAAGGGATATAACATCTATGTTCCCAAGGTTGGTGGCGCAGTCTGCCAAACTATATTATATTAAAAAAGTAGTATAATATATGTAGGTATTTATTATAAATCTAGATCTTTCTATGTCTGTAGTACATAATATAACAGAGCTGTTAGCGAATCACATTTAAAATGTTATTAATTATTTTTTAATTTTTTTCTATTTGCATAGTCTGTAGTAAATAAAAATATATAATTATATAAACTAGAACCCGTCTAAAATATATATAATTTTATATACTATATTTTATTATGTAGTAAATATCGTAAGAAAATTCATAATAGCTGTCCGTTATCGATTATAAAATATATATGTTTTCTTTTTAGTTTGTGCACGATTCATTGCATTTTTTGTTCATGTTAGTCCGCATGTATGTATGTGGGTTTTATGTAATGCTTAGTGTTTTGTCATCTATATCAACATAGACTTCATTTTTTTTAATTATTTGTATAATTCAAACTTGATTGCATTGAAATATTTGATTTAGATATTCATCAATCTTTGTGAAATCAGAGCATCTTTTTTTGTTTTGGAAATTATATTATTGATTTAATTTTGCATCCCATTGAGTATATGATTATTTATTAGACAAATCAACTATGTAATCATATAACACATTCCTATATAAAGATTTCTTGTTTAAACCAAAATTAAAATTTACTAAATATAGAAAAAAGCCTGTTCAACTATACTAAAAATGAAATCGAACTTTATGTTTATACAAAATAAGGTTAATTTTTCAATGCACTCAAGTTTCATAAGTCGCATGTAAGCAAAGTCACAAAGTATGTCGTTTTGTTTCGCAGAGACGGACCAAGTCACAGCATGTATAGTTGACGGACGATAACGACGATAACATTCCATTATATTATTATACATTGTCTAGATGAAACGTTTCGTTCGATTTGTCTACTGTAACGTTTGTACGTGTAACGTTTCACTTCGTACACGTGTGTTTTGTTGCACGCGCTTGGAGTTTTAGTTAGTTTTTCTTTCGTTTTATTCGGACTCTGGTTTAATCTGTACTGTAGTGTAATATCGTGTTTGTTTAATCTGTTTTGTTTTCTTTTTTTTTACAAGTAATGTTTTCGTGAAGTCTTTTTTTTTTAATTACAATAGTCGGTCACTGTCCATTATTTACTTATTAATTTTGTTTATTTAAATTAATTATATAATTAGATATATTTATGTTATATAAATGTGTTAAAAACACATTTTTTTAGATATTTTTAGATAGCATCTTCTAACAAAGATCTTTTAACAAATAATGAAAATCATTCAAAATACATAATCAGTTTAAAATTATTATATACAAATAATGAGTTTATTCTAATCAATTATTTCCACTAAAAAAATGAGAAAAAAATACTTTAATTTACCATAATTCCATATCAAAGAAAATAAAAGATATGCATTTCGTATGAACTACAAAATAAGTTATTATGTACTTGTTTTTAATAATTAATTTATATTATAGAAATTAAATGTTCCGCCTGTGTTATATATTATCACAAAATTAAATTACAGTCCGAATATAAAACGTTAATTAATTTTATCTCTAATTAAACGTACAGTCAATATAAAAAAATTGATTCTATATTAAATATGAATTGTATTTACTTTTTCTGGCGACTGTACATAATTATTAGTATATACAATTTTAAAATTCGAACGAAAATATTTTAAATGATCGGATATTATTTACTATGTACTGAATGTTTGTAGTTTGAATGAATTAATTTTATTTATAATATAATGTATTATATAAAAAAGAAATTTTGCTAATTTGACTGAAATGATTAATGTAATTTTTCAATTTTAATAATATTACAAAATGGCTGCCGTTTTCGCGCCGTTTGTTTATTTTTTCCCCAGTGACGTAATCGAGTTTGTATTAATAACTTTTTATATTAATTTTAATTTTCTATAATGATATACATTATAAGTTAGGACGGAAGTATTATATAAAATACATGTTTAAATTATTGATTTTTTTAATGGCATGGTGCAACATAAGTTAATTGTTTTTATGTGTATAGCTGCGCTTGGAAATCATGATAAATTTGACTTAATACCCTGTCATATATGTTGTGTATTTTATGATATAGATGGCAACACTCGGCAACTGACGTCACGAGTACCGATAGCATAAAAAGGCAGCTATACATATGAGACATTTTATGCATGTCCATAAATTATGGATTGTAGTCATAAGTTTACTTTTTATTTGCATAATATTTTTAGTTTGTAGTTTTTTTTTTGTTTATGATGTCCAGGAATTATTTATTTATAAGTGTAATTTAAATGTTGACAATATACGCTTGAATGGATGTGCTTTTTGTGTTTTTCTTTGCGTTCGCTTCCTTGTCGCTTGTCCTATCATTATCCTACCATACAAAATGTTGTACTTTTTTTTTCTAAGAGGATTTTTTTTAAAAGGGTAATATGATTTTAAGCATGAATGCATGGAGCATGGTTTATTGAATTTCTTGTACAACTTGCTCATAAAATTGTGCGTTTAGGCATGAAAAGTTAGGCTCAGTGGACTATTTAAATGAATAAATAAACAAATATCGTAAGTTTTGGGGTTTCATATGTAGAAGCTATTCTGAAGAGCGATTTTTTGGTTTTCACCACTTGGCTCAGAAACACTAGCCAAGAGATTGGTGATGATATTTGTACGATAATGATGTTTGTATGGCAGGCATTCTTAAGGGAAGCCATTTGTTCGAGACATTAATAGTAAACAAATATGTGCTCAAACACAGATGCATTTTGTGTCCGTGGTATCCGATGGGACGGCAAATCTTGAAAGATTTCAGGATCAACGGTTTTATGTGCTATCCGAAGCACGGTATTGTTCTTCTATTAGACTTACGGCCGAATACTGAAACGTCATTCAAATATGAAGTGAAACTTAATTATTTGAGACGCCGTTAATTTAAAATTTCGCATACTAAATTTGAAATTAATGGCGTTCCAAATTATTAAGTCCCACTTAAAATTTGAATGACGTTTCAGTATTCGGCTATTAGGGTTGCAACTGATTTATTTGACAAAAAAATCAATATATTTTTAGTAACTCTAGCCAGGATTTGAGTTTACGACTAGCCAACGAGGGATTGTGGTAGTGGGAAATAACTAGCCGGCCTTAAAGTACGCATATATGTGATACATACGTCATCACGACATACATCTTATGAGTCATATGGCAAATTCTCATTATGACGTAAGAAAAACTGTTACAGTTTATGTAATAAAATATGGAAATTATAAAGAAATTAATATATTCAGGTTATCTTAATTAGTAAAACTTGTATCGCTTTATACTCTGTAGTCTTTATACTCTGTATTACATAGCAACTGACTAAAACCAAAGATAAAAATACTTTACTATTTTTAAGTTTAATTAATAATGAAAAATAATATGATAGTGTTATT
The DNA here is from genome assembly GCA_963151315.1 of Nymphalis c-album. NCBI lineage: Eukaryota > Metazoa > Arthropoda > Insecta > Lepidoptera > Nymphalidae > Nymphalis > Nymphalis c-album. The sequence goes on from OY720612.1 coordinate 4,334,047, forward strand.
TGGGTTCGAGTATTAATTTAATGTAAGTATTCAAATATTGAATATTATTCGAATTTATTTCTGTCTTTAGAAATATATTAATTCTTATAAGTTTATAATGATTTCACTCTGGGTTAAATCGAAAGGTCTCAGGGAAAAACCGATATCGGATTCATTTTATTCCTCGATTAGCAAGTTTGTAAAGTAACAGTGCGCTAATACAGGTAGGTATAGATGGATGACAGTATAGGAATAGGAGGATGTACATGTGTTGAATTACATGTAAAATATGCAGATTTTCTCACTGAGTTTGCTTTAAAAATCACAAAATTAATTTAAGCACATCAAACTCAATTATACTTTTCGGACTTCACTCCACCTTCCGTTAGGATTCACAAGGTGGGAACAGTAGACCACTTCTGCTCTATAGCAATGTTGCGAGATAAAGTATACTATTTTCGCTATACGAATTTAAAATGTATTAAAACGAGTGTGCGTTAGACCACTCGACTGAAGTAAAACTTCTTCCGTTCGCCTCGTCCGATCACAATTTTCGTACCGCTCTCGTCACGCATTCGCCAGCTTACTCCTGAAGTCAAGCGTCCGTAAATAAGTTTAACTTCAAAAATGGGGCTACGATTACTACAAGGCCGCCCCCCCTCCCCGCCCCAGGACTGGGCCGAGTTCAACGCGGCCACGTCGACGATCGACGCGCTGCGGCCGGGCGTGCGGTCGGCGGGCGCGTCCCCGCGCCACTCGCCGCGCGCCGCGCGCCGCGGGCCGCGCGGGGACGCGCCCGCCGAGAACGCGTACGGGGAGCTGCGCGCGCCGCCCCTGCCGCCCCGGAAGAGCCTGTCGCCGGCCGACACGCTCGCCGCCGCCTCCAGCGTGCAGGACATCGCCTCGGCGACCATCATGGGTACGTTCCGCGTGTTCATGTAATGCATACGGGATATATACATATTGATAATTATTACGTGACAAAGAGTACCTACTGACTGAGTTACTCAGCGGTTCTTCCAGGATCTACGTTCCGAAGCTGTGATAACTCTTAATAAAAATATTACAATTACTCAATATAGCTGGTAAGAGTCGGTCAAAACAACCGTTTGCCAGATGTTTTGGCCAAAACCATCAGCATCATCCATATTTTATTTGCATATCAAAAAATGTATTTCTGTTTAACAAAAAAATAAAGAGAAATTTCAAAGAAGATTTAATAACATCTACAATAAGAGTAATAATCGTCTGTTCAATTAGAACCGCGTCGCCGCTCGTCTCTGGAACCTGAACCGGACTCCAGACATCGCCTCACCTCCGTCATCACAGGATCTACTGAAACAATAACAGGCCTTATCGATACTAGAAATCACGAGGTAATATAATGCAGTTGAATATTTGTCGATTTATTTTATGGTATGTGTGTCTTCTTTGCTCATATTTATTATATAAGCAGTGTTTCAACGACGAGACAGTAATGTCTTGTAAAAGCCAAAAAATGGCTTGTAAAAGCCAAAAAATATTACTCTGTAGTAGGTGAAAGCCTCACCATCCATGAAACTAGTACCTACCATCCAATAATTGTAGGAATAGGGCCTATATTGTTAGGTAGGTTGGTATTATTTGTTCGAAACAGTTTGCGTAAGTGTGTCCCTTGAACTTCGATTAAGATCCGCATACTTCATGTTACCAAAGATTGTTTATAATTAAATACTTTCAGGTACCACCTGATCCGAGAGCATTCGAAAAACCAAGACGAGCTTGCACCCCCCAATCAAACAGTAGACCTTTACCCGCTCCTCCTCCAGAACGACAACCATTAGATAGAACACCATCCGACCCTAAACCAGACAAATCTGACAATCGACCTGAAAGACACTCATCGGACCGGCCAGAACGACCAGCACCGGACAGACTAGCGGACACCAGACACATAAACGATCGACCAGACAAGGAAAGACACGACAGATCATCAGAATGGTTAGAAAATAGAAATATCACAGACAATAGAACGGATAGATCGAACTCAGAGAACAGAATCTTGGACAGGCATACGGAGAGATATATGCAGGAGAGACATATAGACTTCAGAAGTCCACCGGAAAGACCAGATAAACCTGACAGACAAAGCGATCGATCGAGTTTCGATCGAGATACGAGAGTGGAAAATCGAGCGCCGCCAAGACAGAGATCCTTACCGTCAACTACTAGTGGGAGTTTAGACAATCAGCCGACGAAGTCGACGACAATGCCGAAATTCCCTTCTGAGGAAATTAAGGATCCACCGTATGAAAATGTCGCGGTGGAGAAAAATGAGTTAGCGGTTGGTCGTAAGTCAATTTGATATTATACTACCGTTTTGCCCGCGGTTTTACCTGCGTAGTTCCCGTTCCCGTGAGAATATGCGAACAAAATGTAGCCTATGTCACTCGTTTTGGTGAAATAATTTTTAAAATCGTTTCATTAGTTTAGGAGTGAAAGCGAAACAAACACACAAACTCACATTCGTTTTTATAGTATTAGTTAAGATTAATCAACTATCATACTAAAAATTAAAATTGAAACTGAGATTGATTTTCTTCTATAGTTTATGTTTATGTCGGAAACAACAACAAAACAGGCAATATTCATATAATTTTATTTTTTTATTTATTATGTTAATAAATTCTACATGGCAACACTAAACTATATTTTTCTTTGTTACAGCCAAAAAAATCAACCCGCTGACCCACGACAAGCACGGCAGGAAGTACGGTGATAATGTGTCGTATGAAAATATAAATTTAGACTACATTGCTCGTTTAGTTGGCGAGGGTTATCCAAAAGACATTGTAGTGAGAGCATTAGGTATCACGAGAAATGATCTAGAAATGGCTTGCGATATATTACACGAATTCGGATCTAAAATACAGCATAAGTGTTAAAAAAATTGTTTCAAATTTAGCGGCACTAATTTTTGACATGTTTTAGTCTGTGGTTTTGAAATGTGGTAATCTTTTGGTGTTGCACGCTTTGATTTTTCTCAATTAATTGTTTTTTTTTTGAATAAAATTATTCCGTGATAATATTAGGTCTAAATTTAAATCTAATTAAATAAAACGTTTCATAAATTTTATAGAATTATTAAATAAGCGATGACGCGGTTATAAGTCGGTTTAGCGTGTTGAATCTATTAGCGTTTTCGTCTATGAATTTAAAAAAAGAATTATATTGTAAATAAACGCGTTTTAATTTTTTTTTCAAATGTTGGTTATCAAACTGGCTGGTTAGGCAAATTGTAATAAAAAATGTTTTGCATATGGCAACAATACATGTAAAGCACAAGATCGATACAACCGATAGTATTATAGATTTAAAAAAAAAATACTTTTAGCTTAAAATATACTTTAAAATGTTGTATTTATTTGCGGTTTATATAGTTAAAATAAATTTTAATTTTTCCAGTGTTTTTTCTAATCAGTATTCGATTCTCGCTATATTTTTTAACATCACTAGCTTTGTATATAAAGATATATTTCTATATTTTCTTATAAAAACGCTATCTTAAAAAAATACTTAAAAATTTCATAAATATGTATATTTTCATAAAATATGTAGTTCGACACTTACTTACGACGACTTATGATATTCGCAATAATTTAGAATCGTTTTTAAATATCGTTTATGTAAATATAACACGACTTCAAGCATTCGATTCACAGACGGACAAAAGTAAATTTATTTAGCAATGAGCTTATACCATGAACAAACAACAACGCGACAATCATTTTTTATATTCGATCTTCTTGATATTTTTCTAAATAAAAATTATAATTAATGATATTGTTATTAATGAAAATTTTCAAATTAATAATAAAAACAAATTGAATCGTTCGTTTTTATCGATTGTGAATGATGAATGAATTGACTGAAACTTAGGTTAAAATTTGACTAGTCTTAATCTTGCTGTTTCATTTTAAGTCTAATATGATTATGATTTGTAATTGCCTGTAATTTTAATATTACAATAGTAATATCAGATTTGGGCAAAATGTATTCAGATTAATATTAAAATTACAATGTGTAATCACCGATCACGATTACAGTATAATAAAAGTAATCAAAATATTAAGTGACTGAGTAACTCAAGTTCATGTCCCAGGGCATCCCCGCGCACCCTGTTCAGGATCAATTAAAGTTAATCTGTAATCGAATAATGATGATTTCACATTGTAATCGTTAATTATTAATGTGGTTACATTTTGCCCAAGTGTGAGTTATATCTATAGAATTGTAGTTATTATCCACGAGCCTCTAGCATACGAGTACATATCCACCAATTAACTAGTCAAACTAACGGACAAAAGGTCCATATACATAATAACCTGTAGGCCTAATTGAGATGCATACTTCTCAGGTATTTTGTCCTTTTCGCACTCTTAGTTATATCGAGTCTATAAGGTATGCTGTCACACTTAAGAGTACTATGGTGTAAGAGAAGGACAAACTACTTTTATCTAAAATTGTAACAAGTCGTTTATGTATTTGGGTAGGTTGGTTTTTAATATATTTTTTGTCAAAAGCTCCTAATTAAAAATAGCAATATTACGTCAAATGTAAAATGACAGATAAGGAAATAAAATTCTAATTAATAGTAAGTATAGACATCGAGAATGAATTGAAGAATATCACCATAAAGACCATGATTTAGAGACAGTGACTGAGCGGCCAATACCCGTCTTGTTTCCTCAGATATGTAATACTAGCCACATAATCGCTCCGTCTCCGTCACACTTATCCGCCCATATTTACTTGAAAATGATCTCTTAGTTCATTCTCTATGTCTGTTAAGTAAGCTACCAATCTAAAATGCTACAAATTTATCTGGACTGGTAAACAAAATATGTCACCTTGAAACGTCACTCAGACTGACATAAACCTCAACAAACGTTACACAATTATGAGGAATTTGGTTAATTTTTATATAAAAAAAATATTGCTAATTATAAATTGTGGAAAATATTTTTATAATAGCAACACTCAATCAAATATTGTGGGAAATATTTTTATAATAGCAACACTGAAATCGATGACAGCTACAATGACAGTCCAGATAAGTTTGTCAGTTAATCGAATTGTATACTTCGGGCTCATTAATAATTGTAAAGAACTATTACTGCGATATTTCATATGCCTTTTGAGATAATTTCACACACCATTTAAAAATTTTTTACAATAAAATTAAAAGTTAATCGAGTTATTCTTGTTCATTAGATTTATACGAAGATTTATTTTGTTTCTGCATTTTTCTTTTACAAATAAACAAAGAATGTAACAAGATAATTTAAATACGTAATACGGATAAGACATGTTCCGAGTCGTAGATTAAAATTCATTCTCAATCTAAATTGCGTTTAATTAAAAATATGCACGATATTTTTTAATAATTGTTACTTTGTTGATATTTTGTAAAAAAAAAAATATAGAAATTAACTATATCTTTAGATAATTACTACATAATATTCTAAACGTAACTTTAAAAGTGATAACGCGGTATGATAATCAGAATGGCGTGATTTAATTATAATTCTTTCGCGTGATTGGAATTTTTGACGTCAAAAGTTTGTAAAATTTAACTCTCTGAGGCTTTTATTATCATAATAATTATTGTAATTTTTATACTACTTTAATAGCACTAATACTTGATATATACTGATTAATTTAAAAGAAAATAATAAAAATAAACATATTCCATATTTTATTTTTCATATTTTATGATGTTTATTTTTTATTATCTGTAGTAATATTTTTTTAATTATCATAAATTGTGTTATTTATAATTATTAGCATTATTTATTTGCTTATTTAAATATATCGAAATAGACAACCCTTATGTCAAATTAATGAAAAACCTACCGTTTGTTTATTTAAATTTTTTAATTGGCAACATTGTGATTATTACGGTACCAAATTTAAAAGTGTCCGTGATTGTATGGGTGAGTAATTAATTGTAATATCATATCATTCGACAATATTTACACGTATATCATGCACTTTTACTAATGTTCATTGTTGATTACAATTCTAATGGCGGTTTTGAAGAGTATGGTACTTTGATGGATTTCCTCTGAACGTGTAATTATTTTTGTTTGCTTTTGAATTTAAATTTGTTATTTTAATAATTAAAACACAGCTAAGAGTTAGCGGTGGTTTGTTATTTTTGTTTTGATTGTTGTTAAGTTACAGTTGGTCACTCTTAAATCATTGGACACAGGAATAGAAACATTAGGAGAAAATGACTGTCTAGAAGAGAATAAAGCCTTACATTTCATTGATAAACATAAATTATAGTCCATAATAAAATTTTTCTTTTTGTTAGTAATTTTTTTTTTCAATGTAAATTATTTAATCAAACATTTAAACGTGGCTGTTCAGTTAAACCTTTATTTCTCTCTTTCTGTCTTTATTGGTTTGACCTTTGAAAGAAGAAGACACAGTTATACTAACGTCAAACAACGCTTATAAGTATTGCCGTTTCTTTCTATATTGTAACATGTTTAGGGGAAATTCATCAAAAACATAGAGATGGCAACATTTGTTTTTATTTTTTATCTTCATTCATGGTGGATTTGTATAAATTGAAAACGACGATGATCTTTTGTAATATACTTGTTTTAATATTTAATTGAGATTTATACCTTGCAATATAGAAGCAATTTTAATTTGTTTCTGCTTAATGGAGAGGTATGTTTTGGCGAGGCTAGGTATTGTTTACGCTTTCATTGAAGTATATTTCCAAATATATTTAAGCAAAATTATTTATGAAGTTTTATTTAAACCTATTTATATTTAAAGATGACGCAGTCTGTTTTTAAACTTTATTGATAATTTGAGTGTTAAATTTTAATATTATTCTTGGCTGTCTAGGCGCCTAGGTGCCTTGTTGGCCCTGACATCAATTTGGGATTGGTTGGACATGCTATGTACGGCGCACGTTTTTTCTGCCTTGATAAAATGATAACACTTACTTTATTCAAATATATATTTACAAATTATAACCTAAATATTTCTAAAAAGTAATAATTCTAATGCTGAAATTGAGATCAGATAACTGTATGGCCGTAGTCATTTCTTGGGTCAGCGTAAACGTCCATCATTACGCTGACCCTTCCATGAGTAATCCTGACCAATTTCGCCATGGCGGCCATTTCCAAGAGAGATTAGCTTCATAATCTGATGGTACGACTATGTGACACGATTACATTCGTACATCTTTCAGGTGGAGGACGGAAGTGTACTTCCAACCTCCATACACCGGGGTGCTACTGAGAGAAGAGATCCAAAATATACCTACTTTTTATTGGCCTAACCTGGGGTCAGTCTGTCAGTTACGTTATCCATAATTAAAGCACAAACAAAAGATAATAAGTTCCATTTCCATTACACTTCACATTAAAAACAAATAAGATAAAATAATAAACTACGGAAATCAGATAATGAAAAAAAGTATTATAACCATGAGAAGTTAATGTTCTAAATCATAATTACAATTCTGCGTACGGAATTCAATTATTCATCCGCAGAATATTTCGCTATGGTCGATTTTATGTACTTAATATATTTTTGTACAACGGTAAGTTTTATTTAATTAAATTATAAGAGGTTATGGTATTTTACAAGGCCTATTAAATTATTTTCGTATATAAAACATATCGCGAAAGCCATTTACAATTTTCAATAGTTTTAATTAAGTCGCTTACAAATTTTTTTTTGCCTTGAAATTTTAAGTATCTGTTGTATCATATAATTAATAAATTATATTATAAATTAAGCATTAACCAGGTGCTCGTAGAAGTATCGATTCCGACTTCAGAAGATCAGTGCTCTCGTCCAACGCTCGCTCGCTCAGCTTTGATCTGAAGCTAGGAGGAGGATCTTACGTCTTGTGTCATTTGCCTGGTGATGGTAGAGGTGATTCTGAACCTTCAATCACTAGGTCAATAGGCTCATTTAAGCTGACACTGGTACTTGTCGGATTTTAGACGAATGTAGGTACTCAGGTAATAATATGACACAGTGGGCGGAGTGGGTGGACTTGTCACAAATGAGTTGCAATCAGTGTATCACACTGTCGACGTATGCCGCTCTGTCAGCGACTTTAGACGGAGCCCTCTCGCTGACCATCAAGTTAGTGCCATACTCTAGCGATATTTAGTGAGAGGAGCTGGTCTGCGTCTGCCTGCTGTGAGAGATTCGAACTGGAGGAGGCCGTAAGTGAAACAGCTTCTCAATACTCCGAGATGTCTTCAAAGCGAAGGAGATTAGCCGTAGTTGGTCAGCCAGACCAGTACCGGATTTACCACGTAGCAAAAGTAGCAACGGGCCCCGCGCAAAAGGGGGCCACGTAAGGGCAATTTATGAGTAAAATAACATATTTTATTAATTTAAGACAGATTTCCTTGCATCAGAGGATAGCTCTGGATAGCCGGTTATATTATAAAAAACCTCACGAAAAAAAGTGGGATCAAGAGCCCTTCGAATGACCCCGCGCTTGCTAAATCCGCCACTGGTCCAGGCATATACATAGAGGTCGGGTTAGGCATTTTCCATCAACAAAAAATGGACAGAGTATGAATCGTATATATTTATTACTTAATTAATGTTCACAGGTTCTTCTGTGTTGGACATTTAATACAGCAGATCTTTTGTTAAACCAAATATACATATTCGGTAGTTGGTCGTTTTGCTATTAATATTGTTTTTTTTATTATATTGCTTAGTTATTTTTATAAGTTTATTTATATATTATATATATATTATATAAATATATATTAAATTATATATATATTATATTATATATATTATATAATTATATATTTGTATATTATATAAATAAACTTATAAAGCAGAGATGGCCCAGTGGCTAGAACGCGTGAATCTTAACCGATGAACGTGGGTTCAAGCCCGGGCAGGCACCACTGAATTTTCAAGTACTTAATTTGAGTTTATAATTCATCTCGTGCTTGACGGTGAAGGAAAACATCGTGAGGAAACCTGCATGTGTCAAATTTCACTCAAATTCTGCCACATGTGTATTCTGCCAACCCGCATTGGAGCAGCGTGGTAGAATAAGCTCTAAACCTTCTCCTCAAAAAAGGGGAAGAGGCCTTAGCTCAGCAGTGGGACATTCACAGGCTTTTACTTTAGATAGATAGATAGATAGATAAAAACTTTATTGCACTCAATATCATATAAAATAACAGAACATATAAAATGGTTCAATACAGAAAATTGAAGGCAAGGGCGGCCTTATCACTAAAAGCGATCTCTTACAGGCAACCCAACAGATGAGGACAACATATTCTGAAAAGAGGGTAGTGCATATTATATTATGATGCATACATATACAATAGATATTTGATTTAATATAAAATTACATATAAAGAAAACGTAAAATAAACATACATGCAAATACCTGTACATACATAAATATATATATACATATACATATATACACACATACATATACATCTACATAAATACATGTATACATACATACCTACCTACATACATACATATAAATATAAAAAGGAGTAGTTACGAAGACATATAATGATGTTTGACTCGACTTTTAAATATATTTAAGGACTGTGACATCCTAATGTCATGTGGGAGCGCATTCCATAATTTAATCGATTTGACAGTAAAAGAATCATTATAACAGTGTGAGTGGCTGAGAGGCAGCTGTAGTTTGTTGTCCGATAGAGAACGAAGATTGAGATGAAGAGAAGAATTAGAGCCAAGAAAGGAAAAGTGTTCTTTGAGGTAAGTTGGAGTTTGGGGAAAGAAAAGAATAGTGTAAAGGAGAGAAAGGGCGTGCAAATTACGTCTTTGTCTGACTGTAAGCCATCCAAGTCGGGTACGATATTCGGAGATGTGGTCGAACTTTTTCAATCCAAAAATGAACCGTATGCACATGTTTTGCAACCTTTCAAGCTTGTCAAGTAGCTCCTCGGATAGACCTAAGTAGCATACATCTGCGTAGTCTAGGATGGGAAGAAGAAGTGCATTCGAAAGAGAAATTTTAGTTTTGATTGGCAACAACTTCTTCCACCTTCTTAACGAGCCGAAAGCTGCAAACATTTTCCGACTTAGATTTGACACTTGCGCTGCCCAAGAAAATTTATCATCTATTATAAGACCTAAGTTAGTAACAATGTTATTGTTGATCAAGGTTGTACCGTCAAACACTACGGGAGGAACATTAACTTGATTAAGTTTCGAAAGCTGTTTTGGAGTGCCAACTATAGCTAACTGTGATTTACTGGCATTTAACGATAATCCATATGACTTGCTCCACTCACTAATCGATTTAAGGTTATTATTCATAACATCGATAGCATTAGCGATGTTCTCAACAGGAGTCGTTAAATAAACCTGCAAATCATCAGCATAGAGGTGAAAAGAAACAGAAAGATGTTTAGTGACAGAATTTATAAAGATTGAGAAAAGGAGAGGGGACAGAACACCACCTTGTGGGACACCCGCCTTGAGATAGCAACAGGAAGAAAACTTACCGTCAACGATAACACGCTGTTGACGATTTGAAAGATAAGACTGAAACCAAGAAACAGCACTGGAAGAGAAATTTAAAGAATCAAGAATAGCTAAGAGAATGTCATGGTCAACAGTATTAAAGGCATTGGAAAAATCAAGAAGAGCTATAATAGTAATTTCTTTCTTATCAATCCCAAAGCGAATGTCATCACAGACTTTGATCAAAGCTGTTGTGGTGCTATGCCCCGGGCGAAATCCCGATTGAAATGGGCTTAAGATATTGTTAAGTGAGAGAAAGTTGGAAAGCTGTCCATGGACAATGCGTTCTAAAACCTTAGAAAGGAAAGGAAGGATAGATATAGGACGGTAGTGAGCTAACAAAGTAGGATTAGAGATTTTGGGAATGGGTAGGATATGAGCTATTTGCCAACTATTGGGAAAAATACCTGAATTTAAAGAGAAATTATATAGGTGGCATAGAACAGGAAGAATGGTATCTAAAGACAAGAGTATCATTTTGCGACTGATACCGTCACATCCAGTGGCGTCTGATTGAATACCAAGAATACTCTTCCTGATATCCTCAGAAGTCACTAGAGTAAAAGAGAAAGGAGAAAAATTAGGCTTAGGACGTGTGGTTATGGAATTCAGGGTGTGACATTTATTCGCATTGTCCATGGTAGCCGCCGTGAAGTGCTTATTTAGCGCTTCAGCGTCAACATTTCTTACATCTAGTGACTGACGGCCAATACCCATCGCATACAAAAAACGCCACACCTTGCCGGTGTTCTTGATGCTAACAGAATTGTGTATATAATTTCGTTGAGCGTCCCTACAGACTTTGCTGCAATGATTACGCAGCCGTTTATATTTCAGGAGATTGTTGTCTGTCGGTCTCCGTTTATATCTCGACTTAGCAGCATTACGTCTTGCCATGATAACTTTGATATCTGGTGTTAACCATGGTGCTGGAAGGTGCTTTAACTTAATCGGTCTTAATGGAGCATGAATATCAAAAAGATCTGAGAGGAGAGAGTTAAATAATTCAAGTTTATCATCCATAGATGGAGCATTAAATACAGCATCCCAATCAATCCGATCAAGGTCACGCAAAAATTTATTATTGTCAAAGTTCTTGAAGCTTCGTCTCATGACAATGGTAGGTTTTGATTTAGGCGGACGGACTTTATATGATAGATACAAAAGGTCATGGTATGAAAACGCTTCAGCAGGGTATTGACCATACAGCATAGCATGATCGGATGAGGAAACAATTATTAAATCTAATAAAGAAGGAGAGCAGTTTGGGAAAAAGTGAGTAGAATTAGAAGGAAGTATATTTAAATTAGAGCTATTCACAATATTACGAAGGCGTTGAGCACGTGAGTCATTTTTATTTAAACACGTGTTAAAATCACCCATAATAATGGTGTGATCAACAGCAGAAACATATTTCTCAAGTAGGTGTTCAAAACATTGAAAATAATTAATATGAAGAGAAGGGCTATAAAATACCCCTAAGAGGACTTTTAAAGGACCAAATAAGAGTTCAAGAAAAATGTGCTCGGAAGATTCGGAATATTGCGATGGGGATTTATCTAAAATGGAAAAAGGAATATGACTACGTAGGTAAATTGCCACACCGCCACCACCTTTTCCCGTCCTGTCATTTCGTATTAGATGAAAACCTGGCAAGGAGAAAGAGGTAGAAGGAAGGCAAGGCTTAAGGAATGTTTCAGATATCAAGATAGCATGCAAATTTTTAAGATCAAGTGATGTTAACAAATCCGTATAATGCGCGGGAATGCTTTGTGCGTTGAGATGGACAACGTTAAAATTTTTAGGAACCGTATGAAAAGTAGAATCCAAATGAGTATGTAATGACAAAGGTATACTATGAAAGCTATCACTTGATGAGGCAGATATAAAGTCATCGTCAGAACAAATATAATCATCAGAGTCACTCATATTGTAAGTAAATAATAAATATCAATAATAATAAAATAAAAATAATAGTTAATAAGTACAAAATATATAAATAAATATATAGAATATTTATAAAAAAAATAATAATAATAATAATATAAATAATATCTATGTAATAGTATCTAGTAACAATAAAATAATTATTAAATTTATAGCATTCAATCAATCTATCAGCTGTTACTGCTGTAAGTTATCGCTTAGATATAAACAGTATCCAGAATAATATTTTTAAAAACACAACATGAAATTAGGAAAACAAAAAAAAATAAACGAAACAAAAAAAAAAAAAAAAAAATTATACATATGTCTATACAAAACTAAATTAACACGTGAAACGAAACGTCGGCAGCGGAATGTAACATCAATTTAATTGACAGCTATCACTCACATTGACAGCGTCTTGTACACACACTGCATTTGACGTTTACATATTATTTAAATAATATTAGCAAATAGTAGGTAAACTATAATATTACAAGTGAATGACAGTGTAACTAGATAAAGAGTTATAAATAACTACCTACAAAGAAGAAAACAATAATAGTTATTAATGTACTGAAAAACATTGATTACCTAAAGGACCCGTATGAGACACAACAAACTAGATACAGTTTTTTAATGAAACACCCGTAATAATAAATAGAAAAATATAAGAAATAGTTACTTCTTTAAGTTCCTTTTCGGTCGGACTCCCTGCGAATTCTTGTTCTCTTGGGTATTGGTGTTGGATGAGGTTGCAGTCCTAGCTGAAACTTGTTGAGGCACCGTAGCAGTGGAATACGTATTCAGCTCCGCCATAGACGTAATTTGGTGACGCTTACCATCTGGACCAATAATAACTATGTTGCCATCTCTAGTCCAACATTTGTTGACACCAAGACGCTGTCTGGCAGCCACGAAGACGTCATGCCGTTCCTTTGTTAGGAACTCAGACAGTGTAACCCCAGTGTTCTTCAGACTGGTTTTCGCATACCACACTTTGTTACGCATGATTGGATCTTGGAACTTGATAAGGATGACCCTTGGTTTCTCAGTAACCGAAGTACCCAAACGATGGCAGCGACTGATAGAATCCACTGATAACTCTGGCAACTTGAGATGTTTAGACAGCAGCTGACTGACAGTAGCCGATAAATTTTCTTTGTTGGCTTCCGGAACCCCATGCACCAGGAGCATTTTCCGTCTACTTCTCATTTCAATTTGGTCACACTTTTTGGAAAGGAGCTCGACTTGCAGCTGAAGTCCTTCCAGAGCAGTTAAGACAAAACTCCGGAAAGCATTAAACTGGGAGACTATGTTGGAAGTCGGACTGGCGGCTGGCATATTAGAATTCAAGTTTTGTTGGAATTCAGCCATTTTAGAGTTGAAATGTTCTGTTAGTTGTGCAATCGAGTGTTTAATAGAGTCCATTATTAATCTGATCTTCGGTATAGACAATAGTGATTGTGGGAGTTAATTGAACTTTGGTTGTCTGTTGTTTAATATGTGTTTTTATACTTGGATTAGATAAAGGAGTCACAGCTGACAGGTATGATGAATGCTTAGCACATTATACCAGGTGTTAATTATTTTTAAATTAAATATTTGCAGAGAGCAAAAGAAAACACGTCTACTTAATTATGCACCTACCGCCCAAAAACTACTTTACTTATATATTATTCTTTTATTTCTTAATATGCTTTTATTTTATTAAACTTTTGTCTCTTTACAGTTCCATCAAACATCTGGCGAATTCCAAGAACACATAGACTTACAGAAAATATCTGAAGTTATGTTTAGAAATGAAAAATTCAACATCCTTAAACCAACGGTGCATGTGATACGAGACCATTTCAAAGATTTCATACAAAAAAGAAACAGCGTAAATTTCTTAACAGATCGAGTGTTTTTAGACAAAAATGGGTTCAGACATTTCTGGGGAGGCATGGAGATTCCTAGACCTAAAAACTTACGTAAAGCTGATTTATCTGAAAAAGCAAAAGTATTAAAAACTGATAATGAAACCCTACTTAAACCCAATAAACAAATGCCTACTGCCACAAAAATGAATAAAAATGATACAACAGTCAAAATAAAGGATAAACCAAGAAGAAAGAAGAAAATCGAAGATGATACCTTTATTCCAGCAAACAGCAAACAAACCTTAAGGGGAACGCCTTCTGTTGTGAAAACAACATTTTTCTGTCCATTCTTTGGTGTCATCACTATGTCCACTAATGTTGATAATTTTGATGAAGATATAGCAAGACATTAAAATCAATCAAAGTAATAATTACAATAATTAAAAAGCATTAATACATATTTATAACAATTATTGTTAAAGTATTGTATTTTATTCTTATTTGAAGAGATCACTGGTAGTAGGGTTTGTGCAAGCTCGTCTGGGTAGGTACCACCCACTCATCAGATATTCTACCGCAAAACAGCAGTACTTTGTATTATTGTGTTTTAGTTTGAAGAGTGAGTGAGCCACTGTAATTACAGGCACAAGGGATATAATATCTCAGTTACCAAGGTTGATGGCGCATTGTCGATGTAAGCGATGGCTAACATTTCTTACAATGCCATTGCCAATGCCAATTTCTTACATATGCTCGCCTACCTATATTTAAATAAAAAAACGAGTACGAGTTTAATGATTTTTTTATTTACAGTTATTATTATGTACTTTATTCATCAAAAGGTTTGCTTTTATTGAAGTCTTCTTTAGGACCATCCATAAATCTCCTATTGAATCGCCTCGTCATATACGGGTCGTCGTCTTCTTTATCGTATTTATAAGCATTGAATGTATTCAGAAAACCATTCACAGCTGTGTTTAATGCTCTTCTATAACTCGTTACTGGCATTTGTCTTCTCAACATCACAACAGGTTCGAATGGTATTATCATACCAGCTGCACTCGCTAATAGTGGTATTAATGGTGCAGGTAGATAGAAGGAAACGATTTCCATCACACCATTAACAATACATGTTCCAATATTTGTGAGAACAGTTTTTATTTTCGGTTTTAAAAAAAATGTTTGAATTGAGAACGTTATTTTTTTATAAAACTTTAGTATGACGTTATTTTCAACATTAGTCAGTTCTGAGTTGTTTTCTTTTGGCGATTCGATTTCTTTGTCTAGTATTTCGACGTTTTTATCAATGACATTCGTGTTTAGGGATTTATAAGGTTTATCCTCTATTGTTGTTGTTTTTTCGAATTGATCATTAATTTCTGGGTTGTAACCGTCTGGTTGAGGCTGTAAAATGAAATGTTTCAACTGTTTAATTTTAACAAAAACATCATATACGTATTTTCAAATTAATATAACTGATTTTTCTGATAAAAAAACCACCACCAAAACCACCAAACATGGGCCACCTGATCGTAAGTGGTCACCAACGCCCATAGACAATGGCATTGTAAGAGATGTTAACCATCGCTTACATCGCCAATGCGCCACCAACCTTGGGAACTAAGATGTTATGTTCCTTGTGCCTGTAATTACACTGGTTCACTCACCCTTCAAACCGGAACACAACAGTACAAAGTACTGCTGTTTTGCGGTAGAATATCTGATAAGTGATTTACCTACCCAGACGAGCCTGCACGAAGCTCTACCACCAAGTTCTACTTTTATATATTATAGCTCTACTTTTATATTGCATTTAAAAATATAGTTTAAAGGTGAAGCAAGAGTTAGTTTAAGATGATAAGCTACTATCTCCAAGAGCAGACGATCCAGAATAAATTGAAGATTCTTACGAATAAACTCTAATCATTTATATTAACGATTAATTTGAAGTATATAATATAGTTATAGCAACACAACAATTGATACTTACATTAAATAAAATACATTAACATTAATTACATATTTCTAAAGTTTATAACGAGCAGCGAACCCGTAAAAGATTGTCCAGATTATCCAAAAGAAATAGATAGATATATAAAAATAGATAAGACACGCACACTATAACATTTATTACTTATTATAGACAGTCTTACCAAAAATATATCATAGAACTTTTACTAAATATCTGCTAAAAATAACTTACTTTTGCTACAATTAAATATATGCAATTTAATATAAGTGTTGTAACTAAAAGAAAATACATATTTTATGTTTATGGCTACAAGTTTTTGTGACTCGTTCACAAAATTATATTTAACAACTTCAGTGAGTATAAAACATTTTATGATTGTGACGTAGGTATATTTTATTTCAAATAAATATACATATCTTTTGATTTACATAAATTGTATATGTAATAATATTGAAAAGTCATTTTTAGTTTAATTTGTTTTATTGTTTACACAAACGATTTTTTAATAATTTCGCTGGAAAAACACATTTTCGCGTTTCCCACGCAACGTGGCACATACCACCTCGGCTCGCCGGTGCTGAAGGCGTCAAAATACCCAATAAAAAGCCAACGTACCTTCATCGTCTCTTTGCTACCTGCTTCATGCTACCGCGTCGCCCCGATGGTTGTCCCGATTATACGGGCTGCCTTTCTTAGTTCGGTTCCCAGCATACAGAATTACTCACTTAGCCCCGGCGATCGCTTAGCCGGCGGCGCTTACGGTGGGGCGATAAGGTGAGCATAGCGCCGACGCCTCCTCCCCGGTCTTCTTCGGCGGAGCGGATCAGCGGTGGCAGACATCTCACGCTTACGCTCCGCGGCCTCTTTCTGCGACATGATACTCTCGCAGAAACAGATCACCTCTGAAACTTATTTTTACTTCCCACCCACTCATCATATATTTTACCGCTAAACAGCAATACTTTCTATATTTGTTGTGTTCCGGTTTGAATGGTGGGTGTGTCAGTCTAACTAGAGACTACCTATCCGTAAGGAAGAAAACATTGACTCCCACCACCACTATGACCTTTCCTTGTGACGTCATTAAGGACAACAGTCACACATGATGACGTCATCATTGCTAACCTTCGTAGCAGATTACTCAGGGATGTAACTAACTATGTGAAACTTAAATTATGAGGAAATGAAACTAATCACCAATTAAAAACAAAGTTTTGTTTTATTGACTGGTCTTAAGCGTTCACTGGCCAGTTCCTTCCATCATGTTGCCCATATACATAATATGCTTTTGATAATAAATAAAAAATTCAATCACCCAATCAAAGTGTCATCTTACAATTTTAAACTGAAATTAAAGAAATCCATCTAATACTGTCAAAAATACACATTTCTCAGAGATTCATCGTCCGTTAAAAAAAAACAATTAAACAAGATTATTCGCGTAAGCGTCGATAACGTGATTTTAATTTGAAATTATTGCGTTCCAGCCGCGAAGAAGTAATAATATAAATATTTGTGTATGATCTCCGAACATATCAACTAACAATGGATATCTTACTCATTGCGTTGTCGGTTTTCATTTTAATATCAAATGTGGTTACACAGGTGAGTTACTGATTATTTATGACTATGGCTTTACCTGCGGCTTCACTCATAGTTCACACTGGCTAAATGCCAATTTCTATAGATATTTTTTCAAAATGCAGGATTTTGTAAAAGGAACAATCAAGCAAATTTTATGTTGCTAGCCACATTGGCTTATATTACAGCCTACTTAGTTTTTATAATATTAATAAATTAATGAACTTTCTAAGAAACTTGTCCGCACTTCTGACCCAAAAACTCGTATTGAGCTTAATGACTAAAGTATTTTGCTTATAACAGTTATACATGTATATTATATATACATAAATATATACTGTATAACTCATCATTTTTCTAACAAGTATGTTGTAAGAAAAAATCTCAGAGTCACAGAGGGTATATTTATTCAAACTTTCAAAACAAAATCGTATGCAAATATAGAACAACGAACGAGCACAAAGTTTATTTAGATGTAACTAGAGAACTGAATATAAAATTAAAACAATTGGATTTGAGAGAGCACTTCAATATAATAGTTTACTTAAAATATGTAGATCAGACGCAGGTCCATTTCAATGTTTAAACGTAATCTCAAAAATATATGGAAGTTAATATAAGTATTTTTTATTGTATAGGAAGGCGACGATACGAAGGATGAGCAGACGGGCCATCTGATGGTAAGTGATCACCAACGTCCATAGACAATGCCATAGTAAGAAATGTTAACAGCGCTTATATCGCCATTACCATTTAGAGCGCCACCAACCTTGGGAACTAAGATGTTATGTTCCTTGTGCTTATAATTAAATTGGCTCACACTTCAAAACAGAACACTAAAATAGTACTGCTGTTTTGCGGTAGAATATCTGATGAGTGGTTGGTACCTACCCAGACGAGCTTGCACAAAGTTCTACCACTGAGAAAAAGAGATAATACAAGACTGTAATTTTTATAATAAAATATTATTATAATCTCGCTTTGATACATCTGAGGACTCTCAGATTAACCGTAATAAACTCCAATATATTATATGGTGTATATACTACCTTACAGGTGCCATACGATTATATACCTATAGGTAGGCAGGCTCGACGCGAATGGCCGGGCGCTCATCCATCCGACATTAATCTTTATTACGAACGCCTGTTCCCATCACGCCGCAGATACAGCGATTAATTATAATGTAATATAATAAAAATAAATTATATTCATAATGAAAGTGTTTTTATTAATTAACGGGATCATAAACTTTAGTGAGTGATTGGTAAAACGATGCTGTCTTCTTCTTTCTCATATCAAATCAATAGTAACAGAAGAAGAGAAAAAAGTGTTTAATTAGGCAGTCGTTAAACGGCCTGGGCAAGGTTAGTGTTACCAATCCACAACAACAAGGAACTGATACAAAACGAGATTAAAAAAAAAATGTAATTATAAAATATTTTTGTCTACGCCGCCATTTTTTTTCGCTGTGGAAATGCATTTACGCATGCTCCCCGCAAGATGAAAAGCGGGGGGTATGTGGGATTCGACAGCCGGAGTGCAAGGCCGTAATACCCACTAAAACCGCAGCGTACACTTCACGTCATGTGAGCATTCGGTCGCGGGAGATAGGGCGCGTGGCAACGCAACACCGACACGCCTCTCCTCCTGCAACCGCTCCCCGCTCAGGGGATGGACAGAACCGTCATCCACAGCGACACACCCAGCGGCCGCAGAGGACAGGGAGGACGGCAACCTGACAACACCGCATGTCCTCTTCCTCTGCGGCCCTACCGCAACGCACAAATGGTGCGCCCCCATTTGGTCGCGGGAGATAGGGCGCGCGGCAACGCAACACCGATACGCCTCTCCTCCCGCGATCACTCCCGATTGCGAGGGACAGACAGAACTGTCCCTCGCACCCGGCCCCTGGGCGCATCCAACGCCAGCCTCCTCCTGAGGCCCACGAGGAGCGCCCCACACCCGGGATCCCGCTTAGCTTCCCCGTGGCCCACCTTACCACGGATACTGAGCCACCCCACCACGACAAGGTGGAGATCCCACGCGGGAGGGTTTGTGTACGCTGCCTGGTGTGTACATGATGATGCATAATAGTACCAATCTTTAAACTAATAGAAAAATTCACCAAATGGACTACACGTCTGCGGACACTACAAGACTATATGTAATCTTGTAGTTACAAACTACATTATACTACGTCATGTAGTAGACATAGTCTTGTAGTACCCATTAGGTGTCGTTACTAAATAATAAGTATACATCCCGTTCTAAGCGATGTAGGAAAACGTCGTGATAAAGCATTTACATGTTTATATAAGCATAAGCCCACCTGCCATTATTTTATGGTAGGTCGTTGACCTTAACGAGATGATTGATTACATGGATAAAAAAAAATAACAATATAAATATTAGCACGTTTTATTTATTTTATACAACATATTATATTCAGTTTGAATTATTGAACATATGTATATATTAATCAGTAGTATATACATGTAGTTGCACGATACTTGGTCAACATTGTAGATAGTTATTATTTGTAGTAATATGTTAGTTTATTTCGTGCTGAATATTTGTTAAATTGTAATTAATGTAAGTGGGCTCCTGCGCGAAGAGCAGCGAGCACACGTCGGACGTCATCGTGGGATGGTAAGTTAGCTTCAAGTACGTCATTTCTATGATTCAAAACGTCATGTCGGAATTGACCCTTAAAAAAAAAAATTAGGATTACTTTTACTGATTTCATTATTTCTATATTATTTCTGGTAATTAAGCCACGTGGTAACTATCGCTGATGCGTCACCAACCCTGGGAACTAACAAGTGGACAATGGACATCCATTGTTCCCGTAGTTAATTCAGCTCAATCACACTTTGAACCTAAGTACTGTTATCAATAAAAAATACACGTAAATGTTTTAACTAAAATCGTACTTTTCATTATTCTGATTTAACTAGACATAGTAAAACTTATTTACAAAAACAAACAATATTATCAGAAACGCTTACCACAGCGACGGACAGGAGCGCAAAGAGCACACAAAATAGCACCAAGAACTTCATTCTGCAGTCAGTGATATCGTTACAGTATCACCCAACACTTTTATAGGGCAGCTGATTTATCATGGATGTTATTTATATTAAAAAAGACGTTATTAACGCCTATTATAAAACAATATGTAACAAAATTCGTCACCGACCCGTGAAGTGGTTATTAGGCATCGTATTTGTAATCATTTTTTAAAATACTAAGTAAAAAAAAAAAGAGTGTGTGTACTTATGTACACGCGTTAGAAGTTATACTTCTTTGGTGTATGGAAAAAAAAATAACTAAAATGCAGTAGTGATTAACGATAAATATTAAAATTGATAAAAAAGATTTTATTTAAATAAAAAGTATATAAGCACAATTTTTTTCACTAATATTCACAAATAGTAAGTAATATCAATCAAAATATTCAATTTAAATCACTACTGAATATAATTTATTAGCACATATATAATTCGCACTTGTATGAAACTAAAACACGTGTTGTGAATGTATAAACTAGAAACATGTTGATAAATATTATAAATATGAAAACAGTGATCAGAGGTGACGAGCGTACCAACATGCGCGACTAATATCGAGGTTCAATTTCTATTTTGTTGGTAGCTTTGCGGTTAAGCAGACAACTTCATAGTGTTAATTTTGTGTCACAGATGCGCGCGCATCTTAAAATTTCACTCTCATCATTTTTTCATAACGCGCCTAAAGAAGTATAACTTCAAAAATTAACCCGAATAAATCAAATTC
Source organism: Nymphalis c-album (assembly GCA_963151315.1). NCBI lineage: Eukaryota > Metazoa > Arthropoda > Insecta > Lepidoptera > Nymphalidae > Nymphalis > Nymphalis c-album. Next base: position 4,355,740 of record OY720612.1, read on the forward strand.
TACTAGCCGGCAGTTTGATTTCTGCGATCTAACGTCGAATGTACAAACGTGTAGCTTAGATTTTATTGGTTTGGTCGTATTCTTATGATTTTGAGCAATTTCATTTATTATTTTACTTTTGCTTGTCGACTGTTGACATGGGGGGTTTTGGTCTTTATCTCCCGCGGCGACCACCCGTATTGGGAGAGACAGAAATAAAATAAATACCGACAAACAAATAAATGTACAGAGGATTACCAGGTCCCTGTTACATGTTCCAGCATAAGCTGAACCCTATTTAATATGTATGGTCATATTGATCCGAACTCAACTTACATTGAAACCTTCCATATTTTTGAAAATGATCATTTTTTAACGTTGTTTTGTTCCTATTAACTTCCAATCATCATCATTTTACAGACTACCATTTATAAGTACAAATATAAGTAAATGTTCGAAGTGATTCTTTAAACATTTTGACATATCTTTTTTATTTATAAACCGATTGAAATAAAATGAAGTTTGCAACAATACATACGTGAAAATTGTTGCAAACTTCAGTAAATCAGTGAAGCCGTTTCTAAGATTACGCACACGAACGCACAGATAAGCAGAGAAAGAGATAGGTCTATATTTTAAATAAGACCTCTAGCAATAATATATCGATGAATACGGTAATTAACTCCGTGCAGTAGTTTTGGCGTCAAACGGCGACAAACATACAGACAGAAACTAATTCTAAAAACCAGCCGAGTGCGAGTCGGACTCACGCGTGAAGGGTTCCGTGTTGCACGGGCGCCCCACTTAAATATTTATTTTATTTTGTTTTTAGTATTTGTTGTTATAGTTATAGCGGCAACAGAAATACATCGCTTGTGAAAATTTTAACTGTCTATCACGGTTCATGACATATAGCCTGATGATAGATGGACAGACGGACGGACGAACAGCGGAGTCTTAATAATAGGGTACCGTCTTACCCTTTGTGTACTGAACCCTAAAAAAAATATTTTGGCTTCCTTTGTCTGTTGTAATGTACAGACATCGGCATGTTACAATTTTATGATAAGTATAGATATACAACCTGTAATAATAAACCCTGGCCGACCCGAAGGGGGCATATTGGTGTGTTATAGACATTACTAAAAATAATATTAAATATCAAATATTAATTATTATAAAATGTTATTGTAATTTAAAATACACATTTTAATGCCCTAATTTCCCAACATCGAGCAATTTTTTTTAAATGTGGCAACACCAGTCGTTAGGCTGTTTCTTTGAACGCCGCTGGCACTTGTAGAGTATTTCAATACGTTAATATGTCTGAGTATGAGTAATTATGCCAAATTAAGTCAGGAGCAAATGTGCTACAAACTATGCGCAACGGTGCCAGTAAAATTCAGTTTCTTACTACTGTAACCGAACGATTAACAACAGCTGATCAACTGAGGTCATGGCCACATGTCCCCGCTACCTAGCGAGTGCTGTCGTCACGCCTGTGCTGCCATGTGGTTTTCGTCATTTTATTTAGTTAAATATTTATTTTATTCAGGGTATTTTTTCCTTAGTATTTTTAAAAATGATTACATATACTAAATCGATTCACGATACCTAATAACCACTTCACGGGTCGGTGACTAATTTTGTTACATATTGTTTTATAATAGGCGTTAATAACGTCTTTTTTAATATAAATAACATCCATGGTAAATCAGCTGCCCTATAAAAGTGTTGGGTGATACTGTAACGATATCACTGACTGCAGAATGAAGTTCTTGGTGCTATTTTGTGTGCTCTTTGCGCTCCTGTCCGTCGCTGTGGTAAGCGTTGTTGATAATATTGTTTGTTTTTGTAAATAAGTTTTACTATGTACTAGACATAGTCAATCAGAATAATGAAAAGTACGATTTTAGTTAAAACATTTACGTGTATTTTTTTATTGATAACAGTACTTAGTATACTTCGGTTCGAAGTGTGATTGAGCTGAATTAACTACGGGAACAATGGATGTTCATTGTCCACTTCTTAGTTCCCAGGGTTGGTGACGCATCAGCGATAGTGATGACGTGGCTCATTAACTAGACCGCCTGACTACATTGAAATAAGTAAAAGTAATCCTAATAATATATTTTTTCTTTGTTTTAAGGGTCAATTCCGACATGACGTTTTGAATCATAGAAATGACGTACTTGAAGCTAACTTACCATCCCACGATGACGTCCGACGTGTGCTCGCTGCTCTTCGCGCAGGAGCCCACTTACATTAATTACAATTTAACAAATATTCAGCACGAAATAAACTAACATATTACTACAAATAATAACTATCTCCAATGTTGACCAAGTATCGTGCAACTACATGTATATACTACTGATTAATATATACATATGTTCAATAATTCAAACTGAATATAATATGTTATATAAAATAAATAAAACGTGCTAATATTTATATCGTTATTTTTTTATTTTTAAGCATTTAATCAATCAACTCGTTAAGGTCAACGACCTACCATAAAATAATGGCAGGTGGGCTTATACTGATATAAACATGTAAATGCTTTATCGCGACGTTTCCCTACATCGTTTAGAACGGGACGTGTACCTCTTATTTAGTAACGACACCTAATGGGCATGCTCCTACCACAGGACATTACTTACAACTACTACAAGACTATGTTTACTTCATGAAGTAGTATGATGTAGTATGTAACTACAAAATTACATATAGTCTTGAAGTGTCCGCAGACGTGTAGTCCATTGGTTGATTTTTTCTATTATGCACCTTCATTTAGTCACCAGGCAGCGTACACAAAAATATTTTAGAATAACATTTTTTTGAAGTGAAACTTCTTTAGAATCGTTGTGATTTCAAACCGGATGCAACGGAAAAAACGACAGGTAAGAGACACAAATACAAAAATGTGTAGGATGAAGCGAGCAAAGAATGAGACAGAAATATACATACTATTTTATATTATCGGTCTCTCCTCTTTGTGCAAGTTTCACTTCTATCGTGTGTGAATCGCACACACACCTTTTTTTATTTTAATCTCGTTTTGTACTCAGTTCCTTGTTGTTATCAATTGATAACACTAACCTTGGCCAGGCCGTACTTATAACGATGTATAGCGACAACTTACTTAAACATTTTTTTCTCTTTTTCTGTTACTATTGATTTGACATGAGAAAGAAGAAGATAGCATCGTTTTACCAATCGCTCACTAAAGCTTATGATCCCGTTAATTAATAAAAACACTTTCATTGCGAATATAATTTATTTTTATTATATAACATTATAATTAATCGCTGTATCTGAGGCGTGATGGGAACAGGCGTTCGTAATAAAGATTAATGTCGGATGGATGAGCGCCCGGCCATTTGCGTCGAGCCTGTCTGCCTATAGGTATATAATCGTATGGCACCTGTAAGGTAGTATATACACCATATATTATATATGGGCAACATGATGGTAGGTACTGGTACAGTGAACGCTTAAGACCAGTCAATAAAATAAAACAGATAATTATTAGGTGTTTTTGGTTTTTAATTGGAGATTAGTTTCATTTCCGCATAATTTAAGCTTCGCATAGTTAGTTACATCCCTGAGTAATCTGCTACGAAGGTTAGCAATGATGACGTCATCAGGTGTGACTGTTGTCCTTAATGACGTCACAAGGAAAGGTCATAGTGGTGGTGGATATACAGTACTCCTATACTCATACTTGGAATGGTGACATTCAAATAGTAGTGCTGTTTGGCAGTGTGATTGCCACCGTGAGTAGTACCTACCAAAAATATTTGAAAATCTACCTTCAAAATGTCTTTTTTTAAATGTAATTTGAAACGCTTGGACCTTGGAGTAATAGTGCCAAAAAATTCATCCAAAATATTACTCCCCGCCTTATTGCCACCACTGGTGACAGGAGGGCTGGTTCATTTTTAGCCCAGATAATCGGAATTGCGATTCAAAGGGGATTTCCCCTTTGAATCGCAATTCCGATTATCTGCTAGCATTCTGCTGCTAGCATTCTTGCCACCATTCCACGCGGTCACGACTTGTATAATAATTATTTTTAAATGTTATTTGTATTTAGTTAAGGTTTTAATGTAAATAAAATTTAAGGTAGGTAGGCAGAATGACAAATGGGTCACCTGAAACACATTGCCATTGTAAGAAATCTCCTCCAAACCACCCTTTATTCCAATGTCCTCTTTTTACGGATAGGTAGTCTCTAGTTAGACTGACAAACTCACCATTCTAACCAGGAACACAACAATTATACAAAGTATTGCTCTTTAGCGGTAAAATATATGATGAGTGTGTGGGAAGTAAAAATAAGTTGTGGAGGTGATCTGTTTCTGCGAGAGTGTCATGTCGCAGAAAGAGGCCGCGGAGCGTGAGCGTGAGGCGTCTGCCAACGCTGATCCGCTCCGCCGAAGAAGACCAAGGATGAGGCGTCGACCCTATGCACAACTTATCGCCCACGTCGCGCCGTACGCGTTGCCGAGGCTAAGAGGGTTCTCTGTATGAGAGGAACCCAACTAAGAAAGGAGGCCAACTTGGCCAGTGCCACTCATCCGAAGAGACGATGAAGTTACGTTGGCTTTTTAGTGGGTAACCATCGTCTTCATCGCCAATGCGCCACCAACCTTGGGAACTAAGATGGCGGTTCAATAGGAGATTTATGGATGGTCCTAAAGAAGACTTCAATAAAAGCAAACCTTTTGATGAATAAAGTACATAACAATAACTGTAAATAAAAAAATCATTAAACTCGTACTCGTTTTTTTTTTAAATATAGGTAGGCGGACGGGCAAATGGGCCACCTGATGGTAATTATCGACAATGCCCAAAGACATTGGCATTGTAAGAAATGTTAACCATCGCTTACATCGACAATGCGTCATCAACCGTGATAACTGAATTATTATATCCCTTGTACCTGTAATTACACTGGCTCACACACCCTTCAAACCGGAACAACAATACCGAGTACTGCTGTTTTGTGGTAGAATATCTGATGAGAGGGTGGTACCTACCCAGACGAGCTTGCACAAACCCTACTACCAGTGATCTCTTCAAATAAGAAAAAAATACAATACTTTAATAATAATTGCTATAAATATGTATTCATGCTTTTTAATTATTGTACTTATTACTTTGATTGATTTTAATGTCTTGCTATATCTCCATCAAAATTATCAACATTAGTGGACATTGGAGGATGATATAAGTAAATATGCAGGGATAACATGGCAGCGGATAGCGAGAGACAGACAAAATGGAAAGACATGGAGGAGGCCTTTGCCAAACATTGGGCGTCCAAACTAACCTGACGTATTTTGCATAAAAAAAGTACATTTACATACAATATTTAAATAATATTTTCATAGACGACAGTAGCGCTAAGTATTGTTGACATTAAATATATTGACTTGATTAATCTAATTAAAAAATAGGACTATAATTAATATTGTATAGTTTGACGACGAAAGGAAAAATATGTAAATTTGAAAATAGATTTGGAAATACAGGCTATTTTATTTTATTTATTTATACTTTACTGTACAACACAAAAAAATAGACCCTGTTTTTTATGATTTAATTTCAAATGTATAGTTTTCAGATTTTTCCCTATACTTGTAGTATAGACAAAGTGACCCTACAAGGGTTCCATTTTTACCTTTTGAGGTACGGAAACCTAAAAACAGCAAATGGACTACACGTCTTTGGACACTAGAAGACTATATCATTATGAAGTCTTGTAGTCACATACTACCTCATACTACTTCATGAAGTAAACGTAGTCTTGTAGTACTTGTAAGTAATGCCCTGTAGTAGAAGCGTGCCCATTAGGTGTCGTTACTAAATAATAGGTACACATCCCGTTCTAAACGATGTAGGAAAACGTCGTGATAAAGCATTTACATGTTTATATCAGTATAAGCCCACCTGCCATTATTTTATGGTAGGTCGTTGACCTTAACGAGTTGATTGATTAAATGCTTAAAAATAAAAAAAATAACGATATAAATATTAGCACGTTTTATTTCTTTTATAGAACATATTATATTTAGTTTTAATTGTACATATATATTAATACTTGGTCAACATTGTAGATAGTTATTATTTGTAGTCATATTTTAGTTTATTACGTGCTGAATATTTGTTAAATTGTAATTAATTTACGTGGGCTGCTGCGCGAAAAGCAGCGAGCACACGTCGGACGTCCTCGTGGGCTTGTAAGTTAGCTTCAAGTACGTCATTTCTATGATTCAAAACGTCTTGTCTGAATTGACCCTTAAAAAAAAAGAAAAAATATATTATTAGGATTACTTTTACTTATTTCAATGTAGTCAGGCGGTCTGGTAAATAAGGCACGTCATCACTATCGCTGATGCGTCACCGACCCTGGGAACTAAGAAGTGGACAATGGACATCCATTGTTCCCGTAGTTAATTCAGCTCAATCACACTTCGAACCGAAGTATACTAAGTTCTGTTGTTATCAATATAAAAATACACGTAAATGTTTTAACCATACACATGTACATTTCATTATTCTGATTCAACTAGACATAGTAAAACTTATTTACAAAAACAAACAATATTATCAGAAACGCTTACCATAGCGACGGACAGGAGCGCAAAGAGCACACAAAATAGCACCAAGAACTTCATTCTGCAGTCAGTGATATCGTTACAGTATCACCCAACACTTTTATAGGGCAGCTGATTTACCATGGATGTTATTTATATTAAAAAAGACGTTATTAACGCCTATTATAAAACAATATGTAACAAAATTCGTCACCGACCCGTGAAGTGGTTATTAGTTATCGTGAATCGATTTAGTATATGTAATCATTTTTTTAAACTAAGTAAAAAAATTACCCCGAATAAAATAAATATTTAACTAAATAAAATGACAAAAATCACATGGCAGCAGCTGTTGTTAATCGTTCGGTTACAGTAGTAAGAAACTGAATTTTACTGGCACCGTTGCACATCGTTTGTAGCACATTTGCTCCTGATTTAATTTGGTCATAATTACTCATACTCAGACATGAAATAATCTACAAGTGCCAGCGGCGTTCAAAGAAACCGCCTAACGACTGGTGTTGCCACAATTCAAAAAATTTGCTCGATGTTGGGGAATTAGGGCATTAAAATGTGTATTTTAAATTACAATAACGTCTTATAACAATGAATTTTTGATATTTAATATTACTTTTTAGTAATGTCTATAACACACCAATATGCCACTTTCGGGTCGGCCAGGGTTTATTATTACAGGTTGTATATCTATACTTATAATGCAATTGTAACATGCCGATGTCTGTACATTACAACAGACAAAGGAAGCCATAATATTTTTTTAGGGTTCAGTACACAAAGGGTAAAACGGGACCCTATTAGTAAGACTCCGCTGTGCGTCCGTCCGTCTGTCCATCTATCATCAGGCTATATGTCATGAACCGTGATAGACAGTTAAAATTTTCACAAGCGATGTATTTCTGTTGCCGCTATAACAACAAATACTAAAAACAAAATAAAATAAATATTTAAGTGGGGCACCCGTGCAACACGGAACCGTTCACGCGTGAGTCCGACTCGCACTCGGCTGGTTTTTAGAATTAGTTTCTGTCTGTATGTTTGTCGCCGTTTGACGCCAAAACTACTGCACGGAGTTAATTACCGTATTCACCGATATATTATTACTGGAGGTCTTATTTAAAAAATAGACTATCTCTTTCTCCGCTTATCTGTGCGTTTGTGTGCGTAATCTTAGAAACGGCTTCACTGATTTGAGTGCGATTTTCACTTATGTATTGTTGTAAACTTCATTTTATTTCAATCGGCTTATAAATAAAAAAGATATGTTAGTTTAAAGAATCACTTCGAACATTTATTCGATAATACTTATAAATGGTAGTGATTATGCTATTAAGTTTAATTCCGATTAACAGGTGATTATTTAAATAAAACGACGTGTAGCTAGTACGCAGGTTTATTTGCAACTAAAAAACATTATGATTTTGTGGACTGTATATGTATCTATGTAATCTGTTTGGACGGGTAGTCTGTAAAATGATGATGATTGAAAGCTTATATATATATCTCAAGCAAAAATATAACAATATAAGTAATGTACATTTATTTGTTTGTCGGTATTTTTTTATTTCTGTCTCTCCCAATACGGTAGGTCGCCGCGGGAGATAAAGACCAAACCCTCCATGTCAACAGTCGACAAGCAAAAGTCAAATAATAAATGAAATTGCTCAAAGTCATAAGAACACGACCAAACCAATGAAATCTAAGCTACACGTTTGTACATTCGACGTTAGATCGCAGAAATCAACCTGCAGGCTAGTAGAATTTGATTTAGCTCTGAAAAATCTAAGCTGGGACATAATAGGGATCGCGGAGGTGAAATTAGAGGGAGAGCATATAATACGAAAAGAAAGCTATTTATTGATGTATAGAGGCGATAAAAGTCGTAGAAATGGTGTTGGCTTTATGATAAAATCCTACCTTACGAAAAGCATAATCGATTTCAAAACATTTTCGGATAGAATAGCGAGACTTGAACTTAATTGTAACGGAAAAGTCTTAAATATTGTACAAATATATGCCCCCCACAGAAATGTCTAAGAATAAAACTAAAGAAGTCAAAGAAAAAGAGATTAACAACTTCTACGATCAACTTCGAAATGCCCTACAAGGAACAGGATCAAGGAAGAGATACTATTCTTATTGGGGATTTTAACGCTCAAATAGGTTTCCCAAAACAGGAAGAAATATTGATTTGTGACCCACAAATCAATATTTCTTCCTGTTTTGTCTACGGCTATGGGAAAAGAACGGAAAGAGGTCAACTTCTCATAAATTTCTGTCTAGAACAATAACTAATACACTTTTTAAAAAGAAACTAAAATAGAAATGGACCTGGCTATCACCAGATGGAAAATCAAGAACCAACAATAAGTAAAAGTAGATGCTATTTTAGTAGTAAATGTTAAGACCTATACTATAGCTGAAATAGAAAACTTGAAAAACATGATTTTTAAAAACATACATAAAGCAAGGACAACGAATATACAGAAAAACTACTCAAAAACAATAACTACTATTACTGAGAGCGTAGGTAGCTTACCAAGAAACGACAAAAGTTGTGTTAGGTCATATATTACGAAAGATATAGAAGAACAGATTAAAGAAAGATGTGAGCTCAGAAATATAGTCAATAAAACAAAGAAACAACGCCAGCGGCTTAAAAAATATATATAAGAAAATCAGTAAAAGAATTAAAGAAAACAAAAAAAATAAACAAATTAGAATCAATCCAGAAAGAGCTCGAACTAAGAAGCTCTACAAAAAGCAGCTTCAGAAAATTCAACTATTCTAAAAAAAGGATCCGCAGCCTCAACAACCCGGGAGGCAAAGTGATGACAAATAGACATCATCGAAACAGCTACGGAATTTTATAAACAGCTTTACAAAAGTACAAACAACGAAAATAAGACAAAAGAATCGGAAACCGTGCCAGAATTACTAAAATCAGAAATAGAGTACGTAATTAAAAAAATAAAGAAAAATAAAAGCCCAGGCGTAGATAGGGTCACAAATGATTCCACTATTGTCATGATACAACCTCTGTCAGCACATTTAACCAATTTTTTCAACCTTATATTAGCTCAAGAAAACATCTATCAGAATGGGAAAACTCTTTAATAACATTATTATTTAAAAAAGTGATCCTAGTTCTATAGATAACTATCAACCAATTTGCTTGTTACCAACATTATACAAATTATTCTCAACAACCATACTCAACAGAATTTCCAAATCTTTAGACGAACATCAATCCCTAGAACAAGCTGGTTTTAGAAAGGGGTTTTCAACCATTGACTATATATTTACAATCACACAAATCATACAAAAATACAAGGAATATAAGAAAATATTATACGTTGCTTTTATTGATTATACTAAGGCCTTTGATTCGATCTATCACACACATTTATGGAAAACCCTCGAAGAACAAGGAATACAGACAAAATATATAAATATAATAAAAACAATATATAAAAATACTTCTGGGAGGATCAAACTACAACGTTTGGGAGCACCATTCGCAATTAAACGCGGTGTGAAGCAAGGAGATCCCATGTCACCAAAATTACATAATCACAACTGTATTAGAAGATTTTAAACAACTAAAACTAGGTATCGACACCAATGGTGAAAGCTTTTTCCATTTAAGATGCAAATGATATAGTAATCGTGTCGGAGACGCATGACGAAATCCAGCACATTATTAGATGCCAATAACAAGAAAGCAGACTGGTTGGTCTACACATGAACACAACGAAAACACGTGCAATTTTTTTTTAAAGTGATGGAAAACGAACACTCGGAAGACAGATAACGCGTTGGGAGGATGATATAAGTAAATATGAATTGATAACATGGCAGCGGATAGCGAGAGACAGACAAAAATGGAAAGACATGGAGGAGGCCTTTGCCTAACATTGGGCGTCCAAACGAAAATGCCGTATTTTGCATTAAAAAAAAAGTACATATATACAATGAATATTTAAATAATATTTTCATAGACGACAGTAGCGCTAAGTATTTTTGACATTAAATAAATTAATTAATCTAATTAAAAAATAGGACTATAATTAATATTGTATAGTTTGACGACGAAAGGAAAATATGTAAATTTTAGCCAGGCTATTTTAGCCTGTATTTCCAAATCTAATTTCAATATTTAATAAATATAAAATAAAATTTTATATTTATTTAATTTATTTATACTTTACTGTACACCACAAAGAAAAATAGACCCTGTTTTGTATGATTTGATTACAAAATTACAAATGTATAGTTTACAGATTTTTTCCTATACTTGTAGTATAGACAAAGTGACCCTAAAGGGTTTCCTTTATTACCTTTTGAGGTACGGAACCCTAAAAACTGCAAATGGATCATCATTAATCATCAATCATTATGAAGTCTAGTAGTTACATACTACTTCCTGAAGTAAACATAGTCTTGTAGTACTTGCAAATAATCCTGTAGTAGAAGCGTGCCCATTAGGTGTCGTTACTAAATAAGAGGTACACATCCCGTTCTAAACGATGTAGGGAAACGTCGTGATAAAGCATTTACATGTTTATATCAGTATAAGCCCACCTGGAATTATTTTATGGTAGGTCGTTGACCTTAACGAGATGATTGAATAAATGTTTAAAAATAAAAAAATAACGATATAAATATTAGCACGTTTTATTTATTTTATATTACATATTATATTTAGTTTTAATTGTACATATATATTAATACTTGGTCAACATTGTAGATAGTTATTATTTGTAGTAATATTTTAGTTTATTTCGAGCTGAATATTTGTTAAATTGTAATTAATTTACGTGGGCTGCTGCGCGAAAAGCAGCGAGCACACGTCGGACGTCATCGTGGGCTTGTAAGTTAGCTTCAAGTACGTCATTTCTATGATTCAAAACGTCTTGTCTGAATTGACCCTTAAAAAAAAAGAAAAAATATATTATTAGGATTACTTTTACTTATTTCAATGTAGTCAGGCGGTCTGGTTAATGAGCCACGTCATCACTATCGCTGATGCGTCACCAACCCTGGGAACTAAGAAGTGGACAATGGACATCCATTGTTCCCGTAGTTAATTCAGCTCAATCACACTTCGAACCGAAGTATACTAAGTTCTGTTGTTATCAACTAGACATAGTAAAACTTATTTACAAAAACAAACAATATTATCAGAAACGCTTACCACAGCGACGGACAGGAGCGCAAAGAGCACACAAAATAGCACCAAGAACTTCATTCTGCAGTCAGTGATATCGTTACAGTATCACCCAACACTTTTATAGGGCAGCTGATTTATCATGGATGTTATTTATATTAAAAAAGACGTTATTAACGCCTATTATAAAACAATATGTAACAAAATTCGTCACCGACCCGTGAAGTGGTTATTAGTTATCGTGAATCGATTTAGTATATGTAATCATTTTTTTAAACTAAGTAAAAAAATTACCCCGAATAAAATAAATATTTAACTAAATAAAATGACGAAATCACATGGCAGCACAGGTGTGACGACAGCACTCGCTAGGTAGCGGGGACATGTGGCCGCGACCTCAGTTGATCAGCTGTTGTTAATCGTTCGGTTACAGTAGTAAGAAACTGAATTTTACTGGCACCGTTGCACATCGTTTGTAGCACATTTGCTCCTGATTTAATTTGGTCATAATTACTCATACTCAGACATGAAATACTCTACAAGTGCCAGCGGCGTTCAAAGAAACCGTCTAACGACTGGTGTTGCCACAATTCAAAAAATTTGCTCGATGTTGGGGAATTAGGGCACTAAAAAGTGTATTTTAAATTACAATAACATTTTATAATAATGAATATTTGATTATTGATATTTAATATTATTTTTAGTAATGTCTATAAAACACCAATATGCCACTTTCGGGTCGGCCAGGGTTTATTATTACAGGTTGTAGATCTATACTTATAATACAATTGTAACATGCCGATGTCTGTACGTTACAACAGACAAAGGAAGCCATAATATTTTTTTAGGGTTCAGTACACAAAGGGTAAATCGGGACCCTATTATTAAGACTCCGCCGTTCGTCCGTCCGTCTGTCCATCTATCATCAGGCTATATGTCATGAACCGTGATAGACAGTTAAAATTTTCACAAGCGATGTATTTCTGTTGCCGCTATAACAACAAATACTAAAAACAAAATAAAATAAATATTTAAGTGGGGCACCCGTGCAACACGGAACCGTTCACGCGTGAGTCCGACTCGCACTTGGCTGGTTTTTAGAATTAGTTTCTGTCTGTATGTTTGTGGCCGTTTCACGTCAAAACTACTGCACGGAGTTAATTACCGTATTCACCGATATATTATTACTAGAGGTCTTATTTAAAAAATAGACTATCTCTTTCTCTGCTTATCTGTGCGTTTGTGTGCGTAATCTTAGAAACGGCTTCATTGATTTGAGTGCGATTTTCACTTATGTATTGTTGCAAACTTCATTTTATTTCAATCGGCTTATAAATAAAAAAGATATGTCAGTTTAAAGAATCACTTCGAACATTTATTCGATAATACTTATAAATGGTAGTGATTATGCTATTAAGTTTAATTCCGATTAACAGGTGATTATTTAAATAAAACGACGTGTACCTAGTACGCAGGTTTATTTGCAACTAAAAAACATTATGATTTTGTGGACTGTATATGTATCTATGTATCTGTTTGGACGGGTAGTCTGTAAAATGATGATGATCGAAAGCTTATATATATATCTCAAGCAAAAATATAACAATATAAGTAATGTACATTTATTTGTTTGTCGGTATTTTTTTATTTCTGTCTCTCCCAATACGGGTGGTCGCCGCGGGAGATAAAGACCAAACCCTCCATGTCAACAGTCGACAAGCAAAAGTAAAATAATAAATTAAATTGCTCAAAATCATAAGAATTATGACACACCACACCAATGAAATCTAAGCTACACGTTTGTACATTCGACGTTAGATCGCTGAAATCAACCTGCAGGCTAGTAGAATTTGATTTAGCTCTGAAAAATCTAAACTGGGACATAATAGGGATCGCGGAGGTGAAATTAGAGGGATAGCATATAATACGAAAAGAAAGCTATTTATTGATGTATAGAGGCGATAAAAATGGTAGAAATGGTGGTGGTGGTGTCTTTATAATAAAATCCTACCTTACGGAAAGCATAATCGATTTCAAAACACTTTCGGATAGAATAGCGAGACTTGAACTTAATTGTAACGGAAAAGTCTTAAATATTGTACAAATATATGCCCCCACAGAAATGTCTAAGAATAAAACTAAAGAAGTCAAAGAAAAAGAGATTAACAACTTCTACGATCAACTTCGAAATTCCCTACAAGGAACAGGATCAAGGAAGAGATACTATTCTTATTGGGATTTTAACGCTCAAATAGGTTTCCCAAAACAGGAAGAAATATTGATTTGTGGGTCCTACGGCTATGGGAACAGAACGGAAAGAGGTCAACTTCTCATAAATTTCTGTTTAGAACATTAACTAATAATAACCAATACACTTTTTAAAAAGAAACTAAAATAGTAATGGACCTGGCTATCACCAGATGGAAAATCAAGAACCAACAATAAGTAATTACAATAAGTAAAAGTAGATGATACTTTGGTAGTAAATGTAAAGACTAAAGCTGAAATAGAAAACTTGAAAAACATGATTTTTAAAAACATACATAAAGCAAGGACAACGAATATACAGGAAAACTACTCAAACACAATAACTACTATTACTGAGAGCGTAGGTAGCTTACCAAGAAACGACAAAAGTTGTGTTAGGTCATATATTACGAAAGATATAGAAGAACTGATTAAAGAAAGATGTGAGCTCAGAAATATAGTCAATAAAACAAAGAAACATCGCAAGCGGCTTAAAACATATATAAGAAAATCAGTAAAAGAATTAAAGAAAACAAGAAAAAAAAACAAATTAGAATCAATCCAGAAAGAGCTCGAACTAAGAAGCTCTACAAAAAGCAGCTTCAGAAAATTCCGCAGCTTCAACAACCCGGGAGGCAAAGTGATGACAAATAGACTAGACATCATCGAAACAGCTACGGAATTTTATAAACAGCTTTACAAAAGTACCAACAACGAATACAAGACAAAAGAATCGGAAACCGTGCCAGAATTACTAAAATCAGAAATAGAGTACGTAATTAAAAAGCTAAAGAAATATTCTATTATTGTCATGATAGAACCTCTGTCAGCACATTTAACCAATTTTTTCAACCTTATATTAACTCAAGAAAACATCCATCAGAATGGGAAAACGCTTTAATAACATTATTATTTAAAAAAGGTGATCCTAGTTCTATAGATAAATATCGACCAATTTGCTTGTTACCAACATTATACAAATTATTCTCAACAACCACACTCAACAGAATTTCCAAATCTTTAGACGAACATCAATCCCTAGAACAAGCTGGTTTTAGAAAGGGGTTTTCAACCATTGACTATATTTACAATCACACAAATCATACAAAAATACAAGTAATATAAGAAAATATTATACGTTGCTTTTATTGATTATACTAAAGGCCTTTGATTCGATCTATCACACACATTTATGGAAAACCCTCGAAGAACAAGGTATACAGACAAAATATATAAATATAATAAAAACAATATATAAAAATGCTTCTGGAAGGATCAAACTAGAACGTTTAGGAGCATCATTCGCAATAAAACGCGGTGTGAAGCAAGGAGATCCCATGTCACCAAAATTATTCACAGCTGTGTTAGAAGAAATATTTAAAAACTTAAATTTTAAACAACAAAAACTAGGTATCGACATCAATGGTGAAAGCTTTTTCCATTAAAGATGCAGATGATATAGTAATCGTGTCGGAGACCCATGACGAAATCCAGCACATTATTAGATGCCAATAACAAGAAAGCAGACTGGTTGGTTTACACATGAACACAACGAAAACACGTGCAATTTTTTTTTAAAGTGACGTACCCACTCCTCTATAGAAAAAGGTAATGGATAATATAATACTGCCTACAGTTATCTATGATGTCAATCTTGGCCCCTAACACAAAAGGTAGCGCAAAAATTGAGATCATTCCAGAGAGCAACCGAAAGATCAATGCTAGGCCTCAAGCTTAATGACAGAATAAGAGAAAAGGAAATTAGGAAAGAAACACAATTAATTGATGTGGTAGAAGCCGTATGCAGACTAAAGTGCCCATCTCGGGCAGGACACACAGCTAGAACCACAGATAGACGATGGAGTGAAAGGATCATGAACTGGTACCCTAGGGATGGAAAACGAACACGCGGAAGACAGATAACGCGTTGGGAGGATGATATAAGTAAATATGCATTGATAACATGGCAGCGGATAGCGAGAGAGACAAAAATGGAAAGACATGGAGGAGGCCTTTGCCTAACATTGGGCGTCCAAACCAAAATGCCGTATTTTGCATTAAAAAAAAGGTACATATATACAATGAATATTTAAATAATATTTTCATAGACGACAATAGCGCTAAGTATTTTTGACATTAAATAAATTGATTAATCTAATTAAAAATAGGACTATAATTAATATTGTATAGTTTGACGACGAAAGGAAAATATGTAAATTTTAGCCAGGCTATTTTAGCCTGTATTTCCAAATCTAATTTCAATATTTAATAAATATAAAATAAAATTTTATATTTTAATAAATATAAAATAAATTTTTATATTTATTTTATTTATTTATACTTTACTGTACACCACAAAGAAAAATAGACCCTGTTTTGTATGATTTGATTACAAATGTATAGTTTACAGATTTTTCCCTATACTTGTAGTATAGACAAAGTGTTCCTACATATAAAGGTGTTCCTTTATTACCTTTTATTTATTTATTATTAGGATCACCAACAGAAATTACAATAATATTACATAGATATTAGATTAACACTCATTATAATTGTATTTCTTTTTATAGGTAATCACAACATGCATCAAATATTCATTAATTTTAATTAAACATAAAATGTAATAAACATTACTATAAAGAAATTCAATTAATCAACATTATTATTACAAAATTAGCAAATACAAATAAAAGGATAAAAAAAAATAAAAAAATTGATAAACAAAATTTGAAGCATTCATATAACATAAAGATTATTATTAAAGAATTTCAATAATTTAGATTTAAAAATAGACTGTCACACGCTATATAAAGGCCAGAAATCTTCGAGGACAGATCATTGTAGGTGCGAGCTAGTCTGGCTAATGGGGAATACTTTCCCAAGTTTGATTTGTACAATGGGATATGGAATAAAGCGACTGGTTTTCTGGATACTTTTACCGGGATGTTAAAATTAAATAGTTGGACTATTGCTGAACAATCAATATTGTTGTTTAGAATTTTGTGCAAGAATATCATATCCGCGATGGTTCTACGTGACTGAAGTGATGTAATGTTAAATTTTTCCAGCTTTCTTTCATAGGAATCGTCAGTTTTCGTGCAGTTCGTACGATACGTAAGATGACGCAGTAGTCGCTTTTGTACTCTTTCTATTCGTTTTACATGAGTTTTGTATTGAGGGTTCCAAATTAGACTACAGTATTCTAGTTTGCTCCTAACTAGACAATTGTATAGTTTGATCATAGTAGAGGGTTGTTTGAATTGTTTGGAATTTCTCAATACAAAACCCAGTAATTTTGTTGCTGAAGTTATTATATTATCAATGTGATTGGTGAATCTTAATTCGCTGTCTAGTATAACGCCTAAATCACGTATCGCACGAACTTCAGTCAGTTTTTTAGTCTCAATATAATATGTACTCGGCACTTAATTCTGTTTTCTTGTAAACCTAATTAGGTAACATTTTTTGGGATTGAGATGCATTTGATTGTTGTTACACCATTGAATTAGTTGGTTGAGTTCTTGTTGTAACACTTCGGAGTCAGAATTACTTCTTATGGCTTTGACTATTTTAAGATCATCCGCAAATAGATAGACCCTCGAGTACTGAAAAGTTGATATTATATCGTTTATAAAGATGTTGAAAAGTGCTGGTCCTAAGTTTGAGCCTTGTGGCACACCAGAATGAGCTATGTATGGTTGAGAACAATACCCGTCTATCACTACGGTGGAAGATCTATTTTGAAGATATGATGAGCACCAGTGTAATAATGCCTCATTAATTCCAAATTCCCTCATCTTATTAATGAGTAATGAATGGTTCACCGTGTCGAAGGCCTTAGAAAAGTCAGTGCATATAGCATCCATCTGTTGTTTGTTATCAACGTTCTCGATTAAATCGGTGACATATGAGAATAGATTTGTGGTAGTAGATCGACCAGACAAAAAACCATGTTGCTGCCAACCGATACCTCTTCCTAGATTCTTGAAAAATGATTCATAGACTAAGCTCTGAAAGACCTTGGACATAGTAGATAGAATTTGAGGTACGGAATGAGGTACGGAACCCTAAAAACTGCAAATGGTTCATCATTAATCATCAATCATTATGAAGTCTAGTAGTTACATACTACATCATACTACTTCATGAAGTAAACATAATCTTGTAGTAGGTACTTGTAAATAATCCTGTAGTAGAAGCGTGCCCATTAGGTGTCGTTACTAAATAATAGCTACACATCCCGTTCTAAACGATGTAGGGAAACGTCGTGATAAAGCATTTACATGTTTATATCAGTATAAGCCCACTTGCAATTATTTTATGGTAGGTCGTTGACCTTAACGAGTTGATTGATTAAATGTTTAAAAATAAAAAAATAACGATAAAAATATTAGCACGTTTTATTTATTTTATAAAACATATTATATTCAGTTTGAGTTATTGAACATATGTATATATTAATTGGTAGTATATACATGTAGTTGCACGATACTTGGTCAACATTGGAGATAGTTATTATTTGTAGTAATATGTTAGTTTATTTCGTGCTGAATATTTGTTAAATTATAATTAATGTACGTGGGCTGCTGCGCGAAGAGCAGCGAGCACACGTCGGACGTCATCGTGGGATGGTAAGTTAGCTTCAAGTACGTCATTTCTATGATTCAAAACGTCTTGTCTGAATTGACCCTTAAAACAAAGAAAAAATATATTATTAGGATTACTTTTACTTATTTCAATGTAGTCAGGCGGTCTAGTTAATGAGCCACGTCATCACTATCGCTGATGCGTGACCAACCCTGGGAACTAAGAAGTGGACAATGGACATCCATTGTTCCCGTAGTTAATTCAGCTCAATCACACTTCGAACCGAAGTATACTAAGTTCTGTTGTTATCAATATAAAAATACACGTAAATGTTTTAACCATACACATGTACATTTCATTATTCTGATTCAACTAGACATAGTAAAACTTATTTACAAAAACAAACAATATTATCAGAAACGCTTACCATAGCGACGGACAGGAGCGCAAAGAGCACACAAAATAGCACCAAGAACTTCATTCTGCAGTCAGTGATATCGTTACAGTATCTACCAACATTTTTATAGGGCAGCTGATTTATCATGGATGTTATTTATATTAAAAAAGACGTTATTAACGCCTATTATAAAACAATATGTAACAAAATTAGTCACCGACCCGTGAAGTGGTTATTAATTATCGTGAATCGATTTAGTATTTGTAATCATTTTTTTAAACTAAGTAAAAAAATTACCCCGAATAAAATAAATATTTTCTAAATAAAATGACGAAAATCACATGGCAGCACAGGCGTGACGAGAGCACTCGCTAGGTAGCGGGGACATGTGGCCATGACCTCAGTTGATCAGCTGTTGTTAGTCGTTCGTTTACAGTAGTAAGAAACTGAATTTTACTGGCACCGTTGCACATCGTTTGTAGCACATTTGCTCCTGATTTAATTTGGTCATAATTACTCATACTCAGACATGAAATACTGTACAGGTGCCAGCGGCGTTCAAAGAAACCGCCTAACGACTGGTGTTGCCACATTTCAAAAAATTTGCTCGATGTTGGTGAATTAGGGCACTAAAAAGTGTATTTTAAATTACAATAACATTTTATAGTAATGAATATTTGATATTTAATATTATTTTTAGTAATGTCTATAAAACACCAATATGCCACTTTCGGGTCGGCCAGGGTTTATTATTACAGGTTGTATATCTATACTTATAATACAATTGTAACATGCCGATGTCTGTACGTTACAACAGACAAAGGAAGCCATAATATTTTTTTAGGGTTCAGTACACAAAGGGTAAATCGGGACCCTATTATTAAGACTCCGCCGTTCGTCCGTCCGTCTGTCCATCTATCATCAGGCTATATGTCATGAACCGTGATAGACAGTTAAAATTTTCACAAGCGATGTATTTCTGTTGCCGCTATAACAACAAATACTAAAAACAAAATAAAATAAATATTTAAGTGGGGCACCCGTGCAACACGGAACCGTTCACGCGTGAGTCCGACTCGCACTTGGCTGGGTTTTAGAATTAGTTTCTGTCTGTATGTTTGTGGCCGTTTCACGTCAAAACTACTGCACGGAGTTAATTACCGTATTCACCGATATATTATTACTAGAGGTCTTATTTAAAAAATAGACTATCTCTTTCTCTGCTTATCTGTGCGTTTGTGTGCGTAATCTTAGAAACGGCTTCATTGATTTGAGTGCGATTTTCACTTATGTATTGTTGCAAACTTCATTTTATTTCAATCGGCTTATAAATAAAAAAGATATGTCAGTTTAAAGAATCACTTCGAACATTTATTCGATAATACTTATAAATGGTAGTGATTATGCTATTAAGTTTAATTCCGATTAACAGGTGATTATTTAAATAAAACGACGTGTACCTAGTACGCAGGTTTATTTGCAACTAAAAAACATTATGATTTTGTGGACTGTATATGTATCTATGTAATCTGTTTGGACGGGTAGTCTGTAAAATGATGATGATCGAAAGCTTATATATATATCTCAAGCAAAAATATAACAATATAAGTAATGTACATTTATTTGTTTGTCGGTATTTATTTTATTTCTGTCTCTCCCAATACGGGTGGTCGCCGCGGGAGATAAAGACCAAAACCCTCCATGTCAACAGTCGACAAGCAAAAGTAAAATAATAAATGAAATTGCTCAAAGTCATAAGAACACGACCAAACCAATGAAATCTAAGCTACACGTTTGTACATTCGACGTTAGATCGCTGAAATCAACCTGCCGGCTAGTAGAATTTGATTCAGCTCTGAAAAATCTAAGCTGGGACATAATAGGGATCGCGGAGGTGAAATTAGAGGGAGAGCATATAATACGAAAAGAAAGCTATTTATTGATGTATAGAGGCGATAAAAGTCGTAGAAGTGGTGTTGGCTTTATGATAAAATCCTACCTTACGAAAAGCATAATCGATTTCAAAACATTTTCGGATAGAATAGCGAGACTTGAACTTAATTGTAACGGAAAAGTCTTAAATATTGTACAAATATATGCCCCCACAGAAATGTCTAAGAATAAAACTAAAGAAGTCAAAGAAAAAGAGATTAACAACTTCTACGATCAACTTCGAAATTCCCTACAAGGAACAGGATCAAGGAAGAGATACTATTCTTATTGGGGATTTTAACGCTCAAATAGGTTTCCCAAAACCTAAATAGGTTTTGTCTACGGCTATGGGAAAAGAACGGAAAGAGGTCAACTTCTCATAAATTTTTGTCTAGAACATTAACTAATAATAACTAATACACTTTTTAAAAAGAAACTAAAATAGAAATGGACCTGGCTATCACCAGATGGAAAATCAAGAACCAACAATAAGTAATTACAATAAGTAAAAGTAGATGCTATTTTAGTAGTAAATGTTAAGACCTATACTATAGCTGAAATAGAAAACTTGAAAAACATGATTTTTAAAAACATACATAAAGCAAGGACAACGAATATACAGAAAAACTACTCAAAAACAATAACTACTATTACTGAGAGCGTAGGTAGCTTACCAAGAAATGACAAAAGTTGTGTTAGGTCATATATTACGAAAGATATAGAAAAACAGATTAAAGAAAGATGTGAGCTCAGAAATATAGTCAATAAAAGAAAGAAACAACGCCAGCGGCTTAAAAAATATATATAAGAAAATCAGTAAAAGAATTAAAGAAAACAAGAAAAAAAAACAAATTAGAATCAATCCAGAAAGAGCTCGAATTAAGAAGCTCTACAAAAAGCAGCTTCAGAAAATTCAACTATTCTAAAAAAAGGATCCGCAGCCTCAACAACCCGGGAGGCAAAGTGATGACAAATAGACATCATCGAAACAGCTACGGAATTTTATAAACAGCTTTACAAAAGTACAAACAACGAATACAAGACAAACTAGACTACTACTAAAATCAGAAATAGAGTAGGTACGTAATTAAAAAAATAAAGAAAAATAAAAGCCCAGGCGTAGATAGGGTCACAAATGATTCTACTATTGTCATGATACAACCTCTGTCAGCACATTTAACCAATTTTTTCAACCTTATATTAACTCAAGAAAACATCCATCAGAATGGGAAAACTCTTTAATAACATTATTATTTAAAAAAGGTGATCCTAGTTCTATAGATAACTATCGACCAATTTGCTTGTTACCAACATTATACAAATTATCCTCAACAACCATACTCACCAGAATTTCCAAATCTTTAGACGAACATCAATCCCTAGAACAAGCTGGTTTTAGAAAGGGGTTTTCAACCATTGACTATATATTTACAATCACACAAATCATACAAAAATACAAGGAATATAAGAAAATATTATACGTTGCTTTTATTGATTATACTAAGGCCTTTGAATCGATCTATCACACACATTTATGGAAAACCCTCGAAGAACAAGGAATACAGACAAAATATATAAATATAATAAAAACAATATATAAAAATGCTTCTGGAAATATCAAACTAGAACGTTTGAGAGCACCATTCGCAATAAAACGCGGTGTGAAGCAAGGAGATCCCATGTCACCAAAATTATTCACAGCTGTATTAGAAGAAATATTTAAAAACTTAAATTTTAAACAACAAAAACTAGGTATCGACATCAATGGTGAAAGCTTTTCCCATTTAAGATGCAGATGATATAGTAATCGTGTCGGAGACCCATGACGAAATCCAGTACATTATTAGATGCCAATAACAAGAAAGCAGACTGGATGGTTTACACATGAACACAACGAAAACACGTGCAGTTATTTTTTTTTAAAGTTACACACCCACTCCTCTAAAGGAAAAGAAAATGGATAATACAATACTGCCTACAGTTATCTATGATGTCAATCTTGGCCCCTAACACAAAAGGTAGCGCAAAAATTGAAATCATTCCAGAGAGCAACCGAAAGATCAATGCTAGGCCTCAAGCTTAATGACAGAATAAGAGAAAAGGAAATTAGGAAAGAAACACAATTAATTGATGTGGTAGAAGCCGTATGCAGACTAAAGTGGAGATGGGCAGGACACACAGCTAGAACCACAGATAGACGAAGGAGTAAAGGATCATGAACTGGTACCCTAGGGATGGAAAACGAACACGCGGAAGACAGATAACGCGTTGGGAGGATGATATAAGTAAATATGCATTGATAACATGGCAGCGGATAGCGAGAGACAGACAAAAATGGAAAGACATGGAGGAGGCCTTTGCCTAACATTGGGCGTCCAAACCAAAATGCTGTATTTTGCATTAAAAAAAAGGTACATATATACAATGAATATTTAAAAAATATTTTCATAGACGACAGTAGCGCTAAGTATTTTTGACATTAAATAAATTGATTAATCTAATTAAAAAATAGGACTATAATTAATATTGTATAGTTTGACGACGAAAGGAAAATATGTAAATTTTAGCCAGGCTATTTTAGCCTGTATTTCCTAATCTAATTTCAATATTTAATAAATATAAAATATAATTTTATATTTAATAAATATAAAATATATATTTAATAAATATAAAATATAATTTTATATTTATTTTATTTATTTATACTTTACTGTACACCACAAAGAAAAGTAAACCCTGTTTTGTATGATTTGATTACAAATGTATAGTTTACAGATTTTTCCCTATACTTGTAGTATAGACAAAGTGACCCTAAAGGGGTTCCTTTATTACCTTTTGAGGTACGGAACCCTAAATACTGCAAATGGATCATCATTAATCATCAATCATTATGAAGTCTAGTAGTTACATACTACATCATATTACTTCATGAAGTAAACATAGTCTTGTAGTACTTGTAAATAATCCTGTAGTAGAAGCGTGCCCATTAGGTGTCGTTACTAAATAAGAGGTACACATGCCGTTGTAAACGATGTAGGGAAACGTCGCGATAAAGCATTTACATGTTTATATCAGTATAAGCCCACCTGCCATTATTTTATGGTAGGTCGTTGACCTTAACGAGTTGATTGATTAAATGTTTAAAAATAAAAAAAGACAACGATATAAATATTAGCACGTTTTATTTATTTTATATTACATATTATATTTAGTTTTAATTATTCATATATATTAATACTTGGTCAACATTGTAGATAGTTATTATTTGCAGTAATATTTTAGTTTATTTCGTGCTGAATATTTGTTAAATTGTAATTAATGTACGTGGGCTGCTGCGCGAAGAGCAGCGAGCACACGTCGGACGTCATCGTGGGATGGTAAGTTAGCTTCAAGTACGTCATTTCTATGATTCAAAACGTCTTGTCTGAATTGACCCTTAAAAAAAAGAAAAAATATATTATTAGGATTACTTTTACTTATTTCAATGTAGTCAGGCAGTCTGGTAAATGAGCCACGTGGTCACTGTCGCTGATGCATCACCGACCCTGGGAACTAAGAAGTGGACAATGGACATCCATTGTTCCCGTAGTTAATTCAGCTCAATCACACTTCGAACCGAAGTATACTAAGTACTGTTATCAATAAAAAATACACGTAAATATTTTAACTAAAATCGTACATTTAATTATTCTGATTGACATTACATAACATAACATAACATTGATAGTACATAATAAAACTTATTTACAAAAACAAACAATATTATCAGAAACGCTTACCATAGCGACGGACAGGAGCGCAAAGAGCACACAAAATAGCACCAAGAACTTCATTCTGCAGTCAGTGATATCGTTACAGTATCACCCAACACTTTTATAGGGCAGCTGATTTATCATGGATGTTGTTTATATTAAAAAAGACGTTATTAACGCCTATTATAAAACAATATGTAACAAAATTCGTCTCCGACCCGTGAAGTGGTTATTAGGTATCGTGAATCGATTTAGTATATGTAATAATTTTTTTAAACTAAGTATAGTCGATGTTGGGGAATTAGGGCATTAAAATGTGTATTTTAAATAACAATTACATTTTTATAATAATGAATATTTAATATTATTTAGTAATGTCTATAACACACCAACATGCGCCTTTCGGGTCGGCCAGGGTTTATTATTACACGTTGTATATCTGTACTTATAATAAAATTGTAACATGCCGATGTCTGTACATTAAAACAGGCAACAGGCAAAATTATGATAGTGTTTTTTTTCATCAGTGAATTTACAGTGATGAAAATAAATAAATGTTGTCGTCGGGGGACCCCCGTCAGGAACGAACTTCTTTTTTTTAAACATAGTATGGTAAGTGGTCACCAACGCCCATAGACATTGGCATCGCAAGAGATGTACCATTGCTTACATCGCCAATGTACTACCAATCTTGAAAACTAAGATTTTATGTCCTTTGTGCCTGTAATTACACTGGCGTACACACCCTTCAAACCGAGACACAACAATACCAAGTACTGGTGCTTTACTATACGATAACTGATAAGTGGGTGATACCTACCCAGACGAGCTGGTACAAAGCTCTACCACCAAGTGCAACGTGTCTTAAAGTTTAGATTTTAATTGGTTATATAACTATATTTTTGTCACAACAAAAGAACCCTCCACTTCCTTTATTCAACTCTATCGAGTCACAGATTAAAAAACGATTTAAAAAATTACATTTATATTTTTTTTAGCAAATTATACAATATACAAGAAAAAACAATCACCAAGTTTGCTTATTGACTAGCGGTTCACCTGAGCCTTCGCCCGCTACTTAAAGAAATCCAATTAATTTCTCTTTCTGCGAGATCAAGACGCAGAATGAGGCCGCGGAGCGACATTGTCTGGCGAGTGCATCCTGCCACTCCGCCAAAGTCTGGACAGGAGGCACCGGCGCTAGGGATATAACAGAGACCGCTTAGGCGAGCTAACCGAGCGTCACAGTAGGATGCGCAAGCGTTCTCATGAACGCCCCTTTCAAGGTGGGCTACCGCAGGTTTTTTAGTTCCGCCGCATTCATCGTACAGCGTAGCAAACGCGTTAATGCGTTTTTGCACTGAAAAAAACAGCAGGTTCATGCCCTGCCTGTATGTCTGAACTCCAAACACTACACACTGCGCCTATTCCAGTAACTTACCAGGGATTTAAACGCTGGATTTCAATCAATTACGTTTTAAATTTTAAATGTATCGAATTAGTGATGCGTATTGACTCAAATAAAATTTTGAACTCGCATTATGAGTTATACTTGGCAAAATGATGATCTACAAATGAGTATCTTGACGAAATAATAAGTAAATAATTTTAATTTTGTTGTCTTGGCTGGAGTCAAATGATCTATGTGCTAACATATCAAAAACGCGATATGTGCAATTTTCAAATTTTAAGAATAAAAAATTAAAACTAAAAATTGGTTGTCGTGGAATGGACCTTAAAGAAAACAATGAAGTAAAATTTCTTGGTGTACAGCTGGATCATCATTGTGATTGGAAATTGCATATAAATAAGCTTAATTCAAAAATAAATAAATTTGTATTTGCCCTTCGCAAACTACGATGTACTGTTGGCAAAGAGGCTGCACTCTCTGCATATTACGGATATGTTGCTTCTTTACTAAAATATGGCTTAATTTTATGGGGTAATTCCACTAACTTCAATAACGCTTTTATCGGTCAGTAAAAATGTATACGGGCCATTTTTGGGGTTCATCCGTTAACATCATGTAGACCATATTTTAAGAACAACAACATTTTGACACTAGCCGGATTATACATTATGGACGTAGTCATATTTATAAAAAAATATCCACACCTATTTGAAAAAGCAGGTGATAAAAGCAGGCTTGGATTGAGAGATCCAACGAGATTACTACTTCCACCTTGCCACTGTGCTCTTTTTCAAAAGAATTGCTACATAATGTGCATCAAAATATTTAATAATATACCAAAAAGCTTAAGAGAGTTACCCTTAAGATTATTAAAACCTAAACTTAAAAAATGGTTAATAGATAAAAATTTTTACTCAATAAATGAATATTTAAAATGTAACAATGTATTGTATTAATGTATAATTGTTTCTAGATTATATTTTAAAAATGAGTTTGACATTTTGAATTTTAATCAGTGACAAGTAGTAATATTATGCATACAATGTTATCTAGTTAAGAATAAGTAAATTATTTAATATATTTAGCTCAAATAATAATTGTTAATTTTAATCAAATTTTATTTTATATGTCTAGAATTTCATAAACAAATTGTATATTGTGACTTCTGTGATATAATTTAGTGTAATTAATGAAATGTAATACTTAATCATTTTAATATTTAATTTAATGGCTAGCTTAGGTGGGAGTATTTGCATGTCATGGATGTGATGACTAAACATGTGTACATATTATGTTTAAAGCAAATAAATTATTATTATTATTATTATTAACTATTTTTGTAATTATCTATATAAATATGTATTTGCATAATAAAAGTAGTATATCAGTTGTCTGGTTTCCATAATACAAGCTCTGCTTAGTTTGGGATGAGATGGCCGTGTGTGTATATTGTTCCAGGATGTTACGTTATGTTATGGACTAATAAAGTGTTTATTGACATTACACTTAATAAAATTAACTTTTTATATTAATGTAATTAATGAATATTTTACATTTAATAAGGAATAAGGTCCTCCAGACCGATTTCGGCCACGGCGGCCAATCTCAAGAGAGATTAGCCAACTACGCAGGAGATATTATAGTGCACAAGTGTGTGCGCAAGCACTCTCTTTTCCTTAGCTCTCATAATCCGATGGGACGGCAATCTGACTCGACCGGAAAGAGTTCAGGCGCAGGACCAACGGCTTAACGTGCTTTCCGAGGCACGGGAGTGTACACACTTCCAACTTCCAGACTCCGGGCTGCTACTGAGAATTATTTGAGAGAAAAACCCAATAACTATTTATTGGCCCGACCTGGGAATTGAACCCAGGACCATAGAGTCTGCGGCCTTATATCAAGCCACTAGAACAACGAGGCAGTCAACAAGTTTACATTTAATATCCATCTTATGTATTATAAATATCCTCCATAATTATCAATTATTGGTTCTGATTAATGCCTATTTCATTATATTATGTCTTGTCTTATTGTTATTATTCATTCTATTCTGTTGTTTTTTATAAATATTTGCACGCATTGCAAAATGGGTAAAACATTGTGCTTAATATTTTGTACCATAGGCAAATAAATCATTCATTGGTTCAACATATTAATAAATAATATCGTTCAATTTGAACAAATCTGCTACGTTTTAAGCTGATTGTTTGAAACATGATTAAGTTTTACCTGATAAATGACGATTTACGACTGTTATCAATTATTTATTTATTTTTATGCAATACTAAAATAACCTTCTTATACTATACATACTATGAAACTAGCTTCTGCCTACGACTTCTTCAATTCGACATCAGAGTGAAATACTTACTTGGTGGTAGAGCTTTGTGGAAGCTCGTCTCAGTAGGTACCCACTCATCAGATAGTCTACCGCAAAAGAGCAGAACTTGCTATTGTTGTGTTCCGGTTTGAAGGGTGAGTGAGCCAGTGTAAAAATATACACAAGAGACATAACATCTTAGTTCCCAAGGTTGGTGGCATTGGCGATGTAAGCAATAGTTAATAGTCCGCCAAAAAAAAGTGAAATATGTGTGAATAATAAAAGAACAAAAATATATAGAGTTGTATAATTTATTTTTAAAGTAAAGTAGCAGCCTGTGAATGCCCCAGCACTAGGCTAAGGCCTCCTCTATTTTTTTAAGAGAATGTTTCGGTTTAGTGTTGAGCGGGTCTGTCGAATACACATGTGGCAGAATTTCAGTGAAATTAGACACATGCAGGCTTCCTCACGATATTTTCCTTCACCGATGAATTATAAACACAATTTAAGCACGTGAAAATGTAGCGGGGAGTGGTAATGGTAGGTGGTGCTTGTTCAGGTTAGAACACACAATCATCGGTTAAGATTGACACGTTCTTAACTAACCACAACCATCTTAGCTTTTTATTTCATTATCAAGTTCACAAATTGTCTTTAGTGATATTTTCCTTTGAGATGAATTAAAAAAAATATGTTAGATAATAGCACGTTTTATTACTTAATTATAAAATGTAATTATTTTTACTTATTGAACATAAATTAGTGGGATATATGGGCAACATTTACAATCTACAATTAAACTTATCAAACTCAGATGGTTATAATTGGAAGCAATAAATACTTCATTTTGAGTTGAATAGTTGATTAAAAATGAGTTGAATATTAGTTTAACTGTAGTTATTGTAAGTTGCTGGCTGCTCGAAGAGATGCAACCAATCCGTCGACATTAACGTGGGCTGGAAGTGGAGAAGCCAGTTCGGCATATTTCGCTGTGAAATCTTTTTTCGCTCTGAAGTCATCTTCACTCTGAAAGATAAAAGTGTATTTTATAACAAACATCCTAAGGGGCGAATTTTAGTTTTCTATATATACAATCGCTAGGAAGCTAGCGGTCCCGATGGAATGCCAGCAATAGTGCTGAAGATGTGTGCAGCGGAGCTATCTCTTGTGTTAACGCGCCTGTTCCAGCTGTCTCTTTCTAAAGGATGTGTTGGAGAGAGGCTAATGTGTAAGGCTGTAAGCGGTTCCAATAAAAGGGAATCGGTCTGACCCCGCAAATTATCGGCCAATAGCTATCACTTCAATACTTTGTAAGGTGATGGAACGGATTTTAAACAACTAACTGATCCATTACCTAGAAGATCACTGTCTAATTAATGATCGTCAGTACGAGTTTCGACCAAAACGGTCCACAGGTGATCTTCTAGCGTACCTAACACACCTCTGGGGTGAAGCTATCGGCAAGCGCGGGGAATCATTGGCTGTCAGCCTCGATATCTCCAAGGCTTACGACAGGGTCTGCCACAGAAGTCTTTTCTCTAAGCTGCAGGCATACGGTGTGCTAATTTAGCTCTGCACCTGGATTGCCAGCTTCCTACACGCTTTGCATTCACGTTTTAGTTGATGGTTGCGATTCACAATGTAGTGAATGCTGGGGTCCCCCAGGGAGAGTCTGTGCTATCCACCACACTCTTTCTTCTGCATATCAATAATATGCTCTCTCTCGGGAACATACATTGCTGTGCAGATGATAATACAGTGCAGGAGGGATACCACGGACGCTCAGTAGCCAGGCAGGCGGAGGCATCTTGTTGTTAAACTCGATAGGATGTTAGGATTCATTGCCAAATTTGGCTCTGATAATCTTGTTGAGATTAATGCCAAGAAAACACAGGTATGAGCTCTCACATCTCATCTCAGCAATAAAGTCTATCTATTGACGTTCGGTGCGATCTCAATCCAAGGGATCACATCGAGGCTGTTATAAAAACAACCTTACGGAAACTATTTTACCAGCACACGTGTTCACCTCCATTTATGACCTGGGTTCTTTCAAACAGGGCCGGCAAGTTGGCAGTGGCTAGTGCTTCCCGACTGTACAAGCCGACGTTATTTTTGGACTCTACTACCACTTACCATCAGGTGGAGTTGAGTTGACCATTTGCTCTCCCGGGAAGTATTAAAAAAACAAAACTAGCGTTTTGCCCGCGCTTTCACCCGCGTAGTTCCCGTTCTCACGAGAATACAGAAACAATATATAGCCTATGTTACTCGCTGATAATAAAGCTTTCCATAGGTGAAATAATTTATAAAATCGGCTCAGTGGTTTAGGTGTGAAAGCGTCAAAAACAAACAAACAATCTTTTTCATTTATAATATATATTAAAATGTCGATTTGATATCACAATATATTTAAAAACAAATAATATAATTTAAAACGCTTACCATTGCGACGCACAGAAGTGCAAATAGAACAGAAATAAGCACGAAGAACTTCATCTTGCAGTCAATGATATCGATGCAATAGCAGCCAACGCTTTTATAGAGCTGCTAATTTACCGTGGCTGTAGTTCTTGTTATCGGTGCGTTATTGACGCCTGTTACAGTAATCGACGTGACGCGTGTTACTTAGTGACGCTTGAATTATTATAGATATGATGAATATAAATATTAAACATGTTTCGGGAATCATAACAGTTTTAGATAGAATATTTTTAGATCAAATATTGACGTGTATGTGCAATTGTTGTTAATTTTAATCTATAGACAGATTGACGGTATGATTGATTTGATTGAAACGACTGTTATAAACTATTTATTTATGTTAATGCAATACCAAACTTACCTTGAAATACTATACATATTATTATACTTATCTACTTCTAAACTTTTGTCTGCAACTTCTTCAGTTTCGTCTTCAGAGTGACACGAAATATGTGTGAATAATAAAAAAAATGGGATATATTTACTTACCTTACTTTTCTATAGAAAAGTAAAGCCTGTGAATGTCCCAGTTTGCGCTTAGGCCTCCACTATTTTTTTGAAGATAATGTTTGGAGCTTATTCCGCCACGCTCATATGCGGTAGAGTGTTGGTTGAATACTCATGTGCCAGAATTTCAGTGAAATTAGACATGCAGGCGGATGGGGAGTGTGGTGTAATGACTGGTACCTAGGGTCTATAGATTTTTTTTTAGCTTTTAGTACCTACATTTATCTACATAATTATTATTTTTATACAAAATAAAACCGTTTAACTTAAATTTTATTTTCAAAATTTTCGTTTTGTTTGCTTCACTTGCCCTTTTCTCTCGATACCCATATTTAGTTAGTTGTGAAAACATATGTAATCCGCCATTTTGTAGCGGCGGCCATCTTGAATTTACAATGATATAGAATGTATGAAATTGTATTGTCATCAGAACTAAAGGTGTGTACCAAATATCAAGTCAATTTATTAACAGGAAGGGGGTCAAATTTCAATTACTAAATTTGACCCAACCAACAAACAGGGCAAGCTAAAACCATTTAATAATAAAAAAACAATGTTAGATAATAGCACGTCTTATTACTTAATTATAAAATGTAATTATTATTATTTATTGAACATAAATTAGTGGGATATATGGGCAACATTTACAATCTACAATTAAACTTGTCAAACTCAGATGGTTATAATTTGAAGCAATAAATACTTCATTTTGAGTTGAATAGTTGATTAAAAATGAGTTAAATATTAGTTTAACTGTAGTTATTGTACGTCGCTGGCTGCTCGAAGAGATGCAATCAATCCGTCGACATTAACGTGGGCTGGAACTGGAGAAGCAAGTTCGGCATATTTCGCTGTGAAATCTTTATTCGCCCAGTCGACAGCACTCTGAAAGATGAAAGTGTATTTTATAATAAACATCCTCGGGGGCGAATTTTAGTAATCTATATATACAATCGTTAGGAAGCTAGCGGTCCCGATGGAACGCCAGCAATAGTGCTGAAGATGTGTGCAGCGGAGCTATCTCTTGTGTTAACGCGCCTGTTCTAGCTGTCTTTTCTAAAGGATGTGTGCCGGATTCTTGGAGAGAGGCTAATGTGTAGGCTGTAAGCGGTTCCAAAAAAGAGAATCGGTCTGACCCCGTAAATTATCGGCCAATAGCTATCACTTCAATACTTTGTAAGGTGATGGAACGGATTTAAAACAACTAACTGATCCATTAGCTAGAAGATCACTGTCTAATTAATGATCGTCAGTACGAGTTTCGACCGAAACGGTCCACAGGTGATCTTCTAGCGTACCTAACACACATCTAGGGTGAAGCTATCGGCAAGCGCGGGGAATCGTTGGCTGCCAGCCTCGATATCTCCAAGGCTTTCGACAGGGTCTGCCACAGAAGTCTTTTCTCTAAGCTGCAGGCATACGGTCTGCTAACTCAGCTCTGCACCTGGATTGCCAGCTTCCTACACGCTTTGCCTTCGCGTTTTAGTTGATGGTTGAGATTCACAATTCCATGTAGTGAATGCTGGGGTCCCCCAGGGAGAGTCTGTGCTATCCACCACACTCTTTCTTCTGCATATCAATAATATGCTCTCTCTCGGGAACATACATTGCTGTGCAGATGATAATACAGTGCAGGATGGATACCACGGACGCTCAGTAGCCAGGCAGGCGGAGGCATCTTGTTGTTAAACTCGATAGGATGTTAGGACTCATTGCCAAATTTGGCTCTGATAATCTTGTTGAGATTAATGCCTAGAAAACACAGGTATGCGCTCTCACATCTCATCTCAGCAATTAAGTCTATCTATTGACGTTCGGTGCGATCTCAATCCAAGGGATCACATCGAGGCTGTTATGAAAACAACCTTACGGAAACTATTTTCCCAGCACACGTGTTCACCTCCTCTTATGACCTGGGTTCTTTCAAACAGGACCGGCAAGTTGGCGGCGGCTAGTGCTTCCCGACTGTACAAGCCGACGTTATTTTTGGACTCTACTACCACTTACCATCAGGTGGAGTTGAGTTGACCATTTGCTCTCCCGGGAAGTATTAAAAAAAACAAAACTAGCGTTTTGCCCGCGCTTTCACCCGCGTAGTTCCCGTTCTCGCGAGAATACAGAAACAATATATAGCCTATATTACTCGCTGATAATAAAGCTTTCCATAGGTGAAATAATTTATAAAATTAATATCACAATATATTTAAAAACACATAATATAATTTAAAACGCTTACCATTGCGACGCACAGAAGTGCAAATAGCACAGAAATAAGCACGAAGAACTTCATCTTGCAGCCAATGATATCGATACAATAGAAGCCGACGCTTTTATAGGGCTGCTAATTTACCGTGGCTGTAGTTCTTGTTATCGGTGCGTTATTAACGCCTGTTACAGTAATCGACGTGACGCATGTTACTTAGTGACGCTTGAATTATTATAGATAAGATGAATATAAATATGAAAGATGTTTCGGGAATCATAACAGTTTTAGATCAAATATTGACGTGTATGTGCAATTGTTGTTAATTTTAATCTAAAGACAGATCGATGGTATGATTGAATTGATTGAAACGACTGTTATAAACTATTTATTTATGTTAATGCAATACCAAACTTACCTTGTAATACTTTTCTACTTATAATCTTCTGCCTGCAACTTCTTCAGTTTCGACTTCAGAGTGAAACGAAATATGTGTGAATAATAAAAAGAAATTAGATATATTTACTTACAATACAAGTAAAGTTACTTGTCTATAGAAAAGTAAAGCCTTAAATGTCCCAGTTTGCGCTTAGGCCTCCGCTATTTTTTTGAAGATAATGTTTGGAGCTTATGCCGTGACGCTGTACAAATGCGCATGGAATACACATGTGCCAGAATTTGACTGAAATTAGACACATGCGGGAGGACTGGTACCTTGGATCTACCGAATTATTTTTTAACTTAAAATTATTATTTTTACTTAAATTTTTTTTAAGATTTTCGTTTTGTTATATTTCCACTTGCCCTTTCATTTGATACCCATTATATCAAAACAAATATGAAATTAGAAATATTGAAACAAATATGCTGGCGGCCATTTTAGATTTGAAATTTGTCTTAGCCTACAGTATTCTACTAGTCAAGCCCTTTCATTTGAAAAATATTTACTTAATCCACTATTTCATTGGCGACTAATTGGATTTTAATTTTTTTCATAGTGAACTCTAGTCTACTAGTCAAGCAGTCAAGCCCTTTTCTCTCGATACCCATATAGTTAGTTGTAAAAAAATATGTAATCCATCATTTTGTAGCGGCGGCCATCTTGGATTTACAATGATACAGAATGTATGAAATTGTATCGTCATCAGAACTAAAGGTATTAACAGGAAGGGGATCAGATTTCAATTACTAAATTTGACCCCCTTCCTGTTAATAAAGAGGGGTTAACAAACCTACAAACAGGGCGAGCTAAAACCGCTTAATAATAAAAAAACAATGTTAGATAATAGCACGCTTTATTACTTAATTATAAAATGTAATTATTATTATTTATTGAACATAAATTAGTGGGATATATGGGCAACATTTACAATCTACAATTAAACTTGTCAAACTCAGATGGTTATAATTTGAAGCAATAAATACTTCATTTTGAGTTGAATAGTTGATTAAAAATTAGTTGAATATTAGTTTAACTGTACTTATTGTAAGTTGCTGGCTGCTCGAAGAGAGGTAACCAATTCGTCGACGTTAACGTGGTCTGGAACTGGAGAAGCAAGTTCGGCATATTTCGCTGTGAAATCTTTTTTGTCGTCGTCCAATTTACCCTAAAAGATAAAAGTGTATTCTAAAACTAACATCACTAATAGGTCGAATTCTACTAATCCATAAAGATTACTATACTTTTCCGCTTCAATTCCGATCCAACTTTGAATTCAAAGTTGGACCTTGGTTATATATATAAATTTAAATACAAAATGTATATATGCGCGTCCGCCTTCCTATGTAATAATATGTCCTATATATATATATAACAAATATTCGTCTCTTATTCCAAATTATATTTTTGTTCCGTTTGCAGTTGAAACGCTTGGACCTTGGAGTAATAGTGCCAAAAAAATCATCCAAAATATTACTCCCCGCCTTATTGCCTCCACTGGTGACAGGAGGGCTGGTTCATTTTTCGCCCAGAGAACCGGAATTGCGATTCAAAGGGGAAATGCTGCTAACATTCTTGCCACCATTCCACGCGGTCACGACTTGTATAATAATTTTTTTTAAATGTTATTTGTATTTAGTTAAGGTTTTAATGTAAATATTATTACATATATATATGTAATAATAAGTAGATAATATGTAATAATAAGTAAATATAAGAGAAATAAGATGTAAAGAGAATCGGAATTGCGATTGAAAGGGGAAATATTGCTTACGTGCCACACTTACATGTGATCACGATTGATATACAAACAATTTTTAATTTTTATTTGTATTTACTTAAGGTTCTTATGTAAATTATCATTGTATATATATGTTACTTAAGGATTCGATATCATACTATATTTAAAGACACACACACAAACATATATATAATTTAAAACGCTTACCATTGCGACGCACAGAAGTGCAAATAGCACAGAAAAAAGGACGAAGAACTTCATCTTGCAGCCAATGATATCGATGCAATAGCAGCCAACGCTTTTATAGGGTTGCTAATTTACCGTAGCTGTTATTGTAATCGGTGAGTTATTACCGTATGTTACACTAATTGATGTGACGCGTGTTACTTAGTGACGCTTGAATTCTTTTAGATATGATGAATAGATATATGAAAAAAAAAACATGTTTCGGCAATCGTAATAGTTTTAGATAGTTGCATGCATACCACATAAGGGCCCGTCCCCGTTCTCAGGGAATCAATGTCAGTCCACCAGATCTATTGCCATCATCACGACTAATGCCATGAGGCTCAATAAGAGCAGGAAGTCAATGGTGGCAAGAGCCCTTTTTGTAGTATCATTAAGAGAACCATGACAAAACATAACAAAAAGACAGTGTTTCAAAATAGTATAAGCAATGTGAGAATTTAAGTTGCCCAATCTGTCGAAGTTGTCTAAAAAAATGTTTATTTTATCATTTCAAACAGGTTCAATACCTTCGTCAAAAAGTGGTGCACCAAGAAGGCAAACCGTATTTTTAATTAAATTTTCATATTAGGTGCTAATAATTTTTTTAGTTAATTTTATAAAATAATTCCGTTGCCGACTAAATATCTTTTATTTAATTTAGTATCTGTGAAGAAAATTACAAATTTTGAAAATTGAAAATTTAATTTGAGACCTTTTTACCTTTAAGACCTTACCTTTGAGACCTTTTTGAACTTTATTAAAACGTTTTTTAATTTGAATTAAATCTTCAATAACATCATCCACTTTACTTATTATGGTTCCATCATCTAGGTACCATAAATTTAATTTATGGTTTTAAAATTTAGATGCAGTTATGGATACCTAGGCTGAAAAGAGCAGGACCCAATGGATCTCCTTGCTGAACGCCACTTTAGAATTAATTGTATTTTCGCCAAAAAAAGCTTTGATGATGAACTGTAACATTGCCAAACATAAGGGTTAATTTCAGGTTAATAAGATGAGACTTTGTCAAGCAAGGTTGCTCAATCTAACGAATTAAAGGCATTATTTAGTCCAACTTTCAGAAGTACTTCGGCCTCGTTTTCTTTTAAAAAGTTAAGTGTCGCATGTGCTGCGGCTTCACACCACCTCTACTTCCAATACCGAGTTGTGTTGATTGAAATGTAGTTTTTAAGGTGGAAACTATGTACCTACAAGCTGTGGACCCGATTGCAATTGGACAAATACTTCCGCCTTTTTTATTAAAGGCACAAAGTCATACACCATAAAGATCGCGATGGCGTTGCGTTGGCACAGCACAGCTTCTGCCTGCGACTTCTTCAGTTTCGACGTCAGTGAAATGAAATATGTAAGAATAATAAAAAAAAATGAGATATATAAAAATAAAATATCAGTCTGTGTATGTCTCAGTTCTGGGCTAAGGCGTCTCCTATTTTGTTGAAGATAATGCTTGAAGCTTATTCCCCCACGTTGCTTAAATGCCGGTAGGTGGAATACACATGTGTCAGAATATCTGTGAAATTAGACACATGCACATGAAAATGTAGTGGACACGTTCTAACCACGACCATCTCGGCTTACTTATTTATAATTACCGTTTTATTTCATAATCAAGTTCACAAATTGTCTTCAGTGACATTTTCGTTTGAAACGAATTTAAAAAAAAACAATGTTAGATAATAACACGCTTTATAACTTTATTATAAAATGTTATTATTTTTAATTATTGAACATAAATTAATACAAATTAGTGGGATATATTGGCAATTGCAACATTTACAATCTACAATTAAAGTTTTCAAACTCAGATCGTTATAATTTGACGCAATAAGAACTTCATTTGAAGTTGAATAGTTGATTACAGAGACAACGAAATCAATCAAGCTCTTGTTAATTTCCCCATAGTGACTGTTAAGTGTATCTGAAGAATATAGGTATATTCTGCCCCTATTTTCTTTTAAGAAATTCTAATTTCTTTCATCTGTAGACCAGTATGGTCAGCCAGCACTCCAAGGAGCACCAACCGATCATGACCATGGTACACCTCATAGAGGTTAATCACCTGCATTAACGATTTATATTGAACCTTACGAATCATGATTTATATAAAATATTAACCATGCGAAGTAGTAAAACTTAGCTAGTGCAATAAGCGTAATCAGATTCCATAGTTTAATGTAATTTGGACACGGTACGGTCATATAATGAAATGAGTTTAAGTGTTTACAAGAATATCAGAGCTGTTTATTTCAATTTTACTACGAGTCTTTAGTCATAACTAAATATGTTAGTTACTCTCTTTTTGACACGCTTTTATAGCTTAACATGTATGTATCTATGTAACGGAATCTTTCAATGCAATTTTCATCTACTTCAAGACGTCCATTTATTTGAACATTTGCATACGTATTAAAGACACTACAAAATTTTAATAGTCCTTTAAGTCTGTGACAACGAATCTCCCCCCAGCATCACAAGTGCTTATCGTGCAGGCCGAGCCGAGGTCGTGCCTCGTGTGATTTAGTTTTTTTAAACTATAATTTATTGATCTAGTAGCTTATATAGGAGATCTCGATGTCAATGTATGTATTCTTATTTCTTTACTTATATCATAAATGCGAAAATAATTTTATTATTAATAATATCCTGGGACATTATTAACACGAGGCCATCTGATCCCAAGCTATGCAGAGCTCGTACTATGGAAATCAGACAACTAATATACTACATTATGGTCCTCCTGACCGATTTCGGCCACGGCAGCCAATTTCAAGAGAGATTAGCCAACTTGTCTTTCTGTTACGCTTTCAGGGTTTGACCATTGAACAAAATTTTGTTGAAATTTCAGGACCAAACTATTGAGCAAGATTTTATTAGATTACTTTTATACACCCATCACCTGCCCCGAGCAATATACGCGATTTAAAGTCAATATTAAAATTTGGTACCATCCCATCATTAAATATTTCATCCATTCATCATAAAATATTTGTACCGCCAAACATCAATATATATTATATAATTTATTCCAATCGTAATAGAAGAAAGTGAATAAATAAAGAACTTTGACGTGACATTTTAATTAAACTAGTGAGGAGGACTTAACGAGTGTGTTTTTTATTGCATAGGAATGCGGACGAGCGTATGGGCCACCTGATGGTAAGAGGTCACCAATGCCCATAGATATATACAGATGTTAACCATCGCTTACATCACCAATGCGCCACCATCCTTGGGAACTAAGAATTACACTGGCTCACTCACCCTTCAAACAGGACCACAACAATACAAAGTACTGCTGCTTTGCGGTAGAATATCTGATGAGTGGGTGGTACCTACCCAGACGAGCTTGCACAAAGCTCTTCCATTCTATTATACATAAATTTTAATAGTTACATGTTATATAGATTACATGTAATATTAAAAAATAGAATTAATCAATATAAGTTTAATCTGATTCCGTTTCTGAGATCTCAACTATATAAAATAGCTCCGTTATAGCCAAAATGACCATCAACTTAAAAAAAAAAACAATATTAAAATATATTTATTTTTGTAATGAAAAATAACAACTTGCCCTGAGTTTACATGATAATAGAAAATAACATATTTATTCAGCAGTATAGGCACCTTCTTTTTTTTACAAATATTTCATATAACATATTATTCACAAATTGATAAAAAAATATCTGTTTCGAAAATCTGAAATTTTGTGACAAAACTAAAAATAATTGTATTTTTAAATATATATGTTAATTCGTTCTCCATTCGTTAAGCGAACCTTGGTGATGAAATGTGACCTTTAATAACTACACTGGAACTGCAGAGCGTATAAGCTTCTGACACTGTAAATTCATTGGAAGATATTTCCCTTGTGCCTGTAATTACACAGGCTCTACAAAACTGCAGCTTTAAATACAGTGCAAAATATTACTGTCTCATGTTTGAACTGGTGGTAAATTCTACTAACATATTTGTCACATTATCGGAATCGAAACGAGACAATCGTTGACGTTTAACTTTTTCCCTATTCTACTAATACAACGATCCAGAGGCCCTAGCCAAGTTGACATTCTACAATCGTAAACGCTATAGAAAACTAAACAAATATATGAGAATGACATCTCTCAACGATAAGTCACGTGGTCATTCTCATAAATTTGTTTAGTTTTCTATTAGCGTTTACAATTGTAGAATGTCAACTTGGCTAGGGCTTCAGTTGCGATACGATTTTTCCTTGATGGAATGTCAAAAGTTAAAATTTAAATTTGGCTTTGACATGAATCGGCCCATGTTTACTTGGTGGTAGGGCTTTGTGCAACTTGGTGGTAGGGCTTTGTGCAAGCTCGTCTGGGTAGGTACCACCCACTCATCAGATATTCTACCGCAAAACAGTAATACTTGCTATTGCTGTGTTCCGGATTGAAGGGTGAGTGAGCCAGTGTAATTACAGGCACAAGGAACATAACATCTTAGTTCCCAAGGTTGGTGGCGCATTGGCGATGTAAGCGATGTTTAACATCACTTACAATGCCAATGTATATGGGCTTTGGTGACCACTTACCATCAGGTGGCCCATATGCTCGTCCGCCATTCTATGCAATAAAAAAAAATGGTTATTTGGCTATTTATGGTAACATCATACTGATTCGGTTAAATGGCGAATAGTCTATAATCTATATATGAATATGTCTTATGGAATTCTACTCTGGGGTCATGCTGCCGATATTAATACGATTTTTGTACTGCAGAAGAGGGCCATTCGTCCAATTTATAACCTGGGCCCAAAAGATTCACTAAGATGTTAGTTTAAAGAAATCAAAATAATGATTGTCGCTTCTCTATATATAAATTTGATAATGTTATATATGTACGCAAAAACATAAAAGATTTTCCCAGGAATTGTGACGTATATACTGTTAACACAAGGAACAAGTATAAACTTACAACCACTGTTACCAGATTACACAGGGTTAGTAAGTCTTTTATGGGAAAATGTATACTGGTTTACAACAGGATCCTAAATAGCGTTTAAAAAATATTCAATTGAAAAAAAAGAATTGTTAAGGAACGCTTGTGTGCAAAAGGATATTACACAACCAATGACTTCTTAGATGAGTGCACACCTTGGGATGGAACGATCGCCTCCAGGGTATTTCAAATAAAAAAAAACATGTGTGCAATCCACACGTGGTAGAAGTGAAACCTTCAAAAATTTTGGCACTATGCCTTGGTAAACAAGAGTGGAGGGGATACGAAGCAGAGCACAAAGAGAACTACGATCATAAGAAACTCTGTATAATGCTTCCTATCTCATTTTCTCCCACGTTAAATCCTATGAATTTATGTGTCTGTCTCTTTTAATTGTCGCTTTTTCGTTTCATCGACTTTCAAATCACAACGATGCTAAAGAAGTTTTCACTTCAAAAAAGCTGTTGGGTTTGTTAAATAACTGCTGAGTTTCTTTCACCGGTTCTTCTCAGGTCTGATTTGTTTATTTTCGAATCGGTGGTAGATTTATGACAATCAATAAGTAAATGTAACGCTTGAATATTGAATAAAGATTTCTGACTTTGTCGAAGCTGAGGCCCTAGCCAAGTTGACATTCTACAATTGTAAACGCTAATAGAAAACTAAATTTGTATGAGAATGACCAC
Organism: Nymphalis c-album; assembly: GCA_963151315.1. NCBI lineage: Eukaryota > Metazoa > Arthropoda > Insecta > Lepidoptera > Nymphalidae > Nymphalis > Nymphalis c-album. The sequence continues at coordinate 4,397,438 of OY720612.1, forward strand.
GTGACTTATCGTTGAGAGATGTCATTCTCATACATTTGGTTAGTTTTCTATTAGCGTTTACGATTGTAGAATGTAACTTGGCTAGGGCCTCTGGATCGGAATCGAATCGAGAATGTTAGTAAACGTTATACATTAGTGGAATTGGCCTCTAGATGAGATAATGTTACACAAACAAAGGTAATGTGGATGAATTTTTCAATAAAAATATCTAGTTTTATTATTTATAGTATATTATTATATAGAATACATTTCAATGAAATACACGACGATTTCTATAATCGCTGATATAGTCAGCACGGCGCATGCCACCACCCGGCTGTATGTTTTGAATTTGACGAGATTTGTATCAGGTTCGATGTCGCGTTTGTGTCTTATTGGTATGACGGCTTTCCACGGGGAATCCTGGAACATATAACATGCAACATCTGACTTTTTTTATTGAATAGGTAGGCGGACGAGCCGAAGATGTGGTGACCTACGCCCATAGAAATTGACATTATAAGAGATTATAACCAGTACTTACATCGCCAATGCGCCACCAACCTTGGGAACTACGATGTTATGTCCTTTGTGCCTGTAATTACACTGGCTCACTCACCCTTCAAACCGGAACACAACAGCACCAAGTATTGTTATTTAACGTAATTTCAGCACATTTTTTTATTTATTTTTTAATTGCGTGTAAATCGAATACGACTAAATTAAATAGACGATCTTACCTTGTTTGAAATTTTTCTTCTATAAACCGTCCAAGATAAAATGTCGTAGTATCGATAAATATTTACCTTATCAGGATTGAATTCCGGGTTCAGTTCCTGGGGCATCAGGGCCGATTGGGTATCCGCATCGTTTTGTATTTTCTGAACAGACAAACGATAAAAAGTTTTGATCGATGCGAAAATGAACAATGAAAGATTTGCTTTGAAAATATTTTTTATTGGTAATTCGTATTTTGACAATAATAGGAAGATCAACTGCGGTATCGCGCCACTAGCGATTATCGGGCTGTTTTTTTATACAAACGAGTTATGCCTTATGAACATCATGACGGCGCATGACTGATTAAAAAAATGAAATTAAAAAATGACCAAAATTCGAATTTTTCGTGTGTTTTTTTGGCAAAGTCATGTAGGTTAGGTTATTTTAGGTTACTTTCAAAGCACAGCCAGAACGAAATCGGCCCACGTTCACTAGTCTGTGAATGTACTTTAAAAGTAACCTAACATAACCTAACCTACATGACTTTGCTCTAGAATTTTATATATAATCATTCGGCTACGCCACACTAGACTTTGATGTGTATGTTAGAAGTTTCATGTACTTTCAACTAGTTGGCAGCACTGATATCTTGTATAACATAATTTTTGTTTTTTAATCTGTGCCTTTTTCTTTTTCCGTACACTGCATGGTGGTAACTTGTTTTTCGTGTCTACTCCGAAATATATCGCATCGTGAAAGTTTAATCCGAACTTCTTTTTACTCTAGCCCAACAGTGTAATAAGTCAAATCCAATTAATCAGCTAAAGTCGTCGGAAACTCACGAAAATAAAAACACACGAAAAATTCGAATATTCGCGACATTTTTTTTATCGAAATCAACCAAGTAATTTGTGGTCACCAACAAATAGACCTTTAGTTTGTTATAGCCATAATGGACTGAATATATATTAAATGTAGTTTTATAATAAAAAATAAATAGAGAATAAATGTAAGGGTGTCATTAAAGGGTGATAAAATAAGGGTGTCAAGAGGTTGGTTATTATTTGTAGTGTGGACAATCCAATTTATACCGTGTATTTTGATGAAAATGAATATCAAATAACATAAAATAACAGTACTGTCACAGTCCCTATTTAATAATGTGTATTCTATTATACATACATTTAATTTTAATACATTTTTTTTATAGTTCGGGATGTAAACCTACTCCACCTGATGGTAAGTGGTAGTAGTATATGAATGTGTGGGTTTTATTTCTTTATTGCACACAATTTATATACATATAGAAGAACAAGTAGTACATATAAAGGCGGCCTTATCACTTACAGAGATCTCTTCCAGGCAACCTCCATAAAAATAAACATATTTTTGTTTAGGTATCTTAAGTGTCATCCAAACAAGTGTTCAATTTTTTTTCATAATTTAATATATGATGATAATATAATAATAATATCCTGGGACATTATTCACACAAGACCATGATCCTAAACTAAGCAGAGCTCGTGCTATGGAGACCAGTCAAGTAATATACTACATATTATACTACTATAGGATAAAATAATCGTTGATTCGTCAAAAAATTTCAAGAAAACACGCATAAAAATAGTACATCATCATAAATAGGTTGTCAACATTTCATGGGCGAGTAATGAAGCGAGTTCTTATACACTACAGTACTTCAATAGCGAAATTATCCCCTGCAAATGTATAATACGGATACGGATGGAAGGAAGTAACAGTTCCTGCAAATATACATAATATGTAAAGAGATAAGAATTCAGTTCAGTAAAATCTTTTCTATTTTTTTTAATGTGCTTTCAGCGATACTGTTTGTCATGTTGGTATTTGAATGCTGTGACGGTAAATAGAAATTTTTACTGCAGTCAGCCCGTATGCCACTGAACTATTAAGACTTTAGTTGTGCTCGTTTGTGTTGCCAGTCAAGTACATAGGAAAATTATGCGGAATAAAAAGATAAAAGGAAATGCACTTTATATGCAGTGACTCTGATAATCCAATGGGACAGCAAATAGATAAGGCACAAAGCAAATTTATAGTATTATTAATATTATATGTTAATTAGTATTTAACATCTTATGATAGTGTTATGATATTTAATTAATTTATTTTTTTAGTGCTTTATTATAGATTTTTTTGTAAAGTTATTTTTTTATAAATAATATATTTTATATTTTAGTCTTATAATTATATTAAATCGTAGATCACTTACACCATTATGTCCCTGGACTATAACAAAAAACACTAGAAGAGACAAAAATTTCAACATTTTCCCAAACCTATTTATCTTATATGTGCGACAAAACTTAATTTATTTTTTATATCACAAAGTTGAATTTGATACTTTAAAAGTTATTACTTATTTATATTTTATTGTTGAAGTTGAAATAGAAATTTCGACATAACTTAATATAGGTAGAAATGTTACAAATTGAACATGAAAATAACACTTATTTTTGTTATTTTATTAATATATAAAGTTTCTACCCAGCACAATGGAATTGTAAGTATATTTTAAGGGAACTATTTAGTTACATATAGTTTTAAAATGTATGTAATTTCGTAAATTTATATTTATAGTTATTTATATATATAGTTATTCTATACCTAAGGCTAAGAAAAACGAAGGACAGACGATTTACGGTTCAAGCAATAAATATTGAACTTTCAAATGCTTAATTTACTTGGTGGTAGAGCTTTGTGCAAGCTCGTCTGGGTAGGTACCACCCACTCATCAGATATTCTACCGCAAAACAGCAGTACTTTTTATTGTTATGTTCCGGTTTGAAGGGTGAATGAGCAAGTGTAATTACAGGCACAAGGGACATAACATCTTAGTTTCCAAGGTTGGTGGCGCATTGGTGATGTAAGAGATACTTAACAGCTCTTACAACGCCAATGTCTATGGGCGTTGGTTACCACTTACCATCAGGTGGCCCATATGCTCGTCCGCCTTCCTATGTAATAACAAAAAAAAGGAAAACAATAATTTAAGATTCATTTTAGATTCCACAGTGAAAGTAAACATGCTTATAATTATATGCTAGATGGAATTCTGCCTCATGTATCTTATCCTCCAAACGTATTGGAGAAATGTGGAATAAGCTCCATACTGTCTACTCAACAAGAAAGCCCTTAGCCCAGTCTTGGGATGTTGGTCAAATAAATCGATATTTAAACCAAGTACTCCGGGACTCGCAATCTTATAAACTAACCACTAGACCTACGTAGCGTTCGATTTTTTTTACATATTTATGATGGTGGAACGCCCTTGAAACAAAAAGGTTCGGAGACGGAACGTCCCCAATACGTGACCTTAAAGGTAACAATTGAAAAAAATTATGATAATACAACCGACCGTATTATTTTCTGAGGGCTTGTTTGAGAATACATCAAGTATTTCGTAAATATATTCGCTCAAGATAACTTTATTTAAATATATTTCAACATTTTGTTATTTAAAGTTATTTGTTTTACATCGATTTTAGTAGTAGTTGAAGATAGTTATTTTTATATAGCGGCTCCTGTACTATTTAATAATAGGATTAAAATCAGTATTAAAAGTACCTCATCTCATTGAAAAAACGCATCCCATTTTTATTCATAACCCATAAGTTAAATTAAAGTTGACTTATTGCTATTGCCCCAACTTGCATTCAGTATCATAATAGTAATATTAAGATGTCATAACTAGTCGTAAAAATAATATATGTAATAATTATGAAATAGTGTATTAATGAGGAGTCATTTTTGTGTAATACAAACTTGAAAAATATTATAAATACAGAAAACTTCTACCAGAATGAGCAACGCGTTTCATGTCAGTCAGAGTCAGAGTCAGAAGTCAGAATTGTATTGTATATAATATCACTATGTAGTTTGGCTCCGCTGTTTCACCAGCTATAAATTTAAAATAATACGACAAACGTGACAAGCGTGAATATAATAAGGTCCTCCAGACCGATTTCGGCCACGGCGTCCAATCCCAAGAGAGATTAGCCAACTGCGCAGGAGATATTATAGTGCACAAGTGTGTGCGCAAACACAGGTGCACTCTCTTTTCCTTAGCTCTCATAATCCGATGGGACGGCAATCCGACACGACCGGAAAGAGTTCAGGCGCAGGACCAACGGCTTAACGTGCTTTCTGAGGCACAGGAGTGTACACACTTCCAATTTCCAGACTCCGGGCTGCTACTGAGAATTTTCTGACAGAAAACCCCAATAACTATTTATTGGCCCGACCTGGGAATTGAACCCAGGACCACCGAGTCTGCGGCCTTATATCTAGCCACTAGACCAACGAGGCAGTCGCAGTCGAAGCGTGAATATAATGTTCTTATAATTGAAATTAAATAAAACAAAATGTACTAGTGTTTTTGTTGGTAGGCAGGTAGTTCCCGTTCCCGTTGGAATACGGGGACAAAATGGTAGCCTATGTCTCTCGCTGATAATGTAGCTTTCCATTGGTTAGAGAATGTCGTTCAATCAGTTTAGTGGTTAAGGCGTGAAAGCATAACAAACAAACAAACTCACTTTGACATTTAAAATATTAGTTAGGATTGTGAATTAAAAAAAGTGACGTAAAAATTGATGTAAATTATCTACCAAATATAAATATATCTCCAACGCGTTTTTGTGGTAAGCAAACCAAACTTGTATTGGAGCATTTCACCAGCTTGCAATAAAGCATGGTCGAATAAACTTGAAGTCGTCAACAAACGATGAGAAAAAATGTATGCCCAGCATAGATAGACCTTTTTCTTTTGTTTTAATGTCCAGTTGTCCAGATACAAAATATATTTATAGACCTTTTTCTTTCGTTTCAATCTCCAGTTGTCCAGATACAAAAGAGAATCAGCAGGTGCTCTGAACATCATTACGAATCATGCTCCAGCTATACACGCTGACGTGAAGGATGATAACACCGGTCAAACTGATAAGGTAAAGTTACCAGCATCTCTTTAATTGGATAATCAGACTCATTAAAACATATTGCTGGATAAACTAGAATCTAGATTGACAAGTGTATATTTTAAACAGTAAGTTAACGAGTGAAGATTTTGTAATATATTTAGCATCCAGAAGTGAAAATTGATTTTATAAAGACCTCGAATTTATTCATAAATAGAACACCGAATTATAGAAATTAATGTTAATTCACTCAATTACTTTATAAATCCAAGTAACACATTTGAAAATATTACAAATCATAAGTCGCGCCAATAATTGATTAATTACGTTACATTTTTATGCACCAACAAGATGGCGGCGATTAAAATTAGCGCGCTAAATGTCCCCCTTTTTTTTTTTTAAATAACGCTGTTGTATGGACCAAGGAGTTGCCTAACTATATAACCAATGTTCCAATGTACAAAATAAATAGTACGACATATATCTCGTGTTTATGAAAAAAAATCTCTCGAGGAAATGCATGACTTTGTAACAATTATAAAATATCCATATCCATAATATGGACAACGTCATGGAACGGGCTTCAAGCATATTTCCTTCAAATGCAAGACTGCGTAGCAGTTCTGCCTGTAAGGATAATTGAATTCCTTTTTGGCTTTACGAACGCTAATGTCACAAACGAGTCGTTTAAAAGAATTCGATAGTCCATTTATAGCGATAAATATATATTTACAGCCGTGCCCGAAAGCTTATGTAGGAAATTTCCCATCTAATATTGAGTCGGGCGTAGTTTTCCAGGTAGGATTTATTTACTTTTATATTATTTTCGAATTCCTTTTTCGTCAAAATTATTCAATAAACAATACGCCATTTTTGGTCACGTGCTAAAACGACATTTGTGATATTTTTTATAGATCTATGATACAAAGTTATCTAACTCACTGTGACTTTGTCTAGGTCCCAGACTCATAGCCTCGACGTCTGTAACTTTAACCTACCTACCAACTTAACAGAATTGTAATATATATGTATAGTTAGGTATTTAATATTAACTGTCGACATAGTTGACCAAATCAGCTGTCTGATGATAAGAGATCATCTCCAACTATTGGTCCTGGAAAAAATATAAGCTACTCCTTATACCATCAATGTACCGACAACAATGTGATCTAAGATGCTATCTTTCTTGTCTCTGTTATTAGACTGGCTCACAAAAGCATGGTTATAATATACTAGTGTGTGTGTAGTGTAATGTTGTTCGGTATTCGTATATGTATATGAAATAATTGTGATGGAGATCGATTCAACGGTGTAGAAGCTGCAGCGCTATCTATTTGCGAGTTATAACAAAGTTTAAATATCAATTTAACCGACTTCGTAATATAATACATAATATATGTGCCAATTTTTATGACGATTAGTCAACTAGCAAAAATGTTTACTAATCTCAAATTTCGTTCATCTGATCAACGTTCATATGTATGTATAAGAAGATTTTAACATTTTTTTTTCAGGTAACACCGCCAAAAGACACGCTTTACGATGGCAAGTCGTTAAGGAAGTCGCTGCCCCTCACCACCAAGCTGGACTTAGTTCGTGCTGTGAGCAGAGTCGTGACGCTGATCACGTTGTTGTTCTCCGCTGTTGTAGAATTTTATCCTCTCGTACAGCACATGTATAAAATGATCGATGAGTTTATTAATTTAAATAAATATTAAAAACTTTCAGATGATACGTGTTTTTACATCTAAATATCAGATACCACCCACTCATCAGATATTCTACCGCAAAATAGCAGTGCTTGCTATTGTTGTGTTTCGGTTGGAAGGGTGAGTGAGCCAGTGTAATTACAGGCACAAGGGACATAACCTCTTAGTTCCCGAGGTTGATGGCGCATTGGCGATGTAAGCGATGGTTAACATCTCTAACGATGACAATGTCCATGGGCGTTGGTGACCACTTAGCATCAGGTGGCCCATATGCTCGTCCGCCTTCCTATGCAAAAAAAAACTACTCACTTCGCTAGACAAAACTTTTCAATGAGGCATCATCATCGTCAGCGATATTCCTATCAAAACCCCCGATTCTTAACTTATCAGCTTACCTGGCTGGAGAGCGCTTTACGCTTCGTTTGCCTACGCCGTATTAAAATTTAGCGAGATGGTCACACGGTGCGAACGAAGTTCCTTTCGCTGTTTGTCATGTATTAAAATCAAGCACAATTAACAACTGTTGAGAGTAATTAAATAAAAAAAAGGACTGATAATAAAATTGTAATATTAATGATTATTTATTTTGTGTATTATGAAAATCTACTTTTAATTCAGAATTTAACAACTCTTACCATCAGATGTCAAGAAAAATCTCTGTAAAGACAAGTGTACTGTTAAGAGTAAAACATGTTTGTTATTGTTTGTCACTAGATGGCGTTGATTCTTTTATTGACTGAAACGCGTTGTCTTAGTTTTTTTTTTATAAGTAAGCCTCAACGAGAACGTTCGCCGCCTGAGTACCTCACAGCATCTGCGGGGTATCGCGCTATATCATCGGCGACCACCGGACCCAAGAGGACTACTACACGACCTTACCTAGCAATGACCGCTTCCTCGTCGCTGGTTGACGGGTGAAGCCAACACACGGACTTACCACTCTGCCGCAGCTTGCCGATCGCCGAGGCTTGATCACTCTGTGGCGAGAACCCCACCCAGATCAGACAACAAGGGCAAGAGTCCACCCAGTCACCCGTCTGTAGTTGCAGACGGCGTTGCCACCACTGTAGGGGGCCATCGCCCGACCAGTTACCCCGAGGCTCATGCGGGCCTGCGTGGTCATCACAGGAACATGAATTGTTCACAAACTTTGTTATTATTTTTATTATAAATTGCGTATAAAAATAAGAAATACCTAAAATATGATATAACGATCGAACCGACTATCTTCCTTCTAAAACAGAAGTTGTGATAAATCATGAAACTGCGACAGGAAACCAATACAAAGTTTAATGGATTATATTATTTGTGACAAATCTAAGCTTATCGAGAACATTTGAGAAGTTATATTATCTATTAGACCGTTGATATTGCTCTTATATAAGACGGATCATTACAAATATTATTATATTATACTTAGTCTGGCCATAAATACTGTTACAATTAAAAATAAATAAAATATTTCATTTGAATTTGGAATCTGTCATTTTTATAGGATTGCTCATTGAGTTTTCTCATTTTGGCGCTAAAACATTGTACAATATTTTGCGATATTAAAATGGAGTGGGGTGATTAAGAGAACCGAATCTCTAATGCAATCAGCATTACACAAAGTAGGTATGGAGCCAAATGCAATTTTTAAAACTCTCCATATCATCATCATATCTTATTTCTTAACTGATAATTTAAAAATGAATAGGTGGTAAAATCGAAACAACTACTGAAGCTGTACGCAAAGGGAGGTCGCAGAAAAGTTTAGTTTACGGATGAGAATTTTTTTTACAATTGAGCAACATTTTAACAAACAAAAGGACCGTATTCATGCTCAAAGCTCTAAGGAAGATTCCCAATTAGTTGTCAGAGTGCAACGTGGGCACTATCCGATTTCAGTGATGGTTTGGTGGGGTATTAGCTATGAAGGAGTGACTGAGCCATACTTTTGTGAAAAAGGTATCAAAACATCGTCACAAGTGTATCAAGATACCATTCTTGAGAAGGTAGTGAAGCCCCTTAACAACACCATGTTCAATAATCAAGAATGGTCCTTCCGGCAAGTCTCGGTGCCGGGTCAAAAAACTCGGTCTACGCGCTCTTGGTTGGAAACGAACGATTCGGACTTCATCAGAGCTGAAGACTGGCCGTCGTCTAGTCCCGATCTTAATCTACTGGTTAATGATTTACGGACAGTTTTAGAGAGTACGGCTTGCTCTAAACACCATGATAATTTGGAGTCCCTAAAACAATCTGTACGATTGGCAGTGAAGAATTTTCCCAGTGCGTGCTTCTATTGATAACTGGCCTCAAAATTAAAAGGAGTGTATTGCAGTCAATGGAGACCATTTCGAATAAGCGTTTTATACTTTGAATTGTTTCATATTTATGTATTAAACTAACTCACTGTAAAAATAAAAAAATTTCAATAGATTTTTTCTTTCTTTTTTGTTTCAGTATTTATGGCAAGACTAGATACTTGACTGCCTCGTTGATCTAGTGGCTAGATATAAGGCCACAGACTCGGTGGTCGTGTGTTCAATTTCCAGATGGGGCGAATAAAAGGTTATTGGGTTTTTCTGTTAGAAAATTCTCAGTAGTAGCCCGGAGTTTGGAAGTTGGAAGTGTGTACACTCCCGTGTTTCGAAAAGCACGTTATGCCGTTGGGCCTGCGCCTAAACTCTTTCCGGTCGTGTCGGATGGCCGTCCCATCAGATTATGAGAGTTCGGGAAAAGACAGTGCACCTGTGCTTGTGCACACACGTGTGTACTATAATATCTCCTGCGCAGTTGGCTTACCTCTCTTAAGATTAGCCGCTGTGTCTGAAAATCGGTCTGGAGGAGATTATTTAAAAAAACCAGAAAAAGGGGGATTAGCTTGAGAGCAATTTTAGTATTAAATCATTGCTTATTTAACTGTTTATAAAAAAACGAAGAATAAATAATTTACTCTTCTTCTTATAAATATATATTTAAAAGTAAATCAATTGTGAGTAGTCACCCTTAGACTTCACCACATCGTCACAATTTTGTACATCGTCAACGCGCTGCCAACCGTTGCAAATCATGTTCTTTGTTCCAGTTACTACAAGACGGGCCAACTCACTCTTCGAACCTAAAGGGGTTTGTTTTTTAGAATAAAATTAACTACTTTAATGATAATTTACCTCTTGCAACACCTGGATGTGTGGGAAACACGTTTGTCCATTTTGCATATTGAAGTAAATTATGCTACAGCTATTCGATTAAAAAATAAAACTTAACATACAGGATGTAATAAAACACGTGTCCGACCCGTGAAGTGGTTATTAGGTATCGTGAGTCGGTTCTATTTATGTAATCATTTTTAAAATTCTAAGCAAAAACTTTAACCAATTAAAATTTAATTTAACTAAATAACGACAATTACATTTGCAACCCAGACGTGGGCGTCAGGACTCGATAGCTCTTACCTATCGGGTAGTTCAGGCACGAGGTCATGGCCTCAGTTGTCCATGAAATTTTCGAAATTTACAATTGAAAATGACAATTAATATTTTTTTATGGGTAATTTTTTTGCATAATATTTAAAAAATGTTTAATGTAATATTTAAAAACTACTTCACGGGTCGGACACTTATTTTGTTACAACCTGTATAAATTATAGAAGTCTATCTCCAGTATATTATTTTGTAAAATGCGTTGAAAAAATATTGTTGGGGGTAAATTTTTCTAATATAGCAGTCACCGATAAAAATGATAGCAAAGAGAAAAATCGAAAAGAACACGTCATCATTTCTTAAAGTATTAATATTCAAACATCTCTGAAAACTTTCCTCCCTTATTTTACGAAGTTTGTCCTACTTTGATATTTTACGAATTTTCGAGATAAATATTCTCTTATATCCTTCGATGGAGTACCACATTAATGAGGGTATTTTTACTTATGTACATACAAGTTACTTAGTTATTCATGAACATATTTTTACTCGGTGGCTTAGTGCAAGCTCGTCTGGGTAGGTACCACCCACTCATCAGATATTCTACCGCAAAACAACAGTACTTGTTATTGTTGTGTTCCGGTTTGAAGGGTGAGTGAGCCAGCGTAATTACAGGCACAAGGGACATAACATCTTAGCCTCCCAAGGAGGGTGGCGCATTGGTGATGTATTTTTTTAAAGAAATATACAATGGCAATGTCTATGGCCACTTACCATCAGGCGGCTCATATGCTCATATGCGCCTACCTATACATTAAATATATATATATAGTCGTGACGGAGTCTACAAATGTCACATTAATGTAAATAGATGTGATATATAAGAACTTTTTCTTGAACTTCAGATAAAACAAAGAACAGTAAGATAAGGAGGTCACAATAAATTGCTACTAAGATCTTCCAACTTATAAATGGATCAAACTATATAGATGTAGAACAATGTCGAACATTGGGTATGCGTTATCATTCAGGATCAATACACAGTACTTATATCAGAAATTATGCAAATAAAAACAAATGACAAATAAACATGAGGCAAGAGTTTGAACAACTGCTTTTATGACTTTGTAATAAAACAGTAGATATAGATATATTATATCTAACAAGAACTTTTATGATTTTTATTCTAAATTAATTAAGACATACGAATATAATACATCGTTCTTGTGTATTCGATTCTGTAATAAAATGTAGCTTATCATATAACATTTAACAATGAAGAATTTCCAATCTAATGTTAAAAAAAAATATTAATAAATAATCTGTATTATTCTGTACAAATTTATATTGAATCTATCTTGTATAATATATGTATGTATATAATTTATATTGTTGACTAGCTGATACCCGGGACTTCGTCCGCGTTGCTTGATATATTAACAAAGTTTTCTTATGTACGAAGAAAAAAACATCAAAGAGATCGCAAGCAAAAATATACTTTGTTTAAACATACATAACTGAACACACAGTGCATATACAAATCGTTGTTTCTTGAAACTTTAATAACTTTTATTAAATTAAGATATCGTAATCAAGACCGCAACCAAGTGTCTAAGAAATAAAATTTAGAAAATTTCATTGAAATATATCCAGAAGTTTTTCCGTGATGCGGGCACAACTGCAGACCTCTATCATTTTATTTATATAGATGTTAAAAGAGCTTAGAAGTAGTGTTTATATACATTTACTACATTAAATAGGAAATGATGAAAAAATAAATAGACCATCTCCTTGCAACACCTCTTGCTGTCGAGCGTGATTAACGCCAAGCTCGGATAGCTTGAGATCTTCGCCGATATAGCTAGAGAATGGCGCCGTTGCGCACCACACTCGTGGCAGAAGCATGATATCCTGTGCGGGTACTTACCAAAACAGTAGTTACCAGGGCGGATCACCCTCGCGAACTGGAACCGCGTATCGTTCTTAGTGCTATGACTCTCTGCGGTATTCGCAGAAAGGCCTCTATATCCGACGTGCGCGGTGTGAGAGATTTAAATTTAATTTATCTCGTAAACTGTTGTAAGTGTCTCACTTTACAGGACTTATTTATTATGATAAGGAATTAATTAATTTTATTACAATTAAAGTATTTGATATTTAAGATTAAGGATTTGAGTTTAAAAGCGATAAACTATTCTCTTTATAGTATAAGTATTTTATATGAAACTTTATAAATATATATTTAGCATCCAGAAGTGAAAATTGATTTTATAAGGACCTCGAATAGATTTATTCATAAATCAAACACCAAATCATATAAATTGATGTTAATTACTCACTCAATTACTTTATAAATCCAAATAACACATTTGAACATATTACAAATCATAAGTCGCGCCAATAGTTAATTAATTACGTTACATTTTTATGCACCAACAAGATGGCGGCGATTAAAATTAGCGCGCTAAATGTCAAGCTTTTTTTTTTTAATAACGCTGTTGTATGAACCAAGGAGTTTCCTAACTATATATATCTTTATATTCGGAAAAAATACACGATTTGAAATAAGAGACGGATATTGCAATATTTGACTTTATATTATTTGATAATAAATATCAATGTTGTATAAATAAATGAGACACATTCTGCTTATAATTCATCTCGACGGATGAGATTTGTGAGATGTAACGGATAACGCTGACTCCTGACGTTGATAAGGGTCGATACAATAACTCGCAAAACAAAGGCTTGAAATGTTTAGAATTTGAATTACTTTATTATGTATTTATGTTAATCTGTTCATCTTTTGCGAATAAACGTTCTCAAAACTGCTTTCACGAGAACCTATTTAAGTTGAGCGATTGCTAAATCGAAAACTAATTTATCCAGCTGCATTTTAATCTATAAGCCTATCATCGTACCGCTATAATAATAATGCGCCGCAGGTCGTGGGTTCGATTCCCACCCAGGACAGACATTTGTGTGCATGAACAATATGTCTGTTTGTCCTGAGTCTGGTTGTAATTATCTATATAAGTATGTATTTACAAAAGAAAAAGTAGTATATGTAGTATATCAGTTGTCTGGTTTCCATAGTACGAGCTCTGCTTAGTTTGGGATCAGATGACCGTGTGTGAAAAATGTCCCAAGATATTATATTATTATTAATGATAAGCCCAGAAGCCTAGCTTGTTCTTGATGGGCCCTGCATCAACATTTGGTAGGGAAGGCCCTTTTTCCTTTTTTTGACAAGACGGTTGGCGTGGTTGGTAAAACACTTGCCTTACACGCCCCATGTCGTGGGTTCGATTCCCACCCAGGACAGACATTTTTGTGCATGAACTTGTCTGTTTGTCCTAAGTCTGCGTGTAATTATCTATATAAGTATATATTTACAAAATGAGTACTGTACGTAGTATATCAGTTGTCTGGTTTCCATAGTACAAGTTCTGCTTAGTTTGGGATCAGATGGCCGTATGTGAATAATGTGCCAGGATAACTGCGGCGTTCGTTCGTGATAAATTTATATACGTTTTTGCTATTCTCACCCTTATTTATATTCACCTCACTCATCATAGTCGCCTGATACATGACGCATTTAAATCGAATATTGAGGAGGATTCAAACCCGGGCACTTTTATATCGTGCGGTTGTAAAGGAAGAAACAATTAAAACTGCATCTGTCGGATGAAAATCTGCTACATATTTATCCACCAACCCGAATTGGAGCGGCATGGTGAACAGCTCCAAAACTTTACCTCAAATTAGCGAAGGTCTACACAGGAGGCGCTACAGTAGGACATTATCAGGCTATTACTTTATTAGCGCAAAAATATTTTATTCAGACAAATTGCAATGAAATTTGATTTACTATACAAGTTAATTGCGTCCTAGAACATGAGATGATGTTTTGTTAATAATTGTCCTTAAAAATGCATAAATTATTTAGTTCCATATACGTATGTAGTTATTTATTTAGTAGTAAACAGAACATTTATATATCTGTGTGGTTCGTGTTAAATGCGGCCACAATGCATATACGAATTTGTATTCAAACTGGTGTTTTATTTCTGTACAATTAACATGATGTATAAGTGTATTTCTTTAAGAAATGTATTAACTTTATTTTACAAACGTTCTACGTTTCAATGTAAGTATATTGTCTTAATCTGTCTGTCTGAGTTTGCCAGTATTATACTTGTATGTTAGTCTATTCATGGCAACGTATATTGCAAAGCAACCTGTATAAGTTATCTCAAAAAAAAATTTTATTAAATCCAATAATAATAAAGAAAACATGTTTTCCACCACGTCATGATTTCAAAATGAATATCTATTTTATATAATTATGTAGGTTGAACTTTCACAAAGGCCCGTCAAAGGACGGGTAAAATATTCGTCAACAAAAACAAAGTTAAACTTTCGTGGTCGCCATTGTTGTTCGTGTCAACAGGGAAACTCGATTTCGCGTTACGATTATTATTATTATCAGAACCGAGAAGAACAGAGAAGTCTTTATATTCAAAGTTGATTTGTTTTTCTTAAAAATTATTAGCTTTAGTCTGCGACTTTGCTGACGTCTATCAGGATAGGTTTGTTAGGTACCTCTGTGCCCCTGAGAACGTGTTTAATGATCGGTTGTGTAGTTAAGACGTACAAGGGTAACAAACAAATTCACTTTCGCATTTATTATATTAGTAAAGATAATATTAGTTAGAATATCAGAATATAATTTTATTGTTGTTCTCAAAAAGAAAACTGCAAGTTTTCCGACAGCTTTGAAACTTGGATTTTCACCGAATTTGATGTACATTTTTGCTATCGTCGCCATATTGTAAAAATGGCGCCCAAAGTGTAATTAATTAAAGAATTCTTATATGTTTTTCTAGTTTCATTTATTATATATATATATATATATATATATTATATTACATTATAAGTACATTGTTAAATACGTCGACGGCTTGCATTGTCCAAAATACCTGAAAACTTTCCAGGAAAAACTGCCAGATGACTGAAATAAATAGGTTATGAGTGTTCCCTTCTGATGTGAAGTTAGTTGAATTCTAATTGAAAAAAAAATGGCAGTTAACTACACAATAATTAATTCTTAGTTTATAAGATTGGTGGAGTATTGGTGATGTTTTTAATTTAAAGAAATGTACAATTTCTTGGTCTATGGGCGTTGATGATCACATAACATCAGGTGGCCCGTCAGCCTAACTATTTTATAAAAAAAATACGATTATAATATAATTTCTATCAAAAAAATTATAGGCTATAAATATTTATTTAATATCGAGATTTGAATATTAAATTTAAAATGAAACACATATTAATGTAGGCGAATAATATATTTGATTCAATATAATTCTTAAGTAACGGTAATTTACACGAAAAAATGGCGAATTTTCACATATTTATTGTTTTGCATCGAAAATTTGAAGAAGTAACATGGAATGTAATTAAATAATGTCGTTAAGAATTATCAATAAATATTAAGCATCAGTGATAATTTCTAAACTACGTATAATCTTAGAACTACATTAAAATAAATTATTATATTATAAACTTAAATATCTTTGGTAAATGAGATTATATTAAGCTGTTAAATATACGAACATAAATTTATATCTGCATGAAGTATGTTGACCACGAATGGATATAGAAAAAATGGGATTGTTACCTACATAATAATTATTACAATTTTAATATAATTATTATTAATTCAATTCTCATCTTCTCTACGTTTCTGTAATCATAACACGTCAATTGACTACTTTTGATAATCGTCGGAATAAAAGTATTTTTTATATGTATTCCGTAGACAATTGACATAGAATTTATGAGTACTTATTTATCATTACTAATGAACGACATATGCCTTCCATTGTATGTATGTCAAGAAATAATTGGCAGTGGATATAAAGAATATTTTAAATATAAACATAATTCGTGTTAAAATCTTAAAGTGCAATATGTTTTAATAAATTATTTATAAATGGAATGCGTCTATGTCCGTTTTCAAGGGCATACATACAAAGGATTATCCTGAAATGAGAAGAATGCATTGCCACCCTAGTTGGTGGTGTCTTTGCGAACTTTGTGACCTCGGAACGAAGCTTGGATCTTAGTAGCGGCTTTGTTGAGATCAGGATCTGCCAAATCGATCTTCTCTATGTCCTCCTGCGAAAGAAAAAAAAAACAATTTAATAAAATAAGCAACTATATTTGTCAACAATATGAAATAAATTATGTTTTTATTTAATTAAAAAAGGTAATAGAATATTTGTCTATCGAATGTAGTTTTAACAAGCAACACAGTTCACTGCTACATCGCCTTGGACATATCTGTATGCCGTTTAAGTAAAAAGCGCATTAAAGCGTGTACACCGTAATTTCATTGAATCGTAAAGCACAGTTCAATAGGGCAGTCTTATTAAAGGAGTTTGTGACGTCATCTCAAATAATAATTACCAGGAAAAAACAGAACAAAAAAACTGTTTTCGCCAAAATGTATTTTAGCTTGAATTAACCTTTTATTGAGTAAATAGAGATCGGTACAAAAGGCCGGTGGTTATGATTAAAAGAACTTTCTACTTGTAAATATTTAAGCTAATCAGAAATACATCAAGACAATTAGAACTATTGAAATAACTTCAATGAAACCTCCAAGGAAGTGAATATCTTGTTGTTGTTGTAAATTATGGAGACATTTATTTGGAATATGTAAGAAATATGATAATAGGAATAGTTGTTTAAACACCATTACAATATATATATATATATATATATATATATATATATATATATATATATATATATAGTCATATGTCAGTTATATCGTATACAAAAGAATGTGTTCACTTATTTATTTATTAAAAGCATACAGACTAATTGATAACCTCCTCCTTTTTTTGAAGTCGGTTAAAAAGGAAGCCAGCGTTATTTAGAAGAAAAATCTGTATTGCATGTATAATATATTGTAACAAAATAGATAAACAATTATAGGCTAACTTAACATTAAAAAAAATCTCTAATTGACATAAAAACAAAATAAAAAATCATCTTTAACGTAAATAAATAAAAAGGTGTTCCAACACCAGTGACCGTACCGTATTGGGTTTTCATAAACATGCGATAAGAAACAAAACGAAACGAATGAACGAAAACGAAAGTACTTAGTCCAGTAGAGATAGGGAGATGGACACAAGACAGTGTAGGTAGTGTAGATCTTCACAGCAGAAGATACTATCAGCTATATCCCATGACTTATAAATTGAGTGGCTGTGAAATGGCCTGGTGAATATGCCATTATTAAAATCTTACATCATTACACTGTTTGTTTTTTTCTATTATTTAAAACTTCAAAGGAAGTATCAGTGTTACCAGAAAAGCTTGCACAAAAGCGAATAAAATTTTAATATTTTTTTTTATTATCTAGTTTAAAATTTCCTTTAAAGAAAAATATTATAAATCCATTCGCATAGAATCTCTAAGTTATTATAGCTCGGAACTGTCAGTTGTCGCGTTGCTTTTAAAAATATGAGCTCGAAATGAATTTAAAATTAGCTCGAGTTTTTCACAAACGAATCCCTTATAATACTTTGTGAAAGCATTTTTAATAAATTTTTATTTACTTATATTTTAACACGATGAGGTTTTGGATTTTAAAACTTTGTATTACTGACATTGGATGAATCAGTTTCGTATGACTAATAAAGCAGAGGGACTAAATATTTAATTTATAGTCTCATCATAATCTGGAGTTGGGTTCCTGGATTGAAATCCACAAACCCGTGAGTTGATGGAATAATATGTGACAGAATTTCAATGAAATTTGACACGTGCAGGTTTCCTCACAATGAATTGAATCGAGATGAATTATAATAAAAAATTAAGCACATGAAATTGCACACAATGGCGCTTGCCCGAGTTTGCACCCACGATCATCGGTTAAGATTCACACGTTCTTACCACTGGGCCATCTCGGCTTAACAGAATGTTGTCAACACAATGTTGATAATAAAAAAATGTGTCGCTATAAAAAACATTATTCATAAATTAGAGAAGTTAAAATTTTTATTTAACATTTTTAGGAAGTGTATTATAATTTCTTCTGTGACCGGCATTTTGTTTAAGTGGAATTGCAATCAGTGTCAGGAAACGAGAATTTTAAATTACGTCACAGACTAAAATAAAACAGAAGTCCTGTTAAATAAAGTTGGTCTAATTCGAAGCTGTATACAGCTAACTGTTCTCTGTGGATTTATCCATTTGTATTATTCATAGCTGTGCTATATAGCAAAGTTGTGCTACTGGATTGGTGGATAATTTTGGATACTGGTCAACTACTAGGTCGAAGCGAAAAGTTATATAGCTTATAATTCTCTCAAATGATTTGGCTATGTAATGGCAAAAACATTTTTTTAAATCTTTTCGGTAATTCCTGAGATTAAGGTCCTTAAATGCACATACTTATAATATGTGACAAGCTTTTCTTTATAGGATAGGTAAGTGGATCTTGGGCCACCTGATGGTAAGTGGTCACCAACACCCTTGGACATTGGCAGTGTAAGAAATGTTAACTATCGCTTACATCGCCAATGCGCCACCATACTTGGAAACTAAAATGTTATGTTCTTTGTGCTGGCTCACTCACCCTTCAAACCGGACAACAACAGTACCAAGTACTGCTGTTTTTCGGTAGAATATCTGATGAGTGGGTGGTTCCTATCCAAACGTGCTTACTAACAAGTGAATGTTGTTCTGTGGCGTTTCATGCGCTGATTATTGCTTCAACCCCGTGAATATTTACTGATTTTATTGATTTAATACTTTATTGTAAAACATAAATAAAAGAGACTATAATATAAGAGAAAAAAGACATAAAAACAAACAACAAATCGTGCAAAGGCTGTCTTATCGCTTATAGCGATCTCTCACAGATAACCTTTGGTGAAAGAAGTTTTGTAACAGAACTCGTAAGTTCATTTCAATATGAAAGAGAAGATACTAAATATTACATAAGAACCTAAATTTTCTGTCCTAAATTTTAGTTTTTTATATCAGTAAGGAAATATATATTTGGGTTTTTATTTGTGTGTTCCAGGTTATTGGAAAATAACCATGGGCCGGTGAGCGGCAAGGGAAATTAAATGTTGTCAAATCAAAGACATTTTATCTGGGACGCTTAATATTTATTTTGATCAATTGAAGTTAAAATAAAATCCAGATTAACCTAGTTTCCAACTACAAAAATTTACGTTATCCGACATGTTGAGAAATTAGCATTGAAAATAAATCCAAATCATTATCTCTTTATATTAGAAACTTACTTTAACTTACTAAAATTTGAGCCCTATTGTAGACTATATAGAGATCAAAACCAAAAAGAGATACTGGATAAATCATGAACGTTTGAAATAGTGGTCGGAAAATACGAAGTGTTTCCACGTTAAACCACAATTCCGATTATCTGTGAAATATAAACCGGGATTCTTGTATCGGTGGAGGAGATCGGTTGTTTAAATTTATGATGTGTTATTGTGTTGACCTTCTTTGAACTAGTTTATGTGTGTAAATAATACTAAAATACAAAAAAAAAAATTAAGACCTTATTTTTAAACCTTTAGCCTACAAAGCATTAAGCTACTTGATTACCCAATGGTAAGTGGTCAACATAATTCGTAGACTTTGGTTCTGCAAGAAGTATATAAGACTGAAAGGATTATATATTACGCCCGTTCGCAGTTTCCATAGTTCCACATATTCTTGAGTAGACAGGTGTCTGTCATTTCATAGGTTGGTAATCAATCAAATGGTAAATACAGCAAAATCATCAGGGTTGTCACACTCGAAATAGGTATTGTAAAAAATCCAGTTCTATCTGATTACTTTGACTAAAAATATTTATTTTGTCCTTGTTATCTATATCCTTCCACATTTACAACCCACAAAACTTGCTTAATAACTTATATATTGCAAGAAATGTATCCGATGTTAGATACAATAAAGTGGAACAGTGGATGATTTTGATATAAACAAGAAATGTTAGTATTATATCTTTATATAGGCGACAACCCTATGGTTGAACAACACTTACGGTTGACAAATAACAAACACTAGTCTTTAATGCGTTGTATTAAAGTGCAATTAAGCTTAGCCGCTTAGACGGGAGATGTTTAAGTTTTTAAAACGGCAGCATTCTTCAAGATAAAAGGCTTGTTTCTTCTGTAAATAGTTCAGAGTATTTATTCTGTAGTAGAAATGAGATAAATATCACGTGAACATTCTAACGTACATTGGGAAGAAAACCAGATTGGAGCAGCGAGGTGGAATAAGCGCCAAACCTTGTCCACAAAATAAAAAACTGGAGATGAGGCCTTAGCCCAACAGTGGGACATTCTCAGGCTGTTACTTACTGTTTTGAAACAATTATCCAGCATAACTATTTAACATACACGTGAAATAGTGAATCGATAAAAAATTGGTAAAAGAAATAGACGGTGACCTGATACCATAACACTAATTACTGAAGAGGTTTGAAGAAGAAGAAAATTAATGAGAATAGTTTCAAGAAGCCAACATATGAAATCGTACGAAAAGTACGAAATAATAAATAATACGATAATATAGTTGTTCAGTATGGTCAGAAATACCATAGTCGAAGCATCAACGGTTTCACGTGCTTGTTTAGGTATGTAAATCCACTTCTTAAAATCATGACCATGAATTCGACGACTGCTCACATTTACATCCAAATTTTAGACCATCCAATGAAACTGACAAATATAATTAGACGTAAATAACATATAAAGTAGTGAAGAAGAATTGTATAAATAAAAAGGTCCTCCAGACCGATTTCGGCCACGGCGGCCAATCTCAAGAGAGATTAGCCAACAGCGCAGGAGATATAGTGCACAAGTGTGTGCGCAAACACAGGTGCACTCTCTTTTCCTTAACTCTCATAATCCGATGGGACGGCAACCCGACACGACCGGAAAGAGTTCAGGCGCAGGACCAACGGCTTAACGTGCTTTCCGAGGCACGGGAGTGTACACACTTCCAACTTCCAGACTCCGGGCTGCTACTGAGAGTTTTCTGACAGAAAACCCAAATAACTATTTATTGGCCCGACCTGGGAATTGAACCCAGGACCACCGAGTCTGCGGTCTTATATCGAGCCACTAGACCAACGAGGCAGTCAATATAAATAAAAACTCAGTTATTACTTAAACATTACAAGTTGATTGATAGATCAAATAAGTTGGTGTTCCGAGTATGAAAACTTGATAAGATAAAAAATATTTAAATATTTTAGTATGATTTTAACTATTACCTTATCCTGTTGCTCCTTGGTCTTGGTCTCTACCTCTGTCTTCTTACGGGCCTGATGGCCCCGGAATGAGGCCTGAATCTTAGTAGCCGCATTGCATAATTCTGTAACAAAGAGAAAAACAGCAATGAAGTTTTTTTATGAAAAATATAATAAACATTTAATAATTATATTTATGTTCTTATAATTTATATATTATAGGACATGATAATTTATTAAATTTTAACTATTATGGCAGGTAGAAGTACTATATAAATTTAATCAACTTCAAGGATGAGTGATCAAAAGTTATTAAGGTAATAAAAATGCAACAGCAATAAATTATTTTATTACGTACACAGCATTCGAGGTAATTTAATAAGACAATATTAATGTGTCTGTTTATGATCACGTGGACACACATACACGTGTTAATGCACACCCACACATATAAGATCTCCAAAGAACGAATAAAGATCTCGAACATATACAATTGGTTCAACGATTTTTTTATAGTATAGGTAGGCGGACGAGCATATGGATCACCTGATGGTAAGTGGTCACCAACGCCCGTACACCTTGATATCCCGTGCGCCTGTTATTACACTGGCTCACTCACCATTCAAACCGGAACACAACAGTACCAAGTAAGCAATATCTGATGAGTGGGTGGTACCTGCCCAGTCGAGCTTACACAAAGCCCTTCCACCAAGTAAAAATTCCAGACAGCTTACCATTTTTTAAGTTACCAATATTCACTAAGCTATAAATTAAAGGTTTGTAAGACTACGTTAATATGTAAATTTTAAGGCCGTGCGAATATTTACGGGACGGCTGGTTTATGTCTATCGTTAAAGCTTAATTAGATGCAGAGGTCGGCTTGGTAAATATAGCCTTATTTTGCATCGATCTAGTGTGATTAATAATGCTTGGAGTGTTTGGTTTATATTTCGTATTATTTTAATATTTATTGTCCATAAAGGTACTATAAGTTTTCGAAGACTGTTATTTGTCTGTGATTCTTCTCTTATACAACACTTTATAGCAAAAAAAATAATATTTTTGATACCAATTTTGTCAGTTCTATTTCATCCATTATCATCATATGGTATATGTTCAAGAAATACGAATGTCCTATAATCCATCTACGTCACAAACCTTCTGAGATTACAATCAAACATCTATACAATAGTGTAGATATCTCACACAAAAACGTCGTGCGCTGGTTTAACTCATCAGTTCCAGGTGGAGTCTGCGACATGACGTAATCCGATCTGACGTAGGACTGATTACTTCGAATTCCGAAACCCCTTTCACTATCTTATTTGTCGTGAGCGAAGTTGGGTGTGATTTGTCAAGAAGTATCTTCTACAAATATATTTCCGTAAAGCTAGTACGTGTAATAAAACATGATGAAATATTTTGAAACGGATTAGTCCGAGCTCAGACCTTTGTAGCTGGAGCTCAGGATCTGATCGTGGCTTCAACCCCAGTTAATTACCTAATTTGTGTTCATACCTCTAGTACGGGATGGTAAAAAAGTTATGTATTGAATAAAAATCTGCTAAATGTGTATCGACAAACCTGCATTGGAGTAGCGATTAAATCAACAGTAAGTGTATGGCGTTTGTCAGTTTTTGAAGTGAAGACTTCTTTGACATCGTTGTGATTTAAAAGTCGATGAAACGTCAAAGCGACAGTAAAAAGAGACGGACACATAAATTCATAAGATTTAAAGTGGGAGAAAATGAGATAGGAAGCATTAGCATCAGTTGAAGCCAAAAATTTTAAGGTTTCACTTCTACCACGTGTGAATTGCACACATTTTATTTTAAACGAGTAGGAGGCTCAGCTGATGGTAAGTGACTGCCACCGCCCATAGACATCTGCCACACCCTACAGCTTGCAGGTGCGTTGCCGGCCTCTCTCATCTTGATGGTTGCAATATCATATAGGCTATTTAAAGATTAATATATTAAGTTCACTTAAAGTTGGCAAAAAATTGGCATTTGTGCAAATAACTTATAAAATATAATAAACCGTGTTATAAAATGACTAGACAATACAAATCTTGACCATAGATCACCACAACCTTGTACTTACTGAATAAATTACCAGCTATTGTTAAATGAATCTTATTGAGCATTGAATATGGTTGAATGTTCTTTGTGTTCAACCAAGTGGCACGGAAGGCACCATTTATCATTGTAATGTATGTCGTAGAATGAAAAGGTAGTTCTTTCGCTTTTTGCCTTCTTAGATGAATTGAACTTTTTTCGGATTTACTGAAAAGCCGACAAGTTGCGATAAGGCTGATGAATAGTTTGCAGGTAACATAATAGGTGCGCCAAATTGATGAAAAAGATACAATGAAAATAATGAACATGCTTTTATTTAAAGAGGTATATAACCTTTTTTAATATGAATTGTTTTTTTTTATAGCAGTCGAGAAAGTCGAAATGGCCCAGTGGCCGCGACCGCGTGAATCTTAATCGATGAACGTGTTCAAACCCGGGCAGGCACCACGGAATTTTCAAGTGCTTAATTTGAGTTTATAATTCATCTCGTGCTTGACGGTGAAGGAAAACATCGTGAGGAAACCTGCATGTGTCAAATTTCACTCAAATTCTGCCACATGTGTATTCCGCCTACCCGCATTGGAGCAGCGTAGTGGAATAAGCTCTAAAAACTTCTCCTCGAGAAAGGAGAAGAGGCCTTAGCTCACCAGTGGGACGTTCACAGGCTGTTACTTTACTTTACTTTTTTATAGCATAGGTAGGTGGACGAGCATATGGACCACCTGATAGTAAGTGGTCACTAACGTCCATTGACATTGAAATTGTAAGAAATGTTAACCATCGCTTACATCGCCAATGCACCACCAACCTTGGGAACTAAGTTGTTATGTCCCTTGTGCTTGTAATTACACTGGCTCACTCACCCTTCAAACCAGAACACAACTAAACCAAGTACTGCTGTTTTGCGGTAGAATATCTGATGAGTGGATGGTACCTACCCAGACGAGTTTGCACAAAGCTCTACCATCAAGTGAAAAGCTCTTTCTGCTGTGAAAAGCTGTGAAAAGTTCTTGTAAAGATTTTTTAAGCTGTTAAAATATCTTATAATAATTGGCAATCTCATAAAACCTGACCGGTAAATATTTTATCGCTTCGAACAAATACTTTACAAGGTCCAATACTAATAAAAAATGAGATGAGACCACGTTAGTACACTATACAGAGCCAAACGCAGTAAAACTTTAAAAGCGGTTCAAAAATATAAAAGTTATACACGAATACAAACAAATAAAAATACCAATTTCAGTCAAAGTCAAGAGACTAGCTACGAGCTACCTACTCTAGACATATTTTAGTCCACAAGTGTGCAACCACAAATCTATTTCTTTGCTCCGGTCTCATGGGACGAAAAAATCAAAGAATATCCTGATAATTCCTAGAGAGAAAAACTCAATAAATTTTTAATGGCCCGACCGGAGGCTTGGACCTGGAATCTCGTCTGTGACCTGCGGTTTTATAGCCATTAGGCTAACGATGCAGTCAAAATATATTATTCAACATAATATAGACATAGTACAGACAAATTGAGAGATTATTTCTTTTTAGAATCCGTGATGTTAGAATACATTATTTATAGAATGGAAGCCGGTAAACTTCTGTAAATAATTAAGTCAAGATTCAAGTTGTTCAGAAAACTTGGTATAAAATTTTCTTTTACTTCAAACGGAACCGATTTCCTTGGAACAAGTTTCTTATCAGATTCAACTGCACTAACCTAGGTCAATGAATCGTTTAGTATATGATATACATAATCCTAACTAATATTATAAATGTGAGTTTGTTTGTTACGCTTTTACGCCTAAACCAGTCACCACGGAAACGGGATCTAGGCGGGTGAAACTATGCTAGTAATATATAACTGAATGGATACATAAAATGGATGTTGATATATATGTTCAGGATGAATAGACTTCTTTTTTTATGTATGAGGGGGCAAACGAGCAGTAAAAAGTTTGATTTCATAATTATTTTTCAAGTATATAGAGGCCAGTTAGAGTTGTAAAAATTGGACATTCGAGTTTGGTCATTTTTGACTGTCTGCCTTGAAAAATAAAATTGCTAATATTCTTTATTATTTTAAAGTCACAGATATGAAGTATATTACAGTTAAAATATAAGTATATGTATCAAAGCATTCCAAGTCTACTATTTTGCGGTGAAAAAGTTGCCATATAAAAGCAGTATATGAGGAATTGTGGTGTCGTAAAATATTCAGATATTTGCTTGGGACCTTTCTCGTCGTCTTTTGTAATGTTTTGTTTTATATTTTGTGGTTAAAATAAGTATTTACGTACTTTTAATATAAGTTGAATTCATAAATAACTTGTGAATAACAAGGACGGATCTTATCGAAGTATTTTTTGTTTTTGTGATAATTATGTTAAAAGCCGAGATGGCCCAGTGGCTACAACGCGTGAATCTTAACCGATGATCGTGGGTTCAAACCCGGGCAGGCACCACTGAATTTTCAAGTGCTTAATTTGTGTTTATAATTCATCTCGTGCTTGACGGTGAAGGAAAACATCGTGAGGAAACCTGCATATCAAAATCAGTCAAATTTCACTCAAAATTCTGCCACATGTGAATTTGCACTTCCATCCGCATTAGAGTAGCGTGGTGGAATAAGCTCCAAACCTTCTCCTCAAAAAAGGAGAAGAGGCCTTAGCTCAGCCGTGGGACATTTACAGGCTGTTACTTTACTTTTGTTAATAAAATATTTTTTCTTTAGTATGATAAAAGTAATGTTAAAGAAACGTGTCGTTCCTAAATATTTATTATAGTACTATTTATTGTAGTAGTTTCCGAACCGGTGGTAGACTTATGACAATCAATAAGAAAGTGTAACACTTCTACATTGAATAAAGATATTTGAATTTGAATTTGAAGTATGTAAAATAATAGCGAATATAAGGATAAAGAATTAAAAATAAAAACGTGTGGTGGACACCAGACAGGAACGAAGTTCCTTATTAAAAAAATATTAATTTCAAGTTCTATTCGAGGTATAAAGAAAATAACTATTCGGATATACATTTTTATTATGATTTTTTTATCGATAAAAATAAAAAAAAACACTACTTTACAAAATTATCTTCACACCTTTATTTTGTTTACAATGATTTATAAAAATATATAATAATAATAACAGTCATTCCGTGGACTATACATAAGACACTATATAGCCATCATACATAGACTATACATAAAAATCTTACGCTTTTTTTTACATTACGGACATTTTTTGCCTTCTAGGCTACCTCTCCGCAACGCCCCATAAGGAACTTCGTTTCAAAAATGATTAATGAAGGACATTTTGCAAGCACGTCTAAATATAATTTAATTAAATTATATTATTCGTCCATTGTGTTCAATTGTACATACATAAAAAATATATTAAGGTAAAATAATCATTCAGAAACTGAAATTTAAAACTCTATTGACTATATAAATAAGAATATTTGTCGATTTTAAGAAGAAAGTTACCAGCTTACAAACTTGATTAATTAAAAAAATATATTGTACATCGTTCGTGAATAAGTCTAAGTTGAAGTTCGTCTAAAAACTAGGTCGATCGCTCTCATCTATGAGCTACTGAGAGCATATGATGGGGTCACCATTATGGAGCTATGCATTAGAGGATGCCTTTATTAGATTAATCAGTGCATACGTAATAATCTAACAGTACATCATACTTTTTTTAAACTTCAATTCCAAATTCAAATTAAGTATGTTTTTTTTTTATTATTGCATAGGAAGGCGGACGAGCATGTGGGCCAACTGATGGTAAGTGGTCACCAACGCCCATAGACATTGGCTTTGTAAGAGATGTTACCATCGCTTACATCGCCAATGCGCCACCAACCTTGGGAACTGAGATGTTATGTCCCTTGTGCCTGTAATTACACTGGCTCACTCACCCTTCATACCGGAACACAACAATAGCAAGTACTACCGTTTTGCGGTAGAATATCTGATGAGTGGGTGGTACCTACCCAATCGAGCTCGCCCAAGCCCTATCACCGAATCTTTTTCATATAAAAATTAACATGAAGACCCAACGATGACTGTAAACAATGTGACGTCACAATGTTTGACAATCAATTTATTGTTACACAATACCTGTACTGCGAATCTAAAAGAACACATCATTAGACAACCGCGAAACATTGACAGGTGGTGGATGGTATTGATTTTTAGATGCGTGTATTCTAGAAAAGTTATCATTATTTCCTCCTTATTAATAAATAAATAATTAGTAATTGAATATTGCTTACTAGTAAACCTGTGATCGGTTTAAAAATTTCACCTGCTGAGCCAATTTGGTTACAAACTGTCAGAAAATAGAGTTCATTTTCCATTGCTTAGAACTGCAAAATATTTTTTTACATCAAAATATGTTATTTCCGTACACATTTCACTCCTTATAACTTTTGCGTAGGAATAAGAGGGGGGCAGAGTGCTTGAGGCTTTGATATTAAAAAACTTTCTTTTATTAACGTTTCTTCAAGCAGAAGTTTATATTATTGCATTTTATACGTAAATATGAAAATTAATTACGACAAAACATTTTTTCGTTTTAAGCCTTTACTAAAGCGTATCATTACAAGAAGGGTTATGATTTTAGCTTTGTATGTATGTTCATCAGTTCCAATGTAGCTCCTGATATAGTAATTAAATTTTAACAAATTTTTAATTAATATTATAAATGAGAAATAACTCTCTGTCTGTTACGCTTTCACGTCTAAACGACTTGACCGAATTTGATTGTATTTCGTATGAAGTAAGTTTGAACCCCAAGACAAGCAACTTTTTATACCTAACACCAAACCCAACCTCTATTACGTAGGCGGATACGCAGGCATACACTCGTTAACTATAACTCGTGCAGTGTATCATGTAATGATATAAAATCCAATATGGCGGATATAACCAATTGATATAAATGAAATTTGAAAAATTGTTTATTAATTAGAAATCAAATGACCTTTATGAACGCTTCAATATATTGATTACAATTGTCTATAATTTATAGTATAATATAGTAAGGTTTCGTTCTTATTCGAAGCCATTTTTTTAGGCTTAATGTTCTTAATGAATAAAGAGGAGAAACCTGGACAAAAAATAGTTTTAAATAAAATAATAGTCATAATGATACGAATTTTTATTTATCAAATCTATCAAATCGCTGATATGTTTATTGCAGTGATATCCTTTATTAAGATTTTACTATCAATTCTTGAATGGTTATTTTTATTATTTTTATGTTCAATGATTTATTTTTGTTTTGTTTCAAAGGAAACTCCTTTGACAGAAATGACATTACGTTAAAAAAATTCCTCTTATTGCTCTGAAATGAAATTCAATCGATCAAAAACGTAGCATGGCATGGGAGGGGCCTACTGGGGCAGTGGACGCAGGCCGCGACCCCATCGAATGTGTGTCGAAAATGGCGAGTAGGGGTTTCAGGGGGTAAAAATCCCACATGACCCGGTTTCCCTTCAGGGGGTGGTGTTTTTGTTTATTAGTAAATATTTCCTCTTCGGCAAAAACAAAGGTATACTGTATTATATCATACAATAATACATCGTATTGTTATTATTTTTGAGTAGCTAGTTTGTTTGTATGAATTTTATTCTATATTATTTTAGTAGGTTAACGTAATAAATTATTTCATCTGATATATTGATAGCCACAAATAGTAGCCAATCCATCAAGTATTGTTCAATCAGAGTGCGTTCTATGAGTTTCTTTTTTGAAACGAAGTTCTTTTAAGTGGCTCACAGGAGAGTGAAATGGCAATGGCCCAAGGTCACGTCATGTAACGAAATAGCGTTCATACTGCGCCTACAAAGTTTATTTCATATCGCAGTAACATCAATTCCATATCGCATCAACGTTGATCTCTGATAAACAGGGCTACCCTCCCCATCACCAAGACAAACAAAACTTCATAAAAATAGATCAGAATATACTTCAAGATGATCTTAAGTTACATAATATGTCATTTTAACTTTATGTCTATGTGTACGAGTGCTCAAGTTCGTGTGTTTATTAATTATTATTACAATGGTCATTTTTTTAGTGTAATATTTTTTATTGTAATTATATTATGTCTTCTTCTGTTGTTGTGGTGTATTATAAGTATATTTTATTAAGAAATTCGTCTTTTTAGCAGTTAAGGTTTTAATTAATTAATAGTTATTACTATACTATTAATTAATAGTTACTATTATTTTTATATATGTTAATTAAATATTTATTATATATATATACATATATATATATATAACTTTATATGTTTAAAATAAGAAGTGAGATTCTGGTTTTTGTAGTCGATTAAAAATCAAGAAATAATAGATATATTTGTAACCTCAAAGCTCTGTCATTTATGAATTCATTTTAAAATTTTTTTGTTACGGTGAAATGGGATCAAAAGGGAAGTAGGATACATCCGTTTGAATTAGAAGGTTGAAAAATGAAGGATATTTTTTATGGACTCGCATTTCATTTGAACTCGGTGTTGGTTTTAAACAGAAAATTTAATATTTGAAAATTTATAATTTTAATTATGCATTTTGTGTTCTTATCTGTATGAGTTTTTATTCAACCATTGAATCTTCTTCATAATTTTTTTTATAGCATAGGTATGTGGACGAGCATATGGGCCACCTAATGGTAAGTGGTCACCAACGCCCATGGATATTGGCATCGTAACATGTTAACCAACGCTGACATCGCCAATACGTCACCAACCTTGGGAACTAATTTGTTCTTTGTGCCTGTAATAACACTGGCTCACTCACTTCAAACCGAAACACAACAATACCAGTTACTTTAGTTGTGGTAGAATATCTGATGAGTGGGTGGTACCTACCAAGACGGGCTTGCACAAAGCACCAAAAGAATACCATAAAAAGACAATAACAAAAATGTTTACTAATTGAACTTTATTATTTAAAAGTCAGGTCGAGTTCGTACCATGTTTCGTTGAGAACAGAAAATAAATTACAAAACGCTCAAACTCACATCCAAGTCAATTAAAGTCTAACGTCTGTGTGACCTGCTTTCGATCTGTTAGAAGAACTTCATTAGCAATGACTATTTTGCTTTCATACCTTACATAAATATTAAAGATTTTTTTTTATGATTTTTCATCCTACATATCGGTAGGCAGACTTGAAAATGGATCAACTGATCGTATGTGGAGTGACCACATGACCACCCGTTATGAGAAATTTAAATAAATGCACGTTGTTGCACTGGTTCACACTAACTCTTCAAACCAGAACACAACAATACTAAATAACGCTGTTGAATGGTTGATTTTCCGATGAGTGACTGGTACTAATGACAAAAAAATTAAATTGAAGTGTATGTATGTGATTACAAAGTAAATGCATCAAAACTAAAACTACTTACCTTTTTGTATCTGTTTGTCTTGTGTAATACAAATATTGCAATAAAAATTTCTATAAGATTAAAATCCGAGGAAATTAAATGAAGAATAAATCTATATACCGACTAGCAACAGCAATCCAAGCAAACAATCTAGAAATTATACAAAATTAAGAAAAATACAAGTTAACAGTGTGTCGCTACACCCAATTTAATTTTGGTTCAAACTAATATGTTTGAACGCCATATAAAACCAGATGAAACCGGTTTATACAAGTAACGTAAACAAATTACTGTTTCCTTCGTTTAGTTAAACTTTGAATAAGTTTCCTCTGAATGATTTGTCAAATAGACCAGCTTGGCAACAACTTGCTTCCTACAAGGAGGATGACCGCTATTAACACAACTCTGTTTTATTTATTTATAGATCTTAATTACTTAGTGGTAGAGCTTTGTGCAAACCCGTAGGTATAGGTTTCGTTATTTCTGATATGAATGGTGAGTGAGCCAGTGTAACTCAGGCATAAGGGACTATCTTAGTTCCCAACGCAGGTGCATTGGCGTTGTAAGTTAATATGAAAATGAATATTCAGTGATGCAAACCCTTGGGGCTTAACACGCTATCCTGAGTTAAGATTCGCGTGCTCTAACCACCGAGTCATTCAGATAATGACAGTACAATTAATAAAATTGATTTTTTTTTTTATTTATAAAAAGTCAGACCAACCTTCAACCGACTGAGTCAAAATCTCCATGATTCATGAGAAAATTCATATTAAAGTATACCGTTTATTTTAAAAGAGTTTCAACGACAAAGTTTTCTTGCGGTATGCAATTTTATTATTCATCCTTGGATTTAAGCTCGTGGTAAAGTCGGTGCATTGAAAATTCAATTCTTCAATTCAAAAGATAAGAAATAACGATGACCGACTAAAATACACCACTTATATTTCCTTAGTGAATAATTGTAAAAAATATCCTAATGTTGATTTAATTTCATCGACTGAATATTAGTGTTGTATAATTGAATAGAAACTCTAATCGGGATAACTTCAAGAAAAATTATGATATCTCATTTTGTTCAGAACGGCTATTCTCAAGAGAGATTGACCAACTATAATAATAATATCCTGGGACATTATTCACACAAGGTTATCTGATCCTGAAAACTAAGCAGAGCTTGTACTGTGGAGACCAGACAACTGATACACTACATATTATACAACTTTTCTTTTGAAAATTCATACTTATATAAATAATTACACCCAGACTCAGGACAAACAGACATGTTCATGTACAAAAATGTCTATCCTGGATGGGAATCGACCCACGACCTGCGGCGCGAAAGGCAGGTATCTAGCAACCACGCAAACCGGCTCGTCAAACTGTGCCCACAGGGCGTGTGTAATGCGTGCAAAACGGAAGTCCAATCTTTTTTTTCTTTTTTTAATTCATAGGAAGGCGGACGAGCATATGGGCCACCTGATGGCCACGGTAAGTGGTCACCAACGCTCATAGACAATGGCATTGTAAGAGATGTTAACCATCGCTTACATCGCCAATGCGCCACCAACCTTGTGCATGTAATTACACTAGCTCACTCACCCTTCAAGCCGGAACACAATAGTACCATGTACTGCTGGTTTGTTGTAGAATCTGAGGAGTGGGGGGTACCTATACAGACGAGCCTGCATAAAGCTCTACCACCAAGTAAATCTCCATTTCCTCACTTACAAAATCCGGGCGGGCAATATGACACAACTCAACACTTTCAACTAGTCATGAACGGAAACTGTCAAAGCGTACAACCAACGGCTTTGCGTGTTTTATGATGAACGGTTGTGTTAACTTCCAACTTCAGTAGCAGCCCGGAGTGCTACTGAGATATTTTTATTTACCATCGACTAATCACTAAACACATGTTGTAAAATACATTTTAACTTAATGTACAGTGAAATTAGACACATGCAGGTTTCCTCGCGATGTTTTCCTCGACCTTCAAGCGCGAGATGACTTAGAAACACAAACTAAGCACATGAAAATTTAATGGGGCTTGCCCGGGTTTGAACCCACGATCAACGGTTAAGATTCACTCGTTCTTATCACTAAGCTATCTCGGCAAAATATTATATTTATTCATTTTCAATCCCATAATATAAAAAAAGATTTTTTTGCTTGCAAGAAATGCTTTAATAATATTCTCCTTTTACAGTTGGAATCCTGTTAATCCAGACTGAAGGCCTAAAATGAAAAATGTTGGAAAAAGTCTCAACTTGACTTTTAGAAACAGTTTCAGCGACAGCTGTTGATAGCAAAAGAAAAAAACAGCCAAAGCTATACTGGAGGGCACTTTATACAGACAAAAATGTTTCGTATTCTGATTTCCTAGATCAGTGAAACGTATATACGAATTATATACTTTCAAGCTCTATTTTACATTCTAACTATGTGCAAGGGTTTTTATACACTAGTAAACTGCATATAACAAAACGAATAACTCTTAGGATTATTAAAAAATTAAATTAGAAAATTAAATAAAATTAGTTTTTTTTGTGTTTTTGTGTCTTTTTATTATTTAATAATATTCTCTAAGAAGTTATATACTTCTAGTTATACTTCCTTTTACAGTTGGAATCCTGTTAATATAGTTTAAATATATATGTATAATGTTATGTGTATAATGTTACACTCACAAATACTCTACTTCCGCCACGCTAGTCGAGAGCGAGTTGGTGGATTCAGATTTGACGGATTTCAATACGATATAAGCAGGTTTACCCACGAGATTTTCTTTCAAGATAGATAGATTTAGCAGGATTGGAGCACATTTCACCACGCTATTTCACAGCATGTTGGTAGATACACGTTGATATAGATATAGATACATGTATTCCATTACTACCGATTAACTATAAACTCATATGAAATGTCACTAATGTTTAACTAAATTTGACTGTGATCTATGATTCCTCGTTTTTTATCCACTGACCCATCTCGGCTAACAGATATTATTTCAAAAACTCCTATGTGTATAATATGTAAATGTATTGTTCTTAGTTACTGTGAAATATATAATCTCCATTAAATAAATCAATGTGATTAAAATGCGAAACTAAAGTGCGTTTTGTAAGTGCCCTCACGAATTAATTGGCCGATAATTTTCAATTTAATTTGTTATTAAGTACTATAAGCTAATTGCGGTAGAATTTCACTTATGTTTATATTTATCCTGACCAAAATATCTCTAAATAATATTTGATATATAAAGTAATGTTGCACTTACAAATACTGGACTACTTCCGCCACGCTGGTCGAGAGTGGGTTGGTGGATTCAGATTTGACGGATTTCAATACGAAATAAGCAGGTTTACCAACGAGATTTTTCTTAAAGAATGATTTTAAAAATAAACAGATAACTTTCTGGAATTAGACCCGCGATCTTCGTTTGGACTCACGTCTTTCCCCTGGATCATCGTTATTCTGTAATTATTATAATTTTTTGGTGACGAGATATTTATCCTTTTGTAAATCACGGTAACCGGCACAGCAGGATGGATGAACCAATTCTCATATCACCATGCTTTATCCCTTGCACGTTTTACACTGGCTCACTGACTGCTTAAACTAGAACATAGCATTAACAAACTTTGATGTTTGATGATGAAAATTAAAATAGATTGTATATTTGCACAACATAATACATAGCACACATACACACATACGCACACACACACACACACACGCACACACACACGCACACACGCACACACATGCCCACTAAGTGATGAAATGTCCAAAGTGGACGACTACTAAGTTTTTTTGTAATAAAATATAAAGTCGCTTGAAAATACAATATCAGACGTATTCGTAAGCGAGTGAGCGTGTGAGAGTGAAACCTACCCCCGAGATTTGTTCAAAGTAATATCCATAATATATATGTATTAATAATTCACCAAAATAATAGACAAAAGGCGTTATTTTCTATTTTAAGTAATCTTGTATAAAAAACGCATCAAATCTCATTGAAGAATTGGCACGGATTCACATAGAATCTGCATTGCGTTTCGTGCGCTACGTAATCCACATCCTTGCCAACATTCCGACTAGATTTGCAACACATTCAACAAATGCCAAACATTTTATGAATTACTCCTTCACATATATTTATGGTAGTTTAAGACAAATATTTGATCAAACTTTGTGGTTTAATTTTAGATTGGAAGCATACATTGGTTATTATATCACCAATAATTAGGCTAAATTGTATAGTTACATTTTTAAATTAAGAAACTATTAGAGGCAAATTTGGTAATGTTCTTAATTTGAAAAAGAAACAGTGAGCCAGTGTAATTACAGTAACAAAGAACATAATACCTTGGATCACATTATTTACGGTGTATTACGACGGAGCACAACGTGGTTTACACTTTTATATTGGCAGTTTTTATGGGCAAAGATGGTTCCACAATGTTTGGTACATTTTGGGTAAGCTATGTCTTCCATTCCAAGTAATACGAGGTAAGGATGAATTATAAACACAAATAAAGCACATGAAAGTTCGTTAAGATTTACGTGTTCTGGCACATGAGCAATTTCGATTCTAAATATAATAAAATTATTTATTAAAGCTAAAGATTTGGCGTGGTTGAATGCACTAATCTTCAACTACCAGTTCGAATCAAATAGTTCTTGGCGTTAACAAGCCCGTTTAATAAGGAAGGTTATAAAGCTATATGACTTTACGGTACGACCGTAGACCGTACGACGGTAGAATCGTAACAATAATCACAAACGTCAAGCAATTTCGCAAAAGGTAATAAAAATGTTTTTAAATTTAGTGACACGAGTAAGAAAAATTAGACCTTTATTTTCTGAAATAAACATACTAAATACTTTTTTTTATTGCAAAGGAAGGCGGACGAGCATATGAGCCACCTGATGGTAAGTGGTCACCAACGCCCATAGACATTGGCATTATGAGAGATGTTACACTTACATCACCAATGCGCCACCAACCTTGGGAACTAAGATGTTATGTCCCTTGTGCCTGGAATAACACTGGCTCACTCACCCTTCAAATCGGAACACAACAGTACCAAGTACTGCTGTTTTGCGGTAGAATATCTGATGAATGGGTGCT
Organism: Nymphalis c-album; assembly: GCA_963151315.1. NCBI lineage: Eukaryota > Metazoa > Arthropoda > Insecta > Lepidoptera > Nymphalidae > Nymphalis > Nymphalis c-album. The sequence goes on from OY720612.1 coordinate 4,434,138, forward strand.
ACCTACCCAGACGAGCTACAAGCTACTGCGCGCTCATTGGTCACCTATTACGTCATTGACAGCAATCGACCAATTACAATACAGATTAAAGTAAATTTACTTCATTTCAGATTGATCCGCGTTGGTAAGCGTGGAAGGCTTTTGTTTTTGATGATTAATATTAATATGAATATTTTTAAGGAACAAATATTTAGAACGTGTTCTTTTTTTAAAAAAGACACAAAGATACATCAAAAGAAAAAGGCACCATTGTGTCGCTATGATTTGAAAACAAGAATGTTCTGTTATCTTTCAACTACAAACTTTTTGACCGACTTCTCTTCAGAACTTCTAATCTTTCAAACCTTTCATTGTAATCCGAAATGAGGGTATGACGCTATGGACTTTCATATTATAAGCTATCTTTTTTGGTATTATTATACTTTGGATGTCGTAATAATTAAATTAAAACTATTGTAAGAATATATTTCAAACTAAATTAATAAGTTTTCCATAAAATCGATATTACAATTACAGGCACAAGAGACATAACATCTTAGTTCCCAAGGTTGGTGGCGTATTGGCGACGTAAGCTATGATTAACATCTCTTACATTGTCAATGTCTATGGGCGTTGGTGAGCACTTAACATCAGGTGGCCCATATGCTCGTCCACCTTCCTATGAAATAAAAAAAAACAAACAGATGGGCTAAGAACAGAGCAATAAATAACATAACTTTTTCTATTTTTAATATATTTCTTAGCTTGATGGATAACTGTCACTTATGGTGGGGTTTTGTGCAGGTAGGTACCGTCTATTCCACATTTTACCACTAAGCATTACAAGTATGGTTGAGTTCCGGTTTAAAGAGTGAGTGAGCCAGTGTATATGTACAGGGAACAAATCATCTTAGTTAACTCTTAACTACCCAGGCGGTCTTGCACGAAGCTCTACTACTACCATTTAACTATGAACTATATTTAACTAGTATTCGCCCGCAATTTTTTATAAGATGCCATAAAGATTTTTTTTTTTCGTTCCTGGCTTTGCCCATCTATGATGGGGAGAAGGGTGGATATTAGGTAAAAAACTTATGCCCGTCCTTGAGGATCAAGCTTGCTTCACACCAAATTTTATCAAAATTGGTTCAGTGGTTTATCTTTTATATTAATATAACGATGTATCAAATTTTGATAAGAATACGAAAAAGTATTTTATTGAGAAAAATATTGTTCGATTTTAATTACGTATTGTAGTTGTACAATACTGTATTGTAGTCAACTCTTTGAAGCAATATAATTACAGACACAAGACATAACAATAGCTCGCTCGGTTGGAAGCACACGCTAATGTAACAAAGCGGAATGTGCATTTGGGTGACCACTAATACAAGTGAAGTGAATTTCCACTGAGGAACTTTTCAATTAAACACGACCTTAGGACTGCTTAGATTAATCCAGGTTTTTAGTTTTATAATTGTGATTTTAAAATGTTTTTTTTTTTTCATAATCAACTGACAAACAACTTTCAATTCGCCATTTTTAACAGATAAGAAATTAGAACAAAATACGCGAAAAATAATGATATTTTTTTTTAATTACAACGATACTATTAAGCTCGTCTCAATATATTTATAATTTAGTGTAACGTAAATGATGTCAGAAATAATATATGATTAAAATATACTCTTATTAAGCTCTTCTTAAAGTTACATAAAATGTATATAATTTTTTTTTGGTAAATTAAGGTAGTTACTTTGTCACGTCTAATCTTCCTCTTATAGATAAATCTGCAATAATATGTTATTTATTATATACTAGTATTCTGCCCGCGGTTTCACCCGCGTAGTTCCCATTCCCGTGGGAATACGGGGACAACATATAGCCTATGTTACTCGCTGATAAAGTAGCTTTCCATTTGTGATTTTTTTTAAATCGATTTAGTGGTTTAGGCGTGAAAGCGTAACAAAAAAACAAAGTCATTTATAATATTAGTTAAGTTTATATTTAGAGTGATACAATATAAAGTTAATAATTGAATGCAATAAATATAAACAATAATGTTCACAAATCACATCAAACAATATGAAACAATAAAATTTAACTTTATTTCAATATTTATTGCTTAGAAGCGTTATGTGTTATCGATACATTAAATCGATTGTTTAAACTTCTATAGCAATTTCATTTATATAATAAATGTAGAAATTATTATTGATATTAATTAGTTATGTTTATAAATGGTTTTATTTTTAAAGAAATTATAAATTTAACTAAAAAAGTAAAACTGTGAACTTGAGATGTTCACTTTACTTTTCAACATTACAAATTCACCAAATACTTAATTTTTACTTTTCGAAAAGTAAAAATTACAAGCTATGCCCCACGGTTTCACCTGCGTATAATGAATAAAAATATAATGATTAATAAATAAAAATTTTAACAAAACAAAAACCGACTTCATAAAAAAACAAATTAATATGCACTAAAAAGTAAAAAAATAATTGCGTATTCTTCTATAATTTGATAATTAACTTATCATTTTCTACTCATCAATGTGTAGGTACGAATGTGTTGTGTGGTTGATAATTTATTTACAATTATTGTTACTTTTGGAGTCGATGTCAGCCAAGGTGGGCTTATAACTACATACATAGTTGTAGGTGAGATGTGCTTGTGTCGCACGCGCAACTTAACGAAGCGAATAAAAGTCAATTTGTAATGTGTATGTTTTTAAAAGATTCCCGTATTATTATTGCTAGGTATATTATAGTGTTTCCTTAGAGTTATTCGTTATATTGAGTTATTCGTCCATTTGTCGCGCACATACCTCATGCAAATTTACGACTTATATGGTTTTCTCATGGATTCCATTGTCAAACCTGGACTAAAAAAAAATGGGACCCCATGGGAAGCAACTCCTTTCAAATAAAAAAAAAAATCATCAAAATCGATTCACCCAGTCGAAAGTTATGAGGTAACAAACATAAAAAAAAAAAAAAAAAAAAAAAAAAAAAAAAAAAAAAAAAAAAAACATACAGACGAATTGATAACCTCCTCCTTTTTTTGAAGTCGGTTAAAAATAAGCCTAAAGCCTTCCTCGATAATAGGACTATACAACACAAAAATATTTTTAAAAATTCGCACCAACAAATCCTGAGATTAGCCGGATCAAACAAACAAACTCCTCAGCTTTATATATATTAGTATACATACTAAGTCCCGTCAACTTTTGTTTACATTATTAATTACTGTTTAAAACCAAAGGGTTAGCGAGCAATGACTTGTATGTTATCCCTTATGTCATATATGGAAGGCCCTCATCAGATTAGGGGCCCGAGTTCATCCCCTACGTAATCATAATGAAGACGTTATCATACATAACATAAATTTAAAATAAACAAATAAAAAATTTAAACATCGTACAAAATGATGTCCATATTATTTAGAAATACTAAACGTTCCTTTGCTAACAATAAATCTGGCCGCTTAAAGTGTATACAAAGCCTTATTTATGTCTTATCTCCGCTTTCAAGTTATTGAATGTAAAATCGGGCTTATCTTAGGATTTATTGCCAACAAATAATGTTTCTGTGTACTTTTGTGATTTTATAAAACTATCGTTGCCTCGCGGTTGTCAGGTTTTCTATCTAAATAATTTAAGACTTAAGTAATGTATTGCGAGTATTTTTTGTTGGAGTTACATGGATTTCAATTAGTTTTTTTAAAATTAATTTTAGTTACTAAAAATATTGTATTCTTATCTATAATTAAAGCGTGTTCAATGTAATCGGAAAGTGGTAAAACTCGAGTTAGAACATTTCTCAATTGATATCTAAAGGCCGTTGAGGTAACTTTGTGATTTTAAAAGTCCCAGATTCGATCCTGATTTATGTTTATATTACTGTATCCACGCCTTTATGCTTAACTCAGAGAGGAAAAGGGATTCCCCTTTTTGATTGATAACAAATAAATTTCTTTTTTAATACATCACTAATTAAAATAATTTGTACGAACCAAATTGTAATATTCAACCTCTATGTACAATCTCTATTATTCATAAAGATTTATTATTATATATAAATATATAGGCTCAAATGTATTAAAGCTGTTATCATAGTTAATCCTTCGTAAATGTCTAACATTTTTTTCAAGCGATCTCCATTACGTAACCAAGCTACCAATTCGTAAAGGACCAATAAAGAAGTATTAAGACCTTGAAAGGAGGTTTTATGGACTGAGGGAGTAATTTTCCGATCGATCCAATTTAGCGTGTCTTGAGAAGGTATTGGCTATTTCGAGTAATGTAAATTGAATTTAGGACAAAGGTTATTTAAATACTTAAATGAAAGCGTTTTCGAATTCATTTAGTACCTTTTGAAATAGGCTTATACACTGTTAATAAACTAATAAATTTTCATAAATGATCATTTTTAGTTTCTCTACAGTATTTTGTAATTAATTTAAACTGTAAATTGGTTTTCAGTATATAGTCTCATATTTAATTTATCTAAACTAATATTCTAATAAAGATATTCTAACGCAAAACAGCAGTACTTGGTACTGTTGTGTTCCGGTTTGAAGGGTCTGTGAGCCAGTGTAGGCACAAGTGACATAACATCGTAGTTGCAGAGGTTGGTGGCATTGATGATATTAGTGATGGTTAACATCTCTCACAATGAAAATGTCTATAGGCTTTCGTGACCACTAACCATCAGGTGACCCGCCTACATTTGCTATAAAAAATGATAATAATAAATACGCAAATAGCTGTCTGTGTGTTATGCTCCCTCGGTTAAATTGAACCGATTTTAATGAAATTTTATATGAACCATGTTTGATCCCCATGAAAGAACATTTACTTATGGCTTTTTTAACATAAGTAACTTTTGTAATGTAAATAGTTTACATTATATTGACATAAGCTTAGAATATGTCAGTTTGGTAATTGAATATAACAAATTTGAAGAATAAATTGCTTTAATATTAACGTAAGCCGAGATGGCCCAGTGGTAAGGACGCGTGAATCTTAACCGGTGATCGTGGGTTCAAACCCGGGCAAGCACCACTGAATTTCATGTGTTTAATTTGTGATTACGATTCATCTCGTCATAAACGGTGAACGGTGTGGAATAAGCTCTAAACCTTCTTTAAAAAATGAGAAGGGGCTTTAGTCCAGCTGTGGGATATTCACAGGCTGTTACTGTCCTGTTTCTGCTGTATTGATTTATTATAATAGTAATAGTGACGTCATACCAAAGTAAGGTAGGATAATATTTAACACGTGTGTTCGATATATTTTCATAAATGTCACCAGTCCAAACGTGTAGTGGAGGCTTAGTAGCAACGTTCATGACCTATATAAGTATATTGACAGTTTGATATTATGTGAAATGATTTGATTTATTTCTTATATATTTGTACTTATTGTTAGTTAATATTGATGTGATATATATGATGTTAAAATATTCTCTACGCTCTAGATGATAGCACATAATGTATTTTGTAAAAGCTAATTCGAAATTTCAAGGAGAACTAATTCGTTCAAATGACAGAAAGTGATATGCGACATCCACTGTTATAAAAAAATGTGTCTTTTTTACAATCAAAACAAAATATACAATATTCAAGTTCTCTTGTACAATCACCTTTTTAATCATTTACAGTATTATATTAAATGCAATGTTACAAGCGCTTTGGAATATAAATTTTACAGAGAAAAACCTGCAAGAAGTTTAATATTTAACATACTCACCAATTAATAACATAGGTTTGTTAATAAAATAAAAAATGTTCTGGAATAAAATCTATACTGAGTAGACGGTTTTTATCATATATGGTACAATTTCATGTACAATCATGTGTAATATGCCTTATTCATTTTTAACGTAAAATTTAAATTTGTTAATTGGCAATGTCAAAAATATCTACGCCATTTTATTGAAGAATCGAATACCTTGCCCCAGATTGACGTTGTGAAGTTGAAAGCGGAAACCGTGAGAAACACGCCATGCGTCGTGTTCTGATACATGTGAATTTACTTACCCTTAGCCAGCTGTGGGAGATTTACAGAATAATTCATAATCTTTTTACGATTTATTCATATATAATATTATTGTTCAGATTCACTGCTACAAAATGTACAGCCTAAATCAATCGATCAAGAATTATAAAAATATTGCGTAGTAGGTCCTTGATTTTTGTATTAATGTAAGGGGGAACTTTCTCTAAGGGTTAAATATGTGATGATTTTTTGTATGTAAGTTTACTAGTCTTGAGATTATAAATATTTTAATGGTTATTCAAGCTTATATTTTTAAATAAAATTCAGTTGCTTCGAAGGCTAATAAATCTACACCCTAAGGGGGAAAATATATAAGATTAATTATTATTACAAAACTCACTGACTCATAACATCACAATATTCATTCTCATTTCTTGAGTCTCTAGAGACACCTATTCAATTATATATGCATGTTTGTATTTATGTATTAATTAAGTGTTATTTGTTATTATAACTATTAATATTCAAATATATTCCGAACTAGTGGTAGTAAAATATTTAATATAAGTAACCTTGTAAAATGATTCAAAAGTGTTTGTTTAATTTAAAAGGACCTATTCGAAATTCTTACTAATATTATTATTACGAAAGTGAGTTTATTTGTTTTTTACGTTTTTACTTCTTGACTACTCAACTGATCGCTATGACGTTTTCATATACAATGTCAACGGTACAGAAAATATTCAATATGACCTTACTGCGCCACGCACTAAGCCAACGTAGGTAATTAATAAAGTATATTTTTATGTAGTAGAATTTAAATTCAATAGATGAATATAACCACAGAGCCATTTGACTGAGCCATCTCGTTTTCATTAATCTGTATTTTAGTAGAAAAAAGGGTGTTCAAAAGTATTGTTATAGTTTCCAAAATGTAGAATTTCACAGTAAAATAATGACAACAGGTCTACGAATGAACTGAAAGCTTGCAAAATATATAAGCTATAGCGCACATTATTGATCAGTTACGGCCAAAATATCTGCAGCTAAATGAACAACGGAATAGAAATGACCCCGTTTACATGAAACCGTTACGATCTCACTTGCTATAATTACTAACTGTAGAGTATATATTATATTATTTTTAAAGATTCATTTATAAAAATCTAAATTAATAATTGTAATATATATAACTTTGATAAAAATAACGAGTTGAAGGAATTTAATAAAACAAAAAAGAAACAATCTTATCTTAAGAGGATCGAAATAAAGATTTCAATCTGTTTAGGCATTTGAAAGTGATGGTGGGATAATGAAACTCACATACATACATACATGTACCCTGCAAACATTACAGTTCTATTTTGGGTCGCGTAAGGTTATAATTTTGTACAAAAAATCTTAATATTATAACAATATACTAAAGTACATAGTATACCTGCCACGCAAACATATGGGACAAGTTATACCCCCAAATGGGCGCCGATTCTCATTAAAAACTATCAAAAGAAGAATGAACACGCACTTCCTAGGAAAGTGCATTCCAACCTACATCATTGTCTATTAGACAAGATGGTCATTAAGCTCAAGTCGATAGTATAATAAAAAAAAACCAAAATTTAGTGTTATTGGCTCAGTAGCAACAGAACACGTGACTATGATCAATACAGGAAAGCCCCTGTAGCAATTCGTGCGTCTCATTTTAAGTAGGGGGTGGAAGTGTATAAATGTCGACAGACACTTTGTAACTTCGAAACTTTTACAAAACATTTTGTATCGAAATTTTATGCTAATATAATGGGCACTTTGTATCTATAAAAATATAGTTTTATTACCATTGATAGTAAAATATATTATGTTTGCTCGCCATAACTTTTGTAAACTAAGTAAATAATTTTGCCATTAATTGTTTCTTTAGAAGGACTTGTTTAATTTTATTATAAATATATTTACTAACACAAACGAGTCTAGGCAATCGTTCGATTGCCTTTCAAAAGTTACGGTAATGTGTAAATGACGTTTCACGTGATCAGAAAATGACTGATGGAAAATAACGAAAATAATTGTTGATTTTTCAAACAATCTATTACTTAGACATCATTGTGTATCTGAACAGCATTATATTCAAAACGCTAGATGCACCTTCTATCAGCTACTCTTATAGTTTTGTCGTGATGTCTTTTAAATTGATGAACGCTGGCTGCACGCACGAAAAAGCAGCATCAGCGGTTCGCTTGTGACGCATATATCTCTCTTCCACTCCGTCGGCCTATGCGTTCGAGTATTCATCAATGTTTTCTTATGACGTCATCACGTATAACTATCGTCCGTAAGACGACTTTACAGACAACTGACTGTCAGAATTCGATACAGTACAAAATCTAATTGAATGAGCCCGCGGGCACGTTTCTACTCATTAACATTACTGTGATATGTGTTCCATTATCTTAACGCCTTCAGCTATAGTCAACGAACATTGCTAATTATTACACTGATTCTATACAAATAGCTGAGTAAAATCAAAGATTGTTTCGATTTAATTTCAGGCGTCTATTCGGTAGCTTACATTATAATTTCACGGAAAATATACAAACTCGTACCTAATACGAATGGTACGTATTCATCAGACAATTCACCCTAATTCTTTTGTCTCTTTCTAACCTAATAATGGCTGATGATATGGCTTTTAATAAATCGATTCGATTAAATGTAAACGGGGCATTCGGTACAGATGAGAAATGCACTTAGTTTCGTCAGTGCATCCAGTAACACAAAGGTTACCTGCCTCAAAGCGTCCTTTGATATTTAAACTACATTATGAAATTCCTGTAACATAACTACATTATCTATATTTACATGTATATTGTATGTATGTTGTACACTATTTTATATACATATATGTAACAATATGATACATTATACAACGAAAAATGTCATACATCAAAAAATTTTGTAAAAAAAAAGTCATCACTGCTTTTTTTCTTGGTAGAATCGACATTCTGAACCAGTGGTAGTGCTTGGCGAGTCATAAGTACTTGTAAAATTGGATTTGAATAAAAATATTTTGATTTTGATTGATTTGAATGTAATTACGTGTGTTTGCTTTCCACAAACATCTAAAACATCTTAATATAATAAGCTGAAATTTGTAACAATTTTTTTAAAGCATAAGTATCGAAGTAGATAAAAATCCAAGTCTAAGCTATAAACCAGAGACGTACGCTAGGTGGTAGAGCTTCGTGTAAGCCCATCACAGAAGATATCACCCAATCATTAGATTGCAGACTGCTAAACAGAGTTACTTAATATTATTGTGTTACAGTTTGAATCGCGAGTGAGCCAGTGTAACTTCAGGCACAAAATACATAACATTTTAGTTCCTATGGTTGGTCGATGGTAATATCTATGGGTGGTGGAGACACCTCCTTTTTTTTTTTGATTTCATAGGAATGTGGACTTGCATATGGGCCACCTGATGGTAAGTGGTCACCAACGCCCATAGACAATGGCATTGCAAGAAACGTTAAGATGATGACGAACTAAGATGTTATGTCCCTTGTGCCTGTAATTACATTGGCTCACTCACCCTTCAAACCGGAACACAGCAATACAAAGTTCTGCTGTTTTGCGGCAGAATATCTGATGAGTGGGTGGTACCTACCCAGACGAGCTCGCAACATACTTACAAATCCTGCCTATTTTATTTATTTATTTATCTCTATGGACACGTGTCTGATTTAAATAAATAAATAAAATAAATAAATAAATAAATAAAAACTTAGTTATATACATACTAATATAGCTTTCCTCGAATTCAAAACGAAATAAAATTCACTTTTTATGTGTTTTAAATTACTCTCGTGACCTGCGGTGAAGGAAAACATCGTTAAAGTAACCTATGTAGATATATACTTACTATGTATGTTGGGTGGAAGTCAGTATCCACTGAGAGTGCATTGAAACGGCTTGATTAAAAACTTTATCTCAACATGAAGCCTTGGTCCGACAGTCCGTTGGTGGAGCTTTAAGAAAATGTTAGAATACTAATGGCCGAATACTGAAACGTCTTTCAAATATGAAGTGGGACTTAATTATTTGGAACGCCATTAATTTCAAATTTCACATACTAAATTTTGAAATTAATGACGTTCCAAATAATTAAGTCCCACTTCATTTTGAATGACGTTTCAGTATTCGGCCGTAAGGCCTATACTATGTACTTTAAAATATGTTAAATGCAGGTTAAATATATTGTAGCGTCTTCTAACAATTAAACACATCTCAATTACTATGACAGATGAAACAGCGATATCAAACGACTATAAATATTGAACACAATGTTATATATAAAGTACTTATATACAAATTCAAAAGAAATAAGTAACAAACTTAATCCACCACGCTGATTCAATGCGGGTCACATGTCAAAGAATTTCAGTGAAATTAGACAACAGGTTTCCTCATGTTGTTTTCCTTCAAAGTCAGACACGACATTAATTATAAACACAATTAAACACATGTAAATTAGTGATGCTTGCTCGGGCCTATGTTACTTTGTAACTCGTAATTAACTGGATACCTTCTACGACTTCTCTCGCGTATGAATAGCAAATGTTAGATACCATGTCCTCTTTGTACCCTCAACAACGTACATACGCACTTGGTGGTAGAGCTTTGTGCAAGTTCGTCTGGGTAGGTACCACCCAATCACCAGATATTCTACCTCAAAACAGCAGTACTTGGTACTGTTGTGTACCGGTTTGACGGGTGAGTGAGCCAGAGTAATTACAGGCACAAGGGACATAACATCTTAGCTCCCAAGGTTGGTGGCGCATTGGCGATGTAAGCGATGGTTAATATCTCTTACAATGCCAATGTCTATGGGCGTTGGTGACTACTTACCATCAGGTGGCCCATATGCTCGTCCGTCTACCTATGCAATAAAAAAAAAACCATGTCCTTTTTCAACTCAACAACGTACATACATAATTTCAATAATTGAGTAATTAAGACGAAATAAGCGCCACTCAAAAAATCACTTTTATAATTGACTAATCTGATGTTATGACTGTTAATATTTTTAACCATTAATATCATATTTTAATACTCATTATCTTATTCCGATCGAAGGCAAATCCAAAAACACAAAAACCATAAAAATCGGTCCAGCCGTTCTTGAATTAAAAATGGTGTAACTAACACGACTTTGTTTTATTATATAGATTATAGATTTCAATTATATTTTAAACTAGCTGTATTCCGTGGATTCACCCGCGTATAGTTAATTAAAATATAACGAATAAAAATCAGCCTAGAACCTTCCTCGATAAAAGGACTATAAAAATATTTTTTTAAATTCGAACTAGTAGTTCCTGAGATCAGCCAGATCAAACAAACTGTTTTTTTTTATATATTAGTATAGACTATAGATAAATAAATTGTATTACTTGATGTATACATTTGAGTTGTTGTTGAAATGTATTTTTATTGGACAGGAAATTACATCGCAAGCGGATGCCTGTAGACTTCACTTCGTAATATCCTCAATGAAATGAAGTCTCTTTATAGTTTGCATATATATTTTATTTATAAAAGAGACAGCGTTGAATATAATCCAAAAAAATACAATATATTATGTTTTATCGAAGTAGGCTCGTAAGAACCCTACAAGTGTAGTTCTACAAGATAATATCTATTGTAATGTAACAATCGGTTTCTAATGAAGATTCTGAAATCCTACTAGAAAATCAAAAACTAGCTGCAATCATTTTATATCATCCATATAAACTTTAATTGTGTTTATTACTGATTTTAACTTAGATTTAGAAAAAAACAAAAAGCCGTGATGGCCTAGTGGAAAGAACGCGTGAATCTTAACCGATGATCTTGGGGTCAAACCCGGGCAACCACCACCCTCAATTACATGTGCTTAATATGTGATTATAATGCATTTTGTGCTTGACAGTGAAGGAAAACATCGTGTGGAAACCTGCATGTGACAAATTTCATGGAAATTCTTTCACATGTGTATTCCATCAGCTCGCATTGGAGCAGCGTGGTTGAATAAGCTCCAAACCTTCTCCTCAAAAAGAGGAGAAGAGGTCCTAGCTCAGCAGTGGGACATTCATAGGCTGTTATTGTAACTATTACTATTTAATTTAGATTTAATCTTATAAAAGACAATAGGTACTTGTGCTATAATTATGAATCAGTCTAATTCCAATAACAGTTTGACCAATCACAATCATGTAAAAAATAATGAAATGTTTGCAGTAAAACTACCTAATGTCAACACGTCGAATAAAAATAGAATCGTGTGTTTGCGCCAGGTTCATTCTCTCGTTCGCTTTTGGTTCAATTCGCACGAATTCAAATAAAAATGAGAAATAGAAAAATTCAATGCGTTCAGAATTTCGTTGTGATTTATAAAATTTTTACTTCATAAATGTTTTTTTATAGAAAAACTAAACGAAAAATTTTGGTAGAAATAAATATTTGATTTTATGTGTTATATGTAGTTGATGTTATATGTGTGAATGTGTGTAGGTATCCTGACTGAGCTTGTATGACGTATATGACATACATAGATATACTAGTTTCAAACCCCATATCAAGTCAATAAAGAGTTGCTGGGTTCTCCTGTCAAGAAATTTTCATTTTGTTCGGAGTTGGAATATTCATGCCTCAGAGAACACGTAACGGTGTCTGATTTATTTCCGTTCGTTTCTGCTCCATCTCCAATTTTGCTGATTTTATGTAATATTTGAGATTCGAATTTTAAAATCAGCGAATAACCACAGTTATATAACTAAACCTTAAGATTTAGAAATACAGATAATATTTCTATATGATTTAATTTATTCAACGAAATACAATTATAACTTTAGACTGATTTAATTTCCCATTTCAATAAAACTATTTTTAACTGATTCAACTTTCGAGATAAATCCGTAAAGCTATTGAAATAACGACACTAACTTGCGAATAAATGTGAAACAGTAATGGTATGAAATAAAACTGACTCACTTTTATGTGCATTTTATTGATTCATTCTTAATTTTTCTACTATAATTGAATATATTTGAATAAATTTCAATGACGTCACTAAGAGTAAGGCCATCGCGAAACACGAAATTGACCATTATAATTATAAAATTTGACGCACGCATCAAAATAGCATATCACAATAAGTTTTAGTGACTTGGTGGTAGAGCTTTGTGCAAGCTCGTCTGGGTAGGTACTACCTACTCATCAGATATTCTACCGCAAAACAGCAGTATTTGGTATTGTTGTAATCCGGTTTAAAGGGTGAGTGAGCCAATGTTATTCCAGGCACAAGGGACATAACATCTTAGTTCCCAAGGTTGGAGGCGCATTGGTGATGTACATAAGTGATGGTTAACATCTCTTACAATGCCACTGTCTATGGGCGTTGGTGACCACTTACCATTAGGTGGCCCATACGCGTCCGTCTTCCTATGCAATAAAAAGAAAGTCGGTTGTCAACATTTCACTGGTGAGTTATGAAGTGAGTTCTTATACACTGCAGTGGTTTATCACCTTTGAATTATAATTTTGGATTTCATGAAAAAAGTGTTTTAATAAATGACAGAACATACTATTCGGAATTTTTGATGACGTCATTTAGTTTGCCATATTATATGAAAATCTACTAAAGAATTAAATCTTTGTTTCATTCGAAATGCAATTGACATTTTATGTGTCACCAACACGTGTTCATTACTCAAGTCTTGCAGTATTATTGTTGGTAATATTTAGAATAATTTAAACAGTAGTCAAACATACAAATTAACGACTGTTTCTGTGGATTCGATGCTCTACGATACAATTTGCAAAATTCGATTTCACATTTTCATCTAGGCTTTAGGATGTCTATGGATTTGAGAGGTATTTTCTTAGATAGATAAAATATATTTACGTTGAATGAATAATAGAAAGGTGTGGTCGTATTGATTAGGTATTTCTGTAGCTATTTATTTTATTTCTGTCTCATAATTAAAGATTTATGCTACGGGGGTCATTAGTTAAACAACCTGCGTCTTCTTTTTTCAAATATTAAATCAATTATGATAGAAAGAGAAGAAATCAGTGTTTAATTAAACCCAGCTAGGGTTATACAACGTATAAGTAATGCTGAAAGTATTTAACTTTAGTATAATTATACATAATAAGTACTAATATATAATATGGTTTTATTATTATCGCATAGTATTTCAACTTCAACGAATTATAATGTTTAAAAAGAGTGACTTGATTTGCAACCAATCCAGTCGAAGGTAACATAGAAATGACATTTCAGATATATCAAATGTCATATCATATTTTTAAATGTCGATTCGAACAGAGTATTCTATTTTTGAATTTAAATGTACTTTCCATGTTAAACGTCATCCCCGTAATGAAATGACCGTTGGCAATAAAATGACCAGTTTAGATTTCGGAACGACCTCAAACCGACCGCACGGACACACCCTATACGATAAACTAGGGCATATCCGGTAAATCACAAAGGTCGTTTACCCTCGCCTATATTCGAAATATTTGAATTTTACGAACCGCGAAAAGTAAAGCGCTTTTAAAATAAACATGTATTTATATAATTAAATGCTCGAAAGCGATGTTTGCGCAGCTTTAGTATTTAGGTGAGTAGTTGACAATTAAAAAAATATCGCATAAAATCAAAAGTGATCATAAGTGCTACAAGCTATTATGAAGTTCGTGGTACTTTTTTATTTAGTCGAATTACAAAAGGCAAATACGTTGCTACGGATTTGGTAAAATGTTTTGTACCTACTGCAATGAGAACATTTGAATGGTCATGTCAGAAAAGTAACTTGCAACGATCCGTATTAAGACATTAAGAAATTAAGATCTTTAATGTTGTCTGCTTACAGACTAATCTAGGATAGAACAAACCATTAAACCGTCTCATGCGGACCTACGATTAACGTAGCCTCCATATTAGAATTTCTCATGACATAACAATTAAAAAAAAAAAATCATTATTATGATTTAGATAAATTTTGTGAGTCTCTGGACCATCACTGTATTATTATTATTATTATTTTACTTTGTTTGTTATTTTTGTTCGCCTTTTTATGTAAGAGTGGGCAAACGAGCAGGAGGCTCACTTGATGGAAAGTGACTAACACTGCTCATGGACATTTATTTATTCTATTTTTAATTATTACATTTAGTTATGTAGGTAAAATAGCATTCTTGCCACCATTCCACGTGGTCACGACTTGTATTGTAATTATTTTTATTTTTATTTATATTTAGTTAAGGTTTTAATGTAAATAAATAAAACATAGTAAAATTAAATTATTATTTGCATATTGAATTCTTTTGCACATAATGTAATTTTTATAAAACGCTTTTGGCTTGTGTAAATAAATAAAACAAACATAAAAAGGCAAGTTAATAATAAAACAGTTAGATACAACTGTATCAGATTTATTGGGGCTGATATATGATGTTATGTAAATGAATAATCCCCTACATAGTAGTTATATATTTAGAATTATATACAGTTGCAAATTCACGGGCTTTACTTACCTACATAATGTTATCGCTACCTTCAAAGCCCCGATCGGAACTGTCGACGATTCAATTACCAGTATAATCTACCTTAGTTGAAGCATCAATCAAAAACATACCCAATGCCATTGTGATAAATTTCAAAATCAAATATCAGTGAACGCCTTATCGTCTCTTGTTTAAAATTTGTATTACTTGAATATAGAAGCGTTATTATGAAAATTTAATGTTTTGCTTTTTAAATTTATAGCAGCCTTTGCCCGGTCTGTAATTTTTCATTTTAAATTATTATATTGTTTTAAACATAAATTGGAAGCTAAATATTTATTCCGTTTGCATAACTGACCACAAAAATGTAAGTAAACTGAATATAAAGACATTTTTTTTAATTTAATTAATAAATATATCATAAATATAATATACGGATGAAAATTTAATATAGCTATTGTATACATTGTGACGGCATGGAATGGTGGCAAGAATGATACCAGCAGTTTCACCTGTCACCAGTAGAGGCAAGAAGACGAAGAATGTTATATCATAGTAAAATTGTGTAATTCAATTTTCAATGAACATGAAAAAGAAAACATAATCAATTAAAAATAATGATAAACAGCCTTCATCAGGAACAACTGTGTGCGTACAAAATTCCAAATATGTCCCATTTGACACCATAAATACATTCGGTTATTTTTCCAAAGAAAATCCATTTGGGCGTTGAACAAAATTCGAGTAATTAATTGCCCTTAATAAAAGGGGTAGAATGAAAAATTACTTTACCAGAATATAAAAACTTCGAGGCATTGTTTACTTATTCCGAAGTAGAATTACTTTTAATGGACTCCTAAGTCGTTAGAGAAAATTAAATAATTTACATAAATTGGTATAGACGAGATCAATAAGTATCGATATAAATATATATTAATAATTTGATGATAACAATCGACTTTTTTAAAGAATAGGTATAGCACATGGGCCAACTGGTGGTAAGTAGTCACCAACACCCATAGACATTGGCATTGTAAGAGATGTTAACCATCGCTTACATCGCCAATGCGCCACCAACCTTTGGAACGAAGATGTTATATCCATTGTATCTGTAATTACACTGGCTCACTCATCTTTCAGACCGGAACAGATTAACAAGTACTACTGTAATTCCAAAGACTTTTGTATACTCTTTTAAATAAATAGTTAACTTTCAGACCAAGGGAACGGGATATAGACTATGTTATATAAAATAAAGTATATATTATACGTTTAGCTGGAACACGCTCTAATATTTTATTCCTCGTAAATAGCAAACACAGATACAATCACTAATTTCTTGAAAATCAGATTAACAAGCAAGCTAAGCTGTTAAAAAGGCACTTACTTTGAAATTACAGTCATACTTCAATTTTATTTATTTGTATAGACAGCTTTTCTTTATACGACAGCGTACTAAAAAGTAAACAGACATTACTCTATACGAGTACATACATATACTATGACGTCTATGCAATTATTTTCCCAGCGGCATTTGATATTTCAGGGTACGTTTTGAATTATTGACCAAATCGAAACCAGTTGCGTTCAGGTATGACCGTAACATGTCAACTGACGATTGGAAATATGTAGCAGGAATTCACGAAAGTGGATTTTAGTAAATGAATAAAGCCAAAGTCAAAATTGAAATGTAGGTAAATTGAATATGTCACTTGTATTAACTGACACTGACACTTATTAATTCTATATTTAAAAATGATTGTTTCTCCATGAGAGTTGAGGCACGCAGATAGATTAATAATATATAATAGTCCTCCTGACCGATTTCGGCCACGGCGGCCAATCTCAAGAGAGATAAGCCAACTGTACAGGATATATTATAGTGCACAAGTGTGAACGCAAACACAGGTGCACATCCCTATTCCTTATCTCTCATAACGACAATCCGACCCGACAGGAAAGAGTTCAGGTGCAGGACCAACGGCTTAACGTGCCGAAGCTCGGGAGTGTACACCCTTCCAACTTCCAGACTCCGGGCTGCTACGGAGAATTTTCTGACAGAAAAACCCAACATGGGGCCCGACTTGGGAATTGAACCCAGGACCATCGAGTCTGCGGCCTTATGTCAAGCCACTAGACCAACGAGGCAGTCACGCAGACAGATTAGTACAGCAGTCGGTCGTTTACTGATTTTACTTGACTTGTTGATATATAGAACAGTTTGATAGAATAAGCTCAAATCTTTGACTCAAAAAAAGGGGAGGAACCTACGCTCAGGAGATTGATATTTACGGGTGTCTTTAATTGATGTAGTGGGAATTACCTGTCGTCTCTTGTTCAGCTGAATTCAGCTACTAGCTTTTCACGCTGTTCCATATCTAGCATTAATTTTAGCACACTTATGCGTAGACGAGTTGCGTGGTACGAGATGAAGGTAGTCAAGTAAATAAGAATTTATCTAAATGTCACGAGGTAATCGAAGAAAAACCATTTAGTGTTTTGAGATTTTAACTTATGTATAACATGAATTAAATAGATTTTCTCATACTGAAATAATGCTGAGTCTACCTATACCTCATAAGGTATAGGTTTTTTTGAAAATTTATATAGGTAGGTGGAATGCAAACCTGACGATGCACCAAAAGATGTAGGAAATATTCCATTCCCTTCACTGCCAAATGCGCAATCAATCTTGGAAACTCAGAATTTGTGCCCCAAGTCTCCTCAGTCAAATGGAACAACATAATAGAAATTAGTGATATTTAGAAGTAGAATATGTGATAGGTGGTACCTATTCAGACGGGCTTCCCCACAGCCTTACCATTAAGAACGATGAAGTTCTAAAACCTTCATCTTAATTGAGATTCGTATCCAGCATGACTTATAACGGGTTGCGTGTAGTCAGACTTTTAATATAGAAAACACAGACTAACAACTTAACTTAACCGAAAATTATACAAACTAGCTTTTCACAATTACAAATAGCGTGTCCAACGCCATTATATTAAGTGCCTCCCCCCCTCTCACCGCACATTTTCGTGTGGCCGACTTTTTTATCGCAAGATAAAATTAAATTTCAATTGAAATTTAATAACCGAGTTCGTTATTTCATTAAAATATTAATATAAATATCAACGATGTTTACTTAGCTTCGTTTGTATAAAATTTTCGATTAAATTACCAACTTTAGTGGAAAAATCGCTCGCCTCTGCACTTATAATATCATGTTTCAATTTTTACGGGCAACCTCGTTAATGTAATTTTTCGTTGTTCTCTACCTGAAGACTCATTACTACAAGTGACAGGTATCATTACTTAATTTTGAATGAGCAAGTAGGCAATTTTGGATAACATTTTTTTTCACGCAGATACCTTCAAAAGATACCCGGATTCCTTTGAGGTAGGTTATTTTGGATTCTTACCCATTAAAACCACTGCGATGGCCATCTTCGGCACGGATAGGTGAGGCTGCGGGATTTTCGATTATTGATATAACGCATCTGCAGCTTGGTGAAGCTCCCCTTAGGGGTGAAGCTTATCTCGCCCCCCCCCCCACTCCTCGCTAGAACGTACAGCAGCACGAGGCCATTGGTGCTTTAAGAAATATAGCCAATCCTTTCATCGCCATTATGCCACCAACCTTGGGAACTGTTTGACGGTAGATTATCTGATGAGTGGGTCCAAGTGAGGGTGGGCCCAAGACGGGCACCAAGATCTACCACTAAGTAATTTGTCCACCTTTTACTTAACTTGTTACTCCACAACCAGAAATCGAAATTGATTTATACCGTAATAAAAACACCATGTATAACAAGCAACATAATTTTAATGCATCAAATATGTAATATCAATTATTAAACACAACGTGCTTACGAATATTGTAATTAGTGTGTGTAATTTTCGCCTATACAGTTCGGTATTTACGCTCAGCCATACAGCGTTATTAATACTTAAATGTTATTTCATGGAATCCTCCGGTTACTGACAACTGGGATTAGATATCAACTCGGATGATAGATGACTAATGTGTAGCAAACAGACAACTGGTTCGAAGTAATATTTCTGCTAAAAGCACTATTACGTATAGTGATTTATATGTTTTTTGATAACGTTTTCATAAATCTGGTGTTAATAGTTCAGGGGCCCATTGTATTAACGCATTGCTACTTTATCGTAATCGAATCGAAGCGTCTGTATCCGTTTTTATATTCTTTGATTTATTTATTTTTTATTGCATTGGAAGGCGGACGAGCATATAGGACACCTGATGGTAAGTGGTCATCAATGCTCATAGACATTGGCGTTGATGAGAATTGAATGAGATGTTAACCATCTCTTAGATCGCCAATGAGCCACAAGGCTTGGGAGCTAAGATGTTGTATCCCTTGTACCTGTAATTACACTGGTGGACCAGCTCACCCTTCAAACCGAAACACAACAATACCAAGTACTGCTGTTTGGCGGTAGAATATCAGATGAGTGAGCTTGCACGAAGCCCTACCACCAAGTAAAATTAATTATCGACTATTAATAATAGTTAAGTTTAATTACATTAAGTTTAATAACATAAATAACTAAGTTTAATTTTGACACAACGGTATATATATTAACATAATCACCTAATTTCGCATACTAAATTTTGAAATTAATGACGTTCCAAATAATTACGTCCCAATCATATTTGAATGACGTTTCAGTATTCGGCCGTTAGTTTCCGATTCGACTAAATATAGAACACTTAAAGTGAGATCGGAATCGAATCGGGGACGTATCGTAATCGGTATAGCTTAGTAGAGTTCGGCTTCAATATCCCACAGTTTTATTAAAAATCTAAAAACGCGCAATAATAATTTAGGAACATAGCATTTTAGTTCCCAAGGTTGGTGGCGCATTGGCGATGTAAGCGATGGTTAACATCTCTTACAATGCCATTGACCCATATGCTCGTCCGCTTACCTATACAATAAAAAAAATATAAGTGTATTCGAGAAATGTTCCTACAAATCTAATACTGTATGAAACATTTGATAATTCGACTTTACGATCTTGAAAAGGATTACGAGACGAACTAAATGTTATCTCATTCGTTTTATTTTCGGACTAACGCAATTTAGATACGGTACAAATTCAATACACCGAAAGCCATTGCATTGGAAAAGGTCAGCGGGAAATGGATGAGGTAGATGGAAACTTTATATGCTGTATTGCTAGTGGTCCAATACGTTCTTCAATATTGGATATATGGACGTGACCAAGTCTAACGTATGTTACCGTTAGCGGTAATCAAATAAGAGTATTACTGGAATACTGTTTAATGGAATGATTTCCATCTACAGTTTCGAGTATTTTTCGTGTTCATCTAGTAGGTTTTCGAGAAAATTTAATAAATTAAATTTTATTTTAGTAAATTTAATGTAACAATATTTTAGTTTTAGTTTTCATACTAATAGTTTAAAATAACAATATTTTAGTATATTTAAGCTTAAAATAGATGATATATTTTATTTTATTAATTAGGAATACAATGTTACATTACGAAAAACATTATCTTATATAAAAAAAATTGTAAAAAAATATATAAATCAATTATAGGGTAACTTAACATTAAAATTAAAAATCTCTAATTGACAAAAACAATAAAAACGAAACAACATTATCTTTTGATTTTGATGATATGTCGACTACATTAAACCGTTTCTGTGGTTCGAACATCCATGCTCTTTTATCTTCATTGTGTAGTAATTATGAGCCAAAACCCAACTTACTACCCAACCTTACTACCCAAGTAATCTCCTACCCGCATAAAACTTGATAATCTTGACTTATTCTCGTAGCTTTGCGTGGTGCATGTATTATATAAATATATATTTTTTTGCTGTATATTAATATAAAGATTTGATTGTCGAGCATATCCAATGAGGTTGGATATCAGTTCAATAATTCAGCACTTCTATAGTGGCGTCACTGAAGCGTTATTATTAAAACAGACCGACAGAAAATAAAATGCCCCGAGCGATTCGCGAAAGGTAAACGTTCATTTCAAAGGTTCTCGTTTGACTTTTCAAAAGTTGGAACGAATCCTTAATATCCGTGCCAGGAGATATGCTATCATTTTACTGGGAGACTTGCTGAATTAAAAAAAGTTGTAGTAAAGCTATTGGACGATAGATGTCACTAGGTTTTTTTTGCGCTGATGATATAGTAACAAGTAAAAGTAAAGTAACAGCCTGTGAATGTCCCACTGCTGAGCTAAGGCCTCTCCTTTTTTGGGGAGAAGTTTTTGGAGCTTATTCCACCACGCTGCTCCAAAGCGGGTTGGTGGAATAAACATGTGGCAGAATTTGAGTGAAATTTGACACATGCAGGTTTCTCGCGATGTTTTCCTTCAGCTGGTGATATGCATACATATAATTCTTATATATAATCTTGTGACTGAAATACTTTATAACGTTTTGGATGTCCAATCTGAGATTTACAACCTTATGAGCAAGCCATTAAGATAAGACACTGAAGGGGACATAGACGACATTAATTCTACCAGATTTGGTAAGGATAGATAATGCTCATAATATACTATATTTAGACAAAAGAAAACATATAAATACAGAGATTATGTTACAGTTTACTCTATATTATATATAACATGACAAGTTAAACAATGGAAAGTTAGGAACTATTCGAGTTAGTTTGTAGTTTGGTTTGTTCAACGCTTGTCTGATTTTAACCGCTTCTGTTACGTGAGTTTCGCATGATAAATACCTGTACAAACATATATATATATATACCATTTATGGTAATAATAAGAGCTAGCAAAGTTTTTTTTATACGACGAGCATATGGGCCACCTGATGATAAGTGGTCACCAACGCCCATAGATATTGGCATTATAATAAATGTTAACCAACGTTTACATCGCTAATGCGCCACCAACCTTGGGAACTAAGATGTTTTGTCTTTTGTGCCCGTTATTACGCTGGCTCACTCACCCTTTAAACCGGAACACAATAATACCAAGTACTACTGTTTTGCGGTAGGATATCTGATTAGTGAGTGGTACCTACCCAGACGAGCTTGCACAAAGCCCAACCACCAGTAGAAGAAATAATAGCGAAAAAATAGTTATTATTAAAATAATAATAATTTTAAAACAGGTTTTAGGTTAGGATTTTATAACTATATATTTTTTGTCATTAATGTCCGAAGTTTTTGATTATCATTATTTTCTATATCGTTTTAGCAATCTTACAAAAATCTTCGAGCACATCTAAAAAAAAATTCTAAAACAAATGCAAAAAATTTAAAAACAATTTTAAAACCTATTCAAAACACTTTACGAAATAGCAAACGAACAGCTAACGTTAATTTCTCACTTCCGAAAGCCATTAAAAACACACATCCATAAAAAAATTTCATTACACCCAACAAGAGAGCCTCCACTTTTCGTTTTAAAAATTTATTTTTGTACTCGACGACAGCTCGCCTGGGAACAGGATGGCATTGCGGAGAATTCATAATTTATTTTTCTGAATTTTGTTCGGGGCTTAATCCCATGATACTATAAATAAGTGGATTATTATACTTCTTAGATATTTTCCTCCAAACTTTGTTTGAAACATAGAAATAAATGTAATACTCGTCGTGAACATTCTTAAAAGTAATGTTAAAACTTGTTAATATATTACTGAAATTAAATGGATACATGATTTTTTTTTTAATTTTCTTTTAATTTAGTTAGAATCGATAACTTGATGACATATGGTTGTTGGAAGAAGAATAACCTCCTTACTCTGTCAATGTGCCAGCAACAACGGATGTTATACTATCTGTTACGCTAGCTCATCATTTCAAATCCTATGATTTCAGAGGCCCTTGCCAAGTTGATGATGATGATGATGATGAAACGTTAATACAAAACTAAACAAATGTATGAGAATGACATCTCTCAACGATAAGTCACGTGGTCATTCTCATACAATTTTTAGTTTTCTATTAGCGTTTACAATTGTAGAATATCAACTTGGCTAGGGCCTCTGATTATTGATAGACGGTATAAACGATGAATGGGTAGTCCACCATCTACCCTGACACATCAAATAGACTACCATCGGATAACACAAAATGTTAGGGCTCCAGGTTTAAAAAGAACAATATTTAGTTATAGATACACGTTAAATTGAAAACATTGACTTAATATAATGGTCAAAATAAATTCTCAAGAGCAGCGGTACTCAACATTTCCTTTAGAAAATGATATTTTTAATGAAATCGGTCATTGTTTTAAAATGAGTGGTACCAATTTTGAGAAATGTATTATATATTTCGTAGTAGTAGTTTTCGTAATATATATCCCAACTCATTTTATAACTAAAAAGTGTGTGTGTTGACTTGTCCATTTTTAACGTAACAACAGATACACTCGATATTCATTTTTCATAGATAATTGGCCGGAAATTAATATAAGATCAGAATATTGCCCCGCAATTTAGAATAATATACACATGGGCAAATTTAATCTATGTACTATTGAATAAGTTTTCAAAATTTCTGAATTACAAGTAAATTACTCAAATTACTTTTGTTCTTCTGCTTACACTCATACAACTTAAAAGCAGCTAAATAGTAATTTGAAGCCAAATTAAACCCACTTTTTTTAATACCACTTTTATAACGGTCTAGAGCTAATTAAATTGCTCATAATTTTTATGTTAATTAACTAAGTTTAAAAATTGCAAGAGTCATTAATCAGATGTTCAATTCGTGCCATAATAATTTTAATGAATTATTAACATACGACACGCCATATTTGAATATTTGCATAAGTAAACCGAACAAAACTCTTGTTTAGACCAAAATATCCGCATAGCGGTACGCCATGACATATTAACGAGATTGTAGAGTATTTTACGCTACTCAATGTATGCCACTGGGTCTTTGTAGCGATAGGGGTGAGTGTAAATATTTATTACTCAAAGCATATAGCTTAAAAACGTTTAAAATATTTAATTAATTTTTAGTTCTATAATAAAAAAATGGTTCGTGGAGATGATTCTCTGGAGAGTCTAGCCAACGCCGGATATATTATAGAGCACAAGCGTATGTGCAACAATAGGTTTAATATCGCCGGTTAGAGTGTTATATGAGTATGATAATGTAACTACGGTACTTTTTTTCCTTTATATTTCCCGTGAGGGCAAATGACTATACTCCATCTGATGGTAAGTGAGAGAAGATTCTAAACGCTCGTTGCGGCTAGTACAGTCGGAAAGAATGGTCTGCACCAGCCGCCCCCGCCTTGCCGGCCCGCAAGACGCCTTTTCACGCCTCGCCTCGTGCATAACATCTTAGGAAACCTTAATGTGTTTCTAGAGGTGTACATAACATCTTAGACCGCCGTTATCTATGGGCAGTGGTGACCATTTACCATCAGGTGGCCCATTTTTCATACCAAACTATTATCATAAATTGAAATTAACGTAAATATAAATTATAGAACAGTTAAACCATAGAGACAACAGTTGTAACTGTGGAGTTACGACGTTTGGTATTACAAAAATAAAATCACCCTAAGACACCCGAGGGAAAAGCAATACCACTTAAAGCGGGTGATAATGAATAGCTGCTAGCTGGTTTACGTCAAAAATTACATAAAAAAGGTTTAATTGATTCAATTTCAATTTTTAATTTGAATGAAGGACTATATCAT
This sequence comes from Nymphalis c-album, assembly GCA_963151315.1. Classification (NCBI taxonomy): domain Eukaryota; kingdom Metazoa; phylum Arthropoda; class Insecta; order Lepidoptera; family Nymphalidae; genus Nymphalis; species Nymphalis c-album. Next base: position 4,459,373 of record OY720612.1, read on the forward strand.
TCATTTGATTATTTAAATAGTATTTAAAATTATAACTACATAATGCCCAATCAATTCTCCTGGAAAAATATTATTATATTATAGAGGTTGCCTGGAAGAGATCACTGTAAGTGATAAGGCCGCCTTTGCATACTTTATTATGTAAAACTTGTTCTTTCTATGTTATGTTATGTTATTGTAGTGTGTGCAATAAAGAATAAATAAATAAATAAAAATAATTCACTAATAATATAACCGAGGTTATTACTTTTTATTTTAAATTTTCACTTGTGTAGAGATATTACAGTAATATATTATTGAGTATAATTTCCTGTTCAACAAAACCTTTGTGTTAGAAATTGGTGCGTAGGGTTCGTTGAACTTTCGACGCTTTGAAACGAAACAAAATATTGGGGTCACAATAATTGTTTTATGTTCGTTTTTTTTAAGAAATACTTTCTTTATAAATAAAAATTTTAACAAAACAAAAACCGACTTCATAGGAAAAACAAATTAATATGCACTAAAAAGTAAAAAAATAATTGCGTATTCTTCTATAATTTGATAATTAACTTACTATTTTCTACTCAACAATATGTAGGACGAATGTGTAGTGTGGTTGATAATTTATTTACAATTATTGTTACTTTTGGAGTCGATGTCAGCCAAGATGGGTTTATAACTACATACATAGTTAGTTATAGGTGAGATGTGCTTGTGTCACATGCGCAACTTAACGAGGCGAATAAAAGTCAATTTGTAATGTATATGTTTTTGTTTGTTTTTAAAAGATTCCCGTATTATTATTGCTAGGTATATTATAGTGTTTCCTTAGCTGACATCGACTCCAAAAATAACAATAATTGTAAATAAATTATCAACCACACTACACATTCGTCCTACATATTGTTGAGTAGAAAATAGTAAGTTAATTATCAAATTATAGAAGAATACGCAATTATTTTTTTACTTTTTAGTGCATATTAATTTGTTTTTCCTATGAAGTCGGTTTTTGTTTTGTTAAAATTTTTATTTATTTTTCGATTTTTAGTGAATCTGAAGTACACTCACTAATTTGTAGAATATGGGTAGACCTACTAAACGTGCAGCTCATATGAGACAGCGCCGTTTATATTATTATTTAAATATATTAATCTAAAACAGTGAAACGTAAAGAAAAATGCATTTTGGTACTGAATTAATAAATATTAGTTAATATGGTTAAATGTATGAATATAAATTAACATGTTTTGATTAAATAGATTTAGTTGGTGGGGTGTTGGGCAGCCATAACATAATCAAATAGTTATTTCTAGTAATAATTAAATAAACTGTATGTTTATAGATGTTGCGTTATACCATTCTTCACCATAAACTATGACGGAATGTCTGTATATTAAAAAAAAAGGGGAAGTATCTATATTATCCTAACTAATATTATAATTGCGAAAGTAAGTTTGTTTGTGACGCTTTCACGCATGTTTATGCGTGTAGTGGTTTCACTAAGCCGATTTAAAAAAATCTTTCACCAATGGAAAGCTACATTATCAGGGAGTAACATAGGCTACATTTTGTCCCCATATTCCCACGGGACCGGGAACTACGCGGGTGAACCGCGGGAAAAACACTAGTAATCAATATATAAATATACATAAATATAACATGTATATAAGAGTACTTATACGATATATTATATAATTTTCAAAATTGGTCTCAACTTTTAGTAGATGTTCAAATATGTTTCAATTACAAACATAACATATATACTAATGCTTACATGCATAACTCATATTATAAAGAGGAAAGATTTGATTTTGTTTGATTTTTTATTACGATTTAAATCAAAAACTACTCGACCGATTTTAAAAATTCTTTCACCCTTAGAAAGCTACGTCTTTACCAAGTAACATAGGCTATATTATATTTTCAAAAACTTATAGATCCCTTCTTAAAATGGAGCAATGTAACCCAACGTATTTAACTGTTGCCTATAAAAGTTATTATTTCGCGAGCGCTGCGAAAACTATTGACGGTATATAAAGAAGTGTTTTATACAATAGTACTACAAGTACTTGATTATAACGATGTTATGGTAGGTGAATGATAAATCTAGATAGCCTATAAAAGATTCGGTCGTGTATCGTTAATTTGCTACTAAGAATTGAAGATTTCCGTTACTTTGTCATGGATCCTATAATCAGAATCTAACCAAACTATCATCAAACAACCCTTGAAGTATACTCTTTCCAATAAAAAAAAAATCATCGAAATCCGTTGAATAGAAATCGAGTTATTCGTCCATTTGTCGCGCACATACCTCATGCAAATTTACGACTTATATGGTTTTCTCATGGATTCCACTGTCAAAACTGGACCAAAAAAAAATGGGACCAATGGGAAAGCAAACCCTTTCAAATAAAAAAAAAATCATCGAAATCGATTCATCCAGTCGAAAGTTATGAGGTAACAACACCAAAAAAAAAAAAAAAACATACAGACGAATTGATAACCTCCTCCTTTTTTTGAAGTCGGTTAAAAATAACAAAATATACAACAAAAATATCTTTTTTTTTTCTTTTTTTTATTGTATAGGAAGGTGGACGAGGACATGGGCCACCTGATGGTAAGTGGTCACCAATGCCCACAGACAATGGCATTGTAAGAATGTTAACCATCGCTTACATCGCCAATGCGCCACCAACCTTGGGAACTAAGATGTAATGTCCCTTGTGCCTGTAATTACACTGGCTCACTCATCCTTAAAACCGGAACACAATAATACCAAATACTGCTGTTATATAGATAATTACACTCAGACTCAGGATAAATAGACATGTTCATGCACACAAATGTCTGTCCTGGGTGGAAATTGAACCCACGACAAAGGCAAAAGGCAATTGACTAGCCTGTTGGCGTGGTTGGTAAGACACTTGCTTTTCACGCCGCAGGTCGTGGGTTCGATTCCCACCCAGGACAGACATTTGTGTGCATGAACATGTCTGTGTGTCCTGAGTCTGGGTGTAATTATCTATATAAGTATGTATTTACGAAAGAAAAAGTAGTATATGTAGTATATCAGTTGTCTGGTTTCCATAGTACAAGCTCTGCTTAGTTTGGGATCAGATGGCCGTGTGTAAATAATGTCCCAAGATATTATTATTATTATTAAGTATCTGTCAACCACGCCAACCGACTCGACAACAAATATATGTTATTCATAGCGTAAGTATATCGAAATATAAAATATTAATTGAAACATTTCATTAACTGTCAAAACATTTGAAGATTAACAATAAAAGTTTAATTTATTTATCTATAAAACAAAAACCAGTTCGGCAGATAAAATAACAGTAAAATGGTATTCGTCAAGCCCTATTGTATCCTTTGTAAATACATGAATAGAAATTCGTTAAGCCAATTCTATTACGGTCAATAAAAAAAGAGGATCGGAAATAAATTTCGAACTAATCAAAGTCAACGGGATTTCAAAGATTGAAAAGGTTTAGTTCGGAACAATACATAACATGTCAACGGACACACACGAATTCGTTTTACTGCGAGAGGTATTAAAAATGAAATTGGAATGGCTTATTTCTAAATGTGTTCTATTTTTAAATTTGAAATATTTTTTTTTTTTTTTTGAGAGACATATGAGCAAATGAACAATTTTAATGCATTGATAATATAAACGCATAGCTAGGCGGGCGAGCATATGGACCACCTGATGGTGAGTCACCAATGCCCATAGACATTAGCATAGTAAGAGATATCAGGCATGGCATCGCTTACATCGCCAACGCGCCACCAACCTTGGGAACTAAGATAAGAGGAGTTATATCTCTTGTGTCTGTAATTTGACTGGCTCACTCAGCCTTCAAACTGGAACACAACAATAGCAAGTACTGCAGTTTTGCGGTAGAATATCTGATGAGTTGGTGGTACCCAGATGAGCTAGCACAAAAGTCTACCACCGAGTAAACTATATATTATTTGTATCAACTCGATAAATAGAAAGCTATATTATATATTTAAATTAAAACTTCATATAATACCTTGAAAACAGCAAAAGTAGGATTCATTGTTCCGAGACAAGTGAAAATCAAATTAAACCCATTTCACGAGTAATTCGCTTAGTCGCGTGTCCGATGGCAATATCAAATTTTTCTCGTCGAGTACGAGCGGACTAAATTGAATTTATCGGATACTTACCTACACCGACATCATATAACCATATACGTAATAGGTAATTTCTTTTCATATGTGAGAACATTTGATATATTTAAAGTACCAATGTGTGTGTAAACTTTTATATATAATTAATAAAAATATAATAAATTATTTTAATACTATAATAACACACACACACAAACACACACACACACACACACACACATACATATAGCTTCTGGTGAATAAGTACGTAATTAACGATTTGCAATTAATTTTCATAAGATACCGTAGGGTTTACCGACCTTATATATGGCCTAACATTTGAGCCATCACATGTTCTTTGTGTGTACCAATTTTCATTAAGATTGGTCAAGCCGTTCTTGAGCTATAAGAAGACGTACAGACAGACCGACAGACAAAAATGAAAATGTTAGTAACAAAATTAGGTGAAAAAAAATGTACAGACAGAACCAATAGATTTATATATTAGTATAGAAGTACAGATATAGATATATGTAAGTGCATTGTAATGATACCCATAAATACATGGCATGTTTCAGTGCTATATTTATTTTGAGTATCACCATGGGTGCAATTCCCGATTCTATTACAAAATTTTGAAAACTGTCTTTCATTAATAAAGTATTGAGCCTGGTCCAATTTATAGATTTCGTAATATTTCCAAACGAAAAGTTAAAAATGAAAGCCACAAATAAACATATATGACATTTTTGTTCTAACTTAGGTAGGAAATTCCGGCCTAGGCGGGAGTTCGTTGACCGCGATACTGCCCCAAGGCATACGCCTATTCACCAGAATTACACACAGCCGCGTGTATGCCTGGTTGAATTCATTATTAAGTTATACAACATTGTAAATAAAACTTGCTAATTATAACAATTATTGTAATTTAATGTCAAAAACAGCGTTACATTAAAATATCCGTAGTTGAAATATAAATTTATTTCTTCGGACCATTTCTTTTGATGAAAAGTGACTATCCCCGTCCTTGGACACAGATATCTGTAAAACCGGATGGTGGGCAGGAGCTTATTTATAAAAAACATATTATGTAAATTTTATTTATTTACATTAAAACCTTAACTAAATACAAATAACATTTAAAAATAATTATAATACAAGTCGTGACAGCGTGGAATGGTGGCAAGAATGCTAGCTAAAGAATGTAAATTGATTATATTGGAACAAACTTGAAACATATGTACTCCCGCTCCTGAAGGAGCATGATCGTCATATATCAGAAAGTAACATGCGAAATTGACTGTAATAATTATAGAATTGAAAGGATACAAGTATCAAAATAGCGTACCATCGTAGGTTGATTATTTTATCATATCTAGTGTGATATACAGTAATTTCTTTGAGTATATTACTGTAGTTCTACAAGATTCGATTCATTTCTTTTTCAATTTCATTGTAGTTTATAAGTATTATAGTTTGTATATTCAATATCGATAGACTTTTTTAAAAAGGGCACAAAACCGCTCATTTCAGCGGTTAAAAAAGAAAGAGCACTTCCAATCGGTTTACGATTGACGAAGATATCGTAAAAAATGGATTTTTTTGGTTTTAATTTAAAATAGAGCAGAATGAATCTACAAGACTATAAAAATACCGCAACGGTCGGTCGCGACATTACAAGGGTATTCATGTATTAGTGGTAGGTGGTACCCATCCAAAGCAAATTTTGGTTGATCACTGTATATAAAGCGGTGTGTATACTTTCGTATTTCTTGGGCTCCTAAACCGATTGATCATTTTTTATATAAAGAGTTCTAAGCTTTATTGAACCTGGTAGGTGGCGTTGTTGCTGGTTTCCATATTTTTGAGATTTCTCACATTGAAAAACAAGCATCTCAGCACCTCTCAATATTTTATCTCCCTCTTTCTGATTTTAAGATTTCTTTGGGATAGAATCTTTACTGAACCCATACGAAGTCAACCTATCTAGTAATTACATAAAAAAAAACGTAGCCTATAGCTTGACTGCAGTCTTAATCCATTATAGCTATGAAGTCTTCACTATAAAATGTAATAAAAACTCCTTCGACTACCCATTATGTCTGTCCGTTGCGAATTCACTTTGATATTTTGCCAAAAGCCAGCCAATAATTCTCTACGGCGACAAGGGGACGACGTGATCGCTGTACAAAGTGCACACATACACTCTTATGTATTTAACACTTAAGACATTTGGTATATAACATGAACTAACGCGGTATGAACTAATGCTCCTAGCATTCAAGTCTTAATAATAACTTTAAAATTCTCAATTTGAAAATTTTAGTTAGTAAGTAAAGAAAATCTTATTTGAATTACATTACATATTATGTTATATAGATCGTTAAAATATAGAGACAGTTTATAGGCTATAACCAATATCGGGATGGTTGGCGTTCTTTGGGAGAGGCTTTCGTCCAGCAGTGGACAACGTATGAGACGTATGTAGTGTACGATATGACAATGTGCATGACATTATCATATACATTTATTTTGTATTAATGTTCGTGTCATGCTAGAGAGAGGTCTTGTTAGGTATAAAGATAGCCTATGTACTTCATTGCTATACAAGCTTGCCTTGTACCTACTTCATTAAAATCGGTTGTGGTTTAGCCGTGAAACTATTACAAACAGAAATTCATTCATACGTTTAAAATATTAGTATAGGTTTTTTTTTATGTAAGAGGGGGCAAACGAGTAAGAGGCTCACCTGATGGAAAGTGACTACCACCGCCCATGGACACCTGCAACATCCGAGGACTTGCAGGTGCGTTGCCGGTCTTGGAGGAAAGAGTACGCTCTCTTCTTGAAGGTTTTTAAGTCATATCGGTTCGGAAAAGTCGCCGGCGAAAGCTGGTTCCACAGAGTGATTGTGCGAGGCAGGAAATGCCTAATAATATATTTATACATAGTTCATATCACAATTCAGTCAATACTTTAGTGTATTACAACCTAATTGCTCATTACACGAACCATTCGATTAATAAAAGTGTATTTTAGATATATTTTAGTAAATATAAACCTTCTCCTCAAAGGAGGAGAGGAAGCCTTAGCCCAGCAGGGGGATATTCACAGGCTGTTAATGAATATAACCCGAATAACTCAATATACTGAGAATGATTTTTATTTAATATCATTGTAAAAGAACGGCCTTATATAATTAATTTATATATGTTTATATAAAGAGATAACATACAAAACTAAACGAAGTATGACAAGGAAACCATACAAACATATTCGCGGTAATACCTTGTGATATACAATCAAGAGAAGCGGCCGAGACGGATATTACGACATATCCGGTATCTTCACACCCTGTATCACCGGTTGCTATCATCCCCGTCCCGGCGCGATACCAGCTAACCGTACCGCAAACAGGCTGATTATTAATTAATACACACTTAAATTTTTCCATTCTTTAAGAGCATCCAAGGAATTAATATTAATTTATTAAAACATAGCAACGGGTACAATCGGGTACCACCATTCAAACTGGAACACAACAATAACAAGTATTGCTCTTTGGTGGTGGTAGCAGATTATTTGATAACTAGGTGGGTCTATTTAGGCGATCGCACAAAGCCCTACGACCAAGTAATCAAGAAATCGATTGAGTTCGGTAAATTATGGTGAAAATACGTCAAGCATTAAAGTGCTTATTGTAAAAAAAATGGTTGTCTGTTAAGTCGGTTTACGGACGATAGTTTAACGTGACAACGTCATAACAGATAGATGCGGCGCAAGCGTACAATCAGCGTAACGGGACAATGAGCGCAACGGGACAATGAGTCATCCTTTTTCGTGCATGCAGCCAGCGTTCATCGATTTATTAGACGTTGTCACGTCAAAAATATTACATACATGTTGCCAGGGGTCAAGAAAAGGACATACCTATGTAATCTATATATAATATAATAATATCCTGGGACATTATTCACACAAAGCCATCAGATGGCTCATCAAACTAAGCAGAGCTTGTACTATGAAAACCAGATAACTGCTATACTACATATACTACTTTTCTTTTGTAAATACATACTTTTATAGATAATTACACCCAGACTCAGGACAAACAGAAGTTTTCATGCACACAAATGTCTGTCCTGAGTGGAAATCAAACTTACGACCCGCGGTGCGACAGGTAAGTATCTACCAACCACGCCAACCGGCTCGTCAAACGGAAACTATATATATATATATATATATATGTATATATATATATATATAATAGTTCCATTATATATATATATATATAATGGAACACATGCCTTCTCTCTCACACGCAGGGGAAGTATACTCAAGTAAATAAACCTAAAGAATATTGAACTTCTTAAAATTTATTATCACATATTACAAGTCCCGAATCGACTTCATATATCTTAAAAGAATACTACAACAATAATAATAGCGTGTAATATATCACTCGAAGTATACATTTAAAAATAAACCATACCATATATAACATAAGAACTAAAATACAATAAACATTTATCTGACTTTTGTTGCGCTATTGCACACGAAATGTGTTGTTAAGGAATACGAACTATCGTGTTGGGAATAAATTGCATGTAAAATGTAGACAGTGAAAATTGCAAGTTGCATGTTTTGTTATAATAAATATGTTCATCTATATTCAACACTATAACGGCCGAATATTGAAACGTCGTTCAAATATTAAGCGCAACTCAATTATTTGGACGCCGTTATTTCAAATTTCGCATACTAAATTTTAATTTAACGGCGTCTCAAATAAATAATTAAGTCGCGCTTAATATTTGAATGACGTTTCAGTATTCGGCCGTAATAATATTAAATACTAGCGCACAACACCCCCCACCCCACCTCCCCTTACTTCGACTATCTTAGAAGATATTTAAAAAAAAATAGCGTTATGTTATTGCAATTTTCATAACGATCTCTATTTTTTTTTTTAAATAGAATTGTAACAGACTAACTATAGTCTGATTGACTGGCTATAGATAATGAAGTATTTTATAAATAAATTTTATAGTTACTAGGAATCCAATGTTATCTCTTTGTAATATTAATATAGATATTTCATTTTTCTTGGTTTTTCATAGTCTTGACACTTCGACAGTGTTTAACTAATAAATACATAAAGTTGCTTCACAATATATTTACTATAATATGATGTTTTATAATAATAATATAAATAAAATTTAAGTATTAATTAAATCGTCGGTCATTATTATGATTTTGTCTTATTTTTTATCGTTACAATTTATTAATATTAACTCCTTAATTTAATGACGTAATTAATAAAACCGACCAAGTGCGATGTCAGCTCGTGCACGAAGGGATCCGTACCGTTCCGTATCTATAAAAACGACAAAAAAAAAATGTCTGCTGTATGAAAGCCCCACTTAAATATTTATTTTATTCTTTTTTTAGTATTTATTGTTATAGCGGTAACATAATGTAACATCATCTGTAAAAATTTCAACCATCGAACTATGACGGTTCATGAGATACAGCCTAGTGACAGACGGACAGGTGGACGGAGAGCAGAGTCTTTGTAATAGAGTCCCGTTTTACCCTTTGGGTAAGGAACCCTAAAAAATACGAAGACTTTCGTAATCTTTTATTTCGTATAACAATAATTCCGTAGCATTCTGTATTAATATCCGCTCTCAGGAAGTCGATTCTTATCGTTGTCTAGAAATATTTTTAATAACATCATTTAAGAAACTGTACTGTGTAATTTTTCAATCTTTTGTTTAAAATATTTATGTAATATTTATTTCGTTATTTAAAAATTTTATTGACCACCATAATATGTAGTTGGAACAAAAGACGGACTAAATACTTGAAGGCAACAGAAATCCGTGAAGGCGGTAATTAGTAAATTATATTGACAACAATACAATTATATGTACATAAATATATACATACTTATTTTATATCTATATAAATAAAATGATAGAGGTCTGCAGTTGTGCGCGCATCACGGAAAAACTACTCAATAGATTTCAATGACATTTTTTAAATTTTGTTTCATAGACACGGCCTTTATAAAAAACAAAAATTATAGTTTCAAGAAACAACGATGTGTATATGCACTGCGTGTTCAGTGATGTGTTTAAACAAAGTATATTTTTGCTTGAGATCTTTTTGATGTTTTTTTTTCCTTTGTACATAAGAACACTTTGTTAATATATCGAGCAACGCGGACGAAGTCGCAGGTTTCAGCTAGTATATTATAAATATATAACTAAAAAAAACTGTATATATTAGTAATTGCTACTGTGTTTTTTGTTCTTTTATACGCTGAATACTGAAACGTCTTTCAAATATGAAGTGGGACTTAATTATTTGGAACGCCATTAATTTCAAATTTCGCATACTAAATTTTGCAGTCACAATTATAGTGGGCTATAACAGTTGGGGTATAAAGGGTGCACCTGTATTCTTCTTCACTACGGGGAGGATTACCATACGATTATCATCACCGACATATAGTATATTTGTTTATTAGACCATTTATAATATTTGAAATGAAATGCCGTTTCAATGATAAGTTCATTACTGAAATATACTCTAAACTTAATTTAAAAAAAAAAAACTATTTTAAAGCATAAAATACGAGCTTCACAAACTTTAAAAATTATGTCAGTGAGTCTAAAGAATAATAATTATCTAAACTTCTCGAAGAAGCGCCAATAACAAATTGGACAAAAACAGTCTTATAATTAAAAAATAATAAGCAAGCTTGATATAAATACTTCAATATTTGTATTTATATCAAAATGTAACGACCTTAGGCCCTTATCTAACGTCAATAGCCCCTGCAGCCTTTTTAAAGCAATCGAGAGTCTCCGAAGTATGAGGTCCTAAGAACGAATACCATAGTCAAGAATGTATCAAGTACTTCGAGACCTCCTCCTCGAGACTTCTGCGAGCCTGGTACTTAAAAATTAAGTAGAAGGAATTCCATTCAAATTTATCAGCCGCCATTTTGGTTTTTATGTAATATTTTAATTGAATAAAGTTACCAATAATAATTGAAGTATTATGTAATAACTGCTAATAAGGTTTAAGGCTTTTTGTTACCAACAAATCAACTGTATAAAAATCTGTTTGATCATTTTTGATTTTATCTCGTTCATACAGACAGACACGAAGGGTTATAATACGTAGTGATTTAAAAACAAAATTGGTTTGTATATTATTTTAATATTCCTTTAAATATTTAAAAATATAGTCATTAAGAATTTCTTCCAATAGTCTGAGATTATTAACTAATATTATATATGCTGTCCGTCTGTTTCATTTCCACGGTTAAGCCACTGAGCTGATTTTGATGATATTTGGTATGAAACCAACTTGAATCCCTATTTTATTATACCTAAATCCCAAACCAAATGGGCGAAGCTGCGGTCGAAAAGTTATACATGCATAAAAAAATTTTCGGCACCCAAGCAAGGCTCTTGTTTTTACTTTCTCAAGTTTAAATAATTATTCGTGACAATATTAATATGAATAAAATAATATATCACCCGGAAGCCTTCCATTTGGCAGAACTCCAACAAAAGAAACCAAAACCATTTTATTTATACTCGTTCTGATATTGTTTGTCTTCAAGTCAAATTAAATTTTTATCACTACATATTCTAAAACAAAGTCCTCCGCGGTTCCTGTCTGTTTGTATGAACGCGTTAAACTAAAAAAACTACTGAACGGATTCTCATACAATTTTCACTAATGGCCAGTGATTCAACAGGAAGGTTTACGTGTATAATTATTTATTACAATTTATATTTGTACTTACAGCCTGGAGGTGGTCGTTTTGTTTCCAACCTACCGATTATAAATTTCGCTTGCTCTGTCGTGATGTACTAGCCTGTATTCAAATAAATAAAATAAAAAATAACAAAGAACCTAGCCTTTTTGAATTGCCTAGTAGTGCAAACTTTACTGACTGTTACACTAAAATCTCTAAAAGATAATCTGTCTCAGAACAAAAGCACTACTTGGAGTTTAAGTTATATCAATAGTAACAGATGTTATCAATAAAATTGTAGCCATTAATCAAATTAAAATTGCTCCAAGTAACGACGTATAAGTTTTGAAACTTTTATTAAAATTTTGTCCTGTTTGGATTATTGAATTTTTAAGCCCGATCAAGTGATATTCTATATTTATAATAAGAAAACATCTATATTAAGATAGTAAAATATACATAGACAGGTTTTTTTAATAAAACAAGTAATACTCAATAGGATGCATCTCCTAAGACTGAGTTTTGTCGTGCTCAATGTGTAAAAGTTACAGCCAGTGAATGTCCCACTGCTGAGCGCGATTTCTCGTTTTTGAGGAGAAAGTTTTGGAGCTCATTCCACCACGCTGCGGGTTCAATGCGGGTCCAATGCGGGTTGATGGAATACACATGTTTCATGTGCAGGTATCCTCACGATGTTTTTCTTCAGCGTCAAGCACGAGATGAATTATAAACACAAATTAAGCACTTGAAAATTTGTGCCTGCCCAGGTTTGAACCCACGATCATCGGTTAAGATTCACGCGTTGTAGCCACTGGGCCATCTCGGCTCAATGTGTATTTGTTTTTTATCGTGGTAGGTTTTATATCAGATCAATATGTCACTTGCGTATTACATGTCCACTCGCATACGAAAGAAGAGCAAAGAGAGTAGATAGAGATAGAAATAGAATAACCTTTGCTCAGCGCAGTAGCACAGTATAAAATTTATTGATATAAGCTTTAAGCGCATCGTTTCAATAATCCAAATACACTATTCATAAGTCACTGATAATATTACGAAATATACTAAATTGAATTTCACCACCGGAAATTTCACGCCAGAATTCCAATTTCCATCCTCGCCACCTCCATGTTTGGAAATCCACAACAGCGCGCTTTCTAAGGCATTTTCTGCCTTGTACAACCAACCACTATGTGTAACCAGCGTTCGCCGGAACCGATATGACATAGAAACGTTCAAGAAAAGAGCGTATTCTTTCCTTAAAAACCGGCAACGCACCTGCAAGCCCTCGGATGTTGCAGATGTCCATGGCCGGTGGTAGTCACTTTCCATCAGGTGAGCCTCCTGCTCGTTTGCCCTCTCATACATAAGAAAATAAATATAAAGAAAAATATACTATTTTCAATAAATATTTATAGACTATCGACAATCTATCATTCACATCTCATCCCTAATTCAATCTATAAAAACATTCAGGCGATTGTAAAATAATCAAAATCCAATTATTTTATTGAAATTGCATTTCTTCAGTAGATTGATTTCTTGTTATCATTTCATTGTTTGTATAAATTACTTGGTAGTAGAGCTTTGTGCAAGCTCGTCTGAGTATTACCACCCACTCATCAGATATTCTACCGCAAAACAGCAATACTTTGTATTGTTGTGTTCCGGTTTGAAGGGTGAGTGAGCCAGTGGTAAAGGCACAAGGGACATAACATCCTAGTTCCCTAGGTTAACGCATTGGCTATGGCCTACCTACCTACACATGCAAAAGACCTACCATCAAGTAAAAGCTCTCCTGATCTTCAATGTTCAAACCTGATGCTTGAATATATTGTACCAACCAACGTTATTTCAATATAAAATAACACGATGATTCAATTTCACTCTGAATATTTCCTTTGGAAAGTCAGCTTTACCTCCCGACGTAAATATTTAAAACGCTCGGCTTGCTGAAGCGATGTTAATAAATAAACGACACTGCAAAGGAAAAACCAGTGCAGAATTAAAATAAGGCTGATTCACACTGTTATTTTATGTGAGACTATAATTGTTGCATTTCCAGAATAAAATGCATCTACAATCTACATCCTTAAAATTTAAGCCTTCGTTTCAAATCCATGATCGATAAATACCGACTTGTAGATATATTCGTTTCGGACCTAGCATATCTACTACTACTTACTTATTTATTAGAAAAGGCACATCTTCATTACATATATTACATACTTTTGAATTCAGTAGCATATTTTAGTTACTTCTATCTGATATATGTACCAACTACAGGTATTCACAACCCTGACAAGGTAATAAATACTGTTCCATAAATTTCAAGCAATTTTCTTGTAATTTCGAAACGAAGTTCTTTTACGTGGCTTACAACAGAATGAAATGGCAGTGGCCCAAGGTCACGTCATGTAACGAAATAGCGTTCATACTGTGGCTAACAAATGCGACAAAAAGCGATGCGTTGGGCGTACAAACTTAGGAGGTCGATATAAAGGAGGTTGAGGTTCTTTTTCGTGTGACAAAAATACTGTAATATAAATCAATTAAAATCTACATTTTAAAACATGGTTGCAGTGAAAAAATATCGCACAGAAGTTCGTTCTTGGGGTACCCGGCCCGTACAATTTTTGAAGTGAAACTTCTTTAGAATCGTTGTGATTTCAAACCGGATGCAACGGAAAAAACGACAGGTAAGAGACACAAATACAAAAATGTGTAGGATGAAGCCAGCAAAGAATGAGACAGAAATATACATACTATTTTATAATATCGGTCTCTCCTCCGGTCCGGCACAAAGTGCCATAAAATAAAATATCTTTTAAAATTAATCAAAATACTTTCATTTTTAAACAATTAAACTTTGTAATTATCCTACCCTTGTTATATATATTCATCTCATTCTTTTGTCGATTTACTGAAGTTTCACTTCTATCGTGTGTGAATCGCACACACACCTTTTTTTTATTTACATACAATTCTAACTTTTTTTGACTAAAAAAAAAACTGCTAAATATATTCTAAATAAAAAATTCTAGGCTATTACAATCTAGAGAATTGAGTTTATCTTACTAAAACCTAACCTCTATTTATCTTACAAACAAAAACATTTGTTCAAGTCAAGAGATCAATTGCATAACAATACAATTTATCCTCGTACCTAGAATATTAATATTGAAACGATTCAGAATCGAGGCTGCCTCGCTTCTGCGTCTGTCCATAATTTATAAACTTTGTTAAATTCATCGATAGTTACGCAAATGTTTTATGAATACCTTAATGAAATGTTTGCTTAGTTAATTTCTGGTACCAATATCGATACAACGTCTCAAATCATTCTGAATGATATTGTCTAATTTATTAGGGGGAATAGGGGATAAAATGTAACGGGGGGATAAATTAATCGCTGATAATGTAGCTTTCGATTGGTGAAAGTATGTTTGAAATCGGCTTAGTGGTTTAGACGTGAAAGCGTCACAAACAAACTCACTTTCGAATTTATAATATTTGTTAAGATATACATATATATATATATTAAATATGTTATCTCATTAATATATGTAGCGTTTCAACGAAACCATCTTCGGTCTACTAAGCTGTTGAAATTAATGAATTTGATGATGAATGATTAAATTATTATCTACTTTAGATGTATAACATACACTTATGCTTGTTAAGTACAACCACTTTCAAAAGTTTAACCTCAAGTATTCAATGGTGGGCACCATTTCAGACTATTTTATATATGACATATTTATTAATTTAAAAATATAACCTTGTTCTTTTTATTATCTATTGTCATATTTGTGTTTGTTTCTCAAGTGAAAAGAGCATTAAATATTTTTATTTAAATATAATTGTTTAAAATAGGACCATTCACAGTAAGACAAAGTGATAATAAGATTTGTTACAATTAATAAACTAGACAAGAGACTCATTGTGATATATTATTATGATACGTGAATTGATTTAAGTGTTGGCTGCATGTACGAAAAATTGTCCCGTTACGCTGATTGTACGCTTGCGCCGCATCTATCTCTCTTTCACTCGATTGCAGTCATTCCATCAATGTTTTATGACGTTGTCACATTAAACTATCGTCGAAACCGACTTTACAGACAACAATTTTTTTATTATATTTTATGTTCATAGGTCTACAAAACAAAATGACAATCAATAAATACATATGATTACATTTCTCTTGATATAGACACGACATGCACTTATTATTAAGTATAAATTAGCGACTAGCCTGTGATAGCAACAGAAACCAAACTTACAATTTATTTTATTTTTTAACTAATTTTTAATTATTAAATTCAAGCTAACGAAACAGTTTTTTTAATAAAAAATTTAATGAGGCTATAGAGCGGTCAGTAAAACTATCAATGTTATGATAAATGTCAATATCGCATATCACTTACTGATATTTGATAACCGTTTTCTAGGGTGAGTATCGAGCTTGTACTTACAGAACAACCCTACTGTATAGTTGAACAAAAAAATATAAAAATGTAAATGAAAACAGGTCTTTCATTAAACTGAAAATTCGGCTTCATTCCCTATGTTTCCCATTTAAATTGTTTCGTAATAAAACACGCGTGAAGTTGAATTAATCAAACGTATTGTAACTGTGTTATATAAAAAGAATTCAAAACAGATGAAAAAAAAATGTTTAAAATTGGTGCGATATATCGAAAGAGTTTTTATATTTCCTGTTTTTAAATTAAATCAAGCATTAAATCAATACTATTATAAATGTCAAAGTAACAAGCAGCAGAATATTCACATGATATTACTAATAATGAGAAGAATAAGATAATATAAATATTTAATAAATAAAACATTTTATTATATGGATATTGTTGTAAATGCATATTATGGCGTATCACACTGTACTGAACCCACTATTGCATTGACATTTCTTATACCAATAAATAAATGTAATATATATTTGTAATTTTAAACTAACAATTTAGATTTCACTTGAAATTATATGAACATTATTCAGAACTTTAAGACTACAAATTCCTTCCAATCCAGTCCTTGCCACTAAAAGGATAAAGCCGTTATGCAAACTTATTTGTAGCTCAAAGAAAATTTATAAAATATTCAGTCTGTTACCGCATTGCGTATCTTCACTGGCGCAAAACAACCATTTCTACAAAGAAAATTATAAGAAACATTTATTTATAAGAAAGTAAATGGTACCTGGATTATATAATAATATAAATTTATTTAAAAGTGAAATAATAGAATAAGTGATAAAAAATTAACTCACTAACTCATTTCAAAATATTTGTAATGTTTCATTCGTATCTTTATTCTTTATTCAAACCCTAAAGGAACATAGGAATAACGAAAAATTTGTCGTCAAATGTCACGCCCCGCGACTCGTAATTAATGCTTATTAAAGAATATTTTTTGATTTATAATTACATTTTAATTTTAATCAAACAGGACAGATACATTGATATCCTTAACACATGTCATTTAAATAACCCATTAAGGATAGTGAGTTTCAACTTTCAGTCATCTAATAAAATAAAACAAAATCAAAATTGTTAGTACTTTTTCGATAATGCTTCTTGTAATGTTATATCTTAGTATATAAGCTTACCAATTTGTAATCTATGTATGAACTTATGTTTTTATTTTTGTCTAAATAAATTATTATAAAAAAAAACGATCAATTGAATAAAATCGTGTAAAATATATAAAAGATCTTCAATTATACAATAAATATACTAAACATATTATTATATTTGTCATAATAGCAACGAATATCAGTGTTTGTGCTGTGTAATGTACGCACACAAGGGAGTATGAACCAGCGGCGGACGGACATGATCGTACACGAGAACATCATGATGTTAGTCGTCACGTCATAAAAATCGGTCGTACCCCCTAAGCGCGCATAATATTACAATAACTCATGCTTAAGTTACGATATAAGACTAACCACTAACTAATACTTTTTGCCTTTTGATTGCTGTTGAACATGGATTGAGGATAATTCTAAAATATTAACATTATTATATTTCTTTCAAGTTATTTGAACTGAGGAAGCGACGACTAACTTCAGCCAAATTAATATTATATCTTTACTCTGAGTTTTATGTCGAATCGAGATATGAATGACAGAACGTCATATTACATAACGAAATTGAACTGTCAAACCATTACCAAGCTACAGGATATTTGTCAATCATCTGATTATAACTCACTTTATAAAACGAGATTAAAAAGCTGGTGCTCTTTTGGTTGTAGAATAACTGGTGGTAAGAGATTTAAGGTCTGAAGTGTTTGTAATGATAATTTGTTTTATTTTTTTTTATTCTTTTATAATAACTTAGTCTTTCAATGGTGTAGCCAATCAATGCATACATATATGAAATTAGTAGTTTTAAAACTCGTTTTAATTAATAGCTGTGTCTTTGAAATAGGTCCCTAAGTAGCCTTCCTGGGAAGAGATGAATGAAACTATAGATGGCTAATAATGGGGCGAACTCGTAAACTTTAGTAAATCAGAATCTATCATAAACCAGTAACCGAAGTCCAGGGTTATTTCTTAAGGTTTCTTTAAAAAATCTTCCCAAGTACTTAGATATGTAAAAGCACATGAATAGAGAACTGACAAATAATTGAATTCTTATACTTAATCATCCTCATCCTTAATTTAACAAGTGATATTATTAGTCATCACTAACTTGGTGATGAAATTGAAGATAAGAAAATACCGCTATGTGAAAAGACGATTGTCTGTTTACCAAAATCAATTTTCAAATTAAGACTAACCTTTATCATCAGCTCGGAATTCAGCCTCGAGCTCTGACTTCGTCGGCTCCGGCTCTGGCTCCTGGTTTGGTTTGCTCGCCTTCATACTTATTGACTTTCTCGTCTGGTGACCCCGGAACGCCGCCTGGATCTTCGTCGCAGCCTCTGCCTCTGATTCGTTGCACTCCTCTGCTGGTTCTTTTTGTTTCTCTTCTGTGGACAAATTGAAGATAATCATTAATGGAATGGAGCAATTTAGAGTATTCTTTCGGCCGAATACTGAAACGTCTGAAAATTTCGCATACTAAATTAATAAATTTGAAATTAATGGCGTTCCATATAATTAAGTCCCACTTGATATTTGAATGACGTTTCAGTATTCGGCCATTTGTTTTATAAATATAAACCAAATAGTTCTGTGTTTTTATTTTTAGTCCTATGGAGTTCTTATGATGATCAGGGTCTCTAGCTTAAGTCTCACCTCTATTGTAAGATTGATTAAATATTTTTATAGTATGTATTCAATAGTATACTCAAAGATGGCATAAAAATCTGGTGTCATATGAGTAATTTAACGAAAAAAACCCTATAAACATACTTTACGAAAATCTTTCTAAAGTAAGATTACTATAGTCATATACATAATTTAACACTAATAAGTGAGAGTTATAAAAGTTAATGAAAATAAATGTTGAAAAACAAATGATGTTATACGCTATTTTGACGCTTATATCCATTAAATATTATAATTATTGTAGTCAATGTCGCATATACTTTATATGCGTATATATTATGATAAATCTGATAGCTAAAAATGTCTGCTTCACAGCTCAGAGATGGTTCATAAAAATTTCCTCTCCGCGTCAATTTTTTAAACAAACGAAGTCACGTACACTGCTCATATTAAATGTTTCAAAGCTTGCCACTCAAGTGCACAAAAAAAAACCTTTTACAGAACGCATTTTCTCGGCTTGCAAAGACCCATTTTAGTAAATGAAATGCATGAGGCATAAAAGCGTTGTCATCAAGACGTTGAATTCAAAGGAAAAATGGATTCCGTTTTAAAAGCGAACTTTTGGCGCCAGATTACATTTTACAGGCTTAATTAGGCCAAGTAGACTTGTACTAAAATGATTTAAGGAAACATTTTGCCATATCAACCTTTGCTTTTTGATACAATACGGGGAAAAAAAAATTATGCTATAACCGATTAGTCTGACCTATTGAAAAATGTGTGTTTTAATCATCACGGGTTCAAATCCGGGGAAAGTGAGAGATTTTACTTAATTAATATGAAAATTACATTACTTGGTGGAAGAGCGTTCTGCAAGCTCGTCTGGGTAGGTACCACCCACTCGTCAGACATTCTACCGCAAAACAGCAGTACATGGTATTGTTGTGTTCCGGTTTGAAGGGTGAGTGTGCCAGTGTAATTATAGGCACAAGGGGCATAACATCTTGAAAGCATCTTGAGAGCTAAGGAAAAGAGAGTGCACCTGTGTTTGCGCACACACTTGTGCACTATAATATCTCCTGCGCAGTTGGCTAATCTCTCTTGAGATTGGCCGCCGTGGCCGAAATCGGTCTGGTGGACCTTATATAAAATGGATTGGATGGATGGATTTAATTAAAATCAAATAAAAGATAACCAATTTTGTGGTATACCCCCATCATATGTTTTAATTATTTATCTAGTGAAACCCAGGCAGGATTGGACGATAATAAAACGAAGTCCACTCTAACTGTAATCTTTCTCAAGGAAAGAGGAGCTTAACTATGGTTTGTATACAGGTTGTTATTTATTTTACAGTTATGACTGTGTTACATAAAAAAACAGCTCCTTCTGCGACGCCTTCCTCTACTTGTGGTACACCTTTACTCTTTATATATATTGTTTGACCAATTGGTGGATTGTTTTATAGGACAACCTAGGGTACACCAAATTTATATTTAATAGAATTTATATAATATTTTTATTATAGCTGATACCAGCGACTTCGTCCGCGTTGCTTGATATATTAACAAAGTTTTCTTATCTACGAAGGAAAAAACATCAAAAAGATCGCAAGCAAAAATATACTTTGCTTAAACATACATCACTGAGCACGCAGTGTATATACAAATCGTTGTTTCTAGAAACTTTAATAACTTTTTATTAAATGAAGATATCGCAATAATTTTTTTTTAATTAGGGCTAAGTGTCTAGGAAATAAAATTTAGAAAATTTAATTGAAATCTATGCAGTAGTTTTTCCGTGATGCGCGCACAACTGCAGACCTCTATCATTTTATTAACCGACTTCAAAAAAAGGAGGAGTTTATCAATTCGTCTGTATGTTTTTTTTTTTTTTTTTTGGTGTTGTTACCTCATAACTTTCGACTGGGTGAATCGATTTTGATGATTTTTTTTTTATTTGAAAGGGGTTGCTCCGAAATTGGTCCCATTTTTTTTTTAGTCCAGTTTTGACACTGGCATCCATGACAAAACCGTATAAGTCGTAAATTTGCATAAATATCTGCGCGACAAATGGACGAATAACTCGATATCTATTCAACCGATTTCGATGATTTTTTTTTATTGGAAAGAGTGTACTTCAAGGGTTGTTTGATGACAGTTTGGTTAAATTCTGATTATAGGATCCATGACAAAGTAACGGAAATCTTCAATTCTTAGTAGCAAATTAACGATACACGGCCGAATCTTTTATAGGCTATCTAGATTTATCATTCACCTACCATAACATCGTTATGATCAAGTAATTGTAGTACTATTGTATAAAACACTTCTTTATATACCGTCAATAGTTTTCGCAGCGCTCGCGAAATAATAACTTTTATAGGCAACAGTTTGATATGTTGGGTTACATTGCTCCATTTTAAGTAGGGATCTATAAGATTTTAAAAATATAATATAGCCTATGTTACTCGGTAAAGACGTAGCTTTCTAAGGGTGAAAGAATTTTTAAAATTGGTCGAGTAGTTTTTGATTGAAATCGTAATAAAAAATCAAACAAAAATCAAATCCAATCAATCCTCTTTATAATATGAGTTATGCATGTAAGCATTAGTATATAACTATATGTTTGTAATTGAAACCTATTTGAACATCTCCTAAAAGTTGAGAGCAATTTTCAAAATTATATATATATATATATATAATCGTATAAGTACTCTTATATACATGTTATATTTATGTATATTTATATATTGATTACTAGCGTTTTTCCCGCGGTTTCACCCGCGTAGTTCCTGTTCCCATGGGAATATAGGGACAAAATGTAGCCTATGTTACTCCCTGATAATGTAGCTTTCCATTGGTGAAAGAATTTTTTAAATCGGCTTAGTGGTTTAGGCGTGAAAGCGTCGCAAGCAAACGTACTTTCGCATTTATAATATTAGTTAGGATAATATAGATACTTCCCCTTTTTTTAATATACAGACATTCCATCATATTTTATGGTGAAGAATGGTATAACACAACATCTTTAAACATACAGTTTATTTAATTATTACTAGAAATAATTATTTGATTATGTTATGGCTGCCCAACATCCCACCAACTAAATCTATTTAATCAAAACATGTTAATTTATATTCATACATTTAACCATATTAACTAATAGTACCTGGATGACCGAGCTTTGCTCGGTATTTTTTTATTGGTAAATTGTGTTTTTTCGAAATTATACAACGCCATCTACTGGAGTAGCTTTAGTGTGGTTGTGTCGTTGCTCTCAATTAAAAAAATACTCGCCAATAGATGTCAGGAAGAGTTATTGATTATTGTCGATAAAGTTGATTATTGAAAATACGAAGAAAATGACATTTTCTAAAAATGAAACCTAGCTAGATCGATTTATCGCAACCGAAACCGCCAGCATACTAAATTTCATGAAAATCGTTGGAGCCGTTTCCGAGATTCAGATTATATATATATATATGTATACAAGAATTGCTCATTTAAAGATATAAGATAAGATTTATTAAGTAAGTACCAAAATGCATTTTTCTTTACGTTTCACTGTTTTATTTAGATAATAATAAACGGCGCTGTCTCATATGAGCTGCACGTTTAGTAGGTCTACCCATATTCTACAAATTAGTGAGTGTACTTCAGATTCACTAAAAATCGAAAAATAAATAAAAATTTTAACAAAACAAAAACCGACTTCATAGGAAAAACAAATTAATATGCACTAAAAAGTAAAAAAATAATTGCGTATTCTTCTATAATTTGATAATTAACTTACTATTTTCTACTCATGAATGTGTAGGTACGAATGTGTTGTGTGGTTGATAATTTATTTACAATTATTGTTATTTTTGGAGTCGATGTCAGCTAAGGAAACACTATAATATACCTAGCAATAATAATACGGGAATCTTTTAAAAACAAACAAAAACATACACATTACAAATTGACTTTTATTCGCCTCGTTAAGTTGCTCGTGCGACACAAGCACATCTCACCTATAACTAACTATGTATGTAGTTATAAGCCCACCTTGGCTGACATCGACTCCAAAAGTAACAATAATTGTAAATAAATTATCAACCACACAACACATTCGTACCTACACATTCATGAGTAGAAAATAGTAAGTTAATTATCAAATTATAGAAGAATACGCAATTATTTTTTTACTTTTTAGTGCATATTAATTTGTTTTTCCTATGAAGTCGGTTTTTGTTTTGTTAAAATTTTTATTTATTTATATAGATAATGGTTGAATATTTACATTCTAATATTATAAAAACGAAAATGAGTGCGTTCATTTGTTACGCCTTAACGTCTTAACCATTAAAATGGTCATCATGGAATTTGCACACGTTGTCGGGAGTACAGGGAAGGACATACGGTACACCCCTTCCCCCACATACGGAGACAGCGGTTGCAAATTAGCTTTCAATATTCTTTGAACTATATCGTTCAGTAAATAAAGACTCATTTGTACATCTGCATCTAGTTTAATGAATATTGATGGATGATGATAAAAATGTATTTATATTTAGGTATCATTATCTTAATCAATCATCGTTTATTACACGATTAGCTTGAGACATGACGCAGCGTTTTCATAGCAATAGTAGTAGAATTACATGCGAAAAAAATAACGCAAAAATTATATAAAGTAACAGTTATTTAACGTCACATAATAAACGCTTGTTCTTGCCTTCTAGATTTGGAACTGACTCCACGACTGCTCCATTATGAGTTAGTGTACGTGTGTCAGATTCAAAAACATCATATGCAGGTTTCCTAACGATGATTTCCTTCAGCGAATACGAGAATAATCATGTAAAAATTGAGCACGTTTAAATTGAGCGCGTGAAAATTGAACATCGACTACCCGCTTAAGATTCACGTATTCTCGCTACTAGGCTATCATGCCTCGGTTTATATTAATAAAATAAATATTTACAGTTGATGACTTTTGTAAAAGTGACAAAAAATTTTATTGAAATCGATAGACATTGGCCATGTTAGCAGGATGAAATCTTTAAATTACTTTTCTACAATTTAAATATGAATTAAATATCGAAATCATTTTAAAATTTAGGGAATTTGGCAGAGTTTCATATGGCTTAAACTGAATTTCCAACCAACGGACTAGACAAGATACAAATTGGTTATTAGATATTACAATATATTATTTTATAATTAGGTGGGTAGACGAAACAGTTAAAAGTAAGTGTAATTGGTAACTATTGCACATTGGCCGTCTAAGAGATATTTCTTTACACCAAACCGCCTCCAACCTTGGGAATTCAAATGTAATGTATTTTGTGCCTGTAGTTAAATTGGCTAGGACTTTGGCTAGACGGACTTGCACAAACCAAAATGAATCATTCATAAAATATTCAATGTGTTCAAGAATATTTAAAACATTGACGATAAAAAACTTAAATTAAAAAAAACTAACTTACACAACTTTGCCTCGTTTCTTATTTAAATTAGAAGCGAACGTAAAATGGTTGGCCATTTTATTTCTAATTTAAATATTTATAAACAACTTTCTGTTCTCTCATGATTCATTAAAATGCGCAAATATTGACACATAACATAAATTATTTAAATAAAACTGCGTGTTTTTTTTTTATTATTTCTTGATATTTGAAGAGCTATTTGTCTAAAAACATTTTCAGGTAACGACTTCTGGAAAATTCTGGAAAACGCTGCACTTAAAATAACGAGATTTAACTTGGTACTAGATTTATTCTTTTCCTTTGGAAAAATTTACCGGAAATTTATTGCAACCCCATTTAAATTACCTCACATTTACCGGTGAATTGCGGTTTCACTTAACCATTTATATAATTAAATTAAATATTTGCAAATGAATATTTTAATGATCACATTAGGTACAGGCTAAACAGTGCATAATGATCTAATTAGTTTATTATGTACTGTTTATGTAGTAAAATGGCTTCCATCGGATTTATATTATGTACTCTTACACAATCTACTTGTGTTTATAATCTTTTTCTGTGTCTGTGATTTCAAATAGCCACTTTTTAAGTTCATATTTGAGAGTTACCAAAAATAACCATTCATTAGCACCTAATATTTAGAATATTTTGTAAGTTTCAAGGGTGGATTTTGAAGGACTTTTGTCCAAAAATGAATGCCACGATGGCCTCAGTTTTGCCAGTATGATATATAACGTCTAATTTGTCTAAAGTCTAAGCTATATTAGCATTGCCAGAAGTGTTCGAGCTTCCGTTATTGATTGCCAAGATTGAGATTTCTTCTTGGCATGCAGCTACAATTCCTCTTTACTACAAGACAGTGCCAAATTCGCTGTGCCAACAGAAACTGCATGATATGACCAATTAATATTTATTTTTTATTATATGACAATTGGAATTCACATTTGACGTTCATGGCAGTTTTCAGCTAACAATATATGTAGTTGATTAATTTAAGTAGGAAAAGCCCTTTAAAAAAAACATATTTTTTACTCTTTATATTTATTCATTTCAAGTAATACCAACCTAAATAATAATAACAATACTACCAACTGTTAAACTCGAAGATGCCTTATAGCTCTTTAATTATACCGGTCCAGACCTTTAAACCGGAAACTCTGCCAAATTCGCTAAATCGCTTTAGTTTTAGAATAAAGTTTCGGTAATACGGCCGTAAAAGCAAGGAAATTGCTCAGTTTAGATACGGAACTCGTACGTCGTATAAGCTAACAAGCTAGATTTTAGATTACTGATTTCTATTGCCATACTTTATTCTACTAATACGTTAACGTTTTAAAGCAGATTTTATGTATTATAATTGTCAGTAGCAGCCTGTGTATGTCTCACAGCTGGGCTAAGGCCTCTCCTCTATTTGAGGAGAAAGTTTTGGAGCTTATTCCACCACGCTGCTCCAAATCGGGTTGGTGGAATTCACAAATCACAATTTAAGCACATGAAATTCAGTGATGCTTGTCCGGGTTTGATGACAATCGGTTAAGATTCACGCGTTCTTACCACTGGGCCATCTCGGCTTTATGATAGGTGTACGTAATATTATTATAAGTATTTCAAGATGGTAAGGTCACACAGGTGAATCTTAATCGAAGATTGCATATTCAAACCCGGCCAGCACCTGTGAACCATGTACTTAATGTTTTTTTTTTAATGCATCTCATGAACAGTGAAGGAACATGGTAAGGAAACTTGCATATGTGGGATAGATATCTCACATGTGCAGCATTATACCGACTTGACCCAACGTAATGCAACAAGCTACTAACCCCATAAGAAAAGGAGGTCATAGCCCCGCAGTTGGAATATTCACAGGCCAGTGGAGGAATAGTGGACAAGTCTCACGAAGATGACAGTTTAAATTTTTCATAAACCGAACGCGTTCGATCTGAAATGCATGTGGGATTATAACAAAAGCCAGTGGCAATTTTTCTGACTCTCACTTATCTTTGTAATTAATTGGAAACAAATATTAACAGATATTCTACAGAGGATAGAACATCACTAATAATCTGGAATTCCAGACGGGTATTATTGAAGCGTTAAATTTATGTTCACAATTTATCTTGGCTTCGAGATAGAAAATCTTCAAACTTCTCAGACAATGTATATCTTTTATAGTTATCTATATATATATACAATAAAGTAGATGCCGTGTTTATGTTTTTATATCTATAAACCACGCGAAAAGGTATTTTCTAAATGTTGTCTGTCTGTCTGTATCATGAAAAAGCATTTTGGAATAAACTTAGAATCCTCGGTCTTAACAAAAAACCTTCTGTCTTTATCCAGAAAAAGTCGATACGACCAACCGTATCTTCATAAACAAAGAAACAAACGATAATTACATATTTGGTACAACTGTCTCATTGATTTCTCATTTGGGAATGAGACGATCGCCGCATGACTATTTCTTTTGTTTCTTTTTTTTGTAAAAAAAACATAAAAAAGACAAAAGAAAAAATACCGCTGAGTTTCTTTCGCCAGTTCTTCTCAGGGCTGGGTGTTTCTTTTACGAACCAGTAGTAGTTTCCAGTTTGACAATCAATAAGTAAGTGTAATACTTCAATATTGAATAAAGTAATTTGAATTTGATTTAGTAAATAATGCGTTCGGCTGTACATGAGGTGTTAGTTTCATTCCCTTGAGTATTTCTGTCAAAAATACCTGGAACTAAAAATCCATGGCACCTGAACTCTTTTAGATCAAATAGGATTGACATCAGAAGAGAAAATGGGAGTTGTGTTTATTCCACATTAATTTAAAAAAAAGTGATTTACTGTCTCCGTTGAGACTCACCATTATCGCTCAGTGGTACCACAAAATAATGATGTTCTAGACAATAAACGTATAGACATAATGTGTTAGATCGAACGAGGTCATAGCCAGTAACGGTTGGTTGTAAAGTCTTTAGGATGGTAATATAAAGGCAAGTTTACACACCGAGTCATATAGTTTTAACTTTATGTTTGGTGAACTCAATTTCTTCGTCATTAAATTTACTTTAAGAAACCTATGGAGCTGATGCTTATACATGTGTGAGGGTTTACGGTTATGTATGTATGGTTTAACTGTCTTGTCTTCATTATATAATGGATAACTTATATCGTATCGTGTATACATTTACTTGGTGGTAGAGCTTTGTGCAAGCTCGTCTGGGTAGGTACCACCCACTCATCGGATATTCTGCCGCAAAACAGCAGTGGTTCTTACTGTTGTGTTCCGGTTTAAAGGGTGAGTGAGCCAGTGTAATTACAGGCACATGGGACATAATATCTTAGTTCCCAAGGTTGATGGCGCATTGGCGATTGCCAATGTCTATGGGCGTTGATGACCACTTACCATCAGCTGGCCCATATGCTTGTCCGCCTACCTATGATATAAAAAAACATATATATAAAGGGAAGACTATCTACATTAGATGTTATCTACATTATCTATTGACTGTGGTTGATCTACAGCAAGCGTGGGTATTTGGGTGAGGAGAATATTTCAAACATCACTTGGATAACGCTCCACCAAACACGAAACACACTATTCTTGACATCCGCTGGTCGCCTCCTTTTTGTAATGGCGGTCCTATCACCTTTTTCGTACTAGGGCTCGGGTTTGCGTTAGATTAAACGAGACTGGCCAATAACCTTTGCTAGGTTACCATTCGTGCCAGATCATCTACTCACATAGACATACTTTTAAATAAACCAAATTAATTATTAATGAACAAAATTCAAAGAAAACAATTTCAAGTTTAACGTTATTGTAATAAAATTTAACATTTAACGAAAAACAAAAGACAGTTAAATTATGCAGGACAAAAGGAACCGATCCAAAACTGCAATCAGCGGAATGGAAATTTTGAAGAGTTGCCAAAATTGAAGAAGCACTAGGAGTACGCTTACTTTCAAATTCTGCACTGAAATTGTTCCAAAAACAATGGCTACGGTAAGATAAAATATATTCTTTTGTATTTTAGATATATTTGAAGTTATAATTAAATGACTTGAATGGCCGAATACTGAAACGTCTTTCAAATATGAAGTGGGACTTAATTATTTGGAACTCCATTAATTTCAAATTTCGCATACTAAATTTTGAAATTAATGACGTTCCAAATAATTAAGTCTCACTTCATTTTGAATGACGTTTCAGTATTCGGCCGTAAGTGTTTTATTACATGATGATTATGACTTTGAATTTGACTTATTTTCTTCATTTGATATTTAAAAAATATTTATATACTGTTACCGATACCTACATTAACATACAATATCAATTAAACATACACATTCCTAAAAGTGAAACGAAAATTCTATTATATTCGATAAATAGTCAAGTCATTGTAACTCATATGGCCGAATACTGAAACGTCTTTCAAATATAAAGTGGGACTTAATTATTTGGAACGCCATTAATTTCAAATTTCGCATACAAAATTTTGAAATTAATGACGTTCCAAATAATTAAGTCCCAATCATATTTGAATGACGTTTTAGTATTCGGCCGTTAGCGTATTCTAGAAGTAAAAGAAACGAGTCTTACAAGCATGTGTTACCTAAAATTGTATTATTTACTGAAAAACCTAATGAATAAAATGACTTAACACCAATAATATTATAAAGCCTTTTTTATTTTTTAATGTTTTTCTTTGCAAATATTCTTGTAGGTAGAGGTAGAGCATACATGAATAAAATATATTAGATTAAAAAAAATGCCTTCTAAAACTCAAGCTAGGAAAGTCAAGCATAAATTTACACATAAAAGTATGCATTAATATATTTATTTATTAGGTAGCTTTTTAAATTTAGTTGTTAAAAATTTACCTAAAATAAATAAATTAAAAATAAAGGTCATTAGCAAACAGCAATTTAACAATTCTTATTTTAGTTAATAAACAAAGTATAATTTAAAAAAAAATTAGGTTCCTTTATATTCTTTTTTAATTTAAGCATACTTTTATACTATATTATATGGATACTGTACATAATTCAATTTCATTATAATAGGCCATGTCCACATTTACAAAGATTTTTGTCGGTTTGAATTTTTTGGTACTAAAATAATTTATTTATAATCTCTACATTATTAGATTTTGTAAGTTAAATTTCCCGTTGCTTTGTGTGTGTTTTTTTCTAGGTGGTAGGGTTTTGTATAAGCCCGTCTGGAGGTATCACCCACTTATCACAAATTCTACCGCCAAACAGCAGTACTTAGTACTAGCAAATGTAACAGAAGGCACCAGGGAAATCTTCGTTCCAAAGGTTGGTGGTGCATTGGCGATGTAATGATTGGTCATAATTCTTACAACGCCAATGTATATAGGCGGTGGTGATTATTTAACACCTGGTAGGCCATTTGCCCACCCACCTTATAAAATAGGCTTCTTCTATTCTTGAGAAGTAGATATTCTACCATTTGTGATTGGTACACAAGATTTTTTTCCAGCTCAAGAACAATTAAACATAGTTAAGCAGATGAAAATGCTTGCATATGTTGAGTCTACGCTTTTTTTTAAATTCAATAATAACCCCAAGCTATCTTCTTACATTTTTTATAAGAATTGAAAACGACTCCTTTGATGTAGATTTGAACTAGATTATTTTTTAAAAGCATCAATATTTCAGACAAGTTGAACAAGGGCGCTCGCAGATGCCGATGTACATGAGTCAACATACGACAGGTCGTTTGAAGAAGTTATTAAAAATGTAAAAAGAGTCTCTTTCATGCACTTGGTCGCTAACTTTGTTAGGCAGTCCTTGTATACTTTTATAGACCTCGTTATTCTTTATATAACTTCAGTGTTGTTTTTTGTGTAACAGTTAAAATATACCTTATATTGATATGAAAAAGCTATTGTCGCGCCGTCGGAGACAACTCGTACGCCGTCGCGGTAGACGGTTTGATGCTCTCTACCGCGGTTTATTAACAATAGATGTATTAATTTATTATTTATAGTATATCAGCAGTGATATCTACTTAGAATCAGGTGAACTGTTCGCCTGTCCGTCTATCTATTGTATCAAAAAATGTATAGCGTCACAATATAAAAAAAAAAAACAATTGTATATTGAAAGAAAATGTTTTGAAAGCGCAACCAAGGCGAGCTGATTGGTTCATTTTATTTAATAAGCCAATGCCGTTGGTCCTGCGCGTGAACTCTTTGCGGTCGTTTCGGATTCCCGTCCCATCGGTGATCGGCTTATGAGAGAGCACCTATGTCTGCGCACATACTTGTGCACTATAATATGTCCTGCACAGTTGTCTAATCTTTCAGGAGATTGGCCGCCGTGGTCGAAATCGGTGGTCGAAAAAGGAGGACCATTATTATTATTATTATTATTAGCCAATGACTAGATCAGAAACGCCTACCTAAAGTCTTTGACTACAATTTAACGCTCACGCTTCTTTGCTATGAAGAAATTTCAATTTCATTAGTAGAAATGTAAGATAATCAAGTTTTCATCATTAAGTCGATTCAGTACTTGTTTCTGTTCTGAGTTATTAGAACTTATCACGCGATTTTCAAGTTATGCTGGTTCGATTCAGTTTCCGATTACGAATCTAAAGAGGGTAAAGCTTTTAACCTATTTTTTAACGTAAATAAATGTTAGCAAATCTTCACAAACAAGTATTCTTGGTAATTGTAGTTGAGTACCAGGCTGGTAATTAAAGAATAAAGTTTTGTTGATGGCGTCATGTTTATTGGTACACATTAATCGACTCAGTTTTTCTACTAACGGCCGAATACTGAAACGTCGCATATCGTAAAAACGTCGAATAAAATTACGCATACTAAATTTGAACGTAACTGCGTCTCAAATAATTAGGTGGCACTTAATATTTGAATGACGTTTCAGTATTCGGCCGTAAGCTATATAAATATAATTATTAAATCCGTCATTATGGTTTAATAATTGGATTCACTTTCCAAATTACATCGATATGGTATTTATAGATTTGTAATGCACGACAACGGATTGAATTGAACTGGAACATACTATCACATGGAAAACCCATTAAAATAACCATAAAGGCCCGATTTTAATTATCAAAAAATTCCATAGAATATAATAAAGAGAATATACATAATAATTATGGTATTATTAACAACATATCAAACAAATTCCTCTAGTTCGTTTTTTTTCATTAATTATTGTATTCAATTACTTCGAGCCGACTTCATTTGAGTGAAGTAACTTTTTAATTCTAGTCCGAGATATTTTTGATATCAATTCATCGCAAATATCAAAAAAGTACGAAAACGTTGACTAAAAAATTTGGTCCAGTAAAATCACCGTCAGCGTCTTTTGTTAGTGTAAGAGGGGGCAAACGGGTAGTAGGTTCACCTAATAGAAAGTGATAAACATCGTCTATAGACATCTGCAATACCAGACGGATTGCAGTTGGGTGGCCTTTTCTAGGTCGTATCGGTTTGAATTGCTGGTGAAAGCTGGTTTCCATATTGCATCCTATTATAGTAGGAATCCTTTAGACAGAGTAGAGTAACGAACACACCTAGTTGAGTATTATATATAAACATTACAATAATAATGAATGTTATCAAGTTAAATAAGCCTTCAAAATGATCTTTTAATTTACCCGTGTAAATGAATGGATTTAAGTTGACTAGATTTTATTGTCACCAGCGCCAAACATTTGTGCCAATTTGATTAAGTTTCCTATTTAGTTGAAGGACTTATTTTACTAAAAGTTGGAATCCAAAAAGATTTGAAATAGGAATTCAAACCTGGTCATACATGATACACTGTAGATGCATTGTACTGATAGACGGGTGCTTCGAGAATTCACCGACCAGTACAGTACATAATGAAGGGTCTAGTGCTTGCATAAACATGAGTGCACTCTCTATTCCCTTTCATAATCCGATGAGTTTAAAAATAAACCGCAAAGTGTTCAGGAGTACGGATAATGGGTTTATCTGCTTTCAGACTGGAGATAAATCACTGCAAGTTTTTAAATTCCGATCAGCTACTGCAAAAATCTTGACAGAAAAAAAATCGACCTTTAAATTTTATCTCAGTATATAGCCGAGATGGCCCAGTGGTAAGACCGCGTGAATCTTAACCGATGATCATGGGTTCAAACCCGGGCAAGCACCGCTGAATCATGTGCTTAATTTGTGATTATAATTCATCTCGTGCTTAACGGAGAAGGAAAACATCGTGAGGAAACCTGCATGTGTCAAATTTCACTGAAATTCTGTCACATGTGTATTCCAACAACCCGCATTGGAGCAGCGTGGTGGTTAAAACCATTGGAGAACATAAACATCACGTAACGAATATTACGTGATTATTGTTATTGTACTGAAGTTCTTGGTGGAATCCACTAACCACATCCGCCAATCAGCAATTCCGTATTGTTGTTATAAGAGGTTGTTAGTGGCGTAGCTACCGCTGTATCAACCGTATCAAAGATACGAGGCCCCCTAGCTACAAGGGCCCTGAACACGAGTTAGCAAAAAATCGTAACTTGTTATTAAAAATTTCACTCGAAATTAAAGGCTACGGCCTTTACTAAGGCTAAATTACCGGCGCAAAAATGAAAAAATTATACACATTTCAAAAAAAGGTCTTCGCTGCTGTTATGGTGAAGCTGCTGTCAAGGGCTAGCTACGCCCTCGACAAGGTATATAACATCTTAGTTCTCAATGTTGGTGGGTTATATTTCTAACACTGTTAGTATATACATGTTGATTACCGTCTATACATGTCCCATTATATATCCATCTAAAACCTCTTCTTTTATGTAAGACTTTGCACCTTACTCTACCACGATTATGGATTTTGAATGACTCTCAATTGGCCACCTGATACCATCAGCCTCTCCACTTGTTTTCAGTTTAAATTCAGTCGCTAGAAATAATTATCACCATTCACATTGTAATCAGCTTAATTTTCATCGTTATCTATTTAACTTGTTTTGTCACGTGTGAATTTTCAATCCATTGTTCAAAAAGCAACTATCAAATCGAATTGGGTTGCGAGTATGAAATTATTATCAACGTTAATGCATTATGATGCAATTGACGATAATTTAGCAAATCGATAAATTTTAATCATCTCCGTGAAAATCATATTAAACTGAATTTATTAGTTCATGTATTAGCAAATCGGGGCTTAGGAATCAGTCGACTGTGTTTAACTAGGCGACAATTCTACTTAAAAAAAATGTCATTTAATCGCAATATAATCAAAAGTCCTATCCATTTCATAGGGTTATTTTTTATAGTAATTTAAATATTGAAAGTACATGACCAATCAAAACAAACACATAAGTCATGTTAATGAGTTATGGAATATATGAATTATGGAAGTGTACATTTCCATTTAATGAAACAAGGTTCTAAAATAATATCGCAACCAAATATTGGGACACCATTTTGATAAACGATATCACCTTAGGGAAATAAGCAAACCAAACTAAATTAAACTTGGAATAAATGATATAAATTATAACACAGGCTTGTTTAGGAAGTGGAATGTTATTTTGATAAGGTCTTATAAGCCACTAACGTGACTTATGTCTTTGTTTTCATTGCTGATATACATTCAATATTCTATGAAATAATATATTATGTACTGTCATATCATGTCATATCACGTCAATAGTCTAAATCTTACGCCTGATATGTGTTAGTTATTATTCATTGGAAACTATTTTTGGTAATGATTTGTCATTATTTGATATTTATAAATTTATTATGTACTGTTTGTTTCCATTAAATAAATAAAATAAAAAAAAATAATTTAAAGTAGGTGAAACTGCGAAGCAATTTTGCTATATAATAATATTATATAGAAACACTGCATCAAATATAAGTGTTATTTATATACTTATATAGTTCTAGAAGTATGTATTTAAAAAAAACTCATTAATATACTAGTTGGACATAACCCTACCACCAAGTAAATTCTTGCCATAATATATTTTCGGTAGAATATACATTTCAAATGAAATTTAATTAATTCAATATCTCAGTAACATGACAATTCGAATGTACTTGTGTACACTGGAATAAATACCATTTGTCTTTATGATTATTATGTCTCCAGACGGTCTAGAGTACTCTAGAGCAACAGAAAACCCATTCGTTTAGTAATAAGATATTACGTACTTTTTCATTGTTGATTTATCAAAATAAACTTCTTTGAATATTTGAGGTGAAAAATCTACAAAACACTACAATCAAAATAATTATACGCACAAGAAATTTAAATATCGAAAATACTGAACTACAGGATTTAAATATAACTCTTAAGCTTTGGTAATAAAGGTCATATGAAACTTACTAGTAATTATGAAATATTCAAAATATATTTAATTGTAATATGAACTTTGTTCCAATGTACTAGAGTTGAAATTTCAATGATTATTGTAATAACGTGTGAACCCGTACTGATAGCATAATGAGGGAAAAATTTAGGGCGAGGTTTTACTAAGTTATTCAAAGACACGTACTCGCTCCACACAATGCAAAATCACATTTAAATACAAGCTATGTATATTTGAATGTGTATGTATGTGTTATATATTAATATATATCTTATATATTGGTTGTATTTTGTATAACAGCACTAGACCTGAGTTGCCTGGAAGAGATCGTTATTTAGACGAGGCCGCCATTTGTTATATTTTTTTATTGTAAATTTTACGTCGTAAAACAAAGGAAACGAATCAAGTTCCAAATTTGAAATTTATACTTTTTTTATTTTTTTCACGTAATATACGGCAACGGTGTAAATTTATTCGATACTTTTTTATATTTATTGTATTCTTCCAGCCGTAAAAGTAATTTATTTTTAATCCCCTGATGTCAGTTTTATATGAAATTCTGTACATAAATAATTGCTTTTTTATAAAGATATTGAAATTCCTGTTATAGTTTCGAAATACTATTCGATCATTGGTTGAATTTTTTTTTCTTTATTGCATAGGCCGACGAGCATATGGGCCACCTGATGGTAAGTAGGCACCCATAGACAAAGGCATTGTAAGAAATGTTAACCATCGCTTACATCGACAATGCGCCGCCAACTTTGGGAACTAAGATGTTATGTCCCTTGTGACTGTAATTACAAAGGCTCACTCACCGTTCACACCGGAACACAACAATACCAAGTATTGCTGTTTGGCAATAGAATATCTGATAAATGGGTGGTACCTACATAAATAAACTCGCACAAAGATCTGCCACCAAGCTGTAAATAAATTTAGTGAAGTTTTGTTATGAATAACTTTTGCATCTTTGATATACAAGGCCCGCTCTACTAAAATGTCTTAGTCTTCCCTTCACTGCTCGATAAATTATATTAGTGAAACAGGAACTGTTCTTAAAAATAATGCTATGAATACTTTCTCCTTAAGAGCCATTAGCCCAGTAGGACATGAAGGGGCTACTACTATGAATGCAAAGGTACTCAAAGGTTTCTTTGGTTTCAGAGTAAGCTTTGTTCTGTTTTAATAATCTTTTTGAGATTTTGTTTTAGAATTTCAATAAGCTACTGGTGGAATAACTATATATTTTATGTTTCTAACATTTGGTGGTAGGTCATTTATTCGTCTTGGTATATACCACCCATATACCATATTCTTTTACTTGGTGGTAGAGTTTTGTGCAGGCTCGTCTGGGTAGGTACCACCCACTGATCAGATATTCTACCGCAAATCCTGCTGATTTGCGGTAGAATATCTGATCAGTAGGTCAGTGCTTGGTACTGTTGTGTTCCAGTTTGAAGGGTGAGTGAGCCAGTGTAATTTCAGGTACAAGGGACATAACATCTTAGTTCCCAAGGTTGGTGGCGCATTGTTGATGTAAGTGTTGGTTAACATCTCTTACAATGCCAATGTCTATGGGCGTTGGTGACCACTTACCATCAGGTGGCCCATATGCTCGTCCGCCTTCCTATGAAATAAAAAATATTCCCATATCCTTCCACCAAACCAAGTAGTGCTTTATTAGTGTTTTTTGTCTTTCATTTTAAATAGCCTTTAAAAATTGAGGCAGTGTAGTAAGAGGCACGTATCATTTCAGTTTTTAATACGTCATACAGTCATATTGGTGACTATTTACCAGGTGTTTCATTTGTCAGTCGGCCAATATATTCTAAATTAAAAAAAAATGCTTTCACGACTCTTGCCAACTGTATCTCTGCAAGATTGTTCGAAACTAAAAATACTCGTGGGATTCATACAAATTGTGGATTTTCGACAGAGATTTTACCTCAATAAATACAAACGTATCACAAGGACGAATCAACAATAACATTTACGAAATAAAATAAAAAATGATACACGATATAAAAAGGTTTCTTAGTTCTATGTAATAACAAAGGCCCCGATTTATTACCATAAAAACACTTAAATAAAGAAAATTACGACCCACGCCTCTAAGTGGTTGTTACAGCTAAATATTTTGGAGCTTTTTGTTACTCTACCAGTTTTTATTAATGCTATAAATTATTTCACGTACATACGATTTTGTATTGCATTGCATACAGTGACAGCCTGTGAATGTCTCACTGCTGGGCTAAGGCCTATTTTCCTCTTATTGAGAAGAAGGTTCGGAGCTTATTCCACCACGCTGCTCCAATGCGGGTTAGTGGAATACAAATGTGACAGCGACCTATGAGAGTGTAGCCATAACGTTAAATATGGGTAAAACCTGACAGAGCAGCTACTAATAAATTTGCTTAAATTCATATTTTATCTAATTTCATTTTAACTGTAATTCAAAACGTAATTACTACTTAAAGAATAAATAGCAAGGAAACAATTGGAACAACCTAATTGCACCCTAAAGAAAGTCTACACGTACGACTTAAGTTTTAGTGTGATCAAGGTTTAATGAATGTTCCGCTAGAAAATAATTATTCTCTTTGTGAAAGTCTTAAATACAAACTAAAGTTCTCTGTATAATCTTAGATTACCTTTACCTTATTCTCTAAGCGATTTTCAACTTTGTATATATCACAATAAAGTAAGTTTTACATCTTCATAGTATTAGGAAAGTAAACCAACTTTAATTTGCATTTTCCATTCACTTACTAGCTTGTTTTTTTTTCCTTTTTCTTACTACTGTTTTTGATAACATTTGAACTTTTTAATTGATATTCTAGTTTAAAAAGTCAATAGAAAGTTATTTATACATCTTACTTACATACACAGTTTGTTCCCAAAAACTGATTCAGTTAGAAAAATCATAAAAAAAATCTTCTCTTTAGAGAGTAAATTCCTTAATATAAACCAACAACGAAAACATAACCCTTCTTTTTTAAAAATAGTAATAGTAGTAACGAGAGTAGTATTTAAATATTTAATTTAAAGATAAGCTAATGAATCTCTCTCCGTCTCTCTAGTTAAATCAACTTTGTCAGCACTTGATGAGTTAAGTCTATTTAAATTACAAAGTTGAACATATTTTCTAACGCTTATATATTTTTACTAGCGTTTTCCCCTCACCCGCGTAGTTCCCGTTCCCGTGTAAATACGGGGACAAAATATAGCCTATGTTACTCGCTGATAATGTAGCTTTACATTGGTGAAAGAATTTTTATAATCGGTTTATTTGTATAGGCGTGAAAGCGTAACAAACAAACTTACATTCGCATTTATAATATTAGTTAGGATATACATAAATTTGTATGTATATGCTATTTATATGTTACAAACAATTTAAATAATTAAATAATTATTTTTAATTATATAAGTATAGTAATAATTTATTATTATTATTCTACTTCTTGGTGCTTCTGGCTTTGTGCAAGCCCGTCTGGTTAGGTATCGTCGACTCAAAATACTTTGTGTTATGTTCCTGTTGTAAGGGTGACTGAGCCAGTGTAACTAAAGGCACAAGGGTCATAAAGCCTTAGTTCCCAAGTTTGTTGGCACATTGATGATATAAAGAGCTATTTACTACCACGGCCCGTTTGCCTACATATCATATAAAAAATCAATGTTGCTTGGGATTGTTGCTTTCTCGAAGCTACCACAAAAATATTGTAACAATTTAATAATAAAAAGAATATTGGGACTTCTTTAAGAATTTATATTCTTCCGAAACTAAACAAGCGATTCGTTTGTTTGGCAAGCACAATGAATGCAGAAAGTGTTGAAACTCATTCGTAGACCTCTCACGTAGCACAATGCTACGCCGTAGCGCATAGCAATTCTGTTACATTGCTAATGCCGGGGACTTAACTTATATTTTCTTAGTTTGTGTTGGCATTTCCTTAATTAAAATGTTTCGTGTTAATTTTTCTTATTTAATTTAAAGGGTTGAAATAAAAGGTTAAAATATTTTTTTAAGCTTATTACATAATTATTCAACCGTTTTACTATGGTATGTGTGTTTACAGCCGAGATGGCTCAGTGGTAAGATCGCGTGAATCTTAACCGATGATCGTGGCTTCAAACCCTCATGCTTGACGGTGATGGAATATATCGTGAGGAAACCTGTAAGTGTCTAAAGTGTCCTTTGAATTCATTTAATCTAATAAATATATACATCAATTTTTATATGATAACTGTTCTATGTTACTATAATAATTATTCATAAATAAGAATAAGTAACAGCCGTGAATGGCCCACTGCTGGGCTAACGCATAATACTCCAATGTGGGCTAGTCACGTGTGATTGATAATCATCGGACAGGCACCTCACGATATTTACCGAAAGAGCATTTCGGCAAGTGAAAATTAATTAGTTGGATTTAAGGTATGAACTTACAAATCTTATTTTTTTTATTAAATCACCTTAACAATTAAGAATATTATAAAACCACTTAATACTAACCATCGAGTTAATATAATAAATTTATCGCAAAGTTTTATTCCAAAGAAAAATAATAAAAGAATTTCTTTTCACAAAAGAATCTCAGTTTCAAAGCACAAAAGGGTTCTCCAGCAAAGAAACGGTTTATACAAAGCCGGTAACTGTGTTAACTGTAAGTAAGCTCTTTTAAGGCCTAGACACACTATTAAAGAAAAACATGCATTGAAATCGTTTGAAATGATATTTCTTTCTAATGTTTACATATGCTATGTCCTTTGGTGTTTCTTTCTGTTATTTGATCGAGTTTTGTCTTTGATGTGAATGCGTGTTTTGATAAAAGACAGCATCACAATCTATATTTTAAATAACAATCTTTGTTTTTATATTATTTTTTTATTGTATAGGTAGGCGGACGAGTATATGGGCCACCTTATGGTAAGCACCAACGCCCATAGACAATTACATTGTAAGAGATGTTAACCATCGCTTACATCACCAATGCGCCAGCAACCTTGGGAACTGAGATGTTATGTCCCTTGTGCCTGTAATTACACTGGGTCACTCGCCCTTTAAACCGGAACACAAAAATACAAATTACAGCTTTTTTGCCATAGAATATCTACTATCATTATTTGATTTTAGTTTCTGAATCTCTAGGTTGTTCTGGATTCGACCAGTCTTTCCCTTATTCAACTCAATTACGAATCAATAAAATAGTAAGTATGTGTAGTCTAGAATTTACTAGGTAATATCAGCGTCCTCGCTTCAGTTCATTCGCTGCATTCTAACTGTCGTCAATATAACATATTGAAATTTCAAATTTCTTTATTAAACTCTGTCCTATTCCCTTTTAGTATGATTTATTTTAGATAGAATAGATTATATATTCCAGACATTCGATGAACAAAAAGTAAAAAAGTGCAATTATAAATAAGACATCATAGTTTACCTTTAACACTTAGATAACAACCTTATTTTTAAAGTTTGACTATTAGAATATAAAATATTTTGTTAATAAAAATAGTTTCAGGCATCAACACGCACTTATATTTCAACCGAGTAATAAATTCGTTTAAAGTTAATTTAAACTTAATTTTAAAATGAAATTAAAATCTAGATAAAAATAATAATTTGTAAGTATTATTACAACAGCCTATGAACATAATTTATGAGTTATAGTTTCGTGTGGTTGGCTCCTAAACATAAAGTAAATGTTTACGCTTGAATATAGGACTTTGTGTAGCGTTTGCAGCGCTATTGTTCAGCCTACAATATTAATAGGCGCTTACAGCGCTGTAGAGATTACTTTGATAAACTGTTATTGGTATTAAGCCGTGTATGCTGTATGCCACGTATGAAAATGTTACTTGTATGTTTTTTTAATACATATTTATCTATTATGAGACGAGATAACTTCATACAAAACCGAATATACAATATGTATATAATAAACGCAAACTAATTCAGTGCTTCTTTCTCCTTTGATTGTCAATCTATTTTCTATTGTTTTTTAACCGACTTCAAAAAAAGAGGAGGTTATCAATTCGTCTGTATGTTTTATTTTTATTTTTTGTGTTTGTTACCTCGTAACTTTCGACTGGGTGAATCGATTTTAATGATTTTTTTTTATTTGAAAGGGGATGCTTCCTTTTTATTTGTTTGGTTAGTATTTAAAAGCTTCAGTAAAGCAATAAAATAAAATTTAAATAAGAAGATAAAAAAAGGTCGAAATAAGAAAAAATGTTCTTATTATATTTTCGTTAAATTCTCAATAATGATATAAAAGAAATTTGACCACTTGGCGACCACTTATTATTAATGGGACCTTGAATCCAAATTTCAGCTCGGCCTAATAAAGAGGTTAAAATTACTATTATACTAAATTAAATTACTAAAATAAATTTATTTTTCTTGTGACGTCAGATCTTCTCAAACGTCCGGAGGGACGGGCTAATGGAGTCGCAAGTGCACCTTTATTAGCACTATGTGCCCTACGCAGTTGTTCAGTCCCCTTGGAATTACTAGCAAAACTTGTATTATGTACTTATGACAAGGTGGGTAATGTAGTTCGGTTTGAAGGACGAGCCAATGTATATAGAGGCACAAGGGACGTAAAAACTTAGCTACTAAGATTAGTGGCGCATTGTGTAAGGGATGGGTAGTATTACTTACATTTCCAATGTCTATAGGAGATGGTGACCATAATCAGGTGGCCCACTTGCAGGCAGGCTTGCAGGATTCGTTTGATCAACAGACACAAGCTAAACTCTCGCAAGTAAAATTAAATTGTAGTAATGACGTAAATTAAAAGAAGATGAAGTAAGTTTTAATTTTGGTTCTATAATTTACTAGATGCCACCGCGTGCGAGGAGAGAGGAGCAGACGATAGATACTCTATATCCTTTTCTGTACCTCTGAAAATGTGAATTACATTCACGTCATCATTTAGTGTAGATGAGGCGCGAAATCGTAACAAAAAAACTAACTTTTGCATTTTAAAACATTCAATAACGATATATATATATTTATATATGTATGTAAAACTTATACATGGCTTCATTATGTTGACATCAAACTCATATCACAGTTTACATAAGTAAAATTTACTTAATCACTATAATTGTAGTAATAAATATTAAATAATAATGTCCTGGGACATTGTTCACACAAGGCTATCTGATCCCAAGTTAAGTAGAGCTCTTACTATTCGTACTATGGAAACCAGACAACTTATATACCAAATACATTACTTTCTTTTGTAAATGTACACTTATTTATACCCAGATACAAACAGACATGTTCATGCACACAAATGTCTATCCTGGGTGGGAATCGAATCCACGTCCTGCGGCGCTAAAGACAAGTATCTGCCAACCACGCCAACCGGCTCTAAGTAGTAATATACGCCATTATACACATTTTATTTGCACTGAAGTGAGCAACTAAACTTGGTCATAGCTAATGTTACTGGAAGTGCTCATTAGTTATGCAGATGTACGTTATTGAGGGCAAGTCACTCTGCCTCTATTCAACCGTCCCCAGTCTCCCCGCTGTCTGCGTTGTGGTTTTGCTTGCGTACAATTAGCCCTGGATTACTCACAGTCATTTTGTCTTGATAGTACGTAACATTTTTTCATGTTTCTATAGTTTTATGTTACTGGCCAGAACGTATACGTCGTAAATTCAATTCTGAGCCTTAAGTCTATATGCCTAGAGCTTCTTTTGTACCGTTACAATAATCTATACATATGTTGTTTATTAAGACTAGGTAATAGTAATTTGTAGTTTTCATTGAAAGTGATTTTCCTACAATGGGGCGATAATTTTTAGTCTTCACGTAGTCTATCGCTATCGATCGGCTATGGCTATTTTGCTATGCCAATTTAGTGTAGTTAGTCGCATTTGATCAATACGTTGTTTGTATTACATCAAATAACTAGATCGATTTATCTTTTGGTTTAATTTTTTGTTTAAAAAATGGTGTGTCCACATTTGTCACATTAATTTATAGAATGTGACAAAAGTGTCACGCAAGTGTCAGTGTGTGTGTGTGACAGACATTCAATAACGATAAAGCCGTTTTACGTTGATATTCAAGCCGTGTGACGACAGACAACATAATTTAAAAATCACATTCATTTTACTAACCATTATTAAAAAGAATATTCGAGAAGCTCCAATAGATTTATTACTTGGTGGTAGAGCTTTGTGCAAGCTCACCCACTCTTCAGATATTCTGCCGCAAAACTATTGTTGTATTCCGGTTTGAAAGGTGAGTGAGCCAGTGTAATTACAGGCACAAGACATAACATCTTAGTTCCCAAGGTTGAATGGAGCACTGGCGATGTAAGCCATGGTTAACATTTCTTACAATGCCATTGTCTATGGGCATTGGTGACCACTTACCGTCAGGTGGCTCATATGCTCGTCCGCCTTCCTATATAAAAAAATACAAGACTACTAAAATAATTAATCTTATTATCGTTATTGAAACTTTCATGCACCTTTACTTAATGGCATATCGAAGCAAATTGTTTAATTATAGTAATGACGAAATAAGGGCGTCGTTTCCCACAGCCGTCTGTAATTGAAACTTGAAGTCGTTAAAATATCATTTATTATGTAAACTTCAGTAAGTACGATGCAAGACACGTGTATGCAAATATATAGCTTATTATCGAAGTAATTAAGTGCATTTTATTTATTATAAACAAAGTCTTACACACAAAGTACAATTAAAATAATATTTAATTCGCTCTTTCTTTCTCATAATTAATTTGATATTTAAATACGCTGCATTTTCTTGATATCATTTTTAAGTATTTTAAACAAATATTTGTTACATTATGTAAATCTTATTAAACATATTGTTAATTAATTACTTATTCTGATTTATCTTGCGTTAAACTTTATTCAACCTTTGTATCGTCATGTAATCGATACTAATATATAAAGCTGAAGAGTTTGTTTGTTTGATCCGTCTTATCTCCGGAACTACTGGTTCGATTTAAAAAAATATTTTTGTGTTGTATAGTCCTTTTATCGAAGAAGGCTCTAGGCTGATTTTTATAAATTATATGCGGATGAAAGTGCGAGGCACAGCTAGTGTTATATAAAA
Organism: Nymphalis c-album; assembly: GCA_963151315.1. Classification (NCBI taxonomy): domain Eukaryota; kingdom Metazoa; phylum Arthropoda; class Insecta; order Lepidoptera; family Nymphalidae; genus Nymphalis; species Nymphalis c-album. The sequence continues at coordinate 4,503,457 of OY720612.1, forward strand.
CCATTTGTAATAAATAGGCTAACACAATTTTTTTTTGTCAAACCAGGCACAAACAGAGGGTAGATAGAGATAGATAGATAGATAGATAGCAAGAGAAAGAGAGAGATATATAGCTGTGAATCGATGTACGCCTGTAATTTATTATAAAAAATGCTTATTTAAATGTATTATAAATGTATTATAAATTTACTTGGTGGTAGAGCTTCGTGCAAGTTCGTCTGGGTAGGTACCACCCACTCATCAGATATTCAGCCGCAAAACAGCAGTACTTGGTACTGTTGTGTTCCGGTTTGAAGGGTGAGTGAGCCAGTGTAATTACAGGCACAGGGACATAATATCTTAGTTCCCAAGGTTGGTGGCGCATTGGCAATGTAAGCGATGGTTAACATCTCTTACAATGCCAATGTCTATGGGCATTGGTGACCACTTAGCATCAGGTGGCCCATATGCTCGTCCGCCTTCCTATGCTATAAAAAAAAAAAAAATATGAGTATACCATAGATATTGATGAATCGACAAAATGATTTAAATTAAAATCAATAACTTTCGACAAACCAATTTTAACATGGCTTATTTTAATATGGCTTGGCAAACGAAGCCAGAGTATGAAACAGGTCAAGATTACAGCAATGCATTTAAAAATCTGCAAACACCTTGAAAGGCCAAGCTATTTCAGGTAGCCATTGTTACTCCATCAAGTTTTAACAAACTGCTTTGTAACAGTTTTCAAACCTAAATTACTTTTCACACTGATGTTCGAATTTCGTTCGTGTTTTTAGGGTTCCGCAGCCAAAGGGTAAAATGGGAACCCTATTACTAAGACTCCGCTGTCCGTCTGTCTGTCTGGTGTGTTTACTAGGCTGTATCTCATGAACCGCGATAGTTAGACAGTTGAAATTTTTACAAATGATGTATTTTAATTGGCGCTATAACATCTACTAAAAACAGAATAAAATAAATATTTAATATATTTAATATATTTAATGAGTGCCCCACTCATACAACAGACATGATTTTATTGACGTTTTTATAGATAATGCTACGGAACCCTCCGTGCGCGAATTCGACTCGCACTTGGCCCGTTTTATTTTTTAATCGAATCTGCACTGATTTTAGCATTTTAAGATTGTTTTTATGAAACGCAAATTCGGTCGTTAGGCAAAAGGAACCTAATTGGATAACTGAAGATAAGAGTGAGAATCGAGAGCCTTTGTTAACAAATTACTGTATTAAGATGTAACATAAAAGAGATCAACAGATTACTCTCATTTCATATTCAGAACTGGCGGAGAGAATATAATATCATACTTTTAAATTTAGCCGTAAAACGTCGCCGTCAAGGTGATATTACAGTCGAAACACGTAGACGATATCTTTTAGAATATTTATAGAATTTATCTTCATGTAATAAAACAAACAAAATTATTTTTCAGTTTCAATACGCAAAGAAATCATAAATCTTACATCTTTCCTTTGTTTGTTCGATGTTTTTAAAACCGTAACTTAGAAGTTAAAAAAATATGCCCTTTTTATGGCAGCCATCAAAAAAACAAGATTAACAACAACATTTCCGAGACCAAGGGTGTTGTTTATATATGTATGTATAATTATTTACATATGTGTATATTTTTTTTTTACGTCTCATAAGGTGAGTGAGCCAGAATAATTAAAAGTCGGTGGCACATTGGTGATATACCGAATTAAATATTTCGTACATCGCCAATATTTAGTGGTGACCACTTAGCATCTGGTGGCTCAATTGCCAGTCCGCCTATCTATTTAAAAAAATCAATACCCGAAAACATTAAAAACATCCAATAAGTTAAGGTTTATATTTTTTTTATGGAAGAGAAATTAATTTATTTATTCTTATTATATATATATATATATATATTATTCATAACATTATAAACTTCCTAAACGTTCAGATTAAATATAAAAAGAGAAGTTTTGCTATAATTAAAATATAAGTTAACCCGGTTCTAGTTATTAAACATACAATTAAAGTTAAACGAGAACGTCGAGTGTTATTACGAATAAAAATACAGAAAAATGTGCATACACACATACACAATACATATCATACATTTACATACGCACAACACAGATACATATAAATATTTATACGTGTGCACGCTTACACATGTGTGAGTTGAATGTCCCGGTGGGTTCAGGTTTGTAGCTTATTCTAGATCACTAGGCTATATTAATGTGGGTTAATGGATGAACATGGTGGTAGCATTTCATCCAATATATGCGCAATACATCTCGAATTGTAAACACAAAAATATTAATGTATGATATTGGTTATTTAAACGAAAGCAGACGTTTGAAATATGGACCATCTTTGTTTACTACATTAGGTAAGCAGACTGGCAAGCCACCTGATGTTAAGTTATCGACCCCGCCAATAGACTTTTGCATTGTAGGCTCCACCAATCTTAGGAATTATATGTCTTGTCAACTTGTGTTATACTGGATCGCTCACACTTCAAACCGAAAGGAAACAATACAAATATGGCTGCTTGGTGATAGAATCTTTGACTAAACACGTGGACTGGAATACCATGATACTGGATACCATGCCATGCGATATCACCTCCAACCAAAGGATATTAATGTCACTGCTACAAACTTTTGACAATTGGCAGTCAGTAAAAATCAGCGTCGTAGTATCATCCTCAAAAATGAGTTGATTGGTAGCCAATTTTTTTTATAGCAGACGTAGGCGGACGAGCATATGGGCCACCAAATGGTAAGTGGTCACCAACGCCCATATACATTGGCACTATAAAATATGTTAACCATAGCTTACATCGCCAGTGCACCAACAACCTTGGGAACTAAGATCATACGTCCCTTGTGCCTGTAATTACACTGGCTCACTTACCCTTCAAACCGGAACACAACTATACCAAGTACTGTAGTTTTGCGGTAGAATATCTGATGGGGTAGATACCTACCCAGACGAGCTGACACAATACTGTACCACCAAGAAATTGCGTCCAATTTATTGCGTCCCATTGATTTGTAACGTTGAATAGTTTCGATTATATTATTACGTCTATAAATATAAATAACTATAGATGTATACGAATTGAACTATGAATTTCGTTTAGAGGGTGATTGATAAACAATGCTGTCTTCTTCTTTCATATGTCATATCAATTATGACAGAAAGAGAGGTATCAGTGTTCAATTTAATACCCACTAAACAGTTTTATCTTTGTTATTTATCTTATCGAGTAACATAGAAATAACTTCATTTTATTTTATTTAATAATCCTTGTTATAATTCCCTGCATTACTCAGACCGGAAGTAAAATGCTTAGAAATGTATAACCATGGAATGATTTCACCGACGAACATATTAAATACGTCGTAAAAATTTAATGACATCAGAAGCATGAAGTTATTAAAATATCCATAAAAAACATTTCTGTTCTACTAGGTTAATTAGGTTACAATTATTTAAAGCGCCATTTACTAAATTCTCTGAAAGGTAAAACGCTTAAATGAAAATTATAAATGAATTTCAACAAAACACGAACTCTTAAATAACAGAAGGATCAGTCTTGTAAAGCTTAATTTGTTTGAGTATCTTTAAACGTTGAAATAATTTATTTGCAAATAAGTTGAATACACTGTTTTTGTATAATGTTATCACTACTAAAAATAACTTAAGAAAATTTTATACTAAATGATCAATTGATTTTGTAAAATAAATATTGGCGTTGTAAGGAATTGATAATATTTACGTACGGTGATCACCACTTACCATCAGGTGACTCATGTCTTGTCCAACATATTTCAAGATACGAAAATAAATAAGTATAAATTTCAAGTAAATTAGAGTATACTGAGTGTAAAAGGCAGACTTGATGCATTAATAGAAAAAATCAATATCTATACTAATATATAAATCTATTGGTTCTGTCTGTACATTTTTTTTTTCACCTAATTTTGTGATAGGTAAACGTTTTAATATGCAGTGATTCACATTACACAATTTTTTTTATTTTTTGACGTGACAACGTCTAATAAATCGATGAACGCTGGCTGCATGCACGAAAAGTTGTCCCGTTACGCTCATTGTCCCGTTACGCTGATTGTACGCTTGCGCCGCATCTATATCTCTTTCACTCGATTGCAGTCATTTCATCAATGTTTTGTTATGACGTTGTCACGTTAAACTATCGTCCGTAAACCGACATTACAGACAACCATTTTTTTGTCTGTCTGTCGATCTGTCTGTATGTCTTCTTATAACTCAAGAACGACTTGACCAATCTTGATGAAAATTGATTCACACAAAGAACATGTGATGGCGCAAATGTAAGGCCATATACATATATGGTCGGTAAACCCTACGGTATCTTATGAAAATTAATTTCAAATCGTTAATTACGTATTTCTTTACCAGTAGCCATATGTGTGTGTTGTGTTGTGTGTTATACGTGGGTGAAGCCGCGGGTCACAGCTAGTTAAGAATAGTATCAATAGATTATGACTCTTAGTCATTCAGTCAGTCAGTCATTCTATGACCGTAGAGCTTTGTGCAAGATCGTCTGGGTAGGTACCACCCACTCATCAGATATTCTTCTACAAAACAGCAGTTACTTGCTACAGTTGTGTTCCAGTTTGAAGAGTTAATGAGCCAGGGTAATAACAGGCACAAGGGACATAAAATCTTAGTTCGCAAGGTTGGTGGCGATGGTTAGTGTCTATTCTCTATGAGAAGTTTAGAGGTGATATTGTGGCGAGCCTCCCTTTTTTAACTTTTAATGAGAATCCTAATGTTTTATATAACACTTTGTTTAAGTTAATTAGAAACAAATTCAACGCCATATTCACTTCTAAAACAGTTAATAAACAAACCTTCTCGACATTCAGTGACTGGGCGACCATTGGAATTCATAAAAGTAGGCAAAGAATGTACGAGCTTTACTATGAAAGAACGTTTAATCACAGTGCTTCTTTCGCTAATTATGTAAAATACTACTCTAAATTGTTTAAAAAAGTATGTTCTTTGGCAAAATCATTACATATTAAAAATAAAATAAAAAATGCACAAGATAAAATAAAAATGACATGGAACATTATTAATTGTGAAACTGGTAGAACTAATTTCCGCAGCTCCGAAATGTCTGTTATTAGTAACAATAAAGTGATTTGTAACGATCGGGAGGTTGCTTCAGTTTTTGAAAAATTCTTTACTGACATACCAGTTCTAACAACAAAGTCGCTCATTTCGTCTCCAATTGTTGCTGAGTCATTGATTAAAGAAAATGTAAGAGAATGTACTGTTAACTTTAATTTCTCTAGTATAAGCATTAATGATATATTAAAAACATTTAAGACTTTAGAGATTAAGAAAACAGCTGACTTATGGGGTTTATCTGTAAAGGTGATAAATTCAATTATTGATGTGATTGCGCCCCACCTTGTAATAATATTTAATAAATGTGTTCAGAGTGGTGTATTTCCTGACCTGATGAAACATAGCAAGGTAATTCCTATATTTAAATCTGGTAGTTCTTCAGACCCCAATAACTTCAGGCGAATTTCAGTACTACCAACCCTCAGCAAAATATTTGAAAAAATTATTTTAAATCAATTGCTTGCTCACTTTAACAGACACAATCTGCTTCATAGAAAACAATTTGGATTCACAAGGGGTCGTTCAACAACTGATGCTGGCATTGAACTAATTAAGAATATCTATGAAGCATGGGAGGAGTCGCAGGACGCTTTAGGGATTTTCTGTGACTTATCCAAAGCATTTGATTGTGTTCAACATGAAACTCTGGTCAGGAAATTGAATCACTATGGAATCAGAGAAGGTGCGCTCGAGCTTTTGAATTCTTATCTTAAGAATAGAATTCAGAAGGTCGACGTTAATGGAAAAAGATCTCCTGGGGTTTCAGTTGGTGTGGGGGTCCCTCAGGGATCAATACTCGGTCCTTTTCTATTCTTGATTTACATAAACGACCTGCCCTATCTTGTAGGTAATAAACATGACATAGTATTGTTTGCTGATGATACCTCTTTGGTTTTTAAAATTAAAAGAAAACAAGTACAGTATGACGATGTAAACAATGCTATCTCTGATATAGTACATTGGTTTAGTGTTAATAATCTTATGTTAAATAATAAAAAAACAAAAGTTGTAAAATTTAGCGCGCCAAATGTAAAAAATGTAAAAGCTAATGTACATATCAATGGGGAGTCGATGGATCCAGTTGAGTCCGCTGTATTTCTTGGCATTACTGTTGATGCCAAGTTGCAGTGGGCCCCCCATATTGACGGATTGGCGAATAGACTAAGCTCAGCGGCTTTTGCAGTCAAAAAAATAAGATTTTTTACCGATATCGATACGGCCCGTCTCGTATATTTTAGTTATTTTCACAGTATCATGTCTTACGGCATTATGCTGTGGGGTAATGCGGCCGCTATCAATACGATATTTGTATTGCAGAAGAGGGCTATTCGCGCAATCTATAACCTAGGAGCTAGAGAATCCCTAAGACAGAAATTTAAAGAAATTAAAATATTAACTGTTGCTTCTCAATACATATTATGTAATGTTATGTATGTACGGAAACACATTAATGATTTTGTGAGAAAATGTGATACTCATAACATTGGTACAAGGAACAAACACAAATTAATTACTCCCGTTACTCGACTTCATAGAGTCAGTAACTCTTTTGTGGGGCAATGTGTACGTTTATACAACAGGATCCCAGAAAGCGTTCAAAATGTTTCAGTTAATAAATTTAAAAAAATTGTAAAGGAACGCTTGTGTGCTAAAGGTTATTATACAATTAATGAATTTATGGATGATAGCACACCTTGGGAATGAGACGATCGCCGCATGGCTATTTCCTTTTGTTTTTTTTTGTAAAAGACAAAAAACAGACAAAAAACAAAAAAAAAAAAACAAAAACATCAACCCGCTGAGTTTCTTTCGCCGGTTCTTCTCAGGGCTGGGTGTTTCTTTTCCGAACCGGTAGTAGTTTCTAGTTTGACAATCAATAAGTAAGTGTAATACTTCAATATTGAATAAAGTATTTGAATTTGAATTTGAATTGAATTCTCTATTACAATGTCAATGTCTATGGGCGTTGGTGACCGCTTACCATCAGGTGGCCGATATACTCGTCCTCCTTCCTATGCTTTAAAAAAAACGCAATATTTCAAGAAATTAGTCCAACATTTATCTTCTTTTGTAAATGTTAAGAACTTTCCACGGAATAACAAATGTCGCTGTTAAACATTCGTTACGTGTGCCGCACCGGCGCGTCGGCCTAACGACAGACACTTTAACATTATCCAAATTTACGCGTTCTCCCAAACTTAAGTCTTTGCCAAGAAAACCGTCTATGAAATGAAAAATATCTGCTTCGTTAGCCAGAAAATAATAGTTTTTTAAACTATATTTTTCTCAAACCTACTAATATTGTAAATGTAAACGTTTCAACGCAAACGGCTGAACCGATTTGTAAATATAATACGTTTTTAATTATACAAATAATAAAATCATGATATACGTCTCTGAAAATAAACATTGCGTCAGAAACGTTTGTCTGAAACGTTACATATTTAAACGTATTTTCCAAATTCATTCTTGTAATTTCACTCTCTTGGTTAAGGACATAACATAAGATACTGACTTAGGGGAGAACTTTGTATAAAAATACTTCATTCCTGAAAAAAAGAGCAATGAATTGTTTTTTTTTTGCAATTCTGAATTTCAACGCATTTGGTTGGAAAGTTGGTGGCGCATCACCGATGTAAGCGATGGTTAACATTTCTTACAATGCCATTGTCTATGGGCGTTGGTGACTTACCATCAGGTGGCCCATATGCTCGTCCGCCTACCTATACAATAAAAATTAAAATACGCGAGTGAAGCCGCGAGGAAAGCAATAGTAATTTTATAAGGTTGTATATGTAGCTGTGGACTCCTAACGCGAAACACGATAGCAGCATATCAAATGTGGTGTTGGTCGAGCACGGCTTAAGAGCTAAACGTGGTTTTATTATATAATAAGATAAACCCTCGTTCATATCGTTCATATATATATATATATATACATTATGTGCACTTATGACGTATATGCTATGTATTTCATATATCTTGTTGGTATAGTAGCTAGCTTATACGACTGTGCATATCAATGCCTAGGGTTTAAACCTCTCATTAAACCAGTAACTATTTGTATTATATATATATATATATATATATATATATATATATATATATATATATATATATATATATATATATATATATATATATATATATATCATTTATTTATTGATTTAAGTATCATATTATATCATTAAGGAGATGTGAACGATAATAACTGCTATAGTGTAAAACTGTGTAGCAGTTATTAACGCCCGCCAACAAAATGACATTGCCTAATTTTTCAAACACCATAATTGCACAAATTAATAAACAGAAAAAAAATTACACAATAGAATGAAGTTATATTAATAATGGTGTATGTTGTGTAATGTACAAATTAATAAGTTACATCATTAATGAAATAAAATAAAAATATTATTTTATTGAAATATCTCAATATCCAACAGTCGATTTGAGTTTAATGAAACCTTTAAAAAAAATGCTGAATATATTTTAGTGTATTTTCTGCCATTTTATATGTAGTCGAATAAAAAATCTGTTACACAGAGATTTTTTTTTTAAATAAATAACATAACCAGGGCGCCATCAACCTTGGTAATTAAGACGGTATGTGTCTAGTGTATGTAGTTAGACTTTTCATCCTTTCAACTGGAACACAACAACACTAAGTATTGCTAAGAGGCAGTATAGTGTCTGACAACATATTTATTAAGTTACAGCAAATTTGTTAATATATAATCTCTCTTGAGATTGGCCGCCGTGGCCGAAATCGGTCTGGAGGACCTTATTATTAATATATAAAGTACTTCATCAAATGCATATTTGTCAACTTTCATAATAACTCGTCAAACGCGAAAGTCTTTTAATCTCAAACAGACAGACTAACATCAATATATATATATATATAGTAATTTCATATAAAATTATCGTACATGATTCAGACTAAATAAATAACATTTTTCATCACAAAGAGAATTACTAATTAATCAAATTGTAAATGAATTATGAAGCTGGTGAACTTTTGATAGAATTTTCCAAGCCCGTATTACTATTTAATTAAAAGTTAGGCCACATTGGTCCAGTGCTAAGATGAATTGAACCCTATTTTTTTGTATAATATAGGTAGGCGGGCGAGTATATGGGTCATGTGAGTGATGGTAAGTGGTCACCAAACCCATAGACATTGGCATTGTAAGAGATGTTAACCGCCTACCTTGGGAACTAAGATGTCCTTTGTGCCTGTAATTACACAAAACTCTACCACCAGTCAAATAGAATCCTAATTATGTTATAGTAGATTAAGCTCTTAACATTCTCAGCAGTAAGACATTTAAAAAATATATTCATATTAAATATTAATGTTACCTTATAATTGCTTATTACTCAATAAAATACGATATATAAATAAATAAGCGAGGAGTTAGTAGACGTATATAAATATAATAATAAATTGAATTATATTTAAACGTCAAAATCGCTCATGTTAATTGGTAGGTAAGGATAACTTCCAAAATATACCGCCGGTTCTTCCCTTGCCTTAAAGACTAAACATACCATATATGTCAAATTATAATTATGAATAGAAAGATGATCATATGTACATATACATAGCAATCATGTAACCGTGTTATGTCTTCGCAAAATCGAATATAGTATTCAAATCGGTACTTACGACCTTTGGATCGTTAGCTTCCAAAATTTATAAAAAAAATTATCCGTAGGTACCGAAAATAATCGATAACGAACTTATTCGTAATCAAAACGTTTCGTAACTGACAAATCGCAACAGTAAGTTATATTAGATAAATATCTCATGAGCCACAAAGGCTACTAAATGCTTTGATGTTCCGGTTGATTTCACCCTGACAATGATCCAGGGTCTGCGTAAAGTGCGGACGGAAGGGATAGGAGCGGCCAGTTGTTCATAATGGTTATGTTTAACAATAGATTGAAGACTCGTCTCATTATATTTTTAGTGTAGCAATTATATGCAAGCTTGTGTGTACGAGCTTTGAGCTGGCTATCCTGAGTGAGTATTATCAACTTATATACAAAGTAAAAAAATCCCATTCGGTAAAGAAACTATTTTATTTTTAAGCTTTTACTTGTTCTCATAAAACTTGAAATGATACAAACATTGACACTGGCCACTCAAGAGCTACGCCGTTAAAATAAATGTCATAGCAATTACTGTAATTACATGGCAACATTAAATGGAAAAAGAAAATGTAATTACGTTCATAAATAAACAGAGGGAGGAATTTGAGATGGGGTTGTAATGACAGCAATTTCAACCCTTATGTACAGAAAACATTTTAGTACAACTCTTATTATGTTTTTGATTTCACTCTCTTCCTCTTTCAACGATACTACTTACAGATAAGGCCTCTACTCATTTTTAGAAGACGGTTACCAACTTATTCCACCACGGTACTCCAAAATGGCTTGATGAATTAAGTACATAAACCCTCCGAAGTGTCTCTGCCTTGAACGTGCAATATTCGGTTAAAAATAATAACATATTCTTAGCCATGACGAAATTACCTTCCAAATTAATGGAAATCACTGAAAACTGAAAATCACTCCAGCTTATTCCTTCTCTTCTCTCTCCATCCTTAATACTAATAGAGATTAAAGTTAATTATTATATAAGAGATTAAATATAAGTTATTTGTTTCCACTCGCGGCAACGTCCACATGTAAGAGAGAGAGAGAGAGAGAGAGAGAGAGAGAGAGGTATTAGGTGCCCTATGACCTTTTCCGTACTACTGACAACGTATGTGCAAAATGACATCATGATCGGTTGAATAGTTAAGACGTAAAAGCGTAACAAACTAACAAACTCACTTTCGAATTAATATTAGAGGCAAGGATATATAACTCGTTCAAACCAGCTATAACCGGTGAACCACGTGACTACATGAAACGTGATTGGTTACATTTTTATTGGAAGCATTGTATCGATTACGAACAGATAGACGGTATTCATTGGAATGTTTGTGACGTTAACAAGTTGATTGCGTGTAAGCGATTATGCTAAGAAAAAAAACATGTTGAATACGTAATCATATTACTACATACAATGACAATTTCAAACGATTATTTTTCATATAAAAAAATGACTTGTAAGAATTATTATCAATATTAAAAGTTTTATTTGTGTAATTATTCATAAAGTATTATATACATATCTTAATTTTTTTTTATAGTTTAGGTAGGCGGATGTGCATATGGGCCACCTGATGGTAAGTGGTCACCAACGCCCATAGACATTGGCATTGTGAGATGTTAAACGTCGCTTACATCGCCAATGCGCCACCAACCTTAGAGATCACACTTCAAACTGGAACACAACAATACCCAGTACAGCTCTTTTGCGGCAAAATATCTGATGAAAAAATTGATATCAGGGCGAGCTAGTCATTGACAAAAAAATTTAAACTTTAATTTATTTTAGAATCTTTCTATTACAATACTAAAAGCAGAACAACACTTTCATTAATCCGTGCTAAGTGGGGACGAGCCGGTATTTGAAACATAGTACAATTAAATACATAAAACAATGTTACACAATGTTAACATTATTACGAAATAAGTCTTATATCATGACCTGCTTTCATGATACAAATACATATTGTCTGATGAATCACGACAGATTGATTTGTAGCTTCCATTTACACGATTCGATTCGTTCGAACACGTGCGACTTTAATCGATATCGCAAACATCGATTCATTTAAATTGTAATTTAAAATCGATTCCATTGTTTGACTTTATTTGTCTCGTTTAAGGTCAATGTAGTCATTTTACGTTAGCTGGTTTGTTTGTGTGTGTTTTTTATAACTACAATTTTACTTTTAATTTATTTTTGTAGTACCTGATGGTAAGTGGTCACCAACACCGAAATACAGCGGTTTGTATATGAAAAAAAACAACATCGCCACTGCACCACCCACCTTGGGAACTAAGTGCACCTGTGTTTGCGCACACACTTGTGCTCTATAATATCTCCTGCACTGTTGGCTAATCTCTCTTGAGATTGGCCGCCGTGGCCGAAATCGGTCAAGAGAAACTTATATTCATATAAACATTATTTAATTATTATACAAATGTATACTATAAGGTATTTTTCAAATAATTCAATTATTTTTCACATTGAACGATACAAACGACTGGAAAAGGGAAAAAGAAATAGAAAAATCGTTCAGATTTGAAAGGCATAACGTTGTTTTTTTCTCTCCATACGTATGTAAATAATGGCATGTTCTGACGTCAGCTATAACTCAAACACCGCACTAGGTATAAACAGTTGTTCCAGATAAATGAATTCACGTATATATAATTTATTGTTCATATATTGACTTACTCCTTGACTTCAGTTCTATCGGAACGAAAAACGTTTTTCACGATGATAACTAAAATACAATAAAAAAAAGAGTGTATGTACTTATGTACACGCGTTAGAAGTTATACTTCTTTGGCTTATGAATAGATTATGGAAAAAAATAACTAAAATACAGTAGTGATTAACGATAAATATTAAAATTGATAAAAAAGATTTTATTTAAATAAAAATACTAGAATATACAACTTGAACATAGTTATCGATTTTCATGCCACCTAGAACTAACTTCACGATGTAGAATTCAGGTGTCGGTGTGCGCGCGCATCGTAAAAATTCACTCTCATCAGTTTTCTCTATCGCGCCAAAAGAAGTATAACTTCAAAAATGGTGATGACGTGTTTCCCGCCAATTTGAAGACATCATCGATTCGAAGAATTATTATAACCGCATTATTTATTACATCTATTTATTTTTGTAATATATATTTTACTAGTAATCGCCCTCATATTAGCAGAATTAGGTGGCAGGGTTAGGTAAAAGAGTACCCTATGCCCATCCTTGGGGGTCTTGCTTCATATCAAATTTTATCACAATCGGTACAGTGGCTTCGCCAAAACAGATAGACAGTTACTTTCGCATTCATAATAATAAGTAAAGATCTATCTAAACGCATATAATCCTAACTAATATTATAAATGCAAAAGTGAGTTTGTTTATTACTCTTTCACGACTAAACCACTAAGCCGATTTTAAAAATTCTTTCACTAATTGAAAGCTACATTATCAGCAAGTAACATAGACTACATTTTGTCTCCCTGTGGCGTATTTCCACCCGGGTTGAGCCGCGAGCCAAACCCTAGTATGAGGTAAGACTCAAGCTGGTTGAGTGGTTGATGAGAGACGATGTTCCGTTGAAAGTTCAATTTCAAATAAAGACAGAATCCGATGAATTTATTTATTTAAAAATTATATTCCATATACTAAAATTTGGAAATTTATACACTTTTATAGAAATTGTATTACAAAAAGTATATATTCAACAATATTAATCAGTTTTTTTTTTTATGTTAAGGTTAATTACTAATATAATTTACAATACAAGTTTTATTAATATAATTTAATTTTTATTCAATAAATTTCTTTTTGTCTTGAAGATATTGCTGAAAGCAATAAAACCTTCTTTCAAGACAAAGTCAAAGACTTTCTCATATAATAGCTTAAGCTGAATTTTGTAATATACAAAACTATAGCTTAAATGCATATTTGTATAATATATACTTTCTTATCTTTTTATTTAACACTAGCTGGGCGCCGCGGTTTCACCCGCGTATAATTAATAAAAATATAGTGAATAAAACTCAGCCGCCCTCGATATCCCTAAATTCACACTATATATTTATAAATTATAGCCTGTGTTATTCTGATGTATAAGCTATATTATTGTAAAGTTTCATTAAAATCCGTTCAGTAGTTTTTACGTGAAATAAGAACAAACATCCATCCATACTTACAAACTTTCGCGTTTATAATATTAGCATAGATTTTTATTACATTATACAAAAATACAATACAGTGTTGTATGTTCAAATATTTAATACTATCGTAAAGAAAGCTCCACTCCTTTATATTTCCGTAACAAAAGGTTAGTCTATTCATATATTCCATTCTCAATTCTTTCAACCGTAAATATGAAATTTTATTATTTAACCTAATAAAGAAGTAAGTAAATATATGTTTGCTATGATGTATTATACTTGGTGTTATTCACAGCTTAGTTTTGACTTTGTGTCACTGTTAAATACATCTATGAAAACATTTCTGGGCGATTGCTTCGTTTTTTAACTTTTTTTTTTTAATTATGAAACTAACAATATCCTTCCCGCCATTTTAATAATTAGTAGTAGTTCTGAGTCGAGTCCATAAAAGTTTTTTCATTTATCTCGCAAAAAAAACTCAATAGCAATTCGGTGCTTGCAATAGCCGTTTTACTACTTTTTCTCTAGGCCTGTTTACTTTCCTGTCACGTCAGTTTGCCTACCAACCGAATTATGAGAGCAAAGAAAAATTTGAACTGTCATATCTCTTGGGCATTTTGCAAATAGAAGAAATATATATTTTACTATTTTACACAAACTTTTAAAATGTTTCCATCTCTTTAATATCTACATATATAAAACAATTGCAAGCTTTACCTATTCTTGTATTCCTTGTTAAAACTTAAAATATAGCTTTCCTACTGATACGCAAAGCTTTAAGCCTTTAAGTTAAACTGTGTACGATCTACCTAGCAATTTGCATTGTAAAGTGAAGTGCAGTCATGATACTGACCTCGTGGGATATTGGTATACTTTCTAACATCAGTTTTAAGCTTAACTAAAGCGAAAAATTTACTATATATGTGAACACCATCCATTAAAAATCTGTATATTTTTCAATTTTTTTTTTTTATTTATAACTTATTTATAATATAAACCAATGTTATATGTTGTTAAATGGACAATTAATTTGTTATCAAATCCAATATATAAGAGATAAATTCTGTCTGAATCTAGTAATCACTAGAATTAAAGATACAACAGTGAAACACAAATTCATCTTGAAAATGCGATAGTATCAAGAAAAAAAAAATTTTTTTTTTACCCTTTTAAACTCTTCTTCTCAGCCGTGTAATAATTTATCCTTATTACAAAACTTGTCTTGAAAATCATTTCTTAAGTATTTCAAACCGCTCTAATCAAAACTTAAGACAATTAAAACTTAGACGCAAAGTTCTCGAAATGTTCATATTCTACCTAATTTTTTTTCATCATTCGAAATTTGAATATCGAATTCAAACACTTAAGTCTAATAATAGAATCGATATAAATCAGTATAGTTTGTCACTGTCGAACACAAACTACGTTAATGATACAAAAAGAGACAACATGATTCGCTGACTTGCTTCCGAATATTATTAAATAAACAGATCTTCAACATAATATCTTAGTACTCTGTGGAATGTGTTTTTGATGGGAGTGACATTTAGTGCAGGCCATTTGGGTAATGGTTTGTACATATATGTATTACACGATGAGTGTATGCGAATAGTCATCACATTCTACATCTATATAAATAAAAAGCCGAGATGGCCTAGTGGTAAGAACGCGTGAATCGTGAATTAACCGATGATCGTGGGTTCAAACCAGGGCAAGCACTGCTGAATTTCATGTGCTTAGTTTGTGATTATAATTCATCTCGTGCTTGACGGTGAAGGAAAACATCGTGAGGAAACCTGCATGTGTCAAATTTCATTGGAATTCTGTCATATGTGTATTCCACCAACCCGCATTGGAGCAGCGTGGTGGAATAAGCTCCAAAACCTTCTCCTCACAAAGAGGAGAAGAGGCCTTAGCCCAGCAGTGGGACATTCACAGTCTGTTACTTACTATAAATAAAAAGATAGAGGTCTGCAGTTGTGCGCACATCACGGAAAAACTACTGGATAGATTTCAATGAAATTTTCTAAATTTTTTTTAGACACTTGGCCCTTATCAAGAAAAAGTTATTGCGATATCTTCATTTAATAAAAAGTTATTAAAGTTTCAAGAAACGACGATTTGTATATGCACTGTGTGTTCAGTGATGTATGTTTAAACAAAGTATATTTTTGCTTGCGATCTTTTTGATGTTTTTTCCTTCGTACATAAGAAAACTTTGTTAATATATCAAGCAACGCGGACGAAGTCACGGGTATCAGCTAGTACCTAATATAGTTGTAAATGGAACCATATGTGGGATTACTCTTTATATAAGAGGGGGCAAATGAGCAGGAAGCTGACCTGATGGAAAATGATTACCACCGCCCATGGCCACCTGCAGCATCCAAGGGGTTTACAGGTGCGTTGCCGGGCTTTAAGGAAATACATCTTGAAGGTTTATATTTTGTGATTTTTTAAAAACAGGCCAATTCTTGCCAAGTGACTTGCAGAACAGAGGTCATCTATTAATAAAATAACTGAAGGTTAAACTCACCCGAACCGCTCACACCATTAGCCTTTTTTGTTTACAGATAATTTACTAAAACATTCGATGACTTGGCGTTTTCGTACGAAAACTTTGAATCACGTTACTTTACGCGATAAAATTCCTCTTTTAACAGTAATTTCACTTTGAAAAGAATTTCTGCACTACGTGAAATTACTTTTGACATAATTAAACAAAAGAACGCCCGAAAAGAATTCCGTTGTAAGCTTCGTTATGATATTAATATAAGCGAGGTGATTCATTAAAATTTATAACGTTGCCCGGCCTGACATCGTACGCAAGATATTAATTACTTTAGTTAAGAATTATAAAAATGTTTTCTGTTCTTGATAGTTTAAATTTTCCATATAAGAGATTAAAAATGCATTTTTAATGCAATAGTAAAGGGACATAATATGATTTATCTTTCATATGATTTATTAATTGAAAAAAAGCAATAATTATTTTTTTCGAATTGAGATGGTTAGAATAAAATATAATAAGTTATTTTATGTATATATAAAAAAAACAATGGGTTGCACTCCGGGAGTGCCGGCAGAAGTGAAAACTTGAATATTAATGTTTTGCATTTTTGATATTATGGAATGGTTAGGGAAAAAAGTACGTATTGCTTTAATTAATTATCAATATAAAAGTACCATATTTTATGTGATAAAATACAATATTCATATTTTATTGCGCTATCACTTCAGAATCCGTCTTAAGAAATTTCAATCAGGGTCACGTGACCTGACGCGAGTTTAACATTTTTTACCCATCACAAAAAGTGCACAACGCCGCTAAAGAAGTTTTTACTTCAAAACTGTATTATATTTTTCTCATATTTAAATATATTTTGACGTGACAACGTCTTATAAATTGGTTTGCCGGGTGACACTTCAAGAAACTGCGTTACGCTCCGCTCACGTTATGCGCTCACAATGAGAGCGAGTGAGAGGCACGCGTCCCTTCCACTCGGGCATGGTTAGCCCGCCTAAGAGCGAGAGAGACAGACATAAAAAGTGAATCATCGCCCTATCCTCAACAAAATCACTCAGATAGGAACAAGTTAAGTTGTAGTAAACGCTGTTTCATTGTACGCAAATGTATTGCAAGTTATTGTATGTATATTTGTATATAAATACGTATGTATGTGTAAAGGTAAAAATAAAATTTTGTTAATATGAAATTCAGTGCGAGATTCTTTGTATAAATTAATGTTTTAAATATAATTCTTTGTATAAATAAATGTTTTAAATTGTTACTATTATTTCATCCTTCTTCCTACTATACGAATGAATATTCACATTAAAATTATTTTACCACTCAAAGTCGTTGTCACGTAAAACTTTCGCCCGTATACCGACTTTACAGGCAACCAATTTGTTTTTTTTCAGTAGATTTTTATCCAAGGCTAACTCTATGTTAAATTTCATTCTTATTGGTTTTGTAGTTTAGTCATAATGAGGTAACAAACAAATTCATTTACATAATAATATTACTCTGAAGTTGTTTCTGTGCAAGTACATCTTTCAGTTCATTAATTGTTGTAAGCTTCCATTGTTTGTGTCGGTAATGAGCAAAGTTTTATCTAGGATAACGGGCAGGCTGGCTGCCTGTTTATAGATGAAATTTCCTTTACCAAGAATGTAAAGATTGTCTTCAAACTTAAGATAAATAAAGTATAAGTTAGACACGATAACAAGTATATTAGGACTTTATTATGAATGTGGACGAGCATAAAGGCCACCTGATGGTAAGTGGTCACCAACGGCCAACACCTATAAACATTGAAATTGTAAGAAATGTTAACCATCGCCAATGCGCCACCAACCCTGAGAACTGAGATATTAAATCCAGCAAAAGTAAAACATGATACGTATCATCACCACTATCCATAGACATTGACGCTGAAAGGAATATTAACCATTTCTTACTTATAAAGGTTTAGCGGATTTGTTAAATAATGCTGTCTTCTTCTTACGAATGTCGTATCAATAATGATAGAAAGAGCGAAATTATTGTTTAACTAAACAGGCTCTAAAAACAACGATGCTGTCTTCTTCTGACGTATATCGAATAAATAATGATAGAACGAGCAAAATACTGTTTATAAGTAACATCATAAGATGCTATGACGCCTTTTGTTATACTGTTTCACCAATCCTTCAAAACACAACAATACTAAGAATTTAATACTAAGAATTTGAATTTGAATTATTGTTGCTTAGCGATTGAATAAAATATGATGAGTGAGTGATAACTCCAAACGGACTTGCACAAGGCAATTACATAATTTATTTATTACTTATACAATATGATATATATACTCTATTAAGTCGAATATATATGTATACTTAACTATGTATTATTACATTCAGGACATTGTTTCACTTTAATTTAATTTGATTTAATTTAATTTCATTGATTTCTTTTTGATTTAATTTGCTATTATGATTTAATTCGATTTAATGTAACCGAGTGTAAGGTAATGCTAATATAATATGTAAAATATTTTTAATTATTGTAATTTTAGTCATTATATTATTTAATGTTTTGTATATAATATGATTCTTGTTTGTTCCATATGTATATATATATATATATATATATATATATATGTGTATGTATTATTATTATTTATTATAAAGGAGTTGTGACCTATAACGATAGTTTATAAGGGCTCACTTATAACGACTTGCATTGTTATTAAAACAATACTGCAACACAGCGAAAAAAGAAAAAAAATAGGCTTAAAAAATTTCACAAGCTTAAACTTTATAACGTTGCCAGAATGAATTGAGTGACTTTTCATAGTTGTTTTTGGCACTTTGCCTGCACAGCCTGAGCGTATTTCATTGTGGACGATTTTAATTTTGACATAATATAATTTGATTTTAATTTTATACAGTTAATTATATAATTTTACGAAGAACAATTTTTATAAATAACTAACATATTTAATACAACTTAAATTAAAATTGTATAGGTAAAACACTTCGTCTAAAAGATTGTCCTGTGGCATTGTACCCAAGACGCTGGCACTATTGCCTCTCTGCACCGCTAGACTCAGACTTTGGGGTGAATGAGCACCAGCTCTTGGGTCACTAGGAGTGTTCTAGGAGTAGACCAGTTTCTTAGAGAGGTCTTTTATATATTTTTTGAGTATTAGACGACCATTTTGTTTGTTGCATTCTTTTATTTTAACGTCTGTATTGACGGCTAAACTTATCAAAGTTTCGGATTTTACCCGCGCGTCTCTTACACACTCTAAATCATTATTATCTTATAATATAGTTAATATAATATATGGGCCACCTGATGATAAGTGGTCACCAACGCCCATAGACAGTGGCATTGTAAGAAATGTTAATCATCGCTTACATCGCCAATGCGCCACCAACCTTGGGAACTAAGATGATATGTCCCTTGTGCCTGTAGTTACACTGGCCCACTCACCCTTCAAACCGGAACACAACAATACAAAGCACTGCTGTTGTGCGGTAGAATATCTGGTGGTACCTACCTAGCTTGCACAAAGCTCTGCCAACGAGTAAATTTAGTTATAATAAGGATATGTAATGTGTACACTACAATACAAGGGGATAGAGAGAAACGACGGAGCCCCAAAATTTACACGGATAATAATTTTCAAATTATTTAATTTTATAAAAAAAGTCTCTGATTTTGTTTTATTTTGCGTAGTATATCGATATACTAGTGTTCAATTCTCATATTATTTTAAAAGTATATTATATTAACTATATTATAAGATAATAATGATTTAGAGTGTGTAAGAGACGCGCGGGTAAAATCCGAAACTTTGATAAGTTTAGCCGTCAATACAGACGTTAAAATAAAAGAATGCAACAAACAAAATGGTCGTCTAATACTCAAAAAATATATAAAAGACCTCTCTAAGAAACTGGTCTACTCCTAGAACACTCCTAGTGACCCAAGAGCTGGTGCTCATTCACCCCAAAGTCTGAGTCTAGCGGTGCAGAGAGGCAATAGTGCCAGCGTCTTGGGTACAATGCCACAGGACAATCTTTTAGACGAAGTGTTTTACCTATACAATTTTAATTTAAGTTGTATTAAATATGTTAGTTATTTATAAAAATTGTTCTTCGTAAAATTATATAATTAACTGTATAAAATTTAAATCAAATTATATTATGTCAAAATTAAAATCGTCCACAATGAAATACGCTCAGGCTGTGCAGGCAAAGTGCCAAAAACAACTATGAAAAGTCACTCAATTCATTCTGGGAACGTTATAAAGTTTACGCTTGTGTAATTTTTTAAGCCTATTTTTTTTCTTTTTTCGCTGTGTTGCAGTATTGTTTTAATAACAATGCAAGTCGTTATAAGTGAGCCCTTATATACTATCGTTATAGGTCACAACTCCTTTATAATAAATAATAATAATAATAAAAAACCAAGAATCATATTATATAAATAAATACATATATATATATTTATATATATATATATATATATATATATAAATATATATATATATGCAACACAGCGAAAAAAGAAAAAAAAGAAAAAAAAGGAAAAACAAATTAATATGCACTAAAAAGTAAAAAAATAATTGCGTATTCTTCTATAATTTGATAATTAACTTACTATTTTCTACTCATCAATATGTAGGTACGAATGTGTTGTGTGATTGATAATTTATATACAATTATTGTTACTTTTGGCAAATTTACAACTTATATGGTTTTGTCATGGATGCCAGTGTCAAAACTGGACTAAAAAAAATGGGACCAATTCGGGAGCAACCCCTTTCAAATAAAAAAAAAACATCAAAATCGATTCACCCAGTCGAAAGTTATGAGGTAACAACACCAAAAAAAAAAAAACATACAGACAAATTGATAACCTCCTCCTTTTTTTTGAAGTCGGTTAAAAAGCTCAATGGTCTATTACGTCATCAGTCATTCACCTAATAGTTCATTTATTCTAACACTAGCATTTTGCCCCCAATTTCACCCGCGCAGTTTCCGTTCCCGTGTGAGTACGGGGATAAAATATATCTTATGATACTCGTTGATAATGTAGCTTTCAATTGGTTAAATATTTTTTTAAATCAGTTGAGTGGTTTAGGCTTGAAAGCGCAACAAACAAACACTCTTACTATCGCATTTATAATATTAATTAAGATTAATAAGCACTTCGAAATTTGAAGGCAAGACCACGATTACTTTTGAAATATGTAACAAATCGTTACTTATTACGCGTCCGGTATTAGTTTGCCCTTAATGGCACATCAACACGTCACACTCGACATTATAAAGAGTATTAAATATTAATAACGGTTCACTTCCATAAACTTTTGGGGTGTGTGGAATAGGGACACACCACCATTGAAAACGGAGGATCCTACGACCAGACGGGTTTTGTGTCTGGTGGGCTACTGCCCGACGGTTGTTGTCGGGTTCTTGTATTTATGTTCAATCGCTCTGATAACTTTAATATCGCGATGTAGGATACGTCAGTTCTTAGTTCGTATGTGGCGAGATAGACGTCTCTACAAATTATTAATTCGTTAAACCCATACAATTTGAAAAGGGGGATTATTTTGAAATATAAATAGAATTAACAATCACGCATGATATTTCTATTTTAGTCGACTAGAAAACTATAAATGAGGTGTTGTTCTTAGACTGACTTGGTGGTAGAGTGGTTAACACCTACATAAAACTGTCGTGGGTGGCAGTAATACTTCTCGCGTGGCGTCTTTCCCACGCGGCGAATTGAGTAGTTTTGTAAATGACTTTTAGTTTCGTAGGGAACATATATACATTTACGAATAAATATCTTAAGGAATGAAATAAAATATTAACCTTTGCGACATTTAAAAATAATGTAATTAATTAAGATAGTTCTAATTATATTTTAGTCTTTGTTAAATTAATATTTTATTATTACGAAGGCTTAATTTCCGCCGGAAGGAACTTTATGGTTAGGTATCAATTAAGCAACTAATTAAAAGAGATTTTTTTACTTTTTATAATTATTATTACATGACCTAAGGCGATTCATCATATTGATATTTTAAATAAAACATCATGTATTTCTCTGACAACGCAATAGTTGGTAATACTCTTCGGTTATCTAGATTAAATTTCGAGTTTTTTCCACCATGCCGATCACACTTAGGTTGGTGGATACAAATATGACAGAATTTAGATTATCAAAACCATAGTTCGTATGTAAATATTAATGGAATTATGAATACAAATAACTAAATCAATATTACTTATTACATTATACAAGGCCCAACATGGCAATTTATTAATAACTAGCTACCTGTCTCAGTTTCACACGAACAGAACAATGCTCCACATCGAATGTTTATATCGTAACACATATAACTTGACATGATTTTGTGTCATTTTCATCTTCAACATCCATCATCATATATCACGAAAATTTTCGCAAAACCTTATTTAATTATACACCTAAACCTTCCTCTGGAAACACTACGTCCATTGGTGAAAACCGTAAGAAAATCCGTTCAGTAGTTTTCGAGTTCATCGCGTACACACAGACAGACAGATGCGAGGACTTTGTTTTTTACATGTACAAATCCAATTAAGCAATAATCAATTCACGGTAAAAAATCAATGGAATTAACACTCTAGTAGGCACATAACGCGCCTGTAACACATTATATACACAACAAATCCAATTTACACGGAATTAATATCTAAATTCACTGGAGTAGTAAACAAATTGCCGTGTTACGTGTTTATTGGAGTATCAGTCGGTTTGGTGAGCTTATTTATTATAAGGATGAGTATTCACTGAACTTGAAGCGATATTTAATTAACATTTAATACATCCTTGGTAGGAGGGGTTTGAGCAAATCCGTCTAGGTAGGTGACATTTAATATCCTACCGGCAGTATTCTTGTGTTTCGGTTTTAAACTACATATTCACATCTTAGTTCCCAACATTGTTAACGCATTGGCGCTGTTGGAAGTTTTGGTTATTCTCTTACTTCAATGACTATCAAATTGTTACCCTCTTATCAGTCTGCATACCCATTTTGAAACAAAAACTACATGAGCTACGGGTTTTATTTTTATGAATTTTGTGAATGAAAAAACTTTAATAAAATCCAACAATATTATTTATTGTTACCTTTTAATAATATAAATATGTACATTATATGGATTTGTTTATTTTTAGGCCAGACATTTATAGGTATATGAAGTAAATAATGTAACAGTCTCAATGTAACAGTAGTAAGCAGTGCTCTTCTGGGCTAATGACATTAATTGAAAAAGGAGAATAAAGAAAATCTTTGAACTATATGTAATTGCATGTGGAAACTTGAAAATATTAAAAGAAAAAACATTAGTTTAATCTTTTAATTAATTTTCAGCTTAAAATATCGCTGTGTCCGAGCTATGCAAAGCCATAAATCCGATGAAACGTAAGCACGACATGTATCACCGTTAAATATTACCCACGACGCAAACGTCGTGTTATCGTAATCCTATTAGGGAACACGGCGATTCTCTAACGATTTATCATCATCAGGAATCGCCTTACGAAGTTTTTTAGGTCAAGAAATTGTTTAAGTATTTTCAAGCAAATTCAGGTCACGAGGGGATTTAAAAGAAAATTATCAGCTATTTCAAATCATTCTCTTTGGATTCCAATAATTGAATGTGAGTTATATAAAAGATTAAATTGAACTTCAGTCAGTGAGAAAATCTTTTAAGTTTTTTTTTAAATTAAAATGTTAGATTTGATAGATATCAATTTCACTGCCTCATTGGTTTAATGGCTAGATTTAAGACCGCAGATCTAGAAGCTCTGGGTTCAAAACTCAGGAGCCAATAAAAAAATTGTTGGTTACACAAAGATCTCAGTAGCAATCCAGAGCACGTAAACCCGTTGTTCTTATATCTTAACTCTCTCCGATCGTGTCAGATTTTTCTCCATCAAGTTTTGAGAGTCAAGGAACAAAGATTGCATCTGTGTTTGTGCACACACTTGTGGACTATAATATGTCCTGTATAGTTGACCTATATCTGTCGTGACCGAAATCGGTCTGGAGGACATTATTATTAGTTTAAATCTATTAAAGCTATTCAAATATTTCGTTGATACCATGAACTTGAAATAATAAAAAATAATAAAATTGTTCGGTCGGGGGATCCCCGTCAGGAACGTAGTTCTGTGCAATATGTTTTCGAGAAAAACCGTATCATAAAATGTAGATTTTAATTGATTATATTACTGTCTATATTATCTGTATATTCTTCTGTCTTGTCTGTCTGTACAATATTTATCACATCAAAATGCGTCCAACCTCCTTTATATCGATCTCTTAAATTCGAACGCCCAACGCAACGCATTTTATAGCATTTGGTAGACACAGTATGAACGCTATTTCGTTATATGACGTGACCTTGGACCACTGTCATTTTACTTTACTGCCGCGTAAAAGAACTTTGTTCCAAAAATAAATTATATTTAGCTACTAGATCAACGACGCAGTCAATATATAACGAGGCTATATCCTAGAAGCCTTTAGTTAAATGCATATAAGCTTTGTGCCACATATATATAATTCATAAACATACGTCTCTCGAATTGAATAGAGACAAACTGTGAATCCATTACTGCGTCACAGATTACACTAAGACAGATGTCGACATATGTTATATAAGGCATTCATTAGCGTCTAACATGACGATGTTAGATAATATCAAACATACAATATCATTTAGAAATATAATTTCTAGAAAGGTTACAAGATTTCTATCATATCTTTCTATCATGTCAAGCTGTTATTATTTATGAACATTAATAATATTAAGAAGAGGTTTTTTTTTTTTTTAATATATCACCGCTTAGCTTATAAGGCTGTATGTATTGAGGTCTTGGTTTGAATTGTCCGGATTTTGGATTTTTTTGTTGTGGTCTTTGTTACTACTTTAGAACTGTTTCCAATCACATCGCGCACGTTACATTGAATTACTTTTTTATATAGAATTGGTAGGCAGACGCTCAATGGGCCACCTGATGGTAAGTGGTCACCCACGCACAAAAACATTGCCATTGTAAGAAATGTTAACCTTCGCTTACATCGCCAATGCACTACCAACCTTCAGAACTAAGATATTACGTCCCATGTGCCTGTAATTACACTGATAACTCACCCTTCAAACCGGAACACAACAATACCAAACTGCTGTTTTGCGGTATAATACCTGTTGAGTTACCTACCCAGACGAGCTTGCACAAAGCCCTACCATCAGTAAAAATGACAGTGTAGGAATAGAGAGTGCACTTAGGGTAAAATATATAATCTAATTATACTAAAACTTCTTGAATTCTAATGTCCTGCGTGAATATTTTAGTTTAATTGATTACATAGTAAACAAGAAAGTAAGTAAATATATACATGATCAATGTCAGTAACATATAAACAAAACAGAAAATTTTGAATAATGATTTTGAACTTCGAGCCGTGAAGGTAAAACAAACCCAAACTCTGACGGACACGACCTAATGAAGCTAAAACAACTGTAAGCGAGCCTTAATTTATTTAACCTTACACCTTAATGTTATGAAGATAGAATTCATTTTACCGTGACAAAATTGAATTTCATTTTCATTTATAATGAAGAAGGGATGTTCAACCCTAACGCGAATTATGTTGAATTTTTTATAGGGTTGTTTTTTTCATTTATAGGTTGTAATAAAAGGACTGTTTTCGAGGTTTTCTTTGTATATCATTGTGACGAAATTTTACTTAATAAATATTATATTTGTTTTAATATTTTCCGTATATTAAAATATTTATCAGATTATTCTACCGCGAAACAGCAGTATTTGGTACTGTTGTGTTGCGATTTGGGTGAGTGAGCCAGTGTAATTACAGGCACAAGGGACATAACATCTTAGTTCCCAAGGTTGGTGGCGCATTGGCGATGTTTTTTTTTTATCGCATAGGAAGGCGGACGAGCATATGGGCCACCTGATGGTAAGTGGTCACCAACGCCCATAGAAATTGGCGTTGTAAGAGCTGTTAACCATCTCTTACATCGCCAATGCGCCACCAACCTTTTCGATTATCGTAAATCGAATTTTATTTATATTCGCATAAAAGTTAACAATTATGTTTGGTTTTGATATGTTAACATATTATCGGTTCGGTTCTCATACGAATAAATATAGAATAATCAAAGTTGGAATTGAATCTGTGACGTATTGTAATCGGTATAGATTAGTAGAATTCGACCCCAGTAATGAATCTTTCTCCTTTTGAAAATGATACTAAGAGAAATTGATGACCAATTAGCGTCAACGCACTAAAGAGGTTTTAGTTGGCAGTTTGTTTTTATTGTGAATGATTCTGTTATAAGGCTTCTTTATATAATTTCATGTAATCTCTACAGACTAAGACCATTGATTTAATTGCATTGTATCCGTGTACCATCTATTGGCGCTTTGGGGGTAATCATGAATCGCGTTGTGTTGTATATTTGCGAGCCAGTTGGCGTGGTTGGTAGTGTATCAGTTGTCTGGTTTCCATAGTACAAGCTCTGCTTAGTTTGGTATCGGATGGCCTTGTGTGAATAATGTCCCAGGATATTATTATTTGACAATTAAATTGTTAATTTAATTAAATTTAATTCGTGCAAGAAGAACTATAGCAGAATATGACACTATCTATCAATGCTGTCTCGCTGTTAACAAAGTATAAAAAAGTGACAGCCAATAAAAATCCCTCTTCTGGGTGCTCTGGGAGCTCGCTCCACCACGTTGGTCCAATAGGGGTTAATTGATATACGAGTCAAATTTTCGTCAGCCACATGCATGTTTCCTAACTATGTTTTCCTTCTATAGAGCACAAGAAGAAATCAAATTAAGCACATTAAATTTCACTGGTACTTACCCTTGGAGTTTGTACTCAGATTCATCATCATCATCAACCTTATGGTTGTATTCTCATCTTCTAACTACTTCGATGGCTCAGCAATGGAATAAATTTTATTTTCTTCTTTACTCAATATTTAAAAGGCGTTTAGGTCATCTATGAAGAGACCACTTAGACGGTCTCCATTGATTTTGATACACGAATTATTATTAGATTCGCAATTCTGTCACTTATCAATTACCCGCCCCTTATCCGTGCTTCTTAGAACTTAACAAGATCTATTATTTTATTTTCGGTTAAAGGTTCTTTGGGCGTATATATAGATTTTGATGGATTTTTTTATAGTATAGGTAGGCGGACGTGCTTATGGGCCACTGATGGTAAGTGGTCACCAACGTCCATAGACATTGGCATTGTAAGAGATGTTAACCATCGCTTACATCGACAATGCTCCACCAACGTTAGGAACTAAGATGTTACGTCCTTTGTGCCTGTAATTCCACTGACTCACTTACCCTCCGAACCGAAACACAACAGTACCGCGTACTGCTGCTTTGCGGAAGAATATCTGAGGAGTGATAGGTACCTACCCAGACGAGCCTGCACCTAGCTCTACCACCAAGATTTCATTATTAAAACTTTTGTAAATCATGTTTTTAAATTTTGTATCTTGTATATGTTTAAATAGGGTTTTTAATTAATTGTATAATTTAAAGATAATAAGAACGTAACGTTTCTTTAAGACTGAAGTATGACAAGTTTGGGTCGAATTCGGAATGAAATATTTTCATTTTTTCAACCGACCATAAAGTGAATCGTTTATCTCTCGAATAATAATGACTACAGTGACGTTGACAACGTAATCGTTAGTAATATTTTTGACGAGACAACGTCTAATAAATCGATGAACGCTGGCAGCATGCACGAAAAAGGATGACTCATTGTCCCGTTACGCTCATTGTCCCGTTACGCTGATTGTACGCCATAAAAGTATGCAGTCATTTCATCAATGTTTTGTTATGACGTTGTCACGTTAAACTATCGTCCGTAAACCGACTTTACAGACAACCATTTCTTTTAATAAAGGTTCAAACTCTTAAGGAAAAGAGAAATCGGATCATTGTGCCATTAACACAACTGTAAATGTAACCAACAATAAGCTGATTTCCCCTTAGAAACTTACTTTAAAAATATTTGTAACCATGTCTTACGGTATTTTTTTTAACGACTAGATCGCATTTGGACATTCGAGACATCGCTGAGTTTCTTTCGCCGGTTCTTCTCAGGGCTGGGTGTTTCTTTTCCGAACCGGTAGTAGTTTCCAGTTTGACAAACAATAAGTAAGTGTAATACTTCAATATTGAATAACGTATTTTGAATTTGAATTTTGAATAGAAATCCAAAAAACTTTATACAATACAGTAGCAAAACCCAAAAAAAACATTTACCACCTAAACTAAACGCCAGGGAGAGGTAATTTGCAAAGAATATTATTAAACCTTCTATAAATGTGTTCTAGTAATATAATCAACTGCCTTCTTGGTATATTGGCGAGTTTATGAGGCTGCAGATGCTGGTATAAGGTTCAAGCCATTGCTCAAGTTATTATTTTTTTTTTTTCAAATAATTCTTAGTAGCCTAAAATTTTGAAATATGTCCTGCGCAATCGGCTGGTCTTCCTTGAGAATGGCCGCCGTGGCCGAAAACATTAAAAAGTACGCCATCAGAGTCGTTTATGTTTAAGCAAAAGAATTACCATTTTTGTCAAAAACATTTGTAAAAAATGGTCCATTACATTGTCCGCCATCTTTTTTACTGACCAATAGTTTTACGCTAGACGACAATTATGTATATAATTTATAGGTTGAAGTTGGAACGCGAATAGAAAAAGACAAGGCTCAGGTCATATATGACAAATTGTTATTAATATTACCATATATATATTAATATATAAATTTATTAACAGGCCTGGTAATATCATAGACAATTTGGACCGGATTGATACTGTAATTGACGGACAACGCACTTTATTATACCAAATTTAGTCGATTAAATTAAAAAAAAGTGAACGATTAAATGTCTAAATGTATGTTACAATATAGCAACTAAAGGTTACATGGAAACAACTACGTTAATAGAAGCAAGCTACCCCTAACCTCATCAAGAATAGTCTCCACCCTTTGCAGGTGTAATATAAATATAATTTTAACCCTCTGGTTAATTATTTCTAACCTAATTAATCTCGGCCCACATCTGAACGTGCCATGCCTTTGTTTTAATTAAAAAAGTATAAATGGTGTTATGCTATACTCTGGAAATTGAGATTAGCCGAATTTTATTTTTTGTAACATATTTTTATTTTTTATTTTAAACAAATTTAAAAATAAAAAAATAGTTGAAATGATTAATAAAAAAAGGTTTTATATTTTTCATTTAAGTTTTTAAATTATTTTGTCCGATAAATATAACAATAAAACATTTAAATATGTAGAACGTGTTCGAAATTTAAATTTACATCACATTTAAATGACTTACCCGGGAAAAATCGCTCCTCGACGATCTTCAAATATTTCCTGAATAAATCCACTTTAACTTTTTAAAGTACCCGCGTTTTGCCACCGTCCTGGGTGGCGTTGTCGTAACAGTTGGTACGTCTTTACTGCACGAAGATCGCGGAGACTATGACGTACGCCGCGCGGGAAAAGGGTAGCATATACGGTAGCTCACTCACAAGTAAAAAAGCCTTTATAGGAATATGTGCCTTAAGGAGTATGAACTAAGTACGATGTTCCTATTTCTTAATATACGTTGGTAATAGGTGTATCATGTAATTGCTGGACTGAATAGGTCATCGAGGCATAATGGTCTTTATGGAATGTTTTTAAGGATTACAATCGCGTGGGTGTATTTTTCTTTGTGCTGCGGACCAGGAATGTAATTTATTTGCATATAGTAATTTGGGCTTTATTCACAATGTACTTAGTGACGGAATTCTATGTAGGTTTTCGTTGTACTTTGGCCACCAGGTACAAGTCTTTTTTGTCTGACATACTGGCCTTTATTACCCACGTAATAAGGCCTAAAATTATTTATATGTTCCAAGGTACATTGCGGAGGCGATATATGAACAGTCAGTGACACAAGTTGACAAATGAAAGAAGTATTACTTTTGTAATTTATCTGTAGTATCCATCTTATTTAGTTATTTATATTTGAATTTATTTTGTTGCATGTTTTTGATACTTTGACCAATGTTTTGATGACCATTTTATGGAAATTGTACTTAGCAATTCTGAATTCTATTTATATGTAGAAAAGTTAATTTTGTATAAAAATTATGGCTATGGAAATCGGTTCTTGGCAATCCTGTATTATGCACTAGTTACCTTTATTTCATGTTTCTTAAAGTTGTATATTTTATTGAACTAAAAAAAATTATAATTTTTTTTCTTGTTCTGTTACGCGGTGTAATTTAGCGTTTGGTTACGTTTCTTTGCTTCGCATAAAAATGTAATGTATATTTCTAATCAGTACACTTCTACTGGTGTAAAATCGACTTTGATGTAATCTATTATTAAGCGAGTATTTATTTGGTACGAGTAGGAATATATTAAAACGATTTTGTCTCGGTGTTCATTGCATCTGACTGACTCGACAAATACAATCTACTCGTATTGCTATAAAACGAATATATTTAAATAAATATATGCCAAGACGGTTGATTTGTTTCAGCACTTTGACGTGGTGGACTCGCGGGTCTTGTTTCAGACACCCTGTGGAGAACCCCCTGAGGAGAACCTCATTTGGACAATGGCAGCTGGGATGGCTCACGCTGCCTTACGTATAAGTATGAAGTGCGGGGGGAGGGATGCCAGATCACCTTTCACCCCTCCGACAAGACACGAGCGGAAGATAGCAAGACATTGCAGGAGTTTAATTAGTAAGAATCCCGCATAACCGAATTTCTTTTTATGTTTCCTATCTGAAGGTATTTTCTTGAAAATAGAACAGTGGGGCATTTGCAGGCTCTTTCTTGTTTATACAAGTGCTCTTCTATCCAAAGATTGCATGGTAAGGATAGCTGCTATAGTAATAAAAAGATGTATAATATCATTACTGGATAATTGACATTGACTCAGTGGATACAATGCATGGATTTTAATCGATGATTACGGGTTCAAACCCAGACAAGTCCTACTGAATTTTCAAGTGCTTTTGTATTTATGGTTCATATATCGCGCTCATTGGAAGGGAAACGTCGTAAGTAGACCTGTATAATTTTACTAAAATTGTGCAGCATGTGTCACCATGAAAAAATCTAGGTCTAAAAATTGCGTGCGTTTACAACCAAAATACAAGGTATTATCCAAATATTAAAGACACTACACAAACTTGTTGGCAGGGTTGTACAATCGTATTAAAGAAAAGGGATCATGATCGCCGGTTGTAAAGCGCCAGTAATTTGATAATGTTTTCGTTAAACTGATTAGGAAGCGCCTATTGTTGAACACACCTGGGTTACTCTATAATATTTACCTGAGCATAAAACACGTTCACATAATATTAACCTATAATGAGACAGTTGGTAGACTTACCTATCACGCCGCAAGTCGTGGGTTTGATCCCCACCCAGGATAGACATTTGTGTGCACAAATATGCCTGTTTGTCCTGAACCTGGGTGTAATTGTCTTAATATGTGTTTACAAAAGATTAGTAGTCTATGTAGTATATCAAATGTTTGGTTTCCATTGTACAATCTCTGTCTAGTTTGGGATCAGATGGCCTGGTATGAATTTCGTCCCAGGACATAATAATTGTTATATTTATGAAATACTTTGATCGATTTCGACCATTGCGGTTATTATAATGTAATCCACCTGATACATATCAACAATGGCGGTAAACTCATGAGAGATTATCCAACTGCGTAAGGCATAGTGCACA
Organism: Nymphalis c-album; assembly: GCA_963151315.1. Taxonomy (NCBI): domain Eukaryota; kingdom Metazoa; phylum Arthropoda; class Insecta; order Lepidoptera; family Nymphalidae; genus Nymphalis; species Nymphalis c-album. The sequence continues at coordinate 4,535,822 of OY720612.1, forward strand.
CATGTGTGCGCAAACAGATGTACTCTATACCCCTTTCATAGTCATATGTAATGGCAATCCGACACATCCGTTAAAACTATAATAAATAACTACAATGCTGATGAAGACTTTGGTTATTTTGAAAATAACTTTTTTTTTATTGTATAGGTAGGCGAACGAGCATATGGGTCACCTGATGGTAAATGGTCACCAACGCCCATAGACAATGGAAATAATGTTGTTCTACAGTACAGTACAGTACAGTACAGTAACAGCCTGTGAATGTTCCACTTCGAGGCTTCGGCCTCCTCTCCTTTTTAAGAAGAAGGTTTGGAGCTTATTCCACCACGCTGCTCTAATGCGGGTTGGTAGAATTCACATGTGGTAGAATTTTAGTGAAATTAGATACACGCAGCTTTCCTCACGATGTTTTCCTTCACCGTCAAGCACGAGCTGAATTATAAATACAAATGAAGCACATGAAAATTCAGTGGTGCTCGCCCGGGTTTGAACCCATCATCGGTTAAGATTTACGCGTTCTAACCACTGGGTCACCTCGGTTTCTTAATGATATTGAATTTGGAGTTTTAACATAAAGATGGTATCCAATACGAATAAATTGGAATGAAATGAATATTTCGATTGAATTATAAGGGAGTAAAAATTATGTCGACAGAAGAGATTAGCGTTTAAAGTACATTTCGACCTGCTTTAAGCGCTGTTTCGCTTAATTAGGTTAATGATATTCGCTTACATTATATTTTTAGGTTAAAACCGCAAATGTTTTATTTAAAAAAATAAAATGACAACGTTATATGGCGGCAGGCTTAAGGCCACTCTGTCTTGATAAAAAGAAGGATTTGAAACTTTTTATACGGGAGAGTTAATATGACTGCGAATATTTTTCAACAGGCGACGAGTAATCCCTCACGATTCTTTCTTCCACTGCTAAGCATGAAACCGCAAATAAAAGATAAAAGGGGCATATATGGAAAACTAAAAATATTTAAAAATAGAATACAAACTTTGAATATAGAATGTTGTAAAATATTTAAAAAAAAAGAATTAGGTTTCAATACGTTTTCATTCATTTATCTATCTCAAAGTTGATTGATTCCTTTTATTCTATTAGTAAGATAGTAAATAATTTGTGGTAAGCTGATAAGACTGAGGCTGTATCTGTTTTGATCTTGGTTCAAATCCCAAATGGATACCAATACTTACTAATACCCAATACTTGTTATTGGATTTTTGGGCAAGACATTCTCATGAATTAGGAAGATGGCAGTTTTAAATTCCTGAGCCTTATGATACCATAAGCTGCTGGCTCTGTGCTCGATCGCTTTCTGGCAATTTGTTTGAATCGCTTTCTGGCAATTTGTTTGAAGTTGATTGGTGCCTTTTATTCTATTAGTAAATAATTTGTGGTAAGCTTATAAAACTGAGGCTGTATCTGTTTTGATCTTGGTTCAAATCCCAAATGGATACCAATACTTACTAATACCCAATACTTGTTATTGGACTTTTGGGTAAGACATTCTCATGAATTAGGAAGATGGCAGTTTTAAATTCCTAAGTCTTATGATACCTTAAGCTGTTGGCCCTGTGCCCGATCGCTTTCTGGCAATTTCGAATATAATTGGATGAACTAAACTGAATTCATTATAAATATTTACTTAAGTATGACAAATGGGACAGCTCTCTTGAGGCTATTGAGATATTCCTATTGTAATTTTTTTTTATAGTATAGGTAGGTGGAGGAACTTATGGGCCAACTGGTGGTTAGTGGTCACCAACGCCCATAGATATTGGCATTGTATATTTCTTTAAAAAAACATCAATCTATTTCATAACCTACATAACAGAGACGATTGAATTAAGGATGAAAACAAGCATTCATTATAAATTATAATTAGTCATTTCGACAAGTTTCTCATGTAGTACTACGGCGCTACGAAACTGTCTACGTCGTAGCATTGTGCTACGAACAATTCCAAATTATGTAGTCCACGTTGATCAAATTTACACTGCGCTATGAATACTGGTTTTAGGAAGTACAGTTTGTTAAAATGACAGTAAGAATTTTTAAAACATGATATAACATTTTATGATTCATTGCTTGTTCTTCTCAGTAGAATCAACATTCCTAGACGGTGGTAACTTTACATTTGATTCAGTGCTGTTACATGACGATTCAAAAGTGCTTTTATTTGAAAAAAATTATATTTGAGCTACATTAAAGCCCTAAGTATCGAAAACTTTTTTTAACTTGGCTTACTGCCTTTTAAGTCGACTTTAAAAAATAAAGCTGAATCATCTTTTCAGGTTTATTTGTGTTTATTACTCGATTTGTCTGATTGTCGATCGATCTTGATGATCGCATTCGATATTCCATCGCATACTATATGGCTCTCTCATCCCACGTCACTGAGTCGATGCTGGACGGAAGCGACGATATTGCTATATAAGGCCTGATTGGCCTATAATAATATTAGCGACTTTCATACACAGATAGCCACGGCAGTCCTCTAGTGATTTCAAAGTTTAAGGAGTGTTGCAGCCCCTGCAGCCAGCACTGATACGAGGGCGATAGTCAAACTTACTCAACTACATTATAATATAGCTTTATATATGTGTTATTATATATAACTTATTTACATTATAAGTTTGACTTTTCGGATTGGTGTAGGATTGATCAACCTTTATATATTGATATACCTCCTTTATTCGGGTGCCCGACGTAAATAAATACGAAAGAATAAATTGTTGACAAAGAAATAGACACTATTATAAAACATTTTACTATTTTCGACGAGCCAGGCGTGTTTAACAGTTACTTGGCTTTCGCGCCGCAGGTCGTGGGTTGGATACCCACCCAGGACAAGCATATGTGTGCATGTCTGTTTGTCCTGAGTCTGGCTTGAGTCTCCACTCCCACTCAATATAAGTAACATATATAAGACATATTTACGTATGAATTTTTTCACCTGTACGTTAGATTATAACAATGCGCTTAAACCTTTACGTTCTACAATCAAAGAAGTAAAACTATACTTTTTACTACTTCTTGAAGTGAACTTCAAGAAGTAGTAAAAAGTATAGTTTTAGGATGGTGTTGAGGTTCAGCTTTATAATACGATAACTATTCCTTTCGGCTACCTCGTTAGTCTAGGCTATAAGACCGTATGCTAGGCTATTAAAAACTTATTGGATTTTCATTGAGAATTTCTCAATAGCAGACCAGAGCCTGGGATCTGGTAAATTTTTATTATTGTATTAGTTTAAAGAAACCTAGGTAGGCTCGGGTTCGCCACGATGTTAAATGTCTGGAATCGAAGATCCAAGCTATTCGTTAGAGTTAAGACTTGATAGTTCAACAAACTCACTCTCGTATTTATAGTGTAAGTTCGCATGTTATGGGGGGGGGATGTTTGATAATCTATTTCCTTTTCAGTACCCCTGACTACATGTATTCAAAATTTAATGACAATCGGTTTAGTAGTTAAAGAGCATAACGTACTTACTTTTGCATTTATAATAGAGTTATAATAAATACTTATGAATCCATTACATAGCGGAAATTACTTTCTATAATTCCCGCAAAAGTTCAAGGGTATTTAATTGCAAGCACTCAAAGTGTTACGGAAGCCATCGCAATTCTTAGAGAGTTCGCACTATTGCATCTCAATCACTCGAAAGTGGTACGTTTTAGTACCGATCGTGAGCTTTGTACTGTATCCGGTTTAGTGCTTTGGAAAATTATTCCAGCGTTGTATAAAATGGAAAACCATTGTCGGCTATGGACTTAATATTTATGGAAAAAAAATCATACAAATTATATGTTCATAAATACGTACTTATGAAAATATGTATTATGAATTAAAATACAGTATGTCAATTAAATGCTAGCTGAAATTATGTTTATCGTTATGATCCGGGATAATTTAGTGGTTATAAGTGGTACCCAACGCCCATAGACATTGGCAGTGTAAGAAATATTAACCATAGCTTACATGTGGCACCTACCCAGACGAGCTTTCATAAAGTTCTACCACCGAGTATTAAGCTAAATGTGTGGTTGAAAAAGAGTAACCACTGAGTTGCTTTCCTGTTCTTCTCAGTAGAAGCTACATTACGAACAGGTGGTGGTAGCTTTACTTCAATACCGCAACATGACGAATCCCTACAGTACCCTACAACAGTACCCCTACGAACCTACTATATTAATTTGGCAAACGAGCCAGCCGATGTTAAGTGGTAAGAAATATTAACCATAAAGCTTATCGTTCATTTTTGCTCGGCGGTAAAGAAAACCTACATGTGCGTAAATCCTGCCCAAACCTTTGCCCAACTGTGGGACACAGGTAACCTTTGTTATTATTTATACAAATGTTTGTTATTGAGTTTTGTATATTATTTAATAAATCATTTGCGGTCGTTATAAGCGATTTCATCCGACAAATGTTAAGAATCGAATTAGAATTTCTATTCAAACTATACTCATGTGAAAGTTATACGCTAATTTGAGAAGTTAGAAGTTAATCCAGAAACGCAGATACGGAGAAAACTTTTCTCTTTGTGATATTAATTCTAGTTAATATGCACGCTAGGCGTATGAAGCGTTAACTTGTAATACCTATCTAACGAGCTTCACGTTCTAGTTTCGATCTGGGCTATAACCATGTTTACGAGTAAATAAAGACATAAATTAGAGTATAGTCACTTCATTGTATTTTCACGACTAAAAGACCAAACTATTAAAACAACAAAATTACGATAAAGTTTGATTTTAAAATATTTTATTTGGTGGTAGGGCTTTGTGCGAGCTCGACTGGGTAGGTACCACCCACTCATCAGATATTCTTCCGCAAAACAGCAGTACTTGCTATTGTAATTACAGGCACATGGGTCATAACATCTTAGTTCCTAAGGTTGGTGGCCAATTTGCCATGTAAACGATGGTAACATATCTCACAACGCCAATGTCTATGGGCGTTAATGACCACTTACCATCAGGTGACATGCTCGTCCGCGTTCCTATGTAATAAAAAAAATATATATCTGTAACACTTTGGTATAAAATTTTCACATTCGATAGGGAATTAAACAAGGAAAAACGAATGCAAGCATCGTAGCTTTAAGTCTCAGTATTCATTGAATTCCTTAAAACTAGATAAGTTATAGCTTCCAATATTATTTCATCATAAAGATATCAACATTTATATTTATGACTAGCTGTGCGCCGCGGTTTCACCCGCGTGTAATTAATAAAAATAAGCCTAGTCTACTTCCGAAAAAGGACTGTACAACACGAAAATATTTTTTTAATTCGAACCAGTTGTTAATTAGATTAGTCGGATCAAACATACAAACTCTTCAGCTTTATATATTAGTATAGATATAGATAAATTTAATTTTAATAATATATATAAAATCAGAATTCACAGTTGTCATTCATATATGTACCTTTATATGTGCTTATACATATTGTCCTAGCCTTGATTTGACCTAAAAATAAAATGGTGCCGCCAGGGCCGCCTTTTGGGAACTGGAGCTACAGTCCCGGGACTTCGACGAGAGAAGGATAGCACCACAATAGATTAAAAAAACAACAATTTCGAACTTTAATATAATTAATTATTATTAATACATAATTGTATTTTTTAAATTATTTGATTAAATAATTCGTGTATATAATTATGAAAATTATTTTGCCCTTGACTACTTTCGTCTTAATTCTATATTTATTTATTTTAATTAAGCCCTATTCAAAAACGTACAAGTACAACAGGTAAAATATAAATAACCCGATAACTTTTCCATAAAATACAAAACAATATTAATTCACATTTTTAGATGTTTATATCTAATAAATAAAAAATTTAACAAAACAAAAACCGACTTCATATGTAAAACAAATTAATATGCACTAAAAAGTAAAAAAATAATTGCGTATTCTTCTATAATTTGATAATTAACTTACTATTTTCTACTCATCAATATGTAGGTACGAATGTGTTGTGTGGTTGATAATTTATTTTTATTGCATTGGAAGACGGACGAGCATGTGGGCCACCTGATGGTAAGTGGTCACCAACGCTCATAGACATTGGCGTTGTAAGAGATGTTACCATCGCTTACATCGCCAATGCGCCACCAACCTTGGGAACTAAGATGTTATGTCCCTTGTACCTGTAATTTCACTGGCTCACTCACCCTTCATACCGGAACACAACAATAGCAAGTACTGCTGTTTTGCGGTAGAATATCTGATGAGTGGGTGGTACCTACCCAGACGAGCTCGCACAAAGCCCTACCACCAAGTATCAATTATTTACAATTATTGTTACTTTTGGAGTCGATGTCAGCCAAGGTGGGCTTATAACTACACTACACTACTTTGGTCTCAACTTTTAGGAGATGTTCAATATGTTTTAATTACAAACATAAACATATATACTAATGCTTACATGCATAACTCATATTATAAAGAGGAAAGATTTGATTTTTGTTTGATTTTTTAATACGATTTAAATCAAAAACTACTCGACCGATTTTAAAAATTCTTTCACCCTTAGAAAGCTACGTCTTTACCGAGTAATATATTTGCTTTATTATATCTTCAAAAACTTATAGATCCCTACTTAAAATGGAGCAATGTAACCCAACGTATCAAACTGTTGCCTATAAAAGTTATTATTTCGCGTGCGCTGCGAAAACTATTGACGGTATATAAAGAAGTGTTTTTTACAATAGTACTATAATTACTTGATCATAACGATGTTATGGTAGGTGAATGATAAATCTAGATAGCCTATAAAAGATTCTGCCGTGTATCGTTAATTTGCTACTAAGAATTGAAGATTTCCGTTACTTTGTCATGGATCCTTTAATCAGAATCTAACCAAACTATCATCAAACAACCCTTGAAGTATACTCTTTCTAATAAAAAAAAAATCATCGAAATCGGTTGACGTGATATTGAGTTATTCGTCCATTTGTCGCGCACATACCTCATGCAAATTTACGACTTATATGGTTTTCTCATGGATTCCATTGTCAAACCTGGACCAAAAAAAAATGGGACCCCATGGAAGCAACCCCTTTCAAATAAAAAAAAAATCATCAAAATCGATTCACCCAGTTGAAAGTTATGAGGTAACAAACATAAAAAAAAAAAAAAAAAAAAAAAACATACAGACGAATTGATAACCTCCTCCTTTTTTTGAAGTCGGTTAAAAATGTAAATTAATATTAAGAAATACGCTCTAATTATTAAAATGAATGAATAACATACAAAGAAGTAGACACACTAATTAAAAATCAGCCTCAAAATATCTCACAAGAATGAAAGTGTCGTTCATTGTTCCAGATCTTCAGGGTGACCTCAGTAAAGGGAACATGACGAGTACTACCTCGCATGAGATAGCGGTGGCCTGAAAAATACAAAACCTATCTCCGATGTTTCAATTTTCAACGCTTGGAAAGTTTACTAACTGTATCAAAAATTTCGAAAACTATTTTAATAATTAAATTTTTATTTAAAATATTTTTCCTCGCCTAATTATTTTTTTATTTGAATTAAAAAAAAAGAATAATGGCGGGATTTGAAACAGGTAGAATAATCGACTCTCTGGTCGGTTATCTTTAGAATAAGTCGGCGGCTGTTTTATTTCACATTGATATCTCTCTTTCTGTCATTATTGATTTGACTTTTGACAGAAAGACAGCATTGTTTAACTAATCACCCGCTTAGCAAAATTGATAAATAGGGCAGAAAGTGTGTATACCGTCACAATGGTGTTTTCTTAGAAGGTTGGTGTGTTCATTACACTTTTGATAGAAGGTTTTTTATAATAAATTATTATGTTTACGTGTTTTATTTAAGATATTACATTAAACTAATAATATGAAAAAAAAAATTATCATTCCTGACAATATTATTAATCCTTGTAGTAATAGTGCCAAAAAATTCATCCAAAATATTACTCCCCGCCTTATTGTCTCCACTGGTGACAGGAGGGCTGGTTCATTTTTCGCCCAGAGATTCGGAATTGCGATTCAAAGGGGAAATGCTGCTAGCATTCTAGCCACCAATCCACGCGGTCACGACTTGTATAATAATTATTTTTAAATGTTATTTGTATTTAGTTAAGGTTTTAATGTAAATAAAAAAAAATACACATGAACTATACGAAGTAAGTGTATTTGACTATAAGTTATTTTTGATTTATTGATCTATGAACACAGTGGTTCCCCCGCCAAGACAAGACAGCCGAATCGCAGGGCACTAACTCCCTTTTCCCAAAGCGATTCGTCGTATGTTTGTACCCTTATAGATTCGGTATGGACAAAATGTTATCTGCTAAAAAAATCTAAATTCTCAGTCTGCTAGAAAATCTAAATTCTCAGAATATGATGACAATAGAGTACTTATTAATCATGCTAAGTTTCAAATGTATAGCTATTATACTATGTAAATTATTAATATATATATGACTGATGATCATCAAAATTGTTAGGCTACTACTTCCTGAAGTCATAGGAGGCTGAAATTTGGTGTGACAGCTAGGATTAGTACAGAAACAACATCTAGAAATCTAGTCTACATTTTGTCCCCAAACTCTAAAATAGAGGATTCAAAATGTGTGGCTTGGCTGTTTCGTAAGATTGACATAAGTCTTATGTAATAAGTAGGCGTTAGTTTTGTGCCATTTGTCTCTTAAGTAACGAAACAAACTTTGAATAAGATGTAGAGTTTGTAGCGAATTTAATTCTAAGATTCTCGCCCCTCAATATACGCTATGATGAGATATAGAAAGTATTAGGTAAGGTGTCTATAGCTAGTATGCACCTTGGCTCTCCATAAGATCTGATAACTTTTTTACCGTGCAAGCTTTATGTCTTTGCTACATTTTATATGAAAATGTTTTTGGTTGGTCGTAATGAAACAAAATAAAAATCTAAAATAAGTAAAGAATGTAGTGAGGTAGCAGCACCATCTATCGCCAACTTAGGGAACTATTCTATTTTAAAACATAAAATACTAGGCAGGCGAAGTTTCTTAACATAACTACTAGATGGCGTTAATCACGAAAATAGAGGACTAGTTTCATCTTGCACCGGAAAGGAACGCGGTGCCGGTAGATGGCACTGAATTTATATTTTAGTAGGTTTCGTGGCGTCACCCACGTGTGAGGGGATGGGAGCCAGGCAGTCTATGTGTTAAGTTAGCGTATAAGCTACAGCTAAAAGGGATTCTATTGTCATAGAAATATATCCAGCTATTTTTGTGTGACATATGTAGCATAGAAACTTACACATCAATTATTATGTTTAAATTATTAAATACTAGTGTTTTTCCCGCGGTTTCACCCGCGTAGTTCCCGTTCCCGTGGGAATATGGGAACAAAATGTAGCCTATGTTACTCCCTGATAATGTAGCTTTCCATTGGTGAATTTTTTAAATCGACTTAGTGGTTTAGGCGTGAAAGCGTCACAAACAAACTTATAATATTTAACTTTATAATATTATTAGGATTTATTTCAATTGTTTCAGCAGTCAGTTAACTTGCTGACTTTAATATGAATAATATCTTAAAATATCTTAAACCATATTTTTATTTACTTTCACTTTTCTAAATAAAAATACCCTTACGTATTCCAACTAGAAAGTAAATCGTTTCCTATAAGCATGGTATTAATAGAACGTTTCAATCAATGATTAAATATAATTAATTATTATGACTAACATAAGAATAAATATATATTAGGTCCTTACATATAAAATTAGCGTTTTTTCATACTGACCACTTTGATCTGAAATATCTCTTCTTTGGTTAAGAATTCCAAATTCGAATTAATAAATTCATAGCTGCAGGCTTCGGGGTAAGTGATAAAACTGTATTAATCCACTTGAAGCAAATCTGGGAAATAAAAAAACTTGAACGATAGGTACCTGATGAGTTGAGTTTTTTTTTTATTGTAAAGGAAGGCGGACGAGCATATGGGCCACCCGATGGTAAGTGGTCACCAATGCCCATAGACAATGGCATTGTAAGAAATGTTAACCATCGCTTACATCGCCATTGCGCCACCAACCTTGGGAACTAAGATGTTATGTCCCTTGTGCCTGTAATTGTGTAATTATTGTGGCTCACTCACCCTTCAAACTGGAACACAGCAATACAAAGTACTGCTGTTTTGCGGCAGAATATCTGATGAGTGGGTGGTACCTACCCAGACGAGCTTGCACATAGCTCTACCACCAAGTACTAGTCTAGTGAATAGAACTTGCAAACACGCGTCGACTGCTGCTTTACTTTGCTCAACCGACTAATAATGAATTTAAATCGAATCATTACTTGTAATGAAAAGTGTATACTGTACGATAATCGGAAGCGCTCGTCGCAATAGCTGACCCCTGGAAACTCAGCCAAATCCTGCCCAAAACGAAAACTGACTCAGAAAAAGTTACTTGTGAATGTTTGGTGGACTAGCACCGGTGTCGTTCATTACAGATCTCTAAAATCTAGCCAAAAGATTACCATTTTTTCCGGAATTTGGACAACTTCTTACAAGGAAAAAATTCAACTCCGATGCGGCAGTCCAAACCGCCTTCAAAGAGTTTATTGATTCTCGCCCCCGTGGTTTTTTTAGTAAAGGGATCCACGAACTACCTTTATTATTATTTAGTAATTGTAAATATAATTGGTTTTCTTACTAAGCAGGAAGTTTACGACTTACTCCGCTATATACATGGTGAATATTCATGTTTCAAACTTCCGAAATATCCCCTGAGGGGGTTTTAAACTAAACAATTCCATTTTCAAATTTCCTTAATCTTGAGATTGGCCGCCGTGGACGACGACGAGAGATTAGACAATAACACAGAACATATAGTACAGATGTGTTCTTAGATCTATTCCCTCAATCTGTTATTCGGTTGTGTCCAAAAACTAAAATTTTTGTGACTACTAGCCACTAGAACATAGAGGCAGAACAAAATGGTACATAACATGTATAACAGAATAATAATTCTTACACATAAATATAATAAGGTCCTCCAGACTGATTTCGTCCATGGCGGCGAATCTCAAGAGAGATTAGCCAACTGTGCAGGATATATTATAGTGCACAATTGTGTGCGCTAACACAGGTGCACTCTTTTCCTTAGCTCTTATAATTCTATGGGACGGCAATCCGACTTGACCAAAAAGAGTTCAGGCGCAAGGCCAACGGCTTTACGTGCTTTCCGACTGGAGGTGTGCACGGGAGTGTACACACCTCCAAATTCCAGACTCCGGGCTGATACTGAGAATTTTCTGACAGAAAAACCCAATAACTATTTACTGACCCGACCTGGGAATTAAACCCAGGACCACCGGGTCTGCGGCCTTATGGCATTAAAGAATGTATATAATTTAAGCATTATACTTCAGTTTCTTAAAAAAATTCACAAACAAACTGCTTTTAAATTTATTTAAGTTGTGTACTTAATCTGACTTAGATAAGCCTCTGACTGAGACTGGTAGACGTTTTCACGAAAAACAACTTAACTGAGTTAACTTAGTTTCCCAAGTTAAGGCTGATATACACACATCAAGTATACATTTTGTCTTATTTTAGTTATTTGGTAATATAAGTATTTACGATGATGACGTAAAGAAAAGTAACACATCGATCTATAAATACGGGCTAATACCAAAACTACACCCAGTATTTTTTTTTTATAGCCCGGGAGGGCAAGTGACTCCACTCCACCTGATGGTAAGTGGTAGTAGAGTCCAAACGCGACGACGGCTAGTGCAGTCGGGAAGAATGATCTGCACTAGCCGCCCCCTCCTTGCCGGCCCGCAAGATGCCTCTTCACGCCTCGTTTGAAGGAACCCAGGTCATATCAGTAAGCCAGTGAAGTATCGGGGAATAAACTCCAGCTTTCTCAAAAATAAGATGATGGTAAGTTTCAATGTGAAAAAATTGCGATGAAATTAGACATTGCGGTCATTGCGATATTTTCCTTTGCCATTGAGCACAAGATGAATAATAAACACAAATAAAGCACATGAAATAAATTTACTCTTGTCTGAGGAGCCGAGATGGCCCAGTGGTAAGAACGCGTGAATCTTAACCGATGATCGTGGGTTCAAACCCGGGCAAGCACCGCTGAATTTCATGTGCTTAATTTGTGATTATAATTCATCTCGTGCTTTACGGTGAAGGAAAACATCGTGAGGAAACCTGCATGTGTCAAATTTCATTGAAATTCTGTCACATGTGTATTCCACCAACCCTCATTGGAGCAGCGTGGTGGAATAAGCTCCAAAACCTTCTCCTCGCAAAGAGGAGAAGAGGCCTTAGTCCAGCAGTGGGACATTCACAGGCTGTTACATTACTTTACTTTACTGGGTTTGAACCCGGAACAATCAGTTAAGAGTCAACCACTGGATCATCTCTCTCTGAATAATAAATTATGGTGCACGAGTACGTGGTAAAACAAGTGCTCTATTTTTTCTCTGTTTCTCAAGATACAATGGAACTACAAATCGTACATGTTCATTACAAATGCCACAAGTAAAGCTGCAAGCAATCGCTAGATTTATATTAGAGATATATAATTTATAGAAAAACAATTAAATCATACCGGATATAGAATTTTCCACCCCCTATGTTTGTTCGGGACGTCTATTATCTCTTCTTAATTGAAATCTGTGGAACTCGTTGGCGAGTAATAATAGGATATTATTTTATATAATTTTTAATTAAATACATCTTGGTGCTGGACAAAAGCCTCAAAATGTTGTGAAGGTTTTTTTATAGAAAAGGGAGGCGGACGAGTACACCTAATGGTAAGTGGTCACCAAAGCCCATAGACGTTGGAATTATAAGAAATTTTAACCATCGCTTACATCGCCAATGCGCCACCAACCTTGGGAACTAAGATGTTTTGTCCCTTGTGCCTGTAATTACTCTGGCTCACTCACCCTTCAAACCGGAACACGACAGTAACAAGTACTGCTGTTTTGCGGTAGAATATCTGATAAGTGGGTGGAACCTACCCAGTCGAGCCTGCACACAGCTCTACCAACGAGTAAATGTGTTTACAGAAAAGTAGGTGGTTTATAGTTTACAGACGTTTTGCCTGTCACGTGTGTAACATGACAAAATGTAACCTATGTTACTCGCTGATAATGCTTTCAATTTGTGAAGGATTTTTTAAAATCAGTTTAGTGGCTTAGGCGTGAAAGCGTAACAAACAAACAAACTCAAATTCCACCACAGGATTCCACCACGCGGACACACAAATGACAGGATCGTCCAACGCATGCAGTTTTCAACACGCTTCATAAATCTACCGGTTCGGCAATAAACACCTCAGACCAGCCTCTCTAGACAAGTGCCTTATACGTTAATAAAATAGAATAAAAAATAATAATCAATGTATGAGAAATTCGCGTTCGACGTTTCGAGACGTTTCGAGAAAGATTTCCTGCTGAGAAGAACCGGCGAAAGAAACTCGGCGGGATTTTTTTATATCTTAGTTTTTACAATAATACATAATATACAATAACAAATTTGATGTGTCATATACTTTGCCACGAAAGCGTCCCTTAACGGTTATTTAAAAAAAAAAGTGTTGATCAAAACAAAAAAATATGTGTGAATTTTACTCACGAGAATTGATGTGTAAATAACAAATCTTAGGCTGACGTCATCTAATGCCCGAAATCTTACGACTCTTCGTCTGACGCTCGAAGTCTCAGTTAGCCCTACCTACTACACCCTACTACCTACCCTACCGTGTACTGAGCACGAAAATCTTTAATGAACAGAAAAAAAATTAACTGTCTATATTTCTCAATATTATATTTAATATCTTTGACCTTAAATTAATTAATTATTTGAAAATCTTTTTATATCTTTCTATTAATAAATGCTCTTGAATTAAATGAATTTCTTTTTACAAATCCTACATAATACAAGGCAACGACTCCTAGGACGCCTAGAAGGTCACAGACAGCTTTGATTGGAGGCTGTTCATTGCCGCGATAAATCGGATAAGGAAAGGTTCAATATAAAATATTAGTTCTTTGATATATAAAGGGATATTTTCAAGAAATATCTCCCGCGTGGGCGTATAATGCTATTACTTCTGCCTGTCAAAGTACTTTTATATTTCTTAAAATAAAATGTATTCGATCAAAATGTTTAACTGTTTTTTATCAAATACTAGCTGTGCGCCGCGGTTTCACCCGCGTTTAATTAATAAAAATATAATGAATAAAATCAGCCTAGAACCTTCCCCGATAAAAGGACTAGACAACACAAAAATAATTTTTAAATCTGAACCAGTAGTTCCTGAGAAGCCGGATCAAACAAACAAACTCTTCAAGCTTTATGTATTTGTAAAGATGTTTTTTATATATCCTGTATGAACGCCAATGAATATTCAAAGGGATACAATATAAATGGTGGTTATATCTATACATAAGAGTTTTTAATTAATTTATATGTGTTTCACATAGGTGGGGAATCCCCACTGGGGATGCCTTCACTTCACTGTGATTTTGTAACTCAATCGTGAAACTAATTATCCATACAAACATTCTTCAAGAAGATATCTGATATAGAAATTACCCTCAAAATCGACGTCACGGGAACAAAAATTCAGAATTACAATTATTGAATGATATTTTGTAATTATAATATTCGTTTCTGTATGTCGCTTCGCCCACGTATGAGGGGGCAGTTGGATAGCATATGTCCATTTCTGTACGCTTGACGTATAAGCACAATTCGATGATGATTGATCGAGCAGCTAAACCGTAAAAGCTTTTAATAACACATAAATCCACTTACGCATATATTTGTTAGGATTTCTCATCGTTGTTATAAATTACATCGAAAAAATCTTTTTGTATTTTAGATTAAAAAATTTAACTGTCATTTTTGTATGTTTTTTTTTTTCGAATCACCGACAGATGATAACGAAGCCAACTCGTAAATACATTACGATATTGAAGTCAGATAAAATAGTACTTCATACAAATTCCAATCAAAATTGATGCCAAAACGTGACTTAACTTCATCCCTTCTAAAAGATTCCAATAAATTATGAAAGTTTAAGTATATAATTGGACAAAGGAACATTTACATAGAATATGTACTGTTCGGGTACTTTGTCAAATTAATAGCAGCTAATTATGTATTACGCCGAGATGGCCCAGTGGCTAGAACGCGTGAATCTTAACCGATGATCGTGGGTTAAAAGCGGGTAGGCACCACTGAATTTTCAAGTGTTTAATTTGAGTTTATAATTAATATTGTGCTTGACGGTGAAGGAAAATATCGTGAGGAAACCTGCATGTGTCAAATTTCATTGAAATTCTGTCACATGTGAATTCCACCAATCCGCATTGGAGCAGCATGGTGGAAAAAGCTCCAAACCTTTTCCTCAAAAAAAAATTACACTATATAATAAAATGTATAGAATTGGAGGAATTACTTGGAGTGACAATTGATGTGGATACTGGTAAAATATATTTAACATTTTCAAGTTTTCAAATCTATCGGCAGTCTCATAACTGCCTGTCTTTTGTTTTATTTCTATTTAACTTTATTTATTTTATTTTTATTTTATTAAAATATGTTGTGTTAATCTATACTAATATATACTCGTAAAGCTGAAGAGTATGTTTGTTTGATCCGGCTAATCTCAGGAACTACTGGCTCGAATTTAAAAAATATTTTGGTGTTGTATAGTCCTTTTATCGAGGAAGGTTCTAGACTTATTTTTTTTCATAACATTTATATTAATTAATTATAGGTGGGTGAAACCGCGGCGCACAGCTTGTATATAATACCTATATAGATAAAGGAACTTCACTCCAACCATACGCAAGATACTTCTTTTATTATTCGTCTTAATTCTACACATACCTGTATTTGTGTTCGCTTGATTTTCCTGTGAGTCTTTCTCTTCTTTTGTTGACTTAGCATCTGAACTTGTGTTGCAACCCATATTGACACTTATTGACTAACTTAATCACGATTTATAACACAACACTTCCGTATAACTGTTTGTAACTTAGAACTATAACATTATTGGCTTGAAGAGACAATTTCGCGTATACCTGAAACAAAAATATATTACATGAACATTTTGTTTATGAAAATGTGTAACACCAACTTTATAAACAATTATTTCGTTGATATATGTTAAAATAGTTAACTGTTGACTTGACTTCATACTATCTCTCCCATTTTCCATAAATAATTTATAAGCGAATGCCTACACTTTGCCTACAATTGTCTACAATAATAATTCAAAAATATTTTCCAAATTTTAGCATTTTAGACGCAGTCATATTGTCTGCACGATCTTTGAGATTGCTGTCTGTGCGAGCGTTCAGATTAATTTTTTTTAAGTAGATAAAGATATCCAGGTGACTCAATATGTCCCAGCGGTTGTTGTTTGTACTGTAACAATTTTTATTTTTAACTCTATGTTATATTTTCTGCAAATAATTCTTAAGTAACTTTATATAATTACTTAGAAAATCATCAATTGCGCAACTAGAAGAATCAAAGATAACATTTGCGAGTCACAATGACTAATGAAATGAAGACAAGTTTTTTTTTTGTTTTTAGTATTATTTAATCCAAAAAACTAACCACAATTATATCGTCAACAATAACATACTTTAACGAATTTAATAAAAATATTTAAAATTGAATCTTCTCAATTACATGCATAGGGTTGAAAATGTTAATTTTACTTAATAACTACAACTATAAAATTACTAGAGATAGGAATTTTAATATAACAGTAAATAATCAATTTTTGCCTTTAATATTTACCTATTTGAGTTTAAATCGGTTATCAAACCCATGGAGTCATTGCCCGTTGCAACAGACGGTGTTGTATACTTATTTTACATGTATTCAATATGAATTCCGAGGGGTCGGTAAGGGCACCAGACAATACGATATTAATCTCTAATTGAGAGCGAAGGGCGCGTTAAATTTTGGGGAGGGTTGTTGGGGTGATCTGATCGGAGGATGCAGTTTGTAAGCATAGAGGTTGCGTTACTTTTCTTTTATTTTAATACGTATTTTACCAAAAAATTCTAAACTTACCACAAAAATCAAATTGTACTTTATTTAAGCTCTTAAACGCAATTGGGGAATCACACCTTGGGAATGAGACGACCGCCGCATGGCTATTTTCTATGTAATTTTTCGTGAAAACATGTATGATACATAAAAAAATGATAAAAAAATCAACCCGCTCAGTTTTTTTCGCCGGCCCTGCCACTGGGTGTTTCTTTTGTGGGTGGGTGGTAGTTTCTACTGTGACAATCAATAAGCAAGTGTAATAATTCAATATTGAATAAAGTATTTTAAATTTGAATTTTATAAGATTATATCAAATGTAATCAGAAAAACCGAACCGGAAGTAAAATCGGTAGTTACTAAAATAAAAATTGTTATATAATATTAGTTCGCCGTCCGCAGCTTCGCCCACGTATGTCCTCTTCCACTTCTGACAACGTATATACTATATTTAATCATTATGCCCGGCTATTAAGACATGAAAGACGAAACGAAACAATTTATGTGCATTTATAAAAATAATAAAGAATATCTGTGTTTTGAATAATTATTATAATCTCTGTTGTAGGTACTTTAATTGAAAGCTCTCATAGCACTAGCAGCATGTTTTGCTTTAAATATTTCTTTAATTTTATGTTATTTAAACATTTTCATATTAAGAGTTCAAAATACAATTTATCTTTTTGGTAAATTTATTTATTTATTTAATTAAATATACATTTATTTATTCTATAACTATTATATTTAGAACGATGTAACAAAATCCCTATTGGATTTATCCGTACATCGGTGTTCGTTGTCAACACTAATATACTTAAAACTATACAATAATTAAAGATAAAAATAAAAAAAACAAAAAGTAGGTAAATAGCAAACAAGTAATATAACAATCACTTGTTTATGATTTTTTTCATAAAATAGCGATAAGTGGATTATCGCGATGACCGGCTTAGAACAACATCATTTAGTAGGTATAGCATATACAGATGTTCCATGAATTTTATATTTGCAAAATATACATCGAGTTTTTTCTTAATGTTTATGTTATCTTTGTTATGTGATATATATACATGGGTATACGGTTAGTGTCTGTATGTAAGTATCTTTTTTATAGATATCATTCCTAAAGTCAATGAATCTACGAGCCTTCCGAGACAGCCTAACTTAAGCCATTTAAATATTCTTATTAGAAATCCTAGCGTTATTTTTACTTATGAAAGTTGAACGTAGACGTTGCACTTTCAAGATCTGCAACTACCGATACAAACCAGTTACTAGACTATTTTGTAACTTCGACATTCATTTTAGTTAAGAATGAAGACTAAAATAAGTCTTGAATGTTTATTAAAAATGTATGTATAAACTATTTCTAAGCAGCGTTGAAGCACATATAACTACAGTAACGGCCTGTGAATCTCCCACTTCTGGGCTAAGCTTCTCCTGTTTTTGAGATGGTTTTGGAGCTTATTCCACCACGCCGCTCCAATGCGGGTTAGTGGAATATACATGTTACAGAATTTCAGTGAAATTTGACACATGCAAGTTTCCTCGCTTTTCAACAAATTAAGCACATTAAATTAATTGGTGCTTCCCAAGTTCGAACCTACCTACTACCTACTACTGGGCAATCTCGGCTTAACTAATATACACTTGGTGGTAGAGCTTTGTGCAAAGCTCGTCTGGGTAGGTACCACCCACTCATCAGATATTCTACCGCAAAACAGCAGTACTTGGTACTGTTGTATTCCGGTTTGAAGAGTGAGTGAGCCAGTGTAATTACAGGCACAAGGGACATAACATCTTAGTTCCCAACGTTGGCGGCGCATTGGCGATGTAAGCGATGGTTAACATCTCTTACAATGTCATTGTCTATGGGCGTTAGTGACCACTTACCATCAGGTGGCCCATATGCTCGTCCGCCTTACTATGAAAAAAAAAAAAAAAAAAAGAAAATAATTCTATTTCAATACCATATTCATAGTCCATTATATTTATTGTTAGAAATTTTGGTCACGTATTGGACGGCTTAAAACTTTACCAATTAAAAACCGTTCCCTGTTAAGTGGCTAAGCTGAACAACTCCAAACTAACTGCTTCACACATTTGCGTAATAAAAAAAGTTTACGTTGAGTTTAAAAAAAGACTAAAGATGAACGTATACGTGTTTTATTTAGAACTACGAGTGGCAACATAGCTTTGCCTTCATACTTTTTTTTATACTAAAGATACATATTATACATATATATTTTTAATTAAACACTATATCATTATATTTGACGAGCCGGTTGGCGTGGTTGGTAAGACACTTGCTTTACACTCCGAAGGTCGTGGGTGCGAAACATGTCTGTTTGTCCTGAGTCTGGGTGTAATTATGTATATTAGAATGTATTTACAAAAAAAAAAGTAGATGTAGTATATCAGTTGTCTGGTTTCCATATTACAAGCTCTGCTTAGTTTGGCCGTGTGTGAATAATGTCCCAGGATATTTATTTATTTATTTATTTATTGTAGTCTAGTTCTATTACAATAATCAATTAATGTTACTTGGTGGTAGAACTTTGTACAAGCTCGTCTGGGTAGTTACCACCCACTCATCAGATATTCTACCACAAAATAGCAGTACTTTGTATTGTTGTGTTCCGATTTGAGTGTGTAATTACAGGCACAAGGGACATAAGATCTTAGTTCCCAAATTGGTGGCGCATTATCGATGTAAGCGATGGTTAACATCTCTTACAATTCCACTGTCTATGGACGTTGGTGATCACTTACCATCAGGTGGCCCATATGCTCGTCCATATAAAAAACATATAAAATAAAATATATACTAATAATTAATATGAATAATTTAACACTTAAGTAAATGTTCTCCATAAAACTAGCAAGGGTGTCAATAAAGCATACCACAATAGTTTGATGGTTGAATTACAAACTTTATTAATACTAGTGGTCAAATTCCACTGTCATTATCGACAGGATGTGTCAAATCAAACACAAATGTGTACAAAGAAATCTTGTTTTACATTCATATAAATAATCTTATAATCAACATGTTTGTCTTTGAACATAAAAAAAATAAAGGCTACAATTAAAATTTCTATAAATGTCTATGCTTTTTTATATTATAGGTGACACACAAAAAGTTTTCTTATTTTGTTAACCTTTAAGATTTACGCTCTTATTAATCATTTATGTATTTTACTGACTGTTTACCTTGACCACAACCTTACCTGATGGTAAGTAATAATGTAGTATAAAATTGCTCTTTAGGTATCTTATCAAGGCGACCGAGAAATTGGACACCTTATACTTTGTCATAATTTTCACTGGCCCTGTAAATCACAGCTTACATCGTTAATACACCGCCATGAAAACTAACCACTTCATTGTTCATTACACTGGCTCACTCACCCGTTAAACACGTCAATGTGAGCCTCAGATTAGTTTGCACAAAGGCTACGACCTACCAACGATATAACTCTAATAATATTGTATAATATACCTTCGTATTCAAAACAAATCAATTATATATTTGACAGAAATACGGTGATGTCATCTCTTATATACATAACATTCATAAAGAGTCGAGATGGCATTTACTTGGTGGTAGAGCTTTGTGCAAGCTCGTCTGGGTAGGTACCATCCACTCATCAGTTATTCTACCGCAAAACAGCAGTACTTGCTATTGTTGTGTTCCAGTTAGAAGGATGAGTGAGCCAGTGTAATTACAGGCACAAGGGACATAACATCTTAGTTCCCAAGGTTGGTGGCGCATTGGCGATGTAACCGATGGTTAACATCTCCAACAAAGCCATTGTCTATCTGTTGGTGACCACTTACCATCAGGTGGCCCATACGTTCGTCCACCTTCCTATTTAATAAAAAAAATAAAAAAAATAATGGTGAACATTTTTTAATATTGATTCTTAATTCAAAATTCTATATATTCATATATACATAACTTTTGTTCACAATTCTTATACAAGTCTTGAATTCCAAACTAGCTTTTCGCAGTGTTTTGGAAGTCAGTTCCTTCTGAGATTTTTGTTACAATGACAACTGTACGGTAATAATCTTACGATACTAAACAAATAAAAAGAAGCCAAATTCTTATAATTCCAATGAAAGCTATGTATTGTATTAAAATAACCTATTTAATTTTATGAGAGCTTGTGCATGTTTGTATGAGTATGTCTGTATATGTGCGTTTATGTGTGAGGCTTACCATGGACTGCTGGATGTGTTTAATTTGTGTTTTATAATAGAGAACGGTGGATAATCTCCAAACCTTCAACTGCAAGGTCAGACCTAGTCACATTCACAGGCCGTTATTTGCCTTTCATATCGATTTACTAAATCAACTCACAAATATCACAAGGTCGATTTAATTTAATTTGAATGTCTGCAAATGTTCTTTTGTTTTACAGAAAGCTAGACACAAATCTTTATTACTAGACCCGCCACTGAAATCGATGCCGGGACAATTGGCATCAGTATGTGTGTAGCGCAGACATCAGTCTAGACACGTATTAATTTAGTTTCGTTTTGAATCTGTGGTTGCATTAAGGAATTCATTCGAATTAACTAAAGTGGAATGTTTACTTGAAATATTGTATAATAAATAATAAAATAATAAAGTCATAAATGTATTGCCATATAAATTATATGATGTCATGTATACAGTTTATTATGTATATATATAATCGGTGGTCGAGTTTTGTGCAAGCTGTGGATAGGTAGTTCTTAGTACTGTTTTGTTCCAGTTTGAAGGGTGAGTGAGCCAGTATAATTACAGCACAAGGGATATAACATCTTGCAAGCAATGATTAACATCTCTTACAATGCTAATGTTAATGGGCGTTGGTAATCACTTACCATCAGGTGGCCCATATGTTCGTCCGCCTACATATGCTATAAAAAAATATATATAAATAAAATTATAATAAAAAATACATCATAAAATGCGATCTTAACTTAAAATCTAATGAATATTATAACTCAAAAACTTAGCCAAATACATTAGTCTTTAACATATAAATTTAAATTTCAATTAGCTAAAGTTACTACGGTTTTCTTCGAAATATATATTTATATAAAATAATAATACAACTACATATTAACCGAACCTATTGCCATAATTAATGGGGTAGGTGAACGGAGAGAAGGAAGACCTTAAAGCTAAAGGTAAATTAATCAAGAACTGTTTACAGTGCATAGTAATGCAGAACGATTTGACAATCGCATGCAATTTGTAAATCTACGGTGTGTTTACATTTATTTCTATTCGTATTGGAATAGGGTAAATGTGGATATTGGAGGCAATTTATTTTTGTCTGTCTTTGTTCTTAAAGAATATAACAAGCAAAGACTATGTGCTAGTTTAAGGACAAAATTATTACAGATTGTATGGTTTTTTACAATTACAATCGTTTCTGTGATAGGTTAAACCTAGAGGCTATATAATTTTTTTTTTAATTAAACATGGGCATTTGTCTCCTTTACGCGGCATGCTTAAATGGACACATATTGAATCTATAATCTTTATATTTACTGTTAAGTTATAACATCTTTATTATTTTATAAAAAAGAATTTTAGCTTTGATTCAATTCAAGACAATGGTATATGCAAATATATATATACAGTCGGTATTTTATATATCGCTATTTTAGTAATAAATTTTTAAATTTTAAGCAAAATTTTACCCCGAAAAATAATTAATGTGACTAAATAACGACAATTATATTGCAACACAGGCGCGGGCGTCAGCGCTCGATAGCTCTAACCTATCGGGTAGGTCGGAGACGAGGTAATGACCTCAGTTGTCCATGAAATTTTCGTCATTTACAATAATGAAATTGAAAAAAAAAAAAAAATTATGAGTAATTTTTTTGCATAATATTTTTTTTTTTTTTACATAAATAGAACCGACTCACGATACCTAATAACCACTTCACGGGTCGGACACGAATTTTGTTACACTCTGTATATATATAAAAATTATATACTAAGTGCATAATTATATTCTTATTACATTTTTACGTATTTAAGAAATAAATAGCATAAAAATCAGCTTCACAAATCACATAACTCTTTATTCAAATAGAGTTCAAAAACTTAAAAAAACAGTTAACTATGTAAGTTATAAATGTATGTCAATTGAATACATATATTATCACGTAGAATATAACAATAAGTCGTCTAAGACATTCTTGGCGTCCGTCTGGGCTGAACATAATGCCAAATAACTTGACAACCACGTCTAGGTCATTGAACTTTACAAATATATCGTTTTTTTACTCGCACACAACCACGAATCACATTGATTGCTTTTATTTTGATATCATACAGCTTTTAAAAAAATATAATTTATATTTGTACAGATATAATACAGTGATATAATATGGAAGCTGGGTAAACTAAAATAGATATACCAAATCTTATTGTATAAGCCATAGATTTTAATAATGTTTACGGGGAAGTCCCATGTACAAACAAATAATATCCTACAGATAACATAAAGTTTTATGCAAATGAAATAGACATAAATAAACGGTAGCTTGGTAAGCAAAATTAAAATATTTATTAAAATCTAGACCAATCAGGATCGCTCAAAGTTGCCGAGCAATCTTAAGTCCAATGAGATATGGAGTCTAAAAATTATATTTAAAGAATAATGATAGCATTCATATAATCAAATATTGTACACATGATTTGATCTTGATGATATAAGAAGGCTCATTAAGTTTATACTATTTACTCACTACCACCGCCATTTTGTTGTGACGTCATATCGAAATCAAAGAAATGACAGTTGAAAGAAACCTCATTCGCTACTTTTTAGTACATTTGAAAGCTACTTATGTTGTTAAGCAATTTTGATGCGTGTATCCTTCAAATGTTATTTTAATTAATGTCAAAGTTGCATATAATATTATGACTTTTAAAGACCGGGTTCTGCGTTTGTTCAACTGTATGCTATTAAAGAAACATTTGAATACATTCCAGGCGTTAGCTAGCTCGTTACAAAAAAATACAGTCGACATAATCTTTACTGTTAGTGTAAAAAGCCGTATGTGAAAATTGAGTTCTAATTTTTAACATTTTTAAATTCGTTAATAAAGTTTATGCTTCTTTTTTTAAATGAAAAAACGTTGTTTGTAGCATAAGATTTAGATTTCATAAATTATATACATAATTAACGAAGTTATATAGAGACGATAGATACAGTATATAAAGCGTTACTTTTGTTTTTATTATACAGATTTTCCATACATTTATTGTATCTTTATGTCTGCTGTGTTTCTTTGTCCTGAATAAATTATTTCTTATCTATACAAATATATAAATAAATAAATATCCTTGGACATTACTCACACACGGCCCATCCCACGATCCCAAACTAAGCAGAGCTCGTACTATGGAAACCAGACAACTGATATGCTACATATATTACTTTTTTTTTGGTAATAATACATGCTTATATAGATAATTACACCCATACTCAGGACAAACAAACATGTTCATACCGTTCTTGGTGGGAATCGAACCCACGACCTGCGGCGAGTAAGGCAAGTGTCTTACCAACCACACCAACCGGCTTGTCATAAAGTTGAAGAGTTTTTTTGTTATTGTTGAGTGTATACGCGAGTGAAACCGCGGGGCACAGCTAGTCTTATATAAAAGCTTTATGTCAACCTTTATTCTACTCGTAACAAAGAATTCTACTAATTATATTATAATTATAATTTTTAATATAATCATGTTAATACAAGGTCATTTAAAAGTTAAGTTAATCACGCTGAGACCTAGGTTATGTTTGATCGATATCTCGTACACGGCTTTGTACTTAAGTACATAACTAGGTATATAAATATATCACAGTATGACGCAAGTACGAAAAATGTTTGGAAGCTTTTATTTAGGAATTAAGAAATAACTTTAATCAAACTCATCTACGGTTTTGTTTCGTCAAGTGCAACGTTTCTTTGTGTAACGTTTGAGTAAATCCTTTCTAACGCGAGATTTTACTTCTTTTGTTCTTTCTATTTACTTTTTATTCGTTTCAAATACTGTAACAAATAAAACTGACTATCTAACTATTGATATAAATTAGTCAAGCAAAATTGTTAAAATTAAATTTTCAATGAAATGCGAATGAAATAATTTATCAGAACCCTTTAATATGCAAATTAGTTAAAAACTTTAAAAATGAACGCTGTGATAGAAGTTATGGATCTTAATTTTCTATTCTAACTTAAGCAATTTGCTTAAACATAAAAAAAAAATGGTTGTCTGTAAAGTCGGTTTACGGACGATAGTTTAACGTGACAACGTCATAACAAAACATTGATGAAATGACTCCAATCGAATGAAAGAGAGAAAGAAGCGGGCCAAACGTACAATCAGCGTAACGGGACAATGAGCGTAACGGGACAATTTTTCGCGCATGCCGCCAGCGTTCATCGATTTATTAGACGTTGTCACGTCAAAAATATTTTTTACTTAAAAAAAATGTATCAATTTCTTTTTAACCTTAATAGGCTAACATTTGACCGTTGCCTTGCCTGATATTAAGCATCAACACGGTCTACGATGTAGCACGCTTGCCTAGAAGATACCTGTTGTTACTCTTGATTTGAAGACACCAATGTTGTCTCAATCAATCTATTATAATACTAGTTGTGCTCCGTGGTTCCACCCTCGTTTAGTCTTGATTAGACAACATACACATTCACACACACATGAGTTACTGTGCGTTTTCATCATAAAATGAATCAATTGTCAAAATTTAACGCTATAAAAAGTCGCTAACCCTAGTGGTTTAGGCTCTGCGTTGATGAGTCAGACAGGACAAGTCTCTTTATACATATAATATATATATATATATATATATATATATATATAAATAAAGGACGTGTGGGCCAAAACGCATTCGCTATAAACATCACAGATTAAAAATATACATAAATACTAAGAACTCTTTGTTAAAATGGGAACCTTTTGAATTGAGAAATAAGTATTGTATTGGACGAGACATTTTCCATACTATTCGAGATATTATAGTCGAATGAATGCGATCTCAAAGAAAACTGAACTTTGAGGCATATTTTTGCAACATATTTAAATATAATATTGCATACTTTGTTCATGGCAGACATTTGTGTGCATGAACATATCTGTTTGTTCTGAGTGTGGATTATTATCTATATAAGTATATATTTACAAAAGAAAATTTGTATATGTAGTATATCAGTTGTCTTGTTTCCATAGTGCAAGCTCTGCTTAGTTTGAGATCAAGAAGGCTTTGTGTGAATTCACAAGATCTTATAATTATTATGTTGTTTTAATTTGGGAATCGTTCGGGAGTTCGTTGCCTGCGATGTCAGCTGACAAACAACACGCCAGTAAAAATACTAAACTATACAGTTTCATTTTAATCTTGTACAAACTACAATCAATTATAATTTATTTTTTAATTTATTGGGAGAAGTTTTCATGAAATCTTTTACAGTAGAATCTTAAACTAAATTTGAGTGTGATTTATTTTTGGTTCTGGTTTAACAATTTATTTCTCAAAAAGAATACAATTCACTTTAAATTTGAGAAAACAATTTTAACTTAAATTTATTATTTACAATATTCAGCATACGGACGGTACACAAAAATAAAGAACAACATTAGACTCTTCATTTAAAATAATGTGGGTATGACAAAACATGATGCAATATTGCGTATCGTTTGTGTTATACCAATTGGAATAGCAATTGATATTATTTTCTTTAGCTAAATTACACATTACAATTTTGTAAGAAAATACAATAATCAATTCTTTGTGATTATAATCTTATTTCCAGTGGTAAAGAAAACATAATAAAACCTGAATTTCTTGTTTATAAAGAAACCACCACTAAGCGTAAATGATATTCAAGAAAAAGTTTTATTCTGAATAATATAAAAAACTTAATAAATTCTTTTAACGATTTCCATGACTAAGTTTATAATAGACCAGACTGAAGTTGGCGCGACGACTTGTTATGAAAGAAACATTCATATTTTCATTATAATTGAGTTCTTTCTGGTCGTTGACCTCGTGGTAACTTTATAAGGCTCTATGTGCCGTGGTCGTGGGTTTTAACGCCGGGCGTTTATGTTATTAAAAACTAAATATCAGCCTAAAGTTTGGAAGACAATGTTAACACTCCTGTGCAGGCTACCTCACGATTTTAGTCGCGATCACGAGTTTTTTTTTAAATAGGCGGCGGTAGGCGGGCGTTCAAATAATCAACAACGCCCATATACATTGGCTTTGAAAGAAATGTTAACTATCGCTAATGTCCCACCAACCTTGGGAACTAAGATGTTATCTATCTTGTGCCTATAATGCCTATAAATACTTGGTGGTAGAGCTTTGTGCAAGCTCGTCTGGGTAGGTACCACCCACTCATCAGATATTCTGCCGCAAAACAGCAGTACTTTGTATTGCTGTGTTCCGGTTTGAAGGGTGACTGAGCCAGTGAAATTACAGGCACAAGGGACATAACATCTTAGTTCCCAAGGTTGGTGGCGCATTGGCGATGTAAGCGATGGTTAACATTTTTTACAAAGCCATTGTCTATGGGCGTTGGTGACCACTTACGATCAGGTGGCCCATATGCTAGTCCGCCTTCCTATACAATAAAAAACAATATACTGGCTCAATCATCCTTCAAACCAGACACAACAATACCAAACACTGTTGTTTTGCGATATAAAGCCTGATGATTAGGTGCTACTATCAAAAATATTTGTTATTAACAAAAATTAAACACACGAAACTATAATTATTATTGGCCTTAAGCTATGAGACCTTAGACCAGCTGTGAAGCATTAAATAGCCTTTAATTTTTTTACATTTTTATACTTCAATTGTATAAAATGATATAAAAATAGGTCGTATCAGACTACTCGCTACCCATTGCTATATTTAGATAGTAAGTCATTTAATTACCACGAAGCATTAATCAGGGTTTTGAACGAAGGTATAAATATGGCGTTAGTATTGCGTGATGGGAGGCAGTTTATGGACAAATGGCAAACGGAATTTATTATTTGATCTACCAACAATGCTTTGATGCTTGCTTTATTTAAACAGATATTATTTACATTAATTAGGTTAGTTTTATTAAGACTTTTTTTGAAGTGAAACTTCTTTAGAATCGTTGTGATTTCAAACCGGATGCAACGGAAAAAACGACAGGTAAGAGACACAAATAAAAAAATGTGTAGGATGAAGCCAGCAAAGAATGAGACAGAAATATACATACTATTTTATATTATCGGTCTCTCCTCTTTGTGCAAGTTTCACTTCTATCGTGTGTGAATCGCACACACACCTTTTTTTTTTAAATTTAACAGCTAAGCCAACCAGTTAATGGGCTACTACATTAATTAATTAAGATTAAAATTAATGTATATAGGTGTTTGTTTTATTTACTCATGAAACAAAATTAGTAAAATATCACACTGCTAAACCTCCCCTCTACCTTTTTAAGTAGGTTTGGAGCCTAATTCACCACGCTACGCCAAGGCTGGTTGATGACGATTTTTATTCAACACATGATAGATAGACGAGCCGATGGGCGTGTTTGGTAGACATCTGCCTTTCGCGCCGCTGGTCGTGGTTTCGATTCCCACCCAGGACAAACATTTGTGTGCATGAACATGTCTGTTTGTCCTGAGTCTGTGTGTAATTATCTATATAAGTATGTATTTACAAA
The DNA here is from genome assembly GCA_963151315.1 of Nymphalis c-album. NCBI lineage: Eukaryota > Metazoa > Arthropoda > Insecta > Lepidoptera > Nymphalidae > Nymphalis > Nymphalis c-album. The sequence goes on from OY720612.1 coordinate 4,564,673, forward strand.
AAGAAAAATAGTATATGTAGTATATCAGTTGTCTGGTTTCCATATTACAAGCTCTGCTTAGTTTGGGATTGGCCGTGTGTGAATAATGTCCAAGTATATTATTATTATATTGTTATTATTATATATAGTTGTTCAACTGGTCAGTATTGTATATATTATTATTATTAAATTGTATATTGTGGTCAGTATTATATAATAACGCATTAATATACATTGGTGATAGTATGTTCGAGAATTTCCTTTCAACTCGCAAAATATATAGAGGAAAAAGTCATTTCAACCAGCGCTAAGGGCAATAACAAGTAATCAATCTTTCGTGTCTTCTCCCACGACATAATAATTTCTGATGCCATGCCCTTACAATAAATCACTCGTATCAAATGTTCGAAATAAAACAAAAGAAATTTGTACAAATATTCTCTACATGCTTTTTCTATTCTTTACTCGGTGGTAGAGCTTTGTGCAAGCTCGTCTGGGTAGCTACCACCAGCTCATCAGATATTCTACCGCAAAACAGTAGTACTTTGATATAACGTCTTAGTTCCTAAGGTTTGTGGCAAATTGGCGATGTCCATGTCTATAGGTGTTGGTGACCACTTACCATCAGGTGGTTGATATGCACGTCCGCCTACCTATACTAAAAAAAAAACTAACAAAACAAGGATACGGACTCCTTAATAAATCAAGAGCCCAGCTTTGCTAAATTGCTTAAATTATGCTAAATTAGGAAAAAAAACTTTGAACTCATTTCAAAGCGAACTTAAAAACACATGTACCAAGATCGACCTCGTTAACTGACGGTGAAAAATAAACAGTTGCTGAAAAATGTGGCTACGTTTAATGCTACGAGAAAAGAAGTAAATGTGCTAAAAGGAACGTTTTTTTTAGTAACAATTATTAATCCATTTGCTTGGTTAATTACATTAATAAATTTTTCTTTAGGTATACAATAACAGTCTGAAAATGTGTCACTGTTGAGCTAAGGCTTCCATTTTTGCAGGAGAAAGTTACACCACGTTGCTCCAACGTGGTTTGGTGGATGCATAAGATAAAGATTTTTATCTGACTCAGGTTTCTACTTTATGTTTACCGTCACCACTGAAACGAAATTAATTAGAAAAAGAAATATTAAGATCAGATTCAAATTCAAATATCTTTATTCAATGTTGAAGTGTTACGCTTACTTATTGCTTGTCGTAAATCTACCACCGGTTCGGAAATAAACACCTCAGACCTGAAAAGAACCGGCGAAAGAAACTCAGCGGAAAATTTTTTTTCAGCTCATTTTTTTCAGAGCATACAAATTTAGTGGTGCTTGCCCAGGCGCGCAAATTTTACTAAGATTCATGTAATCCATCATTTGGACCATGCGGACCTTCAGTAATAGCGACTAATGGGTGCGTGAGAAATTGTAATGAATGTGAGAAGAAACACACGATATAACGGCAGGTGGTAGCGCTGTGTACAAACTCGTCTGGGTACTCACTCTTCAGATACTCTGCCGCCAAATAGCAATCAAAATTATTATTAATAAATTCAACAGTACAAGTAATACATTTTATTATATGTTAATTGGAATACCCTTAAACTTCGGTATGTATATAGTATAGTGAATATGTAGTTTCATATTCAAATACATATTCAAATTAATTTATTTTTAATTAAGAACGTATTTTCCGTTACATTTGAAAGTGGCTTATTTAATTATTATTTTAATATAATCAAATCAATCAATGAGAAAACGAATTCCCTTTAATAAAAATATCATCTATATTTTTCTAAACGTATACGCAGAAACCCAGTGAATCGATTATAATGGAACTTGGCACTTTAATAACGTATATCCTTCGTCCAGGCATTTGATACTTCAATCGAAGAAAATAAAAGAGTTCTAAGGAGACAGCTGGAGCCAACAGACAAAGTTGGGTATACGACTCGGTTTGATATAAAATCGATATTCGAACTCCAAGCGAGACAATACAAAAAACGTGTAACTTTTAATCGATTTAAGAATGTAATAATCGTTTAAAATGTACTGTTTAAGTTATAACAAATTTTCTAATTCCTTTAATCTACATTCATCTGTAAACAAATACAGATTATAAATTATTTTCAAAAAAGGAAACATGAATGAATTACGGTACGATTCAATTTCGACCCAACTTTGAATATAGATTATATTCATACGAATCGGAACATAACTGATAAATGTTAACATGTACCATTTGGGTAAAATCAAACTTAATTGTTTACATTTATGGCAATAGTCGATGATAAGATTGAAGAGTAGGAAAACGGATGAATGGTAACGATCACGCTTCGTTTCAAATGCTCGAGTTGGTTGTAATACACATGTGGCAGAATTTCAATAAAATTTGACACATGCAGGTTTCCTCATAATATTTTCCTTCACCGCCAAGCACGAGATGAATTAGAATAAAAAAAAATAAACACATAAAATTCAGGGCCTTTAGACAAGTGGCTCTTTCGTTAATAGAATAGATTAGAAAATAATAATCTATCTTTGAGATTGACAATCGCGTTCGACATATTGTAATTCGACATGTATGACAAACGCGAATGTCAATCTTTAACGTAAAATCCACTTTTAGGCCTGCAGTGGTGCTTGCTATGGTTTGAACCCACGGTCGTCGGATAAAATTCACGCGTTCTTACCACTGGGCCGTATCGGTTAAAAAACATGTATCCTATATTTATATATATTATATAAATAATACATACACATACAATGGCTTACATACCAATCATACGTTCATAGTTTCATAAGTAAATGAGACATTAAACGATTTGTAAAGACAAAAACTTTTAATAGTTTTTCTTTTGGAACGATTTTTATTTAAGCGGCTCACAGTAGAGTGAAATGACAATAGCCCAAGGTCACGTCATTTAACGAAAAAGCGTTCATACCGTGCCTACCAAAGGCTACAAAACGGGATGCGTTGGATGTTCGAATTTAGGAAATGTTTTTTGGTATGTCTCGTCTGGGTAGGTACCACCCACTCATCAGATATTCTGCCGCAAAACAGCAGTACTTTGTATTGCTGTGTTCCGGTTTGAAGGGTGAGTGAGCCAGTGTAATTACAGGCACAAATGACATCTTGGTTCCCAGGGTTGGTGGCGCATTGGCGATGTAAGCGATGGTTAACATTTCTTTCAATGCCAATGTCTATGGGCGTTGGTGACCACTTGCCATCAGGTGGCCCATATGCTAATCCGCCTTCCTATACAATAAAAAAAAAAAAATGTCAACAGTGGCCTACGTCTGAAGCAAGGCTTTCCCTTCTTTTAAGCTTACAATGCACTTGTAGGAGAATTCCGCCAGACATTATACAGTATTCGCGTTCTTATACGTTCCCAAGGCCGAGACGAATTAAGAACAAAACAAGACATTAAAATTCAGTAACTCGTTAAAATTCAGAACTCAATAAGTTGATATAGTCTATGTATGTGACGTCACAAAGACTTATGAGAATTAAGTAAAAGTAGGCCAAACTCCGTAACTTACTATCCAAGGCTTTTGAAAACAAAGGTAAAGCTCTGTTACGCGTAATAAGGCATAGCAATAGAGTTTGTTACAACCAACTGTTTTCCATATCTTTACTATAAATATAAATGAAAGTACACCGTGTATATCTGTATGAAAGTGATGTACTCAAAAAGTACTGAACGAATTTTGATGCGGTTTTCACCAATGAATAGATTCATGAGAGGAGTTTAGAGGTGTGATAATTGGCTAAAATATCATGATGATTGCTGAAGATGTCGGAAAAACCATATCGTACGAGCTATACTAATATTATAAATGCGAAAATACCTCTGTCTGTTTGTTCCGCCTTTACGGTTAAACCTCTGTACTGATTGCGATAAAATTTCATATGAAGCAAGGAAGCTTTTAACCTCAAGGAAGGACATAGACTACTTTTTTTATACATTACATAACCACTTTCCCCAAAACACACAGGCGAAAACTAGTAGAGATATGTATTACGATAAAAACCTAAATAAAAATAATTGAAGTGAAAACTTCTTTAGGCGCACCGTACACAGATTTTTTCGTGGGTAGTAAGTTAGGCTGATCCGTCATGCTCTGAGGTGAAACGCTCGATCGGGTGAACTCGGGACCGCCGAGCGTACCCGAGCGAGAAAGATACAGTCAGCTGCTCTTCGCAGTTATTGTTAGTATATATTTATTCGCTAATGTCTGCCTAAGCTATTCCTTTGATGAGAGATTGTGGTGGATGATTGGGAGATTGGTGGTATGATCAACGTATGCCTACGATGGCCCTTGGCCATAGATTTTTTTCTGTACAAGTAAGTCGTTCAATAGAAACCTTTACTGTTTTATGTAGACCTTTATTCTACCCTTGAAACGGAGACTAATTAGTTTGTTCGAAATTTTAAATACTTTTATTCCTTGAAATATAAAGGAAGCTTTAAGTAAATTTAAATTATGTTACGTACATTATTACAGTATTTTAAAGGGGAATTGTGTTATTTTGTACTTGTTTTTTTAAGAACACGATATTGATAATAATAATTAATCATTCTTAGCTGGGTTGCTTGGAATAATCTATATCTTGTAGAAATGGAATTTATTTAGGGTTGATGGGAAGAAATATTTATGGTTGAATATAAGTGACTGACGGCCGAATACTGAAACGTCATTCAAATATGATTAGGACTCAATTGCTTGGAATGTCATTATTTTTCAAAATTTAGTATGCGAAATTCGAAATTCGAAGACGTTTCAAATATTTGAGCACCCTTCATATTTGAAAGACGTTTCAGTATTCGGCCAACAGTTTTGTATGTGTTTGGGGATTTGTTCTATTCACACTATATATCTATTCATAATATTGAAATGAGATTATATTTAATATTTCAAGCTTAAAGTATCCCAGATAATTAAGGTTACGTGACGTCACAGAAACCGACGCCATGTCGTGAAACTGTGAAGTTACTTGTTCGTTGTTTATTTTTTTGTTCTTTTAAAGAAATACAAACTTTATCCAGTCGTAAAAACTCAACTCCACAAAATCTTCACGTATAGTTTTATCTTGATTTAGTTTCGCCAAAAGTTTTGCTCACATTTCTTCGAGTAACGTTGATCCTCTTTTAAGTTTTAAGGTTATAAAAACTTTCACATTTCCACTTCAGTATAAAGGCCACGTATTGTAATATTTAGGCCAGGATTTAAAACAAAAAACAATTGAATAAACTACTTGACTTTTATGTTTATGAGATAAATAAGTCAACACCATAGCCCATTTACTTTTGCACTGTTAGAAATATCAATCATTACTTATATTGCCATTATCCCACTAAACTTGGGAACTAAGATATTATACTGCCTCTAATTGGCTGGCTCAATCACTTTTCAAACTGGATAACTACAATACCAAGGATTTCGGTTTGGTAGTAGAGTATATTACTAGTGACAGGTATCACGCACCCTTACAACTACTCTAGTCTACTTACCCTTTTTTTTATGTAAGAGGGGGCGAACGAGCAGGAGGCTCACCTGATGGAAAGTGACTACCACCGCCCTTGGACACCTGCAACATCCGAGGACTTGCAGGTGCGTTGCCGGCCTTGGAGGAAAGAGTACGCTCTCTTCTTGAAGGTTTTTAAGTCATGTCGGTTCGGAAAAGTCGCCGGCGAAAGCTGGTTCCACAGAGTGATTGTGCGAGGCAGAAAATGCCTTAAGAAACGGACTGTTGTGGATTTCCAGACATCGAGGTGATGGGGTTGTAATTTGGAGTTCTGGCGCGATGTCCGGTGGTGAAATTCAGCTGCCGGGACTAATCCAAACAACTCCTCAGAACACTCCTCGTGATACATGCGATAGAGGATGCAGAGTGACCCAACATCCCTACGCAAAGCCAAAGGATCAAGCCGGTCGGTAATAGCCTGATCGTCGACAATTCGAACTGCTCTACGTTGAATGCGGTCAAAAGGAAGAAGCTGGTACTGGGGAGCGCCCGCCCAGAGGTGAGAGCAGTACTCCATGTGGGGCCGAATTTGCGCCTTGTAAAGTTTTAGGCGATGGTCCGACGTGAAGTATTGTCTCGCCTTGTTGAGCACTCCAAGCTTTTTGGAAGCCAATTTAGCTTTAACTTCCTATTGACCGCGGAACTGAACAGTGTTCGGAATCTCGACGCCAAGTATCCCGATACTGGCTGTGGCAGCGAGGGGAGTATTCTCGAAATGAGGGGATATAACAAAAGGTGTCTTATTAGCGGTTAACGCACAAACTTGAGTCTTATTGGGGTTGAATTGGACCAAGTTCAGTCGGCTCCAGTCCGAGACCTTGGTTAACAAGGTCTCGACTTCAGACACAACCGACCGTTTGTTCCGACACTCGTCGACGTTTTCCCGAGAAATATTAGCACGGCCGGTGTAAAGTACGTCTACAGTGCTGTCATCCGCATAGCAGTGAATGTTACTGATTTGTAACATATCATTGATATTTACAACTAATAACTGTCATCTTCATACATTAACCCAACTATCCGTTATTCACAGCCTCTTAATCCTTAAACCTGATGGTAGCTTCTGATTAAGCAAAACGAATCGTTTTTTTAAATAAATTAACCAGAGGCCCTAGCCAAGTTGACATTCTACAATCGCAAACGCTAATAGAAAACTAAACAAATGTATGAGAATGACATCTCTCAACGATAAGGTCACGTGGTCATTCTCATACAATTTGTTTAGTTATCTATTAGCGTTTACAATTGTAGAATGTCAACTTGGCTAGGGCCTGACGAATAATATTTATTGTGAGTATAATAATTTATGTCCTTAAGGAAAATGTGAGGATATCCTTAAAGGAGTGTGATTTATGTGTGGAATTTAAATACGTTTTGTTAGGGGACCGCCGTCGATCACTCTCCTGACACACCATGTCTCTTATCGATCCATGTCCTTTAAGGATTATACATGGTGTTCCGAAAAAACGATAACAAAAAGCTTATATAGGCCAGACATATCTTATTTACTGAATTTTCTTGAGCTTAATTTATGTGGTTATCATATAACTTTAATATTTTAAATACTAAAGTGAGTTTGTTTAACTTTATTATATTATGTTTGTCACACTTCCACGTATTTTATTGGCGATAAGTTTGAAAGAGACAAAATTTTCAGTATAGACTAATGAATTTTAATATTATAAAGTATTATATACATAAATGAATTCTTCAGTTAATGCCATGTACACAATATATGAATTTATCTTATTCGAATAATTGCTTAAAATCAATGCGCTATATGTTGTGTAGTTAACGTTTTTCCTCATTTTTAAACGACTTCGAAAGAAGTGTAAGTTCTCAATTTGATTCAAATTCAAATTCAAATACTTTATTCAATATTGAAGTATTACACTTACTTATTGATTGTCAATATAGAAACTACTACCGGTTCGGAAAAGAAACACCCAGCCCTGAGAAGAACCGGCGAAAGAAACTCAGCGGGTTGATGTTTTTGTTTTTTTTTCTGTTTTTTGTCTTTTACAAAAAAAAACAAAAGGAAATAGCCATGCGGCGATCGTCTCATTCCCAAGGTGTGCTATCATCCATAAATTCATTAATTGTATAATAACCTTTAGCACACAAGCGTTCCTTTACAATTTTTTTAAATTTAGTAACTGAAACATTTTGAACGCTTTCTGGGATCCTGTTGTATAAACGTACACATTGCCCCACAAAAGAGTTACTGACTCTATGAAGTCGAGTAACGGGAGTAATTAATTTGTGTTTGTTCCTTGTACCAATGTTATGAGTATCACATTTTCTCACAAAATCATTAATGTGTTTCCGTACATACATAACATTACATAGTATGTATTGAGAAGCAACAGTTAATATTTTAATTTCTTTCAATTTCTGTCTTAGGGATTCTCTAGCTCCTAGGTTATAGATTGCGCGAATAGCCCTCTTCTGCAATACAAATATCGTATTGATAGCGGCCGCATTACCCCACAGCATAATGCCATAAGACATGATACTGTGAAAATAACTAAAATATACGAGACGGGCCGTATCGATATCGGTAAAAAATCTTATTTTTTTAACTGCAAAAGCCGCTGAGCTTAGTCTATTCGCCAATCCGTCAATATGGGGGGCCCACTGCAACTTGGCATCAACAGTAATGCCAAGAAATACAGCGGACTCAACTGGATCCATCGACTCCCCATTGATATGTACATTAGCTTTTACATTTTTTACATTTGGCGCGCTAAATTTTACAACTTTTGTTTTTTTATTATTTAACATAAGATTATTAACACTAAACCAATGTACTATATCAGAGATAGCATTGTTTACATCGTCATACTGTACTTGTTTTCTTTTAATTTTAAAAACCAAAGAGGTATCATCAGCAAACAATACTATGTCATGTTTATTACAAGATAGGGCAGGTCGTTTATGTAAATCAAGAATAGAAAAGGACCGAGTATTGATCCCTGAGGGACCCCCACACCAACTGAAACCCCAGGAGATCTTTTTCCATTAACGTCGACCTTCTGAATTCTATTCTTAAGATAAGAATTCAAAAGCTCGAGCGCACCTTCTCTGATTCCATAGTGATTCAATTTCCTGACCAGAGTTTCATGTTGAACACAATCAAATGCTTTGGATAAGTCACAGAAAATCCCTAAAGCGTCCTGCGACTCCTCCCATGCTTCATAGATATTCTTAATTAGTTCGATGCCAGCATCAGTTGTTGAACGACCCCTTGTGAATCCAAATTGTTTTCTATGAAGCAGATTGTGTCTGTTAAAGTGAGCAAGCAATTGATTTAAAATAATTTTTTCAAATATTTTGCTGAGGGTTGGTAGTACTGAAATTGGCCTGAAGTTATTGGGGTCTGAAGAACTACCAGATTTAAATATAGGAATTACCTTGCTATGTTTCATCTGGTCAGGAAATACACCACTCTGAACACATTTATTAAATATTATTACAAGGTGGGGCGCAATCAGATCAATAATTGAATTTATCACCTTTACGGATAAACCCCATAAGTCAGCTGTTTTCTTAATCTCTAAAGTCTTAAATGTTTTTAATATATCATTAATGCTTATACTAGAGAAATTAAAGTTAACAGTACATTCTCTTACATTTTCTGTAATCAATGACTCAGCAACAATTGGAGACGAAATGAGCGACTTTGTTGTTAGAACTGGTATGTCAGTAAAGAATTTTTCAAAAACAGAAGCAACCTCCCGATCGTTACAAATCACTTTATTGTTACTAATAACAGACATTTCGGAGCTGCGGAAATTAGTTCTACCAGTTTCACAATTAATAATGTTCCATGTCATTTTTATTTTATCATGTGCATTTTTTTATTTTATTTTTAATATGTAATGATTTTGCCAAAGAACATACTTTTTTAAACAATTTAGAATAGTTTTTTACATAATTAGCGAAAGAAGCACTGTGATTGTACGTTCTTTCATAGTAAAGCTCGTACATTCTTTGCCTACTTTTATGAATTCCAATGGTCGCCCAGTCACTGAATGTCGAGAAGGTTTGTTTATTAACTGTTTTAGAAGTGAATATGGCGTTGAATTTGTTTCTAATTAACTTAATGTACATTGAGTATACTTTCCACTTAAATTTGTATAGTACATATATTCCACCAAGCTACTACATCGAGGCACGGTGGACAAAATGTTATTCCTTACAGATTTACAGACACGAGATTAATTTTAAACAATAAACCGCGCTAGTGTGTTCTTTCAGTGGAGCATGTACGGATTCGAACCACTAATATTCGTTTTCAATCCACGTGTTATATCCATTGGACCAGCACGGTTCATTACAGTCCAATTTATGACCTAAAAATATGACATGAAATACTTCGTTATTTTTAACATTTCCTGCACGCTCATCAAACAATTAATTACGAAACGACGATAATTAGGTTAATTGTAGAATTAAAATTTCGCCGTCAAATAATTCCAATTCCACATAATTATGTGTATATAACAGTTGTACATAATATATTATGTACATTTTCACGAATAACTATTTCTTTCACATATCATAGATTCGTGTTTTTAAAAAAAAAATCTTGTAAATTGGATGATGGACTGCTACATTGGTCATCTGATAAGGGATCACCATAGTTTCTGTAATTTATTTTTTGTTGTAAATTGGAAGATGGACTGGCAAATTGGTCATCTGATAAGGGATCACCATAAAATATAGCGATTTTAAAAAATATTAAGTGCCAATGTTGGTAACCAATCACCAACCTTGGGAACTAAGATACAATGCAACTTGTACCTGTCTTACTTCTACTCGCTTACTCTTGGAACCGTTATGAGACTACTAAATATTGTTGTTAGAATAAGCGATTATTGGGTAATTTGATAAATACAATAGTTTATAGTCAAAGTCAAAGTCAAAATCTTTATTCAATATTCAAGCGTTACACTTACTTATTGATTGTCATAAATCAAACACCGGTTTGGAAATAAACACCTCAGACCTGAGAAGAACCGGCGAAAGGAACTCAGCGGGATTTTTTTTTAATATATGTAGCATCCGGTCATTCATATACACATATATATATCTCATCTTTACAATACAGGCAATTTATACAATAACAGTTTTTTTTTTAATTTGAAATACCCTGGAGGCGATCGTTTCATTCCCAAGGTGTGTATAATATGTCTAATGTAATCAATAACAAATTCTCATTCAGTGTAGATTGGACTGTGACGTCATTTGTAAACGTTTTCGGCTTAAAAAACACGATAGTTCATTGACCCCTATTGGCGTTATTCCTTTTGTGAATACTGTGTCCCGATGTATTCAAATTTACTTTTTGTTTTTGTGACTGTCTGTCCGTCTGAAATAAACTCCAAAACTACCGAACGTTTCATAGCACATTCACCGATGTACGGATGGATTAATGGGTAATATTTAGGTGTATAATTAATAAAGGGATTATTGAAGATGTGAGAAAAATATAGTGACTGAGAGGTTTACTAACGTGTTCATATACCCATAGAATCAATATGTATTACATCATAAAGGTTTTATGTAGAGTATTATAGATCTTTATTGTACACGTGCGAAGCCTGTATGAGTCTAGCTTAATAAAAAACACAAAGAAACGACGCTTTAAAATCCCTTGGTTATACTAATCTAGACGAGCTTTAGAGATTTTCTTCACAATCCTTCGTTATACACAAAGTGTACATAATACCAGGATTTAGAAATAAAAATCTAAAGTACGTATCGTTGTTATATACTAGCTAATCGTCTCAGCTTCACGCAGGTATATAAGATGAAAAATATTTTATGGATTTGCGTTGCGTTGCGTTGCGTTGCGTCGCGTTGCGAAAATCCGTTCTCAGTGATCGTACGTCGGGGAAGGAGTAACTGTGACAAATTTCAAATCAATCGGGCGGATAGTTTAGAAATCTCCTGACAAGTGATATTACTAACTTACCAATTCCATTTTTGTTCAAGTAAAATTTTCAGGTAACGAGCAAATGGGCCACCTGATAGTATGTGGTCACCAACGCCTGTAGACAATGGCATTGAAAGAGATGTTAACCATCGCTTACATCACCAATGCGCCACCAACCATGGGAACTAAGATGTTATGTCCCTTGTGCCTGTAATTACACTGGCTCACTCACCCTTCAAACTGGAACACAACAGTACAAAGTACTGCTGTTTTGCGGTAGAATATCTGATGAGTGGGTGGTACCTACCCAGACGAGCTTGCACAAAGCTCAACCACCAAGTATCAACTTACCAGTTCCAATTTTGTTCAGGTAATATAAGAATTTTAATATTAATCTCGTGTTATTTTTTTTTAGTCAGTGATATAGAAATTTGCTTACTGTATACTAATTCATCTTAAAATACGCCTCGCTTATTTTTCTGAGCGTTTATTCAAATTTATATTTTTCATTCCAGTTGGGTTTAAATTCCCAAGTGTAAGGCCTCTGCCTCGAATTTTGCGGGCAGCGGGGCGGCGGCGGCGGCGGCGCGGCAGCGGGGCGGGCAACGCATACCTGTTCTCCAAACTAGCGGGCAGATCGCGCGGCACTATAGCGGTGTAGTGTTGTGTTCGTGGTTGTGTTGTCGAGATATTTGTTTTTATTCGCGAACAAAATGTCTGAAAAACGGCGACATCTTTTTGTTCCTAACGCTCGATTTATTGTGGGCAAATGAAGAAGTGGATCCCTACTATAGGGCAAGGAAAATAAATGGCGAGTTTTATCGAAATTATGAAGAACAGAGACAAAATCCCGACAAATTCTACGACTACACCAGAATGAGTGTAGAAACTTTTGACTATATTCTTGAAACTATCAAGAGTGATTTAGAGTCTGGAATTAATCCAAAACGATTTAGAGGTATATCTCCAGCAGAAAAATTATACTAGACGCTCTTGCACGTCCGAAGACATTTTGATACGTCACAAAAAAAATGTACACACTATACCTACAATGCAGACGCGCAACGCGGGCGGTCACCGCTTGACTGGAGTGCACCGCTCGTTGCGCGCCCCCGCGCCGCTCCTGCACCGCTGTATTCGAGGGCCGGTCCATTTGATTATACGCGTAAGATCCTGCCGCTCCCGCGCCGCCGCCGCCGCCGCCCCGCTGCCCGCGAGATTCGAGGCAGAGGCCTTAAGGCGTTTTTATTTACAGAAACGCTTAACGTTAAAATGTTATTTATATATTTATATAGTATTTACACTTACTCGTTGGTAGGTCGGTAGGTACCACCCACGCATCAGATATTCTACCGAAAAACAGCAGTACTTGGTGTTATTGTGTTCCGGTTTGAAGGGTGAGTGAGCCAGTGCAATTACAGGAACAAGGGACATAACATCTTAGTTCCCAAGATTAATGGCGCACCTGATAGTAAGTGGTCACCGACGCCCATAGACAGTGGCATTGTAAGAAATTTTAACATCGCTTACATCGCCAAGTAACATATAAAATGCCTAAAATTTGACTATAAATTAATAATTATATAAAATTACCATAATTGCAATTGCATGTAACTTTATACCACCAACTATGTTACATTTAGAAACATATTAAAAACTTTAATAATAAAAACATCCTCTGTTCGCAGCAATCCAAAATGACATAACCTAATATTTACAATTTAATTTGCACTCAAATATGTCACGGATGCGAGTGTGTACATTTTTTACCGCGACCGTAAAACGTCCTCGCCGCAGCGTTATTTATTATTCAAGCACCAAATTCGCCCGTAACTGTGCACTTATGTGCGTAAATGTACATTAGAACGCACCCTTAGGTACATAGACTTCCTAAATTATTTTAACGTAACGCTTGCAAACGTATTTATAAAACCGCTTTATAATAAAATAGAATTACGTAGCGCTGTTCGCGACTAAGAATTGTGACTAAGAAATTAATATTATAACGCGCCTGTGATATGGAATGAGTGATTTTTACTTGATTACGGAGGGTATGTGTATGTTCATCTGTTCTCCTCTTCTCTAAACCACATAACATGATTTGACATATCAAGTATGGGCAGCAGCTATGAAAAAATACACTAAATTTAGTTCGGCGCCCTCTAGAGTCTATGAGTCCTTTAAGCTCGAGGGAATATTGTCAATTATTTAAATGTTTTCCTTCTTTTTTTAATTGCGTGTTTTGTGTAATTAATTAAGCTTCTAGAAAAAAATTACACCATTTATTTGGATTGTAGATATTTTTTTTGTAAAAAAGCACATTATAACGCGCTCTTAGAATTGGAAACAAATATTTTTAAAGTTTGCAAATAATTATGATATCTACTTGGTGGTAGAGCTTTGTGCAAGCTTGTCTGGGTAGGTTCACCCACTCATCAGATATTCTACCACAAAACAGCAGTACATGGTATTGTTGTGTTCTGGTTTGAAGGGACAAGGGACATAACATCTTAGTTCCTAAGGTTGGTGGCGCATTGGCAATGTAAGCGATGGTTAACACTTCTTACAATGTCATTATCTATGGGCGTTGATGACCACTTACCATCAGGTGGCCCATATGCTCGTCCGCCTTCTTATACAATAAAAAAAATATATATCACAGACAAGTACCCATCACATTCATAGTAATCATCGTTTAACTTTAAAAGGCAAAAACTTGAAGTTACTTTTGATATTTGGGCTGTACCTAAGCTTCTAGAATAGATATAATATAAAAAAGCGTTCGTGTCATATCGCATAATTACTAATCTTGCGTGCGAGTGTGATCCGATTCTATATTTAAATTTTTACAAAATCCTAACTGAACAAGCTTGTAATAGTATAGTTAGGAGACTCCTTGGTCCATACAACAGCGTTGTTAAAAAAATAGAAGCGCGCTAATTGCCCGCCGCCATCTTGTAAGTGCACATAATATTTATAATAATAGGTGAAGTAATTAATTCATTATTGGCGCGACTTGTGATTTGTATATTTCGATTTAATAATAATTGAATGAGTAATTCACATGAAATTATATGATTTAGTGTTCTATTTTTGAATAGACCAATTCGAGGTTCTTATAAAATCAGTTTTCACTTCTGGATGCTAAATTTTATTAAAAATCGAACTGTTTCCGTTTTGCATAAAACCATCCAACGAGTACTAGATCATAGGCTAGACTTTCACGCCCGATAGCGAAAAGCCGGTTCGTTAAAATGAACGAACAATATCGAAAAAATCAAACAAGTCAACGTGTCTTTACAATTTTTCCGTGTAACATCCAGTACCATTTCATTTTGTCGCCTTATACCTTTCATAACATGCATATAATTTTGACACTTGATACAACAGTAATAGAGACTGTAATCGCTCGATGTTAACTTGCATACAATCGCCGCTATAATCCTAGCTTAATACAACTACAAAAGACGTCTTCCATTGTAGTGTATTCAATAAAAAAACAGGTTTCGCTCGGTTTATGCTCATTTCTAAATGAAGACTCCATTTTTATTTCGTGCAATATTCTATCTATCTATATCTATGTAACAGTAGACATTATAGTAAATTTTAATATTAGTAGAACCATTTTATAGTTTGCGTGTTAGAACTGTTTCGATCGAATTAACAATTATTGATTTATTTATTAATTTACTATACACTATGCCCGATCAATTCTCCTGGCAAAATATTACTGTATTACAGAGGTTGCCTGGAAGAGATCACTGTAAGTGATAAGGCCGCCTTTGCATACTATATTATGTAAAACTTGTTTTTCTGTGTTATGTTATGTTATTGTAGTGTGTGCAATAAAGAATAAATAAATAAATAATTTTAATGCACAACAAAATTAAATTGCACAAAGGCTACTGCATTCAATACCAGCATATTAGAGAGTTTGTATGTATGGACGGACAAATGTACCACCCGATTCTATGTGGTCACCATCGAGAGACATTAGCGATGTAAGAAATATTAACCATTCTTTACACCGATGCGCCATCAACCTAAGGAACGAAGAAGCTATGTCAGCTTCCTTGAGCCTGTAACTGTAACGGGATCACATAAAGCCCTACCAACAGGGCCGGATAAACCACGTAGCAAGAGTAGCAAGTGCTACGGGCGATGCGCGAAAAAAGGGGCCCCGCAGGCACATGTTATGAGTAAAAAAAAAGTATATTTTATTAATGTAGGAGACATTTCCTTTCATCAGATTAGATCAGCTCAAGGGCTCACGGTAGCATGCGCAAGCGATCCCGTGGCTGGTTTTTTTAGCGAGCCCCACATACCCTTAATAAGCGTGAACGTAAACTCGTTTTTCCGGCGAGGAAAAAGAAAAGGTAGGCTCAAGAGCGCTTCGAAATAAATTGCTATGGACGCCGGGCTTGCTTAATCTGGTATCTCCTACCAAGTTAAGCTTATCGCCATTTTGAGCTATTTCTAAACAGGTATACATTATTTTTATATAAGTAATTGTGCTTAAATCTACAGGATGTAACAAAATTCGTGTCCGACCCGTGAAGTGGTTATTAGATATCGTGACTCGGTTCTATTTATGTAATCATTTTTAAAATTCTAAGCAAAAATTTTTCCCCGAATAAAATTTTATTTAACTAAATAACGACAATTACATTTTGAATTTTGTTACAACCTGTATACTAATATATGAAGCTGAAGAGTTTGTTTGTTTGATCCGGCTAATCTCAGAAACTACTGGTTCGAATTTAAAAAATGTTTTTGTGTTTTATAGCCCTTTTATCGTTTTATCCTTTTATCTTATATTTTAAACGCAGGTGAAACAGCGGGGCACAGCTAGTCTATTATACAATGTATTTTACCGAAAGGTGTATCTTTCATAAGGGATATCTTTCTTAGCGATAGGATCTCCTCAGTGTTTTTTATTTGTGTGTTTGTTGAGTTTTTATCGTACAATAAAATCCGTATGTATTTTCTTATTATTATTAATAGCCTCACTGCTGGGCTAAGGCCTCCTCTCCCTTTTTGAGAAGAAGCTTTTGGAGATTTTATTTTATTCTTGTTATTTTTATAACAGTTACTTGGTATTATTTTTTGACACGAGCATTGAATTTAGCATTTAAGCATAGCATTCTATTTGGTGGTAGAGCTTTGTGCAGGCTCGTCTGGGTAGGTGCTACCCACTCATCAGATATTCTACCGCAAACAGCAGTACTTGGTACTGTTGTGTTCCGGTTTAAGTGAGCCAGTGTAATTACAGGCACACGGGACATAACATCTTAGATACCAAGGTTGGTGGCGCATTGGCGATGTAAGCGATGGTAAACATATCTTACAATGCCGTTGTCTATGGGCGTTGGTGACCAATTACCATCAGGTAACAAAGATGCTCGTCCGCATTTCAATGAAAAAATTAAAAAAAAAATTGATATTCTACAAATAAAAACTAAATTCGTATCTTACATGAAACGTTCAAGATTGGTAATAAATGGTAAAGAACGAGTTTCTTTTTTACTGTTTGGATAGTATTAACGTTAACTGCGATGTATATGGAATGGAAACAGCGGAGCGGAGACTACGAGATTGATGTATATGTTTGATCTCCAATTTGCTGTCGCGATTGAAACAGAAATCGCAGTTACATTATTTTTCTTCACAGCTATACGCTACGCTATTCCAAATCTAATCATATAGAACAAAGAACTCAATGTACACGTGTCTTATGTGACACATGTCGCGGCGTCCGGTCGACCACAATGCTAGAAAAACCACGCCAACTGAGCTTATATTGTTCAGAATTTTTATAGTTTTCATTCACATTATTTACGTTTATCGAAAATTACTTTGAAAAACATCGTGAATAATACCAAATGTATATATTTAGATTATATAAAAAGGACGATTTCCTTTTTAAATATTTTTTCAAAATGATCATAATTTTAACAGTTTTACAGACAAAAGCGAATCAATAAAAAAATTGCATGAACATTAAAAAAAACAAATATTTAAGTAAATTTTATGTAATCTGTAATACATACTCTGTGAATGTCCCACAGCTGGGTTAAGGCTTCCTATCCTCTTTTTTAGGAGAAGATCTTAACCCAAAAATTAAAATCGAGGTCCGAGTATTTTTTCAATTGATATAGATCATAATCAATGTGGCGTCGAAATATTAAGCGCACTTAATGAACACAAGGCGAAGCGGTACTAGATTTGAGATTACTCTCAATTGAAATATTAATACTCTGTTGATTGTTCACCAACAATTAAGATATGCTGTTATAACTCATGCACTGTATTCATGACATAATAAAATATTAAAATATCATTTTATATTTTTTATCAGTTTTTGCAGTGAAAACTTCTTTAGCGGCGTTGTGCATTTTTTTTGTGTTGGGTAAAAAATTTTAAACTCGCGTCAGGTCACGTGACCCTGATTGAAAATTCGTAAGACGAACGATTGAGCAATAAATGAATATTGTATTTTATCACACAAATGATAGTACTTTTGTACTGATAATTAAAGCAATTCGTGCAAATTTTTTCCTTAACCATTCCAAAATATCAAAAATGCACAAAGATAATATTTAAGTTTTCACTTCAGCCGGCACTCTCGGAGTGCAACCCGTTGTTTTTTATCAGTTTTTTATGGCAGGTTCTGTTGTCTATCTAGGAAGGTAACTCCTTAAAAACCACCGGATTCGTCAGAATAGAATTCATTTGGTGACGTCTTCGTCTTCGAATACATATTAATATTATATATATAGATAAATATACTGCAGTAAGGCCTGGTAAGCCAAGATGGCCAAATTGTGAGAACGCGTGAAGCTTAATCATTGGAAATATTAAGTAGACGTTGTAGAGTGCAATCAAAGAAATGTTACAATAATTATATTAAAAATATTGAAGATAGTATAGGCAGAAATCCGAAATACTTTTGGATTTTTTTAAAGAACAAAAAATAAAAAAAATAATAGCTATCCTAATAATATGTACATGCAGGGTAAAAATATAGAGGGTGAAATCAAAATTTGTAACGCTTTTGTGTCGCATTTTTCAGCAGTATATAATCCACCATCACAAACCATCATAGATGAGCGAGGTACTGACTTGATAGGCACAGCTTTTCTGAATCAAATGGATATAACAAGAAATTCAATAAAAAATCATTTAAAAAGTCTTAAAGTAGATAAAAGCACAGGCTCAGATGATATCCCACCTGTATTCCTGAAGAGATGTGCTGATCAATTAAGCCCTCCGTTATGCTTGATATTCAACAAGAGTCTGTAAACAGGAACATTTCCCTTGAAATGGAAAGTAGCAAAGGTTGTCCCAATACACAAATCAGGTGATGTTGACAACATTGAAAATTATAGGCCAATATTCATTTTACCAGTAATTGCCAAAACTTTTGAAGCTTTGGTTCATCCACACCTCACTTTTGCTTTTAAACAACACCGAAACAATAATCAACATGGTTTTGTAAGAGGCAGATCGACAAACACTAATTTGGTGGCATATATAGATCGTATTATGATGTCAATGGACAATCAAATGCAAGTCGATGCTATCTACACAGACTTCTCAAAGGCCTTCGACAGAGTATGTCACGAAACACTTATAAAAAAATTATACAACTATGGAATTGTGGGATCTCTACTAGATTGGCTTAAATCATATTTAAGCGATCGTACACAATACGTTGTTATAAGTGGTTTCTGTCTCTTATAAAGTCAGTTCTGGAGTTCCCCAGGGGTCACATTTAGGTCCATGGCTTTTCAATGTTTTCATAAGTGATGTAACCAATACAATCAAGCATAGTGAAGTCTTCCTTTTTGCAGATGATTTGAAACTCATTAAACCTATTAAAAACCATTTAGATTCTTTACAACTTGAAGAAGATTTAAGCGCCTTACATAAGTGGTGTGAAATGAACAAAATGATAATAAATCCCGAAAAATGTTTTCATATAAAGTTCACCCGCAATTCAAAAAACATCTTATCAGATTATTACGTTCAGGGATATATCTTAAAAGAAGTTACACAAATTCGAGATCTCGGCATCATTTTAGACTCAAAGCTCACATTTTTACCGCATTTAGATAGCATTACTGCAAAAGCGTCAAGGAATTTGGGTTTCTTAATAAGAAATGGTAAAATATTTAAAAACGCGTCAACAAAAATAATGTTATACAATGTATATGTACGAAGCATTTTAGAGTATTGTTGTACAGTATGGTCACCATATTATAACGTAAACCAATTAAAAATAGAGAGAATACAAAAAAGATTCGTGCGACATTTAACTTTTTCAAGTCGAATTTCAAAACAAAAATATAATTACAAAAATCAGTTAACATTTTATAACATGTACAGCCTTTCAAGTCGTAGAGTTCTCTTGGATCTTTTGTTCTTGTACAAAATTGTTAGAAATAAAATCGACTGCCCTCAAATTCTTAAGGGAATAAATTTTAATGTGCCTAGGAAAGTATGTCCACGTAACGTGGTGACAAGTGTATTTTACATTAGACCATCGAAAACGAAACTAGGACAAAATGCACCTCTTGTAAGATTAGCTAAAACTTATAATAAATACTCAATGTCACTTGACATTTTCAATGATCCCATTAGTAAATACAAAAAAAATATTCTGGAGTTATTATTAGAATTTTAATTAAAAAATGTTTGCATGTTTTAAAGATATTAATGTAAAAATGTGTTCCTAGATATTATTATTTAATTTAATCAATTTATTATTTAATCTAAATTATTACTAAATTATTATTCCATTTCTTTTTATTTATTTCTTAATTCATTACTATTTACTTGGATGTTGTTATTATTTGTTAAATGTTATTAATGTGATAAATGAATTAATTTATACCAGCATATTTATAACATTAAGTTAAATTATTAATATTTCCTATAACTATATATTCGATTAATTCAATGATAAAAAATGTATTCAATGATAAAGAATGTATAAAAAATGTAATTGCACTCGTGAATTATAATAGGTGTTATTTTATTGCTTTATTGTCAGAATTCTCATTCACTTGTATTTTAGTAATATAAAATTATTGTTAATATTTAATCTGTTATTATAAGTAATATTAAAAAAACATATATTATTGTACCTTAAATTGCATGTTGTGGCCGTCTTAAAGAGTCGCACACTTTATGTTAAGTCTGAATATGTTTATATTATTACATGTGTAAGTGTAGTGACTGCTGATGGTCCTTAATAAATAAATAAATAAATAAATGATCGACGGTTCCAACTCGGGAAAGCACCTCTGAACTTCATGTGCTTAATTTGTGATTATAATTCATCTCGTGCTTGACGGCGAAAGAAAACATCGTAAGGAAACCTGCATGTGCCAAATTTCACTGAAATTCTGTCACATGTGTATTCCACCAAGCCGCATTGGAGCAGCGTGGTGAAATAAGCTCCAAACCTTCTCCTCAAAAGCGGAAAGAGGCTAAGGAATCTTCAGCAGTTCCCAGCAGTGGGACATTCACAGGCTGTTACTGAAGGCCTGGTAAATAAAATATTTTTCAGATAAGATTAATCGTCGCGGCCAGTGATACAAGGATGATAGATGGGTTTTTATGAAACTAATATTGGACGCAATATTGTGATATACTGGTTAACAAAGTGGATGGTACCTAACGGTGGGCGACACATATATTGTGACGTGTCTATTGGCGAAAGTGGAACAACCGATAACCTTTCATTAAAAAAAATACAATCACCATAGAAAACCAGCTTCCTCCATCAGCACAGATTTATGAAAAAAAAAGACTGAATCGGTGAACAAAATTCAGATTGATTTTTTATCCAATTTCATCATTATCCAAAACTGTAAACTGCTTAAAACTTAAAAAAAGTATTTGGCATTATGACTAATTAGGCATAGCTCTTGATTACCAACCTTTTAGTTTAGACGATAAAAAAGGCTAGTTATTATTATCTATATGTATAGTATTATTAGAACTTATTAATGCATTTAAGTCAGTACGGTAACATTTCAGTGTTTATTAATATCGAAGTCGATTCGATCTCCAAGTTTCTGAATTGCAAACTTGGGCAGAACTTGAGACTTAATATGAAAATCCATATTATATTTATGTATGCAGTTTATAGTTTGTGATAAATTGTAATAGTATCGTTCTATTAGAACTGCCAAAGGAGAATATATCGTAGATCAGTAGAATCCAGATTAATTCATCCTTCCAATATAAAATACTCGTAAATTTGTAATTTAACCAAAAGATAACCCCCTTTCATTGCAGAAAGAAGCTTGAAATGAGTCAAAAGTGCGAAAGATAAATTAGAGACGGGAAACTGACTTGTACTTAAATTTGAATCAGCTCTGAGGCCCTAACCAAGTTGACATTCTACAATTCTAAACTCTAATAGAAAACTAAACAAATATATGAGAATGACATCTCTCAACGATAAGTCACGTGATCATTCTCATACATTTGTTTAGTTTTCTATAGCGTTTACAATTGTAGAATGTCAACTTGGCTAGGGCCTGTGGTTATTTCACGGTAGTGTGCGCAAGCGATCCCGTTGCGCCCCCAGACTAGACGTAGAGGATACCGCTGTTTTTTTAGTGGGTGTTCCGGCACCTTCAGTGCCGGCGAGCCCCACGCGAAAGGCGTATTTCCAGCGGAAAAAAAAAAAAAAAAAAAAAGGCCTCTGGTTATGAAACCGTCACTTCGTAATATCATAATTAAATATCGTGCTTATATTTCAAAAATATATTTTTAATAAATACATAATCCATTCAAGAATTATCTACTTATTAAATAAAGTTTGCCATTTAATGAAATGTCAAGGCACAACGCGGTATATTCCACTGCTGGGCTGGACTATCTGCTTTTTTTGAGGGAAAGGCTTATTGAAGGATACAAGATGACGTCATCAAGCTATTTTTAAGCCTCTTAAGGTTCTAACCATTATTTTTTTTTTTATTGCATAGGAAGGCGGACGAGCATATGGGCCACCTGATGGTAAGTGGTCACCAACGCCCATAGACATTGACGTTGTAAGAGCTGTTAATCATCTCTTACATCGCCAATACGCCACCAACCTTGGGAACTAAGATGTTATGTCCCTTGTGCCTGTAATTACACTGGCTCACTCACCCTTCAAACCGGAACACAGCAATAACAAGTACTGCTGTTTTGCGGTAGAATATCTGATGAGTGGGTGGTACCTACCCAGACGAGCTTGCACAAAGCTCTACCACCGAGAATACATACATATAAAGTAAATAATTAAAATAAAATCTATAATCTGGTGCAAACGTGTTCCATTTTTCTGACAAGTTTGTTTACGCAAACATGGCGACACAGTTCGACATTTCGGAAATAATAAATGTCTGCATGTCGCGTGATATCCGCCAATAAATTCGTGGGGAAGTTTCTCTTTAACCTTCATTGTGTATTGATCAGGTTGACAATTGTTTATCGATTTTGATTAAACCTATTATCTACGGTGAAGATTCAGATTTTCTTGGATAACGCGAACGCAAACAGATCGACAATTTTGATTCTGACATTGTAAGTCTGATATATTACTCG
Organism: Nymphalis c-album; assembly: GCA_963151315.1. NCBI lineage: Eukaryota > Metazoa > Arthropoda > Insecta > Lepidoptera > Nymphalidae > Nymphalis > Nymphalis c-album. The sequence continues at coordinate 4,587,734 of OY720612.1, forward strand.
TGTGCTTAAGCCCTTTTTCAATTCTAACCGTTGAGTGTTTAGGTATCTACTTGGTGGTAGAGCTTTGAGCTAAAAATTAAAAAAAATAAAAATAAAGAATTTGGTGGTGGCTCACCTCATGGAAAGTGACTAATACCGCCCAAAGAAATCTGCAACACTCGAGGACTTGCAGGTGCGTTACCGGCCTTTGAGTTTTTATTTCGGAAAAGGCGGAAGAACTCTCATGGCTTATTATACAAAAAAAAATCAAAAGTTTTATTAGCTCGCTTTTTTATTTCCATATTATGTCACAAACTAAAAATTAACACGGATTTTTCTTAGTGTGAATAAAACTGCGCGCTCTGTTTTGGCGTCAAATAGAAAATAAAATGCATACTCCTAAACTAGATTTGGAAATACGGAACACTAAACCAAATCAAACAAACTTACTATACATTTGTATAGATTAGTGTAATCACACTTCTAAACATTTATTATAAATATAAAAAATTATTATTAAAAAAAAAATTGGTAATATTACTCAAAATTCTCTATTCAAAATTAAAGCATTACTTATTGATTGTCGAATTACAAACTATCACCGGTTCGGAAAAGACCCCTGACATGAGAAGAACCGGTGAAAGAAACCTAACGGATTTCTTTTATCATGTCTAGTATTTAAGAATACATACAATTTGCTTGAAATAACGTTAAAATAAATATCAATTATTGATAAAAAGGTTTTATTACATAATAGATAGATTATTTATATTTAAAAAAGTCCCGAGAGGGTTTCAGGACTTCCCCAGACCCTATTAGTCATTTAACCGTTTAATTAAAAAGTTATACACGAATAAAAAACGATCTGTGTTCCGTGCGGTATCTAATTGATGGAACAAAGGAGACTAACAAGCGCCTTTAAATAAAACCTCATTACTAACTTTACAAATTAAATAGGGGACGTTGTATTGTATTTTTATTTACATTATAGTCCTTATTTATACTTCAACCTGTCTCGTCTGTCTCAAAGAAGACGTCTATTTAGTAATTAAATAGACGTCTTCTAAAATAGTATTTATAACTATATGTTTCCCTGATCATGTATGTGTTGTACAATAAAGCATATTCTATTCTATTCTATTCTAATTTAATGGCAATTAGGATCACAGGATTATCTCAAATAAATATTAAATTAACAGGCTTTGTCCACTCGTATGGTTTTGTTTGAGATGTTTTTTTTGTACTCACGAAAGTTATATCCAATTTGATCAATGTGATGTTCTATATATGTACATAAGGGTAGGGATTATTCGATTTTGATGTAAATAGTTTGTTCTGATTTTGATCACGGCTGCGCTATTAAGAGAGACTAGCCACCTATATAGGATAATAATAAAAATGTCCTCCAGACCAATTTCGGCCACGGCGACCAATATCAAGAGAGATTAGCCAACTGCGTAGACACAGGTGCACTCTCTATTCCCTAGCTCTCTCAATTCGATGGGACGGCAATCCGACACGCCCGGAAAGAGTTCAGGCGCAGGACGGGAGTGTACATTTCCAACTTCCACACTCCGGGCTGCTTCTGAGAATGTTCGACAACTTAATAGCTTTATAGGCCCGACCTGGGATTAGACCCCAGGACCTCCGTGTCTGCGGCCTTACATGGAACTAACGAGGCAGTCCGATACAGGGTATATTATAGAACACAAGTATATGAACACAGATGCACTTTCTGTAGTTTCCGAACACAGAACTTCCGGAGCCTCATAAGATAGCAACTAAACCAACGAGGCAATCAGTTATCACATATATATTGCATACATATTACATATATATATATATATATATATATATCATGCTTATATACAGATTTCTAGTTATAATATTGTTGTATATTGTTATGAGAGCGGATCGCTTAATCCAAATAGTATAGTAATCCGTATATTACTACGGTTTAAGAAGTTTATTTCTTAATTATACTCCTAGGTAACATGGTTGTGAATTTATCGGCAGACTCTATTTACTGGCAGATTTACTAAATGTTTCATTATATTTAAAAAAGCATGTTTTGTTAACTTTATCTCTGTCATAAAGATGTATATATTATTTAAAATTGCAGCCTATAAATGTCATCGTCTCAGCTCTATATAGAGCCCCTTTAAAGAATACGTTTGGAGACACTCCTCCAATGCGAGTTGGTATTCACCTGACTCATGTAGGTTTTTTCACGATGACAACTACATCCGTGAAAATGAAAATTCAGTGCCTGTCTCGGTTTGAACCCGCAATCATTCGTTAAAATTTACGTAATCTCACCACTGGGCCATCTAGGTTCCTGATATATATTCATATCTACTATATTCAAATCTAAGTACAAAAAATATTCAAACAGTAAATGTTGTAAAATTAAATATGAACAGTGATTCTTATATAGTGGTTTATATATATTTATTATATAAAACATTAATATAAATTAAAGTATATAACAAAAATACTTACAAGAATTTAACAATAATCCAATTTGATACACAATACACAGCGCGGTAAATTACAATGATTTTACAGAACACGTCCGCTTTCCACGGAGGATTTGAGCAAACTGAGGCAGGACCGCTCAGGAGGGCAGGACCCTTCATCGAGAGATTACTAGCAATTCTTAAATCATGCATTTCACTGGAATTGTATTTGGATAATTTAAGAGGGTTTTTTTATTAGTTGGTCTGTTTACTGCTGATTTTTATTTTATCTTTTTGTTTTTAACTTCAGGAGATTATCGATTTTTATGTAATATACATATTTTTTGTAAGTTCAGGTAAGGTTCTTTTTTTAAGAATCGATTTTAAAGATTTTTTTCGAATTGACTTCATAATATCGTTGACTTGGTCCCTTTTAAATTTTATTGAGATAAAATATCCTGTCCCAGGATATTATTATATCTTAGATAGATACAGTATGATAACATAAGGCAGGCAGGCAGTATAAAAACATGACATATATGACATAACATATAATATATAAGCTATGAAATAATGTACGATATTTAATATAATATGTTTTTGGGTGAGAACTTTTTAAAAAATTCCATTGACGTAGAATTTAAGGAATTCCAACCCTTAAATTTATCTACTGTATTAGACATTTTGCGTTGGTATTATATAACTAGATATTGTTATTTGTCATATTATAAAGGCTTTATTTAAAGCTGTTATGAAGCTTCAACAGCGCAATGGCTTAGTGGCTGTGTAGGGGATGTAAACTTGGATACTGACTTCATGGGCTATTGCCATCTCCATCTAATAGGGGTCGTCGCAAGAGATGCCGTGTGACATTGCTTTCTGTAATAGTTCACTGCTGTCAAGATATAATTTTAAGATCCCTTTTTGGGGAGAAGGTTTGGAGCGTATTCCACCACTCTGCTCCAATGTGGATTGGTGGATACAAATGTGGCAGAATTTCAATAAAATTAAACACATGTAATCTACCTCATGACGCTAGAGATGAATTATAAACACAAATTAAGGATATGAAAATTCAGTGATGCTCACCTGGGTTTGAACCCACAATCGGTTAAGACAATTCGTTTTGGCTATTGCACGGGTCACACGCAATCTTTCTTAAGATTGCATGAGATGTATTGTAATCATTAATCTCGACACATAAATTGAAAAGATAACGGTCGAATACTGAAACGTCATTCAAATATGAAGTGGGACTTAATTATTTGGTTATTAATTTCAAATTTAGTATGCGAAATTTTAAAATTAATGGCGTTCCAAATAATTAAGTCCCACTTCATATTTGAATGACGTTTCAGTATTCGGCCATAAGTTGCTTATATACAAAAACAAAACACGAAATGTGTCACCATTCATATTCATAGTCTAAAATCCAACCCAGCCTCACGTCTGATATGAATGTGTCTTCGGTGTCAAGGGTCGCGAGGTCGAAACTCGTGAGAAACTTTTTAAACAGATCGTGCAAAATGTGTTTGTCTCTCTAAACTTCGGGCTAAATTTTCAACTAGCTCGCGGTTTCGCTCGTTAAAGTGTTTGCGCCTGTCGATTGTGTTATTTATTCTATCCCCTCCAATATTTCATCGAGGATTTTATCAGTATGGTAGATACTGAGATTAACGCGTTCAACCAAACAAACACTTCAGGGTTTTATACATCGGCTACATGGCATAAGCTTAATTCTCATGTTTGGGAATTTGACGATGTAAGAGATGGTCAATATTTACAATGCCAATGTCTATGGGCGTTGGTGACCACTTACCATCCGGTGGCTTATATACTCGTCCGCCTATCTATACTATAAAATCTTTATCATAAATAATTTAAATGACCATAAACTTTATAATTTATACAATATTATTCTTATTTCATCAAAGAGTATCTCTATCTACTGAAATTCTTGGTAACGGTACAGTGGACATTCAGGACTGTAGAAAGCGCTTGACAATACAAAAGCTCTTGTAAAATTTTCTGTTGAATAATAACAACTTGAATTTCATAGAAAATATATTTTGATATAGATAGCTATTGTAATTATAATGGTACCCAAAGAAATCTCCATATCACTACATATTATAAAACCTAGTCCAAAAGGTAACGTAAAAGCCGAGTTGGCCCAGTGGCTACAACGCGTGAATAGTAACCGATGATCGTGGGTTCAAACCCGGGCAGGCACCACTGAATTTTCAAGTGCTTAATTTGTGTTTATAATTCATCTCGTGCATGACGGTGAAGGCAAACATCGTGAGGAAACAAACCTGCATGTGCCAAATTTCACTCAAAATTCTGCCACATGTGAATTCCACCAATCCGCATTGGAGCAGCATGGTGGAATAAGCTCCAAAACTTCTCCTCAAAAAAAGAGAAGAGGCCTTAGCTCAGCAGTGGGACATTCACAGGCTGTTACTATTACTATATAGGTAAAAAAGACAAATGGACCACCTGATGTTGATTGGTCACTCTTTCATACATACATAAATATTAACCATTCATTTGGGAACCCTTTGTGCCTGTAGTAACACTGGCTGACTCGCCCTTCTTATGGAATCGTTTATCATGACTCACAGCCAGAACTACCAAGACTAGAAATAAAATTGGAACTTTGGTTTGTTCGCTTTATTGTATGGTTTTTCATCTGCTATGAGAGGATTTTTGGAAATTACACCCTTAAGGGGAGGAATGACGTACAAAGTTACTTTTATGAAGTCTTACTAATGTTATAATTGCGAAGGTTTGTGAAGTTAAATGAATATTTGTTATTCTTTCAAAAGAAAATTGCTGAACGGATTTGGATGAACTTTGAAATAGAGATAGCTCATACTCTATATTAACACATAGGTTTAGCACCTTGCTCCCTCCTGTCGCGATACGCGAGAATAGCCGCGGGCAAAAGCAAGTAAAATATATTTCCGAATGGGAAGTAAATATCTATTTCGATGAGTAAGCAATATTATCCAGACTGAGTCATAGTACAATGACTCCATAATAAGCATATTCTTAAATAAGGTGATTCAGATCACGAAGAGTAGAATTGGTAGCAATCTTTCTTTCTAATTGTTATATTTAAACTATGCATGCTATGTTGACTTGTGAGTTGCTACTGTTAGATTAATGAGGTCGGTGAATCTAATAAAGAGAGACAAAAATATGTAATAATAACTTACATTAAGCACACACTTACATTAAGCAGTACTTGGTGGTAGAGCTTTGTGCAAGCTCGTCTGGGTAGGTACCACCCACTCATCAGATATTCTACCGCAAAACAGCAGTACTTGTTATTGCTGTGTTCCGGTTTGAAGGGTGAGTGAGCCAGTGTAATTACAGGCACAAGGGACATAACATCTTAGTTCCCAAGGTTGGTGGCGCATTGGCGATGTAAGAGATGGTTAACAGCTCTTACAACGCCAATGTCTATGGGCGTTGGTGACCACTTACCATCAGGTGGCCCATATGCTCGTCCGCCTTCCTATGCAATAAAAAAAAAAAAAAAAAAAAACACACACACCATACACTTATGTGAATACTTATCTTGTCTTTTTTTTGTATTAATTTCTTTCCAAACACTTTTTGCCACCGTGCGTTTTTGGGTTTAATTTTTGTATCATAATATGTACTACTTTTTTATCATCACTAGCTTCCAGCCTCGTGAGGAAGAGGGTTCAGGTGTTGGTGTCCTATGGCAATTTCATGAAAATCTGTTGAATAAATAAGACGTCAACCGATCATTATCGAACTTTTTATTAATTGTCTGAGGCACAGAAAAAGGACATAATGTAACTAACTATATCTTACACGTGAACGAAACAAATATTAGCAAACATTTGTGTGAAATTATTTATTTATTTATTAAGATCCTCCAGGAGTAATTACATCAATACAATATTAGTAACAAAAACAACTTATAGCTTAAAACTAGATGCATTACTTATAAAGGAGAATACCTCATGCAATAATAATGGAGATAAAAACAAAAATTTTAACAAAACAAAAACCGACTTCAAAGTAAAAACAAATAAATATGCACTAAAAAGTAAAAGAAACAATTGCGTATTCTTCTATAATTTGATAATTAACTTACTTTTTTTCTACTCATCAATATGTAGGTACAATTGTATTGTGTGGTTAATAATGTAGCTTCAAATATTGTTATTTTTGGAGTCGATGACAAATTATAATGGGACCATATGGGAAGCACTACCTTACAAATAAAAAAAAATCATCAAAATCGATTCACCCAGTCGAAAGTTATGAGGTAACAAACACAAAAAAAACATACAGGCGAATTGATAACCTCCTCCTTTTTGCAAAATACACACACAATAGAAATGATTCATTAAAATAAGTTATATTAAATAATATTGATTAAAAATTCAAAAATAATTTCTAAATTAGAAAAAATCTGCTTCAAAATTTAAATCACGCTTGTATATTGTTCAAAATTAATTTAATCATACATAATGAAAAGCAAATTTAATTATAATACAATATCAATACAGACCATTCACACGAGACTTAACGATATAATTGTTTTATTTATAAATAATTTCAGATTATAAAACAGTTATATTATTATTATTTATATTATAGATAGGTGGATGAGCATATGGGCCACCTGAAGGTAAGTGGTCACCAAGCAACGCCCATAGATATTGGCATTGTAAGAGATGTTAACCATCGCTTACATCGCCAATGCGCTAACGTTCATGGGAACTAAGAGGGTATGTCCCTTGTGCCTGTAATTACACTGACACTCGCCCTTCAAACCGGAACACAACAATACAAAGTACTGCTGTTTTGCGGTAGAATATCTGATGAGTGGGTGGTACCTACCCAGACGAGCTAGCACAAAGCTCTACCACCGAGTAACATAAATGACATAACATCTGAGTCATATCGAACCAGGTTCAGTGTATGTTTCTTTCTGGACCGATGTAAGTATTTTATCAAGAAGCAAGCTTCATGCTTCTTTAAAAGAAATTCTGAATTTAAATTCAAAGAACGAATTAAAAAAAAGAATAATTTGAGATAATTTTAATTTTATCCCTTGCGTATGGAAATTGAGATCTGAATATCGAGCTCATTGGGCTTATGTCCAGCAAAGAAAAAAGGATGATGCTGGTATTCTAACGGTGTATATATATGTTAATAAACACCAATTAAGCACATGAATATAAATTGGTGCTGACCTGGGTTTGAACCGGTAATTTCTCGTTTTCCAACCGAGATCATCTGTGGCCCATGTCATAAAACATATTAAATCTAATACTATTATAATAAAACTGACGAGCTAGTTTGATTTTGAGTTTGTTTGAATGCCATAATCTCCAGAACTACTAATCAGAATTGCAAAAATTCTTCATGCATACGCCCAATTCTTGAAGTTTAAGAGTTAGTTAAGGTTAAAGGGAAAAATGCTCAATAGGATTTTATTAAGGCGGGTGAACCCAGCGACGCATTCAGTAGAAAAGTAGTCGTTTACAAAGTGCCATTCTCTACTCTAATCCACTTATAACCAATTAGAACCAGTTATAACTAATTTAAAGCAGCTTCTACATGAACATATCGTGATTAAACTAACATAAACAACATGAATTATAATAGAAAATGACACGAAAAGTCCTCTACTTGTTATTGCTGTGTTCCGGTTTGAAGGGTGAGTGAGCCAGTGTAATTACAGGCACAAGGGACATAACATCTCAGTTCCCAAGGTTGGTGGCGCATTGGCGATGTAAGAGATGGTTAACAGCTCTTACAACGCCAATGTCTATGGGCGTTGGTGACCACTTACCATCAGGTGGCCCATATGCTCGTCCGCCTTCCTATGCAATAAAAAAAAAAAATATACGATATTTAATATAATATGTTTTTGGGTGAGAATATTTTCAAAAATTCCTTTGACGTGGAATTTAAGGAATTCCAACCCTTAAAGTTTATCTACTGTATTCGACATTTTGCGTTGGTATTATATAACTAGATATTATTATAAAGGCTTTATTTAAAGCTGTTATGAATATTCCACCACGCTGCTCCAATGCGGATTGGTGGATACAAATGTGACAGAATTTCAATAAAATTAAACACAAGTAATCTTCCTCATGACGCAAGAGATGAATTATAAACACAAATTAAGGATATGAAAATTCAGTGATGCTCACCTGGGTTTGAACCCACATTCGGTTAAGACAATTCGTTTTGGCTATTGCACGGGTCTCACGCAATCTTTCCTAAGATTGCGTGAGATTTATTGTAATCATTAATCCCGACACATAAATTGAAAAGATAACGGCCGAATACTGAAACGTCATTCAAATATGAAGTGGTGACTTAATCATTTGGTTATTAATTTCAAATTTAGTATGCGAAATTTTAAAATTAATGGCGTTCCAAATAATTAAGTCCCACTTCATATTTGAATGACGTTTCGGTATTCGGCCATAAGTTTCTTATATACAAAAACGAAACACGAAATGTGTCACCATTCATATTCATAGTCTAAAATCCAACTGAGCCTCGCGTCTGATATGAATGTGAGTCTTCGGTGTCAAGGGTCGCGAGGTCGAAACTCGTGAGAAACTTTTTAAACAGATCGTGCAAAATGTGTTTGTCTCTAAACTTCGGGCTAAATTTTCAACTAGCTCGCGGTTTCGCTCGTTAAAGTGTTTGTGCCTGTCGATTGTGTTATTTATTCTATCCCCTCCAATATTTCATCGAGGATTTTATCAGTATGGTAGATACTGAGATTAACGCGTTCAACAAAACAAAGACTTCGGGGTTTTATATATCGGCTACATGGGATATTATAGCTTAATTCCCATGTTTGGGAATTTGTAAGGGATGGTCAATATTTACAATGCCAATGTCTATGGGCGTTGATGACCATTTACCATCAGGTGGCCTAAATCGTCCGCCTACCTATGCTATAAAATCTTTATCATAAGTAATTTAAAGGACCGTAAACTTTATAAATTATAAAATATTTATAAATTTATGTATTTATTTATTGCCCCCACTGGTGACAGGAGGGCTGGTTCTTTTTTCGCCCAGAGAATCGGAATTGCGATTCAAAGGGGAAATGCTGCTAGCATTCTTGCCACCATTCCACGCGGTCACGACTTGTATAATAATAAGGTTTTAATGTAAATACTATAAATAAATATTTATATTATTCTTATTTCATCAAAGAGTATCTCTATCTACTGAAATTCTTGGTAACGGTACAGTGGACATTCAGGACTGTAGAAAGCGCTTGACAATACAAAAGCTCTTGTAAAATTTTCTGTTGAATAATAACAACTTGAATTTCATAGAAAATATATTTTGATATAGATAGCTATTGTAATTGTAATGGTACACAAAGAAATCTCCATATCACTACATATTATAAAACGGAGTCTAAAGGTAAAGTAAAAGCCGAGATGGCCCAGTGGCTACAACGCGTGAATCTTAACCGATGATCGTGGGTACAAACCCGGGCAGGCACTACTGAATTTTCAAGTCCTTAATTTGTGTTTATAATTCATCTCGTGCTTGACGGTGAAGAACCTACATGTGTCAAATTTCACTCAAAATTCTGCCACGTGTGAATTCCACCAATCCGCAATGGAGCAGTATGGTGGAATAAGCTCCAAACCTTCTCCTCAAAAAAGGAGAAGAGACCTTAGCTCAGCAGTGGGACATTCACAGGCTGTTACTATTACTAAAGGTAAAATAGACAAATGGACTACCTGATGTTGATTGGTCACCCTTTCATACAAACATAAATATCAACCATTCCTTATAGATATCGCCAATGTGCTACCAACCTTGGGAACCCTTTGTTACACTGGCTGACTCACCCTTCTTATATTATCGTTTATCCTGACTCACAGTCAGAACTACCAAGACTAGAAATAAAATTGGAACTTTGGTTTGTTCGCTTTATTATATGGTTTTTCATCTGCTATGAGAGGACTTTTGGAAATTACACCCTTAAGGGGAATGACGTACAAAGTTACTTTTATGAATTTTAACCGTACGTAGTCGGGATGGGCGTGTCTTACTTATGTTATAATCGCGAAGGTTTGTGAAGTTGGATGAATATTTGTTACTCTTACAAATGAAAATTGCTAAACGGATTTGGATGAATTTTGAAATAGCGATAGCTCATACTCTAAATTAACACATAGGTTTAACACCTGCCTGTCATACACGAAAATAGCCGCGGGCCAGAGCTAGTAAAATATGTTTCCAAATGGGAAGTTAATATGTATTTCGATGAGTAAGCAATATTGCCCAGACTGAGTCATAGTACAATGACTCCATAATAAACAGATACTTTTAAGGTGATTCAGATCACGAAGAGTAGAATTGCTAGCTAGCTAGCATATCTTTCTTTCTAATTGTTATATTTAAACTATGCATGCATGCTATGTTGACTTGTCAGTTGTGACTGTTAGATTAATGAGGTCGGTGAATCTAATAAAGAGAGAGAAAAAATATATAAGAATAACTTACATTACGCACAAACACACCATGCACTTATGTGAATATTTATCTTGTCTTTTTTGTATTAATTTCTTTTCAAACACTTTTTGCCACCTTTTTTGGGTTTAATTTTTGTATCATGATATGTACTAATTCTACTTTTTTATCACCACTAGCTTCCGGCCTCGTGAAGAAAAGGGTTCAGGTGTTGGTGTCCTATGGCAATTTCATGAAAATCTCATCTGTTGAGTAAACAAGACGTCAACCGATCATTATCAAACTTTTTCTTAATTGTCTGAGGCACAGAAAAAGGACATAATGTAACTAACTATATCTTACACGTGAACGAAACAAATATTAGCAAACATTTGTGTGAAATTATTTATTTATTTATTAAGATCCTCCAGGAGTAATTACATCAATACAATATTAGTAACAAAAACAACTTATAGCTTAAAACTAGATGCATTACTTATAAAGGAGAATACCTCATGCAATAATAATGGAGATAAAAACAAAAATTTTAACAAAACAAAAACCGACTTCAAAGTAAAAACAAATAAATATGCACTAAAAAGTAAAAGAAACAATTGCGTATTCTTCTATAATTTGATAATTAACTTACTTTTTTTCTACTCATCAATATGTAGGTACAATTGTATTGTGTGGTTAATAATGTAGCTTCAAATATTGTTATTTTTGGAGTCGATGACAAATTATAATGGGACCATATGGGAAGCACTACCTTACAAATAAAAAAAAATCATGAAAATCGATTCACCCAGTCGAAAGTTATGAGGTAACAAACACAAAAAAAACATACAGGCGAATTGATAACCTCCTCCTTTTTGCAAAATACACACACAATAGAAATGATTCATTAAAATAAGTTATATTAAATAATATTGATTAAAAATTCAAAAATAATTTCTAAATTAGAAAAAATCTGCTTCAAAATTTAAATCACGCTTGTATATTGTTCAAAATTAATTTAATCATACATAATGAAAAGCAAATTTAATTATAATACAATATCAATACAGACCATTCACACGAGACTTAACGATATAATTGTTTTATTTATAAATAATTTCAGATTATAAAACGGTTATATGATTATTATTTATATTAGGTGGATGAGCATATAGGCAACCTGAAGGTAAATGGTCACCAAGCAACGCCAATAGACATTGGCATTGTAAGAGATGTTAACCATCGCTTACATCGCCAATGCGCCAACATTCATGGAAACTAAGAGGGTTTGTCCCCTTGTGCATGTAATTACACTGACTCACTCGCCCTTCAAACCGGAACACAACAATACAAAGTACTGCTGTTTTGCGGTAGAATATCTGATGAGTGGGTGGTACCTACCCAGACGAGCTAGCACAAAGCTCTACCACCGAGTAACATAAATGACATAACATCTGAGTCATATCGAACCAGGATCAGTGTATGTTTCTTTCTGGACCGATGTAAGTATTTTATCAAGAAGCAAGCTTCATGCTTCTTTAAAAGAAATTCTGAATTTAAATTCAAAGACCGAATTAAAAAAAAGAATAATTTGAGATAATTTTAATTTTATCCCTTGCGTATGGAAATTGAGATCTGAATATCGAGCTCATTGGGCTTATGTCCAGCAAAGAAAAAAGGATGATGCTGGTATTCTAACGGTGTATATATATATGTTAATAAATACCAATTAAGCACATGAATATACATTGGTGCTGACCTGGGCTTGAAACCGTAATTTCCCGTTTTCCAACCGAGATCATCTTGCCCGATGTCATAAAACATATTAAATCTAATACTAATATAATAAAACTGACGAGCTAGTTTGATCTCCAGAACTACTAATCAGAATTGAAAAAATCTTCATGCATACGCATGCCTAATTCTTGAAGTTTAAGAGTTAGTTAAGGTTAAAGGGAATAATGGTCAATAGGATTTTATTAAGGCGGGTGAACCCAGCGAATGTGCCATTGTCTACTCTAATCCACTTATAACCAATTAGAACCAGTTATAACTAATTTAAAGCAGCTTCTACATGAACATATCGTGATTAAACTAACATAAACAACATGAATTATAATAGAAAATGACACGAAAAGTCCTCGTAAAACATTTTAAAATTCGAATAATAAATTATAAAGGCAGCAGTAAGAGCCATGTTCCCACTTTAAACATATAAAAAGTATACTAAAAGTGTACGTACGTTAATATTTGAATATATAATTATAGTTAAATTCTTATAAATACCTTGAAAGTAGTCCATTTGTCTGTCTGTTTCTTCAGCTAGATCAATTTCGATAAAAATCTTCATGGATGGCTTATTATTAAAACAAATTGACATTGTACAATCTTTTTAAAAATTTAATAGTTGTATGCTTATTAGGGTGTATCCATGTGTTATGTAATTTTTAATACTTTGTGATCTATCTATGATATGATTTATGAAGGTCATAGTGCCAAGTTTTATACACAATAGTTATGGCGTTTGGAAAATCCGATTACCTTCAATTAATTCTTCGTATAAATTTTGAGTAGCCGAAAGAAGAACCGGTAATCAACTCTTAAGTTACTCTTACGTTTTGAAATAGTTTCATATGAATTTACCCTTTTTTACTCATATTTGCAATTTTTTATTGATAACACTAAAGCTCGATTAAAACTAAAAATCAAAATACAAACGAAGTCGCGGGAAGCAGCATGTCCTTGTGGATATAAAACGTCTGACGATAAAAACTCACGACACAGTATATCGTCATATCTACTAACGTTTCATTGGCTATTTCATAAGAACTCGAGGATCACCGCAGAAAACGGTCGTAAGTCAGAAAGTGATATACGACATTGATCATAACATACATAACATTTCATGAATACACGCATCAAAATAGTATATCACCATTAGTCGGTCGAGAGTCAAATGACTCTGCTCCACCTAATGATAAGTGGTAGTAGAGTCCAAACGCGACGACGCGACTTGGCGGCCCGCAATATATCTCTTCACGCCTCGTTTGAAGGAACCCAGGTTATAGGAAATGGGTAATACTTAAGCTGGTAAAGAATTACGTTTTTCGGAAGTACGACCAATAAAGAAGTTGTCAAATTTCTTTGTGTGTGGTGGAATTGATGTCACAGTTAGGCGGTGACATCGAGAGCCAGCACGCGTAGATTTGTGAAGGAAAGGGGAAGTAGGAATTAGGGAATACAATTCCTTAGCCTCAATGCTTAGTATTGTAGTGTTCTGGTTTAAGGAGTGAGTAAGCCATTGTAACTACAGTACATTGGCGATGTAAGAGATGGTCTATATTTCTTACATTATCATTGTCTGTGGTCGGTGGTAACCACTTACCATCAGAGGGTCAATTTGCCAGTGTGTTTACATACATAAAATATTACATACATAAAATAAAATATTAATGTATTCATTGATACGCTGTGAGTTACTTAATTGTCACATTACTCCTGGTGAATTATTATTTAACATTATTTTAAATACAAATAAACGTCACGTTTGCGTGCGAAAATACAGTCGTATGTTTTAATCTCTGACTCGACTGAAATAAAATTATTAACGCAATGTATGAGAATTCTCCGCTTCATATTGCTCTGTATTTTAATTAAGATATAGGATCTGTTATGTTGTTTACTGGGAAAGGAGATTAATACAATAGTCGTGTACATAATAGCGCATACTTATATATCTTTACTAATTTAAAACTTTATACTTGTTAAATATTGCTTATACATAATAATTATACGTACTGTATGACGCCCTGTGGCAAGGTGGATCAAAGATTTAAAAAAAGGTGGCAGGTACGGGATGGACGTGGGCTGCCCAAGATCGGGATGGTTGGAGTTCTTTTGGGGAGGCTTTCGTCCAGCTGTGGACGGCGATAAGTTTGAAAAAAAAAATTAGTTATGCACTAGTTTCTGTCTGTGGCTTTATCCACTTGTGCCAAATATGTCCGTGTCGTTTTTTGTAAGCCTGACAATGTGTATGCAACATTTCATAATGTTCGATTGAATAGTTGACACGTGAATTTTTTCGTGAAAGTTCCTACTTTTCCCGTTTTTGAAGCCATACCGCTAATCTAGTACATTACTGATCGTAGTATAAACCTAAAAATGACTTACAATTCCCAAAAAAAAATTAATAAATAAATCGTAAGAATTTTTGGCAACCACAAATAATTGTTTTACTTTAAATTTAAACTTTAACTCATTAAAATATATATTTGCAATATAAAATTCCAGCTTTATTATTAGTCGTCTATTTTACGACGCGTAAATTAATTAAAACAAGCATCCTTATCGGGACTTCCATTCTGCACTTAATCGATAAACTCCTTGACCTGACAATTTTTCGCTAAGCCAAGAGCCAATCAACTACATCGAGATCTATTACCCTAATTAGATGCATGCCCAGGTGTAATATCTATACCATCTCTCACTTACCACCTCTCACCATTTCTCACTTAACATGTCGCACCTACCACTTCTCACTTACCATCTCTAATTGTCTAAATATATCTCAAGATATATTCTCTGACAGTTTCTACTCTGACAGTGCTAAAATAAAACCAGATGTTAAGCCTTATAATGTTCTATACAATCTTTAAAAAATATACACTACCGTGGAGAGGCTGGTAGAATACAAATCAAACCTACATAGAATAATCTTGAAAACAATTAACACCAACACAAGACAAACAATGATCGCTTGGTGGTAGAGCTTTGTTTGAGCTCGTCTGGGTTGGTAGTAGGTACCATCCACTCAAGCGATGGTTAACATCTCTTACAATGCCAATGTCTATAGGCGTTGGTGACCACTTACCATCTGGTGGCCCTAGGCTATTCCACCTACCTATGGTATAAAAAAAATGTAATTGTTATACTGAAATGTAGATCGTGATGCTGCCTGGAAATAAAATCCATCATCAAGCTACCAAACACTAAATATAAACCACCACTTCTGTGGAGACTAGGATGTGATTTAATGACATTTATAAAAATGTGAGCCGTACCACGCCGCCTGGCGCATGTGAATCACAAAAAAAATATTTTTCACAGATATAAATAAAAAAGGATAGTTTATGAAATAAGTTAAATATGGCATGATTAAAAATAAAGTGTTCAGATTTTTACTATTTTTTAAGCGTTATATTTTTCATACTATAATGGCGCGTGGCGATGTATGATGTGGAGACTGGTCGCCACGCCAACAGTCATTCTGAACACGCATTAGACATTTTTTATATTATTAGTTACAGACGTATGTACGTAGAGCTTTGTGCGTCTGGGTAGGCACGACCCACTCATCAAAAAACAGCAGTACTTGGTATTGTTGTGTTCCAGTTTGAAGTGTGAGTGAGCCAGTGTTATTACACTAGGGAAATGATTAGTTCCCAAGGTTGGTGGCGCATTGGCGATTTAAGCGATGGCTACCATGTCTTACAATGCGAATAATTGTGGACGTTGGTGACCACCCACCATCAGGTGGCCTATATGCTCGTCCACCTATCTATCCTATAGAGATTATCCGCCGTAGACCATATCAGTCGATAGAACAAAATTATTATTTGTTATAGACAAGGCCTTAAGGTCATTTCTGCGGTGAGTTCACAGTGTACAGAATAGATCTACTGAATCATATATTGGACCTTCCTTGAAAACCGACCGTAACGCACTTTTATGCCATTATGACCCTACGCGCCATTCCCTTGTGTATGCTTTGCGTTCATATATATGTCGTTGCTATATATTATTATAACAAATTTAAAAAGGACATGCAACTGGCAGCATACTATAATTTGATCCAATACCGTCTTAAACGTGTCGGATTACCTAACCTCCCGCAATTGTTAGATTAATAATAATAAACATACATTTAGCATCCAGAAGTAAAAACTGATATTATAAAAACCTCGATTCGGTCTATTCATAAATAGAACACTGATGGCCGCAATTAATTTCAAATTTAGTATGCGAAATTTTAAGTTAACAGCGTCTCAAATAATTAAGTTCCACTTCATATTTGAATGACGTTGCAGTATTCGGCCGTGACTCATATAAATTTATTTAAACTACTCACTCGATTACTCTCTAAACACATTAATAACTCATTTGAACACATCATAAATAACAAGTCGCACCAATAAAATTAATTGATTACTTTACCTTTATGTGCATTAACAAGATGGCGGCAGATTGAAATTAGCGCGCTTTTTTTAACAACGCTATCGTAACGACCAAGAAGTCTCCTAACTATATGTATATTTACATAATGAACGAAACTTTGTTTTTTTTTATTAATTGAACTCAACATTTATACATTAACGATCGAATGCTGATTAAAAAAATTATATTCAAAAATAATATTTAGAATAAAATTTCGCATACTAAATTTAAAATTACCGGCATCTCAAATAATTAAGTAGCACTTAATATTTGAATGACGTTTCAGTATTCGGTGGTAAATATATATTCATTAACTTAATTTCAATGTTTCACATCCACTAGCCGTCTCGTGACGAAAACATGTTTTTTAAATGTTATTTCTGTGTTCTTGATAAATATTTTATCATGATTCCGTTGGTGATTTATAAATAAGTAAATAAAGAAATACAGCACCGTTTATATAAATAAATGCATCCGCATTTGAAAGAATTTTTAAGCATTGAATTCAAATACTACAAGTATTTCAATCTATTTTACTTGCGATAGAATGTCATTATAAAAATAAGACGATTGCGTCAAAATTATAAAGCATAAATAATAAAGAAATAAACTTTATTAAAGAGTACGTGGGAATTCCCCTTTTATTATAATACCCACTATTAAAACCCGACAGACGTTATTCTGCCTTTGTAATATTAAAATTAATATCAACTACTAAGCTGTAGTCTATTTTAATATATAAAACTGAAATACTAATATATAAAGCTGAAGAATTTGTTTGTTTATTCCGGCTAATCTCCGTAACTACTCGTTCAAATTTTTTTTTTATTTGTGTTTTATCGGCCTTTTATCGAGGAAGCCCTAGGGTGATAAGAAGGCCCTAATTTTTTTAAAACTATACGTCATCGTGGACTTTTCTTGTAGGTATTTAAAAGTTCTACAAATTTTCTTTAGAAAGAGTTCTTACATTATTAATGTTAAGACAGCAAAAAAACGCATTCTCTCGACCCTTTTTTCGTAGACTTAATTTGTAAAATTGATCTCAATGAAATTCCTCTATATATGAAGCGCATTATGACCTGTGTCCATCTTGAGTGTTCATTCTATATATTGGTTGTAGGAGTTTCGGAGAGAATCTGCCATATACAAACTTAGAAGATTGACCTCTTTTTTCGACATAGTTTATTTCGCTGTTATAAATATAGATAATATTACATTATTTTAGACGGTATTCTAAAAACGAATCTATATATTACAACATTCATTTAATTTTTTCGGTATTACATTATTTTAAACGGTATTCTAAAAACGAATCTATATATTACAACATTTATTTAATTTTTTCGGAATATTTCGTAAATTCGAAATTCAAAATTCGACATTTTTAAATTTTAACAATTAGAAAAGGAACTGAGCAGTACCGATGTAGACAAATCGACTTAATTTTATTTTTAAAATATCTTTCTCCATTGATTCTACGCTGAAAAGGCTGGGAGCGTATTCGCGCTTTGGCGACGTGATGTCTGCCGAGTATACAGAGTAATTACAATATAGAGAAATTATTTTTATTTATAAATTTGCATTTTTAAACCATATTTTTTACGTAACTGTGTTTGTCTTATGTAATTTTCTTACCTCAATATCTTTAAGTAATGTTGTTTATTCATTTTGAAATCATTAAATAGGTGCATAATTTCATATGAATTTAGTATTTATAAATAGTGGTACATTTTGTAGCGAATAATACGTTTGGATAAATTGTTTATATTTAATATGCGCAGTGTGCATCTGTAACATAGTTTGCTAAGAACATTCCAAAGCATGCCTACAGCTCCGATAGCTTCCGAGGATAAAATAATTAAAAAAAAACCTTGTCGATATTGATTGTTTTAAGCAATTTTTGATGTGTAAGCATTTTAGTGCTCAGTAGGGTCTAACTGAGAGTTCGAGCGCCAGATGAGGTCACCATAAGATTTGTTATTGTAAGTGCGTTAATGTGTGCGTAAGCGTGGTACTTAAACTTACATGTTTACACATTAATTCTCGTGAGTACCTCGACCCTCACACCATTGTTTTATCATAATTAGATTTTTTCTATTTCTTTTAGTTAATCCAAATTAATTGATAATTTCATGTTTAATTTAATAAAAAAATGCCTGCACTTTGTTTATGTAAATAAAGCATTTTTATTATATTATGTAATATATATATAACAAACCTTATACTAATATATATAATAAACCCTATAAACCTTATGATGGGGGAAAACCTCTCCTTTAAATGAGAAGAATTTAAGCTTATTCCTCCACGCTACTCCAATAAGGCTTGATTTTTTAGCACCAAGTATGCGTTACCAAACGATGAACATAAAAAAAATTATGGGACTTAGATGGGATGCATTTGATTAATATTCACTTATTCGAATCGGTAACATATCCGGTTTTTGTAAACACTAATATAAAATACTTACAATTCCCTGATGTAAAATACGATGACAATACATATTATTATATCATTATTATATGTTCTCTACAATAATGACTCTGTATGGTCGCCTAGCAACCGTTGCTAAGCAACCTGCGATCGTTCGAAGCGACCTATGAATTACCATCAACGTGAATTGTTGTACGTATTTACACTCGTACGAATGACTATATCACTCAATTTATAGATATTACGTATGCGATATTGTTTCCTATTGTTATACACTGAAAGTCTATTTTTGTGATTTACATAACTATTATTATTGCTGTTGAAAATAGTCCTGATTTTAGCTTGTTCTATTTTAGGATTGCTTTTGTCACCTGACCTAAGTGACCTTTAAGGGTGACCTTGTAATCTTCTAAGATTATACCGAGTGGGACTGTAGACTATATACGAACTTCTATATTTGTTTTATTTATAAGTTATCCTTACAAATTGACTACATAAGTCATTCTGCCTTTGAATGTTAAATAGACAATTTCTGTAAGACAAGACAAACGAGCATATGTGCCACCTGATGGTAAGTGGTCACCAACGCCCTTAGACTGGCAGTGTTAGTAATGTTAATCATCGCTTACATCGCTAATGCGTCGCCAACCTTGGGAATTAAGATATTATCTGCCTAGTGCCTGTAATTACACTGGCACACTCACCCTTCATATCGGAACACAACAATAACAAATACTGATGTTTTGCGGTAGAATATCTGATGTGTGGGTGGTACCTACCCAGACGAGCTTGTACAAAGCTCTCCCACCAAGTAAATTCGATTATAGATTCTAACCGGTTCTTTTCAGCTCAACAAATCGGATAAAAGACGAACTATGACGATTTACTCCCCCTCCTCCCCTACCCCCTCTGATGTATAATTTCTAAATACCCTTCATTATCCCTATGGGTGTACAATAAATAATTTAAAAGAGATCACGTTCAATTCTGTTCACTTGAAGATAAACCTATTTTCCGTCCTATTTAGGTCAGATACGCTTAATTTCAAAACGTCATATGTTATACACGTTACACTTATAGATTTGCTGTTTTACTTATAAACGTGGATGTTTAGATTTTAGAACATGGATTTCTCTCTTTCTGTCGTTATTGATTAGACATAAGAAAGAAGAAGACAGGCTATTGTTTTATTAAACAATCACCCGCTAAGAAAATCATAGTAATAGTTTTTAATATATGTTATTAAATTAAATAAAGCTTTATTCAAATAGGCATAAGGACACTTTTGAATTGTCATGTTATATTGAGTTATTGAATAGTTTCCACCGCCAAAAAACTCTATAGTTACCCTATTTCATAGTTTTAATTACAGCTAGTTTTAATTACTGCTTGGAAATTAACAAATAGTCTATGGTATTTTATCATTAACATAGACATGTATTGAGTAATTACATATGCCTTATTTAACAAAAAAATCTAACATAAGATTTAATATTACAGGCAAAGTAAAAAATAACAGCGAAGAAAATTATAAACAAGATTGTAATCAGTTTATCTTAAACATGGCGGCCAATTTATTTTTCACGCTTAGTAAAAGGACTTGTGGTTTGTTATTTATACAATTATCTTCTACAATGATTAATTTAAAAATAATACAGTACGGCGGATGCCTGGATTTGTTGTGTTGAAATTATTGATAGAAGTTAAAATTGAATTAAAATTTGAATTACATACTATCAATTAAGAGGCCACTTAAGTATATGACGGAGTCTAGGATGAAGCAAGCTTTTTATTTTGAAGTACTCAAGTCATGAAACACCAGTCAGAAGTTGGTATACTGTTCCACGACGTTGCAATACGTATCAGTAATTAAAACGCTTCGTGCGCGCAGATTGAACTTATATAATAATGGGGCACCAGTGCTTCCGATTTCTAGTTGATAGATATATAGGCAGAACTGGGGGCTCTGACGGTTGTCTTAACTTTGGAGAATATATATTTATTTATTATACCTATCCAAAGTAAATGTTACCAGTAAATGTCCCACAGTTGGGCTAAGGCTTTTCCGTTTAAGGACAAGATATATCTATTTTTTATTTAGTTAAGACCTTATTTTCTTATTTAGTATTTTCACGTGCCTAATTTGTGTTTATAATATCGCGAGGAAAACTGAATTTTCCAGATGATAATATTTATGTGTATCTTAATAAGCACCAAGCCATTTCACGCCGAATTTCATCAAAATCGATTCAATTCCCAGGTCGGGCCAATCAAATGTTATTGAGATTTTCTGTCGAAAATTCTCAGTAGCAGCCCGGAGGTCCTCCTGAGAGTTAAGGAATAGAGAGTGCATCTGTGTTTATGCACACACTTGTGCACTATAATTATTAAATTATTATTATTGTAAGTTTGTGTGCTCTTTCACGTTTATAAATATTTGTACAATAAACGGCCTCATTTCCTAATGCGTGTTGGTGGATCACATGAGAATGGCCGTCGTTACGTGGCTGAAATCCGCCGGAAGGACGTGTTAATTACACAACGACTTAATAAAATATATTAAAGAGTAATTGATTATGGAACAATACTACGAAAGTTAATTTTCACACTTTCGTAAGGCGATAAATTTTACTATTTCCAAATGATAACGTTAATTTGTCGACAAGTCATATTTCATACTTAATTAATCAACAAGGGCGCCATTTTGTAATATTCGTCACAGAGTAAAAAAGCAATATATAAAGGCTAGGCTTTGTAGCATTAATATTGAGTTGGTGACACAAAACAGTCAACATGAAACTTCTAATCATTCTCGGTTTTTGCTTGGCCGTTGCGTTGGCTTTACCTGCAGTAAGTTTGTTTTTATACATTAAAATTTATAAGTGAAGATAACTTTTTACCAAATTATAACTAACCAAATTGTTTTTTTTCGTTTGTTTAATTATATAATATTTAATTATATTTATTGTATTATATTGTTTATTTATATAATATATAAAACACTAAATGTTGCGTATGACAAAAAGATAGAAATAAATTACTTTATTAGGACTCGGCAATAATAGAATTCCCGCTAAAAAATGTTAAATAATATTCATTTTAGTTTTTAACTGTCAATTATATTTTTTATCTGTGGTTAATTTTAAACTTTTTATTACTAGCCGGACCAGCCGGATGATGATGACCAAGAACAGGTTCATATTTGCTTATGTTAATAAATAATAATTTATATTTAATTTATGACAAACAATAGTAAAAATCTTTGGATTTTTGCTTTACAGCAAAGCCGAAGAAAATTAAACAGTGTCCGCTTACAAGTAAGTAAAAAAAAAAACATAGTAGTAAAAATGAAGGATTTATAATAAAGAAAATAGTAAAATAGTTAGTAATTTTTTTATTTTTTTTCAATTTAGCTAGTCGACAATGATAAAGTAAATATATATTTTATGTCTGTCTTTTTGCTAAATAACATGGAATTTGATTTATTTTTCAAAGATTCGTTATTCGAATTTTAAATACTATATTTTTTAATTTTTTATATTCAATTTGTGTGACTTGCAATCGTAGTACAAAACGTAAAATATTTTGAAAAATAATATCAAACTGCTTATTTTAATTTGTCCTTAATCCAATATTATTTAAGATGTCCTCGCATTTTTCATCTCATATTAACCGTTATATATTTAATATTTATGTAATAATCATCAATATTTTACGTACTGGATTAAAGATATATTCATTTGACCATTACAGTGATTATTATTTAAAAAAAAAATATCTATGAATCGCCAGTTAACGTTAAAAAATTACATTAACTTTTTAACAATTTCTTCATACATATTCCTTCCAAATAAATGGTGAAATTATTATGGGCTAAAACTGCAGTACCTAAAGTCATTAAAAAAAACTAACAGTCTATGAAAAACTGACGCTTAAAAATGCGATTAATTTAACATAAATATCTCATACAAATACAAAATAATTGTTCAATATTATTAATCTTATAAATTTGGAATTAATAAAATTAAACATCGTAATAATCGAAGTATTTGTTTTTCAAAGATGGCCAGTTGTCTGAATTCTACAATTAATCTTTTCAGAAGCCTACGAATCAACCCGGCCACTCAGTAAGATAAAACAAGATATTTTTAAATTTTATAATTAAAGAATTTCGAATTAAGATCCCACTAATCTCCAGAACTACTGGTTCGAATTTAAAAATTATTTTTGTGTTGTATAGTCCTTTTATCGAGAAAGGCTCTAGGCTTATATTTATTCGAATTTAAAAATTATTTTTGTGTTGTATAGTCCTTTTATCGAGAAAGGCTCTAGGCTTATATTTATTCGAATTTAAAAATTATTTTTGTGTTGTATAGTCCTTTTATCGAGAAAGGCTCTAGGCTTATATTTATTCGAATTTAAAAATTATTTTTGTGTTGTATAGTCCTTTTATCGAGAAAGGCTCTAGGCTTATATTTATTCATTATATTTTTATTATTTATACGCGGGTGAAACCGCGGGTCACAGCTAGTCATTGATAAACTTGACAATAACTGAGTAAAACTTTCTATCGATTTAATTAAATATTTTTTTCAATTAGTAAGTTTCGTATACAGTAAAGTTAACATAACAATTGTTTGAAGTAACTAAACTATTTATTTTTTTAAACAGCCTCCAGCCCAGAGATCTGTAAGTTTTTTTCGTACATACTTTATTACCGTTCCATCCTAATAAACCAGCCAGTATTAACTACAATAAGGAACTATTGAAATTAATTAACAGCACAAAATAATATTAATATTAAATGTAGACAAAGATATTATAATTAGATAGTTAGAACAAAAAAATTGCACCATAAAAACTCAAATGGTTAATACAAAATGTACATTCCAATTACGTCATTAATTTCAATGTTATGTTCAAACCATACGGATTTACCTATAACTGTTGATTTGAGGTTGATATTTCAACAATGATCTGTTTCTTCTTTCAAATAATGAATCAATGATGTTAGAAAGGGATAAATAGTTTAACTAAACACATACTCAATGTCTATAAGGCCGTTAATATTTAAGTGATATTTAGAACTATACTCTATCTATTTTTTTTTTTATAGTACTACGGACAATCCTATGACTTAGGCGTAAGTATATACATTATTAAACGATATTTGCTTTGAATTTAGAACCAATAGTAATTTTTTCTTTTTTTTCAGAGCCTCAGCTTCAGATACGTAAGGAATATCATCATAATAGTCTATATTATTTCAGATAAAAGTAAATGTGATTTTTATTTTTTTATTTCATGATTAATATTTTTTTCAGTACTCGCCCTATTATTATGGCGCCTACAGACCGGTAAGATAGTTCGTTCCTTCTAATATTTAGATTTAAAGTTTATGTATTTAATTATTGCTAGTAAAACACACCAGGAGTACACAGCCATTTTAAGTGGATATAAAAATCATAGACAAGTCTAAATATAAATCTCGTGAAAAATATTTTTTTTGTCATTACATTTGTTTACGTAATTAATTAGTTTTTAATAAAATATTCTCGATGTTGTTTTGCAATATTTTAAGAAACATACAATGTGATGACACTTATACAATAATATTATAAAATTATACATACATCTACGTTTCCAATGATAATAAAAAAATCACTAAAATATAACAAATACAAAACATACATAAAATCACATAAGTAAAACATTATTAAACCAAGTGATAACAATTAAAGTGTTGTTAACATTTTGACGTGATAACGTCGAAATCGATGAAAGCCAGCTGCACGCACGAAAAAGCATGTCTCATTGTCACGTTCCGCCCGAGCCGAGCGCGCAAGCGAGAGCGCGGAACAAGCGATAGAGAGGCACGATCGACCTAAGCGTTCGGAGTCGATGAAACGAAAAAGCGACGGTAAAAAGAGACAGACACATAAATTCATAAGATTTAACGTTGGAGAAAATGAGATGGGAAGCATTATACAATTGAAGCCATAAATTTTGAAGGTTTCACGTCTACCACGTGTGAATTGCACAAATGTTTTTTTTCAAGCTATACATACAACAAAATGGAGTATAAATGCTGCAACTATAATAAGAAATTTTACTTTTGGGGGAATTACCTCGTCTTATATACGCGAATCTTCACTTTCACTTACTAACTTATATTTTTCTTTTTATTTTGTAGCCATATTCTTATGACACTGGTGACTACAACAAGGTAAATTATTTTAGTTTCATATTCCGAAGTTTTTTTTTTTTTTTAAATATGTAGACAGACTGGCAAAAGGGCTTAATATCGGTCGGTACACCCCTAATACATTGGAATCTAAGATGTTATGCCCTATGTGTCTGTAGGTACACTAGCTCGTGAAGAACGGCTTACGAGACTGCAGATCACAAGCCGTAGTTCAAATCTGAAGATACGCAAAATAAAATTACTGATTTTTGTCAAAAATACTCAACAGCAACCGTCATTTGGCAGAAGTATTACCAGAAGTGATCCTTTGATAATATTACGTTCAGTTATATTTAAATTTCGAATGTAATAAAAACAAATTAAACATTGTATTTTTTATTCTCTTAACAGTATTATAACAACAACCGTTATTACAAGGTAAACAAAATATTTATTTCACTATTTATATTAAAATATATAGCTTAATTTGGAGCTTACTCCACCAACCCGCATTGGAGCAGCGTGGTGGAATAGGCACCAAACCTTCTCCTCAAAAAGAGGAGAAGAGGCCTTAGCCCAGCAGTGGGACATTCATAGGCTGTTATTATTATTTATTATGATATACGTTCACAAACACACACACACATTTCATCAATTTCAAATCTGACGTCCTGAAGACGACCTCATATCCGACTGAGTATGTTAAGAGTTAAGACTCGCCTCCAGATATCAACTAAAAAACCAAAATAATAATAAGCTATCATATAAAAACCCTTTTCTACGTCTGATTTTTTTTCGTAGAATCCTCTAATCCTTATACAATTTGTAAATAGGTTTCAAATGTTGATTGATTATAAAATTATTTTTTCTTTCAACCAGGGTCAAACTTATGGCGCTTATGACACTTATGGCACATATGACAAGGTAATATACTTACTCAGGTGTATAACTATGCCAGCTTAAGTAAAAGTACAAAAATCACTTTGCAAGTTCACATAATTGCGCACAACCACCATAAATTGGGCAAAACTATTAGACATATTAAACAAAAAAGTAGCCTTAAAATGTTTGATTGAAATCAGTTAAAAAAAAAAACGAAATCCAAAATTTAAATTCAATTTAAGAATCACATTTTTTTTAATTATTACGTGATTAAATTAATTAATTCAAATTAGAATGATTTACTAAATAAGAATGTTTGTTTATTTATTTTAGGCGGCATACAGAGTAAGTTCTTTTTTTGTTTTACTATAATTAATAAGGAAAGCCTTTGTGCGGTTATAAAAAAAAACCGACGAAAGGGAAGGCCATAGTAACTACAAACACAAGTGACATAACATCTCAGTTCCCAGATTTGTTGACAAATTAGTGATGTAAGGAATGATTTTATTATTTCTTACAACTTACCATCAAGTGCCTTTAAAACCTTCTGACTAAGCTTTCTCGCTAAGCCACTGATCCTATTACTGGATCATTGGCCTGTGAATGTCTTTTTTGACGAGAAGGTTGGTGGAATCAAACTCATCCCATCCACCACTGATCCGATTTCGATAAAATTTGGTATAAAGCAAACTTGAATCCCAAGAACATAAATTTCCTATACCTACATATATCTGTACAACTTGAGATTAGCGCATTCAACCAACAACTCTTCAGCATTATTTAATATCACTATTTAATTAATGAAATTCATGTTATATAGTTCATTAAATATTTATATTTTTTACAGCCAAATTATGGCAACACCGGCTACGGATATGACGTAAGTATCAATTTGTTTTATTTAATTGTTAATTC
Source organism: Nymphalis c-album (assembly GCA_963151315.1). Lineage (NCBI taxonomy): Eukaryota > Metazoa > Arthropoda > Insecta > Lepidoptera > Nymphalidae > Nymphalis > Nymphalis c-album. Next base: position 4,615,292 of record OY720612.1, read on the forward strand.
CAATTTTATTATTTTATTGTATTTGAAATTTAATTTTAATTAAATTTATTATTCGATAAATGTAATTTTAAATTGTTAAATTATTAATTACCTAACTGAAATATTTTAAAGCATGCCGTGTACACATGTGTTGGAATGTAATTTGCAATTGCTTTTGGTTCTTAATTATGTAATTCTAAGTCTTGATTACATTCCGTTTTGTTTAACTTAATAAATAAATAAATTTGGATTTAGTTTTCAAATGTCTTGATTGATTCGTATGAGCTGTTGTTTTTTAAATTGATATATTATTAACTTATTTTTTCTTTCAACCAGGGCCAAACTTATGGCGCTTATGACACTTATGGCACATATGACAGGGTAATAAAAAAAACGAAATCCATAATTTGAAATCAAATTTAGAATCACAGATTTTTTTGTTATTATTACGTAATTAAATTAATTAATTCAAATTAGAATGATTTACTAAATAAGAATGTTTGTTTATTTATTTTAGGCGGCATACAGAGTAAGTTCTTTTTTTGTTTTACTATAGTTAATACCTTTACCTTTGTGCGGTTATAAAAAAAAACCGACGAAAGGGAAGGCAACTACAACCACAAGTGACATAACATCTCAGTTCCCAGATTTGTTGGCAAATTAGTGATGTAAGGAATGATTTTATTATTTCTTACAACTTACCATCAAGTGCCTTTAAAACCTTCTGACTTAGCTTTCACGGCTGCTAAGCCACTGATCCTATTACTGGATCATTGGCCTGTGAATGTCTTTTTAGACGAGAAGGTTGGTGGAATCAAACTCATCCCATCCACCACTGATACGATTTCGATAAAATTTGGTATAAAGCAAACTTGAATCCCAAGAACATAAATTTTCTATACCTATATCTGTAGAACTTTTCAACATTGAAAAACGGAAACATACACGACCGCTATTTATTTAATTACATTCATGTTACATAGTTCATTAAATATTTATATTTTTACAGCCAAATTATGGCAACACCGGCTACAGATATGACGTAAGTATTGATTTGTAATTTCCTTGTAATGTTTGTAGTATACCACTGTAATGTTCAGTTTATTTCAAAACATCATAAAAAAAGAAAAAGGTTTACTATATAAGTAGGAAAGTTATAACTTAAAAACCGTCTTCAATTTCGTTCGAGTGTTACGGCAATTCTAACGATTATTAACTCTGTGTCTCACTGTGGCATCGTGGCAAGTGGCAACCCTGACCTGATAATGCATCATATGAATTCAGCAGGACACTGAACTCCTCACCAAGTTCCAAAAGTGTCTTGTAAATACTCATTGATATATTTTCAATGTCGTTTATAGGGTACACATTTTAGAGGAGATTTTTGCGTCGGATTTTTTCTTAAATTAAATTTGTATGATGAGTTTGCGTTAACATAATTTATAGTCAATATCGCACATCACTTTCTGACATTGCACGAGGTCAGCGATGATTTTTATATTTGTACTCACAGAATAGCTCCTCTTTTATGGAAATATTTTACGATCTCGGGACCACCATCAGTAATTAAGTCTCACTTCTAACTCTAAACCTACCTCAACCTCCTTCGACTTCCTAAATTCGAAACCTCAACGCATCGCATTTTGTAGTTCAAAGTTTCCAAAACTGGGTACTGGCAACCATAGGAGAATTTGTAGTACTCTATAGTCTATACTTTTCTTTACTTAAATGTATTCTCCTTTACAGGGTCTAGGATACACGACCACTTATTACAACCAAGGATACGCACACCAACCCTACTTGGTAAGTAGAAAATAATTAAAATCATATATTTCTTGTGTTGCTAGTGTACAAAACACTAATAATATAAATATTAACATTAAGATGACAATAACGTTAAATAAAAGAGCAATGCCACATATAAGTTTAATCGGTTTCAAATTTTAAAGTATAATTTTGATTTACTCCTTGCAATAAATTTAATAAAATCCTTACTAATATTATAAATGCGAAACTGAGTTTGTTACTTTGTTTGCGACGCTTTCACGTCTAAACCACTTTTAGTGCGTAGAAGCACTAAAATATATTTTTAGTATTTCTTAACTAAATTATGTTGTTTTTTTTTCTTAGAGAGGTCATGACGACGATGGCGACAGCCAACGTTAAGCTATCAACGGTCACACTATCACACTTTATCAGACCGCGTATTCAATATTACATCCTGTATTTTCGCTAAAATAAATAGTAAAATTGCAGCTTATTTATGACTATTATTTATCCCCTTTTATTAATTATATATTATTATAATTACAACTTCAAATTAACAATTAAATCATAAGAGTAATCAAGTTTATAAACTGTATTTTTTTTATAATCTATATCGTTTATTTTTTAATATCGTATCTGTCGATTTTTTAAAAAATCAAAATTTTGATTCAATATAAGCAATAAACCGACTTATTGATGGTCAAAAGTCTACCACCGGTTTGGGGAGAAACACATCAGATCCGAGAAGGAAGAAACTTTCATATTTTTAAATGATCTTTTGAATGCTGCAAGAACTATAAACTACTCCTAGCATTGCCAATGCTCCAGCAAACTTGAGAACTAAGATAATAAATAAGTAATTTATATTAAAAATACTCGCCGATGTAGTTCATTATTTTAATGCTCAAGTACAGAAAATAGAAATAGCCATGCGGCGATTATCTCATTCCCAAGGTGTGCTATAATCCATTAATTCTAAATTATTGGAATATGGTCGTTCAAATATTATATCTATCTAATAAATATTTAAGCCGAACACAACCAATAGTTTAAATTGTTTTGTCAATTTAAAACAAAACAGCGTTGGTTGGTCTGTCTGAACGCGATAAACTCAAAAACTAACCTATCGGATTTTCATCAAGTCTCACCAATCAACTCACCTTACTCATCTCACCAATGAAAGGAGTGTTTCACGAGAAAGGTTTCTGTGTATATTTAATGAAGATTTTGAGTAAATTGGCTAAAATATGACGGTTATTGCTGAAGATATTAGAGAAGATCACGCAGACTGGGAGTATTACCGTGCATAAACCAATTGAGTTATCTCAAAGTCAAAGTCAAAAATCTTACTTACTTACTTATTGATTGTCATTAATCTACCACCGGTTCGGAAATAAACACCTGAGAAGAACCGGCGAAAGAAACTCAGCGGGATTTTCTTTTTTTTTTAGCTGTTTCTACAATTATTATTGATTTACAAAATAATATATTCTTATTTATTTGAAACAGCTTGGAGGCGATCGTTTCATTCCCAATGTGTGCAGTCAATCATCTAAGAAGTAATTGGTTGTGTAATATCCTTTTGCACTCAAGCGTTCCTTAACAATTCTTTTAAATTTCACAATTGAATGTTTTGGAATGCTTTCTGGGATCCTGTTGTAAAAGCGTATACATTGACCAATAAAAGACTTACTAACCCTGTATAATCTGGTAACAGTGGTTGTAAGTTATAATTTAGTAAAATTTCGAAAATATTTTTTTGGCAAAAACAATTGGCAAAAATTAAATCAGCTTTTATAATGGCAATTTCATTTTTGCATTTTCTGAAAAAAAATACCAGTGATGTATATTTTTTATTACACCATCAGAAAATAGATTTCAACAAACAAAAAGGCCACCGACTTTTTAAAAAAAACCATATATTTTGATTTGAGAATTTTCGATTGAAAATGCACCCTAATTTTTCGATATTAACTCAAATAAAGATGAAAAAATAAGTATTTTAAATAAAAAAAAATACTATTATAATATAATATCAGACTAAGCTTACTCGGTGGTAGAGCTTTGTGCAAGCTCGTATTGGTAGGTACCACCCACTTATCAGATATTCTACCGTTATAATATAACCGAATTCTTATAATTCAACAAATTAACTTTCTTTTTTTTCTTATTGTATAGGTAGGCGGAAGAGCATATGGGCCACCTGATCGTAAGTCGTCACCAACGCCCATAGGCATTGGCATTGTAAGAAATTTTAACCATCGATTACATCGTCAATGCGTCACCAACCTTAGGAGTTGGGACACCAACTAACATATTATGTTTGTTTTAACAATTATCATCATCGTCGTCATCATGTCAGCCAAAAGACGTCCACTGCTGGACAAAGGCCTCCCCCAAGCTCAGCTGTAACACCATTATCACCACAGGTGCCTTGCTATTACAGGTGCCTTGTTGTTTTTGAGTTGTTCGAGAGCCATTCTAATCTCGAAAAGGCTGACGTCTTCAAAATTTTCGGTGTAATGTCGGGTTAGTCTTGCTCTTTGATCTGCAGCTTGACTATTAACAGGTGATCGCCTTGTCGTTTACAACTGACCGTAAAACTTCTCAACCTCATCCAACAGCTTGGGTTTAGACGTGACGATTCTACCATACCCAGTTTTCAGCCGCGTCAGTTGACTCTGCCCAACAGACAGATCTCTGGCGAACACTTTGGAGCCTTTGTTCCGCTCGATGGCCTCTTCAATACGCATCGTATTAAATTGGCGAGTGTCGCGAGTCAGAGACTTTGAAATCCGTCTGTTGAGCAGCTGATAACTGGCAGCATCATTTGGGGATGTCAGAACCATTTTCCGTCTTTCCTCCATAAGCATTAGGGTAGAGATCTTTTTGGTTCCCTTTGTACGGCTGGTCTTGAAGACCTTAGACTTAGCCGTATGGACTGCTTCCACCAACCTATCGTTGTATGCGTCCACATCTTCGCAGTCTGCTAGGCATACCAATTCGATTTTGGATTTGGAAAGGTGATGGTTGGAACGTGGACTTTATCAGTCGGGACCTCTGGAGTTTGACATTGAGATTCAATGAGCCTCTTACAAGTCTGTGATCACTCCCAGTTTTTACTGCATTGATCACAGAGACGTCATTGAATATTTGTCATCTCGTCGACAAGATGAAGTCTATCTCATTCTTGGTTTTACCGTCAGGGCTCACCCAGGTCCATTTACGATGACACGGCTTCTTGAAGAAGGAGTTCATCATAAAGAGCACCTCCTTCTCCATAAAGTCGGCCAACATCTGGCCCCGAGGGTTGCGGTTTCCCATTCCATGTGATCCCACCTTTAGCTCATCACCGAATCTTTTACCCAGCTTCGCGTTAAAGTCCCCCATGACGACAATGAAATGAGTCGGGTATGGTATTTAACAATTAACTCAGGGGTATTAACAATACAATCTTCAATATTGCAGAAGTGCTATAAGTTTAAAACATAAATTTTTGATAAATAATACTTAACAAGCTGTGCTCGCGGCTTCGCCTGCGTTAAAATGAGTTTTGTGACTCATACGATAGCGTAGTACTTATAAAGAAGCTCGGTAGTACTTTTACTCTGGCTTACTTTACGTATGTATACCATTGCTTTAGATTTACATCTTATTGTTATTGAAATAAAATATAGCCATAAGGCTATAATATAAATTACTTTTGGATAAAGTAATCTGTCTAATGGATGGTGAAAGCATTACTAAAAACGGTTCAATAAAATTAGAATTTATCGATTACAAGCAAACCAATCTATCCTCTTAATAATATTAAATATAGATAAAGATTTTTCCTTTGAAGTTAAACTTAAAGTCAGAATCCGCGAATATAATTTAATTAATGGAACAATAAAATTATCCGTAGAGAACGACATTTTAACAATTAACCTAACGATTTATCGAACGATAAAACGAATCTGTGAACAAGTCAAATTTTACACTTAATTAATAAACATGGACGCCATTTTAAATAATTGGCCACGGAATGAAAACTTCCAATATAAAAACAAATGACAATTTCGTTTTGTATTATTCGTAGTAAGTTCGGTGTTGGAAAACAACAAAAATGAAAGTGCTGATCATTCTTGGCCTTTGTTTTGCCGTCGCTTCGTCTTATAGACAGAGAGGCCCGCCGACCCAAGCTGAGAGAACTGTAAGTTTACCAAACATAGTTTATTAATTACTATAATTGTACTTATGCTAGGTGACATACAAATGAAAATATATGAAACTTTATATCTTTACGAATTCGGATCAGGCATCTAGTTTGATATATTATTTCAATGTTAATATTTCCTACTGCTGGACTAAGGCCTCTTCTCCTCATTTTGAGTAGAAGGTTTGGAGCTTATTCCACCACGCTGCTCCAATGCGGGTTTGTGACAGAATTTCAATGAGATTATATGAGATATTTCCCTTTACCGTCAAGCACGAGATGAATTATAATCACTAATTAAGCACATGAAATTCAGTGGTGCTTGCCCGGGTTTGATCCCACGATCATCGGTTAAGATTCACGCGTTCTTACCACTGGATCATCTCGGCTTTTTGTGTACTGTATACTATACTTAAATAAACATAATACTTAAATCTGTATTTTTTTATAGTATTATGGACAATCCTACGACCTAGGCGTATGTATTTTTTTATATTTTTTTATTTTACTTTAAATTTTGAAACGATATTAAAATAGTTAATTTTATTTTTAGACCCTCGGCTTCAGATACGTAAGAACTTTTTTAAATATATAGTCAATCATTCATATTTAATATTATATTATTAAAAACTATTTTTTTTTTTTTTATTAATAATTTGTTTGACTTTTTACAGTACACGCCTTATTACTACGACACGGTAAGATATAATTTATTATATTTTCTCTTTATTATTTTTATTGACCAGTATACATAAATACTTTCAACTAAAAAAGAAAACACAACAAAGTTACCAGTTAAATAAAAGCATTTGGTTTTTGTTTTTTATTATGAGCAACACAGTAATGTTTTTTTTAAAGCTCTCCATTAAAAGATTGTAGTCTCTAAATCCCTACACTTTTCGGGTATAAAAATGTGAGAACTTTCTTTGAATCTGGAAAATATTTAAATCTTTCTTAGTTATTTTTAATAGAAGAAAAGACAATTTAATAAAACATACATCATTCTATGAGGGAGGGATACGGAAATATAAAATGTATGCCTTAATTTCTAATTGATATTCTTGTTAATGGACAAAGAGAGTTCAAATTTCGACCACTACGCGAACACCTAATAATAATAGCAAAAAGTCACCATTCGGGCATAATAATCTGCAAGGCCTTTTTTATCCTTTTTTTATTAATTGTGTTAATAACTGTTTCTTGCAGCCATATTATGGATATGGTGATAGCAATTACAATAATGTAAGTTAAATTATTTTTTTATGCTTATTTTGAATGAATATAAAAGAATGCCGAAAATAGTAAACAGATAACATAAATATAAATTGAATTATTTTATTATAAAATTAAATATCATACCATTGTATATATGTCTAATTTTTTATATTTTTTTTAACAGTACTACACTAACCGTTATTACAAGGTAACAAAAACAATTATTATTTTTTATCTTTATTTTAGTTATCGCTTTTCCAAGTATTTTAATGTAGACCATTTAAAACTATTGCGTTGAACTATTAAGTTATATGACACCTTATATTTTTGTTTTAGACTCCTTACTACGGCGACAATGTAAGCAAAAATAATAATATATAACCATTGTAATACTATGTACTGACTTAAACACCTCACTGTATATAACAAAATATTGTTTGTTATATTTTGAAAAGTAAAGCAATTTTGAATTTGAAAACACTAAATTACAAAATAGCTCACAAAAATAGTGGTTAGACTGAATATAGTATTCGTTATTTTTTTTTTTTAATATTCTTCTTTCATTTTCAGACCCAGTATTATGGTGACAAGGTATCAAGTTATTAAACTATTAAATTATGTGATAGCTTATTATTATTATTATTATTTTAGACCCCTTAGTACGGCTCGCATGTAGGCATAAATAATAGTATATAACAAAATATTGTTCGTTAAGTAAAGCCCTTTTCAATTTAAAAACAATGAATTATAAAATAGCTTACTAAGTACTGATTAAGCAGTATAGCTGATATATTTTTTAATTTTCTTTTTTCATTTTCAGACCCAGTATTATGGTGACAAGGTACCTACTAAGTTTTCTAACATTTGTTATAGTATGTAAAAATTAGCCAAATAATTGGAGCTATTTTTATATATTTTCGACTAAAAATGGTAACATAGTTCCTTACATATACATGTATCGTACTGAAGTTTGTCTGTCAATACATCCTCAGGAGCATCCCGGTTTTAAGAACGCTGTAGTCATTACTCTCGAATTATGAGAGAGAGTGCAGTTGTAACTTGTATCTGTGCACTTGTTTTCTATAATAACTCCAACACAGTTTATCATTGAATTCTGTTTAATATTTGTAAGCCACTATTAGACGGTGAAGGAAATTATTGTTATTGATTTTTTTCTTATATATTGTTATTTTGAATTATGTATTTAAGACCTTACTAGGATAGCAAGGTAAACTAAATACAATTACTAATAAGGAAATTTTCCACCACCTACAAATATAGTAATATATATATAATATAAAATGTATAAATGTTGAAGTTAATTATATTTAACATATCAAAAAAGTTTCTATGTCGTTTTAAAGTCAGACTGGACTTAAAAATTATATAACACCTTATTTATTTTTTAGACTCCTTACTACGGCGACAAGGTAAGAAAAAATAGTAATATATAACAAAATATTGTTAGTTAGTTTTTGGAAAGTAAAGCCCTTTTGGAGCTGAAAAATAATAAATTACAAAATAGTTTATCAAATACTATTTAGTCAGATCATAATAGCCGTTTTTTTTTAAATATTATTCTTTCATTTTCAGACCCAGTATTATACTGACAAGGTACTAAGTTTTGTTAAACATGTCATATAATAAATTGGTGACATAATTCCCAACATAGTCAAGTTTTCTGTCAAGAAATCCTCAGTAGCATCCCGGTTTTAAGAACTATGTAGTCGTATTCATTGAATTAAGAGAGAGAGTGCAGTTTTAACTGGTATCTGCGCACTTGTGTTCAATAATAAATCCCACAAAAAAAAATGTTGTTTGTAAAGTCGGTTTACGGACGATAGTTTAACGTGACAACGTCATAACAGATAGATGCGGCGCAAGCGTACAATCAGCGTAACGGGACAATGAGCGTAACGGGACAATGAGTTATCCTTTTTCGTGCATGCAGCCAGCGTTCGTTGATTTATTAGACGTTGTCACGTCAAAAATTGTATCGCCGCTATGAATTTGAAAACACTAAATTACATAATTACTGATTGGCCAGAATATAATAGCCGTTATTTTTTAAACTAATATTCTTCTTTCATTTTCAGACCCAGTATTATGGTGACAAGGTACTAAGATTTTTTAAACTTATGTTATTGTATGCAAAGATTGAGCCAAATATATGAAACTATTTTTATGTTTTCGACTAAGAAATTAGTGAAATAATTCCACACACATATATATATATATATATATATCAAGTACTGAAGTTTATCTGTCAAGACATCCTCGGTAGCATCCTGGTTTTAAGAACTATTTCTGTCGTTTCTAAGTCAGACTTTGGACTATTAAATAATACAATACTTTATTTATTTTTTTAGACTCCTTACTACGGCGACAAGGTAAGCAAAAATAATAATATATAACAAAATATTGTTAGTTTTTGTAAGTAAATCCCTTTTGAAGCTGAAAAATAATAAATTACAAAATAGTTTATCAAATACTATTTAGTCAGATCATAATAGCCGTTTTTTTTAAATATTATTCTTTCATTTTCAGACCCAGTATTATACTGACAAGGTAACGAATTTCCTTAAAATATAATTTTATGTTATGAAAAGATAAGTATTTATTAATTATTTAACGCTTCTAAAAATTTCAAAATAAAAAGGTAACCTAGTCTTTCTGTCAAGACATCCACAGTAGCATCCCGTGGTTGAGTAATTGAGTATTTCACTGGCGTGGTTCGGAATGCATGTATAGCTGTTAATAATGCGCCTGATCTCTTCACAGTCGTGTACAATTATTGTTTGATTAGATTGTAGTAGTAAGAAAAGAATAAATTGCAATTGTATTTGCGCACTTGTGCACTATAATAACTCCAGCGCGCGTGATGTCACATTATTTTTATAGACCCACCGCTGCGGTGTTAAGGTAAATGACTTACTGCAATTACTAATTAGTTAATACATATTCTGTTTTGACATAATTTATCAAATAAATACGTTTATTCTTCGAGTCAAACTGTCTAAACAACTTTGTTGGAACTTAATAAAGAGGGAAATGGGCTTAAGAGTATTTTTTTCAGCCATAAAATAAGAACTCTTTTCTGTGTCGTAATTATTATAGCCTTAAACGTAATCAAATCTAGAATAAAATAAAACTAAATTTACTTCCTGTGATTATATCCAATTTTTTTTTTTAATATTTTGTTGACGAATTCCCCTTTTAAATATATATAGCCAATGGCTTAATAAGTATCGCTTTTATTTTTCAGACTTACTACGGCGATAAGGTAAATATTATGACATATAGTATATATGTACCGACTTAAACTTTATATATTTTACTAACTTTATTTATTTGATTTGTACACCTCCACCGCTTTATTAAGCTCATGTCCTTCTCCCAAAGGTTGTCTGGAAGAAATCGCTCTCTTAGCGATAAGACGCCTTTTTTGCTACCGGAATATATTATATTATTTTATTTCCATTACGTATATGTATGTTTCTGTATCTCTGTGTGTACAATAAAGCATATATAAATAAATAAATAAATAACTATTTATATACTTCAAACAATTTTATAGTACATAATATACAAGATCTTTTAATATCCAAATCAGTTATTTTCATAATCAGTCCACACACTGATTATAATATAAATTAGCTTACCTTAATAAGTATCGCTTTTATTTTTCAGACTTACTACGGCGATAAGGTAAATATTATGACATATATGTGCTTTCGTTGTTTTAAGAAGAGAACTATTACGGAACTATTAGTCTTTGGCATAATAATTGATACGATTAAGGAAATTAATTACATATGCAATTATAATAAGTTAACAAGATGTTACAAGACACGAGAAATGTTTTTCTTTTTAACAATATTATAAATGGGACGCGATAAGTGACGGAACAACATGATTGAATAGAGATAGCGAGAGGAACATTGGATTTTTTTATAGTAAAGGCGGACGAGCATATCGGCCACCTGATGGTAAGTGGTTATACATAGAAATTGGCATTGTCAGAAATGTTAACCATCGCTTACAATCGCCAATGCGCCACCAACCTTTACTAAGGCGTTATGTCCCTTGTGCCTGTAATTATACAGGCATCTTATCAATAAATAATCATAGATAATTTAGTATTTTTAAAGATTTGGTATATTCCGAATAACGCCTTCTTGCATTGAGGATAGATCCCTCCAAAATATTCTCGAAATAATCTTTGCCCTATTAGTTATCAAAGTGAAATACCGTTCAGCGAATAATAGAATTAACAACAACATTCTCACATTATTTTCGATCTTATAAACCCCTTTACTAAACTATGATATTTTTATAGACAGATGCATATACGACATACAAGCAATACAAAACCCCTGGGTACTTGGTAAGAGTTTTTTTATTTCCATCAAAACATTTTCTTCCTTAATTACATGTATGTTAGAGTCGTTAATTGCTCGTATTATTTTCTTTTACTGCGATAATTATATGGGGTACAGCCGGATAAATATATAGAAAACTAAAGTACCTATATAATAATACTTCAATACTTACTAATATTATAAATGCAAGTGACTCTGTCAGTCTATCTGTAACTTTTAAACCAATGTACCGATTATGATGACATTTGGTATGAAGCAAGCTTGAGTCCCAAAGAAGTATATAGGCTATTTTTTATACCTAATACGTCAATACGATCGGTACCGAATCGTACCAACGTAATTATACAGGGTTTTAACGTTACTTTCTTTATACTATAAATAAAAGTACAACATTTATACATCAATAATATTTAAATGCTTCAAGAAATGTCTACTAATTGAACTTTTTTTTTTACAGAGACAACAAGACGACGACGATGACAGCCAACGTTAATTTATCACAGCACTTATGACTACCTAACACACACTACACTTCTTCGAATCGTGGACCTAATGATTGTATGTCAAATAATAATGCTAATAAATAGCAAAGCTGCAAAAATGTATGACTATTATTTTCTCCATATTTTAATATTTGCAACACTCAAATTTATAATTGAACCATTAAAATATCAATATTTTTCTGATATATTATGTCGCTTAGAAAAGTACTGAATCAAAACCACAATATTTGAAAATCACTATTGCATGTAAAATGAAGTCGATTTAAAATAATAATATCCTGTGACATTATTCACACACGGCCATCTGATCCCAAACTAAGCAGAGCTTGTACTATGGAAACCAGACAACTGATATAGTACATAGTTACCTACTAGTTTTCTTACTATTTTCTGTCTATTTTATTTTAAAGATATTTATTGAGCTAACATATATTATACTTTATCTTAGTTCTTAAATGGTGAATATTTTTATGCACACCTTGGGAATGAAACGATCGCCTCCAGGGTATTTCAAATAAAGAAAAAATCTGTTATTGTATAAATTGCATGTATTGTAAAGATGAGATTTATATAAAAAAAAAAAACCTGCTGAGTTTCTTTCGCCGGTTCTTCTCAGGTCTGAGGTGTTATTTCCGAACCGGTGGTAGATTTATGACAATCAATAATTAAGTGAACGCTTGAATATTGAATAAAGATTTTGACTTTGACTTTATATATTAAGTTACTACGTAATTTTGCGTTTATAGGTACAGTAAAAGCTCTTTATTCGCGTATTCACTATTCGCGGATTAAAAAATTGTGCCCCAAGTCCTATATTCGCGGCTAGATTTCTTTATTCGCGGATCTAATCAGTACCTATTAATAAAATGGATTCGTAATCCTTTGTAAACGCCTCGGCAAATTAAAATAAAAGAGTAAAACAGACTACTACAAATACAAAAGTGAAAATAGAAATGGTTGATCATTTACGCCTTGGAGATTGGTTGGCATCCATATCAAACTTTAACAATGTTCCGAAATTGCGAATGGAATAGGACAAGATGGAGTCGAGCAGATAGAATCAAGTGACAGGAGTTGCTTGAGTCGCATGATGAAGATTTGTCTAAAACCGACTTGGATTCTTCCAATGTTAAATCTGCATCCCTTTGAAGAATCGATTGATCGAATCGATCCATCTATGAGACGGAGTCTTATTATTTATATAAGAGGCAAATTGCTAATGCCACTGGTGAATATTAGTCTAAATTGAAGGAGCTTTTAAAAACTGCCAAGCAAGAAAAAATTACAAACTTTAAACCATTGCCTAAGCCTGACAATAACAATTAATCAATGTCGTCAAGAATTTCTACTAAATTATTTTTTTTTTAATTTTTGTTCTTGATTTTGCCTCCTAGGAACGTTTAATCCCATATAAATTGCCATTCCATATTCACGGTTTCTGTATTCGCGGAATATTTACGGAACGCATACCCCTCAAATAAAGAGCTTGTACTGTTCTTACTAAAAAGCAATCTTCTTCTTCTTCCAGTGCCTCTCCAACTAGTGAAGGTTAGCTGTCAGCTTCGCTAATTCCGCTCTGTCTCTTGCTAGCCGGAAAAATGTTGATGCATTTGCGATTCCTGTCCACTCTCTGATGTTACATATCCACGATTTCTTCCTACGCCCAACACTTCTTTTTCCTGGAATCTTGCCCATCATTATAAGTTTTAATAACTCATATCTGTTATCTATTATTATTATTATTACTCACTATATAAATCTATTGGTTCTGTCTGTTCATATTTTTTTCACCTTTTTATGATTAAAAATCCTTTTTGGAAAACATTACATATGCCTACAACTTTAGCCCAAAGTATCAATGGATAGATAAGTTTTAATTAATGATATACTATATTTAAACACAATTAAAATATCGATTAAATACCTCGCATTCGAATAGCAAAAAGTAAATACATATAATCTGTTTTACATACATTATTAGAAACGTCAACACTAAAGCGAATTCCTTACGTCATATTGAAGTTGATGTTGCTGAACGCGTTATTTTCGTGACTATTCCTCGATTTTATTTTTATATATTATAAACAATTCAAGAAAAATGTCGACAGCGATAAATCAAAAAGCGTACTTACAGAAATATTTAACAGGTCGATCATCTGATAAGAAGAAAAAAAAGAAAAAGCTTGTGAAAGGAAAAGGGTAAGAGTTGTTTATGTATTATACATTATGTATTATTCTTTATTAGCAATTGTTGGTAATATTTGTTATATCAATAGTGGAAGCTTATAGAATCATAAGTCTCTACTAAAACTTCTAGCGTTCATTCTAGAAAATGCTTAACTAAGTCAATTAAGTAACCAATTCTGCATACTTTGACTGACTGACTTTTGACTTTGACATAGTTATTTTTACGGTCTTGTATGTTCTTATTGCCTCACTGTATAAAACCCTCAGCAATGAACACTACGATTCATTATAATTTATAATAGACCTAGTGAGAGATAAAAAAACTTCATGGGCGCAAGCTTATTAAAACTTACCTCTTAATAATCCTTTAATAAATATACAGAGCTATATATATAATATATATTCTAATATTAAATATTTAGAGCTATTTTTTGATAAGCAAATAATCCAGTCATAGTTTTATGCTGTCCAAATTTAGTACCTCTAATATCAACAAATTTAATCAAATTTTCAAACAATAATATTCTTTCCATTGTTTTACTAAAGAATATAATCAAATGTTCTTCTTGCTTAAATTTGAATGTGAAGTTATAATTACTCATAGGAAATTATAAAGCTCACAAAAATATTATAGATTGTCACTAATATTAAGTGACTAATAAAATAATTTCAAGTACTTTTTACTTAGGTCGTAAAATATTAGGTTAGGTTCACTTAGAAGCTGTTGTTCCACCCAGTTGCCATTCATAGATTTGCTTCAGTCGTAGAATTGATTGGGTTTTTAACTAGTTTGACTGCAACATAATTTATTCAGTATTTTTTTTTTTTTACCCATAATAGGCAATAGTTTGACCGTTGTCTTGGCTGATGTTAAGTGTCAATGCGGTCTATAGCATGTAGTTTATTTTATTAAATAGGAAGCCAACACAATGTACATACAATGAATATGTGTCCTAAAAAATTATCACAATGATAGGCTATCTCATCATGCATTTATACAGTTCTACTTGTGCTCACTCCTATTTAATATTTATTTAATCAAATATAAAAAAAACAATGTGTATTAAGAAGTAAAATTATATGCATAAAAGTAAAATAAAACATTACATAAATTAAAGAAAGAAAACAATAACATAATTTAAACTAAAATAATATGATAAAAAATTAAAACAAAATGGTTTAAAAGGGACAATTAGACAATTTTTGGCTGTAATTTCACATCTATCTATATAAATTGACATAGTATTTTGTATGCTTTTATGTCATAACTGAATAAATATATAATTTGATTTATATAATAAATTTTCAGATTTAAAATAATTGATGATGACATAGATCTCACTAAGTTACGTCCGCTAGGCGGTGACGAGTTGGACATATTGAATGAGGGTGAAGATGCACCGCAAATAGTTGGTATCATCGATGAGAGACCCGAGGAAGTCAGGAAGTTGGAAGATTTTAAAACATCTTCCAAATGGAGAGTAATTAATCAGGTACAAAATTACAGATATACTTAAAAATTAAAAAAAAAATATTGTCTTAATTGTATATTAATTTGAATAGTTTTTTGTATCCTTTATAGCTTATGGTAGGGTCATCAAGGCACACTTAAAATATACTCGTATCATTTTTAATTTATTGATATTATTATTATTAAGCATTTAATGCCAACAAAATTTGATTAATTATTTAACATGCAATTAATATATTAACACTATATTGCAATTTATTGATAAAATATGTTATTAATAATGATGATTGTGTTCATGAGCACCTGTAACCTATTCCGGTCACAGCGGGAGTAAAGACACTATGTTTACGTTAAACGGTTGAATGCGCAAGTGATCCCGTGGCGGTCCCCTTAAGATGGGAAGGGTACCTTGTTTTTAGTGGGTATTCCGATGTCCGGGGTGCACTCGGTGCCCTGGACATACGGCGAGTCCAACATATGCCCCACTGTGACCGTGGGGGAAATGCGCCATGCGTTTTTACAGCGTTGTAACGTATGCTTACGTTAATTTATAAATAATAATAATCATTTATTTCAGACAACAAAAGTCCATATAAATAAAATATAGCAGTATAAGTCTGAATATTTATTTTTTAGTTTATATAGCATCGCTTTGTGGGTCAATTATAAAATCATTTTTTAATTTTGTTACAGGATGATGGATTTAACAGTAAATTACAAATTGAAGAAGTCAAACGTAACAATAAAGAAGTAGAGAAAGAGAATGAGATTGTATTTGGGAAAATGTACAGTGATTCAGAGGATGATAAAAAAGATGATTCTGATCCATCACCACTGAGAAAAAACTCAGAGAAAAATAAAAAGAAAACTTCTTCTAATGGCAACAGAGACAGTGATAGTGATGTCAGTCCACCACGAAGAAATGATAAGTCAAAAAGTAGAAATTATGACTCTGATCCTTCACCGCCTAGAAATTCTAAGAAGTCAGTACAAAACAATGATAGAAATAATCGTCAAAGACATATTGAGGGAAGTCCTCAAAGGAGAGGAAGTTCATCAAGTTGGATGAACAAAAATGATGATTCAGATGCATCCCCCCCACGAAAAAGACCTAAAGAGAAAGCTTCTACATCAAATAGATATGATACACAATTATCTCCACCAAGAAAAACTAGTGACAATAAAATTAAAAGAGAAAGAAAACCATCGCGTTGGGGTGATTTTGATAATACACAATCCAGACGATCTAGAAGTCGTGAAAATTCTCAAAATAGAACAGATGACAGGTCTTATTCGGCAAACAAAAACAGTAGCAACAAACAAAAATGTAATTCTGACTCATACAAGCAAAAAACTAATGATTACGACTCTGATTTATCACCACCTCGAAAATCAAGACGTCGATCACCAAAATCTAATTCACAGGATTCAGATCTCTCTCCTAGGAGAAGAAAGAAAGGAGAGAAGTATGATAAACATAAAAATGACAGAAAAACCTTTGACAAAAAGAGTGGTTATTCACCTAAGAATAAAAGATCAGATTTTCAGAGGCAAGATAGAAGGACAGAGAGGCATGACAGCGATTCCGATTTGTCACCTCCAAGAAGAGAAAGAAAGAATCATAGTGGAAGGGATTACAGAAATGATGAGCCGCCACCGTCAAATAAGAAAATGGAAAAAACTTTAGAAGGCAAGCAAGCTGGTCTGCAAGATGCTGGTCAATTGAAAGAAGAGAACCAAGCGTTCAGGAGACGCGAAGACGAGGCGTTTAAGCATATGACAGATGAAATGTCTGGTAGAAACGCAAAAGCTGTGTCACGGAAAAGTAAGTTAAAAGAGATTTCAAGTTTTACTATGATAAATTTTGACCGCCTCGTTGGTCTAGTGGCTTGATATAAGGCCGCAGACTCGGTGGTCCTGGGTTCAATTCCCAGGTCGGGCCAATAAATAGTTATTGGGATTTTCTGTCAGAAAATTCTCAGTAGCAGCCTGGAGTCTGGATGTTGGAAGTCTGTACACTCCCGTGCCTTGGAAAGCACGTAAAGCCGTTGGTCCTGCGCCTGAACTCTTTCCGGTCGTGTCGGATTGCCGTCCCATCGGATTATGAGAGCTAAGGAAAAGAGAGTGCACCTGTGTTTGCGCACACACTTGTGCACTATAATATCTCCTGCGCAGTTGGCTAATCTCTCTTGAGATTGGCCGCCGTGGTCGAAATCGCTCTGGAGGACCTTATGATAAATTTCTACCTTACTTAACAACCAACCTTGGGAACTTTGTTGTTATTTCCCTTACACTTCAAACAGGACCATAAAAATTTGAATATTACTACTTGCACAAACCCTAACACCCAGTGGTACTCTTCAAGTGTTATCAGCGAGGCATCTACCAATAGTTTTTAAAACACAGGATGACTGCTACATAATGGGTTTAGGGCAAGCAAATGTTGATAACTAAATTAGAGTTCAAATTAGTGCTATTGTACAACTTGGTGAAAAAGTTGCTACAGTTTGTATATTCATTTTTGTACAACTTCCGCACTACGAACTTATACTAAATATTCGCTATCATGTAAAATAATGTATCAAATATACTATGTGAAAAATATATCATGTCAAAATACTGGGGGTTTACTCGGTGATAGAGCTTTGTGTAAGCTCGTCTGGGTAGGTACCACCCACTCATCAGATATTCTACCGCAAAACACCAGTACTTTGTATTGTTGTGTTCCGGTTTGAAGGGTGAGTGAGCCAGTTTAATTACAGGCACAAGGGACACAACATCTTAGTTCCCAAGGTTGGTGGCGCATTGGCGATGTAAGCAATGGTTAACATTTTTTACATTCCCATTGTCTATGGGCGTTGGTGACCACTTACCATCAGGTGGCTAAATGCTCGTCCGAATACCTATAAAAAAAAATGTCTATAACAAAACTCATAATATATAACATTATAATAATTTCAGGTAAAAGAGATACGTCGCAGGACAGACAGATGCAAAGAGAAAAAGCGGAAAGACAAAAGGAACTTGATGAGAAATATAAAAAATGGAGTAAAGGGTATGTAATATATTTGTTTATTGTTATCTTTGCAAGTGTAGTCATTTTAAATTATTATTAATCCTATATTCATTGTAAGTGTATTTGTATGTATTTATGGGAATTCAATTAAATTTAATTATTTTTGTATGTTGCAAGAATATATAGTATAAAAATTACTGCACTACACAAGTTATAATTGTCTGAATGATTTGTTTGATTATTGTAGGGTATGTAACTATTGGACAACTTCATTTTATTAAAATAGTAATGTAATATAAATTTATATGGCACAATAATGCATTTAAGTAAATTTAATTCATGTTGTGCTTAAAAAATATTTATTTTTTATGAATACACATAAGTTTGCCCATAGACAATATTAAAATGGTATTAGGACACCATGATTTTGTCCTCAACTTATGTTTAATCGAGTTTAAAAATATTAGGCACCCTATTTAACCTTTTGGGGGGGGTCTCAAATGGACCAGCTCATAGACATTAGCATTGTGAAAAATATTACCAGCTCCTTACATCGCCAATGCGCCACCAACCTTGGGGACTAAGATGTTATGTCCCTTGTGCCTGTAATTACAGCTCACTGACAGCTCACCTTAAAACCGAAACATAACAATACCAAGTATTGCTCAGGAGTAGAATCTACCGAGACAGACTTGCATAAAGCTATTGTATGTAATATAAGTTATTAAAAGGATATATAGGCAAAATTTAATTATAATAATTAAAGTTCTCCAGACTGATTTCAATCACGGCGGCCAATCTCTGGCCAATTGCGCAGGAGATATTATAGTGTACAAGTGTGTCCGGCAAACACAGGGGCACTCTCTGTTCCCTAATCCTCATAATCCGATGGGACTAACGAGGCAGTCAATTTAATTTAAATATAAGGGCTTATTTAAAAAAAACTGTAGTAAGCGGCTATTTGCAAACTTATGTATACCCTATTCGAATTGGAATATAAATAAATGTAAACACACCGTAGTTTTACAAATTACATGCGATTGCCAAATCGTTCTGCATTATTATGCACTGTAAACAGTTCTTGATTAATTTACCCTTATTCATAATATAACACTATTCCAATTAACAAGTTATAACCACATTAATTTAACTTACAAAGTTCCGAATACAACTTCGCGGACATTGAAAACGCCATCTTTTCGAGTATCCATAGTGAATGTCATAGATTATTCAAGATGTCGACCAATGACATCGCGTCAATTGATATCGCATTAATTCGGTGTCAAATCTGTTTATTTATGTTTATTCGTGTTGTGGTTGGAATAGGCTATAGATGAGTGCGGCAACTCATAAGGTCATTTACCTCTGCATTGTTTATTGCATACTTATTACAGCAATATAATTCTGCAAAATGGAGTGTAATAGCAACTCATTCGTTATAATTGTAATTGTCCAGGATTAAGCAAATCGAAGACCAGCAAGCAGCGGTCCAGGACTTCATACACGAAGCGTCCAAGCCTCTGGCTCGGTACAAAGACGACCGGGACCTTGAGGGTCAGCTGCGAGACGTCGAACGGGCCGGGGACCCCATGCTGAAGTACATACGAGAGAAGAAGAGGGAGAGGGGAGAGTTAGGACCTGGTGAGAATCAAATATTATAAAAAAAGCCGAAACAGCCTAGTGGTTAGATCGCGTGAATAGTTAACCACGATCATGTGTTCAAACCCGGGCAAGCAACACTGAATTTTCATGTGCTTAATTTGTGTTTATAATTTCTCTCGTGCTTGACGGCGAAGGAAAACATCGTGGGCAAGCCTACCGTGTACCACCAACCCGCATCGATGCAGCGTGGTGGCATAAGCTTTAAACCTTCTCCACAAAAAAAACAGAGTAGGCTTAGCCCAGCTGTGGGACATTTCACAGGCTGTTACTTATATTTTTTAAGTATAACTCAATTCGTATTCAAAATAAACTAGTCTAACTGATGGTTAGTTCTTATATTCATATGTCTTAACCATCCTGACTTTATTTTGGGTTTAATAGTTAATTATACACAGTCACGGTAAGGACACAGTAAATCGGTTTTTATTGAGCGACTAGGGGTAAAAGGAGTAACTGCTTGCCATGCTAAATTTCAAGTTTATCTTATAGGACCTATAGCCGAAGCTATTAGACGTCTCGTGATGTGTCAGTCGGTCTGGTATTTCGGGAATATAGTTAGATAACGATGTCCTGAATGTAGGCCCCTGCGGCCACTCAATAGAGACTAATTATATAATAATAATAATAACGTGGGGCATTATTCACACAAGGCCATCTGATTCCAAACTAAGCAGAGCTTGTACTATGGAAACCAGACAACTGATATACTTACATATACAACTTGTTTTTGTAAATACATACTTATATTTATATAGAAAATTACACCCAGGCTCAGGACAAACAGACATGTTCATGCACACAAATGTCTGTCCTGGGTGGGAATTGAACCCACGACCTGTGACGTGAAAGGCAAGTGTCCTACCAACCACGCCAACTGGCTTGTCAATTAACTGCGCTAGACATATTTATATGCATACTTGCGTAAGCAAACACAGGTGCACTCTCTATTCCCTAACTTACAAAATCATCAATGGGACGGTAAAACCGACAAGATTGGAAATAATTCTGGGGCAACACCAACACTTCTATGTGCTTTCCGAGACACGGCAGTGTAAACATTGGGAAGTTCCAGACTGTGTTACTTACTGACAAATCCTTGAAAAAAACACCATCTCGTTTTAGGTCTTCTAAGCTGGCTAGTAGACTAACGAAGTAGTGTATTAACATAGTATATATTTAGTAATATAAAATATATTCTTTTTATTTTTCAGAGAAACCAACATACAAAGGCAATTTCCCGCCAAATCGGTTTAATATCCGACCAGGATACAGGTGGGATGGTGTGGACCGCTCTAATGGCTACGAAAAGAAGTACTTTGATCAGCAAAGCAAGAAAAAGGCTCAAGAGGAAGAAGTCTACAAATGGAGCACGGAAGACCTATAAATTAATTGTTTGTAAATATTTTTCTACGAGCTCAATTGAAATCTGGTATTAAAATATTTTATTTTATCTATGGAGTTTTTTTAAACTTAATATCCTGTAAATTTGGCAAAGTATTATCTTAACGGACTTGACAAAGCATTTTCTTCTCAACCTTCGGGCATTAATTTTGGAAACTCAATGAAGTCTTTGTCGGTGGTAGAGCTATAATTACAGGAGCTATATAACATCTAAGTTCCCAAGGTTGGTGGCGCATTGGCGATGTAAGCGATGATTAACATCTTTAGCAATGCCATTGTCTATGGGCAGTGGTGACATAACATCAGGTGGCCCATATGCTAGTCCGCCTACCATACAAAATGACATGAAAAAAAACGATTGCAATATAACTTGTAAGATGTCAACTCAGAGAACATTTCAAATCTGACCAACTACCAAGTATTACTATTGTCATACGCTTGTTTTATTTTTTCATAATTAATTTCTATGTAAATGGCTATCGTATGACATTCAGGCACAAATAATAACACAAATTGGAAAAGTTTTATAGTTATAAACCATTTTACCTATTTAAAAATAAATTGTTAATATATTTTTTTCATGTTAATAAAATTTAATGCTAATTTATTTACATTAAAACCTTAAATAAAAAAAATTACTATACAAATTATGACCGCGTGAAATGGTGGTAAAAATGCTAGCAAACTTTTTGGGCTATTACTTTGATTATAAGTCTGGGATAAAACTAATCTACAATAATACAACATTTTTTTATAAAATCGTTTTATTTATGAAATCTTAACATTCGGCTATAACAGGTAAAAATTTAGTCTAATATTATGTATATTTTCTATATTCGATATTATTGCATTAAGAATTTCAACAACCAATTTGTTTGTAGTACAAAACACATTACTCCTATTAAAAATCCTAAAATGCAGTGAAAAATTGAAGAACAAATAAAAATAACACAATTAATAAGTATTTATTTAAATAAGAGCAAAACAGAACATGTTAACAAAATAATTCAGTCTAGCTGTCGACATATTATATGATAATGTTAAAACAATATCTATTAAATAGTTGAACACAGTTTGTATTAAAAAAAAACTTAATAGACCTATTAAGAAGAAATTATGTAACTTTTAATTCAGCGCTTGAAGCCCCCCATTCAAAAGCAGTCTGTGCACATAAATGTGGTTATTTAAACACACACAGCAATTCACCTGGCTGTGCAGAAGTCCTGTGCATATTTCAGGTGTGTGCACTGTGCATAAACACATTGTTTCACTCTTATACTGCGATGGATCAAATACTATTCAAGTAAATAATAATGACAATTTCCTAAGCGCTTATTGTATAAATATATAATGTATATATATAAAAAATGTATAATTATAACATAATGTTATGTGAACAATATTGCAAGGTTAAAATATATTATATAACATACTAAGCTGTTATTGGAAAATTTTCTACTGAAAATCCCACTAACTTTTTTATAAGAACAATAAGGTCGGGCTACTAAAAAGATTTGAACCCAAGACCACAGATCGTCTTCAATAATAATATTACCTAATGATTTAGTCTATAGGATTATTGTACAGAAAGTTTTGTACAGAAGGGCAATGTTTTGTTATTAAATCTATATATGACACACAATTATTTTTTTCACAAATTAATCTATAAATACATAGACTTAGAAGTTTTAGAGAGGACAAAAAGGAAAAAATGTTACTTGTAAATTTTAATTTAGAGGGGATTGGGAAGGAAGGATATCAAGAGAAATAAATAAGTTGCTTCAGATGAAGACGCGACATTTTAGCGTTTATATAAAACTAAGTATATTTAATAGAATTTATTTGTAATGCGAAGTTAGCAACGAGGCAATTATACATGTAATTTGTTAATATTGGAAAACTACCTTAACTCGAATATAAAATATCGAGTTACTATTAGGTTTCCTGTACATGAAGCCGGAGCCGCACAGGAACCACTGTCCAGCAAAATTCACAGGTACAACTTCCATGTCCATATAGGTACCAGTTACTCATCAGATATTCTACCACCAAACAGCAAAACTCATTATTATCGTGTTCCGGTTTAAAGGTCGAGTGAGCCAGTGTATCAGAAATAAAATCGGAGTTCCAAAAGTTAATAACGCATTGGCTATGTACTGGAAATCATATGGCTCGTCCATCTATTTTATTAATAAACAATAATAATATTATGTGTTAATGTTTGTCTCACTCAATAATGTTATGCATGAAAGGGAGAGATGATATGGGTAATCTTATTATAGTGTGTGTGTTTAGTGCGAGTTTTTCTATCCGATAGCGTGGACGTTAACTGCTATTTATATGTAACTCCGATTTTTGTCACTAGATGGCGATGTTTTCAATCCTTACAAATCGCACCGCTCCAATACACTATGACATAAATCCACGTCACTATATGTAACTGGCTCCACCGAGTACGTCCTGAGCCAAGGTGCGATCTTATTAGATACACCCCTCAGCAGTAATGTCACGCGGAGCAACAGACGGCTCAAATATCTAGGCGGAGTCCAGTACTCGCCCCAACGATGATTCTCTAAACGCCAGTAGGGCTACAGCATACACTCATACATAAAAAAAAATTGGTAGGCGCATAACTCGAACGCCGAACGCATCAAACTTTGTAGCATTTGGTAGGCACGGTATGAACGCTATATCGTTACGTGACGTGACCTTGGACCACTGACATTTCACTCAAATGTAGGTCGTGTAAAAGAATTTCATACGATAATGTAAGTGAGGCCCTAGCCAAGTTGATATTCTACATTTGTAAACACTAATAGAAAACTAAACAAATGTATGAGAGTGACCACGTGACTTATCGTTGAGAGGTGTCAACCGTAGGTTTGTTGAATGTCAGACGATACGTGGATACCGTACGGTGTCGTGGACGGCGGCTACACTTCTCGCGGGCGATCCGCCCTGGGAGCTTCAGGCAGAGGTGCTCGCAGAAGTGTATCGGTTTCGGGTAGAAGCCAGGGCGAGCGGCGACCGTCCAGGATCCGCGGAGGTGGAGGGAATCAGGGCTCTAGCCCAACGAGCTCTGATTCGCAGATGGGAGGGAGACCTGAGGTCCTCATCGGCAGGCCTGGCGACAGTGGAGGCGATCCGCCCCCACTTGAGTCGCTGGGTAGCAAGAAAAGACGGCACACTCACGTATAGGCTGACTCAGGTGCTTACCGGACATGGCTGTTTCGGTAAGTACCTGCATAAGATAGTGAGGCGGGAGGTATCACCCTCCTGCCATGAGTGTGGTGCGCCACTGGACACGGCGCACCATACCCTAACTGGAGTGTGCTGCGTGGGGGCCTCAGAGGCATTCCCTGGCGGCGATTATCGGCGGAGATCTCTCGCTGCCGAGTGTGATTAACGCTATGCTCGACAACGAGAGGTGCTGGTTGGAAATGGTCTCCTTCTGCGAGAATGTCATGTTGCAGAAGGAGGCCGCGGAGCGACACCGTGAGGAAAGTGCCTCCGCTGATTCGATCCGCCGAAGAAGACCGAGGAGAAGGCGTCGGCGCTATGCGCACCTTCTCCCCACGCCGTAATGGCCGCCGCTTGGGCTAGGTGGGTTCCCTGTGTCCGGGAACCCCCCTAGAAATGGAGGCCCGCAGAGGCGGGCCGACCGTCGGGGCGTCTCGGTAGCATGCGCAAGCGATCCCGTGGCGCCCCCCGACCAGACGGAGAGGATACCGCTGGTTTTTTAGTGGGTATTCCGGCGCCTTCAGTGCCGGTGAGCCCCACATCCCCCCCCCCCACTTCATGTGGGGGAAACGCGTAAAGGCGTTTTTCCAGCGGAAAAAAAAAGGTTTGTTGAATGTCAACTTGGCAAGGGCCTCTGTTTACATTGGCTTGCGGTTTGCCAACGACTTCTTGTACAGGAAGCTTTAGAATACTAACAGATTATATATTTATTAGAGATAATATATAATGATAAGATGTCGTATGTCGGTGTGTTCGTATCTAGTTGTTAATATTGTGTGTTTATTGAATTGAATATTATAAAATTGTAGTAAATGTTAGCGTCTTCCTCTGTAACCGCCTCTGCGGTTATCGCGGTCGTCGTGATCGTTTTGGTAGCGTTGGTTGCTCTGGTAGCCCTTGTTGTAACCACCTCCTGCTGGACAAATATCTTGTTAGGAATGAGCATAAAATATAGGATGTCCCTTTCTGACATTATTAATTTAACATTCGTAAGAAGAAGACGAAGGATCGTTCAACTAATCGCCCGCTAAACAACAGTTATAAGTAACGCCATAAGTTTTATATATTTTAAACTAAGTTTAGTTTTCGGCCACGCGAGCCAATCTCAAGAGAGATTAGCCAACTGCACAGGAGATATTAGTGCACAAGTGTGTGCGCAGACACAGGTGCACTCTCTGTTCCTTAGCTCTCATAATCCGATGGACGGCAATCCGACACGACCGGAAAGAGTTCAGGCGCAGGACCAACGGCTTAACGTGCTTTCCGAGGCACGGGTTGTACACACTTCCAACTTCCAGGCTGCTACTGAAAAGTTTCTGACAGAAAAACCCTATAACTATTTATTGGGCCGACCTGGGAATTGAACCCAGGACCACCTGGTCTGCGGCCTTATATCTAGCCACTAGACCAACGAGGCATCAAATAAAATGTTTAAATATTAGTATTATTGTTTTATATATCAGTATATATATGAAATAAGCGTAGAACAAAAATTTTTTTTATCCATTCTAATTAACATGTTTTGCTTAAACTTTCAATAATGATTACGATCGAACAATCAGCTCACCTTGAGTCGAATAACCTTGATTATAACTCCCACTACTGTCATAACTCTGATTGTAGTTCTGATTAAAGCCGTGCCCCTGGTTGTGGCCCCGGTTCTGGTTACCCTGGTTATAATCCTGGTTGTAGTTAGACTGTTGCTGGTAGCCTTGGTTATAACCACCGGGTGGCACTTCGTATGTCTGGTAGTTCCGCTGCGTCTGGTTCATTCCGGGACTCGTTTGAGGTCTGTACAAAATTAAACATTTATAAGAAAAATTAGGTCTTTCCGAGACGACTGGTAGTTACATATATTCTTAACTATAATATACCTTGAATGAAATTAAGAAATTAGACATTGTTGCCCATATTAAATTACAAGGCTACGAAAAAAAGTGTCCGTACCTCTGATCAACAGATTGATTATATCCTCCTTGAACACGTCCTCCCCGACCACCGCCTCGGGGCGTCCCACCTCGCTGCTGGCCGTCGCCACCACGACCGCCACCGCGACCACCGCCGCGACCCCTATCCCCGCCACCCGCACCACCAGCCGCTCCACCGCCGCCTCCACGACCACCACGCTGGGAAATTACAAGCACAAATATTATCAGCACATGTTTATTTATATTATAAGCATTTTATTTCAAAGCAAATTTAGCCAAAGTCAAACTTTAAAGGAAAAATTTATCAGAAAATGGATCCGATCGTTACTTAAGACATTCATTTATGTCTTTTTTTTTATCATTGATAGGCCAGCGTTTGACCGCTGTCTTGCCTGATAGGCAAGGCTGATAAGCAACGACGCGGTCTAGGGTGAAGCACGCTTGCCTAGAAGGAACCTGCTCACGATGGATTTGAAGACACAAATTCATTTATGTACAGTACAGTACAGTAACAGCCTGTGAATGTCCCACTGCTGGGCTAAGGCCTCCTCTCTTTTGAGGAGTTTTAGATTTTTAGAAGGTTTAGAGCTTATTCCATATATATATATATATATATATATATATATATATATATATATATGTATTATATATATAATACAATAATTAACAATTTACAAAACTTACCATCGAAATGAATGCTTAAAATGCTATGTTGCGTTGGTTCAGTTTAGGAGCTACGACGCCACAAACATACACTTATAAAACCCCTTTTTTGCGTCCGACGTTAAAATGATAGTACTACTACACGAGACACATCATCACAAATTCCGAATTGGAATCACATGCGATGAGAATAGAAGTTCAGTACCTGCGGCCCCGCGGACCTCTGTTGCCAGGAAGGCATTTCCGGTGGTGGAGGCTGTTGTTCATTGGGACGTCCTCCCCTATCAGGAACCTAGAATATAAAATTATTTCACTATACAATACGTACGATGTTGGGCCAACAAAATTGTAAACGGTCACCACGGCTCGTACACATTGACACATATAACCATCCTTTCATCACCAATGAGCCGACAACATTTGCGACTAAGATGTAATTTCGTTTGTGCCCTTTCTAGCTAACTTCAAACTGAAATACAACACTAACAGCCTGTGAATGTCCCACTGTTGGGCTAAGGCCTCCTCTCCTTTTTGGGAGAAGAAGGTTTGGAGCTTATTCCACCACGCTGCTCCAATGCTGGACTCCAATGGTGGAATACACATGTGGCCGAATTTCAGCGTAATTAGACACATACAGTTTTCCTCACGACTTTTCCTTCACCGTCAAGCACGAGATGAATTATACAAAAATTCAGCACATGAAAATTCAGTGGTGCTTGCCCAGGTGTGAACTTTGAACCCATCGGAGCGTCACGGTAGCATGCGCAAGCGATCCCGTGGCGCTCCCCGTTAAGACGGGAAGGGTACCGTGGTGGTTTTAGTCGGTAGGAGTCCGACAAAACCCTCCATCAAGTCATCACATATGGAGGGTATCCATGATGGATTCCCCACGAAAAAAAAAAACAAAAAAAATTGTTTGAACCCACGATCATCGGTTACGATAAACGCATTCTAACCACTAGCACTAGGCTAGGAAATACAACAGTATAGTAGTTGTTGTTGTGTACAGGGGTTGCTGTATGTGACAAAGCCCTACCACCATGTACAATGTATAATGTATACTATAGTTATAACTTACTCTTCCTATGAGAACTTTGTTAACGTCACTCATGGTGTTCTTCCTGACGCTCGCACTGGACGTCTTCTCGACTTGTAACAGCGTCGTTCTCGCTGCCAGGAAGTCAGACAACTTGACGTCCGGCTTGACTTTCAAATGTTCCCTCTTGGGTCTATATGTTGACTGGATGCTGTCCTTCTTCGCTTTTAGACGATCAGACCACTGAAATTGTAAAATGTTATAAATTGAAATAACATAAATAATACATAACTTTAGACAATAAAATGAAGATATAAGAAAGTGGCCATCTTGTTAAACTGATTTGATTTCAATGGTGCATTGTATCAAAGTTTATTTAGTCTATTCCAATAGCAGGAATAGAGTCAATCAAACAATCTTTGACCATAATGTGAAAATACATGATTGCCCGAGAATCTAGATTAATAATCTATGGTACCTATATATATATATATATATAATATTTTTTTGAGAAATTTAACTTTATATGACACAAAGTAAAACATTTGAAACAAATCTTAAGTTATAAAAAACAAAAGATATATTGAAGAAATATTGTAGTGCATACATAATAGGATGGGCAGCCTAGGCTCCTTTCATAATTGTTATTGTTTATAGATAATTACACTCAGACTCGGAACAAACAGCCATGTTAATACACACAAATGTCTGTCCTGGGTGGGATTCGAACCCACGCCCTGCGGCGTCCATAATGTCATAATTACCTCGAAACTTTGTATGGTGCACTCCAGTCTTGTTATTAGCGTTTCTCTTCTCAATCTATATTCTTCGTACATCTCTTTGAATGTTGTGTCTAATTGTTTCCAATCATTTTCCGTTATCGACTTATTGTATAATGGCTTACCGACTAGCTGATCACCTGTAACGTTTACACAATTAGTATGATTGATTTAATATTAAATAAAAATAAAAATGGGTAAAATGAAGCTACAGTAATGATACTACTGCTGGGGAAATGCATTCTCTCTTTTCTTTTCTTTTAAATGTTTTTTCCGTAATATTATTATCAGTTATTCCTTAAATATCCCTCGGTGAAATATAGGGCTCGATCGCCGCATGGCTATTTCTTTTTGTGTTTTTTTTTTTGTAAAAGACATAAGTAAAAGACACAAAAAAAACAACCCGCTGAGTTTCTTTCGCCGGGTCTTCTCAGGACTGGGTGTTTCTTTCCCGAACCGGTAGTAGTTTCCAGTTTGACAATCAATAAGTTAGTGCAATACTTCAATATTGAATAACGTATTTGAATTTGGCTATTCTCTAACAAGAAAAAATTTGAAACCACAGAAAACGTTTATGAAATGTCAGAATGAGATATGGCACATTGACCTTTATGAATGTATATATAATATAATGCATCAAAATGGTACATCAACTTAAGTCGGTTGTCACCATTTCACCGGTGATTATTGAAATGAGTTCTTACACAATAATACTGCTGTTGCAATATAAGCCATATTTCAATCAAAATGAACATTTTACAAATGGCTATTAAATAAAAAAATTAAAAAAAATAACTCACCCTCTTTTTGTATGGTGTCCTTCAATTTTGCTTCTAACTTTGAAAATAATATCTCAGGCGTTATATTCGGCGGCGGCTTGTTGAATTTCAACGTTATTAATATATCTTTAAGGTCCTTTGCAGTTGGTGATTCTTGCTGAAAACAAATACTAATTATTTACATGCTAGCTTGCCTGTCTATTTTTACGCGGACAAAATAATAATCTACATAGAATGTTTAGGGCCTCAGGCAACGAGACATTTGAAGGTAATTTAATTATATAAATGTATAATACCATAACAATTTCCATTCCGGAAGCAGGCTTATCCTTCGGACCGTCCACATTTATCATCCTAGCTGCCATCAGCTCTGATATTAAATAGTCTAAGAGTAGAATTTTATCTTCTTTACTCTGTAGACGGGAAGACATGTGACCTGCGAAATTAAGTCAATTGCACCGTGGTCAAGTTTTTGTCATTACTAATGAAAAAATAATACTAATAAAAGTTTATCGTTATAGGCTGTCACCACTCAGCACATATTCAGTAAAAGTAACTGTGCCAGCATAACTAAAGGCACGAGGGAAATCAACATATTGGTTACTAAGGTTGGCTGCACATTGGTGTTGTAAGAAATGTTTAATATTTACTACGACGCCAACTTTTATTGGTGGATGTGAACTTACCTTCATAAGGTCATTTGCCTAAAAGGGTTAACTAGAGAGGACCTTAATTAAGTATTAAAAGTCTCACCTGTTACCAATTTCTTGTACGGACAACCGAGTTCCTTTAGAAATGAACTCAATTCAAGTAAGAAAGAACTCGATTCATCTATATTGTTCATCATATTGACCGTCTCTTCTAATTTACATAGTTTCTTAAGCTCTTCAGCTAAAATGTGGACCAGTTTAGTGTATTCAAGGGACTTCGCTCCTCCATCGAGGGCTTTGGAGAATGCAATTTCATCTGAGAGCGGTCCTTCATAGCTGAAAAAGAAAATGCACAATGTAAAAGATAAATGTTAATTACATTTTTGTGGGTTATTTACATTGTTGTGTATATTATAAAAACTAAAAAGGTTAAGAGGGATTTACTTGCAGATTCTGAAATGCTAATTAAAGTCAACAACAAATCAAGGCACCATCGACAGTTTAGATAATGCAATCAATAAAAAAAATTGTCTGTCTGTTTTTTGATACAATATGTGTTGTCTGTGTGTGATTACTATGTGTTTGGTATCAATAAAATCTAGATGTTATATTATTAACTTGATTAAAAAAAATCTTAATATAGGAACTTATTTATTCAGGATTTATTTATTGTTTAATTTGCCATCTTAACATAATCAAAAACATAGGAAGGCGACAAGCATATGGGCCACCTGATGGTAAGTGGTCACCAATGCCCATAGACAATGGCATTTTAAGAAATGTTAACCATCGCTTACATCGCCAATGCGCCACCAACCTTGGGAACTAAGATGTTATGGCCCTTGTGCCTGTAATTACACTGGCTCACTCACCCTTCAAACCGGAACACAGCAATACAAAGTACTGCTGTTTTGCGGCAGAATATCTGATTAGTGGGTGGTACCTACCCAGACGAGCTTGCACAAAGTTCTACCACCAAGTGCTGATACAACTTACAGTTCTATATGCATAGTGATTTATTTAATCCATATGTTAAAATATTATGAGAGTACTTTAAGAATTGGGTTAGTATTAGTTGTATTTAGTAGATTGCTGTTTCAGTATTATTATTATAATACATATGTGAGTCAGTAGAATTAAAATTATGAGAAACATATGATTTAATACAATATTATTTGGGCTTGTTTTTATTCCAAATAGCAGGTAAAAACTAGTAACAAAGAGATTGCAATCTAGAATACTTATATACTAACTTTGTTACTAATCTGTTTTATCAAATAATCAAGAAATTAAAAAGATGAATATGAAAATAAAGCTGGTAGCCATTTGGTTTTACATGACTATTAACACTGACATTAAAATAAACATATATCGCTTTTATATTTGGATCCCATAAGAAAGTTTTCATAAATTAAAATAATTTTTACTGAGACATCATTTCATAATGCCATGTCATACATACTTTCCTTGAGATCTATTGATTTTTTTCCTTACTTTAAGATTAGTTACGTTGTACTTAATAGTATATATATCATTATTATTTAATGTGTAAATTTACGAATGACATATTGTAACTCGTTTTTAGACATTACATTTATCAGTAAACAATAATACTAATATTTAAACAAGACTAGCATGATTACGCCATCTTTAGTAATGTTTTAAAGGTTGATTACAAAATAATTTAGTCATTTTCAACGACAGATATAAAAGTCCTTAGTAAAAAAGGATACTACCTAGCTTATTATAATTATCCGACAGGGTAACCGGCGACCGTCTTTAGTGACATTTTAATGAACAAAGTAACCTTAAAGATTTAATAGCATTCGTGTATTTTCTAAGCACTAGCTCAGATATTACATATTGTTTAAAAACAACATATATTACAGAATGTGTGTTTATTACTTAAAATAGTAACCTTATGTTTCACTTACCCCAAATCATTGAGCGAGTCTAAGATGTCGTTTTCCATGATTATTCAAGTTATTGCTCGTTAACAATTAAACTAAGCTTAGTAGACTAAATAAACTATTTCATAACAAATGTAAATCTCACTGAATTTTCTTAGATGGAACTAAATTAATATAAATTTTACTAAGCGCACAGCGGAACATAGACGAATGGTCCATAGACCATAAGGCATAAATGTTTAACTTGTCAGTGTCTGCCTGGTGTGTCGCCACTTCAAAGCAATTCGGGGGTTCCATATGTCAACGTAATTACTACCATATGCCATATTATTAAGGTACATTCTATTAAAATATATCATGAAAATGTCGAGTATTGCCAATATGCATCAAGTATTTTTTAGTCTTCTGTTTCTTGGTAGCCATGTTATGAGCTATCTTTATTTTCTTTTCTATGACATTTGAGTTTGACAAACACCCTTTTAAATTGAAAATAATGAAAATTATTTAGTGTTTTATTTTAATGGAGAAAGAGAAAGGATATCATAATTAAAAAAAATACAAAAGGGCATCGCTGTAGAAATTCTCATCTCGATTTTGAATCGGAAGTGGGGGGAGATGTACAACTGTACCACTTCCGTGGAAACCCATGGCTACAGAGTTATTCATGATTACAGTTTTGAGGTTAAATGAGGTTAGGTCACCTCCGATCTATCATTGATATACTACGTAATATAATACGTTTCTTTTGTAAATACATAAGAATTAATTTCCTTTCATTTTAGTCCAAAAGTGTCGAATTAAGGGGAGGGGGGACGTTATTTTTTAAATAAGACATGGTCGACCCCATATTATAATATACGCAAAGATAAGATTTGAAAAAGCGCGGGCAACCAAACAAGTGCCAAGGTGCGGTACTGCACCTTTCGGGGACTCCCCGCTTGTTAACTGGACTGCATTTTTTCCATTAGATTCATACGTAATAAATATTAAACAGGGGAGAAGGGTCGGCCTATACGTATTTTTTCTTATCAAGAGGACGGATCGGGTCAAAAACTAGTAAAAATCGTCTTACGTAATAATGAATGGCCCCATATGTATTTGATTTATTATACAAGTTTCCCAAAGGTATATTAAGTCGTATGCACTACAAACAGTTCTTGATGAATAAATCTCGATTCCAGACGCCGTTTTGTCACGAATCCACAACGAATAATATTACATACTCTATTCAAGATCTCTACGAATTATACAGCCTCATTTCAATATCAAAGTTGTTTATTTTTCTTTGCAAAGAAGTTCCAGTTCACCAGTTGGAATAGGCCAGTCTTATACATACCTACCTGTTAAAACTGTTTTATATATTTACTTACTCATTATTATTGTTATTGTAAACATGCAATTTAACAGCCTTAATTTTGTTTGTAGTAACGGCCATTTTATTTGTAGTAGTATTTATTTCTGTTGTAGTGCCATCGTTTTCCGATGTCCTCTAATTCTAACAAAAAAAAATGTTACTACAATTAACAACATACGAATACTATGAGAATTAATAATTAATAAAAAAAGAAGAAAAATCGATTTTCCAAAGTCGAGTGCCAAGTTCACATAGCCATCCGATGGGCCGACATGACCGGAAAGTGTTCAGGCGCAAGACTAACGGCTTTCCGAGGCATGGGAGTGTACACACTTCCAGACTCCGGGCTGGTACTGAGAATTTTCTAACAGAAAACCCTAAAAACATTTTATTGGCCGACCAGGGATTTGAACCCAGGTCCTCCGGGTCTGTGGCTTTACATCTAGCAACTTAACCAATGAGGCAGTCACGATATACATATAATGTAACAGTATGTAATCAATTACATGTCAATTAATATACATTTATTAAGTTTCTCGGAAATTTAATTTAAATCTATGGATGGAATTGCAAAAACTTTTTGCGTATATTATCTCCGGGGATGCGAGGAATCCAGAAAAAAGTATACAACCTCTTTAATCAGTCTTATATCAAAATTCCTAGAACAAACTGGCACTTAATAAATAAAAATAAACTAAATAAAACATGTTACGTAATGTAGATGGTATCACAACAAACATGGTGGATAGTTACAAAATGTAAATGTATGTACATGTGTAGTGATGTGTGCCTGTGTGAGTGTGTTTAAGATACCTGCGCGCGCGCATTTACAGGTGATCATGTACGTTTCAACGGTACAACACTAAAGAAAGTTTTTTAGTAGTGTATTACATGTATGTAATTTTTTTTAAATAATATATTTTTCGAATAATTGAATTAAGTATTTATAGATAAGTAAAAAGCACATCGAACTATAAATAAGTCACTTATTCGTTCCTCAATTTTTATTGATTTTTTGACGTGACAACGTCTTATAAATTGGTTTGCCGGGTGACACTTCAAGAAACTGCGTTACGCTCCGCTCACGTTATGCGCTCACAATGAGAGCGAGTGAGAGGCACGCTTCCCTTCCACTCGGGCATGGTTAGCCCGCCTAAGAGCGAGAGAGACAGACATAAAATATAATATTCACATTAAAATTATTTTACCACTCAAAGTCGTTGTCACGTAAAACTTTCGCCCGTATACCGACTTTACAGGCAACCAATTTTTTTAAAATTATATTTTATTTGAATTAATACCATACAAAATAAGTAAAAATATTAAGGTCCTCCAGACCGATTACGGCCACGGCGGTCAATCTCAAGGGAGATTAGCCAACTGCGTAGGAGATATTATAGTGCACAAGTGTGTGCGCAAACACAGTTGCACTCTCTTTACCCGTACCTCTCATAATTCGATGGGACGGCAATCCGACACGACCGGAAAGAGTTAAGGTGCAGGACCAACGGCTTAACGTGCTATCCGAGGCACGGGAGTGTACACACTTTCAACTTTCAGACTCCGGGCTGCTACTGAGAATTTTCTGACAGAAAAACCCAATAACGATTTATTGGCCCGACCTGGGAATTGAACCCAGGACCAACGGGCCAGCGGCCTTATATCTAGCCACTAGACCAACGATGCAGGCATTAAAATATTAAGTAAGTAGCTAACATTTTAAAACAATAGACATTACTCTATAAGAATAAATATTTTTAAAATTATTATCTAATTTCTCCTCAGAACAAGACCATTCTTTCGATAATAGCGACTGAAAATAAACTAAAAGAACCAGTGTTTTAGAATAAAGAGACAATATACTATATGACCATGGATATAACGGAAGGCCGGAATCAAAGAAAAAAAACAAAACCACCCATAGACAAAGGACGAGGAAATAAATAAAAAAACCTTTTACAACAGAACAGATTAACAAAAGTTGTTATTGTTAATGTTTAGTAATTCAATATCTTCGGTCACAAATCGAGTAAAGAAATATACGTATTGTAGAAATTAGTATTGTTATTGGGCTAGTTAGTAATGACCAATTTGTTTTAAAATGAAATAATATTTTTTCTATATATTGATATGATGATGGTATATTGTTGACGAGCCGGTTAGCGTAGTTGATAGAAACTTACTTTTCGCGCCGCAGGTCGTGGGTTGGATTTCCACCTAGGACATTTGTGTGCAAGAACATATTGTCTGTTTGTCTTGAGTCTGAGTCTAATTTTCTATATAAATACGTATTTACAAAAGAAATTAATAATGTCCCAAGATAATGTTATTATTTATATTTATCAGCGAAATACAACTGACTGACTAACTCATCCGTTAACAAAACTATAGTCTGATTGTTTTAAAATATAGTATATAGTATAGTTACTCCTTTCGCTACATAGACGATCAATAGAGAGGATATTCTGCGAATCCTATACAAAATAAATGTTTCATAATTACACGTACGAAGTCGGGAAGCTTCTATGTAGTAAATACAAAAGTCTTATCATTCGGATATTTGTTCCTCAATCATACGAAAAGTGATAAACAGATTCAAATGAATATAATGTCCAAATATTCTTCATTCAAATAGGTTTTTTTATAAGCGCTTGTCATTATTATGTACAGGATTAGTTTGAACGCAATGGTCCGGGAGGTCCGGGAGGAAGCGCTGTATACCTAAAGGTAGTGATTTAGGGTCGTTATTTTCAATACAACTCGTATGTCTAATAAGTGAATCAAGCGTCAGCTCACGCACCAGCGGTGGGTTTAGCTGTAGGAGGGTTAAAAAGTTGGGAATTGAAGAAAAAAAAAGTAATAGTACGCCGGCTGAAACCTTTTCTCATGAATAGTTAACATCATAGTGAGCTGGAAAATAAAATATTCTGGAAAATATTCGGAATGTAGATCAGGGATGTTGCGGATGCCGATTTTTTCACATCCGCGGATGCGGATGCGGATGCGGATTTTTGAAGGCTCACATCCGCGGATGCGGATGCGGATGCGGATGTTTAAGATCTTATGTAAATATAGTATATGAAAATGAAGATTTAAAACAATGTTAAAGCAATTATTAACATTTTTATTAAAAAAAACTAGTATTAAGTATATGCTACAATTTTTATATAAGTATTTAAAAATAGACGAAGTTAAAAATAGGAGCATTATACTTAATAAAAAATAATATTGCCGCCCTTCCTCATGTTCTTTTCTTGTCACTTGTTCTTTTTTAATATTCCAGTCAGAAAGCATCGTGTTAAATTCTTTGGAAATTATGTCACCAGTGTGACGGCCGTCGAATATCTCGCATTTCAATATAATCGATGATCTATCAAAGTTTTCTGCAATACCATGGCAAGTCAGACTAAGCAAAGAAGCATTTGAGCATCTAATCGACCAAATGTCAGACGTAAACGACATGTAATCACATTTTCGATTAATTTTTGTCGTTGTTAATTTGACGAGGTGGTTCAGCCCTTGCCAGAGCAGCTTTTATTGCATATTTTCTTTCTTGTCGCAACTTGTATGACATCCGCATCCGCATGAAAATCCGCATTGATTATTGCGGATGCGGATGCGGATGCGGATGTCCAAATCTATGCGGATGTTCCGCATTTGCGGATGCGGATGCGAATGTTCGCAACATCCCTGATGTAGATTCTTCTGACTAGAACCGGCAATAAACTCATATACATTTAAATGAATTGATTGACACTTAGTGCGACTGTCTCTTGTTATCACCATCGCCCAGACATTGGCGTTGTAAGAAATAGTAACCATTACATACATCGTCAAGGCGTCTCCAACCTTGGTAACTAATCGTAACATGTAATGCTTGTTTGGTGGTTGAATATGCGATGAGTGGGTGGTATCTATACAGAAGGGCTTGCATAAAGCCCTACCACCAAGAAAAATAATAATACTTTTATGTTTATTTCAAATTAATGATAATGACTACATTATAGTTAAATATTTACGAATCAGTAACTTAACAAGCAATAAATATAATAATAAAATATGTATTTATTATTAGGTGGTATCGCCGCTACAACGGTCACCATACCGAAGCCCAAACATGTTTTCCACACACGCCTCGTCTGTCCCACAATCACAGTCTATTCACGAAGCCACCGAACCACTACGTAACGAATGCGCCATAGTCGACCGCGCGGGCTGACGCGGCGCACGCACCGTCTCTGTCGCCCTTAAAACTTATCGTTAACTTTCAAAATTCGAAGTTTAAATTTTAGTAATGTGATTGTTTTTTTTTTTTAATTTTCGTAAAACTTTCGTGCCATAATAGTGATGTTCCACTGTGTTATTTAAGGAGAAAAAAAATGGGTGTTCTTTTAAAGTTTTTTCTTGTGACGGTCGTTTTGCCGTGTGTTTTCGGGCAAGCACAAGAGGAATGTTTTGGCGCGGGCAGCGTAGCCGGGGCTGCGATAGGTGCTTTTATAGCAGCATTTATTTTAATCGGTGCAGCGTATTACTTGAGAAAATTGTATTGGAAATCCCGCAAAGGTAAGATGTCTGTTATTATGTTATTATTATGCCGCTTTTTGCTCGAAACGCCTGCGGCTCGGACGCTCGAACGTCGAGACCCACGTAGCTTAAACTTAAATGTCGTAAGAAGCAATGACCTTTTTCAATTACATATTTTAAAATGCCCCAAGAGGTGAATAACGATAAGTAATTAATATTCTATGGAACTTCTTAAGAAATACCTGTATTGTATATTAATTTATATTAAAAAATAATTTTATTAAGTCCTATGGTGTCCTAAAGGTGTCCTATGACATTTCATTCACTTCGACAGGCGACCACCTCTTCACAACGATTTCTATACCTGACCACTAATGGGTTCTGCGTAGTGTCATAAGCTGATGTCATTTTACTATGAGTTATAATTTTCTTATATTGTTATATTTTTTTGTTCTTATTTTATAACGTCATTTCGATTTGGAACGATAGTACATAATATCTTAAATTAAAATAAAAACTCTAAATTATTTATATATCTTACGATCATTATCGAATAACAATAGATACTTTACATAATATATTTCACACGATATTTACCTCTTAATAAACATTTAAAACTAAGCTAAGCTCTAACAAATATTTTATTTAAATGTTTTGGGGGGTTCAGTGAAACAGTGCTGTGTCTTCTTCACTCTTATGTCAAATCAATCATGACTGAAAGAGAGAAAAAGTTAGACTACACCAGCGGGTATAAGTGTGGATTATAGCAGCGATTACATTCAAAACTGCCATACGCGTAGTTAATACTACCACATACCAAAAAAAACAGCTGATAAATATTTAAATTCGGACCTTATATTAATAGTCATACGAGATATTTTGCTTAGAAGGTATTAGACGCGTCGTGTTTTGTTCCATTTTTAGATTTGTCACATTGCAATAAGGTTGTTTTTACCTTGTTATTAATTAAATGTAAGATCAGGTTTAAAACGACGTGCTAACATAATATTTTTGCACCTTAGCGATAGCGACAGATAATAAAGCAAGACTTTCTATGATTTCTCTCGTACAATTATCGCTTCGGCTTATTATTGAAATGTAAGCTTTAAAAATAACTATAATATATTTATTTGATTATTATTTATTAAAACGTTCGTGTGTTTTAGCTTAAAAGTTTTGAATATATACTTTATTGATTTCGATAATAAATAAGCAAGTTTCTACAGTGAATCAACGATTTTGTCTTTACCTATAAATTTTAAATTTTTAACCGGCAATCATTTTTTCACAGTTTTATTAAAAGCATTGGGTGCCCAATGGTCTAAATTCGTAAAAATAAACATTATAGAGAAAATTCGAGAAAAAAAGTCATGTACCTATTTGCAAGTTTCGATTTTTTTTTCTATTATATTTTAGATACTGAATTGTTATATCTTTGCCTTTGTAGTGATAATTTATTTGCTTAATAGTTAAAAATGTGCTATCCACGCGATTTTAATTTTAGCCACTTGTCAATAAGCAAAATGAAAATGAAGTAAACAAAAAAAAAAATACCGGCTGAATGAATCACATCTTTTTCACCTTTGCTATTGTAAAAAAAGAAAAGGTTAAATAAAAATCTAATTTCAAATTTTATTTTTATT
The DNA here is from genome assembly GCA_963151315.1 of Nymphalis c-album. Taxonomy (NCBI): domain Eukaryota; kingdom Metazoa; phylum Arthropoda; class Insecta; order Lepidoptera; family Nymphalidae; genus Nymphalis; species Nymphalis c-album. Next base: position 4,655,576 of record OY720612.1, read on the forward strand.
GTATGTAAAAGCATTATAAAGATTGCTTATTATTGTCTGTTGTCGTAAGTACCTACATATACATAAGTAAGTAAGTACATACGTTATAAAGGCATACGGAGTAGGTATATTAACCTACATTGCTTATGTTTTACGCCTATCCAATATTAACTTGAAGATAAGTACTAAGATCCGAGATAAGATAAACTAGTTCAATAGATATGAGTACAGTAAGCCACAGATTAAAGATTTCATCTTTTTATGTAAAACCACAGACTAATAAGACGTTAATTATCATTTTGTAAAAATGTTTTCAACGTTAGTAGAGATGACTCGACGTAGCTCGAGGTGAAAAAAAACGTATTATAATCTTAATGTGTCGCATGAAAACCTACTTTGTAGCAAGCTGGAATGAGTTCCCAAGCTACTTCTTAAAAGAGGAGGAGGCTTTAGCGGCTAAAGTTTAGCCCAACAGATACCTATATAATATACAGTCTGTTAATTTATTGTATCATGAAAATTTAATATAATATATGCTGGGCAACGGCCTATTCTCCTCTTTTGAGAAGAAGGTCTGGAGTTTTTTCCACCACGCGGCTCCGATGCAGGTTGTAGTGATTCCATCAATCCGCATCGAAGCCGCGTGGTGAAATTCTGCCAGTTACATTAGACATATGCAGTTTTCCTCACGATGTTTTCATTCACCGTCAAGCACGAGATTTTTTAAACACATTAAGCGCATGAAATTCAGTGGTGCCTGCCCGGTTTTGAACCCACGATCATTGGTTAAGTTTAACGCGTTTCTAGTTCCTACCACTGGGCCATCTCGGCTTATTTATTTGTAACATATTATATATCAATTTAGCTAATAAACTTCAAGTCAAATCGTAAATGCTGAGAGGTACAAAGATTTCTCTTCACATATAAATATAGATGCAATAGTTTCTCTTAAAAGACTCAAGTCACCATTAAATATTAAGCTGTCCATTTACATATGTGATTGTAAGTAAAATGTATTCGTATTTTTCAATTTTAATATAAAAACAGACAAATAAATTAAATTAAAAATAGTAAGTTTTTGACTTCTCCTTTAAGTTTTACTGGAGCTTGCAAGCCCATTCATCAGATATTCTACCGCAAAACTCAGTCAGTCAGAGTCAGTGTAATTACAGGCACAAGGGACGTAACATCTTCTGTTTCCAAGGTTGGTGGTGCATATTGGCGATGTAAGCTATAGATAACATTTCTTATGCCAATGTCTATGGGCGTTGATGAACACTTGCAATCAGGTGGCCCATATGCTTGTTGAACTAGCTATTCTATGAAAAAAAAATATATACCACCCATACTGTCCAAGTGCCGCCAACCAAAACGTCAATTTTCATTGTATTTTTCAAATATTTTAAAAATAAACTTGAAAAGAAATTAAAAGATATAAACGATTTGCAACATAATATAATGTTTTCGAATTTTGTATATTACTAATTATATGTTAATAATAAATAAAAATTATTTTAATTAAATTAATTGTAATCGATGTAATTTCTAATTCTACGAACGTCAACTCTCGTTTTTATTAGCAATCGATTACAGATTAATTTCGACGACAACTTATAAATAAATTAGTATGATCTCTAATCACATTAATTTTAAATATAAAATTTATTTCTTTATTTATTTTCGTTTTTTAGCTAGTGTTACTAAGTATATAATAGTGCAATTTATATAAACTCATATAAAAACAAACTACATTTTTAGGTGGTAGGGCTCTGTGCAAGCTCGTCTGGGTAGCTCTATACCATCAGGTGTAGAGCCTAAACTCTTTCCGGTCGTATCGGTTTTCCGTCCATATTGGATTTTGAAAGTTAGGAAATAGAGAGTGCACTTGTGTTTGCGCACACACTTGTTCGCTATATCCCCTGCGCAGTTGACTAATCTCTCTTGAGATTGGCCGTGGCCGATCCGGTCAGGAGGACCATCATCTTCAAACATTTACAATAGGTACCTAACTTATTTTTATTTTATTTTATGGGTTAGCGGACGAGCATATGGGCAACCTGATAGTAAGCGGTCACCAACGCCCATAGATAATGGCAATCTAAGAAATGTTAGACATCGCTTACATCGCCAATGCGCCACCGACCTAGGAAACTAAGAAGTTATGTCCCTTGTGCCTGTAATTACACTGGCTCACTCACCTTTCAAACCGGAACACAGCAACACAAAGTACTGCAGTTTTTCGGTAGAATATCTGATGAGTGGTGGTACCTACCCAGACGAGCTTGCTCAAAGCTCTACCACCGAGTACAAATATAAACCTAAAATAACAAAAATAAATAAATACCTAAATAGATAAATAAAATCCACTTAGTGTTGAACAGTTTTTTGTTCCGTAGTGAAATCGTGGATCGCATTCAACAAGATAAACTCTTTACCAATTACGCAATAAATATAAAACATGCAATTTCACGTGACAAGGAAATAAAAAAGTTTAAATTATTTTAATATTACGTTTCGTAAATTTTTCATTATTTTTTTTTTATTAAAGTTTATTGCTCGGTTGACTGTTTCTATTTTATATATTTGTAATATTATTTATATAACAAGTATATAATATAGATTCTTGTTTATAAGTACATAACCTACTGAGATTTTACATTGGATAAAAGAAGGCAACACCTGTGTTTGCCCCGTAAAACACATTTTCTAGTTTCCTATTTAATGATAAAAAAAATTATAAATATATTTTTTTATTTAAATATATGTATAGCCTATTCCAACCACAACAGGTATAAACATAAATAAACAAAGACACCGAATAAATGCGATATCATTGGACATCGATATCATTTGACGCGATGTCAACGATTTAATTGGAATAGTGTTGTATTATGAATAAGGGTAAATTAATCAAGAACTGTTTATAGTGCATAATAATGCAGAACGATTTGGCAATCGCATGCAATTTGTAAATCTACGGTGTGTTTACATTTATTTCTATTCCCATTGGAATAGGGTATATAAGCAAGCGCTTAACTGTAATCACACCTGATGGGAAGTGATGATACAGCCTAAGGTGGAACGCGCTTGCCTAAAAGGTGCCTATTCACTTGAAGGTACCCATATCGTAGGTGGTGGGAAATACCTAAATAAAAAAAGTATTTCACAACAATTAATTAGTCAATGATACATCTTACTTCAAATTATTAATTAAGCTGTTACACTATAAATTATTTAACATAATATAATTCAATTAATTTTAACTTACAATCACATATGTAAATGGAAAGCTTAATATTTAATGGTGACTTGAGTCTTTTAAGAGAAACTATTGCATCTATATTTATATGTGAAGAGAAATCTTTGTACCTCTCAGCATTTACGATTTGACTTGAAGTTTATGAGAGAGTGCTAAAAGCTAAATTGATATATAATATGTAAGCCGAGATAGCCCAGTGGTAGGAACGCATGAAACTTAACCGATTATCGTGGGTTCAAACCCGGGCAGGAACCACTGAATTTCATGTGCTTAATTTGTAATAATACTTAATCTCGTGCTTGACGGTGAAGGATATCGTCGTGAGGAAACCTACATGTGACTAATTTCACTGAAATTCTGCCACACGTGTATTCCACTAACTCGCAGCTACTACTGGTGCTGCGTAGCGGAATAAGCTCCAGGATTAAACCTTTTCCTCATAAGAAGAGAGGAGGCCTTAGCCCAGCAGTGGAACATTCACACTGTTAATATACATATGTTACAAATATATTAAATTAAATTGTCATGATGTACGTTCATACCGCAAAAACCAGTCTTAAAGAAAAAAGTAATATAAGATATGGTACCTATCATTTATATTTTTAACTGACTACAAAAAAAGGAGGAGGTTATTAATTCGTCTGTATGTTTTTTTTTTAAATCTTAATGGCACTCAATAAAACGGATAAAAATTAATATATATCATAAACAACGGTAACTATATTACAATATAATTAATACCGAATAAAAAATAAAATACGCTAGAAATTAATTACATAGGACGGGTAATGTAGGTATAGTTGATAAAAAATTGTTTACACTTTTTACTGTACAAGTGTCTATGGGCGTTGTGAACAGTGAACGCTTACCGACAAGTTATACATCATTTGTATTTGTACGATACAAAGTCTTTTTGATAACGATGTTACTCTTCACACCTTACAGACGCTTGGTGTGAGAGAATGAGATACCGAATATAGTGTTTAAAGACTATGTCACTAATTCACGAGTGTTATAGTAAATAATTTGTTTAATTTTTTATTGAGAAATATTCTTTGTTCCAAAAATTTAATTATATAGAATAACTTAAGGCATAACATTATCTAAATACAAAAGTTTAAACTAGCAATGTTTCCGAGTTACACGAAATAAATGTATATATGAGATTTATTTGGTGGTAGACCTTGCAAGCTCGTCTGGGTGGGTACCAGTACTACCCACTTATCAGATATTCTACCGCAAAACAACAGTATTTTGTATTGTTGTGTTACAGTTTGAAGGGTAAGTTAGCCAGTGTAATTATAAGCACAAGGGACATAACATCTTCGTTCCATAGGTAGGTGGCGCATAACGTATTGGCGATGTAAGCGGTGGTTAGCATCTCTTTCTAATTCCAATGTCTATGGACGATGGTGACCACTTAGGCACTTACCATCAGGTGGCCTTACCTCGTCCGCCTATCTATGCTATATAGATACTTAAGAATCGCTCAATTAATATTGTTATTTACATACATACATAGTTGATATCTTACTGTAGTATAGCTACGTCTATTATATGTATATAAAAATAAAGTGATTATATTAATCACATTTAAAACGATATACGAGTATAACTTACAATTACATAACCTAACACTTTATTTAATTAAATACATAATATATAGATCAAAGTACTTCGTTCCGACCCGGTACATCACTATATCGTTTTTTTTTAATTTTCTTTCAGCACATTAATTTATATTACTTTTTAACAATATAATTTACACTTACAAACTCATTAGTGTTGTAAATTGTAAGTGGGTGTCGGTTTTTTTTACCTGTTAAGTAATATATTACGAATGTTGTACGAAGTGACCTATTGCGTGTTTTTTTTTTCATTATATTAATGTTAATTAAATAGGTACATTAATATAAGGAAATATAATTTATATGTGGTTCGAATTTAAAAATAATACTGCATTTAATATTTATGTTTATATTCAAGAGTGTAGATATTCTACCGCAAAACAGCAGTACTTGGTACTGCCAAGTTGAATAAGCCAGTGTAATTACAGGCACAAGGGACATAACATCTTAGTTCCCAAGGTTGGTGGTGCATTGGCGATGTAAGCGACGGTTAATATTTCTTACACTGCCAATGTCTAAGAACGTTGGTGACCTCTTACCATCAGGTGGCTCATGCGTTCGTCAGCCTACCTACCCTGTAAAAAAAAAGAGCTTAATGACCCAGTAGCTAAACACGTGAATATTAATATGGAATATGGATGGAATAATTGGAAATCCGGGCAAGCTTGTGCTTATAATTCATCTCATGCTATACGGTAGGTGTATGTGTTTCCACCAACCCGCATTAGGACAGCGTGGTGGAATAAACTCCAAGCGGTTTCTTAGTAGTCGTACTTTAAATTTTCATTTTACATTGTCATTTTTTGTGGGTAGAAACCCCAGTATCAAAGGCTTTATAAAAGTGAAAAAATATATATATATATTTCTAGCAACATCAACATAGCATGACAAATGCATTCCAATCGATCAATGACAGGAAATGCTTATCCGATGTAAATATCGCGTCGTTAATAGTGCACTATGTTTTCACTTTCGTATATCCGCGATCATCTTTCTTTTTGTTATGTAAACGATGTTAATTCGCACTCGACTGTGTTGCCAGCATGACACTCGTGTTTTGTAATCTGTGGTTATTAAGTCTTTTTTTTTTTGTTACTGCTTTTTAATTTAGGTACTTATAAATAAGGTACTTATAAGTTTAAATTTGTTTTTTTTTAAACTTATAGGTACATATAAAATTGATGATAAAGGTGATGAAAGTTGCATGAAAGTCTTTTATTTTTGAAGAAAGAACTTAAGATTGATAAAGATCAATCTTAAATACTAAAGACTATACTGCTATATATACTGAATATACTATATACTATACTATACTATACTGAAATACTAAAGAGTAATTCTGAATTATAATGAGAGCGAAGCCGTACTAAAAAGCTAGTAATACACAGCTTCAATATTGAGGAATATTTTGTATTTGAAATTTGAAGAGTCCTTTGGTCGTCGACCAAAGAGCCATTCACTACATATATCGAAGTTTGGAAAATATCTTGTTTATGAGTATTTAACATAACTCTACGTAACGGGGCCGAGCAGGAACGTAAAGCATCTAAAACCGCGTGGAGAGGCTAGTTCATATCAAAACTACATTTGCTCTTAATAATAATAATAAGGTCCTCCAGACCGATTTCGGTCACGGTGGCCAATCTCAAGAGAGATTATCTAACTGCGCAGGAGATATTACAGTGCACGAGTGTGTGCGCAAACACAGGTGCACTCGCTATTCCCTAGCACTCATAATTCGAGACGGCAATCCGACGCGACCGGAAAGAGTTCAGGCGCAGGATCAACGGCTTTACGTGGCTTCCGAGGCACGGGAGTGTACACACTGCCAACTGCTCTGCTCTTAATATAATTCATAACTACAGAATTATTTATCACAATACTTATATATTATAATACAATGCTGTCAGCGTGAGACACATTTCTTGACCTTGTTATAAAATATTACAACCATTTTGCAAAATGTTCATTTTAATATTATAATTATGATTATTAATTATATAATAAAATCTGTTATTGTTCTCTTGAATGTTAATTTACGAGGTTTAATTTGGTTGTACCGGTTCGGCTGATTTTGTTTCTGGTTATTCTCAAGGGAAACTAATCCTTATTCCAATCGAATACGGAGTAATTTAAACAAAACTTAAATTTACCTATATGTTTTTTTTTAGAATTCTTGATTAATATATTTTTATTTATACTTCCCAAATAAGAACTTCGTCGCCGCTCAAAATTTCAAAATTCCGCGAATACATAATGAATATATATACCTACAAATATATATTATACATTTCGACCTTTCTCATTATGTAATTCAATGTTAAAGTTTGTTTTTACTCGTCTAGTCGTTGGAATAGGCTGGATACGGTAAAGGGATATTATAATGTAGAAGGTTTAGATATTTTTTTTTAAATGTTAATCATCGCTTACATCGCCAATGCGCCACCAACTTGGGAACTAAGATATTATGCCCCTTGTGCCTGTAATTACAGCAGCTCACCCTTTAAACCGGAACACAACAATAGCAAGTACTGCTGTTTTGCGGTAGAATATCTGATGAGTGGGTGGTATCTACCCATACGAGCTTGCACAAAGCTCTACCACCGAGTAATAACTGCAGAACAAAGAGATGCAATAACTACAGAAAATTGACGGAGATAAATAAAAAAATAAATAGTTATTTATATATATATGGTCCAAGAAACATTTTTGAACGCCATTGGCTGAATATCATGTGCACAAACCAACTTTTACGTAAAAAAGTTGATTGTCAATAAATGAACTGGCTTTAAAACACCTGTACAATGATGAAGTTGAAAACATACTAAGTTTGACACGAAATAATATTTTAAATTATCATGTTTTTGAATATAGTATAAGAAAGTATAAGATCATTCTTCAATTTACTTATTTCATATTTTAGTTAATAGTACTTTAGAACATGATATTGTTTTAGTCACAGTATCTATTCTTATACTCATTGTGAAAGATATGATGTTGCGTCTGAGTGTAATTATCTATATAAGTATGTATTTACAAAAGTACAGTAGTACATATATGTAAGTGTATCTGTTGTTTGGTTTCCATAGCACAAAGCTTAGTTTGGGTTCAGGTGGCGTTTTGAATAATGTCCCAGGATATTATTATTATTATTATTCTATCGCTATACTTCGTTTCCAAAGTTGGTGACGCATTGGCGATGTAATGGTTATTTCAACAAATGTTAATAGGCGTTGGTGATCACATCATTGGATGACCCATTTGCCCAGTTGAGTAGAAGATTAGGATCTCATTGAAAATTCAACAACAAAGCTATTAATAGGTGTAACGTACTGTGCAAACACTTATGGCTATCGTTAATAATCTGTTTACGAATTGTTTACAAACACATGAAAATTCGTGTCTTGATATCGGAGATATCGATAAAAATTTATCGTAAATCTCATATCGATAACATATCGCGTATAAACCCGATAGCTTAATCTATGGTAATATTTTCAGTCTGTGATATGATTTGCGTCTGACACTTGTGTTACGTAATTATTATTATTTTTTTAATAATAATTCGCTATTATGTCAAATAGTGATGTGCCAACACCGCCGACTAGGAAGCTGAGGAATCGACTTAGTGAGTTTTTAATCTGTTTCGTAATAATTGTTGAGTTATGAAGTATGTAATTTTTATGTATTATTATTATATAAAACCTCTTACATTGTCAAACAGTAAGAGAAAAAAATCACCTTTTGAACTGTTCTCTCATTCCATAAATTATTAGTTGATACATAATTATATAATATCTGTATTTAACTAGTCAAGTGTTTTGTATTAATTGAATATTATTTTCATTTTTAATCTGTATTTCTAGTGCATAAAATTTTAATATACAGTTTTATGTTTAATTACATTATATCCTTTGAGTTTCTTGAGAAAAATTATGTATTTAAAATACCATTCTTATAAATGTTAACTATACCTTTGCGTAAAAAAAAAACAAACAAAAAAGCTACAATTTCAAAGGAATGTATCAACAATGTTGCCAGAAACAAAAACAAAGAGCCTAATTATTTTCGGTGAGTAAAAAACCTTTGGCATTCGAAGGACGGTGACGTCAACGCGCAGGTATTGATGATAGCTTGGCGGTTAAGTGGTTCCTTTTTTAAAATTATAACTTCTCATTGTTATTGTATGTATACTATAGAGGTTTTATATTCAATTAATTTTAGTGATAAAGATAAAAAAAATATTATTATTATGATTTTTGTTGGTCATGAATAGGTATATGTTTCGATAAAAAATATTTTAAACACATTTAAATAACAGGCACAGTTAATAAAAGAAGGAATGTTAAAAAAAATAGTCATTAATATATTGTTAAAAACTGAAAATATTTTATTATTAGGTATTAATTATTATAAAAAAAACCTCATATATACTTAATACCTTATGAAACTCAGTTCACTTCCGTGAAGGTCACTGGCAGATATACTTTATTCCAATCGCAGGTGTTCAAATATACAAACTCCAGATCACCGTTTACACTTTGCTAATAGCTCTGCTGTATTCACTACAAACAACCCTTGATTAATATAGGTACTTTTATTTACAATACTTTTATTAATAATACCCAGGACAGACATTTGTGTGCATGGACATGTCTGTTTGTCCTGAGTCGGGAAGTAATTCTCCATATAAGTATGTATTTACAAAAGAAAATTAGTATATTATATAGTATATCAATTGCCTGGTTTCCATAGTACGAGCTCTGCTTAGTTTGGGATCAGATGTGTTTATGTGAATGATGTCCCAGGATATTATGAATATAATATTATATATTATGTTATATACTCATCAGATATTCTACCGCAAAACAGCAGTACTTGCTATTGTTGGGTTCAGGTTTGAAGGGTGAGTAAGCCTGTGTAATTACAGTCACAAGGGACATAACATCTTAGTTCCCAAGGCTGGTGGCGCATTGGCGATGTAAGCGATGGTTAACATCTCTTAAGATGCCAATGTCTATGCCTACCTAGCTATAAAAAGAAATACACAGGACAGACATTTTTGTGCATGAACATGTCTGTTTGTCTTCAGTCTGGATGTAATTATCTATAAGTATGTACTTGACAAAAGAAAAACTAGTATATGTAGTACTCAATTGTCTGGTTTCCATAGTACAAGCTCTATTTTTTATTAGCTTACGAGTAGTTTAGGATCAGATGTCTTTGTGTGAATTATGTCCCTGGATATCATTAATACAACCTTCTATATTAACTACGTATATCCATTTTTATGTCATCGTAACGGACGTATTACTTTCAGGAGTTCATATTGAATACAATCGATTATTCGAAAATTTCGACCAATGAGATCACGTCAATTGTATTTCGAAGTTGTTTATTTGTCTTTATTCCTACTCTGATTGGATAATACTATGACGTAACGGTAACGCGTGTCAGATAATAATTACACAAAATTTTTTAAATAGACATTCCAAAACATGTCAGTCATTCGGTGATAATGAAAGTCAAAAACATTAAGTCAGTAAGACACGTGTTATGTGTCACTAAGATAATAAATTTTGAATAAAACACGTATGTCGTATATATATAATGTTTTATACATATTCAAGTGTTTTGTATAAATTAAATATTTGATTATTGTAACGAAGTTCTTTTACGCTTACATTAGAGTGAAATGGCAGTGGCCCAAGGTCACGTCATATAACGAAATAGCGTTCATATTGTGCCTACGAAATGCCATAAAATGCGATGCGTTGCGCGTTGGAAATTTGACACAGCAGGTTTAATTGACCGTCAAGCACGAGATGAATTATAAAAACAAATTAAGTACTTGAAAATTCAGTGGTGGCTGCCCGGTTTGAACCCACGATCATCGGTTAAGATTCACGCGTTCTAGCCACTGGGCCATCTCGGCTTTTAAGAAATGTTAAACATTTCACAGTTTAAAACATGTAGTTATCTCGAAGAAGATTCAAAGACTTCGTAAGATTTTGCATACGAATTATATAAAAAAAAACACATTTCATTTCCACATCTCACAAACAGGTTATTGAATCGTTGAAAACTTTTACATCCTCCATAAAAGTATGTTTTCGACTAGGGTTGCCATTCGTTTGAATTTTACCGATTTTTACGTAATTTTTCATTGAAAAATACGAAAAAGTAACAGTCAGCTGTATTATGTAACTAGGTCCTAGCGTTTTTCCCGCTGTTTCACCCGCGTAGTTACCGATCCCGTGGGAATATGGGGATAAAATGTAGCCTATGTTAATCGCTGATAATGTAGCTTTCCATTGATGAAATAATTTTTCAATTCGGCTAAGTGGTTTAGGCGTGTAAGCGTAACAAACAAACTTACTTTCGCATTTATAATATTAGTTAGGATTATTGATTAAACTTTTCATTAGCGTTTTTTCCTTCGTATCCAGATTTGTCCCGCTATATTCTGTCATATTTCAATCAGTTCAGGCTTAGTAGTATCTCAATGAGGTAATAGACCAATCTGTTTTTCCAATTATTACATACGAATATATTGTTGTGAAAATCGCGGATCTTGATTGCGAATAGGAGTATTCGTTTCAGTTAAAACAAAGTAATAAAACATGATTAATAATGCTCACGTTTGTTTAATTAATAAGTTAAAAACTAACAACTTCTTATCTTGATTTATAGAAGTGGATGTTTAGAATGAGAGTAAAATTTCGAGAACGAATTTGTGAGAAATGCGTTTGCGCATGCGTTTTTATTTCTTTCCTATACTAATATATAAAGCTGAAGAGTTTGTTTGTTTGATCCGGCTAATCTTAGGAACCTTTCCTATTAAGGATAAGGTTTTGAGTTTTACTCGAACACAGGTTGGTGGGTAACTGAAGTAAGTTGCCCACGCTATGTTTTTGTCTTTGCACGTCTGCAATACTCGTACAAATTTCAAATACCCTTATTTCATACTGACATTTTATTATTAATGAAATAGTCAATGTTACTTCCGCACAAAGTAGCTATCTTATATCGAGAGTATTACTAAATATGCTTCAGTACTTTCAGTGATTATCGATAACAAACAAATCGCTTCTCTATAATATTAATATGGGTGTGCCAACCCTGCTTTCAACAAACGAGTTTGGTACCCGTTGATAAATTCTGTCAAAGGTCATACGTGTAGACGTTTACTTTAAATTATGTACAAATACCTGTCCAATATACATATCTATTAAACTATTGAATGTAAAACTTTGAAACGTGTTTTTTTAGTCTGTAAATATACTATAGATTATATTGCAAATCAAAACTTTTGCTATCTTTTTCTAACGCTACGCGATAGAAAGAGATAAGTTATTAGTGTTTAATAGAGTCGGCATAATAATATTATACTTCGTTATTTTTCTTTTGCAAATAGAACATATTTGCTATCCCTTTTGAACACTACGGGTTAGAGAGAGATGACATTATTATGTTTAACAGAATCGGTATAATGATGTTATTTTTTCTTTCAAATGAAATTTTTTTTCTGTCCTTTTTTAACACTATGCGTCAGAAAGAGATGATAACATTGTTGTGTTCGACAGATTCAAATTCAAAATTCAAATTCAAAACCTTATTGTTTTTTTTTCGCATTGACATTTTTATTCGTGTTGGCAGCTATGTGCAAAGTCCTGTGACTATACAGCCATATAAATCGATTTTGCAATAATTCTTCATGCTATATATACTGTTATTGAACATATATCGTATTCTACATATATAGTATTATACAAATATACTGCTTTATAGGGTGTGTGTTAACGGTGAGTGGTGACCCATTGAAGTTCGTTGCTTAACTTCGGTGGTCGCACGAGAACCGGTGTTTCCAACAAGCTAGTAACGCGGATATTTTTTTTTTAAATCTAAACTAATATTATACACAACTATATAAGACGTTTGTTTGATATCTGTTTTACAAAAATAGCTTTCAGCTTGGTAAACAAAGTTATAATTGAAAATAATATTTTGATTTCATTTTTAGCAATCTATCCATTGAAAGTAGTATTTGTTTACATAAATTAAAAAAAAAAGATCCATGCCATAAAGGGCCAATACGCGTTATAGCTATGTGGGTCAACTAAAGAATGCTGTTCCACCGGCCAGGCCCCACCTGCAGACGGACACCCGTTTATATTACGAGATTACGATTATATCGATGATTTTTTTTTACGTATAATTCGTTTTTTGTCCGGTTTACATCTTAACGTAACGATATTTTTGATTTTATTATCTGTCTATTTACGTGTTAAGCAAACTCGTTTTGCAATTACGGTTTTTTTTTTCAATTAACTGAACTTCGATCTTTGCTATTAACTATTTATATTGGAATAGATGTAATTTAAAAAAAAAGGTTTAAAAATCTATTTTTTCTATTTTCAAATTATTTTATTTGGTGCCAGTATCAAAGAGATTAAAAAATGTAAAAAAAGGAAGGCTAGAGGAAGTATAGGATGGTATTACAATACACCAAATGTGTCTCTCATTGTGTGCAAATTTTAGGTATAGCTTTTATGTATTGTGGACTTTAAAATATTTCAAGTTACATATATAAAAGTTTGTCTATATGATTATGTTTTGAATTAATAACTGTCAAATGTCAACAACTGAATACTAATTCAGTGTGAAGCTGCTGTAACATATAATTTATTTATATATTTAATATACAAATGTACTTCCTACAAAATTATGAGATATACCGGACATATGTAAATATATATTTTTTTCTATTATATAAATGTATGTATGTTTATGCGGGGTATATATATACACATGCACACACATACACACACACACACACACACACACACACACACCCACACACACACAAGGGTGCTTACACGCACAAACGTCACTCTCTCCTTCACCTTCACACACACACAGATTATAAATAACTACCAAATAAGAAATAAAAATAACTTCATTGATGATATAGGTACCTAATTATGGATAAAAAATTAAAACCACGTTCATTGTTCAGATTATCATTTCAAATAATAACGAATACGAGCTATTTGAAATCATTTTCAAATATAAATTGCAACAGAGAAATCTTTAATTTCTACAATCCACAGACAAATAATGGCGAGTCATTTGCGTAGTCTATTACGACTTTCTTCATCAGATTCAGTAAACATTAACGTGCCTAGGCCCGACCGAATGATCTAGAATGATTGGAAAGCCTTCGTATCTCTATTTCCGTATCAACATGTGATTTGATTCACGCAACTTGATTTGTGTTTATGTACCTATAATCCGGCCTTATACGGGTGTAACAAAATTCGTGTCCGACCCGTGAAGTGTATCGATGTCGATTCTATTTATGTAAAAAAAATTAAAATATTATGCAAAAAAATTACTCATAAAATATTTTTTTTTTTCATTTTCAATTGTAAATGACGAAAATTTCATGGACAACTGAGGTCATGACCTCGTCTCCGACCTACCCGATAGGTAAGAGCTAATGAGCGCTGACGCCCGCGCCTGTGTTGCAATATAATTGTTGTTATTTAGTCAAATTAATTTTTTTTCGGGGTAAAATTTTGCTTAAAATTTTAAAATTTATTACAAAAATAGAACCGACTAACGATACCTAATAACCACTTCACGGGTCGGACACGAATTTTGTTACACTCTGTATACATATAACGGACTCATATAAATTGTGATTTTGTTGCTATATCTTCAATATACATCGACATATTTTAGTCAATATGCAAAAAACATTAATTAATTGACTCCGTCTATTAGTGAAAACTGTATGAAAATCGTTTCGGTAATTTAAAAAAAAAAGTAAAAGTAACACAGCTTGTGGATGTCCCGCTGCAAGGCTAAGGCCTGGTGGACCTGCTGGTATGTTGGAATACACATGTGGCAGAATTTCAGTGAAATTAGACACATGCAGGTTTCCTCACGATGTTTTCCTTCACCGTCAAGCACGAGATTATAATTCATTTCGGTCAAGTTGAACTGAAATTCTGTCACATGGATATTCCACCAATCCGCATTGGAGCAGCGTCGTGGTGGTAATATTAGCCCAGCAGTGGGACATTCACAGGCTGTTACTGTAATAAAGAATACTATTTATAATATATAATGTTTTTGCAACGCCTCTGTTCTGTTAAAAGACAGGTCATTTCAATATTCTTTCAAATATACTTGTGATACACAAGTAGCATATTGCATCTTGTTGCTAATCAAATTGAAGGCTGTATTTCGTAAATAAGTCTTAGTATGTCTCTGCTAACATCTGAAAAGTTCATTTATTATGACACAGTTAAGTATGAGCTAGACTGACATAGTAGTGAAGGTCTTAAATACTTTTATAGGAGACGGAGATATCTTTAATCTTACTTTGTCTGTTTGGATGTTTGTTACACATTATCGGTTAAAATAGTTTCAATAAAACTATTTGGTGGTAGAGCTTTGTGCAAACTCGTCTGGGTACCACCCCCCCTCATCAGATATTCTACCACAAACAGCAGTACTTGCTATTGTTGTGTTCCGGTTTGAATGGTGAGTGAGCTAGTGTAATTACAGACACAAGAGACAATATATTAGTTCCCAAGGTTAGTGGCGTTGTAAGCAATAGTTAACATCTCGTACAATGTCAATGTCTATGGACGTTGGTGACCATTTATCATCAGGTGGCTTATATGCTTTTCCGCCTAACTATACTATAAAAAAAGGTATTTATAGAAGTCGATTGTATCGATGAATAGTTGTAGACGTTAATGTATTCGACATTTTTAATAATTGATAAAAAAAAAACGAGTTTAATTAACGCGAGAAGCGGTAACACCCGATTACAAGTTATTTTATCAAAGATATTTTTCATATTAGTGTATAATTATACGGAATCCACATTCCGAAACGGTGACAGCTTACTTTTAATTGATAAGACTTGCTCATCCACTCACTCTGTATACTTATTACTTATCTACTTGAATAAAATTGAATGAATGTTTAAAAAAAAAAAATAACCTGGGACATTATTCACACACGGACATCTGATCCCAAACTAAGCAGAACTTGTAATATAGAAACCAGACAACTGATATACACATATACCCACTACTTTTCTTTTCTTTTTTTTTTGTAAATACATATTATACAAAGATAATTACACCCAGACTCAGGACAAACAGACATGTTCATGCACACAAATATCTGTTCTGGGTGGAAATCGAACCTACGACCTGCAGCGTGTAAGGCAAGTGTCTTACCAACCACGCCAACCGGCTCGTCGATTGCGTTAATACTGACAATATTATTTATAACTTTAATCATAACATATAGAGCTTGGGACCTACTGCAAGAGGTATACCTAGTTCTATTATAGATGGGGTAAAGCTTTGTGCAAGCAATCTGTGTAGGTACCACCTACTTACCATATATTTTGTCAAACAGCAATACTTAGATTATACATACAAGGTACGTGGTACTTGGTGGTAGAGCTTTGTGCAAGGTCGTCCGGGTAGGAACCACTCATCAGATATTCTACTTGTAATTTAATTAAAAAGATCGATTATGGAACAACTCAAAGAGTTAAATTTATACGTATGTAAAAATAAAAACAAATTTATCCTCAACAAAAAAAAACAACACTTGGTAAAAGAAACATGGAAGCCGTCTTGTTTTACTTACGTTTTGGTGTTGCCATAATCTCATTGCGATTAAGAAACTTTTTTTTTTAATTTTTGTTTGAAATACGATGATGCTCTGTTTACATTTATTATCTGTTTATCAGATACGCTAAGATTCTATTAAGGTTACAAAATGAAGTCATTGAATACACACTAGTATAACAATATGAAATATGTCTATGTGTGAGTTAGAATACGTATATTGTACAACAAATAAATTAAAAAATCATACAGCTATGCACAAAAATAGATATAATATGTACAAAAACCTTTGAGGAAGGTAAAGGAGTTAACCTCGTATTGTTTAAATTGGACTTTATGTTTAACGTCATAAGTCTGAAAATGGTACTGTCTATATTATTGTAATTAATTGTAGTTGCAAGAAGTTTGCTTTGCTAAGGTTCGTTTTTACTTTGACAATCTATACTAATATATATAGCTGAAGAGTTTGTTTATTTGATCCGGCTAATCTCAAGAACTACTGGTTCGAATTTAAAAAATATTTTTATGTTGTGTAGTCTTTTTATCGAGGAAGGTTCTAGACTGATTTTTATTCATTATATTTTTATTTATTTTACGCGAGTGAAACCGCGGGACACAGCTAGTTATAAATAACAGTATTTGGCATCAATCGTCAACGTCAAATAAATTGATTTTGATATTTAGTACTTAAGTGAATGGTACCTGGTCAGACGTGTCTAGTTTACAACCAATAAAATCGCTTCCCAATAATTATAAAAACGACATAACAGTTCCCCATAATGCGGACGGTGAAGCGGACAGCGTCATATTTTTTGTCACGATATATCTAAGATAAATAACCATTGGAAATGCCATCAGTGATAATCATAACCAATCTTGATTGATGTAGAATATATTAGCTTTTTTCTATTTAAAATATTAAATTAGTTCTCTCAATATTGGTTTTAGTGATTAAAAACGAAACAACCAAGCTTATAATTTACATAAAACACTTGATTTTCTTAAGAATATCGTCAGGATACCTTTATACCACAGAGAGGCAAATATAACAGAGCAGTTCTGTGAATAGATATAAATCTTTAAAGGATTGATTTAGAAAATTATCTTGCAACATTTTTATAGCCATAATCCTAGGTAATATTTTAAATGTGGATATGAGTTTGTTTGTTTGTTACGTATTCAGGGATAAACAACTACGCCTAATCAAAAAAAAATCGACTATGGTAAGCTTCATTATCAGCGAGTACCATAGGCTATATTTTGTCCCAATATTCCCACGGGAACGGGAACTACGCGGATGAGACCGCGGACAAAACGCTAGTAATATAATAAGAGTATAAGTAAGAGTTCACTTGTTTTATACGTTGAAAGTTAAATCTTATTTGTAATATCGTTAGTTACCACTTCTAGTCTATTCCCCGTTCTGTGATCATATAGAGAAAGAAAACCGATACAAAACATTTAGAGCATAAATATTATCTGAACGAGTTTGTAGGTTAATTCAACTCTTTGCATTATTATGTTTTATAGATACGATGTACGTGACAAACACTCAATTGCTTCATGAATTGAGAGGCAATTATGAAAATTATCTTTCGTATGTATTATAGGAATTCGCACGTTCAAGAAACTTATATCAAATTCCAAGTTTGACTGCCTCATTGGTCCAGTGGTTAGTTGTAAGGCCGCAGATCCATGCCCTGAGTTCAAATCCCAAGTCGGGCCAGCAAAAAGTTTATGACTTTTCCTTCGAAAATTCTTAACACCGGCCTGGAAAGTGTACATACTAACCCCCAGGCGCGAGGCTGCGTCTGACAATCATCGGGAGTGAAACTCAATAAGTTTTTTATCTGTTTTAACTGGAGTTTCAACGCAAGATATGGGTGTCTGCGGTATATCTGCCTTATATCTAGTTACGAGGCAGCTATTTGACGAAGTTCCTTAACGCGGCTTACGTTAGATTGAAATGGCAGTGGCCCAAGGTCACGTCATATAACGAAATAACGTTCATACTGTGCCTACGAAATGCTTCAAAATGCATTGCCTTTGGCATTCGAATTCAGGAGATTGAGATGCCTTTTGGTGTGACAAATATACAGTAATATAATCAATTAAAATCTACACTTTAAAATGTTTGAGTCGAAAACATATCGCACAGAACTTCGTTCTTAACGGGGATCCCCCGACACAAAAATAAAAGGTCCAGTTACACGAGATAGTGTACGTCGCAAACATTTGTTATGTACTATTAAATCATGACCTCATTTCCTACAACCATATAAAAGCAAGGTCTCACTTAAACTCTATGTGAATTGTTTACAAATAAATACACACAAACATACATTTAAACTGTTACTTAACATTACTTAAAATTCAAGTCACATATTTAAATCGTTTGCTAAATACGAATATAGCAAATACGTGTATGAGACCATGGTAATAAGTGTTTAACGAATCGTCTCTCTGTGTTTTGCTTGAGTTTTCGCAATAAACTTGGCTATATACAACCATATACAAAACTAGCTGTAACCCGCGACTTTACCCGCGAATAATTAATAAAAATCACCTAGAACCTTCCTCGATAAAAGGACTATACAACACAAAAATATTTTTTAAATTCGAACCAGTAGTTCCTGAGATTAGCCGGATCAAACAAATAAATTCTTCAGCTTTATCTATTATTATAGATACTAGTTTCGGACCGCGACTTCGCGAGGTAGTTAAATATAAATGACCCACTGCTAGGCTAAGGCCTCCTCTCCTCTTTTTAGAAGAAGGTTTGGAGGTTAATCCACCACGCTGCTCCATTGCGGGTTGGTGGATTTCACATGTGGTAGAATTTCAGTGCATGTGTCTACATGAACATTTCCTGACAATGTTTTCCTTCACCGTCTGCACGACACGATGCACGACTGCACGGTGTTTCCAATCCTTTTTTAGGCCATGCCCCATCTTAACATTTCTAAAATTTGTATGCCTGTACACATTTGTATGCCCCTGCCTATGATATTTTTAATCTTTATAAATTGTTTTTTTCCCTTCAGAAATATAAATAAATGATAAGTTTTAGGAAGAAATTACTATGAAATTGTTATCAAAACATCGTAAGTAAAATTTCAAAACATATAACGCAACACTAAAATTAAAAATTATTTTTAATCAAGGAGAAAGGGTTAAAGTCTTGTCGAGTCCATTCTTAAATTGCCCCCCTTAACTATCAAATTAGCCCCCTGTGGGGCGTGGGCCCCACGTTGGGAAACACTGGTCTAGCATGAGATGAATTATAATCACAAATTAAACACATTAAATTCAATGGTGCTTTCCCGGGTTTGAACCCACGATCATCGGTTAAGATTCACACGTTCTCACCACTGGGCCATCTCGGCTTGTTTATTAATATATTACCATAGAATAGTCCCATCTAATGCACGTTTACGTTCCACGCTAGAAAGTATGGAGAAAGTCTCTCACCGCGACATGTCCATTGAAGTTCAAACATTAAAAATAAGTGAAAACGAAACGAAACACATTAACACTAACCATTCATTCGAAACGTGTAATTACAATTAGCTTGTTTTAAAAACACATAAATATTTTGATATTTGAGTTACGAAACGTTAGGAGTATCAAGATTGATTGTGGTGCAGTAAAAGTTGATGTAATAACATCATTATGAAAATGATATGGCGGATTTTTTTTTTACGTGATAGTAAATATTTTTATTAATTACTTAATTAATTTAAAGAAAGTGAAATATTTGTTGTGTAATTGTATACATATTTATTTTCTTTACATATATATGTTATATTATTCATATATTTTTTACATAATATGTACTAGCTGCGCCCCGCGGTTTCACTCGCGTATAATTAAATTATATTAAATTACAATAATTATATTAGTATAGATATTTTGTTGAAGGGCTTGTTGGTCTATTGGCTAAATACTAGATAGATATGGGCTAGATTGGGCCACGGATCCCGAAGTTCTGGGTTCAAATCCGAAATCGGGCCAACCAAAAGTTATTGCAACTGCATTATTCTTTTGAAGATTCTGAGGCCCTAGCCAAGTTGACATTCTACAATTGTAAACGTTAATAGAAAAGTAAACAAATGTATGAGAATGTCCACGTGACTTATCGTTGAGAGAGTAGCAGCCCGGAGTCTAGAAGTTGGAAGTGTGTATAATCCCGTGCCTCGGAAATAAAGTAAAGCTATTGGTCCTGCTGAAAGCTTTCGGTCGTGTCTGATTGCCATCTGGTTATGAGAGTTAGGGAATAGAGAGTACACCTGTCGTAAATAACATTTCTATACAAATAAATACAATTTTGGCCGAATACTGAAACGAAGTGGGACTTAATTATTTGGAACGTCATTAATTTCAAAGTTTTTATGCGAAATTTGAAATTAATCGCGTTCCAAATAATTAAGTCCCACTTCATATTTGAAAGACGTTTCAGTATTCGGCCATTTATCTATTAAAATTTGATTTGATGAATTTATTAGTTATTGAATATGCAGGTTTTCTTGTCAGAATCTTGATTCAGAACTGGTGATAACTTAATATATATTTTCATTTTATGATCGGATCCAAAAAGTCGTATGTGCTTCACGCGTTTCAATAACAGAAACTTTATCTATCCTTAACTTATAATAAAATTGAAGGAAATTGAGTTACGAAACAGTAACAGCCTGTGAATGTCCCACTGGTGGGCTAAGGCTTCTTTTTTGCGGAGGTTTGTAGATTATTCCATATTGGTGGAATACACATGTGACAGAATTTCATCGTTAAGCACGAGTTTGAACCCACGATCATCGGTTAAGATTCACGCGTTCTCCCCATTGGGCCATCTCGGGAAGAGTATATTAGTTGTAAGGATCAACGAAAATAAAACATAAAATTAATATAAAAAATAATATATCTTATTACAATTACCTGCCGTCTATTCTCTTAGCCATCGCTACTTATAAATCTCAACACGATTATCATTCATGAATTGTGGTTGGATTCGTGGTAATACATTTGTCATAGGGTGCTGTCACGTGACCAGAATGTGAAAATGTTACTGGTAAAGTTTTGTAATCTGTTTCGTTCCTCTATTTCGTGTGTAATATTAAATGAATTTAATGAAAACATGCATAATTTAAAATAAGAATAGATAAAACAGGCACAAGAAAGAAAAAAAACATTATAATCTTATTTTTTTTTATTGTGAACATCATTAAGAATAAAGACATCCAGACAAATGTCACTTCTAAATTCAAAATAATATAAAGATAAACCAAAGATTTGGGATAGTTGGTACATGTTAGAAAAATAAAAAAATAAAATAACAGAAAATAATTAATTAACAGATTAAATAAAAGTTATATTGATAGGAAACCTTAAACGAATTATTATCGAGATGTTTTATATATATTTCTGAAAAATATTTTTGTCTTATCTTATGTGACAAAATATTCTATATTACATTTTTTTTTATTGTGTAAGTGGTCACCAACGCCCATAGACATTGGCATGGTAAGAGATATTAACTATCGCTTACATCGCCAATGCGCCACCAAACTTGGAAACTAAGATGTTATGTCCCTTGTGTAATTACAGAATTACACTGTCTCTATCACCCTTCAAACTGGAACACAACAATAACAAGTACTGCTGTTTTGCGGTAGAATATTTGATGAGTGGGTGGTACCTACCCAGACGAGCTTGCACAAAGCTCTACCATCAAGTATATACATAATAAATTAAATAGTCAACACGTATACATTTTAACTTCCGAGAATAAAAAAAACCATAGTTGGATAAAAACTTACACCAATGAATAAATAGCCGAGATAGACACTCACATCCACGACAGTGCATAAGAATGTGTGATCAGTGATGTTTATTAAACTATCAATCAAGTTTTACAATGGAACAATTACATTGTTAGTAAAACACATGTGGATACTACACCTGAACTAATATTTAAATAATACGATATTATACATTCGTTGAGAAACGTTTGTTAAGAGTCTCTAGTTGACAATCAAAACGGTAATAGTTTAAAGACGACGTTTTCGTTAAAATAACTTAGGAATTACATTTATGATATCGTGAGGAAACCTGTTTCAAATTTCACTGAAATTCTGTCACATGTGTATTCTACCAACCAAAGTTGGAGCAGCTATAAGCTCCGAACGTTCTCAAAAGAGGAGTAGTCTACACTCTACTCAACAGTGGTACATTCACAGGCAGTTACTATGACTAAAAAAAGGATAGGTGCAAGTAAATTTAAAAATGGCTACTATATAAATTATAACGTCTATTTGGGAGTAAGAATGCTAGCAGCATTTCATCAGTCATCATCATCATTGTCATCATTGTTTTTAACCGACTTCAAAAAAAGGAGGAGGTTATCAATTCGTCTGTATGTTTTTTTTTTTTTTTTTTTTTTTTTTTTTTTGGTGTTGTTACCTCATAACTCTCGACTGGATGAATCGATTTCGATGATTTTTTTTTTATTTGAAAGGGTTTGCTTTCCCATTGGTCCCATTTTTTTTTGGTCCAGTTTTGACAGTGGAATCCATGAGAAAACCATATAAGTCGTAAATTTGCATGAGGTATGTGCGCGACAAATGGTCGAATAACTCGATTTCTATTCAACGGATTTCGATGATTTTTTTTTTATTGGAAAGAGTATACTTTAAGGGTTGTTTGATGATAGTTTGGTTAGATTCTGATTATAGGATCCATGACAAAGTAACGGAAATCTTCAATTCTTAGGAGCAAATTGACGATACACGACCGAATCTTTTATAGGCTATCTAGATTTATCATTCACCTACCATAACATCGTTATAATCAAGTACTTGTAGTACTATTGTATAAAACACTTCTTTATATACCGTCAATAGTTTTCGCAGCGCACGCGAAATTATAACTTTTATAGGCAACAGTTAAATACGTTGGGTTACATTGCTCCATTTTAAGAAGGGATCTATAAGTTTTTTAAAATATAATATAGCCTATGTTACTTGGTAAAGACGTAGCTTTCTAAGGGTGAAAGAATTTTTAAAATCGGTCGAGTAGTTTTTGATTTAAATCGTAATAAAAAATCAAACAAAAATCAAATCTTTCCTCTTTATAATATGAGTTATGCATGTAAGCATTAGTATATATGTTATGTTTGTAATTGAAACATATTTGAACATCTACTAAAAGTTGAGACCAATTTTGAAAATTTTATATATATAGAATCGTATAAGTACTCTTATATACATGTTATATTTATGTATATTTATATATTGATTACTAGTGTTTTTCCCGCGGTTTCACCCGCGTAGTTCGGATTTCACCCGGAATATGGGGACAAAATGTAGCCTATGTTACTCCCTGATAATGAAGCTTTCCATTGGTGAAAGAATTTTTTAAATCGGCTTAGTGAAACCACTACACGCATAAACATGCGTGAAAGCGTCACAAACAAACTTACTTTCGCAATTATAATATTAGTTAGGATAATATAGATACTTCCCCTTTTTTTAATATACAGACTTTCCGTCATAGTTTATGGTGAAGAATGGTATAACGCAACATCTATAAACATACAGTTTATTTAATGATTACTAGAAATAACTATTTGATTATGTTATGGCTGCCCAACACCCCACCAACTAAATCTATTTAATCAAAACATGTTAATTTATATTCATACATTTAACCATATTAACTAATATTTATTAATTCAGTACCAAAATGCATTTTTCTTTACGTTTCATTGTTTTAGATTAATATATTTAAATAATAATATAAACGGCGCTGTCTCATATGAGCTGCACGTTTAGTAGGTCTACCCATATTCTACAAATTAGTGAGTGTACTTCAGATTCACTAAAAATCGAAAAATAAATAAAAATTTTAACAAAACAAAAACCGACTTCATAGGAAAAACAAATTAATATGCACTAAAAAGTATAAAAATAATTGCGTATTCTTCTATAATTTGATAATTAACTTACTATTTTCTACTCAACAATATGTAGGACGAATGTGTAGTGTGGTTGATAATTTATTTACAATTATTGTTATTTTTGGAGTCGATGTCAGCTAAGGAAACACTATAATATACCTAGCAATAATAATACGGGAATCTTTTAAAAACAAACAAAAACATACACATTACAAATTGACTTTTATTCGCCTCGTTAAGTTGCGCGTGCGACACAAGTACATCTCACCTATAACTAACTATGTATGTAGTTATAAACCCATCTTGGCTGACATCGACTCCAAAAGTAACAATAATTGTAAATAAATTATCAACCACACTACACATTCGTCCTACATATTGTTGAGTAGAAAATAGTAAGTTAATTATCAAATTATAGAAGAATACGCAATTATTTTTATACTTTTTAGTGCATATTAATTTGTTTTTCCTATGAAGTCGGTTTTTGTTTTGTTAAAATTTTTATTTATTACTTATTCTATAAGTATTAAGTATGTGTCTGAAGATTTATCTTGCAGCTGATTTTTTATAGTTGAACACAAAACTATTGAGCTGATATTTAGTGCACATATTTGGTAACACACACTATATTGTAATAAAACCTTTTATTTTATAACTTTTTGTCACCTAAAAACATATATATTCGTTTTGTCACCCTCGAAATGTATTACGTTTAACTTTAATCATTTTGTTTGTTAGAAGGGATTGCTTCTAACGTCTTTATGTTAGATAGATGAAAAATTTGAATACAATGCCTTGTCCAAAGATAATCTGAACACCATTTCGTGCTGTCGTGATTTATATTCTAATTTATCATGTTTATAATCAACTATACTTGAATCTTATTTGATTATAAATACTGCATTACGAACGTCCAAAGGTTTATATTTTGAAGATAATTGTATAGGTTTGTCTTGGTTTTTAATTTTGTTCATAAATATGAGTTGTAAAGTAATTAATTGTGAAATGTAATGTTACGAGGTATCTATAACACGTTTAAAAGAATTAATTAATTAAAAAAAAAATTGAGACAACATCGTTCAAGGAATGAGGTAAAGCGTTTGATGCATTGATTGATCCTGATCTGAGCAAGGGCTTGAAGATCTAAAAACACTGAAATTTTGTTTTCTTATAAAATTGGTCGGCGGAAGCGAAATATTTAAATATTCACAATATTAACATCCATTCCTTACATCGCCAATACACCATCAAACTAAGGAACTAAGATGTACTTTGTGCCTATAGTTACACTGGATCACTTACCCTTCCAACAGGAACAGAACTATATCAGAAGTCCCAAAAAGATTATGCAGAAACTCTACCACCAAGTGTTGTTTATATTTAAAACTTAAAAACTCATTGGTAAACCTTTGATATTACCGTCTGTGACGAGTCAATTGGCCACAAAAAACAGTAAATACTTATCAAATAAACCAAGGTTCGACTTAGTGATCGGCAGAAGTTAAGTTTTTACGCGGCGCGCATGCGCGATTGGTCACGGAGTGCCGCAAGGCCGTGTGTTGGTGCCTACGTTTTATTATGTTTACCAGTTTACTTAATATTCTACGTTTTATTATCGCGATTAGTTAAGAAAGCCTGATTTTTAAGGTCAATGCCACTTTTACTGTTGCATTTATATTTACATACGGACGCGTTCATATATAATTATATAAGACTGAAACTGGTACTACTGGCTGTAAGTCTACATTGTTTATGATTTTTTTTTATATGAAAAATTGGAAATTTGAAATTAACGTTTAACATATTGAGCTTTATTTATCAGCAATGATTGCGAAATGATTTTTTAAACAATCCCTTGAGATGTAGAAAAGATAACTCAGTTTTACTGTTTTTCTTCGAGCGAATTATTCATAACAATTTCATTTTGATACGAATATGAAATGATGATCACACATGAAAATCAACGTAAACTGACTTTGTTATCGTGTATATATTTACGTAACTTACTTCGAAAAAATAAAGGTATTTGCGAGATTTTAGTATGAAAGGAAGAATACCTTTTTTACACTGGTAACATGGGGGGGGGGGGTATGTGGGACTCGCCGTATGTCCAGGGCACCGAGTGCACCCCGGACATCGGAATACCCCCTAAAAAACCAGCGGTACCCTTCCCGTCTTAAGGGGAGCGCCACGGGATCGCTTGCGCATTCAACCGTGAATGGAAGAATACCTTACCCCAGGTAGTCATAGTCGGAAACTGATTAATAAATTGACACTATTAATAATTTAAAAAAGGAACGTTTTCGTGCAAAATGTACAATTAATTAATTATTATATAGCACACACTTGGAATGAGAAGTTTATAATAAAAATTCTCTGAGTTTCTCACACTGATTCTTTTTGTTTGTATTTATATTGTTCTTTGCACATTATAATTATATATCAAAATCTCTACCCAGTATTATGGTGCACACCATGACTAATAAAGCAAAGCTATAATTATGTAATCATTTCTTTAAGATTATCATATTAATATGCATTGATGTCTGCATATAGTATTGTAACGTACGCCATAAGAATGGAATGACATCATCTGTGATCTTGGATATTGTTTGAGGATGTTAAAAACGTGACCACAAGGCGAATAGCATTTAGTCATACGTAGTATAATAATTATTGTACTGATATATTTTATGTGGTAGCATATTTGTCTCTTTCTATCGACTGTAATTTAGCTAAGTGTGACGAAGATAAAAATTTATATAATACTAAAAAATACGACTATGTCGGCCTTTCTTAGCCAACTGCGTAGGATACATGCACAAGTGTGTGAACAAACACAGGTTAAGAAATAAGAAACAAGGGACATAACATCTTAGTTCCTAGGTTGGTGGCGTAATGGCGATGTAAGCGATGGTTAACATTTCTTACAATGCCAATGTCTATGGGCGTTGGTGGCCACTTAACATCAGGTGGCCCATATGCTCGTCCGCTTACCTATACAATACCTATACAATAAAAATATTCCTAAACTTTGACTATCCGATGGGATGGCGAATCCGACACGACTGAAAAAAAAGGCCCAGGACACGAAGGTGCACCGTGCATCGAAGAGCTTCTAAAGCAACGCCTTAACAAAATCTTTGGACTCGGGGATTTTCCCGTACTAATGTATCTTATCTTTTTTTCTCATGAGTAATTTTTTTTTAATAAATCGGTGAGTTAAGCTGGTAAATGTGATGTCACCTAATGGAAATTGTTAACATCGCCATCAACCAAGCTTAAGGTCTTAAATGTTAGATTCCTTGTGTCTGTAGTTACACTGGCTCACTCACCCTTGAAATCGGAACCCTACAATACTTAATAATTGCTGTTTAGCTGTAGAAAATGGGAAGAGCGTGTGTTGTAGTTTGACCTACCGGGACAGACTTGCACCTAACTATTAATATTATAAGTATTATGTATGTATGTTTATTATAATAAAATGTTAACAAACTCTGTTCACAAGTTTTCGACAGATTAAGTTTTATTTTTTTTAAACTATCAGCCTCAAGGCTGCCGGTAACATTATAAGGTTTTTTATTATACCACACTGAACCCTAAATGTGTAGAGTTATTAATAATAGAACTGCCATACCTTGAATACCGTTTCTTTTTAATTCCAAACGCCCACGCGAAGCGAATTATCATATCTCTTGTTATCAAGGTATAAATAATAGTAAAATTAAATATGTACAGTTTGTTTAGCGATTATAGTTCTTATTGTTTAAGTCTTAGAGGTTGAATTGTTATAAACACTTGGTTAAACAAATGACGAATTTGAAAACTATGTTGCGCAAAGCGTTATAATGTTAATTAAACATTTTAAGTAACATAATATTTAGTGTTTTTTAATTAACTTAATAATTATAATGTATTATGGAATTCTTGTTCTTAATAACTTTTATTAGATTTTAATTTTGTTTATCCTAAAATTATAATACATTACAAATTTACGTTTTGAGGCAAATGTTTATTCCAACAAGTATTTCTACCTGGCAGTTAGCGGTTCTGCTTAAGGCTGTAAAATATGTAGCTAAATTAAAAAAAAAAGCTGTGAGTTTAGTTCTCAAGATCAAATCAATTAATGGCAACGGCTTTGAAACAAACAATTAGTCAATGTCGGACTGTAATTAAACAATTGTTTCAGATACGACTTGAAATAAAATGAATGAGGAAAGTTTTTTTTTATTTAGTTTAGTCGCAGTAAAAACAACATACCTTTATTAAAAAGACTTTAATTTGACACAGAAGTAAATAAATCATATACCAAAAGAGGTCTTGAAGAACTATATCCAAGTCATGTGATACAATTTATCTATACTAATATATAAAGCTGAAGAGTTTGTTTGTTTTATCCGGCTGATCTCAGGAATTTAAAAAATATTTTTGTGTTGCATAGTCCTTTTATCGAGGAAGGTTCTAGGCTGATTTTTATTCATTATATTTTTATTAATTATACGCGAGTAACACTGCGGGGCACAGCTCGTGGAAAATATAATTCGAAAGGCATTTATTTTATTTAATAATTTCTGTAAAGAGTTTTTTACGGGTCTGTGTTTCGTTGAACACGTAAAACCGTGTTTTCTGCGCTGAACAATCTCTGTATCAGATTGCGTACAATCAGAGACTATAGTCTATTTATTTATAAATCGATGACGGTACCACATTCGTCATCATATATGTAGTAATAAATAAGGAGTCATATTTAATACCTAACTTATAAAAGTCTAACCGAGATGGCCCAGTGGGAAGAACGCGTGAATCTTAACTGATGATCGTGGGTTCAAACCCGGGCGAGTACCACTGAATTTCATGTGCTTAATTTGTGATTATAATTCATTTCGTGCTTGTAAGGTAAAACTTGCATGTGTCAAATTTCATTGACATTCTGTCACACCACCAACCCGCATTGGAGCAGCGTGGTGGAATAAGCTCCAAACCCAAAAGACGAGAAGCCCAGCTGTGGGACATTCAAAGGCTGTTACTTTACTGTTGTGTACATAAATGTACTGAGCCAATATACAGAAAACTTTTACCAGAAGATGCAGCGCGTTTCGAAGACGGTTTGTTAATATTACGGTTGGTAAATTATAATATTGTTACATAAGGAGTAAAGAGTTTTTCGCCCATTTTAAATTTAGAATATTGATTCTATTTATAAAATAAAAAATCAATTTTAAAATTGTTCCATTCAAAATATAGATAACTCATGTTGTACTACACAGCCTATTAATGTTTTATGTTTTGATGAAATAGCCTGAAGCTAGATTTATCGTATTTAAGTCTTATTTAAATAATTATCATATAACATAAAAAATGAGATACATTAACGATTCTTGCCTCAGTTGATTCCACATTCCGATCCGGTGTAAGCTTCACGTTATATTAACTGTAAAATCATTATTCGATTTATTTTTTTAAACCTACTAGGTACATGTTTGAATTTGTTTTTTTTTTGTAGAACATAGAAATATGACGCTTAAAGTTGTTCATTGAAAAGTTAAATTGGCTTGTAGTTTTCCTATCATATACGTAATTAGCTAATTAATAGAGAGATAAAAAATAATCAGATAGATCGGGGGCTTTTTTGAATTGTAATCGCTTTTTCCCATAAATGAAGTTATTATTTTGTAATATGAAATAACTACGTTAGCTGTAGTAGCCAATGTCATATATAAAGGGAAATGTCCTGTCTGATTGAACTGAACGGCTTAAAGTATAAGACAAAAGTCTTTGAGATGATTGAGAAGACCTAAGAATCATAATGTAGAGGCGGCAATACGTATATTGCGAAGCTTCTTTTTTATTTTAATTGGGTATTCTAAATAGTCGATATGGTACAAAAGTGTAAAAGATTCACATAACATAACCTGAAGATTACGGCTACAAATCTAAGCACCTAAGTTTTGCTGTTTGTGTATTTAAGAAGTTTATTCCTCATCAAGAACAAGAGTGTCACTTACACGAGAAACTAATTACATAATTTTCTTATATCTATGATAATTATCTGTGTCTTTATACAAAACAAAATGTATGCTTGCAGTGAAAGAAAATATCGTGACATCTTGCATGTTCCATACGAAATTCTTTCATACGTGCACCATGGTACTCCATGGTGTCTCTCTCTCTCTCCTGTGCATTTATTATTCCCATCTGATGGTGGGGTCTGCCTTCCTAGTCTTTTGCTTCCACTTCGCTCTATTCGACGTATCGTTTTCAGAAACATTGCAGTGACTAAGATCTTTTCTGACCACATCTGTCCATTTGGTTTTAGGTCGCCCTCTGGTGTCATAAGTCCCAAATCATCCCCCAAGTATAGAAGGTCTTAAATAGCCTTACAGGCTGGTTATATACAGGCTAATACTTTACTGCATCTTCTACACTGAGTTTCACATTCAACTATATCTAATCAACTCATACAGTGTCATTATATCAAGCAAAAACAAATGAATACATATTTATTCGTCTCTGTTACATGTTTTTGAAGCCTTTTGTTGCCCCGTCGTGTTGTTAATAAATACAGAGTTATAAATACAGGTTAAGTATGAAAAAAAAGCAACAAAACATAAATAAAATCAACAACGAAGTCAGATGATCACTGGACTGTGTAAGTCGACACCCATTCATGGAATAATAATGAAGATAATACTTCGCGTGTTTCGAACGATAGTAATAACGATTTTGTTTCCATTGTAATATACCGTTGTTACGTTTCGTAGTAAAACATATTCAAGTCTTGTACGCAGGCTTTATTTATCTGTGGCTTATCACCTATTTAATCTAGATAAGATAATAACATCTCCTTTATAAATTACTTGTTTCCGAACGCGGCTTCGTCCGCCTGTGTCGGAGATGTTGGTACCCCTGACATTTTGTATGCAAAATTGTAATATATTCGGTTTGGTATAAACATTTGGTGGTGCTTTCTGCAAGCTCGTCTGGGTAGTTACCACCCACTCATCAGATATTCTACCGCAAAACAGCAGTATGTTTAGTTGTGTTCCGTTTTGAAGAGTGAGCCAGTATTATTACAGGCACAAGGGAAATAACATCTTAGTTCCCAAGGTTGGTGGCGCATTGGCGATGTAAGCGATGGTTAACATTTCTTACAATGCCAATGTCTATGAGCGTAGGAGACTACTTACCATCAGGTGGCCAACGTTGTTCACCTACCATTCAATAAAAAAGCGTTACAAACAAACAAACATTATAATATTAGTTAAGATAATTATTTAATTTATCCAAGTCTTTAATAGAACAATATCACAGCTAATAATAAACTATTAAGTTTACTATTGATACAAGATTAATTAGCAAAATATCACTTCCTATATTTTTTATCTGTTTCTTTTAACATATGCATTAAATATTCTGCCAGTTCGAACGTTCGAATTTTAAAAAAATAATTATCGAATACCGCGAAATGTAATGACAAAACAGCATAGCGATTTGTTATATTATTTTTACGAAACGAATCGACTTAACAATGCAAACAAACACTCACGTAGACTATAAAACAATAGACATGACGAAAAAACCTAAGATAGATAAGTTACTTTTTATCAGTTGCAAGTTGAAACAATATGAAATGAATTTTTCCGAATAGATATCATGGCCGATAATTTATAATAGTAATCGTCAAGAAACTAGTTACTTTCGTTAAAATACTATATAATTTTACAGTTGTAATTCATTTTAATGATTGTAGTGATTATTCATAATTAGCATTCCGACTATCCGGTTTTGCAAGGTTAGTCTATTCGGGTAAGAATTCATTTTAGTATTAAAATTATTTGTTATGTTCGCTTGCAACAATAAAATGACTTTTGCGTTCATAATAATTTTAATAGATTTCTTATTTATATATCTGATTCAGCTTAAATATCGTCCATTTTGAATAGTTTTATAAGTCAAAAAAAAACAAAATAAGGAATTACGATTATCATAGTGTCGAACCCGATGGCGTGGTTGGTAAGATACTTACCTTTCACGCCGCAGGTCGTGGGTTCGATTCCCACCCAGGACAGACATTTGTGTGCATGAACATGTCTGATTGTCCTGAGTCTGGGTGTAATTATCAATATAAGTATGTATTTACAAAAGAAAAGTAGTATGTATAAGTAAGTATATCAGTTGTCTGGTTTCCATAGTACAAGCTCTGCTTAGTTTGGGATCAGATGGCCGTGTGTGAATAATGTCCCATGATATGATATTATGATATTATTATATTTTTATTGTTCAGTTTCAATTTTATGTAATTTGCACAAATTATTCTAAGAATAAAAAACTGCATCTAACGTTGAATCATTATATAATCAACGTAATTAAACGCTGATTGAATTGTTAATACCCATCGGCCCCCGAGAAGTAAGCGTGAAGTGTCAAGGTCGGAATGACTTTGTTGTTGTGACCATAGCAAATTAAAACGTAGCATTCAATATTTAGAATGAGTAGTAAATAGTATTTGAAGTCGGCTTTCGAGGAGTTTCTTCGTCAGAGCGTCAACGTTATCACGGAAATAGTACCGGTGGTTTTTAGTGGGTATTCCGTTGTTCGGAGCGCACAGGACGTCGTGGACACCAGCGAGTTCCATATACCCAACACTGTTCCCGTGGAGGAAACGGGTACAATATTACCAGCAGCCATTTTGTCTTGTCAAGTTCCATATCTACATAAGGTTTCGTCTAGTTTGTCTCGTTCCCTTCACATTTTATATCCTGAGATATTTTTCTTCATATCTCCGATGGAATTTAAATGTTTTTTAACTGATTTAGAACGAATGGTTTGTTCTGGAATATTCGATTGTTACGCATTTCATACATGGTATTAAAATTTACACATTGATTGTTATCTTTAAAACTTATAAAATCTTGTTTTCGAACGAATAATTTTATAATTTTTCTAGCACAGATTATAATCTGGTATTTGCAATCAAAAAGCCTATATATCGAAATATGTAATAAAGCAATGCAAGGATACACGCAACAAAATATCATAGTAAGTAGAGTTACGACATTTCTCAAGTGAGATACTATGTGAATTCTTACAGAAGAGCACTATTGCCAAATTGCTGTAAACGAACTCGCTGAGTACACGTCTTTGAAGAAAATACATTAAGAAATACTTAAATTAAATTATTCTCAAAACTACTCTACTTAGAACTTAATATAATAAGTAGATAATATTAACACTAATTAATACGTAATGCATTTGCTAATCATGAGGATAGCACATTCAAATTTAGAATAAATAGTTTTTTATTGTATTGTCGGAGTTATCTAATTTTATTTTTATAACAATACAAACTTTTTGAATGTGGACTTATTTATTTTGAATTTAGAATATGTATTATGTAAATGTATTAATAATTTTTTTATACACTTTTATTATATTCAACTGGACAGTACGTGGTATTGCGATGTAATGCCTGATTTTATCTTATTGTAAATAGAAACGCGATACGAATTGCGCGCTATTTATTAAACCTTCAAGCGTCAACAACGATTGTAAAATAAAATTGATTTATATACATACATAGTTCCTATAATATTATATGTCCTGATTTATATAATATATGTGACAATTCTTTGTATCCCATAGCCTTGCCGTTTCTTGGGTATAAGTTGCGATGATTATTCGTCCAAGGAGGTTGGGTAAGATCATGTGAACTCAGTTGTACTACTCAGTTTTGAACCGGCAATCTTCAATATTCACGTCATCTAAGGTGCACTGGTGCAGTACATTAACAGCCTGTGAATGTCTCACTGCTGGGCTAAGGTGATCCTCTTTTTGAGGAGATGGTTTGGACTTTGGAGCTTATTCTACCAAGCTGCTCTAATGCAGGTTGATGGAATACAGTGCTTACCTGGGTTTGAACCCACGGTCATCGGTTAAGATTCTCGCGTTTTTACCACTGGGCCATCTCGCCCTTGTGTAAAATACACTAACGAATCAAAGTATATCTACTCTATATCAAATAGGCAATCTTTAATTGACATTTTACATAATTATATTTTACACTATTTACCTTTGGTAATGTATGTTTATTATTTAACCGATAATAAATCCACTAGTAACTTATTCGCCAATTAAATTATATATGTTAATTATATACAATTAAATGTATATATATCCTGTATGTAAATACTAGCTCTATTTTATCATCTGTAATATCTTGTATATATAGTTATATGCGTTATTTATAAAGTTAATTGGCAATGATTTAAGTCTCCGTCGGATTTGATTAAAGAAATCTCGCTCAAGGAGTGTCATGACATATATATCTATACCTATATATAAAGCTGAAGAGGTTGTTTGTTCGATCCGGCTAAACTCAGGAACTACTGGTTCGAATTTGAAAATTATATTTTTGTGTTATATAGTCCGTTTATCGAGGAAGGTTCTAGGCTGTTTTTTATTAATTATACGCGGGTGAAACCGCGGTGAACAGCGTGTATATTATATACAAATATTACAGTTAAAATATAAAAGCAATAGAGCGTTATCATTTTACAAATATTAATTTAAAATTACAGTTACGAGTACATCAACTTGACTTGATATTTTAAGCTGTCAAAGGAGAGAGGTAGGTATTTAATTAAAATAATACTAGCGTTTTGTCCGCGATTTCACTCGGCAGTTTCCCATCGGGATACAGGGACAAAGTTACTCGCTGATAATGTAGCTCGCTGATAATTTTTGAAAGAATTTCCAAAATCGGCTTAGTGGTTTAGTCGTAAAACTGTTACAAACAAACAAACTCACAATCATATAATATTAGTTAGGATTTTAATGTAATAATGATATCATTAAACAACTAATAAATAATAAAACAATGTAAGTAAAAAGTAATAAAATAAATAACATTGAGGAATTGAACGAACAGTATACCATATACATATAGGTATCCAGTAATAAAAAAGGTTTTAAAATATATTGAAGAAATTGCATTTAAATTACAAGACACACGGCCGAATACTGAAACGTCATTCAAATATTAAGTGCAACTTAATTATTTGAGACTCAATTAATTTCAATGTTAAGTAGCGTTTAACTAAGTGTTTTTTTGATGGACGTTTCAGTATTCGGCCGACAGACACACTAACAATAATCAAATAAATATAAATATAAGAATTATTTGAAATCGCCACATAACGCATCGGCGGTTTGTCTTAAACATGATATTACACTTACTACATACAACGGGTAAATAACTGTTTAATGTAAAGAAAGTCCAGTTATAATCTGTGGACCTCCTTAACGGATAACCGGGCAATACAAATAAACGAAACTAAGTTGAGAAATCAGCTATACACGTATGTTAACTGTCATAGGTCATGGTTATGGGATGTCAATTGACTACGCACTACAAGTGTGCACTTCCCGGGTTTTGTGTTAGAGATAAATAAAAATTTTAACAAAACAAAAACCGACTTCATTGGAAAAACAAATTAATATGCACTAAAAAGTAAAAAAATAATTGCGTATTCTTCTATAATTTGATAATTAACTTACTATTTTCTACTCAACAATATGTAGGTACGAATTTGTTGTGTGGTTGATAATTTATTTACAATTATTGTTATTTTTGGAGTCGATGTCAGCCAAGATGGGTTTATAACTACATACATAGTTAGTTATAGGTGAGATGTGCTTGTGTCGCACGCGCAACTTAACGAGGCAAATAAAAGTCAATTTGTAATGTGTATGTTTTTGTTTGTTTTTAAAAGATTCCCGTATTATTATTGCTAGGTATATTATACTGTTTCCTTAGCTGACATCGACTCCAAAAATAACAATAATTGTAAATAAATTATCAACCACACAACAAATTCGTACCTACATATTGTTGAGTAGAAAATAGTAAGTTAATTATCAAATTATAGAAGAATACGCAATTATTTTTTTACTTTTTAGTGCATATTAATTTGTTTTTCCAATGAAGTCGGTTTTTGTTTTGTTAAATTTTTTATTTATTTTTCGATTTTTAGTGAATCTGAAGTACACTCACTAATTTGTAGAATATGGGTAGACCTACTAAACGTGCAGCTCATATGAGACAGCGCCATTTATATTATTATTTAAATATATTAATCTAAAACAGTGAAACGTAAAGAAAAATGCATTTTGGTATTGAATTAATAAATATTAGTTAATATGGTTAAATGTATGAATATAAATTAACATGTTTTGATTAAATAGATTTAGTTGGTGGGGTAATTTAGTTGGGCAGCCATAACATAATCAAATAGTTATTTCTAGTAATAATTAAATAAACTGTATGTTTATAGACGTTGTGTTATACCATTCTTCACTATAAAATATGACGGAATGTCTGTATATTAAAAAAAAGGGGAAGTATCTATATTATCCTAACTAATATTATAAATGCGAAAGTAAGTTTGTTACTGACGCTTTCACGCCTAAACCACTAAGCCGATTTAAAAAATTCTTTCACCAATGGAAAGCTACATTATCAGGGAGTAACATAGACTACATTTTGTCCCCATATTCCCACGGGAACGGGAACTAAGCGGGTGAAACCGCGGGAAAAACACTAGTAATCAATATATAAATATACATAAATATAACATGTATATAAGAGTACTTATACGATATATATAATTTTCAAATTGGTCTCAACTTTTAAGAGATGTTCAAATATGTTTCAATTACAAACATATACATATATACTAATGCTTACATGCATAACTCATATTATAAAGAGGAAAGATTTGATTTTTGTTTGATTTTTTATTACGAATTAAATCAAAAACTACTCGACCGATTTTAAAAATTCTTTCACCCTTAGAAAGCTACGTCTTTACCGAGTAACATAGGCTATATTATATTTTCAAAATCTTATAGATCCCTACTTAAAATGGAGCAATGTAACCCAACGTATCAAACTGTTGCCTATAAAAGTTATTATTTCGCGTGCGCTGCGAAAACTATTGACGGTATATAAAGAAGTGTTTTTTACAATAGTACTATAATTACTTGATCATAACGATGTTATGGTAGGTGAATGATAAATCTAGATAGCCTATAAAAGATTCGGCCGTGTATCGTTAATTTGCTACTAAGAATTGAAGATTTCCGTTACTTTGTCATGGATCCTATAATCAGAATCTAACCAAACTATCATCAAACAACCCTTGAAGTATACTCTTTCTAATAAAAAAAAAATCATCGAAATCGGTTGGCGCGATATTAAGTTATTCGTCCATTTGTCGCGCACATACCTCATGCAAATTTACGACTTATATGGTTTTCTCATGGATTCCATTGTCAAACCTGGACTAAAAAAAAATGGGACCCCATGGGAAGCAACCCCTTTCAAATAAAAAAAAAATCATCAAAATCGATTCACCCAGTCGAAAGTTATGAGGTAACAAACACAAAAAAAAAAAAAAAAAACATACAGACGAATTGATAACCTCCTCCTTTTTTTGAAGTCGGTTAAAAAGCTGAACCCTCGGCCAATATATTACTTTAATTCTTAATTATTTGTCCGTTTCCAAATTATTATTTTTTTAGTTCCTTGAAATTTAAATTCAAGGACTACGAAATCATTATTACGTGTATCAATTTTGTTATTTAACTTATATCTTAAAACTGTTACCACAGATACAAAATTCGAGATCATAACCTGGCATAATACTTTAAATCATTGTCATTTTATAACGGGTGAAGGTCAACATACAATAAATTATTTTCACGAGTGTTATTATCTGCATTCCTTGTCAAACAAGATGGCGACCGTGAGATATGCAATACAACCGGTTGTAATAGCTGAATGAGCGCAAATCTTACTAAACAGCTTAGTTGGTTAATACCACGCATTGCAGATTAAAAATAGACCAAGTTTCGTTGCCTTACTATAATTACTGCCAATAAAAAAACGCACTTTAAATTTGAAAAAAGAACGATTAAAGAACGTTTAAATGTCATCAGATAAAAAAAGTCACTTATTAAAAAAAAGGTAAATGTTGGTATTTGTTGAAGCCTAAGTATATAGGTCGGTCTTGACACACCCCGGACACAACTAGGCCAACTGGGGAAGTTAAGCATAAAAGGCAACTTAACGTGCTCGTATTGTAGTCATTGCCCTCAATACGAATTGGATTGTATTGGAAAAGAATAAGGTAGGTAACGCACGATAGACTTTGAAAGTCATTATGACATTTCTTGACGGAAATTATATAACTTCATGGTGTGAATACGGATTGCTCTCATTGAAATTGTTATGGTGTAATAACAAAATGAACGCTTCATTTTGACCTGAACGTACATATAGAGGAACATTTTTAACCCCCATTGTAAAATGGAGATAAAGAAACATATACTACTAAAAAAAACCGGACAAGTGCGAGTCGGACTCGCCCACACAGGGTTCCGTAGAATTTTATAGGTACGTATTTAGGGTTATGTTTAATTACAAAATTTTAAATTAAATAAGCAGGTATGCATAGCAGTGCAAACTGTTAGGTACTACATACACCAAAATTATTAGGTACCTAGTACCTTTTTTTTTTTTTTTTAACGTGGGGAAACCCTCATGGGTACCCTCTGAAGGAGGGTTATGTCGGACTCTTACCGACTAAAACCACCACGGTACCCTTCTCGTCTTAAGTGGAGCGCCACGGGATCGCTTGCGCATGCTACCGTGACGCTCCGACGTTCGGCCCGCCTATGCGGGCAGGTACCTAGTACCTACCTATACTTATAAAAAAAGGAAAAAGTATTTTTTTATTCTTAGTCATAAATCAAAAATAATTAATAATCTGTTTTAAACTCAATTCAAAATTTGGACCGCCGATTCTGGCAAAAATACCGTTTTATTATGATTTAATTACAAATGTATAGTTTTCAGATTTTTTCCTACACTTGTAGTATAAGACGGTATTACTTGCCAAATTTCGTTTTCTAGGTCAACGGGTCATACCTTATCAATTTTGAATTCCTTGAGAGTCCAAATATACGCTTTTTGCGACATAAACGGCCGTATCTTTTTTTTACGTTAACTTAGAAGTTTGATTTTTTCACAGCTTCAAGAGACTGCAGACTTAAGTATATAGTTTTAATTTCAACTCGATACCACGCGTTCCCGAGATAAAGGGTGTTGACAGATAGACAGACAGACGGACGGACAACAAAGGGATCCTATAAGGGTTCCGTTTTTACCTTTGAGGTATGGAACCCTAAAAACCACTAAATCACCGTGAATTTTTGCATACATTTGGAAAGAATGAAGTGCCCCCTTTGTGCCCATACTTTTAATAAAAATACTTGAATCATTATTACTCGGAATAAGCAGCCTTCATGCCATCCTTAATAATTATTTAATTTCATCATTAAAGTAATAATAATATAATTGAGGACGTTAGTAATTACATTTAATTTTTTATAATATTTACGTGTCTCTGACATTGTAAATAATATAATTATGCTGTCTTAACTCTTTGACGGTGAAAATTACTTCTGAAAGCAAAAGCCTCACAAGTGCTTTTGACTGTAAGTGACATATAATTATTTACAACTATCACAACTACATTTCAACACACAACTATCATTTTAATTAAAGTACCTCTTCTAAGGACTAATTTAAATTCGAATATAACTTGTTTATGTAAACTTTAAACATGTTATTAAGAATAAAAGTTACGAAGATCTCCGTTATCAAATTACTCGACAAGAAAAAAAAAACATATGCCATACAGCCAACATTCTTTAATTTTAAAATGAATAAAGAAAATTATATTAATATTTACATTATTTTATTAAAAAAACATTTGAACTAAAACTGCATTAAAACAGAATAAAAATAAACAATACATTTTTTATTTGATTGCCATATTAAAAAATGAAACGAAATTGTTAAATATAAACGATTGTCACCGTCGAAAACGACACAGCAATCAATAGTATTGCTAATCTCATTAGACGTAACTTGAATATGTATTGTTATCTGTTAATCTTATTTATAGATGTTAAACGTTAGGAATTATAGACGATGTTGTTAATACGACAATTAAAAAAAAACAGTTATGCACGCGCAACACATTCGTATTATGATTTTGTCATTTTTATTAATATAAATTAAAATTAATTCAAAGGGGAACTGCTGCGAGCATCCTTGCCACCATTCCACGCGGTCACGACTTGTTTAGTAATTATTTTTAATTTTT
Source organism: Nymphalis c-album (assembly GCA_963151315.1). Taxonomy (NCBI): domain Eukaryota; kingdom Metazoa; phylum Arthropoda; class Insecta; order Lepidoptera; family Nymphalidae; genus Nymphalis; species Nymphalis c-album. The sequence goes on from OY720612.1 coordinate 4,696,294, forward strand.
GGTTGTATTTATTTAAGGTTTTAATGTAAATAAATAAAAATAGTGAAAATATATTTTATAATACATATATGAACACTATCGGCCGAATACTGAAACGTCATTCAAAATGAAGTGGGACTTAATTATTTGGAACGTCATTAATTTCAAATGTAAGTATGCGAAATTTGAAATTATTGGCTTTCCAAATAATTAAGTCCCACTTCATATTTGAAAGACGTTTCAGTATTCGGCCATATGTCTCTTTTAATTTTCTTTTGGTTGTATCTATATGACCGAATTCTGTTATTCATTTTTTATAACCTAAATTGTAATCTAAACATCGCTCAAAATGTCTACTTACTGACACTGACTCATAATGCTTGATTTTCAATTATAATAAAAAAAATTAGTTTAGTATTCCGTTAGTTTAATTATTCCGGTATAATCTGTGCTACAATCACTATAAATTTGAACAAGATTGCGATTACAACTGTATGCTCGTTAGACACAGGAACACTGCAAATAATGTTTTATAAAATTTTGCATTTGTGTATTCATAATTAGTTCGTTTAATTAACATATTAACCTTATAATTGTTTAAACAATTACACGGAACGTAATTTTTGAATTTTTAACCGCTTATTAAAAAAATACTGGCAGTTTAGATATTCGTACTCCATGGTTACATTTTGTTCTAGAATTAATTTTATATTATCTGTCGCGCTAATAAATTATTCTTATAAAATGATTTTAAATATCTTTATATGTTTAATTAAATTCATATTTAAGCTGTTCATACGGTTATAACACCTACGCGGCCATTGACTCGTGAGTCGTGTCAGTTGACGAAATCGGTTTTAAGGGTAAGATTAATCATTTAAGTATCATATATTTATGATATATATTTCAATTATAGTACATCATATAATACTACAATTATATCACTTGTATGTTATAATTAATTGTTTACGTGTCATTGTCAAATAAATAGTCAAAGTATGTTTCGAGAAATGGGCCACTTAATAAATTATCACCATGGCCCATAGACGTTGGCGCTGTAAGAAATATTAACCAAATACATCGCCAATGCGCCACCAACTTTGGGTACCAACTTAAGTCTCGAGACTCACTCAAAACTCACTCTTCAAACGAGAACATAACAATACTAGTGATTGCTGTCTATTGTTAGAATATGTGATTAGTAAGTGGTACTTTCCCGGACAGACTTGCACAAAGTTCTACCATTAATTTTAGAATATACCAATTACATTTTAAGTCGTTAAGGATAGATATTATGTTAATTGAAAGATCAGAGAAGGGACTATTTAATATGCTAATATTTGTATATAACAAGTCTTCTTACCTTGATCCGAGCGATAACTACTTGTTAACAAGTAATTATGTATTTATAATTTTCCCTATATTTGAGTTCGACCCAAACTCGTTTGTTAAGTTTTTATTTTTGATGGAATATGTCATATACACCATACTGGATAGTTAAGGCCGTTTTGGAAATAGTAAAAATATAATAATGAAAAAGTTTACTTGATTTATAATTAACTTCCGAACCTCGAAATTGATAGTTATTTAAGATTAAAAAAAAAACTATAAATAAATACAGATTATATTAAACATTTATCTCTTCTCATTAAAATATAATCTAAGCAATCACGTATGAAGGATATGCGCGACGCACCCAAAAGTTGAGCGGTCGTGGAGAGCGTGGTGCCGTGATCACGTCATACGTCATCTTAAAATTAAAGCTCGCCAATAAGTGCTTACTTTGGGGATGACCACCATTGATAAGGGAGGATCCTCCGACCAGACAGGTGTTGTGTCTGGTGGGCTGCTGCCCGAAGATTGTTGTCGGGTTCTTGTATATTTATGTTCAATCGCTCTGATAATTTTAATATCGCGATGTAGGATACGTCTGTTCATAGTTCGTATGTGGTGAGATAGATGTCGCTACACTTACTATAAGAACATAGCTAAAAGAAAATTTACAAACATTATACGTTAAATCTAGCACCCAAAAAAGGCTTATGAGTGCCAAGAAGAAAAATCAATATTAATATTTTGTTATTATAAATAAATAAAAACATTTTTATAAATAAATGATAAATCTCCTTAACGAAATTGAGTATGAATGACAATTCAAAATGGCCGCTTAATTTATTTGCAAATTAGTCAGACATTTAAAGAAACATCGCAATTTATATTGTAAACGCATTGCGTTGTCATTATTGTGATATACGGACACACCATGACGTCATTCAATCAAGTATAAATAAAAATTTTAACAAAATAAAAACCGACTTCAAAAGAAAAACAAATTAATATGCACTAAAAAGTTAAAAAATAATTACGTATTCTTCTATAATTTGATAAATAATTAATTTACTTTTTTCTACTCATCAATATGTAGGTACGATTGTGTTGTGTGGTTGATAATGTAGTTACAATTATTGTTATTTTTGGAGTCGATGTCAGCCAAGGTGGGTTTGTAACTACATACATAGTTTTAGGTGAGATGTGCTTGTGTCGCACGCGCAACTTGACAAGGCGAATAAAAGTTAATTTATAATGTGTAAGTTTTTGTTTGTTTTTAAAGGATTCCCGTTTTATTATTGCTAGGTATATTGTAGTATTTCCTCGGGTTATGTCGGACTCTACCGGTCCGACATAACCCACCACGGTCAGTCTTTGCGAAGTTACGAGCATACTTGCGTATTCATCAGCGACTCGGCCAGGGGTTGTTCAATTTAAAAAAACCCTGCATTGGCAAAAACACCTAATTTTATTTCGCTACATGCTTCTTAAAAGTGGCACGCTTTCGTCATAGGCCCCCCTAACGTTTTCTAACCACTACGCTATATTACCTCACACATATAACATTGACGAGCCGGCTGGTGGACCTCTCTTTGTCCTGAGTCTGGGTGTAATTATCTATATAACTATTTATTTACAAAAGATAAGTAGTATATGTAGCATATCAGTTGTCTGGTTTACATAGTACGAGCTCTGCATAGTTTGGGGTCAGACGGCCTTGTGTGAATAATGTCCCAGGATATTATTATAATTATTTACTAATAATGACGTAATAGAGATAAAAATTGCATGTGACGCAGGTGTGTGTACGCAAATGAGGCATTAGTTATAATTATAAGTAATGTTAGTCGATAATGTCGTAATAGAGATAGTTTTCTAAACGTCTTGCTTACTAATGACAGTGTGGCGAGTTAATTCACACGTTTGGTATAGTCTAGGGGGTGATCGTACAAATTTGAATTCAATTTGTATTGGTTGTAATTATTATTTTTAGTTTCGATTGAAAGTGTCACTAAATACGCACTTAGTTTATATAAAATAGATTTGATAGTGATTTTTAAGTAAAACGATAAAAATAAATTTAGGAAGTATTTACGCCAGTATAATTTGCAGTTTATTTATAATTCTAAACATTAATAAAGAGATGAATAATAATTCAGTTTACTTGTAATTGGAAGGTTTTTAACAATGTTTCAAATATATATTTAATCAAAATTACATCATTTTTTTAAATTACAAATTGAAATATTGTAATAATATTAAAATAACAACGTATCAAATGAAGTGTGTTATTTGAACATCACCTCCCTGCCTACATCGACTGTTGCTTTCAATAGAGATCTAATGCAAGTGGGTCACTTTCACGACACTAGTTTTTCTTCTTGTTAACCTTTGTAATTTTCTTTCTTTTTTTTATTTTAAACGTTTAGTGTACTGTGTGTTATGGCTAAGGTGTAGTAATAGCTTATTTTGTGTGTTGGTCGTATTTTAATTCGTAAGTCATGTTAAAAACACCAATGTGTGTCTATTTGTTATGCTTTTACGTCTTAACAACTCTCAATTATCAAAAAAGTTCACATACACCGTGCAACTACCGCGATTTTACGTTATTTTAATGCACCTCCATATTTAATTACTAGGCTACATTTTGTTCTAAATAAAAAAAACTATTCGTACACAAATACAAGTATTCATTTGACTCAATAACGACCACTTCCTTATTTACTCGGAATATTTACCAGTTTTACAGTTACGTCATCATGTGTATAATACATATTTTATTAATCTGTAATGTTGGTATTTTTTTTTTACAAAATTTAATCGTCAAAACGATGATATTAATAATTTCGCATTCCATACAATTGCAAAATAACTTCATAACATGAACGCAATCTTTACAAGCTTTGTTAATAGCAACGAGCACAATACGTGTGAATGAGGCTTAATATTTTCACTTAGTGAAAACTAGGCCTTATGTTGCGATACCTGACTGTGAATTGACTTTAATAAATAATATTAAGTATTAAATAATTTGGCGAAATTAAATTAATTATGTTCAAAACTGACTGGAAATTAAGTTTTTTTTTTCGTTCAGTCTTTCTAGTCTTAGCTTGTGTCAAACACAAAGTCATTTAAAACAAATGAAATATATACACTAAAGACTATGTCCGCTCTTTGACATTTGAGCGGTTCCGGAGTGTTTAGAGAAATATTGTATTATTTTTAGTAGTGATTAGGTTTTCTTTCACTGTCAAGCACGTGATGAATTACAATCACAAATAATTAAGCACGTGAAATTCAGTGGCGCCCGGGTTTGAACCCACGATCATCGGTTAAGACTTATTGTACACCACAGAGGAAAAGAAAATTACAAAACATGAATACAGCCTAAATAAGAACCTTATCGCTACATAGCGATCTCTTCTAGGCAACCAACGGTGCTAGGAATAATACATACTATATCAGGTACATAAAGGACATATGATATACTAGCTGTGCCCCGCGGTTTCACCTGCGTATAATTAATAAAAATATAATGAATAAAAATCAGCCTAGAACCTTCCTTAATAAAAAGACTATAAAACACAAAAATATTTTTTAAATTCGAATCAGTAGTTCCTCAGATTAGCCGTATCAAACAAACAAACTCTTCAGCTTTATATATTAGTATAGATAATCCACCTAGAAACTAGTATATAATAAACAATTTGACTAGTAATAAAACTCAATTAAAACCAATCGAACTTTCTAAATTTTAACTACTAAGTTAACTATATAAATATTTGCGGTTTTTTTTCTCTTAATTACCGGTGTATCGTTAAAATATTGATCAGCTTTCACTTAACTATCGCCGTTTAAGGCTGATTCATTACCGGATATGCTATGCGATGCAATATGCATATCTCATGCAGATAAAATCCATAGAATGTTATATCGTACTTTTAATTGATTATGTTAAGAAACTAGATTTCCTGTTACTAATGGTCGTGGTCGAAATAAACCTTAATATAAATAAGGGATGAATTTACACCAACCTACTGTGTGAAAGGACCCCGTATGTAAATTTTCATAGTCCGAGCTCCAATAGTTGAAATTGTCAGTATGGCAGTTAGTCAAGTGTTTCATTTGTAATATAATATTCTTAATATATACAAAATAAAAAATATGCGGTCGGGGGACCCCCATCAGGAACAGGAAGGAAATTCTGTGCGATTTTTCGACTCCAACCGTGTTTTAAAACGTAGATTTTAATTGATTATATTACTGTATTTTCATCACCGCGAAAAGCACAACTTTTATATCGACCTCTTAAAATTGTTTAATAAATAGCAACATGGTGGACGCTCACCGCTAAAGCCGGCTGTCGTGCGAAGGAAATAACATTCGATTTCTAACGCAAATGTCCAAATATAATTAATTATATAACGTGTTTATATGCATTTATATGTACATATAGATATATTTACATAACTAGTGTAAGACTCAATCACATTGTTATATACATATAAGATGTACCTAATTTGAATTATTATTAATATTACTGAAGATCATATATTATTTTTGATATTAAGCAATAATATAATCTTTATTTTTTAATTAAATTTATTGTAACAAACAAAATAAAATAATAATAAGTTTTGTGTTTATATATTAATTATATGTTGTGTTCAATTAATTATTCCATTTAATAATAATATTTTCTTAGATATCTAATGTAGTATATATAGATATAGATTGTACATTAATTATTAAATATTTCCGAATGGTCTCATATAATGTGTGTCCATACCTTTAATACGTGACATTGGCAGAATATTTTGCGCTGAAATAGTGTAGATATATTTTTAATCTGGCAACAAGATAATTGACAGATAATCTTTATGGCGGGAAAACTTATAGATTTTGAATGCTCTTTTACGGGCATTGCGGTGATTGCGTGTTGAGATCTAGTTCTTACGAGTATTTCAAATTCCATCGCAGTATTTTTTTGTTTAAGATGTTTTTTAATTCCTATATTACAACTTATTTTGTTGTAACAAATAATTATTGAGCAACTTAATACACTTAATGTAAGTGATACTTAGTGTCAAAAATCTTATGTTACGAAAGGTTGATTTCAAATTTAAAATTAGTCGTAATATGTTTAACGCAATATAATAAGTGGTTCTTAATGTTACGATTTTATATAATTCAATTTATCGTAAAGAAATGTCATAAATAAACCAAAATGGCCTACTACACTCAAAATATTATAGTTTCTTACAAAATTGAATACAATAGGTTCATTGTAAAAGATAATGAAAATGAAATTAATTTATTATTAAGTTATTTTACAGAATTAAAAAACATTACTAATTGAACGCGGAAGTTAAAACACAAATATTATGAAAAGAGCATTTTATTACGATATAAATTAACTAAGTTGTATGTTTAACGTGGGAAACCTTTAATTATATAACAAGACAAATAACTCTAATACATTGTCAACAGGCAAGCATCTAGTCTTCACAACAGACCCTGAGTCAGTCAAGGATGAGTTCGCCTTCGATAACCCTGGGTTCAGACAAGAGGAAAAGAATTGGCAGCACGAAGCACCAACACTTCCCCTCGGCGGCAAGACGCATGCTCTACACGCTGAATTTACAAAACCAGAGCAATGTAAAGACGACTCTTATTTACAGGTAAGAAAGACAACTGAAGAGGTTTTACAATTTCCTTTTTTATTACTAATATAATTATATTTATTTAAAATTAGAAGTTAAAACCGTACGTTGCAATACCTTTGCCTTATTCAAGAGAAAAAAAAAAAACAACTTTCCCGCGATAAAAAATATATACTATTAACATATCTTTTTTATAAGTATTGAAATAATAACTGTTTATTATGGCTATGCTCTTGTTACATAATTTATATAATCTGTAATTAGGGTTGTCCATTTAAAAAAATAATAATTGCAAATGACTACGATTACAATTACTGTATGTATACATTATACAGAAACAAAATTAAAAAAAAAATATATCCGTCGGTTCACCGTTCCATCAACGTCCCATTCGATTCATATAATTAAAAAAAAACTTAGCAATGTTATTGACTTTCAATACGATTTCTTCAACATCATCGCGAAAGAAACACATACATACGCGTACACAAAGGTCCTTCTAAAGCGCATCTACGGAATTCTCAGATGTTATTAAATTTTAATACAACGATAATTTACTATTATTTTTTTATCATAGCAACCCTAGAAGAAAGTGAATAAGCTATTTATAATAGTTCTGTAATATTCCGCCTGTCAGACGTCAATGTCATATTAAAGTCGGATGCCATCGCGTCACCGAGATCGATTCGCTACGTGTTGCGCTGGCATGTGATCGGAATTACGTTAGCTGTTTTTGCAGCGCGTATCTAGTTGCGATGAAATTATGCCGGGATATTGTGAAATGCTAAGACGCAAGTGAATGTAAAACGCATGATTCTACATTAAAATGCACGTGTAGGGTTGCCAATCTTATAATACCTATTCGAAAAAGTACAAAACGATTCAGTACGATTTTTTTTCTTTGGGAAGTACTTTATGTGTTGTGTGTTATGTGCCACTAAGATAATAAATTTTGAAAAAAACACGTACATATAATGTCTTATAAGTATTGAAGGGTTTAAATTTAAATAAAAAAATTGGTTTTTGGAACGAAGTTCTTTTACGCGGCTTAGAGTAGAGTAAAATGGCCCAAGGTCACGTCGTATAACGAAATAGCGTTCATACTATGCCTACCAAATGCTACAAAATGCGATGCGTTGAGTGTTCTAATTTTGGGGATCGATATAAAGAAGGTTTAGGTACTTTTTGGAAATACAGTAATCAATATAAATAATCAATTAAAATCTACATTTTAAAACAAGGGTTGAGTCAAAAAAAATATCGCACAAAACTTCGTTACTGAAGGTGGTGCCCGACCGTCCTTTTTTTTAACCCTCCAACCTTTTGGCTTAGTACAAAACAAATTGGAGTGGTTGGTGCTGGGTTGTTTTTTACGCCATACTCAGCCAACTGTGGCGAAGATACTATATGACTATAGTGTTTTAGTGTGCGCAAACACAGATGATCTCTCTACTCCATCATTCCCATAATCCGATGGAACAGCAAATGCGATAGGAAAATAATTCAGTCAGAAACCATTTCTGGAAAAGCACGAATTTTTCTAAGGAAAATCCTATAACCATGAATTCATTGGCTACTAGGCAATCGCCGCATGGCTATTTCTTTTTGTTTTTTTTTTTTGTAAAAGACATAAAAAAAGCTTAAAACAAAAACAACCCGCTGAGTTTCTTTCGCTGGTTCTTCTCAGGGCTGGGTGTTTCTTTTCCGAGCCGGTAGTAGTTTCCAGTTTGACAATCAATAAGTAAGTGTAATACTTCAATATTGAATAACGTATTTTGAATTTGAATTTGAATCGAGGCAGACCGAACAATATATGAAACAATAAAGGTAGAAGCCCTAAGTTAAATTGATGTTTAATGGATAGTAACGGTGGGACAGCTGCGAGACGGTCACCATTCAGACTTTATATGCCACGTTTTGTAACAATGATTCGTCTTTCTTTTACTGTATAGGTCAGGATTCAGGAACAACCTTCTATTGTCTGCCGTCTGGGTTAGAGATTGAGATACATGAGCGACAAGTAGCTGGCCCTCGATGACTTTATCAAAATTTAGTGGGGGCCTTCATCCTAACCGTACCTTAACTCCCTGTACCTGTGGGATCCCATTTGTTGATACTGCTGATACATCGGCAGCCAAGCCTCTGCATATGAGATAAAAGTAACTGGATGGTCAGTATTCTGGCTTCCAAATTTCTGTATTTCCGAACACTATTTGACTATTGACCACTTAGTGATAGGGCTTGCAAATGTACCACCAACTTGAAAATTTTCTAGCATTAGAATAATCTGTTTTATTGTGTTCCGGTTAGCAGGATGTTCCCAAGATTTGTGGCGCATTTGCGATGTACGGAATAGTTTATATGTATTACTTAAGCCGCCGATTTCTGTGATCATTTTACATCAGGTGGTCCGATTATGTGAATCCAAAAAAATAATAGTTATTTACTACGAGCCTTGTTACTTATATAATATTTTTAATCATTAAAACCACATGTCGACTTATATACATAAAACAATGGGAAACAAAGTACGTTAACGATAATTCGTTAGAAGTATAACTTTTGAAAATGAAGCCGTTAATAATGAACTCCGACTACTACTTGAAATAATCTAATTTTATTTAAACTTGTAGTGTTTACCTACTTCAAAACTTCCCGTGCAAACAGACAGCCATAAAGAAAAAAACAAGCGACATAACATCTTAGTTCCCAAGGTTGGTGGCGATGTAAGCGATGGTTAACATTTCTTACAATGCCAATGGCTATGGGCGTTGCTAACCACTTATCATCAGGTGGCCCAAATAGTCGTCCTACCAATACAATAAAAAAAAATCATACCATAGATTTAATTGAATTACAAAGAATTATTAAATACTACTACTTGGTGGTAGAGCTTTGTGCAAGCTCGTCTGGGTAGGTACTACCTGCTCATCAGATATTCTACCTCAAAACAGCAGTACTTGGTATTGTTGGTTCCGGTATGAAGGGTGAGCCAGTGTAATTCAAGGCACAAGGGACATAACATTCCCAATTTGGTGGCGCATTGGGAATGTAAGCGATGGTTAACATTTCTTACAATGCCATTGTCTATGGGCGTTGGTGACCACTTACCATCAAATGGCCCATATGCTCCACCACTTACCTATGCAATAAAAAAAAATACTAGCTGTGCCCCGCGGTTTCACCCGCGTATAATTTAAAAAATATAATTAATCAAAATCAGCCTTCCTCGATCTTCCTACATTCACACAATATCTTTATAAATCGTAGCCTATATTGTGTTATTCTGATGTATAAGCTATATTATTGTAAATTTTCAATAAAATCCATTCAGTAGTTTTTACGTGAAAGAGTAACAAACATCCATCCATCCATACTTACAAACTTTCGCGTTTATAATATTAGTATAGATTGAAATAAAGTTATATTATTATTATCCCAAGAACTGTGAGGTTTTGATAATAATGAAGCCGGTATCTTCTCTTTATTACGTCCGTGCGAATAGATCCAAGGGCACAGGCAGTCGTAAATCTTTTCCAAGAACCCAAGCCCCATTAAGGCATCAATGAGTCCTTTGTGTAGTGTAGTCGGAACTATAAACACTATGATGCTCTTTTTTTTATTTACTACACGCGAAAGAAGCGTCGGTTGTAAACGAAAATCCTAAAAAAAAAATATTTTTTTGTTACCAGGTCGATGTGTAAGCGAAATCTTTAATTTCCAAAGTAATATGTAAATATGATGTTTGTTTTAAATTGATAAGTTTTTAACTTGGCGCCACTAAAATAGGCTTATCGTCATTTTATGGTTAATTTAAATGTTTTTTTCTTATTGTATAGGTACGAGCATACGGTGGCTCTGATGTTAATGGTCACCAACGCCCATAGACAATAGCATTGTGATAAATGTTAACCATGTAAGCGACATCGCCATGCGTCAGCAACTACTTGGGAACTAAGATGTTATGTCCCTTGTGCCTGTAATTACACTAGCTCACTAACCCTTCACAACGAAACACCAGAATACTATATGCCTACGGCTGTTTTGCGGTAGAATATTTGATGAGTGGGTGGTATCTACCCAGACGAGCTTGCACAAATCTCCAACACCAAGGGGTAGAGGTATGTCTCACCTCTTGAGGAGAAGGTAAGCAAATTCCGCCACGCTTCTCAACTGCAGATTGCTGGATACAAATGGCAGATTTTCATCAAAACAAAACTTTCACTAAAAAGCAGAGATGGCCCAGTGGCCCGTGGGTTCAAACCCGGGCAGGCACCACTGAATTTTCAAGTGTTTAATTTGTGTTTATAATTCCTCTCGTGCTTGACGGTGAAGGAAAACATCGTGAGGAAACCTGCATGTGTCAAATTTCACTCAAATTCTGCCACACGTGAATTCCACCAACCCGCATTGGAGCAGCGTGGTGGAATAAGCTCCAAAACCTTCTCCCCAAAAAAGGAGAAGAGGCCTTAGCTCAGCAGTGGGACATCCACAGGTTGTTACGTTACGTTACGTTACGCTGCCTAAATAAATATGATACCCAAATATTAACGAACGGCTTAAAGCTTAGTCGACGCGGATGTTACTGCAAAGGTATTATAGAATGATGTCATGGCGTCGTTAAGCGTGTTGTAGGTAATTTTAATAACAAACAAATTAAATCATTAATTTGCACACGTTACTCATTATAATGTAATTCGTTTGTACGGTAATTTAAAAAATATTAAATTTTTTGAATGTTTATAGATGACAAGTTTGGAGTGTTCCAACACGCTACTCCAACGTGGTATCGCGGACACATTTGGTTGAAATTAATTTTACACGTGTAGCTTTCCTCGCCGCTGGGCACAAATAATAATGTATTTAACACCAATTAAGTAAAGATAAATGAAGTTGTGTGTTTGTGACGTCACAGCTTACGTACCTAATCTTCGGACAAGAGTAACGTAGCAGCTGACTATGTCAATATTATAATTATAAAAATAAAATATATATACTTGTATTACTTTTATGTTATACTAGCTTATACCCGCGACTTCGTCCGCGTTGTTTGATATATTAACAAAGTACGTAGGAAAAAGCATCAAAAAGATCGCAAGCAAAAATATACTTTGTTTAAACATACATCACTGAACACGCAGTGCATATACAAATCGTTGTTTCTTGAAACTTTATTAACTTTTTATTACATGAAGATATCGCAATATATATTTCTTTTGATAAGGGCCAAGTGTCTAAGAAATAAAATTTAGAAAATTTCATTGAAATCTATCCAGTAGTTTTTTCCGTGATGCGCGCACAACTGCAGACCTCTATCATTTTATTTATATAGATGTAGATACGATAAGCAAGGATATATTAATATACTTATAAAACGAAACGAACGTAAGAAGATTTTTACTACTTTTTGACATCGTTGACCAATCATTCCAATTGTTTGATCCATGACCCCTTCCACGCTTAAATAAGAAAAAATAAGAATATACGCCTTCCCGATGAAATGGATAGCTCTACGAAATAAAAAAAGCTCAACGACTGCACATCAGCAAAAAATTAACACAACATTTTTTTTTGATCATCAATTTTATTTGTGATCTTACGTAAGAACTATCAAGACTCCCTCCCATCCCCTTGTAAGTAAAAATAAGATATGATAGACCTCTCCCCTCCTAAATCGTCTTAATAAGTGAATGGTCCCTTAAGAAGAAGAAGATTCGGGACTTTTACACCAATACAGTAAACTAGTGCGCTGTTGTTGTATATATTATAGCATAGGAAGGGGGACGAGCGTATGGGCCACCTGATGGTAAGTGGTCACCAACGCCCATAGACATTGGCATTGTAAGAGATGTAACCATCGCCAATGCGCCACCCACCTTGGGAACTAAGATATTATGTCCCTTGTGCCTGTAATTACACTGGCTCACTCACCCTTCATACCAGAACACAACAATACCAAGTACTGCTGTTTTGCGGTAGATTTTTTTTTATTGCATAGGAAGGCGGACGAGCATGTGGGCCACCTGATGGTAATTGGTCACCAATGCCCATAGACATTGGCATTGTAGAAGATGTTAACCATCGCTTACATTGTCAATGCGCCACCAACCTTGCGAACTAAGATGTTATGTCCCTTGTGCCTGTAATTACACTGGCTCACTCACCCTTCAAACCGGAACACAACAGTACCAAGTACTGCTGTTTTGCGGTAGAATATCTGATGAGTAGGTAGCAGGGATGTTGCGGATGCCGATTTTTTCACATCCGCGGATGCGGATGCGGATACGGATCTTTGAAGGCTCACATCCGCGGATGCGGATGCGGATGCGGATGTTTAAAAACTTATATAAATATAGTATATTAATGGAGTATTAAAACAATGTTGAAGTAATTATTAACATTTTTATGAATGAAAATTAGTATTAAGTATAATGCTCCAATTTTTATTTAAGTCCTTCACTTAGTAATTTTCATATTAGTAAGTAAGAGTAATATTGCTGCCTTTTCTGTTTCAAGAGGTTCCAGAGGTTCGGAAATTAAACCCGCGCTACTAAATAATTGTTCGCTTGTAACACTGCCTGGTGGATTGGATAAAAATCTTCGTGCTATCGGTGATAATATCTTATTTCCTCTCGATGAACACTCCACCACTTAAGAGGATTTTCATCCACATTGACTCTTTTTTTAGCGCGGTAAAAATGTAATTCCTTCTTGAGTACAGCTTCAGTGCTATCATTTTCTGGTATTTCTTGACTCTCATCTTCACTTAACGAATCAAATATCATAGCAAGGTCGTTTTTTAAGCTTGGCTTTCTCACAAAACTTGATGGCCCTGGTCCTAGTTGTTCCATATTCTTTTCCGTGAAATAAGTCATTCTCATTCTTTTGGCCCCTTCGGAATTGGCATTAAGAGAACCGGAATCGTCATTCTCAGTATTTGTCATTACCATCAAAATGTCGTCTTTAATCTTTTCCCCAGCCACCCGTGTAAATAATTTGTGCTTATAGCGAGGATCTAAATAGGTGAAATTGTTCTCTTGGGAGAGAACAATTTATAGATAGAATTTATATTTCGCAACTTGTATGACATCCGCATCCGCGTGAAAATCCGCATTGATTATTGCGGATGCGGATGCGGATGCGGATGCGGATGTCCATATCTATGCGGATGCTCCGCATTTGCGGATGCGGATGCGAATATTCGCAACATCCCCGGTAGGTAGTACCTACCCAGACGAGCTTGCACAAAGCTCTACCACCAAGTCTATATATATAACTATATATATTAGTTATTTATATAAAATAATAACTTCCTTATTTTATTTAACATTTTAAAGGTCGTCAGTTTCAATGGAGTAAATGATATCACATACTATTATTATACAACGTAATGTTTGTATTTATAGAAATTTATATTAGGTATATTGTTATTGAAACTATTTTATATGTACTTTAAACTAACGACCTAGAGTAAATATTCCTAAAAAAGACAGTGGGACGCGGGGGCGCGCTGGCGGTTGCATCGCGCGTTAGTATGACCGCTTGAATTTAAAGAAATTTACAGAAAACATTAATGAATTATACACGTAAACCTTCCTATTGAATCACTTTATCCATTGGTGAAAATCGTATGAAAATCCGTTCAGTAGTTTTTTAGTTCATCGCGTTCATATAGACAGATAGGAAACGCGGGGACTTTGTTTTATCATATGTAGTGATATATAAAAATAGATGCTTACTTTTTTAAATTATGCAGCCAGTCTGTAAGATACCACGCACTCATCAGATATTCGACCGTAAAACACTAATAGTAATAGTTTTGTGGGTTTAAAGGGTGAGCCAGTGGAACTACAGGCTCAAGTTTGGTAGCTCATTGGCGATGTGTTTTTTTAATACATGTATTGAGAATGTTATTTATCATCTGTTATTATTGACAGTACAAACTCCTATCACAGAAAAATAAAAAAAAGGCTGCGGAATTTCTTTCGCCGGTTCTTCTCAGGTCTGAGGTGTTTATTTCCGAACCTGTGGTAGATTTTTGACAATAAATAAGCAAGTGTTACCCCTCTCTCTATACTAATATATAAAGCTGAAGAGTTTGTTTGTTTGATCCGGCTAATCTCAGGTTCTACTGGTTCGAATTTAATAAAATATTTTTGTGTTGTATAGTCCTTTTATCGAGGAAGGCTCTAGGCTTATTTTTATTCATTGTAATTATATTAATTATACGCGGGTAAAACCGCGGGGCACAGCTAGTATAAGAATCAAGATTTTTTTTGTTACTATAACTAAGCAGTTGCATCAAAATACGCTTAGCAATATGATATTTATTTATTTATTAGGACAACTTACAAAACACACACTAATATACATACATTTTATAAAAAAATACAATAACTTGCTGAGTGTTGTTTTATTTACAAGTTGCCACGGCATGGTAAAGGACAGTTTTATCTTATATTAAACTATTTAAAAAAAATATATAAATGTAAATCAACAAAAATCAAAAATCAAAAAATCAACCAAAACTAAATATTAATATAATAAAAAATAATACTTAATAATACTAAAACTAAAAGCTTGCAATAACTTTGCTTGATAATAACTTGATATAACACGGAGACCGGCTCTATAGCCATTTGACTGATACAATTTTTTTTTTACTTTTTTTTATAGTAAAAGTAGGCGGACGAGCATATGGGCCACCTGATGGTAAGTGGTCACCAACGCCCATAGACAATGGCATTGTAAGAGATGTTAACCATTGCTTACATCGCCAATGCGCCACGATCCTTTGGAATTAAGATGTTATATCCCTTGTGCCTGTAATTACACTGGCTCACTCACCCTTCAAACCGGAACACAGCAGTACGAAGTACTGCTGTTTTGCGGTAGAATATCTGATGAGTGGGTGGTACCTACCCAGACGAGCTCGCACAAAGCTCTACCACCAAGTAACTAAAACTATCACTTTCTAATATATGCTAATAAACGATATTATCACACAATGGATAATACCTAAATCGAATCGACACGTAAATACTTACATTATTACTGCTTTTATATAATTATGTTAATTATATATTTATTAATACAAAGCTTTGTATTTTCATATAAATATATGTAACTAATTATTATCTATATTACCTATATAAAGCTGAAGAGTTTGTTTGTTTGATCAGGCTAATCTCAGAAACTACTGGTTCGAATTAAAAACAATATTTTTGTGTTGTATTTTTATCGAGGAAGGTTCTAAGCTGATTTTTATTCATTACGTTTTTTATAAATTATACGCGGGGGAAACCGCGTGGCACAGCTAGCTATTTATAAATTATTTAATATAAGTACTCTTTGTGACACGCAGTAGAATATAATATTACGTATTGATGTAGGGAATCTCATTTTCTCCCACGTTAAATCTTATGAATATATGTGTCTGTCTCTTTTTACTGTCGCTTTTTCGTTCCATCGACTTTCAAATCACAACGATGCTAAAGAAGTTATCTCTTCAAAATGTGTAAAAATGTATTCTCTTCAAAAGTTGTAAAGTTGTAAAATTTTATTTTCAGCGTGCTCGTGTTCGCCGCGTGAAGCTATGGGCGCGCGACTTCACAGGTCTGGGTCTGACGTGTGGGGGTGGCGCTCGTGATGGAGTGTGTGTTCACTCGATACTGAGAAGCGGACCCGCTGCCGCCGCGAAGATACAGCCTGGTATGAGAACTGCATAATAGTTTACTGATTTAATTATTATCAACATTAAAAAATATTTATTTGCAAAGTTGGAGAGAGATTGTTGACGTTACCATGGTTAAAACTTAAAAAAACGATAAGATTGTATGCAAATACAACATATATGTAGGTATACTATAAAAAGAAAACACAATCTAATATATAGAAAATAATATATAATAATAAATACTATAAAATTTCAATTATTTACAACAATTTGAATTGTTTAAAAATTTTACTATTAATTGTACAAGCCTATTCTTAATGTTCTTTTAAATTATAGTAACATGCGTTTTTTATCCAATGCTGTGGCTTTCGTTTAAAAATATAAACTAAAAGTTCGCACTTCATATTAATAAATAATCTATTTTTTTTTCTTTTATTTCAGGAGACAAAATCAAAAGTATTAAAATAGAGTTCACTGGCACACCCCT
The DNA here is from genome assembly GCA_963151315.1 of Nymphalis c-album. NCBI lineage: Eukaryota > Metazoa > Arthropoda > Insecta > Lepidoptera > Nymphalidae > Nymphalis > Nymphalis c-album. The sequence continues at coordinate 4,713,428 of OY720612.1, forward strand.
GGAGGACGCTGTCGCGATCCTTTCCCTAGCGTCTCCTTATCCGGTTGAGTTGGAGATTGTGGAAGGCGGGAGGATCAGTGGGGAGGGCTGGAGAGTTCACCACCCCTTGATGAAAAGGGCTGGCTCGACAGGCGATGTTAACACGGTAAGAAAAAAAAACCCGCTGACTTTGCCGGCTGAAACTTTCGCCGGTTCTTCTCAGGTCTGAGGTTTATTTCCGAACCGGTGGTAGATTAATGACAATCAATATGAAAGTGTAACACTTCAACATTGAATGAAGATATTTGAATTTGAAGAATTAACATAGATAACTAACGTATTCGACTACTAAGTTAGGGCTATGTGCAAGCTCGTCTGGGTAGGTACCTCCCACTCATCAGATATTCTACCACAAAACCCTTATATAAAATTGCTATATTGCACTTGAATATGTGATAAGTAGGTGGTATATACCAAGAGGGGCCGGTACAAGGAACTACCACAAAGTAAAGTTCGCCGGCAAGCAATTCTTTACGGAAGAACATATGGGCTACCTAATGGTTAGTGGTTACCAACACCCATAGACAGTGGCATTGTACATTAAAAAAAACATTACCAATGCGCAAACAACCTTGGGAACTTAGATGTTATGTCCCTTGTGCCTGTTACACTGGCTCATTCACTGTTCAAACCGAAACACAAAAATACCAAGTACTCCTGTTTTGCGCTAGAATATCTTGCGGGTTGTGTAGTATCTATATGTAATATATTACTATGCAAGCCACTCCTATTTCGACTTATATAATAATTGTATTCAGCACTCAGTTCTTGTCACGACATCTATGCCTCACAAATGAATAAAACAATAGACGGTCCACGAACAAAACTATGCAGAACAAACGAGTTATAATATAAAATTTCCCATACAAATTATATAAAATCATAAACTCAATCACCAATACAATTTGACCTCTAATAACTTATATATCTAAATAAATAATGGATCTATTAAATTTGGCTGTATATTAGTTAACCATCGTAATTGTATAAAGGTGATTTTATTTTACAGCAATTTGATGTTTATTTTTATATGAGTTAGGTTGTTTATCGTCTGGCGTTTATTTCTGTATATGACGTTGTATATGATTAAGACGTTTGGAATACAATCATGTCGCGTACGCCATGGAATGTAGCGTGGTTATTGTTTTGAATTGAATTGAAGAAAGTCACAAGTGATTAGACAATAGAATAAAATCTTTATTCGTTTGCGACTGCACGGTGACAGCATATAAATTAGTTAATGTATAATATTTCTATTATTTTTTACGTGTGACATCTTAGGTCTTGGTTATAGGTATATTTAGTGGGAATGCTTTCAGGAATGCGGCTGATATGTGTAAAAAAAAACCCAATAACCTTTATTTACGGCTTCATTAAGACTAATCTATTTTCTTTTTTCTTTACAGCTTGAAAAGGAAGGAAAACTCCTACACCCCCCGCAGTCACCTATTACATCTCATTCAAACAATTCGACTCTAGAAACAAAACAAACCAAGGGAGGTATTAAAAAGATAATCACGGAAAAAATAATAACTACCACATTGGAAAGAAATAAGAAAGAGAAGAAAGATCCTCCCACAACGTTAGAGAGAGAAAACGAAAAGAATTCGAAGCTTGCAAACAAAGCGCGACATTCCGACATACCGGCAAACTTCAACAAGCCAGAACGTAACAAAAATAGAAATTCCACCGGAAGCGACATTCAGATAATTCAACCTGAGAACGGAATCTCGCATTACGAACACGCGGAAGTACAGAAGAGAGAATATGATCCTAAACGTGGAATGAAGTTTGGTATTCGAGTTCTACCACCAAATGTTCCTGATGATGGCGTTTTAAAACAGAAGAGTATTGAGAACGGTGCTGTTGTACTAGAGAAAAAGTCAGTCGACGAACCTGATAAACCAGAGCCGCAAAGGTCAGCGCCCGTTGCACAAATCAAACATGAAAACGAAACTGAGCAGAAGAAACCAGTCGTCGCGAAAAGGAGAGAGAAGATCGCGCCGCCGATACCGAATGCGAGAGTGAAAGCGACGGAGACAGATGTAAATGTCAGCCATGAAACGTCAAAAACTTCAGAAACATCGTCTCTATCGTCATCATTCACTAGAACTGATCTCAACTCTAGTGGCATAAAAAGAGACGAAAACGGTATACCCCAAGAGCTGCCTCAGCACATGTTCGACGCGGCAAAAGCAGCGAGGAGTAATAGAAAGAGTTCAGCGGATCTTATTCAAGAGAAAGAAAAAGTTGAACATAAGAAAGAGGAAGCTCCCAAACCGAAGAAATCTAAAGGTAAAGCACCATCGCCACCGGAACCAGAGAAGAATAAAAGTGACGACAGCATATTGGAGCAAATGAAAAACTTACATGACTTCTTGAAGAATGAGAAGCATCATTCAAGTCTCTTGCACGACTCCTTCACATCAAACAAATCAGTGACGTCATATAACACTTCAACTCCAAAAGTTAATAAAACAAAATCCCGTATCGATGACTCTATAAACTTCAGTCAAGACGACATTGATGATATAGTCGGGAAACCATTTAAGAGAGAAAGCGATTCGCTTAACAATTTCTTTGAAGATTCAAAATCTAATCTTTCATCCAATCAAGATGGTCATTCAGTTGTATCTTTGAATAATAGTGACAAAAGTGATAAAGGTTCCACTACGATAGAACTCAACAACAGCGATATAACAATACATAGTTCTCCGTTAAACGACACAGGACTATCCACTTCAGACGATACATCAATCTTAGACGAAAATGAACGTAAAGCTGCTTCACTAGGTGATCTGTCTAGATTCGAATTGAGAGCTAAAACTAGTAAACCATCGACAGGTACATTAGAAAGAGCTCAGAGCTTAGATATATCCGCAGATGATGCTGAAATCCAAGAGAGTACGTTATCGCCTAAGAAAAGAAAAGCGATGTCTGTAGTCGAGACGACATTCTTTGATTCTGGTAATGATGATGTGTTACCAGACATGATAGATTCTGATAAAGGGATGTCAAAACAAAAAGAACCAAGACTCAGTCTTAATATCGCCAAAACTTCTGCAATGGAAGGACTTAATACATTCCAAAGAAATCGTCTAAAAAAAGCGTCAGAATTTGGTAATTTGGAAGACGCCATTGTTAAAGGGTCGAATAGTTCAATGGATTCAAACAAACATGGGTCACAGGAAATAGTATTACGTAAATCACAAACTAATTTAGATTCAACTCAAGAAAGCGATGAACATGAAACATCTGATCATTTGGCGCGCAGGATAATGGATGAAAACTTAAAAGTTCATTTGAAACTTGTATCTGAATTTGCGAAATCAACATCAGATGGTAGCAATTCCAGCTCATTAGAAAGCAGCCAAGAATCGCACACAGCACAAACCGTTACTGAAGCTAAGCCAATTAAATATGAAGAAAAACTTACAATGACTTATGACACAAACATTCCAGACGACATGAAAGTTTCACGTAGTTCATACGTGAACAGCTTGGAGCGACCGAAATCAGAAATGATGAAGAAACTCCTTGCAAAGAACCCAATTTTCAACGTTCACGTTGATCAAACAGCACAAAAATACGAAGCATCGACGAGTAAAGAAACACCTGCATTAACGGATTCTTTTAAATCGACCATGCACCAACCCGATATCGTTAACTTTGATTTAAAAACATCAACAGCTGCACCCAAGAACAGAGATTACGAAGATTTTGTTAGTAATATCAGAGTGGGCTCAAACAATAATAGCTTAAAGCATAACAAAAAACCTCAAGATACATTCCCAACGGATTGGTCTGAATCTAAGAATAGAGCAGAAATACAGAACAGTAATATAGTTACAATATCAACTGATGATAAGAATGCAAATTCAGATAGTAAAACTAATTCATACACAAAATCTATTGAGATCGGCGAATCTAGTTTGAGATTAATTCCAGATCTAGTTGAAGGCACAAAGAGTCGAACTGATGAGAAGGAAACGAGAACTTTATACATGGAACCAGCGAACGTGTCTCTGACTATGAAACAGGAACCAGTTCAGAAAACAGTTATGGTTAACGTCACTGAAGACGATTATGGAAACAAAGTTTTCACTCAGAATGTAGAAAAAGTCTCCACTAAATATGTGAGTTCTAAAATCGAGGCTCCGTTGCAAGTCGAACAAATAACTTTTGGTATCATGAAAGGGGCTGGAACGATTGACGAGTTAGAACTAGAAGAGGGTAATGTGAAAGATTTTGATAAGAAAGTCCTTGATGATATAAGAAAACAAAATCCGAACATACATTTTACAACAACCGAACCATCATATACTCGTACTGAAACAATAATATTGAACACAGCAGATATGAATGAAGAAGAGGCAAAAGCATTGATGGAAAAATTGCAAAATGATCCCAGTTTCATGGCACAAAAGTCATCTGAAGAACTATCTCGTATGGGTATAAGAATAATTCAAGATTTAGACGACAAGAGTACCGCCAATCAAGATACTGTTGAAGTGACAAAAACGAGATACTCTATAAACCCCACACTGATAACCACTGACCAAAATATTTGTAACATCGAATCAAAAGACTCGGAATCCCAAAAAGATCATGTAACAGAAATTCAAGTGGTGACACCGAGAACGGAGAAAATTATTACCGAAAAATCAGAAATAAATAAAGATAAAATATCAAGCAGACAAAGAGCACCGGCGGCTGTTAAACAGTACGAGGAACCAGTCCTGTCTTACGAACTCGATATGGAATTACTGAACGATTTCATATCGAATGAACGATATCATTCAGCTAAACACCAGGCCGATATGAGAAAACGAACGAGTCAAAACACAAATGAACCAAAGAAACGACATTCAGACTTCGATTTACCGAGAAACAGTCACATCAAATTCCGTACAGCTACGTACGAATCACCAAAGGGGACGATCGTTACAAGTACCGATTTAGAGAACCGACGACTCTCCCAATTGGACCAAATGCAGCTTCGATCACAAAGCGACCAACCAGCGTCGAGCGAGAAGCCCAGCATTTCAGCTAAACCTAGCAATATACCAGTTAAAACATTAGACAAGAAACAGTTAGGAGGTTTCGTGTCGTCGAAAATACCGGTTTTCGCAACGCAGAAGTCACTAAGTCAAGAGAATTTATCTGATAAGAATTTTTCATTACCTCGTTCTCCCCCTCCGGGACTCAGCAGTAGTTCTGGCAACATATCAATCACATCTATAAAAAGCAGTTCGAGAAGTCCAAGTGGAGGAAGACTGTAGATTTATGTATTGATAACTTTCGACGAATATATTATAAAGTAGGTACAATATCATTGGGGTTACTATAAGTTAAAGTATATTAACGATAATAGTTGTAGTCATTGAGATTTTTAAATCACGTAAGTGCCAGAAAATAAATTATTTGCTTACGTATCGAAATATGTGCCTTATAAATTTTAAAATTTCTTATTATTATTATTTTCTTTAATATGCGGATTTTTTGCTTTGGGTTGTGAAAAAAATGTATTTAAATATATTAAGAATATGTGTCACAATTCGAATTATAAAATTAAATAGTACAGATAAAAAATGATCGAATAAAAAGTTTTGTTATCTCACCAACGTTCCGTCCGAAAAGTATTACCGTGTAATATATATTTTTAATCTAGGTATACCTTTATTAAGACAGGAAAATAACATTCCAATAAGAATAATATTTATTAACAAAATACAAATTTAATTTACCAATACTTAAGTTGGTAGAACGTCTTCCAATCGCAACCTTGTAATGTTGGCTGAATGAATAATGAAATTAAAAAAGTTTTGAAGAAAAAAAAAATATTTGAAATTAGAATTTTCTTAATATTTAATTAATTATAATAGTTTTTAATGCTAAAATGTTTTATGCGGGCATTGTTGACGATATGTTAGAGAAAGACAAATACATTTTTTGTTTCGCACATAGACAATATTTTTTTTTAATGTGTTCTATACCATTGATGTACGCCTCAGTCTGCGAAGATTCAAACTTTTTTTTATATTAAGGTGAATTGTCAAAGTCGTCTGTTCGACTGTTTTTTTTTGTCATAAAATATTTTATGATTAATATATTTTGTAATACTGGTATCCATGTGATTATGTTTTTTTTTAAATTATATTGTATGAAATGTTATAAGTGTATATCGCATTACCAAGTTATTATCACAATTATACAAATTGTATTTTATTGATGTATTATATAAATAAAGACAAATTTTAATGTTATGATTTGTGTTTTTTTTAACACGCTTTTATTAGCTTGGGTTGTATGTAACGGAATCTTTGAACTTAATTTTCACCAATTTCCAGAAGTCTGATTAATTTGAAACTTTGCATACGTATCAAGGACCGATGACAATGCAATAATTTGATAACATTTTTTTTTTTTTCTACGTTTCGCTGGATAATCTTCGTAAAATCTAAAAATTAGATTTATGTGAGAAGAAATTCGTTTTAAATTAGCCTTTTTTTGAAGTAAAACTTCCTTAGTCGCGACCAGAGGGTAACTCAGATTTTTTTTCTGACGGAAGTAACGCTCAGTACTCTATAGTCTGTGTAAATAGTTTCCGCTATATAAAAAATAGTAACTTGCATTGGTCATGAGTATATGTCACATAATCTACGCTTCTTGACTTATATAATGCCAACCAGTGGCAAAGATCTCAACTAGGGCCAAGATTTTAGCCGCGATCTCGAAATGAATGGTTTGATATTCCGGCGAAAATATTGATCGTATAAAAAAATTTTTGAAACAAAAGTTGTAGGAAATTTAATTTTGCAAAAAAAAATATCTTTTATGATACAAAATGCATACAATATTTTAAAAAATAAATAATAGTTTAAAAAAACTAAAAAATCACGCTTTTATAGCTAACCGAACTAAAAATTAGAAAATAATTTTTAATTTCAAAGAGTGTATAATACAGTCGTAGAAGATCGAACAATCAATCAGAATTTATCACCTCAAAATAAAATTATAATAAAGTTTAAGTTATTAACAGAATAATTCAATTCAGAGTAAACAGCGTGGGGTGCTTGATAAAGTAAATGTAACAACCATTCTATTGGCAACTATCTATGACAGGAGATTTATGAAAAGTAGTAAAATGCACCCCACGCTTTTTACTCTGAATTGAATTATTCTGTTAATAACTTAAACTTTATTATAATTTTATTTTGAGGTGATAAATTCTGATTGATTGTTCGATCTTCTACGACTGTATTATACACTCTTTGAAATTAAAAATTATTTTCTAATTTTTAGTTCGGTTAGCTATAAAAGCGTGTTTTTTTAGTTTTTTTAAACTATTATTTATTTTTTAAAATATTGTATGCATTTTGTATCAAAGGTACCTAATAATTGATTAAATACCTGAACTCTTTCCGGTCGTGTCGAATTGCCGTCCCATCGGGTTATGAGAGCTAAGGAAAAGAGAATGCACCTGTGTTTGCGCACACACTTGTGCCCTATAAGTTGAAGTTGGCTGCTGTGGCTGAAATCGGTCTAAAAATAACTATTCAAAAGAGCCTACCTGAATTAATTATATTATGATTTATTTACATTCGAGAAGAAATAAAACACTTCAATTATAATTTTTTTTTAATTTATGCTACTCACTCTCAGTATCAGTTTTCGAAGATACGAACTTAGCTTTACAATTTGTTTTGCATTCGCGTTTAAAACTTCTCTTCATGCGTTTACTACACTTGTACGATCCACAAACAATTTTATATGTTGTTTTACAAGCCTTCGTACACATTTTCGAGGCTTTCTTTTCACATGAATAAGTCCAACGTTTCCTAAGAATCTTCCGTTGTTGATTGCTCAAATTTAAATCGGCCATAGACAAGTCATCTGCCTTTTCGTCTTTTTCTTTTTTCACAAGCAAAGGACTTTGCGATTCTTCCTCGTCAAAAGCTTGTATATCCATTGATTTCGTTCTTAGACGGTTGTTCTGTGAAATTAGTCTATCATTAGTTGGTAGTTTAGAATTAGTATTTTACTTACTGCCTCGTCGGCAGTGGCTAGATATAAGGCCGCAAACTCGGTGGTCCTGGGTTCAATTTCCAGGTCGGGCCAATAAATAGTTATTGGGTTTTGCTGTCAATGAATTCTCAGTACCAGCCCGGAAAGCACGTTAAGCCGTTGGTCCTGCGCTTGAACTCTTTCCGGTCGTGTCGGATTGCCGTCCCATCAGATTATGAGAGCTAAGGAAAAGAGAGTGCACCTGTGTTTGCGCACACACTTGTGCACTATAATATCTCCTGCGCAGTTGGCTAATCTCTCTTGAGATTGGCCGCCGTGGCCGAAATCGGTCTGGAGGACCCTGGAGCGTATCTAGCTACGCTCCAGCTTAAAATGTGTTCATAAAAAAATATGTTAAATCGGTTCTGGAATTACAATAAGCTTGAAAATATTTTCCGAGATTAGCTTTAAAAACCGAGATGGTAATCAGAGGTTAAAACGCGTAAATCTTAACCGATGATCTTGAGTTCATACCCGGGCGAGCACCACTGAAATTTCACCGAAATCCTGTCACATGTGTATTCCACCAACCCGCATTGAAGCAACGTGGTGGAATAAACTCCAAACCCTCTCCTCAAAAAGAGGAGAAGAGGCCTTAGCTCAGCAGTGAGACATTCACAGGCTGTTACTGTATTACTGGTATAATATTTTCAAATGAATATTTTTTAACACAATACTTACATGGCGAATCAATAAATATACAAAACCGTTGGTCTTAAACGCGTCAACGTCTAAATCATCTCTGGGTTTAAGATAAACCTCAGCAAAAACTAATTTCTGAAAATATAAACAAAATATCAAAAATGTTGAACAGATTATCGACATATGTAAAATGTATTAAAAAATAAAAACTAATTAAAACGACGCGTTATGTTACTGACTTTCAATTATAATTTATTTGCTGTTTTTAATATTACAATCATAATTTTATGTTCAGTCGAAATTTATAATAGATTTTTAAATTTAAGAATTTTTATTTCAAAACGTACAATGACATAGTCGCATTTATACATTGTTACTTGTTACGACCCTGTAACCTCGCAAAACAAGATAGCTAACACCATAAGCAACTACTTTTCTTTCTCGACTTTTGATAATTTGTTAGATTTTATTTTCATCCAAAAATAAGTAGTAATTTAATTTCCCGCTGGAACGTTTATAAACCTAGGCGCATCGCAAATATCGACGAGTCGCGTCGCCCTTTTGTTTCAAAATAAAATATAGATCAACAAATGTCACGACAGTACGACAAAAACTTGTAAAATCTTTTTTTTTTCATGTATTGAGTTATATCCGAACTCGCAGAAAAAAAGTTGTTGCTTATGATGTTAGCTATCTAGTCCTGCGAGGTTGCTGGGTCATTACAAATAACCCTGTATAAATAAATAATTAGTGTATTTTATTAAATTACACAGAAACTCATAACTGTTTTAACAACTCCTAATAGATATGGGCTGTTAGTGTTTTGTGCGACAGAGATAATGCTCTACGAAGCCGAAATTATTGATCGTCTCTTTTCAAAGGTTATGTGCAATATTTAATGACGGGTACAATGTACTTGACGAAGGCGGACGAGCGTATGGGCCACCTGATGGTAAGTGGTCACCAACACCCATAGACATTGGCATTGTAAGAGATGTTAACCATCACTTACATCACCAATGCGCCACCAACCTTGGGAACTAAGATGTTATGTCTCTTGTGCCTGTAATTACACTGGCTCACTCACCCTTCAAACCGGAACACAACAATAGCAAGTACTGCTGTTTTTCGGTAGAATATTTGACGAGTGGGTGGTACCTACCCAGACGAGCTTGCACAAAGCTCTACCACCAAGTAAAGTTCGTATATTTCTCGACAATGATTCTTTTGAAATACAAAATCTTTTAGAAGTGAAAACTTCTTTAGCATCGTTGTGATTTGAAAGTCGATGAAACGAAAAAGCGATAGTAAAAAGAGACAGACACATAAATTCATAAGATTTAACGCGGGAGAAAATGAGATAGGAAGCATTATGCAGTTGAAGCTAAACTTTTTGAAGGTTTCGCTTCTACCACGTGTGAATTGCACACATGTTTTTTTTTCTTAGTATCTGCACTAAATATTATAAAACTACCGAACAATTTTTCATACGGCTTTCACTAATAGACAGTGATTCATGAGAAAGTTTTTTTATTGTAATATTGCTGAAATATAACAATGAATGTTGGAGTTGGAGATAAATGGCGGATATAATCATGATGACTGAGAGGCGAGAGCTTGACTTGCTTTCGCCGCGTAAATCATTAGCTATATTATGTATTAGGATATTATAAACGTTTTATTTCGACATTTATTTGGAGCCGTGTGAAGCCGGGCTAGCTAGTTGAAAATAAACATCAAAACAGATAGATATACTCATTTAAATTCAATATCTTGGAATATTTACACTAATTATTCAGAAATTTAAAATTTGTTATTGCTAATTCGACTTCTTAAATTTTAAATAATTTTTAAATATAATTGTTGATAATAATAATTATTTATTTCATGATAAAATTATCTAAAGCATAATAAATGAAAGAAGACGTGTTACAGTCAGGTTACATTTAATTTTGCTATTAACTTAAAATAATATTTTATATTTTCATAATTTAATATAGGTATACCATATTGTGTTTTAAAATTTAAATTTTAAAGTGTTTTATTGTTATTACTAGACTTTAGTTTTTGTAAATAGGAATATATAGGGTTATTTTATTTTAACGACCCAGCCACCTCGTAGGACTAGATAGCCTAAGCAACAACTTTTGTTCTCGACTTCGGACCTAACTCAATACATGGAAAAAAATGTTAGGTTTCTAGTCCTGCGAGGTTCCTGGGCCAGTACAAATAACCCGGTATAAAGTAAGTCATTATGTGGAATTCAAGAATTACTTTGTAAATATTTAATTTGTCTGTTATAAAAGTTGTTAGTTGTCAATGACGAAATATCGTTTGTAAATGCATTGCAGGCAAAGAACGGTCGTGATTGAATAAAATAAATAAACTAAAGTTAAGTGTGTTAACGTAATACGTACGATTAACTTAAATCCTGAAAAATCTGGAATATTGCCAACATACACAACAATATATAAGTATTTCTGTTGGCGGTGGGTGGTGGAATACCTGATAGTGGGGACGTACCTACCGAGACGGGTTTATACAAAATCCTACCTCTAATTGATTGTATTTCTATTAAATATAACTTTAGATTTATTTCATATAGTTGTATATAGAAATATAGCATTAGAAGCCTCTATGTCAGACAAGTTTTTACAATAAAAAAACAAATATAACATAAAGACACTTTATACGAAATTTTAATAATTTCTTAAATACATTTGTATGTTAAAACCTTTTTCGACACGCCCTTCGACAGCGTCGTTTAATCTTCTTACGCGTTCTTCTGTCACATGAAAAGTAATGACATACGCTCCAGTAGACCTCTCTACAGGCCCTGACACATCTTTCTCTATCACGCGAACCTCGTAGAACTATACCAGTAGTTTTATTCTTAACCGTTGATTGTATACGCGCGGTGTTTTTTAGATCATCGTCGCTTTCACTTTCGAGTTCCGATGATACATCTTTGTTTCGAAAAAATATCGCTTCGTCTATGATGTCTGTATTGTCTATGATGTCAGTATTGTCTATGATATCTTCGCTTTCTTCGTTATCAGTGTTGAGTGGAATTTCATCATCAGGAGTTACATAGAAGCCTTTTCCGTTTTTTAAGTTATTCAAAACGAATAGCTTTGCCGTTACTTTATTTTGAGGCTTAAGTAATTTTTTTAACCGATCAATACTATTCAAATTTCTATATTGACTTAAACAGTTCAGTTCAGAAACCTGCAATTTATTTTATAACAGTCGTAATTTTAATGTTAAGATATTTAAGTAGTTGCTGTTATTGTTGTTGTTGAAGCACAAACAGACAGCACAACTTTCACATATAGAGCACATATTTGTTCCTCATACCAAATGTTTGTTCCTTAAAATTGGGGTAATAATAATAAAAAAAAAAAAATAACGCGTCCGTGACCGGGCTGTTTTTGTAAGAGAAAATAATTTTCTATTTAATATATTCCTATATAATAACGTAACAATACGTACCATAAGTAATGATAACATTAATACCTTGATGATAAGAAACATCTTTGCTTTATTTATTTAAAAAAAAAAAACAAATAAAAAAAATAATTGTTTGACTTTTTAAATGAGGTATCATTCGCTCGTACATACGAGCTCTTCTGCTTATTTAATAACAAAATCAAAATTGATATTTTTTTAATTAAATCACAACTACAATTATTTTTTTATTACGGTAGTAAAAGTGAAGTTGAATATTTTGGAAGTAAATCTTATAACTAATTTCTTCTTCTGTAGTCTCATGACTGAATACATCCTTATTGTTTAATGACAGCCTTTCTCCACTACACCAGATCTATCTTTTAATTAATAGCATGTGAATGTCTTACTACTGGATCAAATGTATTTTCTTTTAAAACAAAATATATGGAGCTCAGCTCGCTGCGTGTGTGTTGGATATACATTTGGAAGTCTTTCATCCGACAGATACAGTTTTACATGATGTTTTGCCCCACCGAGAACTACTTGAATTAAAAATTAAGTACGTGAAAATTTTTTGGGGCGTGCTCGGGTTTAAGCTCTCAAACATAGGTTTAAACACTGGTGTTTTATCCACTAGCTAGCATCTGCCTTAGCTATTTTGGCTGGACTTATAGTTCAGGTGTTGGGAAATCTACCCGGATCTTGTTAAGGTCCTACTAACTTTTTTTTCGCAGGAAATTTGCTTTACACCACCATGATAGGGTGCCTGTATAAGCTTTTCCAATAATAGATTTCTATTAGTCAACAATTCCGAGCTCAAATTTCTCTATTAATTATATTCTAAATTGGATATAAGAGGGGCGGATTTAATACGTTGGCTGACTAGGCCTATGAAAGATTGCCGCCTCCCTGTGTGCCTCACAATGTGTCTTACAAAGTTTCCCTATGTGCTTTACAAAGTATGAAAAATTAAATAAACTATAGAAATTAAATTAAAATGGAAAAAAAACGATAGTCTGTAAATGATTTAATCAGTATCTCAGATATTGTTCTCATTTCTATTTGTGAGTAACAATGAATCGTTATTCACAAATTGTCAACTACTAAAAAAAAGGGACCATATTTTGCCGCCCTAGGCCCGGGCCTACTCGGCCTATTGGGAAATCCACCTCTGGGATAAGCTCAAACATTTTTCTCACGTGAAACACCTTAACACAAGAAGTCACTACGTTTATAATGTTTTAACTCAATCGATAAAGCGATGCATATACGTACGGCGTACATATGAACAAAAACAAGCATTTTTTTTCATAAATAAGATTTAATTTCTTTATTATAAATAACGATCTCAGATTAAAAACGTTTCCTGCAAGCCTTTTTACACGAGTCTTCCATATGACTTTCAAAGTTATTCGAACAATCGTACCGAGAACATAAATGTTTATACGATTTTCGACATGCCTTCTTACATCTCTTTCTTGTATTACTACAGATAAAATAGTAATATCTCAATGCATTAATAATGTTGCCATCAGCAATAGACATTTTATCAGAGATATTATCTTCTTCATTTTTCTCTTTATCACTAATATCATCAGTTGAATCTTCTTCAAAATTATTTCCGTTTCTAATGTTTAGATTACTTGTTCGATATAAATTAAGGGCATGATTTGGATCGTCGTATGACTAAAAAGAATGAAAAAAAAATCTCTCAGCATGTTTCAGACTACAAAATTATCTTAACAATATTAATAAATTGATTATTAAATATATATTAGTTCGTATGATTTTTAGACATTGCGATATCGGTGAAGTTACCGGTGGAAGGACTTTTTACTTAATTATACTACTGCAGAACATTAATACTATCTATTGCTATATTCGGATCTAAAGGATGAGTGGGACAGTGTAACTACAGGTATAAGATCCTATAATTCCTAATTGGCAGCCTTAACTGCCTCGACGTTGGTCTAGTGGCTATATTTAAGTCCGCAGACCCGACGGTCCTGGATTCAATTCCCAGGTCGGGCCAATAAAAAGTTATTGGGTTTTTCTGTCAGAAAAATTCTCAGTAGCAGCCCGGAGTCTGGAAGTGTGGACACTCCAGTGCCTCGGAAAGCACGTAAAGCCGTTGGTCCTGCGCTTGAACTCTTTCGGTCGTGTCGGATTGCCGTTCCATCGGATTATGAGAGCTAAGGAAGAAAGAGTGCAACTGTGTTTGCGCACACACTTGTGCACTATCACGATTTTACCGTAAAGGTTTTGTCCTCGTAATAAGTTGCTCTTTTCTTTGTCAAATTTAATTACAAACGGTTAAGAGGAATAGTTAGTAAGAAGTAGCAAACATAGACCTACTTTGACAATTTGAAATATTCGTTTTGATTTATTTACAATGAAATCAAAATATGGCAAGGTGTACTTACGTTATCATTTATTTCGTTCATAACAACGTCTATACTATTTATGAGGTCGTCGTATCCTTTTGCGTTTATAATTAAATTCCTCAAAGATTCTTTACCAAAATTATAATTATTTAACTTATAAAGCATCTTTAAATTTTCGACACGTTTTTCTTTTAATCCTACTAATATATTTAATATATGATTATAATATTTCTCTGCATTTCCATGTTTGTTACTCAGTTTAATATCGCTGTGAGAAGACACACTATAAAACTAAAATATTAATATATTATTTTAATTTAATTCATTTATTTTTACTTTTAATTGTGGTAGGGTTTTGTGTGAGCTGGTCAGGTTGCCTGCTATTCGTTTCAATGTTATATGCCATGAATATTTTTTTAATTAACAAAAGAAATATTACATTTTAGTTGGTTTGCTTTCTATTATCAATATAAGAATTGGTTAATAGGACTTATAGTGTTAATGTATATTTGCGAAGGTTACCACTTACCATCATGTCATTTGTTCGTTAATCATTATAAAATAATTAATTAAAATATTATAGTAACGAATGTTGCCACTACTTAAAATTACAAACATAGCCCTATAGATTTTTTTTAATGGGAACATTAAATTCCTTAAAAATTCAAAATTTCAGGATTTGAACAAAGAATAAGTAAAAACTCACTATAGCTAGTAATATAATAATGCACTTTATTACGTTTGTAAACATTTTGTGTCGTCACATAAAGTAAGCATTTGTTATGCGGAACGTGTTTCTCTTATCATTTTAATAAGATTTTTAATCAATTCTAAACTTAGTACATACGCAATGATGCGTGTTATTTTTTTTATGATTTGCGCGTTAATATTTATTTACTTGAGAAACACTATCGGAATTTATTAATTTTATATATGTATATTCACATAATTAAGAAAACAAATATGTAATACGACAATATTAGGCTAATACAGTGCGATACACCATTACAGGCAGATTATAATATATGAATGCTGATTTATTTTTAATCAAAAACAATATAAACTGTGTGAAATATTAACCTGTTCTGTCCATCTCGGATTACCAAGTCTCTGAAATGTGTATGCATATAAAAAATACGATGTCAGGACACATGTAACAAAATACCTATTTTTTCCAAAATGTAACATTTTACTAGGTGTTAGAGTTTAGTGCAAGCTCGTCTGGGTAGTGGGTAGGTACCACCCACTCATCAGATATTTTACCACAAAACAGCAGTACTTGGTATTGTTGTGTTCCGGATTGAAGGGTGAGTGAGCCAGTGTATTTACAGGCACAAGGGACATAATATCTTAGTTCCCAAGGTTGGTGGCGCATTGGGCAATGAAACCGATGGTTACATTGCCAATGTTTATGGGCGTTGGTGACCACTTACCATCTGGTGGCCTATATGCTCGTCCTACCTATACTATAAAAAAAATTCAAATTCGATAATATGATTTATTATGAATCTCATTTTATTTATTTATTTCTATCTTCACATATGCATTTCCCGCGCCTTTGGTGTATCTAAACTTTTATTTATATTAGTGTTTTAATGTACCTGCATGTTTATTGCCAGCCAGCATCACAATCAGGATTAAACACTTTTGAAGTCGTAGACTCCAGATGGACGTTCTCCCTCCAGATATACCTATCAACTTTCAGTCCCTTCTCACTTATTCGCATTCTTCTTTTATAGTTTATTTAATGAAATATTCCATTTTTTAAATTTTTTCCATGATATAAAATTTTAAAGTAAAGGTTTTTTTTATAGGCATGTATTTAGATTATTTTCTTTCTTCCTACTAGTATTTTCCTTTTCCTACAATGTTTTTTTGTATGATACCGTTATTGTCTTGTGATGTTTGTGTCGACATTTAATTTCTGTCATGTTTAAAAACACCGAATATTTTTCCTGCGTGTTAACTTTCATATAACATGGTAATTGGCCAAATACGTCTCACACACAAAGAGATGTAAATGCCATTATAGGAAAAACAACATATTGTGTACAATTCACACGTGGTAGAAGTGAAACCTTCAAAAATTTTGGCTCCAACTGTATAAAGCTTCCTATCTCATTTTCTCCCACGTTAAATCTTATAAATTTATGTGTATCTCTTTTTAATGTCGCTTTTTCGTTTCATCGACTTTCAAATCACAACAACGCTAAAGAAGTTTTCACTTTAAAAAAAAGACTCCAGATGCCTTCATTGACTCGGAATGTTAGTCAGTTGACTTCCTTAAAGACATTAGTTGTTCTCATTCTCATAATGGTTTAAAATCAGTTATAATTTTGCATTATTATATATTTGTGTTAAACATGAATAAACAAAGTCAACGGTTAAGATCGAATGTTTTATTGAAAGATATTACCAAGCCAACTACTCATAGTTCCATTATGAATTACACTTAAATATTATTTTTTAATTATAATTTATTTCAATATTTAATAGTACAACTTTATGACGACATTGAAGAAAACTGTTTTATACATTCCCGTCTACAATATGATAAATATTTTTTATCGTAAATGTTATTACAAGATTCCTTCGAGCACGTTTCGTTGTACGCTTCTTTGCAAGCATCGATACAATTCTCTCTTCCTTTTTCGCACTTCAAGAGGTTCAAAATCCCGCTCCTATTTTTATGAGCAATTTTCGCTGTATTATTTCGCTTGTTTCGTGATTGTTGTCCTTTTAAACGTTTAAGAATGTATTCTTCATCACTACTGTCATATAAATCAGATAAATAATCGGGATGTAATTTTTGTTTCAATATATTCTTTCCTTTATTATTAAATATATATCTATCATTTTTTAATATTTCATTTTGAAAAACATTGTCTTTGTTAAAAAGATTGTACAGCTTATTTATCTGATCTTGATTGGACTGAAATAATGAAAATTATACATTAGGACCATGGTCGTCTGATACTAAAAGATTTATAAAAGACCTCTCCAAGAAACTGGTTCACACTTCTGGAGACCCAAGAGCTGGCGCTTATTTAGCCCAAAGGCTGAGTCTAACGGTGCAGAGAGGCAATAGTGCCAGCGTCTTGGGTACAATGCCACAGGACAATCTTTTGGACGGCGTGTTTTTTCTTTAAATTTAATGTGTTTTATTGTATTTATCTCTTTTTTTATTTATTTTAGTTTTAGATTATAATATTAGATGGATGTAAAAAAATATTGTTAAATGAAAATTAATAATTAATTAATAAATAAAAAGTACCGTTAGCAGTAGTAGTTTTTGTGCGAACAGCAATATTTTCGATTAGTATTGTGTATTGAATGAGCCTGTGTGCTCAACAAGCCCAAGGGTCATAGCATCCAAGGTGGGTGGCTAATTGGCAAGTATAGGTAACATAATTCTTACAGTGATATCCATGGGCGGTAGTAACTACATACCTTCAAGTGGCCAATATGTCTGACCGCCTAGCTATTTTATAAAAAAATATCTTTTCTTGCTAAAATATATAAACTTATCAATCGGACTAAGGCAAATTATCATAATTTCCTAATATACGAAAGCGTTAAGCACTCAGTGGTAGAGCTTTGTGCAAGCTCGTCTGGGTAGGTACCGCCCACGGCCCACTCATCAGATATTCTACCGCAAAACAGCAGTACTATTGTTGTGTTCCGGTGTGAGTGAGCTAGTGTAACTACAGTCACAAGGGACATAACATCTTAGTTCCCAAGGTTGGCGGCGCATTGGCTATGAAAGCGATGGTTAACATTTCTTACAATAACAAAACCACTTACCATCAGGTGGCCCACGTGCTCGTCCGCCTTCTTATACAATAAAAAAAACACTTCATACTTACATTAATGAAAAGAATTAAGATAATTTTCCATTTATCCAAACTTTCGTCGTCATTATCATGGAATATTTCTGTTAAAGTTCTTATTAAGTCTATGTGATTACTATCCACATTGTTCAGGTTTAGAATTTTGTTGTGAAATTCATCAAAAGGTTGTGTGTTGCCAGAGCAAATATAAAAAGACTAAAAAAAAATTTATGTTTTATTCTTTATTCATACGATTTTATTCTTTAATCGACGTTATTATAACGCTAATGCCATCATCTTCGCTTGCCCTTACACTATTTTTTATGTTCGCGCGTGTTAGAACTCATTTGCTTCCTTCTTCCATAATATATCATTACTCATACAATCCATCCATCTTTTCTTGGTCTTACTTTAGTCATACAATAATATATAGTGAAGTTTCTTATAATATAACAATCATACACAACTTTGAATATTAAACTTACCATTAAAATAAATATTAAAAAACCTTTTATCCGAAGCAAAGTCATAGTTAATGTTTAAAAAAAAAATGCATTGTATTTCTTATCGATTGAATTAACTATGACATTTCAATTACTCTGTTTTATTATAGTTGCTACATAGATGAAAACTTTTTGTTTTATAACAATGATTTCTAAGTTTTATTTAAGAAGATCGACAACTATTATGAGTTAGTAACATAATTAGAGATAATTAGTCAGTAAATATTATATTTAAAACATTATATACAAATATATACAGAGTGACATTGTTATATTTATATATAGAGTAAACATGAGCGAAACAGATTTTCAGTAAAATTTTGCTTAAAATTTTAAAATTTATTACAAAAATAGAACCAACTAACGATACCTAATAACCACTTCACGGGTCGGACACGAATTTTGTTACAACCTGTATATATATTATTGTGTATTCATTTAGATGCCTCATCATTGTCTTCCATTGCTGAACAAAAGATGAATTCTAAACATAAATTAAAATTTGAAAACTTGGCATTCTTTGCAAAATCTTTGCCTAAGATCCAGGTAGGTACTTTAGCTTAAAATATATTTAGAAAAAAAAGAAACTTTACTTGAAATTGTTATATTGAAACAACATTTAATAAAATTTTATTTAAAATATTTACACTGGTATTAAAAAAAATATTAATTACAATCTTATAATGAAAATTGAAGTGCTTATAAGAGCATTCGGCTCTTCTAAGTAGAATAATTGATATATGTAGTGTGATATGGAACTATTTCAGAAATTACTCTTAGTGTACTCTGACAATTATGTAAAACTTAGTATCCTAACAGATATAATCCTTTAAGTTGTCACTTTGTCTATACAAGCAGAGATTGGGTTCTTTTTGTTTAAAATTTGCATTCAAAATGTCAATGAAGAGTAACTTGTACATAATTAATATGAAAAACAATGTTAATAATCTTTAAATGCATTTTATTCACTATACTGTGTTTACCGGGTTATGTACTAAATACTTATTTTATGCAAAAATGTAGTGTATATCATTTGAATAACTTATAACTAAGTGGAACTCTGTCTGTAATTTGACGTGTCTAATATTTTCTTCCCGCACATCGAACAGATACCTTTCTTGTATGCACAGGCTTGACAATAGTGTGAACCGACTTGATGGACTTTGGTGCGACATATCCTAAAAAAAGTTTTAGAATAGTTTTCATTATCTATATTTTACTCAAAAAGTACATACTAAAAATATAATAGACTTAACTTAATAAGGTGAAAAATATTCCACCTAACCTTACAATAAGTAAATAATTTATCAATAAATGTAGTTATAAAGTAGATAATTATTGTAAAATGTAAATAAAGTCTGTGAATCTGTAAACAACACCATATCGAACATGAAAAAATTTCCCTTTAATTTTATAATTTATTATCATTTTACTTGATATATATTACATGTGGTTGCATTAAAAACTCTTGTTACATGACTAATTTCAGAATATACGTTTCACAAATGGATTCAATACAAATATATGTATTTTTATTACGTTCAAATAAATGGTATGTCATCAATTAAAATGTACCTTGTTTGGCTTGTACTGTAACAAATTGATGCTAATACTTACTTGCATTCATAAAACTTTGATGTATACGGGTTATATCGTCCTTTTTTAGCTGTTAACGCCTTATTCTCGCCAACTTTTCTGCCACCAGATTCGACTGTATTTCTTGCTCCCGCCTTCCAAGGATCCGGCGTTATGACGCGTCCGAGTTTTTTTTCACATTTTTCACAAACCATTTTATTATGTTGTCTTAATATTTAAAGTTGTATAATGCAAATAAATATCAATAGATTTATAACCTTTAACCGTAGAAAATATTCTATAATCTCATATTTTGTTGACAAACAAACTTGAAGTTGAAGTTAAATTTGAAAGGAGACCATAGACAATACAGGTAATGCAAATATTATGCTCTTGCCTTGGATCAATGCCACAAAATATAATAGGATTTCAATAATTAATATACAAAAAGGATCCGTATTTACTGTCTGTAAATAAACAATACGTAAGATGGCTTTTCAAAATTGTTATATGTAGAAAATATAAAGAAATTACTGCCTGTTAAGAAGGGATGACTGTACTAGCTTGAAAACAATAACAAGGCGCATAAAACATAATATGCCTTACTGTAGCAATATTGACAAAGTTCTTTATAAAATTTAATTAAAATAGAGTAGGATTAATGAGCGAATATTTTGATAGTAAATTATGTGACGTGCCTTTTAAAGACTTTATAAAGATGTAACGTAATACTAATGCTAAAACTGTGAGTTACTGACAATGGATCAAGCAACCCATTGTTACCATGGTATCATTTACTACGTCATTTAAATAAAATAAAAAAAAAGGAAATTATGGAATAATTAAATTTATTTACGATATTTAATAACGTCCATGTTTACGTTTCTTATTGTAGATAGGGGCCTGAAAAAGAGTATAAAGTCATGACACGAAATTTAAAAATAGAAATGCATTGATTGATTGAAAATAAAACTTACGAAACGGAAGTACATTCTCTGAAAACAGATAATGTTTTTATATATCTATAAATGTGAAACTGAGTTTGTTTATTACGCTTTCACGTCTTACCCACAACTTACCCAAATTATTTTAAAAATTTTACAGAAACTTTACCTGACCAAACACCGCCTCCGCTCTCATGGTCGGGCGAAGTAGTGGGCGGACTCTCTTAATTAATAGTAGATACTTTAGTTGTAATGGTGTATCTTTAAGATTAAATAAACAACTCGACAGCAACAAAATGCATCGTTTGAATAATGATTTCGGACGCAAATAATTTTCACTACTATTGCATACATTTTTTATTTAAACAGTTATATATTCTAAGTATCTTCAGTTGTGCTAAAATATACAAAATATTTCGCCAGGATCATGGGAATTATTAGAAAACAAAACAATAATTACCCCCAAAACCCCATTTTCAGGTGACTGAAAAAAAAATCAGAATACATATTACTTAAAAGTATACTTTTACACGGCAAAGATTTATATTAAAAGGATAACTAATAAATTATTATATTTATTTAAATAATTACCTGTACTGATTCCAACGGTACCTAAAATAAAATAAAAATATTATAATTATTAGACATATTAATTTTAACAAATCCAAAAATGAATTCTTTAATAATATTTTGTCATTTATTTTATTGGTGGATATTTAATACAGAATATATAAAAAATACAGATATTTAAAAATTTAAAAACAATACAGTACACACCTCGATTAGGTTCGAATGCTAAAAAAAATAATCGTTAAATTAAATTAAAACACAAAAAGAACAAGAGACCAAGGGAACACTAATGTTATGAACTAATAAAAATGTAATGAAATATATTTAAAATAAAACGCCTAACGTTATAGTTAAACATATATAAGTATATATATGTGTATGTACATATATGTTTGTTTTGTTTTCTCTTTTAATCTCAATAACTTTTACTTGCGTTTCTTTTGGTTTGTTGCGTTTCTGAACGCTTCTGAAAGCTTTAGTTCAGCAGTGGGCCATTTATTACTAGACTTTAAATATAAAAAAAGGATGCTTACTTAAAACTTAATGATAATTACCTTATTATAACCTTGATATTGATAATCATTATTTAAATTAGCACCATAATCATTGACGTATAAGTTTTCTTTAAGCATATTATTATATTTATACTTATTTTTATTATTAATTCTGTGATCATTCGTTCTGTACGGACACTGGGTGGGAGCGAAATTTTCTTCAACATTTCTATTTTTAACAATCATTTCATAAATTGTATCAAGTAGTTCCCTGTCGGTTATTTTATAATCGTTTGTGTCATCTTGTTCGTCTTTATCAAATGGCAACTCTGATTTATTATAATCATTGTCGCTGGTGTAACGTGTGCGTTTCTTGTATTTCGGTTTCGACGTTGATTTTGTATTTTCATCATTATTTAAATTCAGAACCGTCGTTGATTTTGATGTCGTACTGTCATTCGTGGCTGTTGAATGCTAAAATTAAATTTATTAGTAATTGTATTGTAGGAACCTAGGTACATCAGAAGTTAGAAGGGTGAGTGAGCCAGTGTAAGTCTGTAACTACAGACACAAGGGACATAACATCGTAGTACCTAAGGCTAGTGGCGCATAGACTATGTAAGGGATGGTTAATATTTCTGACATCGCCAATGTCTATGGTTAATTGTTTTGTGTATATAATATAATCTGTATTCAATTGTTAATTTAGTTTTAGTTTCTAGTCGATTCTTCTTGGTAGAATCTGACAGCTTTCAATCTGACAGGTGGCAGCTTTATATTAAAATTTAATTTGTAAAATATTTTCATTTGTTATGATTTTTTTTTAAGTTTTACTGGAACTAAGGTATTACGTTCCTTGTGCCTGTAATTACACTAGCTTATCTATGAAACGGGAACACGACAATACCAAGTACTGGTATTTTGAAGTAACTTTTAATAGCGTGTTTAACGCTTGCCACTAGCTTACTACAAAAAAATAGTCAAGAAGCAAAAATCCCAATAAGAAGTAAAAAATATATATAAACCGATTTTTTTCACTCATTTTTTTAACTTACAGTCATCGTTACCAAAGGCTGGACCTGGAATTTTTAGGAAAACCATTATTTAATCCTGTGTTATCTTATTTTTAACACTTACCGTATTTCATTAATATTTCCAAAAAAAAATACTTATATAATGTACAATGAAAATAACAAAAATCAAATATTTATAAAATAATATTAAAACGTCTTTTTGTTTATATAAATTGTAAAGCTACATACCCCCATACTGTCATATTTCGTTGTTTCCTATAAGAGTTATATAGAGATAATAACTATGATAACTAGGTACGAAGAAATTTATACCCCCAACTTGGGAAAAAATATAATAAATATCAAAATGTGGGTAGATATTCATTATATTTTTAAATAATGAAAAACATACCTATATATGTGGGTAGTTGGGATATTTATTATATTGAGTATCCCCACGACATCATAAAACGAGCGAGTTTTAATATTACTCAAATCGTTACGGTGTATATGACTATCTCGTTGGTCTAGTGGCTAGATATAAGGCCGCAGACCCGGTGGTCCTGTGTTCAATTCCCAGGTCGGGCCAATAAATTGTTATTTGGTTTTTCTGTCATAAAAATTCTCAGTTGCCGCCCGTAGTCTGGAAGTTGGAAGTGTGTACATTCCCGTGCCTCGGAAAGCACGTTAAGCCGTTGGTCCTGCGCCTGAATTCTTTACGGTCGTGCCAGATTGCCGTCCTATCGGATTGTGAGAGCTAGGGAAAAGTACACCTGTGTTTGCGCACACACTTGTACACTATAATATCTCCTGCGCAGTTGCCTAATCTCTCTTAAGATTGGCCGCCGTGAACGAAATCGGTCTGGAGGACCTTATTCTCCTCATTAAGGTGTTCTCCACCTAGTCGATTATGTTTACTGAGGACCCTGGGGTTAATTCTACTAACTTATAATAGCTACGATACATTCCCAAAACTAAACGCCACCTAAATCGTGGCTGGGGGATCAATTACTAACATGTTTTTACAAATTATACTAAAATACATTTAGCAAATTCCCTATTTCGAAATATTTAATCGTCCCTTTTTAACCGCCTTCAAAAAAAGGTTATCAATTCGTCTGTGTGTGTTTTTTTTGTTTATTTAATAATATTTGTTCAAACTCACCGCTCTCGTCGAACAATGAATATTAAACGCGAATAAAATAATTAACAAAAACATTCTTCGTGACTTTTTCTCCATAAATGAATTATTATTCGTCAACATTCAGTTCAACCTCGACGCTTAATTAATTCGACAATGTGTTAATAATTTCCTAATTAATAATTAATCAATATTTCACATTTCATTTATTGGCTTACATTATTCTTTAAATATAAGTCCAGTTTTAATTAATATTATACGCGTTTGCTATTAAGCCATTAGCCAAGTTTGCCATTACAAAAAATTGAAATATTTTGTAAGAATGAGGTACTTTTGAGGCCTATTTTTTTTAAAGATGACATTAAATTGTAATTTTTTTTATTGCATAGGCAGGTGGACGAGCATATGGGCCACCTGATGGTAAGTGGTCACCAACGCCCAAAGACATTGGCGATGTAAGAGATTTTAATCATCGCTTACATCGCCAATGCGCCACCATCCTAGGGAACTAAGATGTTATGTCCCTTGTGCCTGTAACTACACTGGCTCATTCACCCCTCAAACCGGAACACAACAACACCAAGTGCCGCTGCTTTGCGGTAGAATATCTGATGAGTGAGTTGTACCAGACGAGCTGCACAAAGCCCTACCACCAAGTAAATTATAATAGTTTAATGTAATTTGAGCTAAAATATCTTGCTAATATCACATGTAGGTAATTGCCTATGTGAATGTGTGTTTAAATAATAATAATAATAATATCCTGGGACATTATTCACACACGGCCATCTGATCCCAAACTACTAAGCAGAACTTGTAATATGGAAACCAGACAACTGATATACTACATATACTACTTTTCTTTATGTAAATACATACTTATATAGATAATTACACTCAGACTCAGGACAAACAGACATGTTCATGCACACAAATGTTTGTCCTGGGTGGGAATCGAATCCTCGACCAGCGGTGCGAAAGGCAGATGTCTACCAAACACGCCAACCGGCTCGTCTCTATATCTTATCTTTCTTTGATCAATATATAGCTATATTCATCTTTGCTATAGTTTTATGCAAAATGCTCAGCGTAGCTCATATTTCAATCCTGACATTTCATTACTTGGTGCAATACCGCGCCTAGCACTGATCTCGCGTGACTGTGGTCGGCAGGCTATTGATGTATACGTTTTTATTAGGTATACTAGTTTTTGTCTATGGTAATACTTGTTTGAGGTTCGTTAAAATAAGGTTCGATGAATTGGTAATAATATGATTTAATATGAGTTTGCATTATTGCACAATTTAAATGTTATTTTTTATGTAAGACCGTCCGAGAATCGAATACCGTGACGGGAAACGGCATGCCTCTCTCTTATGCAGTCATATATATATATATGCATGCATGCTGTGTCTGCTATATACTTCATCGCTATATAATACTATGGTAAATTAATTTATACATGTTTTAAACGATTTTTTTATTAAAATCCTTAAAAGTTAATTAATTGTCTATGATCACATCTTGATATATTTCATAAAGTAGGATTCATAGTCCGCCCTAGGCTTCGTGTAAAGTCTAGGTAATAACATAGACTCAAGACAAATAGTAACAATAAGACAATTTGTTTATCCTTTAATATAAAAATTTAACGTAAAACCTTCAAGCGTGCAAAGCCGGGATAGGTAACTATTACTTTAAAGTAAAATAGGATTAAAAACATTTTTTAATATTTAAACAGTAGTCTCAAATATTGATTAATTATTTGATAAAAATATCTAATAACAAAAATATTTAAAATATCATAATTTCTTTTTAATACACCGTTACTTGTAAAAGACGTATTCGCGTGATGGCGAACGTATTTTCCCTCCAAAACCTGTAATGGCCGATCTTCAGCACGCTAGACACTGCCTGTCACGTAGTGTAAGAGCTTGTTGACAATTTAATGATAATAAATAAACATTTTATTCATGTGAAACTTTATTGGTAAAGGAAAGATGTTTTTATTTTATTTTAATATAATCTCCAACAAGGAATACACATGAAAACCTTTAAATGCAATATACGAGCTATAAGTTTATGACCTTCCTCAGTTAAAGGAAAACACAGCATCCATTTTAAATAACTAAGAAATTTTATCTTATTTAATTTTATTATTTAATTTAATTTTAAGAATGAAGTCAAGGGAATCACATTGTAAAGCACAGTGTAACAGTCTACAGAGTTGCATGTGGTTTTTTGTTCCAAATGTATATATGTTTCAAATAATATAGATATCAAATTATAAACTTTATATTATATGTTTGGTATAGAGATAGAATATTAACTATTTGTACCTTTATCTGCCTCTCAGAAGGCCAACCCTACAAAAAGTAAAAATCACAAGGAATCACTAAATTTGTTATTTCACAACGATTTACTATGGATATAGATTGAAAGTTTATTTATTTCAAACGGAGAAATGGCTGAAACGAACCGATGGTAAAGCTGCACATAAACTTAACTTGATATTTTTTTATTAGGAATGGAACAGATATTCTGTTTAATTACATTGATATTCAACAGGGACAACACTGTTTAAGCAAAAGAATAGAATTTGTTAAAAACAACTTTATACGGATTAATACCGTATATGAAATACGAATACGAATTTGATGAGCCGGTTGGCGTGGTGGGTAAGACACTTGCCTTTCACGCCGCAGGGCGTGGGTTCGATTCCCACCTAGGACAGACATTTTTGCATGAACATGTCTGTTTGTCCAGAGCCTGGGTGTAATTATCTATTATAAATATTTATTTACAAAAGAAAAGTAGTATAATTATGTAAGTATATCAGTTGTCTGGTTTCCATAGTACAAGCTCTGCTTAGTTAGGATCAGATGGCCGTGTGTGAATAATGTCCCTGGATATATTATTATTATTATAATACAAAACAATATGATGTAACATTTATTTCTACGTACATAAGAATGTTTATTGATGATATATAATAACAATGTATAAAACGATAACGCTCTTAGACTACCTATTCCCGAGGAAACTAACTGCGATGTAAAACCAATACATTTTCCCGCCAAGCGAAAAAGAGACAAAATACAGGAAGTCTGTACTGTTCTTATTTCAAAAATTTCCTTTCTATGCAACCGATGTAGCCGCGTTGACGACACAAATTTATTTGAAATTCGAATCTGTGGACGCGTGACAAATAAAAAAAAAGAAAAGATTTTGTATTAAATCATAGTAATTAGGTTTTCAACCTCTATGACGACTTTCTGTAAAAAGAGGTTTTAATATAAAATTCGAGATTTTTTCTCGTTTAAAAGATTTCATGTTCGTATTTCCAAAGATAAAAAAGTATTTATTGGAGAAGCTCGCGGGGCGGTGGTCTCAATTATTAGTACACAAGTGCAAGGCATGGGCTCGACTAGTTTCCTAAACAAGTCGAAGTCTGGTTTCAGAACGAAGAGCGGGTCCAGCGGCGGCTCTGACAAGGAAATGAACGGGAAATTAAAAAGAACAAAAATACGGTCAGTTTTTTAATGTTTTTAATACTAATTTTATTCTATTTTTTTTTAATTTATTCTTTTCATAAAATGATTATTCCGATGTGTATTTTTTTTAAATAATTTTCTAATATTTCGATGTACTTTGAAAAATTTTTTTTTTTAATAGTTCATTATATGTGACATTATTTTTAATTAAAGTGTAGTTAGGTACATAACGTCAACTTAATAATTAATTTTACGCAAATCTCATGGCTATTATCGATAACATTAGAAGTGTTTTGTTTTTTTTATTTTTGCAATTATAAAATTATTAATGTAATTTAAATTTCGAATATAAATAGGTATTGAATACATCTATACTAATATATAAAGCTGAAGAGTTTGTTTGTTTGATCCGGCTAATCTCAGATACTATTAGTTCGAATTTAAAAATGACTTTTGTGTTGTATAGTCCTTTTATCGAGGAAGGCACTAGGCTTGTTTTTATTCATTATATTTTGTATTAATTATACGCAGGTGAAACCGCTGGGCACAGCTTGTCAAATATAAAATGATATCTTAGTATTTAACGAATATAATGATTATATTATTATATTATTTTGTTTTCGTTTCATTATTAGGTATTAATTGTTTTGAATTTAAGTTCGATTAGAATTGAAAGATTTATTATTATAACTGTAAATGGTAATGGATCGATAAAACAATACCGTTATTTTTTAAATTGAAATTGCAAAATGATTTTTTTTAAATATATACAAATTGACGGAATTATAAAAAATATTTTTTTTTTAAATTATGTCGAATCTTATGAATGACAGTTTAAAAGTTCAAACAATAATTAGCTAGCCTTTTTCTATTTAGACACCCTACCATAAGTTATCCCTTTTGGACCATATACACTTCAAGCCATAAATAAATATTAGTCTCTGTTTTGAACAACTACTCTAATATTTATTGTGAATTAATTGATATTCTGCGATTTTGCAGTATAACAACTTAATTGTATTTAAGTAATATACGTATATATGTAATTTAAATTGTGTCCGTCCAAGTAGGTACCACCCACTCATCAGATATTCTACCGCAAAACAACAGTACTTTGTATTGTTGCGTTCCGGTTTGAGTGGTGGTCGGAGTGAGTGAGCCAGTGTAATTACAGGCACAAGAGACATAACATCTTAGTTCCCAAGGTTGGTCGCGCATTGGCGATGTAAGCGATAGTTAACATCTCTTACAATGCCAATGTCTTTGGGCGTTGGTGACCACTTACCATCAGGCCCATATGCTCGTCCGACTACCTATTCTATTAAAAATAAAAAAAAACTTGCCGGTTTTTCTAAGTAGATTCTATGTTCCGGACTTTTAATATTTAAATACATCATAAAACATAACTAAAGAATATTTTGATATCAGATGAAATTAATTAATTATTAATAAAAAAAAATATACAACCATTTTATACATACTCACTTTTACCGTTTATTTTTAATTATTTAACTTTATCAACAAAACAATAATAAATTATCGCGGTCCTCTATTATCTAGGTTCACACTTGAAATGTTTATTAAAACTACAGTTACCATGGTAACCATATAATCAATACCACATGAAGTAATAGAGCCACTCGAACGCAATGCGTCATTGGAACGACACTATATTTTAAATTTGTCTTTTTCTTTTTTTTTTAATTTATTTTAAAATGTGACGAAAAAGGTTTTAGTTATGTTTAACCCGTACTATTCGTGTAGGCGCCCGGTTAAGATGAATGAGTATGGAATGAAGCGGATACCGGATTATACAGAATTGGCGTACAAAGAAGCTGTGTCAAAATTAAAGTATTTCTTATCGGGGAATAATGCACCGAGTGTGAGTATTATATTTGTTATTGTAATACAATAGAAAAACAAGGGAATAATATTAAACACATTGTCTTGCATCGAATTTATTACAATTTACTAGGATTTTTTTTATTTTGTAATAACTCTATCATGACTCTATCAATTTCTTCTAATCTAAAAAAAGTTGTCATGCATTTGTTTTTTAGTAATAATTGATGTATTTATAAATAACATAGGTCACTAAAATAAGTATATATACATTATTATGTCATAGGTCACTAAAATAAGTATATATACATTATTATGTATATATACTTATTTTAGTGACCTATGTTACGATATACGATTAGATGAATTCCATAGATAAGAAAGAGCAAGGTTTATATTAATAAAATTGTTATCAATCAATATTATAACAAAAGATAAGATTCTATTTTTGAAAACAGCTAACCGCCTTTCCATACAATTTAATTTTCTATTCACACGAAAAAAAAAACTAGGTTTTTTTATTGAGTGCAATATTGTTTTTATCTATCTATCTAGGTCCGTAGCTACGGAGGTTCAGCATCAATTAAAAACCTTGATGATTCTGATGGTGATCTTGATAAGAAATATTCGACATCCTTCAATACATTGTCTGAATACAAACCACGGCCAAGACTTACAGCCAAATACGCTACATTGTACGCGGACAGCCTGAACAACTACACGCCTCAGCCAACGGTCACCAATATTGGTGAGAATATAAATATAGTATTATGGAATTTCTTGCCAAGTTTTGCCTTAACGAATATAGATTTTACGTCAAATAAAGTCATAGTAATAGATAGATTAAGTCCAAGCTGTATTATTAAGTGACATAAAGGAACAGTAAGTTCAGTAACAGCCTGTGAATGTTCTACTGCTGGGCTAAGGCCTCTTCTCCTCTTTTTTGAGGAAGAGGGTTTGCGACGCTGCTAAAATGCGGGGTGATGGAATACACATATGACAGAATTTCAGTGAAATTTGAGACATCCAGGTTATCTCACGAAGACTTCCTTCACCGTTCAGCACGAGATGAATTATCACAAATTAAGCACATGAAACTCAATGGTGCTTCATCGGTTAATTCACGCGTTCTTACCACTGGGCCATATCGGCTTAAGATAAGAACGACAAAAATGTAACTTCAATTTTGAGAATGATTGAACTTACTTTAATGTAAGTTTGAATTGAATTAGTACGATAAGTTTTGTCAAGAAGAAAATAATGGCCAAGGTTTATAAACAATTGCTTTTGCATTTAGCACCACCAGCATCCGACTTGGCTGGCGGAACCAATCCCGATGTGGTCAACTTTATACAGAAACAAGAAGAATACATTGAACAACTTGAAAAGGAAAGCCAGTATTGTAGAGTAAGTAAATACAAAAAAGGAAATAAAAAAATATTTAAAACAAAACACACGAATAAAATAATTTACGTAACCAAATATTACCTCCTATTAAACCTCATATATATAACAAAAGTCAATTTTATGGACGATAGTTATTCTATACCATAAACAATCAATTTTAGGACGAACTGAACAATCTCCTCGGGAAAGTAAAAGAGGTTATATCTGAAAACGAGCATCTGCACGAGGCTCAAAAGAATAAACTCATTTCTCGAATGTTCCACACTTACAACGCCGGCTCAGAAACTGATGACCTGGACGACGTCGGTGACAGCACTGGGCTCGACAGCGATAATAAGGTAATCAATTTGAGTCCTGGGTTATAAGAACGTCTTTTGACGTGATAACTTCTTATAAATCGATGGAAGCCGGCTGCACGCACGAAAAAGCATGACTCATTGTCACGTTCCGCCTGAGCCGAGCGCGGAACGAGCGATAGAGAGGCACGATCGGGCTAAGCGTTCGGCTTGTTACGCATCTATCTCTTTTCCACTCCAACGGCCGGTGTGTCCGAGTATTCATCAATGTTTTCTTATGACATTATCACTTAAAATTATCGTCCGTAAACCGACTTTACAGACAACCATTTTTTGATAATTAGTAGTTGAGTTTTTTATAAGACCGCCTGGACTCATCTCACACTCATCAGATATTCTACTACCAAAAATAATATTTAGTATTGTTGTGTGTGGGTTTTAAGGGTGAGTTAGTCAGTAACTATAGGCATAAGGTACATAACATCATTAGCGTTCAAAATGATGATTAATATTCCTTACACTGACACTACACCGGGCCTATCGTCTGTAACTATTTTATATAAAAAATAATAATAATAACTGCCAAAATTAAAACTTTCGTAGGTCTCTCCATCAAAAACGCGCAGACCAAAAACTCGATCAGTAAAACTCGAAGGACCAAACATCGTCTTCGAATCTCGTATCGCTGAACTAGAGGCTCAACTGACTCAAGCAAAAATCGATCTTAAGAAGGTCCAGGTGAGTTGGTTTTAGATTGCAGTTTTGGTATATTTCAATTATTTTCTACAACGTTCGAAATTTAATCTTAATTTAATTTTAATTCAGGATGAAAACAATGAAAACAAACGCAAGCTCGCCAATGGTCTCGTGGACTCGACTTGTCTCGATGGTTTTAAAAGACAAATCGATAATTTACAAAGGTAAAAAGAACAATCGGAATTTGAATTTTAAATTTCGAATCATAGTGAAAACGATATGATTTACTAATCGCAAACGCCTTGAGCTTAGTCACATCGCCTAATAATGTTGCCATCTTTAAAATAAAGTTTTTTTTTATTTGGATTGTTGCATTTTATATTTTGTTTTGACTTTTTTGACAATAGTTATGGATAAAAAAATCTTGTAATAGTTTAATTTAAATAGATTGTCAAGTTTGATTTTATTTATTTTTCATACGTCTGTTTTAGAGATAAATCATCTTTGGAGGCTCAGATATCTAAGCTGAAACTAAATCTGGAACAGAAGGAAGGCGATCTGGATACCCGCTACAAAAGAGGTTCAGATGCTGTGGAACAACAACTCAGAGAAGAGAGAAATAATTTAGAAATGGAATTGACCAGACTTAAGGTAAAGTTTTGTTAAGGAAAGCCGTAGATATGTAATATGTATTATATTTTCTAAAAAAATTAATCCAAGTTTGAAACCAGATACCCAAATGCTTCTAGACTACGCAACAAACAATTTTATACAATCCATTACTAGTTACGAACAAAACTGCGAACGACTCCCCGAGTTGCCGGGATATACTTGGTGGTAGAGCTATGTGCAAGCTCGTCTGGGTAGGTACCACCCACTCATTAGATATTCTACCGCAAAATAGCAGTACACGGTATTGTTTTGTTTCGGTTCGGTTTCGGAAGGGTGAGTGAGCCAGTGTAATTGCAGGCACAAGGGACATAACATCTTAGTTCCCAAGGTTGATGGCGCATCAAAAACCGACAACGAGCGGTACGCCCCGCGACACTTTCGAACGCGGTAATGTTCGAGCTGCCACGCGCGCGCCTTCTCCATAGAACGCGACCGCTGTGCGAGTCAAGGTTCGAGGGTTTGCCGCGCGCAATGTATACGCAGCGTTACGTGAGCACACGTAGAACGAGTAGAGTGTCCCTCAGGACGAGCTGTCGCGCGAGCGCGGGCGCGCGCGCTCGGCGTCGGGCGAGGGCGCGCGGCGGGCGGAGCAGCGCTACCTCGCGCACTGCGACGAGCTGCAGCACGACCTCGCCGCGCAGTTCGACAACGTCGCCAAGCTGCAGGTACCCACTGCACTGCAGGGACTACTGCGGACCAATCATCGTTAACTTAATGCGTATACTGCACTGAGTGATACGAACTTGTGATATTACTGTAATATAATCGTCATATAAATTCACTTATGACTACTGAGTAGTGAGTACAAAACTGTTTAAATGTGTTCAAGCTACAATAACAAGTGACTATTTTCAATAGTTCGTGCATCTATTTTAAACAGGTCTTAAGCATTCTATTTATTGCCAATTGTGATATATCCATATTTTTCCTATTAATATCTAACAAAATATTAATTTGGAGTTCTCTAGGGTTCACGTTTTGGACTCATTTTATTTTTCAGTTTCAAAAGACGAATAATTAGGATAATTTTGTAACTCATAGAATAAATTGATATATTTTAATAGTTGGAATTAGAGCGACAGCGTCGTGACGAAAACGATTTAAAGAGGGAGCTGTCGATGAAGAATGCGGCAATTGAAGAATTGAAAATGGAACTTAAGAACAAAAGTGGTATAAACTTAAAACAATTGCAAAATTACGCACACCAAAAGTTAATCCAAAACTATAAATTATAGTGTATGATACTATATTTAGAGTCTTAATACGTTTCAAAATAATTAATTTAAGAGAGAGCAATAATTATTTCGTCTCATTAAAATCAGTAACTTCCTTTTTGCGGTTTAATAATACTGGTTATTGAAATTAAAACCTTAAATGTTCTATTTTTGTAACGCACTGGGTTAGTTTTGTTTGAATATATATTTATGAATTATATAAAGTACACAAATGTATGTGATTTGTTTCCAGCGTCCCTTCAAGCAGATTTAGCCCAAGCTCATGCAGAAAAAGCATCATTCGAGGAAGAGCTTGCAAGCGCTAGACTTGCTATCGAAAGACATCAACGACAGTCGAAACACGAAGTCAATCGACTTAATTCTGAAGTATGTCTATTAACTTATAACTAATATTTTCTTTTATTGATTAAAATGAAAACTCCAAAAAGTGTTAAAAGATTTCTTCAGAAAATGTAATTCGAATGAAACCGAGTTGTTTTATATGTATTTTTGTTATAATTGGTATTTAGTCTTTGTTTATATAATTAAATACCTATATACAGGGTTATTTTTAATGACCCAGCAACCTCGCAGGACTAAATAGTTATCATCATAAGCAACAATTTTTGTTCTACGACTTCGGACATAACTCAATACATGGAAAAAAATGAGTTTACAAGTTTTTGTCGTACTGTCGTGACATTTGTAGGCCTATATTTCATTCATACACGACAGAACGACGCGACGTGTAGGTCTTTGCGATGCGCGTAGATATATAAACGTGTAAGCGGGAAATTAAATTAATACTTATTTTTGTATGAAATAAAATCTAACAAATTATCAAAAGTCGTAGAACAAAAGCTTATAGTGTTAGGTATCTAGTCCTGCGAGGTTGCTGGGTCGTTACAAATAACCCTGTATAATGCCCGTTAATAAATATCGCACTTCGACCTTTGAAAAGAGACAGTCGACTAATTTCGGCTTCGTAGAGCATTATCTCTGTCGCACAAAACACTAACAGCCCGGTATCTATTAGGAGTTCTCAAAACAGTCATGAGTTTCTGTGTAATTTAATAAAATACACCTTTTTTTCAAATTCTATTCACGTTAAGTGACACTGTCTTAACTGACATATTGCTCCTTCATAGTCTGGTGAGGTTGGACTGTCAATACTTTATCTTATGAATGATATCAAGTTGAGATCATAGAGAACTTTTAGTATTTTTTATAGTTTTGACATATTCTTAAAACTCTTAATTAACTATGAAATCTCACATAATAATTTAAAGGATATGTATTAAAAATGTTCTTTTATATTAAAGATTCAATCGCTTCGCCAACGCTTAGACAGAGCTGATGCAGATTTAGTTCATTCTCGTCGCGAGAACCTGCGTCTTTCTGAACAGATCTCCAATCTTGAAAAAGAGGTATCTATATTGATCGCTTAGTAATCATAAGTAATTATTTATTACATAATATATGGGATAATTCTAATAAAATAATACTGCCGTGTGGCTATTTATATGATTACCAATTTCGAGGTCTTGGATTCAAACCTCCAGGTCGGGTCAATAGCCAGGAATGTGGAAGTTTAAAGTGTTCACATGTACTACCCGTGCCTCAGAAAGCACGTAAAGCAGTACATCTGATGTTGCGTACACACTTGTGTAGTCTAATATGGTCTGCGCAGTTGGCTAATCCCTCTTAAGATTGGCCGCCGCAGCCAACATCATCATATTTAAATTATGTAATTTCCCATAATAAGATGATATTGCGTTTTCTCAGCTTAATTTGAAAAACTTGACACCGATATCGCCAGAGAAGAACAGAAAAGAGAAAGAATTGTCATCGATGCTCGAATCCATGGAGAATAAGCATGGTATGTCACACACTGCTAGTATATTATGTCTAGATTATTATATGCCTGTGATTCGCGTAATGCTAACTATAACTTTTCGTACAAATTTTATTCTCTTCTTACAATCTACATTTTGAAAATAAAACTTTAACGTATAACCATTTCATTTTATGGGTAAACTATTGATGTTTTGAAAGACACAAATATTTCATCTACATTGGATTTAAATTCAACACTTCAAAACATTTATATTTTACCCCTTTCAGTATTCCGCTTGCATGAATCATATAGTTGTGAAAGGGCTTCTTTCTTAACTTCAATAGTTTATTCATCAGATTGTTTGTAAAATCAAGATTAATCATACCTTAACATGTCCAGGATAACTAAATTCAACATACAATATACACGACTTTAGTAAAATTTTATATGTATAATTGTAATTCATAAAAGGTTTAGTGAATAAATTTGGTTCCGCAGCTAAGACCGTGGCTGAGTTGGAGTCCATGATTCATTCACAAAACAGTCTGATGGAGAAACTCACCAGCGAATGTCGTTTGCTTACAGATAAGCTCGACGACACAAATCGTAGGCACAAGTACGATCTGTTTTCAACTCTAATTGCATGCAATTAAGTTTAAATTTACTTAATATTTAAATGCTTTTTAAAACATTTAATATTAACAAAACTGTCATCATTACCCATTAAATTAAAACAAACGTTGCGACCAACGCGACATTAAATTAAAATATAAAAATATAATGGTTAGCTTAAATTAGGTTCTATTTACATATTTCCAATTTCAAAAATTTCCTAACGTCGTGCTGTGTTTTTATTGGTGGCAGGCAGAGCGCAGAGTCGCAGCCGTGCAGACGAACCAATCAGAACACAGCGCGACCGTTCAAGATCTCGAGGTTCGCCAATAACGAGCCACCGAACTCGACACCGCGTAAAAGAGTCCGATTCGTCGAATAACTATCCAATAATTGTTGGCCCATTAACGACAAATCAGGATCTCACAAATGCTCGCGGTGAAAAGATATACAATTTACCTCTGATGATTCAACAGCCCTTTTTACGGGAGAAAAAGGAGCCGATCAAGGTTGACATCAGTGTTAAGCTAATACCAAAACCAAGGAAAAAAGATAGAAAGAGAAGGGAAGCGAACGTTGAGGAGTTAATTTCAACAGATAGGAGTAAGGGTGTTAAGAATAGTATAAGCATGGAAGTTACTGATAATAATATTAACGTTTTAAGCGAATCTTTAGAAGTTGTTGAGGACAAGAGTGAAACAAAACATGAGGAAACAGATAAGAAAATTAATGTAGAAGGAAATGAAATAGAAAATAATGTAAGTGACGTAGA
Organism: Nymphalis c-album; assembly: GCA_963151315.1. Classification (NCBI taxonomy): domain Eukaryota; kingdom Metazoa; phylum Arthropoda; class Insecta; order Lepidoptera; family Nymphalidae; genus Nymphalis; species Nymphalis c-album. The sequence continues at coordinate 4,750,922 of OY720612.1, forward strand.
ACCTTTAGATTTAGATGGCATTGTTTTACAAGACGAAAATTCCGCTGAAGTAGATGAAGACGTGAAGAAAGATTGCGTTACATTAGAAGATAATAATTTACAAGATCATACTAGTGATTCAGAACCTGTTAATTTAACAAAAGAAACTGAAGAAAATAACTCACATCCCATTATGGAAGCTGAATAAGTGCTTACTGACATTACTAATATTATAACTAATTAGTATAATTAACTGTAGTGCCTTTTCAACAATATTATCCATAAATGCTTCAATCATATCGCTTTTCCCTAAAAACAAATCATTTTGTCTTATAATATATCTAATGTTTACTTGTGCAATATGTGTATAATTTATTACTTCGTTGTGTATGTATTTGTTAATATTACTTTGTTACTTAATTGTTATTTATTAATTGTTAATTAGGATTTTGTTGTTTAAAGTTTCTTGTTTTATAAGTATGTATCATAATCTTTTGGTGTTAAATTTTAGCTTTTCAATGTTAAATGGGTAATGATAGCATTTTAATAATAGTTTGTAATAAATGATATAGATAAACATTCAGTTAATTTTGTTATAGAGTAGAATAAGTAGATTAGACAACTGTTTAAGAACTAAATGACTTCATTAACCAAATAAAAACAAACAGCCATATTTATATAAGTCTCGGCATCAAAAACAGAACTTAATACATTTTAATAAATATCTCATAAATTTGTCGCTGTTATAGCAAATGCAATTTGAGCACCAATTAAAAATATTTAGATTATGCACTACAAATATTCATTATTATCGTGTCGTTATTTATAATAAAACACTATTACACTTAACTATTATTACCCACTTTAATTTTGCCTCCAAAGTTCTGACAACATCTTCGCCAACATTAAAAACGCCGCGAATCCAAAATGTAATCCATATATATTTAAAATATTGACCAACGTCTTTACTGCTTTGTTTGGAATAAGATATAATATACATAATCAAAAATACTTAAGGCGTTGTCTAATTCGAATCAAGACATAGTCTTAACACTCGTTCACACATATCACTCTATTTCAGAATGGAAAAAACACAGTTGCTTTGCAGAAACTCTGAACTTATGAGAAAACTTAGAAATCTGTGGTCTTCTCATAAGAAATACTGCACGACCACAATAGCACCTTATCGGAGTTACACTCCATTAAGTGGATACCCAAGTAGCTCATCATGTGATTTAGATCGCACTTATTTGACATCAACGCCTTATACATATAGAAATAGATTTAGAAGAACAGATGGATTTAGTTATAATGGTAGTGCGAATGATGAAATCGGTAATCTGACCAGAAATCTAAGTGATCTCTCGATTGATAAAATTGGCGATTCCGATGATGATCCTCAAAAGGTGAGACGTAATACGAATACACATAAGAATACATTAAATGCAATTGTTTATATTTTTATTGCATGGCTTATATCACTGTAGTATCACGCACTAAACTTTGTATTACATATTATACCACGATGATTACTACTACTACTAGTTTTTAAAATTCAAAGGATGGACCTTTATATTGCAGAATTATTTACCTAAAGATTTTTCAGAATTCAACAAACAACAAATCTTTATTCAAACTATATTGTGTGTTACGAGTATGCATGTATTTGTTGCACTTGAGCGTGTGTGTGTTATCACGTGTGTGTGTGTACAGGAAAGAACTGGCAACTCTGCAGCGTCAAGTAGATCATCTGGGGCAATCCCTGCAGTCTGCATACTCGCACCCACCTAATAATCAAGGTATGATTTCGGAGGTGTACTGCACGGAGATATTTAATAAGTATAGATATTTCATAAATTTCAGGGATGTTGTGTTGTGATGGTTTTGTGTTGATGAAATTTTGGAATTTTTGGTAATTTATTAATATTTGTTTTAATTATTTATTCTAGAATTAGACTCATTTTACAACTTTTGAGTTGCGATCAACCACAATAATTATACAGACCGAAATCATCAAGATAAAAATAAAACTAATTGTAACAAGATAATATTTGAAAAATAAAGGACATAGTCAATCATACATATACAAATATACTTTCCTTTCAAATTCTGCTACTCAGTGGTATCTTTCTTTGTTGCAAATAATATTAACGAATATCGATGATAGAGTCAGACATTCGAGTAAGTGTATGTTCTTAATGATCACTATTTGCATACAGTATTTGTATATAGCTAGCTATTCCTCGTTGTAGGATAAATGAATGAACAAAGTATTATTTCTATGTTGTAAAAGACAAATTTAAAATATTTTCAGCACCTTCCTCGCACACAGCCAATGCCAACAGAATATCACATTCCCCAACCAGCGCCGGACCAGACTATTCCAGAAATGAGTCCGCCAGAGACGCCACATTCAGAGAAAACGACGATGTCGGAAACGAATTCGGAGACTTCGCTGGAGACCACGAAGAATCAAGAAATATAGATCAACAACAAGAACAAATTAATAATGAAAATATAACACAAGACGCACCACATTACAGCACTGAAATAACACAAGATGTAGTAAGCAACGTAATAGATAGTAATGAAGAACATTCGAATATAGATAAAAAGATAGCAAAACAAAATTCAAACGATAGAGACGAGAAATTAAAGAAACAAACATCCAAAGAAACGACTCCTGAAAAACATATGAAAAATGAAACAGAAATGCATGTCTCGAACGTTGAAAGTAATGAAGAATTTAATGTAGATCAAAGAGTTACTGAAACGACAGATAGCAACAAGGAACAAGATTACTCAGAACCACTCGAGTATCAAAATGAAAATGACAAACCATTGGAACAAACAGAACAATATGAAACACAAAACTATAATGAAGAAAATTACGAACAAAATTACGATCAACCACAATATACAGAGCAATTTGAAAATTACGAACAATATCCCGAGCAATACGCTGACCCAAATACTCAGCAATTTGTTGATCCAAATTCTCAGCAATTTGTTGATCCAAACTCACAGCAATACGTTGACCCAAACTCTCAGCAATATACCGACCCAAATCAAACATTGGACGATCCAAACGCCCAATATGAAGGCCAATATGAGAATTACGCAACGGATGAAAATTATGGCGAACAAGCATATGACAATACACAATATAACCAAGAATACACTGAACCAGTTTCAGAACAAATCGCTGATTCAAATGACAAGTCACCTAATGAAAAACTAGCTAGCCAAAGTTAGCATAAATTATAATAAGTTGTTTTACGTGCAATATTTGTTATTTTAGCTTTTGTTCATTTGTGATTTAAAGCAAATTGTTCATTAAAGCTTTTGGTGTTAGTACTGCGAAAATGTATTAGATGTTTTTTAGATAATGCAATTTTTAGAGGTTACTTATAATGCAATTAATTCTTATCTTAACTTATATGAAAATATAACAGTTTTATTTTAAATAATAATATAATATGTAATAGTAAAATATTCCGATTTCTCGAAATAAATCATTGCTACAATATATCAATTCAATTGTTTGTAGTAAATATAGTTGTATGATGCAAATGTTTTTGCGAAGTACAATAAAGTTTATAGTCGATAAAATTCTTGTTTATTTTATCTTCGTCCCGTGTTATTCTTATAAGCATGAAACATCAACAAAGTTTTTTTATGGAAGAGGGCACGAGAGTCAAGGGGCAAACGAGCAGGAGGCGAGCTTGATGAAAAGTGACTACCACCGCCCATGGACATCTGCAACACCCAAGGGCTTGCAGGTGCGTTACCGGCGCCTTTTCTTGAAGGTTGCTATGACGGTTCGGCAAAGTCGCCGGCGAAACCGAGTGGTTCCACAGAGTGGTTGTGCAAGGCAGGAAATGTCTTCACTAGTGATTTTTTTCTCGCTGGAAAAAGGCATTTACGCGTTTCCCCCACATGAATTGGAGACTAAAAACCAGCGGTATCCTCTCCGTCTGGTCGGGGCGCGCCACGGGATCGCATGCGCGTGCTACCTTGAAGCCCCGAAGGCCCGCCTATGCGGGCCTCCATTTCTAAGGGGGTACCCGGATACAGGGAACCCTCTTAGGCCCGGAGGCTATTAAGGCGGGGGAGAAGATGCGCGTAGCGCCTACGCCTCCTCCCCGGTCTTGTTCGACGGATCGAATGGGCGGAGGTATTTCCATCGCGCAGCCGGTCCGCGGTCTCCTTCTGCGACATGACACTCTCGCAGAAGGAGACCATTTCCAACCAGCAACTCTCACTGTCGAGTATGGCTTTAATTACGCTCGGCAGCGAGAGATCTCTACCGACTATCGCCGCCAGGGAATGCCTCAGGCCCCCATCACTAATGTATCGTGCCAAACTTCACTTTGTAAAAATTTAGTGTTTGTTTTATTTCAATCCGTTTATAAATAAAAAAATACGAAAATAAAACTAAAATAACCCCGAAAACATGAGAGTAGTTAGTAGTTTACAAAATTACAGAAATTAAACAGTGGCATTAATATCGATGTCTATGGTTTTTTTGGTCTATGGTGGGAGGTAAATAAAAAAAGAATCGACGTCAAATAAAACTAAGTAAATTTTATGAAAATCATTTTATTATTATCAAAGTCTACTTCGATATGGGCAATATGCGTTAATAATACTTAATAATAAACAATACTAATTTACTTTACGTTATGCGCTATTTTCGTTCACAACTTCAATTGTACGATGTTCGAATGTTTTTGCGAATAAAGAATATTCTTTATCATAGACTACATTTAATAAAACAAAAACAAAACGTCAGATCATTATTGACAGCACATTGACAGCTGTCTTAACGACGTTGACAAATGTTGCCTATTTACAACTTACATGGCCAATGCTAACGCCAGCGAAATTCAAACAATTGTAAAAAATGAATGCTTAATTGATTTTTGTAATTATATCGAATTCAATAGGAATTAATCTAAATTGTAGGGTCGAGTAAAATTATATTATGATAAAGTATATTTTAACATTCGCAAAAACACATTAATTTTGAACTTAAGGCGTGGTTGTATAGAATATTCATATAATTTTATAAGGTGTGTTTACATATCCACATAATATTACATTCTTTAAGTAAAATCATTCATACATTGATATTGCAATGCTGATTTTTTTTTGCTGGGTTTCAACTAATGTAAAAAATAATTATAATAGCTTAGTGTATTTTTTTTCTACAGTGAATGCTGTCATAAAACTTTTTAATTAACATCATACGACCAAGATCCATAGCTTCACAGTTCAGTTTTAAAATTATGCTCATAAAATTATTATGCGGACACGTCAAGTTGGAGACCGTTTTTAAAACGATATACCTTTCGTAAAATATTACAAAATATTGATTATATTTTCAATACAGGCCGAATTATAAGTTTTATGATTAAAATTGCTTACAAAAATCGACGTTAAGTAGTAGTAGAGTACGCATCGCATATTTTGAGATTTAATTTTTATAATAATGTTAGTAGTCTCATGTAATATTAGTTATTAAATGAGAAAATAATACTTAATAAACTAACAGTCTCAACGAGTTAAGTATACTTGTCTTCAGATGCGATTAAAATAAAAAAAGTATTGCCAACATAAATATTATGTTCATTTTCAATGCTACCGTCATTATTATAAATTTCAAAAATAGAATCAATTCCACTGTTAAAAAATATATATTTATACATGATATTTTGCGAAAAGGTATCACAAATATATGCCTTCAATTCAATTACCTTCGTTGACTAATATTATAGAGTAAAAAGATAGCTTTGATACAAAAAAAAAAACAAAATTAATTGAAAATTCGATCATTTCATCAATTACAAGAGACAGATTTGAAATATCGGAATGTAAAAATAATGCTAATTTTATTTCATCTTAGATCGCAAAAATCATAACCTAAAATAACATCTCTACTTTTTGGTGTTAGTAGTTTAAAAAAAAAACTTATATTAAAAAATAAATATTTTAAAAATTTTAGCATATTTGATTGCACAAGAAACGTTATTTTTGTAACCATATAGATTATCTAATTATTCTATATATTTAAGATGGCACTTTTGGATAAATATATAGCAAAATAAACATATTAACAAATCTTTATGTACATTGTGCGAGTTCGTTACATATCGTGCATGGTGATAACATACCGCCAAAATATATATCTTGTCTATGGCACAAGATATCAAAGCTCGTGGAGATTTGACAAAAACACTATTTACAATGTTATAATAATTAACAATATTTAAATACTACGGTTTAGAAAGTGGGTATCAAAAATGGGAGTAAAAAATCAGACGGATTTTTTTTTTAAATGCAGTCGTATCACTCGATAAGCTCATTGGAATTTATTGACAACCTGTTTCACCCAACTCTCCTTCGATTCATTGTCGATTACATCCGGGGCTTGTTCACTAACACTATTTTTATTCGAAGGAATATTCGGCCTCAAAGTCCCAACATTCGTGTTAATACTTCGCTCTTTACTTCTTATGTCACTGACACTTCGCTCAAATGACGCCACTTTGGTCGTAATCGATTTAGGTTTTGGTAATTGTACAGGTTTTTTATTCTGTGCCGGTTTACTTGTCTGACTTTTAGTCATTTGTTCGATCTCCAATCGCCTTTCTAAAACTGACTTTGATGTTGATGGCTGTTCGAGAGACGTACGTTTGTTTTCTATAACAGTTTTTGTTTTTCTCGTCGCTGAATCAAAACTGGCTCTCTCGAAACTTAACCGTTTCAGCTTTATATTTCCTTGTGGATTAATATCTTCTTCTACTTCTTTTGTTTCTATTGTTTGACTATCAGATTTAATCATTTTATTGCCTATATCTGATTTTTCTTTTGGTGCAGCAGGTGAAGATTCTGATCTTGCAAATGATGATTTGTAATTCGTATTTCTTTTAATAGTTCGTGTATTGACAGATTCAGATGACGATGATTGGTCTTTACTCAAATTATTCTTAGTACTTGTTGTTTTACTAGGAACGACTGCAACTGTTGGTACATTGGTCATTTTAGGTTTAATCGGCACAGGAGGAGCTACTTTCACTTTCACTACACTTTTATCAACATTTTCAGTCTTTTCTACGTTACTTGTGTTTTGATTGCTTTCTGAATAATTAATTTTATTTGTTGTTGTAGTTACTATTGATTTAATGCATTTTTTCTCGGAATTATTTGTTGTCACAACAGTCTTTTTTGTCCTAAATGAAGACTCACGTTTAATACTTTCAACTCTAGTCATAGCTTTATTTAAAACTTTAGTCTTTGATTCAATAGGCCCATCGTCAATATCTTCTTGATCCGAATACACAGCGGAATCTCTAAACATATCTACATCTGTTAAATTTTCAATTTTTTCAAATGACTTTTCATAATAACTCTCGTCTGAATTTACTTTAGACGCCATTGTATTTTCGTTAAAAGTGTTCTGAGAAGTGCTTATTTTATTTTGACCTTCTTGATACGTACTTTCACTAGATGAAGTTACAAATGATGAATTAGAAAACAGACTATCTGGTCGTAATGCGTTTTTATTTATAAGTACATTAACGTTTTTGAGAGCATTCCTTTCGGCCATTAGAGTCGTTGGATCGACATAGTCTGATTGAGCTATTCTGGCGCCTAAGTGCTTACTTCCTTGCATATAAACTGGCAATTTGTTCAGACTTTGGTACGAACTATTATTAGATTTTGAGGGTGAAGGTGTGCTTGACAATGAACTCGTGACATTTGTAACCATGCTTACACTTTTCTCGTAATTTGGACGGTAATTAGGTTTTTGGTTAATATTTTCGCAACTTTGTGACAACATGTCTAAATTGTTTTTCTCTTTTTGACTTTCGCTCATGGTTGTATGATCACACACACTCTTGCTTAGCAAATCGGTATTTATAGAATATATAATAGTAGAAGTAGTAGGACTGTTGTCAGTTGATGTGATTATAACTTTTATTTCATTCTTTGATATATTATGGCTATCTTCACTTTTAGTTTTAGTTGATTCAGCTTTATTTTGATTATCATCTGGTTGTTCATCTCCGATAATGCTTCTAAATCTTTGTAATAGATTTTTCGAATAACTCCGAGGGTTTAGAGCTGATCTTTTTTCACTCGTAGGACTTTTCAAATCAGTCCTTGAATTGTCTGAAGTATGCTCGTTAGCATTTATCTCAGTGTCATCATTATTCTTTGGTGGAGTACGACTTTTAAAACGACTAAGGACATTTTTCAACGATAGAACATTACTCGTAGGCTTATATATTTTATGCTCTGGATGTATAACCTCTACAAGCTTCGCCTTTTCAATATTTTGCTCAATTGTCAAAGCTTCACAAGAGGACGTGGTGGATACGTTTAGATTAGGTTGAGACGTGTTCAAAGGATTTTCGTTCTTATTTGTATCTAAGTCGACTTTTTCAAAATTGTTCTTGTAACATCTATCGATTTCTTCTTCCAATTCTAAAGTGGATTGACTTATGTTTTGCGTGTATTCATCTTCTTTAGATTTTGAATTTTTGTTAAATTTTAAAATATCTCCTTCACTCATATAGGTTTCTACGTCATCGTAGCTAATTTCGCTTTGATCTGAAGCGATTGTAAACGGTCGATCTACACTCATCACTTTTCCGTCTCTATTCAGATAAGTTTTGCTGTTACTGTTTGGTTTGCATTTAAACGTTGTCAAATTAGTGTCGTCTTGACCGCTCGTTACTACCTGAAAACTTCTAGGTAGTGAACCAGATTTTCTATCTCTAGAAACGTTAAAGTGTTCTTTTTGACGGCTCAGCCATATTTCTGGTGTATTGGGACTCTGTTGGTCTGGACTCATGGGTAAATAGTCACTAGGTAGTGAACTCGGTACTTCTTTTTTCCGCCGGCAGACTTCTATGAGATTGTCATAAATGTTTTCATCATTACTTGCCGTTGGGGGTCCTTGATTTTCCATTGTAACGTAATAATCATTCACATTTTTATCAGTTTTTGTTACTTTTTCTGGTGATTTAACCGGAACATCATATATACCATCTTCTAAATTTTCATGTCGTTTAACTTGATCGAATGTTAAGTAGACGTAATCTGATTCTGGTCCGCGGATTTTAATTAATTCAGAAGAGTTTTGGGGAGATGATAAACGTTTTGGACGAGTAACATGAACATTATGTTGTATTAATTTACTTTTATTGCACAAACTGTGTAAGCTATTGTCAACTCTGTTCTCGACTCTCAAAGTTTCATAAATATGATCCTCATCAGAAGCATCTTCGATTTCGCTTTGCACAATTGGTTCTGCGTCATCTTGTTCGTTGATATTTAATTCGATATTTTCTGACAATTGTCGGATATACTTTGGTTTTAACTTTGTTAGTTCATTTTTCACTAATATAACTTGATCGGGATTCGAGTGAGATTTTAACAGTCTCTGATGTCTTCTTTGAGCAGTATTTCTTTGTTGTTGTTTCTTAAGTAACTTTTGGAATTCTCTGTTTTGCATCAATAGTTGCGATATTATCTGTTCTAACGGTTGTTCAATTTCTTCACAACTTTCCTGAACTTCTTCATGCAATTCTGCAAGACCTTGAGATTTATCTTCCACCTCCGTTCCTTCTGTTATAACTTTCTGTTTATTTAAGTACTTAACCTTTTCTAATTCATTCTTTTTAAATGAGTCAGTTTTCTCTATCAATTTCTTGTATGTCTCTTCATCGATATCTTCGTCTTTGCTTATTTTATCAGGGATGGTTAAAGTTGGTTGAATCTTTGGCTTGTCCACATTGAGACTGTCATTTGATTCAGATATGTGCAATATATTCTCCGTAGATACGTCAGTTGAAAAATCTGTATAAAACCGGGTTGTAGTATCGGATCCGAGACGCAATCCTTTCGCTCTATTCTTTTTAATCTTCGATATTTTCTTTGGTATGTTTTTAGTATTATACATTTTTATTTCGATATTCGGTTTGATTGTATTAGTTGTCCCTCTCTTTCTATTGTCCGATTCAGTATCGGAAATGATGTTTCCTTCATTTTTGATTTTCTTAGTTATTTTATTAGATCCACAATTTCGGCATTCAAATTCAATTTTTTCACTTCCTTTGCTATCGGTCCTTTCGCTATCACTTTCATGTGTTTTCTTTGAAATTATAACTGTGTTCTGTAAGCCAGGTTCCGATTTTCTCCTCCAAGTGCCTATTTTTGACAATTTTGACCTCTGCGGATCATCTTTAGACTTCGATCTTAGTGTATCTATCCTGAGTTTTTCTGTTTCATTACATCTAGATTTTCTTCTATGTAGTGTTCCAATTGAGTCAGTCACTGGAATATTCTCTTTGATCTTAGCGCATTTTAAGCAAGTTTTCTGAATATTTTTAACACTGACTGTATTATTGATTTCAGTTAAATCTTCTTTGCTCTTACTTTCAGTGTAGCTGACAATATTATCAGAGGAATGGTAGCCCCTGGTTTTGTTCAAAGAACAATTAAGTTCTTTTGTAAAACTCTCTTGAGATGATTTAAAGTCTGAGCATTTGCAACTCGATTTATTTCTTTCGATTTGTTCTGTACTACCAGCGTCTATATAATGTAGAGCTCTGTCACATTCGGCGCATTTCTCACCTGTATCATTCGCGCCATTCCTGCAGGAGCACTTATCATCTTTACTTTTATCTTTAGCAAGTTCTGTTTCGCAATCCGAGCAAAGATCGATGTAGCAATTATCGCATGTATAATCTGTTCCTTTTTCAGCTGAGTATTGAACACAATCGCATTCCTGGCTTTCGTCTCTCGCATTGTTTATGGTATACTTTCTATTAGTTTTTTTAAGTCTTCCTCTGATCCCATTTTCGAAAGATTTTCTTCTTTCTCTTTCTAGCTTTCGTTTTTCAAGATATTCAGGCGCTGATAGTTGTTTTCGCATAGATGCTTGAGTGATGAGTCCATGTGATTTTTCTGCTAATATATCATCTGCAATGAAACAGAAAATAATATATTGTAGTTTAAAAACAAATTCTTATTTATATACACATTTATATCTATGTTTGTACGAAGAATGTTTATAAGGAAAATAGTCACAAATTAATGCTAATTTAGAATTTTACTCTCAGTAGTGTGTAATGAGTTTGTAATTATAATAGGTCATATGTTGTTTCTTCTTAAGAAGTCAGATGAGCAAATGGACTCCCTTATGTCTTTGGCTCTTTGCCCATAGACACTGGCACAATGGGATACTTGACTTTCGAATCATGTAATAACTTTAATATGAATATTAATATAAAATGAGCTTTTCAGGATGCTTTAATTAATTTAAATAAAGAAGCAGTGTTTTATAACAAATAAACTCACCATCGGTTTTGTTCTGTCCTAACTCCATCACCAATTGCCTCGCATGAGACGGAATAACCGCATTGTAGTTTTCCAAAATAACCTTAAATACAAAGAAAAACCATTACTCTACCCCGTCAAAGCATAATAAATCTTATGTCATAAGAAATACAGTTCATTATTAAACCAATTCAGCATGTCAAACAATTCAAAGGACTATAAACTTACGCGCTTAAGTAACAAGGTCCATTCTCGCTTGTGTCTCGGCGACCGCGCCTGCAGTGTGAGTTGTGACCGCGGCGCGTCCCAGGGTATGACGTGGAAGGACAGCGGCGCCCCCGCGATAGATTCCACCAACATCATATTATTACACTGAAAAATGAAACATGTTACATATAAGTCCGAAATGAAACCTTTTTGTTATCATTAGTATGTTTTATGAATTACAATTAATTACACATAGTCGAAGTAGTTGTTATTGAGGAGAACAATAGTTGCATGCAGCATATACTCGTACTAGCCAGATATTTATTTGGATTTGGATATTTTAAAAATAAATATCTTGTGACAATATAATATAGACGGTTAGTTGGCCACTTGATGGTAAGTGGTCAACCCTTCAACATTGGTGCGGTAAGAAATATTTAATATTTCTTAAATCACCAAAGCGTCCACCATCTTCAGGAAGTTAGATGTTAAGTCCCTTGTGCCTGTCGTTTACTAGCTCAGTCAACCTTCAAACCGTCGGTAGAATATCTGGTGAATTGGACCAAGTTATCTGGTGCCACACTAATTGATTACTTATAATTATATTTAGGTAATATCTTAAAAAGTAACTTACCATAATATGGGACTTATATGCAAGAATCCCATCTTCCCTGTTTTTAGTAACGAGAAGCATTTTGTCGAAGAGGAAGGCGTGTCGCATCGCCTTAGCGCCGAACACTCTAGAAACCCATCCAAATGCATTATTTAATTAAAGCCATCATTCGATGTCTCATCAATCATTAAACTCGAAATTCAAAATCTAGCAATCATCTTTATGATAATAATATCCGGGACATTATTCAAACAAGGCCATCTGATCCCGAACTAAGCACAGCTCGTTATATGGAAACCAGATCACCTGTATTCTACATATAATACTTTTCTTTTGTAAATATATACTTATATAATTACAACCAGACTCAGGAAGAACAGACATGTTCATGCACACATATGCCTATCCTGGGTGAGAATCGAACCCACGACCTGCAGCGCGAAAGGCAAGTATCTGCCAACCAGCTCGTTAAAGATTAAAGAACATATTAAGCTCAACACTTAAAATATATAGTTAAAAACGTAGAAATACCTAAAGGTCCCTTCGGCACACAACTCTCCATAAGTCGTCAAATCTGGTCCATTCCATCCATACAGAAGCGACTGGATCTCCTGCACACATAACAAACAATATGAATTAGAGATAGTATTTACTACAGTTTAGAGCTTTGTGCTGACCAGCTGAGTACTACTCCCTCATTATTAATCCTACCATAAATATTTATATATTATATGTTGTATTTCAGTGATAGTAAGTGTGTATACACCCTTATGCTCTTGGAAAGCACGTAAAGCCATTCATCCTGCGCCTGAACACTTTATGAGAGTTGGGTGTGATTACAAACTTGTGCACTATAATATCTCCTGCGCATGGTTAATCTTTCTTGAGATTGGCCATCGTGACCTAAATAGGTTTGGGGAACTATTATTATTATTATTCCTGTGATTAGGTAGCCTGTGAATGTTCCACTGCTGAGCTAATGCCTCTTCTCCTTTTTTTTTTGGGGAGAAGGTTTTGGAGCTCATTCCAGTGCAATTTGTTTGAGCCAAGTATATTAATTTTCTTCTCACCTGAACCCTTACAGCGTGCTCGTGGCGTCTCTTCATGTCGTCGATGTGGTGAGCGATGCCTGTCATCTTCAGCAACGCGTATTCCGTTTCACGGGACGCACATTGCTTTACTACGTTCTGGGGAAGATTTAGAAGTATACACATTATTGATAGAATGATATAATGGGGATAATAATGAAGACTGACCTTAATACCGCATAATGTTTAACATAATAATAAAAATATGTATGTAAACAATGAGAATTCGGAATACTCTGAAATAACTCGCTTTATTACTATTATATTTGCATGTGTGTATTCTTGAAATGTTTTGAAGTTATTACAGTCTACTGTCCTTTTCTGACATTTCACCACCGTCTTCACAATCGTTCCTTAGTGTAGAATATATGTTTAAATTCCCATATCTCAAGCACAAGTTTTTTTTTATCATGATGCAATGATTTCTTTTTTGGTAAGACCTAATAGCACAACTAATCTGCTTAAAGTTTGTATATGTCTAATACTGACCTGTAGTAGCAAATGATATTTCAATATCCTCTGAACAGGTTTCAGCAGGTAGGATGCTAATGGCAGCGGATGTTTCAACTCCACCTGTCTCTCTCTAAACTCTCGAGCACTCTGCGGTCGAGATGCCAATGCCGCTAATCTCTCCATGGTTCTCGGGTAGCCAGTGCAATAGGAAGTATACACGGAGAAGCCAGTTGTATTGTTGACGAAGCATCTCGCTATGCAGGTCGCGTCTAACCGACAAGTATTTAGCTCGCTACATAACGATCTGGAGACAGAAAGCAGAAAGGATTAAAGATTTTGTTTTTCTTTTTAGTAGACGGACTGTCAGGTAGGCCTGATGTTAAGTGCTCACCGCCACCTACTTTGGCATGGCATTAACTTTGGCATTGTAACAACCCATCCGTTACATGACCCATGCGACACCAACCTTGAGATGTCATGTCCCTTACGCCTTTCGTTTCTCTAATACAACAACAATACTAAGCATTGTTGATGGCGATAGAATACATGATGAGTGAGCGGTACCTAGCCAGATGTTCTTACGAAGTACAGTTTTCTTATTATTTTAGTTGTTTAATTGCTTTGATGACGTATAAGGCTACTAAGTCCGGAGTTCTACAGGGAAAAACGTAGGGAAGTCAATAAAAGTATATTCTCAATAGAAGAACGTATGGAAGTTCGACAATTTTCGTAATTTGCGGTGTTTACACTTATATAAGTGACGGAGTAGGGTGTGCACCTATTGTTACAATATAGCGTCTCCTGAGCTTGTCGAGTTATGTTCGCCCGAAGCGTAACGACAGGCCTAGCTAGGAACTTTAAGATTTATTACTGTTGGACCTTGGAAAGCTTAAACGTCAAGTGTGAACAAAGAACACAATTGTTTTAAAAGTCACTTAATTTGCACGTATGCGGTGAAAAGATCGTAAAGTTGGAACTTCGAACAATGGACTCGTTTATATGAGCAAAAAGTTTAGGCCGTAACTCCAGAACGAATGGAAACTACGAAGGCTTTTGTTAATAAAGGAATCGAAAGGTTTTACGTCTTTTATATGATCATTATACTTGGAAATCATTTTGGGTTGTGACGCTAAGGTGTAAACCTATTTAATGAACTACAAATGTTCATAATATGATTGTTGTTTTTAACTACTACCTGTTCCCATTATGTGAAATATGGGGACATGGCGATCCAGTCAATCGTCATTTTTTCACACCAAGTTGACATTCTACAATCGTAAACGTTAATAGAAAACTAAACAAATGTATTAGAATGACATCTCTCAACGATAAGTCACGTGGTCATTCTCATACAATTTTTAGTTTTCTATT
The DNA here is from genome assembly GCA_963151315.1 of Nymphalis c-album. Classification (NCBI taxonomy): domain Eukaryota; kingdom Metazoa; phylum Arthropoda; class Insecta; order Lepidoptera; family Nymphalidae; genus Nymphalis; species Nymphalis c-album. The sequence continues at coordinate 4,765,985 of OY720612.1, forward strand.
AGCGTTTACAATTGTAGAATGCCAACTTGGCTAGTGCCTCAGGCCTCTTAATTAATATGTCATGTCATTCAAGGCTTAGATGCGATGAAGTATGAAACATTTATAATACTCTGTTCTAATAGGATCCAGTTTAATGAAGTGATTTTGTCATTTTGACGTCTTCCCAACACGCGTAGATTATTCCCTACAGAGACAAAAAACGCAGGCGATATTTTCTGCCAGAAATTTTGTGAATATAGGGAATCATTTTTCTGCAGCCTTAATTTTTATTGATGCGAAATGGATAGTAAGTGAGGTTTGATTAAAACCGGAGCACTCATTGATTAATCATCTGCTAATGTTTATAGACAATTCATTCTCAGAGCAGGAGAAAATTGTGAACGAAAGCTACAAGTCTCGAATGAGTATCATTGTCTCCATTGAACAGCGTAGTGGAAGAAATTCCTCAATACGAAGGTCCCCTACCTTCGCCCAGAAATGGGATAATACATTACACTTTGATGACACATTTTGTAATATTAAGGATTTTTTTATCTTATCTAGAATTAAACAGAGCATAAATTAGGTCATCTAAAGATGAAAGATTAGTTGGGTACACGATTACTGAGCTGTAGTCTCGTTCGTATGAGTTACATAATTATACTTTTATTATAAGTCTTATTATAACCAAAAAAGTCTTACATAATAAAATTATTTTCCTACTCAGCTCAACGTACGGACAGTCGAGCAAATTTCTTTAATATAACCGTACCCTTCGCTATTCAGGCCCGACCCTAATAGGAGTACACCCTCGCCGCCAGGGATGGACTGAGATTATTTTATTTTTAATATTATTATTTTATTGTAGACTCTTTAATGTATAACTAGCTGCGCCCCGCGGTATAACCCGCATATAATTAATAAAAATCAGGCAAGAACCTTCCTCGATAAAAGGACTATACAACACAAAAAGATTCGAACCAATAGTTCCTGTGATTAGCCGGATCAAACAAAGAAACAAACTCTTCAGCTTCAAATGTCTTAACGCTGGATAATGTCTTCATCTCGACTGAGGAAATGGTTTGGAACGCTGTTCTAATGCGAGAGGATAAATATCCGCGTAATTTAAATATTATAAAAATAATATAATAATGAAAAGCTTGGACCTACGAAAGTATTGTATAAATAAAATTGTAAAAAATTGAATATCCCGTCTTATTAGTTATTATTTAAACGCAAAGAATCGTCAATGCAATGGCAATTGCCGATTTGCCAAAGGATATAAATGAAACACGATGAAATATATTTGGTTTTGATGACGTCATTCAACTTCATGGTATAGGATACATATTCTTCCTCCTCATCTAACCAATATTTAGTCATATGTAAGCTACATATTGATTATAATATATATAATAAGCACTAAATCCTCTATTCTAATTTAAAAAAAACAACAATATATTGATTCATTTGTGAACTTGAGTACCGAGTCGCATGACCTCAAAAGTATTTTAACCAAGCATGTTTGATACACGATACGAGACATACAAACACATAATAAGCAATTGGTATTTTTTTCGGCAGGATTTTACTTTGAGTCCATCCCACAACTCAATGTCACATATTAAAAGATTCAAGAATAGTCCCCCTACAATATGTCAAAAGTAAAACAGCTCGCGAGAGATCCGACAAAAGTTTTCGTCGGGGGTGATATTTTATCGCTACGACATTTTATTTCGATAATGCATATTTTACATAATTTAGTGTTAAGGTCATTTGAATTACAAAACGAATTAGCTAATTATTTCTACTTTATAAAACTAATTAATTTTCATTTATTTCCAATGAGATTGATAAATGCCGCGGGATAAAACCGATAGTGGGTTTTTGTCGGTGAGTTGGTAAGGCTTTTGTTTCTTGAAAATCTAAATCCCAACCGGTGGTAGCGCTTGACGCTTCATTCATTACTTCTAAAAGCCTATTAAAATTGCTTTTTTCTATTTGTGTATGACCGTCTTAGTTGGTACTATCCACTCATTATCCTACCGCCAAACAACAGTACTTTAGAAATATGATCCAGTTTGAAGGCTGAGTGAGCTAGTGTAAGTCACAAAGGATAAAATCTTAGTTCCCAAAGTTGATGGCGCATTAACAATTTAAAAGATGGTTTATATTTATTATCTGTCTAGCTGTATTAAGAAAATTGCGAATGTATGGACGCTGGTTTAAATACTAGCTGGTTTTATTCGGTGGTAGAGCTTTGTCCGAGCTCGTCTGGATAGGTACCACCCACTCATCAGATATTCTACCGCAAAACAGCAGTACTTGTTATTGCTGTGTTCCAGTTTGAAGGGTGAGTGAGCCAGTGTAATTACAGGCACAAAGGACATAACATCTTAGTTCCCAAGGTTGGTGGCGCATTGGCGATGTAATCAATGGCTAACATTTTTTACAATGCCAATGTCTATGGATGTTGGTGACCACTTACGATCAGGTGGCCCATACGCTCGTCAGCTTACCTATACAATAAAAAAAATATTACGTTTTTACGTAAGAAACTCATTCGTATCGGATGACATATGAACTAGAGAAGTTAAACGAGATGCGATCCTTGTTAAGCAGTATTTTACGCGGGTAAAAACGCGCGAGTTGCTAGTACAAAAGCAGCGGTCTATCTGTGACTCGGTGTTAAAACAACCCTTATGCTTATCAAAATAGAAACCAAGGTGTTGATCGTTTTATATAACATACGCCGTTTTGTGTATTAGTATGTTATTGAAGCTTATGACGTTTTAGTGCATGTGTTTTTTTTATGCGATTTGGTTATGACAAAATGTGTTATATATCAATAAAGAATTTTAAGTACTTAGGCTGAATCTATACTAATATATAAAGCTGAAGAGTTTGTTTGTTTGATCCGGCTAATCTCAGGAACTACTGGTTCGAATTTAAAAATATTTTTGTATTGTATAGTCCTTTTATCGAGGAAGGTTCTAGGCAAATTTTTATTCATTATATTTTTATTAATTAGGTATACCCGGGTGAAAGCGCGGGGCACGGCTAGTCACTTATAAATAATTTCAAGTACAGCACCAGTTTTAGCACCAAGCCACAGACATAACGTTTAATTTCTTACAAAACATTTATAAATAACGTAATACAGATAGAAGTGATAATGAAAAAATTAAATCTTACTTGTTAAATGCGTAAATATCTTCAATGTTATTAAACAGTTCGTTGAGTTCGTCGTCGGAAAACGTAGTCTCTCGCCTCCACACGTGCAAATAGCCCTTGAAAGAAAGAGAAAACAAATATTAAAAATAATATCAGGCATAAATATAAAATTGTTTTATCCAAAGGAGTAATAACGACCAGTTTTTCATTTATAATATAAGGCTGAATGAATTGGTGCAGTGGTCACTGACATCTCAAAATCAACAAAAGATGTTAGCACTGTTAATTAAATTATTTATTCCTCCCACAACTAAGATGTTATCCGCCGTGTCTATTAGACTGGCTGACCCTACTTTGTTTTAATAGTACTTTTTTCTTATTGCATAGGTAGGCGCACGAGCATATAGGCCACCTGATAGTAAGTGGTCACCAATGCCCATAGACATTGGCATTGTAAGAGATGTAAACTATCGCTTACATCGCCAATGCGCCACCAGCCTTAGGAACTAATATGTTATGTCCCTTGTGCCTGTAATTACTCTGGCTTATTCACTCTTCAAACCGGAACACAACAGTACGAAGTACTGCTGTTTTGCGGTAGAATATAAATAAATAAATAAATAAATAAATAAATAAATAAATAAGAATATCTGATGAGTGGGTGGTACCTATCCAGATGAGCTTGCACAAAGCTCTACCACCAAGTAAATGTTTCTAATGACACAGTTTTGTATGAGTGTACAAATCATTTTAAATGTTACCAACGTAACAGCCTCGTTTACAAAATACTTATTATTAACAAATGAAATAAAACTCAGGGAGTTTTTTATTGATTGAGGCTCACCTTACCAAAGAATGATTTGGCTCCGTCGAGTCGGAATTAGAAAATCGAATTTATAAATAAATGTTAACAATATTGAATAAAATATAAAACAAACCAAAAAAACTGGTTGTCTGTAAAGTCGGTTTACGGATGATAGTTTAACGTGACAACGTCATAACAAAACATTGATGAAATGACTGCAATCGAGTGAAAGAGAGATAGATGCGGCGCAAGCGTACAATCAGCGTAACGGGACAATGAGCGTAACGGGACAATTTTTCGTGAATGCAGCCAGCGATCATCGATTTATTAGACGTTGTCACGTCAGAAAAGCGATTTATACGATTTTTATATGTAAATGTTTAAAAATAAATTAACATCTGCTTGTCTCGACTTTGTACAGGTGAAGTGAGCTTTTTATTTATTTAATATCTCGTATTATCCTAAAACCTGATCGCATCGTCTCCTACCGTTAATCTAAACCATCTACCAAAGACAAAAGTTTCATCAAATTCTATCCGCTTACAATTTCAATGACATTTACACACACAGAAGAAATATATAATATACAAATATTTGTCGTCTGTGGCATTATTTAATTAAGTTCATTTTGTTCGTGACTTAGTTATGTCTAGGTGTATTAACGTTTACTTAGTGTTAACGAACTACACAAACTTACAACGATAAGGCTAGTTACAAACTTGCAGGAAACATAATTTACATTTATTTTAGCAATAAAGCTAGTTACAAACTAGCTTGAAAACGGTTTTGATGTGTCACACCTACTTCTCATTTCTCACATATATTAACGATAAGGCTTGTTACAGACTAGCAGGAAATATAATTTTATAAAAAATTGAAAGAGTTTATTTGTCAAATAAAAATAGTATTGAAGTAAGGATGCAATGGATGATGCAAGGACTTATGATATTTTTTTTAAATTAAATATGTAGGCGGACGGTCAAATGATGGTCAGATGAGCCAACTGATGGCAAGTGGTTACCACCGCTCATACACATTCACGCTGCTCCAATGCGGATTGGTGGAATTCACATGTGGCAGAATTTTGAGTGAAATTTGACACATGCAAGTTTCCTGACGATGTTTTCCTTCACCGTCAAGCAGGAGATGAATTATAAACACAAATTAAGCACTTGATAACTCAGTGGAGCCTGCTCGGGTTTGAACCCACGATCATCGGTTAACATTCACGCGTTGTAGCCACTGGGCCATCTCGGCATCACCAATGCGCTACCAATGCGCTCCCTCGTGCCTATACATCGACTAACATACCCTTCAAACAGGAACACAACAATACAAAACAATACAATTGCTGTTTTGCGGTAGGATATCTGATGAGTGGGTGGTACCAGACGAGCTCGCACAAAGCTCTACCACCATGTAAATATATACACATTAAATTATAAAATACTAAACAAATCTCACTTCTAAAAACGGCTTGAAGGGAGTGCGATAACCGCGAGCGTAATTATTTACATACCGAAACAAATATTTAATACACCGTCTGTTATTTCATTATGAATATGTAAATGTATGTATGTATGTATGTTTATCAAATATTACGCTTTATTATGACCGTTTTTAATTAGAGAAATCTTTTTTTTGAAATGGATTGAATTATTATTAATTAATATGTTTGAGAAAGGCTAAGCTTGTAAATTAAATTCCCTACATACGGAAAAATAACGCCTCACTATTTCTAAGCGGTTAAAGTTGAAACGTTAAAAAGCACCTCAGGATCTTTTATATCGACCTCCTAAATTCGAACGTAACGCGTATTATTTTGAAGCATTTGGTAGGCACAGTATGAACGCTATTTCGTTATATGACGTGAACTTGGGGCCACTGTCATTTCACTCTACTGTAAGCCGCGTAAGAGAACTTCCTTTCAAAAATGTTTAATAATAAGTAACTTATATAAAGTAACAATAAAAATCAGAGTAAGGCTTAACTGTTTGAATCAAAAAAATTAACTGGTTTTCGTTACCGAAGCGTGATAAATAAGATATCTCCGAAACAAAGTTGTTTAAAATGTAACAATGACATCAAAAGTGGACAAGCAAGATTATCAAATTATTCGAGTGCTTCGTTTGAACTGACGTTGCTTTAGCTAGTTCGAGTTCGAGGGCGAGTTGCTCGTATGCCAGTATTTATAACCTACGTTTGTATTAAGCCATTTGTTTAGAAAATTCTAGAACATATTTTTTATTATTTACTGGATAATTTATATATTTATGGGAATGATCTTATATATGAAATACTAAAGTTAAATTCTAAAGTACAGAAATGGTTTTCTTTAAACTTTTTTTACAAGAAGAACTCGTCAAAATTTACTATTTATTCATTACAAGAATTATAAAAAAACATCAAAGCAAAACTGCGATGTGTTTCTACTTATATAATAGTTTACAAATCTTATTATAATATATACTTTATTTAAGTTAATAAATGCGCACTTTTGAATATCAAAAATTTAGCTTCCAACAGCAAGAAATTCATTACTCTTTTATTTATCACCTGAAATCCATTTGTCATTCATGTACAATTCTATAATTTAAAGATTTAATTTCTATCAAAAATGTATTTTTTTGTTTATTTCTCGATATATAATTGCAATTCTATAAGTCTAATTACAGTTTCTAGACGTAAGCAATTCAAATCCTTCTCATCTTACCAGCAGCTATGAAAGTGAAGCTGTTGTCAAAAAGACGATCGCAGTCTAAGGGATGGTTATTGTCGAAGTGACAGCAGTTGTCAAAATGACAGCAGCTGTCAAAGAGACGTCCGGTGTCAAAGTGAAAGCAGAATCTCCGTATTGACATGAATATAGATCACAATAGCAATTATTTTCATTAGTCATAAATGTCAACAATCAGGGCCAAATCAAAAAATCATTACCTAGTCATTATAAACACATTAAAACAAACATTTAAATCTGGTTAAAACCAGTTAGCGTTTAATTCAAATATCGAATATTATATAAATAATACTGACAGTCTAACAGCTGTTTTTGAAACAATAATGGTTTCCCACGGCTGACTCAGCAAGAATGAATCACACTTCAAACATTCAATAGCGACCACAGGTGACAATGAAAATTGGGAACCAATGACTGTGTCTGATTACTGTTTAAAATCGATTCGATATGAAATAGTATACGTACTTTAACAGTCCTACTGTCCTACGTACTTTAACAGCATTTATTTTAAACAGTTATATACTTGTAAGCCTCTTTCTTTCGTTTGTTGCAGATAAAAATCTGTTACGTCACCGTATTTGTGAAATTTGAATTTAACGGCGTCTCAAATAATTACGTTGCATTTAATATTTAAGTAACGAATTAGCCGAGATGGCCCGATGATCGTGGCTATCCCGGGCAAGCACCACTGAATTTCATGTGCTTAATTTGTGAAAATAATTCATCTCGTGCCTGAAGGTGAAGTCAAACATCGTGAGGAAACCTGCATGTGTCCAATTTCACTGAAATTCTGTCACACGTGTATTCCACTGACCCCATTGTAGCAGCGTGGTAGAATAAGCTCCAAAACCTTCTCCTTAAAAGAGAAGAAGCCTTAGACCAGCAGTGGGACATTCCCAGGCTGTTACTTACTTTTTTATGTATGTTTATAAAACAGCTATTAAAATATCAAATACTAATCACATAGTGATTACATGTATAATATAAATAACAATAATAATATTGCGTTAATTATCATTCTCGTCACGACTATTGAACGAGGCATAGTAAGCAAACAATTATAGCTCGGTGACTCCGGTTTGTCCATTGTCATTGCCACACTCTTAATGCTCACCGACCACAGCTAAGCTTTTTCTCTCTTTCTCTCATCAGTGATTTGATGTTTAAAAGAAGAAGACACATTATTGTCTTCCCAAGTAACATTTATAGGTAAAGCCGTAATTCAACAATAATGTATATTTTTGAATTATATATTACTGTGCGTAAACTTCCACAGCTGTATAATACAGACACAAATGGTATAAAAAAATCGGTCTTCAATCTTAATTAGGTTAAGTGAGAACAAAAGGCATTTTTTATAGTACAGACAGGACAGGCGAATGGAGAACTTAATGTTAAGTGGTTACCACCGCCCACAGACATTGGTGATGTAAGAATTATTAACCAGTCCTTACATCGCCAATGCATCACCAACCTTGGGAACTAAGATGTTATGTCCTTAGCCCGTAGTTGGCTCACTCACCCTTCAGATCGAAACGCAACAATACTAAATATTGCTGTTTTGCGGTAGAATATCTGATGGGTGGATGGTACCTACCCAGACGAGCTTGCACAAAGCTCTACCACCCAAAAACCAGATCTTTTTTATTTAAACCAGCGTCCATTCATTCGCGAATTTTTTAATACAGCTAAACAGATAATAAATATAAACCATCTTTCAAATTGTTAATGCGCCATCAACTTTGGGAACTAAGATTTTATCCTGTGTGACTTACACTAGCTCACTCAGCCTTCAAACTGGATCATATGTCTAAAGTACTTGCACAGAATCCTACCACCTAGTATAAGTATAAGATAAAAACCCAATTTCATGGTCTGCCCTTGGCTGTGAACCTTGGGAACTGTAGTCTCACACAAGCACACCTATAGATTGGCTTCTTTATTCTTTCAATGGACAGATAACTTTAACAATGAACAAGGCGGGAGAATACGATATGTAAATATTGACTAGTGCCCCGCCCGCGGCCTCGACTGGTAGTACAAACATTACTTGTTTGTCATATGACTACTGTCAATATACATTTGATATTTTTCAAAATATTTATCAATTCATAGAAAAAATTAAGATTAATTGTTGTGTGTATGTTACAATCAAAATTAACGCATCGGAAAAAATAAATCTTTTAAAAGACGAAACCTCGACAGAAACCTATGACCCTTGGAAAACATTCACCAATAGCTCGAATGACACGTTTATACAATGCAATACCAACGGTGGGTTTGGTTGGGTTTCGACTTAAGTCTGACTGACGACTGTTTTAATTAATTTTAAATATTTGTAATCAACACTATTCTAGAGCATGTTGTGTTCTCCAGTAATTGGGGGTACATCTAACCATGTGTAAATGCTTGTACCTTTTGTATTTTTATGTGTACTTCTTTTGGAGTTCCTTAATAAATAAATAAATAAATATTGTCAAAACAAAGGTGGATTGCGAAGACATTTTACCTAACAGCGAGATAAGTCATGTCATGTTATGTTATATGAGCATAAATTTAGGTTAAATTTTTATTCAGATCTCAATTTAATCTTAATGTAGATTTATTATGATTTTATAATTCTGTATATTTTTGTGAAACTAACACCTAATTTTAATGAATAATTGTATTTGATTTCAATGTTTAATTACTATTTAGATTTTTTTTTTTTAAATTAAATTAAAATCTAAACTGTATGTCACTGTTTATACATGATGTGATTACCAGTAATTGGAAGATAATTTAGAAATAACTTTTAATAATGTGTGTGATGTCTTGTAATAATGAATCTTCTGTTGGTGATCCGTAATAAATAAATAATAAATGTCATAATCGACAACATCTTAGCAAAGAACAGACATCCACCCCCTAAAAGTGACTTGTAGGGGGTGGATGTTCACTTTCTCAAAGGTTATAATTTATAAAAGGTATCAAAGAAATCTCAATAATCAATAACTATGGAAATTACTCCACTTACATAACAATAGGAACCGTACCAGATACGCTAACGATCGCCCATCTACAGATCGATCGTGATACATTGCTTAACCGTGATCGATAGATGCGCGGGCGCAGCATCGAGCATTACTGTAACAGTAACACGCCTACGTGGAACACCTTTATTACGGATGTTCGAAAAAGCGGTCAAGAGAGAGTTGATCAGATTAATAAATATTAAAAGAAATAATGTGATGCGAAATAATATGAAAATATAAATATTTGTATCTTAATTTGTGTTATCGCGCAAATCTGGTCACACTAAGTATCCAAGAGCAACTCTTTGCTCTGTAGTGGACTTTGCACTTTTTTGGTTAGACGTAACACGTTATTTTAGGGATAATGGAACACAGCTCTGGTTTGTATTAATACGGAAGTAACTCTGTCTGTCTGTCTTATTACACTTCTACGGATAATCCACTGAACTGAATTTGATGAAAATTGGTATGAAGCTTGAACACCAAGACACTTAGGCTCTTTTATACCTATCACTTTCCCGCCTTTAAAACTCGGAAAATTTTATTTGAAAGAACAGTTTTCAACCCAGAAAAGTTGAATTTTCATGTCTTTCTTAAAGAAAGAGAACTTAGCCCAGCAGAGGGACAATAACTAACTTTTTTATTTCAATTTGCATTATACGACCCACTGATCGTCTATTATTTTGACATGAAATCCATGATAATAATTACTTCACTTTGCCAAAACTCTCCCAGCGGTTAGCCTCTCGAAATTTTTTCATAGGTCGTTTCAACAAGAGCATAGAACATTCACATAAAAATAAACTGTCCACAATAATGAAAATACTACGTAAAATAAAGTTAAGCCATCACAAAGATAATAAACGCATAACCCTCGTTCACTACGTCGCCGTGTAACGGAATACAAAAACACTTGAGCTGTCAAAGGTGTATGTTTATTTGTGTGACGCCCACGCGGAGAGATATAAAAAGATATATTATATTAAGTCTACGAGGGAATAAAAATACGTAAAGTGTTGTATCCCATATACGGATAAATTTTATTCATTTTAGGGTTCCATTCCTGGAAAATGGAATGGCTCTCATAACATTTCCAAGCTTTTATTAATATGTCATATTATTAATAGAGGATTATACAGAATGTAACAAAATTCGTGTCCGACCCAAATGGTCGTTATTTAGTTAAATTAAATTTTATTCGGGGTAAAATTTTTGCGTAGAATTTTAAAAATGATTACATAAATAGAACCGACTCACGATACCTAATAACCACTTCACGGGTCGGACACGAATTTTGTTACATCCTGTTACACATTATATTATAAAATTAGTGCTAGTTAAGGCCATACTCTAAACATACTTTATGAAGTTATATGTATAAATAAATACATCTTATGTACATATATATATATACAAATGAATTAATGTTTTAATTGAGAAATATTAATTTTATTTTAATTTTGTTTGTATTACATATATTATTTATCTTTTTTTATACTTTTTATCTATAGACTCGTCATCATTATGTTTTTACTAGTCTATGTTAATGTCAAAATTCAGTTATGAATTTTGTTATTTAAATTAAAGATTTACCTATCTTGTTTTTCGTCAATTAGAGATTTTTTTATTGAATGTTAAGTTAGTCCATAATCGTTATATATTTTGTTACACTATTTTTATATAAGCAATAAGAAAATGTATTTCTTAATATATAACGCTGGCTGCTTTATTGATTTTTTGGTTGTCTAATTAATAAAAAAAACTGGTTGTCTGTAAAGTCGGTTTACGGACGATAATTTAACGTGACAAAATTTTTTTGTTTTTTTTTATTATTGTATAGGAAGGCAGACGAGCATATGGGCCACCTGATGGTAAGTGGTCACCAACGCCCATAGACAATGGCATTGTAAGAAATGTTAACCATCGCTTACATCACCAATGCGCCACGAACCTTGGGAACTAAGATGTTATGTCCCTTGTGCCTGTAATTACACTGGCTCACTCACCCTTCAAACCGGAACACAGCAATACAAAGTACTGCTGTTTTGCGGCAGAATATCTGATGAGTGGGTGGTACCTACCCAGACGAGCTTGCACAAAGCTCTACCACCAAGTAAAACGTCATAACAAAACATTGATGAAATGACTGCAATCGAGTGAAAGAGAGATAGATGCGGCGCAAGCGTACAATCAGCGTAACGGGACAATGAGCGTAACGGGACAATTTTTGGTGCATGCAGCCAGCGTTCATCGATTTATTAGTCGTTGTCACGTCAAAAACGAAATCTCCCCACCGCTTCACTTGTCTACCTGAACGCGACAAACTCAAACACTATCTAAAGAATTTTCATAAGGTTTTCACAAACGGACGAAGTGATATGTGATGAAGCTTTAGATCGTAAGTAATATGTCTCTCTGAAAGACCGCTATATTATATTTTTTCATCCTATAATATATTCTGGAATATTCGACGCAGTAGTCCGTTGCAAGACGTAGAAACTACATCAACAAAAACTTTGAATTATTAATAATAAGAAGAAATAATGTAGAATTTTTGTAGGGAACCCTTCATTACGCGAGTTCGACTCGCGTTGCTCTGATTTATTGTTAATATTATTAGTCTATGAAATGAAATAGATTACGCACAGACAGTTAAATATTCAGAGATCGTGTCTCCAGCTTGTATTTGTATATGAAAACTTTTTGTTAGATAACCTCTTTCTTGGTATAATAAAATTTAAATATAAATCATTTCATGTTGATACGAGTGAATAGGATAAAGTTTATTGAATTCTATTTTTAAACGTAGAGATTTTTATAATAAGAATTAAGAGCGCTGATTTTTAAACGACGGTTTAGCTAAAAAAAATGTTTAAGAAGAGGTAAGTAACATAATGCCGTCTTATTCTTTCGAATATCAAATCAATCACGACAGAAAGAGAGAAATCAGTGTTTCTCCAAAGATCGTTTTAAAATTTCTATAAGTTGTTTGAAGTATTTCTTAATAACTCAATATGAAAGTACCACCCAATCATAACATATTCTACCGTCGAACAGCAGTACTGTATTGTTACCGTTTGAAGCACAAGGAACATAAATGATTAATAAGGAAAACATAATATCACTACAATATATAAGGTTAATGTTTTTTTTATAGCATATGTAGGCGGACGAGCATATGGGCCACCTGATGGTTAGTAGTCACCAACGCTCATAGACATTGGCATTGTGAAAGAACTAGCTTATACTCAGAAATAAAACGGGACTTCAATGACATTAATATATTATTTGCTATCATAAAATCTTTTTATACAATTTGGCGCGCGATGCTCGTAAGATATTTTATAAGTCCATTCGTTTCCCGCCAAAAAGGGAACCTGTCATTATTCTTGCTTACAAATAAAAATGTAGAATATTGTTGTTTAATATGAAAAATGACAGACACTCTTCAGTAATATTTAATAATAATACGTATTATGTTCAATTTTATATATCAAAATATTATTGACTCTTACAATAATTGTAAGAGATGTTAACTATCGCTTACATCGCCGATGCGCCACCCACATTGGGAACTAAGATGTTATGTCCCTTGTGCCTGTAATAACTTTGGCTCAGTTATCCTTCAAACCGGAACACAACAGTACCAAGTACTACTATTTTGTGGTAGAATATCTGATGATTGGGTGGTAACTACCCAAACGAGCTTGCACAAAGCTCTACCACCAAGTAATTAATCTATAGAAGATTTAATTAAATTACTATTCATTGATTTTTGTTCAGGCCAGGCGACTTAAGTATCGCGTTTAATCCAAAATGTGAACTGATGCTTGAAAAATTTAAACTTGTATTTTTTTAATTCATTTAAATATTTTTTATAAATGGTAACATCAAATGAACAACCTAACGCCATCTATTATTGCCATGTTTCCTCTATACTATGATTTGTTTAATCTGTGTAATTTTTTTTTAAAATAAAGTCGTTAGTTACATCCTTCAGAAGAAATATGTCGTTTTATTATAAATAATGTTAAGTAAATAGAAAAAAGATTCAAATCCGTTATCACTCATTGGCCAATTACACGTGGTATACAGTTTTTGCAGTCACCTCTCACTCCTATTACATACAGATTATAAAAACTAGTACTATCTAACTATCATCCCTTTTAGGCTGTGACGTCCCGTTAGGAGACGACAAACAACCTACAAAACGAAAAAGAAACAAATCAACTTTATCCCTTTATAAATAAAGTCTAAATTCCTTTAAAACCATTATCCCAGTCTATAATGAGACCAGTTTGAGAAGACCAGATAGATCCAAAGGTTTCAAATCAATTATATGGGATCTGAATGTTATAAAATTGTAATGGTTCTGTGCGTATAACGTATACATTTCGGGAAGGCTTTGATTATGACTTGAGCGTTCTCTGTCCAGCACAGAGTTTGTGTTATCTGTCCCGATTGGACCCATAAGAATGGGATTTTTCTGCCAATCAAATTTCAGCAACTTGGAGTCAGTGTCATACTTCTGTGTCTTGGAAATATTGTATAGCTGTGTGTCCTGCTTCCTGTCCCTTCAGTTGGAAGCGAGAAAATATAGAATGCATTTGTTTTTTCGTAAACGCTATATACTCACAATAATTCCTACGGCCATTTATAAAGAAAGCATAGTTTTTTTTAATGTAAAACAGTGTGTATGTGTGTGTGGAGAAAAAGGCTTTTTTCTTGGAGAAATGGAAAAAAAACGAGAAATTTGACATTATTGTTTGTCCAATAGTAATAAGTTGCATGAGTCTTCATCATAATATATCCCGAAATAAGAAATCATAATATACAATATTCAACACTAACAAATCTACTCACAAAATTAGATTCAATTTATTGTTACTTACGGGTTTACTTTTTTTAATTTAATTACGCACATGTATCAAATGTATGTTATAATTTAATTATTATTTTTCTACGTTCAAATCAACAACAACCGCACAGTTCTTTGTCTCTGTCTCTCAAGTCTCCCGCACAGTTCTTTGTCTCTTTCTCGATAGTCTATTTGCATGAGATTATACTATTAATTTAATATTTATCGCATATCACGGACATGGACACACTATTGTCTGATACGAATAGAAAAACAACATTCATTTATTTTTATAAGAAGATCGAAGATCCCATAATCTGGATACAATTTATTATCCTGGGAAGTAAAGTCCCGAGATATAAGCAAACTGTATTGCCATTTAATAAAACTTAAGATGGCATCAAATCTTGCTAAGGAATATAGGTTTAGTAGAGGTCTATTTAAAATGGTCGCTTGTTACACGAGTCAACTTGTCAAGATATATTATGATGCAGTTATCTATGTACTGTTTAAGGGCTGAGGATCATATATGGTGAGATATGTCGTATTTTTATTGATATACCGCTTTATATAAAGAGCTAGTCATCAGCTTGAACAGACAATATACCCGGTGTTCAATACTCTGATACTACTTATTTATTTATGATGTTCTATAAAATCTACTATACGAAACGGTGGTAGGTCTAACGTTTAATGTAATCTTATAAAATTAAGATTCAAAATTTGTTACTAGAGCTTACTCGAATAGTTTAATTATGATGGAAGCAATGATTGTTTATCAGTATATGTTAGATAGATTATATAAATTACAGAGTTAATAGTACATAAATAGTATATAATAATAACATAAGAGGACAGTGGCAAATTTTCCTACTTTTACTAAATATATAAATGATCAATAGTAGCAACACAGCGCGACTTCGCGCGTTTCGATTGGTCAGTTACAAAAGTGACATTAGAAGCGAGCCAATCAGAACGGTGATGCTGATTTTGTTTTGTTCATTTCTCAATTATACTAGAATAAATGTCACAACGACTGACTTAATTGTGAATGTGAAATTATAATAGTTCTCCAGACCGATTTTGGCCACCGCGGCCAGGCGGAGAGATTAACCAAATACGCAGGACCACTAGTTACTGTGATTACTGAGATTGCTCAGAATTTTCGATAGAAAACCTCAATAACATTGTATTGGCCGACCTGGGAATTGAACCCAGGACCGGGTCTACGCCCTTACAGGTAGCCACTACACCAAACGTGCAGTCAGTGTGAAATTATATTATAAATAAAAACTATCTTCTATTAATATAAATCATTAATTAGCTCAAGTTTTCTCTTTGAATTAGTATGTTAATTTTAAAAACTTGAATTAACTAAAAATAAAAAATAATTAATAAAATAATAATAACGTATTTAAATAAAACAATATTCATATATTCAATTAATTAGCGAAACCTTTCATAGAAAGTTAAGTCGTTCTTTGCCTTTGAAAGGTATTTGTGCAGAAATTTAGTTTCCCAAGATAATTGGCTGGAGAACATCAGGCATACAGTTAACAAACATCGTTTATTCGCCTCGTGTTTGGATTTACCTAACGATTTATTTATTTATTTTACAAGAACAGTAGGTTCAATATCTTGGTAAAAACAATAATACATTTGGAAAATATCAGTGTAATTAATTTTCTATTCATTATTATTAGTCACAGCATGTACTATCAGATTACATAATAAATATTAGCTATAGAGTAAACATTAATTAATCACAAATATTCAAATATAAGCATATAGAGTTGAAAGAGATAAAATTTGGTACAAGCATTAAGAATTAAAATAAAATTTAGACAAAATAAAATAAGAGTAAAAAATATTATTAAAAACAACTTTCGTTTAAATGCGCTAAAAAGAATAAAATAAACTTTTCCTTTAAAAGTTATTGTTATTTCATATTTTTTATGATATTGCTTACTATATAAAAGCATTTTGCGAGATTTAAGTACTCGTACTCGATTTACTTATTATGAAAATTTCTAAAACTAATCAGATCAAGTTATTTCATTTACTTATTATTATCTACACGGGTATAAATCTAAGTTACACATGTAACATAATTTCAAACGACATAAGCATTACAGCTGTTGGAGGTGTATTGCGAAAACAATTAGCATTCAAAAACTACGGTTTGAAACTGCAATCTCAAATTAAGATTGGTTTCACCCACTGGACATCTCGGCTAATCCACTATTTATTTGTAAATTTTTGTCCTTATCTTACATAGCATATAATTATAGCTGAAGTGCGCAAGCAATGAATATAGTCTTGAAGTAGTACTAAACAGTGCTTTACGAACCAACGTAGCTCATGACTAAATACAATCAAATCAAAATACTTTATTAAACATAGAAGCATTACTAATTGATTGCCAAATTAGAAACTACCAACGGATCAGAAAAGAAATACCCTGACTTGAGAAGCTCTAGCGAAAAGAACACAACTCAGATCTACAGCTTTTTAAATTAATAATATATCTTTATATAAATAAAAAGAAAAGCTTTGATATTTATATTGCATTTATTTTTAGACATTTCTTAATCGTCTGCCTCCGTGGTTGTCATGATGATGCTCATTAACAATGACATCCCGCTAATGGTGACAGGTTTGACGGCTTTGAAGTTATTTCCGAATTGTACAGACCTCAGAACAAAATACATGAAATGGCATCAGACGATAACTTGCGGTACATTTAAGATTACAGGGTACTCGTCTGTAAAAGTGGAATATAAGACTTGTGCATACTAAACCGTTGTGTCTCAGTGGTTAAAACATGTTTTTGTTAATCGAATATTGCAGGTTCGAACTCTGATAAACTCTACTGTTTGTATGTCTCTCGTTCTCGACTGTGAAGGAAAACATCGTGATGAAATGTATCGGATGTGATTCTGACTCATGTGTTGCGTCAGCTCGGTGGAATAAGGTACTTTCCTCAGCCCAGCGCTGGGATGTTTACATTGTAAGTAACATCTGTTTATCTAACTAAAGGATCCTGTATATCGCAAACCTATGTTTATACAGTACACACACACACACACACACACACACACACACATACACACATACATAAACTCACACACACACAAATATAAACTCTAATTCATAATAAGGACACATATATAAATCTCATGATATAAATCTATATAATCAGGTAGAACATTAATAATTTTATATCGATTAACGCAAGCAAGGTGATTCCTTGACATTATTAGTTTTTTAGATTTTTTTGAAATGTTGCATAATATAAAAGGCCTTAAATTCAAACATTATTGGTAATAGAACATCATTGTATTGGCTGCATGATGTCATTTCCAGCTAGCTGTCATTTGAGGTACTCGCGCGATCTTTATAATTGCTTCAATTAAACAGGTTTCAATTTCGTCATAATTTGTTTACGTAAGTTCATTTACTTTATGAAGAGGAATTTTAAGTTTGTTTGTGTTTATTAAATACTGTCTTAGTAAATATTTTATAGGTTAATGTAATTCAATGTAATTACCGTAAGGATCTCTAAATTAAAAAAAAATGCAGACTTTGTTACTCGCTGATAATGAAGCTTTTCGTAGGTGTTTTTTTTTTAAAATCGCTTTAGTAGTTTTTGAGTTTATCCATTACAAACAAACATACAAACAACCCAACAATCACATCTTATCTCTTTATTAGTATAGATAAAATATATTGTATTTGTAATTCGACTCGTGTTTGTTGGTGAAGGAAAACATTGAGATTCATATGTCGCGTGAAAACCTGATTGGCCATTTTCCAGATAAAAATTTGTCGAATAAAATAGAACGCATTTTTTAAAAAACCCTATTTAAATTTAGTTAAATACTGAATTCGCTCTTTCTATCATTATTGATTTGACATTCGAAAGAAAGAGACAGCATTGCTTAACCAATCACTCGCTAAGCAAACATAAGTCAGGGCGTAAAGATTTAAAAAAGGAATTCCTAAAACTTCAAGTATTTATACAGTTTCCAACCGTTAGTGTCAAGTGAAGCGATTTCTAATTAGTGATGACAGGCCGGTGACAAATAGGCTTACCATGTTTTAAGGACACGCATAAAAAATATTAGAATTTATAAAATATTTATTATCTGTGTATGATCAAAATTTATTCATTTTGATGTTCGATGTTCGACAATTATTTTCTTATGTTATCTAATACATATTAACATATGTAATTATTTCAGGTTTTTTGTTTTCTAAATAATGTCATAAAAAAACTCAATTTACATAAACATCGAGCAAATTTATTTTTTTTAGTTTAATTAGTGAGATTCTATTGCTATTCTTTTTTGTTACAAAAACCTAGAGATCCCTTCATAAAATAAATAAAAAAAAATCGAGATATGAGAATATAGACGTCGGTTTATTTTAAATAGTATTATGGTAACCTTAACAGCAACGACAGGTGACAAATGACATTTGACAGCACCTTAACTTTTTTTGTTTCGTTTCGTCCAACAGTTGACGAAGGAATAACTTAACAAATCCAATAATTAAAACACACACTAAATACACGTAAAAAAATATTTCACTAAGCAAAGGCCTCAAAAGGAAAAGTATGCACTTATTCTAACGTGTTGTCCAAATGCTGATATAAATGATGCAGAATTTAATAAGACACATATATTTTTAATAACATAAGACAAATAATATATCATAATAGTATATGATAACTTTGATTCTATATTGACTTGACCTTACCGGCGCTCTAGATTAATTTAATAATATAATAATAATATCCTGGGACATTATTCACATAAGGCCGTGTCATCCCAAACTAAGCAGAGCTCGTGCTATGGAAACCAGACAACTGATATAAGCATACTACTTTTTCATGTAAATACATACTTATATAGATAATTACACCCAGACTCTGAACAAACAGACATGTTCATGCACACAAATGTCTGTCCTGGGTGGAAATCGAACCCACGACCTGCGGCGTGAAAGCCTATCGACCGACCACGCCAACCGGCTCGTCAATTTAATATTTCTGTTTCCTCTGAACAACATTAATCGCTAAGTGGATTCGACAATTTTCGAGATTAGAAAAACTAAGTACAAATTTATTTTGCGACATGTTTTTTTTTAAGTTCTTTGAACTCCAATATCATGTGAAACATATTAGGCGAAATATTTAAATCATTTAATAGCATTAGGTAATACTTTTAAGTGTTTTTATTGAACACTATACAATATACATAATACATATATACTTACTATTAGCTAAATAGACTACATTTTGTCACTCTATTCCCACGGGAACGGGAATTAAACGAGCGACACCGCGGGCAAAGGCTAATTATAATATAAATGATAAACACTTATTCAGTAGTAAGACTCGTAATGACCATTCTCCGCAACAAAAATAAAATAATTTAAAAGAGTTAAAACCACATCAAAACTGTTACGCAAGGTGTCGGTATAAATATAAACTGCAACGGATAACGTGAATTGGAACGGGACTAACGTTTCAAAGCGTTTCGACGCGGAAATGAATGGAAAATAAACAAAACCCAATCGTATTAAAATGAATACACGAAAAGTATTCATTACATGATGATGGAAGAAAAACTGACTGTATTTTGTTTATTCTATTAAAAATTACATTTATGGAAACAAGCTTTTTCTTTCGTATAAGTAAAAGTAACATTTTATCGATGGCAGACTGTTTTGGCATCTTTTCTACAAAATAAATTATCTTTTATTCTTTGTAATTTTTTTTAAATTGCTTAAATATTAAGGTTATTTGGTAAAAATTTATACAGCCATTTTAATACTATTATTTTTTTAATTATATTTTATTTGACCATTGTGTTCTTATTAAAATATGTTCAATTTATTACACTTCAATATTAAGAAGTTACAAGATATTAATAAATAAAGCATATTCATTTATATAAAACTGTAATTAAAATGAATATCATCATAAAAATAATAATAGTTTAAAAAAAACTAAAAAAACACGCTAAGATTATCCAGCGAAACGTCGAAAAAAAAAAAAAACTGTTATCAAATTATTGCATTGTCATCGGTCCTTGATACGTATGCAAAGTTTCAAATTAATCAGACTTCTGGAAATTGGTGAAAATTAAGTTCAAAGATTCCGTTACATACAACCCAAGCTAATAAAAGCGTGTTAATAATTCCGATCGACCATTTATAATTTTTATATGATTTGTTTTTTTAAATAAATTCGATTCCACAGTTAACAAAACGATTCCACAGTTAAACAAACGAACGAACAAAACGATAATTAAAGTTAATCAGTATTAATAGAACGATCGAACTGTAAAAGATTTTGACACATTTGAAGTTACCATAGATAAAAACTTTTAAATACAGATAAACGAAAATATCTGCAATGCGGAATCTCTCGTGCGGCAGTACAGCTTACTACACGCCTTCTGTAGTTATCTGTTGCGTGTTGTAAATTTTAGTAACGGTTTTTTTTATGAATAAGTAAAAATATTACACGTTTCTTAATAATTGGTAAACATTGTAAAAAAAATAAAATGGTATGGTAAAAGTATGTAAATTAAGTGGAGATTCCATTTTTTTTTATTTCATAGGAAGGCGTACGAGCATATGGGCCACCTGATGGTAAGTGATCACCAACGCCCATAGACAATGGCATTGTAAGAGTTGTTAACCATCTCTTACATCGCCAATGCGCCACCAACCTTGGGAACTAAGATGTTATGTTCCTTGTGCCTGTAATTACACTGGCTCACTCACCCTTCAAAACGGAACACAACAATACCAAGTAATGCTGTTTTGCGATCCATCCATTGCCATTGCCTTCCATCATAATTTTATCTTAAGGTATTAATAAATATATAAAAATTAAAAATAGTTTTTCAACAAATCGTGATCGCGCGGAATTAGTGGCGAGAATGATAGCAGCATTTCCCCGTTTAATGGCAATTCCGATTCGAAGACGGAGGAAGTCAACCTTTTTTTTTTTTTTTTTTTTTTAACGTGGGGAAACCCTCATGGTATGGTATTATGTCGGACTCTTACCGACTAAAACCACCACGGTACCCTTCTCGTCTTAAGTGGAGCGCCACGGGATCGCTTGCGCATGCTACCGTGACGCTCCGACGTTCGGCCCGCCTATGCGGGCCTCCATTCTCTAGGGAGGAGTCCCAGGGTACTGGGAACCCCCCTAGCCCCGGCGGCGCCTATTGTGGCGGGGGGAGAAGGTGCGCAAAGCGGCGCTTCCTTCCCCCCGGTCTTCTACGGCGGAGCGGGTCTGCAGCGGCATTCTCCTCCCGCTCCCGCTCCGCGGCCTCCTTCTGCGACATAACACTTTCACAGAAGGAGGCCATCTCCGACCAGCACCTCTCACTACCGAGCATCGCGTTGATGATGCTCGGCAAGGAGAGGTCTCCGCCTAAGACCGCCGCCAGGGAATGCCTCTGGGGCCCCCACGCGGCACACTCTCTCAGGGTGTGATGCGCCGTGTCGAATGGCGCACCACACTCGTGGCAGGAGGGGGAAACCTCCCGCCGCGCAATCTCGTGCAGGTACTTACCGAAACAACCGTGTCCGGTAAGCACCTGCGTCAACCTGAACGAGAGCGTGCCTCGCTTTCTGTTGACCCAGCGACTCAAGTGGGGACGTACCGCCTCCACTGTCGCCAGGCCCGCCGTGGGGGACCCGAGGTCCTCCTCCCATCGGGTGATCAGGGCCTGCTGGGCTAGGGCCCTGATCCGCCCGACCTCCGCCGTCCCTGGACGGTCGCCGCGCTCCCTCGCCTCGGCTCGGAAGCGGTACACCTCCGCGAGCACCTCCGCCTGGAGTTCCCAGGGCGGATCGCCCGCGAGGAGGGTCGCCGCTGTCCACGACACCGTACGATAACCCCTTATCGCCCTCACCGCTATGACCCTCTGCGGTTTTCGCAGGAGGGCCCGGTTGGAAGCGGTGAGTGCGTCCACCCAAATAGGGGCACCGTACAGTGCCATCGACCTCACCACGCCGGCATAGAGGCGCCGGCATAGCGAGTCCGGTCCTCCCACGTTGGGTAGGAGGCGGCCTAAAGCGGCGGCGGCGTTGATGAGCCTCGGGCCGAGCTGCACGAAATGCTGCCCGAAGCTCCATCGTCCGTCCAGGGTCAGGCCCAGGTACTTCATCTGGGCCTGCACAGCGATCACCGTCCCGTGGACGGTGATACTCGCCCCTCGTGGGGGGCCCCTCCGTGGACCGTGGAAAAGGAGGGCCTCCGTTTTGGATATGGAGACCCTCAAGCCCAGCATTTCCATGCGGTCCACGGTCAGCGTCGTTCCGACCTCGGCCAGGCGGGCCGCCTCCCGAAAGTCCCGCCCCGTCGCGGTGACGAGGGTGTCGTCTGCGTAACACAACACCCCCATACCGGGAAGGACGGGGGCTCTCAGGAGCCAATCAAAGCCGACGTTCCACAGAATTGGGCCGAGAACCGACCCTTGTGGAACGCCGCAGCCTACCCGACGCCGGACCAATTTGCCGTCGCCCCCCGCCCAGACGACCTCTCGGTCCTGGAGGTACGCCTCCAACAGCCTCCGCAGATAGGTCGGCACCCCATGGTATCGGAGTGCCTCCCTAATCGTGCCGAATGGGAGACTGTTAAAGGCGTTCGCCACGTCCAGCGACACCGCCAGGACCACCTGCCCCTGGGCCACCGCTTCCGTGGTCCGAGTCTTCAGGGCGTTCAGGGCGTCGACAGTCGAACGACCCGCCCTGAACCCGAACTGGGCCTCTGACAGACCCGGACCAACCTCATCGAGGTGCTGAACGAGACGGGCCGCAAGTATCTTCTCAAACAACTTGCCCGTCTCGCTCAGCAGCACAATCGGCCTGTATGCCGAGGAGGAGCCAGGTGGTCGACCCTCCTTCGGCAACAGCACCAACTTTCCTTCTTTCCAAGGCTTCGGAAACTGCCCGCTGCTCAGACATGCGTCGAACAGCCCCCGAAGCCTTGCACCTAGGTATTCCAGGGCGACGCACAGAACTCGCCCTGGAACCCCGTCCGGACCCGGCGCCGTCTTCTTGGCCCTCAAGCGATCGAGGGCCATCTCCATTTCCCGCTCCGTGATCAGTGGCGGATCCACTGCGTCCTCTATCACGGAGCGGGGGGCCATAGGCGGAGGGACAAACTCACCTGGGTGGGGAAACAGTTCCCCCACCAGGCGCAGGAGGAGCTCCGGCGGTAACGTTTCCGTCACGGGGGCGGCTTGGGTGCGGAACTTTCCGCGAACACCGCGATACGGCCGCCCCCACGGGTCTCGATTGAGACCCGCCAGCAACTCCTCCCTCGCCTTCTCCTTGGCCTGACTTATCGCCAGCTGCAGATCTTTTTTCAGCCGGCGGTAAGTGGCCAAGAGCTGTCCCTCAAGGTCCGCGTCGAGGCCGACGCGCCTACGACAGCGGACGTAGGCCCTCCGCGCCCGGCTGCACGTCGCCCGAAGTTCGGCTATTTCGGGCGACCACCAGTATACATGCCGGCGCGGAACTCTTCGCCGGGTCCTCGGCATTGCCGCATCGCAGACCTCCTTGAGGGCACTGCGCATGCGGCCCGCCAGCTCCTCGACGCTGGCACCCTCCTCCTCCCGTCCCGCGGAACCCCACCGCTGCACGATGGCAGCCTCCTTGACCAGTTCGCGGTCTAACTGGCCAAGAGACCACCTCGGCAGCGTGGTCGGCACCCTCTGGGGTTCCGCCGGCCTGCGAGAGGTGGAGATCTCAAATCGGATATAGCGGTGATCCGACAGAGTCTCCACCTCTTCCTCTACTCTCCAGTTTAACACTTTGCGTGCTACCACCGGGGTGGCGAACGAGACGTCGACCACGGACCCCCCGTTGTGGCGCACGCATGTGTGGACCTGCCCCCTGTTGAGTAGGGACAGGCTGGAGAGTAGCGCCCACACTTGGACGGCCCTCCCTCGCGGATTCGTGGCAGGGTTGCCCCAGGCACGCGACTTCGCGTTTAGGTCGCCGAGAACCAAGGTAGGTTTCGGCGACTGCCTGGCTACCGCAGCTCTGACCGAGCCGAGATACGTCTCGAACTCAGCAAGGCTGCGGTTGGGGGAGAAGTACGTTCCGACGACCGCGTACTCCCCCCACCCCGCCACAACGTAGCCCGAGCCCCTCTCTATGAGTGAGAGGGGGGGACCCGTTCCGCTCCTCGAGAGAACCGCCACCGTTCCGTCCACATCCCCCACCCAATGAGCTAGGGGAGGGACGAAGTAGGGCTCGCAGGCCACCGCCAAATCTATCTCCCACTCCGCCATGGACTGCAGCAAGAGGTCCTGCGCTCCGGCGGAGTGGTTCAAGTTCGCCTGTAGTAAGCCAATACTCTGTGCGCTCATTTTGAGTTGGTATTGGCTTCCTGGCTTGCCTGGCGGCTTCCTCCTTCCGATGTTGAAGTGATCCGGGTGCCGATGATCACTCTTCCCTTCGTGATGGGGGGGTTACACTCCCTCGCCCCCATCATGTGCCCCGAGGGCTTACCGGCCTCCGCGCAGACCGCACACCGAAGTTTCCCCGAGCAGTCCGACGATTTGTGACCGTCGGAGCCGCAGCGGTAGCACAGGCTGCCAAGGTTCCTATTCGCCGGGCAGAGGGCCCTCGTGTGTCCGAGGCCCATACACCTGAAACAGCGCATAGGGCGCTGCTCCTGGAGCGCGACTTTGGCCGCACTCCACCCGACGAGAAGGCGGCCGGAGTTGGCAAGCCTTTTGGCCGCAGCAAGGGGGCAGGTGACGCGGGCCATTCCCATAAGGCCCGGTCCGCGATGCACCGCTCCGCACCTGACCGCCTCAGGGGAGCAAGACCCCGCGCGAGCGATCGCTGCGACCAGTCGTTCCGGGGTGACAGAGTCATCGAGCCCCGTCACCCTAAGGTCCGCCTTGCTGACCGGCTGCGCAACAGTAGCAACCCCGTCGAGGACTGTGCGCAGCTCGTCAGCAAGCTTCGCCGCCTTGTCCTTTTGGGACCGCGGCAATTCGAGGACCCTGGCCCCGGTCGCCGAGCGGCGGATCCGGAGACCCCCGCTTATCCCTAGGTCTTGGAGCTTCACCCCTTGCTCCGCCCGCTCCAAGACCTGGGCGTATGTAACGCCCTCCTTCTCCGCCTCCGGCTGCAGTGATATCACCACTGCAGCCGTGCGCGGCGCGGTCAACTTCGGCCTCGCCGCTTGCTGCGGCTTGGGCTTCGCCGGAGCCACGATGGTGCCCGTCGGGGGGGAGGTCTTCTTCCCTCTCTTTCCCCTCCGCACCACCGTGGACCAGGACAGCTCCTGTGCCGACGGTGGCTCGCCAGTAGCAGGCGGCGCGGGGGCGGGGGCGTTGGACGGGCCGGGGATCGCGGCCGGCGCTGCTGTCTTTCCTGTCCTCTTGGGAGCGGGTGCGGTCCGCGCTCGTGAGGACGGTGCAATTCGCTGCACCGCCTCGTGTCCTAAATGTGCCTCAGGGGCAGGACGGTGCTGCCCCGCAGGCGGGAGGCGCCCCTCAATGCCCGACAGCCGCGAGTTGAACATCGCGACTGCCGATGTTATGGAGGCTTGAAGCGCCTCCAGGGCCTGGGGCTCGAGTGCCGTGCCGGACGGCATCTCTTTGGCCGCCGCCGCCGCCGTGGCTCGCATCTCCGCGACGTCACGACGGTGGGCCTTGTTCTCCGCCTTAAGCCCGTCTGTCTCCTTCCGCAGACGGGCGCAGTCGGCGCGGAGCCGGCGCGTCTCCTCGGCCTCCGACCGAGACGACGTCAGCACCTCCACGATGGACTCAAGGGAGGCTGCTGAGTCCTTCAGCATCTTTACGTAGCCTCCCTTCAAATTGGAGGACTTTTTAGCCACCTCGAGTATGGTGGCTATGTTGCGGCCGGCCAGCGCGCGCAACTCCTCCGGGCCCATGCTGGCTGGGTCCTCCGTCATGACGTTCGCCGAGGTGGTCTGCACCTCGGGGGCCGTCATAGCAGGCTCCTTCCTAAAGGCCCTGCTCCGGAGGGCCTTCTCGAAGGCGACCTCCCTTTCCTCCTCTTCTTTCTTCCTCAACTGGGCCTTCGCCTTGGCGAGCCCGCTCGTTGCTTTCTTGCCGCGGCGGTCGGCAGTGGGTCTCGCCGTCCTCTCTCCATCCGAGTCTGACTCGTCCGAGGCCAAAGAGGGCCTGACAGACGTGTCCGACGCCGTCGCCATGCTAGTGTCGGTCATGGCTAGCCGAAAAATAGCGCTAACGTCCGAGGTACTGGGGCTATGATGGCTCTAAGGCATCATATGTGATCCTTAGAGCCGGTGCTATGTGATGGTAGGATAAAAAATTTTCGGTCAATTTTTTCCCTCTATACTATATATATAATAATAGGGCGGGTGGGCGGGCTAAAAATTTTCGTTTTTTGCCAATATCTCCGGAACGGAGAGGCCGATCCGGGAGCTTGACGGCTCGACGGATGCAGGGCAGAGGGCCCTACAAAGTGGCCGAACAACAGAAAAGTGAGGGGTGAAGTTTGGGGGGTGAAAATGTCGAAAAACTAAAAAATATTTACGAAACACGCAGACGGACAATTCGGACAAAAAAGTTATGTATGAGGGAAGTATAGGGGACAGTGAGAAGAGCTTAAACTAATTTTTACAGATTTTTAATGTAACGGTTAGGGGATGAAAATACCGAAAAACAAAGAAAATAATTAAAAAATACTTAGAAAAAATTAAAAAACACACAGAAAGACAAATAATACAGAAAAACGATATATGGGAAAAGTGTAGGAAACGGTGAGAGCTAATTGGGTGAATTTTTTTAGATTTTTAAGACTAAGTATAAGGGTAGAAAAAGACAAAATACGAAAAAATAATTAATAAAAAGTAATGAAAAAACACTTAAAAACAATTAAAAACGAGAAATTATAACTATAGAAAAATAGGAAATGCTTATTATAACTATTACGGACTACAAATTGACACAACGGCGAGAAAAATTTTTAAAATTGTACCTCGTAAAATATTGACTTGTTAGACCTTAGGTGGATTTCGTTGTTATGGCTCTCTCAATGGTATTGCCGATTAAAGAATCAAATTTGTAAAAATTTTCGTTTTTTGCCAATATCTCCGGAACGGAGAGGCCGATCCGGGAGCTTGACGGCTCGACGGATGCAGGGCAGAGGGCCCTACAAAGTGGCCGAACAACAGAAAAGTGAGGGGTGAAGTTTGGGGGGTGAAAATGTCGAAAAACTAAAAAATATTTACGAAACACGCAGACGGACAATTCGGACAAAAAAGTTATGTATGAGGGAAGTATAGGGGACAGTGAGAAGAGCTTAAACTAATTTTTACAGATTTTTAATGTAACGGTTAGGGGATGAAAATACCGAAAAACAAAGAAAATAATTAAAAAATACTTAGAAAAAATTAAAAAACACACAGAAAGACAAATAATACAGAAAAACGATATATGGGAAAAGTGTAGGAAACGGTGAGAGCTAATTGGGTGAATTTTTTTAGATTTTTAAGACTAAGTATAAGGGTAGAAAAAGACAAAATACGAAAAAATAATTAATAAAAAGTAATGAAAAAACACTTAAAAACAATTAAAAACGAGAAATTATAACTATAGAAAAATAGGAAATGCTTATTATAACTATTACGGACTACAAATTGACACAACGGCGAGAAAAATTTTTAAAATTGTACCTCGTAAAATATTGACTTGTTAGACCTTAGGTGGATTTCGTTGTTATGGCTCTCTCAATGGTATTGCCGATTAAAGAATCAAATTTGTAAAAATTTTCGTTTTTTGCCAATATCTCCGGAACGGAGAGGCCGATCCGGGAGCTTGACGGCTCGACGGATGCAGGGCAGAGGGCCCTACAAAGTGGCCGAACAACAGAAAAGTGAGGGGTGAAGTTTGGGGGGTGAAAATGTCGAAAAACTAAAAAATATTTACGAAACACGCAGACGGACAATTCGGACAAAAAAGTTATGTATGAGGGAAGTATAGGGGACAGTGAGAAGAGCTTAAACTAATTTTTACAGATTTTTAATGTAACGGTTAGGGGATGAAAATACCGAAAAACAAAGAAAATAATTAAAAAATACTTAGAAAAAATTAAAAAACACACAGAAAGACAAATAATACAGAAAAACGATATATGGGAAAAGTGTAGGAAACGGTGAGAGCTAATTGGGTGAATTTTTTTAGATTTTTAAGACTAAGTATAAGGGTAGAAAAAGACAAAATACGAAAAAATAATTAATAAAAAGTAATGAAAAAACACTTAAAAACAATTAAAAACGAGAAATTATAACTATAGAAAAATAGGAAATGCTTATTATAACTATTACGGACTACAAATTGACACAACGGCGAGAAAAATTTTTAAAATTGTACCTCGTAAAATATTGACTTGTTAGACCTTAGGTGGATTTCGTTGTTATGGCTCTCTCAATGGTATTGCCGATTAAAGAATCAAATTTGTAAAAATTTTCGTTTTTTGCCAATATCTCCGGAACGGAGAGGCCGATCCGGGAGCTTGACGGCTCGACGGATGCAGGGCAGAGGGCCCTACAAAGTGGCCGAACAACAGAAAAGTGAGGGGTGAAGTTTGGGGGGTGAAAATGTCGAAAAACTAAAAAATATTTACGAAACACGCAGACGGACAATTCGGACAAAAAAGTTATGTATGAGGGAAGTATAGGGGACAGTGAGAAGAGCTTAAACTAATTTTTACAGATTTTTAATGTAACGGTTAGGGGATGAAAATACCGAAAAACAAAGAAAATAATTAAAAAATACTTAGAAAAAATTAAAAAACACACAGAAAGACAAATAATACAGAAAAACGATATATGGGAAAAGTGTAGGAAACGGTGAGAGCTAATTGGGTGAATTTTTTTAGATTTTTAAGACTAAGTATAAGGGTAGAAAAAGACAAAATACGAAAAAATAATTAATAAAAAGTAATGAAAAAACACTTAAAAACAATTAAAAACGAGAAATTATAACTATAGAAAAATAGGAAATGCTTATTATAACTATTACGGACTACAAATTGACACAACGGCGAGAAAAATTTTTAAAATTGTACCTCGTAAAATATTGACTTGTTAGACCTTAGGTGGATTTCGTTGTTATGGCTCTCTCAATGGTATTGCCGATTAAAGAATCAAATTTGTAAAAATTTTCGTTTTTTGCCAATATCTCCGGAACGGAGAGGCCGATCCGGGAGCTTGACGGCTCGACGGATGCAGGGCAGAGGGCCCTACAAAGTGGCCGAACAACAGAAAAGTGAGGGGTGAAGTTTGGGGGGTGAAAATGTCGAAAAACTAAAAAATATTTACGAAACACGCAGACGGACAATTCGGACAAAAAAGTTATGTATGAGGGAAGTATAGGGGACAGTGAGAAGAGCTTAAACTAATTTTTACAGATTTTTAATGTAACGGTTAGGGGATGAAAATACCGAAAAACAAAGAAAATAATTAAAAAATACTTAGAAAAAATTAAAAAACACACAGAAAGACAAATAATACAGAAAAACGATATATGGGAAAAGTGTAGGAAACGGTGAGAGCTAATTGGGTGAATTTTTTTAGATTTTTAAGACTAAGTATAAGGGTAGAAAAAGACAAAATACGAAAAAATAATTAATAAAAAGTAATGAAAAAACACTTAAAAACAATTAAAAACGAGAAATTATAACTATAGAAAAATAGGAAATGCTTATTATAACTATTACGGACTACAAATTGACACAACGGCGAGAAAAATTTTTAAAATTGTACCTCGTAAAATATTGACTTGTTAGACCTTAGGTGGATTTCGTTGTTATGGCTCTCTCAATGGTATTGCCGATTAAAGAATCAAATTTGTAAAAATTTTCGTTTTTTGCCAATATCTCCGGAACGGAGAGGCCGATCCGGGAGCTTGACGGCTCGACGGATGCAGGGCAGAGGGCCCTACAAAGTGGCCGAACAACAGAAAAGTGAGGGGTGAAGTTTGGGGGGTGAAAATGTCGAAAAACTAAAAAATATTTACGAAACACGCAGACGGACAATTCGGACAAAAAAGTTATGTATGAGGGAAGTATAGGGGACAGTGAGAAGAGCTTAAACTAATTTTTACAGATTTTTAATGTAACGGTTAGGGGATGAAAATACCGAAAAACAAAGAAAATAATTAAAAAATACTTAGAAAAAATTAAAAAACACACAGAAAGACAAATAATACAGAAAAACGATATATGGGAAAAGTGTAGGAAACGGTGAGAGCTAATTGGGTGAATTTTTTTAGATTTTTAAGACTAAGTATAAGGGTAGAAAAAGACAAAATACGAAAAAATAATTAATAAAAAGTAATGAAAAAACACTTAAAAACAATTAAAAACGAGAAATTATAACTATAGAAAAATAGGAAATGCTTATTATAACTATTACGGACTACAAATTGACACAACGGCGAGAAAAATTTTTAAAATTGTACCTCGTAAAATATTGACTTGTTAGACCTTAGGTGGATTTCGTTGTTATGGCTCTCTCAATGGTATTGCCGATTAAAGAATCAAATTTGTAAAAATTTTCGTTTTTTGCCAATATCTCCGGAACGGAGAGGCCGATCCGGGAGCTTGACGGCTCGACGGATGCAGGGCAGAGGGCCCTACAAAGTGGCCGAACAACAGAAAAGTGAGGGGTGAAGTTTGGGGGGTGAAAATGTCGAAAAACTAAAAAATATTTACGAAACACGCAGACGGACAATTCGGACAAAAAAGTTATGTATGAGGGAAGTATAGGGGACAGTGAGAAGAGCTTAAACTAATTTTTACAGATTTTTAATGTAACGGTTAGGGGATGAAAATACCGAAAAACAAAGAAAATAATTAAAAAATACTTAGAAAAAAATTAAAAAACACACAGAAAGACAAATAATACAGAAAAACGATATATGGGAAAAGTGTAGGAAACGGTGAGAGCTAATTGGGTGAATTTTTTTAGATTTTTAAGACTAATTATAAGGGTAGAAAAAGACAAAATACGAAAAAATAATTAATAAAAAGTAATGAAAAAACACTTAAAAACAATTAAAAACGAGAAATTATAACTATAGAAAAATAGGAAATGCTTATTATAACTATTACGGACTACAAATTGACACAACGGCGAGAAAAATTTTTAAAATTGTACCTCCGGAGGAAGTCAACCTACCTTAACTTTACCTTAATCTTTACTTATCGTTATTTATATTGTAATGTATCAAATACAATATAATATAAATAACGATAATTGAAGAAGCCGAGATGGTCCAGTGGTGAGAACGCGTGAATCTTAACCGATGATCGTGGGTTTAAGCCCGGGCAAGCATCACTGAATTTCATGTGCTTAATTTGTGATAATATTTCATCTAGTGCTTGACGATGAAGGAAAACATCGTGGGGAAACATGCGTGTGTCAAATTTCATTAAAATTCTGCCACTAACCCGCATTAGAATGCGGTGGAATAAGCTCCAAAAACCTTCTCCTCACAAAGAGACGAGACCTTAGCCCAGCAGTGGGACATTCACAGGATGTTACCGTATTTGATATATTCCCGGATCGAATTAAATTATTTATACATAATCCAATGTATGAATGCAAGTATTTGAACCCGTAATCTTCAGCTTATGACAGATTATAATAACAACATAGTAAAATTAAATCGAATATATAATCCACGCTAATGAATCTTAAAACATATATTATCTTGCACCAAAGTATCGGAGTTCTATAAAAACTAACTTCGAAGTTATCGTTCACGCAGAAAAAGGTCGTAAAGTGTCAAACAATAGCATACGATATTGACCATAATAATCACAGCATTACAAGAATACACGGATCAAAACAGTATAATAGGATACTGTCATAAGTCGATTTTTAACATTTCACGGGTGAGGTAATACTGTGGGTATTATTTTTGATAATGAATCATCATACTAGTCATACAATAATAATTCTAGTCAGAATTGTACGTTGATTTCACCTTGATCTTAAAACAGAGGCCAAATAAAAAAAAAACTTCCATAGTCGTTCGAAATAAAGTTCAAAGAACTTTATATAAATTTAATGCGAAACACAGTTTATAAGCTTTTATAATATTACAATAACAGTTAGTTCTGTTTTTTTTATTATTTCATTAACATAAAACGGTTTTTTTTTGTTTACACAATTCTTACGTACGTCTTTGCCTTCGATTTAAAGATTCCATTTTTAAAATTAAAAAAGTTACAGCACTGATACACGAAGTTCGTATAGCATGCTCGTACCTTCTTTGAAAGTTGTTGATTTGAAACATGAGAAAGTGTCGTAAATAATAAGTGTATGCCTAAATAATCAAAAGAAAGTCGCTGACTATTAAATGTTGATAGTGAATCGTTTATACTCATTCAATAATAATCAATAAAGCCGTATGTATCAACCGTATTAATTTCTACCGACATTTTGCTATTTATCCTAGAAAAAGAACTTTCTAGAAATACGCTAAGACATTGTTAGGAATGCTTATGCTTATGAATTTTATGGATATGTTTTGTTTATTCAATTCTTACCTCAACGACTTGTCTCAGATCTTCAACGTAGACGTTTTCAGTTTGGACTATTTCAGAGCAGACGCGTTCTAATTGTGACAGTCCTGGCAATTCTTCGAAAGCGTTTTGTCCTGGTAAAAATAGAAATTAACATATGTTACAGTAACAAATAGATATTTTTTAATGGAATATTTTATTTGACACTTCTGAGATTGTTAATGCGTAATCATTTACTTGGTACGGATTTGTGCTAATCTCGGTAGGTACCACCCATCCATCTGATATTCTACCGCTAAACAGCAATACTAAGTATTAAATAAAATATAAAATCTGATGAGTACCATTAAGTAATAAAGTAAGTTAAGTAAATCTCTAATCAACTTATATATGTAAGGGTTGAAATTATGTAACAATTTCTTGGTAAAAGGGCTTTCTGCAAGCTCGCCTGAGTCGGTACCACGCGTTTATTAGATATTCTACAGCAAAACAGCATTACTTGGTATTGTTGTGTTCCGGTTTGAAGGGTGAGTGATTCAGTGTACAAAAGGCACAAGGAACATAACATCTTAGTTCCCAAGGTTGGTGGCGCGTTGGCGATGTAAGCGATGGTTAACATATCTTACAATGTAAATTGAAAAAAAAACTGTCTATGGGCGTTGGTGACCAATTACCATCAGGTGGGTCATATGCTATATGTTATAAAAAAATGTTTAGCCTTGTAACAGAACAGTTTCACTTACTAGGTAGTTCACTTCGACTTTCCTCAGATACACTATTTTTCAACATGCCAACATTGTTCACGAAATTACTGCTTCCATTTGCGGACGCCACATCGACATCGCTATGATCATCCAAGCTTTCGATTGACGC